>OX411315.1:26584977-29191173 GCA_948150665.1 Conistra vaccinii | reverse complement strand
GTATATGTTGGAAGAATGTAAACATTATCTTAGCCGTAATATTAAAAAGTTACGTTGTTCCTTTTTCTTACGCTTGGTGCGCCACTTTCCTTGTTCTCTCACGTTTCGCGCTCACACGATGTATACTTTTGTTAAATATGTTCTGGCTACAATATACTGTTAAATAATCTATCCGTGGTATTATTTCTACAGGTTATGGGCCGTCCCATATGTACCTAAATTAGATCTGATTTAAATATATTAGTAGTAAAATAATTCGCGACAAAAGTGAAAAATGGCCACGTCTAACCTCCAAATCGAAAAATTATCGGGCCGGGAGAATTATACCACGTGGAAGTTTGCGGTCAAATCATATTTGGAACACGAAGAATTATGGGAATGTGTTGATCCAGGCACTGGAGTTGATAATAAAAAGGATGTTAAAGCCAAGTCAAAACTAATTTTGTTGGTAGAACCTATCAATTACGTTCATATCGAAAATGCTAAGTCAGCTATGGACGTATGGACGAACCTCAAAAATGCTTTTGAGGACTCCGGGCTATCCAGAAAAGTCGGCTTATTGCGGGATTTAATCAACACATCATTAGATAGTTGCCCCAGTGTTGAAGAATATGTGAATAAAATTATGAGCACAGCATATAAATTACGAAATATCGGCTTTGAAGTTGGAGACGAATGGTTGGGAACACTCATGCTGGCGGGTTTACCGGATAATTATAAACCTATGATCATGGGTCTGGAAAGTTCCAACATAAAAATATCATCAGACTTCATCAAGACAAAACTTTTACAAGAAGTTAAAGTTTCCGAGTCTTCCGCATTTTTTACAAAGCACAAAAATACCTCTAATGACAATACAAAGCCAAAAGGAAAAGGCCCACGCTGCTTTAACTGCAATAAATATGGACATATTAAAAGTTCATGCAAGATGAAGAAAACCAATAATCAATCTAATCAAAACGGTTTTTCAGCTATTTTTTCAGCTTACAGCTCTGTGAATCAAGATGACTGGTATGTTGATTCAGGTGCAACAATGCATATGACCAGAAGATCAGATTGGATGTATGATTTGCAACCACCTCCGGTACTGAAGATTATGGTGGCAAACAGCGATGCAGTCTCCGTGCAAAATATGGGTAAAGTAAACATTCAGACCAAATTGAGCAAAGATGAGCATTTAATCCAGGTGAGAAATGTTTTATTTATTCCTGAGCTGAGTGCAAACTTGTTGTCGGTCAGTCAATTAACAAAGAATGGCTGTAAAGTTGAATTCACTGATGTTGGCTGTAACATATATAATTCCAGTAAGACTCTGATTGCAACAGCCAGACTAACCAATAATATGTATAAACTCAACATTGATACTGGCAATGCATATTCTGTATCATCAGAGAGTAAGGCTGATATTATTACATGGCACAAAAGATTGGGACATTTGAATTTGGCTGATGTAAAGAGGTTAGAATCGTGTGCTGATGGTATAACTATCACTAATAAACAAGTTGATACTGTTTGTATACCATGTTGTGAAGCTAAGCAAACACGATTACCGTTTCCACATTCCGGTTCAAGAGCAAATTCATTACTGGAGATAGTACATACAGATCTGTGTGGTCCGATGGAAACCCCTTCGGCTGGAGGTGGGAAGTATTTCATAACTTTCACAGATGACTATTCTCGCAAAGTATATGTATATTTTCTGAAGAACAAAATGGATATTAAATCAGTGTTTCAAAAATACAAAGAAGAGGTAGAAAATTACTTAGAAAAGAAAATTAAGATACTAAGAAGCGATAACGGTAAAGAATTTCGTAATAAAGATTTTTCTGATTTTCTAGCAGTTTCTGGCATCAAACACCAGACCAGTTCTCCGTACACCCCCGAGCAAAATGGTCTAGCGGAGCGGATGAACCGAACCTTGGTGGAACGTGCAAAATGCATGTTATTTGAAGCAAAACTTCAGAAAACTTACTGGGCTGAGGCAGTCGCTACTGCAGCTTATATAATCAATCGATCACCATCACGAGTTTTGTCTGAGGTAACACCCTATGAAAAATGGACTGGTAAGAAACCAAACATTTCTTATTTAAAGATTTTTGGGTCTAAGGTCATGGTACATGTTCCTAAGCAAAAGCGATTAAAATGGGATCGTAAATCACGTGAATTGATATTCATGGGCTATTGCGAAAATACTAAAGGATACCGTTTGCTTGATCCAGTTAGTAAAAAGATTGTGATTAGCAGGGATGTAATATTCATTGAAAATGCTGAGAGTATGAATAATATTACACAGGAACCTGAATCAGTGCCGCAGTCCGTTATAATTCCTCTGAACTCAGAGAATACTAGTTCAAATTCACAGAATTGTACACAGGAAAGAGAGGAAGTCATATCTGTTAGTGATACATCACAAAATATGACAGAAAATGGCAGTTCATCACCTACAACTACGGAAACGTCATTTGACAGCTGTGTAATGAGTAGAAACACGGATGATGAAACATACTATCCTAGTACAGCTGAAACTGATGAATGTGATGTCTTTGAAGGAAATATTACTTTGAGATCTCATCAGAGACATCACATTCAGGATAATAATTACATGTGTGTTACCCAGATTTCAGATCCACTTACTATAGAGGAAGCTCTATCCGGCACTGATGCTAAACATTGGAAAAATGCAATGGATGAGGAGTATCGGTCCCTATTAGAAAATAATACATGGGAAATGACTACTCTACCTGCTAAGAAAAGGCCAATACCATGTAAATGGGTTTTCAAGACAAAGTCCAATGAAAATGGAGAAATAGTCAAGTACAAGGCACGACTTGTGGTTAAAGGATGTTCACAAAAACCAGGCATTGACTACACAGAAGTATTTTCACCGGTAGTAAGACTTGCTTCTCTCAGATATTTGTTTGCTCTGGCCGTTAAATACGATCTAGACATATGTCAAATGGATGCCGTATCTGCTTTCCTTCAAGGCGATATAGAAGAAGAGATCTATATGAGGCAGCCACCAATATATGATAATGGTGAAGACTCGGTATGTCGACTGAGAAAGTCATTATACGGGTTAAAACAAGCCAGTAGGCAATGGAACAAGAAGCTTGATTCTACTTTGAAAGGAATGGGTTTATTACAGTCTAAAGTAGATCCATGTATTTATCATAAAGTTGTTAACAACAACAACATGATTTTCCTTGCTATTTATGTTGATGATCTGGTATTATTTACCAATAATCAAGAGTCAAAGATATATATTAAGGAGGAACTACAGAAGCAGTTTAAAATGAAGGATCTTGGAGATTTAGTTTATTGTATTGGAATACATGTTGAAAGAGACAGAAAAAATGGTGTTATATATCTGGATCAAAGAAAATATATACAGGAAGTGTTACATAAATATGGAATGTCTGACTGTAAAATAGTTAAAACTCCAATAGATGTGAACGAAAAATTGCAAGGAAATACTCAAGAAACTAAAATATTATATGATATTCCTTATCAAGAGATAGTTGGGTGTTTATTGTATATTTCACAGGTTACCAGACCAGACATTAGTTTTGTTATTAACATGTTAAGCAAATATAATAACAAGCCCGAAATGAAACACTGGATTGCACTGAAGCGTGTAATGCGCTACTTAAAAGGTACTCAAGAGTACAAGCTGAGTTTTAAGCAAAACTTAGAAGAAACTATGGCTCATGGCTACTGTGATGCAGACTGGGCAAGCTCAGAAGATGACCGGCGCTCCTGCACTGGTTATACCTTTTTGTTTCAGGGAGGAACAATCAGCTGGAACTCTAGGCGTCAGCCTACCATTGCTCTGTCTACCACTGAGGCGGAGTACATGTCTTTATCTTCTTGTGTGCAAGAAGCTCTGTGGCTAAAGCAATTTCAAGAAAGTCTTTGGCCGCAATTGAAAAATGAAGCGATGGTCATTTACAGTGATAATCAAAGTTCCATCAAACTTTCAGGTACTGATGGCTACCATTCTAGGACCAAACATATAGATGTCAGGCATCATTTTGTACGTGATAAAGTTATTGGAGGTGCCATTGATGTTCGCTACATACAAACGAATATGATGGTTGCAGATGCCCTAACCAAAGCGACGACGCACTCAAAGCTAGCATACTGTTCGACCAAGATGGGATTATGTTTAAGAGAGGATGTTGGAAGAATGTAAACATTATCTTAGCCGTAATATTAAAAAGTTACGTTGTTCCTTTTTCTTACGCTTGGTGCGCCACTTTCCTTGTTCTCTCACGTTTCGCGCTCACACGATGTATACTTTTGTTAAATATGTTCTGGCTACAATATACTGTTAAATAATCTATCCGTGGTATTATTTCTACAGTATAGATATCATCCAGAAACAACCCGCAAACGGGTTGTCCACCCGTGCTGCGCTGGCGTGGTGAATACTGCCTGCTTCCCTCTCACAGAGAGGAGGCCTGTGTCCCAGCAGTGGGAACAATATAAACTGATTGCGCTATCCAGAGATATGTACACAATTTATTGAATTATAATCTGAGGAGCTCGTGGCTAAGTAATAATAGCCACACGGGTCGATCTATCAGGTTAAGCTACGCTTGCCGGGGTTGGTCATTGGATGGGTGATCTTTACATACTGAGATTCCTCCGTGCCTCGGAAAGCACGTTAAGCCGTTGGTCCCGGCTGTCATTTGTTAATCTTTGACAGTCGTTACGAGTCGTCAGAAACCCGAAAGTCTGACACCAGTCTTACCATGGGGTATCGTATTATATTATACAGTTACTGGGTTGTGGAGGTCAGATAGGAAGCCAACCCCAACATAGTTGGGAAAAGGCTAGGCAGATTGATTGATTTTATTGAATTATAATCTGACTCTAATTAGTCCTAATTACGAACCTATTCTATCAGGAAAATGCTGGCATGTTGTGTAATAGTACCAACAGGTAGAGAGCTTATTAAAACGCACATGCACTAGCCTTACAACATAGTGTGGTACTCGTACTATACCGTTTATTTTATGGTCATTTCATGGGCCCCGGCGCATGCGCAATAGGGGACAACACTGCAATTGGCCTTAAGGTTAATGGCCATATAGGTTTCGTAGACTTTCCTTAGGTCGTGTGCCGCTGTGACGAAATTCCTCGCTGTTATTTAGAAATTACTAGCGATCCCCCCTGCTTTGCATGGTTTTTACGACTTCGCATACCATCGACATTTCTTTATTAGGTAAAATATAAGAATGTTGGGCATTGCAGGCTCATAGATGCTTTCATTTGTTGACCATTTCTTATTTTGTTACCTGAAACTTGAACAACACTGTAATTTGAAACATTGTGAAAGCCAATTATTTTTAAAGAGTAACCATGGAGTTTATTTCCAGCTCTTCTCCTTAAGAAACGACCATTTAGAACCGTGCACCTAGCTTCTGACATTCCATAAGTGCCCCTTTAAGTTTATGTGAAAAAATTATTTTTATTTTGAATCTCAGCTTGTTTTAGTTGATTATTCTAATAATCTATTATTCAGTCATTATTTCGGCGTACGATACGTCATTCGGCATATTATATGGCTTATTACAATAGGTCCTTGTATTGAATATCAGTAAAGACAGTCACGGTCACAGCGTTGAGGGTTCCCCAATATTTCGCCATTGAAATGCCCCAGTCGTATTTAGTTATTTGGTCACGTAGCAAATTGTTTTAACAGTTTTAGTACTGAAGGAGCTTGTGGCTAAATAATAGCAGCCGCACGGGTTGATCGGACGTTAAGCTACGCTTGCTGCGGTTGGTTCGTAGATAGGTGACCAACCATTGTAAATCAAGATATCGAGGTTTCTCCCGGCTGTCATTCGTAAATCTTTGACAATCATTACGGGTATGACTAGCTGACATTCTTACTCGAATAGACTACTTGAAGTAGAGATGGACTGGTCACATAATTCGAGATAAGCAAAGCAAATGGAGTGCAACCCTCACTGACTGGTACCCCAGAGATGGTAAACGCAATAGAGGACATCAACAAGCAAGATGGGCGAATGACCTATAGCTCACGGCTGGACACCACTGGAGAAGGGTAGTGCAAGACAGACGCAATGGAAAACCCTAGAGGAGGCCTATGCCAAGGAGCACTCTGAATTACGTGACATTCTCCTTTTCCCATTCGTGAAAACCTCGACACTGTCATAATTATTCTTGTCTTTTTTTACGGGAGAACACTGGCTCCTGCAACACAGTTATTACTAACGCAGGAGTCCTGACTCCTGCGTTAGAATTCTTATATTGCCTGGAAAAATTGTTTTATGTCAATAAATATTTTATTTTCATTTTTCATTTTCATTATACGGATAATCAGAAGCCCAAAACTATGTTTCAATTGCAAATTAATTTCAACCCTATGGTACGGGCTTAGGGCTGAAAGTTTCTTAATATATTTATAGGTAGGAAAGTCAATTTTTTTCTTTTTTTCTCACAATTTCGTAAACCCAGTCGCACACAGAGGGGTAACCCTGTGCTGGTTATTAGTATTATTTGCTTTAAATGAGGTAAATAAATAATATTTTTTAAATAGGTTTTTCATTATATGAATGTTCGGTAGGAGGTAAATTTTGGTATCATTCATTTCAAAATGATAGACTAGACATAAAACAATTCGTTGATTAACCAATGACTCTCACATAATAATAAATTAATATATAACATCAGCCCTCTGGATGTAGCCCGTGCAGTTCGTCCGTTGCCTAACTGGAAATCTCCAGGACCGGACGGACTGCACAATTTCTGGCTTTACAACAGGCTAGATTTCTGGCTACAAAGATCACACGCCTGCTTAGCCTCACAATTCCAGTCATCTCTAGAGACTGGGTCGCTACCTGTGTTCTTTACGACAGGAGTTACCCACCTGCTCTATAAATCGGGTAGTACTGCGGAACCTAAAAACTATAGACCAATCACATGTTTACCTACGGTCTATAAAGTTCTTACATCCCTTCTTAGAGCAAAAATTGTACAACATATTGACTCCAACTCCATTATGTCTGTGTCTCAGAATGGATGTAAGAATGGGTCCCGCGGTACTAAAGAGCTGCTCCTTATAGACATGACCATAAACCAACAGGTCCGTAGATCCCGGAAGGATTTGTCGACATGTTGGATAGATTATAAGAAGGCCTATGATTCGGTGCCACATACATGGCTCATGAGGGTGCTGGAGTTGTACAAGATAGATGCAACTCTGCGCACCTTCCTGATGTCATGTATGGGGCAATGGAGGACGGTTCTTCTCTACCCAGGATGTCGACAAATCCGGAGGACCGATGAAAGTGGGCTCAGACTAGTAGCGGGCGATAGTCTGAGCCCACTTTGGTTTTGCTTAGCCTTGAATCCTCTAAGCACACTGCTGGAGGATTCAGGTCTAGGCTATCGGTTGAGAAGAGGTGGTCAGGTAATATCCCACCTCCTTTACATGGATGACTTGAAACTCTTTGCCCCCAACAATTTGCGACTGATGGAGCTACTGAAGGTAACAGAAACGTTCAGTAGCGCCATCAGGATGGAATTTGGTGTGGACAAATGTGCAGTCATGCATGTAAAGCGAGGAGGGATTATGGAATCCGTGGGAACCCAACTCTCGGATTCCATACACCTTAGATCCCTCTCCTCAACTGAAACCTACAAGTATTTGGGTATGTCGGAAGCATTAGGCATCAATGTTGCCGACATGAAACAATCGTTGAGGGAGCGTTTCTTTGGCCGCCTGAATAAGGTACTAAATAGTCTTTTATCAGGCGGAAACAAGGTGCGCGCCTTCAACGGTTGGGTCATGCCGGTTTTGATGTACTCTTTCGGCATACTCAAATGGACTCAGACGGAACTTGACGCTCTGGATAGGAAGGTCCGTACATTGCTGACAGCAAATCGGATGCATCACCCACGGTCATCAGTGATGAGACTGTACATCCCGCGGAAGTGTGGGGGTCGAGGTTTCTTGAATGCCAAAACCCTCCACAACCGCGAGATTTACAGTCTCAGGGAATATTTCCTTCAAACTGACGTGGGGATGCACCGAGATGTGGTCGCAGTGGACAAGGGCCTCACCCCGCTCTCCTTGGCGAAAGAGAACTGGCGCAAACCTGCAGTACTGGATACTAACGATCGTAAGGAAGTATGGCAAGGCAAAGAGCTTCACGGACGCTTTTTCCGGGCCCTCCATGGGCCTGACGTAGACTTTTTGGCGTCTATATCCTGGCTGCGCTTCGGCGACCTCTTCGGAGAAACCGAAGGTTTTGTCTGTGCGATTATGGATGAAGTTATCATGACGAATAATTATCGGAAATACATTGTCAAGGATGGTACGGTTGACATTTGTCGGGCATGCCACCGTCCCGGTGAATCAATCCGACATATTGTTTCCGGTTGTTCTCGTCTTGCTAACGGCGAGTACTTGCACAGACACAATCTAGTAGCTAGGATTATCCACCAGCAACTTGCCTTGCAATACAACCTTGAGGAGTCAGAAGTACCATACTACAGGTATGTGCCCGACCCAGTTCTCGAGAATGGTCAGGCCACATTGTATTGGGATCGATCTATCATCACTGACAGGACTATTGTAGCTAATAAGCCTGATATTGTGGTGATAGATCGACGAGAACGCCGTGCAATGATTGTTGATATTGCTGTCCCTCATGACGAGAATCTCGTGAAAGCTGAGAAAGATAAAAAAATCAAGTATCTTGACTTAGCACACGAGGTTGTCGACATGTGGGACGTGGACTCTGCAATCATTGTACCGATAATCGTAACGGTTAATGGCCTAATAGCGGAGAGCCTCGACTAACACCTCAGGAGGCTCTCATTGCGCGGCTAGGTCAAGGGCTTGATTCAGAAAGCAGTACTCCTAGACACGGCACGCATAGTGAGGAGGTTCCTCTCTCTAGAGCCCTGACCACCGGCAGCTTGGACCCTGTTCCTGATGCCGATGGGCGACTATTTTTTATATTTTTAAATGTTTTTTATATCTTTTTTTAAGAAATATTTAAAAATGTAATTTATATGTATTAAAATGAAATAAAAGAAATTAATATAAACATGAGAATAGCTAGTAAAGAACTATAAGATCCTGAAGACGAAATAATATTTCAATAAATGTAACAATCTAGGATAATTTGAATATCATCGAGGCATTCCTGTTAAACCTAAAAAAAAATGTGGAAAAATGTTCTACTTCCTCCAACACAAAAAAAAATATTTTTTTATTTAAAGTATATCAATGAAACGGACGGCTAATGAAAATCTGTTTTCCGACGCAACAACTGACGTTTGGATCAAAATATTACATACAACGTATACATGTATACATAATATTAAACTAAATGGCCAATACTATTATTTTTTACTTTTTAGTTTAGAGGTTTATATTTATGTCGAGGGTTTCTTTAATAAAAAAATATTTCCTAAGGTTTTCATCAAGATTTTGCCACCTCTTTTCTAGATTACGCGTTGTTGATCAGTCATTCAGATGTAAATATAGTTCAGTTTTTATATCTTGTCATTGTCGGAGAGTCCCCTCTCCAAGATTCAGATAAAATCTTGAATAAAATTAGGTAATTGGAAATCAATCTTCATGATTTCAAACTTTGCACTTATGAAGTTCTGAAGCGTATCTTTTATCTTGATTAAGATAACAGAAATGCCAGTAGGTAATGTGCCAATAAATTCAGAATACAAGTAATCCTTTGTTTTTGAAAAAATCGCTATATATTAAAAATCATTTGACCTTACTATCTAAAATTCTTCGAAAGTATTAGTAGTCGTAGAGAATCGATTGGAATTTTTTTGATTCCCTCCCACGTTTTATGCAAAACTTTTTGCAAAAACATAATTATCTACTTGTAATAATAATTAGGCAATATTTATGTTTGTGACTACATAACTATTTTCTCATGTCCTTAGCATTTACCTATCAAGAATTAGATTGTATATTTCGTAAATCAACATTATACAACACTTACGTATTGAAGCAGTTAATTAAAAATATACTGTCTGACATTTTTTTTTGTAAATGATTTGTTGTTTTTATCATTAAGTTTATGCAAATTAGATGAAAATAAAAACTTGCGAGGTAAGAGAGTAAATTATGGGAAAGCAGACGTTTTCACTTCAGTGGTTTATTCCAAGCGAGTGATTTAATTGGATTCACACCTTGACCTAGACACATTGAGTAATAAAACTCTTGGTTTGCGAAGTAGGAACTTTCCTGGGACGAGAAAATAAAATAATGTATTTAATATTTAAATACATTATTTTATTTTCTTAGAGGTAAACATTTAAAGGAAAAATATTTAATATTTTTCCTTTAAATGTTTAATTTTAAATACATTATTTAAAATTTAAATACATTAGGAAAAATATACATTATTTTATTTTCTCAGAGCCAGGTAAACATTTAAAGGAAAAATATTTAATATTTTTCCTTTAAATGTTTAATTTTAAATACATTATTTAAAATTTAAATACATTAGGAAAAATATACATTATTTTATTTTCTCAGAGCCAGGTAAACATTTAAAGGAAAAATATTTAATATTTTTCCTTTAAATGTTTAATTTTAAATACATTATTTAAAATTTTAATGTTTACCTGGCTCTATTTAAATGAATTTCAAGCTTTTAGCGCAAGAAATAAGGTTTATTTTGGTTTAGTTCAAAACTGAAGTATAGAATTCCATAATTCAATAACACCACTAAAATGTATTCTATAAATTTTATGACACTATAAAATTAATCTTCAATTCTGATACGAGGATAGAAAATAAAGTTTTAATTTCAAGTTTCTAGGTTAGTATTGTTCCTGATTATTTGAAGAATTAGGCCACGCCTCTCTGCGTAGGAGTTGAGGTCTGACTCTGACCAAACGGAAGCGAATCCCGCGCAGAATGTGGGACGAAATTCGCTCGCGCGGCGCGCTGATTGTGTTCTAGTTTATGGAGGTTCAAACTGGTGCTAAAAGTCTGAAAACCGTAGTGATTAAAACTTAGTTAGGATTAGTTAATCCTAACTTCCTAACTTACTATTATAAATGCGAAAACGAGTTTGTTTGTTTATTTGTTTGTTACCCTTTCAGGCTAAAACGGCTGAACGGGTTTGGATGCAATTTGTTACATCGGTCATAATCTGGGTTAGGAACTTAGGACAAAGGATACAGAACCGAGGCTTATGCGAGTAGAACCGCGAGGCGCAGCTAGTAATAAATAATTGTGCTTTTGACATATTACGCTTGACAGCATAATATTTTCCTATCACGACATTCACGACGTTATGCTCAACTGTTAGCTAGTGATGTGCTTTGTGCCGCATTAGCCTCGCATGGTTCCATCCACACAATTATGTTATTCCATAATCGCCCTACATTTTTATGTGGGGCGAATAAGGAATAGCTTTTTACTATGTATGTTGTATTTTCTCGAACCAGCAATCGACGCGTTCTAACACTACATAACAATGATGACAATTAAATTAATTTACGAGTAGGCTCGATTACATCCACTCATCTTATTAACTGGGAATTAAACTCAAAACTCAAGTAGTCGTCGACAAAGCCCGGAACATGTCGGGGTACGGAGCGGAACACGTTAATAAAAACTGGAGAACTCGAGAACAATGCACGCGGCCTTGTCTGCCTCACTCATTAAAGATCAGTGTTGACTTACGCGAGCGCACGAATGGCTCTATTAAATTAAATTTAATATAATTTGCGACCAAGAAAGATGGATGGACCGTGAAGGATGATATAATGGTCTCGGTATGTTACGGTTGGTCACCCATTCACGAACCGACCTCAACAAAAGTTAGTAAACTCTAAAGATAGACCCGTGCGGCTGTTTTCATTTAGCCACGAGCCCCTCTAAGGTTGACCTCACCAATAACATTAAAAAAATAACTTTTTAACCGTTATAAATCATAAGAATATGACGAAATATTTACAGACAGACGACAGAAACATAAACTCTGACTTAATTTCCAATCGATCATCAATATAATTAATTTAAACTTTACAAGTTAATCGTTTACGAGATAAATCTTCGAAGAGTAAAGGTTGAATAACTAATCGATTTTAATTTGTTTTAATCTTTCGGTGGCCCTGTATATATTTAATTAAAAATTTGTAAACATTTTTGATATTTAAAACTATTTGCGTTAGCATTGGAGGTATGTGCAGAAATATACCACACCTTTTTAAAATATTGATCATTAAGGTCAACAATAATATGATTGAGCAATAGCATCGTCCTTTCGTTTTGAGCAAAATCTTTGTTTTTCAGGGGTTTATTTATAAACTGGAGAAGTAAAATTGTTTTGTTTTTTTTGTAAAAATTACGCGTAAATCAAACTGCGGGCTTACAGCAGACAGTTAGCGTGTCGATCGTACGATACATCTGATTCTGTTAGATTAGCGGAACCCAAAGAGAATGAAGACGGGTTTGTGAAGGGAGCCTTCATTACTAGTTACTTTAGTTCAGACATCATGATAAGAAGATGTACTTTTGATACCTTCTAAATTAATTGCTACACAATGAAATTGCTAAATAAAAATGAAATAAACAGTGACAGAAGAAGTCGTTTTATGAAAAACAACGGGTGGCACTCCGGGAGTGCCGGCTGAAATGAAAACTTGAACATTAGATAGCGTTGTGCATTTTTGAATAAACCCTTTTCATGAAGTATGTTTTGACTGTTTTTTTTTACCCATCAATATGAGTAAAATTTCTTACCTCACAATCTTTACGTAATGTCAAACACTATTTATTTTGATATTAAAAAAAGTGCACAACGCCGCTAAAGAAGTTATCACTTCAAAAATCCTTTTACGCTCATAGACACACAACTTGAGTCCGACCGAAAATAATACACGATCATTTTCATACTGTTTTTCCTAGCAGTAGAACACAAACGACTGCATTTGAATTTTAGAGCCAGGTAAACATTTATAGGAAAAATATTAAATATTTTTCCTTTAAATTAAATAATGTATTTAAAATTTAAATACATTTATTTTCTTAGAGCCAGGTAAACATTAAAATTTTAAATAATGTATTTAAAATTAAACATTTAAAGGAAAAATATTAAATATTTTTCCTTTAAATGTTTACCTGGCTCTGAGAAAATAAAATAATGTATATTTTTCCTAATGTATTTAAATTTTAAATAATGTATTTAAAATTAAACATTTAAAGGAAACAAAAAAATATTTAATATTTTTCCTTTAAATGTTTAATTTTAAATACATTATTTAAAATTTAAATACATTAGGAAAAATATACATTATTTTATTTTCTCAGAGCCAGGTAAACATTTAAAGGAAAAATATTTAATATTTTTCCTTTAAATGTTTAATTTTAAATACATTATTTAAAATTTTAATGTTTACCTGGCTCTAAGAAAATAAATGTATTTAAATTTTAAATACATTATTTAATTTAAAGGAAAAATATTTAATATTTTTCCTATAAATGTTTACCTGGCTCTAAAATTCAAATGCAGTCGTTTGTGTTCTACTGCTAGGAAAAACAGTATGAAAATGATCGTGTATTATTTTCGGTCGGACTCAAGTTGTGTGTCTATGAGCGTAAAAGGATTTTTGAAGTGATAACTTCTTTAGCGGCGTTGTGCACTTTTTTTAATATCAAAATAAATAGTGTTTGACATTACGTAAAGATTGTGAGGTAAGAAATTTTACTCATATTGATGGGTAAAAAAAAACAGTCAAAACATACTTCATGAAAAGGGTTTATTCAAAAATGCACAACGCTATCTAATGTTCAAGTTTTCATTTCAGCCGGCACTCCCGGAGTGCCACCCGTTGTTTTTCATAAAACGACTTCTTCTGTCACTGTTTATTTCATTTTTATTTAGCAATTTCATTGTGTAGCAATTAATTTAGAAGGTATCAAAAGTACATCTTCTTATCATGATGTCTGAACTAAAGTACCTAGTAATGAAGGCTCCCTTCACAAACCCGTCTTCATTCTCTTTGGGTTCCGCTAATCTAACAGAATCAGATGTATCGTACGATCGACACGCTAACTGTCTGCTGTAAGCCCGCAGTTTGATTTACGCGTAATTTTTACAAAAAAAACAAAACAATTTTACTTCTCCAGTTTATAAATAAACCCCTGAAAAACAAAGATTTTGCTCAAAACGAAAGGACGATGCTATTGCTCAATCATATTATTGTTGACCTTAATGATCAATATTTTAAAAAGGTGTGGTATATTTCTGCACATACCTCCAATGCTAACGCAAATAGTTTTAAATATCAAAAATGTTTACAAATTTTTAATTAAATATATACAGGGCCACCGAAAGATTAAAACAAATTAAAATCGATTAGTTATTCAACCTTTACTCTTCGAAGATTTATCTCGTAAACGATTAACTTGTAAAGTTTAAATTAATTATATTGATGATCGATTGGAAATTAAGTCAGAGTTTATGTTTCTGTCGTCTGTCTGTAAATATTTCGTCATATTCTTATGATTTATAACGGTTAAAAAGTTATTTTTTTAATGTTATTGGTGAGGTCAACCTTAGAGGGGCTCGTGGCTAAATGAAAACAGCCGCACGGGTCTATCTTTAGAGTTTACTAACTTTTGTTGAGGTCGGTTCGTGAATGGGTGACCAACCGTAACATACCGAGACCATTATATCATCCTTCACGGTCCATCCATCTTTCTTGGTCGCAAATTATATTAAATTTAATTTAATAGAGCCATTCGTGCGCTCGCGTAAGTCAACACTGATCTTTAATGAGTGAGGCAGACAAGGCCGCGTGCATTGTTCTCGAGTTCTCCAGTTTTTATTAACGTGTTCCGCTCCGTACCCCGACATGTTCCGGGCTTTGTCGACGACTACTTGAGTTTTGAGTTTAATTCCCAGTTAATAAGATGAGTGGATGTAATCGAGCCTACTCGTAAATTAATTTAATTGTCATCATTGTTATGTAGTGTTAGAACGCGTCGATTGCTGGTTCGAGAAAATACAACATACATAGTAAAAAGCTATTCCTTATTCGCCCCACATAAAAATGTAGGGCGATTATGGAATAACATAATTGTGTGGATGGAACCATGCGAGGCTAATGCGGCACAAAGCACATCACTAGCTAACAGTTGAGCATAACGTCGTGAATGTCGTGATAGGAAAATATTATGCTGTCAAGCGTAATATGTCAAAAGCACAATTATTTATTACTAGCTGCGCCTCGCGGTTCTACTCGCATAAGCCTCGGTTCTGTATCCTTTGTCCTAAGTTCCTAACCCAGATTATGACCGATGTAACAAATTGCATCCAAACCCGTTCAGCCGTTTTAGCCTGAAAGGGTAACAAACAAATAAACAAACAAACTCGTTTTCGCATTTATAATAGTAAGTTAGGAAGTTAGGATTAACTAATCCTAACTAAGTTTTAATCACTACGGTTTTCAGACTTTTAGCACCAGTTTGAACCTCCATAAAAACTAGAACACAATCAGCGCGCCGCGCGAGCGAATTTCGTCCCACATTCTGCGCGGGATTCGCTTCCGTTTGGTCAAAGTCAGACCTCAACTCCTACGCAGAGAGTCGTGGCCTAATTCTTCAAATAATCAGGAACAGTACTAACCTAGAAACTTGAAATTAAAACTTTATTTTCTATCCTCGTATCAGAATTGAAGATTAATTTTATAGTGTCGTAAAATTTATAGAATACATTTTAGTGGTGTTATTGAATTATGGAATTCTATACTTCAGTTTTGAATTAAACCAAAATAAACCTTATTTCTTGCGCTAAAAGCTTGAAATTCATTTGAAGTTGCAGTTAAAGCTTAATATTTTTTGATTAGGTAAAATGAGTTTTAAGACTCTGTTTTTAAGATTTAAAACTATTTGTTAAAAAGTTAAGAACTTTCATTATAATACAGTTATTTCGTGAAACTTCGAATTGAAATGGAATATTTATTGTTTTGTATTAATTTTTATTGTATTCTTCATTGTATGTATATGTGGGTTATCTAAAAGTTAATATTATGTATGAAAATGTAAATGAATGCATAATATTTTGTCTTCTTAGTCTCTCGTGACTCTAAATCTATGCTATCTGATAAAAATGGAAACGTTCTTTACTTAAGTAAAAAAACACGTTTTTTGTGGGGACTATATTCTTTGTTATAGTGGCAATAGAAATACAAAACCTGTGTAAACAGCTATCTACCTATTACGGTTCATGAGATACAGCCCGCTGGCAGACAGACGGACAGCGGAGGCTTAGCACTACTGCTAAGCCTCCGCTGTGTCCGTCTGTCTGTCTGGTTCCGTTTGGTATCATTCGGCTATGGATACAAGAAACATGTTTTTTTCGGCGATTATTGCGCTGATTTTTTAATTTTTTTTACGTTGGTTCGGAACCCTTCGTGTCCGACTCGCACTTGGCCACTTTTTTACCACGGGCTACTTACGTGCAGCCTACCGTACCTTAAACTGATTAACCAAAATGTATATTTTAAAAAAATATCGAAAAAGGGCTAGGTCAGTGCCAAAATAGACATTATAAATTATTTACTTATCAGATAAATTTCAAAATAGAAAAAAATAATCTACAAAAACAAAACCACTGACTTCTGAAAGATACACTAAAAAGTGAAAAATAACTTTAATTTCGGAGCTCGGTTCTGTTGTTTCTTTTTTTTGCCACTGACTAGAAATATTTCACTATAATATGTCGAAATTCCAATTAGTATAGTGCAAAAACAGCTAGAACGGTGATTCTGGTGTCGTCCCCAAGAGTTGACAAAGGACTACCAGGGCCTAAAGAGATACAACATTTTTTTTTTCGTAAAATGAGGCTAAAAATGCATACATTATGAAGTTGACAATAACAAAATAATTTCATATAAGTATAGACTCATATCGGCCGTAAATCTGCTCAGATATTTAAAAAAAGTCCTAATCGAAGAAAGCTTGCAGCATAAGCCTAATGAAATAAACCTAAAAAAAAATGTGTCGAACAAGTACTAAGCAAAAATATGATAAGGACATAAAAAAGAAAATAACTACTTGAAGAATCGTTGAATCTTTCCTTAGTTAGCTAAGAGTATAATTAGCATATTAATTACACTAGCTGAGCCTACCACGATGGCGCCAGAGGTATTCCACGACGTACATAAGTATCATATTACGGAGCGTCGACATCTTACATACCTGTTAATCCTTTTATTGACTGTTAATCATGTTATTACATAATTGCTCATTAATTTACTAGTGGCATTAAAAATTAAGACATGATTTCGGTGGGACGATAAAAAGCTTAGTTTATTTTAAGCGGTTTGATTTCGAGATTCAAATCGGTAACGGATAGATTTAATCAGCAATTTTGTTTAAAAGATTTCTCCTTTCGATTATATTTATTACGATATTCCTGTCTTGGTTAATTGGATGGTACAATATTTATTATGAATTTCTATTTTACATCTTTAGTTGCTGACAACTATGCTCGCTATCGTGGTACCTTCTTATGGATAAGTCAAAAATGAATCGGATTGACCTACCGAAAAGCTTAGGGGTCCATAAAGGCTCGAAAGGGGGGGGAGCGGGTTCAGAAAAAATTACGAAATATCACAAGCGGAGGGGGGTGTAGTGAGATATCAATATTTTTCTAAAAATAAAATAAAAAGATATAATATTCTGTAATTTGTAAGATACTTCGCACTAAAAAAGTACATGTGACTATGGGATGGGGGAGAGGGGTTAGTCTAAAACCTCACCACGTATCACCAGGGGGAGCGGGGGTTAAAAAGTTGCTAAAAAACATCACGTGATTAATGGACACCCCCTTATACAGCATGTATCAGAAATAATCAGAAACCATCAAACTGAACAACTTTCTCTATGGGACCAACATCATCATCTCTTCTGGAGTCTGTCTGAAGTCTGAAAATAAATATTGTTTTATACATACATACATACATACATAAACTCACGCCTTCTTCCCATTTGGGTAGGCAGACACTACAGAACACCACCTGCTACAATACTATTTATTCTATTCTATAGTCGCGAAAAAATTATCAACTGTCCCATAAGGACTTCATAATAGCTAACTACTCGACACAAATGTATGGGACGCGTGATAATATTTTCTCTATTATAGAGAAAGTTGTTCACTTTGATGGTCTGGTACCACACCCTTAAATATGAGCATACCTTTCTGATACACATGCTGTATAAGCCGTCAAAGTCAAATAATTTATTTCAAATAGGCACTTTAGAAAGTCAATATTTATAAAAAAAAATAATTGATTCTAGTCGCCCCTTCTAAAAGATTGTTTTCGTATGGAGAAGAATGGGCAAGAATCATGTTGAAAGTCGTAAAAATACGGCTCGCTTTGAAACTTGAATGCAATTGCCCCTCTACAATTATGCTCAAAAGAGTACCAAATTAACATTAGTTAATTTATTTTGACACCTATCATGTTCACAGAGATGTTTCTTAAACGTGTAAATCATTTTCTTCACGCCACATAGCTTTTGGGGTCGTCACAGCCGCCGCGAGCGCGAGTGAACGATCCTTCCACGGTTCCTTTACTAACTTCCGCTATTAACATTACATTTTGTAACAAAAATAATTATTAGCTGGTTGACACATCTGATGATTCTTTAAGTGAAGACTTCTTAAAAATACTTCAAGTGGTTGGAATTTTCTGCCTTAAAATCACTCTCATTATTGAAGCCTGATTTAGGCTGAGTTTTGTGACATTACTTGTGAGGTATCAGGCTCAAGCTACTTGACAATTTACCAGCATCATCATCATCATCATCACTGGCATCAGCCTTGTTCCAGCCACTGCTGAGTATAGGCCTCCCCCCTTTTTGTTCCATGCTTCCCAGCTATCCAATTCGCAACACATTTTTGTACACGATTCCGACTAATCTGTTTCATTTTGACAGTTTAACAATATTCATTGCGTTAATTATGTGTTGAGCAGATTTTTTTTTTGAACTTGTGAAGCAATGGATTAGCAATCTGTTTCAAAACGATTCAAATTCTGATTGATTTTGTGTTACGTAATTAGGGTACTGGTCTGTGTGAGTCTCATCTAAGTCTTCCAATATACCATGCTGAGGCTCGTCAGCAAAGTTCATATTATTATCATTCTCAGTGTCTACGGAACACTGGATGTAATCAAGTACTTACTATAACTCGTACGGGCTCAGTCCAGACATAAAAATGATTGATCACACCTACTACCTTCAAATCCGTACCATTAAAATTATGTAAAACACAAATATATATCACCAAAGTTCACGGGTTATCCCTCACACATAATACTGTATGTTGGCGCCACATTAATATGCATATTACATGTATATAATTTTATATTCAAATTATATGAATATTCTCGGCCGTAGTATAATCTTTTTCTTACAAAACTGTTGTTGTTTGGGTGTGTCGAATTCTTTAGATCACGTGAAAGTAGTTTTTGTGAACGTTATGCTAAGTTAATTGTTTAGCTCGGGCTTAGACGCAACAATAGGTGGATTAGAAGGTCGTGGACTACATAATAAGCTGTTTATTGTGATGTTCGCACCTGTAGAGGGAGTGAAAGTAAGAAGCTGTATTCATCAGTAACATCACTTGTAGGGAATCAAAGTTAAGGAATGTGCTTTATGTCTTCCTGAGCATAAATGAATGATTAATTATAATAAGCTAAATGATGAAACTACGTATTAAAGCAACGATAAAGTTAGTAAGGAGGCTAACGGAGGCACTATCATGTCTTGTTGTGAACATAACCTACGATAGATTTGAAGAAGTTACCGTGACAATATAGTAAAATATAATGGTGCATCCAAGGTGAAGTTACTTTTTGAAGAGCAACATTTTGCAACGTGATAAGATTTTGATAATAAGAAATTGCACACTTTCTTTATCTTTTAGTAAGTTTATTAAATAAATTTCTGTCATCCGTTGTTGCCCACAAACACTTGCAAACGTTGCTTCACAAAAAGTAACTTTTCTGTGGATGCACCTCTATATTGCAGAAGGACGCTGTTGAATTAATGGGTCGTCACTTGACCTTGACCTTGATGCTGCTTTCAGGAAAAAGATGGGTCAATGGTGGAAAGAGAATGAATTAACCACTGCTCTCCATAATAGAACTTAGATCGAAAACTTAATGACTCAGAATGAAAAAAATTCGATAACAAAAACCACAGTTTCAAAATCAAAATGTTTGCCTTTATCTGACGAAATAACTGTTAGTTGTTTAGACAGTAATTATCCTCCTACGCCAGTCTCCTTAGGGTAATACCTTACTTAATATAATCGATACTAATATGCAGATTAGAATATTAACTCCGACACCGGATTATGCTAAAGATGACCGTGTTTATTGTTAATAGATTATACGTAAATTAGATGATAAAAGCTTTGTGTGGTGTGGAAATATGTTAAACATACATGGTGTGGTTTATGTGATGTTAATGTGTTGTATTCTACGAATAATAAAAGTCTTCTTAGGTTGTATTATATTGTGGCATCTTGTTTGAGTGTAAATACTGACGATTCTTTAGGATGTGTAGTCGAATTTTTTGTTTTTGGTGCCGCGCTTGATATCCTCGTTGATATCCTCCGTCCTGGGGTGGACAGAGGGGTTTGTCAGAGTTCTCCGGACTAAAACCACCCCATGTTGCACCGGGGGCTACAAAGGTACTTAGGCACTCTTCAACGCAGACTGAGACGCAAACGTCCCCGACTAGTGTCAGCCCGCACCTGCGCGAAGTGTTTGAATCCCTCCGCGACGTATGAGGGGTGCGCGTGATCAACCCCACCGCCAACTAAGTCCTAAAATATCTGCATCTAGAAAGGAAGTTGTCATGTCGTAGTAGTGGCCTTCAAGTCGTGGGCTTGAGTTTATACTCACTCCTTCTTCCCATGGGAGTTAAACTACAGAACGCCGCCTGCTATCCGATCCTTACATACTGCTTTTCCTTCGTTTATGTTCATACATCTGGTCATACACGCAGTTTGCGAGTACTATGCACCTGACCTTTCTGAAGAATATCAGTAATAAGGAACATCATTATATTCACTAGGAATAAGGAACATCATTATATTCACTTCTAGGGCCTCCCGCCGTTTCCTCTCATATCTGCCTTGTAAATAGTAAGCATACCTTTTAATAATGCCCTTTATAAACTCCTTACCATGTTAAGAGTACCTTGGTCCTCTTTGTAATTATCTATTTCCTTGTCCATCCTTTTTCAAACAGCATCTTGAATTTATGTTTCTTTGCAATTGTTTACTTGCAATGAGAGCATACAATGTACAGTCAGCCAACTTTTCAATCTTACCTATGATATATTGATATCCGGGGTAAGGGTAAAAAGTGGTCAACTGTAACTTTTTCTAGTGTTAGCCGACCAATGCTAATTAAAATAATATCACGGGAATACAGGATTCCCCAAAGGGTTTTTTTTTTGTGGGTGTGAAATCATCAAATAACTTCTCCCGCTCTGGGTGGAGCGGAAGGGCGTGTCAGACTACTAGAAGTTTGTCGATTATTACTCGCTGTTATAGTTTTCCTTTTAATTTCGTTATAAATACTACTGCCGTGTTTTTTTCACATAACCAAAACTAATAATTTAGCTGGCATGGGGGGGACTTGTCTCTAACAAAAATTAGCACTTTTAAGCTTAATATTTCGCAAACGAATCCGTGAACCCAAAAATGGTCTTCACATTCTCACAATATTTCTGAACGTCACCCCCACACCATGGGATAGATGAGAGAAGAAAAACATCCCCCACTTTACGTGCAGGGAAGATGGAGGATTTTTTTTTTTTCTTGATTTGGTTGTACCACCGCGAAATTAATATATTTACGCCAAATTACAGCTTTCTAGCACAAAGAGTCTATAAGCTAAGACAGACAGACCGACGGACAGACAGACAGACGGACATGGCGAAACTATAATTGTTCATTGTTTACTACAGAACCCTAAAAAATTTTGTTTTTTCAAACAAACTAAATAGTAGTGATTCGCCTACAGCATATAGGTTTTGCCAATCTTTGACTAGCTATTATAGTGACTAAACTATTAGATTTGTTTGAATTTTTGTAGACTGAGAACGTCATTAGACAATTGTTGTCTCCACCTTGTGTTTAGTGGCAGGGAATCTAGCAAATTCCTCCCGCTTGGGGGCGCTGTTGTAGATGTAGACCTGTCAAATATTTTTCCTCACGAAATACTCGAAATAGTTCATAGTTCCACAATTGTAGTCTGTGGTTCCACGAAAAATATTTGACAGGTCTACATCTACAACAGCGCCTCCAAGCGGGAGAAATTTGCGAGATTCCCTGCCATTCCTGACTACATTCCAGAGCATTAAAGAAGCTATCGAACAATAACATAGCACCACATAAAGGCCATCAAATGTTAAAGAAACCGATGCTTCATAACGTGATCATAATATAAACGAAATGGTCACAACCACAGAATGATGTTTAATATGGTTACTCAACCTGACGCAACTATACTTAGTTAGGTAACCACATCTGGCCATGTAATGCCTAGTTTCTAGTGTTAGGTGGTTCAGTGTTATATTACTGACTAGGTAGATGACAAATAGATAGTGCATCTTATCGACAGTTCGAACTGGATATCTGTGAACAAGAAATCTGCCAAGCCTTTTCTCAAGGTCAGTTTCAAGTCTAACCTGATGCAGCTGAATACCAGTATCTAGTAGTTGGTAGTATTTACCAGTATTTACTAAATACTGGTAAATACGGGTGTTTTCTCGTGGACCTACTTTTTTGTCCTACCAGTAGGTCCACGAGGGTATGTTATTTCTGTTGGTCCTACTGAACTGTTGAAACCAACATGAACCTCCTGTGTATAGAAATTAGACTAGGTGTGGTTTCAGTTGTCCTACTGCTTTCATTGAAAATAATACAAAATTACAATATTGCTTTATTATAATATAAAAAAACTAACTAAATATTTCATTAATATTTTAACTTTGTCATATAGATAACACTTAAGTTAATATTTTATTAATTTACTATCCTCGTTACTAATAAACGTTGTATAGCGTCTGTATAGTTACACAACGCTTTGTCTTCTTCTTTCGAATGTCAAATTACTGACGACTGAAAGAGAGAAATCTGAGTGTAGCTATACAGACGATATACAACGTTTATTAGTAAGGGGGTTAATGTATATAATAATATATAATACCTGTCATCACTCATAACAGCACCGCTTCGACGCAGACCGTTCTCCGGCGCCACCTAGTCACACCTAGTGACTCCTAAAATTCTTTATACAGCAGGTTCATTTTGGGTTCAACACTTCAGTCAAGTCAGTAGGACCAACAGAAATAACATACCCTCGTGGACCTACTTTTTTGTCCTTACCAACTACTAGATATACCATATACTAGGAAGAGCGCTGTTGTCTGAGATACAAATATTTATTTCTGTCTACTTCAGACATAGATGTCTTATCGTATTTCTGTTAGCATAAGCTGTTTTAAGATATGTTGTACTTATATAAGTATATGTTGTACTTGAATTTACAAAAAAAAAAAAATTGTTTGTATATATTTTACATGAAGCGGCTGCCTGTCTGACCTGCACGATACCCCTCAGTAAGACTGGTTGTCTGTCTCAAGGGCTTCTGACTACCCGTACCGTAACGACTGTCAAAGATCTACCAACAAGAGCCTGGACCAACAGTTAAACGTGCTTTCTGTGCACGGTGGGGTCTTGATAAGTAATGGCTGGTCACCCATCTACGGGCCAGCCGCGGCAAGCGTGGATTAACCTTAAATCGACTCGTGCGACTGTTATTATTTAGCCACGAGCCCCCCAATATTAATTTTGATTATATGTAATAACTTTTAAACTTGTGGCATACTTAAGAGACTAATGTAAAATAATTTAATATTAGCTGCCAGTATACTAAAGGTTATTTAATATACATTGGAACAGCGAATCAATTTTCACAACTACTCCTTAATTTTGTTATTCGCAAAATACTCGGCTAAACCATTGAGCATAGAGTTATGAAATGGATCGTAGGATGCGCAATGTTACACTAAGCATCATCGTCCCACTGCTAATTTGTCTGATTCCAAATACCTAAGACCTTTGATTGAGAGCAGTGTTGGCCCAGTGGTAACGGCCCCGATTTACGAGTTGTAGGTCGTGGGTTCGAACCCAAGCAGGCGCTTTTCTTTGTGTAAATAATTTCATTACCACTGCTCTCAAAAACGGTGAAGGGAAACATCGTGAGGAAACCGGCATGTCTTAGAACCAAAAATATCGAAGAAATGTGACATCTACCAACCTGCACTAGGCCAGCGTGGTAGATTACGGCCCACTCCCTCTCACAGAGAGGACGCCTGTGTCCCAGCAGTGGGAACAATAGGCTGATTATGATTATGATATGAAGACCTTTGATTCAAGCTAAACGATTAATGAAACGTCTTTTTACATCGTTCTCACATATAATATTATAAATTCGACAATAATGCCCTAGCTCATATTTTCTCAAAATATAATTTAAAAAGTGTCCAATTCCATGGAGTTTCTTTCCCGTTTATCTCCTGAACCTACTACGATTTGGAATGAGCCACTATCTTCATATTTCTGAATAACCAATTCCTTTGACGATCCTAAAGTGCATGTACTCGTAAATGGTTAAATTGAAATAAATGCTTTGACTTTGAGTTGGAACTAATTATCTTTCTCTATTTGCACTAACTTAGGCGTTTAAAGAAAAACGCAAAAACACACGTCATGTTTGGTCATTACGACCTTCCCAGACGTGTGAAATCAAACCGCTGCGACGTTTACTCACGGCAGCGTCGACAAATGTTTGTCGGTTCAATATTGAACTTGCTTTATGACCCTTTAGTAAAATACCGGTTTTTGAACGCGACTGCGCTCGCTTTTTTTTACTTACCTCCTTCTAGTACAGGTTCTTTGTAAGTATAGTTTTACATAGATTACTTTCTTGAGAGTGATATCTTTAGAGGCATGAGGAACAGGGTGTAAAGTTCTCTCATCTTCTATTGAAAAGGGAAATTCCTCCGACCAGACGGGTGTGGTATGTCTGGCGGGCAACTGCCCGAAAGTTGATTTCGGATAGTCTTATGTATGTAGTTCGCGCGGTAAACTCTAACTACGTGATACAGGATTTGTGTGACGTCATGTCTTTGCTGCGTAGTTCGTATGTGGCGGTGTAACGGGTACTCGTATCCGTCTCACACGGTGCATCGAAGGTTTCTTAACAGTTTGAACCTTATTTTGATGCAGTGTTTATTCATATCCATATGAAACGCTTACTTTACTTAATAAAGCCAAAAATGTGCTGTTTGTAAATATTTCCCTCCTGTAGACATTTATAGTCAACAGATTCAGATGCTGTGGTGAGAAGATTGAGTTAGTAAAGTTTAGTGGGGCTGACTGTGTGGGTAGTGCCAATCGTAAAATGGATAGGAAAAAGCAACGCAATAATAGTATGTCATTGTAACAGCAATGAAAATTAAATAATGATTTCCAGCCATTTATTATTATCTATCGAAATAATAAAGCGAAACGTAGATAAAATTTCTATCTTTTTTTGTTTAAAGGTACTAAACCTCTTAAGGGGTCGTCATCATATGGGGTACTCATCATTATGAACAACTTTCACTATGGAACCAAAGATAAAATCACGAAAAAAAAAACAGCTGTTCCCTACATTTAACTGACTAATAGAAATCCGCCAAATCATCGCCAAAAGAAATCTTAAAACAGAATTAGCACACAAAAAAACACACAAACATCATTACCCAAATACTCTTATACGTAAAACCAGTAAAAAACACTATCTCCTTGACACTATTAAATGTGCCGATCCAACTGACCGGCCGGCGCGGGCGCCCGCTGAGATCAAGCAAATACAAATATGTAAGAAAAATACGCATATTGTTGAAGCGTTAAGTGTACGAGAAGATTAATTCATCAGAGAGTTAAGTCCGTCCATCGCTCGTAGAATATTTTTTTATATTATATCTTATTGAACAAAAGGTCTAATAGGCCATTGAAGATTTGTAAATCATAACTGATTTAAATTGTTGTATATTGTATAATATGATTTATGTCATTAAATAAATTTCGGAAAATATGTTATGTATTTTTAAATTCATTGTGTTTTCCGATACAAATGGTTGTTAATTAATAAATGACTTTACTAGCCGTTAATTAGATAGCAGACTGTCATTCGGATTCGAATATGAGGTAAGTCATATACAAATATTTGGCAGGTTTGAAATTGCGAAATTGAAGCAACCGACCGATCAAGAGACCCGATACTGTAGGTCCCATATAACCTGCGTCTCAGTGACCCATGAATCACGTCAAGTCCCGGTCACGGCCTCGGGCGGTGCGACTTGCGATGCGACTTGCGTCAAGCGACACGCGCGTGTGTGTCACCTGTATTCCGTGGCATGCTCTAACCGATTCAACATAATAAACAGCGGAATCAACGTGTGGTGTCCATTTTATATCTATTCTGTGTCAAGGGCCCGCGTCTACGACTCAACTGGTTGAGTCAACAGTACTGTTAGTTGTAGTAAATTATGGGCTCGGTTTGTTAAAACTGTTTACGGCTATGCGTAGTGCCATGTAAATACTCACACCAGAAAAGCTTTCACACCTCTTTAAAACGTGGCTTTATTTAAGACCCACACGAAAAGAACTGAGTAATGGTGGCCCCGATTTACGTGTAGCTTTGACGTGAGGTTTGGTCGTGTGGGCTCGAACCCGGGTAGGCACATTACCTACTTCGTGTAATTTGAAGGAAAACATCGTGAGGAAGCCGGCACATCGTAAAATAAAAAATTCGAAGAAATGTGACACCCACCAACCTACACTCGGTCTCGTGGTGGATCATGGCGCACTCCCCTTTTACAAAGAGGATGCCTGTGTCCCAGCAGTGGGAACGTTTAGGCTGCGGCGTGTTTTTTCAGTACACTGACATGCGACCACGCTGATATACCTACTAGTCACATTACAATCAATCATAATATGGTTGGAACTTCAAGATTAATCGGTTTTTTTTCGGGAAACGAATACCGGCAAGGAGCTCTTCTTTTTGGATTATACACAATGATTAAAGTAGAAGTAAGGTTACTTAGTTGTGACAATATTTTGAGGCTTGATTTTTTTTTATCACTTACAAACTGACGTCCACCGTCAATCAGTTTATAAATCTTGGTAATTTCCAGCTTTCACCGCTCTGAATTCCAACTACATTACTAAACTGTTGACTGGCACTTTGAAAGTGTGAAAATGGCGACATGCCTCAGGCAGGTACCTGAAACTGTTACTTTATGCCTTTCAGTGCCCATTCACGCCACTACCCGTCAGATCAAAGCAATCCGCTTTAGTTAAAGCGAGCCATTTGTTCGTTTTATAAAAATGCTTTTGACATATTAAAAGCAGTGTTATGGGGTCTTATTTTTATTAATTTAAAATATATAATGGTTATTCGAAGTTATAGGGCGCAATTAGGTCTTGGTTATTCACTTGCATTCGGGTATTCGAATGACATTTGCATTGGCAGTCCATATAAAATAGGTACTGGTATCCGGTTAGACTACTACTATTACTACTCTCCTCCTACTATTTTGCTGTGCCCGACAGGGTCCATAATGATCACATATAATTTTAACTTAGCACCTAAGTACACATTGTGGAATGCAAATAAAGTATTGAGTATTGACTGGAAGCCGACCCCAAGATAGTTGGGTAGATGATGATTTGGATTGGCAATCGTTTTCTTATTATAATCATCTCCATGATTATCATTTCAGCCAAAAGACGTATACTGCTGGACATAGGCCTCCCCCAAGTAACGCCACTTCGACCGGTTCTGTGCTTCCCGCATCCAGCGAATTCCTGCAGCCTTGACAAGATCATCGATCCCCCTTGTGGGAGGTGTTCTAACGCTACATCTTCCGGTACGCGGTCGCCACTCCAGAACCTTTTGGCCCCATTGGCCATCTGTTCTGCGAGCAATGTGCCCTGCTCATTGCCACTTAAGTTTTGCAATTCTTCTTGCTATGTCGGTTACCCTGGTTCTCCTGCGAATCTCTTCATTTCTGATTCGAACGTTGGGAAACTCCAAGCATAGCCCTCTCCATTACCCTTTGGGTGACTTTGAATCTTCTAATAAGGCCCATTGTGAACGCTCACGAGTCAGTGTGTTATTAATTACTAGCTACAGATAGTGCCATTCACAAAACCGTTCTTTAATGCTTACATTACAAGACTGCGCTGCGCAACATTCCGCTGGTGTTTTAGTATTGTCTATACACACTAATTACCTATTAGTGGATAATTAGTAAACACGACAAAACTAAAATTCTAGCGGTATGTTACACACTTGAACTGTTATCGATTAGGAACAGTGGGGGCGTTTTGCCAGCGAACATCATTACAATAGAAACACAGGAACTATTCATGTGGGTGTCGATATGTAATAGCAGTGACGGCCAGGCAGAGATACTGTGGCTTAATACTGAGGATTTGTAATGCTGCGGACGCATCTGCGGCTATCGTGACAAAATTCAAATAATTCAAAATTCATTTATTCAAACTAGGCTGAGAATCAGCATTTTTCGAACGTCAAAATTACATAAGACAGTCCCCCAAAAACTTCCTAATGCTTTAGCTGGGAAGAAGAACTGCAACAAACTAAAATTACTTTTGCTCCCTAAAAAGTTATCTCGCTAATGTGGTGGCCACATTAGCGGCTTCGCCACGTTTATTATGTACCGCCACCCGGTCGATATGTGATACGCAGCCCGAACTATCGCGACGATAAACACTAATGGTCACATCTGCGTGTATCGTAATAATGTGCGAAGCTTCCTCACGATAGACGGAGATGCGGCCCCAGCATAAGAGAATAATGTAGGAAAGAAAAACGCTCCAGAAAATATATAAATAACAAAACAACTCACTCTACACGTGGAAGCCCACACACCGCCGCACACACATCTCGCCTATTATGTCTTAAGCCCGAAACGAGTGTGGGCGAAACTTTTGCCAGTAGAAATGATAATAAACAAAATATCAATATTTTTAGTCCCTCATTAGCAGAACATTGTCACGTCTATTGTAGTCTCCTTTCCATACAAATAACTAAAATAAACCAGTTATAGATGTTTATCGACAAACGTTTAGCGACAGAGTGTGACTTTTAACTCAAATATTGTCATTCAAAAAGGTAGCTTGAGTACATTGTATTTAAAATATATTGTAATAATAGCTTGATGTGGAAGACTGACTCGTTGGTCTAGTGGTCGCAAGCGTTACTGCAGAGCATGAGGTCCTGGATTTGAGTCCGAGGTCGGGCAAAGTGTTATTGAGTTCTTCCTTCTAACTGAACAGACAGCTGTGCTGCTGGGGAGTTTGTTGCGCCACTTCTTCTTTCCAGTAAAAGCACTAGGAAGTGGTGAAGGGCGGGTGTTTTTGGGGGACTGTCTTATGTAATTTTGATGTTCGATAAGTGCTGATTCTCAGCCTAGTTTGAATAAATGACTTTTGAATTATTATTTTTCCATCTGGAATTTCTCAATAGCAGCTCGGAGTCTGGATTTGTGCCTGGTTGATGGCAAATATGAAAGGCGAAATATAGGTGTACTTACCTACTATGGATAGGCACACTTCTGCCGAACCCTTTGGAGAATTACGGTCGTGAAGCTATGTTACAATAGATAGTTTTTGTGAGGATTTATCCAGTAGACTGTGATTGAGTTTGGTCAATTATTTAGGTTACAGGAGAGCCGGGTCCGCCGCGTTTGCCTGCCGGGTTGCAAGGAGGATGGTGCTTTGTAACTGATGCAATTTTTGTTGTTATGACGTCAGACCAATATCTTACCTGATGGTAAGCAATGATGTAATCGACGATGGTGCATGCTTGCCTAGAACTAACCTTGGCAAGAGATAACGTATTCTCTCGAGAATTGTTCCCAGTATATGACTATAAGGAAACACAGACACCGCCAAAGAGTTCGAACTTACAGCATCAGAATTTACTTATTTATCAAAAAAAAAACCCTACGTTTTTGCCCTTTCATAAGTTCTGTACATTTATTTTTCTGTAAAGGAATTTATTCTGTAAAGTGACTAATTTGCGGATCCAACAATGTGAATACACTAAATTGAATTGTAAAAATGTAAACTGAGAACGCCTCTAAGCTTTGTAACAACTGCACATAACATCACGCCTTGTTTCTCCAAAGAGTTCGACAGAGGTGCATACACGTATTTAGTCACAAGACAAATTTCTTCAGTTATATTTTAGTCTCATGTTATAGGGGGCGAGCCTATTGTCATGAACCGAGTCGAAATCCAGAAATGCAGGCTACTACTGGGAAATTTCTAATGGAAGAAACCAATGACATATTATCCGACCTGGGAATCGAACCCAAGACCTCGTGTTCAGCAGTAGCGCTTGCAAACACTAGACCAACAAGGCAGTAAACATACAAACCACTACTCATGCTTGATTATCTTAATCAAAACTGAGCTTTGAGATATACATCACGACACACCCATTAAAGTATTGTAACAAGTACCCACCGACCCACAACAGGTTACCTACTGTTATATCACCGGTACGGAGAAAGTGACATGCAGAAAACAGATCAACATTACTTACTTGTTACCGTTTTTAACCTTACCGGCCGGTTTTCGGAACTTTTGGAGTTGCTACAATTTTCTGTTACGTCATAGGTTGGTGCGTGCACGCAATTAAATGAAGTATTTGTTATTTAACAAGACGTAATGACTGATTTTATCTGGTTTTAGGGTTATCTTAAGAAATGGAATTTTTACCGGTGATTAAACAGTCTATGACAATTCGGCGCCTGCTTCAATGATCGTTTGTGCTTTACTATGGATTTAAATCACATGAATCAAGAATCAACTCAACATCGCAGTGCTGGACATAGGCTTCTCCCAGACTGCGCCATAACACCCTGTGCTCCGCCATCGCATCCAGTCAGTCACAGCCACATTTTGAAGGTCGTCGGTCCATCTAGGCTAGCCGATACGCAGTCTTCATTCCAGGACTCGTTTGCTCCACTGGTCATTGGTCCTTCGATCATATAGTACTTTTTTTCTTTGAGACAAGCACTACAAAAAATTGTATTAATAAATGATATAATAAGGCCGCTTGCCCACTGGTCGGTAAGTGTGCGGGGCGATATCGTTTCGGTACTGCGTGACGTCACGCATTTTACTGCATCGGTACTGGAAGCTTACCGCGCAGTGTTTCCACTTTTAGGGATTTCTCCCTGTTTTAGGGAAAAAATACCAATATTAAGTTTGGTTTAGGGATATTTTATTTTGACAGGGATTTGGGGAATTTAGGGGTTAATATGAATTTAAGTTGGTAACCTTATTGTTTATAGTAGGCATCACCCAATATATTACTTGACTCTATGGCACCACCGATTTATTAAAGGATTCGATTTATTCAACCACCGATTTATTCGCTCAACCCAAACTCATAATGAATGCAATTCATCAAATTTTAATTTACCATGTTAATTGTGCCATTACCTTATTATTTATAATCATGCTCCCTAAACCAAGGAAATTTGAAGATTTTTTAGGGAAATTTAGGGATAATTCATACAGAAACTGGGGAAAATCCAAAAACAAGTGAATTATATAGTACGAGAGCCCATGACCAAAACCATGTCACATCGTTTTACGGGAATAATTGTAAAAAAATCTTTACGTTTTGATGATTCTGAACCCGACTCGGTGGGCAGTACCGGTCAGAAACGTTACAGTTTTATGGGAGCCTATTTCTGCTATGTCAAAAAAAATTGGCAGACGGTTTCATCACAATGTGTCTGATAATAAAAATATACAAAGATTTCGTAATTTTATTACTAAAAAGTTTGTTTTCAGATATTTCCGTTGCGTCACTTTGCGTGTCAAACGTGGCCTGAGCACATTTCCAAAAATGACGTATTCGAATCAACTGACCAATGTTCACCAGAAAACAAGATTTTCAGATGGATTGCTATGGGTTTTATTGTTTGCCTCAAAGGAGACCATTCACGTTTCATACAAAGTTGGGCCCAAAACCCAAAGTGCCGGCCAGCGAAAAAAAATGTGTTACCCTGGTCGGGGAAGTCCTCCTCATCATTTTTTACTATGGCGCCGAATCTCTACGACCATTCCGTCAGCTGTTTTTTAAAGTTGAAAAATCAAGTTACCTTTAAGGTTCCTATCGCGTCTGGGAGGAACATTTTAGGGACGGAGACTGTTTTGCCGTTCTTCTGTCTTCGGTACCAATCGTCGAGCAACCCCATACGGATCTGACATATTTTGACGAATGTAACCAGGCAGTGGTTATAGTCCACATTTTTTTTTCAACTTGATGTAGCCTCTTTCACAAGGTGGTCTGCGCGTTCGTTGTCCTCCAGGCCTGCGTGAGCTTTTACAAGGAAACATCTTTGCTCCGGGGTAAAGCTGCGCCCATGTAAGCTCTCTCTTCCGCCGCCAGGAAGTGGATCCCACCTTGGTTCGCCGGACGTGGAGTTTTTGCTAACGCACATGCTCAATCTCTCTGCCCGCAAAGGCTGGCTGGGGTACTCTTTGCCTCATACAGAACGGCTGCTTCTTGTATTCGGAGGTCTTGTGGGAGTATGGCAGCCAGCTTTAGGAATGCATTCAGCGAAACAGTTCTGTAGGATTTGCAAAACTTTTGGGCGAATACGGAGCACTCTTTGGACCGTATGACCGTGAACCAAGAAGATTATTGGAGTGCATTTTCTACACTCCAATCTTCTTAGTAGCCGGCACCCAGACGCTTGTCGCTCATCACCATTCTGCGTCCAGCTCTAGCGCTGCCGTGTAAATGCTCCGTATGACCTCCAGATGCAGACCTCTCTTCCACATCCGCCCCTGCTCATGAGTGAGACATCGTACTTTAGCTTCCTAGTGACTACAAATGCAGTGCCAACTTCACCTTATTTTGGATGCCCCAATTCCGAATAAAGGTACTCGAGGGCGGCCTTGTGTCTTTGAACCTCCAGTGCTAGGTCATCGTAGAAGATCATGACCACAACGTCGGCGGAAGCCTGGTAGTGATCTCCCCGTTCTTCCGGCCCCTTTAGCAAAGGGTCCAGAAGTAAATTCTAGAGGATTGGATTCCCTTCATACCTGCACCATCCCATAAACCCGCCCCGCTCGCCGTGCCGGTTAGTCTATGTTCTATGTTTTATGGGGATTGGTTTCCGCACTTAGTCAAGTGGACCATTGTGCGTGGGCCATGGCGGCCGTTTGAGTGTTATTCCAACCAGCCCACCTCTCTACAGAAGATAATTAAATCTCCTGTCTGTTTGGAACATCTGTGTAGGATCTGGGTGACCCGTGGGCTTCTGTTTGAATCTGGGTGACGTCCGTGCATTCAAAGAGCACGTGCGCGACGGTTTCCTCGGCCTCCATGTACGCCCTGCACAGAGGACTGTCCTTTATACCTATGTGTGGAAGTGTTTGTTTAGCGAGCAGTGTCCCGTGATGGCCCCGTGACTAGGAGGCAGGCCGTTCCTATCCAGACCTAATAAACGCCTGGTCAGCTTTCTGGACTGCCTGCAGCCCAGTGTCGAGGTCCACCAGTTTTCCGCTTGTGTGTGGGTGAATTCCTGTAGCCACCTGTCTTTGGTTGAAGGGGGGATGTGTACGATAGGCTCGAGTCCTCAGACTGCCGTGCTGGATCCTCGTATAGCAAGTTTGTCAGCTGCGTCGTTACCTAGCGAACCGCTGTGTCTTTTTATCCATTGTAGTGTCACCATGTTGCGGCTAGATACCGTTATTTGTTCTAGTCATTCTTATATCTATGGTTCTAGTGCATTGACATTCTAGTGTTAGCTTCGAGGTAATACATTTTTTCGGTTAGTCTTTCAAGACACTAATTATTTTTACCCGACTACGGCAAAGCCAAAAGGAAGGGTTATTAACTTCATAAATGTGTTTTTTTTTGATGTTTCAAGACATTAATTGTTTTTAACTTCATAGAGATTTGATGCCGCCGTAGTGAAAAATGCTTAGGTGGACTGCCCCGACTTAGGTTATACTTAGACGAGATAATATTGCAAGGTAACTAGATTTTTCAACTTTAAAAAACAGCTAAAGGAATGTTTGTAGAGATTCGGTGCCATAGTAAAAAATGATAAGGAAGACGTTACCGACCAGGGCAACACAAATTTTTTCGCTGGCCGGCACTTTGGGTTTTGGGCCCAATATGAATGGTCTCCTTTAATTTTCTCAAATGGTCTCTTGGGTACGTACTCGAAGCTACTGGTTTCTGAAAATGGAAGATGTGACGCGGAAAATTTCTGAAAATAGGATTTTTGAATTTAAGAATAACCAAATCTATCGTTTTTATACGATTTTGTTGGTAAAACGATAAGGCAAAAATGTTGGTCATGCTCTCTCGTACTAATTGAATTAATTTGAATTTGGAATTCTAGACGAAAGCATTGCAGTACACAGATATAGATATATAATAATACCTAGATAAGGCAAGTATCACGATCTGTATGAAAACCATGCGTGGAATTTTTGAAAAATGATCAAAGCGCCTATACCATGAAACTGAAGCGATATACGATAGTATCACTTGTTTCGATTGTCATAACCTGTTAACACTCAACGTCACATCAACCGTTCCTAGTAAAAAGCTATAAAGTATTACGAATATAGGCATTTTCTATTTTATTATTTATGTCCGACTAGCGCGGCGGACAGGCGCAGACCATATACTATATTATATAAAATGAGACACACTGAGCCACGTTCGGGCACGCGAAGTAGATGCTCTTGCGCTATCTAGGTATTTCTATATCTGTGTGCAGTACCGATTCGGTACAGAGTGCTTACCGACCAGTGAGGAAACATAAGCAGTACCGCGCAGTACTGTACAGTACTGCGCGGTAAAATACCGACCAATGGGCAAGCGGCCTAAGAATAAGTTTTACTATGTAAAACAAATTCTCTGTTTCCATACAAAAATTACTATTCCGTATTGCTAGACCTGCAGAATTTGTTATAAAGTTTTATAAGAATAATAATTAACCTAATGGATTTCACGTTCAAAGGATAACAATCAATCAAATAGTACTTTCCGCTTATATATTAAACTGAAATAATTATAGGATGAAGAAAATTTGGATTGCTTCATAAATCTTCTGTATAATTCACAAAAATATTACAATCAGAATGATAATCTTGATGTAGATAATAATCCCTGCTTTGACTGTTATATGTATAAGTCAGAGATATACCTAAAATATTGTGATGATAGCAAAAAAAAACGTACGGTACTCTTTTCTATGCGATTGCAGCCAATATCGCAACCAATAGATGGGATAAGCTATTGTCCTATAGCAGGACCATAGATATCCGAGCAGGATACTGAAGGGTACTAATAAAGATGTATCCCTCATCGTCTGTCTCGTTCAGTGTTATCATTATTATATTAATTATGTCAAAAACTTGCAATAAGGTGTAATTCAATAATTACCCTTACAGAACCCATAATTTATTTATAGGGACAACCATTACAACTAACAGAGTAGGCCTAAAAATACCCATGTTTCTGCAAACAAAATAGTCACAGAATATTTGACCAATCAGCTCTTGCATCTTGAAGTACCTTCGAGTACTATCGAATAACACGAGTTATAATAAGATACAGCACGAATTACACCATGCTTTCGTTGCAAAATGTTGAAGTACCTTTGACGTTATGAACACCTAGTACTTTATGTTGTGAGCACACCTTCTTGCATGGCTGATGATGTTGAAACGGTTCCAGTTTAAACAGATAAAGTTAAAAAAGGAGTAGGGAATAAAATGTGCACAAATCATCCTATTTATTACTGAGAACTAAAACCTGCGATCACCTATACACTTATCGCGATAGTAAACCGCTCCTGGTCTTGAATTCGAACCCAAGGCATGCACCTCTGGCTTTTTCGGATTCATGTGCGTATTGTAAAATTATCACTTGCTTCAAAAACGCTAAAGGTAAACATCGTGAGGAAACGGGCATGTCTGACAGATATTTCTCGTTGGCATGTGGAGCTCAAGTGTGGCTTTATTAAAACTCACTAACCACACAAAAAGAAGAACGATTTTTTTGAGGCCATTTTTTTTCCGACTTCCAAAAAGGAGAAGGTTCTATGTTCGACTTTATATGTTTTTTTTTTTTTGTTCACCGATTTCTCCGTCAATTGTGGACCGATTTTGAAATTTTTTTCTTTGAAAGGGTAAGCTCCCGAGGTGGTCCCATATAAATTTTATCAACTTTGTTTGGATAGTTTTTGAGTTAGCTTCAATTATACATATTTTTCGCACTTGGTTTATAGGGATGATATGATGATAACTTCCTGTCACTGTTATTTGCATAGCAGGTAGTGGTATTCGAATTTATGTGGAGTAGGAACCACAACTAACAAGTAAAAAATAAAAAAAATTACAAAAAATTAAAACCGCCTTCCAAAAAAAAATACTACAAAGTGAAGAATAACTTTAATTTCGGAAGTCGGTGGCAAAAAACGGAAATTAAAAAACTAAAGACACCGACTTCCGAAATTAAAGTTATTTTTCACTTTGTAGTATTTTTTTTTGGAAGTCGGTCAGTTTATCCACTGTAAAAGTAGGTTGGAGTCTCATTTCCAACCACATGTAAGGGATTTTTTTTTTGTGAAATCTAACTTTTCTAGTACCTATAAGTACTCAAACCTCAGTTAAATTAATAGAGTTTTTTTAACCTTATTTGAAACAGGATCGATTGGCATCAGAAAATGTTTTAGTAAAAACTGACCATTTTCTTGCTGACAATATTTTTTTTAAATCTGTGTATACAGATCAAAATGTTTCAAAAACTTGAGGACAGTTTCCTAAGACCGTTTTCCTGTAGCTACAACGTTTCAGGTAGCTGCCCTAACTGCCCCATCTCAAAAATCCAACCTGTATATGACGTGACCACAATAAGCTACGTTAACGTCACAGCTCTTGGTCACTATTACCTATGATTCTAAGAACATCTGTTTTCTCTGAGGATTGCGAAGGTCGACTACAGAAGGCGTGATTTGCAATAGTTATCATTGAACAAGGAATGCCTTATGGAATGTCGTGTGTTTGGTAACAATAAGGCTGGTTGTATAACCAGATCTTCACAGTGACCTAGCTGACTTAAACGATTTAAGTACATAAATAATAATTAATACGTTATCTTCGGCGGGGCTTGTGGCTAAATAAAAGTCGATTAAAGGCTTGTCGCGGTCTGTGGATGGGTGATCGTCTATTACAAAATATCGAGATCCTTACATGCCTCGTATAGCACATTAGGCCGTTGGTCCCGGCCGTCATTTGTAGATCTTTGACAGTAGTTACGAGAAGTCAATACTTGCACGAAAGTGTGGCTAACAGTCTTAACTTTCTTATTCTTTATTATTCTTGCCTAACTGTTGATCTATTTTTGATTTATTTTTACTTCAATGGTCCTAGTTTATCATATCTAATTATGTGACTTCGAGTTACAGCTGTATTAGCTATATGTAAGCGGGCACGCCCTTTATGCCTGGAGGCTTTATAATTCGGGTATTAAGTTCTGTTTACGTTTTTAGTTTTTAGTTTTTATTTTTGCTTGAGTTTAGATTTCGATATTTTTTTTGTTGGTACATTGGCGCGTGCTAGCTGTCATTATGGCATATATTTTATTGAATGTTTTGTGTTGAGTAATGTAAATTATTTGCATACTATTGTATAGAATCAAGTTTTTTTTTCTAACTGAACAGACAGCTGTACTGCTGGGGAGTTTGTTGCGCCACTTCTTCTCTCCAGCAAAAGCACTAGGAAGTAGTGAAGGGCGAGCGTTTTTGGGGGACTGTCTTATGTAATTTTGACGTTCGAAAAGTGCTGATTCTCAGCCTAATTTGAATAAATGACTTTTGAATTTGAATTTGAACTTACCAAGGGGTAATGACCCCCACAATCGAGTAATCGGGTACTACATTACCATCCACAATGGAGTCACTCCATTTAAAATACTGGTATTCAGGTATATCCGGTTAGACTTATATGACCCCAAATACGTAGTTAGAAAAAAAAAAGATGGCATCTTCCCTCGTGTCATCATGAAATTTTAAGGTTTTCCAGTCAGCAAGGTAACGGACCTTCCTTTTCATGGTTTGCCATGATGGCCACTCGTGTAACTATTTTATTGCGAATCCGATCGGCGAACTCCGTGAAATTGTCAAAAATAATGAATCGCGATTGTTAAAATTCTCTTGTCTCCTAAGTAAAAAACTAAATTAAAATCAAAAGATTATAGCAAAATGCAAATTTTAAAATTGTTCAATTAGCACATCTTCAATCAAGATTCCATCTTGTAATAGCGAAGAATACACACCTCCCTCTGAACGCTTATATTCTAAAGTGCACTATTTGCCTCTACTCTTCAGAAATTACCGTCGAATTCTAATGACCTTACATAATTTCGTGAGCACAGAGTTCATGAATGCTGGACTTTGGACCCAGCGTCATCAGGCAGTGCAATGAGAGGCGTAAGTAGCGTAGGTTTCTCAATATCCCGTAATCTCTCGGATTGAACTTCGGACAGGCCAATGTTTTGGCTAAGCAACATCATCAGATAGATACTGTTGCAATTGTGTGGCAATACTGGGTGATAATTACTTTTTTTCCTGTAGCTAATTTAGTTAGATATGGTGATAAGGATTAAATATTTACCCGACTGCCCCAGAAGGAGGGTAATGTTTTTCGAAAGTATGTATGTATGTCTATTTCTTTGGCACGCTCTGTAGCCTAAACGGCTTGATGGATTTTAACATATAAGGTGTCGTTAGATTCGTCTTAATCGTAGAAGTGACATAGGCTATATAATATTTATGTATTGCATCTGCAAATAAAAAAAAAAGGGCGGGGAAGGTTTTTCTAAAAATAAATTACAACAATATTGGTATCAAATAAAAGCTGGTAATGAGTCAATTCCAAATTAAGATATATTAATAAAACTAAAAAACTTGAAATAAAGAAAATTATTCAAAAAACAAAAAACCCGACTGCAAAAACACTTAACTGAAAAGCATTATAATCTATAGAATATTGGTATCGCAGGCAGGGACAATAATAATGTAACAATAATAACCGGAAATATGGTGTAACTTTTGTTTGTCCCCGCCTGCGATACCAAAATTCTATAGATGCTTGTTTTTCTCTTTTCAGTTAAGTGTTTTTGCAGTCGGGTTTTTTGTTTTTTGAATAATTTACTTTTTTTTTTTTTTTTTCCTTTTCATATTTGTAAATAATAATTATATATTAGTGTTAGATCGTATATTATTAATTTAATAAAAAAAAGTATCAAGTTTATAGATAACTAAGATCGCTGCAAAAACTTAAGTGTTTAAAAAAAATCTGCTGTTTCTTAGAAAAGTGCAATACCTACGCGGTCAAAATGTATGGAAAAGCAGATTTTTTCATTTTAAAAATCTACGGACGCACACCTATAGGTCTAACTTAGTCGGTACTTCGTCCATTTTGGATTGTTTTGACTGTACAGTGGAAGTGCCACTGTACTGACACGTCCTCCCGCTCCGCGCAGAGCGGGAGAAGTTATTTGATAATAACACACACAAAAAAAAGTGTTTTGTGTGTAAACGTTTCTTATTTATTTTCTAAATTTTTTGTACAAAATATCTTTCATTTTAGTTTTAGGCTTGCCGCGTTAAATTATCCACGTTTATAAAAGAAATAAAAACTTTTACAAAAAAAAGAAGAACCGACTTCCAAACAAAAAAGACACTACAAAGTCAAAAATGACTTTAATTTCGGAAGTCGGTGTACTCGTATTTGGTTTTGAAGTTTCGTTTTTTGCCACCGACTTCCGAAATTAAAGTTATTTTTGACTTTGTAGTCTGGTCTTCTTTTTTTGTAAAAATTTTATTTTGCACTTTAAGTTGTGGTACCTACTCCACATAAATTCGAATACCACTACCTGCTATGCAAATAACAGTGATAGGAAGTTATCATCATATCATCCATATAAACTAAGTGGGGAAAAATACGTATTATTGAAGCTAACTCAAAAACTATCCAAGCTTTGTTAATAAAATTAATATGGGACCACCGGGAGTATACCCCTTTAAAAAAAAAACTATTTTCAAAATCGGTCCACAATTGACGGAGAAATCGCGTAACAAACATACAAAAAAAAACATACAGACGAATTGAGAACCTCCTTCTTTTTGAAGTCGGTTAAAAAAATTAAAGTGGACAACGATACGTGAAAATCTAACTGCCCATTGCTCGTATGTACATGAGGGGGACAACGGTAAGGGAATTGTATGCCGTCATATTGTCCCCGTGACAGAATTAAGGGGTCAACGGGAATACACGTAATTTACGTAGTAAAAAAGAATTAAACTATTTTTGGGGTAAAATATACTTAAGTATAAATGACAGAAATCGATCCAGTAAACGAATCTGTACAAACCACTTTCATAATGTGTATTAAATTCAGTTACACATTGTAAATAACTAATAAATGTTTTATCTATCTATCTATCTAGATAAGTATTCACTCATTGAAATCAGCTCTTTGCTAATAAACCTGGATTAAATTATACAAATACACTTGTCGTAGAATTTGCATTAATTATTGCTAATATTTTAGAAAAACGTGGTAATATTTATGATCATAATTATTATGAAATTTTACTACCAAACTATGATTCAGCACATTTCATCGGCGAATGAATGAGGACATCACCTACAGGCTGATTCATCTTGATGTTTACTCAATAGTCAATACGTAGAACATTTTTAAGTGTTGCGTAAATTAAACTTTGGAGTCCAATGTTTTTTACATGAATTTCTAACACAAAAAGTTTTAGAAATTCCTACTATTAGTACCTACTTTAATTGACCTATTACCAGTGTACTGAGTTCTTCTATGTTTGTTAAAATATTGACATAATCGGCGACGCCATTGTAGGGTGGCTGGTAGCAGCTGGATGAGAGTTGCTGAGAATCGACCTGGATGGCGTGCAATTGGCGAGGCCTTTGTCCAGCCTGCAGTGAACTGTTGTAGGCTGTTAATTATGATGCTTCACATAATTTACTAATTTCTAATCTACTTGTTTATTTCATTCATACAGCTTATACTTATATTGCTAATCAAAACCGTGGTCACTTACCTACTTAGCTGTTTTTGTTTTATTCTAGCTAACCTAACAGACGTTGTCCTGACGTGAGTAATGGCAATGAGTTCATATATAAAAATCCCATAGAAAAAAGGGTGTTTTGTTTTTCCTTAATTTGTAAATTCCTCAGCAAAGTTTTCCATATTTTCTTACCATAAAATCATAATTCGGACTATTACGAAGATTTTAAAATAAAAAATTGCTAAATCGGTCCAGTCGTTCCCTAGTAGTATGCTTACCAACGAACATCATATCAATTTTGTTTATAGATTTTTTGTGCGTTGAAGTGCGTGATGTAAATCAACCATACAAACACCATAAAGTTACTTAACATAAACTTAACAGCATAACATTCTAAAAATCATCTAAACAGTATTGACCGGAATATTTCCAGCAATTAAGTAAGAATGTACTTGATTCGCGGAGGTGTCAGCAATGGCTGCGCTTGCGGTGGCGCTTGCGACACATGTTAGCACTTGTAAGGCGCAAGTCATGGTAAAGGTGCGCACTTAATGGTTTTATTTTATCTATGTTTTTATACGACACATAATTTCTACATAAAAAAGAGAACGGCCAATTATGGGTAATTTCCGATATCTATTTGTTTTCAATTACCTATCTATTACGTATACAAGCCCGGTGTAGAAGCATATTAAGCTGGACTCATTACAGTACACTGGATTTTCAACTCTCGATATTGAGCCGAGCATTGAGAATCTAACAGAGCGAATCCAGCAAGTATCCCAGCGCATCAAGAAAACACATCGGTCGAAATTCAACTCTTGGCGCTAAGCAGAGCGTCGAAAATCAAGTACGCGAAAAAAAAATCGCCGCGATAAAAATACGCCCGTGCGAACCTGGGGTTAGTGCAGGAAGAAACGGCTGTGTGGCCCGTAAAGACTTACCTGAACTTTACTCCCCACATGCTCCTGGTCTGAATACTAATTTGAGCAGTTGTCGTCCTAGTACTCGTAATAAGTCCAGCTAAATATCCTTCTACACGTTGCTCGTACTATTAATTTGTTGTATGGAATGGGGCACAAAATCATAATTATAACACAATATTTTTAGAATAAGTTTGAAGAATGCACCTTATCTTTTGTCAAAATAAAACTTGTGAACGCGGTACATGTGTTTTGTAATGATTATGACTCTTTAGCACTATTAGAACATTGCGTGAAAGATGTTACAATACGCGAAGGTCAATGGCATGTTATTTTTACACATTCTTAATATCCAATGTATTATAAAAATTATATTAGGCACATGCAAATATACTTAGATGAACCTTATGTAGGTATGTAAGCCTAGTTCATCAGATATGACAACGACTTCGAACCCAAGTCGACCGGAGCAAAGCCAATTTCCACAGATGGGGGTTCACGGACGGCTCAGAACTCAAGTGCGAATGCGGCGTCTCCCTAGTCCTCACAGACAATGGCCCACCTTTCATCGTTTGCCGCATGCCTTGTTACTGCACTTGATGACCTTGTGACTGCTTCAGTTCGCGTAACTGAATTTTAGGCCTAACATAAATTAATAAATGAAGCTTTTGCCATAAATACGGGTCAAAGATCAGATATGGGTAATTCTATTCTAGAAGGAATCTTATATATAGTGGGTCAGAATTAAAATTATATCATAACGAAAATACATTGTTTAGTACAATAACGCATGTTGTATTTATTTATTATATACTTTATTGTAAACCAGATAATACATTACAAAAAGAAAAAGTAATACACTACGAAATTTATCGCTAGTGACTTTTGGGGCTGTCTTTGGTGCAAATAAAAAATATGTAAGTACATTATAATATAATAGAAACACAGATAAATGCTAATATAATAGATACAATTTTTTTTTGTTGCACCATTTTTTTTTCTAAAAAGGCAGTAAAATTCAATAAGTTATAATTAGTGATCGGATATTGGGATGCATATTTACCTAAACTTAATTTTTTGGTAAGAAATTATGGAAGTGGCTTCTTAATATTTTTTTTCTTAACGGGGGGTTTTCCAAAATTTGCCTGTTTTAGAATCAATTTAAAATGGTCAAATTAGTGTATTAGGTCCTGAAAAAAATATATGTGATGGACACATCTTTGTTTGAGGGAAATTATTGGTTAAAAACACGATAAATTGTAATTCGCTCGATGAAAAAAAAATCCGAAACAGGGTCGATTTCAAAACCATTTTCGATCTCATTTCCTAATTACAGCACAAAATAATATGAAAATTGCATGTACGATGAGGTAATCGTATTTTGGAGGGAATTTATTGGTTGAATTTTTGAGTTTAATAAAAAAAAATTAAGTAAACTCAATATTTGTAAATCGGGCTAAATCGGCTCGCGCTCAGTGTCCTGCGGGACGTTGTCGAGATAGGACCTGTGTCAATTTATTTTAAAAAATTAGTTCCCCACCGTCTTTAAAAAAAATGGCAAATAAAAAGAACAAAAGGAAGAAAAACACATATACTAAATTGCGGAAGATCAGACAAACCATCGCGTAATTATATTATTGTTTTCATTCATTATTATTGTTTTCTAAAATGAAAATATTTCTATGCGTTGTGATGACTTTTTTTGACATCTGACATTAGTGTTTTCATTTCAAATTTTTATCGATAAAATTATAGTCAAGTGTGAGTCATATACCTATATCTTTGCGAGTAGTACGATTAAGTAGGTTGTTACATAAAGACGTTTTAGTAAAGCACATTTTTAATTCGTCTATTATTATTATACCTTAAAAGTAAAAGAAACCCTATCCGATCCGAAAGGGGCTCATAGGTACTGCAATAAAATTACCTAAAAGTAATAAAAAATCTTACTAATATTGAAAATTAAAAAGTTATTGTTATTATATAATTGCCACATAAATAGGCTCTCAGTACGATACCTAACAACACCCTCATGGATCAGACAGGGTTTTGTTTTACATGTTGTATATGTCGCAGGCATATTGTATGATTCGTCATTTTACAAACGGCGCCGTCCGTGTACAAACGCTTGCAGTTTTGCAAAATGCCTAAGGCAAAATGTAAATTGCCTAGTCATTATACAATATGCCGCAACATTTGATGGACAATTCAAACGCCGTTTACAAAATGCCGCGGCAAATTGAAGAATTTAGTTCTATTTTTTACCACGCGTGTCGCTGCTAATCAAAACAAGAAAAATGGCGTCGAGTAGTGGTTTTGTGACAGTGAATAATATTGAAAACAGTGCAAATTCTACGTGTGCAAAGGACTTTCCACAAAAAATCTTATATTTTAAAGACACTTATTAAGATAATTTTACGATTCACGAACGGGAACAGCGAAAATGCCGTGCACAAATGACAAAGTTTATTAGGTTATCCGGCACGTAAAAAACGCTCAGGTGTCCATGGAACTCGGAGGACTAATGCGGAATATTATTGGTACAAAAAGTATGAGAGTGTTTTTGTTACTTAAATACTTTACAAGTACCTGTAGCGGTTACACCGCCACATACGAACGACGCATCAAATACATGACGTCACACAAATCCTGCATCGCGCAGTTAGAGTTTACCGCGCGAACGACAGATATGAGAATATCCGACATCAACTTTCGGGCAGTTGCCCGCCAGACACAATACCCGTCTGGTCGATGAGTGCCTTTTCTATGGTGGATGAGTGAACTTTACACCCTGTTACTCATACCTCTAAATTATGAAGCACATATTACAATTTTCTCTTACTTAAATCTTCATAGGTAGGTAGGTATCTGATTGCTCGAATAATATCTGATTTGTCCAAGCTGTGTTTTTTGTGATGGTCACCCTACAATAACAATGAATGTCGAAATTATAACAATTGAACGAGTTGCCAATTTGCCTTAGGCATTTTGCAAAACCGCAAGCGTTTGTAAACGGACGGCGCCGTTTGTAAAATGGCGAATCATACAATATGCCTGCGACATATACATGATAACAATTCATCCAAATTCATTATACAAGCTTAGTTTTTATTTACCCTAAACCTCTTAAGGGGTCATTGTATTCATCATTATGAACAACTTTCACTATGGGACCAAAAACTGGAACCGCGAAAAAAAATCAGCTGTTCCCTACATTTATGTTCGCATAATCTCGTCAAAATGTAGGGAACAGAAGATTTTTTTTGGGTTGTGTATTCACTCTCTGTCAAGCTGTCATCGTCGCTGCTATAATCTCCTACATTAATTAGGTATACGGGATGGCAGGCACATTGACTCGCAAACTGTTACCATGAATTCAGCGCATGATGATAGGACCGCCCAGAGTAAAAATGTATAGTCGGTTATTTAAAAAAAAAATGCTATTTCATTCAAAATTGCAATAGTTACTCGGTCAAAATGGATGGAACGGCAGTTTTTTTTTTAGGATAATTAGAAAAAACGAAACTTTGTAAAAATCCTAGGATATCAGTATATGAGCTGATGTCAGGATTTATGAAACAAAAACAGTCTGTTTAGGACGATTGGAAACATTTGTGCCGTTTTTAGGCACACGTCTGCCCAACCCTTCGGGGAATACAGGCGTGAAATTATGTTATGTTATGTGCCATTTTTCTGGTGGTAAATAGTCTGAAGGAACGGCAAACCGAATTGACCGGGGATCAACAATTTTTTTTGTTTGTTTTGTCTTAGAACAATGATTCGATAAATTATAGCCGTAGCAGTAGGTACGACACTATTGAAAATAAAGTACGGCAATTTTTTCTTCATACTAGCTACGAATATTTACGGACCTTCATGAGCGGGGGCAAACGTCAAAAAACAAAAGAATATGGTTACAGTATAAGCATAACAGTCCGACCACTTAGCTCATCTATCTAATCTACTATATATCTATCTTGACCGATTTTTATGAATTTTTTTGTGTATATTAGGTAGGTATGAGAATAGGATGTAAACTATTTTTCGTACCCCTAAGTGATAAGGGTGGTCCACCCCTAAGTTTTTTTTTCTTTATTTGCTTTTTTTTTTATTGTAATTTTTTTATGATTTGGCATTAAAAATACATACAACCCTAAATTTTCACCCTTCTACCACCAACCCCTATTTTTTAGTAGCGATATTAGTACTTTAATAATTTTGGATTCACCCGGGCGCCGCCCAGCACGAACAGCTAGTATAAAATGATTTTATGTATGGTCAAAGTGCGAAAATGTTAAGGAATTTTTTAAACATTCTTTTCCAAATAGCGGGCGTCGAGCCGGCGTCGATTATAATTAAACTACTTTGAATAAAAGAGCCATTTTCAATAGGGTTCCTTCTACGGCTGGAACGAATGTATTAAAAAAAAAAAACTGAATTAATTGATTTTACCGCAAGCTACAATGTTTTCAGGTTTGATACATTGACGGACAGGATTTTTTTTTCAACTATTTTGATGCTTTTTTCATTTCTGCTGCATTAAAACAATTGTTGAAAAATCATCTATACTATACAATGGTAAATAGAATGGTATATAGATAAGAGGAAACCACGCTAGCTGGAGAAGTGCTGCTATCAAAACTAGGCGAAAACAGACGGGAGAGGTGGATCAACACTGTTACTAACATTGACATGACTCATAACAGCAAAAAGGCTTGGAGCACTATGAGAAAGCTAACCAATGAGGCACCTCAACCCGCCCCGCCAAGCCAAGTCACCGCTAATCAGATAGCCCACCAACTGCTCATTAACGGTAAACCAACACGCCGTTCCAGTAAAGTCCCTAAGCCACAAACACCCGATGGCGCTTGCGACGATATTAGTAAACCGTTCAACCTTTCTGATATCGTCGCAGCAATAAGGAGTCTTAAGTGTGGTAAAGCCTCTGGCATTGACGACATCTCAGTTGAGCAAATCAAACAGCTTGGTCCAGTTGCTGTGTCGTGGTTGCTGCAACTATTCAACAACTGTCTGGAATCAGCTTCAATACCCCGTCTCTGGAGGAAGTCAAAGGTCATAGCTATTCCGAAGCCAGGTAAAGCAACAGACGATCCAAAAAACTACCGTCCAATATCTCTGCTTTGCCATACGTACAAATTGTTTGAGAGACTGTTGCTGAACCGACTAACGAGTGTTATTGACCCGAAGCTAATTCCTGAGCAAGCTGGTTTCAGACCCGTCAAGTCTTGCTGCAATCAGACCCTCAAACTCGTTCAACACATTGAGGATGGTTTCGAGACAGGAATGGTCACAGGTGCTGTATTCGTGGACCTGTCAGCAGCTTACGATACAGTCAACCTCAAACGGTTGTTGTGGAAGGTGGAGACATTGATCAGCGATCAGAATTTTGTTCGAATACTCCGAGAACTTCTCCACAACCGCCGTTTTCAGGTCCATCTTCTTTCAGGAAAAAGTCGTTGGAGGGCGCAAAAAAACGGTCTACCTCAAGGTAGTATCCTGGCACCACTCCTTTTTAATATTTATACCAACGACCAACCATCCAGCCCAAACACGTCCCGCTTCCTCTATGCAGATGACCTTGCCCTCACCTCCCAAGCCACCACCTTTGAGGAAGTTGAGGTCCACTTGTCAGACGCTCTTAGTGACTTAGCCTCCTACTACCTCGCTAACTCACTTAAGGCCAATCCGAGCAAAACACATTCTTGCTTATTCCATCTCCGCAATAGAGAGGCCCGCCGCAGGCTTAACATCGTTTGGGGTGGGGTCCCCATCGAACACAGCAACTCCCCTAGATATCTTGGCGTTACTCTGGACAGGTCTTTAACATTCAGCAAAAACTGCAAGAACATCAAGCAGAAGGTGCACTCTCGCAACAGTCTTCTTCAGCGATTAGTCTCATCGAAGTGGGGTGCTTCGCCTGACGTTATGCGAACTACTGGGCTGGCTCTATCTTTTTCTGCAGGTGAATTCGCATGCCCCGTGTGGAGTCGTTCTGCCCATGCAAAATTGGTGGATACAGCATTGAATGAAACGTGCCGGATCATCACTGGTTGCCTAATACCGACCCCGGTTCAAATGCTGTACCCACTGGCAGGAATAGCGCCACCAGTGGTTCGCAGAGCGGTGGCAAGCTCCAGCGAAAGATCCAAAATGATCTCTGACAAACGACACCCTTTGCACGACAACATCCTTGTGCCACAAAGGCTGAAAAGCCGAAACAGTTTTTTAAAGTGTGTCGTCCCACTCACTGGCGAACGACCAAAAGAGAGACTGAAGCTGTGGCGAGACAGTGCTTCCTTACCCAAACCATTCGTTCCACTTGCTGAAAGTCTCCCGCCTGGACATGAATTGCCTTGGGTAGCCTGGAAGTCTTTAAACAGACTCCGGACCCAGGTTGGCCGAAGCAAGGACAATCTGTTCAGGTGGAGATTCATAGACGACTCCGCATTGGAGTGTAAATGTGGTGCTGTTCCACAAACGATGGGACACTTAATTTCATGTCCTGCGTGTCCTGTCAGCTGCACGTTACAGGAACTGATGGACGCTAGTGATGGCGCCAAACACGTAGCCGAATTCTGGGCCGAGTCCATTTAGATTGCCATCGACACGCTAAGAAGAAGAATGGTAAATAAATTAAGTAGATTCTGTGTGCTAACAGGAGTGTAACAATAAAAACAGTTGCAGAAATGGGGCAAGATTTTTTTTTCGATCGTAGAGCACCCTCTAATGCTTCGCATTATGAGTCGTGCAATATAACAGTAGATTGTACACACGGGATTACAAACGAAACAATTTAACATTGTGTTGTTATTGTCAGCTATATCGTCGCAGACAGCGGGCGTTACCGATATCGGCACGATATCTACCGGGGAAGACACAATATGGGGTGAGAGTAGGGGGCATTCTTTCAATTGAAAACACTTTTTAGCACTGCCGACTTCGACACGTTGATTCTTAGTAGGTACCTACTGCGGAAGTTTGATGCGTCACGATGGTCATCGATATTCACCAACATCATCGGGCCGATAATAATTATATCGGTATGGAATTGATGTCGGTATAGCTGCCAGCATATCGGTATCGGGTTGGTGTCGTTATCTGATAATGTGAAAACGCCCATTAGGTACACAGGACATTTTAAAAATTATTTTAGTTCACTACACTGTAGGTACCATATAATGGAAACCTAAGGAAAAAAAATAACTAAAAAACTAGTGCAGTTGGTCAACTGCAAATATTTTATGCTGTGGCATGGATTTTCCGCGAAATGTTTGACAACTTATCGTAAATATATACGTCGCTCTGTAATTGGGGGAGGCGGAGGTAGTGTTTCAAAGGCGTATAGGCCCGGAAAACCTAGCCTTAATATAAATCCCGGAATTCCATAAAATCCGGGAATGCACAACTAATCGGATACATGATATAGAAAGGAATCATCAGCCCTCTTAGGAGGGTTACTTTTGCGGTGTTAATATAAAAGTTTATATACCTACTGTAAACATTTTTTAACGAAACTCAGGGCACCGAGTTATTTGTCGCTATATGCTATGCCATTTTGGCAACCTACTTTACAACATTACCTAGCATTTTTATATGATATAAAATGTAATAAAATGATCAATTTTGGAATCGCGGGATTTTTGTGTTCGATACAGAAGTGCATTCCATATCAGCCAACACCTGAACGTAAATGTACATTCGATTCTATAATCAGAACTCAAAATTTTTCGATCCCGGAATCCCGGGATGTTTTCGATACAAAAGTGCTTTCCATAATAGCGAACACCTCAACTTTAGGTAAAATGCATCCGAATATCCGATCACTAGTTATAATGCTCCCACTGCTGGGACACAGGCCTCCTCTTTTGATTGGAAGTGGGCCATAAGCCCCCACGCGGGCCCCGTACAGTTGGTGGATGTCACTTTAAAGATGTACATGTAGGTAAGTCTGAAATCGCCAACCCATCTTGAGCAAGCGTGGTGATCCATGCCCCTCTGCAGGAGTCGCCTGCAATAGGCTGATATTAATACCCAGATCTATACGTTGCTTACCACTTATTTATTTTAGTTTCTCATTTACAACACACACACACTCATGTATGTCACAACATTTTATTTGATTTTGTGAGCTTTTCATATTATCCTATGCTTTTCATATTATCCTATGTTTTACTACATTTAATTTATTCTGTTAATTTATTAAACCGGACAGACACTTCCCTGTCTTTCATATTCAAGCGTATGGCACTCGTGGGTTGCAGCTGAAAATCAGCGTCAGATGGTACACTTTGTGCAGCCATCTAACATTATGCTGAGCTGAGGCCCTTTTGACATTATAATCATTGCTTGCTGTTTTTTTTAGTTCGTGTATATTTTCTGTTGTAACGCCAATAAACGCATTTTGCACGACTCGTAATGCGAAGCATTAGAGTGTGCTCTACGATCGAAAAATTCTTTTTGCCCCATTTCTGTAACTGTTTTTATTGTTACACTCCTGCTAGGACACAGAACCTACTTAATTTATATACCATTGTATAGATGATTAAATGGAGATTAATACTGTATTTTTTTACAATTGATTTAATGCAGCAGAAATGGAAAAAGCATAAAAATAGTTGAAAAAAAATTCCTGTCCGTCAATTTATGAACCCTGAAAACACTGTAGCTTGCGATAAAATCAATTAATTAAGTCAATTTTTTTTTTTTATACATTCGTTTCAGCCGTAGAAGGAACCCTATTGAAAATGGCTCTTTTATTCAAAGTAGTTTAATTATAATTAATAAAATACTAACTAAAATATAATATCTTTAACTAAATATTTCCAACCATTGACTTGACGTGCGTAAGTTGCCTAGCAACCGCCAAGTAAATATCTTTGTCAGTCGTTGACATTACGACTTCATGAAAAGTGATAAATTGTTCATTTTTAAACTATGTTTTGAATTTCTTTTTCGTTTATGAATGAGTGATAAGTATGAGGCGTGCACTTTTGGATTTTCCAAACTATTTATTTCTTTTCTTTCTTTTACTAACTTTGGTCCTGTCACTGTCGTATAACACAGAGTCGGGAAAATGAAGCCGAAGCACTGTCTAGGAACGCTAAGGTTTATCAGCTATTCATACACGAAGGGGTCGTTGTACTCATAATTATGAACAACTTTTACTATGGGACCAAACCTGAAATTACTATAAAAAAAATCTGTCTTTTTCTACATTTTGACAAGTTATACACATATACATAAAATGTAGAAAACAGCTGATTTTCTTTTTCGCGATTTCTGTTGTTCATAATGATGAGTACAATGACCTCTTAACGTGTATGAAGTAGATATACCATATATATCTCGGCTTTATAATCTTTAATGCAAGATGTTCTCACAAGGTCTCCACAAGCATTTCTTCTAACGGAAAATCCCAAGCAACACATGCCAATTATTCAAATCTAATAGGTTTTACCGTTTTTTTATGAACTGTATTACTCTTATTAGGTAACCTTGACCTGCAGCTGTGCTTGCCTCTCTTGTGTGGTCTCTAGACCGCTCGACCGGTTGCTGTTATAATAGTCCATTTGACAGCACGGGAATGGCTAGTCTCCTCTCTTTTATTTAAATTAGCCTCTGCCCGCGACTTCGTTTGCGTGGAAGTCGTAAGACATTACGATTTATCTACCAAAATATCAGGCAATTATAAAACTCCTTTTCATTAGTGACATCTCGCATAGCGTCACCGCGTCGGCTGCGCGCGCTTTTACTTCGTTTTCGTTTTAGAGGTGCAGCATGATGTTAAACAGCCTACACCTTCCTCAAAAATTGGGCTATCAAATGGCAAAAGATATCAAATCCTCTGGTCCACAGATAAGCGCGTTCAACAGAAAAACAATCAATCTTCCTAACCTTTTACCAACTATCTTGGGGTCGGCTTCCAGTCTAACCGGATGTAGCTGAATACCAGTATTTTACATGGAGCGACTGCCTATAATCTGACCTCCACAACCCAGTAACTGGGTAATACGACACCCCTTGGTAAGACGTGTGAGACTTTCGGGCTTCTGACGACTCGTAGCGACACTGTCAAAGATCCACGAAGGACAGCCGGGACCAACGGCTTAACGTGCTTTCCGAGGCACAGAGGAGTCTCGGTATGTGAAGATGGTCACCCATCCACTGACCAACCCCGGCAAGCGTAGCTTAACCTGATGGATCGACCCGTGCGGCTTGTTATTACTTAGACACGAGCTCCTCCGCGTTCAACAGAAAAACAAACCTATATTATTCGTTTAGAACTTTGGATTAGTAGGTACCTATTCAATTTTACTGTCAACACCTTTAGTTTTGTATTTATAACCATTTCTATAAATTTCTTCATATTATGACCCAGACAGATTAAACTAACTGATAAATAATTTAAGAGGTAGAGATAGACGATATAATAACCACCAGATGTAACAACCAAAACAAGCGTAAAATGTAATAGAAAAGGTGAAACGGTAGCCTAAAATAATTCGGTCACTTTGTATGCGGCTGGGGTATGAGCAGACAGATATGAATGGGACTCTCGCAAAGAGAAACCAATAGTTAAGTGATTGAATAAGTGTAGCATCATAGAGTTTTACTAAGAGGGAACAATTTGGCTTTAAAAGTGTTTGAATAGTCCCTAATTTACATAATATGAGACATATTGATTAATAATGAACCAACAATCATGAAGAGTCATTCCACAGTATTTTTTTTTTCGTTTTATTTAACTTTGTGACCTTTAATTGATGCAATACTAACAAGCCTAGTGTTTGAATGTGCGCGGCCCCGCCAAGGCCGACCCAGAAAGAGGTGGCGAGACGACCTGGACCCGTTCTGCGAGGCCTGGTTCGAGATGGCGAGGGAAAAGAGTTCCTGGACGGACTTGGGGGAAGCCTTTGCCCATCAATGGGCTGTCCCATGGCTTACAGGCTAATAAAAAATACTATAAGAGAGGACGAGAAATAAAACTCGCAGAAATTATCATCACATCCCAAAAATCTCTTCATCAAATATTTGAGAATACTCTCCATACTTTCTTAGGTCATTAATTTCACGTTACATAATTTAATGTGTATACAACTAGCTTCCGCCGGCGACTTCGCCTGCGGTTTAGTTTACAATACCTATAAAACAAACTCTATGGCACTTGATGTTGGTACAAGTGTAGATGTAGCATTCTGCCAACAAAAATCCAGTGGGTATTCTCGGGCGTCCACGTAAGGTGTGTGTCAGTACTTCCAGAGGTTACCTTCTAAATCCAAACTTTACCCCTAAAAGATATTAGTGTAGCTATAGGTACATCAAACTCTAAATGGAAACCTAATAGAGCAGCTTACGTAAATGGAAACCTAATAGAGTAGCTTAGTTAGTGAATGTCAATAGTTCAAAAACGAACGACGTGATAATGCTGCCAGCAGTACAGTCTCCGATGTTTTTTCGAAATCTGTATTTTTACCATTTTTGAGCTAAGTAGTAAGTCGCTTAAGCACCTAGTTCCAATTCATTTCTGCTTTCCTGGTAGTTATAATAAATAAACAATTAGAACAGTTGAATTTTTAAAACGTCTACCGATATACATGTATATAATTTATTACGAATCTTATATGCTCTTCTCTAATGTTTCATCGTTGGTGCGTGTCGAGGAATAAAATTATAATTTTTGAGGAATACCCCGTTTTTTCTACTCCATGTACCTCACCAGTTTTTTTTATGAACATGATGTTTATGATCTCATTGTTTTTTGTTTTTGTTATTTTTAGTTACTTAATTATTAAAAAATTTAAAATAATATTATATTGTACTACCTACCTAATATGGACTATGAAGTTGTCTGAAATAAAAGTTATTTTATTTATTTATTTTTATTTTAGCTTATCGCATAAACTTCACCGGTAGATACCTACCAACTTTCTCAAGAGCATCTGATTTCCTTGCAAAAACAACTTTTTTGTTGTGAAAATAATATTAATAAGTCCACTTGTTACCAGCAATATAATCCTGATCGTGTCTCGTGACTATACGTCATCGGCTTGCGTATGTGACGGTCGGCGTGACACGCGGTTGACACAGATACCTTGCCTACCATCTCCTCCATATTATTGTATTTATTCGTCCACGCAGTCATGTGTAACGGAGATTGCATCGCGGAAGTGTGACGCAGCCTTTAAAGCAAGGGGTTTCAGATATTGAGAAACGCCTTTCTATGAACCAATGTATGTAAACAGCGTTGGGAAAGACATCTCTTTTTTTCTTCAAGCATTTCTTTGTAATCATAATACTTCTCTCCTACTGACGGACACTGAGCAATGCCCACCAAACTGGACGCAAAGGAAAATATTAGAAGGAGAAACATTCCCCACTTAGCTCTCACACTGACACATGAGATACTTGAGTGTCCAAATAATACTGCGGATTGCAATGCAAAGACACAAATTAACATGCAAACACATCACGTGACTAACATGTTTTTGAGTGAATAGCAGCATCAGGCCATGGTATAAACTAATTTGGTCGACCACGACTGACCAGGGCGTTCTGAGCGTGGCCGGAATACTAGCGATGTTGAAAACAATATGGTTGCAAATACACAATAGTCTTGAAATGAACAGACTGGTCTAGCGAGGTTCGTGCTATCATTTATGATATTGTAGGTTGTCTGACTTTGCGTCGACGTGTGAGATGTGTTCGCAGTGATTGCAGATCGTTCTCCAAAAATTATGAAAAACAAATGAGTTAGTTCTGTATGCGTATATTAGATTTTTTGCCTAGGGTGCAAACAACTATTTTAGAGAGTGAGATTGTTTCTTTGAATCCAGAGCGGAGCGAAGCTCAACATTTTGTTGCTCCCGAGGTGGATACTTTACTTTTTATCACCCTATAAGAGACAATAGTAAGTATAACTTATGAATAAGAATAGTACCTACTTTTATTTATTGCATTCTCATTATTTGAGGAAGACACACAATTTTTTTATAAAATGTAAAATCCGAGTTTGAGTGAACAATTACGAAAAATTTTAAATTTTTTTACTTACTTTTTTTTTGTATTGGTTCGCGCGCTGTTTACATTATCATTTAGCCTGTTACTTTTTCATACAATGTTCGTGATTGATCTCTTTGATGATTGTAAATTTTAAAATATCCATATTCCAAATTCAAATAACTATTGGTCCCTAGAGATTATAAACCTATTTTGGTCCCTGTTTACGAAGAATAAACTGGCTCTTTTTGAATAGATGATTGTGATGAAAAGAAATATAACTATAGAAAGAGATATTATGCTTATTCTTCGTAGAGTAGAAGATATAAAGTGGTCATGCTGCACATGCTGATGTTGATGCTATAATTGTACAGTAGGCCGCCTGTCAATGGATATTCGACCGTGAGCTGGCCTAGTGTAGTAGGGAGTGTCAATAGAATACGAGGCCATCTTATACTGGTGTCGGTACCACCGATGACCGGGTTACCGTACTATGTTGTTATTTTGGGTTAAAAGTTTTTGCCACCATTTGTTACCAAGGTTATCCATATGACGGTTGCATTAAAGTTAAGTGTTAATTGAACTTTAATGAAATTGGTACATACATAATAAAAAAGTTGTTTTGTTGGTGACAGGTGTGATACAATGACGTAGGTATACACAACCTAGGTGAACGTGTCTTGACCTACGAGGTCATTTATCTGTTGATTAGCACTTTCTGGCGAGCCATCTTCAGTGTTAAAATTAAACTATTGTCCATTTGTGTCAAATGCTTATGTACAATATATTACACAACTATTTATTTACACTAGGCACTAAATTAAATGACTTAATAACTAACTATAAAAATAAATATAAAAATATTTGTATCATTTCTTTCATTCTAAATCTGACAAATAATGACGTCGAACGCACACGCGTACGCTATATCGTCATTATGTTTATCTAGGATATGGTTTATTTAACACCTGCCCAACTTTGGAATTTGACGTCTTCAACTTCAACATAACGTTATCTGAATCGATTCGGTATTTTAGACTTATTGTCTTCTGAGTTATTTTTGCAAGTTTTATAATAATCCATTTTTTTATAATCTACTTATAAAAAATTAAAGAGCCTGGTGAAACTCTACTCCTAAGGCCTCCAGGTTAAGTTTTCTATTATAAACTTATCCAAAACCCATTACACGATTTCCTGACGCTTAACTCAGCCTTGCAAGAACCCGTGATCAAAAACTGACGTAACCACGTACCTTAGCGCACACGCATCACACTTTTCCTAATAACGAACATACAATAACAAAATCCGAGCCACGATGTTAAACTCCACCATAATAGGCGAGTGCGTGATGCGAACCATGGGGAAATATCTCGTAAAATTTGATACCGTTATGTAATGGCTTACTATGTAATTAAACTATGGCCGGTACAGAGTTCACTTGACTGGTTACGTAACTGCAACGTGCAGAGTGTTTGTAGGTTTCTTAGACCTCTTCTTCAAAAGTTACAAGTTATAAACACAACTTCTGGCACACATAATGGTACGAAGGCGGACTTAAGGCCTTAGGCAGTCTCTAATCAAGGCTGGAGAAGAGATCAGACGGCAGGTGCACTGTTTGTTAGGAAAATAATGAAAATTAAAAATATTAAAAAGAGAACATATTGAATTATAAATAAAGTGGATTCTCAAGTACCGTAGTGTCTAGAAACCATTATGGACCCAATTAGAACCTTGAGATCAAAAGGCAGTGGTGTTCTCTTTGAGAAGAAAATAATGAAAATAAAATATAAAACATATTGATTTATAAATAAAATTGGAACACAAGTACCGTAGTGTCTTGAAACTCTTCTGGACCCAATAAGAACCTTGTATTGGGAATATTGACACATTTTTTATGCATCTGGGATAAAACACCAGTCGTCAGAGTATTTAAGCAAAAATTGTCTGAAGTTATCTGTCAAGCTGACGTTTTTAAAATGTACCTTTAAATTCAAGCTTAGATCTAGCTTGAATTTAAAGGTATGTTTTCCCGATTTCATTTCCAAACATGTAAACAAAAATGTGTTTATGGAAAAACAACTTTAAAATTCACGCATAAAGTTCAGTTTGCGCTACTACTTCAAACAATTTTATTACTTTCAATAGTACTAGTCATTCTGAAATCTACTCCATTGACATTGTTATTGAGTTGATATTCGTTTAACTGGAAATAATGCAGCCACACTGACTACTAAATCTTGTGCACTGCATGCGTGTGGTCCGGCGATGCATATAGTCCGTTATATTGAATCACGTCCAGTCGCGCTTGGCAATAAAAATGCAGGATCGTATGCGATTTGATTGCGATCTCTTTGGCAATGCTCGACAAATAGAATGGCAAACATATGCCACCGAAAATTTACATACAGATTACAACTAGTAAATGCTTCAGGTCCTACTATCCTATCCTACTTACTATCCTACTAATGGCTGCTACACACAGGCAGGGCACTTCCGCTCAAAGCCGCACAAAGCTGCAGAAAGAAACGCAAAGAAAATGGCGCAAAAGCCGGAGGCACGTGCCGCGCGGCAAAAGCCGGCGGCAATGCCGCCGGCACTGTGTGCAGGATCCATACTATTATAAATGTGAAAATGTTGTATGTTTGGATGATTGTTACTCAATCACGCAAAAACGTCTGAACGGATTTAGATGAAATTTGACACACAGATAGTTTATAACCTGGACTAACACAAAGGATACTTTTTATCCCGGTAGTACGTTCCCATGGGATAAATTCAGATCACCACGCGGGCGAAGCCGCGGGCGAAAGCGAATACAATTTTATTTTTAGATTCAGTTTGTCCGATTTTATTAGTAGAGGAGGGAGGGCGAAGAAAAGTAAAACAACGTTGAACTTAGCTTGAAAAAATAAATAAACTGTTTAATTTTTGATGACCTTCAGAAAGCTGCATTGAATCGGTGACGACAGGAGTGGATGACCAGCACAAACATTGTTGATTGTTAAATAAATATTTTTTTGAAAAACTCTACAAACTCAAACTGTAGAAATCAAAAATCGTTTTATATGTTTTTTATAAGCTTATTTATTACTGTTTTAAATATACCTCTCGATCCACTGATTTTGGGAGCCAGCTACCGAGCTACCGGTGGTTAGGGCTTCAGTAACAGGAACAAAATAAATAATAATAAATTATTTAATACTATTTTAGCAAGGGGCAGCCCTAGCTAGTAAATAAAAAAGGAAAGTAAATCTTCCATAAATCACGAACACATGATACAACTAGTTATAATAATTACCAATGACCCGCTAAGCTCTGCCGGTTCAAATAGCCGACAATTTGGTCAAATTATGAAGGTATATATTTTTTATAAAATATATTAACGATAATTATAATTTGTGAGTGAAATTTACGCAATCAGAAAGTGAGTTTTACGCAACCATCACTTTGGAATATTTACGCCAATGTAGTTATTAGATTTTGGTGGTTTAAATACCTATTCGTTTACTTTTTTAAGTTATTGAACCAAGTAATGCGGGTAAAGAGATCAAGTAGAAAGCCCTTATTTTTAAGGTAGACATACTCTACTTGCCCCCTCATATTAGCTTGTCATTTGGTACGATATGTTTATTTTCTACAAAATCTAAGTACGGCATACATTTATAATATTATCATCCAAATAAGCTTGTAGGTACGACGATAACCGTCCAAAGGCAAGGTTCGAACTTACAACCTCTCTCTCAACTGGCTAACATCCTGCATACGAACTCCCGTGGTCACGTGTCTTTACCCATCCCAAAAAAAGTGCACAACGAAGAACTTTTTTAAAGAAGTTTTAACTTCAAAAATATGGATTGTGTCTCAAACGGTTACATTTATAAATGTGAATGAAACAGCCCCTGTAAGTTATACTTAATAATACTTGTGTTGGGGTTGTTTTGCTCCTTCCCTTAATAGATAGTTAACAATAATAAAAAATTAAAAAGTTAAAAGTACGAACTGAGAATAAAATAGTATCAATTATGAACTCCACAAAAATTTGGTTGATCTAGTCTAGATGGTCGCAAACGCTACTGCTGAGCATGATGTCCTGGGTTCGATTCCCGGGTCGTGAAAGTGTTTTTGAGATTTTCCATCAGGATTCTTTTAGTAGCAGTCTGTATTTTTGCCTAGTTGATGGCAATGAGCTCGCCCCCAGATGACATGACTTAAACATAACTGACGAAATGTGGATGTACTATACGCACACGTCTGCCTTATTACTGTTATCTATAAAAATTACTGATATCACCATCAATGTAATGGGCGTCCCTCGGTCAGCATCACCACAATACAATATTTATTATAACGATAAAAATATCTAGGTCAAAAACACAGGCCATACATCAATGGCTTATCTCCAATGAATCTGACAATAAAACCAGCATCCGATATGCTTACAATTCAAGCTATGCACACAACAAGAACAGCATAAATTGACACACGGTGGTCGAATAAGCCAGGTACAAAATCACGGCCATGAGACGCCAATGTAAACTGGGCACAAAATGTCTTCGTGACCTAAAAATGACACAAACTAGTTTACGTCCACTCTTGCTTTCATAAAAAGACTAACGTAATGTAAGTACGAACATTAATCATTGGAGAACAATTTCTAATGTCATCATTACCTAGTTTTTTAGTCTGAATAAATATTGTCTAGAAAAAAAACGAATTATTCAAGGCTGTGTTTATATTATGGAGGTGTTACATAATGTCGTTAGGCGACAAGGCGTACTAAGTAGACAAATAAGATTGAGTATGTGGTGTATTATTTTGTCAGAAGCCCGAAAAACTAATAACTTGTCTAACCAAGGGGTATCGTATTACCCAGTTACTGGGTTGTGGAGGTCAGATAGGTAGTCGCTCCATGTAAAATACTGGTATTCAGCTGCATCCGGTTAGACTGGAAGCCGACTGGAACATAGTTGAGAACAGGCTAGGCACATGATGATGTGGTGTTTATTTAATATGGATAAAAAGAGGGGAAGTCTGCGATGACGGAATATAATTATCTAGTATGAAGGTAACATAAATGCTGCACTGGCCACAAATAAATTGTGATCATGACAGCAGGATGAACATTTTTCATACTCGTAATGCAGATTACTCTGACTTGTGTTAAACATAGGCTCCGATTTTTTTGTAGGTAAGTAGGTAAGTACTGATTTTTCCTGCATTGGTGAAGTTTTGACGGAGTGTAAATACTGTTGATCTATAGAGCAAAGTTAACCCTCAAAGTTAAATATGAATAGGTAACACATAATGTTAGTCATGAATGGGTTAATTCTTTTTTACCCTACACAGGGTGGTTTTTTGAGATGGGGCAGTAAGGGCTGACTTTTGTAACGGACAGTCTTTTTTAACGTTTCCAGGTCTGAAAGTTCAAAATTATTTGAGGTAATTTTGTTCTTAGAACATCGGAAATCGCAAGCAAGAAACTATCTTGGTCTCAAAGGAAATAATATTATAACCCGTATTCGTTCGATTTTTTTTTATTTTGTTTATTTTCGGCTAGTCTGTCCATCATGAAAAAGTAAGTTGGAGTTTTTTTCGTACCTTAAGCATGGAATTTTTTTTTTTGAGATTTTTGACTTTTCTAGTACTCAAACCTCGGTCCAGTAGAATTTTTTGATCCTTATAGAAACAGGATCGAATGGCACCAAAGAAAACTGCCTATTTTCTTGCTAGCTATAATTTTTTTTTTTCAAAATATGTGTGGCATATCATAATGTCTCAAAAAGTTAAGGACAGTCTCCTAAGAACGTTTTCCTGTAGCTACAACGGTAAAGGTAGCTGCCCTTACTGCCCCATCTCAAAAATCCACCCTGTATAACTCTTTACTATAATAAAGATTATAATCAACTATTTCATAAAATCCACACGCACAATTATAAAAAGTTTTATAATATCCGAGAAAGTGACCGACAGTAAATCAAAAACGCCTAACGATTGGTATCACCTAACGACTACGACTCGTTAACGGTAAGGTCAGCAGTAATGACGGTGTAGTTCACAGGTATGTAGGACGTAATAGACGTGAACCAACGTTTCACTTTTATTTTCGTTTGTGGGAAGAAAATCGACGCTAGCGACTGAACGAAGAATGGAAGATTATCATCCGGTTTCTGATTCGAGAATGTTGATGTAGCGAACTTGTCAAATTCTACTTTTTAATGAAGCCTGAATTACAATAAGTATATACAGGGTGGTGATTTAGTGACCCGCAGCCGTCAAGGGGGTGATTCCACCTGTCATACTAGGAATACAACTTGGGCTATGAAACACACCAAATAATTTTTTTCTTGCATACTGTTAACGAAATCGCGGAAGGGGTGGATTTATTTACCTGTTCTCATTCACAAAAATTACGTTACATTTGAGCTGTAATGAAAAAAATATTGGTGAAACCACGCTACCGATTTGGGGTAGCCTGTAATGCTACTTGTGTTGGGATTTGGGAATAATAAATAAATAATTAAAATATATTAATAAAAACTAGACTCGTAAAAAAAAAATCATTCATGAATCGAAATAATCTGTCTACTGGTACAGACGCCAGCACATCAAGTTACTACAATCTGTAAAATGTCTTTAAAAGATTTTCAACTTTATCGCTAAAGAATAAGGTTCAATGTTGATTGGGAAAATTTGAGAGATTGGAGTAGGTTTATGTGCTGACGTCTGTACATCGAAATTACCGTACGTAAGTACCAGTAGACAGATTATTTGGATTCATGAATGATTTTTTTGGAATTTAAAATAGGAATTTGATTTTTTTTTTCATGACTCGGTTATGAGTTTCATGGTGAAAGTTGTTTAGTATTACGTTTACAGTCACCCCTTTGATAGATGTAGGTGTCTAAATCACTTGTTTAAAATTCGTGTGTCGAAATTCTTATCTAAAATAATATCCATACTAATATTATAAATTCGAAAGTAACTCTGTCTGTCTGTCTGTCTGTCTGTCTGTCTGTATGTTACCTTTTCACGGCTAAACCACTGAACGGATTTCGATGAAATTTGGCAAGGAGATAGATGGCATCCTAGAGAAGGACATAGGGTACTTTTTGTCTCAAAAATAACCCCCAAGGGGGTGATATAAGGGATGAAAGTTTGTATGGGAAACTCAATATTTCTAAGTTGGGGATATGGAAATTCAAAATGCTTTTGGTAAGAAATAAAGAATTACGCTTTTCAGCGTTTTTGTAAAATCATCCCCCAAAGGGGTAAAATAGGGGTTGATTTTAAAATTCACATGTATTATTGATTATTTTTGTTCTCTCTTATTTTTAAGAGATTTAAGGTGTGGGAACCGGATGCGGCACAGTTCACGGTGAGTCGGAACTGTCTGCGGTGATTGTGGCGATTGTGGTGATTGTGGTTCCAGTGAGTCGGAACCGAGTGCCGCACAGTTCACAGTGAGTTGGAACTGTCTGCAGTGATTGCGGCGATTGTGGTGATTGTGTTGATTGTGGTGATTGCGGTGATTGAGGTGATTGCGGTGATTGATCTGATTGTGGTGATTGAGGTGATTGTGGTGATTTCGGTGTTTTCGGTGATTGAGGTGATTGCGGTGATTTCGGTGATATCGGTGATTATTTTTGTTGTCTCTTATTTTTAAGAGATTTAAGGTGTGGTTCCAGTGAGTCGGAACCGGGTGCGGCACAGTTCACGGTGAGTCGGAACTGTCTGCGGTGATTGTGGCGATTGTGGTGATTGTGGTTCCGGTAAGTCGGAACCGGGTGCCGCACAGTTCACAGTGAGTTGGAACTTTCTGCGGTGATTGCGGCGATTTTGGTGATTGTGGTGTTTGCGGTGATTGAGCTGATTGAGGTGATTGCGGTGATTGCGGTGATTGAGGTGATTTCGGTGATTGCGGTGATTTCGGTGTTTTCGGTGATTGAGGTGATTGCGATGATTTCGGTGATTATTTTTGTTGTCTCTTATTTTTAAGAGATTTAAGGTGTGGTTCCAGTGAGTCGGAACCGGGTGCGGCACAGTTCACGGTGAGTCGGAACTGTCTGCGGTGATTGTGGCGATTGTGGTGATTGTGCTACCAGTGAGTCGGAACCGGGTGCCGCACAGTTCACAGTGAGTTGGAACTGTCTGCGGTGATTGAGGTGATTGCGGTGATTGCGGTGATTGAGGTGATTTCGGTGATTCCCCAGTGAGTCGGGGTGATGAGTCTAAGGGTGTTGACCAGGAATGCGCGTTCGCTGCATGCTGGTGGTCAGGATACCCGCTGAGCCGTGGGTGCTGGCTGGCTGTGTAACTCGCCTCACGAAAGCTTGCGGGATTGATGATGATGACGTCACGCTGAAGTAGTTGCACGAAGGCTGCTTTGACGTTCAGTCTCAGGGTCACCAATTTAGTGGTATGAGGAACAGGGTGTAAAGTTCACTCATCCACCATAGAAAAGGGAGGATCCTCCGACAAGACGGGTGTTATGTCGGGCGGGCAACTGCTCATAAGTTGATTTCGGATAGTCTTATCTATGTCGTTCGCGTGGTAAATTCTAACTGCGCGATGCAGGATTTGTGTGACATCATGTCTTTCATGCGTAGTTCGTATGTGGCGGTGTAACCGCTACAAACATTACCTCCTTACTAATAAACGTTGTATAGTGTCTGTATAGTTAAACATATAGTGTAGTTACAAAGCTTTGTCTTCTTCTTTCGAATGTCAAATTACTGACGACTGAAAGAGATCATTTTTTCATTTTGAGGTACGCAACCCTAAAATGTGCCTGTTACTTTTTCATGCCGTAAGGGCTGAACGGATTTAGTTGAAAGGCGTATGGTCTTTTAACTAAATCCGTATAGGCCATGATCTGGGTTAGGATAGAGGATAATCTGAATCCCGGTAGTACGGTCCTGTGGGATATTTTCCGACCTTTACGCGGGCGAAGCCGCGGGTAAAAGCTAGTAATATTATAAAGAGACTAGGCTCGCCCCCTATTACATGGGACTTAAACATAACTGGCGAAATGTGGGTGTACAGTCACGAGCACCAATATGGATACACTTAGCAAATTTTAAAAGTGATTTTCTCCTACTGTGTTGATTGTTATTTTATGTTTTTACGAATGTAGTATTTTGGAACCCATAGACCCATGAAATAGGCCTTATCTCAAAATTGCAGTCAATATTTCACGAGAAAATTGCTTTTGAATTTTGCTAAGTGGATACATGTTGGTGCTCGTGACTGTACTATAGGTACACTTAGTGCCTAACCCTTTGGGGAAACAAGCGTGATGTTTTGTTATGTATACTAATATTATAAAGAGGTAAAGTTTGTGAGGTTGTAGGGGCTAATCTCTGAATCTACTGAACCAATTGCACGACTCTTAATGCGAAGCATTAGAGTGTGCTCTACGATCGAAAAAAATTTTTTGCCCCATTTCTGTAACTGTTTTTATTGTTACACTCCTGCTAGTACACAGAACCTACTTAATTTATATACCATTGTATAGATGATTAAATGGAGATTAATACTGTATTTTTTAACAATTGATTTAATGTAGCAGAAATGGAAAAAGCATCAAAATAGTTGAAAAAAATTTCCTGTCCGTCAATTTATGAACCCTGAAAACATTGTAGCTTGCGATAAAATCAATTAATTGAGTCAATTTTTTTTTATACATTTGTTTCAGCCGTAGAAGGAACCCTATTGAAAATGGCTCTTTTATTCAAAGTAGTTTAATTATAATTAATAAAATACTAACTAAAATATAATATCTTTGTCTAAATATTTCCAACCTTCGACTTGATGTTGCCTAGCAACCGCCAAGTAAATATCTTTGTCAGTCTTTGACATTACGACTTCATGAAAAGTTATAAATTGTTCATTTTTGTTAGAAACTATGTTTTGAAATTCTTTTTCGTTTTTGAATGAGTGTTATGTATGAGGCGTGCACTTTTGGATTTTCCAAACTATTTTGAAAATTCTTTTACCAACAGAAAGCCAGTTTATTTGTGAGTGTCATAGGTTATAATATTCATGTTTACCACCCAACGAAGTGGGCACGAGTCAGTTAGTTTTTGAAGTGAAAACTTCTTTAGCGGCGTTGTGCACTTCTTTTGGGATGGGTAAAAAAATTTAAACTCGCGTCTGGACGTGACCGTAAGAACCGTTGCCCAGCAACCGACAAAGTAAATATCAAAATAAATAGTCTTTGACATTACGTAAAGATTGCGAGGTAAGAAATTTTACCCATATTGATGGACTATATTTAGAAAATAAATATACCACTACTACTTCTTCTTACTACTACTAATGAATATTATATTTAAACACATAAATTATAGTACTTTTATAATGATAAATAAAGCAATTCGTGCGAAATTATTCCCTAACCATTCCAAAATATTCAAAAATGCACAACGTTAATATTCAAGTTTTCACTTCTGCCGGCACTCCCGGAGTGCAACGCGTTGTTTCTTTATGTTTGTTTGTTTGTAATGAATAAACTCAAAAACTAAAACTACTAAACCGATTTTTATTATTTTTTTCACTACCTATTTGAATGCTATAATTTATCACAATTATCACTAAGTAACCTATGCTATAATAATTTATAAAGATAGCACTAGCAGGAAGCTAGTTTTAAATAAACAAGATTTTTCGCTTGGACGTTAATTTTATAAACTCAATTTTCGTCGATGCTTTTTCAATTACAATTGAATAATGTTAGATAAACAATAACTGTTGAAATAAGTGAGATTTAAAGTTGAAACCTTCTAAATACAGATGACTGATGAGTGATTGTGTAAGAATTTAACTAGAACAGGATTTGTTACTTTGTTTACACTTTCATTCGATATTTATAGAACAGACTTTACTTTGTAGTTAATATAACAGTACTATACGCATTCAGTATGTGGTATACCGGTCCATTCATGCAGGTAGATCATGTACTAGCGATAGACCATAACGAAAGGAGTTCATTCAACTTCACGTCTATGATCACCACAAGGATGAGGTCTGTAGTACTACCACATTGTCGCCAGTCGTGGTAAGCACTGTTACAAAATGTAAGACGAATTATCATTATTTATTTATATATATGCAATGTGTCTGGTCACCCGTGTCCGACCCGTTAAGACAAAGCAATATGATTTTGTATCGACAAATCCAACATAGGCGTTTTGCCCCTACTGTTTTGAAATGGATAAGTAAAACAAACAATTAAATGTTTCACACTTTTTAAGTATCAAGTATTTAATGGGAGTTTTTGATAAACCTTTTAGTGGCAACTTATTGCCTACTTTGTAGCTGTCGAACGAAACCACTTATTATATCTGTAGGACCTCTAAATCGGTAGATATTGCAAAATAAATAAAACAACTGTACAAGTAAACAAAAAAAAAACAGTCGTGGCCAAATGCCTTATTATGGTGGATTTGTAGATAATCATAATCATAATCATAATAATCATAATCATAATCATTTATTTATTTGCGAATATGGGTACAAAAGAAAAGGTGTTATACAAACAATAGTGTCCATTAGCCATATCCTACTTTAAGGCATGCAAATTTACAAATACACAGGTATCTATGAAACTAGAATTAAACAATAAAAATATATTATTTAAAATATCGTATGGAGTAACATTACTTACATAAGTTTGTCCTGTAAATATTCAGTGACAGAGTAATATGCTTTTTTTAGTAGCAATGTTTTTATATTATTTTTAAATATATTTATATCACTTATCTCCAGAAGTGAATTTGGTAAATGGTTATATATGCGTGGCGCCATGCATAATATACTTTTATTTAATAACGCTGTTGTATTGCTTGGTAAACATACATGGAATTTGTATCTTTTGCTTTGTAACTTATTAAAGTAGTTTGTATTTTTCCTAACGAACATTATAACCTCTAATATATAAATACATGGTAACGTGAGAATATTCAATTTTAAAAATGATGGTCTGCAGCTGTCAGTTACTTTTATACTGGTTATTGCTCGTATGCATTTTTTTTGGGCTTTAAATACCGCTTCCTTGTTAGTAGAATTACCCCAAAAAATAACACAAAACTTTAGAATAGGTGCAACATAGCCGTTGTAGGCTGTAATGACTGTGGATGTACTGACGGTTTGCTTAAGTTTAAACAATGCATAAGAGAAGGTATTCAATTTAGTGCGTAATGTATGGATATGTTCTTTAAAATTCAAATTATTATCTATCTTTATACCTAAAAATCTTGTAACGTCAACTTCTTGGAGATAAAATTGATCTTATTTATTACTTCGCCTTAACGGGTCGGACACCGGTGATCAGACACTGTATAAAGGCTTACCCCAAAGACTTTGTCATAATATAGATCTCAGGAATAACAGGAAAGCACAACACTATTATATTAATTAGCGTACTAGAACAGCTCAACGAGCCTAAACAAAATTATGATCGTCGAATAAAAATAATTAATAAAACGATTAAAAAAAAATAATACTTTGTTACATTAAAACAATAACTTACAAATCGTACAACTTTATAATAATACTTTACGTTTTAAAGATTCTTATATAATTTTAAACGAATTGAAGGCCGAGAGCCTGTAATACCCAAAGGGTTAGGCAGAGGTGTGCCTAGTAATACCCACATTTCGTCAGTCATGTTAAAGTCCCATGTAATATAATTTCTATGAAAAAAACGAAAAAAAACACGTATTATATTTTGGTGCCAATATCCTGAAGCCCAAACAAAACACAAAGACACAAAGCTTTAATTAATCAATATCCATTACCAATCAAAGGCATCAAAATAATAAAAATAGACTGGCTTTGTAGGCAATTAGTTAGTCTCTCTTTTATAACCCTATTAAAACATTTTAGGGTTCCCTACCCAGTGAGGACCCCAATACTAAGCATGCGGTCGGCGCAATGTCAATAGCTCGCCATACACGCACAGATGTGCCCGGCGGCCGCCTCTCAGATCTGATCCGTTACTTCGCCACACACGGTCTCGTGTCGGGCATCAGTTGTAATCACAACTTTGTTAAAAGCTCGGATTTGACCGCCACGTGCCCGATCCGTTCGTTTTGAGGACGGGCAGCGGGCAGGCGACAGGCAGACATCCGTGCCTTTTTAAGCCATAGACACACAGATTTACCGCTCATCTGCCGGGCACATCTGTGCGTGTATGGCTACCTAATCTGCCACAGGTCATTTTAAGCATAATATTTTAGGTTTACCAGTTAAAATTATTATAAATAGTATGTGCGCTTTATTTAGGAGCTCGTGGCAATGTGGCATCCGGTTAGACTGGAAACCGATTTGTTAAAATTATCCTAACTAATAACATAAATGCGAAAGTTGCCTTCACCGATGTATTCACCGACTTATTGATTAAAAATTATAAAACAGCTAAACTTTTTTAGGCATCGTGGTACAGAACCCATAGTGCGCGACTCGGACTTGAACTTGGACGGTTTTTTAATCTACCCCTGCATACATGGGCCCCAAAGGCTGTCTGACAATTAATTAGCCACTACCAACCAATAAGTTCGAATTTGCAAAGTGCAGAGAGTCGGAGTATGCAGTAGTATAAAGTAAAAAATCCGTTCCGGCGACAAAGGGTGCCCAAAGAGAGGCACCCTTTGTCTACCTGCCAATCAATTAATAGGTGCTATCTAATCTGTAGCCTGTAGCCATTCAATATGGCACCAGATTTTAGCAACCTAATGATTTTGTAAGTTTTTGACCTCGCAAAAAATATTTTGTTTCTTACTATTCATCAAATCTGTTACTATATTTTTGTCAAGTCTTGTAAGATTCTTTTTTTAAACTCTTGTTGAACGCATCAAACTCAATATCCAACTAGAATATTTTAATGCACTCGTTTAGTAAGTAAAATTAAATTCAAGGGCTCAAACCCCTGACAGGATGCAATGACGGCGATTACAAAGTAATAAAATGAATTAACATTCAGTTTAAGATTTATAAAGAGAAATTACCTGGGTAATTATGTAGTTCTTAATATTTTATAATAAATTCTACATTATCTTTTGTATTATAACATTTTGAAATAAATCATCTTAGTCATAAGTCATTTATCATGAAAATCCATGAAACTTAAAATTTTGTTCGTTGAGTAAGTATTGTTGCATGGCTTGTTATCTTTTTATGTTAGACCCTAAACAGCTTTTTTTTTTCCATTTCATGATGTGTTTTGTTCTTACCGTCTTTTCTTGTATAAATGCTTCTGTAGTGATTTTTTGGTATTATAATTTGATCATAGTAGGAACCTACAACCATTTTACGCTGTTTTTGTCTTCGCGTTTTATGTGTTTTTTTAAAGGAATCTCGTCACACTGGCAAAATATTATTCGAAAAAAGATCTGTGTCATTTTAGAGTCGCTTGCCTCTAATTTCATAGGACCACAGAAATTCATAAATATGGTTAATTTATTAACCGAAAGGGTGTCATAAATTCACATTTCTGGGCAGATAACTATCTGGATAACTATCTGGAAACTACGCCATTACGTTGGCGTCCATTTTTATTACTTGCACATAATTCCTGAAACCGGGGGAGATGACGCTGTTGAAATGGGGGGTGATACCCTGAAATGGGCGTATCTGTTGGATGAGCGAGGTGGATACCCCACCCCCACGTCACCTCCTACCGTGAAATAGGTCAACTGTTGTCGAATGAGTTGCTGGGTCCACCCCCGCTGCAGTCGCTTGGGAACGCCCAGCATTGATGTTTTTCTACAATATTACAAAATCTATAACATAACGCCTATATCCCCCAAAGGGGTAGTCAGAGGTGTACCTATAGAGATAGTACGCCCACGTTTCAACAGTTATGTTTAAGTGTGTAAAACACACAACTGCACAAATCAAGACTCCAGGGTCCAGAAGTCCTAAGGAGAAACCGTGGCCCCTGGCAAGGCAAGGGAAGAAACACGGATGGGTTTTAGTCAGTAAGAGTCTGACACGCCCTTCCGCTCCACGCAGAGCGGGAGAAGTCATTTGATGAATACTCACCCAAAAAAAAAAAAACGGGTCCAGGCTGCTCCTAAAAAATTCCAGCTGGAACAACTCAATAACACTTTGCAATTTACTGAACTGGTTCTGGATGAGAGTTATGATTTGAAACCTAGAAACCACGAATATGACATAAATAACGTAGGTATTGAATTTAAAAATCTCATCGTAGGATATTTTTTGCTTTTTGTTTATCTTTGAAACTGGCAAAAGACTACATAACAGATGAATACAAATGGTTCTGTAGCGGTTACCCCGCCACGTAAGAACTACGGAACAAAGACATGACGTCACACAAATCGTGAAGAAAGAAAGAAAAGAAAGAAAAATAAGTTTATTTGTCACAGAAACACGTGCATAAAAAAAAGATAATAAGTTCGAGCAGAACAAGAAAATAAAAATAGTTTGGAAAATCCAAAAGTGCACGCCTCATACATTTTAACACTCATTCATAGACGAAAAAGAATTTCAAAACATAGTTTCTAACAAAAATGAACAATTTATAACTTTTTGTGAAGTCGTAATGTCAAAGACTGACAAAGATATTTACTTGGCGGTTGCTAGGCAACACCAAGTCAAAGGTTGGAAATATTTAGATAAAGATATTTTAGTTTGTATTTTATTAATTATAATTAAACTACTTTGAATAAAAGAGCCATTTTCAATAGGGTTCCTTCTACGGCTGAAACGAATGTATAAAAAAAAAAAATTGACTCAATTAATTGATTTTATCGCAAGCTACAATGTTTTCAGGGTTCATAAATTGACGGACAGGATTTTTTTTTTCAACTATTTTGATGCTTTTTCCATTTCTGCTGCATTAAATCAATTGTTAAAAAGTAGGTACAGTATTAATCTCCATTTAATCGTCTATACAATGGTATATAAATTAAGTAGGTTCTGTGTACTAGCAGGAGTGTAACAATAAAAACAGTTACAGAATCGGGGCAAAAAAAAATTTCGATCGTAGAGCCCACTCTAATGCTTCGCATTAAGAGTCGTGCAAAACAATAGGTAGATTTAAATTCACGAACTCAAAACAGAAATAGTCGGCAACTGCTGGCACGTCATGACTGTGGCAAGAAGGCTACCACTCAGCATGATGCTGTGCTATGGGGACCCACAGCACAGCGCTGATTTTCAGTGGTGCATCGCGCAGTAACGCGAACGACATAGAAGAGACTATAATACCAAAATCAACTTATGAGCAGTTGCCCCGCCAGTTATAACACCCGTCTGGTCGGAGGATCCTCCCTTTTCTAATGAGGATGAGTGAACTTTACACCCTGTTCCTCATACCTCTAAAGTTCTCTCCGCAAAATCATTTAAATAAAAAGCGACTCTTGCCACGACACAATAAAGTGCAATTCATCGTCATGTTTGCCGATGAGAATCCCTTTCGGGCACTCGGCTTGTTTTTTAAGAAAATTCTTGATTACTCTGTAGATAAGGTCTATTATATTATATATTCACTTAAACAAACATCAGCTTTATGTAAATGTAAATAAAATTGATTTTAGACTGACTATACTCCATTTGAAATAAGATTAGATTTTAAACAAACCTTTTTTACAGTCCGTTGAACCGATTTTGACTTATACACCGTAGGCATGCATAGGATGGCATTAAAAGTGGTTACAATACCAACTGTTTACTGCAGCTGCCATTTGTCATGCCACCAACGTAATAGAAGTCAAAATCGGTTGAACGGACTGTAAAAAAGGTTTAGTTAAATGTCTAATCCTATTTCAAATGGGGTATAATAGTACTGTTAAAAAACATAAAAAAATATGAAATTGTTGCGCAAACTGAACCTTATGTCTACACATAATCATGAGTTTTAGGAAAAAACTCATGATTTTAGTTTTAGGAAAAACTAATGTTTATTTATTTGTTTGGCAAATAAATTCTGAACGCAGATCAGATACGTATTTATTTTATCTACCCAATAGCAATAAAACCTCACACCTCGTCAACGTTTCGACACCATCAAGCACCCACAGTGTGAGGACCCTGGCCCATCAAATAACAAACTACAAAAAAAAAACATTATTTCAATACAAATACGTCTAGGCGTCACAAGCGCGACTGCTGAGCATGAGGTCCTGGGTTGGATTCCCAGGTCGGGCAAAGTGATATGGGCTTCTCAATTAGGAATTTCTCAGTAGCAGCCTGGAGTCTGGCTTTGTGCCCGGTTGATGGCAATAGGCTCGCCCTCTATTACATGGGATTCAAACATAACTGGCGAAATGCGGGTGTAGCTACTTTGGGTACATCTCTGCCTAATCCTTCAGAAAAACAAGGTGTGATGTTATGTATGTAATATATTATGACTTTATGTATCATTCTTATTTTATGTCCCCTAATAACACAGTTGGACTTCTGCTTGCCCTTTTAAGGCAAAAGCGTGAGCGATGCAATCGTATTGTATTACTATAGGAGGCAGGAGGCTACAACATATTGTGACCTCTTGTGATACTACTAAGAAAAGTTAGTATCTATGATACTTTTTTTTTTACCAAAAGGAACCTGAAGAATTGTTAAAAAAAAAATTTATAGCTATTCGTATCACTTCAGACCGGCTAGTCCGTTTTGGCAATTTTTGTTTTAAAATGTTTACTTATAGTCCGTACAGTAGTACGAATTATGTTTAAAGAAACGAAAAAACTGAAAGTGTTTTTGCAAAGGGATTTTTGTAACATCTTATAGACCATAATGCGCACACATTGGTGCAATGCACCTATGTATATTTATCTACACAGTTCGGGTATTCCCCGAAATGTAAGCAAGTGACTTGATGTATTTTCGCTCGGTCATTCGTGATTGAAGAGATGTTTTATTAAATAATAACCAATTTCCAAATGAAAAAAGATTGGCATATGTAAATAAATATAAAAAAACTGACTTAAATCAAATTAATCCGATTTAAATTCCATTATTTTGATTTTAATGAAAAAGTCATGATTTTTATCAACCCTGGAATCACCCCCTTGTTGGATGACTGATTAAAATCATCTCAACCCTGGGTGATGATTCTGCACGTCCTAATAAACAACTTTCGCTATGAAACTTATATCCGACTCGGGGAAAATAATTACAAAAATCCTATACAACCTCCTATTCTTTTTTTTTACGAGTTGGTTATGAATTTCATAACTAAAGTTGTTCAGTATGACAGGTAGAATGGCCCCATTGACGGAGCCATTCTACCTGTCATACTGTCGGATGCAAGTGAATAAATTTTCATAGTTTCAAGTTAATTATGCTACCTTTAATCTGAATAATAATTCATTCGTTTTTCATCTTGTTTATTTCAATATCTATATTATATTTTACCCTAACCACTTCTGTGCACCAGTGTACTTTACTACTACGTATTGCTAGATTTGTAGATTCGTCCACAAATAAATTGAATTCGTACGAATCGCCTCAAGAAAAACTAATATTTATTAAAATGGTTGATTCGTCCGGATTTGTACCAGTTTATTCGGGCGAGTCACCAATAAGCCCGGATTCAGCGGATTCCTGCGGCCTTTATCAGGTCATTGGTCGGTAGACCGATGACCTAGTAAAGGCCGCAGGAATCCGCTGGATGCGGGAAGCACAGAATCGATCGAAGTGGCGGGGCTTGGGGGAGGTCTATGTCCAGCAGTGGACGTCTTTCGGCTGATATGATGATGATGATAGGGCACTATAACAACGGGACAGTATGAGCTAAAGAAGAAAATTAGAATATATTTCAATGTTCAACTGGCGATGGCTAGTTTTTGTAGAACACGAACCTCTTCTGTCAGGATGATGAGCGTGAATATCCCTGACACTCGAAAAACTTAGTTTCACGGCAAATATTCTATGTATGTAATCATTTTCAGAATGTGACTTTTCCAAACAAGTCTGATAACCAGTCTTTTCAATGGATAAAGCGTTACTCAGTAACTGGTTGTGGTAGGCAACCGCTCCATGTGAAATACTGGTATTCAGCTGCATCCGGTTAGACTCGAAGCCGACCCCAACATAATTGGGAAAAGGCTAGGCAGATTGATTGCCTAAGACTTTACCAAAATTATTCGTCATTCAGCTTAATGACTTCCACTGCTGGACAAAGGAACATAGGCCTCCATTATCATCGAATATTTCGACATATCGATCAAAAACGGTAGCCGTGCCGATCAAAAGCCCACAGACGCCCACAGAAAGTGGTACTTTATTCAAATCTGGTACCACCATGTCACCATATATTGTGGGCGTTGAACCTCTAACCTTCACGCTTAGATACATTGAGCCGTTACGGTGTTTAGGACAAATTGATGGCGGTATTAAGTGATAGTTTACATAATTCTTAATGAAATATCCATGTCTATTGATGGTGGTATTTATCATCTTGGAATTGTGAGTGGAATGACAGATTATCTGCGGGTCAATGACTTTGGCAGTCAAGGTGTTAGCGTCAACGGAAAATTCAACAACAGACGGACTAAGCTATAACTAAGAATAAAACCACAGTCTATATCATCATACAGTCGTCCGACAAAGACGTCTAGACTCTAGACAGAGCAAACGTGCGGGGCGTGAGGGGCGAGACGAGGGAAGCGCTCCCGAACTGCTTACGCTACCGTTGTTGTACGCGCTGTTTTCAGACCAGGTGCGAGTTTCATTTTACCATCTCGATCAAACGCATCGAGCGCGTTTGGCGTTCCGATTGGCCCTACACCGGTGAAGGCCGGCTGGCTGCCAATCGGAGCGGCAAACGTGGTCAATGCGTTTGATCGAGAAGGTAAAATGAAACTCGCACTAAGCCCTCGGCGCGATTTGTCGCGCTACGACACCGGCTAATGTTATACCGTGAAGTTTTGTATTGTTCGTGTCGCGTCGCGCGACTAATCGCGCTGGTCTGAAAACAGCTTTTTAGTCGTTCTAGCGGTCACTATGTCGCGACAATGCCTATAATAAATAATAAATACATAGAAAAAAAAAAAGCCTATAATATTCCTTATTATTATTAATAAACTAATTAAGGACCCCTCGACGGGTGCCTATACCCGTCGAGGGGTCCTTAATTAGTTTATTAATTAAGGACCCCTCGACGATTAATCTCCTCCAGTAATTTCCAGTCTTGTCTGTTTTTTGCTTTTTCAAGCCATGATTTGCCAATCAATTTAGATATATATCTCGTCTTGCCAACGCTCTGCTGGTCTACCTCTTGTTCTCTTTCCGAGTGGGCCTTTCCAAACGGTTGTTTTAAGTGTCCACCTGTCGTCTTCTGATCGAGCCAGGTGGCCCGCCCATCTCCACTCGACAATGCCTATACGTTGTCGGCATTTACAACGAGATCAAAGGCGTCGTCCTACTGTAGGTAATACTGTGATAAAACTAAGGAAAATACCATTACAGTTAAGGGAGATGCGCTAAGGTAGCCAGCGAAATTCGAAAATTTCTTTCGTTTTATGCAATTTGCAGGTCAGTGTCAGGTTGTATGTTGATCTTATTATGATTTGCGACCGTATCAAATGTTTTTGAGCTAAAAAAATGGTCTCAGATAGATAACCCAACTGTTAATGAAAGTGTTTCAAAACCAATCTAATTCTAGCTTGTTCCACGTGACACACTACATTCACTTTCCCCAACACCTCACTTCCGAACTTTAGGGTAAAATAATTCAAATGAAATCCACGATCGTGTCATTTACCCAACTGCAACTGACCACAACCGGGTAATGTGTTTGCAAACAGCGTCGTAGAAACTGACAAGTGCATAATGTAATTGTGCAATTTACTTTAGTTACTGTTGGTGACGTTAGTGTTAGGTGTGAAGGTAGGCGGCACCAACTTAAGTGTTTTCCGGGAGACTATGAATAGACATATCAGCAGGATAAGCATGTAGTACCGCCGCCGTGTCAAGTGTCGCGGAATGCATCGCGTATGGAACGATATTCGCGACAAAATACTTGTCGAGGCGTCGCATCGTGGCTGTCTTGGTTTTCCTTTACCTTGTAAAAATAAAAGTATAACAGAAAAAAAAATCGCTTGCAGCACCGTACTCGTAATAGATGTAAAACTTCTTAGAGAACAAGAGAGATTTAGTGTGAGAACCAGAGATAGAGTTAGCCGACGCTCACACGGACGTGTTTTTATCGCGGCGATTTTTTATCGCGTATTGGTTTTTTGATGCTCCGCTTAGCGTCGAGGGTTGAATATCCAACAGTGTGTTTTCTTGACGCGCTGGATGCGCTCTGTTGGATTCTCAATGCTCGGCTCAATACCGAGAGTTGAAATACCAGGGTACGAAAAAACATCGCCGCGATAAAAACACGTCCGTGCGAACGTCGGCTTAAAGTTGTGAGAACAAAGTCGAGCAACGAAATGCTTTAAAAAAAATAGGTAGTTTTTTAGGATAATCGCAATACTGCAGACATTTGGGTACGCACGACCCAGAAAATTTTACTTGAGAAAAACTACTAGTGAAGGAAATAAACTTGGCAGAGTCACTGTAAGGGCATAACAAACTTGGCAGAGTCACTGTAAGGGCATAATAAACTTGGCGGAGTCACTGTAAGGGCATAACAAACTTGGCAGAGTCACTGTAAGGGCATAACAAACTTGGCAGAGTCACTGTAAGGGCATAATAAACTTGGCAGAGTCACTGTAAGGGCATAATAAACTTGGTAGAGTCACTGTAAGGGCATAACAAACTTGGCAGAGTCACTGTAAGGGCATAATAAACTTGGCAGAGTCACTGTAAGGGCATAATAAACTTGGCAGAGTCACTGTAAGGGCATAACAAACTTGGCAGAGTCACTGTAAGGGCATAATAAACTTGGCAGAGTCACTGTAAGGGCATAACAAACTTGGCAGAGTCACTGTAAGGGCATAATAAACTTGGCAGAGTCACTGTAAGGGCATAACAAACTTGGCAGAGTCACTGTAAGGGCATAACAAACTTGGCAGAGTCACTGTAAGGGCATAATAAACTTGGCAGAGTCACTGTAAGGGCATAATAAACTTGGCAGAGTCACTGTAAGGGCATAATAAACTTGGCAGAGTCACTGTAAGGGCATAACAAACTTGGCAGAGTCACTGTAAGGGCATAATAAACTTGGCAGAGTCACTGTAAGGGCATAATAAACTTGGCAGAGTCACTGTAAGGGCATCATTCGAACAAATACGTGTGACTCCGGATTTTTTATTGGTCTGTTTGTGATGTCTTGTTTGACCATTTCAGTTGACTTTATTTTTGTTGTTGGATTTTTATTTTGGGGTTATAATGTGACGTCCCGGCTGTCATTCGTGGATCTATGACAGTCGTTACGAGTCGTCAGAAGCCCGAAAGTCTGACACCAGTCTTACAAAGGGTACCGTATTACCCAGTTACTGGGTTGTGGAGGTCAGATAGGCAGTCGCTTCATGTAAAATACTGGTATTCAGCTGCTGGTTAGACTGGAAGCCGAACCCAAGATAGTTGGGAAAAGGCTAGGAAGAAGAAGAATGTGACGTCACATAGCCACATTCCATTCAGTCACCACAGCCATTCAGTAGCCACATTTCATTCAGTCACCTGCGGATGATTAAGAAGCATCCAAACGATACCTTATTTGTCAAAATATGATGAGGAGTTTAGAAGATATGAGGATACAGATGAACATGCATACATAGCGGTCAAAATCATAACCCTTCTTTTTGCTCCGCCTAAGTCGGGTAATGATGGCAGTAGCTGAAGCAACCCTACACACGATGCGTGTCACGTCAACATTACTGCGTGCTACCTTCTCACTGATACGTATCACTGCCACGTACGATGACGATCTTGCGTTTGTGCCCGGTAATTAAACCAATGTACCTGCAGGTCAAAGACGGACTTGATGAGTATAATGACAGGATTAAATACATGTTTCCTTCTTCAACCTGATAAAAAGCCCTGACAAGGCAGTGCAACAGCAGTATTTTTCGAAAACGGTAATTTGAAGGAGATGGATACAGTATGGCCTAGCAGTGCTAGCACAGACAAAGAGATAATAAAATATACAGGGCCATGAAACATTATTAAAGCTTTATAATACACTAGCTTCTACCCGCGGCTTCGCCCGCGTGGATGTCGCAAAATATCCCACGGGAACGTTCTACCGGGAATACATACCTAATACGAGTAGCCAAGGAAAAGATCATTGACTAACTTTCAGCGGACGCAGTGGTAGGCTACAGCGCCCGCGTTGTCAACCATAATTATTTTGTTACGCGTAATTTTGAAACTGTGATATCTCTTAAACTATTCATTTAAATGATGTGATGTTAAGGTATATTTTAATCGAAATTGAATGCCCAATTTAAATAACCTATTTAATTGGATAAGGATTAATAAGATACCGGTCAAAATAGCTTCGGAAATAACAATGAAAATTTTATACAATTTTGAAAGATAAAAATGGTTTTTGTGGGTCACCCTTAGAAGATAGACATATGCCATCGCGTACTTTTTTGTTCCAATTTTTAAGATATACAATACTCTAGAACATAAATTTGATTTATCTCTCACGGCTTACGCAGCGCACGCCAGTAAAGCTCCCAGTCGGCATGATTTTTTCCGACATCTTCAACAATAATCGTCATATTTCAGCCAATTCACACAAAACTTTAATGAATTATACACTAAAACCTTCCGCATGAATCACTCCGTCCAATGGTGAAAACCGTTTGAAAATCCGTTAGGCAGTTTTTGAGTTTATCGCGTTCAGACAGACAGACAGACAGACAGACGCGGCGGGCGACTTTGTTTTATAATATTACTAGCTTTTACCCGCGGCTTCGCCCGCGTGGATGTTGCAAAATATCCCACGGGAACGTTCTACCGGGAATACATACCTAATAGCCAAGGAAAAGATCATTGACTAACTTTCAGTGGACGCAGTGGTAGGCTACAGAGCCCGCGTTGTCAACCATAATTATTTTGTTACGCGTAATTTTGAAACCGTGATATCTCTTAAACTATTCATTTAAATGATGTGAAGTAAAGGCATATTTTAATCGAAATTGAATGCCCAATTTAAATAAGCTATTTAATTGGATAAGGATTAATAAGATACCGGTCAAAATAGCTTCGGAAATAACAATGGAAATTTAATACAATTTTGAAAGATAAAAATGGTTATTGTGGGTCACCCTTAAAAGATAGACATATGCCATCGCGGACTTTTTTGTTGCAATTTTTAAGATATACAATACTCTAGAACATAAATTTGATTTATCTCTCACGGCTTACGCAGCGCACGCCAGTAAAGCTCCCAGTCGGCATGATTTTTTCCGACATCTTCAACAATAATCGTCATATTTCAGCCAATTTACACAAAACCTTAATGAATTATACACTAAAACCTTCCCCATGAATCACTCCGTCTAATGGTGAAAACCGTTTGAAAATCCGTTCGGCAGTTTTTGAGTTTATCGCGTTCAGACAGACAGACAGACAGACAGACAGACAGACAGACAGACGCGGCGGGCGACTTTGTTTTATAATATGTAAGGATGTAAGGATTTTGTTTCATTTGTGTTCATTTCTGGGCCAAGCATGTATGTTACCGTTATCCATCTCCTTTATTAATAAAATACGAGGTCTTTGTTTTAATTTCACTGGCAGTCAGTCCCTTCTTCCATTGCATATGCATACATAACATACATATATAATCTGCTTTTTAATGTCCTCTCTGTGAGAGGGAGTGAGCCGAAATCCACCACGCGGGCCCAGTGCGGATTGGTGGTTGTCACATGTCTTCAAATTTTTGATTCTAGGACATGCCGGTTTCCTCACGATGTGTTCCTTTACCGTTTTGTGAGCAGTGGTGATGAAATTATTTTACACAAAGTAAAGCGCCTGCCTGGGTTCGAACCCACGACCTATAACTTGTAAGTCGGGGTCGTTACCACTGGGCCACCACTGCTGGATATGCATAATCAGCGTATAATGTTCCCACTGCTGGGACACAGGCCTCCTCTCTAGGAGAGGGCCGTAATCCACCGTGCGCCCAGTTGGGTTATATTTGTACCATTGTATAGTTTCAACTGCAATTGGCAGAGTGGAAGGTAAATAGGCCACGCGGGAGGTCACCGATGAGGACCAAATAAAATCTTCGGTTGGAGGCCCTGTCAACAGAACCAGATGGAGGGAGATCGAGACGACTACACCTGCGATTAGACACAGTTTATTGTAATCACGACCGCTCTATCAAGAGCGAAACGAAGAAGATAGTTTCAATTATTCTCTAAAATCAATTTAAGAATTTAATTTAACACTTTAGAATCTGTTAATAATATTTAGTAATACGCTTCCTCTCTACTACTTAATTATTTAAAATTTTGCTGTGCCCGACAGGGTCCATAATTTTATTGTGTCTATGTAATTATTCTTACCACTTGTGTGTGTACATTATGGATTGCAAGAAATTGAAATTGAAATTGAATCTGTTGGACGACGTCTAGGGACGAAGTCAGGTCAAAGGGTTGCTCCCGAGCTGTTGCATCATACTGCTACCCATGACCTTTCAAAGGTGACCTGTTGACCTGTATAGTGTCATCTATCGTTCCACCTTTCTCTATAGGATCACCTTTCACAACGATGGCCCTTCCTAAATCTATCGTGTCCGCAATGTAGCTTACTCATTACGAAAGTACCACTAATTATATTCGAAATTTCGCACAGGACGACTCAGCTTACATCAGCTTCCTACTTGATTTGACTACCAAATCTTCCATTACTCATTTCCACGCCTTATACCTGTCACTGATTTTAATTTTGAGTTTGGCTTCATTTCGTTGCATTCTAGCCGCAACGAGTTTGGAAGTTAAACCAAATAAAAAAGCAAGACAGAGCGCTGCGAACAATACAGTGAAGCATGCAAAAACTACACCGCCACTCTGTGCATTCACGCTCACGCGCACACCTATACAGTATGTCAACTAACAGAGGGCGTTCCCGTTAACCCGCAATAGTATAGCGTCCATACATGCCAGAAAAAAAAATTAAAATTGAAAAAAAAAAAAATATAAATAAAATTTTCTATTTTCTTTTTAAATTGATGCTTAATTGTAACACTCTGTACACGGGCACTTGTCTTTCAACGTGGAAAGACAAGTGCGCGTGTACAGAGTGTTTGTTTTACGTATGAAATTAATATTTTGCACGACTCGTAATGCTTCGCATTAGAGTGTGCTCTACGATCGAAAAATATTTTTTGCCCCATTTCTGCAACTGTTTTTATTGTTTCACTCCAGCTAGTACACAGAACCTACTTAATTTATATACCATTGTATAGATGATTAAATGGAGATTAATATTGTATTTTTTAACAATTGATTTAATGCAGCAGAAATGGAAAAAGCATCAAAATAGTTGAAAAAAAATTCCTGTCCGTCAATTTATGATCCCTGAAAACATTGTAGCTTGCGATAAAATCAATTAATTGAGTCAATTTTTTTTTTATACATTCGTTTCAGCCGTAGAAGGAACCCTATTGAAAATGGCTCTTTTATTCATAGTAGTTTAATTATAATTAATAAAATACTAACTAAAATATAATATCAATATCTAAATATTTTCAACCTTGATCCGGTGCCGTTGCCTAGCAACTGCCAACGTAAATATCTTTGTCAGTCGTTGACATTACGACTTCATGAACAGTGATAAATTGTTCATTTTTAAACTATGTTTTGAATTTCTTTTTCGTTTATGAATGAGTGATAAGTATGAGGCGTGCACTTTTGGATTTTCCAAACTATTTTGTGAAAATTTTATGATAAAAAAATTAAAAAAGTTTATTTTTTTTCGATTTTAATATTTTTTCTAGCATGTATGGACGCTTTACTATTGCGGGTTAACGGGAACGCCCTCTGTTAGTTAACATGCTGTATAACAATTTACAATGACACTACAATCAAACTGCACCTCACTAAGTGCCCACATGTTTACGGCTTCACGTCATTATTGACAGCGCTATGTCTTGGTTTTTTATTTGGTCTGAGGTTGGTTTTGGTTTGGTCTCATGTTTGACACAACTGGCCGATGCTTGATATATTTTGCAGTGTTTACCGGTTCAGTTCAGGTTGCAGGATCCTCTACATGTGCTAGGCATAGAATTAGTCTGAATTGCCATGCTTGGGAAGGTCTATGTCCTGGACATAGGCTGGCATGTTTTACCATCTATCGAGAATTCAGGAGGAAGTTAAAAAAGGTTATAATGCCATGAATCATGCTACTGAAGGAACGTGTTGTCTTTTAAAAAGCACAAAACTTGAAGGAGACAATGACCTATAACTCCAACGCAGTGAATACGAATGTCAATATTATCCGTATAAAGAACAAAGTGCTGTTTCAATTAACACTAAAGACATGTTTCAATTAGCACTGAGTACGCATCAACGGCAGCTAACTACTAACAACTGGTTTCTGAATTGAGAAATTGAAGGTCCGGCAAACTCTACTTGAGTAGGTAGTAATACTGAAGTAAAGTTTGACAAGACCTCAATTGCATAAGTATCTGCGACTACCAAGCTGCTGACCGTACCAAATCTGGGAATTTTCTTCGACAGCGTACGAATAGGCACTAGCAGGTACTATATGGCACAAAAGTTTAAAAACAGTTCTGCATTGTAAAGCGTCAATTGACACCCTACGTCAACATAAAATACTACATACCTGAGAAATGTATGCGAAATTGATATTTGTTCTCTGGCATAAACACACAGAAAAGTTTTGTTTCCTTTGATGGCCGTTGGACGCCATAAAGTATTTATATTTAGGAATAGTTTCCGAGATGGCTGCATAACAGATAACTAAGATGCAGGAAGATGTTTTACTACTCTGAGGTGAACTTTCACCTAGCCTGCCGACGCTTTTCTATTAATGTAGCATCTCTGCTTGAATATTATTTCATCGATACTGAATATATTTCATCGAATTCGAGAAATAAAGAAATAAAACCATCGAAGGCGGCGTACGGTTACCGTTGACTTACGAAATCCATATGTGCGTATATGGTTTTCGTAAGTCAATGGTAACCCCGGCGGACGCCCTTTTCTTGCCGCGCACTGGATTCTCAACGCTCTACTTAGAGTCGTCGTGAGTTGAAAACTCATCTAAGCCCTTTTTCAATGCGCTAGGGATGCACTCTGTTGGATTCTCAACGCTCGGTTCGATGTCAAGAGTTGAAAATTCAGAGCACAGTCAAAAACTTCACGTTAATAAAAGCGCCAGTGCGAATGTGGGCTAACCATGCTTACGTTGATTGTCTTTACATGCATACTTAGAACTTTGTATAAGATGAAAATAATCTACGTAAAAAATGTGACGTTGACAAAATATGATAGACTCCAAAATCAATGTGAGTGATCAATTCTTTCGTAAGGTGATCGTAGATGACTTGTTAATTTTATTGAAAATATAAAACGACGTCGTCCATTTTTGTTGTGACTCCCTTTTTTTCAGACACTTGCGGTCTTGGTCTGAAAGTTTATTATTGGAACTAACTTCAAAGGCTTTACCTGTGAGTCTCTTTTATTACGAGCCATTATGGCTGTATAGTAAGAATTGAATTTCCGTTATGGCCGTTGGTCTATGTTTCAGCAAAACAAGCTTTAATGAGTTCTTGTGAAAGTGTGTTCCAGGAGATTCTCCATTATTATTTTCTACGGACTTTATAATACACTCTCTCTCTATTTTGCTGAAATGTAATTTCCTGTCCCCATTAGCTTTCAAAGTGCATCATTGCTCTCTGAACCACCTTTGACGTATAAAATCAATGGAGAGAATTAGCTCCGTGTTACAGACCATGTTCAAACGATCTTTATTTCATATTAAACAATATTTTCGAAGTCTTTGAAGTCTAATATGCTTTTTCCACTATGAGATCCCAAACACGATATAAAATATATGTATAGTTGCATAATGACAAAGTGACGCACACCCACACCCGATGTAAGCTTTAATGGAACTTTTTTTACGAACAAGAGCGAAGAGTATTTTGATTTTAATTTAGAATTTGACAGGGACGTATTGGCTTTTAGAAGCACTCCATGCGCGAGGATAAGTGACTGATGACCATTATTGCAGGACAGTCAACCTTGGCTTGCCAATTTTCCTAAAGCCAATGAATAAGAGTAAATGGAGTGTTAGTGTCCGGATGTCCCAATCAATCTTCTGATCAAGGACTATAACATCGTTACACATTTCTGGTGTCTCCGCAACTTTCCCCCCGAATACTGTCAATATGCAGGCGTTGTAAAAATATGCGTTTTACTAAGAACTCCATGATGTCCTCCTTTGTGCATTTATGTTTTATCTATAGCCACTAAAGGGTTGGTCGATACTTTTTTTTCACAGTATGTGATCAATGATCAATCATACTGTAAAAAAAAAAGCTAATGGATTTCTGTTAGTGGCACTAAAAGGGAACTAGTACTGATGGACTGCACGTGCGTGTGGTTTCGAATAAATAGGTAGGTCGGTAGGGATGTTATTGCTGATTGAACCCGAATTAACACCGAAAGAATATCTTTTTTTAATTCTTTGATTCTCTCCTATTTGAAGTGAAGACTTCTTTAGCGGCGTTGTGCACTTTTTTTGGGATGGGTAAAAAATGTTCGGACGGACGTGACCGTAAGATCCGTTGCCTAGAAACCGACAAAGTAAATATCAAAATCAATAGTCTTTGACATTACGTTTTGTTAGGCTATATTTTGAAAATAAGTAAATATACTACTACTAATGAATATTGTATTTAAGCACTTATTATAGTATTTTTATACTGATAAATAAACCAATTCGTGCGAAATTATTCCCTAACCATTCTAAAATATTCAAAAAAGCGCAACGTTAATGTTCAAGTTTTCACTTCTGCCGGCACTCCCGGAGAGCCGTTGGTTTTTTTTTTTCGTCTTTTTATTTAGGTCAGATGCGTAGTACCTACACCGGCATACGTGTATGACCAGATGTATGAACTTAAGGTGATATATTGAAAAAAGGGGTCTTTTTCTTTTTCGTGTACCTTATTAGGTTTAAGGAATAGGGATTCAATATTTCGGTGTATGTTTTTTGACTATATGGTCTAGTATCCTGCAAAAGGAATACACGATACAATGAAATTTTCTCGATACAAAAAAATTGCAAAATTTCATCTATTTTTATGTTTTTTTGAGTATCAAAGCGTATCGCTTATGAGTTATTTAATGGAATTTACTTTATAACATAGAGAGTAATCATATCAAGTTTTAAGCAAAGCAGTTTTAGTTTTAATAATACTTTTAATTTATAAAAGACGGCATTTGGTTTTGGCACATATGTTGTTTTATTCCGACCGAACACACAGTATCGTCATCTCTTCTTTCGCCTATAAAAAGTATTGTCATCACTTTCGTTCGTTCATAAATCAGTCGCTCGGTGGAGCTCTTCGACGACGAATCTGTGTCATTTTTTTCCAGATCGGTGCTGTCAGATGTACGTAATTTGAATAATTATATTTACAGGAAAAATCGAGTTCAGCAGATTAAAGTTATTTTAAAGTAAAATTAGTGTCGAATAGGCATATAAACTGCGTATAATAGAATAAATTTACGTGACTGTGAACAAAATAACAATTATTTTTGGCTATTTGTGACGTCATATATATAAATTATTTATTAAATATGGGAAGGAAAACCAAAGCAAAATATAACATTTAGAACACATGAGGGCGAGGGCTCAGCACATGATCCCAGTGTAAAAGGTAAGTAAACAATAATTGTTTCTATATACATACTTACAATATTTAATGGGCTCATGAGCTACTTTTGTTGTGGGATTGTTCTATTGTTGATAGATGCCCAATTCCCATCCAATCCATTCGTAACAAGACTCATTTTACAGGGAATCAATAGAAATTCATGATGATAACGAATCGGAGTCGGACCTTCACTCATCAATTTGTACAACTGGCAACAATATATCCTACCATTGCAAAGTAATACTGGGTAAGCACTAAATTTTCTAGAACATAATGTCTGTTTTATTTTTAGTAATTATAAAGAAACAGGATAAAACGTATTACTATTGATGTTACAAAAAGGTACTTCAAAATTGTGTTAATGCCAAATAATACTGTCGTTCTGAAGTTAGGTTGCGCATGCGTGCCGGTATGCGCGCTACTGTTTTATAATAAGGCAGATTGACTACTGCGCAGTCATTTATTATTTCGTCGAGGGCGTAATGAAATACTTCTCTGTTCTTCTTCCTCTAAACGAATACCTCTTGGAGGACGATAGGTGTCATCTGTGTCTTCAGTACTCTTCATACTTTCTTCATCAGAAGAGATTTCTCGAGGAACATTATATTGGCCCTGAACCTCAGTTTGTGGGGATAGTGATACTGACTGTTATTTTTCTTCTTTATCTAACTTCATTACAGTATAATTTTGTCTTTCTTCTAGTATACTGCATTCTTCAAATTTCACATCCCGTGATATTGTAATTTTTCTTTTATTCTGATCATACATTCGGTAATTCTCATGTTCATACCCAACCAACAACATCTTCACACTTTTCTTATCCAATTTCTTCCTCTTTTCTTTTGGTAGGTGTACATATCCAATGGAACCAAATATTCTTATATGTTGAAGGTTAGGTTTTACTCCATACCAGAGTTCAAATGGTGTGACATTTCCCGTTTGACTTGACGTATTTCTATTTAGTATATATACTGCACAATTGACAGCTTCTGCCCACAAGTTTAAGGGAATGTCTTTCGCATATAACATTGTTCTTGCACTCTCCATGATAGTACGTAATTCTCTTTCTGCCCTCCCATTTTGTTGTGGGGTATATGGGGCCGTACGCTCATGAGTTATTCCATTACCTTCTAAAAATGTCTTAAATTCTTGGTTTACATACTCAGAACCGTTATCTGTATGAAGAATGTTCACATCATGTTGAAATTTATTTTTCACAATTGCATTGTACTTTATGAAATAGTTTAATACTTCGCTCTTATGTCTCATAAAGTAAACATGACGATAACTTGTTGCTCCATCTTTAAATAACACAAAGTACTTCATACCTGATACAGAAGGTTCTTCAATAGGGCCACATACATCGCTGTACACAATTTCACCAGGTTGTGACGGGCCTCTAGTTGATTTCAAAAAGGGAAATCGTGCTTGCTTACCATATTGGCATGCTTCACAAATAAAATTCTCATTCCCACTCAGTGTAACTGGAATTGCACCACTCAAACTCATATTTTTAATTTCTTTTATATTCAAATATCCTAATCTCTCATGCCAAACTTTAATATCAGTTTGTACAATGTTACAATTTTCTTGTTTAATTGTTTTTATTTCCAACTCATATAAATTGTTTTCTGTTAATTGTGCACACATTACGATTATGTTATTCTTCATTATCATTGCTTTTTCGTTATTTTTCACTATGACATAACCTTTTCTAGTGGCAGCTCCTTCAGAAAACAGGTTTCTTCGTAAGTCTGGTACATACAGGACATTCTCTAGTCTACATTGCTCCCATCTTCCTTTCACAAGTTTATTTATCAAAATGGTACCTTCACCACATACCTTAATATTTTGGTTATTCCCTAATTTAACCACTTTATTTATGCCAAAGCCTTGAGACTCATTCAATTCATAAAAATAGTCATGTCTGAATGACATATGCATTGATGCTCCACTATCTAATATCCAAGCTTCTTCACCATGTTCAGATAAAAAATATCCTTCCGCACTGAATGCTAACATATTGTGAGGCTTCTGATTTTTATAGTATGTTTTCTTCGGCATTCTGCAGTCCTTAGCAAAATGTCCTCTTTTATTGCAATTGTAGCATACAAATCTATGATTCGAATTTCTTTGATCATTTAAGCTATTCGGATTATTTCCATTTCTTGGTTTGGAATATCCTTTCGTGGTTACTAACGCAGTCTCATTACCAGTTGTATCATTGGCAAGGCTAGCTTCTTCATCAACTAAGCGTGATGTGAGATTTTGTATAGTTTGACTAGTTTCATCAAGTGACAACCAAGCTTGTCTAAGCGAACGATATGTTGATGGTAGAGTGCTTAGAATCTTGGTCATTATTGCTGTGTCACTGATTTTCTCGCCAGTTTCTCGCAGTTGCTTTGCCAAACTTTCCACTTTGGACACATGTTGTCCCATTGTATCACTAGTACTATAAGAATACTGGTAAAACTTCTCATGAATCATCATTTTGTTATATTCAGACTTATGTTCATAGATAGCTTCTAATTTTCCCATGACCTCTTTCGCAGTCTCGCAGTTTTCTATCAATGATATCTGGTTCAAATCCATTGACGACGTCAAGATGAACATGGCCATGCCATCATCTTTATTCCATTGCACTTGCGAACTGGCTTCGATGGGTCTTACCATATCTATGTTTAACCCTTTTGCTCTTAATGCACATTTTACTTGAAACTTCCACTGCTTAAAGTTTCTGCCATCGAATTTTTCAATTTTCATCGCATTGGAAACCTCCATATTGTCGGCAAATTTTACACCGGTAACTATCTTGCTCTTTACGCTACTTTATACTGAAATTATCAATTACCGCAATGCCTGGGCGCATAACCTATTGGAATTTGGTGATATTTCAGTAAAAAGACGTAAGAATTCTTCAAAATGAAAAATAAACTTTTATTTGTTCAAAACATATCTTTCATGTTTTACAATACATTTAAAGAGAACACAACAACGCCACCCACGGCCAGAAAACGAAACTTAAAATGCTTTTACAAATATACCTTACTCATGCTGTGTTCATTCATACAGACAAGAAGACACCTTTAAAGAAGGATGCCCATTTATGGCCCGAAACGCCCAGCAATTTACGTATATGTAAAAAAAACATCGTTATTTCTAGTTATCTAACAAGATATTCATTTATCCGAACAAGATGGGAACATTTTTGCACAAATAAAAAGTACCGAAACGATAAATACGTGAAAATAATTCCCTTTTGTGGATAAAATCAGCAGTGTTGCCAATAATTATTAATTCCGTTCACGAAATAATCGATTATGTTTTCATGGATGTTTTACTTATAATATCAGATCCGTAATGCTTATTATTCGATGTATTCAAACAAATACGGTGTTATGTTTTTACTATTGATACTAAATGAACAAGCGAATTGATAGTTGTTATAATAATGAATGCATAGGATCATAACAAAAACGCTACTACACATTTTAATTACCTATAATTCTTTATCTGTTCAGCACAATAAAGATAGAATATGTTAAAGAAAACATATTTACAAAGACGTTCATAACTTCTTAACCTTTAAACTCCCGAGGCAGCCGCAAGGCTGCCGCAAACCATATTTGTCCTTCAAACCCCGAGGCGGACATACGGCCGACGCAGGTACACACGGTTTAACAGACGACGCAGGTACAATCTCTATTTCTACTATGAAATTAGGGCTAAACTGGTCTGTGAACAATTTAACTCTATGGCCTGACGGATATTCTCGTCAACTAAATCATTTCATTATTAAATTCCCGTTCGTCCCACCAGGGGGACGACGGCAGTGGGACGAACGGGAATACACCCTTTTTTTTTTACGATTTTTATCATAAAAACCAATATCCAAAAATATCAATAGGCAACATTGGAAAAAAATGTTGAAACTGACTGATGTCGCACGTCACACGCAGGTAAAACGTCATAGTCACGAGTGCGCGCTCGGCATCGTATTTCGTTATTTTTTATTGTTTTTGTGTGTAAATCGATGGGAAGTGTTGTTATTTCCATAAGTAGTTTTTACATACATCGTGGTAGATAAATATTTGCACTAACTAGCATCGTTTATTAAATACCTATTTTGATCCGACCAAAAAAACGTCGGGAACCCGTGAGTGAAAAAGTGAATGTGATTATTTTGAGTTTTGTGTGTGTTTCGTGTCGTGTAATCGCTGGTAAGACTTTATTTTATTTTTTAATATTAGGTACTTAATCGTTTTATTATTTGAACTAAAATACACTGTTTACCCATTTTTTTTAACCAAATAATGTTACGTCATCAGAGTTGACGTCGTTAAGATTAAAGAGTCACAGTGGCGATTATAATTTTGTATTAAAATTAGGATTCGATAAAAAAATCGATATCGATCTATCAATTTTTTGTGTGTGGTGTGGCAACATTGAATTATGCCGGCCGGCTGTCAAGTCAATGTCAAATCACAAATCGACTTTCTTTGTTTTCGTTTGCATAACTTTATTTTCTTGCGAATTTGTTATTTTAACCATCGAATACGCTTATTAAATGGACTCCGAAGATTCTTTGAACCCTGAGCCCTGACGACCACGGCCTGAACATGGATTCCGCTCCCGCTTCCACAAATTATGAAAACCCCGGCATTGTCGCTGGCCCGAGTACTTCCGTGCCCTAAGTAATTCATTCAAAAGGTCATTTACGCTGTGTTAATTGTGGTTTAACGTCACGAGAATACGAAGGCATTTCTTGGAAATAGCAGAAAGAGCGAAATGTTATACAACAATCTAAGGCGACCCACCGACCAATGTGTTCGACACAACAGGTTAGTATCACGTCTTCCTCTGAGAAATTATTTTTAAATAAATAGACTAGAGTACTATCAAGGTTAGTGTTGTTTTAGGATATCTAATAATTATGACTTGTTTATTAGGTACAAGTGTCGAGTGACAGTTTAGTGTGCGAACAACAAAATGTACAGATTGATGGTCATGGACAAGTGTGCATCAGCTGCGTGCGGCAGATTGGTTTTGAGAATAAGATCACATACACTCAGGTCTGATTCTCCACATGAACAACTCGAAAGGAGTGTGATTGCCCGTCAGATTGTACCAAGAGCGGTAAGTTATCAACAGTTTAGAATTAATTCAAGCGTAGTTCTGAGATTTGATACTGACATACTTCTGAGTCTATATAAGTGTAATATTCAACTTCTTTCGTGTCCGCACAAGTTATATTTCACATAGTACAGATTGTCTAGAAACTTGAGAAAGATTTTTTAGAAATTAATTAATAATAATATAAAATGTTATTGATAGATATTTTTTGATTGTGTATTTATTTGTACCAAAACCACAGTAATTCACGTTTACTGTCTTTATGCACTGAGCTTTAATTTTTATTATTATTTCAGTTGCCATCATCATCTCGTTAGAGCAGTTTAGAGCAGCATCATGTTCAACTACAGAACCGGAATCTGAACCATCCAGTCTGCCTATGGAGCAATTTGAACCATCCAACCTACCTTCGGTGCAATCTGAAGTAGCTGACAGTGCATAGCAAGCGGGACAACAAAGCTTGAACACATCCAACAGTATACTGCTGCCTTATTATGTAAGAGCACCAAACACTCAAAATCAATGTTTCTTTCCTGGCTGTAACAAGACCAATTGGCTTCGCTGTCCCATCAGCACTGCGGGTACATCTATTTTGTAAGTACAATTATTATGTACCGCCGGATTGTAGAATCTGTTATTACCTAACCCCTGGAATCTACTTTTAGAATCAATATATAATCATATTAAAACATTTAGTGCAGCACAAATTGAAGATTTTGCCTCATTGAAAAAAACGATTTTATCTAAATAACCCCAACTTTTTTCTAAACCAAGACCTTGACCATTTCATTATTTAAATCGCATATTATCCTATCCATATACTTTGAATTGTGTGCACTTGAGGCCAAAGTGTCTATGGAGCACGGGCAATCCCCTTTAATTACTCAACAAAGTGTCCTCTATCTAAATATATAACTTTCGATTTTCAACGCGATTCTGAAAAAAAAAAAAAAAAAAACGCGGCTTCACGTTAGGGCCACCCTCCATACAAAAATCTTTAAACCCCTTTTATTTATTTTTATTTATTTTAATTTATTGTTTTAGTTCGGACAACAATATGGTCCAATTTGTTAGTAAAATACCTTATCACTAGTGTTAGTAGTACACAAAACAAGTAAAATAATAGTAAATTACTGCGGCAGGATCTGCAGAGAATGTTATAGCAAGGAATATGCTACCTGACCATTCTCCCCACATAGTGCCGCAGAAAAGGGGAGTAAGGGCACTCCACCACTGTTTTCAGGATGCTATTGTCACTGACCCGCGTTCTACGCATCAGTGATGCGACTTTTTTGCGGATCACTGCATGAAAGCCGTCAGTTCGGTTTTGAGCAAACATCTCCGATGCGCTACAGAAACGGGGCAGTTTCAACAGCATCCTAAAAACATTGTTGTATTGGATACGTAAGACATCTAGCGATCTTTTGGTGTAGCTGACCCATAGACCCCCCGCATACAGACCTTGACAAAACGCCTTGAACAGGGTGATTTTGACCTGGTCCGTACAACGAGAGAATCTACGGGCCAACATGTTCCCTCGGACCGCCAGTGCCCTACGTTCCCTTTCGATATCTACATTATCTTTAAAGTCGTCGGTAAGTATGTGCCCTAAGTACTTAAATTGGTGAACTCTTTTTATGGTCATACCATTTAGTGAAAAGCTAGGTTCATAATTAGGGCACCTACCGGCGGCCCTAAAGACCATGTACTCACATTTACGGACATTGTATACAAGGCCGTGCACGGCAGCATACTTCTCGCAGACCTTCAACATTTCTCCGATAGATCCCACAGTCGGGCCCAGCAGCACCATGTCGTCCGCGTAGCTGATGCTGTTAATACTAACACCACCAACCCGGCAGCCGACACGCAAACTACTGAGCTCGACTATGAGATCATTAATATAAAGGTTGAAGAGCCGTGGAGACGTCAACCCCCCCTGTCTCACACCGCACTCCAACCCATACGACTCAGAGAACGTTCCGGCCCACTTTACATAGTTCGTTTGGTTCGCATACCAATACTGCATGAGCTTAATCAATGATGCCGGTACATTCCTGTCACCCAGCTTTCTCCAGAGCACATCATATGACACCAGGTCAAAGGCTCTGGAGAGATCCAGGAAGCAGGCATACACCGGCGTTTTTCGGTCTGTGTAATATTGGACAGTATTCTTCAAACTCAGCACAGCACTTTCGGTTGAAAGCTCAGGTTGAAAACCAAACTGTGCATCATGCAAACACAAATACTTTTTCAGGCACGAATCAAGCATACTGTCCAATATTTTAGCCGCTGTGGTTGCAAGGGAGATTGGACGGTAATTACCCTTATCCGAGATATCCCCTGTCCTGTTTTTGACTATAGGTACTACAATAGTTTGCATCAGCTCAGCAGGTAAATGAGAGTGGCTGATGCACATTGTATAAAACCAGGACAGGACCCTCGGCAGGTGACCCCCCGCATGTTTGAAATGCTCGATGCTGAGTCCGTCGTGGCCAGGCGATTTACCTCTGCTCATGCCCTTAATGACGTCTCTGACTTGTTTAGCCGAAAAAAGTGTAAGAGGTTCCGCCCCCCCACCGTCAGACTCAGCATCGGCCATTGCAACTGAAGGGCCCAGTGGAGATTGCACTTTAAAATGTTCCATGAACATATTTGCAATTACCCCCGGGTCATTGGCCCCACCTACGCTCACCGGTAGACCAGGCCCAGTATCCAACTTACGTGTCGACTTCCAAAATTTACTAAAATTTTTCGTGGCCCTATGCTTAGCTAAGTTGTCCATTTTGACCTGATCTTCGTTTTTTTGGCACCATTTAAGGCCTTCCCTTGAAGATTTTACGGGCCTCACTCATCTCTTCAAAAACGACTCCACTATTTGGTCTCTTGTGTCTAACCCATTCCTTGAATTTAAGCCTGGCCTCACGGTGAGCGTCACGAATATGACTATTCCATCCACACACCACTTTCCCTCTTCTTGACCTGCAGCCCCCCACCACATTTGTTTGCTCGGCAGCGCGAGCGTTACGTAAAATGCTTACAATTTTGCCGTATATGTCGTTCAAGACATATTTATATTCTACTGAGCTGCATGACCCATAGCCACACTCTGAGAATTCAGGTGGAAAATCAATGTCACGAAGCCTATCATTACACAAGTCCTTGTAACACTTGATCTATATTTACATTATGTTAAAAAAATTGTAAAACTAATATATTATTTCAGAACTATTATCCACATCAGTTCGATTCTTCCGCCGATCAAAACACCGCCCATATCATGATTATTCCAGCACTGTACGCATGGACTTCCTGGCATAATTTTTTGCGTTCTTGGCATCCAGGGGTCCTCCAATACCGTGTATGTCTAGTATCTGGCCTCTTATTAAAGCGAGATTCGTCTTTAGATATTATGTGGATAACGGTGTCGGTCGCTGTCGGTGACGATAACTACAGTGTGAAAGCAAGTCCCTCGCCGCGTCTGTCTGTCTGTCTGAACGAGATAAACTCAAAAACTACCAAACGGATTTTCAAACGGTTTTCACCAATAGATGGAGAAAGGATGGATTAAGGTTTTGTGTAAATTGGCTGAAATATGACGATTATTGTTGAAGGTATCGGAAAAAATCATGCCGACTGGGAACTTTACTGGCGTGCGCCGCGTAAACCGTAAAAGATACGTAAAAATAATGTTTGAAAGAATGGTTCACCTTAAAAAGTTTAACAAAAAGTCCGCATCGGCATACGTCTATCTTATAAGGATGGCCCACAGTATCCATTTTTATCTTTTACAACTTGATAAAAATTTCATTGTTATTTCCGAAGCTATTATGACCGTTATTTTAATAATCCTTATCCCATAAAATATGTTATTAAATTGGGCATTTAGTTTAGATTAAAATATGTAATATCTTGACATCATATCATTTAAATGAATAGTTTAAAAGATATCGCAGATTCAAAATTACGCGTAGCAAAATAATTTTATCGTTGACGCGAACGCGGGCGCAGCGGTAGGTAGGAGTCTATGACCTCCTCGGCTTTTAGGTATGTAATCTCGGTGGTACGTTCCCGTGGGATATTTTGCGACATCCACGAGGGCGAAGCCGCGGGTAAAAGCTAGTAAATTATAATTTGCTACAGAAGCAGTAAAAAATTATAAATTAATTATGGATAAATTTATCCCAACTACGGAACCCTTCATTGTGCATGCCGTGCCGGTTTTTATATAAATAATACAGAAGATTAATTAACAATTTTGAATTTCATGTTGTATAACTATAATTAATAAATATTTTAGTTGATAATTAAATATTTTGTATTATTTGTGTCCTCCATAGCTCGCTATGTGCAAAAGTTTCATAGACTGAGATAAACTAACGTTCCGTACTCAGCACGCACTATTTTCATAGGTAAATGTTTCCGTCTTTATCTTGCACTTTTAGTTTGACAGTTGTGCGGTAGTGACAAGAATAATGCCAAGCATGCTAAATAAGTAATATTTGAAATTCCGGTCTGCGATTTCGTTAGTTCAACTTTTGGTCACTGGTTCAGATAAGTTTGTATCGGTGACGTGGCAGCCGACCACTAAAGATGGAACCGCCACTCCCCGCGTGCGGGGGAAATAAGCCACACCCGTCAAACTAATATTTATTTTCAAGGTAGGCCCTTAATTTTGCCGCGCGGCACGTGCCTCAGGCCGGGCAGTGCCGGGCGCGCACGACGGCCAGGCCGGCGGCAGTGTGTAGTAGCCATAGGCAGTGTAGGTGTGTAGTAGCGTAGCCATAGGCGGTGTGTAGTAGCCATAAACGAAGCAAAAGGAGTACGTAAGGATTGTAGCAGGCAGCCTTTTGTAGTACTCTTCTGTAAACTCACGCCGTCATCCCATAGGGGTGGGCAGTCCTACCCCCATGGGATGACGGCGTGAGTTTATGTACTTTTACAAATTATATTCACAACAGTGATGTTGTGGCCCAGTGGTAACGGCTGCAACATATGACTTGTGGGTAGTAGGTTCGAACCCAGACAGGCGCTTAACTTGCTCTATTCTCAAAACGGTGAAGAAAACATCGTGAGCAAACCGTCATGTCCTAGTCTTGCTAACGGCCCGCTCTTTATCTCACTGCTTGCTTTACTTTATACCAGCAGTGGGAACATTAGAGGCTGATTAGAATATATGTATTAACATCTAAGAAAAACGCTTCGTTTTTTAATAGGAATCGGCCTCACTTGTGTTCACGACCTCCCGTCAAAATTAACGTAATTACTGACTTTCTCTTAGATAGCTGAGCATCCCATTGTTTTACATGTTTGTGTAGTTTGATTATGTGAATGTAACCGTACTTGTTTTGATACATGCTTGTCTTCCTCGGCTATTACTGATGAGACACGCTGATATTTCGGGCTCAGTGGCGAATTGCGCTTAGTGTCGTAATGCGAATAAAGACATTTTTAGTAAAAGAGGAAGATAAAAATGATTGACCGTATCCCTTGATGCGTTGGCTTAATTGTTAGCTTTTTTCAGTAGTTAGTTAGCTATTATCTACAGACCTTAGTACTTGATTATCAATTTTAACTTGATATCTCCATATAAGATCCTGACACGTATAAACGGACAACAAAGGTATCCCATATTGGGGGGTGGGGGGAGCTCGTAGTTAAGTAATAACAGCCGCACGGGTCGATCCATCTGGTTAAGTTACGCTTGCCATCTTTACATACCGAGACTCCTCCGTGCCTCGGAAAGCACTAACATTCAGTCAGGACAGTCTAACCGGATGCAGCTGAATACCAGTATTTTACATGGAGCAACTACCTATCTGACCTCCACAACCCAGTAACTGGGTAATACGATACCCCTTGTTAAGACTGGTGTCAGACTTTCGGGCTTCTGACGACTCGTAAAGACTGTCAAAGATCCACAAATGACAGCCGGGACCAATGGCTTAGCGTGCTTTCCGAGGCACGGAGGAGTCTCGGTATGTAAAGATGGTCACCCATCCACTGACCAACCCCGGCAAGCGTAGCTCAATCTGATGGATCGAACCGTGCGGCTTGTTATTACTTAGCCACGAGCTCCTCATTTTTTTATTATCTGACTGACGGACTAAATAACTATCTTTTTTGTTTCCAGTCAATATCCCTACTTCCCCACAAATGCTCGGTGCGTTCAAAGTACCAAGGATCAATAAATTCATTTTACAAACAGGTATGTGAACCTGGGTGTTGCTATGCGACCAGCCGGACCCTAGGGGAGGTAGAAACTGCGGCATTGTTGATGCAACACAACTCTAACTGTGTATATCTGTGCATAGATATGAGGGCTTCAGAGACAGATCCCTTGCTGCACCATATTGCCGTGAACTGCGTAGATTTTGAAAATTAATGGACTTTTACTAGAATTTGATACAAAAATGTTTTGTTTATGATGTACGCAGTCAAATAAATTGGCTTTTTAAATATGTTATATGATTGAATGTAAAGAATTAACCATTTTAGTAGAAAGGACACTTTTTTAGGGTTCCGTACCAGAAGGGTGACAAACGGAACCCTATTCATAAGCCTCCGCTGTCCGTCTGTCTGTCAGCGAGCTCTATCTCATGAACCGTAATAGGTAGGCAGTTGAAAATTTCACAGATTGAGCATTTTTATTGCCGCAAGAGCAACAAATAATAAAATTAAAAATTAAAGGGGGGTCGCCATACAATAAAATTTAATTTTGAAAAAAAAATAAATTGACCCTGGCATGTGGGGTATCATTTTCTAGAGCTCATCGAGTAGAGAATAAATATAATTTTTATTTGTTTTTATCTTCAAAAATGATGAATTAGGGGGCCGTAGAAGTTGTCTGTTTTAGACCATTTTTGTACGAGCTCTATCTCAACAACTAAACAAATTAGGAATTTGAAACTTGTGTGTATCATGTAACGTATACTGTTTATAATCAACAAATACTAAAAAGCCGATTCATAACGTATTTTATATAATATGGGCGATTTTCTGCAACTTAAAAAAATAATTTTGTATTTCATGCTAATATTATGCGATATAAATTCCACAGATAACTATTTAATAGTCGGAGTAATGACATGGAATTAGTAAGTACATCGTAAGTACCTACTATCATGGCAGCATATACTATTTCGATCATTTAAATTTCGATCATCCAAAAAGGTCTACAAAATAAACTTTCTTCGCAAGATTTTAAAACCGGCCAGTATTTTTTGAGTTTAAGAACTTTATCGACTTTTTTCAAAGTATCCCTAGACGGTGTTGATGTGTGTACCTCATGTGAAAACTACACTCCAATAGACAATATATTCAGTAACATTGAAATGAATGCTGGCACAGTGTACTATTCAGTTACCTTAAACCGTTGCGGATACAATTTCATATTGAGAAAAAATATTGGTGTAAAAATATTCGGCCACGGCGGCCAATCTCAACGGAGACTGGCCTTCGGCGCGGGAGATATTATAGTGCACAAGTGTGTACGCAGACACGAGTGCACTCTCTCTTCCCTCACTCTCATAGTCCGATGGGATGTGTAAAAATAATAAGTAAGAAATAATAGATTTCTGTATGACTATCAAAAATAACGTAAATAAATACCTGTATTGACGACAAAACATGTTGAAATCTCTAGTTCCTGTTAAACATTGTATGAAAAATTTACAGAAAATAGAGATTCCAATATGTTTTGTTGTGAATGTTTCGCCAGTGCAAACGCACAGTTATAAGTAATTAAAATTTGGCGTACTACTTACATTCTATTTTGTACAATATAGTCTGATGTAGCAAGAGAAATCCTATTATTTATAATATAAGTAACTAACTTTACCCGGCCCGGCTTCGCACGGTTAGCACTAAGTACTTATCTACGGCGCACCTACCTTTCCTAATTACCTACCCTACCTACCTACCCTACTTACCAGGGTAGGTAGGTAGGGTACCCTACCTACCCTACATATCTACCTGCTTACCTACCATATATACCTATTTATACCTACTAATACTATGTTAGTAGCAAATAAATAACTTTGACTTTAGTTAATGCATGTTACTGGATAAAGTTAACTTAATATTTTTCTCAATAAATGAAATATACTCCTACACCTATATTTTAACACAACAACATTTTTTCATTAAAATTAGACAATTTCTTTACAAATCTTTGTTTTTTTATAGCGCCTCTGTTGTTACCTTTACGAAAGTATTACAAAAATTCATAGTGTTAAATCTTGTACGACATGGTATGGAACCCTTCGTGTGCGAGTCCGACTCGCACTTGACAGATTTTATTTAAGTACGTTAGCGTAAGTCAGCTTGTGTATTAATTTAATAGACATACAACCAACCTAATTAATTCCTATGAACAATAAGTTAATTCGAAGGCATCGACCTAACTTGTATAGTCAAATGACGTCACCCTTTATGAGTAACAGCAACATTCATGAATGAGAGTATGCTACCTGAATAAATTAAAAGAAACACATAAGTGACGACACTCAAGTACACCCACCAACGTCCGAGTCAGACCCATCAAAGCCTACCACGACATGTACTCAAATACTAATAATTTGTAATGCATGAGTGTGACCTGTGGAACTAAAAGTGTACAATTAAATACTAATCTCTTCGGACGAGGTTAGAGAGTAATTAGACATAATCATCCTAGCAGATTTTTATTTGAGATCGACGCAGCATGCCTTGTTCTTCTATACATCTCTATTACCAGCCATGATCTCAGTACTCACCCCCTTTCTAGCTATATCCTTTTAACACCTCTTCAATTTCTCATTCTTAAAATACTCACTTTATAAGACCAACACATTCTCCGACAAAATACATAACTACACACACACTTATACCCCACACCGATTTTGTATGTTTAATCTATGTTTATTACCTTCTTTTTACACAGAATTTTAATAATTAATAAAATTTATGTTATGAACTTAAGAATTTCTTGCGCTAGCGGAACACATTTAAATTACTTGTTAACTTTGAAGATGCTCAGACAGCCTGTGTCCAGCTTGAACCGCTGTATAATCTGTCAAGTTTTCTGTACATAATTATGTTAGAATTTCGTGCTCAATTTCAGGAGGAGCTTGTGGTTTAGTAATAACAGCCGCACGGATCGACCCAGCAGGTAAAGCTACGCTTGCCAGGGTTGGTCAGTGGATGGGAGACCATCTTTACATACTCGAGACTCCTCTGTGCTTCGGAAAGCTCGTTAAGCAGGTCCCGGCGGTCATTCGTGGATCTTTGACAGTCGTTACTAGTCGCCAGAAGCCCGAAAGTCTGACACTAGTCTTACCAAGGGGTATCGTATTACCCAGTTACTGGGTTGTGGAGGTCAGATAGGCAGTCGCTCCATGTAAAATACTGGTATACAGCAGCATCCGGTTAGACTGGAAACCGACCCCATCATAGTTGGGAAAAGGCAACTAAATATGTTAGAATTGCATGCCATGTTACTTTTATATGTTTAAGAACAATGTGTAAGCATAAATGAATTTGAATTTGAAAAGATTGCTTAATCCTCATAGATTATCCTGGTATGGGCATAGACTACACCGGAAAAAACGCAACCTTATTCAAAATTCCGACCACCACATTGGACCACGTGCTAAAAGTGGGCCAAGTTCACACGGACGAATTGTCGAGCATTCCAATCAAAGTATATAGTTTTGTAATGAGACTATTTAGAGCATAAGAGAAGCCGCACACTTGACTTGAATTATTCATTTTTGAGTAACAGTCGCCTTGGACAATGGTGTGAATGGTGAAATGTATGGAATAACTTAATTGTTCTATGATGTTATATAATACCATGGGTAAATAGGTTTGTTTTTACAAACATCTAGTAGAATATGGTTTTGCGTGATTTGATTTTCGGCATCTGATCAATATCTTACTCGAAAAAGAGTTTCGTCTTCTTTGCCTATAACGCACCTACTTCATTTTCGAAATCGTTCGTGTTAATTCAAAATACGCATGTTAAGATGGTTTGCAATGGAATATTGTGGTCTGAATCCACTTTAATAACGACAAAATAACTAACTACTCAAATACCATCATGAATAGCAGTGATAGCCTAATGGTGTGAACGTCAAAGTGCCAAGTCATAGGTCACAAGTTCGAACCCAAGGCACGCACCTCTGACTTATCGAATTCATGTGCGTATTGTATATTTAACACTTGCTTCAAAAACGGTGAAGGAAAACATCATGAGGAAAGTGGCATGCGTGAGAGATATTTTTTTTAAATTATTTTTTAATTAAATTGACGCGGAATTAATCCCAAATCATGCAAATAGCTTTTGCTAAAAGGCTTATTGCACACAGATTAACTAAATTTAATTTACCTATGAGAGTAAAACACAAATGAAACTGTTTGTTCAGTACGTTCCGCGGTTAAAACTAATATAATGACAGTCATTATCAGACTGGCCGTTACTGGACATAAGCTTTCATTACGCTCAAGTGATTTTAATTATAAAATTCATGAAATTTACAAGCCGTACTGCGATACTTTCGTTGACTTGATTCTTAGTCATTTATGTAATTATACGATTTATGTAAGCAGTAAAATTTTACGGTTCTGTGGTAATTTGTAAATGAGAAGCAAATTCTTTTAAGCGCAATTAAGATTCTTTCTTTATTTATGTTTAAAAATGTACACAACATTAAAAATGTTATGTGTGTATGATGTTTGTAGGTACGTGAGTTTGAATGTTTGTTCCTTAATCACGCTATATCAGATTAACGGATTATTTGAAGCTGGAGATCCTGGGAAGCTGTTATTGGATTTTTCACCAGGAATTTCTCAGTGGGAGCCCGGAGTCTGGATTTGAACCCTATTGAAGGGTATAAGCTCGCCTCCTATTACATTTCGCCAGTTTCGCCAGGCATACGTGTATACGTCCTATACGTAGATATACCTCCAAGTAGGTATTTAGAGGTTTGAATTTATTGCTTAAGAAGTCCCTGCTAATGTTATGTTAGCCTAGTATGTCTTATGTAAAGGTAGGTGGCATTAGTGCTATAGTCGTAAAATTGTAGGAATTTGCGATGTGGACGAGTACTTTAACGCCTAAGACGTGTCCTTTTGTTTGTGTTTTTTGTAATTATTTGTAGTTAGTTAGTAAGTCATTTAGTTTAGTACCTAGTGTAAACAGTTAGATGTGTAATAATTGTACATAGCTAAGCAATATAGGGTTAATAATAAAGAACTAAGGGCTGATTTCACCAATGTATCTGAACGCAATCAGCATTTCTAAGACGCGTTCAAGAGCTGTCAGTGTCAAAAATTTTATGGAACACTGACAGCTTTTGATTGCGTTTAGATGTGCTGAACGCGTTCAATTTTATTGGTGAAATCCGTTAGGAATTTAAAATACTAGTGTTTAGATACACAAAACATAACTTATCAGTGTAGTTTTATTTTTCTTTTTTATTTTGGTTTACTTGCATATAACAATGTTGCTGTGTAAACCCTGTCACAATTTCACCGAACCATGTGAGAGCCTTCCATATGGGCGCGCGTTACCGTGCCCGACTTGAAAGTCTCTAAATAGACTTCGAAAGGAGCAAAGACAATCTCCACAGATGGAGAATCAAGGACGGCTCAGATTTCAAGTGTGTATGCGGCATCTCCCCTCAGACAATGGCCCACCTTCCATCCTGCGCCGCCTGCCCAGTCACCGGTGCAAATGATGATCTTATGACTGCGTCAGTGAGCGGATTTTGCGCAGCTGAATTTCGGGCCAAACTGTTTGTTTTTTGTTCCCATCAATACCTTGTTTTGGATTTCGTACCCTACTGCAGGCGACGTGTCGCGGCGACACGTCACGAGTTCGCGACGTATATCGCTGCAGTCATGATTCCGAACCCGACCGCAGGCGGCAGCAGCTCGTATTCCAGCCGGTAGATAGAAGATAGAAAAACGTGTTATCGCTCGAGCGTTGGTGGCACTACTGGTCTGCGGTCGGGCTGGGCTGCACGTGTCGCCTGTCGCTGCCCGTAGGTGCCAAGTATAGCGATACGCCGCCGCCGTTGGCAGCTACGGGATTTTGTATGAAATATAGCTTCCATAGCTATGGAAGCTATATATACTTCGTCCCCGTCTAAAGCTGAAAACCTTTTGCTTAGTAGTGTGTCTAAAAGTAGTCGTTTATTTAGCTTCGAACATGTAACACCTCGTGATGTAGTTAATGTTTTTAACACACTCAAATCCAAAAACACTGGTGATTACTGGGGCATCTCCATTAAACTTTTAAGTAATATAATAGACATCGTAGCCCCCTATCTAGCTGTTACTTTTAATAAATGTGTTGACTCAGGAACTTTTCCTGACCTCATGAAGAGTAGTAAAGTCATTCCATTATTTAAATCAGGTAATAAAAATGACGTTGGCAATTTCAGGCCTATTTCTATCTTACCTGCATTTAGTAAAATATTTGAAAAGTTAATACTCAAGCAGTTACTAAGACATTTTAATTTAAATAGCCTCCTTCATAATGAACAATATGGCTTTACAAAAGGTCGTTCGACTACAGATGCGGGTGTTGCTCTGCTGAAACACATATTTAGCGCATGGGAGAACTCGCAAAATGCTATTGGGGTTTTCTGTGATCTCTCCAAAGCCTTTGATTGCGTGCACCATGACACGCTATTGCGTAAGCTGCGTCATTACGGTGTACAAAACGAAGCTCTCGATGTTATAAATTCTTATTTAAGTAATAGGTCCCAATGTGTAGATATTAATGGTGTGAAATCTTCCGGGTTACCGGTTCAGTTAGGTGTACCTCAAGGCTCAATACTGGGTCCATTCTTGTTCTTAGTGTATATCAATGACTTACCATTCTTTTTAAAGGGTATCTGTGAAGTTGTACTGTTTGCAGATGATACCTCTCTTATTTTTAAAGTAGACAGGAACAGACAAGATTTTGACGATGTAAACAGTGCACTCTCAATGGTTACGGATTGGTTTACAACAAATAACTTAGTTCTCAACTCCAAGAAAACGAAATGTATAAAGTTCGCTTTACCGAATGTTAGAAATCTAGGACCCAACATCGTCTTAGATAAAGAAGTGCTTGAAACTGTGGGCTCGGCAGTTTTTCTGGGCATAACAGTAGATGCCAAACTTCAGTGGGGCCCACATATTTCAAGTCTAGCGGGAAGGCTCAGCTCGGCCGCCTACGCTGTCAGGAAAGTAAGACAATACACTGACGTTGATACAGCTCGATTAGTCTATTTTAGTTATTTCCATAGCGTTATGTCCTATGGTATTCTGCTGTGGGGCAAAGCCGCTGACATTCAAAATATATTTGTTCTTCAAAAACGAGCTGTCCGAGCAATTTACCAACTAGGTACCAGAGTCTCTCTGAGAGATTTTTTTAAAGATATTGGTATTCTTACAGTGGCATCACAATTCATCTTCGCCAATATCTTATATATTAGGCAAAATATACACGTATACACTAAAAACAGTGATATCCACAATATCAACACCAGAAATAAAGACAAATTACGAGCTCCTTTTCACCGGCTTCATAAGGTTCATAACTCATTTGTTGGGCTTGGTATAACCTTTTATAACAAGCTACCCACTTCTCTGCTAGATTTGCCTTTTAATGCGTTTAAAGCTAAAGTAAAATCCAACCTTTGTTCAAAGGCATACTATTCTATCAATGACTACTTAAGCGATAAAAATAGTTGGTCGCTGTGATTAACTCAAGACAATGTTTATGTTCTTTCTCCAGTTTTAGCTTACCTACTGACAGGTTATATGTTTATAGAATGTTTAATTTATTTGACTTTATTATACAATTTTTTTTATTTTTATTTATTGTTGACATGATCTACTCATTACAATGTTTTCGTATGAGTTGTATTTCAATATGTGATTAGCTAGCGACCTCGACAGTAGATTATATATTATTCTTGACTAACTGTTGATCTATTTTTGATTTATTTTTACTTCAATGGTCCTAGTTTATCATATCTAATTATGTGACTTCGAGTTACAGCTTTATTAGCTATATGTAAGCGGGCACGCCCTTTATGCCTGGAGGCATTATAATTCGGGTATTAAGTTCTGTTTACGTTTTTAGTTTTTATTTTTGCTTGAGTTTAGATTTCGATATTTTTTTTTTTTTTTTTTGTTGGTACATTGGCGCGTGCTAGCTGTCATTATGGCATATATTTTATTGAATGTTTTGTGTTGAGTAATGTAAATTATTTGCATACTATTGTATAGAATCAAGTTATTTTTTCTAACTGAACAGACAGCTGTGCTGCTGGGGAGTTTGTTGCGCCACTTCTTCTCTCCAGCAAAGGCACTAGGAAGTGGTGAAGGGCGGGCGTTTTTGGGGGACTGTCTTATGTAATTTTGACGTTCGAAAAGTGCTGATTCTCAGCCTAATTTGAATAAATGACTTTTGAATTTTGAATTTTGAATTTATATTTCATAGAAATTCAAAGAAACCAGTCGTGTCGCGGCGACACGTCGCCTGCTGTTGCCTCCTCCGGTCGGTTACGGAATGGTTACACTCTGAAGATCTCTAAACTTTTAAATTAAAGACACGGAACTAACTTCTCAATATTTAACTATCTATCAGACAAGAACGGTTACCGGGTGATTAATTGGAAAGGTAGTTTAATGGGTGGTCATAAAACTGAAATGGCTAATTAGTATCATACAAGTGCCAATAACTCGACGAGAATAGATTTATTTATATTATTTACTGAATAATTACATAAATTACATTACTCAATTACTAGACACAATTTATTGAATATTTACACACATGAATTATGTTGATTTCTCTCGATTGAACTTCACTTTAAGGGACATCAACACATACCCCCTTACTATCGCCTGTATAGTTACACAACGCTTTATCTTCTTCTTTCAAATGACAAATTACTGACGACTAAAAGAGAGTAATCGGTGTGTAACTATACAGGCGATATACAACGTTTATTAGTAAGGGGGTAAGTATAGTTTTTATTTGTTTCTTTGTTCTCATGCACGTAACACATTTTACAATACATTAATTGTCGGTGGTTGTGTATTAACCCTGTCAGGGCGCTGTAAACCACAATGTAACCAACATTGTGTTTGTTGGTGAGTTAGTGAACATTAAATTAACATAAATTAACTTATTAAAAAAACAATACAATAATTGTCAGAAAAAAAATGTCTATCTACATATTGCCCGATTTTTAGGCCCTCAGATCATGAAACCGTCAATAGCTGTCGATTTTACTAAATCATCTTTTTAATTAGCCATAGTTAACCTGAATATTACTGAGCGTTCAGTTAATTAGTCATTATGGTCTAATTTGATCACTACATACCTAATTATAAAACAAAGTCACCGCGTCTGTCTGTCTGTCTTAACGTTATAAACTCAATAACTACCGAACGGATTTTCATACTGTTTTCACCAATGGACGGAGTGATTCATGAAATCATGACTCACTAGGAAGGTTTAGGTGTATAATTCATTAAGGGGGATGCGCCAAGGTACCCCCCAAATTCAAATTTTCTTACGTTTTTGGCAATTTGCCAAATACGATTATAAAACAAAAACAAAGGATTTGATGAGTTTCTTGAATGTTGCGTAACTGCAGTAAGATATTTACGATCGTGCCTGTACCTGCATCACGCTCACAACAATGATCTTTGATCTCAACAAAATGCAGTTAGATTGGCTAGCTCACTGCTGACGCCTTGTGTATGTACCGTACGTATCTACAGATAATGTAGTACAGATTGAAACTGAAATCATTGGCATTCGTCCAGGGGGTGCAAGTTAATTACTCATCAATATTAACTACTTTAACTAAAAAACACTAAACTTATAACATAACATCTCGCCTTATTTCCTCGAAGGGTTGGGCAAATGTATACCGATACAGTTTTGTTTGGCATCAACTTAGAAATTCCAGATGGAAAAACCCAATAACACTTTATCCGACCCGGGAATCGAACCCGGGACCTCATGCTCAGCAGTAGCGCTTGCGAGCACTAGACCAACGAGGCTGTCACTATTAATTAACATAATGTGACTAATTTATCGGTAGGTGCCTACCTACCAATAAACTAGTCACAATAAGTTACAAAAGTAACACAACTTTTGATACCACATGGAAACATAATTCTCCTGCCATTTTCCCAATTTATTTGGGGTCAGCGCAACATACCTTATTGTTCCATACTTCTCTATTAGTCGTCATCTCGGTAGTCACCCCCGTTCTAGCCATATCATCTATCACACAATATCAATCTGCCTAGCCTTTTCCAACTATGTCGGGGTTGGCTTCCAGTCTAACCAGATGCAGCTGAGTACCAGTATTTTACATGGAGCGACTGCCTATCTGACCTCCGCAACCGCAACCCAGTTACTGGGTAACACGATACCCATTGGTAAAACTTGTTATCCTATTTTCGGGCTTCTGACGACCCGTAGCAACTATCAAAGTTCCACGGATGACAGCCAGAACTAACGGCTTAACGTGCTCTCCGAGGTATGGCGGAGTCTCGGTATATAAAGATCTATACCCATCCACGGACCAATCTTAATTCCCCAGATAATAATAATATTCTTAATTTGATCCAGCTTGTCCCTCTTGCTGTCCTCCCGTTAGCGGACGCCCTAAGCCGAGGTTCGAACCCCTTAGGGGGTGCCCTTAGCGAGCGTCCGTCTAGTTTTAATTAGTTAGTAAGAACAAGCCCCTGTCTGGAGGCTTTTAGTTAGTAGCTTAAGGCAGCCACAGGATAGTCCGGTTAAGCAGCTACAACCTCCTCTGAGGACAACTGCGAGATGCGACAAACAAAAAAAAAAAAAAATAACCACGGACCAATCCCGGCAAGCGTAGCTTAACCTGATGGATCGACCCCTGCGGCTGTTATTACTTAGCCACAAGCTCCACATCATGATCTTCCACACAACCAACAATTAAACTGCTGCTTTCAGTTAAACAGGAAACTAACCCCAACATAGTTGGTTAAATACTAAACAGATTGATATAAGCTTACTTTTTTCATAAAATTGAATAATAGGTATAGAAATTAAGATGCATATCTATTATCTGACTTTCTACTTATACCTGTTAGATGAAATCATCAAAAAAACGTGTTCCATTCTAAATATCTTAGATGTTTCTTAACTTATTTTATATTAACTTACTTATTTTGCACAGTTATTTATTGAGTTGGTATGCATAATAGTGCGTTTATTCAATCTTCCTTGTCTTTTCCCAACTATATTGGGGTCGGCTTCCAGATGCAGCTAAATACCAGTATTTTACATGGAGCGACTGCCTATCTGACCTTCACAACCCAGTAACTGGGTAATACTGGTGTCAGACTTTACCCCTTGGTAAGACTGGTGTCAGACTTTCGGGCTTCTGACGACTCGTAACGACTGTCAAAGATCCACGAATGACAGCCGGGACCAACGGCTTAACGTGCTTTCCGAGGCACGGAGGAGTCTCGGTATGTAAAGATGGTCACCCATCCACTGACCAACCCCGGCAAGCGTAGCTTAACCTGATGGATAGACCCGTACGGTTTTTTATTTCATACCCACGGGCTCCTCCGCTTGTGCGTAAATAGCATAAAGGCTTTTGCAGACCAGCGCGACTAGTCGCGCGACGCGGCACGAACAATACAAAACTTCATGGTATAACAATAACCGGTGTCGCGCTGGTCTGAACACAGCTTAATAGTGCGTTTATTAATGACAAGAATACGGCAATTACAAGTTTTCACAGACTATGTAAACAAATAACTAGCATTAATGGCAGTGGAAGTGTTAAATATTGTTTACGTAAACAAAAGTTGAGACAATTTTAGGTCGTCAAAGAAATGATTGCATGATTGCAAAGAGTCTTTTTATAATTTACTTACATCAGTATGAATAAAAGCTTGTAAAAAGATCAATTATCACACAACGGCTAACGACATAAACACATTTACACGCACAAAACTCTTCACAAAATCAATATACCTAAGTTATCTAAGTTTATGCCTGTTCATAAAACGATCACGGCATAATGAAACGAAGTATATTTTGGTAAAATCTCACCGTGAAAGCGTAGGTGAAATTATATGTCATTCCATCAAGATCACCTCAAGTTCACTTCACCTAAATTTCACCGTGCTATGTTTACCGAATAAATCGGCTGCAGTTCGTTTAGAGAAAAACAATTGTGTTCCAGAACCACGTAGAATAATTTCAGTACCGGAAAGCTACGATTGTAAAGCACAGGTGGTTGGTTACCCGATGAGGTCAAGTGAAGATACGACAGTGAATTGTAGGACAAATCAACGTCCTTGACTTGTATTTTGACTTACTGACTTGACTTGTACTTTGTTTCACTGTGTTATCTCCGTTTCGTTTTTTTTTTTCAAACTCCTATTTCTTAAATTTCTGTATTTTGCCACATGAAAAGAATAAAAATTAGGTAAGTAATCCGTTTTTACTTTCTGTTAGAAATGCTTTACTCTAAACTGTTTTAGAAAAATATCAAGTATTCCTCAAAGAAACCCTTACTATTAAAACTGGAAAGTGGATCTGAACCAATATCTAACTTTAACAAAAAATCGCACTTCGCAAAGCAAACATAAAAAAAACAAATCGCAAGAGCAGTTATTCGCATGATAAGAAAACCAAAACAATAATAATCGGCGCATACGCAGACCTGCGTTAGATGCTCAACCCTCCCCTGCGACACTTAGCATCGCATCATTCGCGTCACGGTCGCAGGAGCAGGAGAGGGGCCCGTTAATAAAAACCAGCGCAAGCGCACCATCGTCAGTCGCGGCGGACATCATACCAAAATGAGGACGCTGACTATTACGGTGGGTGCAGTGTGTGACAGTGACTTTATATCGTGTTCTTTTTACAAATATACAAGTGTTCTTTTTTCGATATATTGATAAAAGTGTTCGATTAACTTTCCGATAATTATATAAATAAATATTCGCGATTTTATTTTGCTAAAATTGTTGGTTTTAAATCTGATTTAATATCGTTATCGTGTGTCGTTCCAACTCGATAAAATGTATCGATCGTGAAAATAAATCAAAACAAAAATATTTCAGTGATTGATCCGCAAACTTTAAAGTCGGGCCACACGTTCGTACTTAAATAAATATTGATTAAAAAGTTATGTGATCTGATAATAATTGCAATAATCCGAATAATTGACCTGAGCCTCGTTAAATAACATTTACGTTCATACGTAACAGCCTATCATTCATGTTCGACGCGCCCGCGCCGCAACTACAACTTATGAAAGCTCAATACCGATTTCTAAAGTTACCAATTATATGCATAAAAACCACATTAACATAAGAACTCTATCATTTTAATTAATAAATATTATTCTTTGTGTGCACAACATTTTTCATAATACGAAGATTTGCATCAAATATTGTATTCTAGTGCCGGACGTAAATTATAATTAATGAATGCATAATAAACCTTTACATTTAGATAACTTACATAAGACGTGCAACACAATGAAGACTTCAAATTAATTCCGTAAAAGTGAAACCAGTAAAAATACATCGACCATTTAATACGAGGCTCAAATTTTAATTGTTGGAAAGTAAAACATCATTGTGGGAATTAAAACTAGTTTGTTTGTTGCAGATATGGGTGGTGTTGGCGTGTGCCGCAACACTGGCCGTGCCTATTCAGGAGACGGCTAAGGACACTGAGTTATCTCGGGATAAACGCTCCCCTGGAGGCTGGCACTCTCCACCGCCGGAGGGAGTGTGGAAGAAGAAACTCGTATGGAAGGAGGATTGGAAACAAATCTGGAAAACAGAAAAGAAACTGGTCTGGAAAACTGAATGGAAAAAAGAAAAAGTACCAGCATGGAAAACTGAGAAAGTACAACAGTGGAAAGAAGAACAAGTGCCTGCATGGAAAGTAGTTCAGAAACCAATCTGGAAAGAAGTGCAGGTGCCCATCTGGAAGGAAGTTCAGGTTCCGGACTGGAAAAAAGTATGGAAACCAGTTTGGAAAGAAATCCAAGTCCCACATACCAAGGAAGTACAGGTACCAGCATGGAAACAGATTCACGTCCCAGCGTGGGTGAAGGAAGGCGTTCCCGGAGAGAAGTTCCTCGGCAAGGATGACCACGGTTGGGAGTACACCAGTCACGACCTGTGGAGGAAGAAGATGATCTGGAAGCCAGTATGGAAGAAAATCTGGAAGACCGAGCATAAACAAGTGTGGGTGACCGAGAAGAAGCTCGAATGGAAAGAAGAGTGGAAGCAGATCTGGAAGACAGAGAAGAAACAAGCGTGGGCCACCGAGAAGAAGCAAGCGTGGGTAGACGAGAAAGTTCAAATCTGGAAGACCGTCAAGAAAGAAATCTGGGTACCAGTCCAGAAGAAGATCTGGGTAGAAAAATGGAAGCAGATCCAGGTACCTGACTGGAAGACGATCGAAGTGCCAGCATGGAAGAAGGTATGGAAACCAGTCTGGCAGAAAGTCTGGGTACCGATCCACCACGAACACCATGAAGAACACCACGGATGGGACTAAGCTTAGGTAAAGAAACCTTCCTTGTACATATTTTTTAGTCATTTGTTAACTATTTGTTACCGTCATATACCAATTTTTGTAAATATTTTATGTCGATAAGTGTCAGGCGTACGCGAAGGTGAATGATTTCCTCAAGCGAGTGTCCAAAAATGTTTTCTTTTCCAAAATTGCGAATGCGAAATGTATTTAGCTTTGCGTGCGCCTTTGGAAGTGATTTTTACGTAATAGTTTCATACATTTTAACGCAGTTCACTTCCTTCTCGGAGTCTATTGTTCGTGGACCGACAATGGGCTTGATCCCAGGGCCGATTCACTCATGTATACACCTAAGTTCTACACTCTCGAAATAATATAAACTGCGTTAACTAAATTAACGTACACTTTTACAAGAAACTTTTTGCTTGTTTATATTCTTTCAAAAGTGGTAAAAAGAGGCTTTACGTTATTTGTTATGTTATGTCTGTTGAAAGACATGTTTTTTATTCGACTGACTTTTTTGCAGATATAAATTGTTAATAATTTTGCTCTGAAATTGTTACTTATTACCGAATTGAAAATTCAAATGTACTTATTAAATTATGCAATTATTATCAGCGAAAAAGTGTTACTTGAACTGACATTAGATGTCTTTTTGAACACAAAAAATATTATCAACACGTTTTTCTACAATGAAAAATAATCGAAATTGACATAGTTTTGTGGACATAGTAATGTTAGTTCAATGCTAAAAGAGTCTCGGCCGATGTGTAGTACAAGTTTGTTTTGTTGTAAGTTTTAGTAATACACGAGTTATTAATAATGAAAATCTAGTTTCTTTTACTCCCCCTTATTATTTGTATAAAAACAGAACATTAAAACGGAGGTAGCTATGAGTATCTTATACAGAATTCAAATAAACAAAGATCTCGATAATATTCACAAAAGTCTCATCAAAAATTCTTTCGCTATTTCAGACTAAGTTAATGGTAAAAATATGGGTATATTAACCCCATTAAAATAATCTAATCTTGATAAAAAATACAGAGGAAGACTTAAATTTATCATCATTTATACCCCATAAACAGTCTATTCATTTTCCGTAAATTTTCTGCAATTAAATGAAATCTTATTCTTATTCTAAATGCCTAGATCGGCTATTTACCGTTCAAAAAGTGAAAACACCAACATTATACATCATTCAACTCGCGGCACTATGGCTATTTATAGCCTATCGGCTACGACATTACGCTGGCGGTCGAGAGGTCGTGGGTTCGAGCCCCACCATTGCACTACGGACGTGAACGGACTACTAGAACAAAGTCTTACGTGATTATGTTGAGTGTGTAGGAAATGTAGGACCACTTAAGTAAGCACTGTCTCGTTGGTCCAGTGGTCGCAACCGCTACCGCTGAGCATGAGGTCCTGGGTCCGATTCCCGGGTCGGGCAAAGTGCTAGGGCGTTTATGCACTACAAGGAATTTTACTGTCCGGCAAGCCGATTTTTTACGGCACGCCGTAAATGTATATATGTAATAGTTTGTGCTCGATAAGTAATTTTACCGTCCGACATTTTACTTATCGCCATTCCGGGTCGCTTTTTTCCGTAGTATATTTTCTGTAGTTTCGAGTAAGGCTGACTGTCCACTGGAGCGAAGAGGAGAGGAGCGCGATTAATCAATAAAATCTAAACTCCGCTCCAGAGGTGCGCTTCTATTGGTTAATATTGGCACATCTTCGCTCCTCTCCTCTCCTCTCCGCACCAGTGGACAGGCAGCCTAAAGACGGACAAGTGCACTAGCCAATCATTAATCATCAGTGGTTTTTCCATCTGGCATTTCTCCTAGAAACTATTGACTAAGAGCTTATTGCCATTAACCACGCACAAATCAGACTCCGGGCTGCTCTGCTATTTATGTCATACCCAAAAAACATGCCATTTACCTAGCCAGTATGATCCCACTACTGGGCAAATATCTCCCTCTCCCTTTTCCAAACACTTTACACGCTATTGCGGGTATTTACGAGTCAAGTCAACGAAATCATCATTATGTGACAAATCATTATTATGACATAATACATTACACATAACACAAAAGGCTGATCAACATGACATCTGTCAAAAGTGTCAAATAGATTAATGGTCAAATCTTTTGTTAGAGGTATGAGTAGGTAAGTACGTACCTAATACTGTTGACTACTTATTGCAACACGGAAAAAGAGGTAAGCTTTTGTTAAACAAAGTGTAGAACTGACAGTAAGTTGATGTTTAAGTAAATAAACATCATTAAAATAATTTATCTACTTATTTTACTTTCAAAAACGACGAGTAGAGTTTTCCTGCGTCATGAGTTCGAAGTTCTTAGCTACACGTACTTTGAAAAATACTTACGGTTTCAAAATACAATCAAATGCTTACTGATGTACGGTCAGTTATAGCTGTTACCTGACCCACCTTGCCGTTGCTGACCACCGTTGCCGTGGGTCAGGTAACAGCTATAACCCACAGCATTCTAACGACAAATTAATCATAAAATACCTACTCAAGTACCTATAACTTTAAACAAGTGCACATCACTCTAAATCCAATAGTAGGTATTATATCAAAGAATCCTAAGTTTTTGAAGCCAAATCTAAAATAAACATTTTTTCAATCGTGCCTTCAAACCGAATAAATACTCTCCACCTGATTCACCGTGAATCAGATATAATGCTCCTGAAATAATCTCCCAACCGCAATTAGTGACACCTAGTTTCAATCGTTAATAGTTGAATAACTCCAAAATCGTCTCGTCTAGATTTTACCAAAGCTATCAATGACGGAAAACTACATGAAATTGCACTTTAAACAAATTTTAATTCGTAATTAGAGCAATCAATCTGCCTCGCCTTTTCCCCACTGCGTTGGAGTCGGCTTCCAGTCTAACCGGAAGCAACTGAATACTAGTCTAGTATATTACATGGAGCGACTGCCCATCTGACATCCACAACCCAGTTACTGGGTAACGCGAGGCGATACCGGTTATTGTTATACCGTGAAGTTTTCTTAGAAATTGTATTGTTCGTGTCGCGTCGCGCTGGTCTGCAAAAGCCTTTACTCGTAATGAGATATTACGAACTAAAAGGTTTTAAGGCTCTGTCTAAGTTGAATCGATTCCTGGCTATTCGTGGATAATACAACGAAACGGAATGTTTTGTGGATCACTAACCAATAGGCGAATAGGTAAGTTTTCAGCAGTAATTATCAATCAATCAATCAACTCAGCCTATCGCAGTCCACTGCTGGACATAGGCCTCTCCCAAGCTGCGCCACAACACCCTGTCCTCCGCCTTCCGCATCCAATCTGTCCCGACTACTTTCTTAAGGTCATCGGTCCATCTAGCTGGGGGGCGTCCCACACTACGCTAATAATTAATAATAACGCAGTAATTATAATGTTAATAATTTAATTGTAGCTCTTCTTCTTAGCGTGTCGATGGCAAAAATAACACAAACAAAAACAAAAAAATATTAAAATATTTAGTTTTTTTTTCTCAACTCAGCTCAGCGAATACCGCTCGCAGATACAACAGTGTCCAATTGTTAATCTTGATTTAATAGCGTTAACATTTAAGGGGGATGCACCAAAGAAGCCCGCGAAATTCAAATATTCTTACGTTTTTTGCAATTTGCAGGTCAGGTTGTATCTTGATTAAAATATGATTTTCGACCGTAAGAAATATGGCCAAAAAAAATGTTTTTTTTTAAATTTTCATGGTAAAAAAAATATGAAAATATGTAAATTTTCATGGTAAAAAAAAATAAAAAATTGTAAATTTTCAGTTTTTTTTACCCACTACGGGGAAGCTCTTGGCCTGCATCTCATTAAATGGTAAGTGATGATCAGGTCAAAGGTGGAAGCGAGCTTCACCCCGAATCCTCAACCACAGGGGAACTGGCTATCTTATCTCTCTCTATCTGCCGAAACACAACAATGCTGTTAACATTGTTGTTTTGGCGACAGACTTAGATACGATGGTGGTAGCACTGGTAGCTAGCCAGGCGGACATAGAACTAGCCCTACCACCAACCAAACCGAGCAGAAAATTTTGCTCCCACTGGGAATCGAACCAAGGACCTCTGGGTCTAAGACAGGTGGTTTAACCACTAGACCACAGAGGCGGGTAAATCTACTGATGTTACGATATGTCAAAGTATCCACTGTGCTATATCTATGTAAGTTAAATAATGTATTATGCACATAAACCTTCCGGAAGAAATTCTCTAAATGATGGTGAAAACCACATCAACGTCAGTTGTGTAGTTTAGAAAAACAACATGGTCACAAAGACAAACACGAAAAGCGACTTTATTTTTACCCGACTACGGCGAAGCAAGAAGGAGGGTTATGATTTTGACCGGTACGTCACGGTATGTAGGTATGTATGTATGTTCATCTGTAACCTCATAACTTCTAAACCACTGATCATAATTGATCATAGTTAAGTGACAAATGAGGTATCGTTGGAAGCGTCCTGATTGTCCGCTGGTTATAGGTGATGTGATGATACATTCAATATGGCGCCCTCTAGAGGACATAAAGTGAAGAACGAAAAAAAAAATTTTTTAACAATACACACTACAAATATGTTTAAATATCATATTTTCAAAGTAAATAAATATGTTTAAATAGTTAAATACATGCAAAGGGTCTCACCTTTGCTACGTACCACGCTGTAAAATTAATTCCTATTATACAATTAAACCTGTACAATTAAAATAAAAAGTAAGTTTAAAAACTAAAACCCGACTACTGAAAAATCACGCTCTAAAAAGTATGAAACAAGAAAATTTTTCGGACAGAAATCAAAACATAGGTACAAAAATGGTCAAAGTAAAGCCGTATATTAGTCGCGTGCCATTATTATTTTGTAGCCGACAGGCATGCGACTTTACGGCTTTACTTTGACCATTTTTGTACCTATGTTTTGATTTTTGTCCGAAATATTTTCTTGTTTCATACTTTTTAGAGCGTGATTTTTCAGAAGTCGGGTTTTTGTTTTTATACAATAATACGTATAGATAGCACGCGGGCAATTGTGTAGCTTGGGCAGTGAAATAATTTTCGAAATCCGATCAGTACTTTCAGAGAATAAGTACAAGTTACCTCCTAGATTCAAACTTACATACTAAGGCCCGACGCCCACTATCGGGCGGCATCGGTGCGGCTCGGTACAGCCGACGAATAAAAATATAACTTATGTGTATGACAATAAAATTTAAATCAGCGATGCGCCGCAGTGCGCCTTAGGCATGCTTCGGCATGCATCGACGTCTTTAGGCATCATAATTGAATTCAATTTTATTGTCTCTTCATGGTATTAGTGTAGATTGTCACTGGCCTTTGCGTTACAGCGAGTGTAACCTACATTACCAGGCAGGCAGAACAAAAGCTACACGAAACAAATTAAATTACAACGATGAAAACATCAATGTATGGGTTATGCAAATTGTCAGCATTTTAACATTTGACATAACAGCGGCGATAACAAGAAACGATCAAGTGCGAAGTACCTACTAAAGCTCCAGTCAGCAAGATAATAAAAAAAGTTACTTAACAGCTGTCATGGCGCCACGGATCAATAAATTGGCGAAATCTTTAACGAAATCAATGTGCAGTAAAAAGGTGATATATTTTTATATAAATACCATTGCCGTCTCATAAACTGGGAATGTAATTGGATATAAATATTACGTGCAAGCTCCGGTTCACAAATTGTAAATATTATTAAACTGACCCTCAAGTTCAGAACTCTAGTATGGAGATCATTATCGAAGTTAGTCTGGATTGAGCTAAGCAAACATAATCAGCCTATAATGATCCCACTGCTGGAACACAGGCCTCCTCTCTGTGAGAGAGTGGGCCGTAATCCAGCACGCGGGCCCAGTGCGGGTTGGTAGATGTCACATAATATGTCTTCAAATTGTTGTTTCTAGAACATGCTGGCTTCCTCACGATCAGAATCACTCAATATAAAAAATACTTTTATGAAACACTACAAAAAAGATCGTAACATCAATAGCACTAAAACTTGAAGATCATACTACCGCATCACTAAACCATAGACAATATTGAGCGGCCATTGTTGTTTACATCTTTTGCAATTTTTGAAACGCCGGACCTTAGGTAGGTACAGATGAGTTGTAGGAATACCTACATCCGGAAGAAACCGACCTAAAATGTCCTGAAATCGTCAATATTATGTAAGCGTAGTAATTATTATTAAATAACTGACCCGACAGACTTTGTCCTGTCTAAAGGTCCCATAGAAAAACGAGCGTTTAGTTTTTCCCAAATTTAAACAAATTCCCGGCAATTATTTTTCCCGTTCTCAAGTGATATTCTTACGAACGAACAGCATTTCATTTTTATTATATAGAATTGCATAATCAGCTTATAATGTTCCCACTGCTGGGACACAGGAGTCCTCTCGGTGAGATCCCACTCACCGAGAAGAGGCCTGTGTCCCAAAATCCTCCATGCGGCCCAGTGCGGGTTGGTAGATGTCACATGTTTTCGAATTTTTGGTTCTAGGACATGCTGGTTTTGTTACGATGCTTTCACCGTTTTGAGAGCATAGTGGTGATGAAATAATTTACACAAAGTAAAGCGCCTGCCTTGGTTTGAACCTACGACCTACAACTCGTAAGTCTATACAGAATTGACTTGACCGTTATTCGAAGATTATTTAATTTGATAGGCATTACGTTTTCCGTCCTCTATATCCGTCTCTTTCCGGTACCCTAATTACGTAATACACGATCAATCGGAATCTGAATCGCTTTGAAACAGATTTCTAATCCATTGCTTCAAAAGTTCGAAAATAAATTCTGTTCAGCAACGTAAATAACGTAATGAATGTTGTTGAACTGTCAAAATGAAACAAATTAATCGGAATTGTTTACAAAAATGTGTTGCGTAATTAGATAGAGGGTTTCTCCTCTTTTGACAGACAACGGTGATAGGGGTGGAACCCGTTAATAGGCGTCAATGGAGTATTGTTTCCCGCCGTGTACCTACGGTTGTGTTTACATAAAATAAAATTAAAAATAATACAAGGTGGCCAATGTATACAACTTTTTTTGCCCCCCTTATTTTTTTGCCCCCCTTCTTTTTTCACGACAAACTTTGCAGTTGTTTGTTGCCTATTATTTAGTTAAACTGCGGCAACTTTGTTATGCAGTCTTTAGGACCATGACCACCGCAATACTTTCATTAATGTTATTCTGAAGTTTTTAAACGAAATTAAAACGACCCAATTAAAAAAAAAAAAAAATAAGTAACTGCAATACCTACCATTTTGATTTCAAGATTTTTCGAGAGGAATTCGAAATGAAATGAAATTAAATTGTTCTGTAACTAGGATATCGGAATCACTTTTACACGTCATATTAAAAAATATTAAAAATAAGCTAGATGAGGTCGGCGTTTCCTAACTGACTACTCTGAGAAGAAAGGCCGAAACAAACTCAGAGGTCGCAGTCTCTTTTAAAGTCCAGACATAATCTTGGTCAAGCCATATGAGAACCATGTAGATTAGTGTCTGAAATGGTCTTTTGAGGAAAGGGGGTAAGCTAAAGAGATGTGCCGTGGTCAATCTTGAATTACGAAAAGCAAAATATTTGTGACTTTATTAGTGTGATACCTTAAAAATTATACGAAAATTATGAAATTTAATTAAAAACACGATGTAAAGCGATTGTTTTTTTAAGAATAAAACAGGAGCAGATTAGGCAGATCATAATCGTATTGCCAAACCTGAATAATATACTTGTAGAAAAATATCCGGTAGTTTTCGTTTGTATTAAAAATAATCTCTAAGTTGTATTCTTCCCAATTGGCCCTGAAATCCCTGTATTTAAAAATTATTTTCTACATAATAATACCTATATCTTTTGTTTTGTTTCTTTTTAAGTTGTAACCGGTTATTGGTGTATACAAATTACAAACAAACAAAAAATCGCGTACTTAAGTAATTATTGATATTAGTGTATTTTTGCTTTGTTTCCTAGACACACTAAGGGCGAATTTCACAAATGAAACTATTGGGATCAGCCTTAGAGAATATTACACTCAGTGGCGTATCAACCTTAAGGCCGACTAGGCCAGGCCAAGAGCGGCCAGATACTAGGGGCGGCCAATCAGCGCGGGATTGTGCTTTATGTGGTCGGCAAAAGTGAGAACTGACTACTGAATTACTGAGCGATATAGAGATCAATTTGATACGCCAAAAGTTAGATGCGTTTCTTAACCACAACAGGATGTCTTCCACAACTCTCCCGGCTTCTTGCCCGTCCGAATGTTTCACCAACGAAATAATGGTGGGGCAAAAGTAATGTCATAATGTATTGCCATAATTTTTACAATTGGCGTCATAATGTCATTGTGATTTATTTGACACATATGTTGTAGACATATACGGGTTTATTTATAAACGTTACTTAAAGTTAAGTAATGATTAGCGACTGTTTAACCATACATTTTTGACGTTTGAACGTCACTTAACTTTAAGCGAACTTTATAAATAAACCCCATTGAGTATTAGGTGACAAGGCAAATGCAATGGAGCACACACTGCTCAGACAATGACGGAACACCAATTTTTGGTCCGTATAATCTCTCGTTTCGGCCATCGTCTCGGCCATCCAGCTCAAATCGCTAAACGAGAGATTCGTTTAGCGATTTGAGCTGGATGGCCAGATCGCCAATTGTGACGGCACCAGACTTCTTTCTTTGGGCCTTTTTTTAATCTCGCGTTTACCAACATAAACCACATACCTACCTTGCAAGTCTTGAAAGCCAACACTGAACAAGAAATCACCTCATTGGAGCCAGATTAATTAAAAATTGCGTAAAACGAGCACAAATGTGCATTAAATCAGAAGGTGGTAATTTGACTGATATAATTTTGACCTCTTTTTTCATTCAACCTATGGTGCACCAACTTGGTCTTTGACTAACATCCAGAAGCCCAAACTCAAGATCTGCCAGCGACCAATAGAGCGCAGTATACTAGGCGTTAAATTCAACGGATCGTGTTCAAAACACAATACTGCGCTCCAAAATGAAAATAGCTGTCGTAGCTCAATAGGCTGCCCAACTTAAATGGGACTGGGCAGGACATGTCTGCCGCATGCCATGCCATGACAAATTGTGGGTCAAAATAGCACAAAACTGGTGCCCTGAGACAGTGAGGCGGGGTCGCGGCAGACCACGTGGGAGATGACGGGACGAGCTGGATAGGTTCCGTCAAAACTGGGAGGAGGACGCGCAGGCTCGCGAATGATGGAAGGAGTGGAGGAAGGCCTTTGCCCAGAAGTGGGACAGCATAAGCTACAAAAAAAAATGTAATCACTTTTTAAACACCTTTAAATTATATTTCCCTGAAAACAGGGCCCAATTTTGTTCATTTTCAACAAAATGACAGCCAATTCACATAATGACATTACTTTTACCCCACTTACTTACATACATACAGCCTATTAATGATCCCACTGCTGGGATACAGGCCTCCTCTCTGTGAGAGAGAGTGGGCCGTAATCTACCACTGCGGGCCCAGTGCGGGTTGGTCACTTGTCTTCGAATTTTTTTTTGTTCTAAGACATGCCAGTTTCCTCACGATGTTTTCCTTCACCGTTTTAAGAGCAGTGGTGATGAAATTATTTACACAGAGTAAAGCGCCTGCTTGGGTTCGAACCCACGACCTACAACTCGTAAGTCGGGGCCAATGCCATTGGGCCACCACTGCTCTCAAAAAAAAAAACCACTTACTTAGACAGCTCAATTCATGTTAGTAAAGTTATTAACTCAATGACAATCCTTTTGCATAATAATATAATATTATACCAAACGCAATGGTTATTTAATTTCACATTTCTACACCGCTAAATTAGTAGAAATTATGGGGCGGCTGGTACTAAACGGCTTAGGGCGGCCACCAGTGCTAGTCCGCCTATGATTACACTGAAGAACCTCAGAGAAGCTTCACGAACACTTCCGCCTCTGTATAAGAACATTATAATTATGACAGATTACATACATACCTACTGCAACTTTATTACTTTTGTTCAAGACGTAAGATTAATGATTTGACCTGATAAAAGATTCAGAGCATTTTATTAACTCTTTACTCCATCACCTTGTGCCCTGTTTTCGGATAATAAAAGACTGATTCTTGAAATCATGGGAATCGGTTTTTAAATTGCTGACTAATTAGAACAGCAATAATTTAGATCTAGTTTATTGGATTAATAGAACTAAGTATAGAATTGTTAAAAAATCGTAGAGATTCCGTTAGGACCCATAATCTGTTCAATTCTACAAGAGGTGAAGCAAAAGCCTTCTCCGGCTGTTCGTGCTACCCACTGATCTTGCAGCAAGAACTTAAGATTTCGCATCCAGACCGGGGCCCCTTTTGCCAAGGTATTAACGTCGAGACGTGTTGTAACCGCTCTCGACGCTGCTGTTTTAAGCCCTAATTAAGTATTTCTCGTCAATTAGCATTTAGCAACATCTGTCTCGAGAGAAGATTATGGCTCTCGGTAGTGATTACGTACTCGTTAAAACTCTACACAATAATTTATTTTATTAAAAGTAATCTCAAACTCTGCACACTTTGCAATAAAGTTCCTATGGCTATATTAAGACCATTAGTACCATATTTTAAGAGTCCTATAACATTTCGACTGATTTCGACGGTGATTTTTGCGTTAAATGGGCAACTTTGGCGTTCTTGTTCAGAGTAACTGACAACTATGACTTATTGAGTTGTGGAGAATAGTTATTAGTATAGTACATGTAGTCTCGCTTTTTGCAGTTTTTTCTTAATTGTTTATATAAAGCCAAAATTCCGAAGCAAGTTCCAATCCAATTCAAAATCATAAAAAACGCTCCAGAATAAACGTTAGTTCATATAAAATTAAAATTGCATACTTAATAAACATAATTACACCTGCTAAGTTGCTACTTATGCGATGCATCGGGCGCTCGCTTTGTGATAGCCCTCTTAATGCAAATAAAAATATTCCCTCTGTTTGCCCTTATTTAAGAAAAAAAAGAGTGAGCTGTTTCCCTGTTTCCTCATGAATTTATTAGTGGCTCAGGAGTAGAAAGAACTTAAATTCGATTGTAAAGTTGCGATTTCTACCACGTGGAATTTCTTGTTTTACATTAAAATATATAATCCTATAACAATCTGCAATACTGTAGCTTCACATTAGTAAAACATTTTTTTTTAATCGGTCCAGTAGTGCGAAGATTGCCGCCTACATACAAACTCACTAATATTATTATTAGAGTAGATTATGACACCGAAAATGTCACAGTAGTAGTATGTATATCTATCTAGTAGCTGAAAACTCCGTGATTTCGATCGCAAGTTGTAAGTAATTCTAGTTAGACTAGTCAGATAGAAGGCTGCAGGAATCCGCTGGATGCGGGAAGCACAGAATCGGTCAAAGTGCCCGAGCTTAGGGGAGGCCAGCAGTGGGACGTCTTTCGGCTGAAATGAAGATGATGATGGTCAGACAACGCAATACGCGTACGCACGGCTACACATCAAGCTATACATTTCCAGTATAAGCTGAGCTCGCATTGTACGAAAATTTCCTACGATGCGAGATCAGCATAAACTGGAAATGTATAGCTTGATTTGTAGCCGTGTGTACCAATATAAATGACTCACAGAAACTCATCTAGGTATTACCCGAGCAATTCCTAGTGATGACATTTTTAAAACCTGGTGCTACAAAAACCGTTGACAAATTCAGTTAAGTAGGTAAACAAAAAGGTCTAATATATCTGCATACATCATTAACTAGGTAGTTATCTTAAGGATATCGTATGTCCTTGCTGCACGTAATACTCTGCAAATCATTGCACAGAGATTGAGTAACTAATGACAAACAGGCTTTCACAATTATATGATTAACTAGCTTTTAGACCTGTCTTCGTTTGCATTTACTTTGGTCTATTATTTGATGAGTCACTTTGGAGGGAAAACATTGATTGAACCGATCTGAAGAGGTTAGGAAAGAGTGCGTGCGTGCTAGTTGTAGCACCGTGCCTATATATCTCTAACACCAAGTGATGTTGTTGACTACATGCACTTTTTTGTAGGTCAGTCCTCATTATAAATAATAATAAATATAAATAAATAATAATAAATATAAATAATTAATAATAAATAATAATAAATATAAATAAATAAGTAATAATAAATAAAAATAAATAATAATAAATATAAATAAGCATAAGTCTAATAAAAGTACCAAGTTTGAAGGGTGTAGTCTCGGTGTTGTAAGCTCAAACTCACCTCGACGGAACGACGGCTCATTGATGCTCAGCTTACAGAGTGTAGCAGCTTTTATTAGGGTCACTATACTTTTATTAGGGTGACCATACTATTATTTATTGATAACATAACAATCATTTCGCCAGTATTCCCCGAAGGTTTAGCAAAACTTTGCATAACATAATAACGGAACTACATAGATTCATAACTTATTCTGTGGCAGTCTATTGTCCCAGGGATGCATCAGTCTACATTTAACAGTTTTTACATCCGAACCATTCAGCAAACCAACGGCTACTACCGATTTCTAGAACAAAAATGGTCAATTTCTTAGCTAATTTTGGTCTTGATTCACACACGTGAGGAAGGTAATGGCAGCATCAGCGAACAGCATCTGCGTTGCTGAGTTTTGGGCCAAACAAATAAAAAAATAAGAACATTGTTATAAATTTTCGTGTTATTTTTGTTATCGACACGCTAAGAAGAAGAATGGTTTATGATTTAAGACTTCAAGAAATTCACTTAGAATGAGAAACTGGTTGTATGCATATAAACGTTCCTTGGATTTATTAATCCGGTAGGCAGACTTCTTGAAAATAAATGTGACGGAAATTACGTCACATGTAAACATCTTACCTCACGGGATGAAAGATGGTCTCCATTAAATAATCACCTTTCACATAAACTTGAGGGTCATAGGCCAACCTAGACGTGTTACCGGCTGGTTTCCACAGGAAATCCTGCTTTTACACAACCGGTGACCCCCTTTAGCGTGATGTTAGACCAGGAAGGAATAATCTTCAAGTGAAAGTCTCATCGAAATCGGTGAAGTAGTTTTCTAGACTCCGTCGATTATGTGAATATTGACATGATTGTTTAATATAATGCAGTGCTTAAGTAATTTGGAAAGGATTCGATATTAATTTCATGTTTAATATGTCTACGATCGCGGGTCAATTTATTCGTAGCTAAGAATCTGGTGATTGGTCGGTTCTTGAATTGCAGATAAAATGCTGGTGAAAGTTTAGTTTTTGTTCAGTCCTTATAGACGCATAATGAGAAAAATAAATAAACCCTTTTAAGCCCAGTCTGCGTGGGATCAGAAATATTCCATTACTAGGTTGCTTTAACTCTTGTTACACACACAATATTTTTTGGATGTATTCCCTGATACTTCGAAACAGAATATTTCTTTCCAAAGCCGATTTTCAGTACCCGCAACTTTTACAAACTGTTTTAATCTCCTGCAAAAATCTCTTCTCACCTTGTAAATAAATACTTCATATTTAAGCTTCACAAAATAACCTATGGGTAAACTGAAGCCAATCTCGCGCGGAATGCGGGACGAAAGATTGATTGACATAAGTATACAAAAATCCCTATACGATCTGAAAGGGGCACCTAAGTACTGCACAATACTGCACATTACCAAAAAGTAATAAAAAATCTTATTATTATCGAAAACAAAACAGTTATTGCTATTTAAAATTTACATTTTTTGTACCAAAATTACCCCAACTCCATTATAAATTAGCAAATTTTCAACATTTTCAATTTTTGTGACTTAAAAATCAAATCAAATCAAATCATTAATTCTTTGCAAACATGGGTAATTTTTACATCCTCCACGTTCTACCATCACATGGGCATGCAAATCACGTTTAATTTACACAAATTTAAAGACATTATAGACACCCGCTTAACGACGGACGCCCCATGTAATAATCTGGTAAAATAACCCATTGAAAAAAAATTAAGCGAATTTTTAATTTTTTCCTAAAAATTACCACATAAGTAGACTCTCAGTACGATACCTAACAAAACCCTCACGGCTCGGACAGGGTTTTTTTTACATGTTGTATGTCTAATTCTTCTCGTTATATTTGTGACAGGTGTTTACTGTTTAACCACTACCAATTTTGAATACTTCTAGTTTGCACCACGCATTGAAAACCCACTATATACTCAGTGTGGAAAACGTTCTAAAACCTTCTTTTGTGAGTGCATCTGCTCTGGGTTTTAACTAAACATAATACGTATTATAGAGAAATGTATCATGCGTCCACCTTTCATTCAGCTGTAAGCGGTTTATAGGAACGAAAGGGGCTTTAAAACTCTATTGAAACAGGAAATTTCGTCATGGTGGAAATTGCGAAATGCATTTTGTAACCCCTTTTGATGGGATTTTCTACTAAAATTCGGAAGCGACGTGAGGTCACTGATGTGTTCTGTGATCTGTGTTGAGGGGTCTTCATTTTGTGTCTGCATACAAAAGTTTGAATGACAGCAATTGTTTCAAAATGTAGGGATATTGAATACCATAGGTAGAGCTCCCGACCCCTTTGTGCGCTAAATTATTAAGTTTTACTTACATTCAAAGCTTATTTAGGATTGATCTGAAACAGTTTCTGATGCAGTTTTGATGATAATACACTAATATGACGCGCCCCCAACAATCCTCATAAAATGCATTTACTGATGTTGTCACCTTTCTTCAATGATAATACCTGAAAACCAGTAAGAAGGTATTGTTCTCAATTATTTACTGTTTTATTAAACGAAACTGCCTGATTGGTCTAGTAGTCGCAAGTGCTGAGCATGAGATCCTGGGATCGATCCCCAGATCGGGCAAAGTTGCCATTGAGTTTTTCTATTAGGAATTTACCAGTAGCAGCCCTGAGTCTGAATTTGTACCCGGTAGATGTGGCTTGCTCCCTTTTAAATAGGGCTTAAACATAACTGGCGAATTGTGGGTAGGTGTACAAACCTCTGCCAAACCCTTTGAGAGTAGCAGGCGTGAGGCTATGTATGTTATGTTACCTATATCTATCTCACAGTTACGACCGAAATCAGTGAAACTAATCATAATTCCAATCGAGCGTAATTATTGTAACCATTTACCGCTAGTAGGTAAATAATTACCTAAGAGACAAAATTATTAACGATTATGGTACGAGACGTTTTAAATCATCTAACTCTACAAAAACATAACATAACATCACGCCTGCTATTCTCTGCAGGGTTAGGCAGAGGTGTACCAATAGTACACCCACATTTAAGTCCCATGTAATAGGGGGCGAGCCTATTGCCATCAACCGGGCACAAATCCAGACTCTGGGCTGCTACTGCGAAATCCCCGATGAAAAAACCCAATAACACTTTGCCCGACCCGGGAATAAAACCCAGTACCCTAATTACCACATTTTCGTAAACGATTACAACTAATCTGTTCCATTTTGACAGTTCAACAACATTCATTTACGTTATTCACGTTGTTGAGCAGATTTTTTTTTCGAACTTATGAAGCAACGGATTAGCAATCTATTTCAAAACGATTCAGATTCTGATTGGTTGTGTATTACTATGGGCGTACTCAGCTTTTGGCACACGGGGGGGCAATTTAGAAATTTCCGCATAGGTAGCCCGCGAAATTCAAATTTTCATACTTTTTTTGCAATTTGAAAGTCAGTGTCAGATTGTATCTTGATTTTAAAATATGATTCGCCTACCAAAACAAATATGTATTTACAGAACTATAATCTTTAAATCATTAATGTCTACATCTCTCTAAGATAGATTTGTTCTGAAACTGCATGATTTCATGAAAAAGTCATTCAATGGAACAAATATTCATATTTTGATCAAGATACAACGAAACAGTGATCAAAGACTTACAGAGGAAAGCCCATTTAACCTGTGACCATTGTAGATCTCAGCCATGTTTTTACGCGTCTGGTAGCCGTAGAATAAAGGCTTTTGCAGACCAGCGCGACTTGTCGCGCGATGCGACACGAACAATACAAAACTTCACGGTATAACAATAAACGATGTCGCGTCGCGCGACAAGTCACGCTGGTCTGAACACAGCTTAAGGCATTGCTAATAAAATTTACAAAGGGCGCGCAGCGCGGTTTTTTTCAATATCTATTACAGCATAATAAATATTGTAAAAAATTATTCAAAAAACAAAAAACCCGACTGCAAAAACACATAACTGAAAAGAGAAAAACAAGCATTATAGGTAATCTATAGAATTTTAGTATCGCAGGCGGGGACAAACTAATAACCGAAAATACGGTGTAAGTTTTGTTTGTCCCCGCCTGCGATACTAAAATTCTATAGATTACCTATAATGCTTGTTTTTCTCTTTTCAGTTATGTGTTTTTGCAGTCGGGTTTTTTGTTTTTTGAATAATTTTCTTTATTTCAAGCTTTTTAACACTTTCACAGCCGAAGATTTTAAAACGCGGATTCCAGGGTTTGCCGGCGATTTTCGCCGATATTGCAACATGTATAAAATGAGAATTATCAATGATAAATCTATAATTATTTTTTTATTTATACTATTGACTTGTTTATTTCTAGGATAAAAATAAAAAACAGACGTAAATTAGTTTTTTTTATTTAAAAAAAAAAAAAAAAAAAGGGGGTTTTATGAAAAAAAAAAAAGTTGATCATGATCTTTTTCGTGTTTATGTAGTATAATCTTTGCGTATAAGAAACATTTTGAATGTCAATTCGCGCCAAAATTTATGAACGTGCTCTCGCAATAGCGGCGCGGGAACACTGGCGCAGCGCGACACTCGATAGCTTGTTCCGCTCACACCACGGTTATTCTTACATGTGTGCGTAGCTAAAGCACTACACTATTATGCACGCGGAACACGGACTACCGACGTCGTTTTAAAGTAAACACTAAGAAAGTCAGTCACGTACTGAAAACGTGATCAGCGTCAGCGTGAGACAATCAACCTGGGACGTACTCTGCACGTGAGCGGCTGTGAAAGTGTATCGCCGTCCCTGGAGAAAATAAAATCTGTCAAGTGCGAGTCGGACTCGCACACGAAGGGTTCCATACCATGTCGTACAAGATTTAACACTATGAATTTTTGTAATACTTTCGTAAAGGTAACAACAGAGGCGCTATAAAAAAACAAAGATTTGTAAAGAAATTGTCTAATTTTAATGAGAAAATGTTGTTGTGTTAAAATATAGGTGTAGGAGTATATTTCATTTATTTTAAGAGAAAAATATTAAGTTAACTTTATCCAGTAACATGCATTAACTAAAGTCAAAGTTATTTATTTGCTACTAACATAGTATTGGTAGGTATAAATAGGTATATATGGTAGGTAAGCAGGTAGATATGTAGGGTAGGTTAGGTACCTACCTACCCTGGTAAGAAGGGTAGGGTAGGTAGGTAAGGTAGGTAATTAGGTAGAAATAGGTAATTAGGAAAGGTAGATGCGCCGTAGATAAGTACTTAGTGCTAACCGTGCGAAGCCAGGCCGGGTAAAGCTAGTTACTTATAAATAAAAGGATTTCTCTTGCTACATCAGACTATATTGTACAAAATAGAATGTAAGTAGTACGCCAAATTTTAATTATTACTGTGCGTTTGCACTGGCGAAACATTCACAACAAAACATGTTGGAATCTCTATTTTCTGTCAATTTTTCATACAATGTTTGACAGGAACTAGAGATTTCAACATGTTTTGTCGTGATGTTTCGCCAGTGCAAACGCACGTGTCAATACAGGTATTTATTTACGTTATTTTTTATAGTCATACAGTAATCTATTATTTCTTACTTATTATTTTTACACATCCCATCGGACTATGAGAGTGTGGGAAGAGAGAGTGCACTCGTGTCTGCGCACACACTTGTGCACTATAATATCTCCCGCGCCGAAGGCCAGTCTCCGTTGAGATTGGCCGCCATGACCGAATATTTTTACACCAATAATTTTTCTCAATATGAAATTGTATCCACAACGGTTTAAGCTAGGTAACTGAATAGTACACTGTATGTGCCAGCATTCATTTCAATGTTACTGAATATATTGTCTATTGGAGTGTAGTTTTAACACGAGGTACACACATCAACACCGTCTAGGGATACTTTGAAAAAAGTCGATAAAGTTCTTAAACTCAAAAAATACTGGCCGGTTTTAAAATCTTGTGAAGAAAGTTTATTTTGTAGACCTTTTTGGATGATCGAAATTTAAATGATCAAAATAGTATAATGCTGCCATGATAGTAGGTACTTACTAATTCCATGTCATTACTCCGACTATTAAATAGTTATCTGTGGAATTTATATCGCATAATATTAGCATGAAATACAAAATTATTACTTTAAGTTGCAGAAAATCTCCCATATTATAAAAAATACGTTATGAATCGGCGTTTTTAGTATTTGTTGATTATAAACAGTATATGTTACATGATACACACAAGTTTCAAATTCCTAATTTGTTTAGTTGTTGAGATAGAGCTCGTACAAAAATGGTCTAAAACAGACAACTTCTACGGCCCCCTAATTCATCATTTTTGAAGATAAAAACAAATAAAAATTATATTTATTCTCTACTCGATGAGCTCTAGAAAATGATACCCCACATGCCAGGGTCAGATATTTTTTTTTTCAAAATTTAATTTTATTGTATGGCGACCCCACTTTATTTTTTAATTTTATTATTTGTTGCTCTTACGGCAATAGAAATGCTCAATCTGTGAAATTTTCAACTGCCTACCTATTACGGTTCATGAGATAGAGCTCGCTGACAGACAGACGGACAGCGGAGGCTTATGAATAGGGTTCCGTTTGTCACCCTTCGGGTACGGAACCCTAAAAATGACAACTGCCATTATCTTAGTTTTAGTGTAAATTATGTCAATTTTGGGATCTGTGAGTGCTATAAATACATCTTCTCAAATTGTTTGGTAATTTTATACGTTATTTACGAATTTACTAAATATTACAATAGTACTTATTCAAAGATTTAACACAGGCCTTAAATTACGAGAATACCTAAAGTGTTAATATAATATTATCAAAATGTATTCCGATTTGTTAGTATGACAAACAGTCATAGAATTATGTTCTCGTGAAAACTCGGTCGGGAATTATACTATCGTGAAAAAAATTACGACTAGATCATTATCTAGTCGATTTTTTTTTAGATGATAAATGCATTTATCATTATAAATGGAACGAGAATAAAATAATAAATGCATTTATCATTATAAACGGAACGAGAATAAAATAATAAATGCATTTATCATTATAAACGGAACGAGAATAAAATAATAAATGCATTTATTATTATAAATGCAATAACAATGCAATAAAATAATAAATGCATTTATTATTATAAATGCAATTATCATTTTATTCTCGTTCAAAACCATTCTGTCGCTTCGTTGTTAGTAAAACGACTTTTATGGTTTTGAAAAGTAAGACATATATTGTCATCCTCTTCCTTCACTTAGATTTTACACAAACGCAATATTTATAAGCTAAGTTCCTGGATTCTGGTTCGTTACGTGCTTCTTTCATAGGGAGGCCTATGACTGGGTGCCTCCGAGTCCTCTATACATAGCTCATTAGGGTGCTAAAGTTGCACAAAATAGACGCAACTCTACACATCTTCTTGATGTCGTGTATGGGGCAGTGGAGGATGGTCCTTCTGTATCCAAGATGTCGACAGATCCGGGGGATTGATGAAACGACCAGGACTGAGCGGGTTCAGGGCGATAGTTTGAGTCCGCTTTGGTTTTGCTTAGTCTTGAAACCTCTAAGCACAAGGCTAGAGTCTCAAGAGAGATACAAGTATCGGCTATCAGTTGAGAAGAGGTGGTCCGGTGATATCTGACCTCCTTTACATGAATGACTTGAAACTCTTTGCCCCCAACAATTTGCGACTGATGGAGCTGCTGAAGATAGCAGAAACGTTCAGTAGCGCCATCACGATGGAATTTGGTGTGGAATAATAAGCAGTCATGCATGTAAAGCGAGAGGGATTACGGAATCCGTGGGAATCCAACTCTCGGATTCCATTCATCTAAGATCACACTCCTCAACCGAAACCTACAAGTATTTGCGTGTGTTGTTGACTGTCGAAAGCATAAGGCATCACTGCTGCCGACATGAAACCTTGAGGAAGCGCTTCTTTGGTTTGGCCGCCTGAATAAATGTTAAATAGGTAGTCTTTTATCAGACGGAAACTAGGTGCGTGCCTTAAACGGTGGCTCATGCTGGTTTTGATGTATTCTTCGGCATACTAAAATAGTTTCAGACGAATGGATAATTTAGATGCTCTGGATAGGAAGGTCCGTACATTGCTGACGGCATATCAGATGCATCACCCACGGTCATCAGTGATGAAACTGTACATCCCGTAAAAGTATGGGGGTTGAGGTTTAATAAACGCTGAAACCCTCCACAACCGCGCTCCACATGGCGCTGGCGCCAACCTACAGTACTTGATACTAACGATCGAAAGAAAGTATGGCAAGGTAAAGATTTTCACGGAAGCTTTTTCTGGGCTCTCCATGGGCCTGGTGTAGACATTTTGGCGTCTGTATCCTGGCTGCATTTCGGCGAACTCTTTGGGGAAACCAAAAGTTTTGTCTGTGCGATTATAGACGAGGTTATCATGATGAATAATTATCGGAAATACATTATCAAGGACGGTACGCTTGACATCTGTTGGGCAGGCCACCGTCCCAGTGAATCAATCCGACATATTTTCGGTGGTTCTCGTCTTGCTAACGGCAAGCCATCGTCCCGGTGAATCAATCCGACATATTGTTTCCGGTTGTACTCGTCATGCTAACGGCGAGTACTTGCACAGACACAATCTATTCGCTAGGATTATCCACCAGTAACTTGCCTTGCAGTACAATCTTGTGGAGTCCGAAGTACCATACTACAGAACACAATACATAATATAGTATGTGCCCGACCCTGTTTTAAAGAATGGTATTACTACATTGTACTGGAATCGATCTATCATCACTGACAGGACTATTGTAACCAATAAGCTTAATATTGTGGTGATAGATTGACGAGAGCACCGTGCAATGATTGTTGATATCACTATCCCTCATGACGAGAATCGCGTGATCGCGAAAATCAAGTATTGACTTAGCACACGAGATTGTCGACATGTAGGACGTGGACTCTGCAATCATTGTATCGATAGCCGTTACGGTTAACGCTGCTCCCACATCTCCGCCGCGAAACCGTGGCAGCGGAACTGCAAAAATTCCGCCATGTCTTGTCCGTTGTACGAAAGGCGAAACGGAAGCGAAACTGCCTGCTCTATCGTACAGATTTGATTATGATATTATCTCTTTCTCGCGTGATTTCGCCGATCTGCTGGGAAGCCGTTTACACCTCCGCGCGCAGTCCGCCGGTTTTTTGCGGTTCCGCGTTTGTTCCGCATAGATTCGCGACATAATGTGGACATGTTTCGCAGCGGAATTGGCATCGGAATTGGTTCAGCGGTTCCGCTGCCACGGTTTCGCGGCGGAGATGTGGGAGCAGCGTAATGGCCTAATAGCGGAGAGCTTCGACCAACACCTCAGGAGGCTCTCATTGCGCGGCTGGGCTGGGCTTAACTCAGAAAACTGTTTTCCTGGACACGGCATGCATAGAGAGGAGGTTCCTCTCTAGAGACCTGATCACCGGTAGCTCGAACCCTGTTGCCGATACCGGTGGGCTGCTAATTTTAATAATTTTAAATGAAATGAACATAAAAAATAACCTTTTCTCAAAGCTGAAAATCGTCTCTCTACGACGTCCATTATTTATGGAGCAATTGACGAAAACATGTTTTTTATTTTTCCTGAAAAGTTGCGTTTTTGTAGTTATCGTTTTATTCTCCGGGGACGGCTATATCTTAATTTGTAATTGACTCATTACTAGCTTTTATTTGATACCAATATTGTTATAATTTATTTAAAAAAAAACCTTCCCCTCCTTTTTTTTTGTATTTGCAGATGCAATATATAAATATTATATAGCCTATGACACTTCTACAATTAAGACAAATCTAACGACACCTCATAATATGTTAAAATCCATCAAGCCGTTTAGGCTACAGAGCGTGCCAAAGAAATAGACATACATACATACATACATACATACATACATACATACATACATACATACATACATACTCTCGAAAAACATTACCCTCCTTCTGGGGCAGTCGGGTAATAAGAATAAGAATAGAATAACAATAAGAATAAAATTTCGTAAAGTTTACATTCAAATGAATTGAATTCCTAGACCTCACACTAGGATTCCCTGTGTTGTGAGATCCAGGCTCCTTTGTTCCGTTAACAATTTTATATAAAAAGGTAGGTACATTTTTTAAACTTAAATAATAGACATAAAAAGAGTGTATGCGTGTGCATGGTGCTGCGATTTGTGTTAGTTTTGTTGGTGTTATAAGAGTGTCTGTGGGTTGATATGTTAGTGAGTGTATTTGTGAATTGCACATGTGTAGGTATACTGTGAGTTTTAACTTAAGCTAAGAAACTTTCTGTCATATCGTAGTCCAGTGTAAGAAGCCAGTTTGTTACCGTCAGTTTGCATTTTTTTTTGTGTTAGTTTTAGTATTTTATGTAGATTATGGAGTTTCGTGTATATGTGTGGTCCCATATAACCATAAGACCTACTGCCAAACGTTTTACGGCAGTGGACTTTATGCCAATTTACCCTTCGACTTGAAATGACACAAGTGATTTAGGCAGTTTTATGAAACTGTAGGGTGACAGACAGTATGTAAAGTTGTCTAACCCTAAGAACTCCCACTTCAGTATAGAGTGTATTCGTGGGGTACCGGTAAGGTCGTCTATAGGTAACTTTTAGTAGAGCACGCTTAGCTCGTTCTATTTTAATTAGTGAGGTCTTGCCCGCACCACCCCACGCTCCTATGCAGTAATTAAGAACTGATTGACATAGTGAAAAGTAAATCATCTTCAGGACAGAATCATCAGCAATCTTGCCTAGTAGTTGCTTAAATATACGCAGCATTGTTCTAATCCTGCCCTTTAAAGCGCTCAGGTGTACGGACCATGTCAATCTGTTATCTACAATGTCTCCCAGATATTTAATAGACTCAGCCTGTTCGATGTAAGGGCAAGAGTACTGGTCGGAACTAATACAGGAGTGCAGCCGTAAGCAAGGTACTCTGCTAGGGGAAGAACGCTCGGAGATAGCAAAGTTGACTGCCTTGGTTTTTCCTATATTCAACGTCAGTAGATTATGTTGTAGCCAGTTCGCAACGGCCTTTACTCCGCCTTCAACCGCGCATTGTACTTCATCCCAAGTTTTCCCATGAAAAACGATCGCGGTGTCATCAGCATATGTGAAAATCTTAGCTTGTGGGAGGTTCATGCTGCATAATCCATTTATATAAATAATAAATAGAGTGGGACCCAGCACGCTTCCCTGGGGAACACCAAAATGCACTGTGGTTGGGTCACTACAATATTTCCCTAGCACAATTCTCTAAATTTTGCAAAGTAAGTCTTAACGTGACTCTAACATAACTTTTATCGACTACAGTACCTAGGCATACTAAATCCAGGGGGGGGGCAACTGCCATCCCCTGCCCCCCCTGGGTCGCCCATGTCTATTACGCAATTAGGGTACAGAAACACATGCTCAACAGTACCGGTTGCGACTACTAAACCAACGAGGCAGTATCTACAAAAAACTAAATAAACAAACAAAAAAATACAATTCATAGGAAGACTAAATGACCTGTCTTCATATATTGCCTAAATAATCACAAATCATCTTAGTGTTAAAGTTATTAAAATAGCAATCATTGTCCATTGTTCTCTTGTTAAATTAATGATATTATCTAACTAATTATGGAGATAAATTATTATCTGTGGTCTTTGGCACGTACTTCTGTATCTTTTAGTTGATGACGGCCGGTTTAAATGAGGGTTATAATTGCCGTAATACATATATATAATTATGATAAGTTTCTCAAAGGGAAATTACACCATAATATATATATACTATAAACAAAAAACACGGTACAATATTTAAAAAACTAGTTTCAGATTACTTGAGCCTGGTGCTAGATTTTTACAAATTCATTGAATCCCACAGTATAATTCCCTGTGTCGCGGGATCCAATCTCTCCCCAAGCAAGGCAAACATTTCTATTTATTTAGGTGAAGTAGTTAATTTTGAAAATAAATACAAAAAAAAGTAAAAATAATAATTACAAAATTAAGTACAACATAATAAAAAAGTTAACTAACTAATTATCATTATCACTGAGTAACATAAGCTGTAACTTATAAAGATATCACGCGGGTGAAACCCCTGACGGAAGCTAGTATATAATAACTACATACTCGTAGTTACCTTATGAAATTGTGTCAAATAAACATATTTTCCCCGAAAGGTTAGACAGAGGCGTACCCTGACGCTTTGGCCTTAAGAAAGACTTTGTTGATAGCAGAGAGTTACAAATAATAAAATGTGATCAACATTATCAAAATTCTCTATCATTATTATGCGACCATAATAATCTGTTCTGCTAGTCCTTCTTCTCCGTTTACAAAACATAACAAATAACGCCTGTATTCCCCGAAAGGCTTGGCAGAGGTATACATACCTGTAGTACACCCACATTTCGCTAGTTATGTGTAAGTCCCATGTAGGGGCGAGCCTATTGCCATCAACCGGGCACAAATCCAAACTGCAGGTTGCTGAGAAATTCCTGATGGAGAAACCCCAATAACATTTTGCCCGATCTCGACTTCCAAGTATAAAAAAAAAAAATTGGTAATTATAATAACATAATAAACTTGTAGTTTTCCCCCTTTCCCAGAGCGTAATAAATCTAGAAACGTTTAATTAATATTGCTCAGAGTTGTTGGACATGGAGTTAAATGTTTCCAGTTTTGTAAATAAAAGTTTCATGAAAAGCGAAACCGCCATATTTTATTCACTTCGTCATCATGACTGTTGGTTGGTATTAGGACAGTGTCATGCCTATTTCATATTTGCAATGTTTGGAAATATTTCGTTAAATTAAAAGTTGACAAAATGATTGTAGAAATACGATAATTGTATCAACTGTGAAGATAAATAAAACGGGCCTAAACTCGCCCTTTTTAGCTATTTTTGGCAAATCACCTGTTTGTAGGTAAAATACCTTAAAAATTGGCAAAATAATTATTTAAATACTGATTTATTTCATATTCATGGTTCTTTTAACTGTTAATATCCTAAGTAGGCACTAGCCTCACACGGTACCGATTCCAAAATCAAATAAAAAATCAATTGTCATTTATTCAAACTAGGCTGAGAATCAATAATTTTTGAACGTCAAAATAACATAAGACAGTCCCCCAAAACAAAAACGCCCACCCTTCACCACTTCCTAGTACTTTAGCTGGAAAGAAGAAGTGGCGCAACAAACTCCCCAGCCGTACAGCTCTTTGTTCAGCTAGAAAAACTTGATTTAATACAATAGTATGCAAAGTAATTAACATTACGGCGAGATTAAAACAGTCACAACGCCTGCAATACAGTTTATAGCAATTAGTACAACGACTACATATTGCCTCATGTTCTTCAATTTATCTATTACAAATAGCCGCAAGCTCGGTTTTAGGAGACGTTCCCTTTCACTACCCTCTACATTATCTCATACACATCCACGCAGTGGCGTAGCTACCGGAGGGACGGGGCTGTGCCCCGGGGTCCCCAACCTCAGGGGGCCCCTCGTACTCTGATTTACAAACTATAAATTGAACTAGTGAAAATTTCTCCCACATTTGGAATATAAATAAACCAGATTCCAGGAACGCGGCTTTAATAATGGCAACTTATTTATGTACGTCGAAAAACGTCGAATTCGGAACACGACGAATACGGAACTTAGTTGGGGCCCTAGTTTATTTTTTGCTCCAGGGCCTTTGGTTACCTAGCTACGCCACCGTATCCACGGCAGGATATCAACTACCAATGACCACTAAAGAATGGTAAAAGGGGATAATTATATTGGCTTGGATGCTTAAATAAGTTATAAGAAATAAATTTTATTTCTCTTTATAAATGTATCAATTAACCTGGTTCACAGACGTTTGAGGGTAAGCACCAAGAAGGTCAGTAGCGCCTGATTTACTTGTTTTGTTTTGCTTGTATTGGTTATGGTTGTCATTCCCGTATTTAAGCTCAAGTGTAATATCTATGGTGGTCTGGTCATCTCGCTTGTCATTTTAACCTCTCTGCTCGACAAGATTTTGACACGTGACACATCAGCTGGCTCGACGGGGTGTTGCGAATTACGTCATGAAATTCAGGAATTTACATCAATTTTCAGCATTCGATTTTATTGAGAAAAATATGTTACCGCGCCTATTTTATACCATAAGTTTGTGGCAAATATCTTTAATTATAATGTTGAGGTCAGTCAAACCGCGTAAGTACACTGCGAAAGTTGTATAGAATAGGTATTACTACACCTATCCAAAAGGTAGACTATTTAAATTCACTGAAAATAATGTACCTAAACAATTTTCTCTCTTGCTGAAAATATAAAAAAGGAAAAATAAATATATTAGCATTCTCTCTACATTCTTACTTTTACCACATTTCATACATAAACTACATAAAAAACACGATCAAAACTTGATAAAAAATACAAAAAATTATGTTGCAACGTGACACTTCTTAGTGCTGACCGTCTACCCAATTTTCTTATTTCGATTCAAAAGTTGCATTCAGCTTAATCGATACTCGCAATAAAATCGAACATTAAAAAAGTGGTAGAAACTGAATAAAAACTCTTTGGTGTATTTCCCATGAACAATTTTATTTTTGATATTAATAATTTTATCACGTACAATGTGTATAGGGGGTAAGTTTTTAGGGTTCTGTACGTAAGACTGAAAAAACGGAACCCTAAAATATCACTCGTGTGTCGGTTTGTCGGTCTGTCACAGCCACTTTAATCCGAATCTACTGGACCGATTAAGTTGAAATTTGGTATACCTATATATGAATTTCGGTGACCCAAATACGAAGGTGTAACGTAATAAATGAATTTTGAATTTGGGGTCACTTTTGGGGGCAAATGAAAAAAAAAGAAAAAAAAGGTTGCCTACCGGGGCCACCAGGCCTACCGGGGCTTAATGTCAGGGTCTCAGATATTTATTTTTAATTATTCTATCATATGTTTGGAACAGGGCTGTAGCCAGGAATTCATTTCGGGGGGGGGGGGGGGGGGGTTTGGGTTGAATTTTTTCTTAGGAGATTAACATATTTCTGATTTCGAAAGGGTAAAAAAGAGTATAGATTTATAAAAAATTGTGCTATCGGGGGCCCGGCAATCTAAATGAGGGCCCGGGGCCCGCGTATGTAGAAATCTTAAAGAACTAGAATAACGTAGAATAGAAAATTTTGCACCCTACATTTATACAACATGTAACGTAATTAACGCACACCCTCAAACGCCCCAATTAGAATATTATGTTATAATCATAATACATACACTGAATTTTTAATTTAACATGTATATGCATTGTTATTTACTAAATTAGGTTCTTGGAATAAGGTTTATTTTTCTTTATTTTGTATTGAATGATGGAATTTGTATGAATACAAATAAAACTGCGATTTTAAAAGTCTTATTACTTTGACTTACGGTCCATTTCAATTTGTTTTGACTGTACAGCGTTAATATGACAATAATTTCCGTAGTTTTAATTATTTTTGGGATAAAAAATTACCTATATTAAAAATTATATAAATCGATTCAGTAAACGATTCTGAACAAACTATTTTCAGGATGTGCGTTAATTAAGTTACATGTTGTATATAAAATACATAGGGGGCCGCATAGCGGAAAAACGCAAGAGCGAGCGGAGCGAGCTCGAATTTTTTAGCATGATATTCCACTCAAATACATAAGTTATGTTTTCTTTGTCTTTGACCGTTTGTACAGGAATAAAAGTAAGTTTAAGTTAAGTAGAAAAGTTAGAGAATATAGGATGCAAGAGCGAGCGAAGCGAGCTCGAATTTTTATTTTCTTTTCTTTTTCTTTTTCTCAGATTTCGGGCGGGGTTTGAACCCCCAAAACCCCTCCCTGCCTACGGCCCTGTTGGAACGAAGTTCTTTAACGCGGCTTGCGGTAGGAGTAAACTGGCAGAACTAGTCACGCGAAAAAGTGTTCATACTTGCGACTGTCTTCTTCTAATTTGATAGAGAGAGAGAGAGAGAAAGTGTGATTTGGTCAAAATTTTAAATGAGAAAATTTTGTTTTTGTTAAATCATACATGAGAAGAAATTTCGTACCTGATGGGGTCACCTGACCGCACACGTTTTGTTTTTTTTATGAATTTAAAAAAATTTACCATTCCCCCCACATATCTCCCAATCCATTGAGCCAATTTTTTTTTTAAATACGGAAATTGTTACTTGGTTATAGATTCCTGGAATGTATGAAGAACATGTTTTTATCCGACTTCAAAAAGGAGGAGGTTCTCAATTCGACAGTTTTTTTTTTGTATGTCGTTACGCGATTACTCCGTCAATTATTAATTGATTTTGATAATTCTTTTTTTGTTTGGTAGGTCATACTTCAGAGGTGGTCCCATAAATTTTTTATTAACTTTGCTTAGATAGTTTTTGAGTTAGCTTTATTAAAACGTATTTTTCCCACTTAGCCTATGTGGATGATATGATGATAAGTTCCTGTTACTGTTATTTACATAGCAGGTAGTGGTATTTGAAGTATTCAAGTCGGTTGTTTTATTTTATTTTTTGTAAAAAAAATATTTTTCACTTTTTAGTTCTGGTACCCGGTGTACTTGGTTTTGAAATTTCGTTTTTTGCCACCAACTTCTGAAATTAAAGTTATTTTTGACTTTGTAGTGTCTTTTTTGGAAGTCGGTTGTTTTATTTGTAAAATGTTTTTTTGAACTAAAATATTAAGTTTGTCCTTGGGATAAATTATTTGTATAAAAACATGATAAATAACATATTCATCGTACGGAACCCTCTCCAGGCGAGTTCAACTTGCTCTTGTTCGTTGTTTTAATAATTTCATAGTGGTATTATTTAGTTATTTTTAAACAACTTCAAAAAGGAGGAGGTTTGTAATAATTCATCTCATATAGCATCTCTGTCAAATCTGAACGGAATTGATGTTTTTGGGGTCTCCGTAATCGTAAAAGATTCCTTACAATTTTGTCATTTCCTTGTCTATGTGCTTGTCGGTCTGTATCTCTGTCCTGTCTAAATTTAGATTTTATAAATTTGCACAGTCCAGTCTTCCTTACAGTGGGTCAACGCGGGCGTTTTCGCAGGGCGTTCACGCAGGGCTGGATTGCGGGACGAAGTAGGCACTGTTTAGGTCCCAAGCTGCCGCTCTGCAGTTTGGAATATAGTTTTAACACGGGTCTGTGATACGGATTATATTCGTATACAACCGCAGAATTAACTTTGTTTTTCATAGCTTTTTCGGAAAACACAAACTTATTTTTGCAGTCGATAAAATTGATGCTGTGCAATGTGCATGAGTAAATATTCATCCCAACTGCAGAACCCTTCACTGTGCGTGGTCCGACATACCCTAAACCAGTTTTTTAAATTTCGTTGGGACACTACCACAAAAAAAAAAACAATTTCTAATAATTGAGTATCTTAATAGAAACAAAAACTAACGAGCTTATACAATTAACGAAAAATATTAACGTCATTAATTAAAAGTGTTTGCGGAATACCTTCCCAATTTTTTGAATTAATTTATCATCATTCCTAAACAAAATTTTGCTAAGCCTAAGAAAAGTATCCTGGGCATTCTGTAGCAAACTATCAGAAAATATCAAAAATAAAATCCACAATAAATTATTGTCCAATAAATTAAAATAATTTTGAGCAGCGAGCGCATTCTGAATTCAAATATAGAAACAATTCGGCGCGAAATAAAATAAAATAAATGACGTACGTATCCCGGTCATCTAGATAAGTCTTGTCTGTTGACTCGGTTTCTATATTATATTATAATGTACGAAAAACGATTAAAATTACATTAGAACAGTATAAATCATTATTATAAACAATGTTTTATGTATTTAATGCTTAAAACAATTTTATTTCAATATCCATGTATCGATTTCTGACATTCGACATAATAATTAATCGAGTCGATCGAAAAAAATCGTTTGGCATAATCGCTTTCGCACATCATTACAATAAAAAAAACATTACTAATCGGAGATTTTGAACACAAATTGAGTAGTGGTAATGAATATTACGTGATATTTGATCTGTGTTCGTATAATACGTTAAGATCTGGACATTTTCTAGTTGTCTATCTATACATATAATAAAATTGTAGAAAAGTGGTGTCTGTACAATGAAAATATATGAAAAAAAAATAGCAGGGGTTGTTATTATATCGATGCTGAACCCGAGATTGTAATTAAATATTTTTTTGTCTGTTTGTCTGTTTGTCTGTTTGTCTGTTTGTCGGTTTGTCTGTTTGTCTGTGTGTTTGTGCACGCTAATATCAGAAACGGCTTATTCGATTTAGATGCGGTTTTCATTAATATATTGTAGTAAGCTTCACTTAACATTTAGTGTTTATTTCATGTCAATCGGTTCATAAACAAAAAAGTTATGTCAATTTAAAGAATCACATCGAACATTTGTTATATGTTAGGCAATTCTTTCCTTGATTTTCGGTATACTTATCTTAATTTTTATTTAGGGTTTGTACATATATAAATATTATAAGTATTTGGTATAGGTTAGGCATTTCTTTTCTTGATTTTCTTTATTAAGAATAAGTTTATTAGCTCAGGTTAGTAATTAATTTTTCTAGCAATTCTTTTGTTTTATAAAGTTAGTACGTTTGGTTTACACGTCTTAACACTTATTACTTAAACTGTGACAATTTTAGACTGTATAATAATCTGTAAGTATTTATAATTTAATTGTTTACGATAGTACGTGTTTACTAAATAACTGTGTGTTAAGTAGTAAGTACTATTTTATTGTAAGAATGCCTCGAAGAAGATCCAACCTCTCCCAATGTAGCAGAAATGCTAAAAGGATGAGATTAGTTCGATCATGGTTCGATCACAGGAATCTGAGGAAGGTCGTGAGGCAAGGCTCTCTGCAACTCGGGAACATCAGGCTAGGTTTCGTGCTGCAGAAACTTCGACTCAGCGGGAATCTCGACTGAGTTCAAATCGTTCTCGAATGATCGAGGTCGCGAAAAATTTTTTTCATACTAATGGGGTCAAGTCATGAAAAAGGTTGAAAAACACTGCCCTACATTAATCCTACTAATATTATAAATGCGAAAGTTTGTGAGGATGGATGGATGGATGGATGGATGGATGGATGGATGTTTGTTACTCTTTCACACAAAAACTACTGAACGGATTTTGATGAAACTTTACAATAATGTAGCTTATACATTAGAATGACACATAGGCTACAATTTATAAAGATTTTATGTGATTTGGCCATAATATAACGATAAGTATCAAGTAAGTCGGAAAAATTCCTGCCCTCTGAGATCTATCTTTGCGTGCGCTGCCTTTTTTTTTTTTGGGCGGTTAATCATCCAATGACTTCTCCCGCTCTGGGCGGAGCGGAAGGGCGTGTCAGACTCTTACTGACTAAAACCCACACGTGTTCCTTCGATCCTTGATATCTCTTTGAGGCGCGCGTGGAACACGATGCGCCGTCGACCCGGGCCTGGTCCTTATCGGACGGCGAGCTGCCCGTTGCTCTCCGTCCGCAGGCCCGCGCCTACGGTGGCCGGAAATCTGCTATCAATTCCCGACGCCCGGGACGTCTCCTACGGCGGCGGCGGCTAGGGCTGGTAGGGCGCGGCCTTTGCCACTCCCTCGCGCGCTCCACCTTCTCCTTCGCGAGCATTACTGCTTTGCAGAAGGAGGTGACGGCTTGCCATGCCCTCTCGCTCCGCACCATGGCCTGAACCAGGGCCGTATGCGAGAGGTCACCGCCGCCGATCGCCTCCACGAGGACACGGCGGTGGTCAACCCAAGCCGGGCAGACCTCCACCGTATGCTGCGTGCGCTGCCTAAACCGTTAGAGTTACATGAAGAAAATGTATTGTGGGATTGTTTGTCTTAAAGAGTTCTAAATAAAGTTCCACATAAAAGGTAGATATATGATATATCTACCTTTTATGTGGAAGCCTTTATAACCAAAATAGTGAGCAATAAATACAGTTAAATTGAATACTTTTTTTACATTGCATATTTTAGAGTATTTAGTTAATTCTTATCAAAATAAATACCTTCATCGCTTTTGGTATTTAATGTAGATAAAGTTTGTCTTTTACACTAAGTTATTTGGACAAATAGTTTAAAAGTTAGAACGATAAGAATGACCTGCGATATTGAGTCGACGGCGCACAGAACGAGGGTGGAGGGGCGGGCCAGCCAGGGGATGACGCGCCAGAGCGCCAAGTAGAAGCTATTGCTTAATAATTATGTTCGAGAAATAACGTAAATAACGCAATTAATTGTTGAACTGTCAAAATGAAACCCATTGCTATTGTAAGTGCTACGCAATTACCCCGCTGATTTAGGACATGTTACACGTTCCTGTGGGATAATTTCCGACATCCACGCGGGCGAAGCCGCGGGCAGAAGCTAGTTTATAATATTTTAAATAATATTTGTCTCATTTTAATTCGTATCTACATGTGTATGTGTGATATTTGTGAAAAGTAAAAATGAAAACACGCACGATTGGCGCGAAACTTCGACTTTGGATATCAAAAAACTTCATTACCCCTACATAGTTACTTTGACCAATGGATGAATTCGTCAAATAATTAAATGATGTATTATTCACTGCCCCTGCGGTGGAGTTTGGATGTTCGAAATCCCCAATTTTCATGTTTTTTAGCCTCGACTACCACTGTCATCAAAATGGCGATTATCACATTTACGGGCTTACATTTTATTAAGGTAAATTACTAAACTAACAGGTAAATTCTGCGAATCCATCGAGACAAACAATGAAGCCGCAAGGGTAAGGAAGATCCTATCAACCGACCAGGACCGAACTCTTGGCGCGCTAAAGAAACCCGATAACTCATACACATTAACTGACCATGAAACCAGTAAGGTCCTTCTCGAAACTCACTTCCCAGACTGTAGAGTCCTAGAGGACAGAACCTGGGATGCTGTACCAGAATGGACCCCAACGGATCAAGACTGGTCTAGAGCCCGCACCATAGTAACAGAAGACCGAGTAAGGTGGGCTATCAACACCTTTCAGCCATACAAGTCGGCAGGGCTGGATGGCATCTTCCCAGCCCTACTGCAGTGGGGGGTAGATTATCTAACACCATGGCTGGTGGAGATCTACCGATCCTGCATAGCACTTAGACACATACCTCTCGCATGGCGCGAGGTGAAAGTCATCTTCATACCCAAACCCGGCAAGACCGATTATACGCAACCAAAGGCCTATAGGCCCATCAGCCTTACATCTTTCCTTCTGAAAACCCTCGAGAGACTCTGTGATAGGCACATCCGAGACGGACCTCTCCGGGCAAAACCACTTCACAAACAACAGCATGCGTACTCCACAGGCAAGTCAACAGAATCAGCGCTGCACAGCGTGGTTTCTAAGATTGAATGCGCAGTGGACCACAAATGCTCAGCACTGGCCGTCTTCATTGACATTGAGGGCGCCTTTGACAAAACTACGTTCAGTAGCATAAACACGGCCCTAGACAGACACAACATAGACTCGACCCTGAGTGGCTGGATCACCAACATGCTCAAACTTAGAGCTGTACGAGTTACAGTCAATGAAACTACAAGGGCCATCGTTGCTAAGGGCTGCCCGCAAGGGGGCGTCCTCTCACCGCTTCTATGGAACCTAGTAGTGGACAGCCTCATCAAAACACTAAATGATAAAGGTTATTTCACTGTAGGCTACGCCGATGACATAACCATAATAATAAACGGGACCCACGAAAACACCCTATGCAACCTCATGCGTCAGGCCCTGAAAATAGTAGAGGAATGGTGCAACAACCACCAGCTTTCAGTGAACCCCACAAAAACCGAATTGATTCTCTTCACAAAAAAGAGAAAACTGACGACGCTACAACTACCACGATTCTTTGGAACAACCCTAAGCCTCTCAACTGAAACCAAATACCTGGGCGTCTTTTTGGATAAACAATTGAACTGGGCTAAACACACGAACTATATCACCACAAAAGCCAGCATATCCCTGTGGCAGTGCAAGCGACTGCTTGGCAGGAACTGGGGGATTAGCCCCAAGGTCACCCACTGGTTATACACCACAGTTATCCGACCAATCATTACATACGGCTCACTGGTCTGGTGGCCCAGGACAGACCTGAGTACAGCTCAAAGAGAACTCGAGAAACTGCAGCGATTCGCTTGTGTGGCAATCACTAGCAGTATGAGAACTGCACCCACTGCCGCCCTACAGGCAATGCTGGGACTGCCGCCTCTGCACCTCATCGTGCGGGAGGAGGCGAGCCTGGCTGCCTTTAGGCTCCACTTATCAGGAACCCTAAGCAAAGACTCCAGAGTTAAGCACACACGCATAAGGGAAGAAGCGATCAAACGACGACCAATGATGGCATCACCCTGTGATAAAGCCCCGAAAACGCACCACTTTCAAAGGCACTACAACATAATACTCACGGAAGAACAGTGTGACTACTCAGGCCCGAAAGAGATGAGAGTATACACCGATGGATCGAAGACCAACTCCGGCACAGGAGCAGGAGTCTTCTCACACGACTTCAACATAAATATATCCAGCCCGCTGGGAATGTTCAACACCGTCTATCAGGCAGAGTGTGTGGGCATCATACAAGCGGTCCACGCCCTAAAAGCCAGGAGAGTTGCGGACACGCATATACGTATACTCTCCGATAGTGCCTCAGTTCTCCAATCCCTACAGAAAAAATGTATTACCTCAACGCTAACACTAGAATGTCACAATGAACTAGAACAATTAACGGTATCTAGCCGCAACACGGTGACACTACAATGGATAAAAGGACACAGTGGATCGCTAGGCAACGACGCAGCTGACGAACTGGCTAGACGAGGATCCAGCACGGCAGTCTGTGGACCCGAACCTATCGTTCCCATCCCCTTCAACCAAATACGCAGGTGGCTACAGGAGCTCACCCACACACAAGCGGAGACCTGGTGGAATTCGACACCAGGCTGCAGGCAGTCCAAGGAAGCTATGCCATTCTTGGATAGCAAGCTGACCAGGCGTTTATTACACCTGGACAGAAATGGCCTGCGCCTGGTGACGGGGACCATCACAGGACACTGCTCGCTAAACAAACATTTCCACACGATAGGCATAACGGACAGTCCTCTGTGCAGGGCTTGCATGGAGGCCGAGGAGACCGTCGCGCACGTGCTCTTTGAATGCACAGGCGTCACCCAGATTAGAACAGAAACCCTCGGGTCACCCAGATCTTACACTGATGTTCTAAACAAACCAGGAGCTTTAATTAACTTCTGGAGGGAGGTGGGCTGGATGGAATAACCCCCCCCAAACGGCCGCCATGGCCCACGTACAATGGTCCATTTGACGGACTAAGTGCGGAAACCAAACCCTATAACATAGAAGGTAAATTACTTAAGTTGCGCTTTAAATATGAAAGATTTAATGGCGTTATCATATAAGTTTTTTTATTCAACTCTCTTAATTAACGCACATTCTTATGATTTGATGGGTAGCATAACAAATATTTTCATTATTAAATTAGGATGTCGTATGTCATCATTTTGGGGTCCAATTGGATCCGCTACCGAGCCGGCGGAGGTCTTCGTGTTCGGGTCCAATTGGGGGCGCTTCCGAACTATACGGTTAACCCTGCCAGCTGCGGCGTAAAGAAATCATTGCAATGATTTACTCTAGATGTACTGAGGAGACTCAAGAAAAAACACGGTAAAAAATTAATTGAGAAAAATAGTAAAACTTTGAAAGGTTAAGTTGTAGAGGTAGAAGGTATGTGTGATAGATAGCAATAGGTAGATAAGTAATAAGTCACAAATACACAAGAAGAAGAATGAAAGTTTATTAGGTACACAGACACAGGTTTCAATTCATCCTGGCGAACATCACGTCGGGGTTACCAATTTAGAGGTATGAGGAACAGGGTGTAAAGTTCACTCATCCTCATTAGAAAAGGGCAGTTGCCCGCCAGACATAACACCCGTCTGGTCGGAGGATCTTCCCTTTTCTAATGAGGATGAGTCACCCTGAGAGAGAGACACCCTGTTCCTCATACCTCTAAAAAGTAAAGTTAATTTTCCATAGTTTTCTCTCACGATTTCTAGGTCTACAAATCTGACGCCACTCATAATTGTAAAAGGCGCCCGAGGCGCGCGTCTCGTACGCTAACTTTTGGGTGCTCAATAAAAAAACAGAGGTTCAGTGGTTTGTTATGAATTTCTATGCAACGAATTACATGACCGCCAATCTCGAGAAAACAGCCTTATTTTTCACCCGACGAAAGACCGATATAATTTATGCATCAACTCATAAAAACAAAAAAAATCAGCATCATAGCAAAATTGGCTTTTGAAGTTCCGTTTCATTCATTAGATTTTACTTCCACCCCTTTTATTTTATGTTTTGTTTTTTTGTGTAACCGAATTTAATAAAAATGGCCTATGGCTGGCCTATTTAATAAAAATTAAAAAGGCCAGCTTAGGACTCCGAGGTCCACCGGCCCCTGCTCCCGGGTGGAAGTATGCAGAGCATGAGGTGTCACAAACTGTCAATGAAAATGTCATGCGCTCAAATTTTGTCGCTACAGTTGCCTCTGTAGTCCCGTAGTAAGGAACGGAAAAGAATGGAAATAACTTAAGGGGAATACGCCAAGGTAGCCCGTAGGTGTTTATCTGTGGAAATTTGTAAATGGCCTTCAGTTTTGTATTGTTTAAGACCACTGTGTTAGTTAGCTGTAAGTTTCCCGAATAGAATAAAATTCGAATTTACTTACGTTTTTTGCAATTTGCAGGTCAGTGTCAGGTTGTATCTTGAATGAAGTATGATTTCCGACCATATCAAATGTTTATTTATAGAATTATAATCATAAAAATCATCAATCAATTCTCTACGTTCATGTAATCCTATTGAATGACTATTTCATGAAATCATGACATTTGAGGATTATGATAACTTAAGGAGTTGTATTGCTGATTCTACTGAATGATTATACATAAATCTGTAAAGCCATATTTGTCACGGTCGCAAATCATATTTTAATCAAGGTACAACCTGACACTGACCTGAAAATTGCAAAAATTTAAGTAAATATTTATTTCGCGGTCTACCTTGGCACATCCTCCTTAAGGAAAGTAACTTGTCTGCGTACCTATCGTGGTCGGATGGTCTCTTCGTTTCAGGTGCTTTAAAAGTCGGCTTCGCCACCGGTCGCGTTGCAAAATACACCCGGTGCTTCGCCGCGACTGGACCCTATTGGTGTCGGCCGTCGGGGATACATACGTGAGTTCCCAATGCAATTTTCAACATAAAACATTATTTATTGTTAAAATTCTGGTGAAAATTAGGTGTAGAATTCAATAAGGACGGCCCATGAAAAATACAAACTTTTCGTCATGGGTACCATTTCCATGGTTTTCGAGTGCGTTCATTACGATAATACTGTAATCACTATACGATGGCACATAAAAAACTCACTAATCACCACTAATAACAATTAATGGGCCAGCGATCATAATTTGAAAAAACGAAAGTGAGAAATTCGATTAGTTACAACAAATAATAGCACAGCTAGCTGCACTTCGCTGTTTCACCAGCATAAGCTCGATGCAATGGGAATAACAGGATAAAAAGTATCCTATATCCTAACCCGGCTCTTGGTCTACCCATGTACCAAATGTCATCTAAATCAGTTCAGCCGTTTTATTGTGAAAGCATAAAAAACAAACAAACTACTTTCTCATTTATAAAATTAGTTAGGGATATTCAGAAAAGTATGCCTTTTGAGGGTTTGGGTCACAGGGTCTGGTAATAGAGAAGGAAAGAGAAATGAGGAAATCTTTGTGACGGAGGTTACTTTAATTTTTAATTTATGCTTGTTGGTATTAGTACATAGTAAATAATATATATGTGGTGTTCTTTGAGTAGCCATTACAGTTGAGAAGTCGATTAAACGAACCATTTATTATTTATGTTTCTTTACTTGGGGCCAATGTAGAATACAATATGATAAATAGGTCACGAAATCACGAAATTAAACTCAAACTCAAAACTCAAACCATTAATTTCAAACAAACCAATTACAGGCACTTTTAAATTGTCAAGGGGTCAGTCAGTCAGAAAAATTATGCTCATTCCAAGGCGTAGTACGTTCCTATGGAGAAGAACGAGCAAAAATCTCTACGGGCACTCTTTTCAATCAAAATATTGACATTAGAAAATATTGTTAATCGTGCAATCGCTGCAATGGAGTCCCCTAGACATAATAGACTTTGTCCAATAAAACATTGACAAGCAAGTAACATTATATCTTAAGGTACAGCAATTGCGAGGTCTAAGAATTTTGATTTTCACCATTACATTGTTATTTCACGAAAACGCACATAGTGTTTCGGTACAAAGTTCCCTGTGCATATTGCTAAGAAGTGAGTCCTTGTGATAACTTGTCGGTGTATGTTTCCCGAAATATATACCTCTTCAAGACTACTGAGTCTTTGAGCCAAGAGAGAGTTTGTTAATTCTGACTAGCAGTGCACTATTTTATCATTACTGAACATCAATTGTGATAATGGCCAATAGCATCTATCCTGACGTCCCAATCACTCGTAAACCAGCACTTTGTACATCAAGTTGTCACTAGAGCAATAATTCCGTTTCAACACTAACCACAGTCCGCCATCTTGTGAACCGTTGCGAATGTGAGATAATAATCTTCGTGCATTTTGCATTGTCACATCGAAAACGATATGTCGTTTGTATAATGTCACAAGTTTATGTGCGTTTACGCAAATAGGTAATCAGGAAACGAGAATAACGAACGCCGACTGCAATAGCAAACACAAAAGTCGTGATGTAAGGTACAAGCTACGAAAAAATCAAATGTAAAGTCATAGTCAGCCCATCTTCGTCTGAACATTCAAAAGTTAATCTTTGATTTGCAATAAATTAATTATTTTCATATATTTTTACTTTTTTGTTTTTGATATATTTACATACGAGTACCTAAGCCTTAAATCGAGTAAAGATACACAAAAAAATATCTGTAAAAGTTCCCTATAACCATTTATTGTATTGTCTACCACACTCATTGTGATACTCCTTGATGAGCGGTGCGCAGAATGCATTTTCTTTCGAGTCTTCCAATGTTGGAAAGAAGTCTCCGAGTAAAATGGGTGTGTAACATCCCGACAGCCGGAAATAACGTACTAAAGTACGTCCTAAAGAGTATAACAAAATAAAATTCTTTATAGACGAATCATTTGCAAAGCTTCCATAAAATTACCAATATAAAAATGTTGGTTTCCTAATTGGCCCGGGAATTATCTGTCTGCTGGTATCAGATTATATCAATTAGAGTTCCCACGTAAATATCTGGCGATATAGTACTACACGCGTGTGTTCACCCACGCAAAATAATTTGATACCTGCCAAATAATTTTTGTCTGTGAAATCCCTTTGATTGACATACTTTCATTTGAATTTAAGCTGTAATCTTTAACGATAAGGTAGGTTGTCTTTTGACAGCTGGGGGTTAGTTATATGACTTTTGGTGTACTGAAAACAATTAGGAGCTTTTGTGAATATCAGTCGGTTGGGGCTGCACTGGTTTTCAACTGATATCTCTCCTAATTACCCATCGATATTGTTCGGAATCTGATTCACTCGCTGTTCGTCAGTCAATGCATGCAATATCCATTACTGCTGTAAAGATAGATAGTGGTTTGTTTTGAGTTTCATTGTTTTGTTTTGTCACGTTTGTTGGTAGAGGGTGTAGGGATGTCGAGGGTTGAAATATTTGTGTTGGCACATTTATTTGTACCTACACAAGAGCAAATTGGCGGGCCAGGAGACCTACCACCATCTCTAAAAGCAGTATTATTTTAAAATTACTTTAGTGTGGGAAAGAGATGAAGCTCTACAGCACGTATAGCACCGTCTCTTTCCCCCACTGAAGTAAGATTAAAATAATACTGCTTTTAGAGGTTGTGGTAGGCCCCCAGACTAAGCTCAGCTAAGAAATCGACAGCTAGTTTTAGCGCATAAATGAAAACCGTGTTGTCCGGCAAGTTTCCCGGTCCGTCGAGCTGTCGATTATTGCAATTAGTGCTGCATTTCTATACGTAAACCCTGCTTGCATTGTGTGAGTCCCGAGTGTTACGTTTCATTAAACTATTATGTGTTTATTCGTTTAGGTGTGATAGAAGTGACACGAATGCTCTGTTTCTGTTATTGTGAATAGGTTTGTTTTAGCTTAGATACAATACAATGCAATAATCTTTTTGACATAATGAGGTTACAGATCATAAGAAGCCTCTGAATACCAAACTAGTTAAAAACCTGCATGATAGGAGTTGAAGCTTTGACCTTCAATATCTCCCACAGCCAGAAAGTTTCCAGGTGTGATCCAATACAAAAAAAAATTAAATGATAGGGGGTACAAGTTACTCTCAGCTTCGTTAAGGACCTTTTTGCACCAGATATAATATTTATGATTTAGTTAAAAGAGGTGGAGAGGAGGAAACGAAGAAATTATTACAAAAGAAAGTTTTCCTTTATTATATAAAAAAAATTTAAGTTTTCGTATATTTTATTAACCACTTACCCGTATATTTGCACATCTTAGTTCGATATACATATTCTTGAAAGAGATATCATTGTCGATTTTGGTTTTCCTACTGGACTTACGATAATGTCAGTTTATCGGTGAAATTAAACTGATACGATGCTACCGCAACATCGTATCAGTTTCATTTTATCGATAAACTAATTAAGACGATTGATATCGTACTACAATGTTGCAGTGCATCTAATTCTAACACAGTTTCTTCTCAGGGAACAGTCAGCTATGAAATGCCTAGCGCGTTTTTAAATATTGACCAAAATATTGACGTTTAAAGGATCTGTCTTAAAGGATATATTACAGAAATAAACGTGTTTTGCGCGTGCAATATAGTTCGATGCAGTCAGCAAACTATCCATGCAACTGCAAAGAGAATCTTGATGAATAAAGTGTTGGATCAGTCGGTTCCCTTCTAAGCTGTGCTGATCCATCGTTGACGGACACGACCCGCCTTCTGTTGGGCCTGGGTCAAAAGAGATAACTATCTGCTATAACTTATTTTTATATACTTATTTATAATTTCATATTTCATACATGTATAATTTCTGACCTCCACACCGCCAAAGCCGCGGACAACAGCTAGTACCAAATAGCTTTTTGGACTGTTCCATGAACGATAATAATAATATCATGGACATAACATAGGTAGTGAAACCTAAGATGACGTAGGATGGACATGACAGTATAGAAGTTTTACGCCGAACGCTAACAATGGATCAGGATTTTGATACAGGAGCAAGGGAGAGCGTTTTGTGTTTAATTGTAATGTTTAATTGCTAAGCTATTTTATTTTTTAGACTGATGATTTACCTATGTTTATTATTTAGATATCTTATTAAGTATGTACTTTCTTGTTTAATTTTAGTTGCGTAAGTATTGCTGTACTTATAAGTAGTAGATTCAAAATGTACATATTTCGTTTTAAAAATATATTTATTTAGAAATAATATTTGGTAAGTAATAATAGTTGATAGCCACACTATCGAATTAGGTCTAAGAACTGTAAGAGGTAAAAATAAATAACCAAACGTTTAATTTTTTTTATCAATAACAGCTGCCCATCCCTAAAACAAAACAAGAATTATAATATAACTGATAAAGTGTGCACTTGAAATAACATTGATAACAATAATGACGCTTATCACTCGCTGTTGATATCAGTAACCTCCTTACAAGCAAGCCAGCAACTTGTTTAAAATGCCTTGTTTAAAAATATTAACGAATTTGCCACGGGCTAAAATTCCTAATGATTTTGTTAATAAAATTCTTCCGCTGTTGGCAAAAGTTGTAAGGAAGCCTGAAGATGTGAGTATATTGGAAATATTACAATCAATAAACAAGTTGTTTTTTTATGTTCCATAACTCTAGAGTATTAATGAGACCATATCAACGAATCAACTACCTAGCATATAAATCTTTTTTTTGTCTTTTTAATATAACTTCACTAGACTCTCGATGTGTGTATCTAAGTTTCATTGATAAATACGAGTGAATCATTATCATTCAAACCAATCATTCATAATTATTTAAAGCTAAGAAAATGCGACGTTGTAATTTTTTTCTTTTTTACTTACAAATATAGTTTGAATTAAATGTATTTATTTTTTATACCTACTTCACCTAAGGGGTTTTACATAAATAATCGTGACTGAAAAAAAAAACGAAATGAAAAAAAAATACTTGTCTCAATATACCCTAGTGTTCTGGGATACCAAAAAAAAACCTTGGATAAGTATTTATTGTTTCTGTTTTAGACTTCTTTCAAATTCTTGTGTCAATTATCATCATCGTCATCGTTCTGCTTCCTCGTCTGTCCTTTTTTGTGGTCGGCGCAAAATGTTTTTTCTTCCATACTTCTCTTCTTCATACATTAAAATCACATTACAAAATCAACAATCTAGTATTTTGAACTCTAAAAAATGTTAAATTATTTTTGAAACTAGTACAGTTCACGTTGGGTCACTTATAATAAAAGTGACCCAAAGTCAAGTCAATAATTCTTTCATTAACCCACCGTCCGTCGCTTCCCTAATTGAGTGAAGGAAAAACGTCGCAAAAACCACCCCAGCGGTTAGACCCCTGTCTGCCATGTATTTTTTTCTTTAATAAAAACTCTATTAGTCTAATTAGTACAAATATAAGACTAATTAGTACTTAATTAGTCTTTGTGATGTTGGAAATCGATATTAATTTTAAAATGTAATTTCATTGTGCCCCGTATCTTTGCTATAAGACTGGTAACTGGGAAGGTTGTAACATATTTGCAAGTGAGAGGTACCTAATGTTACCGGGGTTGCGGGAAGTCCTAAGGGGAAACCGTGACCCCTGGCACAGGCAAGGGAAGGAACACCGGCGGGTTTTATTCAGTAAGAGTTTGACACGCCCTTCCGCTCCGCCCAGAGCGGCAGAAGTCATTTGATGATATCCCACACAAAAAAAGAGGTGCCTAATGTTTGTGTTCAAACTTTCCTTTTGTGCATTCTTTAAAAAGGAGAAAACCGAATAAAATATAGATCTATTGTGTGATTATAAAACTAGGATGGAAGCTAACACTGAAATCTTGAAGGCTGTCATCTAGCTGATAACCTACCTATCAATGGAAAAAAAAGACTAACGTGTTATTGCACCGACCCATAATAACGTGTTATTGCACCGACCCATACTAACGTGTTATTGCACCGACCCATAATAACGTGTTATTGCACCGACCCATACTAACGTGTTATTGCACCGACCCATAATAACGTGTTATTGCACCGACCCATACTAACGTGTTATTGCACCGACCCATAATAAGTTAGTGGTTAGCTTTATATTGACTTGATATATAATAATAATTATATTGATTCAATAACTTACATAATCAACAGCTATATTATCTCATTTTCTTATCATATTTTGACAGAAATTTATCTGCGTGGTGTCAGGTGACTGTGCAATATCATTCGGCGGTCAGTCGACAGTCCCTGGCGCAGTTGCTACCCTGGAATCTATCGGAAACCTAGGGTTGGAAGAAAACAAGGTTATCACGAAAGAAGTCTCCAATTTTGTTAAAAAGGAACTGGGGATCTCCCCGGATTTGTAAGTACATACGATAAAGTATTGCCAATTGCTTCCGAGTGATTTATATCAGAATAAACTGTGGAAGCACGTAAAAAACATATAGGTACGTTTGTATCGCCAGAAAATTCTCTTGAGGAGCCTGCAACATGGATGTTATCAACAGGTTACTTCTCAGTTCTGAACTTCCGATCCGCTATTATAACAGGAATGTGACACATTCCAAAAAAGAATACCAAGCCTATTTATGTAGGAAATGATAGGTTTGTTACTTTCCGCTGAGCCTGACATCGTTCTCGATCTGAGTTATCGTCAGATACAATGTCAGGCTATGGTTCTTCAGACGAAGAACAGTGAGCTTCTTCTAGTTAAGTAGTTTATCGTGTATTTCGCTACGACATTGTGTATTATAACAGATTTTTTTTTCATGTACATTCAAAAAAATCAATTGAAATCATAAAAATCCACTTAAGAGCACTATTATCATTGATTAAAATAAAGAAAAAGTTTTGGCCAACCTAATCGCCCAAATACCCCGCGTCGTTCAAAAGCAATTGTCATGCTACGTTTTTAAATATCTTTCACGTCATCCCAAGCATACGTCATCTGTCTTACTTACACCGCAGTCAGCTTTTTCACAGTCTAATACAAACGCAAAGACGCCAGCATAAATTGTGTTACAAAAACACTTCAAGACCAGTCTGTTAAAAGCAGTACCTACCTTCATCGTGGAAGTATTACCATAACAACTTCTGATTGGTGATAAGATGGGTATGTCACCATGGCATGCAAGCTACTTGCTTACTTCTGAGCAAGTTACTGACATGTGTATTCCATTCCAGGCATAAGCACAGATATTAATCTGTGGCATAAGTCACGGAAATAATTTACCGTGTTATAACCATTTCATGCAAGTATATATAATATATTATAATTATACAAAGAATGTCAATTGTGATATGAATCTAAGTACGGACCATTTAGGTTGGTAGTCATTTTGCTTAACTATTAAGAGCGTTTATTTATTATGAAAGTGGTCAATATCGCAAATAGTTGTCAAATATTATTTCGCTGTTTTGATTAATTTGGCAATATAAGTCTATGGAAATATGAAATATGAATAACTAATTAGTGAACTAAAATAATGACTACGAAAATAAAAATGCAATAATGAATATCGTTACACCAAATATTTAGTTTTAGATGTAAAAAAGTATTTGGAAACTTTCCAAATGCCTTTTTAACAACTAAAACGGGTACAACATCAAATTCAATGTTATAATTTGCAATTCATTATTAATATTCTAGTTCGCTAGTTAGCCACATTTCTTATTTCCATAAACAGCGAAATATTTGACATCTATTTGCGATGTTGCCCACTTTCAGAATAAAGGCTTTTGCAGACCAGCGCGACATGTCGCGCGACACGTCACGAACAATATAATTTCTAAGAAAACTTCACGGTATAACAATAACCGGTGTCGCGTCGCGCGACAAGTCGCGCTGTAGGCCTAACATGACACACGTGACAATTTTTCTCTCTCGCGCGAGTAATTGTCGTCTATTTCAGCACTTTACTCGTTTTCTGACAGCGCTGCCATACAAAATAGTCGACTCGTTCTGTCAAACTTGATGTTTTGTCGACAAACTCTAACATGGCACCTTAGTTATCTCGATATTTGACGATCCAACACGAGATAATCTGTGATTTTTCGGTCATTTAGTCTTATTTACTCGTCCTCGATTTTGACGACGAGAAGAGTAGACAAAAATATGATACAAAAAAAACTCCAAAATAACATGGCAGTTTCATAAAAAAAATAATATTAATTAATTTAAATCATAATGTTACTTTATACTTGAATAAATTTTATTTTATTTATTTATTGTATTTATTTATTTCATTTATTTATTGTATTTATTTGTTTTATTTATTTATTTTATTTCATGTATTTATTGTATTTATTCGTCTGGTCTGCACAAAGCTTAACGCTCTTAATAATCTCCCGGACTCTTAAGTTGAGTACAGACCGTTCACTTTATCTTGTCCCTTGCGTTCATGTTGGCACCATTGCCTGCCTAGCTTAGTTTCAATAGTAATAGAGGTCAAAATGGCGACTGACAGAACAGTGGTATCAATCGCGTCACGGGACAAGTTACAATGAACGCACTGTAGAACCGATACGCCACGTTGCACGCTCCGCCATTTTGAATTCGCAGCCTTTGTGATGAAAGGGGGAAGCGAGAAACCCAAGGGTTAATAATAAAACTGTCACCTAAGCTTTGTACCATTAGTACTGAATTCCGGAATAATTGTCCTGTGCGTTTCACAAAGGACAAAGACATATCCATCCGGATATATCATTTGTATTGGTGTGTGATGTTGCTTGTCAACGGGAGGTACTCGATGGATTATATGTTGAAGTGCACTTAAGAAGATTGTATACAATGTAATTAGCGATCAATAGTTGAGTGGTTGTCCTACATAATGTGTGTACATAGGAAAATAATGCACGTATTGTGCTTAATGAAGGTACTTAAGCCTACTTCTCACAAATAATAATCCACAGCCCGATCTCACCAACTGCTGAGTATAGTGGGAATAAAGATGCACTTTTTGTGCCAATTCTCTAGATACATAAACAGCCTATAATGTTCCCACTGCTGGGACACAGGCCACCTCTCTTCGAGAGGGAGTGGGGTGTAATCTACCACGCGGGCCCAGTGCGGATTTGTAGACAACTACCTCTAACGCCTTTCGATAATATTCATAAAAATAATTGATAATATTTAATGCATTAATTTGTTTTGTTTCAGCTTCTTCCTCTCATTCTACGATATCGCGGCTCAAGACATTGGCAAAGGAGGAGTGACGATGGCATAAACTCTACAAAACTTGTGTATCGACTACTGTTATGAATATTCATACCTCCTTGTCTTAGTCACTTAAATGAGTATGCATGACAAGCAGACTACTTGAAAGATTGTTATTGAAGAGTCTTCTTAATAAACTGATAAAAAGTATTACATAAACACTTACGTTTCATTATAAATAACCTACCATATAAATCATAAATTATGCTAAGTGATAATTTCCGTAAATTGGTTCGATATATGCCAGTGACCGCCAGTATTATAGTCCAGACTCGCCCACCAACGAGCGGTGTCCTCAATTTGACGCATTATTAATTTATTATACATAAAACAAAAGGTATTTTAATAAAACACCGCGTATACTAAAATATCAATACATAAATTATCTTTAAAATGGAGAAGGTTTCAGAAAAATACGCTTGATAGATTTTGCGTCATTCTTAGTTTTTTATCCGCGTTATGCAAAACTTTACAAATTAATTTCACTTACAACATAATCTAAAATATTATTATATTAAGTTATTAAGAAAATGCTCTAATTTCACATAATAATATATTTATTACAAATAATTCACACTACTCGTTCAGACATGATCTTCAGATAAAAAATTATTGAAAGTCAGTTATCTTCGCCTGAACAGGTCAAAAATAACTTATGTTTTAAAACTAGATGAGTTCGGCGTTTCCTATCCGACTACTCTGAGAAGAAAGACCGAAACAAACACAGAGGTCACAGTCTCTTTTAAAGTCCAGACATAATCTTGGTCAGGCCTTATGACGAAGGATCATTCAGATTAATGTCAGAGATGGTCGTTTCAGGAAATAACCACAGATTTGAATGGACCTGTCCAGTCACTGCACGCATTTGTCAGTAAACGTGTAGCTCAAGTCAAGGTAAATATGCATTTTGCCTAGTCTCAAAGCATCGAAATGAATTTCCGAGGTCAAAGAGTTTTAAAGAATCCTAGGTATCTGGTCAACTAAGCTTTAAGAACACAAACTAAGAAGGATCCAGAATTAACACGCTTGCACATGGCATAGTTATTGTAAGTCCTAGAATCATGCAGTCAGATTATTTTGCGCCGAGTTTTATCACCGATTTTGGGACTGACATTTTAAAGACATGTGCGTTGATACAAGCTAAGCGTATGCTGAGACGCAGGTGACGCAGGTCCACGCAGCGCAGGGCAGAGCAGATTTTGTAATGCATGAACGTACTGACAGCTGCGGCGGCGGCGGTGCAGTCACGTGCGACATAGACGTGTCTGTTCTGCTTTGCGTCTCGTTGTAGAGCCGGCACAGATACCTGCGCGACGCATGCCGGTCGTCTCTTGTTTTTTTGCTGAGACGCAGGTAACGCAGCACAGCCGTCTATTGTTTGTACTAGCTAGGACGCGAATGTGTCTGTGTAGCTGTGTCGCAGCATACGCTCGCAGCCCTGTCTGCCTCGGCTGCCCTAGCCTGCAAAATCTGTACTGTGCTGTGCATCTCAGCATACGCTTAGCCTTACTGTTTCACGCTCCTACAAAAATCGGCCACTGACTGTATGCCGTCTGCGAACGCTTTTATTAATACCAACCACAACTATATCAGAGCCGGTCTACCTCCAGATAAATCTCCTTTGTTAATATTCAGAGCAAAGTTGTAAATGTGTCCTTTGCCATTGTAATATTATTATGAAAACATAAGTGAATTGAAATGAAATGAATTGTTTATTCTGTAAATACGATATCGGAATCACTTTTACAAGTCATATTAAAAAATATTAAAAACAAGCTAAATAAGTTCGGCGTTTCCTATCTGACTACTCTGAGAAGAAAGGCCGAAACAAACTCAGAGGTCTCTTTTAAATTCCAGACTTAATCTTGGTCAAGCTATACATATAAGAACCATGTAGATAAGTCTTTTGAGGAAATAACCACACAGATTTGAGTGGACCTGTCCAGTCAGTGCCAGCGTTTGTCGGCTTATTGGTGACTCGCCCGAATAAACTGGTACGAATCCGGACGAATCGACCATTTTAATAAATATTAGTTTTTCTTGAGGCGATTCGTACGAATTTTGATCGTGTGGACGAATCGACAACTTCAGCAATACGTAGTAGTAAAGTACATTGGTGCACAGAAGTGGTTAGGGTAAAATATAATATATTGAAATAAACAAGATGAAAAATGAATAATTTATTATTCAGATTAAAGGTTTTTATGGATTAACTGTAAAAATAATACAGGATGGCTATTTATTCACCTGCGTCCGTCAAGGGGGCCATTTTACCCGTCATACTGAACAACTTTCGCTATGAAATTCATAACAGACTAGACAAAAAAACACCCTCGAAATAATCCTGTTGTATAGGAATTTGTAATTATTTTCCCCGAGTCGGATGTAAGTTTCATATAGCGAAAGTTGTTTTGTATGACTTGTAGAATCACCCAGGCTTGATATTATTTTAATCACCAGTCACCAAGTAATTTTCTTTTTATCGTTGATTTAAATTAGTACTTTTTTTAATGCAACAAAATCAACCTAAAAGTGTCAAAGGGCTTTTCCGACATAAACTACGGTGCACACATACGTACAATGCTATATTTATCTACACATTTCGGGGATTCCCCGAAATGTAAGCAAGCAACTTGATTTATTTTCGCTCGATCATTCGTGATTGATTAGTGAAAACGTGAATATAACAAAATGGCTGTGGTAGGTAACCAGTAAGAACATACACAACCAAAGATAGAAGACTGTGACTGCAGCAACACCCAAACGGTTAATGACAATTTTAAGTTGCTGATGTCCTTATTTTTTTCATTGTTGATTTTTTGTTTGAATGAGACTAATATTGATAATTTTAGAAGAACTGCAATGTTGATTCTTTTTTATTTTATAATTAATATAAACAAGGGTTGTTTTTTTAAATAATAACCGACTTCCAAATTAAAAAAGATTGACATATGTAAATAAATTTAAAAACTCTGACTTAAATCAAATAAATCCGATTAAAGTATAATAAATTCGATTATTTTGAATTTATTGAAAAAGTCATGATTTTTATAAACCCTGGAATCACCCCCTTGATGGATGACTGATTAAAATGATCTCAACCCTGGGTGATTCTACACGTCATACTAGACAACTTTCGCTATGAAACTTGTATCCGACTGGGGGAAAATAATTACAAATTCCTATACAACAGGACTATTTCGACGCATTTTTTTTATGAGTCGGTTATGAATTTCATTGCGAATGTTTTTCAGTATGACAGGTAGAATGCCCCCCTTGACGGATGCAAGTGAATAAATCGACACCCTGTGTTATTTTCATCTGAATAATGATTCATTCATTTTTCATCTTGCTTATTTCAATATTATTATATTTTACCCTAACCACTTCTGTGCATTAGTGTACTTTACTACTAAGTATTGCTGGATTTGTCGATTTGTACACAAATAAATTGAATTCGTACAAATCGCCTCAAGAAAAACTTATATTTATTAAAATGGAGTGAATTCGGGCGAGTCACCAATAAGCCCATTTGTCAGTAATCGTGGAGGTCAACTCAGAACTGAAGGAGCTCAACTAAACTAGTAATTTCCTACAATGTTCAATTTTCCTATCATTTTCATGACAGTCGTCACTGCGGCAGGGCAGCTCTTCTTTAGTGCGCAATGGTCAATTGAAAACTCTTGAAACCCATCAGCTACCTTTACCTACAATTAAGAATTGCGAAATGCGAGTCGGTACCGCAGCGGCCTTAAAAGGTCTCCAAACCTTTTAATCTCACACTAAGGCTTCACCCGACACATACTTAGTGTATTTATTATACACCATAGTTTGGTGATCGAAGCATCAAACCATGGTGATTAAAAATATTATATACCATACTGTGTTCATTGTCTACTTCTGCAAGGAGTTCCATCGTTTCATTATTCAGTTAATAAAGCTGTGTATTTTTTTAACAAAATATAATGCAGCATAGAATCAGACATAAGAAAATAGATAGGTGTCCCGTACCTGCAGGTCGGGAGGGACAATGGAGAGGGTAGGAGGGCCATGGGAGGAGTAAACATTGCAAAATTTATTCGGTAAAACGTTTCCTGTGAATTTAACTTTTCAACAAAGTTAATTTCAACACATCCACAGTTTCCAATGTTATGAACTAAATCACATTTGAATTCGCAGGAATTTTGTTTTTTATTATTGAACAAAATTAATTAGGAATACCTACTGTGCTTAAATAATTTTTTTTGTCCGTCTTGTTTGTGAACTATTTTTTTTTTTGATGATGATTACGGCAGCATCAGCAATTACCTGCAGGATCTTACACTAAACATTTTTGCAATAGAAATAACATAAATTAAAATTATCACACAGTGAGTTTAAGATTTCTTTTTAATCTTATGAACTTACAAAAGTATACACTACACATTTTAAATTACTCAACTACGAGTACAAGGTGTACCTAATCAACGGTCCGTGGAACTATTGACGCGCCTGTCCCTTCGCTAATTTCGTAACACTAGCAATTACCATCTGAATCATTTGAAGGGTATTGCTAATCCTGCCGATCGATGCTGTAAAAATGTCATCTGACTGGCGAGCACGGCCTACTGTGACATGGCTCGAGTCACACATTTTATCACAGTTTATTCATATAAAATGTGCTTCTAACACTCCGTACTCAACTCCTCTTTCTCTCTCTCTTTCCCTTCAGTTTACTCGCATGCACATACACCGCACAAAACAGATACACACCAAACATACAACACAAATCACACGCACTCCACATCTTCATCACAAACACAGGCACACCACATCTACATTACAGAACACACACATATACTAACACTTCACATACTTAGTAAGTAAATATAAGTTAAGAGGGTTTACGTCGTTCGGCATTTCATACAAACTTACAAGCCCTTATTTTTCGAAATGACTGAACCGATTTTAATGAAACTTCATACGCATATGCAGGATACAAAGGTCTAAAAACTTAGTTAAGAACATTTTCGAAAAATTGTGTTACAGCCAAATTAGACCGATTTTTAATATTCCATAGAAACATTTTGATTTCCAGTTATCTGCTTTTAAATAAGACATTTCGAAAATGTTCTTAACTAAGTTTTTAGACCTTTGTATCCTGCAAAATCGGTTCAGTCATTTCGAAAAATAAGGGCTTGAAAGTTTGTATGAAAAGCCGTGCGACGTAAACCTTCTTAACATACGTTTGCACTTTATAGTCCTAAGCAGTCTCTTTTAAATTGTGCACCTTTTGTGGGAATCTGTGCTGGCGATCCTTAACACAGGTTACCTAATGTAACCTAGTTAGGATGCCAGATTCAATCCTCTTTATTGTTGAAAAATTATATTGTGTAGTAACAGACAGTACCACACTTTTTTAAATTAATAATTTTAATTTGAATATGTGATAAAATTTGTGACTCGAGCCATGTCACAGTAGGCCGTGCTCGGTAGTCAGATGCTGGGGATTGACCCTATGACAACTCACTTCACCGAACTTACTCACTTCAAGCTCACTTAACTAAATGAACATCGACTGTTCATAATTTTTCACCAGTTTACAATCTCGCGATTTAGTACAAACTTACGCCGTCTTGATTCTTACTTTGGTACAATAATCTTTGAGACAGTATTGGTTTTTCGAAACTTATTCTAACTGAAATAAAGTTCTTATTATAAAAAATAATAATTTAATTAAAGTTCTTAATTCTAACTTTGGTAAACTTAAATCTTCGAGACAGCTTCAGTATTTCGATACTTATTCCAACTACAATAGAGTTCATAATACAAAATTGACAAATTGGACTCGTTTTGCATTTTTTTTTTAATAATTGGAACTATTATATGTGTATATTTCACGATGTCCGAATAGCCACTACTTACCGAATAAATTCAAAAATGGAACAAAATTTAGAAATTATCTACCAAGTACCTAAGTTAATAATAGTAACTTAAGCGTATGTGGTGAAACAGGCCCTTACTGTGTCAGAATTAATTCCGAAATTCAAAAATTGCTCGATGGCTTAAACTTTGGTCTTAAGAAAAACCTCGTTTTGTTATGCCCGGTACAGATTGGTGAAGCACAACATGAAATGTAACACAGATTGAAACAAATTCGCATAGTTATAGTGTTACATTCCATGTTGCATTGCATAAGTTTGGCATTGCATTTGTGTTACGTGTCACTAATATACTGTACGTAGCAATTATCTTATCATATACTTTCGATTGCGCATACATTCACACTCTCCGTATTCCTTATGGTGCTTGCAAGCCACCACTAGCTACCACTCCTTCTTCATCGATCCACTTCTCTCCATCGATATCTTTCCAGATTGCAGTTCTCGCCTTCTCACCAGATAGCAGAGAATCTGTTATCTCTTCTACATCTTCTTCCCAGGCTACTGTCTCGTGCACCACGTCCACGACGAGGGCTGGTTCCTCTCTTATCTTAAGTTTAGACACTGGCTCTTCTAGCTCATCTGTAACGCCAGTAGCTTCCGAATCTTCATCTGTATTGCTCTCAATTTCGACGTCCGGATGACACAGTTTCCGTTCAATCCTGTCAGCCCTGGCCTTCCATCTCTCCAGGTTCTTCAGAGCCATTGCATACATGGGTCTAGTGTTTGGAAGGATCCGGTAAAGCATGCTGTAGCATGCTATACAAATTTGGCTCAGAAAACCAACCTGCAATGAACACGAAAATAAAAAGTTTTAAAAAATCGTTATAAATTATTTTGGGATATATAAATACGTTCATTAAAATTGCATCGCTTCCTAATATAAACAAGCATCATTATTTGAGTTACTCAAGAAATACGAATAACATTATTTACAATAACATAAAATCACGCCTATTTTCCCCGAAGGATAAGCAGTGGGGACCTACTCGTATAGTAGGTACACCCACATTTCGCCATGTAATAGGGGCGAGCCCCTTATATTTACGAATGCACTAAGTAATCTTTTCGAGTAACCTGCAGTACGTTATAAATTGCATTTTGTGAACTTGTGTTTATTGTTTCTTTATGCCTTAATCCCACCCAATTAAGCAGATAATTGCATAACGTTTATTAACGTTGTCCCACTGCAAGGCAAAGGTCTGTCTTTCCTCTTTCCTCTCCTCCCGGTCTACTGCGATTGCGGGCCAATCCTTTAAGAAGGTATCCAGGCCATCCCGCCATCTCATTCTGGGCCTGCTTAACGTTTACTTTTGATAATAGAGACAATGCCTCGCCTAATACATTATTTGACATACGATAATGGATGGAAAGGCAGAGAAAGGCCTAAAATGGATGGATTGAGTGAAGAATGATATTATTATGAAAGAGAAGGGGATAAATGATAGAGTGAGGTTTGATTGAACGAGAATGAGAGAAAAAAACCTATAGTGCCGACTCCAAGTCAACATGAGACAAGGGCAGGAAGATAATGATCATTTGAGATGCAACCATCTCAAACGATGTCTCAAGCTAAGGCCTGTATATATATACTTACAAGCCTATCGATCGGGCGGTAGGCGACCGTGGTAACTGAAGTCTCGGCAGCTAGTGAAGTAATGATGGCTACCAACCATGTCAGCTCATTTGAGATTCACTAATGGTCATCCTAGACGTATGCAAAATTGCGATGCAAACCGAGAACCTAAGGGGGCAAATAAAATACTTGCTTATGCAAGTAAAATTGCAGATTGATTGTAGAAACGACCAAATAATTTCATCCCGAACTGTAATTGGCTCTATTCAAGCTCTAGTAAAAAACTTTTAGAAGCTTGTAGTAATGTGTACTAAACATAAAACTTTTATAGTTTCTTAATAGCTTGAGACTATACTATAGCTTTAAGTGTAAGAAAATATTAAAATTTACGTAAGTTAGTTGTTATCATAAGTTTTATTTAGTGTTTTTTAGTCCATTATTAGCTTGTTTCTTGCGCGGCATTAATTAAATGGAAAAGGAGGGAGTGCAATATTGATATTAATTAGATAGGCACAGTACAGGTTTCCCCGTAAAAGTTGATTGGTATAAAAACATTGTTCGCTGAACATTTTTAGGGTTCCGCCAAACAGAACCCTATTACTAAGCCTCCGTTGTCTGTCCGCCTGTCTATTGGCGGGCAGCCCGCGCGGTTCATGAGATATGGCACCCGGTGCGGGCTGTATCTCATGAACGTAATAGCTAGACAGTTCAGATTGTGTATTTGTATTGCCGTTATAATATCAATATAAAAAAAAGTATAATTTCAAGGGGTCCCCATACAAGAAACGAGTTAAGTACTGAACCCTTCGTGTGCAAGTCCGACTCGAACTTGGCCGGTTTTTCTGGTTCTCGTTTTGATAACAATTAGGTACGTGAAACAGATACTGGTATTTATTTAAAACGTAATATTTAATATGTTGATTCGATAAGTACTGGTACTAATTGGACAGAATATTGTTTTGTGGTAATGTTACTGCCTGCTCGCTCACGTGGGCCAAATTGAGTATAATTTAAGGCTTCTAGGGTAATGGTGGCCCAGTGGTAACGCTCGCGACTTACAAGTAGTAGGTTGTAGGTTCGAAGTCTGATAGGCACTTTACTTTGTTTACATTATTTCATCACCACTGCTAGTAGCTAGTAGTACGGATTCCTTGACAGCGGTGAAGGACGCTAGCGGCATTGCATCACTTTCTTTTTCGTGGGAGATGGCCCGCGCGACCTCCTTCTAGTTTTGACGGAACCTATCCAGCTCGTCCCGCCATCTCCTACGGGGTCTGCCACGACCCCGCCTCACTGTCGGTCTCAGAGCATCAGTTCTGTGCTATTTGGGCCCACAGTTTGCCCAGTCCCATTTAAGTTTGAGCCACGCCAGCTATTTTTAACCGACTTCCAAAAGGAGGAGGTTCTCAATTCGTCTGTATGTTTTTTTTTTTTTTTTTTTGTATGTTTGTTACGCGATTTCTCCGTCAATTATGGACCGATTTTGAAAATTGTTTTTTTGTTTGAAAGGGTATGCTCCCGAGGTCGTCCCATATAAATTTTATTACTTTTACTTGGATAGTTTTTGAGTTAGCTTCAATAATACGTATTTTTCCCACTTAGTTTATATAGATGATATAATGATAACTTCCAATCACTGTTATTTACATAGCAGGTTAGTGGTATTCGAATTTGTATGGGGTAGGTACCACAACTAAAAAGTACAAAATAAAAACTTTTTACAAAAAAAAGAACAACCGACTTCCAAAAAAGACACTACAAAGTCAAAAAAACTTTTTACAAAAAAAATTAAAACCGACTTCCAAAAAAAACCACTACAAAGTGAAAAATAACTTTAATTTCGGAAGTCGGTGTCTTTGTTTTTTAATTTTCGTTTTTTGCCACCGACTTCCGAAATTAAAGTTATTTTTCATTTTGTAGTGGTTTTTTTTGGAAGTCGGTTTTAATTTTTTTTGTAAAAAGTTTTTATTTTTCACTTTTTAGTTGTGGTACCTACCCCACACAATATCCAATACCACTAACTGCAATAAATAACAGTGACAGGAAGTTATCATCATATCGTCCATATAAACTAAGTGGGAAAAATATGTATTATTGAAGCTAACTCAAAAACTATCTAAGCAAAGTCAATAAAATTTATATGGGACCACCTCGGGAGCTTACCCTTTCAAACATAAAAATAATTTTCAAAATCGGTCCACAATTGGCGGAGATATCGGTGAACATACATAAAAAAAAAAAAAAAAAAAAAAAAAAAAAACATACATAAAGTCGAACATAGAACCTCCTCCTTTTTGGAAGTCGGTTAAAAATAACTTTAATTTCGGAAGTCGGTGGCAAAAAACGAAAGTTCAAAACCAAATACACCGACTTCCGAAATTAAAGTTATTTTTGACTTTGTAGTGTCTTTTTTGGAAGTCGGTTGTTCTTTTTTTTGTAAAAAGTTTTTATTGTTATACGGCACAATAGGCTTTGATGCGGTTTTCATCAACATTTGGAGAATTTATTACGGAAGGTTTGGATGTAGGTAAAATACAAACACAGAAATCTCGCTCTTTTGACATGTCGCCATCAGTTCATAGCACTCGTGCGACGCAGGGGCGGATCGCTAGTAGGATATATTTATTAGCGGGTGATGCATACCTGGCTAGAAGGTTGTTCATCAGGTTTATTCCTGTCCATCATAGGTATCGGCTCCCTGGCCGCAGCCCTCTCCTTGTCCCCTTGGTCGTAGAACTCCTCGAAGATGACCTTCACTGTCTTGATCTGAATGTCCCAGGGTTTGGCTGATGCTGATAGGTCTGCTGCCGTCATGGATATTGCCATGGCTAGTTCCCTGAAAAAGTTTAGAAACCAGGATTTAATAGAGTTGTTGGTGCGGTGTGTCAATTTAAAAAATATGTTAGATCTTAAGCCACTGAAACTTATGGATTCACTCTACTACACACTCTCTGGCTTATAAGAATAATAATGCTCGTGGCGGCGCTGACCTTTTGCTCAGCGGAGATGTCTTGGCTTCGATCCACAAGTTGAGCAAATTGGGTTTATACATTGGGAAGAATTTTCAACAGCTGCAGCAGTCCAAATTTCGAATTTATGCATGACTCATGAAAATGTGCTTGTTCCAATTACATTGGACTTTAGCATGACAGATAATGTCGGAGTTGCTAGTATACAACTTCAGAGAACTCACGCGTATCATATTATGAAAATAGGTGTCATCATCATCCATCCTAATTTATTTGGGTTCGATTCCGTACCTATGTCTTATTTCATAACCTCTAGTAACGTAACCTCTTTTATGCCATATCGTCTTTTGAGTATAACGTTAGTAGGTATCTGAAATAAACTCACGTATGATTATGCAGATCCCAGTTAAACTGAGCTATATTGCCTTCATGGAGCTGCGTGATCTTCGCGAGGTTAGGGAAGAAGGCAGCCAGGTCAGTGGCCAGGATGCAGTGCCTGATGTAGCCCAGGATCTCCTTGTAGTCCTCGCTCGAAATGTGAGAGAATATATTGTGACCATCCTGGGAAAGTAAAATACTAGTATTACATACATACATACATACACTTACATGCAGCGCCCCTCGCACCGGTGCGTGGGTGGCAGCGAACTCGTACGAATCGCCTCAAGAAAAACTAATATTTATTTAAAATGGTCGATTCGTCAGAATTCTAGCTAATTAGAGCTAATTTGGGTGAGTCACCTATAAGCCGAACCTGTTAAATGTGCGTTTTGTTTGTGCAGAGTAAACAATTTTCAACATCTGCCTTGTATATATGTATATATATATATACAGGATGGAAGGGTAAACACCGTTGTCACTTAAACTATGGGTAGTTGGCTTAAATATAAACATAAAAAACCGAGTAAAAAAAAAATTACGTTATTTTCTTTAACAATATTAAAAAGGTTATTGTCCAACACCGTCCGCAAATTCATGGATATGCGCCCGCCCGAGTGACGTAATCGATCGCCGCCCGTCCTACCTACCTACACAACACATGAATTAATACAATACAACCTTTACCTGGCTTAAAACAGGCAAAAATACCTACCTTAGGAATTGCGTGACGATTCTAAATGTACATCTTTTTAAAAAAAAGTTGTGATTTTCCATTGAATTTATGTTCTATAAACGAAACCAAACCACTGGTTTGAAGGATAACGGTGTTTACCCTAACACCCTGTATAAGTATGTCGGAGGAAGCTATAAGTCGGGTTGATTATTGTTTGATTTATAACGCACAATATTACTTATTTACATTGTAATTACTTTTAAAATTCTTAATTTAATTTGTTTATTGTTTCTATAATTTAAAAACCTTATTATTCAATTAAAGTTATGAATATTGTAATTTACGTACCGACAATCAGAGCAGAGCACGCGTCTCGAGCGGGGTCGAGGCGCCATCTTTGATTGCATTTTTGATGGATAGTTTTTGCTACACATTATTTTTAAGATAAGATAAGATAAGATAAGATTTTATTTTTCTCACCACAATATAAAGTACATTTTCAAATGATCATAGGACAATACATAATAGTTTTATTTATACTGTGGGAGACTGGTGCCTAAGCTAGGCGTAAGGCCTGTATTTCAGGACACCAGGTCTCCACCCCTTTGGAAACAGTTACATTTACTAGAGATTATGCACTCGTACACAAATGCGGTAAGTTATATAAAATAAAACCAGAAAGAAGAGAGATTACACAATTGGTTGTTACTTAATCTAAGGTTATACTTATTCTAAGGTTAGTATGTATGTGAAAGTGTGTGGTGTGCGTGGTGTGTGGTGGTGTGTGTGTGCGTGTGAGTGGGCTTGGTGTAACAAAAGAAAAAAAAAAAAAAAAAAATGGTAGGGAGTTGAAGGGCTGAACGGATAGAATGGTGAAATATATAAATACGTAAATTGGATTGATCATAATTGTGTAACTATTATAACAAGCAAGTTATACCGTGACAGCTAGAAGTTTTTCCGTAGCTTCATAACTTAACTCCTGGAGCCAATTTCTAACCTTCATTTTACACTTCGTTTTGGTAAGGTCATAAATCGAGAGCGTTCTATTTATTTTATTGTAAAGAAACCGACCAAGGTAACAAAAGAAACGTTTTGAGAACATAGTAGTAAGTTGTTTACCATGGCGATCCACTGGGTCAAAACGTCTTTTACTTTGTAACAGCGAGGAGTTGAAGGTAAGGAGTCCATGCTGTTTTAGGGTCGTTTCTAGAACGAATAGCTGCCGAACAGTGAGGACTTTAGAGTCCTTGTATAAGAGTGCTGTGGGATATCGAAAAGGTAGAAAGGAAGATACCTTTAGAATTGCTCTCTGCGCTCTCTCCAATTGTATGATCGCGTATTTAGTTGCACCGCCCCAAGACGTTATACAGTAGGTTAGTAGGGACTGAGCGAGGGCAAAGTAGACCGATATCATCAGCCTGACGTCAGCCACATGTCTTAAAGTCTTAAAAACAAATATCAGTTTACGCAACCTGTTGCTGAGGGTGTTGATGTGTTCGTGAAATCTCAGGTTGTAATCTATTATAATACCTAGGTACTTAATACTGGTTGTTTTTTGTAGGCGGGTGCAGCCACAAGTGCTGTCATTTTGGTTAGAGCAAAAGTGGGCAATTATGGAATACACCGGCGTGGTTTGAGTTGTGTGTGTGTGGGACTTTAGGGAAAAAGCAATATACTTTGTTTTGTCCGCGTTTAGTGTGAGAGCATTACTATGAAGCCACCTCATCACAACGTCAAAGCCTGTCTGAGCATGTGCGTAGACTTCATGCCATGAGTTTGCGCTGAATAGTAGGGCAGTGTCATCTGCAAATGTTATTACTTTACCCTTGGGGATGTTGAGCATACCCAGCTCGTTGATGTATATGAGAAAGAGGGTCGGACCGAGTACGCTACCTTGTGGTACACCATAGGTGACGGTGCGCTCTTCGCTGACGATGTTATCGATCTTAACAAACTGGGTACGCTCACTCAGGTAGTCCTCAAATAGTTTGAGTTGTATGTCGTATATGCATAACTTTTGGGTGATAGCGACAGATCGAGTAGGATCTTTGAGTTGAGAGTGGTAGAAAAGTAGACTAAAAGTAAGATCGGTGCCCTGAACCCGCTGCTCGGAAAATGATTGTCTCGACGTTATTGTGAAGTGCAGAAATGTTATTTAAATCTGAATTAAAATAGTACGAAGCAGTGATCATTGTGTTTTGTGCTCGCATTTTACCCTAATGACGGCCACTAAGCCCGCAACCGCAACCACTGATGACGATGTCAACGAAAACATGCTTCTCCGACATGTATATGTATATGTCGCAGGCATATTGTATGATTCGTCATTTTACAAACGGCGCCGTCCGTTTACAAACGCTTGCGGTTTTGCAAAATGCCTAAGGCAAAATGTAAATTGCCTAGTCACTATACAATATGCCGCAACATTTGATGGACAATTCAAACGCCGTTTACAAAATGCCGCGGCAAATTGAAGAATTTAGTTCTATTTTTTACCACGCGCCTCGCTGTTAATCAAAACAAGAAAAATGGCGTCGAGCAGTGGTTTTGTGATAGTGAATAATATTGAAAACAGTGCAATTCTACGTGTGCAAAGGACTTTCGCAAAAAAAAAAAATATTTTATAAACATTTATTAAGAAAATTATACGATTCTCGAACGGGAACAGTGTAAAATGCCGTGGACAAATGACGAAGTTTTTGAGGTTATCCGGCACGTAAAAAACGCTCAAGTGTCCATGGAATCTGGTGCTCGCAGGACTAATGCGGAATATTATTGGTACAAACAGTATGAGAGTATTTTTGTTACTTAAATACTTTACAAGTACCTGTAGCAGTTACACCGCCACATACGAACGACGCATCAAAGACATGACGTCACATAAATCTTACATCGCGCAATTAGAGTTTACCGCGCGAACGACATATATAAGAATATCCGACATCAACTTTCGGGCAGTTGCCCGCCAGACACAACACCTGCCTGGTCGGAGGATCCTCCCTTTTCTATGGTGGATGAGTGAACTTTACACCCTGTCCCTCATACCTCTAAACTATTAAGCACATATTATAATTTACTCTTACGTAAGTCTTCATAATGAGTAGTTATTGTAGGTACCTGATTGCTCGAATAATATCTGTTTTGTCCAAGCTGTGTTTTTGTGATGGTCGCCCTACAATAAGAATGAATGTCGAAATTGTAACTATTGAACGAGTTGCCAATTTGCCTTAGGCATTTTGCAAAACCGCAAGCGTTTGTAAACGGACGGCGCCGTTTGTAAAATGACGAATCATACAATATGCCTGCGACATATATAATTCGTTTTGTTAGTCGCATTTCATTGAGCCTCGCAACATGATCAAACCATTTTCAGCATACTCTTTTTTTTTTCAGTACTAGTAATGAGAAAACCAACATGTCCCTACAGAACAACATTTATATGTATAAGACTCCTTAGCAACGGTTGATTCGCTTTCATAGACATGAGACATCTTGGTATAGGCATGTAATGAGGAGAGAGGAAACGCATGTGACTAAAAGAGTGATGAATATAAATTTTGGTGGATGGAGAGGGAGAGTAAGGCCAAAGAAATCATGGTTGAAAAAACTATTAGATTTTATGTCTCAAACATCAATAAAAACTGTTATTTCTATTTCTGTCTCTAAACCGAGTTTCTGTGTTAGAAAGAAAGAAAGAAATCGGCGTTTATTACCTTATAACAAAAAAAGTATATATGTAACGGGTTGCACTCCGGGAGTGCCGGCAGAAGTGAAAACTTGAACATTAAAGTTGTGCATTTTTGAATAAACACTTTTCATGAGTATGTTTGACTGCTTTTTTTTACCCATCATTAAGGGTAAAAATTCTTACCTTAAGAAGGGTAAGAATTTTAGGTAGACTATTTATTTTGATATTTACTTTGTCGGTTGCTAGGCAACGGATCTTATAGTCACAACCTGACACGAGTTTAACATATTTTACCCATCCCAAGAAAACTGCACAACGCCGCTAAAGAAGTTTTCACTTCAAAAAACAGAAAACAATGATTATAATGCCAAAAGAGCCTTAAGTCAGCTCAGCATAATCTCAGATGGCAACACAAAAACCATCTGACGCTGATTTTCAGTGTTCAGATTTGAAAGGAAGTCGGTATCTCTTCAGGTTCATGACATAGGTCTCTGGGATTTGCTATTGCAGCGTCATCTGCGATGCTTTTGGCTGAATGCCGGCAAGATTTGCTGTCAAATTAAATTAACTTTAGAATAGAATACCAGTTACCTGTTGCAGTATGGTGACAGTGATGTTGAAGTGATGGTGTTCGAGGGTGGAGGTGGTGTACATAGCGGCGAGGGGGGAGGCGATCTCGCTCATGTACTTGTTGGTGTAGCCTCGATGGTCCAGGTCGTGGCAGAGGCAGGCCACAAACAGGGCTAGGCGCTGGAAGATGAATGACTTTTGGTAAATTTTTAGTTATGGCATTTTCATCAAACGTTGGCATTAAAGATGCCGTAGAAAAAGCAAGAAAGACATGCAATAATTGTTATTAGTACTCGCACAGAAGGCAGGACCACAACATTACAGTATTAAAAGAAAGTAAAAGATTCTGAAGAAATCACTTTCAATGATTGAGTCGAGACATGAACTATCAACCAACACATATTTGGCTGGAATAAACAGGGATTATGCATTATATAGAGAAATCTATAATCAACACGGCACATAGAAAAAGAAAATTATTTCTCACCATTTTGTAATTAAAGCGCTTTCGATTATCATTCTTCAGCATGACATACATCGCATGAGCAACTGTCCATCCATGATCAAAGTTATGGTAGGGGACAGTCCGGTAGTTCTTCTTCACAGTGAGCACGAACCGCGTCAACGTGCTGATATCGAAGTTGGCCAGACCAAACAAGTTGCTGAACATCTTAATCACGCATTTACATTTTTCAAACTCATCAAATTTGTATGGGTCCAGGTAGTAATCGTCAAGGTCTGCCGTGATAGGTTCCTGGTCGCCCAACATGGCGGATACCTCATTTTCCCTGCAGGTGTTGTGGTAACTGAGAACTTCTAAGGCTACCCTGTACTTCTGTTCCTTTCTCATGATCCTGTCGTATAGCCTGGCGTGATGGAGGGCAAGACCAAAGAATGTGGAGAAGATTTCGAAGTGCACTTCGTCTTCATGACCAAAGCTGTGGTCGTTCCGTTTGTTCACCATCTGGACAACTCCGATCACTCTGCCTTCGACCTTGATCGGCATACAGAGGATGCTAATTGTCTTGTAGCCCGTGGCTTCATCCACTTCTCTGAAAAAGAAAACATTTTCATTTGGTCATCATTTCAACCAAAAGACGTCCACCGCTGGACGTAGGCATGTTGTGGTTCTGTACTTTTCGCATCCAGCAGATACTTGCGACCTTCACCAGCGGTCCACCTTGTGGCTACCAACGATGTGCCTTACGGTACGCGGTCACCGCAAATATGTACACACGTAATAACTTTAGTTAGAGCGGTGACCAATAATAGAGTAAGATATTTGTCTGTATCTTATGGATCAAAGTAGAAACATTTTCATAGAAACGATAATACCAGAATGTTTTGTTTTGCTCTTTACTTACAAGCAAAAAAAAATTCAAAGAGCGTTATTGCAATTTTTGTTTTCTTATGTACCCACAGAAAGAAAGGAAGCCCTAACATTTAACACTTAACATTTTGACGGTTGAAAAGCAAGCAGAAAAATATAAAAATTCGTCTTCAACAAGGTATTGTTGACAGATGAATTTTTCAATCATCCATAGAATAATATGCAACAATGGAATAGCAATTTTCATGCTCGGAAAGTAGTGTTTGTTTGATCCGAGTATAGGGTGGAAAACGCTGCTTCCCTCTCTAGGGCGGGAAAGACTCATAGTAATTGCTTCCCTCCCTAGGGCGGGAATGAATTTTAAAAATAGAACTTTTGGTTAATTTGGGCTACGAAACTTTTTACATGAAAAATATCGAATAGAAAAAAAATTAAAAGGCTGTGGTCTTGTGAGTGTATAAACAGCCAGTGCGAATTAAAAAAAAGAACCTATTAAGCGGGACGGCCCGCGGCGGCAGTGTTTCCACTTTTAGGGATTTCTCCCTTTTTTAGGGAAAAATGGCCAATAATAAGCATGATTTAGGTATATTTTATTTTGACATGGATTTAGGGAATTTTAGGGAAAAATTGAACTTGAGTTGGTAGCCCTATTGTTTATAGTAGGCAGCACCCAATGTACTACTTTACTCTATGGCAGCACCGATTGATTAAAGGGGATTCCCTGAAACTCGTAATGAATATAATTCGTCTAATTTTAGTTTACCATGTTATTGTTAATTTTTCTATTTCCGTGATGACATCGGAAATAAGTCGCATTATACCTAGAGTTGGTTTGTTTCGTCTCTCTCGATTAATAATGAATGTTTTGTAGGTATTTAATGCTATAAAAATTTAAAATTCCCTTAACCAAGGATTTTTATATTTTTTAGGGAGTTTTAGCTATAATTCATTTTGAAACTGGGGAAAAATCAAAAACGTAAGTGGAAACACTGCACGGCGGTGACTAGGCGCGTTCCAAATTTAAAAAAAATCACAAATTGTTCTAACCTCTCAGTTAATTTTAAAAAGGTACTACTCATGTTATTTATTAGTATTTTAGAAGTTTTACTATTTTATACTTTCCTTATATTCGAAATGAAAAGTAGAGTGTTTAACTCGGGTGAAAGACATCAATTCCTTTCGACCCTTGTATAACAATCTACTACCTATTCCTTCAAAACGATGTTTTTATCTGATGAAGCGACGACGCACGCTCTATGCGTGTTTATACACTTGGTAACCACAAGTAAAAAGCGCGTATCTTCGTGATAATACGCGAGTGGTTAAATCACAAGTAGGTCGACTATCGTTAAAACTAGTCAAAGACTTCACGAGCTTCAAAGGCTAAAATAAAATAAACCATGATCTTACCTATTAAACCGGTAATCTGAATACGCATCAGGAATGTTCATAGTTTCTCCAGACAATGCCACGTGTCCAGCTATCCCTCTATTAATAGGCATTCTAATCTCCTTCTTCTCCATATCCCTGTCATGTCCTGGCTCAAACTTTAGGTCGAAGACTGTGGAGACCAGCTCAAAGTTCCTGTAGTCCACCAGGAACAGGGAAGCCCGATCAGCATTGACCAGCCGCTGGGCGAACTCCAAGATTCTCTTGATCAGCTGGTCGAGGGACACCATCTCTTCGAATATTGCTCTGAAATTTTCAAGATGTTTTTAAAGTAAAAACCGCTGCAATCAGTCTCATTGCCTGTTTTAACCGATATACGAATATTCTGTATTCTGTGGGAGATATAAATGAAATTCACTGATGGCAAGTAAAACGCCTGCTACACGGTCGCCAACCGCGTCCTGACAGAGGTGACCGTGGTAGTTTACAACCGTGTAGATCGATGGTTTACCAAACGTTGAAACAACTTTGCCGGTCGCCAACCAAGGTCACCTCTGTTGGGGACGCGGTTGGCAACCGTGTAGCACAGGCACTTAACGGTGATTTAAGACTCGGGTTTCCTGAGACGCGGGAACGGACACACAATAACGCACATAACGAGTCTAAATAGAGAGCGTTTTTTGACATAAGTCAAATACTGGTGGAAATTACAGATTTTCATGATGCTGTTACACTATGACAGAACCGCTTTCCTAGGAAATCAAAGTCTATCTAATTAAAACAGAACGACCTACATTTCAATAAAAATATTTTATTGGAAGCGCCATCTAGTATTGATTCATGCGAACAATCATACCACCAAGGTAAAACACAAACGTTAATTCGGTTATTATTTTACTGCTGGTCAGTCAAGTGTTTAATCTTTTTTCACTAGTGGAAGTTCTATACTAAATACTGCCAAAAAGTGGTCGTACATCTGGCAGAAGATGCGTCGCGTATTGTCTGTCGCGTAACGCCAGAACGGACAAGCAGATATAGGTAATTCTTCTTCTTCTTCCTAGCCTTTTCCCAACTATCTTGGGGTCGGCTTCCAGTCTAACCGGATGCAGATGAATACCAGTATTTTACATGAAACGACTGCCTATCTGACCTCCACAACCCAGTAACTGGGTCATACGATACCCCTTGGTAAGACTGGTGACATACTTTCGGGCTTCTGACGACTCGCAACGACTTTCAAAGATCCACGAATAACAGCCGGGACCAACGGCTTAACGTGCTTTCCGAGGCACGGAGGAGTCTCGGTATGTAAAGATGGTCACCCATCCACTTACCAACCCCGGCAAGCGTTGCTTAACCTGATGGATCGACCCGTGCGGCTTATTATTACTTAGCCACGAGGTCCTCAAGGTAATTATTATAATTAAAATAACTTACTTAACAACATCCAGAAGGAAATCTGACATATTTCTCTCCCTCTTCTTATCTAAGTACAGATTGCAGTAGTGCAGCGCCAGGCTGCCGAGGACCAGGAAGTTGGAGCTGATCGCCTCATCCACGTCCTTGAACCTTTCGTGGACCCGCCACATTTCGATCACATAGCCTGTCTTTCCGTTCTTCATTAAAATCGGCTGGTACATCACGTGGTTTGCTTGCTTCTGAAAGAAAGCAAATTGGCGGTTGTGGCGTGTGTGCAAGGCTAATTATTACCTATACGTAAGATATTGTATACAGAAGCTGTTGATAAATCTTTATTGTTCGAGGCTTTGGGCCATCAGGCCGTTGGCTTTACGACCTAAGGGTCGGGCCACACCTGCCGAACGTTCCGCGGCGGAACGTTCGGTTGAATACGCTCCTAATGTTTTTCAAGTTACCTATGACACATCAGCCGAACGTTACGTCCACAGAAATATGACGCAACGGAGCGTTCCGCCGCGGAACGTTCGGCAGGTGTGGCGCTAGGCTAAGTGTATTATCTATGGTTACGACTTACGACCATCGGCCGTGATATTTGATTTCTTTCTCTTTCTCAGCTTTCACCAGGTTCCCGTCATGTGGAATAGTACCATCGACAATCATATCGCAGCGCGCTAATCGATCTATCACCACTATAATTTTATTTATTTAATTATTGGATCGCCAACAGAGGCTACACAATTACATGCAAGTTAACATAAACAGGGACAAATGAATACAAGTGTGCGCTTCTAATTATATATAGGCAACCACAAGATCATTCACTTATTATCAATGATCGGAGTAGGTAGATTGAATTGGGGTCATTGATCCGATACGTATATATTAATATGGACAAGGACATTCCTCCGGAACCACTGAATATATTGAAATTTAAGTGCAACAATTTATTGTGGCCATAAAAAGGCTAAAAATATTTTTTTTACTAATACTTCGATCGGAATTCGATTTTTTACTCAACAGATACTTAAATAATAAATTTATTTAGTTTTGTTATGTACCTTCCTTTAAATTTTGAATTAAGTAGTAATAATATCACTACCAACATTAACAATATTTAGTTGAATCCGGAAATACCGGAATTACTTTCCGGAAAAATGGCTTATCCATGTTATTCTTTCTGTGTGCATTTATGATACAAGTACCAAAAATCAATCTACCTACTCCGATCATTGCTTATTATCTAGGTAGGTACAACAAGTTTGACAAGGACGAAAATCAAAATACAATAAACGAAAATCATACGCATATCATAAACATTTTATTATATTATTTTCAGGGTTATTGGCGACAATAGTCAACAATCCCAGTACAACATGCCATGGTCATTTTCGAGAACCAGTTCCGGCACGTACTTGTAACACGGTACCTCAGAATCCACAAGTTTATATTTTAAAGCAAGTTGTTGGTGAATAATTCTGGCCACTTGGATAGGCCTGTGCAAGTACTCGCAGTTAGCCAGACGAGAACAACCAGAGAGTTAACATGTCTGATGGACTCACCCGGACGATGGCATGCCCGACATACGTCAACCGTCCCGTCCTTTATAATATGTCTCTGGTATTCATCCAGATAACTTCGTCCATAATTGCTCAGACAAAACCTTCAGTTTCCCCGAAAAGGTCATCAAAACGTAGGCAGGATACGGACGGAGTCCGGAAGAAATCAACACCGGGCTCGTAAAGAGCCCGATAGAAGCGCCCGTGAAGGTACTTGCTTTGCCATACATCCTTGCGGTAATTAGTAGTACGAGTACCTAAGTACTACAGGTATGCGCCCGGTCTCCTTAGCCATGGAGAGCGGGGTGAGCCCCTTGTCCACTGCGACCACATCACGGTGCATATATGCACTTTGACTTTTATAAAATATTCCCTGATACTGCACACCTCGCTGTTGGAACCCTTTGCATATAAAATGCCTCCACCCAATTTTGTTACATTATGCTAGATGGCGTCGAATCACAATATTTTTTTAGACGTTTCTACTGATAGCCTCTCTATAGTATCATTATTTCTATCCAGCACTTACCACGTTTTTCCCCAAAGACCTGAACAGCGCAACAGGCGTGTCCGGGAACCTGACGGCATCATCAGCTCTGGACACGCGTCGACATGTGCCTTGCTTGGCCACTTCCAGTACTAGGTGCACTTGGTCAGTGTATGCGCGAACTAAACTCCGTATTACGTCTCGAGATGGCTAGAACACAGAAGATAAGATGAAAACGGCCCTGAAAAACTGCCATCTCCAATTTTGAACTTTTAACTTTGTTTTCGTAATTCTAAACAGAGGTACAACATATTTTTTTTTTAATGTATATGTTTTATTTTAATCTGTGACATATTTTTTTATATAATTATTTTTTTAATAATACCGAAGTATTGTTATGATAAAGATATAATTTGTAATGACTTACCCTACATACCTATATCACTTATTAAAATGTGATATTATTTATTTAAAATTGATTAAATAGATTATTAATGATAACTGCAAATATCCAATTTTACGTACAATTAATTTCTATTTACTTAATGATTACATAGCATTATTTAAGATTGGTATTACTATCTTCTAAAACACATGAGATACGCAATAGAAATTTGAATTTGAATTTAAACCTTTTTATCTACCACGAAGAACTGCACAAAGCTGGGATGGTCAGGGTACAGCTTGTAGACTCTATGAGCGTCCACCCCCACTGAGCTGGTGATGTAGCTGGCCAGCTCCCAGAGGACAGAGTGCTCGTTAGGGTCCTCTTGAAGAACTCGCAACAGATCCTGGAAACGTTAAAGCCAAAGGCACAATTTCAATTAGACTCTGACTTTGCACTTTAGAAAGATGTCATTTTGATGCTTACCGTAAAAATCTCCTTTTTATTACATAACTCGTCTGTCTTCTTGCAAATCATGTTTTTTCTATGATTTGAGCTTGAAGGAGCAACCTGCAAGAAGATATCAAATACTATTAATTCAAATAACCTGACCCAATTACGCAGCAAAGGATGTAGGTAACGGAGACCATCTTAAAAATAAAGAAAAAAAGATTCAATAAACATTTATTACAGAAAAACTTTTTACAAAAAAAAAAGAACACCGACTTCCAAAAAAGACACTACAAGTCAAAAATAACTTTAATTTCGGAAGTCGGTGTATTTGGTTTTGAACTTTCGTTTTTTGCCACCGACTTCCGAAATTAAAGTTATTTTTGACTTTGTAGTGTCCTTTTTGGAAGTTGGTTGTTCTTTTTTTTTTGTAAAAAATTTTTATTTTGCACTTTTTAGTTGTGGTACCTACCCCATACAAATTCGAATACCACTAACCTGCTATGTAAATAACAGTGATTGGAAGTTATCATTTATCATCCATATAAACTAAGTGGGGAAAAATAAGTATTATTGAAGCTAACTCAAAAACTATCTAAGTAAAAGTAATAAAATTTATATGGGACCACCTCGGGAGCATACCCTTTCAAAAAAAAAACAATTTTCAAAATCGGTGCACAATTGACGGAGAAATTGCGTGACAAACATACAAAAAAAAAAACATACAGACGAATTGAGAACCTCCTCCTTTTGGAAGTCGGTTAAAAAATTCGATCTAATGGTGATTTTTTAAGGGGCAAACTATATTTCACATAAAACTTTTTTACGACTTCATTTATTTATTTAAACTTCTCGCACACAATGAGGTACAAAGGCGGGCATTCTCTACCAGTCAACAAGGGTGGCTTTGTCACGTTCTAGGCGATTGTTTGGTGGTTTATAAATTAAACCGGACACTTAACAGTTGCTCAGTTGGTTCTGAACCTAGTGGCGGCGGTGACTTGAAAGCAAACAATTTATTATTGCTCATACATTTATGATATTAAAATTTATTTACTGATTTTATTATTATTCGCTTAGTGGGAGCCGTTTTTCTTTATTAGACCTCCGTTAAAAACTGGCGGGGGCGGAGGCGAAGTAACAATCAAACTCAGCACCACCAGAACAAGATGCTGTTCATAAAAACAGATTGATCCTGCAACAGAATAGTAGTAGTACTGTAACTAGGTCACTAATGTGGATAAATAAATAGACGACGATACCTTTCGGTAAATATGTCTACGATTCTGTCTGTTTAATCCAATGACTATATTATTAATGCGAAAGTGAATTTTTTTGAAGTGAAAACTTCTTTAGCGGCGTTGTGCACTTTTTTGGGATGGGTATAAAATGTTAAACTCGCGTCAGAACGTGGCGTAAGATCCGTTGCCTAGCAACCGACTAAGTAAATATCAAAATAAATAGTCTTAGACATTACGTAAAGATAGCGCAGTAAGAAATTTTACCCATATGTATGGGTAAAAAAGAGCAGTCAAAACATACTTCATGAAAAGTTTTTAAATAAATATACTACTACCTACTACTATTAATGAATTATTGTATTTAACCACATAAATTATAGTACTTTTATACTGATAAATAAAGCAATTCGTGCGAAATTATTCCCTAACCATTCCAAGATATTCAAAAATGCACAACGTTAATGTTCAAGTTTTCACTTCTGCCGGCACTCCCGGAGTGCAACCCGTTGTTTTTTTTTGTTCGTTTGTTACGCTTTCACGCTAAAACGGCTGAATGGATTAAGATGAAATTTTGCAGACCATGGCCATGAACATAGGATATTTTTTATCCCGGATCGCAGACAAAGTCGCGGGAGACAGCTAGTGAAATATAAAGTATGTTGTCTAACCAAAACGAAATTCAAATGAGTCGTGAGATTTTGAATTGACAAAGTGCGTTAGTGTCTTTTAACTCCAGTTCAGGCGAACCTGTTCCCGGTAGTGTAAAACTATCGTCCCATCGGCCTTTGAGAGAGAGAGGAAAGACTCGTGCGTCTTTGTTTCCACACACACTTGTATACTATGATATCTCCGGCGTAGTACGTCATTTCTTCCTTGGGATGAAAATTCGTCCAGAGTAGGAAATTCTTTTTCTCCAGCTACTTACATAATTCCTCATAGTCTTCCTTTGCAGCCATTTCTCAACTACCTCAGCAGGTACTCGCTCCGATACGTAAGCGTCCAGAAAATCCTTATTGTTTTCCAAATAATTTGCCACTTCTTGTTCCTCTGCATCTGTTATACAAATTAAAATAATTAAGGCATCTTGAACATATTCGAAGATCTGTGACATCCAGCAAGCAGCATTGCGCCCGCGTAGCAGATTACAGCCTTCAGGATGGATGTCTGTGTTCCAGCAGTACCCATTATTGACTGGTAGTGCTAAATTATGTGATGATCGTGATGGCCCAGTGGTTAAGGCCTTGTCTCTCATGTACGAGGTTGTGGGTTCAAATCAGGGCAAGTACCAATGTGACTTTTTCAATTCATATGTACTTTTTGAGTTTATCTTGGATATTACTGACATCGGTGAAGGAAAAAAACATCGTGAGGAAACCTGGACTTATCTACTTATATCTATTTATATAATGAAAATGAAATGCTGTTCATTGATAAGTGGAGAACGGTGGGGAACGACTTGAGCGGCCAACAGGCCACTGCGTTGTTCCCATGCTCGACACGGGCCGCGACAGGCCTCGACAGGCGAGGCAACGTCTGGCGCGGCCTGTCACTTAAAGGGCCGTGGGACCGCAGCTTAATGCTGCTAACATCTTGTCGGGCGCTATAATCTACTCAACACTAGAAGTAAGGCACGTGTCCCACCACCGGCGATTACCGAGAAGCAAGTAGAGCTATCAATTAAAAACGAGTTGACGTCCAACGAGCAGCTATTGCACGACGGCGACGAGCGATTACTCACTGGTATGCTTATGTACCAAGCGTGACGAGAGTTTTGCACACTAAGCGAGTGTGGCTGAGCGAGTACTCTCTTTGATACCTCTTGTCGCTGTGACAAACGAGTACTCGCCACTGCGGGGCTAGCACAGGGCGTACCCAAGACGTTTGTGACAAGACATGATAAGAAAGAAAGAAAGAAAGAAAAATTGGTTTATTCATTACAGAAACACAAAAAGACATGAGTAAAAAAAAAATAGAGAACAGAAATAGTGCACGTCATGACTGTGATAAGAAGGCTTCCACTCAGCATATTTTATATGTTTTTGATTGATTGACATGATAAATTTTATCATGTCTTACAATTTGTCTTAAATGATAGCACGGGTCAATCATGTGATAAAATCTGAGGCGCGACATGGTTTTCTTGTTGCTAACTTCATAGTGTGATACATAAAAAATTAAAATGTCTATGATCAGTGAATATGCGACCAAATAAAATAATACGTTTTTATAGTGCAGGTTCATACAGTTTTACAACATTTTCGTTTTGTTGTGAACTAATTCACTTTTGACGTACGGACGACAGTCATTATGTGGCATTTGTGACAAAATTGGTGCGCCCATAGTAGCAAATAAGACATATTGAATCCCAAATAAACGTCAAGAAGTCAAGAGTTTATTTCACGCCGCCGTGCTAGCATTTGTGACAAAACTGTTTTATCGCCCAAATTGTGATAAATTGAGGGACTCAAGCTATCTCACAGTACGCCATGCTCGCTGCGCTGGTGTGAACAGTCATTGGCCAACTATTAATATATGTACCTATCTCTTTTATTTACACGGGACCTACGGGATCTTTTGTAATTTCTTAAGCGAGGATGTCACGTCCTCGTCGACAGTGGGACAGGTGCCTTATTCCAGAAAATAAAATGATGATTTCGTTAGATAAGATTTGATTTAATCATACCTTTGAATGAAGTCATGGACCTCGCCTTGCCACGCTTCGGAATATTTCCTGAAAATGTATCACGCTTCAAAAAAACAGTTTAAAAAAAAAGTAATACGGTTGGACACGAGAAGTCGAATTACAACTATGAGGTCCCATATCCAAATGTATTTTGTACCGGTGCATATGACACAGCGTTATTATAAAAAAATTATCTGCATGGCACCTATAATATACATATAGGTATTAAGTATACCCAAATTACCCAACAGTTTAAAAGCGCAATCATTAAGACTTTTTAAGAAATACCTTAAGGACGTCGTTTCTTCTAATACTTATAATAATTATGAGTTATAATTATTATTCTGTATCAGATTTTTCAGCAGTTAAAATATAGACACGTTATGGTATATTTTCCAAATGGTAATTTATTTTTAATATAGAGTAAGGCTGCCTGTCCTCTGGAGCGGTGAGGAGAGGAGAGGAGCGGAGATGTGCCAATATTAAACATTAGAATCGCAACTCTAGAGCGGAGTTTAGATTCTATTGGTTAATATTGGCACATATCCGCTCCTCTCCTCTCCTCTCCGCTCCAGTGGACAGGCAACATTAGGGTCATCAATAATTTATTTACTCTAATAAATTATGGGTGACCCTACATAAATATAATAAAAATGAAATGCTATTTTGTAAGCAGTTGGTAAGCGCATCACTTCAGAACGGCTAGACCGACTTGGCAATTTAAAAAAAAATATCGTATGGCTCCGAATACGAAAAGAAAAATTATGGAAGTTTGCCGGGAAAATTCAGGAAAACAGAAAGTGCATTTTATAAGTGAATTTTGTATGAGTTATTGAAATATGGACAGAACAAAGTCACGTCGGTCGGGTTCGGGTCAGTTAGTTATAAGTTCAAATTGCTGCCAAATGTATAGGTACCTTTATTCAACAACTCACCTTTATTCTATGCAAATAAACATTTTCTATACCATTCAATTCAATTCTGAATCGGATTAAGTTTCCAATAAACACAGAATTTCATATAAATTAATTTGTTTCCTGCTTATTTAATATTTCCAGCTGAAAATATTTAGCTTTTTGGTTACAAAGCTATCTCGAATTATAACTATTTTCATTGGATTCAGTTTCAATTTTCATAGAATTATAAAGCTGTAAATTATATTCCATTCGAAAAGTTTTTTTAATTAAAAATTGTTTGCGTTTTGAATTTATTTTGGTTTTATATTTTTTATTTATCAGTGTTGCCGTCTATCTAATGAATCGGAAGGATATTTACAACTTTCACTTCCTATTTGATAAGGTAGGTACTACAGAGAGCCCACAAACAAATTTTCTCTGAAATCAAAGATGGAGATCCAATGAAGCAGGTTTTCTTGGGTTACCCTTGTTTGGTATAACAACTGTAACGTTGTGCAACTGAATAGTCGAGTGTTGCTATAATGATATTTAGTAAGTTACTAATCACAACACTAAAAACCATGTCACAACACTATCTATCTCGATATAGCTCTTGGCCGTATTTAAGTGTATTATCTATGCTCTTGGCTCTGCATTTGACTTCCGTTCGCTGTACCGTTGACAGCTAACCTATAATCTAATATGTGCCCCGAATCTAGGGGTTCACCATACGGGTTGAGGGCAGGACCCCTTACTATTTCCTGCCGGCTACCTCAACCTAACGCGTAGCAGTACTGCACGCCTACCTACGGCCTACCGCCGAAAGCCTGTGATAAGCAGGCCACGTCTCCACGTGCTACCGACGCTCACTACCTGGCGTCCTACGAGGGCCGTCCGCCCTACTACTGCGGAGCCTGTGCTGACAGGCCCCCACGTCTACCACGTGCTGCCAAGGACGGTACCCTTCCTCTATCTATAAGTGCGAGTGCTCAGACACAGTGTACAGGACCTGACCCACGACCTAGCCGTGTTCTATTTATCCTAAATATATGTATTAACTCTTCTAGCTGTTTCTATTCTATCTACCTATAACTACCTACCTATCTCTTAGCAGCCTGCGCAGCCTACCCTGCGCAGCCCTAGCTGCTACACAACGTTTCGTCGAATGTTACTAATTCGAACAACGTTTAAGAAAATAATCAATTTGTATAATATCGATTAACATAATTTTCATTTCATCGAATATTTATTTGCGATAACAACATTTGCGCTATTGATCAAAAGGTATAATGTTCATTTGATGTAGTGATCAGGTGGTATAACATGTATTTTATCGAATATTCAATTGGTGTTTTATTCAATATAACTATTAGGGCACTCCGACCATATAGGTAAGTTTAGGTTAGAACTGTGACCAACTACGCGCGAGCCGAGCGAGCGAAGCGAGCGGTGCCGCGGCAGCGGCCGGCGAGCGCTACATCGAAATTGGTTGCAGTATCAAAATTAGGGCACTCCAACAGATGAACCGCTTTCATATATCTTTCGACTAAATCATTATTAGGGTTGTACGTTGTTTTATAGAAAATAGTTTTATAGAATTTCGCTACACATAAAATTTTTCATATATTATCATTTCACAGAATAATCAATACGCAGAATACTTACTTTGAATAAACTTTAATCATTGATTTTTGTTACAAATAAAATTAAAAGTTTCGATATTCATATCATAGAATAACAAATCAAATATTCTTTATTCTCATACTGTTTAGTTAGTATAAAGCTTATTACCAAGAAAATCCCCAGTGCCCTATATTTTTGATACTGCAACCAATTTCGATGTGGCGCTCGCCGGCCGCTGCCGCGGCACCGCTCGCTTCGCTCGCTCGGCTCGCGCGTAGTTGGTCACAGTTCTAACCTAACCTAACCTATATGGTCGGAGTGCCCTAATAGTTATATTACCAGACAATACACTACACACACACACACACACACACGCTATATACCGTAGTATAGTTATATGAAAGCGGTTCATCTGTTGGAGTGCCCTAATCTTGATACTGCGACCAAATCCGATGTAGCGCTCGCCGGCCGCTGCCGCGGCACCGCTCGCTTCGCTCGCTCGGCTCGCGCGTAGTTGGTCACAGTTCTAACCTAACCTAACCTATATGGTCGGAGTGCCCTAATAGTTATATTACTAGACACTACACTACACAAACACAAACACTATTGTTGTTTATAGCATAACGTCTATTCTTACATTTTCGTTGAAATAACTGAACAAACAATATTCGTTAAAAAATAATTCTACTGTTTGATAAGTTTGTTAAATAAAAAAATGTGATTAAAAATTCATTGAATTGTGTTTCTGTGAAATAATGTTTCATCCAAGTAAATAGTTGTTGAAACAATAATATTCGAAATAAAAATATAAGAACTAAATAAATATGAAACATTTTGGTGCGAAACGAAATTCTATGTAATTTCTGTCTGCGAATCAAGGTGACACCCATTATTAGTCTAGTGAAACATTAGTTAAATGAAATTAGTGCATTTGAAAATTCGGTCAAATGACATTAGGTATTTCAAACAAATAAATATACTAAATAAAAATCTACCAATTAATTACTCGGTCAAATGAATACGAAATGACTTTATTGCAACTAAAATTAGCTGAAGTGATTTTCGACGAAACGTTGTTATACCAAACAAGGGTAAACCGGTTTTCTTATCATCGTTGCTATAAACATGCCAAAAAATAAGCGACATATTTTCATAATGCGTAATTTAAAAAAAAGAACAACCGACTACCAAAAAAGACACTAAAAAGTCAAAAATAACTTTAATTTCAGAAGTCGGTGTTTTTGGTTTTGAACTTTCGTTTTTTGCTCTTTCTTCTCTTTCTCTAACTTCTCCTCCTTTTTTGAAGTCAGTTTAAAAGTGCAAGATAAAGGCGGAAACATATCTTAGAAAAAAGTGCGTGCTAAGTAACGTTAAAATATCTGGATCGTCCCATCTGCACTTAGACTAACCTGAGCTTTTCTTCTCAGTCCTCACTGCAGACCAGTCCAGATAGATGGAGTGCTTCTGGCGACATCCACTGTGGAACCGTGACCAGCTTTTCTCTTCTTTAGGAGTTTGGTACACGGGTATGTTGTGTCCTGTTCAGAGACATGTAAAATACAGGGTGGCAGGGACATCGACGCGAAGCTTGATACCATGGATTCAGTACATGATTCTGAACCCCCCTGCGTTGAAATGTTTCGTCGATTATTTAAAAAAAAATCAGCTGTTCCATACATTTTGACCGCGTAGGTATTGCATTTTTCCATGAAACAGCAGATTAAAAAAAAAAATAACCGACAAAATATTTCAACGCAGGGGCGTTCAGAATCATGTACTGAAATCTGAATCCATGGTATCAGGCTTCGCGTCGATGTCCCTGACACCCTGTATAAATAAATACTGCATCTATATACCCATCTCTTATGAATGGTCTCATTTGTGACTATTTCTTATCTTTTTTTATATTAAGTATGAAGAAATCAAGGCACATTCAGAGTTTGACAGTCTGGTTTTGGCCTCACGGATACCTTGTGTATGTTTTCAGTGGAAGGCTGCAAAATAATCAAATTTTACCTCTTTATAATATTATAAGTTTAGATGAGGATGGTTACCTGAACAGCTGGCGGTATCTCCATAAATAGGAGGCAGCAGACGAGGCGAGCGAGGCCCCGGAGACCTCGCCTTCACATTACATCTTGATGATTCTGGCTGGAACACAAAGATTAAGTTTAAAGAATTAACATCACGCCTTTTTTCCCCGAAAGATCAGCTGAGTGCTGAAGTGAAGTATAAACCAGCAACATATTACATCAGGTATTTTTAAGCTCCATGTTGTGACAAGCGAGCTTATCGCTCGACCTGGGAACTGACCTCACGCGCAGCAGTAACCGTTGCAATCACCAGATACCAAGGCAGAAAAGAATCAGAGCGGATAGTTAAGTTAGCAAAATATTAGGTGTATAGGGTGAAATTAAATTAGCTAGCAAAACTCTACAGACGTGATGGGTATCGAAATCGAAACAGGATAAATTAAAAACAAAAAAGATTTTGTGGTAGCGACCTCTTCTAGTGTTGTTACTTGAAGTATGAGTTGTGAAAATCCGTTATATCGTATTAAAATATCGATACCCATCACGTCTACAGTTTCACTAGCTAATAATAATAATTTAGTTCGACCCTGTGAAGTTTACACAAGAAAAAATTGTTTTTTTAAACTGGTATTTCAAGTGGCTGCACTAACTGCGGTCAATGACCCCACAAAAAAACATAATCAAATTTATTTATTTTTTAGGGTTCCGTAGTCAACAAGGAACCCTTATAGTTTCAACATGACCGTCCGCCTGTCTGTCCGCGCTTTAGCTTAGATACTGTTAGCACTAGAAAGCTGTAATTTAACATGGGAATACATTTATAATAAAAAAGCATTTAATTCAGACTATTTCAATGTCCCTATTTTGTTAGTTATCATTATCACATTATCTTAAAACTATGTTAGTAATGAGGAGATCAAATGTAAATATTAAAGTACTTAACATAAATATCGAAAAAATATCTATACATCTATATATCAGACAGAATTGTGTGGAAGAGGGAGGCCTTTGCTCTGCAGTGGGACAAAACAGGCTAATTAGTAGCTATATAAAAATCAATTCTTGCAAAACCTTGAAATGGCTTAACCGATTTGAATAATATTATTTTTTGTTTTGTTCGCCGCCATAGAGGGGTGGTTTAGAGGTTTTTTTTTTTTTTTTTTAACCCAAAGAACAACCGAAAAATCGAAATTGAGATTTTGACCGCCACAATTGCGGCGATAAGTACCCTCTTTGAGGAGTGGCTTGAGAAGCGCCACGGCGTCCTCACCTTCCGCCTGACGCAGGTACGGTTGTTTCGGAAGGTTCCTGTTTCTCATAAGGTGGGAGGAAACGCCCGGGTGTCACCATAGTGTGGATCGCCCGGAGGACACCATAGCCGCCGCCGCCGTAGGAGACGCCCCGGGCGTCGGGAATTGGTAGCAGATTTCCGGCCACCGTAGGCGCGGGCTTACGGACGGAGAGCAACGGGCAGCTCGCCGTCCGATAAGGACCAGGCCCGGGTCGACGGCGCGTCGTGTTCCACGCGCGCCTCAAAGAGATGTCAGCAAAACTGACGGGGTCCGCTAGGGCTGATACCTACCGGGGTTGCGGGTAGTCCTAAGGGGAAACCGTGGCCCCTGGCAAGGCAAGGGAAGGAACACGGGTGGGTTTTAGTCAGTAAGAGTCTGACACGCCCTTCCACTCCGCCCGGAGCGGAAGAAGTCATCAAAAAAAAAAAAACAGTACGACGGTTGACGGGTCAGCTAATAGTCTAGGTCTAGCTATTTTAAGCAGCAATATGTTTTAAGAAGTAATGCTACTCACATCCTGTCAGGCGTTAATACTTTGCTGGGTATCTATGTGACCATAATGAGTACAGTATATCCAGTGACCATAATGACTGCAATCAATCTGCCTAGCCGTTTCCCAACTATGTCGGGGTCGGCTTCCAGTCCAAACAGATGCAGCTGATTATCAGTATTATACATGAAGCGACTGCCTATCTGACCTCCACAACCCAGTTACTGGGTAACACGATACCCCTCTCAGGCTTCTGAATAGCCACAATGACTGTCAATAATCTACGAATGACAGCCGGGACTATCCGAGCGGACGGAGTGGTCACCCATCCGTGAATCGACCTCGGAAAACGTAGCTTAACCTTAACCCGTGTGGTTGTTAGTATTTAGGCACTAGCCCCTCTAGTATAAAGACATATAACATAATGAGCCTATTAATGTTCCCACTGCTGGGACACAGGCCTCCTGTCTGTAAGAGGGAGTGGGCTGTAATCTACCACGCGGGCCCAGAGCGGGTTGGTAGATGTCACATGTCTTCGAATTTTTGGTTCTAAGACATGCCGGTTTCCTCACGATGTTTTCCTTCACCGTTTTGAGAGCAGTGATGATGAAATTATTTACACAAAGTAAAGCGCCTGCTTGGGTTCGAACCCACGACCGTAAGTCGGGGCCGTTACCACTGGGCCACCACTGCTCTAGTAGTAGTAGGACTACAATATTAACTCATAAATGATGACCATCAGCCGCATCATGAATGCACCGGAAGCCTCCATCACTTCGGACAAATTGCCAATTGTAGAGGTGGTAAGTAAAGTTCATTAATATTATCAGTGGACATTGTAATTTGATAGTCGTTAGGGTAGTCCTCCTCTATATTTTGCAAAGACCTTCGCAGGAATTGCTCGGTAATGTAATAACATAATTAAATTGAATGTTGTTGGTATTGATATTCTTGCTTGTGGAGGCTTTTAGGAGGAGCTCGTCGCTAAGTAATAACAGCCGCACCGGTCGATTCATCAAGCCGCTTGCCGGGGTTGGTCAGTGAATGGGTGACCATCTTTACATACCGAGACTCCTCCGTGTCTCGGAAAGCATGTTAAGCTGTTGGGTTTGGCTGTCATTCGTGGATCCGCCGCAGGAGCCCGCAAGTCTGACACCAGTTTTACCAAGGGGTATCGTATTACCCAGTTACTGGGTTGTGGAGGTCAGATAGGCAGTCGCTCCATGTAAAATACTGGTATGCAGCAGCATCCGGTTAGACTGGAAGCCGACCCCAACATAGTTAGGAAAAGGCTAGGCAGATTGATTACCTGTGGAGTTTTTTAGATAAAGAACCTTATTTGACTGGAAATGATGTCCTTGTTGACTAATTATTCATCAACGTAGTCATGGTATAGATAGTGACATCCACTCCTCTTCCCAATCGTTTATAAGTAGTACAGCTTGCAGTAGAGTAAATCGCGTTTAAGGCTGGTTTCACAGCTGTCCGGGAGACCCGTACGGACCGTCCGTATACGGGAGGTCCCTGTACCTACTACAAAGTTATCCCTCATTTTTTTTTCGACTTTGTTTTTCATCTTGAAGTTTCTAATGTTTACTTGCATGCCTAACGGAAAGGTTGCCGATAGAAGGTAGAAGCAGCGGCGTTGGCAGACCAATAGCCAGCTGGCTGGACAGCCTACAGAAGATCGTGGGGAAGACCTGGATGAGACTCGCACACACCAGGGAAGCATGTCAAGCATGGCACAAAAGGAGGAGAAAGGGATGTTGACAAAAATTATTATTGTCCGTCATATAAATAATTAAAAGAAAAATGACACATGTTTTCTTTTATGACGTACTTAATCAAAAGATAACGACAATACATTGTACTAAAATGAGGCATGACGTCACTCCCCGTTAGATTTTATACTGACTTGTGACGTAGCGAGCCCCTACTCCCCAACTTTAAAGCGTTTATCTAAACCAGTTTTTATTAATAAGATTCAGCAAAAAATACGTGTCTAATATTTTTTTATGATCTGATTGACGGACTAAATAAAAAAAATAGAAAAAAAATAATAATAAAAATAATAAAAAAAAACACAAAAAAAATAAATAGTTAATAAAAATATAGAATAAATGACTTTTGAATTTGAATTTAATAAAAATAAAAAAAATAGAAAAATAAAAAATAATAATAATAAGGATTTTTATATTTTTAAATGTTTTTTTATAAGGTGCAGCGGGGCAATCTCGACAGCGGGAAATTTCAACTAATCTTAATAACTTCTACATTTTACTTTATTTGAATAAGTGCCATCTATGACCGGATAGCTCAAAAGCAATTTCATAAATTCTACAAAGATGGCACTGCTAGACCCAATACTGTTTGATCGACACGGCCATTTTGTTTTCTTCTCTTTTTCTTGTTTGCACGTGCAAATTAGTGTCTCACATTTTTGCGAAAAAAAGTTGTAATTAATGTGTTTTTCGAAGATTTTCAAAGGTAAGACATTTAATTAAAGCCTATTTCATGTTTTTGGCTATTTTTTTCTGTTATAACTTGCGTTTTAACAGCATTTTGGTGTGAGTTTGAATAACCCCACCTGGATTGTAATGGCGGCTAATTTCGACTTTTTTGCAGTTGTAATTGCCCCACCAGATTTTATATGGAAATGAACAAACACTAGTGATGTGCATGTTTCGATATGTTTTGTCGATGTAAATACTTTACAAATATTTAACTTGTAGCTATATTATTGTAATCTTTCTATTCGCAGGATCGCAACACGATTCAAATAGATGCATTTCGAGGGATTTTTCAATTTCTTACTACTTTATTAATTTATTGCAGACTAGCTTCTGCCCGCGGCTTCGCCCGCGTGGATGTCGGAAATTATCCCACAGGAACGTGTAACATGTCCTAAATCAGCGGGGTAATTGCGTAGCACTTACAATAGCAATGGGTTTCATTTTGACAGTTCAACAATTAATTGCGTTATTTACGTTATTTCTCGAACATAATTATTAAGCAAATAGCTTCCACTCGGCGCTCTGGCGCGTCATCCCCTGGCTGGCCCGCCCCTCCACCCTCGTTCTGTGCGCCGTCGACTCAATATCGCAGGTCATTCTTATCGTTCTAACTTTTAAACTATTTGTCCAAATTACTTAGTGTAAAAGACAAACTTTATCTACATTAAATACCAAAAGCGATGAAGGTATTTATTTTGATAAGAATTAACTAAATACTCTAAAATATGCAATGTAAAAAAGTATTCAATTTAACTGTATTTATATTTTGGTTATAAAGGCTTCCATATAAAAGGTAGATATATGCTGTCGCGGACTTTTATTTAAAACTCTTTAAGACAAACAATCCCACAATACATTTTCTTCATGTAACTCTAACGGTTTAGGCAGCGCACGCAGCATACGGTGGAGGTCTGCCCGGCTTGGGTGGACCACCGCCGTGTCCTCGTGGAGGCGATCGGCGGCGGTGACCTCTCGCGTACGGCCCTGGTTCAGGCCATGGTGCGGAGCGAGACGGCATGGCAAGCCGTCACCTCCTTCTGCAAAGCAGTAATACTCGCAAAGGAGAAGGTGGAGCGCGCGAGGGAGTGGCAAAGGCCGCGCCCTACCAGCCCTAGCCGCCGCCGCCGGAGGAGACGTCCCGGACGTCGGGAATTGATAGCCGATTTCCGGGCACCGTAGGCGCGGGCCTGCGGACGGAGAGCAACGGGCAGCTCGCCGTCCGATAAGGACCAGGCCCGGGTCGACGGCGCATCGTGTTCCACGCGCGCCTCAAAGAGATATCAGCAAAACTGACGGGGTCCGCTAGGGCCGATGCCTGCCGGGGTTGCGGGTAGTCCCAAGGGGAAACCGTGGCCTCTGGCAAGGCAAGGGAAGGAACACGGGTGGGTTTTAGTCAGTAAGAGTCTGACACGCCCTTCCGCTCCGCCCAGAGCGGGAGAAGTCATTGGATGATTTCCCACCCAAAAAAAAAAAAAAAAAGGCAGCGTACGCAAAGATAGATCTCAGGGGGCAGGAATTTTTCCGACTTACTTGATACTTATCGTTATATTATGGCCAAATCACATAAAATCTTTATAAATTGTAGCCTATGTGTTATTCTAATGTATAAGCTACATTATTGTAAAGTTTCATCAAAATCCGTTCAGTAGTTTTTGTGCGAAAGAGTAACAAACATCCATCCATCCATCCATCCATCCTCACAAACTTTCGCATTTATAATATTAGTAGGATCAATGTAGGGCAGTGTTTTTCAACCTTTTTCATGACTCGCCCCCCTTAGAATAAAAAAATTTTTCGCGACCTCGACCATTCGAGAACGATTTGAACTCAGTCCAGATTCCCGCTGAGTCGAAGTTTCTGCAGCACGAAACCTAGCCTGATGTTCCCGAGTTGCAGAGAGCCTTGCCTCACGACCTTCCTCAGATTGCTGTGATCGAACTAATCTCATCCTTTTAGCATTTCCGCTACATTGGGAGTTTCAATTGGGAGAGGTTGGATCTTCTTCGAGGCATTCTTACAATAAAATAGTACTAACTACTTAACACACAGTTATTTAGTAAACACGTACTATCGTAAACAATTAAATTATAAATACTTACAGATTATTATACAGTCTAAAATTATCACAGTTTAAGTAATAAGTGTTAAGACGTGTAAACCAAACGTACTAACTTTATAAAACAAAAGAATTGCTAGTAAAATTAATTACTAACCTGAGCTAATAAACTTATAATAAAGAAAATCAAGAAAAGAAATGCCTAACCTATACCAAATACTTATAATATTTATATACAAACCCTAAATAAAAATTAAGATAAGTATACCGAAAATCAAGGAAAGAAATGCCTAACCTATAACAAATGTTCGCCGTGATTCTTTAAATTGACATAACTTTTTTATTTATGAACCGATTGACATGAAATAAACACTAAATGTTAAGTGAAGCTTACTACAACATATTAGTGAAAACCGCATCTAAATCGAATAAGCCGTTTCTGATATTAGCGTGCACAAACACACAGACAAACAGACAAACCGACAAACAGACAAACAGACAAACAGACAAAAAAAAATTAATTACAATCTCGGGTTCAGCATCGATATAATAACAACCCCTGCTACTTTTTTTTCATATATTTCCATTGTACAGACACCACTTTTCTACAATTTTATTATATGTATAGATGGTTCGCCACTATAGAAAAAAACGGACAAGTCATACACAATGGCAGAATTGCAGCAAGAAATAGAATAGAATAGAAATAGAAAGCATTTATTTGTCAGAATATTGTACAAAGTTGTTATGTGCATTATGTATTACGATCATAATATTCTACCGTTTCCGGCGTACAAATATGGTTTGTTAAATTGTGGGTCATCATTACATTAAAATTGAATTATTAATCATTAGAATTAGAATTACAAAAATAATTTAAATAATTTAAAAAATATATAGTTGTAAGAGAGAATAATTATATAAGTCAGAATTCAATAAGGTCAAGGAGATAAAATATGATTTATAGGCAATAATGTCAGATATTTAGGTAAATTTTTCGTTCATAAAATCTTCAGTCGAGTAATAACATTTGCTTAAAAGAAAGTTAAACAATTTACATTTAAATATTCTGAGGCTGAGAGTTTTGAAGCCATCAGGTAATTTGTTATAAACGGTAATAGACATACAGTATACATTATTAGAAAATAATTTAATTCTACGCCTAGGAACATTAAGCATATGCACTTTGCGGCTGGGTCTGGATACAACATCATTAAACAAGTCAAATTCATGTCTGTTTTGGTGTACAAAGATACAAATTTCAAAAATGTATAGTGCTGGAAGTGGCAGTATTTTAAGTTTTTTAAATAGTGGAACACAACTGTCCAGTGGGTGCGCTCCACAAATTGAGCGCACGCATTTTTTCTGAGCTCGAAACACTCTCTTAATTTCAACCGAATTACCCCATATTATAATGCCATAGCGCAAAATTGATGAGACGTAGCCATGGTATGCACATAGTGCCGCATTAACACTAGCCACACGTGTTAGTCTGTATAAAACAAATACAAATCTATCTATCTTCTTACATAAATCATCAACATGAGATTTCCAGTTACAGTTTTTGTCAATTATTATCCCCAAGAATTTTGCATTATCGACCTCTTCTATTGTCTCATTTCCATATTGTATTTTAAGCCGTGGACGCGTACTGTTATATGTCTGGAATTGTATCATTTTTGTTTTATTAATATTAATATGAAGATTATTGTGTTCAAGCCATGTAATAATTTTATTTAGTGTCATGTTTATTTCATTTATAGCAGTGCAGCAGCATATTTCAAGCAGTGCAGTTCTATTTTAAATACATATTCCTTTTTTAAAATGAAGTTTTGATTTATGATTAGTGAGTAGATATAGTACGTTTAGTAGATGGCAGACCAAAATTATTTATTGGTTTATCTATCGACTTATTTTTTATTACGTTCCCATCACTATTAACTATGGCGAGCAGTCGAAATTACCCCGCCTAAACCTTTAATGTGTTTTTATTCAAAAATGAGCCTAGCTGCATAAATGACAAGATTAAATTTAGATTACCATCCCTATAAAAAAACTCTGCAACTGACTAACATCAAGCTAAGAGCTCTAGAAGAGAAATTATAATTAATAGTTGAAATTGCCCCACGGAGGGGGAATTACAACTATTTTTGCCTTTTTTGACAAAAACACATTTTTAAGCCTATCTATTGAATATTTTTCAATATGAGTTTGTAAAAATAATACACAGATAATGACTCTGGAGCGTCAATACATTACATTTTTAATAAAACTATATCATCTAATATTTTTATACCTTCAAAGTTGTGGTTTAGGTTTTACCAGTCGAGATTGCCCCGCTGCACCTTATCTTTTTTTTAAGAAATATTTAAAAATGTAAATAATATGTATTTAAATGGAATAAAAGACATAATAAGCTGAGAAAGAGAAACAAATAAAATATCTCGACTTAGCACACGAGGTTGTCGACATGTGGAATGTGAGCTCGGCTATCATTGTGCCGATTGTCGTAACGGCCAACGGCCTGATGGCCGAAAGCCTCGACCAACATCTCTCGAGGCTCTCGTTAGGCGGTTGGATCAAGGGCCTGATTCAGAAGGCAGTACTCCTCGACACGGCTCGCATTGTGAGGAGGTTCCTGTCTCTGCAGCCCTAACCACCGGTAGCTTGGACCCTGCTCCCGACACCGGCGGAACACTATTTTTTATATTTTTAAATGTTTTTTATATCTTTTTTTTTAAGAAATATTTAAAAATGTAAATGAATATGTATATAAATAAATAAACGAAATAATAATAATAAATAAATAGCGAATAGAAAAATCGAATAGTGAATAGCGAATATTATAAATAAATAAATAGTTTTTTTCTCCAGTCAACATTCTTAAAGACAGTTTGACTGTCTTTCTTCATTCTATTTATACATTTATCAAGATACTCGTATGATCCCACTAATAAAGGGACAATCATTAGGTATTTGCATAAATATAACCTACGCACCGAAAATGTTCCGACGTAATTAAAAGTCGAACCAATTTTATAGCCACCCATCTTCCTGCTAGTCTCAAGCTAGACATAACAAATAGCTATTAGTTGCCATAACTCTTTTGTTGGCCGTTGAACAAGCCATAATAATAGCTCGGCCAAAATGGTGGAGCAATTTATTTGAAGTAATGAATTCAGTGGCATGGCTGGTACTACCTAGTGGCCTACAGTAATCTAATCAAATGGGTACTGTATAGATGGGTTAGGAATGAGCGTTCTGTGAAAGAATCAATTTATGAAAATAGATCTAGATAAAATAGCCTTTGTATATACTGTAGTAGGTCCAGAAAAATAAGAAGATAAATCATCGAAGATAGATCATGATGGTTTTCGGTTCAACAAAACACGGTAATTAATTTACATGGTGAAAAAGATCTGAAGCAGGGTTGATTTCAAAAGCATTATTTGAGTAGCCGCTGCGAAAATTGTTGCTAAATACACACTATTATAAGCAAGGCGACAATTGTAATGCGCTAGCATTGCTGGCTAAGCAAAATATTATTACAAAAAGATTTAAGAGTGCTTATCCTAAAAGTTGGCAACTTCGCAAAGCTGTCAAATATTTACCCGTTTTGAATAATTTGACAATATTAGTGTATAGAAATATGAAGATATATTTTTGTCTTCTTTTAAAAAAGAACCAGTTTCTTACTAATTAATTACAATTTAGCCTATATGAAATAATAAGCAATTTTAATCTAGCTAAATTATTTGCGTTATCATTATTGTTATAACTTAAAATAGTGTTGATTGTACTGTACAGAGGTCCGTTCCACATTCCTAGAGTCAGATAAAATATTACAATTCATGTGTTAAATGTGTGTCTGTCACTATTATTTCTACATTTTTTACACTACACTCACTCAAAGGGTTTTGTTTGCTTCAGTTTAGTTTAGACCCATAATACATTTAAATACTTATTCATAACATAAACATCACGCCTATATTCCCCAAAGTATTAGGCAGAAGTGCACCTATATTACACCCACATGACACCAGTTATGTTTAAGTCCCATGTAATAGGGGGCGAGCCTATTGCCATCAACCGGGCACAAATATAGAGTCCAGGCTACTACTGAGAAATTTCATAAAGCAAAAGCCAATGACAATTTGCCGAACCCTGGAATCGAACCCAGGACCTCATATTCAGCAGTAGCACTTGCTACCAAACGAGGCAATCAGTTATTCATATAATACGCAGTATTGAACAACCAATCAAATTAAGCCATTAACTCCAGTCTTTATGGTAAAATAATTACTAAACGACGCTGTATCGTTCACTGAGGGGCTGTATTTCTACTGTAGCCATATTATTATTAGTACTTGGTCAATAGAGAATGTACATTTACCTATTGTTTTTAATGTCTGAGCTCAAGGTCATGGGTTCAATTCCCGCTTCATAAGTAGGCTTATGGCCGACGAATATCTGGGCCTTGTATGAGTGTTGACTTACGTGAGTTGCATACGTGAGTTGCGTAATTGTACGAATAGATAGTGCGCGGATATCCCAATGGAGACAATAGGAAAATAAAACCGAGAGATTTCCTTATTATGTGTAGGTTTCCTATTAATGCGTTATACTCATAAGCCTTCAGAAATAAATTTTCTAAATGTCGGAGAAAACCGCATCAAAATCGGTTGCGTAGTTTAGGAGAACAACGCGGTCACAAGAACAAATATTACAACAATCTGAAAAGGGCTACAATTCGTCACGAGAAAAACAAGAGGTATGAGATTCTGCTGTCTCTAAACTTTGCCACCACCTACTACATAGAGAAGGTAGGTAGACTTACATAAAAACTTATCAATATATTGTAGCCAGTAGCTCTGTGGAGTCTCAATTAAATTAATAATGTTATAGGGTGCCGTGCCGATGCCGTGGTCGCTCACAATGCGCCTTATTAGAAGGCTAAAAGTCACCCAAAGGGCAATGGAGAGGGCTATACTTGTAGTTTCCCCCTACGTAATCGAATCAGAAATGAAGAAGAAGAAGAACCAATGTAACCTACATTGCCCGAAGAATTAATAAATTTGAGTGGCAGTGCAGAACAGATGGCCGATGGGGCTGAAAGGTTCTGATGTGGCATCCGCGGCGGAAGACGTAGCGTTGGAAGGGAACAAGGTGAACCGATGACCTTGTGAAGGCCGAAGGAATCCGCTGGATGCGGGAAGCACAGAACCGGTTGGTGTGGTGGTGCTTGCGGGAGGCTTATGTCCAGCAGTGGACGTCTTTTGGGCTGAAATGATGATGATGATGCCTAAAATAAAAATCGCAATCAATCAGGATTATTAATGACCGTATTGATGATCTTCTTCAGGAAGGACAGGTGCATAGTACTCCAAAGCGGCGTGCGGGTACCAGATGTATAAGGGTATTTCTCCGTTTTGAGGAAAAAACACTTTCCGGTGGCATATTGTTTTTCCTGAAAACAATCATTCATTGAGACCGTTCTGCTAAAAACTTCTCATGAGATGAACTTATTCAATATCTATACAAACGGTAGCGTGTCAACCCAAGTTCAACGCCTTCAAATAACGCACAGCAATATACAATATTTTATTAGAAACTAGCTCTTGCACGCGACTTCGTTCTCACTGTATGACACGCGGGAATGGCATTGCTTTCTATTAATTATTCGTAGTACTAGAGAAATAATTTTTGAAATTAAATTAATAGTTTTGGAGCCTCCTACATGCAAACTCACAAATACATATACTCGTAATATTAGTTAGTATACATGAAAAAGCTAAAGCAAAACATAATAACATGTGGGTTAGCTCTATGTCATCGACTGGAGAAGAACAATCTCAATCAATTATTTTATTTTATTTTTTTACTTCATCGACTTACTTACATACAGAACATACACAAACAAAAATCACATACTTTTAGGTATTGTGAGTGAAGTACTTACAATACCTAAAAGTATGTGATTTTTGTTTGTGTAAAAATAAAATGATTTCCAGAAGTCTCTTTTTTTTTTCATTTTTTTTTTTGGGTGGGAAATCTTCAAATAACTTCTCCCGCTCTGGGCGGAGCGGAAGGGCGTGTCAGAGTCTTACTGACTTAAACCCACCCGTGTATCCCTTGCCTTGCCAGGGGCCACGTTTTCCCCTTAGGACTTCCAGAAGTCTCTTGAAACAGTACTCTACACTTCTACAAGGTGTACTATTGTACCCCTCTGTCTAATCCTTCTGTAATTGCATGCGTGATGTTATGTTATTTACAAATTGTACATAACATAACATAACATCACATAAATTGTACTTTGCACCACGGAATATTCCATAGTTACTTAGGCAAGCTCTTCTAACTAAGTCTCAAGAATAAACCGCTTAGCAAAATAAAAACTTGAATAGATTTTCTGTTTCACTGAAAAAGAGCACAACAATTGATGCAAATAATAATAACAAACAGAAATTAAAAAGTTTTGTGACGGTCAAAATGTTACACTTTTTTAGGTCTAGCTCTCATTCGCCAAGTATGCAGATAACGTACGATACAAGTATAATATACGTTCATCCTAGACTTAATCAAAAGTGATGCACAAATAAAACGCCCAGTCAAGCTGCTGATAGAAGTGAAAACTTTTATCTATGAAATAATTGAGTTTTTATAATTTTTAAATTAATTGTAGTATCAAAGATTAAAATATGTCATAATTTGTAAATTAAAATTAATTAATTAAAATATGCTTTCACTGCTGACCAAGCGCAACACGTCATACTCATAGCTACAGATATATTGTTAAAATCAGCATGTCGGTGACGCAAACCCATATGATATTCCCTACAAAAACTCGCTCAACGCGTCTAAAGAAAATTTCACTTTAAAAACAAAAAATCTAGTATTACCTTAGCTGTATCCTTAGCCCCACCATCTTTAGAAGCCACGTCCATATTAACACTTAGATATTATTATTGTATATTATTGCAGGCACGTGCTGTATGGGACACTGTGGCACGTGCGGTTTGGGACACCGTGGGCACGTGCGGTTTGGGACACCGTGCTAGGACAATGAAGTGTTAACCGAAATGATGGAGTGTTGTTTAGTGTTACAGGCACTTTTTGTAATTTAGACGTTTTCTAAATTGTCTGGTTGCTCTTGTGATCAAAGAACGATGTGCCATTTGATTATGCGATTTAAATATAAAATAAAATCAATAAATAAAAAGCGAAATATAATAATGTGAACATAACAAATACTGCAAAGTATTAAAAGAATAAAAATAATATTAACAAAATTGAAAGGGGTAAGTAGTTTAAACCCCAAACTATCAGTAGCTAACTGTGCTGCAATAGTAGGTACATTATTTCTTACCGCAATAACTGCTTTGTTCTGACCGCGGTCATAAACAAAAACCTCATCAAATTAATTTGCAATCTATTAATGGGCCCTCGGTACATTAATAGATTGGCTTGTGTATTAACCTCTAAGAGTATTACTTACATCGTTTAGTGAGGCGGAAATCGATCATTTTCTATACAAATTCATTTGTTTTATTAACCTAACAAATGCGTTATCGAAAAAAGATTTAAAGGTTACAAAAACTGCTTTTTTAAGCGGTTCTGGTATTGTTTTCTCTTCAATTTGTGACTGTTTGTTTTGAATGTTTGCTATAGTTTAATTTTTGAGCTTTTAATTGTTTTGCCAATTGTGCTTTATTCCATGTTTTGATCCTCTTTTCAGTTTAGGTACTTTTCACTTATATAGGAAGTTCTTTGTTCTTCTTTTTTTGTGTCTACCAAAGAATAAAGAAGGGTATACAGTTTTACAATTATCTTTTTGCGCTTGAACGACATTGACAGGGCGGCTTTCTACCACAGTATTTTACTTTTGCAGCTATCTTCGTGTCTTTTGTTAAGTTTAAATTGTTGCTAATAAACATTTAAGCTATTGCATAGCTTCTATCGCGGGCCTTGAGCGTGGAGACCTAATCCAGAAATTTCGTAACGAAAATACTACCTAAGAAAAGAGTGTTTTGTATTGAAAATTATGTTTAACTGCTTGACAACAAAGTTCAAATTTACTTAAACGAATGATACGAGAGTGTTGTATTGAAAATTATGTTTAACTGTTTGACAACAAAGTTCAAATTTACTTAGACGAATGATACGAGAGTGTTGTATTGAAAATTATGTTTAACTGTTTGACAATAAAGTTCAAATTTACTTAGACGAATGATCCTTGACTATTAATAGTTAAATTAAAACCTTTTTATTAGTTTGATGTTCCCATTACGTTGTGTCAAGTTTTAAAAACTATAAAATAAAATGTGAATAACAGTTCCTGTCAATGTCATCATTGCTATTTCTTGTATTCGGGTTAATATTTTACAATTGCGTAAGTTGATAAAAAATGCTATGCAATAGCTTTGCCGCCGCAGTCCCCGAGTGCCACACATCTTTTTTTTTTCTGTCTGTCTGTTTGTTCCGGCTAATTTCCGAAAGGCTGGACTGATATTGACGGGAATTTCACTGGCAGATAGCTGTTGTTATAAGGTGTAATTTAGGCTCCCTTTATTTTAGAAAAAAAATTAGGGTCTACGTGGGCGAAGCCGCGGGCAGTAGCTGGTTGTTGTTATATAAGATGGTGGGTGTAGTTGCGCCGGAACATCCTTGTACGACTTTGCTTAGGAAATTATTTCCATGTTACAAAATGACAATATTTTAAAGTGACTGTGACATAGCTATGGTGGTCATACTCATTATTATGGTGGATTGACGTTGAAATATTAAATCAAGACTTAACCGATTAGGTAAGTAATACGAGCTGGTATCTGCAACTCCACGTCAAAGCGCAAATTTAGCGAAATAAGGATAATTACTTTACATTTATGAAACATGTGCCTATGTTCGTAGCAAACAACAAAGATTTATTTAGAACTGCAAATGATGTGAATCCAAGAAATCGTAGAGATCCATTCAGACTCGTACTAAATGACGTTCCTAGATCTACAAAATACAATAAGAACTGTTTAGCAATGTGTTGTATTTATAATAATATACCTAGCAACTTTAAAACGTTGACTTCTAGAGCATTTAAGCACAAACTATATAAATGGCTAAATATACAGAATATCTATTCTATAAAGAATTTATGGAGACTAAATATGCTCCAACAAATTGTATAAGTAATATTATGTGATGTAACGCATGCCGACAAGTTTGCATGCTATGTATGTATAGCAAAACATGTAAGCACTAATTTTAATAATAAAAATAAGAATAACAATTACGTAATCCGGAAATCCTTCCCCTTTGTAAACCTTTCATATTCTGGTCGATACATTTTACTATTCACTGATAATGATTTATCTTGAAAACAAACTCACTGATTGATACCTTATCAATCAGTTATCAGGGCCATTTTCATGCAATCAAACAAAACAGTAGAAATTGATATTCATAATGATTTTAAGGGTTCCGACCTAATGAAGTATCATTTATTTATTTGCAAACACATTTATCATAGCCATCGATTTTCTGATTAGGAATAATACAATGGATTGAGGAAGAAACGAAAACAAAAACAGTAGTAGTCGAATTGTGGAATAAATGATAATATAGATTATTTCTAGAGTAGTTGTGGCCCAGTAATGGGGGGGACTTATGTACGTCGTGGGTTCGAACCTAGCCAGACGCTGTTCTTTGTGAAAATCATTTGATCACCACTGCTCTCAAAACGGTGAGGAAACCGGCGCGGCGGCACTGGAAACAAAAATGCGAAGTAACTGGAAGCAAACGCTACTGCATGAGCATGACGTCCTGGTTCGATTCCCAGCTCGAACAAAGTGTTATTGGGTTTTTCATCTGGAATTTCTGAGTAGCAGCCCGGAGCCTATCTAACGAAAATGTCAGGAATGTATGTGGCTTGCTGTCAGTACAGGCCGTCTTACGAATTTTCGATCAGGTCACGTGTCCTGACGCGAGTTTAACATTTTATACTCATCCCAAAAAAATGGCACAACGCCGCTAAACTCGACAACACAAGAGCGAAAAGTGAGTTCGAAAAGGCACAAACCTTTGCAACCTAAGCAAAGTATTCACTCCTAACCCTGTCCAAGCATCTCAAGAAATGCACATTGACAACATCATACAAGCAAACAAACTCGACTTGCCTATTGCAAAAGTCTCGATAAGTGAAGTAAGGATTGCTATAAATAAACTTAATCAAAATAAAGCACCCGTATATGAATTAATTACAGCAAAAATACTAAAAGAACTACCGGAGGCAGGAATTACTTTCCTAATAGCTATATACAACGCAATAATCTCGAAGGTGTACATTCCTATCCAATGGAAAGTAACCGAAATAATCATGATAGCTAAACCTGGAAACGGGGACGTGAAGTTCTACCGACCCATTAGCTTGTGGCCCATTCCTTTGAAACTACTGGAAACATTGTTCATCAATAGACTAAGACTATTAATAGACCAAAAATTATTGCTACCTTACCTGACCATCAATTTGCGTTTAGACAAAGTCATGGGACCATAGAACAAATACTTTTGATCGAGTATGGCACCAAGGTCTTCTTTTATATAAAATTAAAAAAGCACTTCCAATAAACTATTTCATTTTTATTAAATCCTATCTGGAAGGGAGATACTTCTTTGTAAAACAAGGCATTGAATGCAAGGCAGCGTGAAGGATCCTACGCTTTACCTTTTGTACACAACTGATCTCCCTGTCTCCGAAGGAATAGTCTTAGGCACATTTGCCGATGACACTGCTACATTAGCTGTGCATGAAGATGCGGTTCAGGCGTCTACAATTCTACAAGCGACCTTAGATAAAATTTCAAACTAGCTGAAAGAATGGTGAATAAAGGCAAATGAAACCAAATCCGTACACGTGACGTTCACGACAAGAAGAGATAAAGGCCCTCCAGTACGACTAAAAACAATGTTGAGATTACACAAGCAGAAGAAGCTAAAGCCTCGCAATATACCTAGACCGTAGACTAACTTGGAGAAAACAAATATTCACGAAGCGTAAAGCACTAAGCCTCCAACTAAGGAAACACTATTGGTTACTTTCAAGAAAGTCCAGGCTTTCGCTGGACAATAAACTACGTATTTATAAATGCGTCATAATGCCTATTTGGACATATGGAATACAACTGTGGGGAACGGCAGCTAATTAAAAAATACACATACTCCAGAGGTTCCAAAGGAATATAACGAATGCACCATGACATATCACTAATGATAGCTTACATTTGGACTTAAGAACGCTAAGGGTTAAAGAAGAAATCACACAAAGATTCAGTGCAGCAAGAATAGCATTACGACCTATTCTAATAAACCAGCATCAAACCTTATGAAAACCAAGACATTAAGGAGGCTTAAAAGATTGGCCCCAAGACTTGATTATGAAGACCGACAAACTATATAGGTAGGATTGATGTGGATGAGCCAATGGACGTATATCAAAACTAAGAAGTACTAACAACACAACAGATGCTGAATGTACAGAAGGCCAATTCTCGTACTTAAAATAAGTTCACATTCAAGTCGCAATCTGTCAGACTAGTCAAAAATGTTGGTAAATTGCTCAGAGTAATAACTATTACTCTGAGGTAAATTGATTGTATTTTTGACAGATTGCGAATGAGATGCGAATGCGAAATATGTTAAAAATTACGGGAATTGCCCCTCTGATTGTATCAGACTAAAGATCAGAATAAAGGGAAAAAAAAGAAATATTAAATAGTCTGTATCATGTTAATAATACATCTATGGACCTTAAACCATAGAGAAACTTTACCACCTCTTTTAAACTCGCTACAATCCTCAAGTAAATAGAGTAAAAAACATGTTTAATCTGTAAAATTGACCAAATGTCGCCAAAAATCCAGTCAAATCTCAAAAGTTGTCAAACCAATGTCAAACAATCCACTGAGTATACCAATGATATATAATTCATTTCATAATAAAATTGGAATATGGCTATCCTGGCGCCTAAATTGACTAGTGGCCAGATGGTAATTTAATCATTCTGCACCCTCCAACTGGACCCACGTGATGTTACACGTAACATGGTGGGGTATGACGCAAATGATTCAATGACCCAAAAGCAGAAGTTTTTCGTTGGTTGCTTGTCAGGTATCACGACGAAGTTTTTCACTCAACCTATGGACGTTATCAAGATCAGGTCGCAACTCCTTAAGCGGCCTAAAAGTAGATTTGCTACGTACAGAGTAGCGAGGCGTATTCTTTGGGAGGAAGGAATAAAGGCCTTCTGGCACGGACACCTTCTAGGACAGGTATGCAAGTGCAAGTCAAGGGGTAAAGGGGGACATCGAAGCGCAAACTGATACTATGAATTCATGCCTTATTCTATACCCACCAGTGTTGAACAGTAAGCGCGTAGATGTCCATCGGTTCTTTTAAGTATCTATGCTCTGCTACGTATAGATCAGACGTTCCATGCAACCACTCTCATACGCGCCAGTTTGCCAGTCAATTCAGTGTACAGGACAGTCACGCCCTGTTCACGCGATGATCAATACGATATTTTACGGTTAAAAGTTGGGATCATACCTCAATAACCCATCATACGGTTAAAAGATATACAGTCTGGCAAAACGTTTCGGGATATAGATACATAAACTCACGCTTTCTTCCCATGGGGGTACGCAGAAACTATGAAACGCCACCTGCTACAATCCTTACAGATCCTTTTGCTTCGGTCATACACGCATGCTGGTTGCGAGTACTACGCACTTGACCTTACTGAATAACATCACCAAGAAGGTTACTATGTTCTGGGGCGCCCCCCCTCCGGGCTTTCCACTCACATCTAACTTATAAACAGCTTTTGTTAGTCGCCTTTCACTCATCCGCTCAACATGATCAAACTATCAATCGAAGAATTGTCACAAACTTTCAAACTTTTCAATGTTTGTCACTTCTTTTAAATGTCTGGAGTCATGTCCCATGCTGCCTTGTTATCCCAAAATTATGCAGTAAAACAAAGTACCTTCTGATCGTCACCGTGTACCTCACCGGCTTCAAGTCCACATATGAAGACATTTCAGTTAGTAAATGATTGAGAAGTCTTCGTTACTTACTCGAACCAATTCGTAAACTGGCCTCGTATCTGGAGCCCAAGTTGGACATGTTTAGGTCCATGTCGTAAAGGGTTAAGAGACAAAAAGGACTTTTTTTTTACTTTTAAAATTGGAAGGAATTCTATCGAACTTCTTTAATTAAAGTTTTGGAACATTCTGTAGTATATTCCCTTTGCTGTTGTTATGACATTGAATTACAATATAATAGAATAGAATTACTCCAGTTGTCAACTTAACTATAAATACACCGTATATCTGTTTTTGTTTTACTTGATCAGTTCATTAGTTAGTCTGCATGTCTGGTGTAACAATCTGCCTGAATTTCTAGCTGTACTCGGTAATGGGTACGACCACTATGTTCTACGTGTACGAGATCAGCACAAAACTGTGCTCCACTATTATTCCGCGTCAGTACTGGTAAGTAAAACTATCAATGTGGTTTGTAAGTAAGATAATAATAGCATAATTACTATTTATTGCAAACTTGAAAAAATATTAAAAGTTATAGTACATAACTGTCGCGGCCTGCAACAGGGGCATACGCCTAATGGACGAACGATTTTTAAGTTTTTTCTTTTGTTTTGCTGTCTCCTTTTCAAATAAGGAATTCCCTCGGCATCCTTCCGCTTCCATCATCAGACACTCGATGATAGGTATTTTTACCCCAGCTACGTCTAAATTTCTCATCAAGATGAATGAAATACGATAATATCGATGCCCAAACATGATGTAGCTGCTGTAAACTGTTGAGAAGGTCTCTCGACTGTCTTCCGTCTCCGTCATCAGATCAACTGCAGGCCCCGGAATATTATGTTGTAGCGACATAAGAACTACATGACAATGTGTGCCAAGTTTTAATAGAATCGGTTCACAGGAGAAAAGTCAGTAGATGAATAATAGTAGGTACGCTTAATAGAGGACCTAACTATGAAAGAACCACGCACAATGAAGGGTTCCGTAGGTGGGATGAATTTATTCCAATAACAAAAACAACATCGTCGTTTACAAACATGTTCTCCCATACATTCCTACTGCAAATTTAAGTTTGTACGCACAATATTGAAAGATTTACCATGTTTTTTTACCATTTTAAAACCATAGACTTCTTATAGGTTTTCCTGTAATCTATGAGTAAAGATCCATAATCTGTATTTTTTTTTTTTAATTTAGGCTCAGTAGTTTCAGAGATAAGGGCCGAATGGTCAATATTCAGTTATTAAAAAATATATATTTGAGGTCCTCACAACAAGTCAACAAGCCCTTTCATTTGATATATCACACGGTAAAGTTTACAAAACAAATTTTTTATTTTCCTATTGGCCCTCGAAAAGTGACCAAGTAAGTAAATTTTATTTATTCGACATTCATTCTTTAAGTATGCGTAATTGCGTAGGTGCGTGTTTGAGTCACAGAAATTCATACGTGTACAAAATTTCAACTAAATTGGTACATTACATTCGGAGCAAATTGGCTGTGACAGACGGACAGACAAACACACAAGCGATCCTATAATGGTTCCGATTATTCCTTTTGAGGTACGGAATCCTACAAAAAACGAAAATTGTAAAAATTTGCTATTTATGACAAGTGTATTAGGATTTGAAGAGCAACCGGTCGATTACAGACATTTTATTGCAATCGTTGTTTTCAAAGGCGCAACAAGATTCATTTATTGTATTACTAGCTGCCCCGTCTGCCCAAACAATTAATGTGACAAACTCCCATAGTAAAAAGGACGTTCAGTTGTTCCCCAATTTGAACATTTTAAAGTGGGTTTAGACCAAACTAAATATAGCGCTATAAATATAGATCTAGAACAAGACTACAGAGCGTCGCTGTTTGTAGCTTTTTGGTATAAGCGATAATTCGTTTTCATCATTAACACAACAAACAATAACCTAGGAACACACACACACAAACACACATTTCTTGCACATGCTCTAGCTAGAGATGTTTAGATCAGACGAACGACTGCTCACTCATTGCTCATTCGTCAAGTGTCTGTGGCTGGATGTAAACTAGATACACTATGGCTGACTCTGAGAGTGATAAGGTAATTGCAAGTTCTGCATTTATCATTCTGTCACAATAACTTAAAAAGAAAAAAGAAAGAGACGATGGTGAGTAACGAATTTAATTAAAAGAAGTAGACTGGATAGTGAGACACTACATTCTGCCAGGTGTGCTATTTCTTGCCAAGCATCTTGTTTGTGGTTTGTATTTTTTGTGCATTCGGCTAAGTTCGGATAAGGGATAAGATCGTATCTCGCAAAAATATCTCGGAATAACAACATTTTTTTGTGTTAGCAAAATAGAAAGCGACGCCATTTTATTTTACCCCACTCTTCGTACTGCGTCTGATGCTTCCCCTAATAAAATGTGTGATTAGTGCAGTGAAATATTATTATCGTTTTAACAGAAAATTCCGGATCAGTTGCTTATTATGAGAACCTTATCATACTAGCCATAGAAGCGTTATTAGAACATAGTCTGATCGAGGAACGAGCACGTCCGAACACGAATAACGCTGTATACTAGGCAACTGTTCGCACGCTCGTGCATCGTTTACATCGATCGCGCGAGCATTCTTTTTTTTTATAACTTTCCATAGAATCTCCGCAAACAAGAAAACAACGATAGAATGGTCTGTCTCTGTTTACACCAAAATAATTAGATGCAGTGAGGATAGAATCAGCATTTGCTCATTTGGTCTAAAACTCTTCAATCCACCTTTACTGGAAACTGTGACCTACCAAACAAAAAAGAATCATCAAAATCAATATTCATATTGGCGGAGTAATCGCGTAACAACACACAAAAAAAGTCGAATTGATAACCTCCTCCTTTTGAAAGTCGGTTACATATAACCAAATCGGTCCAGCGGTTACTCATGAACTTACAAAAAAACAGCATTTCAAGTATAAGGATCCGTATGTACGAATGATTATGAAAAAAATTGAATGGGAACGGGAATGGCAGAACATGTTTTTCATCTACAACGTTAAGCTTGTTGTTGGGATAAATTCATCCCAACTACGGAATGATCATTGTGCGTGGTCCGACAAGCACTTCGCCAGTTTAAAAAAATAGAGATTTAAAAAAAACCTTAAACATACACCTTCGTCCCATGGAGGTAGACAGAAACTACAGAACGCCATCCTTACATACTTTTTTTGCCTCGTGTACGTTCATACATACATGTCAATGTCATCTGGTCATTTGTACGCTATAGATTAATGCCTAAAAAACTTTCTCTAGGTACATCGAACGTTTCCTTTGCGGTGTTTTGGCGGGGTGTGCTAGCACCACATTAGTTATACCACTGGAGGTTATTCGAGTTCGTCAGATGTTGGTGAAGGACCAGTACAGGGGTTTACTCCATGGAGCCAAGACTGTGTACCGATACGGAGGGGTTCGCGCGTTCTACGAAGGGCTTAGCGCTTCGCTGTTGCAGGTCAGCTCCAACTTTATACAAGCTTTAACTTAGTTTCACATGACAAACCCTGTTACTAAAACTAATCACTATTAATTATTAACCGAAGCAAATGTCTTATAAAGTTGCTACCATGGCATAGTATTTGAGGAACAGGGTGTAAAGTTGACTCATCGTCCATAGAAAAGGGAGGATCCTCCGACCAGCCGGGTGTCGTGTCTGGCGCATCTGCACGATGGTTGATGTCGGATAGCCTTATACAATGTCGCCCATGCGCATGTGACCGCCAGTAATTTTCTGAATATTCATGAAAAAATATCGAAAATAAACTTCAAAAGGGGGGTCTATCTATAACATTTTTCATGTTATTCAATTTTTTATTTTTTAAAGATTTGCTTTCTGTTTTTTGACACATCTCCGAAGTTTATGGGTCGATTTGGATTCTGTTTATTATTTCCAAAAGCTTAAATGAGTTATTTTAACAGGTTAATTAAAATTTTTACAAAAAATTATCGACTACGAAAGAAAAAACGGAATCGAAGTCATTTTTTCGGTAAAAAATTGTGTATTTATTTAAAAAAACTAGTGAAAAATGTTATAGATAGACCCCCCTTTTGAAGTAAATTTTCGATATTTTTTCATAAATATTCAGAAAATTACGGGCGGTCACATGCGCATGGGCGACATTGTATATGGATTTGTGTGACGTCATGTCGTTGATGCGTAGTTCGTATGTGGCGGTGTAACCGCTACAGTATCTAACAATACATTGAACATGAGTTGAAATATGAATTCTCGAGTTTGTATCTCTTTTCAGATGGGGCCACAAGTGGGCCTACAGTTTTCGACCTTCAGCATCGTCCAGCCTCGCCTCCTGGACTTGCTTAGATCAACCTGTACTACGGAAGAGTGCCAAACGCAAACCCGCAAAGTAGCGGACATCGCTCTTGCCAGCTCAGCAGCTGGCTCCTTCGCTGGCTTCTACTCCAAGACGATCACTTATCCATTTGACTTGGCTAAGAGGAGACTGCAAATCTCTGTATGACATATTTTAATACTTTTATAATCATAATATAATTATGGGTTTTTAAGGGATATCATGTTAGTTAGTAACTGCCGTTTTAGAGGTCAAATTGGCAGTCGCTCCATGATATGGAGCGACTGCCAATCTGACCTCCATATAAAATACATTTGGTAAAAAGCTGGAAGACGAACCCAACATGTTGGGGACAGGCTAGGCAGACTTGAGCTGTGGTGGCCCAGTGGTAACGGCCCCAACTGTCGGGGATTCGAACCCAAGCAGGCGCTTTAATTTGTGTAAATAATTTCATCACCACTGCTCTCAAAACAGTGAAGGGAAACATCGTGAGGAAACCGGCATGTCTTAGAACCAGAAATTCGAAGACATGTGACATCTACCAACCCGCACTGGGCCCGCGTGGTAGATTAGAGCCCACTCACTCTCACAGAGATGAGGCCTGTGTCCCAGCAGTGGGAACATTAATAGACTGATTATGTAGGCAGATGATGATTTAATCATAGTACCTACTGTGCGCATTTCGATCGATGTCTGAGGTTAAGTTGCGTTTGCTGTGGTCAGCTCCGGTATTACCTAGATTGCACGTAGATTGTTACCTTCTTCTTAAAAGTCTATAGGTACTACCTCAAATTGCTGTATCTAAAATATCGTTACATCTCTAAAAGTTGAGGATTAATGTTAAGTACTTATCATGTTTGACGCAAACACGATTCCATAAAATTTTCTCCACAGAAAAAAAAAACAAAGCAATCACCAAACCGAACAATAAACCGGTGGTATTCAAAAAATACTTCAAATTAGATAATTAAATTTTGCATAATAACTGAATTAGCTATAAAGCAGATACTATGTTTTTTATTTATTTTCTATTACCATTATTTTCGCCGTAAATAGAAATTATCTAAACTATTGGCGCCTTGGAGCCTTCTCCCCGCCGCGCGCGCCGCTTAGTCTAGCTCTCACTCAGTCCGCGAGCAGAATCGTGCGAGCGAGACAAGGAGTGAATTTGAGCTAAAGTATTATGGACTCTTAAGGCGAAAGCGTCAGGGTAGCCCGCGGAAATCAAATTGTCTTACGTTTTTTGCATTTTGCAGGTGAGTATCAGGTTGTATGTTGATCTTAATAAATATGATTTACGACCGTATCAAATATTTATCTACAGAATTTCAATCATAAAAATCATCAATACAATACTCTTAAGTTCATATAACCTTATTGAATGATGATAATAATGATTATAAACCTGACACTGACCTGCAAATTGCCAAGAAAAGGAGAAAATTTGAATTTCACGGGCAACCTTAGCGCTTCCCCCTTAACGATTAAGATTTCAGATCCCTTAGGTACCTCAGAGAGTACATTAAATAGTTGGTCACGGTTGTCGCTCAAGTAGTAGTTTTTTTTTTTAATTCTTTTTAAGTCGCAATTCAAACGGTAGACAAAATGTTCTATCTACCGTCTTTTAAGCTCAGAAAATCGACGTATCTTCAAAATATAGTTTTAATGTATCGTTAAAAGTTACAGAACTGATGACATTATGCCTACCTCTATACAGGGTGTTAAAGTAATTGCGTGCCATAGCTTAGGGGTAGGTTCAGTATCGATAAAGCAAACTAGGAAAAATAAAAATTAAATCCAGAAAAATTGTTTAAAAAAAAACATTTAAAAAAATTTGTTAGGTCAACCTAATTTAGTTTGGAATCAGGTATTTACAAAGATTAAAAATCAACTTATTTACTCATGTTTTAAGTTGATTTGATTGCTACTTTAAGTTAGTAGGTACTAAATTAGATTTACCTTGCAATTTTTTTTTAATGTTATTTTTTAAATTATTTTTCTGGATTTATTTTTTATTTTTCCTAGTTGCCTTTATCGATACTGAACATACCCCTAAGCTATGGCACGCAATTACTTTAACACCCTGTATAGTGTAGATATGTGCCTTCTTACTTCGACTATTCATTTAAAGCAATAACATAAAATCTACTCAACTTTTTCCAATCCGACAAACTGCTATTTTCTTACAATTCTTGTATCTCGAATATGTTTATAACGTTTTTTCCCGAAGCAGGAAAACTTGTGATGTAACCAGAAGGTTGGACAGTAGACTTGATTATATGTTATATTGAGTGTCATACAAACATTGTATTTATTTCTGATGCCGGAAAACTTCCGGACTTCCTCGGCTTTAATCGTTATGTTCATACATAATGATGAAAGCCGAGGAAGTCCGGAATACACTGTACTAAACAAACAAGTTTTGAAATTGCAACCAACACTTGGTCATCTAAGTGTTGGTTGCAATTATTAGTTTTATTCATAAAATTGCCGTTTTCGGACTGCGACGATAACGACACCGTCATTCCGTCATTAGTTCGAAAAAAATCCATACCAGCCGACAATATCGGGATGATATCAACAAGATCGACAAGATGTAACCAGCAGCTGGACTCTCCAAATAGCAAGCTTACTTACCGCGCGTCAGAGCGCTAAGTATAGTGCAGCACGCAACGCTGGAGCGCCGCGACGTGTCGCGGCTTCACGACTGGTTTATGTAACTATGTAATACCTTCCGTAGCTAGCGACACGTCGTTGGCAGCTAGGGGCGAGCGACAGACGACACGTGTAGCCCGACCGCGACCAGTAGTGCCAACAACGCTCGAACTACTGGAATACGGGCTGCTGACGCCTGCGGTCGGGTTCGGAATGCTACCTTTAGGAGGGTAAAGCGACATGACAAGTTCGACTGGGCAAAATACTGGGTGTATCAGAGAGGATTGGTCAAATTTATGTGGTGCAGATCTTCAAACTGAACAACTTTCTCCAAGGGACCCAAATCGTAATCACGAACCACCTTGACCACTCCTTTCTAATACACCCTGGATATACAACAGATGATGAAGAAAATCGATCAATCTGCCTAGCCTTTTCCTAACTATGTTGGGGTCGGCTTGCAGTCTAACCGGATGCAGCTGAAAACCGTATTTTACATGGAGCGACTGCCTATCTGACCCCCACAACCTAGTAACTGGGTAATACGATACCCCTTGGTAAGACTGGTTGTCAGACTTTCGGGCTTCTGACAACCCGTAACGACTGTCAAAGATCCACGAATGACAGCCGGGACCAACGGCTTAACGTGCTATCCGAGGCACGGAGGAGTCTCGGTATGTTTAGATGGTGAACTCCTCATCTACAGATCAACCCTGGCAAACGTAGGTTAACCTGATGGATCGAATCGTGTGGCTATTATTATCTAGTTTCGAGCTCCTCCATGAGCGACGAGCTATGATGTCGAAAATAACAAAGAAAAGAAGGATAGATAATTAGGCTGGACAGGATTTTTAAGAAAACGGCTGATAGATAAGTTGGAAAACGAAGACAAATGCTGCGCCGACCTCAATTGGAATAAGATCAAGAGGACCAGACAGAAGAAGAGACCAAAGTAGTTGTCGACATAGCTCACAGAATGAGCAAGCTGAAGTGACAATGGACCGGTTAGGTATATTAGCCATAGAACCGATGACCGTTTACCGGTGTTCTTGAGCCCTCAGGCTTCGTGGAGCGACGTCGCAGGGTGGCTGGTAACAACTGGATGAGAGTTGTTGAAAAACGAGATAAATGGCGTGCGATTGGAGAAGTTTATGTCACGCAGTGGACTGTTGTAGAAAGAAAATACAGTTGTGTTTTTCTTTTTTTGGTTATCTTTTTTTTTGTTTTTGTCTTTGTGTTCTTCGTTGTTTTTTTTACGACGACTAGGTAATGTAGGTAAAAAACCCTTTTTTGTATAAGGCATTTTAGAATATTGTGTCTTGTCGATTAACAAAATAATGCATTGTTCCAGACCCACCATACGAGTATGAAGTACAAAACGCCGTCACAAGCCCAAGACCTTATAAGATGTAAAAAAGTGTTCCAGTGCCTTGCAATTGCGTACCAGAAAGAAGGCTTCAAAGGCCTCTACAGGGGGTGGGCAGTGACGGTATACAAGGCCCAACTGACCGCATTAGTCGCATTCACATCCTACGAACTAATGAGCTTCGCAGTCAGAGAAACAAATGTGAAGCCGACATGAGATTTCCACTGGTTTGTTTTTGGGTTCAAAGTCAAATCATTTATTTAAAATACGCACATAAAAGGCACTTTTGAACATCAAAATTTACAGAAAAATATAATTGATTCTAGTTGCCCCATTCTAGTAACGTATGTAGAAGAATGTGCAAGAAACCTATTGTGTGTACATTAATTATATACAAGGTGGCAGGGACATCGACGCGAAGCCTAATACCATGGATTCAGTACATGATTCTGAGCCCCCTAAGTCGAAATTAAAGACGGTTATTTAAAAAAAAAACAGCTGTTCCATACATTTTAACCGAGTAGGTATTGCACTTTTCTATGAAACGGCAGATATTTTTTTAATAACCGACGAAGAATTTCAACGCAGGGGCGTTCAGAATCATGTCCTGAATCCATGGTAACAGGCTTCGCGTCGATGTCCCTGACACCCTGTATACATAACGGCCGCGAGTTGCAAGTTGTAGGTCGTAGGTTTGAACCCGGACAGGTGCTTTACTTTGTGTAAATTATATCATCAACACTGCTCTCAAAACGGTGAAGGAAAACATCGTGAGGAAACCAGCATGTCCTAGACCAAAACTTCGAAGACATTTGAGATCTACTAACCAGCACCGGGCCCGCGGGCCGACTCCCTCTCACCGAGAGGAGGCCTATGTCCTAGCAGTGGTAACATTATAGGCTGATTATGCTAATTATATGTGAAGACGACGCACCTAGGATAAAATTACTACAGCACATTAAGTAAAAAAAATAAAAATTAAGCAACTACAGATAATATAATTAAATGTGATACATACATTGTGCTCACATTTTTACAAACATTGTAGAAGTAGACGATTTTCTTAATATACAATAATATACATACAATTAATAACAGTGTGTGAGGTAAAGTAATCATAGAATAATAAATCGCACGCTTAATCCAATACTGTCACTATCCAAAATTTTGACAAATCGACATTTGAATGCCATCTGTTGAGAAACGTGGACACATCATCGCGCTTACACTGGTCTAAAAGTAACAGAAATAACCGCTAGATGGCAGTGGTCCGCTTCGTCACGAAACAAAATATTCCCCTCCCCTCAGAGCAACACTGACCTTCAACGAAAAAGTACGTGTCGTCAAAGACAAAATTGACAATTTTTGAGTGCAATAGTGTCACTTTAGTGATTAATCCGGTTTACTAGTCATATTGTTGGTAAGTTGTACATTATTTTAATTGAAATAGTGACATTTTGCGTTTAGTGTCACGGTTGCAATAAATTTATCTCAATATTAGTTCAAAAATTTGACGCCATAATGACACTTTTACTTTAGTGTCGGTTTGGCTTTAAAATCACAAGATAAATAATTATTTGTTTGTTAGAGCATAATCGACACATTGCTTTTAATGTCATTTTTGCTGTCATTATTTTCATGTGTATTTGTTGGTAAAATGGTTTATTTCAATAAAGTGACATTGTGCTGTCAGCGCTAAGTCAATAATTAACGAAAAGTGTGTTTTTAACGTTCCTTACAAGGTACCATGCATGCATGCATACCATGACACTTTTACCGACGGCTAACATCTAAAATTGTTTATTTAGGCAGTAAGAAAAGAATTGTCTTGTTAAATGTCATACTAGGCTTCTTTGTTAGAAGATGATTATAATAATAATGGAGATTTAGACCCAATTTCACCAAACACAAAAATTAGCTAACAGGTCATTAAACTCAGGTTACTGCTTTGATTGGCTCACTGACATGACAACAGCCAATCACAGCAGTTGACATGTGTGTTAACAGTCTGTTATATCTAACAGAGTATGGTGAACAGTGCTGCCAATAAAAATCTCTCGATTCCCCGCGTCAGCGTTATCAATTCCCCGAAATTCCCCGCTTCTTTTTTATTCATTCCGCACAAATTCCCCGAAATGATATTTTTGGAATAAAAACACTGTTTTATACGAAATTGCTGCATTTTTTAACCATTTTTCCATAATTTTATTAAAAATTTCAACCGTACCTACGCACCAATTTAAAAATCTTCAACCATACAAATGACACTTGAGCAGGCATTTGAGTGGTGTGCCATTAAAAATTAAGTATGTTAGTAGTGTCGAGCTGCATCTGCCAATTCCGAACATGATTTTTTTGTTGTAAGTATTACCCGACAGTACCCAGTCTACCCGACATAAAACAGTTTTAGCCTACCGAAAAATTAGTCTGGATTCCCCGAAATTCCCCGATTTTTGTCATTCCCCGCGGTCTCCCCGCGCTAACCCTCAATTCCCCGCAAACCGGGGATTTTCCCCGCGATTGGCAGCGCTGATGGTGAAATTGAGTCTAAAGATTTATTTTACCGATTATTTTACAGTACATAGATTATGGATCTACATACATTATTTGAATACTTTTTGTTTGCGTTGGTCACTGTAAACAAACAGAATATATTTTTTATGTTAGATTTATAGCTTTATTTTAATAAATTTATATCTGAACAAAATGTTTCTTATTTTTGCCTTGTGGTTATAATTATTATTATGTAATTATGAAACATTTAATTTGTAGTACCTAAGTATATATTTTTTATCACTGTTAAATAAAACAGTTTTTGGCAATAAAAAAATGGTTTTAAAGCTTTTATTATTTCATTTTTTTATTAAAAAGTAAGTCTACAATGTTATTAAGGCAAAATAAATTAAAATAATGAAAGTAACAGTGACACATTAATATAAATAACGATAAAATGTAAATAAATATATCGCACGCTTAATTCAATACTGTCACTATCCAAAATTTTGACAAATTGACTTTTTAATGCCATCTGTTGAGAAACGTGGAACTACACGCTACATCGCGCTTACACTGGTCTAAAAGTAACAAAAATAACCGCTAGATGGCAGTAGTCCGCTTCGTCACTAAACAAAATATTCCCCTCCCCTCAGAGCAACACTGACCTTTAACGAAAAAGTACGTGTCGTCAAAGACAAAATTGTCGATTTTTGAGTGCAATAGTGAAGAAAGAAAGAAAAATATTTTATTTGGGATCACTATAGTGATTAATCCGGTTTACTAGTCATATTGTTGGTAAAACTATACATTATTTTAATTGAAATAGTGACATTTTACGTTGGGTTCACATTTGCACTAAGTTTTTCTCATATTTAGATCATTAGTTTGAAGCCATAATGACACTTTTATTTTAATGTCAGTTTGGCTTTAAAATCACAAGATAAATAATTATTTGTTTGTTAGAGAGCATAATCGACACATTGCTTTTAAGTCATTTTTGCTGTCATTATTTTCATGTATACTGTTATGTTATATGAAAGAATTTTTTAAGGTTTTTTATCACTATTAAGTTAAATAAAACAGTTTTTGGCTATAAAAAAACTGTTTTAAAGCTTTTATTATTTAATTTTTTTATTGAAAAGTAAGTCTACCATGCCAAAGGCGATATAAAACAAAATAATGAAAGTAAAAGGGACAGTTTAATATAAATTACGATAAAATGTAAATATATATAAGAAAATTAAATATTTTTTTGTTCTCAAATTTGAGATACAACCTTTACCGATTATTTCTATATAAAGAATAACTAAATTGTGCGTAGATTCTTACGGTGCTCCCACACTGCTGTTATAAACAAACATTTTCTAACATAGTTTTTTGAAGTACTAAGGTTCAGTTCTGTTTAAAAACTATGTTATATAACGTTATATAACTGCTGTGTGGGAGCACCTTTACGTACCTATCACTCATATTCACACCACAAAAAACGTTTTTTGGCTCTCCTGAAAAGTTTACTTTTTTGGATAGTGACAGTTTTGGTTTAAGCGTGCGAAATTATAAAATTGTATTAACAACCAGTTTGATTTCGTCTGCACTCTAGATTGTCCTATGGACCAGCAAATGCTAATTTGTAATATGCTTGTTTACAAAGTGTACTTTTAATTGAGTCTTTTTTCTTTCATTTGAGGTTGGGACTTGGTTCATTGAATGGGTTACCTAAAGAAGTCAATTAGTCAACTTACCTCTTTGCTGATGACCTTAAGCTGATTCGGAACACGGAGCCAGGAAAATAAAGTATATTTCAACGGGGCGAAATGCTCTGTGCTTTCGTTCACCCGCGCCCGCGCTCCGCTTCACCATGAGTACCTCATAGAAGGGAAACCGCTGCAGCATGTCATGACGGCCAAAGATCTGGGCATTCGCTTCACCACTGATTTGCACTTCCGGAATCATATGGTACAGGTTTGCTAAATGTTTGTGTATTTTATTGTGAACTAGCTGTGCCCCACAGTTTCACCCACATGATTCTGGATCCCGTGGGAATATATATTATTTCGTCACCCAGGTCGTGGTCTATCCATGTTCCAAATTTAATCCAAATCCCTTCAGCCGATTTAGTTTATAATAGTACTAGCTTTTACCCACGGCTTTGGGTTATGTTATATTTGGCACGCTGCCGCGCTGTAGGCTTAGTGGACTGTAGACTTGTTGACCATCTCCTATTTTGTTAAGTACTTGGTACTTGTTTATGTTGAAAGACCTACACTGTCCTCGCATACCTAATAGCACTGTTCTTTTTGAAAATACTTATTGGTAAAGCCAATTATTTTCTTGCCGGCTGTTCTCCATAGGAAACGACCAATTGGAACCGTGCGTAGCTTCTGACGTTGCATAAGTGCCCATGTAGGTTTATGTGAAATAAAATATTTTGAATTTGAATTTGCTTCGCCCGCGTGAATGTCGGATATCGTCCCGCGGGAACGTACTACCAGGATAAGAGTATCCTATGCTCTAACCCAAATCGTGGCCTATCCGTATATTTATGCGTTTTATCCAAATCCGTTCAGCCGTTAAGGGTACGCTAGTCGCTAGCGTCTTGTCATTATCTATACCTTTATGGAAGCAGAATTGTTAAAAAATATTCGTTTGGATGTTATGAGCGTCGAAACTTCCATATTTCAACACTTATTTTACACTAGTCTTTGGACGGAAATAAATATATGTATAATAATAATTATAAGGCAGTGTATAGAGTGCCACCAGTGGCACTCTATCCCTATCGGATAAAGTGCCACTACAGGCACCCTAGTAACACCGCCTCGGCCCGGCCAAAGTGCCGCAAGCATTGGATTGTCATTGTCACTGTCACTAAGTCACGTCACTTGGTATTTTGTTTGATTGTCGAGGTTAAATCGCTGTAAAACACCACATTCCCAAAAGATTACATTCTCTTGTGCCTAAACGGACCCTGGCACTTCGCCGGCCGCTACCGCGGCACCGCTCGCTACGCTCGCTCGGCTCGTGCGTTGTGTGGTCACAGTTCTAACCTAACCTAACCTAAATAACAAGTGACAGTGACAATGACAATGCAACGCTCACGGCACCCTAGCCGGGCCGAGGCAGTGACACTAGAGTGCCACAAGAAACTCGCGGCACTCTATACACTTCGTAATTATAAATGTAGTAAAAAAATGCCAAAATATAAAGTGTAGATGGATAATAGTACTATCGCAATAGGGCAAAGATAGATTTAAGGTGTTCTATAATGATAAATAAAAAATGTCGTGGGTGTTCCATTCCTTATCTTGTAAGTTCCTTCGACTGTGCTGTCAGTGAGATATATTTAAATTTCGTTGTGTACCCGAGGCTAGATTTTGCTAGAATAGCCAATCTTTCCAACTGTAGTTAAAGTGATTGTACCCAGTATACTGTTTTTATTTATTATTCCTTTTTATCACGTACACACGATGACACCTATAGCTATAAGTTTTAACACGTACACACGATGACACCTCTAGCTATATGTTTTAACACGTACACACGATGACAGCTCTAGCTATAAGTATTAACACGTACACACCATGGCACCTATAGCTATAAGTTTAACACGTACACGATGACACCTCTAGCTATAAGTATTAACACGTAGGTACACACCATGGCACCTCTAGCTATAGGTTTAACACATACACACGATGACACCTCTAGCTATAAGTTTAATACGTACACACGATGACACCTCTAGTTATACGTTTAACACGTACACGATGACACCTCCAGCTATAAGTTTGTACCTAGTATAAGTGGACCTCTCATTTTAAATGTATAGTTGAGTTGTCGAGTCGTGCGTACAGTCAGCGTCGAAAATATCGGGACGAAAAGATCAACAGTTTGCTCAAAATGATCCGAGGGGCAGTTCCTGTATTTTTTTAGAACGTTAGCATTCTAATATCATTCGCAATCTGCCAAAAACACAACCAAGTTACCAACGATTTTGACAAGTTTGACATATTGCGACTTAATTGCGAACGTTTTTGAAGTATGAGCCTGAGTATGGCCTTCAGCAGTTTGTTCAAAATGATTAGAACATAACAACATCACGCCTGTATTCCCCGAAGAGTTACCCAAATTTCGCCAGTTATGTTTAAGTCCCATGGTATATGAGGCGAGCCTATTCCCATCAACCGGGCACATATCTGGGCACTTTGACTCACACCCGATTGATCCCAGGACATGTTTAGCAGCAGCGCTTGTCAGTAGACCAACGAGGAAAGCTTCTGGCTTGCGTAGTTGATCAGATCAGCTTAAAAATGATGAGAAAATGTAGAAAATTTAACTTGAAGTACATACCTGATTTGGTTAAAAACCGCGTCAGAACATTAACTCCAAATATCAAACCGTGGTATTACACCAAGGTCTGGTTTTGGAGTCAGTTATGAATTTCAGTTGATCCGATACTTAATTTGGATCAGTCTGTTCGTCCCGATATTTTAAAATATTTTAAATGCAATAGGTTTTTTTTTTCTTTTTAAATGTTTTGTGTTTTAAGTACCTTTTGCAGGTATTGTACAAAAATAAAACAAAACTTTTGGTAAAAAACTATAAACACATCATTTTTATTCTCTTTGGTTCTTAATAATAACATGGTTTACATCTATGGTAACTATTATAATTACAAGTATAGATTTAATTGGTTGTCTGGTAAAATGTTGTGTATCTTTCAGTTTTGTCTACTACGGAATACATGAAACTTCAAAGCATATCTTTTGATACTTTTTACAACATTTACAAGAATTTTAATTGTTATTTAAGTAGAGGCAGCTACGTTTAATGCCTTTGCCTACATAATAATTTAAATTCAAAACAAGAATACAGCCGGTCTATTCTGTAAAAATCTCGCCGTGAAATCAAAAGTGAAGTGATCTTGCAGTGCGCTGTCAAAAGTGTCAATCAATAAGTAGAATGACAGCTTACTTCACCTAAGTTTTCACGGCGTGATTTTTACAGAAAAGACCGACAGGTGACGGTTATTTAAACTTTTTATTTTTGCTCTGTTTAAAAGTTAATGCTAGCCAGCATACGTTACGTTATGTGGCATTAATAGTGAGTATTCTTTGTATTTTCATGAATTGGTCAAATCACAAATACTTTACTGAAATATGTCATTAAAATCTGACATATTTTTGTATTATCTTACGTTGCTGTTGTGTACAAAAAAATTACCTCATCTTGACGAACTTAAAATAAAAATAATAGCCTCTTAGGGTGGTCGTACATCTGACGGAAGATGCGTCGCGTATCGTCGTCGGTTGAGTTGAGAACGGACTAGTGGATAATATAACATTCAACCTTACACACTCAACCGATGAGGCATTAGTGCGTCGAGCGTACTAACTGGAAATTAACGAAGTAACGCCCGACGCATCTTCCGTCAGATGTGTGACCACCCTTAAGTTTATCGCCGAAATTAAGTCTGCTCATCACGTAATGTAACGTATGCTAACCATGTTAACACGTCTTTTCTGATTTCTTCGACCTAACATTGTGATATTCGGTTGCTTCGGTAAACTTCGGGGGACTTTGGATGACTTCGTAAACTTCCGGTAGATGTGTGGTTCTTATCCTAAGTATTCTGAGGACAAAATAAAGAATGCGTCAAAATTAATATTAATTATTATATTATAATAATAAGTTTACAAGTAAGCTGAAAACCTCAAAATTAAAATGTTATCAAAATCTATAATTATCACTATTCCGCAGATTGTGTAAGTTTATTATCTCACAATGCTTACTAAGTAGAAAATTCGCTAAAAGTGTACATATTTTTGACCTTGACTATACAACGACACTTGTTAACACTGTATCTGCAGTGGTTAACTTTTCAGAACTTGCAAAACGTTCAGAAACTGGCAGTTTGGTATTACACCCAAGCTGTCATTATTTCCTGCTCAACCCTCCATTCCATAATTTAATCATTTTAATTACTCTGAGAAAACTAAAAAATTCAAAACCCGCTGTGGGACAAGTCAGAAAAGTCCTCCCTTTCTTTTTTTTCCCTTTTTAAAGACAGAATGTACCACATACACAAAAAAAAAATTGCTATAGCTTAAATACTGACTAGTGACTTCACACATTTTTTACTTTATGTAAGTGACCAATTTATGTTCTTTTAGAATAAATATTTTTTAAAGAATGTTGAACCTCAATATTGTGACGGCCCCCACACTGAACTATGTATTTCAAGAACCTACTGGACAGATTACATATCTCCAAGCTATTTGAGACTAACGCATCAGCTAAATTAGCTGCTAGAATGTCTTCCCAAATAATAATAAATCTTGCATTTAACTGTACTTTTGGTACATTGCGAATCTGGTATATTGAGATCGAGCTATTATAATATGTCCTCACCTTAAGCCTAAAACAATGTATTGTCATCAGTGCCAGCCATGTGACAACGACTCGCTCTCCCATCCGTGGTGATCCTCATGAACGGGCAGGTAGACCTTCTTCTCGACCTCAACGTGCTTCACCACGGGGACGGGCACGTGCTTGTAGACCGGGAACGGCACGTGCTGGATCACGGGCACCTCCTTAATGACCTGGACCTCTTTGACGACCGGGACATGCACCGGGACGTGGACCTTCGAGACGTGGTGGTGATGCACCGTGTGGACCTTGTACGGCACGTGGATGGTGACGTGTTTGTGGCTGTGGACAAAGTGAGGGTTAGTTTTGTTATACAGGGAGACTTATAAAATAAAATTGAAAGTATGAAATTTTTTATTTGTGTTATTCTTTTTTTTTATGGATCATGTGGTCTGCAATGAAGATTTTTTTTATTTTTTTTCAATTGTGGTATTTGAATGGTAACGACAAAAGTGACGTATTTCCAACAGGAGCGGTGGAAGTATCTACTTGTACTTTTTGCTGTTTTAAATGTCCAATGTTTATGGGGGCGAGAACATTTGTTATAAACCAACCACAAATCCAGAATCTGGGCTGCTACTGAGAAATTAATGGAAAGCCCAATAAAACTTCCTAACCTGGGCATCAAACACAGGACCAAAGGTAACATCAAAAACTACGATTCTGGTGTAACTTAATGTCATGCGGTGTCTTAGTAAACATATTGTCGTCTATTGTATTTTATAATGGATTTCCGCAAAGTCACGCCAGAGTCAATTAAATATCTTAATGTCGCTCTTATTCATGATATTTATAAAGTTTAAATTCCCTAAACGAATGTAAATACTCCTGTATGATGAAACCATAGCCACAAGAAGTTCGTATTACCTAAAGGCACTACGATCACTAGTAGTAGTATGTAAATGGAATTCAAATGAAATAGTAGGACGTGGTTTCATCTGTTATATCATGCAGCAGCTGGCCCTGCAAGCTAATGAGAAGACGATACATTCCTATGAGCAAAAAACAGGCCCTAGTATATGACTAAGAATGGGAAAGATAGAAACTTGCATCATATGTATGAGACATTTTTACTAATCAGTTACTGTAATACTTATCGATGTTTTTTGTTTCGTATTCATGTGTATTTTTAAAACACTGCCATGTTTAGATATTTTTCCAACATCCTTGGTTCGTTGGTAGGGTATTTACTTATATAAAAAATATATTTTTGTATGTTTGTCCTCTATGTGTTCCTAAACCATTGATCAAATTGTGATGAAACTTTGGTAGAGTATTTTTAGGATGCCTGCGAGGGTTTCTGGCACAATAAATTTTAAATAGATATTAAATAAAAAAGTGTCATTGCAACGCATATGCATCTAGTTTCCTTATAAATTGCATAAAGTTTAATTAAACGCCCCAAAAAGATCTCTCTAAAAAAGAAATCTAATAAAAATAGAAGAGTTCAATTCCAAACACACTGCGTTCCTATTCCAATCCAAAATACACACCGGAATTAAATTCCATACAAGTAAAGACCTCAACACACGGTGCGCATAAAATTTAACAAAAAACTCGTTGTAACAGAAATCAATTCACGATGCAGCAGATTAGCCAATAGCACGCGCAAACTGTGTCCTATGCTTACAAATGGTGCGCTTTCCCTATACTCGACGCAAAGTGGATAATACGGGGGAAACGCACCGGTTGTCGGTGATGCAACCAGTAATTGGGGTGCGACGACTTTGTATGTCTGAAGTAACTGGGTTTACCACTATGTAATCGAATGATCAACTGTCATGGTTTTTGATGACGTATCTGGCCAGTTCTGCCAGTGGCCAGTTCTTGGAATTTTTGTATGCGAATGCTGGGAGACAATTACCAATACCAATGACCAATTGTGCCACTGAATTCGACACTTCAAATAGAATTTAAAGCCATCAAATCTCTCTATGACATATTACCATAGCGTCGCCAAAAAGTGCTCCCGTATCATCAGCTAGCGAAACAAAACAATGTTACATTCATACTAATAACAGAAGTTTCGCAACATGCATGCCATTGTAAAATATCTCTCACTTAAGTTACGGTAAGGAAACACGTATAATTGCAGACCAACATAATAATTGTTATTGTAACAATTTCAAAGTCGGCTGCAGCGAATAATTATGTATGTTTGCAACGTAAATAAATTAGTATGTGAAATTATTTTGTAAACTCACATACATAAATTGGGTACCCTACCCCTCACGCATTTTTAAATACCTTGGAAAAAGCCTTCGAACAAGGAAATATATTTATCTTGATCAATAAAGGGTTCTCACGGTTCTCACAATGCAACTTCTACCTGCGGACTGATGACTGCAAATCGATAGTTATTTCTCCCCTTTGTGTTACGTGGAAAAGGGAGAAGTGCAAATAGTAAACAAATGTTTTTTGCTACGTGATTCACCGTTCGTTTCTTGAGAGCAAATTCTATTTTAATTGGCTTCTCATTCTCCATGAAATCTTGGAGAGGAGGCAAAGTAAAGAACATTGAATCGATAAGCCGTTGCAAAGCTAATGACTTGAGTAAAAGAGAGCATTTTTAACCGGCGAAAAAAAAGGAGGAGGTTAAGTTGACACGTGCATTTTTTTTTTAAAAGAGCCCGCTTTATTATGATCAGAATGAGCTCCTATCGAACGTAGGTATTTTCCGTAATTATTTGTCTGTCATTCATCTGAATATCATTTTCAGTTTGTAGTTTTAACGCTACAAACAATTTGTCACATCGGAGTTCAATTTGGTGGTATGAGGAACAGGGTGTAAAGTTCACTCATCCACCATAGAAAAGGGAGGATCCTCCGACCAGACGGGTGTTGTGTCTGGCGGGCAACTGCCTGTAAGTTAATTTCGGATAGTCTTATTTAAGTCGATCGCACGGTAAACTCTAACTGCGCGATTCAGGATTTGTGTGACGTCATGTCTTTGATGCGTAGTTCGTATGTGGCGGTGTAACCGCTACAGTATTAATAAATTAGCTAAGTATTCTTTGAAGTCTTAACATAACATCACTCTTGTATTTCCCATGGGGTTAGGCAGAAGTGTATCTATAGTACACCCACAATTCGCCAGATTTAAGTCCCATGTAATAGGGAACGAGTCTATTCAATTTGCAGTCAATAAAATTACACGACATTAAGAAACAGACGTAAATATATTGAAAGGGGCAGTTTTTTTAACAATGTCTATGGTACTTATCAATACGGGTAAAAAGTTTAAATAAAAACTTAAGACGGTTTTTATACAAGCGAAGTGAGTCAAGCACAAGTTTTAAACAATTAACAATTCGTATGTTTTCCCCCAACTTGTTCCTTTTGTGTTTATCTTTGCAGTATTTCCTTTTTTTTTTTATTTTCAATAATTGCGAAGATACCCAGGACGGTACGCAACATATTGCTAAAGATCCCTGAAACTTATAAAATAAACAAAGAAAACATTTTTCTGGCTTCATAATAAGTTTCGAGACTGGGAAGACATACAAAATCTAACAGAACTGAGAGAATGGAATTCTTAACCCTTGACTTGATTTTGGTTTGCACGTTCCTTGCCACGTAACTTAAAACGTTTAGAGCAGAATAAAATAATCATTAGGAAGTAGATTTTGCGAAAAAAAAACGCCGAACGTCTGTGCAGGCTCTTAATTTTTACATAACTTAAAATGACGCCTGTATTCGCTGAAGGGTTAGGCAGAAGTGTACCTGTACATTAAGCTTAATTTTTTAAGTGAAAACTCTTCAGCGGCGTTGTGCACTTTTTTTGGGATGGGTAGAAAATGTTAAACTCGCGTCAGATTTTACCGTAAGATCCGTTGACTAGCAACCGACTAAGTAAATATCAAAATAAATAGTCTTTGACATTGCGTAAAGATTCCGAGGTAAGAAATTTTACCCATATTGATGGGTAAATAAAAAACAGTCAAAACATACTTCATAAAAAGTGTTTAAATAATTGTTTGGTTTTGTTAGACTATATTTTGAAAATAAGTAAATATACTACTACTACTACTAATGAATATTGTATTTAACCACATAAATTATAGTAGTTTTATACTGATAAATAAACCAATTCGTGCGAAATTATTCCCTAACCATTCCAAAATGCACAACGTTAATGTTCAAGTTTTCACTTCTACCGGCACTGCCGGAGTGCAATTCGTTGTTTTTTTTAGCATGATATTTGCCTGGTTATACATAAATTATAATGGTTTTTTGCAACATATAAAACTAAGGTGCCTACCAATAAATAGATTAGGGCTTAGATAGAAACTATTGTGACCTGAAATCATTTTTGAAGTGATTTCGTGAAAACCATTGGATATATTTCATTGAATTTTTGTATGAAGACTGGAAAGGTCATAAATAATTTAAAAAAAGTTTGCGTAATAAACGTTGCGGTACATAGCATACTTTAGATAAATGAGAGCATTTTAATGTAGGTTGGCCATTGGTGAACCAGCTTATAATAACCGGCAACATTACGACAGTCCAAACTACGAGTAATGAGTACCAGTGTTGTAACCAACCATTCATAATCTAACCTTTATCAGATCAGTTCGCTATGAAAGACGAAAGCTCTAGAAATAATGTAACACTTGATCAGAAATCAGAACTACTAACTAGTAGGTCAAAAAACATATCTGTGATTGTAAATCGGTTGTCATGGTTTGGGTTTGTGATAGGAAGCAGTGGCAGGTGGTCCAGTGTTAGCGGCCGTGACTTACAAATTTTAGGTTGTGGGTTCAAACCCAAGCAGGCACTTTACTTTGTCTATAACAAGACATTAGCACGAGTTAAACATTATGCTCTGAATAGACGAAATTACATGGCTTACGACATTGACATTAATTATACAACTTATAACGTGTTGTCGGTGATAACTGCCAAGTTATTGATAGAAAACCTTTCTCTCTAATCAGATGCGGAAGCAAACCGATATTGAATAGAACTTTGACTTAGTAGCCATTAGCCATTAGCCATCTATTTAGTCACTGCTTAGTAACCATCGGTAAGGCGTTGATTATGTAGTGTCTTTTTGCGCTGTTCGCTGAAAAGGATTTTTTCTCCACTACGTTTTTATAGAAGAGCGATGGCCGCCATATAGCGTCTTTAATTTACCGGAGAATGACGTCACACCGTAAAGTCAAACCCCGGTACCATAATTTTCATGACAGCTCTTCCACTACTACTACTGTTAATTTACTTACTAATTACTAATTTACTACTACTACTACTGTTAATTTTGACACATCTGCGCTCCTCTCCTCTCCTCTCCTCTCCGCTCCAGAGGACAGGCAGCCTAAGGCTAGCGTTATTCTTGTCACTGTCACACTACAAGTTTAAGATAGAGACGGGATTAGTCAAACTACGACCTAAGCATTTACAGATCTCGGCCTAATTTTAAGCATCTTTCTTTAGTGATCACTAATGATCTACACGCTTTGCAGTCTGCACTTAGACCAAGCAAGTTCTTCCAACAGACAGCTAATATGCTGCTGGGGAGTTTTTTTCGCACCTTCTTCCCAGCTAAAGCACTAGGAAGTCATGAAGAGCGGGCGTTGTGGGAGACTGTCTGACGGGGAATGCTGACGTACAAAAGTGCCTAATTTTAATAATTGTCTTTTCTGTTTTTTTAACTCAATTACAGTAACAACGTGATGGCCAGTGATGTTGTAAGGACGAATGCATTCAGAAAAATCACAACCATAAAATTGACAAAGGGAAAACTTAATCATGCAATAAAATTTTAATTGTCATAACGACGTACAACAAACTTCGTCAGTCATATTAATTGGTAATTGAAGCCTGCCCTTTAATGATGGACAGATATTTTTTCCATATTGAAAATGCCAGCAATTATGAACAATAAAAGATTTTCTTTTTCTTTCTTCTTTTTTCGCACAAGGGTTCCGTACCACCGTTCAATATTTTTTTTACCAAAAACGCCGACAAAAAACGTTTTTTTTAGGACCCGTTTTTAACTTTTACCTTAACAAGAAAAAAATTGTTATTATAGCGCCAAGAGAAATACACGATCTGTGAAAATTTCAACTGTCTACCTATTACGGTTTATAAGATACAGCTCGCTGACAGACGGAAGGACGGACAGCGTGTTATTAATAGGGCTCGGTTTGGCACCTTTCGGGTACGGAATACTAAAAACATAGGCAGTCATGGGGACTGCCTAGAAGTAAACACTTAAAATTATGCATAGCTAAAGATATACTGTTCACATTAGCATGTTGGTGACGTTTCGAAAATTGCATGGGAACCCATACAATTTTCGAAACGCCTAAAGAAGTTCGAGACGGTAAACTACTGCAGCTTGAAACTCGTGAAATGATGAGATTAGGAGGCAAAAAATCCTCTCCGAAACCAGTTTTTACAATACACTGCCTGTTCAGACAAAACATACTTAGTAACTTTTGCTTTTATTTCTTTAAATCATAGCAAAAACCATTACGACCGCTCTGACCTCGCATTTTTTGTCAGCTAAGTTTCATTTTTGGCGGTCAATCACACACGTAACTTTTACCGATATATTGAGTCAAAACATTGCAAAATTATCTAGACACCTTAATTTGTTTTGTCTAGAAAATAATATTAAGATGTGGCCACTTTGGAGGTCATAGGTACCACGCCGATTTTTTTAAATTGCCGAAAGCATCAGTAACGGGGGTCAGTCGCCTCGAGGGAAGCCAATATTCGCCAAGCCGGTCAAAACTGGCGATCATTCAGATGTACCTGACCCGTAAGGGGTAAACTGGTAATGTGAATAATGTAATTTGAACATCAGTATGAACATTAATCATAATCATCATCAAATCAGTCAAAAAACGTCCACTGCTGCACAAAGACCTCCACCAAGTACCGCTACTCCGACCGGTTCTGTGCTTCTCGCATCCACCGCATTACTCGCATCCAGCGGATACGGTCTTCACAAGGTCAGTAGTATCAATATTAACCTGATCTAATTACCATACCACTAATCACTTACATGAAAACAAGTTAATACTGCTAAAAACACTCTATTGACCCGCGTTACTAGGTAAAGTATATCATTTGTTTGCAGAATTTGCCATAAGAGCCCCTGGAGCCCCATTATCCTAAAGTGTCCAGGGCCGCCTTTTGGTTAAAGACACCCCTGGCTGCCCCTTCCAAAAGGCAAATAGTATCATATGGAGAAGAATGGATAAGGAACTCCAAAGCTACATTAAAAAAATATGGGTTTACAATCTACAAGGAATGCTGGGAAAGTCTTCGAACACCCAAGACTTGAAGAATGTTACGTAACGGCACTGAACTAACCGGTCGTGCTAAGTGATACAGATACAGTTGAAACGCCTTGGTCTGGGTACAAACATCGCGCCGTACAGCCATGGGGATAGGCAGGAATATTTGATTTTAGAGACAGTGTTACAGTGACTACATGGTTCCAATTTTAATAGTATGGGATAGTTCATACTAATTCCATGTATAGTACATACTAATTCCATGCTGTCATGATAGTAGGTACTTACTAATTCCATACTGCCATGTCATTATTTTATGGTAGCCATCTTGTTCTAAACTTTGGGCGACCGAGCTCTGTTCGGGTGAAAATACGGAGAAGACGAATATTCCCAGTAATGAGACCTAGCTAGATCGATTATTTGCCCCCGTTAACCCCATATTGCAAGTTTCATCGAAATTGTTATAGCCGTTTTCGAGAACTTGGTTACAAATATATATTTTAAAAAATATTGCTCGTTTAATAGTTTAAGATATTCTATGCACCCGTCATTCGGAGGGCTACGCGTTTTAAGACTAACGAAACTAACAAATTATTTTTTGAATACTATGATATAGAATCTATAATATAAAAATGAATCCCTATTTCCTTGGTTACGGCATCACGCGTGATCGGCTGGGATAATTTCGCTAATTCTTTTTTTGTTGTGTTTGTTATATTATAGTAAGGAGATGGTTCTTAGGATAGGTAGGTGTAGGTAGGATAGGTAGGTAGGTAGGTATGCAAGTAGTAGGTATGTATGTTGGTAAAGTGGGTATGTAGGTAGGGTAGGAAGGTAGGTAGGTATGTATGTATGTATGTAGGTAAGTAGGTAGGGTAGGTAAGTAAGTAAGTAGGGCAGGTAGGTAAGTAGGTAGGTAGGTAGGAAGGGTAGGGTAGGTAGGTATGTATGTAGGTAGGTGTAGGTAAGTAGGTAGGTAGGTATGTATGTATGTAGGTAGGTAGGTAGGTAGGTGCGCCCTAGATAAATGCTTACCCGTGCGAAGCCGGGGCGGGCAGCTAGTAGAATTATAATTTACAAACATCTGTGTACGAAGTGTCAATGTAGTTTATGTAATAAAATCCTGAATATTCAGCCTACCCGGAAGTCATTACGTAGTTTGTTCGACCCAAGAGTCGAATATAAGACCTTTGCAACCAGAATGAGCATTACATGGGCAGTTGAACTCTGATGTCCGTATAAGTGCTTATTAATACTTATGTATTAAAAATCCCCTTATCATGAGCTTTTAAGTACGTATTGCGTAATGTATGCGAAAAAATTTGGTAAGTATTTATACTTCTTATTATATAAGTGGTCGAAGAGTACCTTTTACCAATTCGGTATGTCACCTCTCTTACCAGCTTTAATAACAAATTGGTAAGCTTGTTTCCGTCTAAAAGATAAGATGAAAAAAATCAATGTAGGTCCTTTTTTGGATATGTCGTTTGTATCTTTATTGTTGAAACTATTAATATCATAGCGATAGTAATTTATGTAATAATGAACTATAATTACACCGAAATAAAAACAATATTATTGAATAATTAGGACTAGGTAGTAAGATTTGTTACATGGAATGAAGCTGCAAAGTTGTCACCTCTAGGGATCTTTTCCGGCACGTTGTGTGCAATATACCTAAATACAGTCAGCCCAGAATTTGGCTACGAGTCTAGCACCTTCAGTAACCTCCAGTTGAATTAAGTATATGTATAACTATTACGAAAAAAGGAATTCAGTTTTCTTAGATACAAAAAAAAATATTTATATGCACCTGTGCTCCAGGTTGGTTTCCACCAAAATATCTTCTTTATTTTTAATGTAATTTGCATTCTAAGTTACTACTACCAATATTCAAACACATTGACAAAAAAATTGTGCGGAAACTTGCACGAAATACCTACTCATCTGTATAGGTTGGCTTACTTCCCTTTGACCTGGTTTTATTTTTTCCCTTTAATTCTGACGCAATCAGACTATCTAGTGCCATTCAACATCTTTTGCGTTGTTAGTTTGAAACTTAAGCACCTAACTGATCTGCATTCATCTCTACCAACCAGTTAATCTACAATCAATCTTCGCTTTTCATACATAATAGCTACTTGAGATCAATGCTTATGTTACTATCGGAAACAGTCATTAAAAGTTAATTGCACTTCCCTAATAACTGTCATGTTGCATAAGTAACATGACGTAACAGCACATAATGAGATTATTTATCGATCGCCGCTGGATCTACAGATGCGTCGATTCCTTGATTACGTCACACATCGCTAGACAACGGTATATGATAGGATCAGCTGTTTGGTTCATCATCAGCTAATTTCCTTCTCCTATGACTACAGAATGGCCTTTTTGATTCAGTATTTTTAGTTACAATCTCACCGTGAAATCTTAAGGTGCTCATAGACTTGAGCATTCACCTGTAATGAGCATTCTAGCGAATGTGACATTACAGAAAAATAAACTGGAGCGTTTTAGCGAGCATTCTAGTGAGCGTTCTAGCGAGCATTCTAGCGAAAGGACAGTAAATTTGCTTCGCGCTTTTAGCCAAGTCGAGCCATTCAGTCACTGATCCCTTTCCATGTTCGTGAAGAATATTTTTTTAACGAGCATTGACTAGAGCATTCCCTAAAATGATCATGAAAATGTTCGTAGCTATGTTTGGCTCTATGCATAGCTATGTTCGTTGTTCTGTTCGACAAATTTAAAAACGGCGAATGCTCGATGTTCTGTTATAAGTGAATGCTCAAGTCTTTAGGTGAAATGAGCTTGAAGGCGCTGTCAATGATGTCAATCCTTAGCTTCAGGTGGAATGACAGCAATTTATTGTTGAGATTATTACAGAATACTTAGTTCGGCAATTATTGAAAAACCAATTCTGGACGAAACAAAATATTTAAAGGACAATCAGAAAACAGTTTAAGTATAACTACATATTTACTAGTAAAGTAATAAGTCTTCACAAGAAATATATATAAGCTGATTGTAGAACTCGCGGAAAATGCTAGGAAATATTTAAGTCATGTAAGGCCATGTGTTCACTGGACGACAAAAGTTAGAAAGAAAAAGAAAGAATACGTTTATTTACGAATAAGACATGACGCAAGGAAGAAACACTAACATTTGGGGAAAATACTCGCCACATCTACGTGAAACGGAAATCGCTCACCATAATGATGTGCGAGAGCATTGGTTGGCAACTTGGCCAACTCGATTTCAGAGGGCAATATCATCAACTAGCTTTGCCACCATTTACGGCATTATCAACGTTGCTAACACATGAACCCGATAGCTTTTTGGAAAAGGTGATTTTCGTCATGATTCATACCTTTGATGGGTTAATAGGTCGGTGATAGTATGGCTATACCTGTACCACTATCAAAAAAATCTCATTTTGACTAAGAACAAAGTTGTGTCCCAAAAAGAAAACAAAATGAATGAAGTAGATACAACCTTCGTCATACCTTCGTACTTAAAAGTCTGTAATAATAATCAATTAACCAAGTTAAGTACTCAAAAATCCAATAATAAAATGTCAAATCGATTAACTATCAGCAGTTAGTATAGTGGCTCTTCTTCGATATCAATCAACAAGCTATAAAGTGTGTCAGGCAATTTGTTAAGCTAAGGTTTCTAGAAGAGCAGTAGCCGCCATACAACGGCCGCAGTGGCAGCTGTCAAGAAAACTATGACAGCTGGTTTGACAGCACGGTGTTGAAAAACCGATGCACCAACTTACTAACATAAATTAAGTTTTTTCGCCCGTAAATTGCGGACGCTATCTGGCGGCCACCGGTCTTCTAAGAAACTGTATCATTACCAAGTGAAGTGTACACACAACTTTATATTCCTACAACATGATTTATTTCGTTTCCACTACAAAATATGTACTTTCAAGTTTCATACGAGACAATAAACCGCTTAGTACAATATTCTTTTCTACTTTTAAAGTCTGTTGACTGTCGACAATAGAGAGATTTTATTTTAACGACTAGAGGAAAATATACCCTCTTTGGTATCGCGCAGCTGGGTAATGAGACAGTTTTGTACTATCGAGCAAAAAACACAATTGTTTCTTGACAAGTACGGACAGAAATTGCGATACGTATTGTGGCAATTTTCCACTGATATGACGCGAAAATGATGACTAATAGAGAAGTTGGGGGGAAAAGAAAATGTTGCGCCGACCGCAAATAAATTGACAAGAGAATGATGATTATGACGACATAATGATGCCATACTAATGATCGTACCGCCCAATATAGGTAACGTGATTTTCAAGTCTAATGTAGAGATTTTCTACGAAAATCTTTTGACTAAAAATTTTCTTTAAATTTTAATTTTGCTTCTAATTAATTATGGCTGAAATCAGCCTATTGCCTATGCTTTGTTACAGCGGGCGGGGGTTGCTCTCCCTCCGCGCCTCCGGTTTTTATATACACTCTAGGGGTAGGAGCCAAAAGACTACGCAAAGTCGGGATGCCCCGAATCGGTTTGCAAAAATTCAAAAACTGAATAGTGTTTAGTTACTCTTGTCCCTTGACAGAAAAAAAGTGTCTGTAGTTGGCTTAAATTGAAATAAATGCTTTAAGTTTTTGACCCGTATATGTAGGTATTTTATAGCCCAAACAGGATTTATTTAACGCGCATAATAATTATTTATTTAATTGATTTCTATGTTCAGCAGTGGACGTCTTTTGGCTGAAATGACAATGATGATGATGATTTAATTAATTTATAATACACTTTACTGTTGATACACTACATAGTCCCGTGGGTTTTAAATAGTCACCCCAAACAGGATATCTTTGACGCACATAATAATTATTTATTGTTTGAAATGCAATAAAGATTAAAGGGCTTTTATTACTGCTTATTACAATGCTATTACAAATAATTTATTTAGCACCAAAATCCCTATAGTAAACAAATAAATGATAGCAATAACCTCGCCCCCTATTACATGGGACTTAAACATAACTGGCGAAATGTGGGTGTACTATAGGTGCACCTCTGCCTAACCCTTCGGTGAATACAGGTGTGATGATATGTCTATATTATAAACAAATAAATAATGTTTGTATTGCTAAATGGATTACCTATAATATTGAATTATCACATGATCTGACCAAGATTATGTCTAGACTTTAAAAGAGACTGTGACCTCTGAGTTTGTTTCGGCCTTTCTTCTCAGAGTAAAGTCAGATAAGAAACGCCGACCTTTTCTAGTTTTCTATTAAAATACGATTGACGTGTATGTATTTGTACATAGGTACCTACTTACAGAATTTAAATTGATGCAATCAACAGTAAAGCAATTTAAATTATTGTATCGAATCAATCTAGAAGTTTCTGGATCGATTTGTAAATTAACACTTTATCTTACCTAGTCTAGTCATAGAAGAAGGTTCGCCATTCATTAAATTCACTAAAACGCTGATTAAAAACTCCTGCGCATAATGCCACGACCTTGACAACGTAACGTAATATCAGAATACTGATCTAAATCCAACTTTACTGCATTCAAATTCTACATGAATGAACGGTTTTTTTTTTTTTCAAAAAAGTACAACTACTTCGAACTATGAATGAACTGTTTTTTCATAAAAAGAACAACGCTTATCGTTATTTTATTGCGATTGCGTTGAACTTGAGACAGTTTTGTTGCGTCATTCATTATATATCTACAATAGGTTGTATTTTTATTATTTTATTTGGATAGTAAATAACGGAGTATGATATAAGTAATGTTTGCGGTTTCTTTTATTTAGACTTTTTGTAACCGAATGGACGAGTTTGACTTAGTCATAATTATAGCAACAAAAACTTAACAGTTCAGGTTCATGAACGAATAAAATGAATGATGACACAACTTTTAACCCTACACTGCCGCACAATTATTCAAACTATTTTATACAAATGTAGGTAGGTAGGTACTTACTGTCCACCGCCACCGGGGGTTGGGGAAGCGACGACCACGGCTACCACGAGGGAGATAAGCTGTCAAATAAAAAGTTTTTGTTTTAGTATGGTTTTAGTATTAAACAGAATTGTCATGCATGATGGCCCAATGCCCTCGTGCCTTCTCTGTATGAGAAGAAACCTTTGCCTTACAGCGGGACAGTAATAGGTCTTAAGTATTTTTATTTGTTATACAAAGTTATAGGTAACTTAAATATTTAAAAGATTGAAAACGGCACATGATACACAACAACAATATTTTTTTCTCCATACGAACTTGGCACATTAAAATTAAAAAAATATAATTATTATAAAATAAATGCCCACAAACTAAAAAATATTTGTTTGATGATGATAATATTATTTATTATATTTAACACAATTCCAAAATTATTTCTAAAAACCAACACAACTTTTTCGGCGACCGTACTTAATAAAAAGAGAAAAAAAAACTTTGAAAGCAAAATTGGCGCCAAAACAATATTGACAATTTAAAAAAAGTTGGAGAACTCACAGCGAGTTTCGCGTACATCTTGCTTGGTTAGCTGGACTGATTCCGTATTACACTTTGCCTGTCAAGACTGGCTTACGTTCTACTCCTCTGAGCGTACCACAAGCTTATATACTGGTCGGCTTGCGAGTCCAATAATTGCATAATCTAGCCCCTTGGTCCATCCCTACTAGCCCGTTTTACCCGGTGGATTTAGAAAGGTAGCACACACGACGAGATTGGGCGTAGAAAGGCCACTTTTCAATCGGGTGGGGTATCACAGGTGGGGTGAAACATCGAGAGCGGTCAGCAGTTACTTTTCTTTAGTTCTATGTTTTTTGAAGTGACAAAGTGAAGTTATCTGTGTCGGTAATGTGTTTCAGAAAACTTAAAGTTCTATCTGGATGATCTGTTCAAAGTTCTAGCCTATAATTTATCTAGTTTTAAGCATGTACCTGTGTAGATAGCATTCAATATTTTAATTGCCTTACAAGCTAATTAGGTATGTAACGTTATTTATCTGTTTATAATATTGCCTAACCTTACTTAACCTGAAAATTACTAGAACGGTTTTGTAATGTCCTTGTTCAATTATGATCAATCAAGTTCAACAAACTGACGGACGATATTATATAGTATATAAAGTTAATCGGAGATGTTATGAAATATCTATTTTGAACTTTTAAATCGTTCGTCTAGACTGCTGCTATAATGTTGTACCTATGGCGTTATTTTAGAGCTGAAAGCTATTGGAATATAATAGTTCCCTTAGTTCCTGGAGACGCAAATAATTTTCATAGTTTCATCAAAATTTTGCCTTTATTTTGTGAATGTATTAACTTCTTTATGTAAAACTAGTTCTTAGATTTTATTGTTTTTTGTAGGTAGATCCTGCTTTTCGACGATTAGAGTATTTTAAATCTATTATTATGTATTTATACCTATATATATATTAATTATTTATTTTTTAAGTATCCAAATTGTCGATTCGTCATCATTCTCTTTATAATGTTCCTTGAATTATGCACTGCGAATAATAATGAGCTGTGAGCGACTGTTTTTTTTTATTATAGTGATGTGTAACTATGTTTTGTGTTTCCTTTTTCTTTTTTTTTTCGTCATCACTCTATGTGCGTTCGCTTTCGTTTTTGTTGAAGCCTATTTTAACTGCTTAAACGAAACTTGTACTATTACGCTAATGGTAGAAGTGTCTGAGTTTGTTACCAACATAATCCATAATCTAGGACTATTTTCTGCCCAGATGGACCGGTGTTAGAGAACCTTCCGGGATCTTTAGACAAACACTTTCTCCAAATTGATAGGTACAATTGTATGTACTTGGTTATAACTAGTACTTACCTTCCATTATCAAGTAGCCTTAAGTTATGGGGTCCCATTACAATCATACTCAGGCCCTTTGTACACACACGTTTTTCTTGCGATTTATTCGCCGTGTGTAGGCACGGTTATCAGAGTTTTAGGGATCACTATGGAAGCTTGTTGACGGACACGTTTTTTCCGTGTATTCCCGTTCTTCCCACTGCCTTCGTCCCACTGATTTTGTTAATGGGGCGAACGGAAATGATTTAGTATAATTTTATTTTTAATTTCCATTGGTCCCATTCTTTTATTTGTGTCTGTTCGTTCCATGGTTAAATAAAAACTTATTTATCCTAACTAATCATATAAATGACTCTCACTGGTGGGACGAACGGGAATACACCGTTTTTTCTACGGCGCGGTTTATTCGCCGTACCGTAAAGAAACCGTGCCGTGTACTAAGGGCCTGAGTATCTAACTAGTTATAACTAATTTCTGCAGTTTATGTTTTAGATAGTGTTATAATAATATGTTGTAGGTGATGATATGGCTAGAAAGGGGCTGACTACCGAGATGACAACTAATAGAGAAGTATGGAAGAAAATGACCGCTGTTGCACCGACCACAAAGAAATTGGGATGGAGAATGGGGTGATTATCTCTGGTGGAAATAATCACCACATTCTTAGTAGGTTATTTCGCAGCAGTAGGTCAGTGATGCTCTGTGTGGTTAACCGTATGCACTCCTCCATGGATTAAGGTCTCATCGCAAGGCTGATTAGGACTACGACCGTCTCGTTGGTGTCTTAGTCGCACAACTGCATAAGGTTCTAAATTCGATTTCCATGTAGGGCGAGGTGTATTAGCATATTTTTAGCGGATTCTAGATTTGTGTTCGGTCTCGGGAATTAGGGATAATAGTTTCCATTAAATGCCTACATGGTGGATAGACTGGGTGAAAGATAATATGGGTAGGAAAGGGGTCACTACCCAGGTGACGACTAATAGAGAAGTATGGAAGAAAGGGACATGTTGCGCCGACCGCAAATACACACATCAAAAGTGTCTAGGGATCAACATATATTTTTGCAATAACTTTTCTCCTGATTGATATTAATTAAAATTTTCTTTAAGGATTCATCAAATAAAGTGTTTTCGTTTGTCACAGTAACGATAAACCAAGTCACCTTTGCATTAATAAAGAAATTTGCCATTTTCCTAATAAAGGGATTTTTGACATTTGAACCACTAACATTAAAGTTCGAAAAAAAGACTGAAATAACAGTTTTCTTTAAAATTTTATTGGGTAACTTAAACAATTAATAATCCGTGTTTCTACCGCGAACACTAACAACACAAGAACATCGGTTTGGCATACTCAAAATGAGTTCATCCAAATCACGCTGTGGAATGGCCGCCCATGTTCGTTGCAACAACAAAAAAAGGTCTTCTTGCGACTGGATACCCTCCATATTCGGCAGAGCTCTTCTCTGTAGCATATCCCATGCATGCTCAATCGGGTTCAAGTCTGGCGACTGAGCAGGCCAGAGCAGGACATTGATGTTAGCTGCGGCGAGAGTCTGTCTTACAACTCTTGCGGTGTGCGGTCGTGCATTATCATGCATTAACTGAAATAAGGGACCGATTTGCACTTGTAGAGGAACGATGACGTCTGATACAATCGTCTCAGCATAAATTTGAGCGATGAGGTTGCCTCTAATCCAAATCAACTCAGTTCTTCCGCCGATCCAAATACCCGCCCATACCATGATGGTTCCACCACTATAAGGATGGACTTCCTGGCAGGATTTTAATCGCTGTTGGCGTCCAGGGGTTCTCCAGTGTCGTATACGTCTTGTATCCGGTCTCATACCAAAACGAGACTCATCAGAAAAGCACACGAAACGCCATTGTTCTTCTGCCCAATTTCTGTGTTCAAGAGCCCATTGATATCGAATCCTACGATTGTGCATTGCTATAGGTGGTACCCGTAGCGGTCTTCGGGAATGAAGGTTCACTTCATGCAAGCGGTTTCTGACTGTTTGGTCGCTAATTAAGTTCCCTGAAGAGTGATGAAGCCTCACGGCTAACATCATGGCGGTTATTGTTGGAGCTCTTCGAGCTAAGATTTGAATGTATCGGTCTTGTCTCCGTGTGGTGCAGCGATACCGTCCTCCATGGCGCTCAGCCACGGTACCAGTGCTTCGGTAACGTGTCCAAAGTCGACTGATAACACTCTGACTTGTATTCAGAGCTAAAGCCACAGTACGTTGCCGGGAACCAGCTTCTATCATTCCCACGGCTCTGAGCATTTCTTCCCTGCTTAAATGACGTCGCTGCTCCATAATAACGTTGGTTTTAATCAGTAGTAGGGAAACAGTAGCACTAATAATGTCTTCAATGCGTTGTATGTTTTTATAGGGAAAATATTGACAGCTGATTTTCATCTTTTACTCGAATTTGATTCACAGTTCCTGATTCAAATTATGAAATGCACCAAAAAGGATCCATATAAATTTATAAAATCATAAATTTATTACAAAGCCACATCTCAATCTCAAGAAATCCGCATAAAAATGCTTGATCCCTAGACACTTTTGATGTGTGTATATTGCGATAAGGGCAGGAGAATGTGATGTTGTATAACTTTGTCGAATCAACAACTATTGGGGTTAACAATTCTTTCCCATGGTGTCAATTTATGAGTTTTTGGTTCACAATAACATTCGTTCTGAGTCTTAACATCAAACAAATACTTCATAAAAATCATATCCATTCACTCTCTGACAGACATCGCACAGTCGAGTCTAGCAGCATGAAACGTTAGCAAAAAAAAAAACAGCTGTTCCCTACATTGTTCGCATATCTCGTCAAAATGTAAGGAACAGCAGATTTTATTTTTTCGTGACTGCCCGGTGTGCCCCATAGTGAAAGTTGTTCATAATGATGAGTACCATCCATGAATTCAATTTCACCTTGTATACAAAGGGCAGTACTAAGGAATTTTGAAGATGAGTCCCCTTTATGGGTTCTATGGGTCTATGTTACTCTCATCCCGTAATTAATTAGGGGATGAGAGTAACATAGATAGATAGATAAGTACTTAGAATTCTTGTGATGACACAAGATTTCTGAGGAGGTCGTGACTAAGTAATAACAGCCGCACAAGTCGATCCATCAGGTTAAGCTACGCTTGTCGGGGTTGGTCCGTGGATGGGTGACCATCTTTACATACCGAGACTCCTCCGTTCGGAAAGCACGTTAAGCCGTTGGTCCTGGTTGTCATTCGTGGATCTTTGACAGTCGTTACGGTTCGTCAGAAGGCGGAAAGTCTGACAACCAGTCTTACCAAGGGGTATCGTATTACCCAGTTACTGGGTAGTGGAGGTCAGATAGGCAGTCGCTCCATGTGAAATACTGGTATTCACCTGCATCGGGTTAGACTGGGAGCCGACCCCAACATTGTTGGGAAACGGCTAGGCAGATTGAGTGAGAAATCTTGTAATAACAACTTGTTTCAAAACAAATAGAGTGTTTAAATATTCGATAAGTAATTGAAATAAATATATATATTAGTTACATAATTTGTTTACGTAATAAGAAACAAAATAAGTATACATAAGTACAGTATGTTGGTAAGTTGAATTACCTAATAGTAATGCCATCCTTCCTTAAATTTTTATAAAACGCAGTCTTCCGTTCTGTCTGTCCGTAAGTGTGCTTATTACACTAGAACATCTTAGCCGTAATTTTTCAACAGAACCAAAAAAAATATTGTTCTCAAAACATTCACTTTCTACCTTCCCATGGGATTTCCCATTTTCTTCCCATTTTTTTTACAAATAATTCAACCGACAAAAAAAACTGAAAAACGAAGAAAAAAAAATAACCTTTTTTTAGTGTCACTAAGCTCCTAAACTAATTTAAGTAACAAATTTTGAGAAGGCGCCGCACACACATTCAACTAAGATCCATCAAGCTACCATTTGTGTTTGGCGCCGCCTCAAGATTTGTTACATAACACTGGATTTTCAACTCTCGGTATTGAGCCGAGCATTGAGAATCCAACAGAGCGTATCCAGCGCGTATCCCAGCGCGTCAGGAAAACACACTGTTGGATATTCAACTCTCGGCGCTAAACAGTGTCGAAAATCCAATGCGCGAAAAAAAATCGCCGCGCTAAAAACACGTCCTACCTATAGGATATCAATAAAATACACGTTGACATACTTTTCACCAGACACGTTCAAATCCCACGATGGAAATGCTAACAACACTTTGTCTCTCCTGTGAATCGAAAGCAGCTGTCATTCCACGATCCTAGGGATCAGGTCACTTCACCAAATTATTTACGGTGAGTTTTTTACAGAATAGGCCTGTTGACAGCTCACTTCACCTAAATTTTTATGGAATAGGCCGACAAAACTCAAGTGTCTAGAGGCAAGAACACTAAGAAGGCAGAAAAGATACAGTGACCAAATAGACGCACTATATAAAAAAAAGGTATAAGTAATGCCCATTTTCGCTCACACTAGGCGACACATCTACATTCCCCGAAGAGTGACCTTCCTTCCCTGCCTCAATGAATGCCTTACTGAAAGCGCGGTGTTCGATTTTCAACTCTCGGCGCTCAGACGAGTGTTGATAATCAAACAGCGAGCTTTAATTTAGGCATTCATTTTGGTGTCGCCTATAGTTAGTCAAAACGGAATTAGAAAAGTCTATAATTAGAATGACTAACTGTACACCTTGGAACGCGCAGTGCCTTCCTGATGATTACGTCATCAGCCTCTGCCACCTAATTACCATGGACGGTCTCACTACAGACGGACAGTCGCCGACTGACCTGCCAAGACAACGAAACGGTATATACATCATTTATAAGCTACGCTGAGTAGTCTGCCGAATGCTCATTGTAAGGCTGACAGACCAACATCAAGCTATACTACGCTGTGCTGTGCGATGCTCTATCTGCTAAAGCTCTGGCCACACTGAGGAGAAAGCCATCGCCACCGTGCTGGACTCGGGACGTGACTGCGCGCGCTTATTGGGTCAACTAAATTGTATGTAGGTGTTCAAACTAGCTAAATTGTCACGTGACTTCTTACAACCGACGCGCGCAGTCACGTCCCGCATCCCGCGCGGGATTCACTTCAGTTTGGCCAGACCTGAGATTAAACTTGATTAGTTAGTACTAGGCTTTCCACCAGAGATACACTAAGTTGCGTAGCGATGGATGTGTATGATCAACCAATAGTGCTCGATCACGTTGAACTCGCGGGCGCGGTGGCGGGCGCGGGCGCGAGCGCGGCTTCTTTCACCGCACCTGCGTTTGTACTGCACTGAACACTTGCATATTATTCTATGTGATATTTCGTGACCGCGCCCGCCACCGCGCCCGCGAGTTCAACGTGATCGAGCACATAGGATTGTTTAATTTGCATAGCGTGGTTTAGGTCTTGTATAGATATGGATTCGAGGAAGTTTTTTAAATACGCGCGAAGTGCATTTTCGTAGCACATCTTACCCGCTCTGCTACACCACTTAGTTCTAGTTGAAAAAGACGCATCGTTTCGTAGCTTATCTTCACGTTTCATCGCTTATAGCTTCCCACATCTCTGGTGGAAAGGCAGCTTTACAGTTTGACTTTGGCAGCATTTATTTCGTGCTGCTCTGCATAGGGACTCCTCCATGGATTAACGTCTCATCACAAGGCTGTTTTGGACCACGACCGTCTCGTTGCTGTCTTGGTCGCTCGCACGAGTGCTAAAGTCCTTGATTCAAGGTCCATGTAGGGCCAAATGTTTCTATTAGCATATTGTAAACCCGGACTCTACATTTGTGTTCGGTTTCCGGAAATTATAGAGATTTAGAGAGATTATAGTTCATTTAGGGCCTGTATGATGGATGGATTGTGTGAAAGATGATATGGCTAGAAAGGGGGTGACAACCGAGATGACTAATTAGAGAAGTGTGGAAGAAAAAGAGATGTTGCGCCGACCGTAAATAAATTGGGAGAAGGGCAGGGGAATGATGATAATAAGTGCGTACACAAACCCAAATTTTCACTATATAGCCATATACTACATACTACTTGCATTCACAGAGGAGGCCCGTTCCCAACAGTGGGAACTTTATAGGCATATATGCTTATACTTGTAACTATCAACTTAAGCGCCCACCTTATCTGTGCTGACGGCAAATCACAGAACTAAAAATTAATGTTGTTGTTGTTGTCTTCCTCGTGGTCTAGTGATCGCAACTGCTACTGCTGAGCATGAGGTCCTGGTTTCGATTCCCGGGTCGAGCAAAGTGTTATCTCATTTTTCCGTCTGGAATTTCAGTAGCAGCCCGGAGTCTGGATTTGTGCCCGGTTGATGGCAATAGACTCGCCTCATGTTACATGGGACTCAATTTGACTCAAACATAACTGGGGAACTGTGGGTGTCCTATAGGTATACCTCTGCCCAACCCTACGGGGAATACTGGCGTGATGTTATGTTAGTTAAAAAGTAATGTACCGAATTTGTCATGCTGTTGCATTTTTCCTTGACAAGCACCGCCTCCGTGAACCGCAAAATTAAACTGGTCATGCTGTAGTGATCTAGAAATATACCAAAGCAAAACTATAGTGTTTGAAGTTACGTGTCAATATAATTATTATTGGGAAGAGGAAGTCCATTCTATACTGGTTCCTAATTGATATGTAGCCGCCTCACATACACTATGTAGACGTGTTTAGTTTAACTAGCTTCTAGTCTGTATTATCACTTGATGGGTGGAGTCCACACTGGGTGTCAGTTGCGTGGGTACTACGTACTGAGCAATCAATTTGACTGCAAGCATGTAGGTAAAATTCCCACTTGTAAATAACGCTTCAGGGGGGGTTGTACATTTCGATTAAAACTCTGACATAATGCAACTCAGAGATTTTGAAACTCTGACATTTGACTAATTTGCAATGTGCATGTGAGATTTGTCCCTATAATGCACCCTTGATGTATATTTAAGAAAATCAACTAAATCTGGAATTCAAAAGCCTTTGGAAACCATTTTAACATTTTTTAAATTAAATGATATCAAAAGAATATAGGGTGATCACTGTGATCAGCTGTTGAGATCAGTCAAACTTTACCAAAACTGTTAGATGTTGGTTAAAGTACATTTAGTTCTGAGGAACCAACTACTTGTAAAACTTAACAAAATTACAAATTGATGTAATGCAATGTGCCGATACAAAATGTGTCCTAGTGTACGAATAAACGATTCCTGCTTACTGCGAAAGTGTTATAGTTACTTTCACTGCTCGGCGATTCAAGCGATCTCGAATCTTGTTCATTTATATTTGGACTGGACATTCTTACTTGAAGACCACGTAATTCCTCAAACCGGAGGTAAAAATATATGATAAGCAATACTGTTAAATAAGCAATATTTGTTTATTTAAATACAGGATGGAAGGGTAAACACCGTTGTCACTCAAACTATGGGTAGTTGGCTTAAATATAAACATAAAAAACCGAGTCAAAAAAAATTACGTTATTTTCTTTAACAGTATTAAAAAGGTTATTGTCCGACACCGTCCGCAAATTCATGGATATGCGCCCGCCCGAGTGACGTAATCGATCGCCGCCCGTCCTACCTACCTACACAACACATGTGGCTTAAGACAGGCAAAAATACCTAGATACCTTAGGAATTGCGTGACGATACTAAATGTATATCTTTAAAAAAAAAAAGTTGTGATTTTCCATTGAATTTATGTTCTATAAACGAAACCAAACCACTGGTTTGAAGGATAACGGTGTTTACCCTAACACCCTATAGATATGTAATCACGTTCTCGAAAACGGCTCTAACTATTTCGATGAAAATTGCAATATAGGGGTTTTACAGGGACGAAAATCGATCTAGTTAGGTCTCGGGTTAGTAGGTAGGAAAATTCGTTATCTGCGTATTTTCACCCGAACAAAGCTCGGTTGCCCAAAGTTTAGAACAAGATGGCTACCGTCTAGCTACCGTAGAATAATGACATGGAAGCATGGAATTAGTAAGTACCTACTATCATGGCAGCATGGAATTAGTATGAACTATCCTATACTATTAAAGGAGTATTCTCTTTTTTACTTAAATAAGAATCAGTGTTGTCAGACTTGCCACCCTAAAAACATTGATCACATTTCTGTCAAGAGGAACTGCGTATTTGTCTATAATGAATGTGTTTCTATCTAGCTGGCCCCCCTGAGCTACAGCAACGAAACCAATATAGACTGTTAGCTTATTGAATGTACTTGTCTAATCGAACGAAAATTTTCAATGTACCTCCACCGCTAAGTCAGAAAGGACATTTAATCTCGGTTTCTATCCAGCGAGCCCCTTCGTTATTCTTTTACTTAGAGACTTGAAATTTTTATTGGAGATACTCCTTCCAATGTACTTTTCAAATTATTCATTTATTTTCAAAAACCTTGGATACTATAGTAGAAATTACATTCGTAAGTATTTTTCTATCCAGCGGGACCCTTTTTATCCTTAATATTTACAAGTGAAAATCGCACGCCATATTATAGCATTTTCAATGTACTTACAGGGATTAATGCGTTTTTTGTGATAAACAACATATTTAACGGTCAAAAAGGATCTGCTAAGTTTACTAGTTTTGTCCAAAAAGTAAGGTCAGCATAACAACGTTTCGTTTGTAGGGTAAGTAAATAATGATGCGCACAGAATATATTTTGACATAGGGTATATTTTTCAAATGAATAATCAAAAACTATTGTTTCACATAGATTACGCATAAAACGCGTATATTAATAAAATTATGATTGATGACGACCATAATAAATATGATTTACGTTAAATGCTTTATCTGCTCTCGTAAAATGCTAGTTATTTATGAAATCAGAAAGGACCTTTTGAATGTTACCTTAAGATACGACTTTATTCACGTGGAACTAAAAAGAAAAAGTTAGGTATTTAATAACACACATTCCCTAATAAAATAATGCTTTAAAATAAGTTTTTCTCAATCATGCTTGAAAAGAGCAATATTTTAACAATCTTCTTCCAGATTAATCGTAATTGCTGTACTGGCCGAATACATGCGAGCACCCGGCCGGAATTTTTTGTATAAAATCCATACAACTTTTCCAATGAGAATTAGAATTAGAATTTATTTATTTGTCAGAATGAAGTTTTACATAGTATGATGTTAATAATATTTTTGTTAGTTCTATACATTCTACCACAAAATATATGAGTTCTCAATTCTTAGGTTTTAGTTGCCGTCGACAATCAAAACAACTTAAAAGTGATACTGATATCACGATAGTGCAATCAATAACAATAATTTATGTAGGTATATGAATTTAATACCTACTTAGATAAAACAAAAAAAAGTGGTTTTCTGCATTTGGTCAAGTCCAAAATTTGAGAATAATGTAATCCGATATTAGATTAGCTCAACCGTTTTTACACTTTACATTATCTGTGGCTGTAATGGCGGCACATCATCAAACCAGCTGTTCGGCTGCTGTGGCGCACACCCCCACGGTAGAATGTAGGATTGGGGCACCTTACGGTATTAGTATCGTAACTACTTTTTTATGAATTTCCTGCATTTGATCAATGCTTTACTATGAGTTTAGATAAAGTGGTGTATGATACTGCAGATAACGAGGTATTAAAACACTCGTGTTTTGACACGAGACACGTGAAATGTTGATTATAGTTTCTTACTTAAGCTAATATTTTGCTGACCCTACATGCAATTCGCTTTAAATAAAGTTATTTTTACTTACCCAGCTTACCATCAGCCAGTTGATGCCAACTTTAGGACACCGGTCAGGCCGGTGCGTCAACTTAAAGTCACAATTTGACGGAACGCGCGCGTAGGTAAATTTTCTGCATTACCTACGTTTATTATTCAAAAATACAATGATGTACTTATCGCATCTAAAAAAACGTATTAATCCCTGGAAGTACATTGAAAATGCTATAATATGGCGTGCGATTTTCACTTGTAAATATTAAGGATAAAAAGGGGCCCGCTGGATAGAAAAATACTTACGAATGTAATTTCTGCTATAGTATCCAAGGTTTTTGAAAATAAATGAATAATTTGAAAAGTACATTGGAAGGAGTATCTCCAATAAAAATTTCAAGTCTCTAAGTAAAAGAATAACGAAGGGGCTCGCTGGATAGAAACCGAGATTAAATGTCCTTTCTGACTTAGCGGTGGAGGTACATTGAAAATTTTCGTTCGATTAGACAAGTACATTCAATAAGCTAACAGTCTATATTGGTTTCGTTGCTGTAGCTCAGGGGGGCCAGCTAGATAGAAACACATCTATAATGACAATACTTATACTTTACAATCATGCAATCAACATGAATCACGAAATTCAGGACAATTGGATCTCCTAAATTCCGTTCTGTTGCAGTCTCTCACAAGTCCCAGGCCACGTCTGAGGCATGTTTAGCCCACTCACGTAAATAAACCAATTAAACTAGACCTGTGGCAGTTCACAGGTGAATGTAGTCTTGTTCAAGTTGCGGTATATCACCCGGTTCTTATTCTAGTCGATTCTTCAGCTCTCGTTTCATTACTTTACTAACTTAACATTACTAACGGCAAGAACTTAGCTTCTCTCCGTTTTGGTAGACGTACTTCCTAGGTTATTAATATTATTACTGCATCATTTTATCACCATTATCCTCGTATCTTTAACCCAGTTTTTTTTTTGTCTTTTTTCTATACATCTTTTTTAATGTCATCTCAGTAGTACCCACCTCTTAGGCTTAAGTTAATATTGACACATCTCCGCTCCGCTCCTCTCCTCTCCGCTCCGGTGGACAGACAGCCTTAGCCTTATCATCCTTTGCACACTCCATGCTGATAAATGTTTTATTGGTTGTAAAATTACAATATATTTTAATAAAGTTGCATAAATCTTAAATTCTGTAATAGCTAAGTTCATCTTAGCCAAGCTTGCATTATTTCTAGCCTTGCCACAATAGTTCAGTGGGTGGGACTCTGCCTGAACCAACGACCTTTAGCACAACTTACTTAAATGTCATGCAGTCACTTCAACATGTCTATAATCTATTCCATATCATAATTTCCTCATTTTGAGATATACCTTATATCTATATAATCTATATATATAAAAATTTATCCCAATTTCCTTTGTCACTTCATCACGTGTGCTGTGAACGCCTGGACCAATTTCGCTAATTCTTTTTTTGTTGTGTTTGTTATAGTAAGGAGAAGGTTCTTAGGATAGGTAGGTGAAGGTGGGGTAGGTAGGATAGGTAGCTAGATAGGTAGGTAGGATAGGTATGTAGGTAGGTAGTTCGGTGCGCCGTAGATTACTTAGTGCTACCAGTGCGAAGCCGGGGCGGGCAGCTAGTATATTTATATATTATGTAGGATTGTAGGTATACTTCCATATCTAATTGTGTACGTAGATATTGTTGGGTATGTGGAAGACTAAATTAACGATGGAAAGACTTAGTTATATTAAGATTTTAGACATGTTTATAAGATATTTATCATAATGAAGTATCTACAACCTTCTTCATTCTTTGTGCCGAACTGGCCGAGGGTCGTGGTTAATTTTATAATTAGTAAATTGCACTTGTACTCATTAAATAGGTAATATTATTATCACTACATATTATAAAAAGTCCCCCCGCCGCGTCTGTCTGTCTGAACGTGATAAACTCAAAAACTACCGAACGGATTTTCATACGATTTTCACCAATGAACGAAGTGATTCATGAGGAAGGTTTAAATGTATAATTCATTAAGGTTTTGTGTAAATTGGTTGAAATATGACGATGATTGTTGAATATGTCAGAAAAAATCATGCCGACTGGGAGGTTTACTGGAGTGCGCAACGTAAATTATATGAAAACAATTTATTACTGAATTATTTCTCTTAAAAACTTCAATTACACTGTATGTAGCAACGCTATAAATATGTCTATCTCCATTTTCCATTTCTCTCTGGACATAATTCTGAAGTCCACGAAGACAATGTCGCGGGTTAAAACTAGTTACTAATATAAAGGCAAATAAAGACTTGATAATTATTACTAATCCAAAATTACTTTAGATGACCAAACTAATTAATTACTTACAAGAGACATGTGACATCATTTCCTAATTCCAAAATGTAACACCTACAAGTGCTTTACAAACTCATTTTGAAAATGTAACGTAATAAATGTATTAACAAGCGGTTTCGAAAATGTGTAATATATCTGTCGACGCCCATATTTCATAATGTCAGAACAAAATGGGGACCGGTTTAGTCTTCGACGCTTCCTTATGACCTGCAATCAGGCTAGCCGGCTGAAGACAACTGGTTATTAGCACATCAGCATTACGCCTTTAAATTTAATCCTTATACGGTAAGCAGAAAGACAGTAAGTAGGAGGCACATTGAACATACACTCTGGCCGCCGACGGAATGTGCTCCTGACACCTTTCATTTGAAGTAATAACAGCCGCACAGGTCGATCCATCAGGTTAAGCTACGCTTGCCAGGGCTGGTCCGTGGATGGGTCACCATCTTTACATACCGAGACTCCTCCGTGACCCGGAATGCACGTTAAGCAGATGGTCCAAGCTGTCATTCGTGGATCTTTGACGGTCGTTACGGGTCGTCAGAAGTCCGAAAGACAACCAGTCTTACCTAGGGGTATCGTATTACCCAGTTAGAAAGAAAGAAAGAAATAAAAGAAAGAAAGAAAAGAAAGAAAACAAAGAAAAGAAAGAAAGAAAAGAAAGAAAGAAAAGAAAGAAAGGAAAGAAAGAAAGAAAAGAAAGAAAAATGGTTTAGTCTGCACAAAATAAACGCACTTTACAAAAAATAAGACTTATTTACAAATAAACCAAAAGCCTCGTACTGGGTTGTGGAGGTCAGATAGGCAGTCGTCCCATGTAAAATACTGGTATTCAGTGGCATCCGGTGAGACCCGAAGCCGACCCGAACATAGTTCGGAAAAGGCTAGGCAGTTATAGGGAAACTAATAAATATTAAATTCGTAAAACGCGTATTCTTACTAACCGACTTCAAATAAGGAGGAAGTTTTAAGGTCGTCGGTCTTTTTTTTATGGTCCCCGATTACTGGAAGATAGCTGGACCGATTTACAAAATTCTTTATAGGGTTCCGTACCTCAAAAGAAAAAAAACGGAACCCTTATAAGATTAGATAGAAGATAGATTCTCTTGTCTGTCCGTGTGTCACCACCGATTTTCTCAGGAACGGATGGATTTAGCAAGTTGAAATTTATACCAAATACTGAAGTCTATAGTCCTTATTAGGGGTATAAAAATCAAGGTCCTGAATCAACACGATAAAAAGATATGGGCAAATTTTTTGTGAGTACCAAATTTTCAACTTTTTTTGTTTTGAAAGTATATACTTCCCAGGTAGTCCTATTGTCATCAGGTCTATATCTGATGATAAGATCCTGGAGAAATCGAGGGAACTCTACAAATAATATAGACACACCTTTAGCGATTTGGGTATTTTTTTCAGTAACTCGTGCATTCGCCTTCGGAAAGCACAATTTAGTGAATAGGAACTGACGATGAAGACCACATGATGGCCACCGGAACTACTCAATAATAGGTATTTCGCTAGTTGCGAATTGATTAATTTAATATGGTTGCTAAGGAATTTATACTCGTCGCAATGCATTTATTAATGAAGTGGAGCTGATGGTGAAGTACCAAACAACATAGTAAAAAAAAAAAAATCGCAGTCTTTGGGAGCTGTTGATAGAAGTGAAAACTAAGTAACTTTTTGATTCTCGCGTTGATGTCTTTTGTTCGAGCGTTAGGTGACGATGACGCGAGTTCCATGATTTTTGTTCACCCAATAAGTGCTCAAGCGTTAATGTCTTTTGTTCGAGCAAGCGTTAGGTGACGATGACGCGAGTTCCATGATTTTTGTTCACCCAAAAAGTGCTCACGCGTTGATGTCTTCTGTTAGAGCGTTAGGTGACGATGACGCGAGTTCCATGATTTTTGTTCACACCAAAAAGTGCTAAACGTAAAGAAGTTTTCTCTTCAAAAAATATCCTTATCTTCTCTTGTCATGACCTATTCAATAACACCGGGGTCATATCATAGTAAAAGATGATGTAAATGATAATTATTATTCAAATCTTTCACTTTTATAACTCATCCTCAGGCCTGTACTCCCCGAAGGATTGGACAGAGATGTACACCTTCGCCAATCGAGTAATTGGTGGCGAGCCTATTGCCATCAACCGGGTTCAAATCCAGACTCTTCCGAGCTGCTACTGAAAAAACCCAACAACACTGCTTGACCTGGCAATCGAACTTAGGGCCTCATGCTCATCAGTAGCGCTTGCGACTAATAGACCAACGAGGCAGTCTGGTGGGTGATAAATGCGATAATATACTAGTTTAACAACACAGTGCCTCACATTTTGTTTGTAGATATACACCACACCTTAGAACCCTCCTTAAATCTCACCCTCATAAAACAAGCTACTATTCATATTCCTTCTCTGTACATGCAGTAAGATTGTGGAACTCACTTCCGCCTAGCATTCGCGATTTAAAAACTGTTTCTCAATTTAAATATCGAGTAAAAGAGCATTACCTTTCCTCTCAACTGTGAGTATTTATATACCTATAGTATGTATGTTTATAAATTTAAGCTTTATGTATTTATTTAAGTATATGTTAATTTGTTACGTTATACGTGTAGGTTTATTTTAATATTTTAGTTTAAAACTCCGCATATTTTATATTCTTCTCTTCTGGTTTTCACACACTATTGTCTACGTTTCTTTCTCATTTCTCCTTTCGCAGGTCTGCTGGAAGAAATTTCTTAAGAAATAAGCAGTACCTTTGTACTCAAAATTATGATTGTCGTATCTGAATGTATTTTACTGTGTGTACATAAATAATAAAATAAATAAATAAATATACAGCGTGTAACAACAACCCTGTGCGCTCCGTGACGGTGTTGTTTAATCATACTAAGAGTCTGGTGAGTCTGAGCAGTGGTGGCCCAGTGGTATCGGCCCCGACTTACGAGTTGTAGGTCGTGGGTTCGAACCCAAGCAGGCGCTTTACTTTGTGTAAATAATTTCATCACCACTTGACTGCTCTCAAAAACGGTGAAGGAAAACATCGTGAGGAAACCGGCATGTCTTAGAACCAAAAATTCGAAGACATGTGACATCTACCAACCCGCACTGGGCCCGCGTGGTGGATTATGGCCCACTCTTTCTCACCGAGAGGAGGCCTGTGTCCCAGCAGTGGGAACATTAATAGGCTGATGATGATGATGATGATGACTAAGAGTCTATTTTATGTAATTTTTTTTTGAAGTGGAAACTTCTTTAGCGGCGTTGTGTACTTTTTTAGGGATGGGTAAAAAATGTTAAACTTGCGTCAGGACACGTGACCTGATCGAAAATTCGTAAGACATTCAAGTTTTTGTTGACAGCGCACTCTGTTTTATTTTTTTGTAATTTTTTTAATTGAACTTTCGTTCTTGTACTGACAGCAAGTCACATAAATTCCTGACATTTTCGTTAGATGGCGTTACTTAGTTTTCAATTCAAACGGCAGTCCCAGACAGCCTCGTAATTTTTTTTTTCTTGTTGTATTTTGCTCACTTATTACATGGGGCGCGGGCGGCTGCCGTTTACCGGGTGCCTACAAGTCATAACTTATGATCCCTGTTGATTTACCATTTGTTTATGGAATCGTGATAATTTTGGTACTTTGACACGAGAATTATAACTTTTTATTTTTCATAATAATAACTTTTTTTATTACTTTTTGGTAATTTTATTGCAGTACCTATGTGGCCTTTTCGGATCAGCCACGGTTTTTATAACACATTGTAACAGAGTGGTAGGGACATCGACACGCAAACTGTAACTATGAATTCAGCACATGATTCTAGACCCATAATGAAGGAAATGTATTAGACGGTTATCAAAAAAAAGATTAATACGCGGTAATTTTTTTAATATCCTACGAAAACTTTCACCACTGGGTGTTCAGAATCATGTACTGAATCCAGGATAACAGGTTGCGCGTCGGCAGGGTCCTGCCACCCTGTATACTACAATGATGTGTAACTTAATTATTTAATTTACGTGATATTTCGTTACGATTTCACTTTGTCGGACCTAAATAAGTGTTATTTATTGCAGTCTCAGATCTTTATCTGACCGAAATGAGCATAACGCGTGGTGGGCAGTATTTATGTATTTATTAACATTACTTACTTACTTAGTTATTACGAAGCATCAGTATAATAAGTCTGAATTAATTTATTTTGGACATATTGTTCTAATTATCATTCTTCTCAAGCTTTTGGTGATAGTACAACGACGCAAGTAATTTTGCTTTATAAAAAAAAAGTGTTTATTGTGACTCGCACAGGAAGATCACACACTAAACTAATACTAAACACACATTGATATGATCAAAGTATAAAAAAACTAAATTATATAAAAATAAAATAAAAAAGAAGCGCCTGTACGAAGCCAAAAGGTGATGATGATGATGCTGCGTCATTTAAAAATAAGTGCCGCAGCGTTGGTACTCTGTTGGTCTAAGTAAGAACTGATGGGGCTGAGAGGTTCTAGACTGGCGATCCTGTACCGAAGAGGTAGCGTTAGAAGGCCTTCCACAAGGTGGACCGATGACCTGGTGACTACGAGATACAGAAGCGACTGCAATATACCTACTTATAAGATATATTGCAGTCGCTTTTGTTAAAACAATGTCTTTCGGAACGGATCACACTACAGACAGTTTTCAAATGTCTATGGTGTAATCGTGTATGTAATACTTTATTTATACAGAGCAACTCCTGTCTGTTTTGCATCCGCCTTTGTATTGACGCCCCCGGGCGAACGGCCACCCTGCCTAAAGTCAGTGCTGAGGATAACCAGCGTGACGTATAGGTAAGTGCAACGTCGATGTAAATATTTTTAGGAATTGAGGAGGTGAAGAACAAAACCTCACACAACCTTTTACAGTCAGTTAGTTATTTACATTTTACTGTTTTCTCCAAAATGAGAAAAAGTGGAAAAGTGAGGTTTTGTTCTTCACCTCCTCAATTATACTTCCCGTACAAACCTAGCTGAAAATTTTTACCTGTATTAACAATGAACAAAATTAATGTTGGTTTCAAAAATAATTGGAGTGATAACTCTGATGCAACAATACCTATCTTTCAATTATTAATTAATTAATTATTATTTATGAAACAAACAGAATGTGTTCATTGTTACAAAATAAGTTTACTTAACAATTACATTAATACAGAACATCACTCCTGTCTCCCCAAAGGGTTGGGCAGATGAGTACCTATTGGCACATCCACATTTTCACCATAGCTATGTTTAAGTCCGATATAATAGGAGCGAGCCTATTGCCATAAACCGGGCACAAATCCAGACTCCGGGCTGCTACTTAGAAATTCCTAATAGAAAAACCCAATAATACTTTACCCGACCCGGGAATCGAAACCAGGACCTCACGCTCAGCAGTAGTGTAGTAACTAGGTGGTAAAGCAAATAATCTCATCATCATCTTTCATTTTTATTAAAACCGTAGTTTTCATTTGTTTCTTTAAGTTTTTATTTAGCTGACCGAAAGTTGAGATACAAACATACGAAATTGAAAGAAAGGACTAACTAAATAGACTCCTACCCGGCCCGGGCCCGCTATGGCAGAGGTCAGACGTGTGTGAAAAGGAAGATCCACTGCTTCTGCAGTGGGACATCATGAGCTAGATAGATTGATAAACCGATTACCCTATTGACGTTTCAATCAACCTGCCCAGAAGGCTAAGAGCTAGTTTCACCATACTCAGTTAGTTAGTTTTAACGTCCCATTACGTAGATAATGGCGTAGTGAGTGTATCACCACGTACTAACGAATGGTTAATTCTCTTAACATGGCGTTAAACTTAATCACTGCTCCAATGATCTGCTAATGCTTGTAACGGGCCGTCAACTGGTTGTGAGTTGTAAAGTCACCCAAAGGGCAATGGAGAGGGCTGTGCTTTTAGTTTCCTTACGTGATCGAATCGGAAATGAAGAGATCCGTAGGATAACATAGCCCGAAAAATTGCCAAACTTAAGTGGTAGCAGGCAGGGCACATTGCTCACAGAACAGATGGCCGATGGAGACCGCTGACCTTGTGGAGGCGGCAGGCATCCGCTGGATGCGTGAAGCACAGAACCGGTCGAAGAAGCGGTGCTTGGGGGAGGCCTATGTTCAGGAGTGGACATCTTTCGGCTGAAATTATGACTGCCAACCCACAGCACAGTTACAGGTTAACACTTCGTAAGACTGGTTGTCAGACTTTTGGGCATTGGACTTTTCTGACTATAACGACTGTCAAAGATCTACGAATGACAGCGACCAGCGGCTGAACTTGCTTGCGAGGCACGACGGGATCTCAATATGTAATGGAATGGGTTACCCATCCACAATCCGACTGCGGAAAGCGATGCTTAACCTTAGACTTAACCACTGTGCTGTAATTGGTTATTATCTAGCCACGAGGCCTTCATTTAGCCACGAAAGATTTTAGTATACCCACTGACTATTAAGAGTATATACTAAGTTTACCTCACCTATTGCCAAAAAAGTAAATAATGTACCTACGCGCATAAAAAGACGGAAATCATTAAATAACTTAGAAAAGTGCTGATTAAAAAATGTTTCGTTACACACATAATGGTCAGATTAAATAGCTACGTCATATTTATTGAGCTGCGATGTTAATCTTAATAAATGGTGTTACGTGAAATAATGTTTAGTGTAATAGTGTCTTCACACTTAGCCGTGCGGTTATTATTTGTTATTTATTTCTTGCCTCTCAAAAACAAGGAAACCAAAAAAAACTACGAGGCAGTCTGAGACTGCTGATTGAAGTGAAAACTAAGTAACGCCATTTAACGAAAATGTCAGGAATGTATGTGGCTTGCTGACAGCACAAGAACGAAAGCGTGGTGGGGCCACGCTTTAAAAAAAACAAAAAAGTAAAACAGAGTGCGCTGTCAACAAAAACTTGCACGTCCTACGAATTTTCGATCAGGTCACGTGTCCTGACGCGAGTTTAACATTTTTACTCATCCCAAGAAAAGTGCACAACGCCGCTAAAGAAGTTTTCACTTCAAAAACCAAGTTCGCGCTGTTTGTTTTCATAAATTTTGTCGGTCACTATGGTCACGCCAAGGTTGCTCTATTCCAGCTAATGAGAGGTGGTCACATTCACATCAAGCTACGCTGAATAAAGGATTTCATTTCCATAAGAAATATTGAACTAACTACCGGTATTCCAAGCGAAAAGGCGCTTTCACGTTTAAACTGTCCATCGTAGTCATTTGAATGCCTGTAGTACAATCAACCGCACGACGGTAGTAATACTTTGCCCTTGAGCTGGCCTAGCGTAGTACGTACGAGTTTCAATAGGATAAGTGGCCAACATAATACTGGTTTTTATACCACTGACGTACCACAACTCCAAAGTTAGCAATATTAAATCGGAAATACGTAGATAAGACTTGCTACAGTTCGCGTCAAATAACTTTGCCGCTCTGAAGTAGACTACAAATGACTGCGCAGTAGTCAATCTTAGTAATAAAACAGTAGCGCGCATGCCAGCGCGCATGCGCAACCTAACTTCAGAGCGGCAAAGTTATTTGACGCGAACTGTGCTCTAGATGAAAAACATAAAATTTTATGTGTAAGTTCGAATCATAATCAATCGACTGTTCAATCATTTCATACATACCTACATACATAAACACACTCCTTCTTCCCATGGGTGTAGGCAGAAACGACAGAACGCCACCTACTATATACGGTACTTAGTACTTACATACTCGCTGAAGGATAAAAGATCCTCCCGCGAGTACTACACATTCTTAGAATGGTCAGGCCATTCTCAAGAATATCACCAATAAGGTCGAATTTGTCCTTCGAAGGCGTTCCCGGCGTTTCCACTCACATCTGCCTTGTAAATACCTTCTAGCATTTCCTTCACAGAAAAACTTTTTTGCAAAAAATTAAACCGACGAAATGATTTTTCGCTTTTCAGTTTTATTTTCGTCGGTTTAATTTTTTGCAAAAAAGTTTTTTATTTTTAGCTTTTGAGTTACCATTAACCGCCTGGCCACGGGACATTCGCTACAGCGAAAATTCGCGCGGTGCGAACGGCGAAGCGTCTTGCGATGCGACTAAAACAAATGTACAGAGTTTCACCCCGCAAGACGCACCGCCGCGCCGTTCGCGCCGCCCGTTCCGTGGCCAGGCGGTTTTAATGTTTGCCTTGAGGCAAACAGACGCGCGGCGATCGATGACAGTCATACCCCAACTAGGTGTATAGTTCTCATCTGGGGGAATGAAATAAGCCCAAACACGATGTAGCTGCTGTAAACTGGTGAGGAGCTCTCGCGACTGTCTTCTGACTCCATCATCAGATCAACTCCAGGTCTTTATTGTGTAGTTGTGTCATCAGAACTACATATGTGTGCGAAATTACAACAGAATCGGTTCACAGTTGAAAATTCAGTACGTGAAACATCAATCAACCCCAATTTTTTTACACTTAGGGGTGGGATTCAATTTTTATTTGTTTATGGGACCAACTTCGAGGTATACCCTTCCCAATAAAAAATCAATCGTTCAAATCGGACCACTCAGTAAAAAGTTATGCGTGGTCATACATAAAAAATTAAAAAAAATATACGTGTCGAATTGAGAACCTCCTCCTTTTTTTTTCGTCGGTTAAAAAAGATACAATAAACAATTATAGGTACTTGGCAACATTAGCGTTGTAGAACGCGCAGCTGTTTCAGTGTGTAGATACCTTAATGCTGTATGAAAGAATAATGTTACTAGCACTAACTAATTAGAATCAGTCAAAACATTAATTAACTTAACTACCTCGAGTGATCGCAAACGCTACTGCTGAGCAAGCAGTCCTACGTTCGATTCCCAGGTCGGGCAAAGTGTTATTGGGTTTTTCCGTCGTGAATTTATCAGTAGCAGTCTGGAGTCTGGATTAGTGCCCGGTTGATGGCAAAAGGCTCGCCCCCTACATGGGACTTAAACATAACTGGTAAAATGTAGGTGTACCTACTAAAGGTACGTACTGCCTAACCCATCTAGGAATACATGGCATGATGTTATGTTATTGTTATTTAAATACAATACACTTTCTATGAGTGTTAATATTAAACTGTTAGTCTACTAACTACCAAGTTTCCCAGGTTTTATTTTACCGGTAACTCACTTACCTAAAATCAGGGAAATTATTTAAAGAAAGAAAGAAATTAAATAAATAAAAAAAAAAGAAATAAAGAAAAAGAAATTGTGTGTATGGCAAACTACCAACTTAAATTGTTAGTATATTCAAATCACAACAGTCATACTTTGACAGGATGTATGTATGAACTGGCAAATTGACGTCAGGTGTCAATTTGCTTAACAATTAATTTCCGTAGCTGTTCATAACTAATATTCCTAAGTTTTTCCAGAAACCGTCTCGCGAGTGTTCCCTGTTCTAGACTAATAAAACATTTTTTTTTTTACAGAAAGCTGAAGGGGAATTCCGTATAATATGTTTAGAAGCAACGCCTCCCCCCGGCCCCGGTTTTAGTTATTGATGCTGTAGTGTACCTACCTTACTAATTGTTCTAAGTATAAAAGTATTCTTCAGAATTGTTTCATTATTAGTTAACACTTTCGACTGCACCCATTTTCGTCGAGCTCATACGCCATGCCGCCATACTTAATGCAAGTGGACTCTCCGGAAGGGTTCCCGGCATTACGTTTGCGCTAAAGTTGACCATCGCGAATGGTCCCGGCATTAGTACGAGTATTTAAAACCGTGATATAAAACACTGTAAAACGAAGTGAAATTGTGTTTTCTGGGAGTCTTGTCGCTATAATACGTTTCCAACCTTTTAATTTATTTATGAATTATTTGATTTTAAAACCAACGCATTTAATAAATCTTTTTAAAATATACATCAGATTTTATTTTCACGGTTTAGTGCTTAAAAGTTAGTTTAATGTTTAAAATGAGCCCTCCAGGAGGGCTCCTGCCACTGACCGTGTTGAAACATTTTAATTCTTAGTAATAAGTTAATAACTACTACTTTCAAAACAAAACCTTTTACTAAACCGGATATTAAAAAAGCAGCCAAGTGTGATTCGGACCCGCACAGGTAGGGTTCCGTACCACGGTTCAATATTTAGCAAATAAGTAAATTAAAATACTAAACGAAGAAGATTTATCACCTTAATTTTTTTATATGCAAAGATTAATTTGTATTTCATAATGCTATATATTATGAATTACAAAGTCCTTTTTGGCAGTTGCAGAAAATCACCCGTATTTAAACAAAATACCTTGAATCTGTATTTTTAGAATTTGTTGATTAAGTATATACATGTATAATTATGGAACATGATTATATAGATGTTTCAAATTCCTACCTTGATTAGCAACTATTGCGGCCCCCTATTTCTATATTTTTTTACGATAAACCTTTTAAAAAATTACACCTGCAATTTCACATGCCAGGGTAAGATTTATTTTTTCAATATCAATCGTTTATTATATGTTTTTATTTTTTTATTCGTTTATTATATAAAAACATAATAAAGTTAAAAATTAAAGGGGCCCCCTTTAATTTTTAACTTTATTTAATATTTAACTTTATAACATTTTTCTTTGTTTTTGTGATTGCGGCAATAGAAATACACAATTTGCGAAAATTTCAACTGTCTACCTATTTCGATTCATGAGATACAGCCCGCTGACAGACGAGCGGATGGTCGGACGTACAGACAGCGGAGCCTTAGTAATACTAATAGAGAATACTAAAATAGTGCCAACGGTGCTCCCGTTGTCACTATTTTAGTATTCTCCCGTTGGGTACGGGACCCTAAAAAACCTGAATAAAATTCTCGATAATCAATGAAATGTATACAAGTGAAAGTATTTCTGTAACACTTTAATGATCCCACCAAAAAAACATTAAAATAACAAACAATCACGCCTGAATTCTCGTTTTTTTTTTTTTTATTATATTCAGAGTCAGAGAATCAGCTCTTGTTGAACGTCAAAATTACATAACACAGTCCCACTTCCTGCTTTAGCTGGAAAGAAGTGACGCAACAGGCTCTCCAGAAAAACAGATGTTTTTTATGTTAGAAGAACTCTGTAATTAACATTACAAAACAAAGAAACTTACAGCATTGAAATAAATTATTTGTCATAATTATGTTAGCTAAGCACACGCCAATATATTATACCAACAAATCTCAATCAACTATCAGTATTACACTTTCGGTCATTATTATTGTGTAAGCGCGTGCCAAAATTTAATAACGTGCTTCGTAGCGATTGACCTAAGATCGCCTGTGATGTTTCAGTAAATTGGTATTATAAAAAATACGTGTAGTGGGTAATCGATGAAAATTACATCTACATTGGATTTATAGAAATTATTATATGTGATAGAAGTTGTAAAGATTACAGGAAAATAAAACGATGTCTATAAATAGCACACTTTTTCAGAAATTATCAATAAAAATTACATTAGTTTCACTATCGGTCAAGAGATGGCGCTGACCTAAAACTGCAATATTCCATCCATAATCCAGAATACTAATTCTCCGATGGTATTTATATAATATGATGGTACAGAACCCTCGGTGCGTGAGTCCGACTCGCTCTTGACCGGTTTTTTTCTTTTATTTTATATCATTGCTTCACGCTATGTATTCTTCCTGCGCCTATCATGATTTGTGGGTTAGTTTAATGGCTACAAACCAGGCAAAAATACCTTGTCCCGGAAAATCTATTTAAAAGCCATTTGCGTACTAAAGAATACAGCCTATCTACCTCTTTAAAGAATACAGACGTTATGTTTTGTTTATATTGTTTTAAACAACAAGAAGAGTGCGCAGGAGTAAAGTATGGGCGGCCGACTTGTTTTGATTGAAATACAAGATGGATGAAGCCTTTGAATTTTCTATTTAACTTTCCAGACAGAGGAACTGGAAATATCTGAGATGAGCACGTCCTTCTGACAGGAAACCTGAGTTTTACCGTCTTATTTTATTTATTATTGTTCTTTAAGTATCTACATACAAAGTTATAATTATACTTATTCTCCATGTTACTTAAAAAAGATATCATTATCTTTGAGAAATGGCGAAATGTGGGTGTACTATTGGTTCACTCCTGCCCAACCGTTCAGGGAATCAAGGCGTGATGTAATGTATTTTTTTAACCGACTTCCAAAAAGGAGGAGGTTCTATGTTCGACTTTATGTATGTTTTTTTTTTTTTTTTTTTTTTTTTTTTATGTATGTTCACCGATATCTCCGCCAATTGTGGACCGATTTTGAAAATAATTTTTTTGTTTGAAAGGGTAAGCTCCCGAGGTGGTCCCATATAAATTTTATTGACTTTGCTTAGATAGTTTTTGAGTTAGCTTCAATAATACATATTTTTCCCACTTAGTTTATATGGACGATATGATGATAACTTCCTGTCACTGTTATTTATTGCAGTTAGTGGTATTGGATATTGTGTGGGGTAGGTACCACAACTAAAAAGTGAAAAATAAAAACTTTTTACAAAAAAAATTAAAACCGACTTCCAATAAAAACCACTACAAAGTGAAAAATAACTTTAATTTCGGAAGTCGGTGGCAAAAAACGAAAATTAAAAAAGAAAGACACCGACTTCCGAAATTAAAGTTATTTTTCACTTTGTAGTGGTTTTTATTGGAAGTCGGTTTTAATTTTTTTTGTAAAAAGTTTTTATTCAAATATGCAATGTCTCAATGTTATGGGCAAACAAATTTTCACAAATACCAAGTAGGTATAATAATCTCATCTAATTAATTATTTTTTATTTTAATAAGAACCGCATAGGGGAGACCGGGGCCACAATTAACAAAAAAAATATTTTTAGTTGTATCTTCGAAATTATTCAACATTTAGACTTGATTTTTTTTGTTAAATGATGCTTTAATTATTCAGGTATCATGTTATTAACATAAATTAAACATAAAAGAAATGATTTCTTAAATAGAACACTTTTTCTCCAAAAAGTCAGTTGTTAATTCTTACCTCATCTTCGGGGCTAGAATTAACAGCTCTGAGGTAAGTATTAACAGAAGGGGCAACATTTACATTATGGTATGCCAACTGATATAGAAGAATATAAATATATGTATGACAATATTTTTTGGTATTAATAAAAGTGAAATTAATACAGAATTGTATGGAAGACATTTTACTTATTAATTTACAATTCATTTCAAATACAATATTCAGGCAAGTGAATGATGTGATGTCGTCTTTGATATACCTTGCTTAGGCCCAGTCATTGCAAGAGATAGGTATATTGAATCCAGTCAGCACGATGTATCTTTATGACGCCGCAAAAAATACAAAAAGATTTATTGATGCATGTATTTTATTATTTATGTACACACAGTAAAATACATACAGATACTACATTTTTGCGCGTTTATACGTTTTTACTGAGCTCGTGGTAGAGCTTTTAGAAGAGGTCTTATGGTTTTGGACCAAGAAATCACTAGCATCTTTCTGGATGTCAGATGATCCAGCTACCGGTTCCTATGATATTTGCACTATCACCACATATGGGGTAGGTATTAACACGTTAATACTGACCCCGCCGATTTGTTAATTATAGCCCCAAAGGTACATTTTTAGTATTAAATAACATAACAAAATATTGGTTAATAATTACACTAATACAGCAATGTAGCATTAATAAGTATGAAATTTGCTTCCAGGAAAACAAAAAACATAGTCATAACACCGTATATTTCGAGAATAAATCAAAAAATTTAAAAGTTAGAAAAGTTCGTTACGTGCTTGAAAATGTCGTCCGGTATATAACACATTCGCATGACGCGCAGACCGCAGCTGACCAACCCTGAGCCATGCGGCGTGATCTAGTCGGCATATTAAAGCACGCGCTGTAGGTGTAGTGTTTACAGTTTTAGAGAAAATCGCTTGTTAATACTTACCTCTGTTAATTGTAGCCCCGGTCTCCCCTACTATACATGCAAGTGTTACATAACAAAAATGGTCTAGAAAAAATGTCTGGCAATTACAGTATATAGTTTCACTGACCTTCAGTTATCCAAATTATCCAACACTTAAATCTGCGTTAGACGCAATATAAAAATTATGAATGCGATGTGTGGAAACGAGAGAAATGAAATCATTTCATAACTAAGTATTCGTATTCTGGGGAAAGGTCACGGGTACGATTTTATTTGGCCTGACTTGTAATAATTTGCTGTCTGAGAATGTGGCTGTAATATTCCGCTTTTAATACACACATCCTTACTATTAAATGAGCAATATTAGTTTAAATATATATGTGTACATATTTGTAGTCACGTTCTCAGAAACGGCTCTAACGATTTCGATGAAATTTACAATATAGGGGTTTATGGGGGTGAAAAATCGATCTAGCTAGGTCTTATATCTGAGTAAATTCATTGTCTCCTTATTTTCACCCGAGCAGAGCTCGGTCGCAACAAGGTCGCGGCTCGGAACAAGATGACACCTTAGAATAATGACATGGCAGCATGGAATTAGTAAGTACCTACCTACTATCATGGCAGCATGGAATTAATACTGGTACTGTAATACGTACAAAGTGTTTATATGATTAAATCAGATTCCAAGAAATTGGTATGGACTTGTATAAAGTACAATTAACACACAAGTGCTCGTAGTTTAAGTCTATTCTAAGTTTTAAAATTATTATCACGTAAAAAAAATATTTAGATTAAAATTCCTTATTAAATAGGCTAGATTGTAATTAGTTATTAAGAATCTGGTTCTTTTTAATAAAGGCTAAAAAAATCTTAAATGTCTGGCTGAAGCCAAGTGAGAATTTCCCAAAAAAATTGGTAAAAGTAAGCAAGTCCTCGTGAAATAAATAGCAAAAATTCAATATTGCTTCTTATTTTTCTATGTAGCGCCTGCCACATATAGGTTCCGGTACAGTTAGCGCCCCCAGCAGCGCTAACAGCTCTGAGATCACCAATTTTGTGGTTATGACATTATTGCACAACAAATCGCGTCGAGCTTAGCAGCGAACTGCAGTGAGTTCAGTGAGCTCAGTCCATTGATTGATTTGACATTGAACCAAAAAAATGGCTTCTTCTGACATTCGCCGTCAGACACGATGTTGTCATGAAGTCAAAATAAAATATCTTGCACAAGTAATTTAATTCTAGGAACGTTTAGGGAAAATGGCCGTTTATATTGAAATCAACTTCGCAGTAAAGATGATGAAAGGGTCAATAGGTTTTTACGATAATATAAAAACAGACCACGCAACGATCAACTTTCAAGGATACCACAGTAAAGTATTGAATTGTTTTAACTTAGGTATTTTATAGCAAAAACAAAAACATTTATTAAAATAATAATTTACATTTTTGTTTATTTATAATATTTAACTAACATACTTTGTTTTATGTTTTTGTTTATTTATAATATTTAACGTACATAGGTATGTACATCCTATCCCAAAGTACGCAGGCCCCTAGGTAGGGGCCTGCGTACTTTGAGATAGGTACGTACGAAGCACACAAGCACTCGGTTACTAAGTTGAGTACTTAGTTGAAAACTTGTCTATCTCTATTAACGGTAGCCCGTGAAATTCAAAATTACTTTTCAAAAATGGTACGAAGTTTTTGAGTTTCGCGGGCTGCTTTGAAGTAATCCCCTTAATAATGCTAAAGTAGTGGTGAACAAGTCCTCAACTTCAAATTCTCAATTCAGAAACCGGTGAGAAAGTTCTCTTTGCGTTGAACTCTTTTGTTTTATTAACTTGAGAATTTCTAAAACTAAAACAAAAAAGTCATGGTTTCGCCATTTTAGGAAGGCTCAGATTCCTTACATGCATCGGTCTCTAGTTGGTCTCCAGTAAAACACAGAAACCCTCAAACACTGTTCACAGTATCTGGACGAAACGGTTCACTCACATACCAAAATAAATAACTTTGACTTTGACAAAGCAAATAAATAACTTTGACTTTGACTTTGACTTTTACCCAAAACATACTGTGTTCTTCTTCTTGGCGTGTCGATCGTAAATACTCATTGTTTTTTTTTTATATCATATAATATAGTTTGTTTTATTTTAACATAATATATTTAAAAAATACGTTTATCTAAATTTTGTATGGACATATTATTATAACTTCTCATCTTATTGATGTCTTTGGACCTCAAGAATCACGCCATAATATAATTATTATAATACCAAGTAATAATATTGTGTCCCGGCAATGGGATCGTTATACAATAGGCAATTAGGCTCTCATCGTTCAAGGCTTCATAATAAGAGACTTTAAAACATATTTTCGATGCCAATTTCATCATTTACCTACTTGCATTTCTTGGCAATATTCGATCAGGGATCAACTACCTCTGCCATAAATACGTATTCATCTCCATTTCAGAAAACTCAAACTGCAAAAAAAAACTTAAAGCATTTATTTCATTAAAACCAGGCACATTTGAAATTGTCAAGGAGTCGGTCAGTCAAACAGATGAAGTTAGTTCCAAATATTTTTTTTTTCAACCTGTTATATCCCACTACTGGCCAAAGGTCTATTATAGAGATTTTTTTATTTATTTATTTATTAGCTTTATTTAATCCCTTACATGTAATTCTTATATAAGGTTTCTATTGTGTACTTATTTATTTATTTGTTAATCATGTTAGTTTTGTACTTAAATAAGGTTAGTATTGTTAGGTGTAAGGGCCGCCTCTAGCGGTGAAAGCCTCCTCCAAATCGTTCCAGGTGGCTCTATCCTTTGCCCGTCTGGGCCATAAGTTTCCAGCTATCTGTACTATGTCGTCACTCCATCTTTTAACTGGTCTACCCTTCCTTCTTTTCTTGTACATTGGATACCAATTTGTAACTATTTGTGACCATCTTTCATCCTTTGCTCTCTGAATATGACCTGACCATTTCCATTTCAGTGTCAGAACCTGTTTTACTGCATCTCTCGCCTTTGTTTTTTTCCTAATCAGTGAACTTTTGACTCTATCTTTCAGTTTGATGTTCATGTAACTCCGTTCTATTCCTCTTTGGCAGCTTCTTATTTTATTTAAAAGTGTTTTTTTGAGAGTCCAGGTCTGGCATGCGTACGTAAGAACCGGCGTTAAGCAGATGTTCATCGCTTTTGTTTTGAGTTTTGTGGGTATGGGACCTTTGAAAATTTCCTTCATAGCCCAGTATTTGTTCCACGTATTCTTCACTCTGCGATCGACTTCTTTTTCTGTACAGGATTTCATTGAAATTAGATGTCCAAGGTAGGTGTAGTCTGCGACATATTCTATAGGTTGAGACTGTATGGATATAGATATTTCTTTACGATTAGTCATTATTTTCGTTTTTTCCCAGTTGATTTGTAGCCCAACGGTCTCGCTGTGTTGGCTAAGGGACTCTATCATGTCGTTCAGTTTGCACGGATCTTCCGACAGCAGTACTATGTCGTCCGCAAACCTGAGGTGTGAGAGGTGCTTACCATTGATTTTTATTCCCATATCACTCCAATCGAGTTTTCGGAATATAGATTCTATTATAGAGATATTTATATAATATATACAGGGTTATTGGTAAAACACCAACAACCTCTTAAGAGGTCATTGTACTCATCATTATGAACAACTTTCACTATGGGACCAAAGCAGAAATCGCGAAAAAAAAATCTGCTGTTCCATACATTTTGACGAGATATGCGAACATAAATTTAAGGAACAGCTGATTGTGTTTAATTTATAGGTATATAAATCCCATTACAAATCGTACCTAGCAGGTTCCTATCTAGAAGAACGGGCAACAAACTCCATGGACACTCTCTCTCAAAGACACTTGAAATGAAAGCTTAACTTAAACGTGTGATGACGCTGAATTAATCATTAATTTCATATAATTTCTGGATATGACAGCGTCGCTCAGCAATCAGCGCTCGATGTGAACTAGGGCATTCACCAACCGAATCGAACGTCTCTAGTGAGTATGACACTAAATTATCTGTGACCACACTTTCGTCACAGCACACATGTTTCTCGATATATCATTACGCTCTAGTAACACAATCAGAACGCAACTGACCGATATACGTAATCATTATGTCATTGCAGTAATTTGTTTACCGTACGCAGACATGCTTTAAGTGAATAAATTAGGTTGCAGATATTCATCCGTGCTTGGTTTACAATTTCTGCATCAAACTCAAAGCTTCAATCGCAGACATCAACATACAGGGTGGCAGGGACATCGACGCGAAGCCGGTTACCATAGATTCAGTACATGATTCTGAACCCCCCTGCGTTGAAATTTTTCGTCGGTTATTTAAAAAAAAATCTGCTGTTCCATACATTTTGACTGCGTTGGTATTGCACTTTTCTATGAAAATGATTTTTAATACAATAAGCAGAATCAATCTACTGTGAAAAACGACATTTCGTTACAATTTCGTGAATCAAATATCCAAAGATAATTTATTAATTATGCTGTAAGTATGTAATGGAAGGTAGTATATTTCGGGATGGTTTCCTACTGGTCCTATAAGGGGCGTTCTTTTACTAGAATGACCGTGTGGACATACTAAATTTACGGTGAAGGCATCATATTTATTTAAAAGAATCGTTCTTTCATACCAGCAAAGGACAGTTCTTCAACCAAATATGTCAGTGAGTCTACATTTAAATTTTTCATATTTTTTTCAGTGTAACTACTCTTTTATTTTGTATAGCATGTCTGCAAAAGTACCAGGCATCCAGAAGCGAACAGGAGCGTAAAGATACGGTGCCATAAAGTATATCATCTCGATGTTACCGTGAGCGGTGTTCCGGTATTGCGCAACAGTGGCAAGGTTACCGCACTCTCCGTACGCAGCGTACACTCTACGCACCGAGCACCGTGGTGAAATATACTTTGTGTAACATGTTTTTGTATGCAGAAGCTGCTTTTAATGCGATGTTTTTCGAACTCGGTAATTGAGAGGATTTCATATGTTACATATATCAAGACTTTGTAAAGGTAAAGAAAGGTCGGCGTATGAAGATAATTTACTTACTTAGTGGTACTTACATTAGATATAGAAATAGATGAAACGAGAAAATATCATGCTTATCGAATAGCTTCGCGAGTTATTAGTACCAACGGATAGCAGAGGTCCGCGGTTCGATTCGCAGGTCGGGTAAATTGTTATTTTTCAACCAGGAATTTGTCAGAAGCTATCCGAGGAATGGATTTTTGCCTTTTAGGTCGCAATAGGTTCGCCGCCTAACTGGGACTTAACGTCGCCTTACGGAAGAACAGGGTGATGTAATGTAGTGTTTGAAAATTATGATGTACACTAGGTCTTTTCGGCTCCAGTCGAGTCATCACCCTACAGCAGTCTACAAGCTGGACATAGGCCTCCCCTGCTCCAGCTGCTACCAGCCAACCTGCGAGGATCATCGCTGCACCTAGCCTGAGAGCTAGGATGCTCCCAGGCCTTACGTTCGCGGTCTCCATTCAAGAACGTGTCTAGGCGTCTACCCCAGCGGTCATCGGTAGTTCGGCCCGCCTGCTTGCTGTCTAGGTACTGCCACTTCAGCTTGCTTCTTCTGTGTGCTATGTTGACAACTTTGGTGCTCTGCCGGATCACCTCGTCGTCCAGCCGTACATAGATTTCTAAAACTTATCTATGCAGTTGACACCTCGGCTGACATTATGGAGTCTATTTGCATCCAACTTGAATTTGTGTTCGGCATTACTAGTTAGTTACAGGGTGAAACACATGCTGCCACGTTCTATTATGGAGAGATTGTAATCAAACTGCTTTTTACTCGAATCAGACTGGCAAGAAATAGTAGGCTATCAAATAGTAAGCTATCAAATGTCAAAACGGGCCATTCATTTGTTGACAACTTTAGTTGAGAGTAAAAAAAATACCTTATGAATTTTATGCCCATTGTATGCGTTTTTTTTTTTCTTCTGTTGTTTAATAACTAAGTGCGTTTGTGTAATTATAAAATGTCAACTTATTTTGTTAATGATTTTTTTTTCTGATAATGTTTAGCGGAAAAATTCATATATTTTTAAGTTAAATAAACCACAAGGAACTTTTATCCATTGTTACACGAGAACAACTGCCGACAAACTGTTATACGGTTTGGAAGACACTATATAAGTTATTGTTAATACAGATTTAGAATAAATACATAAACGGTCAACTATACAGGGTGGCATCGACGCGAAGCCTTTTACCATGGACTCAGTACATGATTTTGAACCCCCTGCGTTTTCGTCGGTTATAAAAAAAAAAAAAATAGCTGTTCCATACATTTTGACCGCGTAGATATATTGCGCTTTTCTATGAAACAGCAGATTTTTTTTTTAATAACCGACGAAAAATTTCAACGCTGGGGGGTTTAGAATCATGTACTGAATACATGGTAACAGGCTTCGCGTCGATGTTCCTGACACCCTGTATAATTATCCCATACTATTCCGTATTCGTAAAAGATTCAGTTCAGCATTTCAGCCGAAAGACGTCCACTGCTGGACATAGACGTCCCCCAAGTACCGCCACTTCAGCCGGTTCTGTGCTTCCCGAATCCAGTGGATTCCTGCAGCCTTCACAAAGTCATCTGTCCACCTTGCCACCTTGTGGGAGTTTAAAATTCGTTTTCATTATTTCGATGAACATATGAATCAGGAACAACCAAACAATTTCAACTAGTTCAATCTATAGTAAAGTCAAGGAAATTTATTGTTAAGCAAATTGACTACCAACTTTAATTGCCCGTTTATTCAAATCACGACTCTTATTCTTTGACAGTAGTATGGAATGGTTATGTGTCAATTTGCCAATTCATTTCCTTGATTGTACATTATTGCCAGGCCAGGCCAGGCCTTTTCATAGCCTAATGCTTCATAGACATTCATTTTCAGGTGCAGGAATATGTATTTTCAAAGAAATACTGACATGTTTTAGAAAGGTCAGGTGCATAGATGTCAGGTGCGTAGTACTACACGTTGTACAACCGGCGCGGCGGCGCGCGGCGTGCGTGTATGACCAGATGTATACGTACAAGAAACAAAAGGAGTATGTAAGGATCGTAGCAGGTGGCGTTCTGTAGTTTCTGCCTACCCCGCATTGGAAGAAGGCGTGAGATTTTGTACGTAGGTATGTAGTTATACATTATATAGGGTGGACCAAAAATACACGTCATAAAAAAAAATTAGATTCCTCATGTTTAGAGGTATTCGAAAATACCCCATATAGGTTCCGCGATTTTTTGTAGTTTTTGAGTTAAGTATAATTTTTTTTGTAAATTTTTCCAGTATTCTTGCCGGTGGAGCTTCAAAAATTCATATGTTTTTTTGTAGTGAGTATTTTCCACTTCTTTTTTTTTTGCGATCCCTCGCATCGCAATGTGACATGACTCCTAAAAAAAAAATTTGTAAGGGTCTTGCCACGAAGTGGAGCGAAGCGATAAGCGAGAAACAAAACGCATAGGATACATCATCATCTTCTTTTTCTACGCCATTTTTCCGCTACAGTTTTGAATACCACGGGCCACTGGTAACAGCCAATCTCATTAAACCTATCTATCCGTGATTTTGACAAAAGGGTCGGTATTTGCATCTCAGTACAATATTAGGTCTAACCTAAATACACAACTTAGTTTATCTCGCAAAAAATCTAACATTTAACTGGGAAAGGGCCCGAACACACGTACCACAACCAACCACAACCACACCATAACGACAACACGTGGACAGGAGCTAATTTGTATGAAAATGAAGACAGAGAAAACAAATGACAGACGCACGCGGTTGTCGCTTGACACAAGTCGCGTCGCTAGAGACTGTGAACGGGGCCTTATGAACGCATCATATTACAAATCTCTATTCCTCACCAAAAATGCAGTACCTGGAACAGTCCGACCAGTCCGTAACAGTGTTACGTAAACTCGTACATTCGGTGAACGAAGCCAGGAGTCACGTATACAAGCAGGTGACCATTTCTACATCGCGAATGCGCATTTTAATGAAATTAGATGAAAATACGATTCCGATTCGTACCGTGTGACGGACTGTCACGAAGGATTATGTATTGTGTGTGGCTAATATTATACACGATGTGTACGAGCATGTTTTATTGCTCAACTCACGCTCAACTATAGACATTAATTGTTTTAGGCTTGTTAGTTTTGAACTGAAAGAGAAGTTAAGCCTCGTGCAGACTGGTGCGACTCCACACTGGTAATTGTAACTGTCAAAGTTTTCTGCACGAAGCTATAATGTGATTGTAAATAGTCTATTGACGTGAAAATGTCTTTTGACTTTTTCGTTTAAAACTCACATCACACTGACGTGTCCTTTTCAAAAAAGCATAATAGGTAGGGTGAATGGTAATTTTATTAGAAACACGTGACTTTACTCATCATTATAAACAACTACAACAACAACGAGGGTGGGCGCTGATATCTATAATTAAAAGATATTATCTTAGCTTAGGTTTTGGCTGAAACTCTAAAGCTGAGAACAAATTACCGGACGCGCGTCTGTAAGTCGCGGCTGGCAGTCACATATAGTCACGTCCGCGACTTACAACTGATAGTTTGCACAGTGTAGTGCTAAATTAAACAACTACAACAACGTATGAAGACAGAGAAAACAAATGACAGACGCACGCGGTTGTCGCTTGACACAAGTCGCGTCGCTAGAGACTGTGAACGGGGCCTTATGAACGCATCACATTACAAATCTCTATTCCTCACCAAAAATGCAGTACCTGGAACAGTCCGTAACAGTGTTACGTAAACTCGTACATTCGGTGAACGAAGCCAGGAGTCACGTATACAAGCAGGTGACCATTTCTACATCGCGAATGCGCATTTTAATGAAATTAGATGAAAATACGATTCCGATTCGTACCGTGTGACGGACTGTCACGAAGGATTATGTATTGTGTGTGGCTAATATTATACACGATGTGTACGAGCATGTTTTATTGCTCAACTCACGCTCAACTATAGACATTAATTGTTTTAGGCTTGTTAGTTTTGAACTGAAAGAGAAGTTAAGCCTCGTGCAGACTGGTGCGACTCAACACTGGTAATTGTAACTGTCAAAGTTTTCTGCACGAAGCTATAATGTGATTGTAAATAGTTTATTGACGTGAAAATGTCTTTTTACTTTTTCGTTTAAAACTCACATCACACTGACGTGTCCTTTTCAAAAAAGCATAATAGGTAGGGTGAATGGTAATTAGAAACACGTGACTTTACTCATCATTTTAAACAACTACCTACAACAACAACGAGGGTGGGCGCTGATATCTATGTATAATTAAAAGATATTATGTTTTCTTAAAAGCTTGAGGCTTATCTTTATGTTTAAGAAGGACGTGCACGCCTCAAGCTTTTAAGAAAACATTAAAGTTATCTGTTTACGTAAGTTTTATTTTGTACTTTTTAGTTCAATAAAAGCTTGTTTTAAAAAGATTTTTACTATTATTTTATTTTGTGTTTTTTAGCATTAGAATTTTGATAAAATATCTGTTCTGTCACTTTCACTTGTCTAAACAAATCCAACGAGTTCAACACAACAGGGCTACCTTGTAAAGTTGAGGTTTTCCTGTGGCAACCTTCCGGCACTATCATCAGACCTTAGACTACACCTTGGGAAATAGTTTTTGTCAAAAGATCTTATTTAGTTGAGGATTTTCTATGACCACTTTCTATGTGTCATCTCTTTTCAGCTCTATCATCAGACACTGGATACTATTTTGGGCTATAGTTCTAGTCAAGACAAAACCAACCAGTTAAAACTCGATGGAAGTCTAGTTTTTTTTTGAAGTTCCTATGTTCATCTTCCGGCTCCATCATCAGACCCTGAATTCCATTGAAGTATAATAGCACAATACATACCTATGTATAAAATGTCGTGTTTGTCCTGTTGATTATTGAGGAATCTCGTCGTCTGGAGCCAATCATAATTAAATGCGTATATAAAATTTCCTGCTTGTACTGTTGACCGTTGAGGAGTTACCTCGTCTGGAGCCAATCCTGGGTGCAGCAGTCAGATCATGATGGACTTTAGAATGCTCTATCATAATTATAGCGTATATAATGTTTCGTGTCTGTACTGTTGGCCGTTGAGAAGTTCTCTCATCTGGAGCCAATCCTGGGTGCAGCAGCCAGGTCATAATGGACTCTAGAACGGACCATCATAATTCAAGCGTATATTAAATTTCGTGTCTGTACAGTTGACCGTTCAGGACTTTCCTCGTCTGAAGCCAATCCTGGGTGCAGCAGTCAGGTCATGGTGGACTTTAGAACGGTCTATCATAATTAAAGCGTATGTAATATTTCGTGTCTCTACTGTTGCCCGTTGAAGAGTTCCCTCGTCTGAAGTCAGTCCTGGGTGCAGCAGCCAGATCATGGTGTAATTTAGAACAGACTGTAATAATTAAAGCGTATATAAAATTTCCTGTTTGTACTGTTAACAGTTGAGGAGTTCCCTCGTCTGAAGCCAATTCTGGATGCAGCAGTCAGATCACGGTGGACTTTAGAATGGTCTATCATAATTAACGCGTATATAATGTTTTGTATCTGTACTGTTGGCCGTTGAGGAGTTCCCTCGTCTGGAGTCAATCCTGGGTGCAGCAACCAGGTCATAATGGACTTTAGAACGGATCATCATAATTCAAGCGTATATGATATTTCGTGTCTGTACTGTTAGCCGTTGAGGAGTTCCCTCGCCTGAAGCCAATCCTGGGTGCAACAGCGAAATCATGATGGAATTTAGATCGGATCGTGATAATTAAAGCCTATATAAAATTTTCTGTTTGTACTGTTAACCGTTGAGGAGTTCCCTCGTCTGGAATCAATCCTAGGTGCAACAGCCAAATCATGGTGGAATTTAGATCGGACCGTGATAATTAAAGCGTATATAAAATTTCCTGTTTGTACTGTTAATCGTTGAGGAGTTCCCTCGTTTGGAGCCAATCCTGGGTGCAGCAGTCAGATCATGGTGGACTTTAGAACAGTCTATCATAATTAAAGCGTATATAATATTTCGTGTCTGTACTATTGGCCGTTGAGGAGTTCCCTCGTCTGAAGCCAGTCCTGGGTGCAGCAGCCAGATCATGGTTTAATTTAGAACGGACTATCATAATTGAAGGATATATAAAATTTCGTGTCTGCGCTGTTGATCGTTGAGGAGTTCCCTCGCCTGAAGCCAATCCTGGGTGCAACAGCCAAATCATGGTGGAATTTAGATGGGACCGTGATAATTAAATCGTATATAAAATTTCCTATTTGTTCTGTTAACCGTTGAGGAGATCCCTCGTCTGAAGCCAATCCTGGATGCAGAAGCCAGATCGTGGTGGAATTTAAAACAGACCATTATAATGAAAGCGTATATAAAATTTCGTATCTCTACTATTGGCCGTTGAGGAGTTCCCTCGTCTGGAGCCAATCCTGGGTAGCCAATCAGGTCATGTTTATCATAAAAATGTATTGTCATCGGAATTGAACCAACATGTAAAATGTCAACTCCGTAGAATTAGAGAAAGTGGTCTTAATTCAGCTTGCAAGAATCCACATAAACAAACATACTAACTTACATACAAACAAACAAACATTGCAAGTTGAATAAAAGCTTTTAAAAAGAAGGAGGTTCGATGTTCGGCTGTTTTCATATTGTCAAAAAATCATTTAAAATCGGTCCACGATTGTCAAGAATATAGATGAAAATACATATAACAAAAAGCTTACAGACAAACATAGAACCTCCTCCTTTTTTGAAGTCGGTTAAAAATGTGCGAACGCAGCCGCAGCAGCAATATGAAGCTATGTTAAACATGTGCGGGGAGAAATTTCTGATTTGCCCCCCCCTGGGCGAAAAGCTGGGTACGCCCATGGCTGATACCCTACATTAATGATATGGCTAAACGTCGGCGTCGACTGACATATCATTAAACGTTGACGTTTAAACGATATGGCCAATTTTAGCTGGCCATTTCATGAAACAACCATTTCATGAAATGGTCGAACATTTCATGAAATGATCAATTCTAAGATCTGGCCACGACATAATAATTATATACGAGTATCTATGTATCATGTGGGGTCCCTGCCACCCCATATAGTACCGTTAACGGCCCTTTATCCGCCGCGGATAAAGTGCTAAACGATAAAAAAAGTATAAATTGGTAACTTTCCAAATCCCTTTTTTACCTTACAACATCAAATTCACTGATTCACTTTATTTGTTTTGTGGTCAAAATCTCCAACATAAACAATTATTTGTCAGCGTATCCAAAATACATTTGGCACCCGTAGTGTTCATGCGAGAATGCCTGCCGCCATTTTTGATAAAATGTCACTCTGACAAAAGTCAAAAAGTAGCCATTTGGGAAGCTGTGTTACTGTTTGCGTATTCGTGCTTCGGGCACTGTTTTTGTTTGAAATACTACAACAATTACGCTACAAAATGCCGAAGAATATCACGACTGAAGTTCGGGAGATAATATTGAAAGTAAAGGAGTTTATGGACGAGGAAAAACGAATGCAAGTGCCAATAATACCACTGAGTAAAGTTTATGTTCGTGTATCTGCCGCTACAGGTTTGTAGACATGTTATTTTTTATAATAATTATCCATAAGTCAGTTGTAATGGTATATTCAGTAACGTATAAATGTTCTTTATTAATTTTAAGCGTTAAAACAGCGTATGCATTTTACTTCCCATACGACTTGCCTTAGCATTTTAGTGTCTTTGTTTTATGAAAGTTACCTTAGATATCTTTCATTATGTTTACGTATGTACGCACTATGCCATTGCATTGAGTTTACTATGTGAATTAGATAATAGAGCCCTAAAGCGGCAGACATTCAAAAGAATGCGCCAATCATTGGTTATCCAATGAATACAAATAATCATTACCTACAAAAACTATCAAATTTTGGACAAAAAATATACCTTTTTAGTCATAGCAAAACTTACAATATTACTGCCAAAAGCTAGCAACTGCTTCATAATCATTAAGCAACTAAAGATTATTCTTCTGTTGCTTAAAAACATTGTTTATATTATTATTTCACGGGCGAAGGAACACATATCCATACCACATCAAAAGAAATAGTATTGTTTGCTACAGTACCTACTAATATTAACTAATTTAAAAATGAGATCCTATATTGATGCTAATGAATGATAGCGGTAACAGCGAATGCATTTACATGATTTTGTCTGTTCATGTTAGCTGTATTCAATAGACATTATTAAAAAATTTAAGCACCTAGTCCATCAAAATAGATACTGTTGACGGCACATAAGTTGGCTAGGCTTTGGCATATTGAGAGTAAGTTTTGCGCATGAACACTTAGTTCAACAAATAAATTACACTTTTATTGTCATTATTCTATGGTTATGGCCATAATTTATTTTTGAACATGTCTTAAGAAAAACAAGCGAAAACGAATTCTCTACTACTCTTGCCATAAATCTACGACTGTTGCCAAGTTACGTGCTGGCGACTATAACCATTACAATAACTTTGTAATGCATGATTACCCTGACTTTTGTCAACTATGGTCTTGTTAAAATTGTGTAAAAATTATGTGTCTTTTTTGTACTATAATTGTTTATTTTTATCTTTAATTTAATATTGTTGTGTCTATTGCTTAATAATTTGCACTTGGCTTGTATGTTGGCTTGCATTAATAGGTGGAACAGTCTAACATTTGTAGAAACTTTTTTGAGAGAGAATCTGCACCTACAGAAAACTTTCTGAAAATATTCACATGAAAATATTTTAATAGGCTTGTAATGCAACAACTAGATTGATACACACTGTGGATTACAACCATAATAATATTATTTGAGGTGTACTTATAGAAGTACAAATGTAAATTCACCTTAAGGAGGAGAACTTATCCACACAGCCCATTCCTCCTCTAAATCCTGCCTGTATATCCCATATTATGGCATACAGTGATAAGAGTTGACTAGAGACAGATAAGACAGAAAATATGGCATATGCAGGCAGGATTTAGAGAGGGTAGGGCTATATGAATCAGATCTTCTCCTTAAGGTGCATAGCCGAAAAACATCTGGCAGCACAAGTAAATCGAATGCGCTTTCCTTAACTTGGAGAAGGTCTATTGACAGTGTGTGAAAGGAAGAACTGTGGATGACACTATTCATATACAGAAACTACATTTTGGAAGCGACTAGAATCAATTTTATTTACTTTTTTGTAAATTTTGAAGTTGAAAAGTGCCTTTCATCATTCAGGTGCCTAATAGAAAAAAATTATTTGACTTTGACTTTGTGGACTGGTGGTTAGTACGGGTACAGAAATCTTTATACAAGGATTCCAGTGTTTGTATTAGGATAAATGGGGCTTACACAGACTGGTTCTGCATCTCAAGGGGTGTTAGAAAGGTATGTGTAGCATCACCGTGGCTCTTCAACTAGAATGGATAGTTATCTGACACATTTGAAAGAAGGTGAGTGCAGATTGAGGATGAATGAGTTGTCTGTCAAATGCCTTCTCTATGCAGATGACCAAGTTCTACTTGCATCGTCAGCAGAACATTTGCAAGACATTTTAAAAGAAGTTGTAATGACAAAAAAAGAAAGAGTATGCAGATAAGTGTAGAAACACCGGGAGGCGACACCCCTGGAAGGTAGTAGTGAACTTAGTGGTGATGTTCTTCAGAACGGTCAGGTGCTCCGGTGAGCGTGTATGACCAGATTTATTAACTTAACCAAAGCAAAAGGAGTATGTAAAGATCTAACATGGCGTTCAGTAGTTGCTGCCTACCCGGGGTAGACTGGATAAACTAACGCAATCTTCCTATGGGGGTAGGCTACCGCCATGGGAAGATGGCGTTATTTTATGTATTATACATACATACATACTTAAATTCACGCCTTTTTCCCATGGGGAAGGGGTAAGATATTGATAATAAATTCTTAATTCTAACCAGATAAATTAAAGTTTAGCCATAATGTGATGGTTTTTTCTCTTGCAAACTGGAAACCACCAGATAACTTAAAGATGCATGAGGAACAGGGTGTAAAGTTCACTCATCCTTCATAGAAAAGGGAGGATCCTGCGACCAGACGGGTGTCGTGTCTGGTGGGCAACTGTCCGACGATTATCTTTTTTTTTTTAATTGCTTCTCTCTGGTCAACTTAGAAAGTTGTCGGCTGCTTAACCTTTCCTGTGGCTGTCTCAATAAATTAAGGCCTCCAGCCAGGGCATACAACTTTTAAACTAAGCAACTACACGCTGGGTGCCCTTAGCGTGTAGTCGCTAAGGGCACTCCTGAGCCCCTGTGGGGTACAGACCTAGGCTTAGGACGTCGGTGGGGGAGGACAGCTAGGGACCGGCTGGATCGGATTTACCGACGATTGACGTCGGGAAGTTATAAATATGCTGATCGCGCGGTAAACTCTGCTTGCGCGATACAAGATTAATTTCCTGTGACGTCAGTGTGATGCGTTCGCATGCGGCGATGAAGACTCCGCCACAAACTAAAACCAAAGCAGTGTCATACATTTTAATAACATTGCACTGCGAATTTTACTGTTTCTTTATTCCTCTTTATTATTGAATAAGCTTAAGAACCATGGGCGTACCCAGGGGGAGGCAAGGGAGGACACCTGCCCCCCCCCCCCCCCCCCCCCCTGGATTTTGTATGCCTAAGTACTGTTGTCGATAAAAGTAATGTTACAGTCATGATAAGACTTGCATAACAATTTACGATATACATATTATGCATTCATTTTAGAAAAAACTGCGCTGCGCGGCCTTTCATGTTAAATCATGTTGTACCTATTATGCATAACCGACTTTATAAAAGGAAGAGGTTCTATGTTCGACTGTTTTTTCTTTTGTTTATCATGTTCATCGATATTTTTGTCAATTGTGGACCAATTTTGAATATTTTTTCTTTTACATTTGAAAAAATTACAATTTATTATAGGTCCACTATTTTCCAGATATTTTTATGTACAAATTGGAAATAAATAAATTTGAATTTGAACTATTGACGAAAAAAAAAAATCGATGAACATTTATATAAAAATATAAAAAACACATGCGCCCATGTTAATAACACTAATATGTTGGCGGCTACACCAACTCACCAATTCAATTTGAACAATTGATATTGAATACTAATAAATCACTATATATACGTTATGTAAACATAAACTTTTACAATCAAGTTTTGGTACAAACATTTGCGTGTTCCAATTTACTTTGAATTAGTTATTCGAGCGCTGTCTTTTAATATTTTCAGGTGTATCTGAACGCACAGTATTGAACATAGTGAAAGAAGCAAGGCTCGTCGAACAGGGTCTGCTAGACCCTGAAAGTCTAAAGAAATCGCCAAAGAAACGGATAAGAACAAAAGGGAAGATAGAAGTTGATGAATACGACCTTCAAGTTATTCGCAGAAAAATCCACGAGTTCTATGCTTTCAAAAAAGAAGTACCTACTATCAACAAACTCCTCCAGATCTTAAAAGAAGAGATCAACTTCAAAGGCTCAAGGGAAACGCTCAGGAAGATACTCAGGAAAAATGGTTTCCAATTTAGAAAGACAAAGAACACTAAAGAGAAGGAACAAGCTCCGGAATCTACGTCGTCCGTCCCACCTATGGTGGCGCCATACATACACACTATGTTCAGTCACAAAAATATACAATCATAGATTTTATATGCTTAGATTGTAGGCTTAGATTTAGACTGGTAGGTTTTTGTTAGTTTCTTCTCACAGAAACTGAAGATTACTGCTCCAGATATTTAAAGTGCATCATATAACTGCAGTTATTGTTGAGCTAAAAATAGATTTCTAGATCTTTATATTGAGTGACGGTTGGAGGCCGTCCGCTTCATCTTTCAGTCATAATCTTCGAGCAATTGGACTAACAATAAATGGACAATTGTACTATAGAATTGGTCCTTATCACCAGACATTCAACTTTTTTTTGATTTGCTGACATAATGGGTGGTAAACAAAACTTTAATATAAATGACACTATTGTTAGTTTGTGAGAAGTAACTACACTATAATTTACCTACTGTGGTATTTTAGTTTTTAGTTCTACTGACAGAAGCTCATCTTTTTACAAACATGTGTGTATCCAGTGATCTGTGTGTGTACTGGTTTATCTAGCACTGCATAATCAGTTGTATATACACAGTATTATGTCCCAATATATTAAGTTAGTTTCAATTGAGGCTATGCTCTAAATCTCATAATAAAATAACTCAAAAGATTTGACTCTCAGAAACCCAGACTATAACCTGGCTTAGGCCTTGCGCGAACCACAGGCGTGCTGCTGCACGGCACAACACTGCTGCATGCGGCGGGCGTTCCGTGCTGCAGCTGCCTGGTAGTCTGGCCAAAGCTGTCTAATATACTTGTATGAAAAATGTGCATAGGATATTTGTCATAGTTATTTGTCTATATGGTATGCAATGCCTTGATATATTATCCATCACCAAGAAATATCTTGTGAGTTGTAGGGTATAAAATTATAACTGTAACACCCAATGACTTGTAGGAAATGTTCGAATGAATGTAGTAGAAAGGTATATACCGCTGTGCTTGACTTGCAGCAAGCTTGTTGTATTAGTTGTAAATAATCATTCAATGTGGTGGTTTAATATGAAATTATGACGTAGTTTTAACTTCAAAAAAATATTATATGGCAGCAACTTATTTTAAGATAGCTAAAACTGTAATCTATATTATAATTTGCCTAGTAGTATTTCTAAGTGATATTTCATTTTATTTGTTCTTCAACTGGTTAGAATTTCTTAATAACGTGACTAGAGCAAATATCACATCACATTTAAAATGAAAACTGACCGTTACAATGATCAAATTCAGTTTTAACTTCACCACCAGTGATGATTGCCGAGAACCTTTCAAATCAGGGACACCTCTAAGAAAAAATAACAGGTCAGGCATATTGTTTTCATATGAATCATTATTCTCTAGTAAATATAAAATCGAATTCTGGGTATGGTATGTACAGCTTGATCTCGTAGTAAGAAAATTTAGTAGATTTAGATCTAAGTGAATGTATAAATTACTAATGGAATAGTTTGCAAGAAATATGTGAATTTATTATCTTGTAAACAACTTGTCAAATAGGTGAACAAAATAGTTAACAATACATGTCTGAAACAACGCCAATATAAGTATAATACATTATTTTCGAATATCACAACTTGTATATTGGTGTAAACGCGGGGTAAGGCTGCTTGTCCACTGGAGCGGAGAGGAGAAAAGAGGAGCGGAGATGTGCCAATATTAACCAATAGAATCTTGACTCCGCCCCTGAGTTTAGATCAGTGATCCTGAGTCAAGATTCTATTGGTTAATATTGGCACATCTCCGCTCCTCTTTTCTCCTCTCCGCTCCAGTGGACAGGCAGCCTTAGAGTGTAATTTTTCAAGTGGCAAACTTGTATATCTAGCTTGTATTGTCTCAGTGCAGGGCAAAGTATTCCTCCCCTTTCCACACAAATCTGTTCATCTCTTTCTGTTGTTTTGTGACTGAATAAAGCTAAGCGTAATCTGAGACCCAGCTGACGCACATCTACACAGCGCAGGGCAGAGCAGATTTTGTAATGCATGGACGTACTGACAGCTGCGAACGCTGCGGCGCAGGCACGTGCCACGCAGACATGTATCTGTCCTGCTGTGCATCTCGTAGTGCCGCCAGTTTTGTGCGTGACGCGTGCAGCCAGTCACGTGTTTTTCACCACTGACTCAGAATGTTTTGTAGGTACTAGCTAGGACGCGAATGTGTCTGTGTAGCTACGTCGCAGCGCGGCCTATGTCTGCCTCGCCTGCCCTACCCTGCAATTTGAACTGTGCTGACCTACGTCACCTGCATCTCATCCTACGCTTAGCCTATTGCATGCCAATCATTCGTGATGTGTGACGAAATACCTAGTTTTTAAAGTTATTCCTATATTATAAATTAAAAGTAAGGCATAATTTTGTATTATTATTGCATTCATTTAGTTTATAATAAAACTCCATTAGGTTTGATTAAATTTTACATTTATTTAATTCATCACAAACAATTTTACATAAATTTTATAGTGACTCGTCTTTCTTAAAAGTATTCACTACGACATTACGAGAACTAGTTTATGTTAGTGTTATCCGCAACATTTATCTCTAAGAGAGAAGCATTATGACGTGCTAATTGTGCGCATATCAATTTAATATTCTACGATCGAAGGACACTGCCCCTCCTTTGCATAGGAGTACAGAGTTAACAACTGGAAGCCCAATATTACAAATATTAATGTAACGATTAATTTCATTTCTGGTTTAAATTACTCTTCTGGCTATTATTACTAACTTGAATCTTAGAAATTGAGATTAGTAATTATTTCCGTACAAAATGTAATCTGTTGTTATCTCGTATTATCGTAGTGAATAATATGTTACCTTACCCTACGCACTGTTGATTAAAAGAATGCAAGCATGCAAGATTAAGTACACTAATTTAAGAAGCAATTTAACAAAACTATTGTATATAAATATTCTGAGCCAATATAATTGAGTTCGGAAATATCAACTTATTTAAATTATAGTCTGCGAACTGACCAAAGTAAAATAATATGCAACACTTGCAATTAATCAACAGTGCATTCTCAAAATGTTACCTGCCAACAATATAATATATTATATCAACGCTCAAAACTAAAATGAAAATATTATATATAACACACAACAATAATATAAATATAGTGTCTTAATATTAAATCAACTGTACAAATAATCAACTTACTACGAAAATATATTACTTAAACACAAGATTACATAGTAAAACCTAGCGAAAATCTATAACAAGCACATTTCGACTACGGCACTTGAGCTTGAGTGAACTCCCTATCAAATAACTTCTATTCGTCGACGCCCTAACACTTATATCACTAGTTCTCACTACATTGACAATACGTTATAATTTATTTATACGATAATTTTTATCAATATAAGCACAAAATAGGCACAGGTCTACTTCATACGTGGCGTGATGACAAACTCACGGATCGTCATAAGAATCAAGAAAATCGTAAGTACGAGTTGTTGGCATTCGCAGAATGGGCTCTTATTCCAGCTGTTGAGCGATAGCTTCTCGAAATGATGGTCGAAAGTCTTCGCCATCAAAACTTTTACAGACACGACTGGATATCGGCGCCGTCAGTAAGGGCTATCATTACAGCGCAAGTTTGTTACCACACACTGAATTGAATTGTACCGTTTGTGATAGAAGTGCACAGCTTATATACGACGTATTAAGGGATCTTCAGCTTTACCGACTATTAACTTGAGTAAATGTCTCTGGAATATATTAGTAATGCAGTAAACGGATAACAGCACGAGAATATAGATTATGTAGACATTTTGACAAAATATGTTTTTTTTTATACCTATAATATTATTGTATCTATTTGTATGAATCCCCTAGAATCGATTTAGGCCTTACTAGAGATTGAACATAACATTAGATTGTTAATACTCAGTAAAGAGAACAAAGTGCAGGCTTATCGGATACATACAATTTGTGAGTGTACCTAATACCTAAGCGTGCGTTATTTGAAATAAATGCTCCACAGTATATTAAATTAACTGGCATATTTATATATTTTGCATAATAATATTTCAAAAATAGCTTTGACACAGTATTTGCCTCAAAAAATCCAAAAAGGAGATGGGACTAACATTTTAGAAAAATTTATAAAATCGAGATAATAAAATTTGACAGAAGGTGCCATCTGTTAGCATACTTACTAAAAATAACGCCTAAAATACTTTGTTATAAAATGGCAAAGATTAGAAAACGAGCAGAAACTTGTATAGTGTGACCGACACTGCTGTTACGCGCCTTAAAAATGCGCGGCGAAGCGGGCGTTGACGAATGAGCGGCGGAAGGGTCGCCAGGCGCCTTGATAATGAGCGTCCTGCACTGTCCCCTGTCTCGCAGCGCAATACCTTAGCGAACAAATCAAACTATAGATCTATTCCAATACACCATGAAATGATAGTTTAGTAATAAATCTGTAATATTGAGTATGTATAGGTATATTTTTTATTACCATTTAAATTGCAATGCCATATCAGGCGACTAAGTTCTAAGAACCTACCTATTGTTTTGTTAACATCTTCACAATTCTGTCTGTACACTTAGTTCGCAATAAAGAATTTAAATATTTCAGTGGCGTCAGGTTTTTGCTAACTCTAATAAAAGTTGGTTAGGTATGATCAAAGAATTTAACTAACTAGGTGCAAAACAGTGTCTTTAAATAATATAACTGCCATTTTATCTGGAATTTTTAGTAGATAAAGTAACGTACATGGTCCCTACCATGTACGTTACTTTTTCTACTAAAAATCTAGATTAAAAACTAAGTCTTACATACATATTTATTATTAATATATTATATAAAATTATCTTTAAACTTCAACGAGGTTTTGTATCAAAATGCCGTCAACACTTATGCACGCTGACCTCAAACGAAAGGGGATCAGCTGCTAATTTATATGAAGGAAACAGTAAGATGACGAATAATTTAAGATAATACATATACATAATATAAAAATCAGTAAGTATATTATATTACTCTCATTTATATTAATCATGAAGTTCTTTTTTTTATAGATACAGTATCATAAATATTGAGTTACCTAAATGTTAAGTTTATGTATTTCAATGGTATTTATAAGCACGTTGATATATTTTTTTTTGTAAGAAACTTGTATTTGGGTATTCCCTATTACATGGAACTTAAACATAACTGGCGAAATGTGGGTGTACTATAGGTACACCTCTGCCTAACCCTTCGGGGATAGTCAGGCGTGATGTTATTTTATTCATTAAATGGAAAACCAACACAAACCCAAAATGATATTCTTTCCCTAGCCAGTATTGTGTTCGGACCCAAGATCGGCCTCTCAGTTGTCATACAATATTAATCGTTACATAATCAGAAGCTCTGGTAAAGGTCTTATACGCAGTCGCTCCCTGTAAAATACTGGTATTCAGCTTCAGCCGCATCCGGTTAGACTGGAACATAGTTTTTGGGAAAAGGCTAGGATTGATTAACATAATCAAGAGATCGAAAGTTATTAACAGAGCTATCCTAAGCACATAGTTACGACCTAGAAACTAGATTCCTATGGCCAGATAAGTTATCTCAATAATATAAAAGATCATTTTTCAGCCGTATTAAGTATACTGGAAGTGTGATTAAATTGATTTCATATTTGACCAAACCCACTATGAATGAAGCTTACTATGTTCAGCGTATTCTATGATGTCTTATGTGACTGTCTATTCATTAAGGTATATTATAGTCATAAATATCAATTGACGACGAGTGCTAACAGGAATGTAAGAAGCGACTCGAAGAAGGAGCGAGTTAGAGTTAGACATTACGAATCATTTTATAACAATTTAATTGTTTAAATATTGCTACAAGTACATCGTACGCTCGCTCTTTAGGGTTAATAGGACATTCCAAAACACTTTAAAATTGTCCTAAATTGTTATTTTATTATTGCTTTAGATATTGATTTTTTAATTTAGAAACCTGGCATTATGAAGTGAAAACTTATTTTGAAGCACTTTTCGTTCTTTCTGAACAGCAAACGAAACTGAACCGCTCGGGTCGGTGACGCCGAATCGGATATACTCGGTCCCAGTCATAAGTTTTCACTCTATCGTGTGGTCATAAGCGCCCACCCGCCTTTTTTTATTTAAATTTGGAATGTTTTAGAAGAAATAGACACGTAATGCGCCAGCGCGTACGAGTCTGTCAAATAGTAACTTTTATAAACCCTTACTTGCCCAAAGTTAACAAGTCATACCAAACAGATTTTTTAATTACTATTGTTGTTTAAAATTTTTGTTTATTAATCGAGCAATAAAACTGCTTAGGTTTTTTTTTATTGCTGTGTTTTACCCTAATTTTCATAGCTACGCAAAAATATATACACATGATTTCAAAGGTAACGCGTTTGGATCAGTCACGAGACTTTATAGATAATAATTTGGAGATGTTTTGTGTGAAATGGAGGTGCGTTATGGTAGTGTGATAAATATAACTATATTATAACGCGGTTACGTTATAATATAGTCAACATAATTATTAATTATACACAAATAACACAGAAGGCTTTATAGCCAAATAGCTTAACACAAAAAATTATGTGTCGGTGATGATAGCGCTGTAATATTTATAGATGTTACAGATGGTTCACTCCGCATTCTAGGTATGTGTAAGATTCCGCTGTTTTAGCGCACGAAATTCACATTTTCTTACGTTTTTTGCAATTTGCAGGTCAGTGTTAGGTTGTATTTTGATCAAAATATGATGCGCGACTATAACAGATATGTATTTACAGAATTATAATCATTAGAATTGCAGCTACAACTGCGGTTCCACCTGAGACTGTCCTTAACATTTAAAGATTATGAAAAAAAAAAAATGCTTAGTCAGCAATAAATGGGCAATTTATACAAAGACTATCTGAATTGATCCTCTTTTTCATAAGGATAAAAAAAACTAGGGGCCTAACCGAGTTTGGAGTAGTACGGAAAGGTCACAAATTGCAAAAAAAAGCTCCCTAAAAACAATTTGTAGCGATCAATAATCGTATCATTATAACGGTATGCTAATAAATATGAAAAATAAAGTGATCCTATTGACAAAATATTTTGAATTTCAAAACAAAACTCTTTTTTTAAGTTAAGTAAGTAATGAAATATCAAGGGCTTTTAGATTGCATCTATGACGAAGTCTTAGTGGTCTACTGACCACTACTACTGAGAAAATTACGTAATTTTCTAAAAGCATATTTTTCACAAAATTGCCTGCTCAGATTTTGATGCCCCTTTGCACATGGGTATATAAATATCGGAACCGTATCGCTAATGGTCAATAGACCACTCCCCATACAAATTTGCCCAGTCCTTTGAAAACTTTGTTATTTTTTTTCTATTGTAGTGTAATGTACTATCCACGAACTTCATACCTAACTAGTTTGAAAAGAAAATCCCATGAACAAGGTGACCACATCCGTTACCGCCCCGGTTCTCTCGCCGCCGAGCGCTGCAAGCAGAAATAGTCCTTATGGTGTATAGATTATGAAGTTCCTCGATGGTACATTCAGTACGTAAGCACGTTTATTTGCACATACATGGGTCTGTCAGATTGTTGGTATAAACCAACTCGTCACGTGTCCTCAATACCCCTTTTGTTTCGCCTACGTGTCTTTATAATGAAATTATTTTTATATAACCGCGCAATCACCATCGACGGGGTAGGCAACAGGCAACTAAACACGAAAACTACGGCTAATGAACATTTAACACAAGCCGTCTTCGTCATCTGACTTCTTTACGTATGTCACTGGCTCGTACGGGGACTCTTCTGGTTCCTCATTCGAAACATCCTGGAAAAGAGGAAAGAGTAATAGTTAGTATATTTAATGACAGAGGGAACCCCTCCGTGCCTTGGAAAGCACGTAAAGGAGAAAGCGTCAGGATAGCCCGAGAATTTCAAAAAGATCTAACGTTTGATCAAAATATGATTCGCCAACGTAACAATTATGTATTTACAGAATTGTAATTATTCAAATCATCAATACAATGCTCTAAGTTTAGGCTGCCTGTCCACTGGAGCGGAGAGGTGAGGAGAGGAGCGAAGATGTGCCAATATTAACCAATAGAATCGCACCTCTGGAGCGGAGTTTAGATTCTATTGGTTAATATCGGCACATCTCCGCTCCTCTCCTCTCCTCTCCGCTCCAGTGGACAGGCAGCCTTACACTACCGTATTTTATGAAATCATGACATATGAGATCAATTCTAACTAAAATATTATTGTCAGTTGATTATTCATAATTAATATTCAGACCAGGGTTAGGGTCGGCGTTGTCTGTCAAGGAATGAACGAATTTAAGATATTGATTAAATCAATAAGACTTTAAAGGAGGTGACTACCGAGATGATGACTAAGGGTCGCGCCACACCTGCCGAACGTTCGGCGCGGAAGGTTCGGTTGAATACGCTACTAATGTTTTTCAAGTTACCTATGACACATCAGCCGAACGTTACGTCGGTTCATGAGCAAGCGTCACATGACGCGACGGAACGTTCCGCGCCGAACGTTCCGCAGTTGTGCCGCTACACTAATGTTTTTCAAGTTACCTATGGAAAAACATTAGGAGCGTATTCAATTTTCAATTCAATTCAATTCCGAAACTTCCGCGCCGAACGTTCAGCAGGTGTGGCGCGACCCTAATAGAAGTATGGCACAAAAAGACAGTCATGTTGCGCCGACAACAAATAAATTGGGAGAAGGGCAGAAGGCAGAAGAATGATGATAGGACTTACCGCTGTGGTAGTAGCCTGCGCATTGGGGCTGACATAGGAGGGGGCCGCGTTTTCTCTGACGGCGGCCCTGGGAGCCGGTTCCATGGCCTCGGGCAGCGGAACAGTGGCGGCCAGTCGCGCGTACTCCACGTCCATGTTGCGAATGAAGGAGCTGGCCAGCGCGCGCTTGGCTGACTCACGGTCTTCTTCGTCATAAGCCTGCAGGATCTGCTCTAAGGTCTGCATCTCTGCCACCTCGCAGTTGCTACCCCATTCCTGGAAATGGTTGTTAATTCTGTAAGTAAATCTTGCCAAAAAACCCAGATCACATTTTGGTCAACATTATAACCTGACGCTAACCTGCAAATTAAAATAAATGTAAGTACATTTGAATTATGCGGGCTGTATAGCGCATCCCCCTTATAACTTTTTGCTTGTTTTATGTTTTGGTCAATATTTACTTAACTATTTATTTGAAAACTAGATGGGTTTGACATTTCCACACCGATTGATCCCTGAGAACAAGGGAAACTAACTCTGAGATCAGGGATTATTATTATTTTGACGTGACAACGTCTAATAAATCGATGAACGCCGGCTGCACGCACGAAAAAGGATGACTCATTGTACCGTTACGCTCATTGTAACGTTACGATTGGAGCGAGAGCGCTACACGAGCGAGCGAAAGGCACGATCGGCTTGAGCGTTCGACTTGCGCCGCATCTATGCGTCCGAGGAAAAGAAAGACAGCGGCCGCACACAACTTACATCTACACGTGAACGTCGTCACGTTAAACTATCGTCAGTAAACCGACTTTACAGACAACCAATTTATTATTATTTATTTATTTGTAACGTTTGTTTGAAATGTATCGTTCGAGGCGAGCTTGGCTTCAAAACGACGCTTCAAGACGCGGCGAAGCTCCCTTCGAGCACAATAAAATTTTCGTTTCTCATATTTCCGTTTTAAAGGAATTCGCGAAACAGCCGAATGGAGGATCCGGCGCTCGCATCGAGAGGTTGAGGTCACTGTACTGACTACTGGAACACGTTACACAAAATCGATACATTTAAAACATACCGTTACAAGTGAGTCTCCGCTTTGACAATGTAAGGCAAAGCCTGGAAAGACCTTTTGAAGAAAGAGCCATTGCAGCTTTGAGATGATCTGTCCTGACAGACGGTAAGGCGAGACGTTACGGAGTTGAAAAATCAGAAAAATGTAAGCTAAATAGTTAAGAAAACATGTCTGAAACAATGACACATGACATGTTTCGGACAAGTGTTTCACAAGTTTTGTTGAAAACAAGTACATATCACAATTAGTATGTGGATGTAAACGCGGAACAGCACACCCACCTTGTACGCCTTTTCAGCGGCCACAGTGTCGCCCCTAGCGAGTTGAACGAGTACTATGGCGACGGTGAGCCTCCCGATCGCGCCGGTGTTGCCAGACTCTTGGTGGAAGCCGATCTCGCGACGAAGGCTGTCCACGGCTTGATCGTACCTGAAATCAGTATAGGTGTTTCACTCGTTTCGTTTTTGGTTGACAAACAAGCCGTCGGCTCGCTTATGGGTAAATTGTCAACGCCTCAAGACATCTGTAATTACGGAGGCAACACAGGTGCTTAAAAGAATATGTTATGTTAGTTAGTTTCCTGCCCATTCTTCTTCGAAACTACCTTTTAGAAGGGGCAACCAGAATCTATTCTAGATGATTGTAACGTCAACAGCCCTCAAAAGTGCCTTTTAATGGCTTAGTTGAAATAAATGATTTCACTTTACTTTGCCATTCCCGAGAATAGCTGAAATGTATCATGGGCCTGTGAATACACCCATATCCAAAACCAGAACACAGCAACTACTTGAGGACAAAAATAGATATGCTATCTAATTACGCAACACATTTTCGTAAACAATTCCGATTATTCTGTTTCATTTTGACAGTTCAACAACATATATTTCATTATTTACGTTGTTGAGCGAAAGAAAAAAGTTTTATACCATTGTAGCTTGACTAGAATGCGGGACGCCTTGCTGATGTACTCCGAGCCCTGGTGTTGACTGCTCTCGGTCTGAGAAACAAATGAGAAATGGTCTATAAGTCATCTTTAAGTCAGTTAGTACTTGATTCGTTACTTTGATTAGCTTGAGCTTTAAATTCATGACTGGGGTGCAGCACTGTGTGAAAGTATCAACATCAGATAGTCTCTCGAGTGGCGACAGTTTATGTAAGGCCAGCACAATATGGGCCTAATACCAACTTGCTGACTGGCTAATATTGCCACTGCATGATTTTTTCTCGTTTAGTTCGTGCCGATATTAGAGACGAGGGTACAAGGAAGAGTAACGTATAGTATAAAATAATCTATGATTGCAGGCAACCGAACGATGTAATAATGGGGTTTGCTTTTCAAAATTCAAAATTTTGTTTCACATAAATCTATATATGGGCACTTATGAAACGTCAGACGCTAGGTGCAATATGGGTTTGTTGTAGATTTACTAAAAGGCTTACTACATAACACAAAATAATTTGTTTTAATATTATATTCTAACATTTTTTTTTTTGCTGAAAATACATGTTGTACCACAACTAAAAAGTGAAAAATAAAAACTTTTTACAAAAAAAAAAACAACAGACTGTTTTTTTTGTAAAAAGTTTTTATTATACCAAGCAAGGGCTTCCAGTTAGTAAGTATGCACCAGCTAGTATCCAGCTTCAAATGAATCAATGTGCATGTTGTTTAGTTCCTATAGGATAGCATGTAAGGTGACTAGGGGGTTAAAAGACTTATAGCTGGCATTGTGTAGTACAGAGCTTTAATATAATAATGAGGGCGGTGGACAGGGGAGAACGGAAGAGGAAACCGTGTTGTGCCAATACCAAGTGACAAGGGCAAGAAGATAAGATCGATGAAGATGAGTATGCGAAGAGGCCTGCCTTGCCCTGCAGTGAGACTATATTAAGCTAGTAGTATTCAAGTACAGGGTGGCCAATTAAGAAGTATACAAGTTTTTTTAGCCCGCATTCTGATTTGACGCCTAATTTTGCAATTGTTCGGTGTCTATTATTTCGTTAGAATGCGGATAATTAGTTGTTGTTTTGTTGAAGTTACCGTCCGATACCATACCAGGAAGCAGTCTATCTTTAATAGTAATTACGAGTATTTATCGTCCTTTACTTTTTGCTTTTCGTCCATTTACTCCAGACCGAATTTCGGTTCCGGCAGCTAATGTTAACGAAGACTAGCCCACTATGCAGGAGATATTATCAAAAGTGAGTGAGCTGCTAACTACTAAATATTCTTTCTGACTTACGGAGGAAACATCAGCGGCTTGTTGGAACAGCCTGACGGCAAGTTCTGGAGAGGTCCCCTCTAAGATCTTGGCGCCCTTGTCGAGCACGCTGGCCCCGCTATCGCCGGAGCCATGCTGCTGGTACAGACTGGCAGACTCGGAGACCAGGTTATAAATCTGCAACGATAATTATTAATACATTTATTTTCTCAGGTTTGCAGAACCTGTATTTTTTTAAACTAATGTGAGATTGTTTGAGTAAATAGATTAGGCACTTTGTATTGCATTGAAATTATTATCTAAATAAAATTGTAGGAATTTCTGTACTATGCGACATGTTTTTATTACAGCTGCTTTTTGTAGTGTAGAGATAGAGGTTTATGATATTTGGAAAGATTGATTGCATTTATTATTATGTTAATGGGGTGGATACACTAAATTTTCCTTGCATGATCACATGTTTTAAACACACTTTTAAAGTGGTTCATAAATCATAAACTTTTTATGTTACTTGACATTTATCGACTACTAGCTACGCCCCGCGGTTTCACTTTCTATCGCATAAAGCGCAGGCCACACCGCCAGCTAGCGGGCGGGCGGGCGAACATCGTTTCACCTCTTTACATACTTCGGTTCACACCGCGAGCTACAATATTTCGCGTAGTTTGTATAGTTTCCTTCGTTCGCTTCGCCCTCTCCGCCCGCTAAGCTGGCGGTGTGGCCTGCGCTTAAGTGTCGATCCCGTGAGAATATCGGGATAAAAGGTATCCTATGTCCTTCTCCAGGTCACGGTCTACCCATGTACCAAATTTCGTTCAAACCCGTGCAGCCGTTTTAGCGGGAAAGCGAAAACTCACTTTCGCTGTGACCTCTGAGTTTGTTTTGGTATTTCTCTCAGAGTAGTCGGATAGGACTCATGACCCAACTCGTCTAGTTTTAAAACATACGTTATTTACAGAAATTTCCAGAAATAAATACCATTTATTCACCATAAGGCTTTGTGCAGACCAGCGCGACTTGTCGCGCGACGCGATACTGGTTATTGTTATCCGTGAAGTTTTCTTAGAAATTGTATTGTTCGTGTCGTGTCGCGCGACAAGTCGCGCTGGTCTGCAAAAGCCTTAACAATTTAAGTGAAAGTGAACCTAATAGTAAAGTTACAGTAAGCAGATTCTTGCTAACTGCTGTTGCAAGTCTAAACATCGTTTAAAACTACGCTTTCATTTAGCCCTAAACAGCCTCTAACATTATAGAACAAGTTCTGGACAGTTATAATACCGTAATAATTTTTTATTTCAGAAAAAACACAAATAAGTTTTTTTTTTTAATCCAATAAAAATGAAGTGTAATGAACATTAACAAGTATCGTGGGTTATGAAAAAAATATTGAATCACAGACACAGGAACTGCTCTAATGTCTACATTTGATGTTCTAAAACTTGCACTATAGTCTAGACTTCTAGAATACAACCTGCTTAGCCTTTTCCCAACTATGTTGCGATCGGCTTCTAGTCTAACCGGTTGCAGGTGAATACCATTATTTTAATCCACAACCCAATAACTGGGTGGGTAATACAATACGATATCCATTGGTAAGACGGGTTGTCAGAGTTTCAGGCTTCTGATGACACATACGACTGCCAAAGATCCACAAATCCAACGGCATAACGTTCTTTCAGAGGCACGGAGGAGTCTCGGTAGAAGATGCACGAGCTCCTCCTCTAGTCTTCTAGAACAATCCTGTTGATTTCCACACTCAAAGTAGACTGTGCCAAGAGAGTTCATCTACGCACGTTACTCTGTCTTCGAGGCAAATACTAGGGAGACGCCTGTATTTAAACTCTATTTAGAGTTTAGGCACAAAAGTATTCGATACACTGCTTTCCAGCATTTCATGTTGGATATAGATTAATCCAAATTTTACCTCTGTACAGATTCTCTTTACCTCTGTTCTTTAAATTGTGATTTCAAACATTATTTTGTTCGTCTTTTTTGCTGCCCGTACCAACAGTATATTCCCGAAATAAATGTAACAAATCAGTGTCCAATTAATCTGTGTATTGGATCGTATGATGACCGGCGGCAGGCATCCGCCCATCCCACGTAAGTCGCAGCACGCGCGGGCCCTCCTCTGTTACCTAGAAACGTAGGTGGCACCCCCACGTCAGTGTATACTCTATGATGCTAACAAAGGGTATTCATTACTAATGAACTTCCAGTTCACCTAAAGGGCATCTATGTCTCCTAGACAGAATGAATGAATTACTTTTATATTAGACACCGCTCGACTCGTCAACCCATGCATAAATCTTTCAAATGTTTATAACTAACTTTTGGTTGCAAAATTTTCTCGCAATGTCTGGTAATCAAGTCAATCAGTGCGTTTAAACAGGGTGGATTTTTGAGATGGGGCAGTAAGGGCAGCTACCTTGACCGTTGTAGCTACAAAAAAACGTTCTTAGGAGACTGTCCTTAACTTTTTGAGACATTTTGATCTGTATTCACAGATTTTGAAAAAAAAAAATGCAGTCAGCAAGAAAATGGGCAGTTTTCACAAAAGCTTTTTTGATGCCAATCGATTCTGTTTTATAAGGATCAAAAAACTTGATGGTACCAACAGAAGTTTGAGTACCAGAAAAGTCAGAAATTGGACATTTCGTAGGAAATGAGATTCCAGCCTACTTTTTACGATGGATAGATTGGCCTTATTTGTTGTTTAAGATACCTTTTGTAACGATGACATTTGTACGTCGCTAGCAAAACTAACTGTGCGTTTCCACTGGCGAAACATTCACAACAAAACATGTTGAAATCTCTAGTTACTGTCAAACAGGTCACAGGAGAGTCAACTGAATTATTACCTACTGAAGAGCAAATGTATCTTGTGTTTAACAAATAAATGTTTTCATTCATTCATACAGTTCCTGATCCTTATTTGAAAAGGGGGGGAGAAACCAGACGGGTGTTTTGGGTGGTGGGCTGCTGACGGACCGTTGTTGTACTTATACTCGTATGCATCATTTAATACCTCAGGTGCAATGCGCAATTCGTATGTAGCGTTATGGATGTAATTATGTGTGTGCCCCCACATCACTCCCCTCCGCAGACAGGAATTCGACCGATAGCACTGGGTAACGAAAAAGTCATTATGGGAGCTATGGAGTTTGAAAAATTAATATGACATAATATGCACCGACGTTTAATATTCTTTTTTAATCGGTATCCAACATAACAAAATCTTTGGATTTTATTTTTAACATTATCGGTTGATTATTGAAACCCAAAGACATTTAAATATATCGATAGACGGGACAATGCGAGCGACATCGAAATCTACTGCCAGGGGTCGCATCCAATATAAAAATGTAGGTACTCTCTGGTCGCACCTCGCTTAGTTTAGATCTTTAGTGGTTACACCGCGACATACGAACTACGCAACGAAGACATGACGACATGACTCAATTCTGCAGGAATTGAGTCATGTCGTCATGTCTTCGTTCAGTTAGAGTTTACCGAGCGAAAAACATAGATAAGACTATCCGAAATCAACATATGGGCAGTTGCCCGCCAGACATAACAACCCGTCTGGTTGGAGGATCCTCCCTTTTCTATGGTGGATGAGTGAACTTTACACCCTGTTCCTCATACCCCTAAATTGGTGACCCCGAGTATGAACGTCAACGCAGCCTTCGTGCAACTACTTCAGCGTGACGTCATCATCATCACTCCCGCAAGCTTTCGTGAGGCGAGTCACACAGCCAGCCAGCACCCACGGCTTCAACGGGTATCCTGACCACCAGCATGCAGCGAACGCGCATTCCTGGTCATCACCCTCAGCCTCATCAGCAACCTTGGCACAGCACCTGCACTTCCGGCCGGTCTCACAAGCAGAGCATATTCTACCCTCTCCTGGTCGACGCAAGCAGTCAGCCACAACCCGGCGCTGTACCACATCCGACTCACTGGATGACGACGCAGCGCCACCCCGACTCACTGGGGAATCACCGCAGACAGTTCCGACTCACCGTGAACTATGCGGCACCCGGTTCCGACTCACTGGAACCACAGCTGGCACTGTGAAGCATCGCAAGATCCAAGACTCAGCCCACTATCGACCTCCGGTCTCCGGAGGGGAGTAATGTAGTGGTTACACCGCCACATACGAACTACGCAACGAAGACATGACGTCACTCAATTCCTGCATCGCGCAGTTAGAGTTTACCGAGCGAAAAACATAGAAAAGACTATCCGAAATCAACATATGGGCAGTTGCCCGCCAGACATAACAACCCGTCTGGTTGGAGGATCCTCCCTTTTCTATGGTGGATGAGTGAACTTTACACCCTGTTCCTCATACTCCTAAAGATCTATTCTGTTTCTCGTGTCATAAGTACATACATGAAATTAAATCATGAAATTAAACCACAATCATGAAATTCAAATTCCAAAAATTTTTATTGCTCAACACAAGCTCAACACAGTACATAATCATACATTTCAAGATGTGAAGTGAATCCACTGTGTTTCACCAATTCAGGCATGCAAAACTATAATTAAATTATACCATGTCATTAAATGAATACCTTCTAAAATGTCTTATTTTTTTTATTAATACCTTATCTATTATGCATATATATAATGATGACAGGTCGCATTGTGTGCGAAAGGAGAAAATATTGCGATTTGTAGGTACATTATAGTAGAACTTATTGCAAATCTCGTAGTGTTAAAATGACTGGACTTAACTAAGGTTTATTTTCGTTAGTATTTAAATATAATAAATTAAATACATTTCTTACTACATTTCCCAAATATTTCAAACTATCTGACGGTTGGTAACCAAAAGTCGGTGTAAAAGTGTATGGTATCCAACTTAGCTGTTGTGTAATTTTGCTATATTCTGCTAAATGGCGTCACTTAGACAGGATCACAGTTTTTATAAGACATGTCTTCTTATAGCCTCTCTATAGTATCTTAAATCTGGCTACTTTACATTAACCCAGTGTTGGAAGCTACATTGGATTGGCTTTAGCGGCTGCTCTATTTAAATCTATTGACTAGATGCTGGACTGGATTGAAAAGTATAGGCTGATTTACATTGATAGTCTTTCAATGTACCTAGTCAATAACAAACGGGGCAAAATAAGTATTAATATAAAAAAATTGAGCGATATTGTGAGGGTGATCGCGTACTTTGTTGCTGCTCAGCTCAGTGAATACGCGTCGAGGGCGTATCCCAGGTAACGCCACAGGATGTCCGGTACAAGTACCCAACGGAACTGTCTGGACTGAACAAAAATAACAGAAAAATCGATCTTTAATTAGCGGTATATGTACCTTGACTAGTTATTAGTCAAGGTACATATACCGCTAATTAAAGATCGATTTTAATAGAAAATAAGTCTGTGGTGAAATGTGTACTCTCCATGCCACTTATTTTATGTTACATTTAATGATGAATGTCAGAATCCAGGTTATCCAGGCTTCTTTTCTGCACTCACAAAAATTTGACAAATCAGAGGGGTGACTGCCGTATTTTTAAGAACGTTCGCATACTAATGTCGATCTCAATCTATCAAAAAAACTTCTAATTGCCGTTTTTGCGACCTTTACAAGAATACCGTAGAAATTCAAGCTCTTTTTTCCTAATGTCTAAAAACCCCATGGAAGTTATCAGCCGAAAGAGAAAAAGTGTGCCTCTTATCAGTACAATCTACGTCTTCACCGAAGGCCATAGAGCCAGAATAGAAATTTTGAAAGACTTACCTCCTCAGGCGGAGCAGTTTCTTTACAGACAATCATAGCGTTTTCCAGGGACTTAGCTGCGTGGAAGAACGCATTGTTCTTCTTGAAACACTCCGATGCCTTCAGGTGGCATTCTTTAGAGTTCGGCAGGTCTCTTGCAATACGGTAGCATTGGGCTGAAAAAACATTAAGTAGCTATTTAGAAACTGAATTTTCCTAGAGAAAAGGCGCATGTGTAATTGTATAGTCGACCTCATAATAGTCCTCCAGATCCAATTACGACCATGGCGGCCCATCTCAGCGGGGACTGGTCATCTAGGCGGGAGATATTATAGTGCACAAATGCGTAGGCAGACACAAAACAACACAAAAGTACAAACTCTTCCCTCACTCTCAAAGTCCGGAGAGACTGGAGAGAGATCAGGCGCAGGACCAATGGCTTAACATGCTTTCCGAGGCACGTAGGTGTCACATCGTCAACTTCCAAACTCCTGGCTGTTACTGAGAAATTCCTAATGGAAAAACCCAATAACACTTTGCCTGACCTGGGAATCGAATCCAGAACCCCACGCTCAGCAGTCGCGCTTGCGACCACGAGACCAACGAAACAGTCGACCTTATAATAGCTTTAGAACCCTAGGGTAAATGTGACTTGCACGTCATAAAACGACAAAGTATATTTGTCTATGAAACTGTTAGATATTTTCAACTCAAGTGAAGTTTCAATTTACTGGGAATTATTGTCCAAAGTGGTAACACAATTACGAGGTCGACTATGCACACATTAAAAACAAACATACAAAATAAAAACCCAAACACTACAAAGTGAAAAATTACTTTAAGTTCGGAAGTCGGTGACTTTGGTTTTGTATTTTCGTTTTTTGCCACCGACTTCCTCCTACCCCTTTCAAATAAAAATAATATATCCTAATCGGTTTATAAATGACGGAGTTCTGAGGAAACAAACAATAAAATAAAAACAACTGAATTAAGGAATTCCTCCTTTTTTAAAGTCGGTTAAAATAGACAATAGTTGAGTAACAAATGACACATCGTTTAGCGATTTCGTGTACAGGGGGCTCCAGAGAAACCTCACTTGCATTGTTTTCTACATTGCTAGGGGGTGAGGTTTTTCTGGAGCCCACTGTACATTATAGAACCAACAGAACTTAGACCCAATAAAGAACTTATTTGGTACTCAAAAGACTTACCGGCTTGGCTATATTCGTCAGCTGCCGAATCATAGTCCGGCTTCCAACGGAAAACGCCTGTCTTCATCCTGTCAAAGACATGTGCATGAGATACCATTACAATTGTATAATATGATATAATTAACATGGTGTAACACATAATAATGATATAATTAATACGGGCGTTTTTGGGGAACTGTCTTATGTAATTTTAACGTTCGAAAAGTGCTGAATCTCAGCCTAGTTTGAATAAAAGACATTTGAATTTGGTGTAATACAAAATATGATATAATTAATATGGTGTAATACATAATATGATTTATTTTAACCAAAACAGTGATCAAACGCAAGCTTATTAAAATAGTAAAACGAAACAAAATAACTGCATAACTAAACAAAAACATCTCTGAAATAAATAAAATGTCGCATCATTCTAGTAGGTATGTCATATTGTCTTAATTATTCGTTTTCGTGTGACGTCATGCGGGATAAGGGAAGCCAACGCCATAAGGTTAATCTGAACAAAAGTTGTTTACGATTTTCTAATTATATTTATTATGTTATTTAGCTGGTGGACCGGCCACCAACTAAATAACATAATAAATATAATCGCCACATACAGGCCAAAGTACTTCGGTAAACCAGGTCTACTTGAGAATGTCGGAAACACCAAGGCGTTGCTGGTCTTATTATTTTTATTTACAGCCACCTCACTCAAGCAAGACTCAAGCATTACTTTAAACTAGTTTCAACCAATGAAAAGGCTTTAAACTAATGCTTGAGTTTTGAGTGCGGTTCTGAAATACAGGCCTTAACATTTAATTCACGCAGCAATTGCATCGTTGGTCTAGTAGTCGCAAGCTCTACTGCTCAGCACGAGGTCCTCCGGGGTTCGATTCCCACGTCGGGTAAAATGCTATTGGGTTCTTCCATCAGGAATTTCTCAATAGCAGTCCAAATTCTGGATTTGGGCCTGGTTGATGTCAATAGACTCGCCCCCTATTACATGGGACTTAAACTTAACTGGTGAAATGTAGGTGTATATGTATAGGCACACCTCTGCCTAAACCATTCAGGAAAAACAGGCGCTGTTATGTTATTTGAGGATACCTAAGTTATTTAAGTTAGTGTTCCTAGTAAATTGGATTCTTTTGATGCTTTGCGACATCGCTAGTAAGGTGAAAATTACATAAAAAAATAAACATAACATAAACAAACATAAGTTTCGCAGTGCAGTAGCTCAGCGCAACATAAAACAATTAAAACACCCCTCTCTTACCATAATTGTGTCAATAGGATTGAAAAAATGTGTTGTTTTTACCGGACTGCGCGACAGCAAAGACTGGGTTATGTTTTTTATATAATAAAACTGTCTAATTCGAGTGGACGCAAGCACTGCTGCAGAGCATGAGTTACTGGGTTCAATCCCCAGCTCGGGCAAAGTATTAATGGGTTTTTCCCATAGGAATTTCTCAGTAGCTTCTGGTCTGGATCTGTACCCAGTTGATGGATCACATACATGGCACTTTTATTTAACATAACTGGCGAAATGTGGACGCTCTATACATATACCACTGGCTACCTCTTCCAGTAAACAGGCGTGATGTTAATGTTAATTATGTTTGAAATTTGAACTCCATATTAAGCAGGGATTTCAATGCCGATCCATCATCTATAACTACACTTGAACAAAAGAATTCCATGACTAGAACGAGGGAAGTAAGAAAAATAAATTTATTTGCACTAAATGTGACGCTTAAAGAAAAAGAATAAAGGACCACTAATACCAAACTGACAGACAGCGCACAGCTTCATCAACTGAAGACAGAAGACTTATATTCCTGAGAAAGGCACCAAACTACCATGCAGTACCCTGCTAGGAAAAACTTTGTCTATGAATAGTTGGATTACGGCCCACTCCCTCTCACAGAGAGGAGGCCTGTGTCCCAGTAGGAATGTAATAGTTTGATTATGCTATACTGCTATGCTATGCATACAATCAACTGATTTAGTAAATGGACGTTTTTCTGATGACATAAGTACGCAATAGTAGGACACATTTTTGCATTTAAACATCAAAATCAGAAATAGCATATTGCAGAACACAGAACAAAAATAAAGTAAGTAGTGTAGGAACATTACATTTTTTATTATTAAATTGGGTAATTTAAATTCATATAATTGTATACTTTATTTTGTGACTATAGTCATACCAAAACAATTTTCCAAAAATGTAAATAATATTTTTTGTAAATAATATTATAAATGAATTCTTACATAGTGAGGGAAGTCTTCTTTTATAAAATGCCATATTTTCGGGTAACTGAAGACTAAGACTAAGGGCTGATTTACCAATGAAACTGAACGCGATCAGCATTTCTAGAGCCGTTAGTGTCAAAATTGTTATGGAATATTGTACACTGACCGTTCTTGAACGCATTTAGATGTGCTGAATGCGTTCAATTTCATTGGTGAAATCCGCACTTAGGTAGATTCCAAAAACATTTTTATTCAGCCAAATATACACTTTTATAAGTTCTATGAAGTCCTAAAGGTCATTAGATTATTATACCAATGGAAATCGAGGGAATCACAATAATTGTGTTAGTACATTGTTATTTCTAAGAGCAATATTTCTGAGAAGTGAGTTATTTCATAACAATTCCTTAATGTATAAGCATTATATTCATAAGAAATACTTAAACATAAAGAGCACTTTCTTAAGTATAATCAACATACTTGTGATTGGATTGGAAATCAATGATTGATTTTCTACAAGCCAACATTTATTTTAAAATAATAACAGAATCGTAAATAAGTTCCTTTTTTAAAGCATATTATCTATATTATTTTATTTTTTGTGCCCTATTACCTTCTAGTGAAGCATAGTAGCCTCATATTTGAGTTGTAAAAGTTGAGCAACAATTATTGTTGCTAAACATACACAGCCAGCGCTAGGACATCAGAGTCATGCTGTTCAATATCAAAGCAAATATTTCTAATTTCTAATATGAATCATATTTTTTTAATTATTTTACCTCTCTCTTTCATTATTTTTATATTTTAAGTATTAACCAAAACTATAGGCCAATTTCTCTAATATCAAACATATATAAAGTATTTGCTAAAGTGATCCTGGAAAGAATATCATTAACACTAAACGAAAGCCAACCCGTGGAGCAGGCAGGATTCAGAAAAGACTTCAGCACAATAGATCACATTCACACAATAAAACAGTTGTTACAGAAGTACAACGAATACAATAAACAAATCTACTTGGCGTTTATAGACTACTCAAAGGCATTCGATAGCCTCAGGCACCAATACATTTGGCGGAGCCTTGAACAACAAGGGGTCCAGAGCAACTATATAGAAATACTTAAGAGAAGGCCAGTATTAAACTAGAATCAACAGGAGAATCATTTCCTATCAAAAAGGGCGTACGCCAAGGCGATCCTCTTTCCCCTACGCTATTTAACGCCGTACTCGAGCACATCTTTAGACAGCTAAACTGGGACCACTTAGGTCTGAACATAAATGGAGCTCGCCTAAACCACCTAAGATTTGCCGATGATCTGGTGCTTCTTGAAGAGAATCCAGCAGCAATAGAACAAATGATGCAGAGCCTAGCAAATATAAGTAGAGATGCTGGTCTGGAAATCAATGCCAGTAAAACAAAATTGATGACAAACTCAAGGGAATTAGACGTTATGGTAGATGGCAACAAGATCGAATATGTCAAAGAATATATTTACTTAGGACAGATAATATCCCCTTCAGATGAAATGACAAAGGAAATAAACAGGCGAATAGCCCAAGGATGGAGAAAATACTGGTCACTGAAGGAAATAGTGAAAAGCAAGGATCTAGGCAATCACATAAAAAAGAAAACATTCGAGACATGTATTTTACCAGTTCTTACTTATGGCTGTGAAACTTGGTCAATAACACTTCACCACAGGGAAAGGCTAACAAAATGCCAACGGGCCATGGAAAGAAGTATGCTAGGGTTAAGAATCAAAGACAGAGTCAGGAACATAGACATAAGAACAAGAACAAAACTCACAGACATTCTCACCCGGATAGACGTCCAAAAATGGAGATGGGCTGGACATATGCTCCGCCACCCCATAAATAAATGGAGCAAGCAAGTCACCCTCTGGCAACCAAGAGACGGCAAAAGATGTGTGTAGGGGTCGTCAAGTCAGGAGATGGGAAGATGACTTGAAACAGACAGCGGGACCATTCTGGTTGAGAGTAGCAAGGGACAGGACCCATTGGAAGGAACTGGAGGAGGCCTATGCCAAAAGGCACACCGAACTTAGGGACCTCTTGTAACCCTATGTTTAGGAATAAAAGGCTATCATTATCATTATCATTATCATTATTATTAACCAAAAATGTTTTGTCTGTTTTAGCATGGTGATCAATGGATGTTATCGCTGCAACCACTGGTAGTATTATAAAATTCTTAATTGAAAATCAACCAATACCCTGACATAAAATCAATGATCATTCATCAATGGAGCCATACCATTAAAATTAGAATTGAATATGAAAAATAACTGCATTATTTAATGGCCTTCAATTTTAATTTAGACTGTCATCTACTTTTTTTATTTGTTTTTTGACTTCATTTTGCTACATTCAGTTAGAATGGAAGCCCACCCCATCATTTTTCACAGTTGGGTAAAGGCTAAGTGGATGATTCTGCTAATAAATCTACTGTATTGTGCAGAAACAGTAAAAGTCTCTAAACCATTTCAATTAGTCATATCCGTTCAATACTAAACCATTGTAAAAAAAACAAATGTTTATGATCACCGAACAGTGCACAATTTTCAAAATGTGCCTCTTTTGTTTGCCATAAATACAAGGTGATTGGAGTTTTGTAATAGGAATTCCTAAGAGGTAGTCAATTGTCTGGATTAGCACCCTGTTGGTAATAGGCTCCCAGTCCCTCCCCTATTACGTGAAACTTAATTAAATTAATACAGTGTGTTCCATACACATTGGCCTTTTCCTCCTTGGAGTACACCAGTGTTACAATATGTGTATCTAAATTCTCATCACAAAGCATCCCGATTATGATAGTAGTAGGCTATGGCAATTATTATTAGCAATCATTTTGTCTAATTTGCTCATTTTATATAAAGGCGTTTATTTAAAAGTTACAAAACAAGACAATCTAATATTTTGTCACCAATGTTCAAAGAAAACGTATCTGCTTAATTACTTAGGGAACTACTTAACTGCTATAAAATAAAAACATAAACTTATTTGTTTTGTAAAATTCTACTTGTAAAAGCAACTGAAGCATTCAACATTTATTACAAAGAAAAAGCACAAATTTTTGATTGTCTGTGCATGTTATTGATACACAATATAGGAAGTTACAAATAAATGAACCTAAGTTTTAACAAAATAAAGGCATCATTGCCTAAATACAAATAAATAAGTAGGAAATAATGAATTTTGACTTACGCTTTTTCCGCTGCCTTGCAGTGTTCCTTCGCTTCAAAAACTTTAGCCGACATGCTGAATTAAGCCTAGTGAAATACTTGATATTTATTTAATTCTGATGTATTTAGTACTGTGATAGATGAGAAATCAATATAGAGTGGAGAAAAAGTTAACACAAGCAACTCTCTCGCTCAAGCAACACTCATTTCACAGACTCATTTGCTAAAGGCAGGCCATTTGCATTTGTCCGTTTGACATTTACTGACTGACGGCTATGAAAATGTTACAAACAACAAAAGTCAAACTGCTACCATATTTTACTATTTTGGCGCTAAAAGTTGAGTTCTACTTTTAGAAACTGAAGTTTAATTTCTAATGATGTTTTAATATTTTTGGTTACCTGTGGGTAAAGTATAATCGCAAGTCTTGTAATCTTCTGTCAATATTTTCAATTACAGCGCTGGCTGTAGGAGGCTGTAGGTAAGATCAATTTGTATGATTAGAACGCATTGAGTTAGCAGTGTTAAAAAGTATAAACTTTATTAGTAAATTTCTACGAAACATGAACTAGGCTACCGCTTTATCAATCAAACTATAAAAAACTCGTGCCATATAAATAATTGCACTTAGTCGTTAAAGACGTAAATTACGATAAGACAAATTTGGCCATTTTCTGGAAACAAATCCAATAAGATGTATTTAATTTTAATTTTGAGTAAAATCCGACATTCTGCATTGACTTTTTTATCTCGATGATTTTATTTGAATATCGAAGAACTGACCAACAGAAACGAAAAGTATTTATTAAATCTATAACTCAGAAATTCGTCGTGAGACTTATGCGTACATAAAGACCGCGGTTTTTAACCCGCCAACTTACTCGGCTCGCCTTCGTCGGTGACACATGTGAAGCTTTCTCACACTGTATCGCGGTATTTTCGAATTTTCTGAACCAAACTAAACATGAAGCAGACTAAGCAGAACTAAGGATGAGAGCAGTGGTGGTCCAGTAGTAACGGCCCCGATTTACGAGTTGTAGGTCGTGGGTTCGAACCCTAGCAGGCGATTTACTTTGTATAAATAATTTCATCACCACTGCTCTGAAAACGGTGAAGGAAAACATCGTGAAAAAACCGGCATGTCTAACTGTGCGTTTGCACTGGCGAAACATTCCCAACAAAACATGTTGGGAATATCTATTATCGATTATATCTATTTTAAATATCTATTATATCTATTTTCTGTTAATTTTCCATACAATGTTTGACAGTAAAATGGGTGGCCCAATTCAAGAAATCACTTAGTCCTAAAAGTGACATTTGAGATATTTATAATTTTATGTTTAAAATGTCAGCTGAAATAACATGCGTTGGTTAAAAAAAACAATTTAAATACATATTATAGCGCAAACTAAGTAGTTTTATTTATTGAAATAATCAAAACGATATACATAACAGGAGTCTCTTTATAAAATAATAAAAAAATTGGACTTATTTCTAATCCCTGGACTTAGGTATATTAAAGTGATAAATAGTGGACTTAGATATATTATTGCAGTACCCAGAACAACATTTAAACAAAAACAGCTCTTCATTCCACTTCTTCTTCAGAATCGAATTCTGCAGTTATGGGGTCCCGAGTTCCATTAAATAAATCCTCATAAAAATACCTTTCCGATTCAGGAACAGATTCTAGCAAGCGCTTTACATCTTGCAATTTAGCAGCCTTTATAGTTAAGGGTGCGACGCACGTAGCAGTCATCGGGCGTTTAATTGATTAATCTGCTGTAACCGTCCTTATATAATGAAAACTGCTTAAAATCTTCACCTTTCATAGACACAGCAAACTCTGGTTTATCACTTATTTGGAAAATCACTCTTCGGCATTTGGATATTCCAGGCAGACTCGCTTTTATTCGTTCATCGTACAGTTTTTTATAGTCTTTTACTTTCAGAACATCGTGAGGGCTACTTTCCTTCATCAAACTTTTCTCTCACCTTTTAGACAAAGCGGGTAGGTGTACATCAGCCAAAATAGTAATGGACGATTTTCGGCTTGAATCATCTGGAGACACCAGATGATTCAAGCCAAAAATCGTCCATTTGTCTGTTTGTCCTCAGATGAAGCAGAATAATCGATAATATCATCGCCATTATCTGCCTCATTCTGCTTCATGCGTTTTGAAGTAATGCCAGAAAATGAGGGTAGTTGTGGAGAATTTATTGGCAGTGGCTGTTCGTTATTAAAAGCGGGTATATTATTTTTGAAGGCATGAGTTCTTTTGAGTGTCCATTCGTCCTCAGATGAAGCAGAATAATCCCCAATATCACTGGTGGTACTTTCCCCAGAGTCAAAGAGACCACTTTGTTGCATTATTCTGTAATAATGTAATAAACCTAAAGAAAAAAACAATTTCGCAATCGGTACCTAGCTGTCTTAGCCAAATTACCCTTTTGAAAATACATCTAGTTAGTAAAACAGAACACTCACCTCTTCAGTTCAGGATTCATTTTAACCTACGCACGTACACTTAATATTTTAAACAAAATCGCGAAGATTGAGGAAGATTGATGTGGGTTGCCATTAGGACAAAAATCAATGGACTTAGCGATTTCTTCCAAAAAAACTTACGACTTAGTGATTTCTTGGACATAGGGATTTTATGAATGGAAGATCCGTCTTTTTTGTTTTTTTATACTTTCGGAAATGGCACTTAGAGATTTTTCCCAAGAACTTTGAATAGACCATTCGAAAGGGAATGAAAAACTTAACAAGCCAGTGTTGCTAACTCAAAAGCGCAAAAAATGGACTTAGTCATTTTATGAATTGGATCACCCTTACTAGAGATTTCAACATGTTTTGTCGTGATGTTTTGCCAGTGCAAACGCACAGTTAGAACCAAAAAATTCGAAGACCTGTGACATCTATACCAACCCGCACTGGGCCCGAGTTGTAGATTATAGCCCACTCCCTCTCACAGAGAGGAGGCCTGTGTCCCAGCAGTGGGAACATTAATAGGGTGATGATGATGATGAACTAAACATACATTACACAAATTATTAAACAAAATGCTAACTACGAACCAAGGCGGGCTACGAGCAAAATTTCAAACCTGTTGGATCGCCGGCGAACTTACTCGATGGTTATAAAAGTCTTAGGGTTCGTAGTTAGGGTGACAGACGGGCAAGTCAGGTCGTAGAACCATGACCGCGTACTTGCTCGCACGTGTCTGAAATGCAGACAGACATCACCATATCTAGCCATGTGTCCTGCACTCGGACACTTGGCTAGATGTGATGTTGGCAAGTAGAGTTTAGCCCTAACTGCATGTATTAGGTCTTATATATTAGACAAAATATACACTTATACACTAAAAACAGTGATATTCACAATGTTAACACTAGAAATAAGGACAAACTACGAGCTCCCTTTCACCGGCTTCATACGAGTAAGTAAGGTTCATAACTCATTTGTTGGTCTTGGTATAAATCTTTTATAACAAGGTACCCTCTTCTTTGCTAGATTTGACTTTTAATGCGTTTAAAACTAAAGTAAAATCCAACCTTTGTTCAAAGGCTTACTATTCTATCAACGAATACTTAAATGATACGAATAGTTGGTCGCTGTGATTAACTCAGACTGTTTATGTTCTTTCTTCAGAATTAGCTTACATACTGACAGGTTGAGACAGGAGTTTATATAACTGCTTTTTTTATTTTTATTTGACTTCATAAGTCAATTTATTTTAATTTTATTTTAATTGAGCCTAGTTAAGCAGAAAGCGACCAACCCCACTTTTTGCGAAAATTAGTTAGAATGGCCATGAGCCCATGACATAAGATTTACTTTCCTTTACATATTCCAGAGACACGATTTCTTCTAACCACATCTGTATTCAAGATATTAAATTGTCAAATGAGACCATGTACCATTATCACCCATTTTTTGTGTTAAAAACGACCATTTTTGGTTTTGATCTAGCAAAATATCCAGAAACGCGTAATTATTGTTAAGCAGAATCCGACCATCGAGGTTGGCTGGCTTCTGCAAATTTCGATTACATTATGTTGTTTGATTTTTCAATTTGCAGAAACCGACCATCGTATTGGTCTAGTTCTGTAAAATTGATTTTCGTGATAAATGATATTTTGGCACGATACGACTATAAGCCACTCATATTGGTCTACCTATTATAGTTTGTTGCGCCACTTCTTCTTCCCAGCTAAAGCACTAGGCAAAGTAGTGGTGAAGGGTGGGCGTTTTGGGGTACTGTCTTATGTAAGACGTTCAAAAAGTTCTGATTTTCAGCCTAGTGACTGAATAACTGACTTTTGAATTTGAATTTGATCCACGGTTTATGTGCTTTCGAAGCACATCGCGTTTTATTAAATTGTAAGTATTATGTAGGTAACTATTTTTTTTTTATTAGCTTAGTATGTGCAGACCAGCAGCCAGGGTTGATGACAAATAGAGGATCGTGAGGAAGGCCACACAGACCCAAAAATATTTTTGATAGCGCAAAAAGCTAGGAAGCTTATACTCAGAAGTGTGTGGCACAAGGCTGCCAATGATGATGATGATGACTTAGAAAACACACTACCTATTAGTACCTATATAACTCGCCGCTTGCAGAATGACTTACTTATAATTGGATAACTAATAGGTAAGTACCTAACGGATGGTAAATGCTAAGTGACAATAATGCCATTATTTAATGCTTTTATATAATAAATTTAAAAAAAAACCTGACTGCAAAAACACAAATAACTTAAAAGAGAAAAACAAGCATTACCTAATATTGTTGTAATTTATTTTTAAGAAACCTTCCTTTTCCTTTTTTTGTATTTGCAGATGCAATATAGAAATATTATATATTAAGACGAATCTAACGACACCTCATATGTCCTCAAAATCCATCAAGCCGGTAGGCTACAGAGCGTGCCAAAGAAATAGACATACTTACATACATACATACTCTCGAAAAACATTACCCTCCTTCTGGGGCAGTCGGGTAAAAATATCTCCATAAGCGGTCTCGGTCAGACTAAACAACCATACGATGAACAAGACTTAAAAAACATGCAGAAAACCGTCATTGAAAAACGAACGAACGTTACGAACCTAACAAAATTATTATAAATTATCCTTACAAACATTTAAAAAATTGAAATCTTTTCAGTAGCAGTTTCATTAATCTTGAATGATTTTAAAAAGAAAATAACAGATAATACGTATTGTATGATAAAGTAGTGTGATTTAGAACACAAATAGTATCATGAGCGTAGTGCCCGACAGACGGACAGGCATGTGCAGTTTAAGTTTAGATCCGGCGCAGACGCAATAATAAGTGCAAAAAGTGATCTACGTTTAGGGTTGTCCACTGAGTCTATTAATATTTTTATAAAAGACATTGATTTCACATTTCTCTAATCAAATAAAATAACTTTACTGACATTGGATGAGGATAGCTTTTTGTGGTTCCGTTACGGTCAGACCGTATCATCCCATAAGTAACATACCTCATATAACAAGATTTTGAGCAGTTTTTTTTTAACCGCACTAAGGCTGCCTGTCCATTGGAGCGGAGAGGAGAGGAGAGGAGCGGAGATGTGTCAATATTAACCAATAGGATCTAAACTCCGCTCCAGAGGTGCGATTCTATTGGTTAATATTGACACATCTCCGCTCCTCTCCTCTCCTCTCCGCTCCAGTGGACACTGAATAAAATAGTATGTCAAAATTTCATAAACAAATAGTTACATCACCGTGTGTAAGGATATTATAGTTATCCTCTCGGTTCCGGAGGTATATGCATTACCTCCATACATGTTTTTTGCAAAAAAATATAGGTAATTTGCGAATTTGCCTACCAGTATTTTATGACATATCTTTTTTTTATAAATTATATATATATTTGTGCATGATAATGGCTGTAAGAAGCCATTTTAAGCTAAAAACCGACACTTCAAAATTTAAGCCTTTAATATCTTCGAGAGCCTTATAAACCATGCTCGTATTTTGTAAAATATTCACTTTTTTAAGTTAAGCAAAGATATTGTCACTGTAGCTGTACCATTGTTTACTTCTCATGAAGAATAGTTATGCAAAGAATGCATAGTGTTGTGAACCCTATAACTGCGGTATTTAAATTATAAGGACGAAATAGACTGGTGTTTATACCTAAAAGCACTGTGTGGGAGGAATGAAGCTTGTATTGAATGTGCAAATAATGCACGTAGCTATATTCCGTATAATATGTATACCAGATATGTACCTAAGCAAGCAATTGTAAGACTTGCAGAGATTGTCATTTACTTGATGCACAGAAGTATGCTTGATGTACAGATGTACTGTTTAAAAAAATGTATGTTTTCATCTTATTACGCGTATTCTGAAGAAAATTGAAGATCTAGGAAAAAACAAAACCCGTCACCTACCTAGTAGGTACTGGTGCCGATTCTCTTGTCACAAATGCCTCTAAACTAGACTAAAAATCACTAAAATTTAGTTTAGTCCTGTCAAACGAGCATTTCCCATTCTGAAATAGTCTAAAGTGACACAACTTAACTATATTTTAGTTTGACAGCACTAAGATTGCACTGAGTTATTAGTTTAGTGAAAATGGCAATTTTGCTATTCTGAATTTGAAGTTTTTCACCTAAAAATTTAGATTATCCAACTAAATCAGTCTATTTTTAAACGCGATTAAAAAGGAGTGGAATAAAATTAGTTGGCATGAACTAAAATTCACACACTTCAGCTGCAAAAACTTTATCTTTTTTTTAATTTTGCTTATATCTCGGAAACGGTGCGTCCTAGCGCAAAAATAATGGAAATTTCGACCCCCTCTGCCACTAGTAAACCCATATGCCCCTACTCACAGGTAATATTTTTTCATATTTTCCATTAAAAAAGTTTAAAATTCCATACAAAATACGTCAAGGCTGCCCCCCCCCCGCGCGCCTTTGGCTCTAAAAAAATTCACGGGGTAGAGCAAACAAGTACCACGTGGGTCGCGACGTGACTGTCAAATTCAATTTTAGATGTGTCAAAATTATTTTTTAATTTAGAGATATTTTTCCGCAGAATAGCTTTTAGATTCTCATAGCCATAGTTTAAAAACAAAGGTGTTTTAGTCAAAGGTATTTTAGTCGTAGTTTAGTTCGGTGTACAAGAGAATCGGCACCAATGTTATGCTAATTTTTTAATTCCAGGATCTCATAACGTTGTTGTGTTCCGGCAACTATCTGGTGTTTGTTGGGGCCGTTGATTATCTTTGCCACCGGGTTGAGTATTATGCAAGTATCACCGCAGATAATGAAAGGTCTGGACGATAGCATGAAGGCATATGTCAACCGTGCGTTTATCAAAAATACTTCGTCTATAATTGCATAGTTATACAAATCTTTCGGGTCCTTGAAACTTAATCTGAATACGGACTTCAAAAAGTAAATACACCTAGAAAGGCAAGTGAAGAAGGATGAGTCTCTTGACGTCATTTATTCAACATTTTTATTCTCATTTAATCATTGATCCGGTCAATTTATTGATACTATAAAATCACACTCCAAAGCAGGTTAGTCTGTGTAATCAATTATATTACCAGCACCTTAATTGCGTAACACACTTTCAATCACAATCCGAGAGTTTTGAAGGACATGGCTAATCCATTGTTTCTTAAGTTTGAAAAATTCATCTGCTAACAACGTAATTATCGCAATGAACGTGGGTGAAGTGTCAAAATGAAACTCATTGCGATCAATTGTCATTATAAGTTTATTACGCAATTACGCCTCTGAAGAGGCAAAATAGTAAAAAAAAATATAAAAATATTTTAATTTAGATTTTGGCTGTACCTACTTTTTCCTCCACTAACCGCCTTTTTTCACCTTATGTATACTGTTTTTTATATACAAAACAGTTTAAACCACAGACATATATAGGTAGGTATAATTATGTCTGTGCCTATAACCTACTAAGATTTATAATAAAAACGTAAAGAAAATACAATAAAAAATAACAAAGCACCAAGAATGACTCATCTTTTCTTTGCAACAATAAAATGAAAGAGAAACCCTCTTACTAAACCCTCTCACTATCGTTTCTTTAATCTCAAACACCCGCAAAAACGCATCACACACACAGCGTACTCCAGCTACAGTTACTTGCAGGTGTACCAAACGGCGCGTGGTAGAAAATGGTAATAATTTTGTAATAACAATAGTAACACCGTCGTGGGATTGCGCCAGATAGCGCGCGCACCCCTACTCTGTCTGTCTATTTTAACCCCCGCAGAGAAAACGAGGGGGACTTGTATTGAAGCTATAGAAATAACGGTTCTTTATTTTACTCGTTTCATTGCCCTTGAAGTGCTACAGTACTCTTACAAAACTAGATTTTTGCATCTACTTTTAATGAAAGCTGGTGTGCATCAGGATGACTGGACCAAGAGAGATTTTGGAAGTTTGAGCAATACCAAGTTTTAGTACCTATTTGGTACTATTTGGTACCAGACATCAAATAATTGGTACCTTGCTAAAGAGGGAAAACTATTACGAGGAAAGTGGCCAGCCATTCTGACTTCAGAATGGCTGGACCAAGTCGGTTTCACATAGTTGTGGGCGTTATATGTAGTTCATCTTTTTATTAATATTTAGTACCTAATTGCTACCTCAACATATGTTTTTCTTAGATTTTTTCGATAAGCCAAAAAAAAGTTACACCTAGAAGAAATTTTGCATGTAATCTGGAGCACGTTGATTTCACCTAGTTGTAGGCGTTATAATTAGTTTATCTTCTCATTTAAATTTAGTACCTCGTTGGAACCTCCACAAATGTTTTTCTTAGATTTTTTCGATAAGCCAAAAATAAATTACACCTACAAGAAGTTTTGCATAAGTATATTGGGTGACTGGTAATTAGTGATCGATACTTAAACACGTGACTTTACTCATCATTATGAACAACTTTTACTATGGGAACAAACCTGAAATCGCGAAAAAATAATCAGCTGTTACCTACATTTATGTATGGAACAGCAGATTTTTTTTGTTATGTTAATTATAGATTCCTATTTATTTATTTTAAACATCTTTAGTTCCATTGTAAAGTACCTACTGGCTTAAAAAAAAACCGGCCAAGTGCGAGTTGGACTCGCTCACAAAAGGTTCCGTACCACCGTACGATATTAATGAACACTACGTATTAAAAAAAAAACACGTTTTTTGTATAGGGACCCACCCACTTTCATTCTTTTTTTTTTTTTGGATGGGATATATCATCAAATGACTATTCCCGCTGGGCGGAGCGGAAGGGCGTGTCCGACTCTTACTGACTAAAACCCACCCGTGTTCCTTCCCTTGCCTGTTCGTTGCCAGGGGCCACGGTTTCCCGTTAAGATTTCCCGCAACCCCGGCAGGCATCGGCCCTAGCGGACCCCTAAAATTTGCTAAGTTCTTTGAGGCGCGCATGGAACACGACGCGCCGTCGACCCGGGCCCTGGTCCTTATCGGATGGCGAGCTACCCATTGCTCTCCATCCGCAAGCCCGCACCTACGATGGCCGGAAATCGGCTCGCGATTCCTGATGCCCAGGGCGTCTCCTGAAGCGGCTAGGGGCCTGAGGGGGCGACATTTGTCTCTCCTTCATGCGCCCCGCCTCCTCCTTTGCGAGCATTACTGCTTCGCAGGAGGAGGTGACAGCTTTCCATGCCCTTTCGCTCTGCACCATGGCCTGGACCAAGGCCGGACGTGAGAGCTCACTGCCGCCGATCGCCTCCACGAGGACACAGCGGTGCTCCACCCAAGCCGGGCAGACCTCCACCTTATGCTCCACAGTGTCCTCCGGGCGGTCCACACAGTGGTGACACCCTGGCGTTTCCACCCTCCTTATGCGAAACAGGAACCTCCCGAAACAACCGTGTCCGGTGAGGACCTGCGTCAGGCGGAATGTGAGAATGCCATGGCGCCTCTCTAGCCACTCCTCAAGAGGGGACTATCGCCGCAATTGTGGCGTGCCCAACCCACTTTTATTCTTTACTTTATTTTATTTTTATTATTTTTTGATATAGCGGTAACAGAAATACACAATCTGTGAAAATTTCAACTGTTTACTTATCACGGTTCATGAGATAACCGCTGATAGACAGACGGACGAACAGCGGTAGGTTAGTAATAGGTAATAGCCAGTAATAGGTAATACGGGCTAGTATCCGCAACTCCACGTCAAAGCGCGTATTTTGCGCACAGGTGGGAAAATCGGTTATTCGATCCATCCCAGCTCCTCAAAGAAGGCCAGCAACGCCTTGGTGTCACTGACAATCTCACGTAGGGTACCTGAGTTACCGAAGTACTTTGCCCTGTAAGCGGCGACCACACCGGGCAGTTTAACAGCACATGAGCAGCTGTCTCGTCGTTCTCCATGCAGTCTCTGCACAGCGGACTGTCTGTGACTCCTATGACATAGAGGTGTTTATTATATGACCCATGGCCAGTTACAGCTGCTGTGACTGTGCGCAGCTGTTGTTTCGTTAGTCGGAGAACCTTTTTCGTGAGGCAGCCATCGATTGTAAGGAGTGTCTCCATGGCTTGCCTACACTCACCGTGGTCCGACCATAGTTTGTGATGTTGGTCCCTGGTTCGTTTCCTTACCAGAGTGCGTAGGTACCCGAAGGGGAGTGGCGCGATGGGTTCAGGCCCCACTGGTGCCATGCTCGACCCCCTTCTGGCAAGTTCGTCAGCTGCGTCGTTCCCCGCGAACCGCTGTGAACCCTTCGATCCATTGAATGGTTATATTATTGAGGCTACCCACCTGTTTAAGGCGCTGGTGGCACTCGTATATCAGCCCGGAGTCAATAGTATGACTGTTGAGCGCTTGCAAAATAGTCATGCTGTCCAAGAGTATGCGTATCAAGTGGTCCTTAACTTCCCTGGCCATGATGGCTGAATCGGCAAGAGATACCCAGGAAGGTTAGAACTAAACAGAACCCTATTAGGTTCTGTTTCGTATCCTTCGGTTACGGAGCCCTAATAATATCACTTATTCAAATGCCATGAAAGATTAATGTATATTTATCATTCAATAAATATGGATGTATAAGTAATATTAAAACTTATATCTGTATAAAAATATTTTCGGAAATGTATTTCCTTTGTAAAAAAATAAACATTATTATACCCGCACCCTAATTACGTAATGTACGATCAATTTTAAATTGAAACCAATTGAAAAAGATTGCCAGTCCATTGCTTCATAAGTTCGACAAAAACAATTGAGCAAATTTTTTTTGTCGAACTTATGAAGCAATGGACTGGCAATCTTTTTCAATTGGTTTCAATTTAAAATTGATCGTGCATTGCGTAATTGAGGGGCGGGTGTTTGGCAGAACGTTGAATATACGAAAATGGTGGATAGGTGGAGTCATCTGCTACTTTCTCAGCCCTAATTTATTTGGCCCTGGTTTGTTTTTTTTTTAATGCAAGTTGAAATTAAGATTTAAGTATTTTTTACATCTTTCTGTAAGTTTGAGGACTCATAACTTTTTTTCTAGCTAACATCTGGATAAAGCAATAACTTTATAAGAATCTGCCAACATTAAAGAATAAAAACAATACTGCCTGTTTTACCCATTTTTAATAAAAATTACACTTTAAAGTTAAGAAAGTGGTGAAAGTAGAAGAAAGCAAAAAAAAATTAGGGCTGGACCCCACCTATCCACCATTTTCGTATGTTCAACGTTCTGCCAAACACCCTGTATACTTATGCAAAACTTCTTGTAGGTGTAATTTATTTTTGGCTTATCGAAAAAAATCTAAGAAAAATATTTGTGGAGGTTCCAACGAGGTACTAAATTTAAATGAGAAGATAAACTAATTATAACGCCTACAACTAGGTGAAATCAACGTGCTCCAAATTACATGCAAAATTTCTTCTAGGTGTAACTTTTTTTTGGCTTATCGAAAAAATCTAAGAAAAACATATGTTGAGGTAGCAATTAGGTACTAAATATTAATAAAAAGATGAACTACATATAACGCCCACAACTATGTGAAACCGACTTGGTCCAGCCATTCTGAAGTCAGAATGGCTGGCCACTTTCCTCGTAATAGTTTTCCCTCTTTAGCAAGGTACCAATTATTTGATGTCTGGTACCAAATAGTACCAAATAGGTACTAAAACTTGGTATTGCTCAAACTTCCAAAATCTCTCTTGGTCCAGTCATCCTGATGCACACAAGCTGGATCTTCAGTCTGTGCTTCAGTTTAAAATTACACTTTGTTTTTCTCTAGATATTTTTATCGCTCGACTGGAGAATACTGGGGATGGAAGTCTTGCGTATGTGCCGTGAAGTTATTTATATTCCGGCGTCTATAATATAGACGCTGGAACTACCTACCTACCCTACCTACCCTACCTACCCTACCTACCCTACCTACCCTACCTACCCTACCTACCCTACCTACCCTACCTACCCTACCTACCCTACCTACCCTACCTACCCTACCTACCCTACCTACCCTACCTACCCTACCTACCCTACCTACCCTACCTACCCTACCTACCCTACCTACCCTACCTACCCTACCTACCCTACCTACCCTACCTAACCTACCTACCCTACCTACCCTACCTACCCTACCTACCCTACCTACCCTACCTACCCTACCTACCCTACCTACCCTACCTACCCTACCTACCCTACCTACCCTACCTACCCTACCTACCCTACCTACCCTACCTACCCTACCTACCCTACCTACCCTACCTACCCTACCTACCCTACCTACCCTACCTACCCTACCTACCCTACCTACCCTACCTACCCTACCTACCCTACCTACCCTACCTACCCTACCTACCCTACCTACCCTACCTACCCTACCTACCCTACCTACCCTACCTACCCTACCTACCCTACCTACCCTACCTACCCTACCTACCCTACCTACCCTACCTACCCTACCTACCCTACCTACCCTACCTACCCTACCTACCCTACCTACCCTACCTACCCTACCTACCCTACCTACCCTACCTACCCTACCTACCCTACCTACCCTACCTACCCTACCTACCCTACCTACCCTACCTACCCTACCTACCCTACCTACCCTACCTACCCTACCTACCCTACCTACCCTACCTACCCTACCTACCCTACCTACCCTACCTACCCTACCTACCCTACCTACCCTACCTACCCTACCTACCCTACCTACCCTACCTACCCTACCTACCCTACCTACCCTACCTACCCTACCTACCCTACCTACCCTACCTACCCTACCTACCCTACCTACCCTACCTACCCTACCTACCCTACCTACCCTACCTACCCTAACTACCCTACCTACCCTACCTACCCTACCTACCCTACCTACCCTACCTACCCTACCTACCCTACCTACCCTACCTACCCTACCTACCCTACCTACCCTACCTACCCTACCTACCCTACCTACCCTACCTACCCTACCTACCCTACTGGATTAGGTATTTCTGAACCTAAGAGACTGTAACCTCTGAGTTTGTTTCTGTCTTTCTTCTCAGAATCTCAGCAGAGCAGTCAGTTAGGAAACTCCGAAACGCCGAACTCATCTAGTTTTAGTATCATATATTATTTTGACATGTAAAAGAGTATTTTTTAACCAATTTAAAAAAATATTGTGCTTTACCGGCGTGGCCAGCAATTAGGGTACTGATGGACGATCGTGAAAATTTGGGCCGAGGCGAAGCTGAGGCACACACGCTAGTCCATCAATGCCTTGTTGCGGCCAAGGCTTGTATTAATACTTTTCTCAAACATTGCGCGATAATTCAAACTTTTTCACGCGCCATTATGATCATTTGTTTCTTCTTTACTTTAAACAGCTCTATTTGTTAAGCCAGTTCAAAATTTAAATAAATCTTTGTTAGGTTACCTCCTTGGTTTCCATGTGTTGAACTAAAAAGTTAGTCCCATTTTTAAATTCACGACAGATAGGATTTTCATAGTAATTTTGCCGGACGGGCTCGCTTGTTTTTGATTTATCTGGAAGAAGGTTGTCATAATAACGTTCGAATTTCCAAGCATGTTTGTTTAAAATAAAACAAAAATTACATATGAAACAACAAAAAAAACGGGTTGCCCTCCGGGAGTGCCGGCAGAAATGAACACTTGCACAATGATTTCAAAAGGATTGCATATTTGAATAGTTAGGGAATAATTTCGCACGAATCGAATCAAAAATTGCTTTATTTATCAGTTAAAGTACCTACTATAATTTATGTGGTTAAATACAATATTCATTAGTAGTAGTAGTTAATATATTTATTTATTTTTAGTTAATATTTGTAACCGAAACCAAAAACTTTTGTAAATATTGAAATTCTTGTATTTTAAAACCAACGCATAGACTAATAAATCTTGTTAAAATATACATCAGATTTTGTTTTCACGGTTTATAATACTGTATTCGCTAAGAAAAACCTACATTTAAAATGAGCCCTCCGCGAGGGCTCCCGGCATCCCATGTGTGACTAGGTGAACCCTCCAGGAGGACTCCCGGCACTGAACGTGTAACACTTTTCAAGAAGTATGTTTTGACTGCTTTTTTTACCCATCATTGTGGGTAAAATTTCTTACCTCGCAATCTTTACGTAATGTCAAAGACTATTTATTTTGATATTTACTTTGTCGGTTGCTAGGCAACGGATCTTACAGTCACGTCCTGACGCGAGATTACCATTTTTTACCCATCCCAAATAAAAAGTGCACAACGGCGCTAAAGAAGTTTTCACTTCAAAAAGTGCCACCGGTCTCCTTTCACACAGATATCAGATTGACACAACGTTATCAATACAGTACGTGTAGTACTACAATTAAACAACTGTTTATAGTTTGAACATCGATATAATATCGTATGTACTTGTACAAGGTATAATACTAGCTACTATTACATACCTACCCACTTCATCTTGTTTGCACAGCAAAGTTTTTTCCCACGAAAGGATAGCGCTAACACCGCCTTGATTCAGATATGCGAAACTGAAAAATGTAAGTATTCTTTAAAAAATTAAAGGCAGTGTATAGAGGGCCGTTAACGGCACTCAGTCTCCGCAGTTTATTAAGTACCGCTAACGTCACTCTATCTCAGCAGTGCGTAGCAGCAGTGTATTAAGTGCCGTCAGTTTGCGACATATTAGTGACGTGAACTGAATGTTTTAAAAAATAAGGTTATACAAATGAGGTATTATTTAAAAAATCGCAACGGGTAATATAGTACAGTACGACAGGGAACCACCACAAAACACATGTTTAAAACCACACCATGCATGCAACTTGCATGCAGCATGCAAGCAAGCATGGAACATTTAGGATGTAATGATGCAAAGCAAGCAACATATTATAGCATGTAAGTAAGCATGCAGCATGCAAGCGAGGATGCAACATGCAGCAGGCATGGTTTCTGTCACAGCTCCGGGCGCTGCGGGGTTCCGGCGGTCCCACGCGACCTTATCGTCGCAGATGGTTTAAAGCTCACCGCCGCAGCTTCGTCTCAGCCTCAGCCGCGGCGGCGAGCATTACAACCATCTGCTCCTCAACTCGCGGGCCGCCTCGTCCCTCCGCGCCTACGCGATTCTAAATTACACTCTAGGGGTAGGGCAGACAAGACTACGTGGAGTCAGATTTACAGCGATTCGATCTGTCACTAAAACCTAATTTTTTGCAAATGTTTTAGGACTAACAATTTAATTATAAATGAACATTCGGACTAACACGGAGTGTTACTGTGAGTATAAAGGTATGTAAATGTGAATTTGAATGTTGAATGTGAGCATCTGTGTGTTTGAAAGTTAAGTGATAGTGTGTGGGTTTGTTAAATTTAATGTAAAATACAGAGTGAGTGTAAGTGGCAATGAATGAATCAGACTGTATACGACAAGTACAAAAGATGAGGGCAAGTGTAAGGTTTTATTTTATTCCAGTAGCTTCTCCGTGTCATCATAAGTAAGTGGTTTTATCCAATTCAAAGGACATCATTCAAGTGTCGAACATTTTGTACCCAAAAACTAAAGTGCCGGCCAGAAAAAAAAAACATGGTTTTCTTATGGAAAATAACACCCTCAACATTTTTTACTACTACAATGAAAGTATACAATTAACCCTTCCGCTGCTATTTAAGTTTGTAAAAGAAAATACTAAAAATCTTATTTTGAGCATGACAATAACGTTTTAAACGAGAAACAACCTAGCTACCTTGTCATCATCATCATTTCAACTGGAAGACTTCCATTGCTGGATTCCTCCCCCAAACATCGCCACTTCGACTGTCGTCTTCCTGTTCCTGTTCCTTTTCGGCGAGCAATGTGGGCTGCCCACTGCCATATAAGTTTAGCAATTCTTCGGGTTATGTCGGTTGCCTTGGGTCTCCTACCGATCTCTTCATTTCTAATTCGATCACGTCGTCAAGGAATCTCCAATCATAGCCCTCTCCATTGCCCTTTGAGCGACTTTCAGCGTTGTAACGAAGCCCGTTGTAAGCGACCACGTTTCAGTTCTATAGTCTATAGTCATCACTGGCAACATGTGAGAAGAGAAGATAGCGTAGCTTCCCGAAAACTGCCCAGCCAAGGATTCGGATTATACGATTGACCTCGAAATTGGACCTACCTCAGTTAGGTAGGTCCAATTTCGAGGTCAATCGTATCGACAGTTTGTCTTAGGTAAACGTAGTCGTCCATAACTTCGATTATAAAGTCTCCGATCTTCATGAGGGTCTTAGTTTTATCTATGTTCGTTTTAAGACCTCCTCTTTCGGAAGCAGTAATGCTTCCGAAAGAGGAGGTCTTAAGGTTGCTGCATTGGAGGTCTTAAGGTCAGCGAGCATTGAACTGGTCCTCCGATATAGTAGTCATAGCTGAGACTCGGCAAACCGAAAGTAAGTGGCGTAGTTGCCATTGAAGTTGATTGCTACGCCTTTCCTGTCGAGAACCTTGAAAACCTCTGTAGCGGTCGGAGGGGAGTGATGTCACTCCCCTCCGGTTCCACCGCCACATCACTCCCCTCCGGAGACCGGAGGTCGATAGTAACCGCTACACCTCCAATGCAGCGGTGAACAGTTTAGGGGAGATAACGTCTCTCTGTCTCACCTCATCTCGCTGCAGAAGGATAAGTTTCGAGGTCTGGTCCTGGAGTCGGAACGACATAGTAGTAGTATTTTTATATGGACACTGCGGCACCTCGATTTACCAATAGTGCATTTGGCACTATTGGTAGTACAGTCCAAGTCTCGATCGAATCGAAGGCTTTCTTGTTGTCTACAAACGCTATGCAGAGAGGCAGGTCATACTCTTCAATCTTGTGTATAGCCTGCCGCAGAGTATGTATGTGGTCTAAGGTGCTAAAGCTTTTAGAGAATCCGGCTTATTTGGAAGGCTGGAAATCGTCAAACCTGCGCGCGAGACGGTTCGTGATGACTCTTGAAAACAGCTTGTAGTCATGGTTCAGAAGTGCGATGGGCCTATAATTCTTAAACAGGGCATTGTCGCCCTTTTAAAAGAAGAGTATCACCACACCTCTGCCGCCTGTGTATGCCTGTGGCGTTTTACCCTAGTATACCCTACCCGAGTATATCGGAATCAAACAGCTTGTGGGGGGCTTAAGAACGGATTTTCCACCGGCCTAGCTGCCGGCCTTAAAAACATTTCCCTCTTTTTTTTAACACTTATCATACCTTACTATACCTAACGATCAATGCTCATGTCTATTTCTGCAATGGGCAATAAATGCTTGCGTTTTTAAACGAATGTCCAAAATATTGTTGGCAAAAATATAATTTTTGGTACCTACTTTCAAATTCAAATAGCAGCCAGGGGGTTAATTGTAGACTTTCGTTGTAATATAAAAAAATACTCAGGATGTTATTTTCCATAAGAAAAAAGCATTTTTTTTTTCTGGCCGTCACTTTAATTTTTGGGTACAAAATGAATGATGTCCTTTCAAATTTCAAATAGCCTTTATTAGCAATCCTTAAAAACTAGTTTTACAATTTATTTTAAATTAAAGGTTTAGACATCAGAATTCTCCAGACTGCTTTGCTCTTTAGCATAGGCCTCCCCCAGGCTTTTCCATAGCTCACGGTCGTGAGTTTTTCTCCTCCACATCCCTCCCGCAGTAGTTCTCAGATCGTCTTCCCATCTTTGAAATGGTCTTCCTCTTTTCCTCTTTCCTTCTCTGGGATACCATTCTGTTGCTTCTCTGGCCCATCTTTCGTTTTTACCCCTGATGACATGACCCGCCCATTTCCATTTTAGTTTTTTAATCGTGTAAGTCACGTCTGCTACGTTTGTTTTTCTTCTTATAAGATTGAGATTTACTTTGTCTTTTTTCTTTATATTCAGCATGCTCCTTTCTATGTTGTGTTGACATGTTTCTAATCTTTTTATGTATTTTATTTTGGTATTTTTTATATCCTTTCTTCTTTTCAAGGTTAAGCTGGGATCAAAATTAAGAGTTTTATGTTTCCTGAGAATAGTTTTAATTTGTATATAGTTTGCGAACAGAGTGTAAATTACTTATTTGATAAAGACTTTGTGTAGGGTACCTTAGGTTTTTGAAGTACATTAATTTTATTAGGGCCCGTTGTCCCCGCTCCAGGTCTATGAATTTAGTCTTAGCCGCCCCACCCCAAATGGGGATGCAAAATGCAAGACAGACTGGACTATAGCTATGTATACTTCATTGAGTAGATCTCTGGGTTTATTTGTGTTAGTGGTTATTTTATTTCGTGAGCGAGAGGCTAAGTAATAACAAGCCGCACGGGTCGATCCATCAGGTTAAGCTACGCTTGCCGGGGTTGGTCAGTGGATGGGTGACCATCTTTACATACCGAGACTCCTCCGTGCCTCGGAAAGCACGTTAAGCCGTTGGTCCCGGCTGTCATTTGTGGATCTTTGACAGTCGTTACGAGTCGTCAGAAACCCGAAAGTCTGACACCAGTCTTACCAAAGGGTATCGTATTACCCAGTTACTGGGTTGTGGAGGTCAGATAGGCAGTCGCTCCATGTAAAATACTGGTATTCAGCTGCATCCGGTTAGACTGGAAGCTGACGCCAAGATAGTTGGGAAAAAGGCTAGGAAGATTGGAAGATTGAGTGGTTATTTTATTTGGCACGATATGCTATTATTCATCTTCTTTCATTTTGCCCATAAGCGTGCAATGCCTGTTTCATTTTCAATCTAGTAAAGCTAGTAAATGAATAAAACCTCTTTTGTATCCTCACATTTCAAAAACTGCAGCAAATAAAAAAAACATTTTACTAATTTTCGTGTTCGCCACTATGTTTTACAGGTGCGGCTCGGTCATAATCTTTATCATGGTTACTGACTGCAAATATTTGCGCGTACGCACGCAATAACTGCAAAAAAGATTCAACAGAGTTCGTCGCACTTCAACCCTCTTGCTTTAAGGAGCTGATTAGTGGTTTATGTAGTGTTCTTGTAAGCTTATTAATCCTATGAAGAAATCTTATTCTTAACCCCCAACGGAAAACGAAGGGGTGTTATAAGTTTAAAGTGTGTATCTGTGCATCAGTCTGTGGCATCGTAGCTCCCAAACGGTTGAATCGATTTAGATTTTTTTTTTGTTTTGTTTGAAAGGTGACTTGATCGGGACTGTTCTTAGCTATGATTCAAGAAAATTTATTCAGCCGTTTGAAGATTATAAGGTCTTTTCTAATTGATGAATGGATTTGAGCATCTTCCACAGGTCTTATTGAGTCAAAATTTGGTAATATGTTACTTCAATGATATTAGAATAACATAGTAACCTTGAACTGATGCTGCAGCATTACCTAGTACCTATTTGCAGGATACCCAACTCCTCACCAACTTACAGCAGTGGTATCGTGTTTGGGGCTTGGGCTCATTGGAATCGTCTCAATGAATATGATATAGATATATATTTATCAGGGTCTGATGATGGAGAAGAAAAAGTAAATCAGGGTAAATTAGTAACTAACTTTACTATGGGAAAAATACGTACAGCTGCGCAGATTTAAGCGAGGCACATGTCGATCGTAGCGTATATACTAGTAATAAGTATATAAAATTTAAAAAGCAGGATATAAAAGTTGAATTAAAAATTAAAAAAACCCCCGTCACAAAAAAAATCCTTTAAAAAGATATTATATTTTGTCGTCGCGTCCCCGGACGGCATGCTATTGTAGAAAATTCTTAACTTCTTTCTTATATCTATGGACTAAACTGTTAGATATATTTGATTGAATTTTCGTATGCAGACTAAGAACGTCGCAATGTCGTCTCCACCTTGTACACCGTTTTGTTATTATGGTCTCACTGCTGGGCAAACGCCTCTTCTCACACCGAGAACGCACGAGCATCGATAACAACGCTTGCTCTAGACGAGTTGGCTATTTCAGGCCTATACGCCCGCGTGAATGTCGGGAAATATGCCACGGGACCGTACCTACATCCGGGATTTAAAGTACCCTATGTGTTAATCCAGGTTATTTACTTATTTATTTATTTTTTGAATCACCAATAATTGTATAGATACATACACTGGTATAAGCAAAAAAAACAGAAGCAACAAATCAGAATAAAGTATAACAATCATCACTTATAATATATCGGATCAAGACGAAAGTCTTTGACCTGTGCGTGTTGCCAGTGATGACTTATGGCACTGAAACTTGGTCGCTCACAATGGGCCTTATCAGAAGGCTAAAAGTCACCCAAAGAGCAATGGAGAGGGCTATGCTTGGAGTTTCCCTACGTGATCGAATCAGAAATGAAGAGATCCGCAGGAGAACCAAGGTAACCGACATAGCCCGAAGAATTGCCAAACTTAAGTGGCAATGGGCAGGACAGGACACATTGCCCGCAGAACAGATGGCCGATGGGGCTGAAAGGTTCTGGAGTGGCGACCGCGTACCGGAAGACGTAGCGTTGGAAGGCCTCGCACAAGATGGACCGATGACCTTGTAAAGGCCGCAAGAATCCGCTGGATGCGGGAAGCACAGAATCGGTCGAAGTGGCGGTGGCCTATGTCCAGCAGTGGACGTCTTTCGGCTGATATGATGATGATGATGAATCACTTATTTGTAAACTCTGCATGCACACAAAACGTTGTTGTAACCGGTTTATAAACCAGGTTATAATATGTCTATGTACTAAACATCCAGAACATACATCCAGACAAACGGACAAAAATGCTAAACTAAGTATATTGCCCGCATCAGTCTGAAAAATGGTAGTTACGAGGTGTCTTTTTTCAAAAATATTTTATGTACAGTTTCTTTACTATTTTATTACTTACTAGCTGCCCGCCCCGGCTTCGCACGGGTGGCACTAAGTACTTATCTACTCAACGTTTAAACCTTCCCTGGACTACGACAAACATTTCAAAACCAAAATCAGCAAAATCGGTCCAGCCGTTCTCGAGTTTTAGCGAGACTAACGAACAGCAAATGATTTTTATATATAAGAAGATAAGAAGAAGAAGAAGATAAGTGATATTAAATACGACTAGGGTTGCCAATCGTGCTCTAATTTAGACAATTGTACTGTATTTCGAGTAGGCGTACTTTATTATCTACAAAAGCAATAGAGTACGCTGAAATACTCTATTTATATTGAATCTCACATTGAATTAAATTAATTCAGCATTCACTGAGAGAGTCTTTTCGGTTAAGGCCGTCTTTTCTATTGGCCACTGGAGAACTACCCAAGGGCCGCGCGATCCGTGTGGCCCCGTTGCCCCCTAGTTCCTGCCAGCCTCGGCGTTATAGGTAGCGGCTGCCAAAAGAAAACCTAAACTATCCAGAGTGGGAGGAGATAGGTTTAGAGTAGACAGCCCTTTTTTCGGTTAAGATTGCAAAGTGGCGGGAAGACAGAAATAGGGCTTCGTTGAAATTGATAACAACTGAGTACCTCATCAATTTGAACTAAGAATTAGTAGTCTAGATTCTAGACTCGACTAGAGTCAAACAATTATTACAAAAAACACATTAAACTGTTTTACTTCCTGCAAAAAGTACCAAAAAAAATGCTGTTTTGAAAATAACATAAAAGTTGTACTCTTTCTTATAAATCTGTACTATAGAATTACCCTCTGAAATCAGAAATAGGTACTTTATTTTAAATTCTAAATAAACTTGGCAACCCTACATAATACCGATGAGTTACAGACTATAAGTTAAGTTTTCTTCACTATATTTACCTTCACCGATGTCGGTAATATCCAAGATAAACTCAGATAGTTGTATTGTTGTAAATATGATATAAGATTTATTAATTTATACAACACAAAATCAGCATTGTATTCTGAAACAACCTGATTGAAAAAATCCACAATTCAAAAGTCGTACCTACTTGCATCAAACGCAGCCGAGTGATTGTAGCGCCGAGTCAAACCGAAGTCTGACGAATAAACTCGAACTTCATTTCCTTTAAAAGGAGGTCATCATTGTATCGATTCTAGTAAAAATAGTTCGATAAATATTAAGACGTAGCACCGTAGCACCGAGCTCGTAGAACTGGCTACAGGCTACGCAGCTACGAGAGCTACGGAATACGGCTGTAATTATTATTTCGATACTTCGACTCTGGTCCCATAGCAATAATTGTTATTATGAGTATAACTACTTATTATTTAATCGCTTGACCGTTACAGAGGACATATTAAAATTCAATTGTGTCTCGTTAATGACAGCTGAAGGTTTATGATGCTTACCATTTTTCACCTTATCGATGTAGGCTAATAAGATTGAAAAATGGTCTACCACCGTTGTCCGCCGTTGTACATACTCGTACTTAGTAGGTACGGTGTATCGAGATTCTGAAAATCGAATAAATGACTTATCAATACATCGATACCAATTAAGTAGAATTATTATAAAACAACAATCTATATACACACTCACAGCTCAAGCTTCAATATGATAATATTCTTACCAAAAAATATTTCAATTCTTGTCTTGCACATTCAGACCATTTCCACCGAAGATGCTCTATGAGAGAATTAAAATTATTTAATACAGTTTAAATTCTCGCTTCGTCTCATCTCGGCGCCGAAAACCACCTTAAGTGCGGTCTGTGAATCTTGCCCTAAGATGTAAGTTCATCTAAGGGACTACTCACACTTATTCAGCTCTATTCAGCTTATGCCATAGAAAACAACGATTTTGTATGGACACGCGTCTGCATCTGTTCAGCTTTCCACGTCTATTCAGCTTTCGCGGCAAACAAGTATAAAATGAGGACAAATGACATTTTTGTTATTATCATGAGAGTGCGCGCTGTACGCGGTTAATGATAGAAGCAAAACTTTATAAGTGTGACCAAAATCGTTCAGCGAAACGCGAATGGAGCTGAATAAGTGTAAGTAGTCCAGTATCTGCACACAGCGGGCGGGGCGGCGCGGGGCGCGGCGTGGCGTGGCGGCGACGCGACGGGGCGCTGGCGTGACGGGAGCGGTCACACTGCGGGCGCGATCACGTCCCGTCCCGCCGCGAATTGAGAGAGAAAAAATATAAATAAAGTAAAGAGTTATAAGTTCAAAGTAACTAAGTTAGTTAAAGTAACCTATAATTTATTAGTAACAAACTATAAGTTAAAGTTTTAAGCTTTAATACAATCTCTCAATTCTGAATGAAACCGTCACGTCCCTCCCCGCCGCTTCTGACTTGTATTCACGCCCGGCGGGGCAGTGGCGTGGCGTGACGGTTACCGTCGCGCCGGGCGAGACGGGTCTGTGTGGAGTCGTCCGTAGTATCTAGTACATTACAACTGCTCAGCATCACGTCGCCGTCCCGTCCCGCCCCGCCCCGCCCGCTATGTGTAGAGACCTTTAGTCTGACGTATGTCCGGTGTCAATATTTCGGTAAACACACCCACGACATAATGGAAGTTAGAAAATTGAAAAACTGGAAAATAGTTTATTGTCCAGGTAATAAATACAGTAAGCAGATACACGTATAGACAGGTCAAGTTGAGACGACATGAATAGCTTTTAATATTACCTTCAGCTTAGTTATAGGTTACACAAAGAATGTATTATTAGTCAGTGTTTCTTGGGGTTGGGAGTACGAATTCCAGAGTGGAGACTAGAGCGCTGATGTCATGATTTTCTGATTATTTAGAAGATAAAAAAGCTTGGAGCTGTTCGCTTTGCTAAGCCTTGTGATTAGGTCCTCTGAATGTTTCATAAATAATTTAGACATACATAAAAACATTTTAATTTTTATGCAAAATCATAAATTTTTAATCCTACATTATTCAGATTTTAAGCAACTATTGGGTTACTTTTATGCCTACGTTAGTGTCGGGTCGTCGAGCTCCCTCATAAAAGGTTTAGCTCACGATGGCTGATGCGTGCCATGCATGAGCCGTCTGTTGGGACAGGCTTACTCTATCAAACTGTTTCTGGTACTTTCCTCAAATGGTTAGTCCGAATGCTACACTGCATCAAAATGCAGTGTCCAAATAATATCGTATATCAAAATATACGATATTATTTTTGATATTTGAATGTCTGGACTTTAAGAGATAGTTTGAAACCTAAGTTTGTTTCGCCATTTGTTCTCATAGGTAGTCAGTAGGAAATAACGACTTCATCTAGCTTATTATTTTTATGTGCTGTTTAATCGTGATTCCGGTATCCTGTTTACAGAATAAAAACAATTTTAATTTTAAATGTGGTTTGTGGTATGGTATGTTTGGTAGATAAATAATGTCGAATATTGCTGTTATATGAAAATTAGGAACTGAGAGTAGGTAATGAACAACTTGGCACATTTTCTCATGAATCTAAACCGTATCAAATAAATGTAACTCGAATACAGCGCTGAATACTATTTAGAATACAACCATGCAAATTACCTATATCAATCAAATCAATATCACCTCTATGTCCCTTGATATAAAGTTATAAATCCGCTTGTTAATGTATAAGGCCAGAGGCCATCAAAATAATATGATTTATTAATTCCCTGCGAACAACGGGGGGTCGCTAAGTACGCACGTGCATTGCAAAACTCCAACCGTGTTGTTACCCTTTTTTTCTACTACAACAGGTATTTGTTGAGAAATGTACTGAGACTGAGAATAATGCTATTTTAAAACTGACTCCTGTAATACAGTTAATACTAGCGCTGGACCCAGGGAATTCTTAAATATTATAAACATATACTCGTAGATAGGTATAGCTTGTGTCAATAAATATTACTATTATTTAAACGTCTTGGACTTATTTCTGGACTCTGGGGTCCCGGCCCTTTGGAAAGCGTACGAGGAGCCGAAACCAGCTCGCAGAGGCTAATGCATCTAAGAAAAACTTTTTACAAAAAAAGAACAACCGACTTCCAAAAAAGACACTACAAAGTCAAAAATAACTTTTAATTTCGGAAGTCGGTGTATTTGGTTTTGAACTTTCGTTTTTTGCCACCGACTTCCGAAATTAAAGTTATTTTTGACTTTGTAGTGTCTTTTTTGGAAGTCGGTTGTTCTTTTTTTGTAAAAAGTTTTTATTTTGCACTTTTTAGTGGTGGTACCTACCCCATACAAATTCGAATACCACTAACCTGCTATGTAAATAACAGTGATTGGAAGTTATCATTATATCATCCATATAAACTAAGTGGGTAAAATACGTATTATTGAAGCTAACTCAAAAACTATCCAAGTAAAGTTAATAAAATTGATATGGGACCACCTCGGGAGCATACCCTTTCAAACAAAAAAAGAATTTTCAAAATCGGTCCACAATTGACGGAGAAATCGCGTAACAAACAAACAAAAAAAAAAAAAAAAAAAAAAAAAAAAAAAAAAAAAACATACAGACGAATTGAGAACCTCCTCCTTTTGGAAGTCGGTTAAAAAAAAAAACATACAGACGAATTGAGAACCTCCTCCTTTTGGAAGTCGGTTAAAAAATCCCTTGTTATTACTTTATCCGACTGCGGAAAGCCCTAATGCCTAATGTTTTGTTATGTTGTCACAAACGCTCTACAAAATATTCTGGTCGGCTAACTGGGCTCCAGGCTATCCAGAGTTAGGTCCATGCAGGTGTACATCATAGCGTTAGTATAGATACTAAGTACCTAGTATCTAGTCGAGCTATTTTTAAAGGAGTTCACCCGGAGAATTACTACCACCAGACCTATTTTTACCGCCAAGCAATTGCTGTATTCTGGTTTGAAAGGTATGGGTCGTCATCATCATCTACCTAGCCTTTTCCCAACTATCTTGTCTTTGGGATGGCACTGCATTTGTGGTGCCTCTGCTACTGCAGAAAGGCGTACGTACCTTGACAATTCAAAAGTAGGTACCTGTTAATGGTTTAATTGAAATAAATACTTTGAGTTTGAGTTTGCGGTGGTGATCACTCAACAGGTAGGCTTATATTGATATTTTAGTTTTCTAAGATATGTAGGTATATTGTTTCAGAAGGAATTCTGTCCAATATTAGATTTCAATATTGTACAACCTAAGATACTTACATATAACTCAAGCACGTATTATTTATAAATTATTTAATATAAATTAAATATTAATTAGAAGAAGAAGAAGAATAAAATCTGTCAAGTGCGAGTCGGACTCGCACACGAAGGGTTCCATACCATGTCGTACAAGATTGAATACTATGAATTTTTGTAATACTTTCGTAAAGGTAACAACAGAGGCGCTATAAAACAACAAAGATTTGTAAAGAAATTGTCTAATTTTAATGAAAAAATATTGTTGTGTTAAAATATAGGTGTAGGAGTATATTTCATTTATTTTAAGAGAAAAATATTAAGTTAACTTTATCCAGGAACATGCATTAACTAAAGTCAAAGTTATTTATTTGCTACTAACATAGTATTAGTAGGTATAAATAGGTATATATGGTAGGTAAGCAGGTAGATATGTAGGGTAGGTAGGGTAGGTTAGGTACCTACCTACCCTGGTAAGTAGGGTAGGGTAGGTAGGTAGGGTAGGTAATTAGGAAAGGTAGGTGCGCCGTAGATAAGTACTTAGTGCTAACCGTGCGAAGCCGGGCCGGGTAAAGCTAGTTACTTATTGTTGGGATTTCTAGGGAAAAATACGGCTTATTGGTGTGAACATTTTATTTTGAGTTGTCAAAACATAACATAGAATGGAAAACATCATTTCAAACTATTAATTTCTTTTTTAGCTTAACAGAGAGGTTTAATAGGTAAAGACTAGTATACATTTACAATAAAAGGATTTCTCTTGCTACATCAGACTATATTGTACAAAATAGAATGTAAGTAGTACGCCAAATTTTAATTATAACTGTTCGTTTGCACTGGCGAAACATTCACAACAAAACATGTTGGAATCTCTATTTTCTGTCAATTTTTTATACAATGTTTGACAGGAACTAGAGATTTCAACATGTTTTGTCGTGATGTTTCGCCAGTGCAAACGCACGGGTCAATAAAGGTATTTATTTACGTTATTTTTGATAGTCATACAGAAATCTATTATTTCTTACTTATTATTTTTACACATCCCATCGCACTATGAGAGAGAGTGCACTCGTGTCTACGCACACACTTATGCACTATAATATCTCCCGCGCCGAAGGCCAGTCTCCGTTGAGATTGGCCGCCGTGGCCGAATAATTTTACACCAATAATTTTTCTCAATATGAAATTGTATCCACAACGATTTAAGGTAACTGAATAGTAGGGATGCTTTGAAAAAAGTCGATAAAGTTCTTAAACTCAAAAAATACTGGCCGGTTTTAAAATCTTGTGAAGAAAGTTTATTTTATAGACCTTTTTGAATGATCGAAATTTAAATGATCGAAATAGTATATGCTGCCATGATAGTAGGTACTTACTAATTCCATGTCATTACTCCGACTATTAAATAGTTATCTGTGGAATTTATATCGCATAATATTAGCATGAAATACAAAATACACACATCAAAAGTGTCTAGGGATCAAGCATTTTTATGCGGATTTCTTGAGATTGAGATGTGGCTTTGTAATAAATTTATGATTTTATAAATTTATATGGATCCTTTTTGGTGCATTTCATAATTTGAATCAGGAACTGTGAATCAAATTCGAGTAAAAGATGAAAATCAGCTGTCAATATTTTCCCTATAAAAACATACAACGCATTGAAGACATTATTAGTGCTACTGTTTCCCTACTACTGATTAAAACCAACGTTATTATGGAGCAGCGACGTCATTTAAGCAGGGAAGAAATGCTCAGAGCCGTGGGAATGATAGAAGCTGGTTCCCGGCAACGTACTGTGGCTTTAGCTCTGAATACAAGTCAGAGTGTTATCAGTCGACTTTGGACACGTTACCGAAGCACTGGTACCGTGGCTGAGCGCCATGGAGGACGGTATCGCTGCACCACACGGAGACAAGACCGATACATTCAAATCTTAGCTCGAAGAGCTCCAACAATAACCGCCATGATGTTAGCCGTGAGGCTTCATCACTCTTCAGGGAACTTAATTAGCGACCAAACAGTCAGAAACCGCTTGCATGAAGTGAACCTTCATTCCCGAAGACCGCTACGGGTACCACCTATAGCAATGCACAATCGTAGGATTCGATATCAATGGGCTCTTGAACACAGAAATTGGGCAGAAGAACAATGGCGTTTCGTGTGCTTTTCTGATGAGTCTCGTTTTGGTATGAGACCGGATACAAGACGTATACGACACTGGAGAACCCCTGGACGCCAACAGCGATTAAAATCCTGCCAGGAAGTCCATCCTTATAGTGGTGGAACCATCATGGTATGGGCGGGTATTTGGATCGGCGGAAGAACTGAGTTGATTTGGATTAGAGGCAACCTCAACGCTCAAATTTATGCTGAGACGATTGTATCAGACGTCATCGTTCCTCTACAAGTGCAAATCGGTCCCTTATTTCAGTTAATGCATATGATAATGCACGACCGCACACCGCAAGAGTTGTAAGACAGACTCTCGCCGCAGCTAACATCAATGTCCTGCCCTGGCCTGCTCAGTCGCCAGACTTGAACCCGATTGAGCATGCATGGGATATGCTACAGAGAAGAGCTCTGCCGAATATGGAGGGTATCCAGTCGCAAGAAGACCTTTTTTTGTTGTTGCAACGAACATGGGCGGCCATTCCACAGCGTGATTTGGATGAACTCATTTTGAGTATGCCAAACCGATGTTCTTGTGTTGTTAGTGTTCGCGGTAGAAACACGGATTATTAATTGTTTAAGTTACCCAATAAAATTTTAAAGAAAACTGTTATTTCAGTCTTTTTTTCGAACTTTAATGTTAGTGGTTCAAATGTCAAAAATCCCTTTATTAGGAAAATGGCAAATTTCTTTATTAATGCAAAGGTGACTTGGTTTATCGTTACTGTGACAAACGAAAACACTTTATTTGATGAATCCTTAAAGAAAATTTTAATTAATATCAATCAGGAGAAAAGTTTTTGCAAAAATATATGTTGATCCCTAGACACTTTTGATGTGTGTAATTTGTTTAAGTTGCAGAAAATCGCCCATATTATATAAAATACGTTATGTATCGGCGTTTTTAGTATTTGTTGATTATAAACAGTATATGTTACATGATACACACAAGTTTCAAATTCCTAATTTGTTTAGTTGTTGAGATAGAGCTCGTACAAAACAGGTCTAAAACAGACAACTTCTACGGCCCCCTAATTCATCATTTTTGAAGATAAAAACAAATAAAAATTATATTTATTCTCTACTCGATGAGCTCTAGAAAATGATACCCCACATGCCAGGGTCAGTTTTTTTTTTTTTCAAAATTTAATTTTATTGTATGGCGACCCCCCTTTAATTTTTAATTTTATTATTTGTTGCTCTTGCGGCAATAGAAATGCTCAATCTGTGAAATTTTCAACTGCCTACCTATTACGGTTCATGAGATAGAGCTCGCTGACAGACAGACGGACAGCGGAGGCTTATGAATAGGGTTCCGTTTGTCACCCTTTGGGTACGGAACCCTAAAAAGCAGTAATCAAATAAAAATAAGATTACCAGGATACATAAATAATAAAAACAAAAAGCCCTCTTCCTCGTCTCTCCTACTACGAGTATGCTATGCCCGACAGGGTTCATAATTGTGTTCCTTAATTTTTACCCTACCAACTGTTTTACCAACATTGTAGAATGTAATAATTAAAGAATTGAGAATTGAGATAGTTTACCCTCAACCTATAAAGGTTCATTATACCCATGCGTATGCCTATCTCATTACTATGAACGACTTTCGCCATGAAACCAACCCCGAAAACGCGAGAAATAAGCCGCTGTCTGAGAAGTTTAGGATAAGCAAAACCTAAGCTTGCAACATCAATAAAAAGAAGAATTTCGAGATTCCTTTTATTATTAAGGTCAGTTTGAATTTAATAACAAACCATCGTTTTTAAACCAATATCTTTTGTTCTTCATGAACACTTTAGAGTTAACCATGCGGGTATAGCGATAAATATTTAAGTACATTCCACATTAATCAAATTGTAAATCGCCCAAGTTATTACTTTAACGGTACATGTAGGTGACCACCTTAGAATACGACCCCACAATCTAAAGCTAAACAATGGGGTACCTTGACTTAAGCTACCAAGCTACCGATAGTTAACGGCGTGGGAATCAAACCCACTCCCTCGAGCTAGGGGAGTGCGTTCTCACGTGAGGCAACACCTGCGCGTCACTCCGCCCGGTAATAATATTCTGCGAGCGACGCCGCGACGGCTTGAGGGTTGTATTGCGATGTTGGAGGAGCAATTGCATAAGTAGTTGTTGTTTATTGTTCTTTCTTAGTTTTCTACAACCTAGCTCTGCCATGGGTCTGCTCTCGTATTTATATTATATAATGTACCTACTTAGGTACCACAAATTCATTCAAAATATTTTATTTTAGTGGTAACGGCCGCGACTTACGAGTTGTAGGTCGTGGGTTCAAACCCAGACAGGCGCTTTACTTTGCGAAAATTATTTCATCACCACTGCTCTCAAAACGGTGAAGGAAAACATCGTGAGGAAACCGGCATGTCCTAGAACCAAAAATTCGAAGACTTGTGACATCTACCAACCCGCACTGGGCCCGCGTGGTAGATTACGGTCCACTCCCTCTCTCAGAGAGGAGGCCTGTGTCCCAGCAGTGGGAACATTAAAAGGCTTATAATGAAATGACATTATTTTATTACTTTTGCTTGGGTAGTTTTTGAGTTGGCTTCAATAATACGTATTTTTCTCACGTAGCTTAGCTGGATGATGTTATGCTAAGTTCTTGTCACTGTTATTTACATAGTAGTTAAGTGGTATTCGAATTTGTGTGGGGGGGGTTTTACCACAACAAAAAGTAAAAATAAAAACTTTTTACAAAAAAAAAGAACGTAACGAACCTACTTGCTTCCAAAAAAACACTAAAAAGTGAAAAATTACTTTAATTTCGGAAGTCGGTGGCAGAAAACGAAAATATAACACCGACTTTTGAAATTAAAATAATTTTTCACTTTTTAGCGTTTTTTTTTTAAAGTCCATTGTTTTTAATTAGTCGTATTTATTAATCTTCTAGTCAGTCTCTAGAATATGGTAAGGCTTCAACATCAACTTTCTTGTTAAATACTTTCTCTAAAAGGACCATTAATAGTTCCGCCGGTACGTATCTGGCAAATGACCCTTCCCTTATTAGAAAAAATGCTTATCTTTGGTATCTTCGCAACCAATAGACCTAGAGTGCTTGGTTTGGGCTCATATTCACAAAAATACAAAACAAACAAAGATACCTAAAAACGCGCCCTATCAAAAAAACTGAAACAAGTGCCAGAATTTCGCATTTTTTGGAGCACCTTGGGAGTAGCACAAGGTTTTCTGGGTTGCAAACTTGGGTATAAACAACTCTCAGGGAATCTAACAACATATAAATGCAAAATACATGCGCGTTTGCGACGATTGCATTTATGTGTGTCGATATTGATTGGGCTACTAAGATGACTGAGATATTCGAGTTTTTTATTCCATGGAAGTCTAGATTCTGATCGATTCTGAAATAGTTTTTCAGGGTTTAGTAGATAACAATCAACGTATCTTTACTGCAAACGTCGAAATATATCTACTAAACATAACAAGTTTCTTGGGACCACATGACATCACAATACTCACTCAAAATATTTAGAAAAAAAGGAAACAATAAAAAAATTGTTGGTCTTGTGCCGTCTCACTTCGGGAAGCATGCGACCGATCGATACACATTGCCTGTAGTTGAGTACAACTAAGCAGTAAGCACACAATTCTTTATTATTGATACTTTATTTAAATTCCACAATGCGTACTTATTGGTAAGTTAAAATTACATGGTGATCATTATAATTCGTGTCGGGCACAGCACAATATTAGCAGAGAGAAAGCTTTGAAAATGTTTACTAATCAGTTTCTGAACTAAATCTAATATCATATTAGGACTTTTTTCTGTATCATCGTCGTACAAAATGATGTAGGGTTTAATTATGATAAAAAATTGCGCATCCCCTTACTGCTCCTTAGGCTGCCTGTCCACTGTAGCGGAGAGGAGAGGAGCGGAGCGGAGATGTGCCAATATTAACCAATAGAATCACACCTCTGGTGCGGAGTCTAGATTCTTTTGGTTAATATTGGCACATCTCCGCTCCGCTCCTCTCCTCTCCGCTTCAGTGGACAGGCAACCTTACGCAGGTATTTACAACACACTGGTATGACGACGTGTTGTGCCTACTTGCTTGCTACTACATAGGTATGTATACAATTCCATTTATTTCAGGCGACGGCGACGGGCCCATAGACTAAAAATACTTATTTTTTATTATAAATAAAAGGGCTTAAGACTATGGTGGTAGCACTTCACGTTGCACTACCTTGATTTTGTACTGTCCGTCGGAACTTATCCGCGGAAGCAACCAATGTCTTAAAAAAAAGTCAAGCAGACCTTGCATTTTAAAGGGTTACCGTATATGTAACCCCAGTATAGTCCCAGACCAGTATAGTGACCTCTCACTGTATAGTGAAAGGTCACTATTCTGGGAGTGTAGGTAAGAAAGAAAGAAAGAAAGAAAATGCGTTTATTGGCATTACAATAAAACAAAACACCTTATAACTAAAAAATAACAAAACAGAAAACAATTATTATAATGCCAAAAGGGCCTCAGCTCAGCATAATGTCAGATGGCTGCACAAAGTGTGCCACCTGACGCTGATTTTCAGCTGCAACCCACGAGTGCCATACGCTTGAATCTGAAAGACAGGGAAGTGAGTGTCCAATCTAATGAATCACATAATAAATTAAATGTAGTCTTATGTAGTAAAAGATCATCAGACAAAATCAAATAAAATGTTGTGACAGGACAGACGTGTATGTGTGGTGTGTCGTAAAAGAGAAACAAAAATAAATAAATAAATACCCACTATCTGTGTCATAAAAACTAATACTATCAAGGCAAAATAGCATGACTGCATTGTTCTTGTAAGCTATGAAACGGAACGGATTTTGATGCGAATCCTAATAAAGAGAATACCTTCTAATTCATGACAATTTAAGAAATTGATAAAATGTATATAAATTCAAAATTAAACAAACAGTCGGCGGTGACGTTGTGACGTCGTACCATGAGATATTTAAATGATTAATGGTTAATTAAATAATGATTAATTAAAATAAAAAATAATACAATATAAAATAAAATACAAAAACAATAAAATTCAATATTGGCATTATATTAATGGCAACATTCCGTTCAGTTTGCATTTCGACTCGCGCGCCGCCCCGGCTTCTATTACCTAATCTGTGCCGCTGTGCGCACAGCTGTCAGAAAACTATTTGTATGACTATGACGTATTGACAATGATTGACATCTGTGATCTGGTCATTAAATAAGCATCTGGTTACGTAACATTCAACATTTAACATGGCACACTATTGAATCACTTGAATCTAATTGTGGTATGTAGGTAAGTATGTACCTTGAATTTCTGTCGTGTGGAGACTCAATGATTTAAAGTCTTAGGGGTTTTGGAGAGTTAATTTTAAATTAGGTAATCTATGGTGGATCCAGGATCAGCCAGACAAATAATTTCAGCGTTCATTACAGTTTGGGAGGGCACTGGACTCCCCCCCCCCACCCCCCTCTGGATCGCCCTTGTACCTATTACTGGTATTAGGTACCTAGCTGTAATCAATATTGTAGAAGTCAAATTAGAAGTGTTTTAAGAATTCAACATTTAACAAGTTTTAAAACGTTGCTGTTGCGTAAGTGGTACAACGGCTAGAACTAATAATACCTAAACCAATTTTATTATTGTTTCACAAGCTGACAATATCATAGATGAGCAAAAAAGTTAAAGAAAACAAAAACTGCTGTTTTAATATTTTTTTCAGTACGTGCCTCTAGGAATGAAAAATCGCAGGTAATCTATCATAACAAGATTTATGCGGCCGATCTTAGTATCAGCTGATCATATTCATACTTAATTCCCTTTATAAGATATTTTTTTTCCTTTGTTTGATGTCTTCGCAAAAATATTATACAAAAATCCCTTAGCAACAACGGTAGCCCTATTAATTATCCATACCACCCTCGAACACCCCCCAAGCCAACGTACAACACAATAACAGTATTACGAGCCATTCAAGAAACTAACAGTAAACACAAAGACGTATGAAATAATAATACTTGAGTAATGTTTGTTCGCCGCCCGCCGCAGCCGTGTGTCCCCCACGTCTCGAGGTTCTCACGAGCGGCGCGGGCGCAGCTGGCCTGCGCGCCGCCACCGCCGCCCCTAAGGTGTCGCTAATTGATCCGAGTATAAAAAGTATGACGTAACTCTGTGACGTCATGGTTGTTGTGAAGTTTTTTTGAGAGCGCGTGGCGTAGTCCCGTTAGGATGAGTGTAGGAACGCGAACGACTTAAGATGCTGTGTACGGAGAGTCGGATATTCATTTGCGCACTTCTTTAAAGTTACGTCAGAAAAAAATTCTACCGACTTCAAAAAAGAGGAGGTTCTCAATTCGACTGTATGTTGTTTTTGTATGCTTGTTACACTATTACTTTCGTTTTTTGTTTGGTAGGTAATACTTCAGAGGTGATCCCATATAAAGATTAACTTTGCTTGGATTATTTTTGAGTTAGCTTTACTAATACTTATTTTTCCCACTTCGCATATGTGGATGATATATATAAATATGATGATAAGTTCCTGTCACTGTTATTTACATAGCAGGTAGTGGCATTCGAAGATGCGTTCTCTGGGGTAGATACCACAACTAAAAAGAGAATAATAAATCGTTTTGAGAAAATAAACCAACCGCCTTCCAAAAAAGACACTACAAAGTCAAAAATAACTTTAACTTCGGAAATCGGTGGAAAGAAACGACAAAGCCAAATACACCGACTTCCGAAATTAAAGTTATTTTTGACTTTGTATTGACTTTTTGGAAGTCGGTTGGTTTTACAATACCCGTCGGTAGCGGACGTTCCTTAGGGAAAATGATTGTTTTGCAAATTGAGGTATCTTCAAATCACAACTTGCATTACAGCATGCAAGTTGTGATTCAGATGATTATTGCAGTGATTACAACAGAATCACGTAATATTAAATTATTACAATTTGCTAAACCTATTGAGGTTTATTAACGCCAGTACCACCACCGCCGCGAAACCATACCAGCGAAACCGCAGTAGTTCAATTCAACTGGCTCGCGTCATGTTCCGCTACGCGAAATTCGAGTAGCGGAACTTGAATAGAACATTTGAATATTGAACAACAACACAACGGTTTCACAGCGGAGGTGTGCTAAGGGGATAATAAACGTTGCCTAAAGTTAAGTGACGTTCAAACGTCAAAAATGTATGGTTAAACAGTCGTTAATCATTACTTAACTTTAAGCAACGTTTATACATAAACCCGTTAATTTTCCTGACTGTCCGTTGACATAGCCTACCTTCCTTGACAAGTTAACACGAATGACAACTTGTCAAGAAAGGAAGGCAATATTTTTTCGGGGTCCTTATTTTCCGTACAATACGGTCTGAGACTCTGAGACCCCTAATACCTGATGGTGCCTTCCTGGTCTACCACTCTGGTGGCGAAGTAGCTTTAGACCTCACTTTACGGTTATCTAGTAGACGCTAAGGTTGGTCCTCAAGGTGACCAAGATAATGATCAAGTGGATGGATACCTAATTATGAGCCCGTGTGTACAATTTATAAGCAAAACTTTGTGGAGAGATCTTATCAAAAGAGGTTAGTGTAACATCAAGTATTTAATATCCTACTCGTATTGGTATAGGTTTGTTGCCAGCGGCTCCCGGACACGGACCTCAAGTCGTCGACATCATAACATATTCGTCGATAAAAATGTGATTCTAGCATTCAATCTCAAACTCATCCTATTTCAATTAAACCATTTACAGGGACTTTTGAATTGTCATTGTTTTAATATACCTATCCTGTATGAATTTACCAAAATTAAATGTGGATGCCCAAACCTGAAACAGTAAAAAATACTCAACGGCGTCTCGGGATCGATATCGACAAAAACCAAGACTGCATTCATTAGATTTTTGTAAAATTAATTCTTGCATTCAGATTCAGACTCCACTCAATAGATCAATAGAGTCACTTTAAACTTCGCTGTATGGATCAAGTTATGTACGAAAAAAAACACGGAATTATGACGAAATTGGGCTGCTGGTTGGCGTAGCAATCGTAGCCCGTAGCACTCGTAGCTCGTAGCACATTGTAAACTCGTAGCATCTCGTAGCTAGCAATAGGAGTATTAGTTTTTTTTTTTTTTTTTTTTCTTGAAAGCTAGAAAAAAGACAAGTAGGTAAGTAAGAGTAAAAAAAATCAAAGCCAAGAGCAAGTCAGGCTGCCACAATTAGGGTTCCGAACCAAACTACACTGAGACTGAGCAACTCTTTCTACTAACAACATTATGGGCCAAATGTGTCTGAAATAAAAAGATTTTATCTTTTTTATTTTAATAGGAACTGGTCGTAGGTAATTACTGTATTGCGTGTTTTTTTTATTTTGTGAAACTTATATCATGGCGATTCATAACTGGCGAAATGTAGGGCGGCGGGGGCAGACAAAAAAAATATATATTAAGTAGAGATCACATCCTGTATTGTTGGATTTCACAAGCCAGCCTTCAAGCTTGTTAGTTTCTTAGGTCTTATAAGAAGCGTCGCAAGCTATGAAGCTCGAGCGAACGACCGCTCTTCTAAGGGGGAGCAGCTGCCCCTCCCTGCCCGTAGCTCGCTACGCCCATGACTACAGGTACACCTCTACCTACCCTTTTGGGGATTATGCGTGATACTATGATATGTGTATCATTACTGAATCACTAGCCACCAAAAAACAGGCGCAGGCCTAGTTTTGGAGTTAGCATCAGGATTTTGCAATACTGTACGTTAAAATATGACATTCGGTTTGATTGTTTATTACATGTATTCTTAAAATGTTTATTGTCAAATAAACATTTTTATTTATTTTACCCCTGCCCCGACCCCATGAAATAAGGTTTCCACTGCTGGGACACAGGCCTCCTCTCGATGAGAGGGAGTGGGCCGTAATCCATCACAAGGGCTCAGTGCGGGTCCTCGTGGAGGCAATTGGCGGCGGTGACCTCTCGCGTCCGGCTCTGGTCCAGGCCATGGTACGGAGCGAGAGGGCATGGCAAACCGTCACCTCCTTCTGCGAAGCAGTAATGCTCGCGAAGGAGGAGGCGGAGCGCGTGAGGGAGAGGCAAATGACGCGCCCTCACGCAGCTAACCGCCACAGGAGACGCCCTGGGCGTCAGGAATCGGTAGCTGATTTCCGGTCAACGTAGGCGCGGGTTTGCGGACGGAGAGCAATGTGTAGCTCGCCGTCCGATAAGAACCAGGCCCGGGTCGACGGCGCGTTGAGTTCCACGGTCGCCTAAAAAAGATGTCAGCACAACTCGTCAGTTGTGCTGACATCTCTTTTCGCGGCAGGCATCGGCCAAATCGCTCAAAGCAACCTAAAGAAAAACTTCTTTAGGTTGCTTTGAGCGATTCGCTTCAATAAAAGTGAGTGACATAGCGAGATATTATTAAACGTTTGCCAGTGCTGTAGGTGCTGTAGCATTAAGGTACCGTTCTGTAGCCGACCGTATATAGGCGGCAACTGCAGGCAACATGTCGCCGCTACACGACTGGTTTCTATAATACCTTCGCCTTCATAGAAATATATAAGAATACATAGAAACCAGTCCTGTCGCATCGACACGTCGTCGCCTGCAGTTGCCGTCTGCGATCGACCACTTTGTTTTTTTAACTAGGTGATCTCGTAGCTAGCCTCTGAGGCCATGACTACTTAACCGGACATACCTGTGGCTGCCTAAGACTCAATTTCGCCATACTCTGTTAGATATAACAGACTGTTAACACACATGTCAAATGCTGTGATTGGCTGTTGTCATGTCAGTGAGCCAATCAAAGCAGTAACCTGAGTTTAATGACCTGTTAGCTAATTTTTGTGTTTGGTGAAATTGGGTCTTAAGCTTCTACACTTAAAGCCTCCAGCCAGGGGCAAAACTATTCTAAATTAAAACTAGGCGAGCGCTCGCTAAGGGCACCCCCTGTGGGGTACGGACCTCGGCTTAGGGCGTCGCTGGGGGAGGACAGCAAGATGGGACAGGCTGGATCAATATCAGACCATTGTTATTGTCTTGGGGATTTAAAGCTACAGGCTCAGCATCGACGCGGGCTGGCGCATGAACGAGCAAGGGTCGGGGGACCGCGGCGCCGGCGGTCGGCCACGGAATTTATTGTACCTATATAGGTAGTTCACCAGTCTTACCAAGGGGTATCGTATTACCCAGTTACTGGGTTGTGGAGGTCAGATAGGCAGTCGCTCCATGTAAAATACTGGTATTCAGCTGCAACCGGTAAGACTGGAAGCCGACCCCAAAATAGTTGGGAAAGAGGCTAGGAAGATTGATTGATAGGTAGTTCAGTAGTATACACTGCTATACATCAAGCTACACATTTCCAGTATATGCTGATCTCGCATTGTATAGGATTTCCGTACCATGCGAGGTCAGCATATACTGGAAATGTAGAGCTTGATGTGTAGCCGTGTGTACCCGCCTACTACGATTTGCTACGCCATAGCAAACCGCGGGGTAATTGCGTATTACACAATAGCAATGGCTTTCATTATGACAGTTCACCAATATTCATTGCGGTATCTATGTTGTTGAGCAGACAAATTTTTCGAATTTTTCATATGTTCGAAAAATGATCTATACAGGATGGAAGGGTAAACACCGTTGTCACTCAAACTATGGGTAGTTGGCTTAAACATAAACATAAAAAAGCGAGTAAAAAAAAATTGCGTTATTTTCTTTAACAAATATTAAAAAGGTTATTGTCCGACACCGTCCGCAAATTCATGGATATGCGCCCGCCCGAGTGACGTAATCGATCGCCGCCCGTCCTACCTACCTACACAACACATGAATAAATACAATACAACCTTTTCCTGGCTTAAGACAGGCAAAAATACCTACCTTAGGAATTGCGTGACGATTCTAAATGTACATCTTTTAAAAAAAAACTTGTGATTTTCCATTGAATTTATGTTCTATAAACGAAACCAAACCACTGGTTTGAAGGATAACGGTGTTTACCCTAACACCCTGTATATCTATATACTTATATTGTGATTGAAACTGTTTTACGCAATTAGGGTGCTGTTTTATATCATTTAAATTATTTGACAGAGTCACTCTTAGTTCTGTTCAATAGGAGTGTTACATTAACTTCAGTATTATAGTAATATTAAAAGATAAAGATATAATTTCCATTTGGGCTTGCAAACGATGGTAGGAGTGGATCGCCTTTGCAATAGTGTAGGTAATATGTGTACGCCTTGCAAGGCAGCACATAGTGAAACGATATTTTTTATTTTTTATCATCATGTACACACGGCTACACGTCAAGCTATACATTTCCAGTTTATGTTGATCTCTCATTGTATAGGATTTCCGTACAATGTGAGGTCAGCTTATACTGGAAAATGTAACTTGATGTGTAGCCGTGTACACAACATTACGAATACGTATGTGTCACAAATAAATTAATTTTAACTTAACTAACTTTTTGAATGGCAACCAGGCCACCACAGCCTATAGGTAAATACGCAACCATCACCGTACTTTACGAAATATGTATATCGATTTGATATGTTATTTTTAACCGACTTCCCTAAAAGGAGGAGGTTCTCAATTCGGTTGTATTTATTTTTTATTTTTTTATGATATAATATCAATAAAAAATAACATATCAAACAAAATAATAATATTATTATAATAATAGGACATCAATAATGTAATATTATAAAATATATTTATGAATACATATAGATTATTTTTTTCTCAAAAATGATAAATGATAAATGATTTTATTTCTGTAAGTAGGTCTGTACAAACACGTTTACACGTCAATACCACACCGAACCCATTGGACTTTTCAAGTAACTAAACAAAATTGAAATTGAATATTCAATAGACTTGTGCTATTGAATATTCAATTTCAATTTTGTTTCCGGGGAGTCACCTTCTCTTAGATTTTTTCACATACAATTATTACCTATACATGCATTATTTTCACGTACGATTGACATTAGACATTCACACATTCCTATTGAGTAATGAACGAGGCAACCCATTCTTCAAAGAAAAAAAAACAACTTTTTACAAAAAAAGTAAATCTTATAAGTTAGACCGTTAGTGGGAGGTGTCGGAACTAAGAAAGGGCGACACCTACTCACTACGTCCCCGCTGCGCACGCGCACCCCTAGTTTCCCACGAGTCCCACATCTGTCCACTCCCTTACATCTTAAGAATTGAATTTATTTTCCTCCCTACACTGATTTCGCCGGACCCCAGTTCCATTTGCTGGCAAGTTTTCAAAGGAGACACATCTCGCTCCACCAGCTTTCGGTCTAGTTCGGGTAAGTTCGGGCCCCAACTCGGAACTTAAAGTGTCGTGTTGCGCATGTTCTTGAGAAATCAGTGACGAGTTCAATTTAAGAATGTTTTCTTCAGTGAAAATGGAAAGGCAGAATTTTGTGAACTTTGACAGGGATCTCAAAACAAGTGAGTTTTTGAATATTTACCTTTTATTATGGTGTTAAAGTTTCTCGTGATAATGACTCGATTGTTTTTGGTGAAATCATCTAATATTTTTATGCCGCGAAGAAAGAAAGTATACTAATTTTACTTAGGCCCACATGCGCGTTCATGGGTTAGCTAAATAACTCGGATTGAACAAATCCCGAATGTGTGATCGAGGCCTGCAGGGTAATTGTGGCTTCGCCAATGAAATTTCCGAGCTCAGAACGAGTTATATTTTTATTTGTATAAGCAATGAATATAAAAAGAGACTAAGTGAAAATTATTTTTTCAAACAGTGACAGATGACATTTTTGACACTTAACATTCCGCCCACCATGGACAGTGTCCATAAAATAACAAACAGAGTTACTTAACAACTAACCCGCCCACCATGACAAACTATAATGTAACTACTACCAACAACAATAAAATAATAAATACATTAAACTTAAACATTTCAATGTTAACAACACTCCATAACATTGCTGCGGTAGCTCTTAAGTTGAGCAAAACAAAACTTCATAACTTAAATCTAGACGGCAACAGGTAAGATAATAAGCTTGGACACTGGTCTCTTGATAACAGAATCTCTACATTTTAAAGAAACAACGCGCGTTAGATTGTCCGCACCAATATGCTTGTTAGTAATCATACCATACAACCATCTTGCCGGTGGCAGATCATCCTCCTTAACCAGAACTATATCTCCAACCTTAGGTTCTGGAGTTATTTGTGACCATTTATAACGGTGCTGGAGTTGTGTCAGATATTCATGTGACCATCTTCGCCAAAAATCTTGCATAAGCCGTTGAGTGAAATGCCATCTTTTGAGAGTACTCATATTCGCATTCTCATAATTGGTATCCGGTACCAGCACTAAAGGCTCACCCACAAGGAAATGCCCCGGGGTAAGTGGGTACGGATCTTCTGCATTGGAACTAACTTGAGTTATCGGCCGTGAGTTAAGACATGCCTCTATTTGGCACAAAAGAGTCGTCATTTCTTCGAACGTGAGTGTACTGTTGCCGATTACTCTTTTTAGGTGATGTTTCGTGGACTTCACTCCAGCTTCCCAAAGTCCTCCAAAGTTTGGTGAGTGGGGTGGAATGAAGTGCCAGTTGGTGCCGTTTGTCGCTAACCAGCTAGCTATGTCACTAGCTACTACCGACCCTTCTCGAGGTAATAAATTCTTAAGCTCCCTATTCGCTCCAACAAAGTTGGTGCCATTATCACTCCACAAATCTGCGCAATGCCCTCTGCGTGCAACAAAGCGCTTAAACGCACCCAAAAATGCCTCTGAGGTCAGGTCACTCACTACCTCTAGATGAATTGCACGAGTGGCCATGCATATGAATAAGCAAATGTAGCCCTTGGTGGAGTGATAACCACGTCCCTTTGTGGTTCTGACCGCAATAGGTCCTGCGTAATCAACACCGCTCTGATGAAAAGGACGGCAAGCAGTGACACGAGCTGATGGCATTTGGCCCATCAACTGTTGATTCGTTTGAGCTGAATAACGCACACAAACAACGCATTTATGAACATGCTGTCTAATGAGACTTTTCGCGTTCACGATCCAATACCGAGTTCTTATATAGCTCAGCATTAACTGAGGACCTCCATGAATAGTACGTTCATGGGCATCCGCAACAATCAGATTTGCTAGATGTGATTTATAAGGAATCAGTATTGGATGCTTCATTTCTTCTACGACGTTAGCCTTCTGCAATCGTCCACCAACTCTAAGGATGCCGTCGCCATCAAGAAATGGGTTAAGCGAGGTAAGTTTACAACCTTTTTCTACTTTACCTAATCCTTGCAAACTCTCTATTTCATTCAGGAACCCGTCCCTTTGACTCAACCGGATACAGGTAAGTAATGAATCATTTATTTCCTTAGATGTTAGCCAACGTGTAGTTTGAGATTTAGGGTTTGCTCTTTTTGTCATATTAAGAAACCTTCTACAATATGAAATCACTCTTATAAGTCTTTTTAAACTGGAAAACCTTAAAATTATATCAATGCTTTCAGTTGTTATGTGACATAAAACATTACTTTTCCTTTCTTCTAAATCTGTTTGCTTAAACCTTCCTCTATTGTAATGGACTGTATTTTCTTGTAGCCACTTAGGGCCGTTTTTCCACAATTCTATTTCAGAAATATTGCTTGGATTTATACCCCGTGATGCGCAATCTGCTGGATTCTCATCGGATTTGACATGCGACCACTGACTGTTGTCTATAATGGTCAATATTTCGGAGACTCTATTTGCCACGAACGTCTTCCACTTGCTGGGATGACTACTCAGCCAAGCAAGGACAACACTGGAGTCAGTCCAAGCATGTATGTTTTCCTTTGAGATAACCAATACTTCCGAGACTTCCTGGAGCAACTTTGCTAATAAGACAGCACCACAAAGCTCCAAACGAGGTATGGATACCTGTTTTACAGGTGCAATTCTCGATTTTGAAGCGACGAGATTCACATGAACCGTACCGTTGCAATCTACGGTTCTAACGTAGACAACGGCTGCATAAGCTGCGTTAGACGCATCAGAAAACCCTTGTATATCCATATGGACATCGTCTCTTCTTGTTCCAACCCACCTCGGAAGTTGAAAGCTAGTAAGATGAATGAGATCCTTGCGATAGGAAATCCAATCTTTGAGTATGTCAGCTGGTATCTCGTCATCCCATCCTACACCAGAAAGCCATATTCTCTGAATAAAAACCTTGGCAGTTGTTATAACGGGTGCGATCCAACCGAGTGGATCAAATAATCTAGCGATATCTGAAATTACTCTACGTTTAGTCACAGGTGTTTCAAGCGAAGGAAGTTGGACAGTATACTGAAATTCGTCACTAGATCTGTTCCAGGTTAATCCTAGAATTTTCATGACAGAATCTAACTTCATCTCTAAGTTTTCCTTCATATCCTTATTGTCTTTTTTAATGTTTTGCAATAAATCATTGTTATTACAAGACCACTTCTGAAGCTCAAACCCCCCGCGACTAAGAAGTTCGTTCATTTGATGATATACCTGAACACCTTCTTCAACGTTTTCGCAGCCCGTCATGAGATCGTCAACGTAGAACTCCTTTAAAACCCTGTCTGCTGCTAAAGGGTATTTATCACCTTCATCATGTGCAAGCTGTTGCAGAGCTCGTACAGCTAAGTAAGGTGCTGAAGATGTACCAAATGTTACACGTAATAACCTTAGATGTTGAAGTTCTGAATTCACGTCCTTGCGCCACAAGAGGCGTTGAAAATCAACATCTTCTTCAGATACCTTTATTTGTCTGTACATTTTTACTATATCTGCAACAAGGCACATAGGGTGACAACGCCAACGCATTATGATGTGCCTCAGTTCAGGCTGCAGCCTTGGACCAATCATCATATCTTTATTTAATGATGAGCCATTATTAAGAGTACATGACGCGTCGAATACAACCCTCACCTTTGTTGTAGTTCTATCATTTTTTACAACTGCGTGGTGTGGCAAATAAATGGCAGTAGAATTCTCTTTCTCTAGTTCTGGAACCACCTCCATATGGCCTAGCGTCAAATATTCCTCAATAACATCAGAATATTTTGTCTGAAATTCAGGATTTTTGAGCAACCGTTTCTCCAATAAATAAAATCGTTTCCGAGCAATTTCGAATGAATTACTATACTGACACTCTGGATTATTTGATTTAAAAGGCAATCTAACTACGTAGCGACCTGATGAATCTCTTTTTACAGTTTCTATAAAGAAGTCCTCACAGGCCTGTTCTTCTTCTGATAAAATCTTTTTGTTCCCAGAAAAAGGTTCCTCAATCTCCCAGAACTTCTTTAACAGATCATCAGTCGATATGTGAGTGTGCATGCTGACGATTTTATTTTTATGCTGACAACCTTGGTTTTTTGGTGAATGTATATAACCAGAGAGGATCCATCCGAGCTTTGTATTTTGTGCCACGGGAAACCCAGGTAGACCCTTGATAACACCTTCCATTAAAATCTGGCAATATACTTCTGCTCCTAGCAAAATATCAATTTTGTTTGGAGTATCAAACGCAGGATCAGCTAATTTTAGATCCATCATTTGAGATGGCAGCACAGTATAAACAATCTTCCTTTCAGGAAGAAGTGATGTTATGTTCTTAAGAACGTGAGCCTTTACAACAACTGTACAGTTGGGATCGTGGCGTGACTGAACCTGCACGGTTACAAACCACTTAGAGCACAATGTTGCACTCTGGTCACTGCCAAGTCCTGAAATAAAGCTCTTGTTTGGAATTTTCTTCAGACCAAGCATCTGTACCGACGATTCGGTAATAAACGATGCTTGAGATCCTTGGTCTAAAAGAGATCTCAAAACAAAAGTACTTGTTCTCCCTTCTACCTTTACCAAGGCAGTGGCCAATAACACTTGGCTGTTTACATTTGAGAAACAAGATACTATGTTGTTTGAAGTCTCGCTCTGTGAAATTGATGGCGGAGATTGATCCGAACCATCTTCCTCTTGATCACCTTTAGGGATTGACTTTGGGTGCAAAAGAGAGTGGTGTCTCTTTTTGCAAACACGACAATTGGTTGAAATACGACATGAAATTACCGAATGATTTGAACCAAGACAATTGAAGCACAACCTATTGGTTTGGACAAAGTTACGACGTGCTTCAACATCTTCCTTTGCAAACTTCTTGCAATTAATCAGTTTATGACTTTCAGAACAAAACTCACATGTTAAGTTTGAAGTGACATGCATAGCCTTAGTTGTGCGAGTACTATTAATTGACTTGTTAATGACTTTACTATCTAAAAACTCAAGAGACCTGAATCGCTGCTCTAAGAAATCTTTCAAATCGCTTAATTTCGGAAGTTCACCATTGGATTTACAGATTTGAATTTCCCATAGTTTCCTAGATTCAGTATCAAGTTTTAAACTAACAATGTAAATTACAATAATATCCCAAGAAGAAATGTCAATACTTAAATTTTTGAGGGCGTTTAAACATTCATTTGTTGTATCAAGTAATTCTTTAACGGCACTGGAAGATTCTGACTGTATGTTCTTTTGATTCATGAAACGTTTTAAAATACAATTAGCAAGATGTAACTTATTATTGTAACGATGTTCTAACTGATCCCAACAGACGTTGTAATTACTGGCCGTGATAGGAATATGCCGCAAAAGTTGCTCGGCCTCACCTGTTAAATAGCCCTTGAGATAGTGTAGCCGTTGAACGTCGTCCAATGCTTTGTTGCTATGTATTAATGATATGAATAAATCGCGAAAACTTGTCCATTCGGTGTATTTGCCACTAAAATTAGGAATAGAAATCTTAGGTAAGTTAACACTAAAGCATTGACCGAAGTTTGACTCAATAGCCTTAGAACTAGACGATGCAACAGTATTAGAATCAATCTTAAACTTAAGCAAGCAATCCTTTAATTCCGTTTTATAATCCGTGTATAGTTCCTCAGCATCACCGTATGCATCAGTTGTGTAATAACTAGACTTCAATAATTCCTTGTTACCAAATTCCGAAATGATGACTCTATGTGTATCACGATACAAAGTCCAATAGTTTTCCAGTGTTTCAAGCCGAGTTTCCAAATAGGATTGCGTTATTCTTTCCTTTGGAGATTTTTTAAAGTTAACTCTAGCTTTTTGTATCTTTAATTTTGTATCTTCTTGCATAGTAAAATACGTTTCCATTTTAACTAGCTTCTTAATTTATCAATGAATAGTTTAAAATATGTAGGTATACTTAGTTTCAATTATAAGTTAGAATTTTCTACTAACTTGTATGCCCAATTTCTAAGTCTATTTCTTCTTGTATTGAAAGTTCTTTTTTGCTTGAATTTTTGTAAGTCAATAAGTAAAGCGTACTCACAGTTTTTTCACTTCAATACTTCACTGAATTTGGATCCAACGAAATTCGTAATCGAACCGCGGTCCGATTCGTTTCGTATTAGAACAGCTTCATCATCAGATCAGCTTTGTACTGGATATTTCGCTGTTTGGTTCAACCAATATATCATCCGACTCGTAAGGACCATGAACAAATCCCGAATGTGTGATCGAGGCCTGCAGGGTAATTGTGGCTTCGCCAATGAAATTTCCGAGCTCAGAACGAGTTATATTTTTATTTGTATAAGCAATGAATATAAAAAGAGACTAAGTGAAAATTATTTTTTCAAACAGTGACAGATGACATTTTTGACACTTAACACGGATTGTTGGATTAACCTTGAGTTAGCTGTTACCTCCGAGTTAGCCGTTAACACGCAAGTCGTTTGGTAGATATATATTTAATTTATATATGAAAAGAACATTCATTTTGTTTAACGGTGAATTTTAAAACAAGCTTCTTGTTTCTATTACTATAAATTAAGTACCTAGTTAATTCAGTTACATTTGTTTAAATTAGTATGATTTGATAACTTAGTTTAGTGTGAATTCATGGAATTTAAAGGGATTTATTCATTTACTCGCGCTAATTTAATCTCGCGATGCCAATGGAGATTTTATATAAAAACATAAAAACAAAGATAAAAGTTTTGTTCAAAATTCAAACTTGTAACGGTCATCATCATCAGCCCAGTCTTTTCCGAACTTTTGGGTCAGCTTCCAATCTAACTGGATGCATCATGCAGCTGAATACTGGAACTCATTTACTACTCCGTCTAAAAAGTACCGGGAAAGTTATGGTGATAGTTTTCTTCGATTACCGCGGTGTAGTTAGGTAAGTGTACTACGAATTTCTTCAAGAGGGACAAACGGTGAGAGGAGTCATGAGGCGTTTGCTAGAAACATCCGCCGAAAACGGCCAGATTTGTGGAACGTGAATCCATGGATTTGCACAATCGCACAAAGGCATTATTTTGCAAGAGTTTTTTGCCAAAAACTCGACGAATGTCATCGACCAAGCGCCGTACTCACCTGATAGGCTCTGTCTATTTTTTTCCTGTTCCCGAGGCTAAATAACCGTAATTTCGAGGAAGACGTTTCGAGTCGTTTGAAGTTATAAAAGAAAATTTGCTGATGGAGTTGTAGACCATACCTCAATCAGCTTACCAAAAATGTATGGAGGACTGGGTTAAGCTGGCGTAGCTATATTGCAAGCGAAGGGGCCTACACAAGGGGACAAAAAAAAATGACTTGTTTGGTTTTGGTTGAACAATTCCTGGTACTTTTTACACATAATGTACAAACGGTATAATTATACTGATATTTTAAATGGGCTCCACAACTAAATTACATGGTAAGACTGGTTGTCAGACTTTCGGCCTTCCTGTCAGATCTAGATCAGGTACGGGGTGATAGGTACCGCTGCTGAGCTTCAGTGCAATAACAAAATTACAATAGGTGCGTGTAGAGTTCGTTATTGAGGAGTTCCGTATTGTCTGCATCAGGACTTCACTTTACTTTCAATGCTGAATACTTTCGGGGGCACGTAAGAGAAGAACGCAAGAACAGAAAGCTATAGGTAAGAAATACTGTTTTAAGCTAATGTTAGGTATGGATATGCTGTTGGTGTACTTAATAGTTAAAAAAATAAGTAAGGGCTTGTTTCACCACCTACGATTAAGTTCATATTAACTTACTTGGCAGATAATTTCATACAAATTCTGCTCCATTTTTGAATTTATTCGGTAAGTAGTGGCTATTCGGACATCGTGAAATAGGCCCTTAAAGTTTTATTTATGACTACTTACCTGCGACCCGCCTGGACCCTAATTATTTTTCTAAAATAAAAGTAGCCTGAGTTACTCTTTTATTTATAACATGAGCTATCTGCCAGTGAAAGCCCCGTGAAAATTGGTACAGCCATTTCGGAGATTCACTGGAACATACAGACAGAGAGACATAAAATGTTTTTATTATTACAAGCGCCATAGATACTTTACAAATAGACACTTCAATTTTATTATTTGTATACTTGGTTATAGATAGAAACTTAATTTTAATAGGTACAGCCTAGGGTGGCAGGAACATCGACGCGAATACTGTTACCATGGAGTCAGTATTATGATTCTGAATCGACGAAAAATTTCAAAGCAACTGCAACGTCGAAATTCGTCGGTGATTTAAAAAAAATCAGCTATTCTTGAACCTTTATAAGCTTTTAAATAAAATCTGTCAAGTGCGAGTCGGACTCGCACACGAAGGGTTCCATACCATGTCGTACAAGATTTAACACTATGAATTTGTAATACTTTCGTAAAGGTAACAACAGAGGCGCTATAGAAAAACAAAGATTTGTAAAGAAATTGTCTAATTTTAATGAAAAAATGTGGTTGTATTAAAATATAGGTGTAGGAGTATATTTCATTTATTTTAAGAGAAAAATATCAAGTTAACTTTATCCAGTAACATGCATTAACTAAAGTCAAAGTTATTTATTTGCTACTAACATAGTATTAGTAGGTATAAATAGGTATATATGGTAGGTAAGCAGGTAGATATGCAGGGTGGGTAGGGTAGGGTAGGTAGGTAGGGTAGGTAATTAGGTAGAAATAGGTAATTAGGAAAGGTAGGTGCGCTGTAGATAAGTACTTAGTGCTAACCGTGCGAAGCCGGGCCGGGTAAAGCTAGTTACTTAAAAATAAAAGGATTTCTCTTGCTACATCAGACTATATTGTACAAAATAGAATGTAAGTAGTACGCCAAATTTTAATTATAACTGTGCGTTTGCACTGGCGAAATATTCACAACAAAACATGTTGGAATCTCTATTTTCTGTCAATTTTTCATACAATGTTTGACAGGAACTAGAGATTTCAACATGTTTTGTCGTGATGTTTCGCCAGTGCAAACGCACGGGTCAATACAGGTATTTATTTACGTTATTTTTGATAGTCATACAGAAATCTATTATTTCTTACTTATTATTATTACACATCCCATCGGACTATGAGAGTGAGGGAAGAGAGAGTGCACTCGTGTCTGCGCACACACATGTGCACTATAATATCTCCCGCGCCGAAGGCCAGTCTCCGTTGAGATTGGCCGCCGTGGCCGAATATTTTTACACCAATAATTTTTCTCAATATGAAATTGTATCCACAACGGTTTAAAGTAACTGAATAGTACACTGTATGTGCCAGCATTCATTTCAATGTTACTGAATATATTGTTTATTGGAGTGTAGTTTTAACATGAGGTACACACATCAACACCGTCTAGGAATACTTTGAAAAAAGTCGATAAAGTTCTTAAACTCAAAAAATACTGGCCGGTTTTAAAATCTTGTGAAGAAAGTTTATTTTGTAGACCTTTTTGGATTATCGAAATTTAAATGATAGAAATAGTATATGTTGCCATGATAGTAGGTACTTACTAATTCCACGTCATTACTCCGACTATGAAATAGTTATCTGTGGAATTTATATCGCATATTATTAGCATAAATACAAAATTATTTTTTTAAGTTGCAGAAAATCGCCCATATTATATAAAATACGTTATGAATCGGCGTTTTTAGTATTTTTTGATTATAAACAGTATATGTTACATGATACACACAAGTTTCAAATTCCTAATTTGATTAGTTGTTGAGATAGAGCTCGTACAAAAATGGTCTAAAACAGACAACTTCTACGGCCCCCTAATTCATCATTTTTGAAGATAAAAACAAATAAAAATTATATTTATTCTCTACTCGATGAGTTCAAAAAAATGATACCCCACATGCCAGGGTCAGATTATTATTTTTTCAAAATTTAATTTTATTGTATGGCGACCCCCCTTTAATTTTTAGTTTTATTATTTGTTGCTCTTGCGGCAATAGAAATGCTCAATCTGTGAAATTTTCAACTGCCTACCTATTACGGTTCATGAGATAGAGCTCGCTGACAGACAGACGGACAGCGGAGGCTTATGAATAGGGTTCCGTTTGTCACCCTTCGGGTACGGAACCCTAAAAATCAGCTCTTCCATACATTTTAACCGCGTAGGTATTGCACTTTTCTATAAAACAGCAGATTTTTTTCAAAATAACCGACGAACAATTTCAACGCAGGGGTTTCAGAATCATGTACTGAAAATCCATGGTATCAGTTTTTGCGTCGATGGTCCACCCTGTAGATAACATAGAACGCCAAATAAAAAGAGGATACTTAGTAAGAAGTAGGTACTTACTATTCTTTTTAGTTTAAATATTTCGATTGATATTAGGGCTCACTTGCACAAATTACTAAATGCGTTTAGCTCTAAAAAACATCATTCTGTTTCAGCCATTCGTTTGAAGTTGACAGAGAAATGATGATTTAAATAAATGTTTAACGTTTTAAGAGCGTTTATAAACCCGCGACTTACGAGTTGTAGGTCGTAGGTTCGAACCCAGATAGGCGCTTTACTTCGTGTAAATTATATCATCCGACATGTCCATCAAGACATGGGACATCTACCAACCCGCACTGGGCCCCTCGTGGTGGAATACAGCCCCCCTCTCACTGAGAGGAGGCCTGTGTCCCAGCAGTGGGATCATTATAGGCTGATTATGTACTGTATGGAAATAAGAAATTATGGCTAACTAACTAGTGAACTAAATTATTGACGTAAGTAGACGAGATATGTCGGACGAAAATATTTTTTTTTTTAGATATTTTTATACACACAAGATTTTCTTGTCGTGAAAAACTACGGTTTATTCGCCGTATGTAGGCACGATCGTCAGTGACTGTGTTCACTACTATGGAAGCTAATTAACAGACACGTTTTTTCTACGGCGCGGTTTATATGCCCGTACCGTAAAGACGAAATTTGCCCATTCGCAATAAAAAAAATAAACCAAGTAACCGTGCCGTATTACAAAGGGGCAAGGTTGAATATTTGAATGTCACGTTATAAAACAACAAGGTCTATTGGTCTTTGTGACAGTTGGATAGTTAACAACTACACTGTTTTAACCTTAGTGAAATTTCACTTTAATGTACGCGTCACTACTGTTATGTGACGCGTCACTAAGGTCCCCATACATTTTCTATAGGTTTTAAATATGAGATTACTTTCCCAGCACGGCAGCAATGTGAAGCAGCAATGTCGCGCAGCATTGCTGCTGCGCTGCTCGGAATGTAATCTACCTACCTATATGTAAATGTATGGATAGTGGGTACCAGTAGTGACGCGTCACACAACCGTACGGTGACGCAGCAGCACTGCTGCAGCGTTGTTCGGAATCATACCATTTACTGGGAATAGTTGTCAAATGCGGTAATGATCATAGATTATATATTATATGGTGACTGATAATTAGTGACCGATACTTAAACACGTGACTGTACTCATTATTATGAACAACTTTCAACTATGGGAACAAACCTGAAATCGCGAAAAAAAATGAGCTGTTCCCTACATTTATGCTCCCATAATTTGTCAAAATGTAGGGAACCGCAGATTTTTTTTTCGTGATTTCAGGTTACGTTTTCAGGTGGTCCCATTGTGAAAGTTGTTCTAATGATGAGTAAAGTCACGTGTATCGGTCACTTTACCAGTCACCCTAAGATTACTTACTTATTTTCGTGCCACCTACAATATCAGACTAACCTAAAAGTATCGAATCGCACGCAAGTAGCGTAGTTGAACTTAGTAGTTAGCTTTCTACCGGACCCGACACCATGACAATAACCCGGTAATTAAGCAGAAGGGATTAACGTTTGACCCTAGTCCTATACTATTATTGTTTACCAGCCACTTACAAATTCACCATTCACCGAATCACCACTGCGTTCGCCAGCGACGTCATAATCACGAATTCACGACTAATATGTTTATTAGTTAACGGATGTCAGTACGTACGCGCATGCGTTTGCGGGAATGCATCGCACAATGTTTTCGCTGCTGCGCGTGCGCAGGTGTGCGGGGGAGGGAGGCGAAGGAGCGGCAGTCGGCCCGGCGGTGTGCAGGACGGCGGACGTGTGTAACGTGTGAATGCTCCATGTTCGCGAGCGCGGGGGCGGTTGGACCGGTCGCACGACCCGACGACCTTACGTACCGTTCACTCACGCACCTCTTGTGCTAAAACGAAGTGCATCAAAAAAATACACACCAAAGGATTGTATCAATTTGCCCGTTTTGGATAGATGCATCTGATTTTCAACGTTGGAAACTGCATTCAAGACATCTTGAGATATGTACGTATATTTTTTTATTAAACCAGGTATAGATGGCTAGTAACCGGTAGTAGGCATAATAACTGTTTTAATAGATGACTTTGGATGTTCCTACAAGTTTATGATGGTGGTCAGTGGCTAGCAGCTCGTATTTAGATGCTCATGCTTGAGCAAAGGGAAGGTGTTGGGTGTTCTGATGTATTTTGTAGAACTTTTGTTAAATAAACATAGAGTACCTATAGATGACCTACCATGTGTTGTTGTCAACTCAAGCAATACTAATGATTTTGTTAGAATTTTAAATTAATTCTGCTGCTTACTTTGTAATAATTATACTTATTTAAAAAGTACCTACTACTACTACTACTAGTCAAATTAATAATCATAAACTGTAATACATAAATAGGTACTTTTATTGGAATACTAGGTACCTAACCTAAAGTAAAAATCGTTTATTTCAACATATAAAAATGTATTTAGGTACCTTACTTGGTCACTTTAACTATATAGGTACCTACTTGTAAGTTTCAAATTGGAACATGTGATATTCTGACAGTCAGGAAGCAAAGAGCGTGTCATTATTCATTCTAATACCATGCTGTTGCTAACACTTATTTATATTATGTCGGTATATAGGCATAGTACTCAAGATAATTGCAGCACTTAATTACAATGCTTGCAAATGTAAAATGAGATTATTTATTTCTGTTCCGTGTGTAATTTACATGAGGCACAGTATCTACTTCAAATAACTCTTATAATATTAGTGGTATTGAGTTTTTCTATCTGGGGCCGTATTTCGAATTATTAATTCCATCAATATTCTACTGCGAAACAAGGATGCTGCTATCGGCCTAATGGTGGCTTTAATACGTCATAATACGGCCCCTGGAGAATATCTTAGTAGCAGCCTGGAGGCTGGATTTGTGCCTGTATGATTGTCTCTATTACATGGGACTTCAACATAACTGGCGAAATGTAGGTGTAAGTACTATATGTACACCTGGGGGTCAAGTCTACTAATTTATCAACGTCACAATGGTCTCTCGATAGTGAGTCTTTGACAGATTTTGTATGGCAAATCTATCAAAAACTCACCATCGAGAGACCATTGTAGCGTTTGTAAATTTGTAGACTTGACCCCTGTGCACAACCCTTCGTGAAATAAGGCGTGGTGGTAATTACGTTTAAATTAATTGTTATTATACAAGCCAATCGATGGAACCAAAACGCAAAAAAGAAAATTGAAAAAAAAAAGTTTTGGTAGATTTATGGTACCTATCTACATACATATAGTTGGTCAAACAACTATTGAAAATCGTTTACACGTCATAAAACAATAAAGATTTTCATGTTTTTCATGCATTGCATTTGGGATTAAAAACACCTTAGCGGCACTATCTGTTGCTAGGTCAAAACTGATAGACCACTTTCCTGGGCGCCTGTAGGTACGTAACGAAAAACCCACTGAACAACATTAATTTCTGAGGAACATCTCTATCATAAATAAGGTAGAGATTTTTCCACATAACTTAATTTCGGACCTACTTCTTTATAGACTACCAACGATCGCACATGCATTCAAATATTGATCCATGGCTTTCATATTTCTCTGGTAAAACCTAATAGTGGCAAAAATGGGCTTTGCTTTCAGAATCCTTCCTTAATTAACTAATAAACCAACCTCGTACAGGTAGCAATTAAATAAAAAAATAAAAAAGTGTTAAGTTGATTGAACTTAACACTTTTTTATTTTTTTATTATAATATGCAATAATTCAATAATCGGAGATAAAATGGGGAAAAAACATACATAACATAATCAGCCTATAATGTTCCCCCAGAGGGAGTGGGCCATATTCCACCACGCGGTTCCAGTGGTTAGTAGATGTCACATGTCTTCGTTCTAGGACATGCCGGTTTCTTCACTATGTTTTCCTTCACCGTTTGACCTGAGAGCAGTGGTGATGAAAATAAATACACAAATTATGGTGCCTCTCTGGGTTCGAACTCACGACCTATACAACTCGTAAGGTGAGCGCACCCACTGCTCTCAACGCTCACTCTCTGCTCTCTGGGAAACAACATGATCAGTCTAAACGACGTTTAAAAGATTTTCTCTTCTTCTTTTAATCTTCTCCATTGGCCACTTTGGGTAAGTGCCCAGGGCCCCGAGATTCATGGGGCCTCCTACCTAGTTCCTGCCACCGCATCGTCGTAGGGGCTGTCAACCTGCCCCAGGCCAACTTATCCCTCATGGGGTGCAAAATTTTATCATGTCGCATTAACTCGCTCACGCATCCAAAATTCTCAAATTTTCTGCATAAGTCTACTTTGTCGACTTAACTCCTGTTTCATTTAGTAGATTTACTACCGATCTTCCTGCTACGCATGATTACTACAACCTGACTAAAACACCTGCATTTCTTTATTATATTTAAGTTTATTATTAATTATTATTATACATATTACGTGGCGACCGCGTACCGGAGTCCAGAAGATATAGCGTTGGAAGGCCGGCCCACAAGGTGGACCGATGACCTTGTAAAGGCCGCAGGGATCCGCTGGATGCGGGAAGCACAGAATCGGTCGAAGTGGCGGTGCTTGGGGGAGGCCTATTTCCAGCAGTGGACGTCTTTCGGCGATGATGATGATACATATATAAGATATAAAAAATCCGAAATAAATTCTCTAAATGATGATGAAAACCTCATCAAAATCTGTTGCGAAGTTTAGATGAACAAAGCGGTCACACTGATCCACAGACACGAAAAGCGGCTTTCATTTATTTATTATATGTATAGAATATATAGAAGACGAAGATCTCTTTGTTACAACGGTATGTGCACAGAGCATACACGACGAGTTTCCAATATCCCGGTTCGAACAAAATAATTATGAGCGGTCAAAGCATGCGTCAAACACACGCCTTTGCCATGCCTTTTTTTCCTTTTACAATGTGGTTGCTGTGCTGTATATTCATAACGAATTTATTTTTTAAAAATCGTTGAAAACTATCGTCAATTAAATTAGGAACTTATGTGATATTCTTGCAGGCCTAAGGTCAAAAGCTTTTGTCTTTTAGCTTGGGTCACACTGTTTTCCAAAATCTCCGCCAGTTTTCAGGAAAACCGATAGATAATCTTTCTGCATAATTATCTCATCAATTTTAATTCAAATAACTCATAAGTACCTACTGAAGACGAATGGTCTTAACGATAACATGTTGAATAGAGCTCCTCCCAAAAGGATATCTTAAACGCCTCTTACGACAAAAAATATAAGAAAAAAATCTGTTGTACGAGTGTTCGTTCCCTCTATTTGGGGTTCCTTTATGACCCTTCCAAGACGTGATTGGTCTAACATTTCTTACCTACTACCAATAGAAGGTGCGGGATAAGATTGGCCATTTATACAAAGACAGATGCGTTAGCTGCATATGGCCTACTATCGTTATTTGCGTGACTTTAAATTTAAATTACGTTTAAAAAATATCACCTGCCCTTTAGCGAAGCATATTATCGCGAAGCTTGTTATAAAGGGAAGATACACATTACGAAATTATAAATTCTGCCGGTATCTTAATTGTTTTCATATAATGTGCCGTGTGGTACCGTAAGAATGGGCAGATACAGCCCTGCATTCAAACAAAGGCGGCAATTAGTTATTTTGTAAGATAAAATAATAAACGATGTTTTGTAATTAATTCGTAAAGTAAAGCGCATTTGATTGAGGGTGGTACGGATCTATTTGAATGACTACACATGCAAGCTGCTAAAAAATAGGGACTTTATAATAACGCAATTTTTCATACGGTTGAAAAGATAGATCGAAAGGAATACATTAATATTTTCAGTGCTCTCTCATCAAATATTTAGGTACCTACCTACTCTACTCAAACAAAACCTCAATAACTAGGAACAGCTAATGATAACGTTATGAATCTTTTTAAATATACTTCATCATCATCATCATAATCAGCCTATTAATGTTCCCACTGCTGGGACACAGGCTTCCTCTCTGTGAGAGGGAGTGGGCCGTGATCTACCACGCGGGCCAAGTGCGGGTTGGTAAACGTCACATGTCTTCGAATTTTTTAGTTCTAAAACATGCCGGTTTCCCCACGATGTTTTTCTTCACCGTTTTGAGAGCAGTGGTAATGAAGTTATTTACACAAAGTAAAGCGCCTGCCTGGGTTCGAACCCACGACCTACAACTCGTAAGTTACCACTGGGCCACCACTGCTCTAAAAATATACTTACTTTCTCCAAACGGCATAATCTCTCCTTCTACTCAGGCGATGAGAAGAGAACATTTTTTAATAAAATTGTCCCTTAGTTTTATTTCCCCGAAAGTTCGCTACGTGTTTATGAGGTGGTTCACAGAAGTGTACAGCGCCGACCCCCGAGTAGGTACAGCAGTCTACAGCGCGGCGTGTCTGGCGGAGTTGTGGGCTCATAACCTACAACTATACGAAAGGATTTCTACCAAGGATTATCCATAAAACCGTATCTGTCGATCTCGACATCTCCACATACGCACCTAGTTAGCTGCAGATTTGGTTCCCACCACTAGCAAGACAGGAAATACCTAGTACTTAGGGAAACAAACTAACTATTATAGTTACGGCGAATTATTATGATAGGTTTGGAAAATTACCCTTCAGTCACAACACAATGCCTAAAGAAACATCATAATCATACCTTTCAGAGGATACATGTACAACATTTTGAATACTGTATGAAGCTTTATTACATTGCTGCATGAACCAAGTACCTTTTGTAATCATAGTTGAGTTTGATTTCGCTGAAAAGTCGATGCGTAAGCATCATAGGCAAAACATTCAGCTATTCTAGGGAATTAATAACGTTCGCGTTACGAAAAATACTAAATTTATAAAGGTTTGAAGTTTTTACGTAGAATTTCGTAATTTTTGGAAACGACATAGATCCCGATAGGTACTCATTATGTTAACAGTCTGTTTCCATAACAATAATATAATAAGTAGGGATGGGCCGAACGTGGTTTGAACCGAATACGAAATTCGGCCAAACATTCTGTGAATATAACAGTTCGGCCGAACTTCAACGACTGTCAAAAATCCACGTGCTTTCCGAGGCATGGAGGAGTCTTGGTATGTAAAGATAGCTTAACCTGGTGGATCGACCCGTGCGGCTTGTTATTACTTAGCCCGAGCTCCTCGTGTAGTTTAGATGTAAAAAATCTGATAATGTTTAGAATACATTAAATTGTTTATGTAACAACTAACAAACATTAAAAATTCTTATGATTTTATTTTAAAGAGTTGAGTTATTTATTTTCTGTCTTCGAATATTCGACATTTGAACCGTATTTCGACGGAATTCCGATGTTCGGTTTAAACCGCCGAAGTTCGTTTAGAACCGAATGTGAAACGTATTTCGTCCCATCCCTAATAATAAGTGTTTCGCTCTCTCAAATCATCGACCGATTTGGATGTAGTTACACGGCAGAATTTTCTACGATTAACTATAACAATATATATTCGTAATACCTAAAGATTCATTCAAATCGTCCCTACTATTCAAACAACTAAACCTTAATGACACCAGTTTTTAAATTAACATTCTGTTTTCTTTTCCGCAGGTTGGCAGCCAGCCCCATTCGGGGTGTCGGGCGCGGGGCCCAGCATGCCGCCGACGCGTGCAGGTAGCATGGAGCCGCTGCCGCCTGCGCACACACCCATCTTTGAGCACAAGAAGCATCGGCTGTCCCGCCTGCTGGATAAGCTGGCAGTCCAGCTCAACAACAATAACAACTACCCCACGCCATCCTGGCTGGTCCACGACACACCACAAGGGGGAGACGAGGACGTGCCCTTGGACCTCAGCGTGAAGTCGCCTCGCGAGACAACAGGACTTTTCAGCTGCCCCGCTTGTGGGCAAGAGTTCTCGATCTACGACCGGCTGGTGAAGCACATCGCATCCCGGCACCGGAGCAAGCCCGAGGGCGTACGCGCGTACGAGTGCGAGGTGTGCTACCGCAAGTTCGCGCGGTCCGACATGTTGACGCGGCACGCGCGCCTGCACAGCGGCGTAAAGCCTTACTCGTGTGCGTCCTGCGGGCAGGTGTTCTCGCGGTCCGACCACCTGGCCACGCACCAGCGCACGCACACGGGCGAGAAGCCCTACCGCTGTCCGTCGTGCCCGTACGCCGCGTGCCGCCGCGACATGATCACACGCCACATGCGCACGCACAACCGCCGCCCACAGCCTGCCTGAATTTACTACTCCATCATTACTCTACATTATTTGAGACTGATTTTTTCATTCCAAAGTTAAACTATTGTTTTAATTGGTGTTTTGTTAGTAAGAGCCCTCCAGAGGCGGCTTTCTGTAGTAGGTAAGACAAGACATATCTCATTGCTACGCAGAGTTGACTTGACTGCGATTGTGTGTTGCCAGTTTGCGATTTTATTTTCTATGCTGCAGCGATGTCAAATGAATCTGCTATGCGCAATGCGATGTGTCTATCTATAGACCTTTAAAATATATCTCGGTATTTTTGTTTTATTTTTACTTGTTTATTCCAATATGCAGAGATGATTGAAAAGTCTACTTGTTTCGGAATTCTTTTGTACAATGATGTTGTAATGTTATGATTCTGTGCCATTGATATTACTGCTTTGTAACATTTGCGCTGTTAAGTGATATGTATCTTTTAGAATAATTAATGTTATGCTTTTGACAAGTTACTTTTAAAAAACGGGCACGAACAAGAAAGTTTGTAATTTTTTGTGAAGACACCACACTTGCCTATACTGGGTGGAATTTCGCTATTGGTACAGTAGGGCGCACGTCATTGTAACACTACTTTGAGCTGGCCTAGTGTAGTACGCAGTTTCAATTTAGGAGGCCAGCTGATTTTGTTGCCACTCGTGCGGTCTACCGTATTAACTGCAGACGTTTCGCGTCCGGTAAAACAGAATACTACAGTGAAACATAGTTTTTTAATGTAAATAAGTAAAAAAAATATACAACTGGTTGTAGGCTCTAGCGATATCTCCACCAGTATAAGCAAAATCTAGCAGTTACGTGTAAAATAAGCATTTTTCTAATTAATTTAATCATACAAAGTTAAAGTTTCATCCTAGTTTTAAGATTGTTGTGATTTGTGAACCACTGGTTCTATTTAAACTTAAGTATTTATCTAACTTACTTTTCACTTCGCCTTTAAGACAAGTATTTAAAAAAATACTTAAGTAAAATATATTTAAAATTTTCTTTTTTAGTTACTATTCTTGTTGTGTTTTACATTCCGTTTTCGAAAATAAAACGATTACATTTTTGTTTAATTTTGCGATTTAAATTATTATGTAGGTTATAATGATATTGGATCACATAAAGACAACTGGGAAATGCCATGGATACCGTAAAATTTTAAGTTACAGCTTTATTGTTAAATATTTTTTAATTTCAATCATAAATATTCGGAGATGATGACGGAGCTTGTTGCCCACTTCCTCTTCCCAGCTAAAGCACTCTCGTAAACATCTCATAATTAGGTACCTAACTTAAATAACGGACCAGGAAGAGCAAAATCATTAACAAAAAGTTTTTTTTTTCATTAATGTACCATATTATTTCTAAGGTAAAGTTCAATATTTTTGTTATTTTGATTCGTTTGTTTTGACGTTTTTTCGTTTTCGTAAGTATTCGGTATGGTTTTGGTGTACGTATACCTAACTGTTTAATTAGATTATTAACCGTTGATGTGTGTTTTTCTTGTGTTATTACTGTATATAGCCTCGGTGTATGCAATACACGTTAGATTATTTATTTATTATTTTATTTTAACATTGTCTATTCTTAATGTTTGAATTAATTCTATTAATTCTATTTATTGTTTTTCTAGCGTGTTTTCTTCGGTGTTTGCTGTCAGTTGTGTTTACATTTTAAGACAACTCCTTTCTTCTGTTGTGTACAATTTAAATAGTTAACGAAGCGCTAAATAGACTAGTACCTATCCTCCATTTATTAATTAGACAATTAACGACTAAGAACGACAGTTATTGTATAATATTGTGGAAATTACTGCACTACACCTAGAGTTATTTTTTTAAAGTAAGTAATTAGATTACATTGCTTCTCATTACATTGCTATCTTGAAATAACAGAGTTTATATCGAAATAACGAAATTGTGAAACCCGTGATTTGTCCAATGTTATAATAAATGTAGTATAGGTACATATTACTTAGTCAAAACGCGTGTTTAACCATACATTTTTGACGCTTAAAACTTTTCTTAACTTTAATCAACGTTTATTAATAAGAGGGTATACTTAACAATAAAAAGACAAGTGACCTTATTATATTCGACTACTTAATGTTATTAATATCGGATTTTTTTAAACTCTGTATTAACTTTTGGAATAAGTATTTTACTAAATAAATTCAATCAAATGCTTTCAGTATCTATACTGACAATTACTGATTTTTTGCAACAATAATAATATTAAACGATTGAATTTATTGATGACCGGCTGACCCGACAGACAAGAAATAGTTACATATAAAACTCCCATCGAAATAAAATGACGGGTCAACTTTTCCCGAATTTGAAAATTTTTCAGGAAACTTTTCCAATTGATTTCTATAAAAATCTACTTCGGACTATTACGAACGGTCCAGACGTTCTCAAGTGATGCGCTTACCAACAAACATCATTTCATTTTTATTTATACAGGGTGTTACAAGACCCTTCACGAAGCCGTCATCGATCTGCGCATCCCGCACATCAAACTAAATAAACAATAAGTCATCATAATCAACGTACTTATAATGTTCCCACTACTGGGACACAGGCCTCTTTTCTGTGAGAGCATCTAGATTTTTTTTTGAGGCGGGGCAAAAATTGCCTCCCTCCGCCAATCCATTATGGGGGATGTGAGCCCGCGAAATTAAAATAATTCTCGAAATGAAAATGTTGGCAGCAAAATATTAATCAAAATCGATCGATATTCGTCAATCCAACAGGGGTACAAAAACTATTGTAAAAAAAACACTACAAAGTGAAAAATAACTTTATTTTCGGAAGTCGGTGTCTTTGGATTTGAATTTTAGATTTTTGCCACTTCCCAAAATTTAAGTTATTTTTCACTCTGTAGTGTTTTTTTTGGTGGAAGTCTTATTATTTTTTTGTAAAAAGTTTTAATTTTTCACTTTTTAGTTGTGGTACCTACCCTACACAAATTCGAATACCATTACCTGCTATGCAAATAACAGTGACATGAAGTTATCATCATAATAATATCATCTATCCAACTATCCAAATAAGGGACCCCATATACCTACATTTTATTAACTTTGCTTGGATAGTTTTTTGAGTTAGCTTCAAGAATACGTATTTTTCCCACTTAGTTTATATGGATGATATATGATGATAACTTCATGTCACTGTTATTTCACCTCGGGAGCATACCCTTTCAAACAAAAAAACAATTTTCAAAATCGAACCACAATTGACGGAGAAATCGACAAATAATCGACAATACGAAAGAAAAAAAAACTTATGCGACGAACATAATTATAACCTCCTCCTTTTTGAAAGTCGGTTAAAAAGAAAGAAATCGAAAGATTATATATTATGTGCTGCGCGTCTCATTTATTTCAAAGTTGCGAAGTGTTGGTGCTACGCTTGAATTTGTGAGAGTAACTGTTGTTACTCCATTTTTATCCGTAAGTTGAGCGTAACTTTTACTCCATGTTTATCAGTTTACCAACCTTTCCCACTGCTGGGCAAAGATCTCCCAGGTACTTGTCTACTGCCTTTTCCGGCCAAACAGCTTCCGTCTTCAGTTAGTTACATGTAAATAAATCCCTCCACTCATAAAGCCTGCAACCTAATAGCGTAACAAACTTTCAATGACAATCTAAATGATTTTGACGGATATTGCCAACCCATTGCTTCTTATGTTCGAAAAATTGCTTGTACAGCAACGTATAAAACGCAATGAATGTTGTTGAACTGTCAAAATTAAAGCCATATTGCTACTGTAAGGCTGCCTGTCCACTCGAGCGGAGAGGAGAGGAGCGAAGATGTGCCAATATTAACCAACAGAATCGCAACTCTGGAGCGGAGTTTAGATTCTAGTACAGTAAAGTAAACATTTATTTCAGAAAATCATCCATATTTTACACACATTTTAAGAACAACTAAAAATAAATAAATAAAAAAAATCATCATAAAAGGCATCATACTTTGTAATACCTACATTATTTCTAAGATTTATACTGTATTTTACCAATTTTTATTTTTTTATTAAAATTAATTTATTTATTTATTGGTTAATATTGGCACATCTCCGCTCCTCTCCTCTCCTCTCCGCTCCACAGGACAGGCAGCCTTAGTCTGTTACGTTTTTCCACCGCTGTTTCATGCCATGCTTATGTTTTACGTTTTGCATTTTAAGGTTTTCTTACTACTTCTCCTTTTTTTTACTTCTTGTTCTTATACTTTCTTCTTTTTCTTCTTCATTGTTGTTGTGTTTTTCTTATCCATATGTTACTAATTTTCAGCAGATCTACCAACCCACGAATATATTTTATACTGGGATGCATTTCTTGGATAAATAGCTATTCGCTAAACTTTTTTATCACGCTGAAAGTGCGCACTCTTTGTCTAAGATGGAAGTTTAAAGGCTCACGCAGACGGCACCCGTAATTGTTCTATGATGTTTTCTTAGAAATTGTTTTATTAAAGTCGGGTCGCGCCCGTATGCGCGAGCCTTAAAAAATCGGGCTGTCTTTGGGGACTGCCGATAGAAGAGAAAACTAAGTAACTTTTTGATTCTCGCGTTGATGTCTTTCGTTTGAGCGTTAGAAAGAAAGAAAAAGTATTTATTGAGACAAGCACAGGAGATCACAAACTAAACTAAGACACATTGAGACATAAATAAAAATCAAAAACAATAAAAAATATAAAATTAAAATAGAAGCAGTCCTGTGCGAGGCCAAAAGGCTCCTATCTCAGCATGATGCTGCGACATTTAATAATAAATGTAGGTGACGATGACGCAAGTTCCATGATTTTTGTTCACCCAAAAAGTGCTCCGCGTTGATGTCTTTTGTTGGAGCGTTAGGTAACGATGACGTGAGTTCCATGATTTTTGTACACCTAAAAAGTGCTCAAAGTGCCTAAAGATATTTTCACTTCAAAAATTAAAGTAGGTACCTACCTAAAAAGTTTTGATGAATTTTTATTGTTATATATTTAGATTTAAAGGCTTTTTCTGTTTTGAACTTTACGGTTTTTGTAGTTCACGTTTTAGTGTTGCTCTTGACTTGCGGGTTGACCATTACGGGCAACCCATAGGTTCCAATAATTCCAATAACGCTTTTTAAATCTCAAGACTCCTGTAAGGTGATACGAGTTGACAGTAAACTGGGTGTGGAATACAGAAACCCCTCGACCGACCCCTTTATTGTCGATATATTATCTAGTTAGCCTACACTTTCGATAAATCATTCACAAGTTCCGTTTGCGGTACACTCAACCGTCCAATTTGACATTGACAGCGCCTATGTTTCGTTGGCGGTAGCAGTAGGGCTGTGCCGTAGCTCCACTACGTAGTCTGTTCGTAGACTGCTACGCTGACCGTGTCAGGGGTTACTGAATTCTGACGTGCGGATAACTATATATACGGTCATCGTCACGCGTCAACAAAAAACGATGCACACTGTTAGGTACTTTTATTTTACTTTGTAGGTATATCGAATAATTTTGTGTCAATTTACTTAGTATTGTATTTCAACATTTCATATAAATGTAATATTTAGTTATTATTATAGATTAAAATTAAAAGAATATCAACGCTAAGGGTTAGGCGTTAACATTCTTTTAATTTTACTTCTCTTCCGACTTTAAGGGTACACTAGTCGACGGCTCGCACTCGTTGGTGGGCGTACTAATATGCATGCTAATTAGTCTTATTATTTATTTAGATTTATATAATTTGTATTTATGTATTTATCTATTGTTTTTTGTGTAATAGGTAATGATTTATAAAGCAAACGAGCGCGTAAAATTTCTTGAACAGACGTTAGGTCGTATAGATATTATAAAAAAACTTCTGAATGTATTTACTTAAAATAAAATTATTTGAACTATTGATTAAATTATCCTATCCCTGAACAGTTTCTATTTCACCATCACACACGCTATTTCTTACTACATAAGTTATTTATGCACGCTCAAGGATAAGTTAAAATTAGTGTTGAAATATGGAAGTTTCAACGCTCATAACTTGCAAACTAATAATTTTTATTTTCCAAATCTACGTACATACAGGGCTATTAATGACAACACGAAAGGATATAATTTTTAATTTTGAACGTACCTACACGACGTACGTCAAACAGACGAGTAATCACTATACTACGTTTGTATCGAAGAATGATCGACTAGAGTACCCTTAATTATGTTAAAAAATGTGGGTGTACTAGGTACACCTCTGCCCAACCCTTCGGGGAAATAAGGCGTGATGTGATGAAATATGAAGGTCAAAAATTAAGATTTAAATAACTGAAGTGTTCATTGACTTTAGTCGCTGACTGTACCTTCCATCTTATTTTGTCTATCTTTTGGTTATTTACTTAAAGTTTTTTTTTTCTCTAGGTACAGTCAACTGCGCGTCAGCGGTAACCCTTTGACTTTGAGTTGGCCTAGAAATGAAATGAAATTGAAATGAAATGCTGTTTTTCTTTTCTCGTAAATATTCTCGTTCTTTTTTTTTATACTTTTGACACTAATCTACATGATCTTCTTCACATCTGACCAAGATTATCTCTGGACTTTAAAAGACACTGTGCTTTGTGTCGCCCTTTCTTCTCAGAGTAGTTGGATAGGAACAATACAATACAATACAATACAATACAATTTATTCAAAACTTTTTACAAAAAAAGAACAACCGACTTCCAAAAAAGACACTACAAAGTCAAAAATAACTTTAATTTCGGAAGTCGGTGTATTTGGTTTTGAACTTTCGTTTTTTGCCACCGACTTCCGAAATTAAAGTTATTTTTGACTTTGTAGTGTCTTTTTTGGAAGTCGGTTGTTCTTTTTTTGTAAAAAGTTTTTATTTTGCACTTTTTAGTTGTGGTACCTACCCCATACAAATTCGAATACCACTAACCTGCTAAAATAACAGTGATTGGAAGTTATCATTATATCATCCATATAAACTAAGTGGGAAAAATACGTATTATTGAAGCTAACTCAAAAACTATCCAAGTAAAGTTAATAAAATTAATATGGGACCACCTCGGGAGCATACCCTTTCAAACAAAAAAACAATTTTCAAAATCGGTCCATAATTGACGGAGAAATCGCGTAACAAACATACAAAAAAAAAAAAAAAAAAAAAAACATACAGACGAATTGAGAACCTCCTCCTTTTGGAAGTCGGTTAAAAAATAAAAATTGGTAAAATACAGTATAAATCTTAGAAATAATGCGCTGACGCTGACTTCATCTAGTTTTTTTTTTTTAATATGATTGACGTGTATAATTGTTTGTACAAACCTACTTACTTACAGAAATGAAATCATTTATCACTTGATACTTGTAATTGTACCACATAGTAGATCTTATGAATTCATGGTTTATGGTTACAGTTTGCGCGTCGATATCATGTCACCCACTATTTTTTTTAAAGTACTTTTATTTTTTTATGTATTACCTATTTTTATTTAAAGACTCTGGTGGAAAAATTTCTATGAAATTATTTCGGAAATCGCCTGTTTGCTGGCCTATATACTGTGTGCTACAATTCTTTTTTTGTTTTCCGTGCCTCGTATAAAATTGCAAAGGTCAAACAAATGATTTGAAGTTTGCTGTTTTATTTAAATCCCTTACCGTCATTTTTTTTTTCTTTTTTGTACCTACCTCAACGCAATCCTTTGCTACGCAACAGTGCATATGGGTGAGGGTCCAGTAAAAAAGCATGTTTTAAAATAATTTGATCATAACTACCTATGACTTTCCTTAAAAGGAATTTAAATAATGGTTTTCTATAGACTTTTATGTTATTTTGTATTTTAATGTATCGATATTTTAGGTAAGGTTGACAGATATTTTAAATTTAAGTTTTAGACTTCTAAAGTAATGGTTTGATGAGTCTTTGCTGTATCAGAAAACGTACCTAAGTACTGAAGCGTGTATTATACTTAAGGTGAAACAATTTGATATTTTTTCCATACAAACTTCGGAGGGGTTTTACTCCACTGTTTGACATCGTACATTCAAAGTTAAACATGATATCGTTAGGTCTCATTATTAAAATTGTCTGTACGGAAGCAGAATAGTAAAATAAAAAGCCATTAAAAAGTTATGAGCCAACAAAGATTCGTTTTTCTTGCTAATTTTAACGCAACTTTGGGCGTAAATAAGTAATACAAGAAGTGTGAAATCTCGAAAACAAAATCCGTACCGACACAGAAAAAGTATCGAAGTTTTCAATAAATTTTATTTGTAATTGATTTTTGCAGTGGTTTTTTCAGAAAAACCTTTTTTCCAAAGGTCTTTTCAAAATTTTTGATGCACTCGTTTTACTAAAATTGGTCGGTACGGTGTTTCTGTGCGAGCGAACTATACGTTGTCCATGTAGACCAGCTTCTAACTGCTCATCACTGATACTATCTCGGTCGGACACGATGCCAGGTGAGACAGCGTGGTTTTTGGCCATGCCCACCATTGAGTTCGAGCCCGCGACTAGTTCCACCTTAAATTATAATATCTACCCGATAAGTCACAAATACACAGAGGGGAAGGGTGAAAAAAATAACAGTTTGTCTCAAATTCCGGTGGCATCGTGCGGTTAAAGAAGTGCAGACTTATTCGATGTTATAATTGAAAGAAAGTAAATACCTACTTAAGTAGTACATTTTTTTTAAATTGGAATTCGTTTTCACGCATTTACGGTGCGTCTTTGTTTTCTGATCCTTCTAAATACTTATGTAGCTAAGTAAGCTTTGCGCCAGCGTACGCGTTGATTTTCCAGTGGTCTTAAAAATTTTGTGATCATAAAAATCATTTGTTTGCTTATAATGTTGCAAGCGCTCGCGCTCTAACGCGCGCTAAGTACGCTTTCTATTTGGTATTTGTTTTGATTTGATGAATCCAAAACTTTTTTTCCAAAAGCGTAGTAAGTAGATACGTAAGATAGTTACGCAATTCGTTAGGACTACTTTAGAGTCAAATAGTGTGTTAGTTGTTATTAAAAATATTAAATTAAAATTACAAGATAAGTTTTACTGTGATAAAAAAAAATATTTTTGTTTTCAAACTACTGTGTTTGGCAATATTTATTGTCGTAGGATTTAAGAAATAAATGGATGTAGAAATGGTGTCGTTTAATTTTTTTACTTAACATGTGAATCTCTGCCTGTAGCTAATTACTATAAATACTTTATTTATTGTTACATTTACCACGTTCTGTATGGGAAAAATATATTTATAAGCTTGCCCCCTAGTTATTACATAAGACGTGCGTGTACTAAGTTAGGTACCTACCGTGATGTTTTATGATAATTCGATAGGTATATTTCTACAATATTTAAAGTTCTCGCAGTTGTAGCCCGGAAATTAATTTTTTTTTACGTTTTTTGTTTCATTTTCATTTACTTAAATTATGCAATAAATAAATAATAATAATAAGATTACAATTAAGATTAATAATTATAATTATTAATGTTAACTGTAATCTTAATTGTAAAAAACGTAAAACAAATAATTTCCGGGCTATAACTTAACCCGGATATTATAATTTTCTTACGTTTTTTGCAATTTTCAGGTCAGTCGTGTCAGGTTGTATCTTGATCAAAATATGATTCCAGACGTTGTATTTATAGATTATAATCATTAAAATCATTAATAAGTACAATACATCTTTCTAAGTTAGATTTTGTTCCTTAAGAACTTTTCCATAAAAAAGTTCTTAATTAGATAGCTGGTCAGTAGGTACTCCAAGCACAAGCAGCAAGCTGTGCAGTAGTGTGCAGTACATAATGTAATTCTAGGTATAGATGTAGGCAATTAGCCATGATTAGACTCAAACTCTGGTCAGAAATCCTAGCCAAACGCGATTAACTGAAGACATAATAAATACCTAGCTACCTCAACTCAGCCTACCTATCTCAGTTCACTGCTGGACAAAGGCCTCTGATCTCCCAGGCTGTACCACAAGTTGTGGTCCACAACACCCTGTCTGGGTCGCGTCTCACACTACGCTTGCCGATACGCGGTCTCCACACCAGGACTCGTCTGCTCCACCGGCCATCGGTCCTTCGACAAACATGGCCAGCACACTACCACTTCAGCTTGCTTAATTAACTCTGCAAGCTATTTTATTTTATTTATTAGGGACAAAAATACAGTTACATGTTAAGGCAATACAATGAGATTCTTAAAATAAATAGTTAAACATTATAGGTAACCCACACTATTGTCCACGGATTAATCAAATATGTGAAAAACGATTGTTCCAAGTTATTTGAATTGTAACTTAAAGTTTTGATGCTAATGAAGTTATAGCGAGAGTTTTGAATTTTTGATTAGAGAAAAAGAAAATGTCTAGGTATGTCCATGAAGTGTGCGTTATAAGTTTCCACAAGGCGACGAAGAAGTACTCGCGCCCCGGCATTGGTCTAATCGTGACATAGGCGGGGCACGCGAGTCCCACGTCTGATTGCATTTCTGGGTACCGTGTAACATAGGTACTTTATTTGTAATTTCAGTGCAGTCAAATCTATTGTGGCACAAACCATGCAGCATCATTGCATCCAAAAGTAGGTAATCGTCTAGATTGTAAACTTAGCATGTTGTACTTACGAAATAAATGTGTGTAGTGAATTTTCGAATGATAACATTTGTAGTTCATGCCACGTAAGAATGTTTTCTGTACCTAACATTTCTAATTTGTCATTATTTTTGAGGTAATATGGATTCCAAATAGGTACGGCGTATTTAAGTTGAGAGAGCGTATTAAAGACCTATAGGTACAACATCAAAAAAGTAGAGGGTCGCACAAAGTCCTTTGAGGAGCTCATGACGGAGCCATACATTTGAAAAGCCTTATTTATTATACTATCAATGTGCAGGTTGAAATGATAACACGAGTCCATAATACCTAACGCAAGGTCCTCGACAAACTTGACCGTCTTCTCAATAACTGCATTCGATTTGTTTTCAATCTGCGTAAATATGATCATGTTTCTGCGCATCAGTCACTTCTAAAGTGGTTGCCCATACGCCAGCGCAGAGAGCAAAGGGCGCTGACCACCTTGTTTTCATTTCTTGACTCTCCCACTTCCCCTAGTTATCTAGCCCCCCACTTTCAGTACATTTGTGACAACCACAGTCAAAATTTACGGTCATCAAATAATCGCGTTCTTCAATGAGCTCACCGCACAGACTTCATTCATTCTTCCTTCTTTGTTCAGTCTATCTCTTTGTGGAATGCGCTTCCCCAGGAAATCAGGATGGCAACCAACAGATTATCCTTTAAAGTTAAAGTTCGCGAGCACATTCGTAAGAAGCTGGCAGTATCATCACAACGTTAATGTTTTCCCATTGTTTGTCTTATTTGTTTTAATATATTCGTGTATTTATGTATATTTATTTGTACTTATATTTATATATAATAAGGCATACCTATATGTATTATATTTATAGTTTGTAATAAGTATACGTGTTTCTTATAACTTAAATAAAATAATATAGCTATCCTCAATTTTTCGTAAATTGCACCTACCACTGTTTGTCTCTGCATCACCCTAAGGTTGACAGGTAGAAAATGCCTATGGCATTAATAAGTCCGCCTTTGTACATTTCTGTGCTTGAAGTATTAAATGAACAAGGTCGCGAACGGAATCTACTACATTTAAAGTGATGATTATTGATGGAGTAAATAAAATTAATTTTATTCTTATTCTTTGTAAATGATACACTATGACATTTAGGGAGACTAAGAAAGAGCTTGTTCTCTTTGCAATAGTTGTTAAGTCTGGTAAGATCCTCTTGGAGGAGTCGGCAGTCTTGGATATTTTTGCATGATTTATATATTTTTATATCATCTGCATACATTAAGAAACGAGCACTAATGAAACATATTGTTTTAACACTTTCGACTCCACCCATTTTCATCGAGCTCATACGACATGCCGCAATACATATTGTAAGTGGAAGTGGACCCCCCGGGAGGGTTCCCGGCATTACGTTGATGGTCAACGGCATTAGGATTAAAACAGTGTTATAAAACATTATAAAACGAAGTGAAATAGTGTTTTCTGAGGGTTTTCTCGCTATACGAGTTTCCAACCTTTTCAATTTTTGAGCCCTCCGCAAGTCCTCCCGGCATCCCATATGCGACTAGGTGAACCCTCCATGGCACTGAACGTGTTAATGTCATTGATGTACACTATTTATAATAAAAAGAAAAGGTCCTAAAATGGATCCTTGAGGAACTCCAGAATTTACAATAAGGGCTTGAGATTCGTAGCCATTAATAACGACTTTTTGAGTCCTGTTAAAAATATATGAGACAAACCAACGCAGCAAGTTCCCACGAATTCCGTTAAAGGCCAGCTTTTCCAAATGTCGGTAGTTAGCTGCATAATTAGCAACCCAGGTTAATAATCCATGTCAAACTCAACAGGTCTTCAGTAAGCTGCTGAAGGGTTCAGTAATACCATCCTAGTTAGAAGCATCATAAGACCCTGGTCGATACTCCAAGCTAAACGCGACAGGACTACTATTCACTCAAGAGTTTGGGAATACCAGCCTAGTAATCTGCCTGATTAGACTCTGGGTCTCTGGTCAATACACCAAACCAAACCTAGGTCTGCTATTAACTGAAGATTTCAGGAATACCATCCCAGTTAACTGCTTGTTTAGACAGGACAATACACCAAGGTATGGAGTAGGTAATTCCAATGTTCTGACCGTATCATCAGACCTTGATGTCAATTGGTACACTAAACCTATCATTCATAATTTCATTTCTCGAGGACCTTTCCGCCAATATTATGAGAACCTGCCCCCTAATTACGTAAAGCACGATCAATTTTAAATTGAAATGAATTGAAAAAGATTACTAGTCCAGTGCTTCATAAGTTGCTTCATAAGTTCGACAAAAAAAATTGAGCAGATTTTTTTTTCGAACTTATGAAGCAATGGAATAGCAATTTATTTCAATTTAAAATTGATCGTGCATTACGTAATTAGGGTACCTTCTGGTCACGTGATGCCATGATGGTAACAGTCGGAAAGTCTGCCTGCCTAGCGTTTTATCCAACTATGTTGGGATCGGCTTCCAGTCTAACCGGATGCAGGTGAATACCATTATTTAAGAACGGTTAAGCGGATTAAGTTACTAGATATACATCGTCTATTGTATTTTATGATGGATTTCCGCAAAGTCACGCCTGAGTCAATTAACTACCATTATTTTACATGGAGCAACTGACTATTTTTACCTCCACAACCCAATTCCTGGATATCATGATAGCATTTGGTAAGACTGGTTTACAAGTAATACCATTACAGTTAGCTGCATGATTAGTCAGTCGGTCTGGTGATTTGGTTCATACTCAAAGTGCTAGCCAAAGAGTACTCTATTTTAGGGGGTGACAGTTTCTTAGATTGGCATGGATCAAACGGTGGTGGCTCCATCTACAAGTTGTATCTAAAACTTTAGGTTTAATTAGTAAGTATAGCATCTCAACAGATGTCACTATAAAAAACTTTTCTCAGAATATGAGGAGAGTCGCTGCGCAGTCAGTACCTAACGAATTCATGGGTCAGCGGGGGTGAGGGGTGAGGTACTGCGCAGCGAGAAGCTAACTTCCGAGCCGCCATTAAGTTTGAATCGAACTGTACGCCAGCCAGTATTGCACAGTATCGGCGAATATACCTCTCTATCTATCTATAGGTAGCTATAGACGGGTTTCGAATACAAATTGTGGACGACGCCACTGCGCTTGTTTGTATGAATTGAAATGACTTCGCCCGCTCTGGGCGGAGCGGAAGGACGTGTCAGACTCTTACTGACTAAAGCCCACCCGTGTTCGTTGCCAGGGGCCACGGTCTCCCCTTAGGACTTCCCGCAACCCCGGCAGGCATCGGCCCTAGCATATAATAATTGTAGTCTGTGGCTGTTGCCCTAGCGGACCCCGTCAATTTTGCTGACATCTCTTCGAGGCGCGCGTGGAAGAAGTTTAAGGCTAATATTATAAATATATTATATTATAATATTAACCAATAGAATCTTAACTTAGGATCACTGATCCAAACTCAGGGGCGGAGTAAAGATTCTATTGGTTATTGGCACATCTCCGCTCCAGTGGACAGGCAGCCTAAGGGTCTTGTACATGGGTTAAGAGTACTTTTTAACTTGTATAACTTTACCCGTTAAAAAGTACTCTTAACCCATGTACAAGACCCTTAAACTTCTTTCATCAGACTTGCCAGTATACTATAGTAGTCTTTGCATCAGACCTTAGTTTCTCTATGATAGAAATATACCCTGAGCCTGTGCCTTGGTGGCTCCACTTTCAGCTATTGAGGAGGAGTTCCAGATAATACTGGCTGTATTACCTTCTGGATCCATTCATCATGATAATGTCTTGTTAGAACTGTAAAAGGTGAGAAAATCAAAAACTATTTTTTTTCACTACAGATTTTATTATTCGCAAATGTGTTTAAAAACATCAATTACAATAATGATTATAATGTTTGAACTTAAAATACGAGCAATGATGTTTACCACACATTCTTTGTAAACCTGTATCCTAATTACGTAATCCGCGATCAATCGGAATTTGAATCGTTTTGAAACAGATTACAAATCCATTGGTTCATAACTTCGTAAAAAAAAACTGCTCAACAACGTAAATAAGGCAATGAATATTGTTGAACTGTCAAAATGAAACAGATTAGTCGGAATCGTTTACGAAAATGTGTTGCGTAGATAAATAGCTGATTGACTTCATCGTAAATTCGTAATAGTTCAATGGATCAGAAGCCTAATTGCGTAACACACGATTAATTGCAATCTGTTTAATTTGACAGTTCAACAACATTCATTGCGTAATGTATGTTGTTGTTGTTGGGTGAGCAGATAATTTTTTAGAACATAATGAAGCCATGGATTAGCAATCTGTTTCAAAACGATTCAGAACGATCCGAATGATCGTTTGTTACGCAATGAGGATACAGGTGGTTGCATGCTGCTTGATGAAACATTGGGCTATTGCCTTAGCATTCATCATACATATCACAAAAGAATTATCATTAAAATCTGTTTACCCTACTCGCAACATAAAATGAAAGTGCGTAAATCTGCTATTCCTGCATCAGATACTAACCACATATTAAAAGAATTCCCACATATTAAAGGTATACTGATTACCCGAAAGGCCTACCGTCAAAGAAATTCTGTAATTCGTAAGCAAAAAAATCCAGAATAGCCTGGGTTAATCTGGACTATTTCTTGGGCTATTTCTACTAATACTAGGTTATTAATTACTGGTATGTATTACAATATTGAAATGAGTACCATATATTGGCAACTTACAATGTAAGAATTAAGTAATTATTCTTAATATACTAGGCTCAATTACTGACTGTTCTTCATGAAAATTCAGAATCTAATACCTTATTAACAATAGTGATAAATACACACATAATTTTATTATTAAATTATTTTATGAGTTAAGTAGTGTAATCAGTACATAAAACCAGGTTTTAATTTTTAGGGCTCCATCAAATATTTCTTTTCCCATAATGGTTCCGTCGCCAAAAAAGTTTGAGAACCGCTGGACTAGTCTATTTCCTCAGTGTTCATTAATGAAGCAATTTCTTGATAAGTATGCATTCAGGCCAGTCCATTAAGACAAATCCTTAAACCGTTTGGGGGGGGCACAGGGGCACGTGCCCCCGCCCCCTCAACGGTTTAAATCCCTGGATCCGCCCTTGATCAGTACTGTCATCCAGTGAGTATGCACACAACAAATACAATTCTTTTCTATTTGTTAGTATTCCCGAATTTTCGGAAACCATTTATTTATACGGAGTGACAACAACTTAAATTGTATTATTATAGAAACAAATACCACCAATTTTTTAACATTTTCCATGAGACGTAATGTCTTGAATTTAAGCCCGGAGTGGGTTCATCATCACAATAGTTCAAAGGTTTTAGCCAAATCAGTATTTTTGCTTGTGACTTATCCTAAACAGGGTATAACAATAATTACCATTTTAAATGATTACCCTTTGTGTTTAATATTTAATATATCACCAAAAGGTATTTTTATAAAAATCTAGGTAGACTTATGTGCACTATTGCACTAATATAAATAGACATTCATAATTATTTTCAAAAATTTTAATTAGTTGTGTAATTTTTGATTACTAGGCATAAACAATGTTGCAATAACTAGTAATCCTATTAACCTCTCCTACTCAGCTTAATATGTGGAAGGAGTGGGTTGACTACAATAGTACAATGGGAAAGTCTCAAACAACCTGTTGTTGGACTCCACCATAGGCCTATATCGTTTAAGTACACAATAAATAATTCTTAAATCTAGTTTAAACAGTCTTTCATTTCCAATAGGCCATTGGAGGCCTTAATTTTAATCACAATCAGTAATCAGTCCTCGGTTTGCTTGCACAACACTCTTAGAATATACCATACAGAATGGTGTTCTCAAACAGTGTTGGGTTCATTCCAACTCTATTATTGTCATGCACAAGCTTCCTTTTCTCAATAACCACAAATGGTACTACTGGTAAAGCAGTGCCATTTGGGGCCCTATTTTAAAATCTTCGTGCCTTGACTCGTTTGCGAATGTAACGCTCAGGGTTATCATCTTCAAGTACTTTTCCAGCACTTCGCAGTGGAATCCAAAAGTCCAATTTCAGATCGCGGGCAAGTCCCGGTGGCATATTCTTGAAGAAGCATTGGCCAGTAACAGATGCTGCAAGTATCTTTGCAGCATTAATCAGCAGCGAGTTTTTCCACGAGGAAGCATAAGTCAGTCGCATGGAGGACAGAGCAGCAGTTGAGCATACCATTGGAAACAAGGTCTTGTGACGTCGGAGATCAGTAAATGATATTCCTTGCGGCTCTCGGTTCAAGTAAAATTCTAGTGTACCATGAAACATATCCACCATGACACCAATGATAGTTCCCTTGCAGAAGCCAGGGCAGTCGTCAATTACCACTCCATTTTGGCAAATAGCCCCAGTATATGACAATCCGTAAGAGTTTTCATTAGCACCGAGACAAGTTGTGTAGTCACGTATGGCATCAGCTACAGCCTTGGTACCAAGCCCCACCATGATATCGGTTCCATATGGCTGAGTAAGCATCTTAATTTCCCAGTAATAGTGCACATTGTGCTTTATGCCAATATTTCCTTTGGCAATAGCAGTTCCTGAACTATAGAATGGATGAAAGACTACCTGCTTTTTATCTTGATACAAATCCACCCACTTAGGAGCGCGCCGACGTGCCTCCCAACGCCATTTTACAATGTCTAATTCTTCACCACAGCCGCAGTCTGGATCCCCCGGCTCCGTCTCGCTGTCTCCGTTCCAACAACGGCAAAATGGTTCCGGCATAGTCTCGTTCACCGGCGGCGCTTTTTGTTTAGATTGATTCTCAGCCATTTTGATGCGATTGAAGACACAAGTTGTTAATCGCCTCTTGCACAAGTGCACGGTGCTGGAGTAGACTGACCACTGGACCACTGCGCGACGCGACGCACCGCCCCGCACCGGACGAGGTCGCCGGGTGCCGGGTCAGAGCAGTGAGGGGTAGTGTGGGGAGAGCGGCAAGGCTCGGTGCATGAAAGGGGTGCAGGGTAGAAAAATCAATAGTCCAACGGCAACGACTGTAAACAAGTTTGGGGTTCACATTTCACATTCAGAATCAATCAATAATAACACTCGCTGCAACTTCGTCTCCGTCTTCGTGTCTTCGTCAAAACCAAAACTGTCAAACAATCAAAATCAAACAAGTCACTACTGACATTTGCAGTGCTGTCAAAACAAAAGTGCAATATAATTTTGTCAAATTCTGAGATTATCATTCTCATTTTATCGATAGATAAATTGTGAAAGTAGTCGAAGTTTTTTATTCTACTTATAATAAAATTATTTCAAGAATCTAAAAACGTTTTGGGATCTTGCTACTACCACCATGAATTAATATTAGAATATACTCTGTGACTACCACAAACCTCCACAATGGTATATTGCACAGAGCACTATTAATTAATACTTGAAAGATTTTAGACGTGTTTAGTATTAATTAATCTGTGGTGTTTAGGCATTGGCAACCCTGCCCAAATCAACGTTTGGTGCTGCCACCCAGAGGTTGATGGATAAACGGAAGCTCCCTTTCTTTTCTTTTTTTTATTCCTGCAATGCGTATGGTAGTCCCATCGATTCGTACCCTGAATACACAATGCTGCGGATTCCATTTGGGCCATCAACCCAGCAGAATTTTTGCATCATCACATCACCATTGGATCAGAATTATAGGGAATGTGATGTGCCAGTGCCCCGGTATCAAGCCGGTTCAACCTCAAGACCCCAAACAGATCATTTAGATGAAAGAAAGAAAAGAAAGAAAAATTGTTTATTCTGTACAAACTAGATGAGATTCTTATGTCCTTACTTTAAATGTTGGAATGGAATAGAGATTTCAACATTGTTTTTACCCGACTGTCCCAGAAGGAGGGTAATGTTTTTATTTGAATATTTTGCCAGTGCAAACGCACAGGAAAACGCCTGCTACATGGTCGCCAACCACGTCCCCGACAGAGGTGACCTTGGTTGGCGACCGGCAAAACTGTGTCAAACGCCTGCTACACCGTCGCCAACCGCGTCCCCGACAGAGGTGACTTTGGTTGTCGATCGGAAAAGTTGTTCAACGTTTGGTCGTCATCATCTACACGGTTGTAAACCACCAAGGTTACCTCTGTCGGGCGGGACGCGGTTGGCGACCGTGTAGCAAGCGTTTAAGGGGGATTCACTAAGGTAGCCCGCACTGAACATATAGAGTTGTATTGATTATTTTAATTAAAATAATTCTATAAATACACTAGCTGCCCACCCCGGCTTCGCACGGGTAGCAGTAAGTACTTATCTACGGCGAAACTACCTATCTACCTACTCTGCCCTACACTGCCCGACCTACCTACCCTACAGTGCCCGACCTACCTACCCTACAGTGCCCGACCTACCTACCTACCCTGCCCTACCTCCCTACCCTACCCTGCCCGACCTACCTACCTACCCTACCTACCTACCTTCAACTATCTTCCTATCTACTAACCCTGCCCTACCTACCTACCCTATCCTGCCCGACCTACCTACCTACCCTACCTACCTATCTACCCTACCTACCTACCTACCCTACCTACATACCTACCTATAGACGCCTGACGGGAATAAGTGATCGAGTGGTAACTGATCAATTATCGACCGCCAAGAGAAGAAAATGATTAAAGTACTAATATCGCTATAAAAAAATAGGGGTTGGTGGTAGAAGGGTGAAAATTTAGGGTCGTATGTATTTTTTAATGCCAAATCATAAAAAAATTACAATAAAAAAAATTGTCCAAAAAAAGAGAAAAAAAAACTTGGGGTGGACTACCCTTATAACTAAGGGGTACAAAAAATAGTTTACATCCTATTCTCATAACTACCAAATATACACAAAAACTTTCATAAAAATCGGTCAAGCTGTTTCGGAGGAGTTTGGCAACAAACACCGTGACACGAGAATTTTATATATTAGATATTTATTACGGTCCTGGACTCCTGGGGCCATATTATGACGTGATATAGCTATAATTGTTCCAGTGTCAGATAGAGATGGAGCTATACAGGCCGATTATAGTTATGCCTTTTTCACAATGGAACAATGATAGCACGTCATAGTATGGCCCCTGGATCATATATTATTCGATAATTTATTATTGCATCTCGCGTTTCGCTTTGAATGCGATAGGTTTTATTTTGGCCATTCATATAAAAAGAGGACTATTCTAACTGCGTCGATTTATACAAAGAAGCTTATGAATTAATATAGAGTACCTACGATGCAAGACGATTTTTGGCAATAGGAGTTCGGTACCTATTATGTCTGATGTCATAGAATGCACAGAAGCTTTAGACTATAGAGACTGCAAAATGCGAAAAAAAATTAGGATCTCGCCTCGAATAGGTGTTATAGTGTTAGGCGTTTTCTTTTTTCTTTACATCTGAATGTTTTTACACCTTTATATTATTTTGAAGCCAGAGAATGGAAGTGGAAATACACCCCCTTGCACCCCGTTCTGCAAAACATTATCTAACACAATGGGTGGTGAAATTGCGGGGCAGAGATCGGCAACCCGCGGCCCGTCATGAAAATATAATAACCGGCACAGCAGCAAAGATCATTAGATTTGACCCCTACCGCATCAAAAGGTAGACGCGTTTCCGTTTCGTTTTGATATCTCTGACACACATTGACGCAGTGACTACACTTACTTGTTTGTCATGGAAATGTTATCTCACTATGAACAGTTTTCTTGTGATTGAGTACTGTGAGGGAAAATCGAGCGATTTAGATCTTTGGAGGGCAGGGTTTGATTTATGGTGTCAACAACGCTCTCTAGGAAACCACGTCACCAATTTACTTTCGTAGACGATCAACGTTTCAGTGACGTCATTCGCCCATAAATTACGGTCGCTAAAAGGGGTGACAGACGGGCGAGCAAATACGCGGTCTTATAGCTCGGCGATCTTACTCGCCCGTGTGTCACCCTAAGTACGCGCAATTAAAACCGCCGAGTAAGCTCGCCGGCGATCCAACAGGTTTGAAATTTTGCTCGTAGCCCGCCTTGGTTCGTTGTCATCGCCGCAAGTCGCGAACCAGCATTTTGTTTCGTTATTATTTTGTGTAATGTATGTTTAGTTTAGTTCAGAAAAGTCGAAAACATCGTGATACTACAGCGTGAGAAATCTTCACGTGTGTCACCGCGACGGCGAGCCAAGTAAGTTGGCGGGCTTAAAAACCGCGGTCTTTAAGTACGCCTGTCTATCACCCACCTAAGTGAGCGGTCACCGCTCTTCTAGGAAACCGTAGCTTCAACTGTGCATTTGCACTGGCAACATCCAAAAAAAAAACAACCGACTTTCAAAAAAGACATTACACAGTCAAAAATAACTTTTGTTTTTTGCTACCGACTTCTGAAAGTTATTTTTGACTTCGTAGAGTCTTTTTTGGAAGTCAATTGACAATACGCCTGCGATTCGTTCGGCAACAATGTGCGCCCGCGTTGGTACAGTTTCGTGAAAGTATGTACCTCGCTACGCCCGCCCGTCGCGACGGCCGTGTATCTACCCCACATAAAATTCGAATACCACTACCTGCTGTGTAAATAACAGTGACAGGAACTCATCATATCATCCATCATCCACATAGGCTAAGTGGGAAAAATACTAACTCAAAAACTATCCAAGTAAAATTAAATAAAATTTATATGGGACCACCTCTGAAGTATGACCTACCAAACAAAAAAAGAATCATCAAAATCAATTCATTGGCGTAGCAATCGTGTAACAAACATACAAAAAAAAAACAGCATACAGTCGAATTGAGAACCTCCTCCTTTTTGAAATCGCATGTTGAAAACATGTTGAAATCTCTACCTACTTTCTGTCAATGTTTGACAGGACAGGAGGGATTTTCTAGAGAAAATACATATTTCTACAATTTTAGTTGTGAATGTTTCGCCAGTGCAAACCATTGAGTTAAATAACTAGAGAAGCAAACCTCATTAAAATGTGTCAAAAAAGTGTAGCCACTATTTAAGAGTGTTTATTCTGAAAGTTGGCAACGTCGCAAATAGATGTCAAATATTTCGCTGTTTTGATTAATTTGATAATATTTCTGTATGGAAATAAAAAATGTGGCTAACTAGCGAACTAGAATATTGATTATGAAATGCAATAATTAATATCGTAACACCGAATAGTTAGTTTTAGATGTAAAAAAAGTATTTGGAAACTTTCCAAATGCCTTTTTTTCACCTAAAACGGGTACAACATCAAATTCAATGTTATAATTACAATTCATTATTAATATTCTAGTCAATTGGTTAGCCACATTTCTTATTTCCATACAGTAATATTTCCAAATTAATCGAAACAGGTAAATATTTGACAGCTATTTACGACGTTGCCAACTTTTAGGATGCACCCTCTTAAACGCGACGACGTAGCTTTGAAACCACTAAACATTTAAAAGTAAACATATATCTGTCTCACTCACACAAGTCGCAAGAATAATACCGACGACGCTTAGATTAGACAAAGACCGCAATATAAACATACAATGGCAGTAACTGCCGGGATGGGGTTGCCTACCCATGCGAAATTTTGCCCAACTTTTTAAGCCATAAAAACGTTTAAAAAAACGGTAACGTTTTTTTAACGTTAAGTTAATTTATTTATAAAAACTTACTACTACTACTTACTATGTATTTGAATTATTGTATTTCTTATTGGATGTGTATTAGAGTCCGCGTATCACTGGTCAGTTTCGCTCAATCGTCAGTTTATTTAATTCGCCAGTTTCGTTGATTAGTCAGTTTCACTGATTCGTCAGTTTTGCCGATTAGACAGTTACGTTAACTTGACACTGTCAAGTTGACGGCGAACACTGGAAACTGTCAAGTTTCACAGTTTCCAGTGTTAGCCAGTTTTCGTCGATTCGTCAGTTTGGTACACTTAACCGATTGCGTCCTTATCTGCCGATGACGTCAAAAACGCTCAAGCCCCGAAGCGCATTCCGAGCGCGCCGGATGTTAATGACCTTGATAACAAAAAACGCTCTCCCGCTGTTTGAAGTGGCTCTCGGCACAATATGAATACTTTGTTGTGTTATTGAATACACAGAGCATCATGTTATGTATAAACAATGCTCGTAAGACGAGAATCGTATTTATAAACAAAATGTAATTATCAGATACGGGGGAAAAAACGTGTTTATTCCGGTTTCATGTCTATTTCTGATAAAACTACTGTATCAATTTACAAGAAATTTTGCAAATTACATTATGAATAGTTATGTAATCTAACAAAAGCATTTGTTTGATAGTCCTACGTAATATTTTCATATTATTGAAACTGAAACTTCATAGCGCGCGGTGCCGACTTTGTCTTTTGTTTTACGGGGAACATTTCTTTGTTCAAAAATAAAATTTTATGATGGTATTTCGTGATAATATTATCTACAACGATGCATTATGTACTTCTAAATGAATATTCATCTATTTGCTGTCAATTACACACAAAAAAGTCGAAATTCATCATAGAATGATAACGCGTCACAACGGTTTTGGCGCGTAAAATTACTTTGCTCAAAAATGTGATTTTATGATGCTATTTCGTGAAACTATTATCTACAACGGTGTAATAACTACTAATAAATGATAATATAGCCACTTACCTTTTAATTATCACACTTTATTGCACAAAACAACACAAAACAGACACCGTCACCCGCACTGCGCCGATCGTTTTCTGAAGTATGAGTAATGTCAGTTTGACTTTTTTTTTTAAATGTTGCGTTCCGTATATTTTTATTTTTGAATGATATAATCGAGTAGAATATTTATCCGACCATAGAGTAAAACCATCCTTATTGGAGACTAGCCTTTATTTGGCAGTAAAAATAGAAAAAAGTGCCGCGCGAGAGGGTGTTACACCAGGTGCGTCACCGGGGCTTGACGGGTATGGACGACTTGTTACACGGCGAGTAGCGATTTGGCGCCATCGGGGCGAAAGCGTCGCGCAATTTGCAGGTCAGTATCAGGTTGTACGTTGAGTTAAATATGATTTGCGACCATATCAAATGTTTATTTATAGAATTATAATCATAGAAATCATCAACACAACTCTATAAGTTCATGTAATCCCCAAATGTCATGATTTCATGAAATCATGACATTTGGGGGTTATTCTATCATACGGAGTTGTATTGCTGATTCTAATGATTATAATTCTGTAAAGCCATATTAGTTACGCTCGCAAATCATATTTTAATCAAGAAATAACATCTTTAAATTTTTTAATTTTTATTCCTAATCTTTAATTTTTTTGTGATAGGTTTTAAATTTTTCTTAGTCTTCCAGCCGATACATTTTTCAAACGGTGAATTATTTTCCTCATTTTGTGCTTTCGCGGCGTTTCAGTTAGTTCGTCTATCTCTTCATCGGTTTCCACAGCATCCACATCCATATTTTCTTCTACTGAAAGCTCCACCTGCTCTTTAGAATAACGGTTGTACTGAAAAATATAAAAATGTTTGTAACCAAAGCTGCTTTTTACAATCTAAAAACTAAGTTGAAAAGAGCATCCAGTACACAATGTAGAATTCAATGGGAAGGCATTTTTTGTTGACCCTTACCCTCACCAATAATTTGATAATATTAATTACCGCATAAAATTATTACTTACAATAAGCATTGGAATTGCTTCATTGGACAAATAAACACGGCCGCATTCGCTTTTTAGACCTATTCTGTCTTGTTCACGGAAGTGCTTTGAACAAAAATGAGAGTAGATTTTGTTGGTAGCCAGTCAGTCTCTTTTCTCAGCAATCGGATTATTTCCACACATTTATCACGGCGTGCTTCATCTTTAGGCACCCTGCAACGGTATTTTTTTTTTTTTTTATTATTAAAATCACTTATTCCATAAATTATAAACTCCCACAAATGTGGGAAACTAAAACTAAGTTTTCAGTGGTAACACTGACCCTAATTTAAAAAATTCTACATTTAATTTATTTTATTGCGTTTTTACGTTGATATAACCACAGAAACTAAATAAACTTACGTGTGAAAATAATTCCGGTTAATTTATTGTGCTTTTGTGATCTTGAACCGCACGCATTTACCCAAATTGGCGATATTTTTTGTCGCGTGTCACTCGGTTCACTTCGTTTGGCGCCACACAGAGCACTGAACTGACGTTAGCTACTCTATTGGCTGTGGCCTTATGTCCAGTGACAACGCCTTGGCGCGGTAATTACTAATCTAGTGTAACATATATATCAATGGTGCAAACACACAGTGAGGTTGTAGTGTCATCATTTCAGATATTTTTTGTATGTTTTATTGTTAATCATTCTGTATTGAAAACGGTGTTATTTTTTAATTGTAATAGAAAATGTTTTATTTTGACAAAATCTACTAATCCTCTCTACACCGCCACCTAGTTACATAGATCCACAAGTATAATTTTAGCATAGCAACACCAAGCGCTGGTTTCCTTTGGATTTCTCAGTTTGTTGCAGTTTGTAGTTCTCGCAGCCGCCATTTTGGCGTCACTATCGCACCGTGATAGTGAAATAAATTGATTGAAACGCCCTCATTGAGAAAATATAGAAGCTCTACCAAGATACAGGTATAATGTGTGCTGTTTCCTTTATATAATATGAGTATGAATAATTATAGACTTACTATGCATGGGATTATTGATCATTCCTAATAGATGCGAAAATATTGATCAGTTTCCTTCATTCCTTGTGGAATCAAATCGTTTCAACTTTACTATTGACTGACGCTAGCGCCGTCTATCTCTTGGCTAAACTTGGTTTTCAATCTGTCGGTGGCGGTACTTTTCATGTAATTGCATATTTTGTTATGTTTTATCGTTAGATAACAAATAAAACATATAAGACAAGTGAATATGGTTGTAAGTGTCCAACACGTTGATAAAATGGCGGACTAATACTCTGACAATGACTCTATAGACTACTTCTATTCAACGTACGTATCTAGTCCAGTAGAAAACAGTGTTTGTGAATTTTTAGAGTATGCTGCCTAGTATTTATGTGTTAATTGGCGAGCTAGAGGAATTTCTCTGATTCGCTTTGTTTTGAAAACGTAAATCGCACATGCTGAAACCAAAAAGTAGGTACTGTATTGTACATAACTTGTAAACGTAAATAAAAATAACAACAAATTCCATTCATAATCCTACTACAATAATAATTGTTGAAAACAGTGGAAAAGTCTAAATTCTAAGAAAGATTTCAGAAATAAAAAATATTACAGTATAAATTCGGTTCCATAAATCTTCTGACAAGGATTTTTTTAGTTGTAATGGTATAGCTAACTATAGGTAGTTTCTTACTTATACTTTATCATTGACATAACATGGATTCTGAAAATGAAGGTCTAGGTGGATGTACGATGACCAACTGACCAATGCATAGGCCTTCTGTCTGTAGGAGAAGAAGCCTTTTTTTGATTTTAGTATCTGTTGATTATATACAGTATAATGTACTTCATACATACAATATCAATTTCCTGACTTGTTTAGTTTTGAGATATAGCTCGTGCAAAAATGGTCTAAGACTAACAACTTTTACAGCCCCCTAATTATCACTTACGAAAATAAAAATGAAAATTGTTCTCTACTTGATATATGCTCTAAACAATGACACCCCACATTCCGGGGTCAGATTTTTTTTTTCTAATTCTATAGTTTGTTGTAGTAGATCCCCCTTTAATATTTAACTTTATTTATTTTTTATTATTTGTTATTAAAGCGGCAATAGAAATACATAATCTGTGAAATTTTCAAGTGTCTACCTATTATGGTTCATGGGATACAGCTTGCTGACAGACAGACGGACGGACGGACAGCGGAGGTTTAGTACTAGGGTTCCGATGGCAACCCTTGGGTACGGAATATGTATAAGATGACCCTCTAACCTAACTTTTTATAAAGATGAAATAATACAAATACAGATATGCATAAAATCATTTAAAAATTTAGATATTATGTGTCAAATTACCTCTATTTAGTTAGGGTTTTATTTAAACCAAAGTTGAAGGTCATCTGTACATATTATAAAGTCACTTTTCATGTATGTCTGTGTGACCGCATTGATCTTTTGCTTGAAACTATGCAACATATTTTGACAATCATGAATCATCATCAATTTAGTGATTTTACTCCGGATGGTTTATGTGTATAATACATAACTATTAAACTAAAACTTACGTATAATAGATCTTGAAACTAGAGAAAAAAAAAATACATTTCAATCATATATTATTATTATATTCCAAATCTAGATTAGTAATCATTATATCTAGATAATGATTACTAATCTAGATTTGGAAACAAAATAAGAGAAGTAATAGTGGTGTCATGTCGACAGGACATCTGTATTATGCAGACTGTAGATTTCTTCTACAATAATGTCAGTCTCATACATTCTTATTTACGTGAAGACTTGCTGAAATAAAAATATTGTTTTTCTATATAGCTCACTAGCTGCACCCGGCGGTTTCAACCACATAAGTGTTGATCCCGTGGGAATATCAATATAAAACTTATCTTATGTTGCAATCCCAATCTAGGTCATGGTCTTCCCAGGTACCAAATTTCATCCAAATCCGTTCAGCCGTTTTAGCGGCAAAGCGTAACAAACAAATAAACAAACAAACAAACTCACTTTCGCATTTATAATTTTAGTTAGGATTCAAAACCAAGGTTTTATTTTGTAGCTATGTTGTAAAAAAAACATTACCCTCTTTCTGGGGCATTCGGGTAAAAACAATGTAACATCAGGCTAATATTTACTCAAGAAGTAGGCACAGGTAAATAGTATGGCTACATTTCCCCTGTTAGGTTTAAGCCCTATGTAGTAGGGGCCAGGGGGGGGTGGTTTAGTTAATTTAAATTAAATGATATAGGACTAAACACGACTTTCTTGTGTAAGGTATCAAATAAAAGCTAAGTGAAGCACAAAGTTCAACTTGATAATTATTAAATTTTTTATAAACTTTCTTAGAAGTCATGATGATAGATTAAAATAATAATCTAAAACCCCTGATGAAGCTCAGAGTCCATAGAGTGTTATTAAGATTAAGGTCCTTGATCTTGAAGTATAAACTTAATCAGAAACTTATATAAAAAAATACATAACCTCTCTTTTTTGGCTTCGCCGCAGTCGGCTAAAAAAGCGTATTAGCCAAATCTATAAGAGGCAGGAAGGCTGTGTGTCCAAGTCCAGGGGAAAAGGGAAGAAAAAAAACCCCCCATGCAAAACGACCATGGTACTGAATGGCAAGAAGTTAATATGTCGCTTCTTCTATCTTGTGACGTCAGATGGTAGCACTGCTGTCTTTGTCTAGCATACATAAAAAAAAAACCGGCTAGCACTCCGGGAGTGCCGGCAGAAGTGAAAACTTGAACATTTTGGAATGGTTAGGGAATAATTTCGCACGAATCGCTTTATTTATCAGTATATAAGTACTATAATTTATGTGGTTAAATACAATATTCATCAGTAGTAGTAGACGTATATCACTACATAGTATAAAACAAAGTCGCTTTCTCTGTCCCTATGTCCCTTTGTATGCTTAAATCTTTGAAACTACGCAACGGATTTTGATGCGGTTTTTTTTAATAGATAGAGTGATTCAAGAGGAAGGTTTTAGTGTATAATTCATTAAGGTTTTGTGTAAATTGGCTGAAATATGACGATTATTGTTGAAGATGTCGGAAAAAAACATGCCGACTGGGAGCTTTACTGGCGTGCGCTGCGTAAGCCGTGAGAGATAAATCAAATTTATGTTTTAGAGTATTGTATACCTTAAAAATTGCAACAAAAAAGTCCGCGATCCAATATGTCTATCTTCTAAGGGTGACCCACAATAACCATTTTTATCTTTCAAAATTGTATAAAATTTTCATTGTTATTTCCGAAGCTATTTTGACCGGTATCTTATTAATCCTTATCCAATTAAATAGGTTATTTTAATTGGGCATTCAATTTCGATTAAAATATGCCTTTACATCACATCATTTAAATGAATAGTTTAAGAGATATCACAGTTTCAAAATTACGCGTAACAAAATAATTATGGTTGACAACGCGGGCGCTGTAGCCTACCACTGCGTCCGCTGAAAGTTAGTCAATGATCTTTTCCTTGGCTATTAGGTATGTATTCCCGGTAGAACATTCCCGTGGGATATTTTGCGACATCCACGCGGGCGAAGCCGCGGGTAAAAGCTAGTTTATTTATAGTCTAACAGAAATAAACAATTTATTTAAACACTTTTCATGAAGTATGTTTTGACTGCTTTTTTTTACCGATCAATATGGGTAAAATTTTTTACCTCGCAATCTGTACGTAATGTCAAAGACTATTTATTTTGATATTTAATTTGTCGGTTGCTAGGCAACGGATCTAAGTGTAGCGGCACACCTGCGGAACGTTCCGTCGTGTCATGTGACGCTTGCTCGTGAACCGACGTAACGTTCGGCTGATGTGTCATAGGTAACTTGAAAAACATTAGGAGCGTATTCAACCGAACCTTCCGCGCCGAACGTTCGGCAGGTGTGGCGCGACTCTTACGGTCACGGCCTGACGCGAGTTTAACATTTTATACCCATCGCAAAAAAAGTGCACAAAGCCGCCAAAGAAGTCTTCACATAAAAAAAAAATTTAATAAAAAATATTCATGTGTCAAGTATCACTTAAAGAGACCACTTCATAAACAATGAATTAACAAAAGTTTTCACCCAGTTTTATTGCAATAATTCATGTGCTACCAGAACACTCCAATCCCTGCAGTTTACACGCGTTTAGCAAATACTCTTCTTCCTAACTTCTACATCTACTCATGGTCCTCGCTTTAAATGATCTGACTTAGATTGTCTGTTCTATAAAAGAGACTGTGATCTCTGAGTTTGTTTCGGTCTTTCTTCTCAGAGTAGTCTGATAGGAATTGTCAAGCTCATCTAGTTTTAAAACATAATTTATTTTTGATGTGTAAAAGTACAAACCTTACATAAAAGAAATCATTTATCTTCATTTGATGGGTTGATAACATTTGAAATATAGGTAGTACCTACTTTTCATAAAATTAAATAATCCATAATATTGTATCTAAAAGAATCAATCATTGTGACTGTTACAACAGTGTACTTAATAATTGTGCACAAATAAATAAATTGAACATGAAAATTGCAATCACCAAACAGTCTTAACTATGGTTAATGTGATTTCCCCTTTGATTTGTTTATTGCAGCATTCATTTGAATATTCATACTTAATAATGAATATTTCATCATAATCAGCATCATTCTCTTGCCCTTATCCCAATTTAATAGGGGCTTTAATAATACAGGGTGACCAATTAAGAAGTATGCAACTTTTTTTGCCCAGATTCTGATTGTTTATCTGTCGTTTTGTCTATTCTTCCGTCGACTAAAACTCGGCCCTATTGTGGTCATCCTAAGCGTGCTGAAGTTCTTAAATCAATTTAAAAACAACCCAATTTTTCTAAAAAATCATTAAGATTTACGAATACCTTTTGATCACTGAGGATTTCGAGACACATCCTGATTGTTTTTCTGTAGACTTTTCTAAAGGGACGTGTCGTGGTCAACCTTGAATACGAAAAACAGAATATTTGTGAGTTTGTTAGTGAGATACCTAATAAAGCATGCGAAAATGATGTAATTTAATGAAAAACACGATGAAAAACGATCGCATTTTTAAGTATAAAACAGGAGCAGATTAGGATGATCTTCACCGTATAAAATTGTCAAGCTTGAATAATATACTTATAGAAAAATAACCAGATATTTTTCTATAAGTATACTTATTGAAAAATATCCGGTTATTTTCTTTTTTAATAAAAATAATCTTAATTTAAAGTTGTATACTTCCTAATTGGCCACCCTGTAAGTACCTAGTTATTTATATTGTAGCATTTTTATATAATTTAGAAGAACTATATTATTGACATGACTATTATTGACATGACTATTATTGACATTTATTATGACTATTATTCAATTTTTTTACATATGTAATACATTTTTAAATATTTCTTAAAAAAAAGGATACAAAAAACATTTAAAAATATAAAAAATAGTGTTCCGCCGGTGTCGGGAGCAGGGTCCAAGCTACCGGTGGTTAGGGCTGCAGAGACAGGAACCTCCTCACAATGCGAGCCGTGTCGAGGAGTACTGCCTTCTGAATCAGGCCCTTGATCCAACCGCCTAACGAGAGTCTCGAGAGATGTTGATCGAGGCTTTCGGCCATCAGGCCATTGGCCGTTACGACAATCGGCACAATGATAGCCGAGCTCACATTCCACATGTCGACAACCTCGTGTGCTAAGTTATGTATTATTATGTTTTTTATTTTTTTTCATTATTGTATTGACATTTATTTATTTTTTCATTCTTGTATTGACATTTATTTAATGCAATTATGAAATTTTAATGGGACTGTTTGTATAATGACTGCATGATTATGGTCAATTAATTTTAATAAAATATTATGTAACTTTATTTTATTTTATATTTGCACGCCGAAATTAAAGGCAGAATAAGAGAACAATTTTGTACGTTTTTACCAACCTTCTGTACCTTGTTTATGCAAATAAATGAATTTGAATTTGAATTTGAATAGGGCAAGGTATCCAATGTAGAAAACCATACTATTATTATAAATGATAGTCTCTTTCCAATTATTTAATGGCTTTTGTAAACAATTTCGTGCATCAACTAATTACATACGAAGCAAGTTTAATATTTGGATAGGTAAAGGCATCCAAGAAAAAACATACTAACATTATACATGCGCAATATTTATATTGCGCAATATGTTGAATCAGCCCTTGTCCCAGACGCTCCTTGTAAAATACTGGTATTCAGCTGCATCCGGTTAGACTGGAAGCCGTCCCCAACATAGTTGGGAAAAGGCTAGGCAGATTGATTGATGATTGCATCAGCCCTTACACTCAAACGAGCCATTATTTTCACGCAGTAACATTGTCGGCCCATAAGCTTCAATGTTTTCACGTGAGTAATACCCGCGCAATACTTTTTCTACACAGTGCATTTTAAATACGGTGCAATAAAAATTAACATTGCGCAATTTTTTTGATATTGTGCAATATACATATACCCCCTTACTAATAAACGTTGTATATCGCCGTTGTAGTCGAAAGAAGAAGACAAAGCGTTGTGTAACTATACAGGCGATATACAACGTTTATTAGTAAGGGGGTTAGAGAATATTAATTTTTTTCGTTATTGCTCGCCTGGGTTTGCAGTTTTAAATGAGTTCCCGTTTTAAAATAAAGGAATATGCAATTTTTTAAACGTCGCTGCAGCACTGTGACTGTTGCAAGCTGCGCTGTAGCAAATTTGTCGCTGGATCGACATCGAACCACCTTCCTGAGTATCGATCCAATGACTCCGTAAAAGCAGTAGCCAAGCAATCAAATCAAAATTGATCAATCAATCTTATCAAAAGATTGAATCTGTGATTCGTCAATCCATCGCGAATATTCAACCCTTTGAGATGCAGCAATAGGACGACCGGTTTTCTCCCAATGTTCGATTATATTATTCTATTCATGCTCTGGTCAATTTGATCGTTCACGTTCTAGTGGGCGGCGGTCAAACTCAAAGCATTTATTTCAATTAAACCATATAAAGGCACTTTTGAATTGTCAAGGAGTCAGTCAGTCAGAAAAAATTAAGCTATTCCCATTCCAAAACGTAGTAGGTACCTATGGAGAAGAACGGGCAAGAAACTCCACGGACACTCTTTTAAATAAAAAATTGTTACATTTTAAAATATTGTTACATAAGGTAGGTAGGTATGGAGGACTTCGGAGTGTGGTATGTAAATAAGGTCAAATATTTACATTTTACCGATTAAATATGTTTGTCTATTTTCGTGGTCCCACTGTGCACTGGTAAATGTTGTGCGGTCTGTATGGACGATTTTCCTCAAACTGAAATGGTAGTTGCATCGAAATGCCAGCCCTGACGCTGCCCTGCCCTATTGTTGGACGGCATTCGTAACTGATCTATTATGTCTTATTTCGAGATCTGCTCACTACTCCTCAGCTGGCAGTATGTTGGTTTAAATAATTAGTCTGTCAAAATACATTGTAAATGTACTTCAAGGGTTTTATGTGTTGCAAAGCCTATTTACTGAACTTCATCATCATCATCAGCCTATTAATGTTCCCACTGCTGTGGGCTGTAATCTACCACGCGGGCCCAATGCGGGTTGGTAGATGTCACATGTCTTCGAATTTTTTGGTTCTAAGACATGCTGGTTTCCTCACGATGTTTTCCTTCACCGTTTTACTGAACTTAGTACTTTTAATCACAAAAGAACAAACTGATTTACTACACTATTCAATTAAAGGTGTGCTGACACGGGCAACTTAATTTCTCTGCTCTGGGCAATATTGGTCAAATATGACATTACTTATCTGTGAATAGTGTCAATTTTGATGGATGTTAGCTACCACATAAGTCAGATGGGTGCTATTACTATCCAATATATAATTTTGAAGAAAAGTGCATCTGAAGCTGGCTTCAGATGCTAATAGATATCTATTGTAGTAACCAAGAAACAGACACCTAATATACCTAACGGTATGATTTATATCATTATGATAATAATACCTATGGTGTTTCGACCTGAACATAGGACATGCAACTCGACACTAATACAATATATTTTCTTTGTTTTAGCCTGGCCGATAGGCCAAACTCTCCGAATTAAAGACAAGCCTCCGGAACTGTCGGCGGGCCAGGAATACCTGGCAAGCCCAGACAGCTAGGAGGAGTCACCCAAAGCCCCCATAACTCAGGGTAAACTTATTTCAAACGAGCACGTGAGACAGGCGAGCTTGGCAAGTCCAAGCAGCATAGCAGGCCCAAGCAAGCATAAAGAAACTAAGTCGAAACCTTATTATATATCTACTCCTCAGTGGAGTAGGGGGAGATAACTGAAGACTAGAGTAGAGAACCTAGCATATAAAAGAGAATATCTTCATCAATCCAAAGAAGTAAATATTTCAAGAAAAGGAGGTAAGCCAGGAGTGCCTGGCTTGTCAAGAGAAACTAATTCAAGAAAAGGAGGTGAGCCAGGAGTGCCTGGGTAGTCAAGATTGCGCAGAGAAAGATAATCCAAAAGAATATAAAAAAAGCTTGACAGAAATACCAACCATGCCACCTCCAGATAAAAAAGAGAAGAGCAAGCAAGCGCTCATTCAAACATACTTGAACCAAGAAGCAGTCATTGCAGGTAAGCACATTGAAAAAAAAAAAAAATTTTGAAATAAGAGACAGGCAGTTGCTCCATGTAAAATGCTAGAATTCAGCTGCATCAAGTTAGATTGGAAATTGACCCTAACATAGTTCGGAAAAGGCTAGGCAGATGATGAGTTAGATACAAACATTTCATTTTAAGTTATGTAGTTGGAACCAGAATCCCTTATAATTGCATGTTAGTCGGTCTGTATTGTATACTGTCTATCCGTCTGTCACACACTAATTCATAATTATACTTTGCGGGACTTCCATATCTATTTGTATTGGTAACAATTATGATAAATCTGCAGTCAGTTCTCGCTCATTCTTGTAAGTTTACAGTTATGATTGGTTTTTTTTTTTTTTTTTTTTTTAGCCTATAGTGTGTCCCACTGCTGGGCAAAGGCCTCCCCTTTCTCCTTCCAAATCTCTCTATTTTGTGCGATTTCAGGCCATGTTGCCCCCCCCCCCCTATCATGATTGGTTTACCATAAAAAAAGGATGAGTTCCCGCTGTCCCCGTAGAAATGTCCCCGTTAAAGGTGACAGAGCAATTAATTCAATAAAATAATTTAAATTACATCTCATAGTCCGCTTTGTCCATATAGAAATGTGATTTGACAACTGATGTCATTGAAAAGAGCATTTTAGAATTATGAGGTTAGTCATTTTCTTCACTTGCGGAGTGGGTTGATAAAGTATTTTTTTTAATTCTCAAGTCAATGCGGCAACGGATGAAAAAGGCTTGCCCTCGGGAATGGTCGAGTACTACGTAGACGAAGATGGCAAGTACTACTACCAGTCAGCGGTGGAAGGACAAGCCCTGGTCATGAATAATTCCGAGGGCAACCAAGACGATGAGGTAAGTGCCCCCTGGGATAAAAATATTTTGTTTTTAATATGCATTGTTCTTAATTTTCCAATTTATTATTCAATACATCAATGGTGATTGCCCACAACAAAACAATTACAATAAATTATTGTGAAATGGTTTGTATTCATGTATTCATAAAAAAGATACTAATTTTCTATAAATATAAAAGTATAACTTTAAATAAATCGGTCAAGTGCGAGTCGGACTCGCACACGAAGGGTTCCATACCATGTCGTACAAGATTTAACACTATGCATTTTTGTAATACTTTCGTAAAGGTAACAACAGAGGCGCTATAAAAAAACAAAGATTTGTAAAGAAATTGTCTAATTTTAATGAAAAAAATTTGTTGTGTTAAATTATAGGTGTAGAAGTCTATTTCATTTATTTTAGTAACATGCATTAACTAAATTCAAAGTTATTTATTTGCTACTAACATAGTATTAGTAGGTATAAATAGGTATATGTGTTGTAACAGTAACTGGGTTGTGGAGGTCAGATAGGCAGTCGCTCCATGTAAAATACTGGTATTCAGCTGCAACCGGTAAGACTGGAAGCCGACCCCAAGATAGTTGGGAAAAAGGCTAGGAAGATTGATTGATTGAAATAGGTATATGTGGTAGGTAAGCAGGTAGATATGTAGGGTAGGTAGGTTAGGTTAGGTAGCAGTTAGGGTAGGTAGGTAGGGTAGGTAATTAGGTAGAAATATGTAATTAGGAAAGGTAGGTGCGCCGTAGATAAGTACTTAGTGCTAACCGTGCGAAGCCGGGCCGGGTAAACCTAGTTACTTATAAATAAAAGGATTTCTCTTGCTACATCAGACTATATTGTACAAAATAGAATGTAAGTAGTACGCCAAATTTTAATTACAACATTCCGTCAATACAGGTATTACGTTATTTTTGATAGTCATAATTCAAATTTAAAAGTCATTTATTCAAACTAGGCTAATTACATAAGACAGTCCCCCAAAAACGCCCGCCCTTCACCACTTCCTAGTGCTTTTGCTGGAAAGAAGAAGTGGCGCAACAAACTCGCTAGCAGCGCAGCTGTCTGTTCAGTTACGAAAAAAAACTTGATTCTATACAATAGTATGCAAATATTTTACATTACTCAACACAAAACATTAAATAAAATATATTTGCCATAACGACAGCTAGCACACGCCAATGTACCATCAAAAAAAAATATCGAAATCTAAACTCAAGCGAAAATAAAAATTGTTTTTACACATCCCATTGGACTATGAGAGTGAGGGAAGAGAGAGTGCACTCGTGTCTGCGCATACACTTGTGCACTATAATATCTCCCACGCCGAAGGCTAGTCTCCATTGAGATTGGCCGCCGTGGCTGAATATTTTTACACAAATAAGTTTTCTCAATATGAAATTGTATCCACAACGGTTTAAGGTAACTGAATAGTACCCTGTACCACCATTCATTTCAATGTTACTGAATATTATTGTCTATTGGAGTGTAGTTTTAACATGAGGTACGAGTACACCACAGACTAAGTAGTAGTCTCAGACGGTAATCTCCCATAGTAGAAAAATCGCTGTACGATTTGCTATTCTTGATTGTGACGTTTAATTTTTTTTTTAATTTTAACCATATTTTCGTCGCTCGTGTTGTCACGAAACTGGGTCTTTTTGCCAAGGTTTGCCGAGTCCAGAATATTTTGGAAAAGAGCCTTTTAAGCCTTTAACCGACTTTCAAAAAAGAGGTTTTGCTTTAATTCAACCCGAGGTTGTTATTGTGTGTGTAGACAGGTGTACCTATAGCTTACCTGAGGTGTTTGTGTATTAGAAAAGGAATATTGGTTTTCTGATGAAAATGAAAAACATTCAATATTATTTATTAATATTTTTATTTTTTAATTTTGTTTTATATTTCATTAATGCTTTCTTTTGCATCGGTGGCAAACTTTTGTTTTCCAACCTAATCACATCTGTGCCCTTTATTATTTTATTGATTACATTGCACCAATTAAATACTGCTAATCGAAGACTTAATTCTAAAAAGAATTCCTCAACAGCATCCCTGTGTATCACACAATCCAGAAAATCAAAGGAATACTTGGATCTCATTTTATTTTTAATTTCTTTTATAATACCCGTTTGATGTGGTGTGATCTCCAAGTATTCGTTTGCTTCCTGAATTATATAGCCAAAAGTTCTCACAGCATTTTCGGAAGGGTAGGTCAATTTTCTAAGGTTACTCGTGTTTGTGTATTCTCTACCAGTTATCCAATTACTGGTAGTACTTGTTTCTTGAGAAGTAAGATTTTTTTCACATGACTTACAATAATTCATTTTGTTTAAAATTTTTCTTATAACCCACCCTGTGGTATAAGCCCGTGAATGAACTTTTAGCTTTTCTTGGATAGCAGTTGTGGGAATATTCTCTAGAACTGCACTCCTAAGGTTAGAGGATCCAGCTGAGCAGGCACTGTCGGCATTTGTTTCATTATTTTTAGTAGTTTCAAATAATGCCTTGAGTTTTACTAGTTGCTCACCTGAATCCTCTTCACAATTGTAACCATCAGAGTGAAATTTAATAAATCTTGTGATTAGAAGTGACTTAAAGGTGTTTTTGAAGGTGTGGCAATTTGGATCATTATTTCTAAAATTGTAGGCTCTCACTTGTCCAAAAAAGTTTTCTATTGGATCAGAGTTGAAATATCTTGGTCGCATGATCTTTATATTTTTATTTTTGAAAAATTGCCACAACCTTTGATAGCTTTTCAGCGTAACTACCCAGTTTTTTAGTGAGGGCACTGATGTTTCTCTGTTATTCTTATTTTCTATAAATTTGATACCTTGCAGTTTTTTTATAGCCTCGCTCCAAAAGCTGTGGTGCTGAGACGAGGCTGTTACTGCATTCCGCAAAGGTTTACATTTATTCTTCCGACTTGAAATACAGGCTCCATTCACCGAATCAAACAAATCGTCAAAAAATGTTACGATTTCTGCCGTATTCTTTAAAGTTGGGCTGACTTCTTTGCCATCGGCATAATGAGCTGCAACAAAAAAGTAACATGCTATATAATACACTTATTTTTATGTGACACAATTTGCAGTCGGTGAGAAAACTACATTGCATGCAAAATACTTACAAAACTGAGCAGTGTATGATAGAGTAGCTGCCACTGTTTTACTAAACACCCTCACACAATTCTTAACCTGCAACAAAATAGACTATTATAAGTACTCAGTTTTAAACACCTTGAAAAATTGATAAACACTATTCCCATGCTGTTTAAGCATGATTATTGTGATTAAAGCGAACAGACTGGGTATCCTTAAACAACCATCTTCAGTATCATTCTAAATTCAAAAAGAATAATTAAGTACCTTCATCTTTTTAATTTTATCTGGTATTACGTGTTCGTCGTTTAATTTGTGTAACAATCGCATTTGAGCATGATTACAATCAGTTTTATATACATCCACAATATCGTTCCATTTCGATATCTTGTTATCAAATTTAATATTTTTGGTTATGAAATTGTTTCTTAACCCCTTTATTAGGTGGGGTGGGTCATGTATCACGCTTAATGAGTGGCCATTTATGGTTATTATATCATCTGAAAATAAATACAAGAATGTAATAATGATAGCAACCTTTAACATAATATATTCAATTGCATTAGACTATCACAACAACATTTAAACATCACATCTGTATTCTCCACAGAGTTAGACAGAGTTCTACACACACATTTCACTAGTTATGTTTAAGTCAGGTTGTATGTGGTATATGTGATAAATATTATTCGGTTAAAGGAAAAGCGGTTAGTTAAAGCTGCATCCGGTTAGACTAGAAGCCTACCCCAACATAGTTCGGAAAAAAGGTAGGTAGATGATGATTAATCGGTTAAAGGACACAGGAACAAGATACAAATTAGTGTCCCGCAAAATGAATTAGGAAAATTATTCAATATACTCACCAATTCTACTGCAACCTAATCTTATTTGTTCCCTCCGTGTGTCCTCTTGAAGGCTTTTTAGGGCCGATTGAAAGGCTGTTCCTTGATCGCATGCTACAGCTATAGGTAACAAGCCAGTGTTTCCGACAGCAGTTACTACATCCCTTATTATTGTTTTCAGTTGAACCCCAGATGTTGCCCCCTTACAAAAATAGAAGGCTACAGGTTGTTGCCATTTGTAAAGGGCTCCTCTTAACATGAAGACAAGTGCATGGTCAGCAAAGTCAGTCATTTTTTCTGGAAGTTCAACAAATCCAGTGATGGAGTCTTTTTTTTTGTCGTAGGTCAAAGCTGCTTCTAATGCAACCTCATCAAATAGGACTGAACAATACTTTTTGTTTTCTTCCCACGTGTTTACCTGAAATTAGTTAAATATTATTACTATTGCAATATTAACACCATTATTAGATGATTAATGTAGCATTAATTTTCTAATCTACGAAACTAAGTTTCCTTGAGAATCAGGGTTAAAGTTAGCTATAGCCATCTAATACATACCTCTTGTTTAACTGCATCAAACACTTGAGCACTGATACCAGCTTCAATATTCAGTTCAGAAACCATTTTATTCAGAGTGTGTTTTGTGGGGAGAATAAATATTTTATGTAAGAATCTATAACACTTTGGACTTTGCTTTAATATAGATAAAGCAATAAGCTTCTCTTCAGTAGTGAAGCGTCGCCCTTTTGATTTTTTGGTGCATTGCTTAATTTGCATCCACATAATTTTTTTGGCCAATGGGTTCATTTTTTCAGTCAGTTTTTCAAAGGAACTTGTCTTTGAAAACTTTAGTGCTCTTCGTGCTCTTTGACTGAAATCTAACTGCTTCCGTGATTTTAAATATTCTCGGTAGAGCCTGGCACATTTAGGTGAAAGAGAGTTTTTGTTTAAAACAACACGCCGTCTTCGGAGACTAAGCCTCGGAGTAGAAGGAATAACTGCGTCTGTAAATAAAAATATGTGGGTGTGTAAATATGTGGGTGTATCTGCTACAGGCACACCTCTGCCCAACCCTTCGGGGAAACAAGGCGTGATGTGCTTTGCAGATAATAAAACAAAAAGTGCAAAACGGATTCGCACAGTATCTTAATTAGTATCACCAAAACATTTTGTTTAATGTTTTTTATTCATTGCCATGTGTTATTACTCAATTACTTCACTTTTGTACAAATATATTACCCAAGTTGTCCTACTAACTGTCCTATACCATCCAGAACAATATAGTTTACAATATTTAAACTATTTGCCATGATAGAGGACATTATTAGGTATGGTATGGGTCTCACTTGTGGTGAAATATAATTGTAATCATCAATTTTATTACCTCTTATGATCAGGTTTTGTGAAGCTTCATTTCCACAGCCTGAAGTGGAAGGTACGTCAATTAACGATGTTGTAGTGTGATCCACAATGTTAGCGTTATTAACAATAACATCAAAACCTAGAAAAAGAAAAAAAATGTAAAAACAAATATTATTTCAATCATGGAGTGATTAGTAAAAACATGTACAAGTGCTCAAAAATTTTAAAGTATTTATTATATTATTAATAACCAAAAACTACGATAAAAGCTGACTTACCAGTTTCAGTCATTCTATGTTTCTTTGTAGGTTCAAAGGTACAGTAAGTATGATCCTCATGCTGCCTTTTCTTAGCATAGGCGTGATCAGAAACAGCATTGTCTGTAAAGAAATATTTAAGCTTATCAACAAAACAAAATAATTACAATACGCAACTGCCCAAAATAACTTAATTAAATTAAACCTTTTTTTGTTTGGTGTGTGTATAGTGGCCATTGTAGTACATACTGAAGTCTACCTAATATGGTTCAAAAGATACAGCCCTGGCATAGACTGACGGACTGACAGCGGTGCCTTAGTAATAGGGTCCCGTTGGCACCCTTTGTGTATGGAACCCTAAATAATAACTATGTTTATGCTTTACAAAATATTATGTGATAGTATAAGCTATTGTCTTATTTTACTGGATAGAATTTATCATTTTGCGGAGTTTTAAAGATTTAAGCATACATAGGGGCAGACAGTGGGAAGCGACTTTGTTTTATATTTTCGAAAAATTCTATTTTATTACATACAATTATTATCATATTATTGAAGTACTTACCAGTGGTGTGGTCAGTGTCCATAGTTTGAAACCGAGGAGTGCCACTGCTGATTTCGCTATCGGAAAACAGCGTGGGATAGGCGCCCAATCGAAGACGAGTCTGTGCGTTGGTCGAGACGATGAACTTCTGTTCAAAGTGCTTTTGACAGACATAACGCTTGCACAGATCCTCTGCCCTCATGTTTCGCAATTCTACACAGTTAATACACTCTAACCACTTGAGTCTTGTCTCACGTTTGGGAAATTGAAATAATCTAACGTCCTTTCGTTTACTAGCGCAATTCACAACACAGCAAGTACGGTACATACTGCACGTTATAATTACACTATTACAGCGAATTACAGGTTTAAATTTGAGAGGATAAGTTACGGAAATTAATCAACGTAAAACTTCACTCGATCAACTTTAAAACTGTAATGGCGGGCGGGATGTAGATAACCACAGACACAGACTGCGATAGACTTACAACCAACAAATATGGCGTCGATTGCAAGGGCGACAAAGGGGAAAGGGACGAGGGGCGGTTGTCACTTTGCAGAAAAGCTACCATAGACAAATACGTCTATTAATGCCAGGATTTTTTGTTCCGAGATTACCTGCCGTGGAGTACACACATCAACACGGCAACACCGTCTAGGGATACTTTGAAAAAAGTCGATAAAGTTCTTAAACTCAAAAAATACTGGCCGGTTTTAAAATCTTTTGAAGAGAGCTTATTTTGTAGACCTTTTTGGATGATCGAAATTTAAATAATCGAAATAGTATATGCTGCCATTATAGTAGGTACTTACTAATTCCATGTCATTACTCCGACTAGTAAATAGTTATCTGTGGAATTTATATCGCATAATATTAGCATGAAATACAAAATATTATTTTTAAGTTGCAGTAAATCGCCAATATTATATAAAATACGTTATTAATCGGCGTTTTTAGTATTTGTTGATTATAAACAGTATATGGTACATGATACACACAAGTTTCAAATTCCTAATTTGTTTAGTTGTTGAGATAGAGCTCGTACAAAAATGGTCTAAAACAGACAACTTCTACGGCCCCCTAATTCATCATTTTTGAAGATAAAAACAAATAAAAATTATATTTATTTTCTACTTGATGAGCTCTAGACAATGATACCCCACATGCAAGGGACAGATTATTTTTTTTTCAAAATTTAATTTTATTGTATGGCGAACCCCCTTTATTTTTTAATTTTATTATTTGTTGCTCTTGCGGCAATAGAAATGCACAATCTGTGAAATTTTCAACTGCCTACCTATTACGGTTCATGAGATAGAGCTCGCTGACAGACAGACGGACAGCGGAGGCTTATGAATAGGGTTCCGTTTGTCACCCTTCGGGTACGGAACCCTAAAAAAGCATTTTATTGATAATGAATTAGTGATAGATAGATTAATTTCGAATGAAACGAAATGCTGTACAATGAAAACAAACTGGGTCTGTATGTAAATCCTAAGCTTCAAATGCTACCTAACCTATTGTATTGTATTTATTTTTCAACCAACATTTATTTTATACAAATAGAAAAGGAGTAGGATTTTCAATATCTGTAACAACTGAATAAACGCTTTGGCATACATATCAGGCTCTTTAAGAACTAGCGGCTGACAGAAAACAATAATTTAAAAAAAAAACTGGCCAAGTACGTGTCGGACCACGCACAATGAAAGGGTCCGTAGCTGGGAAGAATTTATCCAAAAACAAACTTAACATTGTTGTTGAAAAACATGTTCTCCCATACATTGACCACTATAATAAAGAAAAGATTTGTATTTTTGTTTGTAATAAATAAAGTCAAAAACGACTAGCCCGTTGTTAAATTTTTTGTAAATTCTTTCACCATAGAATGCAATGTTATTACTGAGTAACATTAACTATAATTTATAAAGACATAACGCGGGCGAAGCCGCTTGCGGAAGCTATTATGGTATAAACAAAACATTACGACTTCAGTGCAAGCATTAATTGAAACTCAATTGTGATTGTGACAGGCGACCGCTGAAGGTTCGGACCCGATACTGACCGATCAGGAGGAAACTTACCAAACGGTCACGTTGGTCCCTTCCGAGACCAACGGGGAGGTTAGCTACGTGCTGGTAGTGCAGGACGAGACCAAGGGGGTCGTCAACATCGATCTCAAGGTGGACCAGGTACGCGGGCAGGTTAAGGTGCTTAAATTTTTCAATTTTTATTACCGTTCCATACTAATAATATATTTATTTTATACAATAGGAGTTAGTGCCTATACTTAATACTATGTTATTCCCTAAGTCATAAATGCACCTAAAATAAAATTACTATACCTTAATAGGTAAAAAAAAGCTGAGAGGTGTTAAGGGACACCCGGATGAAACAAAATTATGGAATGAATGTCTCAAAGGCATGCCACTAATTAGTACCTGTGGTCGCTCACACATGGCGTTATAATAAAAAATAATTATGGAATGAACCTCACAAAGGCATGCCACTAAATAGTACCTGTGATCGCTCACATATGGCATTATAATAAAAAATAAAAAGTGTTGTTACAACTTTTGGTCCCAATTTTTCCGTCTAGCCCCCTTTCGCAACGCGCGAAAGGGAACTTCGTTCCAAAAGAATTAAAAATGAAGCAATGACAGATAAACTAATTATGTGATAGATACATGGTGCTCACATATTTACAAACATTGTAAAAGTAGATGATTTTCCTAAAAAATAATTCAGTGTGAGGAAGTAATCACAGAATCAATGTAGCTCTTGGTAAGTGTGATCGTAATATATGATGACGTTTATTTAGTCGGAAGCGGAGGAGAAAGGCAACGATGATGTGTACAACTTCGAAGACGAGGAGGCCGGCGAGGAAGAGGAGGAAGAGGAAGAGGAGGTGGCTGAGGGCAGGCCCAAGGCCGCGCAGAAGCGAAACCTCGCGCACATGCGACCAAACTACACCTGCAACTTCTGCGCCTACACCAGTCATCGCAGGTAACTATTAGCACTACCCAACTCCTCTATGTTTGATTAAATTAGTGGAGGGTGCCAACAAATTTTCGTTCGTTTGCCTTATCCCTGATCTAAATGGTACGCAGATTTATCAATTCATGTAGTTGCATATAATAATTTTTCACAATTACCGACACAATACACAATATATTACCCAAAATATTTGTAAGTATTTTGTAATGCTTAATAAAATAAACCTAATTATTTGATTTCGGCGCAGCATTTCTTCTTCCATAATTCTCTAACGGAGCGGGCGCGCAGCGAACACGTGGCGTAATACGACAGTGAGACAGTGTGAGTGTGGTGTCAGTGTGTCGCGACGCATTCGCTGCGCGCCTGCTCCGCTCACAAACCGCTAGTGTGATAAGGCTCTAAGTAGTCACAGAGTTTTTGAGCTTGATATGGCTAGAAACAGTCTAGCCATATCAAGCTCAAAAACTCGAAACTCAAAGCTTTTATTACAATTATCCATTTACAAGCACTTTTGAATTGTCAGGGGGTCGGTCAGTTAGAAAAATGAAGCTAGTTGCCCATTGTAAAGCTTAGTAGATTGCTATGGAGAAGAACGGGCAAGAAACTCCATAAATGTTGTTATAAAATATTGGTATACAGTTTCAATATTTTTTGCAGATTACCTACATCAAGTAACAATATAACTATTTTTATGTTTAATTTACTAACATAATGATAAGTCAATGACTTAACATACCTATACTTATCCTACTTTTTACTTCAAACGTTCCGATACTCGTTCCAAGGAACGTTTATTTGTATGCAACCAGTGTATTTCATTGTAAATAAATAAATTGTATTTTGTTTTTGAGAAATCGACGTAACTGATGTTTTTTCGTTCAGGTACCTTCTCCTGCGCCACATGAGGTCGCACTCGGAGGACCGTCCGCACAAGTGCAGCGTGTGCGAGCGCGGCTTCAAGACCATGGCCTCGCTGCAGAACCACGTCAACATGCACAACGGCATCAAGCCGCACGTCTGCAAGTACTGCAACAGCCCCTTCACCACCTCGGGTGAGTCATCTATAAGAATAATAATACCAGCTTATGACTGTCCCACTGCGAGGCTAACGCTTCTTCTCATACAGAGAAGGCACGAGCATTGCGCCCTTAGACTAATTTGAAAGACAGATGTTTAATTTCGCTGTTTGTTGTCAGGCGAGCTGGTCCGCCACGTGCGCTACAAGCACACGCACGAGAAGCCGCATAAGTGTACGGAATGCGACTACGCGTCCGTCGAGCTGTCCAAGCTGCGCCGCCATGTCCGCTGCCACACTGGCGAGAGACCCTACCAGGTAAACTTCTTATTACCTTGTTTACATAATGTTTGGCAGAGGTGCACCTATACTACACCCGCATTTTTTACTACAAGTTATTGTCAAGTACCATATAATTGGGAGACGAGTCTATTGCCATCAACCGGGCACAAATCCAGACTCAGGGCTGCAACTGAGATATTTCATATGGAAAAACCCAATAACACTTTGCCCGACTCGGGAATCGAACCCAGGACCTCTTGCTCAGCACACATAGGACGAATAAAAGATGACTATCAAAGGGTATTTACAAGGCAGATGTGAGTGGAAACGACGGAGGGAACGCCCTAGGAGGACATAATAATAATGACCTCATTGGTGATATTCTTCATAAAGTTCAGGTGCGTAGTACCCGCAACCGGTGGCGGCGTGCGTGTATGACCAGAAGTAATGTATGGGTAGTAGCTGGTGACGTTTTGTAGTTTCTGCTTACCCCATGACAAATGCATGAGTTTATCTGTGTATTTATGTATACGACTTACTTCCATAGTTAGTTGCCCGATGCAATGACTTGAAGCAATCGTAAAACTTGTCGTAAATCCGTTTCAGTTTGAAACCGATTTCACTAAGTTGCTCGCAAATTCTCAAGTTGGTGAATGGTGCTGCACCGGTCGACGGGGTCGACGTCATAACGTCAACGCCGGCTGTCGCTGAAAATCAGCGCTGGGCTCTGTCTCGCATAGGGTCGCAGCATTATGCTGAGCGATGGCCGTTTTGCCTGGAAGTGACGCATATTTTCCCTCAACTTGTTATTTTTTTTATTTAGTGTTCTTTCTATGCGTTATGTTTACCGCAAATATACGTATTTTCTTTCTTTCTATTCTACATAATTGACATGAAAAGAAGTGAAATAAATAGAATCGAATCATAAATGATAATAATATTATAATCAATGGACAAGCTTCAACTTTCTGAACAGCCGAATCGACTACTCAACCACCTGCAAATTGTAATAAATGTCTGACATGTGTCGTAACCTCCCCAGTGCCAGCACTGTACGTACGCATCCCCGGACACGTTCAAGCTGAAGCGCCACCTGCGCACGCACACGGGAGAGAAGCCCTACAAGTGCGAACACTGCAACATGTGCTTTACGCAGTCCAACTCGCTGAAGGCCCACCGGCTTATCCACAATGGTAAGTAGAATACATGAACATACAGCGCTACAAGGTTCTTTTGGCGCGTGGGCAAAATTTGAACTAACGCCGCTATCTTGTTTTGTCAATACACAATGACAGTGACACTGTACAAATGTTTACCAACAACGCTCCCGTGTCATTATCATGCAGGCGCCAAAAGATTCTTGTAGCACTAGCACAGTGGACGGCAAACCGCGGCTTGCGAGTCGCATGCGGCTCTTTGGCCTATAGAGTGGGGCTCAGTACAAATTTCGATGAGTGCGAGCGTAAACACACGCGAATTAATCAATCAGTTTTATTGAAAACTCAAAAAAAAATTCAAAAAAAAAAAAAAAATTCAAAAGTCATTTATTCAAACTAGGCTGAGAATCAGCACTTTTCGAACGTCAAAATTACATAAGACAGTCCCCCAAAAACGCCCGCCCTTCACCACTTCCTAGTGCTTTTGCTGGAGAGAAGAAGTGGCGCAACAAACTCCCCAGCAGCACAGCTGTCTGTTCAGTTAGAAAAAAACTTGATTCTATACAATAGTATGCAAATCATTTACATTACTCAACACAAATCATTAAATAAAAAAATATATTTGCCATAATGACAGCTAGCACACGCCAATGAACCAAAAAAAAAAAAAAAATATCGAAAGCTAAACTCAAGCGAAAATGAATACTAAAAAAACTAAAAACGTAAACAGAACTTAATACCCGAATTATAAAGCCTACAGGTATAAAGGGCGTGCCCGCTTACATATAGCTAATAAAACTGTAACTCGAAGTCACATAATTATGATAAACTAGGACCATCGAAGAAAAATAAATCAACATTTAGGCAAGAATAATATAATGATCTTCTGTCGAGGTCGCTAGCTAACCACATATTGCAATACAACTAATTAAACAAAAACATTGTAATGAGTCGATTATGTCAATAATAAATGAAAATAAAATGAAAATAAATTTACTTATACAGTCAAATAAAATAACAATTATATAACTCATATGACCTGTCAGTAGGTAAGCTAATTCTGGAGAAAGAACATAAATATTGTCTTGAGTTAATCACAGTGACCAACTATTTTTATCGTTTAAGTAGTCGTTGATAGAGTAGTATGCCTTTGAACAAAGGTTGGATTTTACTTTAGCTTTAAACGCATTAAAAGGCAAATCTAGCAGAGAAGTGGGTAGCTTGTTATAAAAGGTTATACCAAGCCCAACAAATGAATTATGAACCTTATGAAGCCGGTGAAAAGGAGCTCAAATCAGGAGCAAAGATTTATTTTAACCAAAAATTAACAGGACATCGAAAATTAATCAATAACTGTACCTTTCAAAGTTTTCCAATGTTAAATTGTTAATAAGTAAGATGCCTTCATCATATTATTATCAGGCGATATGATGATTATTATGGGAGTTTTAAAGATTAAGAAAAGTGTATTGAGACAAAGGATTGTTTCTCATAAGAATCTTATTCGATTTAATATTTGGCTCTATTGACTGAGTTTATCGACCACTGCTCTAGCATATTAGCCTCGCTAGGACACATCAGCTATCACACAATCCAAATGTTTATAACGTGAGTTTAATTTACGTAGTATCCGAGAAGCCGGTGTACTCGTGCGAGCTCTGCCCGGCCAAGTGTGGCCGTAAGACGGATCTGCGCATCCACGTGCAGAAGCTACACACTTCCGACAAGCCGCTGAAGTGCCGTCGCTGTGGCAAGTCCTTCCCCGACCGCTACTCCTGCAAAGTGCACAACAAGGTATGTGACATGTGTCATCATCGTGGCAGACACCGTGCCACCGTGCACCGTGAGTCCGTGACTAGTTGGACAAGGCTAACGGATTATGCGGGCTGACAGTAACTTACCAAGACCCAAATAAATTCCATTATAGAGAGATCACATCCATCGCTTGTTTTTTTAGGAACTTATGATGGTTGTTATGCAGTGCGAGCAACAGTAATAATATGCTGTAGCAATTTGGTGTGAATGTCCTTTGAATTTACTTTTATTTTTATTTTCTCTGTATTTTATAAGTGGAGACCTGTAATTGGCTTTCAGACTAATGTACTGTCCTTGACCTGTTTGTTTTAGCTGTAAGTCTCCCATATTATTTAAATAAATAAAATCGCTTATTAAAAAGCGAATAAACTTAATGCTGTAATCATAATTTTACCGATATCAACATTTTATTAAAAACTTTTACGCCCGGTTTCACCCGCGCGGATGTCGAAAAAAAAAGCAGGTTATAAACTGTGTCAAATTTCAATCAGTTTTTTTTTGCGTGATTGAGTAACAAACATCCAATCCTAAATCGGAATTGAAAGTGGAAACTAGTAATTGACCTTAACTGTAACCATTCTTTGTTATTGGCTGTAAGTTTTCGTAATAAAATCAAATAAATATGTCGTTATTATAGACCCACGAGGGAGAGAAGTGCTACAAGTGTGACCTGTGTCCATACGCGTCGACCACGCAGCGCCATCTCAAGACGCACATGCTGAAGCACACCGATGAGAAGCCGTTCGTCTGCGACCTGTGCGATCAGTCCTTCAGGTTGGTACCAGACACATGACACATAGATTATGTAGAATACTCTTTATTGCACACCAAATAAAAGTAAAAAAAAAGACGTGTGGCACTCGGGGACTGCCGCGGCAAAGCTATTGCATAGCATTTTTTATCAACATATGCAATTGTAAAATATTAACCCGAATACAAGAAATAGCAATGATGACATTGACAGGAACTGTTATTCACATTTATAGTTTTTAAAACTTGACACAACGTAATGGGAACATCAAACTAATAAAAAGGTTTTAATTTAACTATTAATAGTCAAGGATCATTCGTCTAAATAAATTTGAACTTTATTGTCAAACAATTTTCAATACAACACTCGTATCTTTCGTCTAAGTAAATTTGAACTTTGTTGTCAAACAGTTAAACATAATTTTCAATACAACACTCTCGTATCATTCGTCTAAGTAAATTTGAACTTTGTTGTCAAGCAGTTAAACATAATTTTCAATACAAAACACTCTCCTTAGGTACTCGTATTTTCGTTACGGAATTTCTGGATTAGGTCTCCACGCTCAAGGCCCGCGATAGAAGCTATGCAATAGTTTAAAAAACCCGACTGAAACAAAAAAGTTCAAAACAAGATCACTTTTCAAACAGTTGATGCACTTGGTAGGAGTTATTTTTGTTCAATCTCACATCATATCTGATGCAACCAACTGCATCAGACTGTCTTTGATGTCGTGCTGTCATACTGTGCTGTGATACGGTGAGACAACCCGGACTATCTTAGGATCGAAGATGAGGAGAGGAAGGAGACGAACAACCACTATTTGAAAAAAATCTTAATATTTTATTTTATTCATTCAAAACCACAATATAATATTTGCGCGTTATAATGTTTCAATATAAAAATAAGTCAGACAGATAAAATACTGATTAAACTCATCATCAGCCTATTAATGTTCCCACTGCTGGGACATAGGCCTCCTCTCTGTGAGAGGGAGTGGGCCGTAATCTACCACGCGGACCCAGTGCGGGTTGGTAGATGTCACATGTCTTCGAATTTTTGGTTCTAGGACATGCCTGTTTCCTCACGATGTTTTCCTTCACCGTTTTGAGAGCAGTGGTGATGAAATTACCTACAACTCGTAAGTCGGGGCCGTTACCACTGGGCCACCACTGCTCTCACTGTCGCTGTCACTCACTGATTAAACTATTGCTAACTTATTTTCTATAACCTCATAATATAACGCCTATATTCCGCGAAGCCAGAATTGTATAGTACACCACATTTCGCCAGTTAAAGTCCCTTGTAATATGGGGCGAGCCTATTGCTAACCACATTAATAATACCAGCGTAATTGTCCCACTGCAGGGTAAGTTCTCTTCTCATACAGAGAAGGCACGAGGATTGCTCACCATGCTTGCTCAAGACTGGTTGACGATTTCAGACTTATATTATGAACTATAAAGTCCATGTATTCTCATGATATTTTTCCTTCACCCATGTCAGTGATATTCAAGATCAGAAAGCTATTCAAAATAATTATAATTAAAAACAACCTCATTATTAAAAAATATCATCAAATCAATTTCAGGCAAAAGCAGCTGCTCCGTCGCCACCAAAACCTGTACCACAACCCCAACTACGTGCCGAAGCCGCCGAAGGAGAAGACGCACTCTTGCCACGAGTGCCAGCGCATGTTCGCGCACAAGGGCAACCTCATCCGCCACTTGGCCGTGCACGACCCGGAGTCTGGACACCACGAGCGCGCGCTCGCCCTCAAGATCGGCCGCCAGAGGAAGGTGCGATTCGTTGACGGAGAGCCTATGAGGGTGAGTACTATATTTATATTCTTAACACTTATTCGTCGTGTCGATGGTAGGATAGTGAGTTAAATTTTGCTGCCCAAAACTTGGCCATTTCCACAGGGGCCATTATGGCTGCATTTTCTGGGGCAAAGAAGGCAGAGGTTTAAAATAGTTTGCGACACGGCTCCCACTTTGCCAGTGTGTTATTTTAGTTTATTTGAAGAATCTTTTCTGAGTAACAGCAAAGTTGGGCCCTCATTCTTGTGGGGCGTGGCAGGGACTTCATTATTGTGGGGCGTAGAGGGAATAGAGAACTGTGTATGCGCCCATTATAAAGGCATAGATTTCATACGCAACTCTTAACTTCGTAATGCGCCATAAAAATTTGAACCCTTAGGTTGGAAGCCAAGACATTACAAGAATGACCAGAAAAACGTTTTGTGACCACTATGATGAACAGTCAGCAGAAATTGTCTTGATCTAGGTTGATTGCACTTCTATACTATTCCAAGAACTTCTTCATACACATTGCGGCAGATATGTAACTGTCTGGCATTTAGCCTATCATTTTACTTCTTGTTATTAATTCCATTACTCTTTTTCATAATTATATAACTATTATCGAAGCATAAAACTGTATTTATAAGCACTCCCTTTAATATTGCTTGCGGTAAAGATCTACCCCAAAACTCGAATTAAAGCTAAGCGAATAAAAAAATAACCTACTACATGACAAGTGCAGTAAAACAACATACTAAGTGAGCCTCGTCCTAAGTAGTATAATTATATTAAAACATTTGAAATAAATAAATAATAAAAATAAAAAAGCCTTTATTATTCCGTTTGAAATAAATAGCGAACAGAATATTATGTTGCCTCGCGCTCAGTGAATGATCTCGTATTGTAATTTTAATTAATATTGTAATTGTTTTCTCTATTGCCCAAACACATTGCAATGCTTTTTTCTTTCGATGCCTGCAGTAGCCATTTAGTTGTTTTTTTTTTTTTTGTGATAAAAGCAGCTGCTAATCAAAATAAATACTGAACATTTATTTACATGCATTGCTAAATCCTGATTTATATTTTGATTTCTTTATTTTTTTAATGTGAGCTTAGCGATAAGACAACCCTACTTTTAATCTTTTCTTTTAGCTGTAGCTTTGTAACAAGGAGTACTGTGGCATTTTGGAAGTTGCCTATGTTCAGCAGAGGGACTGACTTTATGACGAAAGGTCAGGCAGAGTGCTTGCCTTGTTGATTTTGGAACAATATGTACTTCTAGCTGAGCAAACATGATTGTAAATTGCTTAGCGCACATTTAAATTATTCTGTAGGTTATCATACTTATCATTTAAGAGCTAGTTTCGCGCTACGCCAGTTATGCATTGCGATATTTATGTACCATAATATTTACTTAGATTGACTGACTGTTTTCGATTTGCGAATGTTTAATAGCTTTAATGGTATTTCTATTTTAATTATTTAATTTTTCACGCTCTCGCTTTTCTTATGATTATATTGCCACTTGTCAAGTAGCGTTCACACAGCAAGACAATTGAAAAAAAAAAAGTTTGGACTATCTATCTGAGAGGAGACCTTCGTCCTGCAGCGGGACTGATAGTGTGGCTTGTTCAAAGTCAAATAATTCTTTTTGAATAACACCGTTGATGGGCGCTTTTGGAAGTATTTTCTATTTATAAAGATGCAGCTAGATCAACTGAGTTTTTATTCGCTGGCGGCAACGCTAGAACTGAACGTAAGGCTTATTAATATGTACCTCAGTGCGGCACATGCGTGTTACCTGAAAGAGGTTTTGATTGGGGAACGAAAATATAGAAATGTATTTTTTCAGCTCTGTTTACCTTACAATAAAAAAAAAGTATTTATGCTATTTTTTTTTCGTTTTGTCCTAATTTTTATTCCTTTGATGTTGATTTAAATTCAAATTACAACAATCATTCTTTAACAGTCGTATAAAATGTCTATGGCACTGCAAATTGACGTAGTAGGTCAATTTGCTAAACAATTATTTATCTTTTTTTCCCCTACCTAACATGATTCACCCAACATACAGGTTCAACAATTCACAAACTACTTCCCATAAACTTATTATACTTTTGTTATTATATTTTTTTACGTGATCATTACCACTATAATTATCGTGATGTTTACCGTGATTATCACTAATTATCAGCGCTGAGTGCTACTGGTATTCCGGTCCTTAGCGGAGTTTCAAATAATTTATTCAAGATACGCAGACCAGGAGATCCATAGCACAGGCTCCTGTCTCTGTAATATAAACTATGTAGCTTGTGAAAGAAAATAAATAAATCTATATATTTCCTGATTATACTTACATGTTATTTTTACCATCCAAGACGAAATATCCGAGCATATTATCAAACAAATAATTTAATTCCACAGGACATTCGCGTCCTGGACTCTGCCGACGCTGAGAACATGATGAAGTTGGGTCTCACCAAGAACGACCTGAAGCGCGGCGAGCTGGTGACTGTGGGCGACGGTGACGGCCAGCAGTACGTGGTGCTGGAGGTCATTCAACTGGAGGACGGCACTGAGCAGCAAGTCGCCGTCGTGGCACCAGAGTACAACATGGACGAGGATGATCCCGGTGAGTTACATTCAAATACTGGGTTAAATAAAGCTAATGGTAGAACTGGCGAGCTGTCTGTGCTGTAAAAGTCTCACTGAGAAAACCTGGGTGACGTAAACTGTTATTCCACCAGCGGGCTTAGTGTGAGTTTCATTTTACCATCTCGATCATACGCATCGACCGCGTTTGGCGCTCCGATTGGCAGCCGGCCGGCCTTCACCGGTGAAGGGCCAATCAGAACGCCAAACGCGCTCGATGCTTTTGATCGAGATGGTAAAATGAAACTCACACTAGGCCCTCTGATGCTTCGGATTGACACTATTGAAGACTTACTTCAGCTAAGTTTTACGATAATATTTTTACAGTATAGATTTGCATGTGGCTACACACGAGTCTAATCGACACGTAAAGAAAGAAGAAGGGTGAATTTTGTAAGACCAAATTCGAAAGTATAATGCCCGTTTTTACCTTCACCCTAGTAGCACACCTCCGCCGCGAAACATGCGGAATATGACGCGATCCAGTTCAATTGAACTACTGCGGTTTCGCTGCTATGGTTTCAAATTCAAATGTTTAGGCTGCCTGTCCACTGGAGCGGAGAGGAGAAGAGAGGAGCGGAGATGTGTCATTATTAACCAATCAAATCTAAACTCAGGGGTGGAGTCAAGATTCTATTGGTTAATATTGGCACATCTCCGTTACTCTTTTCTCTTCTCCGCTCCGGTGGACAGGCAGCCTAAGTGTTGCTGCTGAGCATAAGATTTTCGGTTCGATTCTTGGGTTGGGCAAAGTGATGGTGGGTTTTTTCATGTGGAATTTCTCAGCAGTAGTCTGGGGATTAGTTCCTATTAATGGCAATAGGCTTGCTTTCATATGGGATTTAAAAATAATTGGCAAAATATGAGTACTGTGAATATACTAACATTTCAATGATGTTATGTATGTTTGGGGCCGATTTTGATAAATTTTTATACATTTTCATTACTTAAAAATTGGTTATTGAAATTGTTGTCATATTATTATTTTGATAGAATGATTGTGAATGAAGAAGAAATATGGTAACTATATCTGATTGGTTGATAGACTTTTGCAAATTTGTCCAGTGTCTTGGTAAAAATTGTAATTCTTTAGTACTTGTAATATAATAATTATTCTGTTTTATTGATTTGAATTATGTTTTATAAGTGCAGTGTCCATAAAGGGTGCATGTTTGAAATTTTTAATCTTTTTCCTATTTCTGTACAATATTTTTGTAATAAATTGATTTGATTTGTATAGAAGACCTGATATTGCGGCTAGCATCGTATCCGCACGAGAAAACTAACGATCGTTTTATTGGCCATTCGATACAATTTATTTAAACGAAAAGAACATAATTACATTGTTCATTAAGCGAATAAATACTGAGCTTATGGGTAGCTGCGTCCGTCGCGGGGCGCGGCGGGGACGTTCACTGCCAGGCCTGGGGCAGGTGCGGCGGCTCTCCCCCGCCGGTGATGTAGACCCCCACGCTCCAACTAAGGGGCCGTTATGTGTGTGTGAGCGGCATTGTGTTGAGTGACACCGCTCATGTTAGCGATCGAATTGCGAGCCCGCGTCGCACGTTCGACGCGTGAGTTTAGCGCTTGTGGAGTTGCGTGTGTATGAAGTTCGATGCGCGCCATGCCTATATAAACTTAACACACGACGCTCGTCGAATGCATGTGGTGTATGTAAAGTATTGTTATGACAATAACTCAAACGTCAATTAAGCCTTTAAATTAAATGCAATCCAATAATTATTATACTTTATATTATTTAATCATAAAAAAAACTATCGATCATAACATTCCACGACTGAATTGTTACACGAGTTTTACACGTTGTTACACGTTTGTTACACGTTTAACACGAGTGTTAAAAAAACGTAAACATTCCGCGATAATCAGGTGAAAATTGTAGCGAAAGAGGCTCACCACGTAATCCTCACCAAGACACCTTTATATCTCTAAAACCTCTTAACAACTATTTTCGAAATTTGACATAGCATTACGACAATTTTTTTAAATTGAAACCAAGTCGATACTCCCAGCCGTTTACTTACACTGAGGTAATGATTGTGTGGAAACGTTCACCCGGCAATCCTCACCAACTTATAGCTATAACTTCGAAATGGTAATGCAACTATTTTTTTAACCTTTGTGACTATTTCTTAACTATTTTTTAACGTTATCATAATTGAATTTCTTGAAATTTTCTAAAGTGAGAATTGTGTGATAAAGGACACATTTTTGTAAATTTTTTTTTTTGGTAATGGTAATTTAATAAAAATTCATTGTATATAACCTATAACAAGGTCCAGAACAAGATTAACAAAACTAACAACATCATACAACATAGCGAATAACACAGGTTTAACTTAGTTTAATAGAAACACAAGTAGGGTGAAGTACCCAATTATCAGCACTTTAAGAATTAGTCCTAACTTAAGCCTATTTATTATTGTGAAAAATAGTTCTTTACCCGTTAAGGCGAATTTTCTAGTTCTAATATTTAATAAGGAAGACGATATTAAAAGAAAATCATGGATAACCTCTATCCAAGATTTTTTAGACAAGTAAAAATAAAAAATGACCCTCTCACCATTTACTGGCACCATCGCCCCCAATTAATAGCATAGAGCGAGCCAATTATCAGCACAATACTATCACTGTCAGGAATTGCTTGAAAAAATATATTTTCATTCTTAAAATCTGTTTTTTATTCAAAAAAATTATATAGTTATTAGTTAGGTACCCTGTAATACAAAACAATCACTTATAATCTAATAATACTTTTATAAAATTTACAAAGTTTAACATTAATTAAGTTATCTTAGATAGGAATTTAAATAATTTGTTCAGACTTTGAAAATGTCACTAGAAAGTGTTTTACTTAATATAATGTGGTAGCCGACCAATACTATAAACTATGTAGGAATCTACAACCATTATGAAACATAAAATTGCATATAAGAAAGTGTACCAGTAAGTAAATAAAAAAAAAAAAGAATAGGCTCTTGTTATCACATATTCTAATCCTCTGTAAGGATCTTCTCTAGTTCTAGTAAAGAGTAATTCTTCTTTCTTTTATTGTTTATTATTTTTTCCAACGTGTCTTGTTATCTCTTTGACCAACTTGCGACGTTCGATACGTTTGGTAAATTTTCTTCCTTTTTTTTCTTATTTTCTTCCTTTGGCTTCATGGTAGGTGGATAAGTGGTTCTGAAAAAAGCAAAGAGATGATGAAATTCCAGGAAAACCAATTTATCAGCATACTTCTAATCCAATTATCAGCACCATGCTGACAAATGGTAAATGCAGTTTCAGCACCATGCTAAGATTTGGATTTTGATAGTATAAACTACTTTTACAAAACAAAATGAATTCTGTGCATAAAATAAACACAGTTTACATTAAAAAGTATGAAATTAGTATTTACGTATTTTTTTCCATTTATCAGCACCAGTGCTGATAATTTGGAATTTACAAAATATTCGATCCATTTATCAGCACCACGTATTTTACCAATTTATCATCATAATTTCAAATTCAACTCTTCAGATCATCCTCACAAACTATCTCAAATATCAGAGAAATCGGTAGTGTCAATATAAAATATCTAAAAGATCTAATATATCATAAAATGTAAACACGTGAACTTACCGGCGATCACAAGAAACAGGCAAAAACCAAAGAAACTGCAGGACACAAATGTTTGTTTACACAAGTTCCGCTATTTTGAAGTCTCAAAGTATGGTGCTGTCAATAGTAGGATTCCAAAAACATAAATTTATTTATTTATTAGCGTGGTAACCCAAATTAGTAAGTAAAAACCTTAGAATTTGACAATTTATTCGGAGTGATGATAATTTGGTGCAGTGCTAGCGTTTGGGTTATTCACCCTACTTATATTATTTTTATCCTTTTCATTTCATGCATAATGTCACTAATTTAATTTGAAATAACATCTAGGAGGTAAATCATGAATATTCATAACGAATGTTGCTCAACATATACACAAGGCGAGTGCATGACGAGCGCGAGTCGAAACGGCAATACGGCGAGCTGAATTAAATTGTAATTCCTTGTATGGATATTATATGGATGTCAACACGAAACGCGAGCGCAGCTCCCGCTCCCGACCCGCGTATACATCTTTTTGAGGCAGACTACTAAGCGAAATAAAACCTAATGTATGAAAAGACACGGAGGAAAACTAAACGAAGTTAACTTTGTTTTGCTTCGTTCTCAGTGTGGCTTGCCAGTAGCGGATCGAGGGGGGGGGGGGCTAGGAGGCTCAAGCCCCCCCCCAAAACCATCTGTGTTCTTCCGTGAGAAATCATAAAGCGAACCTGATATTATTCTGATTATCTTATCAGAGGTGGTTTGTTATGTGTTAAGCAAAATGTAACATTGTGTGATTTTTTTGTGTTTACTTTGCCGAAACCTACCTACCCTCAGCAGGGTCAAGCTCCTTAAACGACAATCCTAGATCCGCCACTGTGGCCTGCATTCGTGGTTACGGCAAAATAATAATAATATAATAATAAAATCGTTTATTTATAAAGAGGAGCACATTTAAAATTAAGTAACTTAATCACTAAAATAGAGCACAATTGCTTATTTGCCTGAACAGACGGTTCTTTGCAGAGTGAGAGTATTTAGCCACCTACTGAACCCAAGTACTTGTTGTCAATTCCAAAATAATAAATTCGAGACCACCGCCGCCGCGCCGTCACATAACGGCCGCACTGGCAGCTGTCATAAAAATGATGGTAGCGGGGTTTGACCTTACGGTGTCAAAAAACGCTCTCTACGAAAACACCAACTTACTGTCATAAATAATGTTTTAGTGACTTTATTCGACAGTAAATTACGAACGCTTTGTGGCGGCCACCACATTCTTAAGAAACTCTACCTTAACTATTGTTTTTTTATTGATCTAATTTTAACATTGTCTTTAACAGAAGAAGACGAGGAAGAGGAGGAGGAAGAAGAAGAAGAGGAGGACGAGGAAGAAGAAGGCGAGGACAGGCGCTTCATAGTGAAGGACTCTACTGTTACCTCCACGAGCATCAAACTTGAGAAGGAGGTCGACACATGCTTCGGATTCGATGTAAGTCTATTACTGCTGTGCTAGTATTCATATAGCTCATTTCTTTCGCTTAGCACCATGAATGCATTATTACATTAATGGGCAACGTGAATAACAAAAAAGGTAGGGCAGACGTGTTAGAGCGAGAATTTTCAAATTCGAGTAAAACTGAACATATTGGAGGATGGGAAAACTATGATTTGTAGGTAGAGTTAAGAGCACTTGTAGTGCGACTCTTTACCTCACACTCACTCGCACAATGGGGCCAAAGTGGAAGCTGGTGAACATTTGATTTTTAACTCGCTAGTCCCGATAGGAACTGCGAAAAATAATAATTTTCATCACACCTATTCGAAAAACGACAATTGCCTATAGAGGATAGCGGGAGCAAAATTCAACTTTGCTCCCTAGGGAGTTTGAGGTTTCTCTCTTCTGATTGGTCCACTCCCTGCTTTTGATAGCGTACTAATTTGCGTAGTTAGGTTAGGTTAGGTAAGGAGGCGCTCGCGTGAAGCTTTAATGTAAAAAAAAATCGAGTAAATAGCTTTTTTGTGTAACCTAAAAGGTATTATGACTGGGCGTACCGCCAACACATAGATACGAATATTACGTTCACGGACTCCGGAATATTCGAGTTCCATGTCTCCTAAACGGGGTTTCCGTTTAGGAGATATGGAACTCGAATATTCCCTTCGATACTGTAATTCAAGTATACACTATACTCACGATTTATGTAAAGTCATGTTTATCTTTTGTTTCGATTTCCTTTTTTGTAATTTTTTTCCATTTACTTATTTCAGGAGGAAGAAGAGGATCCCGAAGATGAGAATTACACGGACAAAGTTGTGCTGAGTTTAGTTTAGTTTGTTGTATGTATGTCGGACGGCTATCGGTATGGACGGGCACTGCACGTGCGGACGTTTGTCCAGTAAATATTCATTTATAATGTTCTAAGCGGGCTGACCGCCTCTGCGCTGGTTGGTCGACAGGAGGCGAGATATCGGTACATAGTTCATAGGACCGTCTCATCAATAATTGTGTGCGTGAGTTTTCTTATTTACATCCGTATGTTTTATACTTATCATTGCACTAGTACTACTCATGGTTAGTTTTAGAATAAATATACTCACCCGCAGTAAATGTGTAGCCCTGGGAATTTAAGCCGAATTTCATGCTAACTTTGCAATAATTGAAAATAATATTTGTTTGTTTCATTTAACGAATAAATAAACATTATTTAGATTAGAGCATCACTATCTACATACAGGGTGGCAGATACATCGACGCAAAAACTGTTACCGTGGATTCAATACGTGATCACGGGGGCCTGTTCCCTAAGCGAACTCGTTACGGACGGCCGTCGTTACGGGTGCTTCGTTCTCCGTTTCACTTACGGACATACCGCAAGTTAGATAGAGAGCGAGGCGCCCTTATCGACAGCCGTCCGTAACGATATCGCTTAGGGAGTAGGCCCCCAGAAACGCGAACAACTGTTTTATACATTTTGACCTATGAAACTGCAGATTTTTTTTTAATAACCGTTGAAATATTTTAACGCAGGGGCGTTTAGGATTAGAATCATGTACTGAATCCATAGTAAAAGTTTTCGCGTCAACATCCCTGCCATCCTAGTGATGTTCAAATCTGCTAATAAGTTTACTACCTACAACGCGCTAGATAAAATATTTCAAAGCCTACACACGTCTATAGTTATAGAGGTATTGTAGAATAAGAAATATTTTTTTCTAGCGCACAACGCGCTAGAAAAATATATTTCATAGTCTACAACTCTCATAATTTTTCGCTCTCATAATAACACATTGTTACAAAAAGCCGGCCGCAAACTAAACGCGAAGAGTTTTATAAGGTTAGTGAAGTGAAAATGAGGCCGTATAGCAAAGGCCGTTCAAAATGAGTTTATAACACATTTTGTAGTAAACTTAAATGATACGATTACGTATCGTAAAAGTTACCCTTTTGTTAAGGGGGAGACGTCGCGACGACTATAAAATAGTAAAAGAAGCGAACCACTCTCCCAAACGAAAGAAGAGATAAAATTATCTCCACACTCAGCAAACGGGGGGTAAAAGAAGGGGGTAGACATTTCCTTGCAGTCGATCATGGTCATAGACTATGGTGTATGCAAGGACACCTAGAGAGGGGAATCCCTCGGCCCTCAGTCCAAAAGGGGACTGGGGAGAAATCCCTTTATAACACGTGGAAAAAGAAAATTTCCTGGCTCACGGCTCAGTGTGAGCACAGGAAAAAGAAAAAAAATTTCGGCCCTCAGTCCAGCTGGGGACTGAGGAGAAAGGTTTTGAAGCTCTGCAAAGATGTTGATGAGGTCTCCGTGGGAAGAGCATGCAGTACGAGGAAGTCTTCAATGTCCAACCGATCCAGCATTGTCAGTCGTGAAAAAAAATTGTTTTTAATGGAACAATATAGAATTCAAAATTTGAAAAGAAAATGTTCTCGAGTCAAATTAATTTTAAAAAGAATAGCTAACGAAACTTTTCGACTACAAAAGGGGCTATGCCAGCAGCGTAATGCTGCAATACACCCTTTCCAGCAAAAAAAAATTATCGATACTATCGAGAAAAAATTTGACAACCCTAAACGATGTCACATCACTAAAGACAGATGGCATTATCGATAAAAAATCACGACCCTATGCGATGTCACATCGCTAAAGACACTTGACATCCCTATAGAGAAAAAGAAAAAAATTATGTCTCCCCTATAGGGGTGACAGTTGAAGAAGGGACGAGACAAGGCTAGGCGAAGACCTGGGTAACAGAGTAAAATGAAATAAAGGACAATGTCAGTGTGATGAGGTGACATAAGGACGTAAGTAAGGAGAATGTTATATTGTAACGCGCGCCGGTCACGAAATATATCATGAAGTTATATTATATTACTAGCTTCTGCCCGCGACTTCGTCCGCGTGGCATAGTTACTTTGGGCTAACGCTAACTTTAACCCGCGACCGTTTCGAAGGCTGGTTTTAGAGTCACGCTGACCGTCGGCGCTGAGAACGGAAACGTATGAACTTCAGATATCAGCGCTGAGCGATTGGCGTAATTAAAAAACGTTTCCTTAGGCTGGTTTTAGAGTCACGCTGACCGCACGCTGACCGTCGGCGCTGACAGCCCAAACGTATGAACTTCAGATGTCAGCGCTGAGCGGTTGGCGTAATTTCATAGAATACTAAACTTTATATACATTGTCTTGTCAGCGCCGACGACGGTCAGCGTGAGACTAAAATCAGCCTATGAATACTAAACTTTATATACATTGTCTTATCAGCACCGACGACGGTCAGCGTGAGAGGAAAACCAGCCTAAGGAGCCGACTCAGCCAACCACGCGTCTGAGCTGCGCGGCATGGTATTTCGCAGAGCTAACTGGGGCCACCGCCCTTCCCCCTCATGACTGCCTTACATAACATACACAATCAGCCTATTACCTACTGTTCCCACTGCTGGGACACAGGGCTCCTCTCTATGAGAGGGAGTGGGCTGTAATGCATCACGCGGGCCCAGTGCGGGTTGGTAGATGTCGCATGTTTTCGAAGTTTTGGTTCTAAGACGCCGGTTTCCTCACCAAATTTTTGCCTTCACCGTTTTGAGAGCAGTGGTGATGAAATTATTTACACAAAGTAAAGCGCCTGCTGGGGTTCGAACCCACGACCTACCTTGTTTAAAAAAAAAAAATTGTTTTAAATTAAATACTTGTCATGAATAACGTATTTATTTGGATAAGGATTAATGTCATGTTTATAAAAACACCTTTGCAAATAATGCATTATTTTATAACAAATTTGGTTAGCATAAAAACGGTTATAGTGAGCCAACCTTAAAAGATAGACATATGCTATCGCGGTCTTTTTTTGAGAACTTTTAAAGGGGAACAATTCTGTCATACATGATTTTTGCGAAACTTTCACCGTTTACGCAGCGCACGCAGCGGAAGCACTCAAAATGAAAACAAAAATCCCGATTTTGAAACATTCTTCATTGGTGTTCCGCTCCTATTGGTCTTAGCGTGATGATATATAGCCTATAGCTTTCCTCGATAAATGGACTAACTAACACTGAAAGAATTTTTCAAATCGGACCAGCAGTTCCTGAGATTAGCGCGTTCAAGTAAACAAACAAACAAACTCTTCAACTTTATAATATTAGTATAGATATGAAATATTATATTCATATATATGTAATTATGATATCGATACATAATTACATATACAGGGTGTTAGGGTAAACACCGTTATCCTTCAAACCAGTGGTTTGGTTTCGTTTATAGAACATAAATTCAATGGAAAATCACAACTTTTTTTTTAAAGATGTACATTTAGAATCGTCACGCAATTCCTAAGGTAGGTATTTTTGCCTGTCTTAAGCCAGTAAAAGGTTGTATTGTATTATTCATGTGTTGTGTAGGTAGGTAGGACGGGCGGCGATCGATTACGTCACTCGGGCGGGCGCATATCCATGAATTTGCGGACGGTGTCGGACAATAACCTTTTTAATTTGTTAAAGAAAATAACGTAATTTTTTTTTACTCTGTTTTTTATGTTTATATTTAAGCCTACTACCCATAGTTTGAGTGACAACGGTGTTTACCCTTCCATCCTGTATATGAATATAATATTTCATGAAGCGTTAAAGATTAATAAATTAACTTCCCTTCATACTTTCAGGGTTTAGCATTGTCTATAATAAAATTGATTAAATGTTTTTGAAGTGAACACTTCCTTAGGCGCGTTGCCCCCATTTTTGGGTGAACTAAAATCATGGAACTCGCGTCATCGTCACCGCAGGCTGTATCGAACGAAAGACATCAACGCGAGAATCAAAAAGTTCCTTAGTTATCACTTCTATTGGCAGCCCCCAAAGACTGCCCAACGTTTTTTTTTATTGTGAGACTATTATTATTTTATTATAGACATATTTAATGAGTTTGAGTTTGTTTGATTTGCATGTACTAAGTATATCAATCATTTACATGTTATGAATTTATGGTATAATGTCGAAATCACTTTTTTATTTTGTTAATCATGACAATTATTAAATTAATAATACTAGGTAAACAACAACAAACTTACAAACCGATTACGAGATAGCGATTGGGGAGCGCCGTGTTTACAAACAATTAACATCGCGTACGCGGGTCGTTATTATATTATCTGAAGAGCTCAGATAATATATCAAAAACAAGATTCAAGGAATTTGCTGTTGCGATTTAGTGCAGGCTTCAAACCTAATTTCCCCGGCCTAGTGGCCCAAAAATAAACCTTTTTTGAATTGTGTTCTTTGGTTAATTGATTTAGTCGAAAGTTTTGTGAAGATAACTTAAAATTTGATATAAAAACAAAAATTACTGCGGGCCACATTTACTGCTACCGAGTGTAAATCTCATGTACCTAAATATCATCATAGTGTAGAATGTAAATTAAGATTTAAAATAAATTCAACAGAATTTAAACTGTGATCCAAAGTTCAAGAGGATGTTATTTGCACATGTCGATGCAAATAAACTATTCTAACAGCTGAAACTCTGTCTGCGATAAGCTGGTGGACCAAAGAATATAAAAGTTATTTTCCAAGCCACTTTTAGCCTACAGTGTCCTCGGAATTCAAGCAGGTTTAAAATTTTTTTTTGTTTTCCGCGCGGTGTCGCTCAAATGTCGTAATGTTATTGTTGTGGTATGCAAAACAATATGGCTAGGTGCGTTTTTTTAATTATTGATTCATGTAAAATAGTGTATCTTTATGTTTGATGAAAACTTTTATGTGATAGCTTATTTCATAACGATTCCAACTACATAAGTTTCATATACAGCTCCCATACAAAACTTTAGAGATATCCTCATTTTAACCACACGTGGTCTCGCACGACATCGGGTAACGAGACCACCCAGACGTTGCGAAATATTATGCGCTAATTCGCGCAAAAGGCCGCAATATAAAAGGAGAAACACCTATAAGCAGAACATTATTGTATCATTTCGTTATATTGACTGTCTGAAATGATGAATACCTAAAGTCATGTATGTGGATGACATACTGACATTACCCAGTTGCTATAAGCATAGCTATATTGTAAGTATCTTATATTTTTCTCATACCTTTTTCATAATTTTATTGTATTAGTTGATATCGATCAACTAATACAATAAAATTAGGCTCGCCTCCTGTCACGTACGTACCACCGTCACAAGTGAACAACTATTTCACTGAACAGGCGGGCACAAACAAGGCGTGTCGGTTGACGTCAGTACACCCGAAGTAAAAGTAATTTTCAATCGATTACTAGCCCAGAAGCCATGCCGGTAGATCGGTCCACGCATCGATTGTACCAAATAAAGTAGATCGCAATCGATTATTATTAAAACGAGGCCATTAACGAAAGTACGTAACTAGCATTATGAATAATTTATTTAATAGTTTTATTAGTACCTCCTATATGAAAATGTAAGAATTGCGCGGTATGGTACATGTTTTTTTTTTTTTGCTTTAATGTGTCATCGTGACTTTTTGTGTTACTGTTCAACAATACAGGGTGTTGTTGCCTAGCTGCCGCCTGCAGACGTACTTACCCCGCAATCCAACGACACGGTTACGCACTTTCGTTGTCTCACCAATGTACAGTTATTTAAATAAAATCATGAACATTACATTCCGTTTGAATACGGAAATAAAAATTTGTAGTAAAGAACTCGAACCTAGCGGCTCACTGAATTATTATTTGTGTTATTTAATCATTTAAGAAGCGGTGTTGTTTGTTGAAATTGACACGTTTCTGCAATGTTGCGTTGCTAGATGTTTACTTCGTGTTACAAATCTAGACTGGGAAGCCATAAGCACTTAAGTCGTATTTAAAACAATATGACTTAAGTGCTAATGGCTGCAAAGCCTAGAAATATTCTCACAGGTTACTAAGTACATGAATGTGTGTCCAGAGTTGTGCTAAACATTGATTCGATTTCGAGGGCTCTATCGAACAAAAATGTTACCGCACGGCCGCTAGCTTCTTGTCCTACTATTGTTATAAGCAGTGAATCTTTGAGTATATTGGAGTAACCCACAATGTTGGCAGGATCTCCTCATCTGCAATATCTGTTCTGTTTAGCTTGCAATATGCCCAGATATTCAATGTCTCATAATTATGAAGGAAACACTTTAAGATTATTAACTGTGTCTGTAAAGAATCTTAGATTAATCATAGTTTCGATTTAAAAACAAAAACTATATAATTGAATTAAGTCGTTAGTTGTTAAATCATAAAATATTATTATATTTTCCTCTTAGTTCTTTACTTTAATGACCGAACATTGATTTTGAAGGTGGTTTCTTTATAATTTATGAAGGAGTAAACTGTGAATTGCTCTGGTAAATCTTTAATAATGTTATTAGTTTATCTTAGCTATAGGTTTAGGTAATGTAAGATGTAAAGAAGGATAACGCAGTTATGATGGGTAGTTAGTAGCAATTGAGGTTCCGACGGGGTGGGTAGTGCGGGCGTCTGACGCGGCACGTGTGTGAGCGTACCGATGGTCGGAGCCTGCCATCGGAACGAACTAGCCCTCACCGCAGACCTTAATACCTACCATCCAAAAACTTGATCAACTTTCAATCTTGTGTATTATTACTTTGCTTTTCAGTAAGTTTTACGTCTATATTACCATTTGTGTTGTAACATACTTATATTTAGCTCCATTACGCATTCTAAAGTCAGATATTATAAAGTGTCATTGTATAGTTGTTGAATAAAGTTCTGGATAAATGGCAAATCGTAACTTATTTTATGTTTTATTTTACTTCTAAGTGAACTCGGTATCATTGGTTTATAAATTGAAGCAACGATAAAAGTTGCACCGTCTTAACAGTGTTTCGACGATGCAAGTCATTTTTCGTTCAATTTTATTTTACATCACAGACAAGAAACTTGCGTTGTGTTAGGCTGCCTGTCCACTAGAGCGGAGAGGAGAAAAGAGGAGCGGAGATGTGCCAATATTAACCAATAGAATCTTGACTCCGCCCCTGAGTTTAGATTTGATTGGTTAATAAAGGCACATCTCCGCTCCAGTGGACAGGCAGCCTAAATGGGGCATTACATTGATTTCTCTACTTCGTCACTTAATTTCAAGAGAGAAAGAAAACAATCAAAAAAGAGAAAGAAAACAGAAAAAATAAGGATTTTTTTCAGAGAATGGACACCTACATGTCTTGGTTTCTGCCCTGAAGCCCAATAGAAATAAGATATACCAATAAAAAGAGCTTTTCGAAAAGAACCTTTCCGTGTGGCTGACACTGGCATGGCCACCATCAGGAATTTTAATTTTGATAACACAAAAAATTTGTCGATAATTTGTCGAAATTTGTCGCCAAATATCAGAATTTGTCGGTCACTGGTTCAAAAGTTATAAGGGTTTCTAGGTGGCCAAGCTGGAGAGAGTCTCCCCAGCATGGCCCCATGAAGTTAGGGCACCTAGCGAAGATCTGTTTTCTCCCAAATTTAGTCGATAATTTGTCGAAATTTGTCGCCAAATTTCAGAATCTGTCGGTCACGGGTTCAGAAATTATAAGCGTGTCAAGGTGGCCGAGCTGGGGAGAATCTCCCCAGCTTGGCCCCATTAAGTTAGGGCACCTAGCGAAGATCTGTTTTCTCCCAAATTTAGTCGATAATTTGTCGAAATTTGTCGCCAATTCACAGATTTTGTCGGTGTGTAATTAAAAAGATATTAAAGAAATCTAATGAGAACTAAGAGTTATAAAGTGTCCACGTGGACTACAAGGATGTCCATGATGTCAATGACATGCAATCGCGTGAAGTACCGCCCGAAGTTAACTTGTTAACTTTGGTATTTTCTAGTCTTACCTACTAGAACATTTCCCTGTAGAAAATGCTGTGTCCCGTGCGTGAGCCGTGCACCGTGCCGCAACTATTTTGCGCGAGCGCCGCAGTGTCTGTGTTGTAGGGAGTAACGATAATCCCGACTTTTTTAACTTTGTCTTATTTGTGTTTTTTCAAGACACAAAACGGTTCATCCTCCTTCAGGACGAACCATTAGAACCTCATTAGTATCTATTGAATTTTAAGATTATATCTGAAATTCAATAGATTTGTAATGATATTAACGTACTCAGTTAGTCCCTTATTTACTTCCAGAAAACATCTAAAATGCGCGGTCGCAGATTAAAAATTAATTTAAACAGCCAGAAAACCGAATACCTTCAACATAAAGATGTACTTTACCCAATACAGCCAAAAAGAAGTGATGCAATTTATGATCTCCTGTTTAATAAATTTAACAAACAAATGTCTAAGGAAGCAATATTTTTTAGCATAAAGAGAAATTACGCACTTTTTTTTGGTTCAAATGTTGAACAAGAGGAAGAAAGAGAAAAACAATCGATTTCGTATAATGGTACAAAACATGAACTCGTGTCGGAGACAGAATTTTCATCCAGAACGTCATCTTCCGGAGATAATTATGTACTAAATGATGATTTGGAAGAACAACTAGATAGTGAAATTAGATTTTCCATATTTATAGATGCTTATCAGTGGCGAGAAATAGAGCCTATAAAATATTACTATTACCGCAATGATCCCAAAAGACCCAATTCACGTTACAAGACGGCAAAAAAATTTCAAAAACAAAAGTGGACTACCATTCTACGACAAGAAATTTGGAAACAGAGCAAGAACGAATGCAGATGGATATTTAAAAAAAACAGTGTTCAACCAAATGGTCACATTCTTTGCCAAGGCTATTGCAAACTATGCAAAGCAAACATCAATATTTATTACTCTGAAAACTGCACATCATCCGAAAATTTTTATGAAATGAAATGTTCGGTAACAAATGTTGACAAAAATTATAAACACGATAACTCTGTAAAAGTTAGAGTAACAAAGTACCATAAGCAAAAATTAGAAGAAAGCATTGAGTTAAATAACTAGAGAAGTACAGTTCGCGTCAAATAACTTTGCCGCTCTGAAGTAGGCTACAAATGACTGCGCAGTAGTCAATCTGCCTTATAAAACAGTAGCGCGCATGCCAGCGTGCATGCGCAACCTAACTTCAGAGCGGCAAAGTTATTTGACGCGAACTGTAAACCTCATTAAAATGTGTCAAAAAAGTGTAGCCACTATTTAAACGCGACGACGTAGCTTTGAAACCACTAAACATTTAAAAGTAAACATATATCTGTCTCACTCACACAAGTCGCAAGAATAATACCGACGCTTAGATTAGACAAAGACCGCAATATAAACATGCAATGGCAGTAACTGCCGGGATGGGGTTGCCTACCCTTGCGAAATTTTGCCCAACTTTTTAAGCCATAAAAACGTTTAAAAAAACGGTAACGTTTTTTTAACGTCAAGTTAATTTATTTATAAAAACTTACTACTACTACTTACTATGTATTTGAATTATTGTATTTCTTATTGGATGTGTATTAGAGTCCGCGTATCACTGGTCAGTTTCGCTCAATCGTCAGTTTATTTAATTCGCCAGTTTCGTTGATTAGTCAGTTTCACTGATTCGTCAGTTTTGCCGATTAGACAGTTACGTTAACTTGACACTGTCAAGTTGACGGCGAACACTGGAAACTGTCAAGTTTCACAGTTTCCAGTGTTAGCCAGTTTTCGTCGATTCGTCAGTTTGGTACACTTAAGGCGAAAGCGTCGCGCAATTTGCAGGTCAGTATCAGGTTGTACGTTGAGTTAAATATGATTTGCGACCATATCAAATGTTTATTTATAGAATTATAATCATAGAAATCATCAACACAACTCTATAAGTTCATGTAATCCCCAAATGTCATGATTTCATGAAATCATGACATTTGGGGGTTATTCTATCATACGGAGTTGTATTGCTGATTCTAATGATTATAATTCTGTAAAGCCATATTAGTTACGCTCGCAAATCATATTTTAATCAAGAAATAACATCTTTAAATTTTTAAATTTTTATTTCTACTCTTTAATTTTTTTGTGATATGTTTTAAATTTTTCTTAGTCTTCCAGCCGATACATTTTTCAAACGGTGAATTATTTTCCTCATTTTTTTTCTCTTTTTTTCGCTTTCGCGGCGTTTCAGTTAGTTCGTCTATCTCTTCATCGGTTTCCACAGCATCCACATCCATATTTTCTTCTACTGAAAGCTCCACCTGCTCTTTAGAATAACGGTAGTACTGAAAAATATAAAAATGTTTGTAACCAAAGCTGCTTTTTACAATCTAAAAACTAAGTTGAAAAGAGCATCCAGTACACAATGTAGAATTCAATGGGAAGGCATTTTTTGTTGACCCTTACCCTCACCAATAATTTGATAATATTAATTACCGCATAAAATTATTACTTACAATAAGCATTGGAATTGCTTAATTGGACAAATAAACACGGCCGCATTCGCTTTTTAGACCTATTCTGTCTTGTTCACGGAAGTGCTTTGAACAAAAATGAGAGTAGATTTTGTTGGTAGCCAGTCAGTCTCTTTTCTCAGCAATCGGATTATTTCCACACATTTATCACGGCGTGCTTCATCTTTAGGCACCCTGCAACGGTATTTTTTTATTTTTTTTATTAAAATCACTTATTCCATAAATTATAAACTCCCACAAATGTGGGAAACTAAAACTAAGTTTTTAGTGGTAACACTGACCCTAATTTAAAAAATTCTACATTTAATTTATTTTATTGCGTTTTTACGTTGATATAACCACAGAAACTAAATAAACTTACGTGTGGAAAATAATTCCGGTTAATTTATTGTGCTTTTGTGATCTTGAACCGCACGCATTTACCCAAATTGGCGATATTTTTTGTCGCGTGTCACTCGGTTCACTTCGTTTGGCGCCACACAGAGCACTGAACTGACGTTAGCTACTCTATTGGCTGTGGCCTTATGTCCAGTGACAACGCCTTGGCGCGGTAATTACTAATCTAGTGTAACATATATATCAATGGAAGAAAGTTTAGCAAAAAACAATCCAATAATAACTAGAAATTTGCTAGCTAATCAATACATGGAAACAGATGATGTAGAACCCCCTGTTATACCAAATTTAAAAGCTCTACAACAAATAAGAAGTAGGATGAAACAAGCTCCCTTTCTACACTCTACACCTGTATTATCAGTTTGGTCTATGGCATATACACCACCTTACAATGAAACAATTCGACAAATTTCCTTATTTCCTTATTTTATTCTTTACTGGACTAGGGAACAAAATTTATTTTATAATTTATTTTCTAAATCAGAAAGATATATAAGAGTGTCAATAGATGCGACTGGTTCTGTTGTCAAAAGTAATTTATTACCAGAAGTCAATATTTTTACAAAAAACGCAAACAAACAGAAAAAACACGTGTTTTTATACGTAATGATGTGCTATCGTGAAGAAGGTAGCAGTGTTCCGTTGTGCCAAATGTTATCTGAAGTTAATACGCAAGAAAATATTAGTATGTTTTTAAAGCAGTGGTTGTGTGGTAAATCCGCACCAAATGAATGTGTCTCTGATGATTCTGCTGCAATATTGGGTGCTGTTGTAAAAAACTTTACAGGGTTTATTTCTACAAATAGCTATTTACAAAATTGTTTTTACATATTAGAAGATGATAATAAAAATAGTATTAGGATATCTTGTTACATTCGTCTCGACAAATCACATTTCGTAAAAAATCTATATAAACAATCATGCTTTGAACATGTAGACAATCGTGTGAAGAATTTTTATGTTAGATGTGTCTTACTACTTAGAAAAACTGCATGTTATAGCCAAGTAAAAAATATTTTGGATGATATTATAACACTCGCCTGTAACAGATATTGTGGTTTAACAGACCAAAACAAGGTGTCCAGGTGCAGTAATGCATTATTCAAATTGCAATCAATGATCACGAATTTAGACGCAATGCCTAGTAACACATCTGAAGAGGATATAACTACTGCATTTATAGAAGATTATGACAGTATAGATGAAAACCCTTTGATTACGTTTTGTAAAAACGTACAGAGACGAGAAACAACTTATAGTGAAAATATAACACCGAATTTTGATAACGAAAACCTTTACTATTTCCCTACGTTTTTAACATATTTATACAGAATTTAAAAAAAAATTCCTTTGTGGGGTGAAGTTATGTCTGAATATTTTTATTTATCCAAACCTAATCCATCAAGTACAAATGTAGAAAGTTATTTCAAAGACATAAAAACTTTTTTAATGGATTCAAATAGAGAACGATTACGTATTGATGATTTTTTAATCAAGCACATAACACAAGTAACAGGTTGCGTGAAACTAGCCATCAGCGATTTAGGTGTCCTTCACCACACAATCCTCACTTTTGAAAACTTCATGAAATTCAATTTTGAAAACGCCAAAAAATAGTCAATAAATAGTCATAAATAGTCACCAAAGTTAAAAAAATAGTCGCATTAAGATTCCGAAGTTATAGCTATAAGTTGGTGAGGATTGTGGGGTGAACGTCTCCACACAATCCTCACCTCAGTGCAAGCAAACGGCTGGGAGTATCAACTTGGTTTCAATTCCAAAAAATAGTCAATAAATAGTCGTAACGCTATGCCAAATCTCGAAAATATTCATCAACAGGTTCCAGAGATATAAAGGTGTCTTGGTGAGGATTAGGTGGTGAGCCTTTCTCGCCACAATCCTCACCTGATTACCGCGGAATGCTTACGTTTTTTCATTTGAAATTGGTGTCAAAAAATAGTCAAGAAATAGTCGTCCCCAACCACCATAATTTCGACCTGGTTTATTATGTAGAAGTATGTTAAATTTCCATGTAAACTTCTACATACATTTTCGAGTCGAGTACAGCCGAGCACAAAATTATTATGTACGTATTTGTAGGTGGTCAACTATATTTTTGTTTGTATTATTGCTAGTTTTGTAGCTATTTTAGGCAGGTATTTTAACTATGTTTTATATATAATAATGAATAAGATAATCATAACATATTATAAAACAAAATCCCTCCGCCGCGTCTGTCTGAACGCGATAAACTCAAAAACTACCGAACGGATTTTCATGCGGTTTTCACCAATTGACGGAGTGATTCATAAGGAAGGTTTAAGTGTAGTATAGTATTATTGCGAAGCCGGGTATATAATTATGTTTATATATCTGAATTTACAAAATATCATGATGTCTGATACTAAGTACCTTAATATTCCTTATAAAACTATTCGGTCGTAAACTCGTAAAACAATAATTAAGATGGCCAGTATCATTTTGCGGACTTTAAAAACTTGTTTGGTTTTTGACATTATACTATACTTAGTTACTGAATTGCTCAAAATTAAAAAAAAACCGCACGTTAACAATGGATTTTCATATACCTTTTCTGCCTGCTCAGCACGTTAACCATGAATTTTCATACATTTTTTCGATCCGCACATTTGTACAATAGTAATGATGACGTACATTCTGCCTCATTTAAAATAAAGTATAATGGTGCTTACCGAGCACATATAGTATAAAGTAAATAATATACCATCCTACTTAAACAAAATAAACAATATAGAATTATAATGAATAATAGGTAAGTAGGTAGAGATAGTCTTAATTACTCATGCTACAATAAAATTAATCTGAAATAAAGACATTGAACGCGTTCAGCACATCTAAACGCGTAACAATTTTGACACTGATAGCTCTTGAACGCGTTTTAGAAATGCTGATCGCGTTCAGTTTCATTTGTGAAATCAATTAACTCATAAAGCCAACTGGAAGGAAATGTCTAAATGAAATAGCAAGTAACATATTTCAAATTGGAGGAATATTAAGTACAGGTAGATTGGTATTTATTAAATTTTGACAGAAATAATAAATACGTAAGTAACTACAATATTTTATTACCGTATAATAATAAACAACAATATTAAAATAGATTTGTAATGTAAGTATTCGCGACTGTACCAAAACATAATGTATGTAGAAGTTTATACGGATGTTTAACATACTTCTACATAATAAACCAGGTCGAAATTATGGTGGTTGGGGACGACTATTTCTTGACTATTTTTTGACACCAATTTCAAATGAAAAAACGTAAGCATTCCGCGGTAATCAGGTGAGGATTGTGGCGAGAAAGGCTCACCACGTAATCCTCACCAAGACACCTTTATATCTCTGGAACCTCTTAATGACTATTTTCGAGATTTGGCATAGCGTTACGACTATTTATTGACTATTTTTTGGAATTGAAACCAAGTCGATACTCCCAGCCGTTTGCTTGCACTGAGGTGAGGATTGTGTGGAGACGTTCACCCCACAATCCTCACCAACTTATAGCTATAACTTCGGAATCTTAATGCGACTATTTTTTTAACTTTGGTGACTATTTATTGACTATTTTTTGGCGTTTTCAAAATTGAATTTCATGAAGTTTTCAAAAGTGAGGATTGTGTGGTGAAGGACACCGATTTAGGACAACATAGGGACAAAACACCTGTCAAAAAAAAACAATGTATCTTTAGAAACAGATGACCGCAAAAGTTTTGATCAAGAATCTGTATTTTTGGACGTTCCATCCACCACGGAAAATTGGAGAGGACAGATGAAACCCAAATCAAAAAAACTTAAATCAATCCATATTTTAAAAAATGGTTCTGTAGCCAATTCTTTTGTACAAAATGTTGACACTTTTAATACTTGTGCCTTTGATAGTGTGGTCCAAAGTATGGCTATAGCATAATGTTGATCGACCCCATGTCAAAAAACATATATTAGAGCATAAAGATGTTGAAATTTGTAAAATTATTCAACAAATAGTTGAGAACAGTGGAGATAAAACAGACTTAAATAGAAACAGAACTAAATTATTGTTAAAGCACTTTCGGGCAGAGGATGACACAATACACCAACTTGTTAACTGCGAATGCAATACGTCCAAAATTATTGATCATATTCTTTATCCACTATTTTACAGCACAATGCGCCAAAAAAAATGTAGTAACGACCGTTGCTCTAGTCAAAGTAAATTATTAAGAAAGTGCCAGTATTTACCGATTAATATCGATGTAATAAAAAAAGATGGTATTTCAGCATTATCTAAATCAATAAAATTAACAATTGAAAAAGACAAAGGGATGTGCTCTGATTGCGGAAAGCAAGTGAGATTTCATTACTATTTAACGTCAACTTTATTTCTTGAAACCACTGGTATTTCTAAAATTAATATAACTAACATACCATTGAATATTACAGTCAAAAAACAAAAGTTTACTGCTTTAGCTGTGATTGAGTACATACCTGGTGCTATAGGTCATTACAGAAGTTGGTGCTACCGAAAGTCTACAAAAACTTGGGAATGCTACGACGATTTACAAGATTTAATTTCATTACCTTCCACAGAAATAATACCGCATAACCTCATTTACACGATGTAAGTAAACACATAGGTACTAATTTATAATTGATATGTGATTATATATGATCTACATTTTAACCTCACTATTTGGCTTTAGCACCCTCTAAAACTATGAAAACGATATCAACGACAAAAAATTTGAAAATTTTCGCAGTTGCCATCTTGGATTTTGACCAAATTTACACTTTTATATCTCTTGCCAGCCTGTTACTTGTTCATACAATGTTCGTGATTAATCTCTTTGGCGATTGTAACTTTTACTAACAAATTCCAAATTCAAAGTACTTTTAGTGCCTACGGATTAAAAAGCTATTTTAGTACTAACACAACTTTTGCCAATTGTTAGTCAGTCTGGAGTTAATGACCTAATTATGTGTGACTACTTGGGAACCGAAGTTAAGGAATTTTCTTGACCCAATAGCCATAAGATAAACGCCAATAGAAAGAGCTTTTCGAGAACATGCTACTAACATGACTGTTGCCAATTGTTAGTCTGTTCGGAGTTGATGACCTAAGTAGATGACTACATCGGCACCGAAGTTAAGGAATTTTCTTGGCCCAATAGCCATAAGTGTAGCGGCACACCTGCGGAACGTTCACCGCCGACACTTCAGCGGCGGAATTATCGGCCGTAGTATTCGGTTGGCATGACACACCAAACGCGCCGAACGGTCGGCGGCGTTTACTTCAGCGCGTTACGCGACGTAACTATCGGCTGATGAGTTATAGGTAAGGGTCGGGCCACACCTGCCGATCGTTCCGCGGCGGAACGTTCGGTTGACTACGCTCCTAATGTTTTTCAAGTTACCTATGACACATCAGCCGAACGTTACGTCCATAGAAATATGACGCGACGTTCCGCGGCGTGGCCCGCCGCGGAACGTTCGGCAGGTGTGGCGCTAGGTTAACTTGAAAAACACTACGAGCGTATTCAACCGAACCTTCAGCGCCGTACGTTCGGCAGGTGTGTCGCGACCCTATGATATACACCAATGGAAAGAGCTTTCCAAGGAAAACCTTTGCTACTAAATCGACTTGCCAATTTGTCAGTTTGGAGTTCATGACCTAAATAAGTAATGAATTTAATTACTCTCATTAAGGCTGCCTGTCCACTAGAGCGGAGAGGAGAATAGAGGAGCGGAGGTGTGCCAATATTAACCAATAGAATCTTGACTCCGCCCCTGAGTTTAGATCAGTTATCCTGAGTCAAGATTCTATTGGTTAATATTGGCACATCTCCGCTCCTCTTTTCTCCTCTCCGCTCCAGTGGACAGGCAGCCTTAGAGCTCTGTAGCGCCTCTGACTTAACAATCGAGAAAAGTCGTCATATCACGAAATACTCCTCTTGAAGAGATCTATTGATATATTATAATCTCAACGCTATTGATGTTTGATCTGTCCGTCCGACCGATCGACTCTTAAAAACATCGTTTCCAAAACGGTATCTAGGAGGCCAATGTTTTAAAATGTCCGCTTATAGGCTTGAAATTAGTTCTCCTCGAAAAGTTCTTTTCATTGGTGTATATCATATGGCGATTGGGACAAGAAAATTCCTTAACTTCGGTGCCCAAGTAGTCACATTTATTTAGGTCATTAGCTCCAAACTGACTACCTAACAATTGGCAAAAGTGTTAGTAGCAAAGGTTCTCCTTGGAAAGCTGTTTCCATTGGCGTCAATGATATTATATAAGTAAAAAGACTTATAATATCATTGATTGGCGCTATTGAGGTATGCGGCTAGTTTAACGTTCTGTCCGGCTACTCATAAAAACATTGTTCCTAAATAGCGGTAGGTCACGGAAGGAGAATAATCAAATATGCTGCGGCTTGCGAAACTTCATGGAGCGGGACGACAACCGATGCCGCCGCGCACATGCTGTCGAGGACTCGAGGCCAACACCCATGGCCTGATGATGCATGGCATTCAATTTTCGGCTCCACCCTGCGCCAACGATGTCCACAAGAATCTCATAACAAGCTATAATGGTTAGCCTGCATGTTGACTAGCGAAAATAGAAAATTTAACTCACTATGAATTCAAACTTTAAAGGTCGTCTCACAAATTAAAGATAATATAAAAAATATAGCGCTTAAAATTCTTATAGTAATATTATCTTCACTTTGTAAATTGTACGCTGAACGATATGTCGCAGATAATTATATTTTATATTATCTTTAAAGTGTGTGACGACCTTTAGAGTTTGAATTCATAGCGAGTTATTCAGATATTTTAACGTGGGCTTTAGTCGGAATAGTATAACCATTATAAATTAGATCTTTATAAATATCGTAATTCTGCACATGTTCCCGAATTTGAAGGCTAAGGCTGCCTGTCCACTGGAGCCATGGAGCGGAGAGGAGAGGAACGGAGCGGAGATGTGCCATTATTAACTAACTAAATCTAAACTCAGGGGCGGAGTCAAGATTCTATTGGTTAATATTGACACATCTCCGCTCCTCTTTTCTCCTCCTCTCCGCTCCAGTGGACAGGCAGCCTAAGGCTGCCTGTCCACTTAAATTAGATCTTTATAAATATCGTAATTCTGCACATGTTCCCGAATTCGAAGGCTAAGGCTGCCTGTCCACTGGAGCGGAGAGGAGAAAAGAGGAGCGGAGATGTGCCAATATTAACCAATAGAATCTTGACTCAGGATCACTGATCTAAACTCAGGGGCGGAGTTAACATTCTATTGGTTTATATTGGCACATCTCCGCTCCTCTTTTCTCCTCTCCGCTCCAGTGGACAGGCAGCCTAAAACTGGTCATGTCCTTTTTTATTTTATAACCCAATTTTGGGGCACGCTAAGGATTATCTAACTACTGAAATAAAAAGAAGGCACTTTTATATGCGATTTTATTTTTAGCGATTACATGATATTACCGTAGACACTTATTTATTTAAAAGAGTATACTACGCTGATACAGACAATGATATGCCGCAGGGAAAATTGGAAAACAATTTTACTATCTTAAAAGTATTAAGATTAATCAGAAAAACACATAAAAAGAGAAATAAATTTACTTAATGAGAAGAGGTTTTACAAAAACCTAAGATCTACGCTGAGCTGTGTAATAGTATCAAGGCCAATGTCAGAAGAGACAGTCAGAAGATTGTAAGGTAAGCTTTTGAAATGGATTCACACATTGATGAATATGGCGGTGTATCCTAAAAAGTAGATTTAAGAAAGTACCTAAGGTCATTTCATTCGAAGCAACTACCAAACCGATGTAACCTCACAAGTTTAGTCCTTACAAAACTGTCACAGCACGTTTTATCCCGTATTGTAATATTGTGAAGTAAGGTGACTTGACGTCCAGAACCGATCAGAGACAGGACAGACTACGCTGTGACGTTTGCATGGTGACACGTCATACACGATGTTGAGGTTAGGCGTTACAAAACCATAAGTAGAGGTGGGTGATGAGTGGCAATAGGCTCTCTCCCATTAAAGTGTACCAAATAAAATAACTTGTGGAAAGGAAAAAGAAGGGACAAATTGGTAGAGTCCTAATCTCTTATGTATGACACTAGGACTCTTCTTTCTAGTCTTTTATGCACCAATAACCACTGCTCGAAAAGACAACGTCATGTCCCCAATTCTTGTTGTTCTATCTATTTAACAACCTGATCTAGACTTTTTTGTTCCAACCCCATGCGATCTTTCTTTTAGTCGTCAAGCTTCGCAAAATGATATCTAACGTAGAAGAGTAAATACTCGATAAAAATAACATTAGTCGTGAGTAATGTTAACTTTGGTAGTGACCCTGCTCGCACTAGGTCCAGCCTAAATGCGGGTAAATCGTACATTACCCCCAAATATTATAAATTAATCATAATAACAAAAACATTTCAAAACGGCCTGCGGCATTATTACAACACACAATTATTCATTTCTAAAGGGCAAGCAGAGAGGACGGGATCCAAGGAACAGTCGATTGACAGTTTCGTTGAATTGAAAACCTGGCAGAGTTTAGTAATAGGCCGCGCTGGTTTTATCAGTGGTTTTGTCAATGTTGAGGGTATCGACTTCTTGACAAAAATAATTCTATTGACCGGTTTATATTTTCTTCGTACTAGAACTTTTTTAATTTTTTCATAAAGACGCGAGTTAATTATCTTGCCCCATTTAACCAAAGAGTTTCAATTTGGTTAAAATTTTTTCATCAGCATTTCGTAAAGTGAATAGGTACCCCAATAAGAGATGAATTTTGCTTAAGAAATAGGCTAACTAATAATTATCAAATAAACGGGTTTTTTTTTCCAAATATCCTTTTTTTAATCGTTGTACTTTTTAGAATATAGTTTTTGATTGGACGAAATTCAATCAAAGCCCCCGACATCTGCTTACCGTGCAATGACAAAAACCGTACTATTGCTAAGTAATTAATAGGTATAAACGTTCACTTAAAACTATTCATTAATGGGTCACTCTTAAATTAGATAACCTTTCACCAAACACAGCAAGTTGTAACACACACCAGACCATATTATAAGGTTATACCTTTTTTCATAAAAGTAAAGGAGAATGACAGCAAAACTAAAGCTCCTTCTTGGTTCAAAAACGACAAATTGTTCACCGAAAACAAGAATGCCTAATGTTACAGGCACTAAAGATAAAGTGAAACCTTAGTTAAGGCTCTGAAATGGTGGCCGGTGACTGGTGAAAAGGTTAAGAAAAAGAGAAGTAACAAGAAACAATACTGTTAAAGGCTTTTTGGATCCCACCCATTATGCTTAAAAAGAACCCAGAAAAGAAGGTCGTGAGGTCGTAAATGTAAACCCTACCCTTAAAGGGACCAGTTCTCGCATCCTCAGTTTAATGAACGCGTAAGGCGTGTGCATTCAGAACCTGTGTTTTTGCTCCTGAACAATGTGTTTCATGTTCTGACCATCAAATTCCAGCAAACGCCTTCACTCCACTGCGGATGCGGAGTATATTTAATGGATGTTTTCATTATTTGGGCATGGGCTAAGATTCATAACAATCACGCCCCGAAAGTGGTGAGAAAGATGATCAGACTTAGAAGAGAATGAATATAATAAGGGTTAATGATGGAGACAGAAGGAAGACTTGGGCTTTCGGTACTCGTCATTCACCGCACGGAACACAGGAACACAAGGTCGCTACTTCACGCCAGTCTCCTGTGAGAGCGTGGTACTTTCCTGGTTGAGCCAGCTCATTTACGAGCTGCAGTCAACGAGCGACTACAGCTAGACTCTCCCACGAAGTCTTTGTAAGGAAAAAAGATAAAAAATCAAAGGAGGGTGACGGGGAAGTAGTTATTCTTCCGAAGGAGCGAATTAACATGATAAGATACTGATCATAAGTTAATAAATATAGTCGTGAAGTCGTAAATGAGCACCATAGGTATTCTTCAAGAGACCAGTTCTCGCATCCTCAGTTCAATGAACGCGTAAGGCGTATTCATTCAGAAGCTATGTTTTTGTTCCTGAACAACGTGTCTCATGTTCTGACCATAGTTTCAGCAAACGCCTTCACTCCACCGCAGATACGGAGTATATTTAATGGATGTTTTCATTATTAGGGCATGGGCTGAGATTCACAACAATCACGGCCCCGAAAGTGGTCGAAAGATGATCAGACTTAGAAGAGAATGAATATAATAAGGATGAATGGTGGAGGGGAAGGGAGAAGGAAGACTTGGGCTTCCGGTACTTGTCACTCACCGCGAGAAACACAGCACCACAAGGTCGCTACTTCACGTCATTCTCCTGTGCGAGCGTGGTACTTCCCCGGTCGAGTCAGCCTCTTTACGAGCTGCAGTTAACGACTGACTAAAGCTAGGCTCTCCCACGATAAGACTTATAAGAGTCTTTATAGGGAAAAAGAGACCATTGGCATACATATTGTAGATATTGTTCTTGCGGCAAATTCCAGTAGGTACATCGGGACCAATTCTCCTTTTAAAAAATCCAGAAAAAACAAGTTTAACGGGTGGGATTAGTAGTTACAGGCCAGCATAGAAAAGAATAAGTTCCTTATAAGGTCAAGTAAGGCAGAAGGAGTGCCCAATATTCGTATCGCTAAATACTAGTATATAAAAACATGAGTAGACGCGAAGGTCCTTATACTATTGCAAGTGACATAGCCACTTGCAGCAAGCTATCAGTGTTTTTAAGATCATAGCAAGGGTTTATCCAAACTGCATCACTCAAACATTAAAACAATTTATACCTTTTCTTGATTTTCATAAATACAGATGATTTCAAAGTACACTTCATAAACTTTCTTTCATATTTTTAGCTTTCTTGATAGGTACACTGATAGCCTCTAAAACATCTTAACACTATGTACGGGTATTTCACCGTTTAAATCTAGTCCTTAGCTTTCACATACACGTATTTCATTATTGTAATAATTAATACTAGAGAATAACTTAGCATCTGCTCATCAACGAACATCCTTGACCGCCGCGTTTCATTAAATTGTATAATTCACTCTATGCAAATCGGTAACCTTGTCCATGATCTCTTAAATTCTCTTATTTAAGAGAAATAGAGTAGTCCAATTTAATCCACAAACTTTTTACCACCATGGTGACTAAAAGTTATCTTATCGGTATTTCTATCCAGACTAAAAGCCTAAGTATGTCTACCGCGTGTTTTCTTCCACGTTCTCCTCACAATGAATTACGTTGATAACCTCCTCAATCTCCTCATGCTAATTTCGCCTACTGCTTCCTCATTTTAATTTCACTCTACGTTCTCATAATATGTTCGCCCATATTTTCCGTTAGCTATTAATTTCACCCCTTTCTATTTAAAATAATTACGCCTGTGGCGTCCTAATATTAATTTCGACCCAGATATTGTCGTAACATTTTTCAACTTTTAAACTTCGTATAAATATTTCAGCCAAAATCTCCTTTTCTTTTTTTGCACAAATGTTCGTGCCTATTTTGCTCCACGTTCTCGTCATACATTTTTTTTTATCAAGACGTCTGGTAGTTTCTAGACGAAACTACCTCCTCAACTTAATTTTTTTTTTACATTTCGACATCACGTGTTAAAGCCGAAAAATATTTAATTAAAACGATAAGCTTCCGAAACAGATAAGAGGATTAGTTATTCATGAATCGAGCTTCCGGTACTCATCACTCACCGCGAGAAACACAGCAACACAAGGTCGCTACTTCACGCCTGTCTTCTGTGAGAGCGTGGTACTTCCCCGGTCGAGCCAGCCCATTTACGAGCTGCAGTCAACGAGCGAGTACAGCTAGACTCTCCCACGATAAAACTTTTAGAGATGTTGAAGGAAAAAAGCGAAACAATCAAAGGAGAGGGAGGGGAAAGTAGTTGTGCTTCCGAAGGAGCGAATTACCAAAAATAAAGTGCTGATCATAAGTTATTAAAAATAGAAGGTCGTAACGTCTTAAATTTAAACCGTACTCTCCAAGTGACTAGTTCTCGCATCCTCAGTTTAATAAACGCGTAAGGCGTGTGCATTCAAAAGCTGTGTTTTTGCTCCTGAACAACGTATCTCATGTTCTGACCATCAAGTTTCAGCATACGCCTTCACTCCACCGCGGATACAGAGTACATTAAATGGATGTTTTCATTATTTAGGCATGGGCCAAGCTTCACAACGTTCACGACCCAATAGTGGTGAGAAAGTCTATAGTCAACTATGTCTGCAGCTAGGCTCCCCCACGATAAGAATGAAACTATTGAAGTCTGTGAAAAGGTTTTTTGGGTGGGGGATGACAAGTGAAGCAGTCAGATCAGTTTTTATTTTATTTTGGGTGGGGTAAGAAGTTGTTTGAACAAAAAGAGATAGAGCAATGGGTGAAACAAGACTTGGGCTTCCGGTACTCGTCACTCAATGCACGAAAAACAGCAGCACAAAGTCGCTAGTTCAGGCCGGTCTCCTGTGAGAGCGTGGTACTTCCCCGGTCGAGCCAGCCCATTTACGAGCTGCAGACAACGAGTGACTACAGCTAGACTCTCCCACGATAAGACTTTTGAGTCTGTAGGAAAAAAGAGAAACAGCACACAATGGATGGAGACAGGAAAAGTGAGGGGGAGGGAGGGATGAAGGAAGACTTGGGCTTCCGGTACTCGTCACTCACCGCGAGAAACACAGCACCACATGGTCGCTACTTCACACCGGTCTCTTGTGAGAGCGTGGTACCCCAGTCGAGCCAGCCTATTCGAGCTGTAGTCAACTAGCGACTACTCATCAAATCTGGCATGTTGATAGTCTTAAAAGAAGAGAAAGTACAAGAAAAGATACGAATGATAGGTTACTCAAAAAACCGAACGCCGTGACTTTATAAATTAGAACCGTACTCCTCAAGCGACAAGCGCTCGCATCCTCGGTTAAATGAACGCGTAAGGCGTGTTCATTCAGAAGCTGTGTTTTTGCTCCTGAACGACGTATCTTATGTTCTGACTATCAAGTTTCAGCATACGCCTTCACTTCACCGCGGAGGCAGAGTATAATTAATAGATGTTTTTATTATTAAGGCATGCGTCAAGTTTCACAACATTCAAGCCCGGAAAATGTGAGGAAGTGATCAGACTTAAAGACAATAAATACAAACGGGGTTGAAGGTAGGGGAGGGAGTGAGAAGAAAGATTTGGGCTTGTGGTACTCGTCACTCACCGCACGAAACACAGCAACACAAGGTCGCTACTTCACGCCAGTCTCCTGTGTGAGCGTGGTACTTCCCTGGTCGAGCCAGCCTATTTACGAGCTGCAGTCGACGAGCGACTACAGCTAGGCTCTCCCACGATAAGAGTTTTAGAGTGTTTGTAGGGAAAAAAGAGGAAAAAACAAGGAAAAGGCAAATTTGGTTGGGGGAAAGGGGAAGCGGACCGGATGGGTGGTGAGAAGAGTGTGTTAGATATTTTTCTTAGGGTGAGGTTGGTGAAAGTGTGGACTAACTAAATGAAAAGACGAATTATGAAAGGGTGAAAAGGAGACTTGGGCTTCCGGTACTCGTCACTCACCGCGAGAAATACAGCAACACAAGGTTGCTTCTTCAGGCCGGTCTTCTGTGAGAGCGTGGTACTTCCCCGGTCGAGCCAGCCCATTTACGAGCTGCAGTCAACGAGTAACTACAGCTAGGCTCTCCCACGATAAGAAGCAGACTTTTAAGGGTTAGGTAGTTCTTGAAGGGGGAAAATAAAACATTTATGGAAGTGAGAAAAGGGGGGCGCAATGATGTTAATGTAAGTATTGATGTTATTAAACTATAAGGACTTTGAATATAACAAGACTCGGCGGATTTTCATATAGACTTTTAGAGTCCTTGTAGGAATAACAGAGAGATAATCAAGGTAGTTGTAAATGGAGGGTTCAAGTTGTGCTTCTGAAGAAGCGAATTAACATGAAAAGTATAAGTTAATTAAAAATAGAAGGTCGTGACGTCGTAAATGAGAACCATACTCTGCAAGTGAACACTTCTCGCATCCTCAGTTCAATGAACACGTAAAGTGTGTTCATTCAGAAGCTATGTTTTCGCTCCTGAACAACGTGTCGTATATTCTGACTATCCGGTTGCAGCATACGCTTTCACTCAACAGTGGATAGGAGGTATATTTAATAGATGTTTTCATTATTAAGGCAAAGGCAAGATTCACAACAATCACGCCCCGAAAGAAGTGAGAACGATGATCAGACTTCAAAGGGAATGAATATAATAAGGGTGAAAGGTGGGGGAGGGGTAGAAGGAAGACTTGGGCTTCCGGTACTGGTCAGTCACCGCACGAAACACAACAAGACAAGGTCGCTACTTCACACCGGTCTCCTGTGAGAGCGTGGTACTTCCTCGGTCGAGGCAGCCCAATCGAGCTGTAGTCAACTAGGGCCTAAAAAAAAAATTTATCAAGAGAAGGGAGTAAAAGTTGTGCTTTTGAAGAAGCAAATTAACAAGAAAATAAACTGACCTTAAGTGAATTAAAGTTTGAAAGTTCCGTTATTGAAGTTCGTCGTGAATGAGAACCGTACTCTTCAAGGAACCAGTTCTCGCATCCTCAGTTTAATGAACGCGTAAGGCGTGTTCATTCAGAACCTGTGTTTTTGCTCCTGAACAACGTATCTCATGTTCTGACCATTAAGTTTCAGCATATGCCTTCACTCCACTGCGGACACGTAGTATATTTAATGAATGTTTTCATTATTAGGGCACAGGCCAAGCATCACAACATTCACGCCCCGAATGTGGTCGAAAGATGATCAGCTTAGAAGTGAATGAGTATAATAAGGGTGGGGGGGGATTGGGTGTTATAAGGGTGGGGAGGGGGGTCAAGAAAACGAAGACTTGTGGTTCCATTACTCTTACCGCACGAAACACAGCAAAAACAAGGTCGCTACTTCACGCCGGTCTCCTGTGAGAGCGTGGTACTTCCCCGGTCGAGTCAGCCTTTCTACGAGCTGCAGTTAATGACTGATTAAAGCTAGGCTCTCCCACAATAAGTCTTTTAGAGTCTTTGAAGGAATAAAAGAAAGATAATCAAGGGTGACGGAGGGGGTACAAGTTGTGCTTCCGAAGAACCGAATTAACAAGAAAGTATCTGATCATAACTTATTTAAAAATCGAAGGTCTTGTCATCGTAAATGAGAATCGTATTCTCCAAGTGGCCAGTTCTCGCATCCTCAGTGAACGCGTAAGGCGTGTTCATTCAGAAGTTGTGTTTTTGCTCCTGAACAAGGTGTCTCATGTTCTGACCATCAAGATCCATCAACGCATTCACCTCGGATACAGATTTTTTCATTATTAAGACATGGGTCAACTTTCATAACATTCAAGCCCAGAAAGTGTGGGGAAGATGATCAGACTTAGAAGAGATTGAATACAAAAAGGGTGAAAGGTGCAGGGAGGGGAGAGAGAGAAGAAATTTTTGAGCTTGAGGTACTCATCACTCACCGGAAATACATACACAGCAACAGAAAGTCGCTACTTCACGCCGGTCTTCTGTGTGAGCGTGGTACTTCCCCGGTCGATGCAGCCCATTTACGAGCTGCAGTCAACGAGCGACTACAGCTAGACTCTCACACGATAAGAACCAGACTTTTAAGGGTTAGTTCTTGAAGGGGGAAAATAAAACATTTATGGAAGTGAGAAAGGGGGGGCGCAATGATGTTAATGTAAGTATTGATGTTATTAAACTATAAGGACTTTGAAGACTCAGCGGATTTTAATATTGAAAAAAAGAAAAACATTTACATCCCATGTTTACATCCAGACGAGGCTAAAAGGTTTTACCAAATTTTTATCACTCTATACAGTTTATTTTTATTATTATGATATAGTTGTCCACTAAACAGTTTGTCATTCTAATCAGCCTGTACGTTGTTTTCTCCCATGCGCAAGACAAAGCAAATAATCATCCAGATAACTACATAACGTTTCTACCCAGCGAGACTAAATAGTTAATGCCATTCAGACCAATTTGTCACTCTGTACAGCTTGCATGTTGTTGTATCCCAAGCGCAATTCAAATCAAAAGATCACCCAGATAACTACGTAATGTTTCTACCCAACGAGACTAAATAATTAATGCCATGCAGACCAATTTGTCACTGTACTGATACAGTTTGATATGTTGTTGTCACCCAAAATTGTCACTCAATGCAGCTTGTATGATGCTGTCACCAAAATTTGTCAGTCTGTACAGTTTGTATGATGTCACCCAAGCGCAATTTCTTACCAAATTATCACCCAGATTACTATGTTTCTTCCCAACGAGACTAAATAGTGAACGCCACTCAGACCAATTTGTCACTCTATCCAGCGTTATGTATTATGTTGTAGTCACCCAAAGTCGCTCTGTACACCTTGTATGATGTTATCAATCACCCAAGCGCAATTTTTTATGATATTTTCACCCAGTAACTACTATGTTTCTACCATGCCACCATCTCTGCATTGAAATGTTATTCATATCAGAACTCTCCTGAAATTAATAGTCAAAAGACAACATTTGTGGAAATTTTGGCATAATCCCCAGGTCTTACCAGCGTCTTGGTGATCGCAGTAAGATGTTATTAATGCACAAGAGGATGCTGCTGCCCGTCCTCTTGGTATTCCCTTAGTCGCCTTTTACGACACCTGCGGGAATGCGGGTGGTCCTATTCTGAGCCGGGACCACACGGCCGCACGTCATCACTAAACTTTCATTCAGCGAGGTGATAACACTACCACCTCGCTAAATGACCGTTTTTTTTTTTAACGTAAAACGTTCACTCTCACGAGTGAACTTTTTGCGGGGGAACGTTTGAATGAGTTTGCGATCTTGTCACCAACATCTTGTCACATGTTCACCGCTACTACGCACCAATCACTTTTTAATTTGTGATTGTTACACAAAAGATGGTTATTCACATGTGTTATTCACTTTTGGGCACGAGCTATGAGAATAGCTCGCGATGTCCGTAGATGATCGTTCAGTGTACGATTTACTTAAGTATCTACCCGCCGAAATTATTTTGGCACCTCATTTCCATACACAAAATGCGTATTAGGTACATATCATAAAAAAAACATTTGTAACGTGTTTTTGTTTTGCTTTGTTGCTCTACCTTAATGGATAATATAGCTCTAATAATAGAAAACGTTCCTAAAAGTATAATAAACGTAATTTTATTAAATGTCGAAATTTCCCGCCGTTTAAACAATTTTTATAGAAAGCGGCGGTCAAAGGTGCTAAAATAAAAAAATAAAAAAAAAACAAGATCATTTAACAATAGGTTATAGGTTCCGTAGAAAAAAGGTCTACAAACTTCTCGAATTTGTTCGAGTTCTTCCTCATAAATCTAAAACCTCTAAACAGGTCACACCCTGTGTAGTCACGCATCTTAATTTAAGTTTTTTTAGGCAAGTAACAGGGCTCCATCCCTTTATAATATAGTTCATACTTCGTGTGCATGGCCTGGAATACACATGCTACGAAAGTATTTACAATTCTTGTTGGTTTATTTATATTGCACGTTTTTGTTTAAAATGGTAGTTTGTCTATTCCAGGCCTGGCCTTCTTACAAAAACGTGCACCTAGGTTGTTAAATAAGGTTGAGGTTCTGCAGCCGATAGTTGTAGCACTCTGCGTGGTCGTGGAAGCGCGGCCCGGCGAGCATACCTTCCAACACCTCCTCGTTGTCTTTGAGCGCCTTGTACATCGGCTGCCAGGTACCGAAGTTGAGTTCCATCAGTTGGTTCGCCTTCTTGGCTATCTTCAGAGTCTCGCGGATCCAGTCCTTGATCGGCATTGGTTGTCGTTCGCTAGGGAACGAACATTTTCGTCAGAATAGAATATATCGGATGACGGTCATTTGGTTTATGTTTAGAAGCTGTATTGACTGTTCTGCTGATGGCCTATCTAAAGCTAAGCTAATGAAATCATTAACAGGAGATTACTATCAATACTTTCAAGACTTCAAAAGCTACGTTGACGATGATTTAACTAAAAGATAACTACAACCACAGATTCATACAGATGGTTAGATCCGCAAAATTGTTTAAATAAAAAACGACACTTGCAACGACACAATAAAGTGCAATTTAGGTCGCACAGCACTACCTACAGTTATATTCACCTAGAAGTTGCCTCTCTTTCTATCACGTAACTCTTAGATCTTCTGACTACCTTACACTCACTGAATTGGCCCGACAAGACGAGCCCGCCGCGTACTTGTAACTTCGTACCTAAACTGCGAAGTGTTCCAGTTGCACTCATCTGTGCTACAACTATACTCAATGTACGAGTGTGCAAATCTGGTGTCCCTAAGGGATTTGAACACTCAAATGTAACGTTCAACCACTCCCGCGCCATATTGTCGCAGGAAATGGTCAATAAATCAATCTAGTCACTTTATAGCGTGACTATGCGCAGGGTTCCGCTGTGGGGACTAAACTACAACCTAGCTATAGAACCTACATGTAAGTACATAATATATGAATGGAAATATACAATTTGAGGGCCGATAGAGGCGTTGTGTTTTGTAATATTTGTATGTGAAACAATGTGAACTTACTCCAGTTCTGGGTTGTCCAAATACTTCATGATGCGACCCAGCATCAGGTTCGCCATCTTCCTGATTTCGTTTGTTACCTGTTACAAATGAAAATATGACATAAGTATTGGTTTCTTTAAAAATAAAATATTTATACATAATTATAATAAAAAAATACTAAAGACATGCCTCGTTGGTTTAGTGGTCGCAAGCGCTATTGCTGATCATGAAGTCCTGGTTTCTATTTCCGGGTGTAAAAAAGGGCAAAATGTTTTTGAGGTTTTCCATCTAGAATTTCTCAGTAGCAGCCCGGAGTATGGATTAACCCGGTTAAGCAATAGGCTCGCCCCCTATTACATGGGACGTAAAAATAACTGGTAACATGTGGGTGAACTATAAGTACACCTCTGCCCAACCCTTCGGGGAATTCAGGCGTGATGTTATGTTATAATAAAATACTAACGAAGTTCAAATGTACAGACGCCAGCACATCAAGGTACTACAATTTGTCAAATTTCTTTAATAGATTGTCATCTTTATCGCTAACGAATAAGGTTCAATGTTGATTGGGAAAATTGTCAGATTGGAGTAGGTTGATGTGCTGGCGTCTGTACAATGACAAAAAAAAAGTTATTGCTACGAGGTTGAGTCGCGGGAACGAGTCTGATGCCAAAAATATAGTTTTTGGAATTTTTGTCCGTTTGTATGTTCCGGATTGCCGCAAAAACGACGAAACGAATTTCGATGTTTAGTACTCAGATAATATACAGGGTGGCAGGGACATCGACGTGAAAACTGTTACCATGGATTCACTGCATGTTTCTTAACCCTACTGTTATAAAAAAAAAATCTGCTGTTCCATACATTTTGACCGCGTAGGTATTGCACTTTTCTATGAAACCGCTGTTTTTTTTTAAATAAAAGAATTGATTTTAATTATTGACTATATTTTTCAATCAATTTATGAACCCTGAAAACATTGTAGCTTGTGATAAAATCAATGAATTGAGTCAATTTTTTTTTTATACATTCGTTTTAACCTTAGCAGGACCCCTATTGAAAATGGCTCTTTTATTCAAAGTAGTTTAAATTATAATTAATAAAATACTAACTAAAATATAATATCTATAACTAAATATTTCCAACCTTTGACTTGACGTGCGTAAGTTGCCTAGCAACCGCCAAGTAAATATCTTTGTAAATAGTCTTTGACATTACGACTTCATGAAAAGTGATAAATTGTTAATTTTTGTTAGAAACTATGTTTTGAATTTCTTTTTCGTTTATGAATGAGTGTTATGTATGAGGCGTGCACTTTTGGATTTTCCAAACTATTTATAATTGCCAATCAAATGTAGTGAATCCATGGTATCAGCTTTCGCGTCGATGTCCCGGCCACCCTGGCCTGTATAACCTCATAACCTGGATTTACACATAGGGTACTTTGAATACTTCGTTCCCGTGGGATATTTTCCGATATCCACGCGAGCGTAGCCGCGGGCAAAAGCTAGTATGGAATCAGTGTATACATAACAATATGGAATACATACCTCGACGCTGAATGATCCGTACTGGTACTCGAAACTCTGAATGTTTTGTTTTATCAAGTCGATGCTCTTCGTGTACTCGCCTGACAAATAATACCATAACATTAGGGTGCTGTGTATTATTAAAGGGGTTAGAAGATTTTTGTATGGAGGGTGGCCCTAACATGATGCCGCCATTTTGATTTTTTTTCAAAATTGCGGTGAAAATCGAAAGTTATATATTTAGATAGAGGACACTTATACAAACAAAAAATGTCATATGACATAATATGCTAAAGCGTCAGGTTTCGGAGTTATTCACCGAAATATAAGTCGAAAACTGAACCCTGAAACAAGGATTTTTTTGTTTTTTTTTCCCTTCAGGTAAGTATATTGAACTATGAAAACATAATAAATTGCATTATGTATAGGTAATATTTTAGTTAAGAGCGAAAGAGACAAAAATATATTATGTATACCCTCCGCCGAATGAGGACGTGTGTTATATGGTATATGTCTTATATGGTGCATGGCATGGGCGCGACACCCCAAGAAAATCCTATTCAGCCTCCCGCTGCCTTCTTGGATGATATTATTTATACTGAAGATCATTAAAAAGTCTTGTTTTATCCACTAGGTGTAGTAAAATAATTAATGTGTAAATAACTTAATCAACATGAAGTAACTACAACATAAATAAATAAATTCGTTATATTAATTGTTATTTTTATCTTTGAATATCTCAGAAACGTGACGCTTTAAGATGTTATGTTAATGAAGTTTTACGTTTGTATAAGTGTCCCCTATCCAAATATATGACATTTATTGTGCACCTAAATTTTGAAAAAAAATCAAAATGGTGGCTGAATTTAGGGCCAAAATCTTCAAACCCCTTTAGCAACAATATGTCAACTTTTGATTCTGTAAGTGGGCAACGTCGCAAATAGCTGTCAAATATTACTGTTTTGATTCATTTGGCATTATTACTGTATGAAATTATGAAATATCGCTAACCAGTGAACAAAAATATTGATTATGAATTGCAATAATTAATATCGTAACACCGAATAGTAAATTAGGGCTGTAAAAAAAAAGTATTAGGAAACTTTCCAAATGCCCTTTTTACACCTAAAACGGTTACAACATCAAAATCTGTGTTAACTCAATATAAAGATTTTAGTTACTTAGTGATATTTTATATTTCACTAAGTAACTAAAATTTCCATTATATTTTTAAATATTTTTTTATTACCTATTTAAAAGAACCAGGTTCTTAATAATGAATTACAATCTAGCTTATAAGACTAATAAGCAATTTAAATCTAACTTAATTTTTTACGTACAATAATATTGCAATATTAATCAAAACAGGTAAATATTTGGCGGCTATTTGCGACGTTGCCAACTATTAGAATGAACGCTTATAATATTAGATTAAAATTGAGACATTTATCTTGGAGTTACTTACCTATAGCTGCATAGAGCATGGCCAGATCATCAGAGGCCTTGCGCAGTATGTTATGATGGCGGTACAAGACTTGCTGCATCAGACGGTAGGATCGCACCATTCGGTTGCATCGCTCTTCTTTGGACTTAGCTCGCATGGCTGCAAAACAAACAGCTAGCTTAAGAAGAATGAGCGTTGACGAAAATGTTATGACACTCATACATGACCTAGCTGAATAAGAATACTTTTTAGTATGACCATTAAAACTAAACTCACATTTAATAAGAACTTTTGTCTATTTTGCTAAGGTTTGTTTAAAAAAAATTCGTGAATGAAAATACAGACGTCCTTTAGGACTTTGTCGACAAAAGAATTGTGGGATTTTCTGACCTGGAATTTCAGATAAGTTAAACATTATACAATTTTGCCCTAAGGTGCCTATAGATGAAAACAGCAAGGCGTTTTGTTCAGGATTGTAATAAAATTAGAAGCCGAGTGTCTGTAGGCACCTTAAGTCCAACACGACAGTAAATAGGACAGTAGATAGGTACTTCTATCTACAAAGCGTTGCGCTAGCGTATCTTAATAATACAAATAAACGACTGAAAGTATCATCTAATAAAATAGCACTATAATAGTTCAGATAAAAAACATAAAATCAATGTTTAACATAACGCAAATCAATATAATAATTTTATTTTTAATAATACATTTTTCAAAAGAATACAGTAACTTAAAAAAAAACTCAAAAATAATAAAATTAACGTACAGTATCAAAAGCAATACTGTACAATCAAAAGCTGATGGTCATAAGATACCCGTTGATTACCATACTAACGAAGGAAAAGGTACCAGGGAACTTGTCTATTCGGTACTCAGCACTTAAACTTTGGTACTTAGCTCGTGGTACCTTTCCCTTTGTACCTTGGTACCTTGGTGCGCAGTCAACAGCATTTGCAACAGGAAATGGGAAGACATTCACGTAAATATTATTATGCCGGATACCATTACCTGCGTGCAGGTTATCGACACCACTGGAGAAGATGGTTACTATGTCTTGAAGCCTGACGTCCTTATGGCAGCGTTTGCAGTTGACTAATACAGAACATATAAGAGAGAGAGTAGAAATTGTATCAGACTGGCAAGTCACCAACAGAGTATAATATAGAACATCAGAACACGATGATTGCAGAGCGCCGGGTCGAGTCGGACATGGGCGGCTTGCTTCTAAACTCATTTGTACAAAATGGCGGAACCGGCACCGTCTATAATAATATCCAATAAGTAATTATTACAGATTAAAAACTGCCTGTTTTAACAAATTTTTCGTTGCAATCCGGTGCCGGACTTGCCCTGTAATGCCAATCAGTGTTTCTTCTTAGTACAAAACGATCCCTTCTATATAATTTTGTTTACGTGCCTTCCGCTGTTACAAATGAGTCTTAATTTCCACAGTCAACGTGTTTATAGGGATTCTCTATTTCAATTTCGGGACGGAGTCCTGAAACTGAACTAGGTAGATAGTTCATATCGTTAGAGTATGTTCAGGCACAGGTTTAGTGCTCAGTTTTATTCAGCGTAGGAATATTCGATATTTTGTTTTAGTTTTGTTTAGACCTTTGGTATCTCCAGCCACCACACCACACACCACACTACTCCCAATTCGATTAACTTATAAAAAGTTAACTTTTAACATCGACTCGACTTATACACATAACATCTGGCACGAATTACTGTTCTTCTGGTCTATCATTCAGTGATCACCTAACTCTCTTATATGTTCCGATATGATACCCACAATAATCTTAAATCTAATGAATATTTGTTTTATTGCAATACCTAAAAGCTTTTGGCCAGTAGTGAGACAACATGTTATAATGTTGATATAAAAGTAGAAAAAAAAATATTATCAGAAAGCGGCCACAAAAAGTGTTCCGTGGCTAACCTGTGGGACTGATTCCGATGACCAGAAGTAGTTCTTAGAACTCATGGGAAAGGGGCAGCAGGAATCCTCGTCCAAATTAAAATGACGTTGCATCGACCAATCTGGGACCTGAGACTGCTGAGGCGTTTCCAGGTTGACCACGCAACATTATAAATGATTTGATTAAAACGGCCCGCAGTAAGACACGCGCGACGGGCCGACAAAATAAGCCAATTTTTTACAGCGTTATATTATAATTTGTAAAGCTATAAAATATAATACCAATAACGGACGTGCTACCGTTACCTGCCCTTAAAAAGTAGTGTTTATTCTACGAGTTGTATCAGTCGTGTAACTACACCCGACCCGACTGCTAACGAGTGCGAACACTAGGCGTGTATTGGGACCCTGATTTGAGACCTTACCTATGGCGTGCATGGCGTCCGCGGTCTCAGCAGCATTCTGGGCCCTTTGCAGCGGGAACTCACTGGGACATTGGTGGCAAGACATTCGGGTCCCCACCCACGTTACAGGTCCCTTGCATGACGAACATGCGTACGCAGAGAACAGCGACTGGTGGAGAACGCGAGTCAGGGGATCAGAAACCAAAGGTACATGTTAAGGGCTGTGTGATTCTATCAAACTGTCTAGTTTACTTTATCATCGTTTTCCTACGAGTGGCCAACAACTCTACACTACAAGTGCCTATCTAGAATTAACAATTTCTTTTACAGTTTAAGTTTAATTGCCAACTAAATAAATGTTTTGGGTTCAAGTTACTGTAAGTTGCTCTAGCTACCTAGCTAACTGAAGCGGGGGAGGAAGTGCTAATACTTACCACAAAGTCTTTCCTGGTCTCATCGAGGCAGGCGGGGCACATGCAGTTGAACCCGTACTGGGTGCGCAGTGTTTCGCGACGGACTTCGGTGGACTGTCGCGCGTAATGAGGTCCATAACAGTTCAGTATCTCGCCCCCTTTCGGGAGCTCGCGGATCACTTTCACGAACAGGTGGTTTTTGTAAAACCTGGACATCGAATGAAAGTGTTGTTGAATCCTACTTAATGTTTTCATTGACACCTCTATTTTCATGATGTCTCCTCGGGCGCATAGTGACATTATTTTAGCAACTTATTAAAATATACATAGCCGCGCCAGATCAAAAATCATCAATTTATCGCGTAATTATTCTACACTAGCTGACCCGTCAAACATAGTTCTGTCAAAATTTCAATTTAGATTTTTCGGCTGTTGCTTTGAGTGTTTCTAAATATATTTTTTCCTAAACCACCCCTGTATTGAGGGGAACCAAACAAAAAAAATAATTATCCAAATCGGTCATGCCATTTTCGAGGTTTTGCGAGAATAATGCTCGGCAATTGATTTTTATATAGATATATTATACGGGGTGTCCGGGACATCGACGCGAAGCCGGTTACCATGGATTCAGTACATGATTCTGAACCCCCCGGCGTTGAAATTTTTCGTCGGTTATTAAAAAAAAAATCTGCTGTTCCATACATTTTGACCGCGTAGGTATTGCACTTTTCTATGAAACAGCTGTTTTTTTTTTTAATAACCGACGAAAAATTTCAACGCAGGGGGGTTCAGAACCATGTACTGAATCCATGGTAACCGGCTTCGCGTCGATGTCCCTGCCACCCTGTATAGATTGTGATTTTGAATAGGAAATACAGCTTAATTGTGTTTCAAGGATTTTATTAAATCTGAATGAATTCTGTCAAAAACACTTACACGTTGGTGATGTTCGGTTCGCAAGAATGATTCATCATGGAGGCTGTTGGATACACTCCAGTACCAATCCTACGCCAAGGGCTGGAGGTGCACGGAACTAGGAAACAATCTGTTCAAGTGACATGTTACTGACAAACTATTCTATTTCTCATTAACACGTCAGTTAATTTCAATTAGTATTAAGTTTTCAAATAAATTTGCTTTTTCCAAATTATTGCAAAAAAAAAAGAATCATTTCAATTTCACTGTATTTTTTTTTAAACATGATTCGACCTTACTTGGCATTTCCCGTTTCTGGCCAGTATTGAGCTCCATGACAGTATGTGCGTTGGTGACGAGCTGGCCTAAAGTGCGGAATATCAGGCCAGCACATAGCAACTTCATTTCGTTCATCGGCAGAGGGTACCCCACTCGGTCAGGGAAGTACTCGAAGAATTTAGTGTAGTTCTCAAGATACAGGGTGAGCATGGTGGATGACTGGGAAACAAAATTACTATGTAGGGTATGCTCCAAATATATTTATTGTTGACTGCTAGTAGACATGGCAAAAAAGTTAAAAATGTAAGCAAATAACACAGACTATAAACCAATTTGTCATTATGAGTCAAAATTCAAAATTCAAAATTCAAAAGTCATTTATTCAAATTAGGCTGAGAATCAGCACTTTTCGAACGTCAAAATTACATAAGACAGTCCCCCAAAAACGCCCGCCCTTCACCACTTCCTAGTGCTTTTGCTGGAGAGAAGAAGTGGCGCAACAAACTCCCCAGCAGCACAGCTGTCTGTTCAGTTAATAAAAAAAAACTTGATTCTATACAATAGTATGCAAATAATTTACATTACTCAACACAAAACATTCAATAAAATATATGCCATAATGACAGCTAGCACGCGCCAATGTACCAACAAAAAAAAATATCGAAATCTAAACTCAAGCAAAAATAAAAACTAAAAACGTAAACAGAACTTAATACCCGAATTATAAAGCCTCCAGGCATAAAGGGCGTGCCCGCTTACATATAGCTAATAAAGCTGTAACTCGAAGTCACATAATTAGATATGATAAACTAGGACCATTGAAGTAAAAATAAATCAAAAATAGATCAACAGTTAGGCAAGAATAATATATAATCTACTGTCGAGGTCGCTAGCTAATCACATATTGCAATACAACTCATACGAAAACATTGTAATGAGTAGATCATGTCAACAATAAATGAAAATAAAATAAATTGTATAATAAAGTCAAATAAATTAAACATTCTATAAACTCATATAACCTGTCAGTAGGTAAGCTAATTCTGGAGAAAGAACATAAACATTGTCTTGAGTTAATCACAGCGACCAACTATTTTTATCGCTTAAGTAGTCATTGATAGAATAGTATGCCTTTGAACAAAGGTTGGATTTTACTTTAGCTTTAAACGCATTAAAAGGCAAATCTAGCAGAGAAGTGGGTAGCTTGTTATAAAAGGTTATACCAAGCCCAACAAATGAGTTATGAACCTTATGAAGCCGGTGAAAAGGAGCTCGTAATTTGTCTTTATTTCTGGTGTTAATATTGTGGATATCACTGTTTTTAGTGTATACGTGTATATTTTGCCTAATATATAATATATTGGCGAAGATGTGTGTGAGTGAGAGTAAAATCTTTAACAATGTTTTTTTAAACACACAGACTCTACCATCTTCAGTTACTAACACAACTGTCGAAATGATAAGTGATTAGTTGCCCTACAAATTATATTTTGCCGTGTGTACCGTATACATTTAAAGAATTCTCACCAGCGCATACTGTATATTATCAGTATTAGCCGAACTGTCCAGGTTCGATGATAGGTTGAACATGCTGTAGAAGGACTCGCAGTCCGTCCTGTAGATACTGACAGGGTCGACTCTGGCGTACTCTGCCATCAAACCCGCTGCCGTCGTGGGAGTCACCACGTTCGGGGGCAATCGAGGGAAACCCTTATGAGCGTACTTTAGCATTACCCTGAAAACACTATAGCGTCACTTCAAGAACTTGAGAAAAAGGAGACCATTCACGTTTCATACAAAGTTGGGCCCAAAACCCAAAGTGCCGGCCAGCGAAAAAAAATGTGTTACCCTGGTCGAGGAAGTCCTCCTCATAATTTTTTACTATGGCGCCGAATCTCTACGACCATTCCGTCAGCTGTTTTTTAAAGTTGAAAAATCAAGTTACCTTTAAGGTTCCTATCGCGTCTGGGAGAAACATTTTAGGGACGGAGCCTGTTTTGCCGTTTTTCTGTCTTCAGTACCAATCGTCGAGCGACCATACGGATCTGACATTTGACGAATGCAACCAGGCAGCGGTTATAGTCCAGATTTTTTTTTCAACTTGATTGTAGCCTCTTTCACAAGGTGGTCTGCGCGTTCGTTGTCCTTCAGGCCTGCGTGAGCTTTTACAAGGAAACATATTTGCTCCTGGGTAAAGCTGCGCCCATGTAAGCTTTCTCTTCCGCCGCCAGGAAATGGATCCCACCTTGGTTCGCCGGACGTGGAGTTTTTGCAAACGCACACGCTCAATCTCTCTGCCCGCAAAGGCTGGCTGGGGTACTCTTTGCCTCATACAGAACGGCTGCTTCTTGTATTTGGAGGTCTTGTGGGAGTATGGCAGCCAGCATCAGGAATGCATTCAGCGAAACAGTTCTGTAGGATTTGCAAAACTTTTGGGCGAATACGGAGCACTCTTTGGACCGTATGACCGTGAACCAAGAAGATTATTGGAGTGCATTTTCTACACTCCAATCTTCTTATTTGGCGGCACCCAGACGCTTGTCGCTCATCACCATTCTGCGTCCAGCTCTAGCACTGCCGTGTAAATGCTCCGTATGACCTCCAGATGCAGACCTTTCTTCCACATTCTACACACGTTAGCGGCGTGCATGTTGAATGTGAGCTGATGGTAGTATTTTATTTCCTTAGACATGCCTATGTCGACCCCGCCCCTGCTCATGAGTGAGACATCGTACTTTAGCTTCCTAGTGACTACCATTGCACAGGTTTGATGTGGTGCAAACTTCACCTTATTTTGGATGCCCCAATTCCGAATAAAGGTACTCGAGGGCGGTCTTTGAACCTCCAGTGCTAGGTCATCGTCGAAGATCATGACCACAACGTCGGCGGAAGCCTGGTAGTGATCTCCCCGTTCTTCCGGCCCCTTTAGCAAAGGGTCCAGAAGTAAATTCCAGAGGATTGGATTCCCTTCATACCTGCACCATCCCATAACCCCGCCCCTCCCGCCGTGCCGGTTAGTCTATGTTCTATGTTTTATGGGGATTGGTTTCCGTACTTAGTCAAGTGGACCATTGTGCGTGGGCCATGGCGGCCGTTTGACTGTTATTCCAACCAGCCCACCTCTCTACAGAAGATAATTAAATCTCCTGTCTGTTTGAAACATCTGTGTAGGATCTGGGTGACCCGTGGGCTTCTGTTTGAATCTGGGTGACGTCCGTGCATTCAAAGAGCACGTGCGCGACGGTTTCCTCGGCCTCCATGTACGCCCTGCACAGATGACTGTCCTTTATACCTATGTGTGGAAGTGTTTGTTTAGCGAGCAGTGTCCCGTGATGGCCCCGTGACTAGGAGGCAGGCCGTTCCTGTCCAGACCTAATAAACACCTGGTCAGCCTTTTATCCAAGGATGGCATAGCTTTCTTGGACTGCCTGCAGTCCAGTGTCGAGGTCCACCAGTTTTCCGCTTGTGTGTGGGTGAATTCCTGTAGCCACCTGTCTTTGGTTGAAGGGATCCCCCCTTGTGTACGATAGGCTCGAGTCCTCAGACTGCCGTGCTGGATCCTCGTATAGCAAGTTCGTCAGCTGCGTCGTTACCTAGCGAACCGCTGTGTCTTTTTATCCATTGTAGTGTCACCATGTTGCGGCTAGATACCGTTATTTGTTCTAGTCATTCTTATATCTATGGTTCTAGTGCATTGACATTCTAGTGTTAGCTTCGAGGTAATACATTTTTTCGGTTAGTCTTTCAAGACACTAATTATTTTTACCCGACTACGGCAAAGCCAAAAGGAAGGGTTTTTAACTTCATAAATGTGTTTTTTTTTTATGTTTCAAGACAATAATTGTTTTTAACTTCGTAGAGATTTGATGCCGCCGTAGTGAAAAATGCTTAGGTGGACTGCCCCGACTTAGGTATACTTAGACGAGATAATATTGCAAGGTAACTAGATTTTTCAACTTTAAACAGCTAAAGGAATGTTTGTAGAGATTCGGTGCCATAGTAAAAAATGATAAGGAAGACGTTACCGACCAGGGCAACACAAATTTTTTCACTTTGCGTTTTGGGCCCAATATGAATGGTCTCCTTTACCAATATACATTATTGAATTTATTTATCAAGGTACAATTCCTTTTTTTGTTTGAAAAATAACTACATAATAATATCATGAAACTGAAGAAGAGAAATTCCGCATACATTGAAGTTGTGACGTCGCGTTCGGAATTTAACCCGCAGCGGCTTTGTCGCTTGCAGTTATTGTTGCAGTTCAGTGGATCGAAAAAAGCATCTCAAAGACATTGGAGCTTACAGTTTAGTGTCGGTTTTTGCTTGAAACGGCTTCTAATAGCCAATATTATGCATTTATCATAGGAGTCAAAGTAATAACTATGTTGTATCTATATTATGTATTTTACTGTGTGTACATAAATACGAAAATAAATATATAGGATACAATCTGGTTGGCAAATTATATTTTTTTGCAAAAAAATTGTATGGAGCTAATATGCTTATATCTCCGAAACGGAGAGAAAAACCATAGCATCCTTATTTTTTTTTGGGTGGGAAATCATCAAATGATTTCTGCCGCTCTGGGCGGAGCGGAAGGGCGTGTCACTCTTACTGACTAAAACCCACCAGTGTTCCTTCCCTTGACAGGGGCCACGGTTTCCCCTTAGGACTTCCCGCAACAACCATAGTAGCCTTGCACACGGTGATGTAACTATTTATTTATGTATTTTTTATTGATTCAGGTTAAATCCCGTTAAGTATATGAACGTTGTATGTTCCCTTTCTTCGATCCACAGTGTGCCTGCAGTTTGCGGTCACCTTCGAAATTGTACCTTTAAGACCTGCCAATGTCAAACTCAGCCCTTCAGAAGCTTTGTCACCTACAACTTTGTTAAAAACCTTACCTGAACGCTAGGTGTGCGATCCCTATGATAGGGAATATATTAGACCTTACTCCAGCGCATTCCCAGCGGTGGTAAAAGTTTTTGCTGAGATAGTGGCAAGCTTCGTCACAGTAGACTATGCGCGAGCAATCATTGCATCTGGAAAAAAGGAGAATCATTAATAATGCTGGTGGAAAACACTAGTTCAAATACGGTGAAACTAACGCGTTCACATGCGTCCGCGATAGCGTGCACGGTGGTGATCAGTTGTTTATAATGAACAAAATTTTCACATCGGCACGTCCTGTGATCGGTGCGATCGCGCCAAAAGTCAGTGAACGCATATTTGCACGCTGTCGCTGACGCTTGATGAACGCGGTCGTTAGGTCTTGCCCTTACACTTATAATCATAATCATCATCATAATTATGCCAGTATGTCAGATGGAATACTTGCCCAATCATAGCGGGGTCACTGCTGCAGCAGTAGTCGCAGTAGTAAGGATGGGGCAGGTCTTTATCCGGCAGTTTCACGGAAGCGAACGGTTCTTCAGCGAAAATAACATCCCCTCTCTTCACTGGGTCTTTTACGAGGACATGGCGGCCAAACTCATCGTTACGGCTGTAAAAGAACTTGCGTTCAAAATCTAATTTATATTTTCCAATAGTGGGTTAAGATAAGAAGCGGTTGGCTTATTTTAAGTAAAGTATTTTTTTAAATAATTTATTTCAGTTTGTTACGATCAGTTACTTCATCCAATATAATGCAATTTTTTTTTCTAAACGTACCTTATACTAAGACCACAATACGACAAAAGAACACCTACCTCTAAAAATGTACACAATCACGCCAATAGCACACCTCCGCCGCGAAACCGTAGCGTCATGTTGAATTGAACTACTGCGGTTTCGCTGCTACGGTTTCGCGGCGGAAGTGTGCTACTGGCGTCAGGTTAAATGAATACACAATGCCTAACAGTGTGAATGTTTTATCGTTTTTAAGATTTATTATCATAGTAAAAGTAGTCTTTATTACCTTTTATTTTTATTAGACGACTTAATATATCAGAGTTCACACAATAATAAAATTCATGATGTTCACGTTAAGATGATCCAACGATCCGAAGAAAGTCCCCCCCGCCCCCTTGAAGGTGGTGATATAGCATAGCTTACACCACCACCTCCAAGGAGGCAGGGTGGAGCCCGCCGGCACGCAGACACGCCGAGATGAATGCTTCCCACGTCCCCATCCATCAGAATTCATATGACTTAAGGTAACGTCATTATCCTCCAACAGCTACCGTGCAATACAGCGTTACGATAATACGCTGTGTTCATACTCGTACACTCAAAAAACCTGATATGACTTTTAATTTTTCATCTCTTGAAAGCAGCTCCACTTTCATTGATAGATACTATAATATTGGGCTATATGATTACTCTGTGGTAAACTAGAAAGCTGGGCTATATGCTACCCAAGGAGTATAATATCTATGAGTACTTAGAACAAGTTCAAACTTGCCTAGGAAGACATTTCGCACGAACACAATTTTTGAAACATGTGATGAGTACCCGTGGTGGAGGCCTTGGCCAGTAGTGGAATCAAACAGGTTGAAAAAAATTAATTATGATGAAACATTTCCATAGGAATATAAACCGTTTCTCGGTTGATAAAGTACAGGCACACAAAGTTTAAATAAATAACATTGTTAAATAATCTTGTTTCAATATTTTACGTTTAATTATCGAGATTCATTATGCAAAATTAGCATTTTTATTTTGTATACCTTGATAAAATTATATTTTAATTTTATTAAATGTTTTAAACAATGTTTTTTTTTCTAAATTATTGTGAATGATCTATAGGTAAATAAAAATATTGGAATGAAACCATTTAGATTGTGGTCTACGTCTAAGAACGGCATCAAACAGAAAGAAGTATCATGTCTCAGCAGACAGATGGAATGGAATTTTTATTTTTGCATGTGTAAATCAGTATTAAATAAGAAAATCTGCACAATTTGGATGAAAAAACTGGTTGTAACAAAATAATAATCATGGCATTGACTAAGTTCAGCCGGCAAGAAAAGTTATTAATAAGCGTCCTCCTATTTACAGCAAAAGAGTGTAGGATCTTTCAGTGAAGTTTATTATCAAGATCCAGATTAGTAATAATGCCACTGTCTAACATGTTGTCCACTGTTACTACCAAAGAGTACGGAGACGCCTAGGCGGCTGCTGGAGACGATATTGTTAACACTCTCCATATAAACCAAGCGTGTCAGTGGGCGCCACTGTTTACTCAAAGAAACTTGACGGCCCGTGACAATTCTGACAATGCCTGACAATAGGGATGATGACTAAAAAATGTTGTTGTCATGTAGATTATGAAAAAATAACGTATACGTATTTTTTCTTTTCTTACGTTATCAAAAGATTACGGCGATACATTGAGTTAAAATGTGCCATGACGTCACAAGTATGTAATCTGCGTTCAAAATTTATTTGCCAAACATGTAAACAAAGACGAGTTTTCCACTTAGGCAAACATCAACTTTATGCAAGTGTAGATAAAGTTCATTTTAGACCGACTAGTACTGTTGAAAAAGTTATAAAAAATTTGAAGTTGTAGCGCAAACTGAACTGTATGTGTATGCATTACAGTTGTTTTTCCTTAAAGTCGTGTTTGTTTACATGTTTTGCAAATGTATTGCGAACGCAGCTTAGATTATACACTTACTTGTGACGTAGCAACCCCCACTCCCAAACTTTAATGCGTTATAACTAAGTAATTTTTTATTAATATGATAAAGGAAAAAATACGCGAGTCTAATATTTTTTGTTTATCTGACTGACGGACTAAACAGAATTTCTTTTTTATAGACCCAGGTATCATCCCAATTGCGCGAGGTCTAACATGATTAGTGAAAGCGGTCTCTAGTGGTTCCTATAATCGGTGAGAAGAGCGGTGGCCGCCGAATAACGGCCGCAGTGGCGGCTGTCACGAAAATCTAGGAAAACACATCAACATACTTTCATAAATGACTTTTCAGTGACTTCAATAGCTGGTAAATTGCGGGCGCTATGTGGCGGCTACAGCTCTTCTAAGTAACCGTAGTTTAAGACTTGAGCAGTTCAGTTTTGAAACGTTACCCAGCTATAACTTTTAACACTTACACTAGCTCAACAGCATTGCAAGCATTCCTGAATTGAGGATTCTGTCCCATGAACAGCTCCGGTAAGTTCAGCTCGTCCGGTGGTACATCATGGCGGAGTTTTAGCAATTTTTCTTCCAGCAATAGGTACGATTTGTCGAACTCAACTGTAAACATATGCTTGTATGAATATTTACTGAGTATCAAATGATATAATCAAGTATTAAATTAAATAAGGTTCGAAAACTTCCTTTTTGTTAAATACGAGTACCTTTAGATATGCCCCGCAGTTCAACTTTTTCATTGTGCCTCACGGCTTGGCGCATAGCCTCAACACAATTTTGTCTCTGACCCATTTCAAAGTAGCATTCAGCGCGACGTAGGTACAGTTTGTGCTGGAGATCTGGAGGGTACTTGTGATTCAAAGCGCGCTGCACATCACGCAAACTCTCCTGTAACAGTAACTTGTGTAATGGAAATACATTTTTTAAATAGTATTCAACGAAGAAAATATTTAATGATTTGTACCTTAAATCGTTTCAATCTCAAAGATGCTGCTGATCTATTTGCGAGGGCCACAGAGTACAGAGGGCTTTCTTTGTTCGCGTACAGCACACTCTTTGTGTATAGTTTGTGGCTCTCATCAAACAGCTCGGCTCTAAACTTGACGTTTCCCCGTTGACGCCACAGCAGCGCAATTTCATCGTTTTTCCGCGAGGTGTCATCATCAGCCAATTGCTTGTCGTAGCATAGTTTCATTTGTCGTATCCATTCCGTGAAGATGTGCCTAATAAACAGAAAATTGACTTTAATAAATTGTTATATCACTTATAGTGGTACTAAATATAACTAGAATGATGTAATCAACTTCGCATAGGCTATTGGGTATAGAGCCTTAATGCTACTGTAGCATAATTTACAATTCGATAACAATGTATAATGTGGATGTCGTATTGTCTTATAAATGTGCATGCGATATTTTCATAAAGGTGTTATTAATAATGTGGATGTCACATTGTCTTATAAATGTGCATGTGATATTTTCATATTGTATTTGTCAGGTGTTATTAATAAAGTCGGTGTTGCATTATCTTATAAATATGCATTGAGTAATTTGTCATTTCATGTTGTACTATCATGGGCATTTTATAATTTATTAGAATGTGTATGTGTTATTGTATTCTAATAATAAAAAGTCATAATATTAATTTCCCAGATAAATCTCAAATGTACATAAATTTTATTTTAATCTGTGCAGGTATTGAACCCGCAGCCCATTTTGCAGAAGCCTTAACGCGCAGCATTTGGCCAGCTATGATGATGCTATTGTCTTAAAATTAACCTGTCATATTGTCTTATAGTAGATTATTGTCTTCTATGAGCTTATTAAAATGACTTATTTAATTTACGTTAAAATCACGATCTCACAATATATTCTAAAATAAAGTCACCCCGCTGCGTCTGCCTGTCTGTCTGAGCATGATAAACACAAAAGCTACCAAATTGATTTTCATACGGTTTCACCAATGGACAGAGTGAGTCATGGTGGTTTAAGTGTATAATTCAGTAAGGATATGTGTAAATTGGCTGAGATATGAAGACAAGCTGATTGTTAACCAATTAAGTTATATGAAAACAATAAATTATGGAATTACTACATTGTCTACCTGGATCTCGGAAGTATGTTCCCATGGGATATTGTCGGGCAACAGTTAGTATGATATAATTACAATTTCTAACTTAGGTATGATTTCAACTTTCTCGTTTTATGTTTCATCTCCTTATTGCGACAACCCCAAATTAACATGGGACTAGCAGGAAGACGGAAAGAGTCTCCTTAAGCTCTACAAGTCAGAGATTATCACTAAGCATGAATATTAAAGGAACAAATCTGCGCTAGCATTTCTGACAAACAAGTTGAAGTTAGAGAAAGAATTTAGAGTTAGAATTTTTATTATCTACATTATATCTTATTTTATTTATATGCAGGAATTGAACCTGCAACTCATTTTCAGAAACCTTTTCGCCCAGCATTTGGCCAGCTATGCTAATGCTATTGACTTAGTATTAACATGACACATTGTATTATAGTAAATAATATTGCATTGTATTCTATGTGCTAATTAAAATTACTTACTTAATAAGTTAAAATATAATTTCATCTCAGATATAATTTCAACTTTCTTGTTTTAAATTTCTACTCCCTATTGTCCCAGCCCCAAAATTAACATGACAAAACACAGAAACTCCTTAAGCTCCGCAAATTGGAGATGCTTTATCATAAATTATGAATAACATTGATGCAAGTTGCGCCGGCATTTCTGATAACAGAGTTTAAAGTTATAGATAGAAGGTAAACTTAGAATATTTAATATCAATATTTTATGTCACATGATCCATAATAATATGTGATAGAATTAGTAATTCTTTTTACATTATTCAACTTGTCATAATAATAATTTTGATTTGTTTTGTCCAATGTTCTTTCAAAACCTATGATGACTTAGCAGCATAATTGATCTAAATAAAGAATCGCTTTAGCTTATTTACATTAAAATATTTATATTATATAATTTATTAAACAATAAATAATATCTTAATATAAAACATAGTCTTAGCAAATGTGTGACAAAGAGCAAACGTAAAATGGCCCAGGCAGTTTTCTTCCCTCTCCTTCGTACCAACTGTAGTCCTATATGCACAGCACAAGTTAGGTAGCCTAGACCCTAGATGACCTGCGCGAAGCGTATCGATCCTCCGCCCGAAGTACTACGCCGTACTAATAAATAATCCTGCAATTATAAAATGAACTTACCGGATTCCTTTATGGTTGAAGATGTAAGTCAGCGTCTCGATCGCGCCGTCTGGTCTGCGGTCTATCTTCTTCTCCTCGAAGGCGATGATACACAGAAGAACCTCCCATTGTTTCGCAGGGTCTTCTGGCAGGCCATCACGGTCCATCTTGGATCAAGTTCGTATAATATTTGCAAGTCGAAAGTAGTATAATCCAGAAGCCATCTTTCACTTAGTCACTTGGTTAATTCACTTGGGACAAAACTGAAAGCTGGGAGCCCACGGGAGCGTCGAGAGAACACGACCAGCTAGCTGGAGCGCCGTCTGAGGACTGGACTGGAGCTCGGAGCCCGGGCGGGCGGCGGAACGGCGGAAAACGTAATAATGCAGCCGGCTATACAATGTTTAGGTAGTAAAAGCAAAATATTGATTTTTGACAGCTGCGCATTTCATGACCGCTTCGTTCTACGCAGATAATCCGGATAATCGTTGTACGCATGCTCGGTAATGGGCGGAGCTGGGCACAGGAGCTAGGGTCGGGTCGCGGGAGGACTAGACTTAAATTAGAGCACTAGATATATGTAACGACTATAGATATTCTATCATAGCCGCACCCAAAAATACCGCACCAAACCCAATAGTTTATGAAAAATGCAATTGATTGAAAGTTTGACAGTAGATTTTCTGAGGGAGCCATTAGCCAATGAGCCAGCACCCAGCCAGCATGGACCATTGTGTCATTGGCCAAAGACCGTTGTTGGCGACTTGGCGATCATTCCTTTGTCTATTCTGTCTTTTCCACTGTTTAGTCTGTGTCTTATCGCCAAAATAAATTAGACAGATTTTGTATTTTCACTTATATTTTTTGCACTGACACTACAGACAATATTCAAATACATCCCGGATAAATAAAGACGTGGCTTAATGGTCTTAGGTACCAGGCCAAAAAAAAAAAGAAAAACAATTGACATATGGGATAGGCGGCAAAATTTAAAATTCATTTTTGTCTTTGTTGTATTTTAATTTACATTTATCGTATTCGTATATCTCTGAGGTATATCTGGATCCAATGAGGATACAATACTGTATTGTATAACCTCAGTGTCTGGATCACAACAATATTCTAAACTTAATTCTGAGAACGTCTCCGAAAATTCCGTTACGGTCGCAAATCATATTTTAATCATTAGAAAATGACACATCCCCAAGCCATAAATTATAGCTTGGGGATGCACTAAGGTACTGTAGTCCGCGAAATTCATCTTCTTTTTACAAGCTTGCCGTGTTAGTATTAGTCAAATCTTGCAAGATGAATTAAAACCACTTCCTCATAACTTACCTATATTTATTTATGTCCTCCCGATAGGTCCTCCCTGATGATCCGCATGGCTAAAATATGGTTCCGATGGGCGGGTCTTTGGTTGATGGTAAATACTCCAGCTCTCTGTCCTTTTTTGTATTTGTAAATAGTAATTTTTTACTCGGGTTGATATCAGTGTATGTGCACGATCTAAAATAAAACAAATTGCAATGTTTTTTTTTATACATAATTACAAGTTAAATCTATTAAAAAAGTTTATAAATGTTTATATATTTTAGATAAACAGGGCTATTTATAACTATTTTTTTTATAAAGCATAATCTCGTGGTTTAATTGTAGGCATAGATTTTGTAAGATTTTTTTTTTCTTATATTTATTTTTTTGCGCCGTACTCCTTTTTTTTCTATGAATGAGTGTAAATGTTATTCCAGAAATGAATTCCTCGTCCTTGAATTATACGAAAACGATACCAAATACGATCTATTTGCTAAATTTTTGCAAATATCGACGTAAGAGTGCAGCGTGGTAGATGGGATTTCCCCCCCCACCTACCTGCAGGGTGGTACCACGTAGGTACAGGGCTAAATCAGCTCAGATGATCACTAGGTATGCCTGTGCCAAGCGGCTTCCTTTGTTGAAGATTTGCAAGGTTCTAGTACAAATCATGACACTAAATAGCCCGCTATTCAATTATGTTAGCTCGTTCTAAACTTCACCATGATCTGGTTGCTGCACCCAGGGTTGGCTCCAGAAGAGGGTATTCCTCAACAGTCAACAGTACAGACAAGTTTAATATACGCATTTAATTATGATAGTCCATTCTAAAGTCCACCATGGCTGCACCCAGGATTGGGCCCAGACGAGGGAACTCCTAAACGGTCAACAACATAATGACTACATTTTATATACCTACCGACGCATTCAATTATGATAGCCCATCCTATGTTAGTTTAGTTTTTTTTGTTACCTACCTGTTCAATCTCTATGTTAATTAATGTAATTACTTACATAATAGAACACACATAATCAGCCTATTAATGTTCCCACTGCTGGGACACAGGCCTCTCTGTGGGAGGGAATGGGCCGTAATCCACCACGCGGGCCCAGTGCGGGTTGGTAGATGTCACATGTCTTCGAATTTTTGGTTCTAAGACATGCCGGTTTCCTCACAATGTTTTCCTTCACCGTTTTGAGAGCAGTGGTGATGAAATTATTTACACAAAGTAAAGCGCTTACTTGGGTTCGAACCCACGACCTACAACTCGTAAGTTAGGGCCGTTACCGAGGCGGCGAGCCTCCTTGCCGGAACGCCACCATGGGATCTGGAGGCGAAGGTCCTCGCCCACATTTGGGAGTGGCGCGAGGAGATGAAGCGCCGGGGTGTAACTCCGCTGCCGCGAGAAATCACGGTACAGCGGACAGAGCTCCGGCGGGATCTCATGGCGGCTTGGAGTGTGCGATTGTCGCAACCCAGATTTGGGCACGCCACAATTATGGCGATAAGTCCCCTCTTTGAGGAGTGGCTAGAGAGGCGCCATGGCGTCCTCACCTTCCGCCTGACGCAGGTCCTCACCGGACACGGTTGTTTCGGGAGGTACCTGTTTCGCATAAGGCGGGAGGAAACGCCCGGGTGTCACCATTGTGTGGATCGTCCGGAGGACACGGTGGTGCATACGGTGGAGGTTTGCCCGGCTTGGGTGGACCACCGCCGTGTCCTCGTGGAGGCGATCGGCGGCAGTGACCTGTCGCGTCCGGCCTTGGTCCAGGCCATGGTGCGGAGCGAGAGGGCATGGCAAGCCGTCACCTCCTTCTGCGAAGCAGTAATGCTCGCGAAGGAGGAGGCGGAGCGCGCGAGGGAGTGGCAGAGGCCGCGCCCTACCAGCCCTAGCCGCCGCCGCCGTAGGAGACTTCCCGGGCGTCTGGAATTGATAGCCGATTTCCGGCCACCGTAGGCGCGGGCCTGCGGACGGAGAGCAGAGGGCAGCTCGCCGTCCGATAAGGACCAGGCCCGGGTCGACGGCGCGTCGTGTTCCACGCGCGCCTCAAAGAGATGTCAGCAAAACTGACGGGGTCCGTTAGGGCCGATGCCTGCCGGGGTTGCGGGTAGTCCCAAGGGGAAACCGTGGCCCCTGGCATGGCAAGGGAAGGAACACGGGTGGGTTTTAGTCAGTAAAAGTCTGACACGCCCTTCCGCTCCGCCCAGAGCGGGAGAAGTCATTGGATGATTTCCAAACCAAAAAAAAAAAAAAAAAAGGGCCGTTACCACTGGGCCACCACTGCGATAATGTAATTGGTGTTACCGTTTTAATTAGGTAACAATAAACAATTATGATCTAATTGCTGGACCCAGGGTTGGCTCCAGAAGAGGGAACTCCTCAAAAGTTAACAGTACAGACAAGAAATTTAATATACGCATTTAATTATGATAGCCCGTTCTAAAGTCCATCATGACCTGGCTGCTGCACCCAGGATTGGATTCACACGGGAACTCCTAAACGGTCAACGGCATAGAGACAAAATTTTACATAAGTACTATATCTATCTATCTATATCTATATCTATACATATAATAAAATTGTAGAAAAGTGGTGTCTGTACAATGGAAATAAATGAAAAAAAAGTAGCAGGGGTTGTTATTATATCGATGCTGAACCCGAGATTGTAATTAAATTTTTTTTTGTCTGTTTGTCTGTTTGTCTGTTTGTCTGTGTGTTTGTGCACGCTAATATCAGAAACGGCTTATTCGATTTAGATGCGGTTTTCACTAATATATTGTAGTAAGCTTCACTTAACATTTAGTGTATATTTCATGTCAATCGGTTCATAAATAAAAAAGTTATGTCAATTTAAAGAATCACGGCGAACATTTGTTATAGGTTAGGCATTTCTTTCCTTGATTTTCGGTATACTTATCTTAATTTTTATTTAGGGTTTGTATATAAATATTATAAGTATTTGGTATAGGTTAGGCATTTCTTTTCTTGATTTTCTTTATTAAGTATAAGTTTATTAGCTCAGGTTAGTAATTAATTTTTCTAGCAATTCTTTTGTTTTATCTGTAAGTATTTATAATTTAATTGTTTACGATAGTACGTCTTTACTAAATAACTGTGTGTTAAGTAGTAAGTACTATTTTATTGTAAGAATGCTTCGAAGAAGATCCAACCTCTCCCAATGTAGCAGAAATGCTAAAAGGATGAGATTAGTTCGATCACAGGAATCTGAGGAAGGTCGTGAGGGAAGGCTCTCTGCAACTCGGGAACATCAGGCTAGGTTTTGTGCTGCAGAAACTTCGACTCAGCGGGAATCTCGACTGAGTTCATCAAATCGTTCTCGAATGGTCGAGGTCGCGAAAAATTTTTTATACTAAGGGGGTCGAGTCATGAAAAAAGTTGAAAAACACTGCCCTACATTAATCCTACTAATCCTATTAATATTATAAATGCGAAAGTTTGTGAGGATGGATGGATGGATGGATGGATGGATGGATGTTTGTTACTCTTTCACACAAAAACTACTGAACGGATTTTGATGAAACTTTACAGTAATGTAGCTTATACATTAGAATAACACATAGGCTACAATTTATAAAGATTTTATATGATTTGACCATAGCAGATAAGTATCAAGTAAGTCGGAAAAATTCCTGCCCTCTGAGATCTATCTTTGCGTGCGCTGCCTATTTTTTTTTTTTTGGTTCGGAAGTCATCCAATGATTTCTGGGCGTTTCAGTCTCTTACTGACTAAAACCTACGCGTGTTCCTTCCCTTGCCTTGCCAGAGGCCACGCTTTCCCCTTGGGACTACCCGCAACCCCGGCAGGCATCGGCCCTAGCGGACCCCGTCAGTTTTGCTGATATCTCTTTGAGGTGTGCGTGGAACACGATGCGCCGTCGACCCGGGCCTGGTCCTTATCGGACGGTGAGCTGCCCGTTGCTCTCCATCCGCAGGCCCGCGCCTACGGTGGCCGGAAATCGGCTATCAATTCCCGACGCCCGGGACGTCTCCTACGGCGGCGGCGGCTAGGGCTGGTAGGGCGCGGCCTTTGCCACTCCCTCGCGCGCTCCACCTTCTCCTTCGCGAGCATTACTGCTTTGCAGAAGGAGGTGACGGCTTGCCATGCCCTCTCGCTCCGCACCATGGCCTGAACCAGGGCCGTACGCGAGAGGTCACCGCCGCCGATCGCCTCCACGAGGACACGGCGGTGGTCCACCTAAGCCGGGCAGACCTCCACCGTTTGCTGCGTGCGCTGCCTAAACCGTTAGAGTTACATGAAGAAAATGTATTGTGGGATTGTTTGTCTTAAAGAGTTCTAAATAAAAGTCCGCGACAGCATATCCGCGACACCTTTTATGTGGAAGCCTTTATAACCAAAATAGTGAGCAATAAATACAGTTAAATTGAATACTTTTTTTACATTGCATATTTTAGAGTATTTAGTTAATTCTTATCAAAATAAATACCTTCATCGCTTTTGGTATTTAATGTAGATAAAGTTTGTCTTTTACACTAAGTAATTTGGACAAATAGTTTAAAAGTTAGAACGATAAGAATGACCTCCGAGTCGACGGCGCGAGGGTGGAGGGGCGGGCCAGCCAGGGGATGACGCGCCAGAGCGCCGAGTGGAATAATTATGTTCGAGAAATAACGTAAATAACGCAATTAATTGTTTAACTGTCAAAATGAAACCCATTGCTATTATAAGTCCGACATCCACGCGGGCGAAGCCGCGGGCAGAAGCTAGTACATAATACAGTTAAATAGGTAGGTTTGTAAAAAAAATGTAATCATCAAATAACTTCTCCCGCTCTGGGCTGAGCGGAGGGCGTGTCAGACTCTACATAAATATTACTGACTAAAACCCACCCGTGTTCGTTCAGTTGCCTGTACTGTACGTTGGCCAATGTAACTAAATACTGAGCCTGCTTCCCATTGTTTAATTATCTGCTAATAAATGTAATCTATAGACTACATATTAGTTATAATAAATTATAATCACTATGATTAGAAGGGTTGGTGAAAAGCTGATCTTCAATATCTACCTACCCGTAAGTACGCTTGTAGGTACGTGCAGACACGTGCACTAGGTAATTATGTTTATCTATTTTTAGCAAAATTTAAAAGTGATTTTCACGTGGAATATTACCTAACAATAACAACTTCGACATAAGTCTTATTTCATAATTTCTATGTGCTCCTAAATAGCTACTAACAACATAAATTACAAGTAACATACACACATCAAAAGTGTCTAGGGATCAAGCATTTTTATGCGGATTTCTTGAGATTGAGATGTGGCTTTGCAATAAATTTATGATTTTATAAATTTATATGGATCCTTTTTGGTGCATTTCATAATTTGAATCAGGAACTGTGAATCAAATTCGAGTAAAAGATGAAAATCAGCTGTCAATATTTTCCCTATAAAAACATACAACGCATTGAAGACATTATTAGTGCTACTGTTTCCCTACTACTGATTAAAACCAACGTTATTATGGAGCAGCGACGTCATTTAAGCAGGGAAGAAATGCTCAGAGCCGTGGGAATGATAGAAGCTGGTTCCCGGCAACGTACTGTGGCTTTAGCTCTGAATACAAGTCAGAGTGTTATCAGTCGACTTTGGACACGTTACCGAAGCACTGGTACCGTGGCTGAGCGCCATGGAGGACGGTATCGCTGCACCACACGGAGACAAGACCGATACATTCAAATCTTAGCTCGAAGAGCTCCAACAATAACCGCCATGATGTTAGCCGTGAGGCTTCATCACTCTTCAGGGAACTTAATTAGCGACCAAACAGTCAGAAACCGCTTGCATGAAGTGAACCTTCATTCCCGAAGACCGCTACGGGTACCACCTATAGCAATGCACAATCGTAGGATTCGATATCAATGGGCTCTTGAACACAGAAATTGGGCAGAAGAACAATGGCGTTTCGTGTGCTTTTCTGATGAGTCTCGTTTTGGTATGAGACCGGATACAAGACGTATACGACACTGGAGAACCCCTGGACGCCAACAGCGATTAAAATCCTGCCAGGAAGTCCATCCTTATAGTGGTGGAACCATCATGGTATGGGCGGGTATTTGGATCGGCGGAAGAACTGAGTTGATTTGGATCAGAGGCAACCTCAACGCTCAAATTTATGCTGAGACGATTGTATCAGACGTCATCGTTCCTCTACAAGTGCAAATCGGTCCCTTATTTCAGTTAATGCATGATAATGCACGACCGCACACCGCAAGAGTTGTAAGACAGACTCTCGCCGCAGCTAACATCAATGTCCTGCCCTGGCCTGCTCAGTCGCCAGACTTGAACCCGATTGAGCATGCATGGGATATGCTACAGAGAAGAGCTCTGCCGAATATGGAGGGTATCCAGTCGCAAGAAGACCTTTTTTTGTTGTTGCAACGAACATGGGCGGCCATTCCACAGCGTGATTTGGATGAACTCATTTTGAGTATGCCAAACCGATGTTCTTGTGTTGTTAGTGTTCGCGGTAGAAACACGGATTATTAATTGTTTAAGTTACCCAATAAAATTTTAAAGAAAACTGTTATTTCAGTCTTTTTTTCGAACTTTAATGTTAGTGGTTCAAATGTCAAAAATCCCTTTATTAGGAAAATGGCAAATTTCTTTATTAATGCAAAGGTGACTTGGTTTATCGTTACTGTGACAAACGAAAACACTTTATTTGATGAATCCTTAAAGAAAATTTTAATTAATATCAATCAGGAGAAAAGTTATTGCAAAAATATATGTTGATCCCTAGACACTTTTGATGTGTGTAGTAGTAGAAAGTTTTAAAAGTTTTAGATAGGTAGATACATAGTATGGTATTCTTGGCTTTTGTAAATGTTTTTATTTTTATTATTTTTTGTTATTGCTGCATGTTTTTTTTTTTGATTTTTTGTTAATATTAATTATTATTATGATGTACCTATGTAATGTAATATATCAAACACAATATAAATTGTTCCTGATAAATAAATAAATAAATAAATATGTACGTACCTATCATCATCATCACCTGCCTAGCCTTGTCCCAACTATGTTGGGGTCGGCTTTCAGTCTAACCGGATGCAACTGAATACCAGTATTTTACATGGAGCGGCTGCCTCTCACCTCCACAACCCACTTACTGGGTACCTAATACGATACCCCTTGGTAAGATTGGTTGTCATATAATTTCGGGCTTCTGACGACCCTTAACTACTGTCAAACATCTACGAATGACAGCCGGGACCAACGGCTTAACGTGCTTTCCGAGGCACGAAGGGTGTAAAGATGGTGACCCATCCACGTATACGTACGTACCTATTATACTTGACAATTTCAAAGTACTGACTACTCCCCTCACCCTACGTAATATGGTATGACTTATTAAGGCAGGTAATATGAATTTTATAAGAAACTTGTTGTTTTTGCATCTGCAACGAATTTGTCAGAGTAGAGACCATAAAATATCTAGGCGTCATAATTGATCAGAACCTGTCTTTCAGAGCAGAACACATTAAATTGTTAACTATGTGTAGTGTTTGTGACACTAAAATACAGGCTGTGCCTAGTTTGGGACCCGCTGTCTTGATTTCAAACCATACTAGGTTGTATATCTAAGAACTTTGTCTAAGCTAAATAAATGAATTTGAATTTGTTTTTCCAAAGTGAAACCTAACTAAAGAGTTTTAAAAGAAATTAGTTCGTAATGTTTGTGGAAAACCTAAAAGTGTTCGATGAGATGAAAAGGTTATTTTAGGAAATGGTTTTCAGTTACAGCGGTTATATTGTTTTACAAAAACATATAATTTCAACACAGACTGCTCCCTTCATCCTACGTAATATGGTTGGACTTGCCTATGGGTGGAAAATATTAATTTTCGAAGAAAATGTCTTTGCTTTTCCAAAGTGAAGCCGAACAAATACATAACGTCTTTTACCACAGATTAGTACAGATGGTTAACTGCGCAAAACATTTAAATAAAAAGCGACTCTTGCTACCACACAATAAAGTGCAATTCAGGTCGCACAGCGCTAATCACCTACAGTTATATCACAGTCTATTTATACTGTACTGGTTATATTCACCGAAAAGTTGCCTCCCTTTCTATCGCGTAACTCTTATATCTTCTGATTACCTACGTTACGCCCACTAAATTCGACAAGTCGAGCCCGCTTCATACCTAAAATGCCATCTGTCTCCATCTGTGCTTTAACTAAAATAAAACCCACGACCGATTATATTTTTTTATTTTTGGTTCGCCACTGTTGTAAACACATAAGGGTTAGGTTAACAGAAAAAGCAATTACGTCATCAGAGTTCTTTCATCAACTCTTTCTCAAAAGGAATTATAAAATGAGCACAATTATTTTTACCACCTTTTTACGGGGTGGTAAAAAAGCAATGGCTCCAAAAGTAATGTTATGGAGCTATAATTAAACAGAATATTATTGAGAGAAGAAATTATGTCATTATCCTTACTCCTTACTTATATCAAATCAATCTTCCTAGCCTTTTTCCCAACTATCTTGGGGTCGGCTTCCAGTCTAACCGGATGCAGCTGAATACCAGTATTTTACATGGAGCGACTGCCTATCTGACCTCCACAACCCAGTAACTGGGTAACACGATACCCCTTGGTAAGACTGGTGTCAGTCTCGGTATGTAAAGATGGTCACCAATCCACTGACCAACCCCGGCAAGCGTAGCTTAACCTGATGGATCGACCCGTGCGGCTTGTTATTACTTAGCCACGAGCTCCTCACTTACCCCTTACTTATATATCATTTTTAATATTATAAGTAACTCTGTCTGTCTGTCTGTCGCGCTTTCACGCCAAAACTACGGAACCGATAAAATGAAATTTGGTACACAGATAGTCTAGGGTCTGACAAAGGACATAGGCTACTTTTTAATGCGAAAAAAGGTTTGTCAGGGGTTGAAACGGGAGGGATGAAAAGTATGATGGAAGTATCGTCATTTTTAGAGCTAGAAGCTTGAAACTTATTTATAGGCAGTTGATTCGATATAAATACATAAAAGACACTATTCCACGCGGACGAAGTTGCGGGCACAGCTTGTACAATATAAGGCAAAGGTGAATCAACCAATCAACTCGGCCTATCGCAGTCCATCGCTGGACATATGCCTCTCCCAGGCAGCATCTCAACACCCTGTCTTCCGCCAAAGGTGAACGCCAAGAAATAAATTGACCATCAAAATTCCCGGTAATTTAATTTGACACTCCAAATGGTCGATAAAGGGTCAGTCAATCCTAATCCTCATATTTATATGCAACTACTCTATTAAAACTTCTGGAAACTCGTGGAAACTAGCACATGTAGTGCCCCTGTAAATGATTCCCATCGTTTGTATTAATTGTGAACATAGCTCATTTCGCTTTATTTTATAACTTGTAACCAATTTTATGCTAGTAGAGAGTAGTATTAAGTGACGAATTCACAATTCCCAAAAACTTGAGTGATTTTTGTTTTCGTGAGTAAGTCGTTGAAGTGTCTTATCAATATGTCGCAGCATCGTGCTGGGATAGAAGCCTTTTGGCCTCGCACAGGACTGCTTCTATTTTAATTTTACATTGTTTTATTTTTATTGTTTTTTATTTTTATTTATGTCTCAATGTGTCTTAGTTTAGTTTGTGATCTCCTGTAGTAAAGTAAAGAAAGAAAAAGTATTTATTGAGACAAGTTCTCAATAAATACTTTTTCTTTCTCTCTTCTTTCAATAAATAAATAAATTCGCCAATAAATGAATGGAGTGTTTTGAGCCCTTTGTACTTTTTATGGACTTTGAATAACATTATCCGCCTATGGATGCTACGAACCAATACCCATCCCATAATAAGGATAAGGGAAAGTGCTTCTTACATTCCAGCACCTTTATTCACGATAGGAAACCGTTAACCAACAATACTACACCCATAGTTAAAACACACTGCTATGGACTTTAGTACGATAGCTATAAAAGTCATTACGACTGCAAAATAAACATGCTAGGTTGCTTTGCCCAGAGAATCAAACAAAAAACAACTTTATGAAATTGTATTAAGGATACATTAGAAATGCAGCTATAAGTTAGTTCAGGTATTCTAGGATAGCCCATGGTCCTGCATATAAATTAAGCAAAAATAAGTCTTATGCAGAAGTGTTAAGGATAATGTAAGGTGTAGTTGTGTCTAAGTTGGGTTGGGTGATACTGGAATGGTTTATGGTCCCTAATGGTTTGATGGACAATTATTATTGTTAGCCTTTAACGTTTTTGACTGTCGCTAGGTTTGAAGCTTGGCTTCGCTTGCTATTTATTTATGTTATTAATAGTCCAGCTTAAAAGCTCCCAGAGTTCCATAATCCACCCTCTGTGACACCTCGGCACAGTTCAAGGCAAAGTTAAAATCATCTGCCTAGCCTTTCTCCAACTATATTAGGGTCGTCTTCCAGTCTAACCAGATGCAGCTGAATACCAGTATTTGATGTGGATAGCACTATTTGACCTCCACAACCTGGTTATTGGGTAACACATGATACAACTGGTTGTCAGACTTTCGGGCTTCTGACTACCCCTAACGACTGACAAAGATCTACAAATGACAGCTGGAACTACGCTGTACGCTGGCTTGACGTGCTTTCCACTTTACGGAATGATTTCAGTTATTAAGTACTAAGTCAAGGGCCTTCTCCTTCACGAGCAGTGGTGGCCCAGTGGTAACGGCCCGGACATACCAGTTGTAGGTCGTGGGTTCGAACCCAAGCAGGCGCTTTACTTTGTGTAAATAATTTCATTACCACTGCTCTCAAAACGGTGAAGGAAAACATTGTTAGGAAACCGGCATGTCTTAGAACCAAAAAATTCGAAGACATGTGACATCTACCAACCCGCACTGGGCCCGCGTGGTAGATTACAGCCCACTCCCTCTCACAGACAGGAGGCCTGTGTCCCAGCAGTGGGAACATTAATAGGCTGATGATGATGATGATGAAGAGCCTTCTGTGGGACTAGACCATGCTTAAATAAGCAGTACCTAACAAATAAAATAAATGTGCATATATCATGGTAGGACAAAAAGACAAACAATATTTTCTAACATTAAATGTCTCCTACATTTAAAAGTGGGTAAGTGAAACATTTCTAAATCCTTTCAGTGCCGGATGTCAGTGACTTTTACTTGCAGCACTTTTGGTGCGTAGTACCACCGATAGTGCCAAGATAGTCGCCGTGATTGGAATGCCACTCAGGTAGCACTTTGCTATTTCAAGGCTTGAGTGGAATTATCTTAATGAAAGGGAGCATTAAAAGAGGTTCGATGATACTAAAGTACAGTCGACTGCATGTCAATCGTAACACTTTGACCTTGAGCTGGCCTAGTGTTGCAACTTGCAGTACGTTTATTAGAGGCAATGCTACCTGCTGCATGTCGATTATTATTTACAATCATATTTTACTAAATCGTTTTCAAGACTTACCGCTGACAATGTTTAAAGAAATACTTTTCTAACTATTACTACGAGTATTTAAAAGATATTATACCATTAGGGACTAGGTATTTAGAAGACAGATCAATAGAATCTGTAATTTGTAAGTTAGATTAATTTACATCGCTGATTGTGAATACATTTGCACGCCATGTTGTGGCAGGATATGCTGAAACCAATCTACTCTAACACCTTATGTACCATATTCTAGCAAACAAATATTTTTGAATAGATTTGATTTGATTTACTTCTAACGTCCGGCCTATTGTACGTACGGCTCCCCCTGGGCCGTCTGTCCCCGTAAAATAAGAACTTGACCAGGATGAGCCGATATCTTCATCAGCGTAAAGTTCCCTAGATATTAATTACGAAACACTTTTCATACCTACTTCTGTGGAAACTTTATAACAAAGTCTAATCTAAATATCCGTATGCGTCTGCGCCGTCATTTCAGAGGCATTCCTTGAATAGTGTCCAACTTCATCCAAGTAGATTTCCACTGCCTTTTACAGAAAGTTTAGTCCTATTGCAAAAGTTAAATTATACAGTGTGTTTGGTCACCGGTGTTCGACCCGTTAAGGCGAAGCAATATAATAATGATCATTTTTATCGACAAATCCAGCATAAGGCAATTTGCCCCTACTGTATTAAATTGTTTTTTTTTTTTTTTACATAAGCCGGGTTAGTTTAAAAAATACTTGAAACGTAAAAAGTGTGAAAAAATTAGGTTGTTTTTTTACTTTTTAAATGTATAAAAAACTAGACTGTTAACCTGTGTTTTTTAACTTTTTAGATGCACTAAGATATTACCTAAAAACTGATGAGCTCTAAGTCTAAAAGTTTCGGAGTTGTGACTATTTAATTATGACCCTTTATTTACAAGTAGAAGGAAAATAACAAATAAAATTACAATTTAATGGCGTTTAATTTAAAATACCTTACTATGGTGGATTTGTCGATAACATTGATCATATTGCTTCGCCTTATCTGGTCGGACACCGGTGACCGACCGTGTTTTATTTTACACGTAGATTTTAAAACAATTGACACGAACGGGAATCGAACCCACTACCTTTGATACTCCGCAACATGCTCCAGACCAAGGCGGGAGCCAGAAATTCACTTCGGGTGAGGGGGTCGAGCTCTAACCAAAACGCCTCCTGCCTACGGCCTTGCGCCAGAGCACTGACTGAGTTACCATGGTGATGTCAGAAAACTAGTCCCAACAATGATGAGTTTGTCATAATTTCATAAACCACCAAAATTGACAATATTTTTTAACACACAACCTATAGTACACCTGCATTTCGCCAGTTATATTTAAGTCCCATATACAAGGTGGAGACGACAATACAACAAAAAATTTAACGGCGTGTCCGTAATGACGTTCCCATAAAATTCAATTGAATATATTCAATAGTTTAGTCATTCCAAATCAAAATCCATAGCCGGCTAGGGCTATTCCGTTTATCCACCCCAAAAATCCACCCTAAGGTGGATATTCGGAAATGTATGCCCGAGAATTCACCCAAGGCCCAGTTGGATAAACGGAATTTATAGGCTTAGGGTGGATCCGGCTTACATTACATTATTTTTTTTGGTAAAACTCATTTTTTTATTTCGAAGCTAGGATTTATTTAACAGTTCCAAAATACTCTTGAGCATTAGTAGTGCCAGTATTTAAATTTTTTGTTGTATGGTAGTCTCCACATTGTATAATAGGGGGCGAGCCTATTGCCAATTTGCCATCCACCAGGCACAAATCCAGACTACGACTATTATTTTTCAAGTATGTAATTTATTACACGGTACTGAATTCGCCATTGTTGCCATGCATTTTCGTTTCACAGTCACATGTAAATGTGATTGTGTATGTGCATGGAACTTAAACAAAAAAAATAGAAATTGTATTACAAATATGGACCTTCCAGACATTTATGTTCAGAAAGACCCACAACTGAGAAATGAGTTTTAGATCTAGCCGGGATATGCGTCTGCGTGCTAGGAATATGATGTGACAGTAATTATTTAGATAACTATCTTGTATAATATTAGATAGTCATACGGATAACTACGTAAGGGCTAAGATAATCTGGGCACGCCACAATTGCGGCGATAAGTCCCTTTTTGAGGAGTGGCTAGAGAGCCACGGCGTCCTCACGTTTCGCCTGACGTAGGTCCTCACCGGACACGGTTGTTTCGGGAGGTCCTGTTCTGGATAATGTGGGACGAAACGCCTGGGTGGAGGAGGAGACGTCCTGGGCGTCGGGAATCCCAGACCGATTCCCGGCCACTGTAGGCGCGGGGCTCACCGTCCGCAAGCGCGAAGCTCGCCGTCCGATAAGGGCCAGGCCCCCGGATGGACGGCGCGTTGTGTTCCACGCGCGCCCCAAACAGATGATATGTTAGCGCAACTGACGGGGTCCACTAGACGGGGGCCTGCCAGAGTCGGGGGAAAGTCCGAAAGGGATACCGTGGCACACAGGCAATCGAATGAACACGGGTGGGTTTTAGTCGGGTTTTGAAAGCCGAGTTTGACACACTTCCACATAATCGAGAGGAATGGAGAAAAGAAAGGGAGGCTTTTGCCCTGCAGTGAGACAAGACAGACTGAAAATAAATTAAATTATTTCCTAACAATAAAAATCTGTTGCGCGATTGGTTTACAATTACAGACAACACATAGTCCAAAGGTCCAATGACTTGCGAGCATTTGAGCAAAAGCAGGCAGTGCTAGCACACGAGCACGAAGTTTCTTTGGCGAAGACGTTCAAACAAGCATTGCTTTTACGAATCAAAGTTTAATTCGGAGTTTTGAAGTCAATGACTGGCTCTTAATAGAATTTCGGGTGTAGGTATTAGAATTGCCTTAAGTGATGATGAAGGTAATACTTAAATTAATGGACTATTATTCTCACTAGCTAGTCTAAAAATGAGGATAGTTCTGTATTCAAGAGGATAGTGTGACTGGCATGCTAGCTTACTAGCACTTCTTTCTATCCTTGCCTGAAAAACTAGCCTCGTATAATCCTCATAATGTATGTGCTATTGCTAACATCGTTCATAAGGACTATAGCGTGATGGTACTCCACTTTTAAACAATAGGAGCTGAATCGTCCGCCATCACGATCTCTAGTTACGCAACTCTGTCGAATCGATTCTCTCGAGAAAGTGAATTAATATCGATTCTCGTTTCAATTTGGTTTCTATTTTAAAGAAATTTCGTTGATACAGTTTGTGGGTTAATGAGGTAGCTGTTTTGTGGAAATAAACTAATTATTTTGATTTTCAAATTATTTTCATACAATTTGTAATTTTTCATTAACAGTACACTACATATTTTGTAATGGTTTTCTTTCTAATAAAGCGAGTATAGTGTACCTCCATGTGACATCTCCAATACGAAAAGCATCTCAGGAGCGTTGCATTCTCAGAGAACCCATGGTCATCATCAATGACGACGTCATGTGCTTGAAATGACCCTGAGACTCATTCATATTCTATAAACCTCAGAAATTAGTATGGTGGTAGTACACCTCCCTGGACGAGCCTTCACAAAGACCTTTCTATTAAACTGATTGATTTAGGTACTAATAATGAAAGTATTAGCGAAATTGCCAAAAATATCTTAAAAAACAGGGAGATCAATTTTCGTAGCATTCGTAGTTCGTAGTTTCATACAAAAGACATCAACGCTTACTTTTGTGCAAAGTAAATTTTCTTAAAGGATGTTATCGAGACAGAAAAATGATAATTCAATTAAAAAACCGTTACAACATTAATAATAACACCAAAAATGTATTTTGTGATAACAAAAACCAAACATGACTGAACAAAAATTTTTATACTGCACGCTTAGCTCGTCAATAATCAGCTCCTATTGAAAAATTGTCATACACTCAGAGGTCCAATTCTCCTGACGTCACCAATAGCCTACTAACCAATAATTACCGATACAGCTATGTAAGTATAACAAATACATCGGCCGCTTCGAACGCCATATAATCCAACTTAATGCCATCGTAGTTAGAATACCAATTTACGCCTACTAACCCAATTATTTTGTGTTTCAAAACACGTATGGAATACCCTGGAGCGCCAGAAATTGGTTATTCAGCGCGCGAAAGCTCCGCGGGAGGAGAGAAGGGGGGAAGAAAGTACCTGCGTGCGCGCGCGCACCTGTTGTTGCGACGCCCGCTCAGTCGCTTTCCGACAGCCCGCCACGCTGCACGCGCCATGACCGCGCGCCCCACGAAAACGCCGCGAGTGTTTCATATTATTACAGTGTGATTTATCAAAATGGATGTTCTGTATATCTGTGTTATCCTGTCCCTCCTTCAAGGTTGGTTTTTGATTTTTTTTTCATTATCATACCATAGTGTTCACTGTACTACTTTCTTGGGAAGAGATGCGTTGTGATGAGATTTCTCTACTTTTTTGTGTGTACTTCTTGGTTATACTATTGTTTGTATTTGGTTGTTATTTCCTATAGTTTTCCGCTCGGTTGATGGTGAATGTGGGGTAATTTCCTATGGGTATTGAGGTCACCATGATGCCTGTCACAGGTGACTGTCTGCGGTTTGTGTCTCAAACTTCATGGGATGTGGGTTCGATGATTGCGCTAGGCTCAGTTTTCATCTCGTGTTTTCTTACTGTTAGTCCAATCTGCGTGGTAAATGATATTGCCTATTGAGTGGTTAAATTATACCACTTATGTTTATTATGGAGACATATATTGTAAGGTGGTGCAAAATCTTCCTACTATGTAAACAAAAATAGTAAAGACACACAACAATACATTAATATTAGTTATTCCCTTTGGAATTAATTCCCGATTAGTAAACACACAGTCTAGAAAATATATGGCTCAGTATGATGATACGGGCAGGCTTGTTTTTCTTTTTCTCCTCGAAAGTTTTCTTCAACGCTTGTGAACTCAAGGACCCTTTGACTCCCAAGGTTCACAAGACCAGCATCTGTTGTAAAACGATTCTGTATTTATTGGCGTATAGTCTGCTTTCTTTCCGTCTTTCGTTTCCGAGTAATCTAGGTCAAATATTGTTTCGCGTCTCTCTTTTTAAATTGCTCAGACTGTGTTTGAGAGAAATGAGAATATCGCGTTTGTGTTTCAATCACTTTATATTAACGTATTTAGTATTAAATAACTTAATAAAAAGTTTTAGCCAACTTTGATTGGATTCATTGTTGAAACATTGAAATCAATCAGCTGAGAAGAAGAAGGAGGAAACAAAACAACGATAAAAGATTTCAAAATATGCTCAGTATTTGTCAGCCAAAACTGATAACTGACATAAGTCACATAATCCATAATTTTTGTCAACAATGGAGCTTTAGCATAGCATTTCCTGATCTACAAGTCGAACTCGTCTGCTAACGTGCTAGTCTTTTTGGAGAGCTCCGAAAATATTGCGGCAGTTCACAACTGGGCTCAGAATTGTCCCCTGTGTCAAACTCTGTCGATAGCACCAAATGTTATTAAAAAAATACCTTTCATGCAATCTCCAGGGTCCACAAAAGCTAGGCAGGTGATGACATCTGCCTAGCCTTTCCCAGTGTTGGGGTCGCATTTAAATACCAGTATTTCAGCGAGCGACTGCTAATCTAACCTCCACAACCCATCAGTTACTGGGTAACACTCCTTGTGTCATTGGTTGTCCTTGTCTCTGACTACCCCAACCTAGATCTTCCTTGTTTTCTTTACAATATTAAATTATGTTCTTACTACCAATGTATACAAATTGCCATACAAAGTGCTGCCACTCTTTTGGGCACTTTTCCGACTGGCAGCGATGCGGACGAATTTTTTGATGCACAATGAGTTCTTCGGTCGTTCTTTTATTTATTTTTGTTTTTTTTTCCTCTATATACATAGTTATATATATTTTAGTGTTACATTGTATATTACATTAAATTTTTGTCATTCGTAATACAATAATGATCTATACAAATAATTAAAATTGAAGTGTATGTTTGTAATATCAAAATAATTTGGAAAATCCAAAAGTGCACGCCTCATACATAACACTCATTCATAAACGAAAAAGAAATTCATAACATAGTTTTTAAGAAAAATTAACAATTTATCACTTTTCATGAAGTCGTAATGTCAAAGACTGACCAAGATATTTACTTGGCGGTTGCTAGGCAACTTACGGACATCAAGTCAAAGGTTGGAAATATATGGATAAAGATATTATATTTTAGTTAGTATTTTATTAATTATAATTAAACTACTTTGAATAAAAGAGCCATTTTCAATAGGGTTCCTTCTACGGCTGAAACAAATGCATAAAAAAAAATTGACTCAATTAATTGATTTTATCGCAAGCTACAATGATTTCAGGGTTCATAAATTGACGGACAGGAAATTTTTTTTCAACTATTTTGATGCTTTTTCCATTTTTGCTGCATTCAATCAATTGTTAAAAAGTACAGTATTAATCTCCATTTAATCATCTATACAATGATATATAATTTAAGTAGGTTCTGTGTACTAGCAGGAGTGTAACAATAAAAACAGTTACAGAATTGGGGCAAAAAAAAAAATTTCGACGTAGTTCACACTCTAATGCTTCGCATTAAGAGTCGTGCAAATAACAGCATTTTAGTAAATACATATCAAATATATATTATTCGGTACTTATAACTAAAAGACAATTTATAATTTTTGTTTGTCTGTCTGTCTCGTTGTTCCATCTCCGAAACGCCTGGACTGATTTTGTCGGGACTTTCACTGGCAGATAGCTGTTGTAGGAGTAACTTAGGCTGATTTTATTTTAGAAAAAGAATTAGGGCCTGCGCGGGCTAACCTGCGGGCAGCAGCTAGTATTACATAAAATCATGCAAAAACACTACACTAACCCAGTTCCCTTCTTCCATGTTACGTTGTTTTGCTCCATTATATAGATCTAAACAAGAAATCTCCCGCTATATTATGCGCACGCGTCATCGTTGAGCGGCTAGATTTACAAGACGCGAATGATAACCGTTTATTAGGCCGCTTTGAGCCGTGACAAAATGGGTATAACGTAATGCGCATGAGTTGATGATTGACGGTAATATATTAACTGTCAATAATTATGTAGTTTTTATTAATAATTCACAGACAATCAATTATTATGAAACATAATAATACATTATGTTACATAATAATTTATTGTCATTGAATTTATTTGTGGAGTATGAAACTGTTTATTATATATCTATCGATCTAATTTTTAAGATATGAGAATGAGATATAATAAGATTTGTAGCCGTAGAAATACGATAATAAATTCTCCTATCGCAAGGCTTCATCGTTTTCAAATGAGTACAAGTGTCCTTAATTCCCTTAAAGAAAAATCAATGTCAATGAAGAGAATTACCCATCCAAAACTGTAGTTTCTTATGGATATAACCTTCTTTTTTTAATGATTCCAATTCGTAAATTGTAGGTGCACAACCATATCCTTCTTCCATCTGGGATGCCTAAGTAATTTAAGATTTTGTCGACCGATTTCATTAAAATATATATTTGTCTATGCAAGGGTTTCCTGCCATAACGTTCCTCTAGAGACAGGGTTTTCAGCGTGTTTTAATGTGACTACTATCTTACTCCTCACTAACTAGAGCATGACGCTGTCGGAGTGTGCAATGTGTAAGTAACTGTGGACATGTCAGCCCGTCATCGTTTAGCACTATGCTAACTAATTCCCGGTTGACAGAAGTTTTCGGAACATTCGGCGCATATTTCTTCTTTCTGTATCTTTGTTTCTTTTAAATGTTAAAAGATAAGTTTTCTTTAGAAAATGCAATGATTTAAAAAATATTGTCGTTTTGATCCAAATTAAAGAGTATTTTATTGTTGTTATTCAATTGATTTGTAGTTTAATCTCCTATTCTACTTTTCTGACAATGCCGAAGTGGGGTTAATATAATATTATTTCAGTGTACGAAAACTTTCAAAAATATTCTTTCTTATTTCTTATATCGTTAAAAATTTCAAACATGCAAGTCGAGCGACAAAACCCTGGCATGATTCAGTGACATAAACTGTCGTCCGTCCTCCCCAAGTTCCTTGCGCCAGCGCCGGAAGTGCACAACACCCTCGCTTCCGGTGGAGACAACTGACCCGTTGTAACCGTATAATTTCGGGAGCTCCAAAATTTTGGGATTGCATGTTGAAAAGTTCGTTTGTAATTTTATACACGGCATTGTTTTTAGTAACTGGCCCTAGTAGATTTATATCGTGAATAGGACATTGCAAAAAAGTAGTGATAAATCAAAATGTTCTGTTTTTTTTCCAGACATACTAAAATGCACTTACGACAAAATCTGGCCCTCATTTTATCTCGCGTAGAAACGAGATCCGTAATCGTAAATACAGAGTCACCTCATTTTGAAGCCCGGTAATGCGTTGATACGAATGTGTCGCCGTGCACATGCTGGAGTGGTATATCACACAAACCCTAACTAAATTCCTTTCAAAACGTGGCATTTCTGACATACTTGTGTAAAAAAACGATGGCACTTTCATGATAAAGGATCGATTATAGTAACCCAGTGTGTCTGAGCAAGAATGTGTTTTTTGTCGCCTGTCGCTCCCCCGCCTCTCCTCCGTGCCCGGATACCTTTGTTGATGGCTACAAAAAAAATAATGTTGCTGGCATTCCGTTTCCTATGTCGAAGTGACGATGGCGATGCATGGCGTAATATTTATAGGAATCGGAGAATTCCTTTTGCACACATTACGTTGCTTCGTTTGTTTTAGAAATGATGTGATGATGATGTGAACCCATCCGTTTAACTCCTCTCTATTCTGGCAACAGCTCATGATCATATCATCCACCTGCTTATGTCAATATGAGATAACATATCTTCGATACCTACATCTAGTAGACCCAGATTTCCTAGTCGCAGATGATGCGACAAGAAATGGGGATCCACAAAATCTATCCATTGTTTCTTTGGTCTTCTGCTACTCATATTATTACCGTCTTATTTGCCGTGTCACATCGTACTACTGTCAAGTACTGTCAAAGAATAACAGTTCTGATTTGAATATAGGATACGGTCAATTTTAGTTGATTGTCAATTTGCTGAGTGATCAATGAATTTGTGTGATCACAAGTGGTGATACTAACCTAAATATAAAGTCCCATACTTTATATTTCGGTTACTATCACCACTTGTGGCCATTGTAATGCCATCTCCATCTATTCTGAACAAATGTTATCGTGAAAACTGGGGTGAAGTGAGTTGTCAAAGTGTGGTGTCAATCCCTAGCCTAGCATCAGGTGGAATGATAGCTCACTTCACGGTGCGTACACGGTGAGATTTTTACCATAGAATACATCGGCTAGTAGGCAAATATTTTCGTTTCTGTAACAGTTGAAGAGTGACCCGCGTACCCGGTACGTGGTAGCCGCGGCGCTACTTTCACTATCTGAGTAGAGAACTAGACTCGGTTTAATGGCATGTTTTGATACACTTCGGAGCACGTAAACAGCCAAGTGAGTTCGGAAGGTCATTGGGGTAACGACTGTCGGTTTAAGTAGATATACTTAATTCGTATTTTATTTTCACAACGTGTAGAGCATAGGTATTAAGTCTGCATGAAAGTGTAAAATGAATAAAGTAGTATTTTTGCACGATTTTGGTTTAATTTGACACAAAAGTTACGATGAATGTTGTGCAAACTACGTGAGTTTGCACAAAATCCATCGTAACTTTTAACGTATTTTCTAAAGACGGTAAACTGAAATTACGGCTCAGAGAAATAAAAGAAAATTAATTATCAAGCTACGCCGACCCCAAATAAATTGGGATCTAAGGCTCTCATTTGGGGATCGAACGAACTCAAAAATTAGGATACATATTTATTAAAAATATATTTAAATTAGGATAGACTTATTTTCTAAATTAATTACAATCAATTTTGACAAATTATAAAGTGTGATGCTTTTATAAAGTTTTGTTACTTTATGATGATGTGGGTTTATATTGTCAGAACCTCGTCAGAACACCGGCACCGGTGGTCGCCACACGCCACATAACGGCCGCAGTGACAGCTGTCATGATGAATTCATGGCAGCGGCAGGGTTTGACTTTACCGTGTCAAAACGTTCTCTAGGAAAGCCCACCAACTTACTTTCATAAATAACGTTTTAGTGACGTCATTTGCCGGTAAATTGCGGACGCTATATGGCGGCCACCGCTCTTCTAAGAAACCGTAGCTTTACAGAAGGGTTTTTCCTATATTTCTATTCCGATTACACCGTTCTAAAGGAAGTGGTCGTGCACCGATTGGCAATTACTACGATCTGTTTTGATTGCTGTAAATGATATGGTACCACTTCTTCTTTTACCCAGATGATGTAAAATGATTCAATTGTGAAATGAAATTAGGTGATATAAATGTGGTTTTATGCTTACGAAACTTTTTTATAGGATTCCACCAGACAGAATATGTACTTCAGAATACTGCACTGAAGTAAGTAGGTAGGTACTTTAAATATTTACACCAACAATTAGTTAGCAGGCCAAAGTTTTCACCATAATATTTGTTATTTTCATTCAGCTCGTGCTGTGTGCCATCAGCGAACAGACTTTTTTAATACGTGGTTTTTTTAATACTAAATAAGTAAATATTGATTATGAAATGCAATCATGCATATCGTAACACCGAATATTTAGTTTAAGATGTAAACAATATTTGGAAACTATCCAAATGCCTTTTTTACACATAAAACGGCTACAACATTAAATTCCGTGTTAAAATTGCAATTGATTATTAATATTCTAGTTCACTAGTTTGCCCTATTTCTTATTTCCATACAGTAATATTGCCAAATTAATCAAAACAGCGAAATGTTGGTTAGCTATTTGCGACGTTGCCCACTTTCTGTATAAAAGCTCTTTAGTACATAATTCTCGAACACACTTCACAAACCCAAAAGTCTTTATCACATATCATAGAAGTATCGATACAGTCAGCAAATTTGTTGATGCACACAAATTAATTTTCCAATAAATTCTTCCAAATTAGTATGTTTAATTCACTACTGGCAATTCTCAAAGAAATTCAGACAATAGAAATGGGGAATTAATAAAAAAAATAAAAAAAGGAGGCATAGTTTAAAAAAAAAGGAAGAAGGGAGAAGAAAAGGGTTTAACGAAGTTTTGACCGAACCACCGACCATACATATGCCTATCACATATCATAATAGGAGCGTAACCACAATCGTGCCGCGATCGAATGTCAGCCGCCGACCAAACTTAGGCAACTTCCCTTAGAAAACAGTAACTGACGAAACTTAGTAACGTGTAATTAGCTGATGCCAAGGCGCTGTTGCATGGTTCACAGAGGTCCCTCAAATAGCTAACGTAACCTTATGTTGATTTTGAATAGATACACGTCGTTTTTACACGATTGCCCAAAACAAAGAGTATTTTAATGGGTAGTGAGAAAGTAATGAAGTTAAAAGCCTGTTTATGAAAACAAAAACTTTATAACGTGGTTTAATTCTATGACCAAGTACAAAGTAAAATTGCTAACCAATATCAAATAAGTCTAAGTAAAATAAAGTTATGTAACTAAAAATTATGCAATTTTTTTTAATAAAAATTCTATGCATATATTTATAAGCTTCTTATATAATAAACTACCAATAATTAATTGCATATATATACTTAGATAATCTTACAAAATTACCATCATACAAAATAAAAAACTACCAAACCTACATAAATTAATTACATAACAGAAAACTTTCCGCCCGCCAGTCTGCCCGGGAAATGCATTCAGTGCAGCTCGAGGGCTCGGGTTTCGTCGACCTCAGGACATCGGGTATTCGGGCCAATGGATCGATATTAGGTGCATTAGTGCGCATGATGCTAGCCTAGCTTTGTCTAGCTCAAACATCTTGCACCCTGCACTCAGTGCGCAGTTGCAAACCGTATCGATTAGCTATTTAAGGATTCAAAGTAGCTACCCTGCCTCGCCCGGGATCCAACACTTCCTTTGTCTTCAAACCTGTGATTTTAAACAAGTTTTAGGCCAAAATTAGGGGCTTAGAAGTCTTTATTGACTGCTTCAGATGTCTTGAAAGCTAAAATTTCCATTCTGCAAGGAATTATTGTTAAGTTATATGAGATGAAGCATTTCCTTTGTCTCCAAAACTGTGATTTTTAATAACTTTCGGGCCAAAATTAGGGATTATAAATCTTGGTAGGCTGCAACGGATGTCGTCAGAGCTGAAAGATCCATTCTCAACGGCAGTATTGTAAAGTTATACACCATGAAAGTCTCGGGATTTTTCTTTGTTCTCTATGACGGTTAGGAAAATAATTTAGTTTCTATTGAGTCTTTTCCAGCTGAATATGCATCGCCTGTCAATTGTAAATATGCATCGTCTGTCAATTGATAAAGGATCACAGACCTCACGTTAAAATTTAGGTTGTATTGAGTACCTCACCTGTAGCTGAGCTTGATGTCCTTTGTCTGCAAAAGTATGCATTTTAGGTTTTTTTTGGAGAAAGATTAGGTCTAGGTGTCCTTGTATCTCCAAGATGTTAAACTCAAACCATGTATTTCAATTAAACCTTATACAGGCACTTTTGAATGGTCAAGGAGTCGGTCAGTCAGAAATATGAAGCTAGTTGCAACATGCCCATTCCAAAACGTAGTAGGTACCTATGGAGAAGAACGGGCAAGAAACTCCACGTAACGGATGTCGTAATGAACCCCTTATCCCAAAAATCCGCGAAAACCTAAGCCATGATTTTGGGCAGGTTCTTTGCTCTCAAAACCCAATGCTTAGAAAAAATTATAATGTTCAGAAAATAAACTTTTTTCTGCAGGCAGTTTTCTGGTGGCAATACTGTAGCTTCTCATTAGTGAAAGAATTAGTGAATGAATCCCGGGTGAATCTTCGGATCAGTAGTTCCGAAGATTCACCCGGGCTACATACAAATGTAATATTAGTAGGTAGCATTGATATATAAAAACCCGTAGGTATACTCGTATATATCGACTCAAAGTTTAGTTTTTTGTGTGGCATGTCATAGGTCAATCTAGGAGGTGGTCGGCCGCTTAACCGGGCTTTCCTGTGATTGCCTCAATAAATTAAGACCAGCCAGGGCACAAAACTTATAAACTAAGCGAATACACGCTAAGGCGTCGCCTTAGGTCATCGTTGCTGGGGCATCAGGCTGGATACCTGCGACATGTATTGGTGCGTTAGTCTGTATCCCGCCTACATGATTGTTATTATATCTGAACCTATGTAGACAGGGTTTCCGCTCAGCTGGAACATTGTTAAGCGAGCGAAATGCCTGAGGAAGACGGTAATATGCTCCGATAAGTTCTGCACTCAACTGTTTAATGCTGACATTAATTAATTAGACTATGATATTCTTGTATTTTTATTATTGTTTTGTCTCAGACGTGTCTATGTCTAAAGGCCTATTATGATAAATCTAAGCGATATCACTTAAGTATATCTAAATAGGTCGCGCTCGGTAGCGATACAGGGGGCCTGCGCTCTTAGCGAAATCCGTAGTTTCGGTCGAAGTTACGGGCGCTAGTATCTCTGTTTAACTTACGGACATACCGTAAGTTAAAAGGAGGCGACCGCGTACCGGAAGACAAAGCTTTGGAAGGTCTCCCACAAGATAGACCGATGACCTTGTGAAGGCTGCAGGAATCCGCTGGATGCGAGAAGCAAAGAATCGGTCGAAGTGGCTTGGGGGATTTTGAGCAGCCTGTGTTCAGCAGGGGACGTCTTTTGGCTGAAATGATGATGTCCGTAAGTGAGACAGAGCACAAAGGCTTCTTCTTGTAGGTTCGCTTATTGAATAGGCCCCCTGGTACACCTTCTGGTTAGTCACATTGGACCCGTATCGCTACCGAGCGCAACTACGATATCGCTTATAACTCTGAATTGGCCTTTATTGTGGAAAAAGGTTTAAGTTTTAATATTTTTTTAGTTAGTATTACGGGATACGGGCTTTCATACCATAACATGCGGAATGCTCTGAATTTCTGATAGTACGACTTTACTGCACGTCTGTTAAATATCTAGTAATAAAAACGTAGCTTCTTCAAAAAAGGGGTAAGATATATTAGATTTATTTAATTTTATAATGCAAATGTTGTTTGTGTTGTGTTTTTAAATTCTGCTTGATATTGCCGGCTTTATTTGATGTATAACCAGCTTCTAAGAATTAGTTGTAGCTTTCAGGGGTCCTCATCATCATTCTCTTGCCGTACTTTTTTAGTTGTCATCCCACTAATCAGCCCCTTTCAAGCCATGTCATCTTTCACACAGTCCATTCATTATTGAATAAATAAAATATAAACAGCTAAACAAACCTAAGAAAAAGCTACGTTTCTTACGGCATTTCAAAAGTACGCACCGCGTGCGGAGCACATGCAAGTAAAAGTAATTTTAGTTAAGATGCAGAGTGAAAGTATCATAATTAAGTATAGTTATCTGTTATTTTGTAACTCGTGACGCCACCTACAGTCCGTTATGAGAAACTCATTGTTTGAACTTAAAATTTTTTAGGTAATGAACGCGAATGGCGAAGATCAACGAAAGTATTCGCGCAGTTGAAGTCAGTGGCGCGAGAAGAAAGTGTTTTTACTTTATGAAGTAGATTATTTAAGTTTAATGGCCTGTTTGTTTCATTAACATTAATTAGTTTTAGATTCTATTATTAATTTCGATCACGAATGTCTTTGTAGCTTTTTTATTTATTACTAAAGCATTTTTTATTTGAAATGAAAGGAAGTTATAACTTACATATGAAAACTGTACCAAATAAATCTTTAAACATTAGGTACTGAACAATAACTTGGGCATTAATAGTTTTTATTCTACTTAAGTAACTAAACTATAAAATATCAAAAAACTAAAATATGGCGTGGAAAAATTGATCTGCAACACCGTCGGTGGTAGTGTCACAGATAACTGTGGTAGTGTGCCCAAAAGTTGTATGTTTTTAATTTTTATATGTTATTTAAATGTAACTAAGTATTATCAGCCGCACGGGTCGATCGATGCCGCGGTGGTTGGTGCGTGGATGGGTGACCATCTTTACATACCAACTCCAAGACCCCTCCGTGCCTCTTCCGGCTGTCATTCGTGGATCTTTGACAGTCGGGTCGGTCGTTCCGGGTCGTCAAAAGCGCGAAAGTCTGACAACTAGTCATACCAAAGGGTATCGTATTACCTAGTAATTGGGTTGCGGAGGTCAGATACTTGTACTCACAAACATGTACCTATTTAGACGAAGACCTCGCGCGGCACACGTGGATTATATTATGGAAAGATAGAGCAAACTTTCTTAACTTGGAGAGCAGTGATGGCCAAGTGGTAACGGCCCCGACTTACGAGTTGTAGGTTGTGGGTAAGAATCCAGGCAGGCGCTTTACTTTGTGTAAATAATTTCATCATCGATGCCAAAGAGTGAAGCAAACATCGTGAGGAAACTGGCATGTAGAAACAATTTGAAGACATGACATGTGACATATACCAACCCGCCCTGGGCCCGCGACCCTGCGTGGTAGATTACATCCCGCTCCCTCATCCTCCTCACAGAGAGGAGGCCTGTGTCCCAGCAGTGGGAACATAATAGGCTGATTATGCGTATGCATGGGACTCAAACACCCGTAATGTTATGTTATGATGTTATTAGTATAATTCTAAAATATTTTCCCAAATTTTTAGAAATAAAATAAAAAAAACGAAAAACAGGGTATTATACAGAATAAAACAATTACATAGTAACTATCGACTCTTTCGGGGCAGTATTATACCAAAGTTCCTTATTATAAGGTTAGTTGGGGACTTGGGGTAATAGGCAGTAAACACAGTGAAACTGCAGTGATTACCTGCAATGTCCTGTCCGCGATTGACAATGTTTTCCGCCATATTACATGAGAACTTAAGTAATACGTCCGTTGGAGGGTACGAGCGTACGAGGCCGCCAGCTGAGGGAACTATCCACAGGTAACATAACAACTCGCCGGTTTTCCTCGAGCATAGCAAGCAGAGGTGTACTTATAAAATGAAAATGGAAAGAAATAGAAGAATGAAAAGAATAGAAAGAATGAAAATAGAATGAAAATGAAAGAATGTAAATGGGCCACATTTTTTTTATAATAAGATCATACTACTCTGTACACCTACATTTTGGCAAATAAATTATTACTATTACTATTACTATAGTAAACCCACATTTCGCCAGTTATTAAAAATCTATCGGGGCTCTATCGGAAATGGCGGGCCTTTTTATAGCGGCGAAGTAGGTATAATTAGAAAATTAGTTCAAACCGCAGGCAATTTACATGTGCGTTTTGACTAACATGGTGTCAGAGTTTTAATTATTTATTTATGACATTTTTAAATATTAGAATATAGGTATAAATATCAAAATTTTTGCTGACATTATTATTATTTTTTGTTAATTTAATTTGATTTAATGTAATTTGATTATTTTGTGGTAGTTTAATTTTATTTGATTATTTCTTGTATGTCTGGCAATGGGTATTATTTACCTGAAAATAAATGAATTTATTTTTTTATTTTATTTTTAAAGCCGCCCATGGGCCTCTGACTTGGCTTCACATGCCGTCGAGAAATATCTCTCAGGCATGCCAGTTTCCTCACGATGTTTTCCTTCACCGTTTTTGAAGCAAGTGATAATTATACAATACTCACATGAATCCGAAAATTTAGACGTGCGTGCCTTGTGTTCGAACTCGTGACTTATGACTTGACAGTCGGACGGTCATCCCGCTGGGCTATCACTGCCTTACGTGATTTACGGGAAGGCTTTTTAAACTTTCTTTCTTAATGTCCCTCAAAACCGAATGTAGAACTGCAGCTACGCATCAATTTCTAGTGTAACATTCATAGTACCGGAATCGATACATTCGATACCCCGGTAACACCTGTCTGATCAACAGTCGACGTAACACGAATCAATCGCGCGTCACTCTCCACCGCCGCGCAAGTTCGCCGGCGACCTGATTACGACCAACTAACTGCGCATTGGACTCATAACGGTGCAAGAATGCGGCCCCGCCCGCTAGCCAACACCTCACATATTACGGATTTCGGAATTTATTTAAATGGGACGGTTTATATTACAAGTTACAACTGTTGTTAGATTCTACGGATGTTTCTGTTCGGAAAGGCTTTTTTGTAACTGTTTTTTAGTTAGATTTGACGTGTCATAAAAGTTTTCTTATGCGATGTGCTAAAGCTGGGGTAGTTGCATAAGTCACACACCTTCGAAGCCAATTCATTTTGACAATTCAACAATACTCATTGCGTTATATACGTTGCCGAACAGTGGAATTTTTTAAAGATAAGTAAGGTAAAGTAATTATTTGAGAAACCGCGCTTCTTCGTATGGGATAAAATATGCAGTGGAAGCTGTAAACAGAACCCTGCAGGACATCCGCAGGAACAAAGACATTATGGGTGGAGGGTCACAGTTCTGTCTGACGAGGTGAATGCTTCGTTGAAAAGGTCGAGATTTCATAGACTGCGTTTGGCCATCAATATGCGAGCTCGGTTTGGCGGGAATTCACATACTCAAGAATTCTCCGATGTTGTTCTAAAAGTTGGTGAAGGCACTCTACCAAAGGAGAGTGGCCAGGTGGCCATACCAGAGACTTTTAATAAAGTAGTTACTGGAACTTTAGAAGACCTTCAGATTGTGATTGAAAGTGGTTCCACAATTTGGGTTCATAAGATGTCGTTTTAAGCATCTGCATATTATAAATGTCATCTTAACTTACTCTAACGCCAGTGCACGTTCACTAACACTACGCCCCATCTGAAAGCGCGCTGGTGGATTTTCGACTTTCGGTGCTAAGCCGAGCGTTGAAAATCCAACAGCGCGCCCAGCTCAGCCCAGTAGTGGTCTTAGGCCTATCCTAAATTCACAGAACAGAAAATTCTGTTCTGTGTTCGGCATCAACTCTGCTCACCCTCCAGTGCCGCGGAGTTGACACGAAGCCTTTCTCTGCTCTTTACTTTCGCCAAATGATTCACTTCGGCGTCATACATAGAAAAAAGTGTCTCATAAAGCAATGAATCACGCATTTCCTGGTTTCTCTGCAATAAACATTTTTAAAGCATGTGTGTAATAGTCACATGAAAAGCTCTAGGTACCTGTAAACGGTTCCAAAGAAAGAAAGGGTCTCCTTATAGGTACTTGGTTAGAAAGACAATGTTAAATGATATTTAATTTCTTTAAGGAGCTTTATAAAACACTTTTACATGATTAAAAAAAAACGACTAAGTATATGAGGTGGTGTTTCCTATCTGACTACTCTGATATGAGAAGAAACACCAAAATAAACTCAGAGGTCTCAGATCTAGTTTTCGTCAGATCATGCGTGGACCATACAGATCAGCGTCTGAGATGGTCTTTTGTGGAACACCATTGCATTCAAATCTGTATGACTCTTGTCACCCAGATTTCAATGCAATGGTGTTGAGGACAATCCCAATTTATTTGAGGTCGGCGGTGCAGAATTACTTCCTCCTGAAATCTCTATCACCCCACTTGCATAGGTTACCAGCCCATTCATACCCAGGTCGTTCCTCGAGACATGCTCCTTATTCTACCTCGTCACATGCCTCATCCCCATAATATACGTTAGTGTCGAATTGTTAACAGTTTTTTCTTCGATCCACATTTCACAACTCCCTCTCACTGAGAGGAGGCCTGTGTCCCAGCAGTGGGAACATTAATAGGCTGATGATGATGATGATGATGACATTCCACAATACGCTTAATAGAAAAATCTATCGCAAAAGCTTCCAAATATGTTTTTTACTCTGTCTAAATTGCTTGAGCTCTCTAGAAATCCTTGTTAGATTCCCGGAACACATAAAGCCCAGATGCAGACGAAAAAATGGAAGGCGATTCTCGGTTTACACCTTCTGGTGCGCAGGCGTCATTGTCACTCGTTTCCTATGTCGCATACAAAATGGTGACATATCCAGATCCATGTTGTATCTCAGTACAAGTCATTCAATCATCACGAGTCTTAGAGCGTTCGCAGTAGCCGATAATTTTGTAGGAACTATGTATATGAAACAGTAGAGATGTTTCAACACATCCTACAAAAGGAAGGTCATCCAAATCTGACCGATTGTAGGACCTACCAAAAGTGTGCCGTGTACGAGCGCGCTAAGGACGATCATCACGAATGCAAGACGTGAGAGAATCGCCTTCCTGCCGCTAAACAATAACAAGTTGACTAAACGTCTCTTCAAGCTAACATTGCTGACAATCAACCCTATCTTTGCTAAATCGGCTAAACCCGGCCGATTCGACCCGAATGACTTCATTGGGAAAATCTAAAGTTTCTCATAATACCTCGCACATTAATACCGGACAATTTCCAACTCTAACAGTTCAATTTTAAGGCTGTTAATGCTGTGTGGTTGTGCAAGCTTTCACATTGCTGATGGGATTGCGTCAAGATTATCTTACTCATGCTATGAAAGTTTTCTCAGAAGCGTACGGAAGCGTTCTTGTGTTGTGTGTAGTTTTCATGCCGGTCTGGTGCATAGTGTTGGTGACTTCATTCGCGTGATAAGTACTCATCCACTTTAAATATTCTTTTCGGTATGTTGGGTAGGACGCTTGCATAGGCTTTGGTGTTCACGGTGAAGAATATTGCGCATTACATACTTTTTTGCATAGGAATTATTAAGATGTCGGGAGGTTATTTATATATTTGTTTTTCTTTAAATAAGCCTACGGGGAACAATGCCCTATATTTTTGGCAACTAATATAACATTAAAGTAAAAGTTGATTCTTAAAAAAAAATATTCAGTATTTTCTATAAACTGATTGACTCTACTTTTCTTTATTAAAACATTGTTTCGTTCTACCATACGATTTTGAATATAATAAACCGTACATTTGAATTTAACCCAAAAGCATATTAATATTAACTGTGCTTATAACTCGGTCATAGCGACCGGTTCGCGCAAGGGCAGGGTTAGGTCGCTGGTCGCCTGGTCGCCTGATCGCGTGGTCGTAACCCTGAGAGAAACCAGTGCTTAGAAACATAATTATGAGGCACTAAAAAGGTGTTTATGTCTAGGAATATATTATGCGTGTGCGCCTAGATCATAATCCGGGAGAAACTAGACACTTGGCTTCAGAGATATTAGAATAATTAATAATTTGTATGATTCTGCATAAATTAGACATAGGAATGAAAGTATTACTATGCGAATAACTACAGCGTATAGGTCTGAGGCTATATGTATAGGTGCCCAGTCCACTGAACGCATCTAGGTTTGGCGTGGGAATATCTTAGGGTCGCGACACATCTGCGGAACGTACGGCACCGACACTTCAGCGACTGAATTATCGGTCGAAGTATTCGGCTGGCTGGCATGACACCGAACGCGCCGAACAGTCGGAAACGCGACGCAGCGCGGCGGCGCCGGCGCGTAATCTATACCTTTCACCCAACGCTCATGACGTCAGAGACCGTGTTGGCATCGGGTATATTTTCAAATCCAGAAATCGAGAATCAATTCATTAAAGCGTACCTTTACCTAACATTTGTGACGTCACTGGCCGAGTTGCCATTGGGTATACTTTCGGATTTAGGATTTCGCGCGTAGGTATTTTAAAATATACCCGACCGCAACCAAGCAATCGTACGGTATTCTTTTGTCACGTTACTATTTCATTCGTTCTTTCCTTTTCGCCCGCTGGCTGAGGCAACATTTTGTTTGTTTACATTACGTTGTGTCACCCCTTGCGAGTCAGTATGGTTTAAAAATGTGATTTCAAATGTTATTAATAAAAAAAAAGTTGTGTTGTGTGAAGGTATAGATTCCATATACGCGGCGCCGGCGACGTTTACTTCAGCGCGTTACGCGACGGCTAATTACGTGGCATCGTCGTCAGTTAGGGTGGGTCGTACTAGGTAATTTTATTAAATATTCGACTCCACCCATTTCCGTCGAGCTCATACGCCATGCCGCCTTACATATTGCCAGTAGACCCTCCGGGAAGGTTCCCAGCATTACGTTTGCGCTAAAGTTAACCATCACGAACGGTCAACGGCATTAGGCTTAAAACCGTGTTATAAAACACTGTAAAACGAAGTGAAATTGTGTTTTCTGGGGGTCTTGTTGCTTTAAGTAGTTTCCAACGTTTAAAATTTTTGTGAATATTATTATAGTAAGACCATGAACAAAAATTAAAAAAAATAGAAATGTTTGTATTTTAAAACCAACGCATTTACTAATAAATCTTGTTAAAATTGTCTTCAGATTATGTTTTCACGATTTTTATTGCTGTATTCACTAAGAAAAACCTACATTTAAAATGAGCCCTCTGCGAGGGCTCCCGGCACTGAACGTTTTAAGCCTAGTCATCAGTCGGTGTCTTTGTGGTGTGCGGTTGTGAACTTGTGACGTGTTGAATTGCCCAGCAAAATGGATTTTATTACAATATTGGCAGGAACGCGATGTTGCCGCTCTTCGCTTGGAGCGCCGTTGAAATCCACCGAATGTTCAATTACGCGAGCCGAATTTTCGCGTCGCCGTTCTTTCGGTCGCGACGCATCGCGTAATGTGTCGCTTGCTCATAAACGCGACGTAATTTCGGCTATTGTGTCATAGGGAACTTGAAAAACACTGCGAGCGTATTCAACCGAACGTTCGGCGCCGTGCAATCCGCAGATGTGCTGTTCAAAAGACTTAGGTCTTTTGAACAGATGCTTAACATCCTCAGTCAGTGTATCGTGGCCTGCATCTCTGCTTATTTCCTCGCGGGTAGCACACCTGGGGGCTTATAATACACTCTTATGATATCAAGTCAATATTAGACGAAACGCGAAGTGCGTACCAACTGCAAACTGTCAGCTGGACCTTCCTCGCCAATGATTATGGTAGCGCCCCTGATAGGCAGTACCATAGATCTATGGGTAGTACACAGTATTAGGCATGGGTTTGGCTCCCGGGTGAGGCCAAGTGTTGTTGAGTTTTTTCATCAAGAATTTCTCGGTGGCGACCCGGAATCTAGATTTGTGCTATTGTAATAAGATTATATCTACGAACGAAGGTGCAACAACTTGATACTTCCATAGCTGGCTCGTTCTTGGCACAAAGCCAGCGATTCGCTCGACAGCTCGAACAAGTTTGACACGTTATGAAAATGTTAACAGGCAATAAACATGCCCTGATAAATGTCGATGTGCGGTTCATGCAAAATTAAACGTTCTAACTTAACGCAGACGTTTGTGGCGAGAACCTTAATTGAGGGTAGCCTACGATCGACGGCACTAAATATATCACCTCGAGCACTAGAAAGAGACAGAGTCACACACAGTTAAATAAACAGGCTAGAGTAGTGACATCGAGTAGCGTATTGGGTATTAAGCTCAGCAAGCGTATACGTTATAGGTACCACGATACGAATGTAACACTTCATAGTAGGTAGTGCCGATATGGGCAATTAGTCTGCTAGGCTGAACTGGGATTGGGCGGGCCATGTATGTAGGGTGCATGGCCACGCTGTGGGTGCCAGCAGACGGGTATTGCCCCCGAGAGAGCTCTAGGAAACGCTGGCGGGATGACTTAGAGGCGTAGGGATATACCTTGCCTTCTCCGACCTATATCCCCTATATTCCAGGTTATATTCCAGTGTTGCCAGGCAACACATAGGGAAGAGTAGAAAGCTAGGGGAGAGACCTTTGCCCATCCCTGGGACAATCCCTGGGAAGTTGAACAAAAAGAAAATCTATAACAGACGCCCTCCGAAGCCGAAAACTGAAGTGCATATCGCTTCGGATCGTCAGTCCTGCTGCCGAACTTGCTGACTTGCTTTTCAGCCACAAACCCACGGAGACTTTACCTTTCCTCTGGCAGATCTGGTAGCGTAGGGAAGTGAACACACTTATCGACGCGGAATTGATGAGCCGGTCACAAAGAGCTTGTAAGACCATGCAATCAATCAATCTGCCTAGCCTTTTCCCAACTATGCTGGGTTCGGGTAGTATTTGACCATGCAATGAAAACGAAAAAAAAACGTAATTTTCTTCGTTTAGGTTCGGATGATGCGACCAGTTCGACACCAAGTCGAACTACGTGCGATAAGTGTGACGATACGTGATCGGCTCAAGCTGATTCCTCCTTATTGCGACGGATCGTTGAGCTCCGTATAATGACGTTGAGCGGCACGATGGCTACTGCATATGCTGTCGGCATATGTCAACTCAAAACGGCAAAATAACTTATAGCATCATAACTTACAGTAAAGTTTGTTTCATAACAAGCATACTTGATAAGAGATTGCAGCCATTACAGCATCAGGGTGAATGAACGATTGTAATGTAATCAGTACCTACATCCTACTGATAAGTTTTACATAATGTTTCACAAGAGAAGCTTTGTGTTAATCTATCTGTTGTCATTGGTGTGCTTTGTGGATTGATCACGAAGCTTTATAGTTGTTTTGTTCTGCTTGGACTACTTTATCATGAAGCTAAATTAGTAAGTCAAGTTGTATATCGAAACATGTTATGATCGAGGCTATGATTTGCGTATAGCGAGTCCAACTTATCTGTGCAGGCGGCAAAACACAGAACTAAAAATGAATGTACGGAATTTGTCATGCTGTTGTATTTTTCCTTGACAAGTAGCGCCCCGGTGAACTGCACACTTAGGCTGCCTGTCCACTGGAGCGGAGAGGAGAAAAGAGGAGCGGAGATGTGCCAATATTAACCAATAGAATCTTGACTCAGGATCACTGATCTAAACTCAGGGGCGGAGTCAAGATTCTGTTGGTTAATATTGACACATCTCCGCTCCTCTTTTCTCCTCTCCGCTCCAGTGGACAGGCAGCCTTAAGCTAGTCATGCTGTAACAAACGTGGTGATTACTGGTGATCAATGCTGGTTTGACAAAATGTAGAGAACAGGCTTTTGCGTTTAAATGCAGAGATAGAAATGATTTGTATCTAGTTCCCAAAAGTAATCACAAAATATCCTTTCTTTTTTCTGAAGTTGATTATTCTGTGATAAAAACTTGTAAAAGCGTATTTCATTTTCATGAGCCCTCAGTAAGTCTCGGCGAAATGTTTGATAAACACGTACCTACGATCGCGATCTCCTGCTGAGATGAAAATGATCTAATCTCGATGAGTCACGGTGTCATCGACCCCACCTGCGGTATGACCCACTAAGTTTTTGTTCCGCCGGCCGCAGGGTAGAAAGTTTTTTGAGAAAGGCGCTGCGGTGACCTTGCCGCGAAGAATGTTGTAGGTGTGTTTATTCATTTAAATAAATATTTTAATTCTATACTTGATTTAAATTTATGGAATTCAAAAATATTGTAGTGCCAATTTTTTTATTATTATTTCGTTTTTTTATAGCTATGGGGCGGACGGTTTAGGTAGCGCAGTATTCGACTGCGTAAAAACAAAACTTTAAAAATGATGGAAACAAGATGAGCTATTTCTGTCTCCGAAACAATCTGTAGTCGAAGGCAATAAAGACCTATTATTATTACTAAGAAAGATAGGGAGAAGACCAAGGAAACGATGGATGGACTCTGTGAAAGATGATTTGTCTATGAAAGGGGGTGACTACCAAGATGACGACTAATAGAGAAGTATGGAATACGGCAGGAGAATGATGATGATCCCCCGTTTTTACCTACCTTGTTCAGGTCTTCTCGATAAGCTTTGTAATGCCGAGTGATTAACTGAATAAGTTATACTGAATTAAAACATAAAAAACCGCGACACAAAACTGTGACACATGGTGCGTGGTAGGCGTTAAAGATGATTATTTTCTCTGTCACACCGCTCTCCGACTACACTGCTAGGTCAGGCACGCTTTCTTAATCAAGCTAATAGTTTCGGAGACGGCTGTCGCTGCATTATCATGATCTGCCGCTAATTTTCCACTTCCTGATTTAACGTTAAGCGGTGCAAAATTATATATGTCAACGCAAGTTTGAAGTTACAGCCTCCAGGGGGCCTACCACAACCACTAAAAGCAGTATTATTTTAATCTTACTTCAGTGGGGGAAAGAGATGGTGCTATACGTCCTGTAGAGCTTCATCTCTTTCCCACACTAAAGTAATATTAAAATAATACTGCTTTTAGAGGTGGTGGTAGGCCCCCAGGCTATGTAATAATAGCCGCACCGGTTAAGGTTTGTCAGTGGATGGGTGACCATCCATCCTTCTGTGCATCGGAAAGCACGTTAAGCCGTTGGTCCTGGCTGTCATTAGTAGATCTCTGACAGTCATTACGGGTAGTCACAAGCTTGAAAGTCTGAGAACCAGTCTTACCAAAGTGTATCGTAATGCCCAGTAGCCAGGATGCGGAGATCAGATAGGCAGTCACTCCAAGTAAAGTGCAGGTATTCAGCTGCATCCGGTTAGCCTAGAAGCTGACCCCGGTTAGTCTAGAAGCTGACTCCAATATGTTTGGGATAAGGCTACGCAGATGTTGATGATGATTGTTTTTCTGAGACTTCCTTTTGCCCGTTGTACGTTGGTACAGTTACTAATTTGTTCTAGTATTTTGTTGGTAGTTGCGGAACCCTTAGTCACAAGGCGAGTTTCTCGATAACGATAACGCAACGATAAGAGAGACAAAGAAAAAAATTAGCTAAAAACATGGCGCATTCAAAATATAACTTTTGTTCATTGACATTTTAATGCATGCTTAATCTTTGCTAGAAAACAATTTTCATTTACCTTGATGTATACGAGTATAATAAAACACTTGTTTAATCCTAAAAATATAACATGAATTCACCATATTTATTTTCGTGGAGCGTCCACCAACGCCATTGAATGTTTGTTGACAAACTAATCAGGGGGTATACCATCACCTCTTATAGCAGTATTATTTTAATATTACTTCAGTGTGGGAAATAGATGAAGCTCTACAGGACGTATAGCTCCATCTCTTTCCCCCACTCTAATAAGATTAAAATAATACTGCTTCATGAGGTGATGGTATATTCCCAGAATAGCCAGTTGCAGCCGACAAACGCGCGCGTAAGAGATAAATGCCTTGTCCCGGTTTTACCCCCATACCCGGTTTTGGACTAATCTCCCTTAATTATAAAGGGTTCGAAGAAATGCAACCGAGGGGCTTATGAGTCAATAACAGCCAGCCGCCGGCTCCCGCCTACGAGTCTCCCTGTTTCCATAGAAACCTTTCCATGGGTGAACGCGCGGTGACTGGCGGTAGCGGGCGCGAATAGGTGGCCATAGTGCATCGCGAGTTGTTGTATCTAGCGCTAGCGGACAGTAGAGGCTAGACTTGTATCCACAGGGTAAAACAAAAGACAATAGCTAGCTAGGTCTGTCCCGTCAGCGTAAATACAAAGGTGGATGCAACACAGACACCCATAGTCTGTGCATCTTGCGAATGGCATAAAGGAGTAAGGCTGCCTGTCCACTGGAGCGGAGAGGAGAGGAGAGGAGCGGAGATGTGCCAATATTAACCAATAGAATCGCACCTCTGGAGCGGGGTTTAGATTCTATTGGTTAATATTGGCACATCTCCGCTCCTCTCCTCTCCTCTCCGCTCCAGTAGACAGGCAGCCTAATAGTCCTTCCGAACCCAGCTGCAACACAGTGCTTTGTAATGCAGCCGCATTTTTTGTTTATAAAAGGCAATGTGAAGGCGGATGCAGTGCAGACACCTATGAATAGTATTATTTCCGTAAGATTATAAACTGTCGAAAAATTGTGAAATGGGTTAGGTTAGAACTGTGACAGTTTTCAAATGTTTGTGGTGTAATCGTGTTTGTAATACTTTATTCATACGGACGCGGCTGCGTTACAGAACAACTACTGTCTGTGTTGCATCCGCCTTTGTATTTACGCGTCCCGTCACAAAATATGACCATATAAGTTAGTAGATAACTAATACCTTTAAACGAGCAATTCTTGTATCCTTATATATATAATTCTTCCGTACATGTGTTTGTCACCAACTCCTCCTAAACGGCTGGACCGATTTGGATGAAATTTTGTGTGTATCCAGTGGATCCCAAGTTAGGGGTTTACGGGGGTGAAAAATCGATCTAGCTAGATCTCATGTCTGGGAAAAATCGTTTTCTTTATTTTCACAGCCTCGGAAATCTGTTAAAACGTTGGTGTACATAGACGATAATTAAATTTTCACCCCGAGCAGAGCTCTGTTGACCAGATAATATTGGTCCCGTCGCGCTGAATGCCCACCATAGTTACTTCACTATGGACCGTAGAAATACAAATCTTAAATCTATGCTATGGACGTAAACGGCGGTTTTATTATGTTTGATATATAGCGCCCGTCAAACTCCTCACTCTGGACAAGGCCTTAGTCTAGCGGGCTAGATAGTGCCGGGAGTTATCTGGGCCGGGCCCCCAGTATCCATGGTAACTGTGGATATGGTGCCGACATGACCGTCTGGTTGCATCTCCCTCTAGTATTGATTGATTGGGTGCTGTAGGGCGCGGCTCGTGTCCTGCACAATTTATTGCGGATTATGTTAAACATAACTGGCGAAATGTGGGTGTATAGGTACACCTCTACCTAACTCTTCGGGCATTACAGACGTTATGCTGTTTTATGTTATGATAAGTTCAAATCACAATATTTTATTTCTCATAACCTTACATGGGCTGTTATGAAACATTAGAAGCTTGGTGCATGGTGCCGATTGGTCGTTTCCTATGGAGAAGAGTCGGCAAGAGACTTGGAAGATTTTGGCCCTAAAATCAGCCACCATTTAGATTTTTTTTCAAAATCGAGGTGCCCAATTAATGTCATATATTTGGATAGAGGACACTTATACAAACATAAAACTTCATATAACATAACATCATAAAGCGTCACGTTTCCGAGATATACAACGATAAAAATAACAATTCTTATATCGAATTTATTTATTTATATTGTAGTTACTTCATTTTGATTAAGTTATTTACACATGAATTAATTGACTACACCTAGTGGATAAAACATAAGATTTTTTAATCATATTCGGTCTATATAATATCATCCAAGAAGGCAGCTGAATAGGATTTTCTTGGTGTGGCGCCCATGCCATGCACCATATAATACATATTATTATAGGTACCATAAATATAACACACGTCCTCATTCGGCGGGGGGTATAAATATATTTTTGTCTCTTTCGTTCTCTAAAATATTACCTATACATGATGCAATTATGTTTTTATAGTTCAATATACTTACTTGAGGGAAAAAAAAACAAAAAAATCTGGTTTCAGTGTTCAGTTTTGGACTTATATTTCGGTGAATAACTCCGAAACCTGACGCTTTAGGATATTATGTTATGTGACATTTTTTGTTTGTATAAGTGTCCTCTATCTAAATATATAACTTTCGATTTTCACCGCCATTCAGAAAAAAAATCAAAATGGCGGCATCACGTTAGGGCCACCCTCCATACAAAAATCTTCAAACCCCTTTCCAAATTATAGTGTAAATAGGTATGAGAGACATTTTTTCGTCGTGTGGAGTTTTGGAGAGTTGGTGAGAGATTTAATAGGACTTACAATGATTCATATTATAGTTTTATCTGATCAAATTAACCATAGTTAGGTAAAGTGAGCTATCTGTGATCCAGTCGCTTGGTTTGCATGCCCTTGTGACGGTAGTACATGGAGTACTATTATTTAAAAAAACATAATTATCTACCAACTCCAACTCCAATTATCTACCAAATCTTCTTCTGCTTTTCGTGTGGTGACTAAGCTAGTGTCAGAGTTTTATAGCCGCCCATGGGCCATTAAAAATAATACTATAGGTACTATTAAATGAGCAATATTTGTATATTTTATTATATGTATATTTGTAATTTCGTTCTAGAAAACGGCGCTAACGATTTCGATTAAAATTGCAATAAAGGGGTTTACGGGGGCGAAAAATCTAACTAGGTCACATCATCTGGGAAAATTCGTTTTCTCCTCAGAGTAATAACTAAAGCAGTTTTCTCCGTATTTTCGCCCAAAGTATAGAATAAAAAGGCTACCTTAGAATAACATGACATGGCAGCATGGAATTAGTAAGTACCTCTACCTACTATCATGATGACAGCATGGAATTAGTAAGTACCTCTACCTACTATCATGACAGCATAAAATTAGTATGAACTATCCTGTAAGATTAAATGAGCACAATGTTAATTAAATATATTTGTACGCATCCGGGCAAAACATATAGAGGATCTACCAATCTGTAACATCTCGCACACTGTTATAAGTTGACCTACAAATAAAGCATTCTGATTCTGGGCATTCTCTATTTTCCCCAGAGCAGAGCTGGCCGCCCAGGAACTATTAGTAAATAACAATACCAGCCCATTATTGTCCCACTGCTGGGCAAATGCATCTTCTCATTCAGAGAAGGCACGAGCATTGATCACCGTGCTTGCTCAAGATGGGTTGGCAGTTTTTGAAACTATCTTTACGTCCAGGTTTCCTCACGATGTTTTTCCTTCACCGATGTCAGTATGCCCAAGATAAACTCAGAAAGTATATATGAATTGAAAAAGTCACGTTGGTACTTGCCAGGTTTTGAACCCACAACTTCGTGAATGAGAGGCGAGGTTTGAACCACATAAGACATCACGACACTCCAATGTTTGCATAGTAATCACTGATTTGATTTAATGCGGGTGTGCACCGAACCTGTGGGTCTACTTACTAAGATTAAAGGAAAACGCTAAGAAAACCTAGGTTTGACGGAGGTACCTGCCACCCTGCATATAATCTGAATCACGGAAACGGTTCCAACGATTTCCATGAAGATTGCATTTTAGGGGTATATGGGGGTGAAAAATAGATCTAGCTACCTACGTCTCATAATATCTGAAAAAATCGTTTTCTTTATTTTCACAACCTCGGAAATCTGATAAAACGTTGGTGTACCTGGACGATATGTTCATATTCTCACCCGGTTGACCAGATATTATAATAAAATTTAAATGCCTAATTATTTACCTATAAATATAAGCACAAATAAATACACAAATATACTAAAACAAATAAGACAAACAATGAGAAAACATTAACGTTGTGATGCTGCATCCTGATTTCTTGGGGGAGAGCATTCCACAGAGAGATAGACTGAACGAAGAAAGAAGAATGAATGAAGTCTGTGCGGTGAGTGGGACATTGAAGAACGCGATTTTTTGATGATGGTAGATTTTTACTGTGGTTGTTACAAATGTACTGAAAGTGGGGGGCTAGATAACTTGCGTTGCGGTGCGGGCCGCCCTAATCTGACTTTTACTTCCCGGCTAAGGCTGCCTGTCCACTGAAGCGGAGAGGAGAGGAGAGGAGCGGAGATGTGTCAATATTAACCAATAGAATCAAAACTCCTAATCAATAAGAATCAAAACTCCGCTCCAGAGGTGCGATTCTATTGGTTAATTCCTCTCCTCTCCGCTCCGGTGGACAGGCAGCCTAAACCACTAGGAAGGGGTGACGGGGTGTCGACGTTTGACGTTTGACGTTTCAAAAGTTACTTTCAGCCTAATTTTAATGAAGGGATGATTAGTTATTTTGTTTTGAGTGATCAAGTTGTACCTATAGCTACAGATTCAAAACAGTTCAGTAAAATATGGCCCGTGATCGCATTAGTTCGCTTTCGCCGACTTCAGATTCACTCTATTCGTAATGCTTCACGGGCAAATACAATTCGTCTCAATGTAATGTCAAACGGCTTTCGAATCTTCCACAATATAAACAAATGTCACTTTATTTATTTAAAGGGGATTTTGTAGGCTTGATACCTTTAACAGATGGTAGTATTTGACAGACGGTAGTATTTAACAGATGGTAGTATTTAACGGATGGTAGTTAATTAACTGATGTGCCCTTGTGAGTTTATGTGAAATAAAGTATTTTAAATTTGAATTTGATACAGCTAGTAGTATTTAATCATTGTTTTGTAAGATTACGTCACCTCTAGACGAGACTCGACTTGATGGTTTATGAAAACAAGGTATGGCATTCCGGGAGTGACACACGCTTACGTCATTATCCAGATGCCACTTTATTGCAAGAAAACATGAATAAGGACAGATTTTAAGTCGCCATTCTGTTAAAAAATATATACAAATAATTTAAATTGTCGTTTGGTTTACCTAATCAAACGAAACAATTGAATTTAAACGTACACCAAGGTAATTGTTAATTAAAACCTCATTTGTTAATCGGATTCGCACAGGTAATAAAGGTGGTTGAGGAGTTATTATTACTCAATACTGGTAACACAGATGTGATGACATAGACGTCTGTCACTTACCTTGTTTTCAAACGTTTTCAACCATGGAACAGACCGTGTCATAAGACATAGCTCTGTCTCCCCGTCATCATAATGAAAAGTTAGGGAAATTAATTGTAAAGTAAATTGACTACCCACTTAATTTAACCGTATATTCAAATCACTGTCATTCTTTCACAGTTGTATTAAATGGCTTTATCAGGCTTTATCACGGCTAATTGACGTCAGCTGTCAATTTGCTAAACAGGTGTTTATCTCCAAATAAAATGAAACACGACATGTAACTATACTTTCAGACTGGTTCAATAGCTCTAAAGATATGAAACATAGCAAGGTCCAGCAAAAAGACCAATGCGGTAACTGAACATAAGACCACTTTCAGTATGACCTGGCGTCTTAGCGGCACCCCTAGCAAGTCCAGGACGTCGGCCATCGCGTGGATCGCTTGGTTGGAATTTTTCCAGCGGTGCCAGATAGATCCTGCGTTGACCAGGAGCAGAGCAGAACCTGTGCTGCATACGAAGGCCTGGAAAAAAATGAAAAGCTTTGTCAAGGACGTGGTAAAGATGCGGTAATAAGGAGTCGGGATTCGCTGTGGTTTCTACAAGGCGCTTGATCGAGCTTGCTCCGTTACGGAAAATACGCAACGCAAGTAGATACCTACAGCGTGCTTACACCTGCAACACTTTATAAAATATTACCAGAAAAATTAAGACGGCAGTACATCCAAAGTTAAACATGATATCGTTTTGTCTCAAAGTTAATTTTGTCTGTGCGGAAACAGAATAATAAAATAATATGCCGTTAAAAAATTAGGAGCCAACAAAGATTCATTTTTCTTGCTACTTTTAACGCAACTTTGGGCGTAAATAAATAATAAAAGAAGTGTGAAATCTCCAAAACAAAATCCGCACCGATTTCAATAAAGTTGATTTATGCAGTATTTTTTTCATAATACTCGATTTTCCAAAGGACTTTCGTATTTTTTTACGGGCTCGTAAAAGAGTTCGGAATGGTGTTTGTGTGCGTGTGAACTATACGTTGTCCAGACTTGTCCAGCTTCTAACTGCTCATCATCACTGATACTATCTCTGTCGTACACGATGCCAGGTGAGACAGCGTACTTTTTGGCAACCAGTGAGTTCGAGCCCGCGACTAGTTCCATCTTAACATTTTCTATAAGACGTTAGGTACACATATTTATAAGTAACTGAGGCCATCCGCTATGTAAGGCGAGCGTCCGCAACGGACGGACCGCGAGTGGGTTTGCTGCTGGAATAATCAAAGACTACCGCTTCGTCGCGCGGGCCGGCCTTCGAATAAGTTTATATAACCGCGATGGGAACTAATCACGGACGTACAAGTAACGCAGCGGAAGGCCTAAAAGTTAGGCACAGTATCTGTGCAGTAATACCTGAAAGGCCGTGTTTGTGCAGCTGCGCGACCCCGTACACAAGGCAAGGCCGACGACGGCTACCAAATACGTCACCAGCACTCCTCCAGACACCGACTGCTCCCATTTAAACACCTTCAAGGACCGGACGTGCATCGTCAGAGCAGTCATCAGCAGCATTGTTGCAAGCAAGCGCAGAACCAGGATTGCATTCCTCACCGCCAAACTCTGAGTTTTGGTTTCATGTTTTTTTAGATGCTGTAGGTGTTGGAAAATCTGTTTAGAATATTAAACTGGTTATAAATGTTTGACTATTGTATTTTCTAATACTACCCAGCTGTGTAGAACTATAGAGTAATACATATCTGCATACTTTACGAATTCTTTGTGAAGTTGGTATGGAATATTAGGTTTTGTTTATGAAAAAGGATGCATGAAGGAAGCTTTTTTGAAATCTGCGTTGTAAGTTGTATAGTCTAGCCTTTGATTATAATCAAAGAGTCTAGCATAGTCCTTTTTCTGCGTTCTCTTTTATATAATTATGATAGCTGTCAACCTGTAGCACTTATTGGAAGATTAAATTGAATAATATCAGTAGTTCTAACAAAAGCGTTGGATACTTTACATTTGTCTTTTGAGCGTTAAATTCAAGCTATAACTAGGTACTGTTGTACGCTAAGCGTATGCACGTTGTGTGCAATTCTTCCTCGTTTTATTCAAAAAGGTACAACTGACTTTGGAAAGTCAGTTGATATTTGCAGTAGATTTCATATTGGTAGTAGTTTGGTTCTCACAAGCATGTCCAGAGGGTGTCAGCAGTAATTGAGCCGTTCATTTTCCATCCACTATAATATCGTGGTAATATCGAATATCGCACGTGACGACATGACAGGCGGAATCCATAGAGAATGTAGAATGTCCACTAGAGCAAGGCGTTTATAGAGTGATTTTACTCTTTGGATTCCAGTTGTTGATGCAATGATATTGCATCTTTTTTAAAGTTGTCATGTCAAGTATTGTAGCATGACTTTTGAATACCTACTTTGAATCTGCTTTGAAACGATTTGAATAAAAACTTCTATACTACTCGCGATGATAGCGACTCTGCATTAATTGATGTTAAGGTAAGCGGAACGTTTGGTTGACGTTGTTATTCATTAATTTTCTACAGCCCGTTATAATTGGGGTCTGCTTCAAATTACAGATTTTGTTCTGAATAGTCTCTAATCTAAGAAGTCTGCTATTGGCCGTTTTCGCACTGCGACGATAACGAGCGACATAATTATCGTCAGCTCTGACACAACAATATCGCGACGATATCGGTATGTGTGTGACACGATGTAACCAACAGCTTATTGTCATAATATGGTATGCCACCGATGCTACTTTCAGACTTCCTATTGTTCTTCTTCATTTCTTATTCTATTAATATTATGTAGATTATAAAAATAATAATTATTACCTATCTGAATTCATAATTCTTCGTGTTTTTTATTGAACTATGTTTTTCCTTCTTCCAGGATTATCAGCCACGACATGTCACTTTCCTGGCGCACCTGCACACTCGAGGGTCACATTCTCTGAGGAGGCCCTGACTGAGGGCACCGTCGCCTCCTATGAGTGTGAACGAGGGTTCGAACTCCTGGGCCCCACCAGGAGAGCCTGTGGCGCCAACGGGAAGTGGACGCCTGATGGCATTCCTTTTTGTGGTAAGTCGTTGTACTTACGTATTGAATTATTGGGTAAACAAAAAGAAAAAGAAACAAAAAGAAAAAAGGAAAAACAAAAAGTTAAAAGAGGAAGAGTTTCTACTAGTTAAAGCAATGGCACGTAAAATTTCTTCGGATAGGAAACCGGATGGCGATTGGTAATCTGGGTCTTGAAGTGATACTGAATCCCCCCGTACCGTCCGAATGGACCCCAAATGGGCGGGGGCGAAGATATGGGGGGAGGGGGCAAAATATATTTTTTTTGGACGAGGCAACGAGATGGAAATGCGGTTGCTTTGAAGTTTATATCCTATAGATATAGTTTAAAAAAAAATAGTCAACCCCAACATCGTTATAATTGAAATAATGTCTTACGAGTACCTGTTATTCAATTCTTGAAACTCCTTACCGATGATTTTTCACTGAAAATGAGGGTCAATTTTGTCAAAACCGGATTGCATTAATAGACACAATTCCTTGCTTAGAATAAGAGCTTAAGGCTGCCTGTCCACTGGAGCGGAGAGGAGAGGAGATGAGCGGAGATGTGTCAATATTAACCAATAGAATCTTGACTCCGCCCCTGAGTTTAGATCAGTGATCCTGAGTCAAGATTCTATTGGTTAATATTGGCACATCTCCGCTCCTCTTTTCTCCTCTCCGCTCCAGTGGACAGGCAGCCTTAATGTCGAATGTCATGTCAAAAAAAAAATGTTATGCCCTCCCCGCACCATATCTCCGCCCCCGCCCATTTGGGGTCCATCCGAACGGTACGGTGGGGTTCGGTATCACTTCAAGATCCAGATTACCAATCGCCATCCGGTTGCCTCTCCGATTAAATTTTACGTGCCATTGCTTTGAATATACTAGATTGTGCACACACAATCGATTGTCGATCGATCGATACACGTTATCCAGTTACCATGCACTACACTGGACCGGTAAGAATGAACGGTCGATGTCATACGTAAATACGTAATCGAACGCAATGTATAGGTACATTGCGTTCGATTAAGTACAGTTAAGTTAAAAATATACAATGTTAGGGGACATGGAGGCGTAAACTGTTACTGTACTATGAAATCAGCATTATTATTCTAGCGTTGAAAATTATCTGATGGTAATTTAAAAACATTTATTTCATACATTTTCAGCGACAAAAAAAAGGAGGAGGTTCTCAATTCGACACGCATTTTTTTTTTTATTAAACGTCAGATTGTTTAATAAAGTAACCTACGAAAAATTATGTGCATCTGGACTGAGGGCCCATTTTTATTTTTCTTGCGGAACAAGTTGAAACTTATAGGGAATTTAGTTAAAAATTAGTAAAACTTAAAGCAATGGTTCATAAATTTCTTAAACGTGAATTAAAACTTTTATGAACAAATGACTTGGGCTCTCAGTCCAGACGCTTGCGTAAAGTGGCATAGCCTAGATCTCAGAAAGTACTATCTCTGGGTCAATATTTTTTATTTCAGAATTTAGTTAAGAATTTCTTAAATCTTTTAAGAAATTTCCAGCTCGCTAGAATATGATGTTACAGATTTATGGCGGTTTAACTGGGTCCCTCAGACTGTACTGAGGAATCTTCAAAATATGAGTTAAACTGTCGAAATACGTAAATATGCCTTTTACATCTTATAGTTGAACATCTCTGTGAATTAGTTACAAAGAAATAATGGCTCAAAAGTTATTGGTTGAAAAGTAAATGAAAATCAAATTTTCTCAAAACGTCTGAACTGAGAGCCCAATGTTTTCGGCTTTATTGACTAGGCTCAACCTCATAGATTTATTCAAATGAGACCAAGTATTTTTACTATATTTTAACTAAAATTTGACATATTGTCCGTTGTTCTAAATGCCATATTTAATGAGAAAATGCATTATTAATTTTTATATAGAAACATATTTGGTAGGGTGACCATAATGCTCTTCTTAAGTACAAAATAAAAGAATTCAAAATAAGTTTGTAAAGCGCAGTCAGAAAGTCATAAATAAGCTAAAACCATATATTTACTTGGATTGGACCTGAAACAAGGATTTTTTTTGTTAAGCTATTGCATAGCTTCTATCGCGGGCCTTGACCGTGGAGACCGAATCCAGAAATTCCGTAACGAAAATACCTAACGCCTAACGAGTGTTGTATTGAAAATTATGTTTAACTGTTTGACAATAAAGTTCAAATTACTTAGACGAATGATCTAACGAGAGTGTTGTATTGAAAATTATGTTTAACTGTTTGACAACAAAGTTCAAATTTACTTAGACGATCATTCCTTGACTATTAATAGTTAAATTAAAACCTTTTTATTAGTTTGATGTTCCCATTACGTTTTTTTTTTTACTTCAGGTAAGTATATTGAACTATGAAAACATAATTGCATCATGTATAGATCATATTTTAGTTAATAAAGATGGTGGCTGATTTTAGGGCCAAAATCTTCAAACCCCTTAAGCTATGAAAAAGAGGGGCTGAAAACCGCAGGTAGATATACTAAAGAGTTATCTTACCGCCTGGCCACGGGACATTCGCTACAGCGAATATTCGCGCAGTGCGAACGGCGAAGCGTCTTGCGACTAAAATAAATGTATTGAAAGGTACTACTCATGCCACGCGTAGCGGCGGACGGCGCGGCGCGGGCGGGGTGACCGGCGAAATTCGCCGAGCGAATCGTACGAGCGTCTGGCGGCGCGGCGGGTGACGAATTTTATTGTTATGACGCCTATGGGTGTATGTACACTGTCCTTCAAAGTGTTAAGATAGTATCTCATAGTATAAACCTATAAAATGTAAAATGTGAGTTTAAGTTATAAGTAAATATAGGGGGGTTGTAATTGGGGTTGAAACACTAGAACCATGGGGTCCGGGTGCCCACTTGGTTTTTCAAGACATCGCCAAACGGTTGGTCGACTCTTCACGTGACCAGAAGGCTGGCCTATTCTTCGGCCAAAGAATCAGTATTGCTATACAACGTGTCAATGCTGCCAGTCTTTTGGGCACTTTTCCTGTTGACAGCGATGCAAACGAATTTTTTGATGCCCTATGACTGTTCCCCTCCCCTTCTTTTATATACTTTTACATATTAATAATATTATTTTAAGTCTGTTTGTTTTTAAATCATGTAAATACGTGTGTGTAAATAAAAGTCAAAATCCCTTGTTAAAAAAAAAAGTAAATATATGGTTTTAGCTTATTTATGACTTTCTGACTGCGCTTTACAAACTTATTTTGAATTCTTTTATTTTGTACTAGCTTTTTCCCGCGGCTTTGCTCGCGTGGTATTCGGAAAACCAAGGAAACGTACTACCGGGATAAAAAGTATCCTTTGTCCAGGTAATAAACTATTTTTCGCCTTATAAAAATCCTAATAGTAGCATAACGTAATGATTGAATGCTATCGTGAATTCATGAAACTTTTTGTTAGGTGACTGCTCAAAAATTGTGCACAACGTGTAATGATAGAAATTGAGAGAAGACTTGTAGAGCTTGAGACTAAGTAATAACAGCCGCACAGGTCCACCCATCAGATTAAGTTACGTTTGCCGGGGTTGGTCTGTGGATGGGTGACCATCTTGACATACCGAGACTCCTCCGTGCCTCGGAAAGCACGTTAAGCCGTTGGTCCCGGCTGCCATGGATGGATCTTTGACAGTTGTTACGGGTCGTCAGAAGCCCGAAAGTCTGACAACCAGTCTTACCAAGGGGTATCGTAATACCCAGTAACTCGGTTGTGGAGGTCAGGTAGGCAGTTGCTCCATGTAAAATAATGGTATTCAGCTGCATCCGGTTACACTGGGAGCCGACCCTAACATAATTGGGAACAGGCTAGGCAGATTGATTGTCTAATAATTGAAATACTATATATCGTGATTTCATGCAAGCCTAGTAATTTCTGTTAGGCTAGGTTAGGTACTGCTCAGAAATTGTGCACGTGTCATCAACAGAATACCGTCTTGAACTTCATTTGCAGCGCCACCTATCGGGCCCAATTGTGAATAGCAAATTTAAAAAAATAGATGTCGTTGCGATGCAAATACAATATGTCAACCATTCTCACCCGTTATTATTTATTTTCGGTTTTAAGTAAGTATTAATACTGTGTTTCAGGTTAATCGGACCTCGCATAAAAAATCTTTCATACAAACTTTGACACCCTCAATCCCCGTTTAGGGGGTAGCTTAGAAAAACTAAAAATGACAGACTATATGATTTACTTAGATAAGTTTTCGTGCCAAGTTTCAAGTCTATTAACTCAAGGAATAAGATTTTGCATACAATCGAAATCCCCCCTTTTCACCCCCTTAAAAGTCGAATTTCTAAAAGCCCTTTCTTAGTGCTCCCCTACGTTATATAAGGAAGCTGTGTGCAAAATTTCACGTTCCTAGTCCCAGTAGTTTCGGCTGTGCGTTGATATGTCAGTCATAGACTTAAGAAGAGCATTATGGTCACCCTACCAAATATGTTTCTATATAAAAATTTATAATGTATTTTCTCATTAAATATGGCATTTAGAACAACGGAAAATATGTCAAATTTTAGTTAAAATATAGTAAAAATACTTGGTCTCATTTGAATAAATCTATGAGGTTGAGCCTAGTCAATAAAGCCGAAAACATTGGGCTCTCAGTTCAGACGTTTTGAGAAAATTTGACTTTCATTTACTTTTCAACCAATAACTTTTGAGCCATTATTTCTTTTTAACTAATTCACAGAGATGTTCAACTATAAGATGTAAAAGGCTTATTTACGTATTTCGACAGTTTAACTCATATTTTGAAGATTCCTCAGTACAGTCTGAGGGACCCAGTTAAACCGCCATAAATCTATAACATCATATTCTAGCGAGCTGGAAATTTCTTAAAAGATTTAAGAAATTCTTAACTAAATTCTGAAATAAAAATTATTGACCCAGAGATAGTACTTTCTGAGATCTAGGCTATGCCACTTTACGCAAGCGTCTGGACTGAGAGCCCAAGTCATTTGTTCATAAAAGTTTTAATTCACGTTTAAGAAATTTATGAACCATTGCTTTAAGTTTTACTAATTTTTAACTAAATTCCCTATAAGTTTCAACTTGTTCCGCAAGAAAAAAAAAAATGGGCCCTCAGTCCAGATGCACATCGAAAAATTTCAACTCTAGAATCATGTGCTGATTTTTTTTATGTTTAAAGTTACGACCTTCACATCTTAAAATAAAAATAAAGTAAGAAAGAGGTACTAATATTGAGAACTCAGGAAGCCAACCGTAACAATAACAACAAAATCAACAGCCACACGACCAACAGCGCGAACATTTAAATTAATCATAATCAACGAAAAACGTGACGAAATCGTAATGTTTCAATGGAATAATAGAATAAAAATCACAAAGGGCATAGCGTATACTTTCTTCGAGACTTTGAGAGCTGTGGGACTGCATGACAAAGAATCTTCCGCTTTTTAGAAGCCATTCACAGCCATGTGAAGTGTTTTCACGAAGAAAGTAAAAGGCGGTCATGGGTAGCGAGCAGGGGTGTGCGGTACTGTCATTTAATTAAACGTATTGTGCATTGGTGAGATAGTTTATTGGGACACTTAATTTCATGTCCTGCGTGTCCTGTCAGCTGCACGTTACAGGAACTGATGGACGCTAGTGATGGCGCCAAACACGTAGCCGAATTCTGGGCCGAGTCCATTTAGATTGCCATCGACACGCTAAGAAGAAGAACATTTTACTAGAAAAAATGTAGACGAAATTATGAAGCCGGCGTCGTTGAGTTCTGTGTTGTAATATTTAAACATCAACGCGTTATCCTTATTAATCAACTACGAGTATGACATTTAACAGCTTTCTAGGTCTCAATAACTTATCATTCACTCCGTTGTAACTTATTACGAAAAAAATTGTGAATCTATACATATAATAAAATTGTAGAAAAGTGGTGTCTGTACAATGGAAATATATGAAAAAAAAGTAGCAGGGGTTGTTATTATATCGATGCTGAACCCGAGATTGTAATTAAAATTTTTTTTGTCTGTTTGTCTGTTTGTCTGTTTGTCTGTTTGTCGGTTTGTCTGTTTGTCTGTGTGTTTGTGCACGCTAATATCAGAAACGGCTTATTCGATTTAGATGCGGTTTTCACTAATATATTGTAGTAAGCTTCACTTAACATTAAGTGTTTATTTCATGTCAATCGGTTCATAAATAAAAAAGTTATGTCAATTTAAAGAATCACGGCGAACATTTGTTATAGGCTAGGCATTTCTTTCCTTGATTTTCGGTATACTTATCTTAATTTTTATTTAGGGTTCGTATATAAATATTATAAGTATTTGGTATAGGTTAGGCATTTCTTTTCTTGATTTTCTTTATTAAGTATAAGTTTATTAGCTCAGGTTAGTAATAAATTTTTCTAGCAATTCTTTTGTTTTATAAAGTTAGTCTTTAAGACGTGTAAACCAAACGTAACGTCTTAACACTTATTACTTAAACTGTGATAATTTTAGACTGTATAATAATCTGTAAGTATTTATAATTTAATTGTTTACGATAGTACGTGTTAACTAAATAACTGTGTGTTATTTTATTGTAAGAATGCTTCGAAGAAGATCCAACCTCTCCCAATGTAGCAGAAATGCTAAAAGGATGAGATTAGTTCGATCACAGGAATCTGAGGAAGGTCGTGTGGGAAGGCTCTCTGCAACTCGGGAACATCAGGCTAGGTTTCATGCTGCAGAAACTTCGACTCAGCGGGAATCTCGACTGAGTTCAAATCGTTCTCGAATGGTCGAGGTCGTGAAAATTTTTTTATACTAAGGGGGTCGAGTCATGAAAAAGGTTGAAAAACACTGCCGTACATTAATCCTACTAATCCTACTAATATTATAAATGCGAAAGTTTGTGAGGATGGATCGATGGATGGATGGATGTTTGTTACTCTTTCACACAAAAACTACTGAACGGATTTTGATGAAACTTTACAATAATGTAGCTTATACATTAGAATAACACATAGGCTACAATTTATAAAGATTTTATGTGATTTGACCATAACATAACGATAAGTATCAAGTAAGTCGGAAAAATTCCTGCCCTCTGAGATCTATCTTTGCGTGCGCTGCCATTTTTTTTTTTTTGTTTGGGAAGTCATCCAATGATTTCTGGGCGTTTCAGTCTCTTACTGACTAAAACCCACCCGTGTTCCTTCCCTTGCCTTGCCAGAGGCCACGCTTTCCCCTTGGGACTACCCGTAACCCCGGCAGGCATCGGCCCTAGCGGACCCCGTCAGTTTTGCTGATATCTCTTTGAGGTGCGCGTGGAACACGATGCGCCGTCGACCCGGGCCTGGTCCTTATCGGACGGTGAGCTGCCCGTTGCTCTCCGTCCGCAGGCCCGCGCCTACGGTGGCCGGAAATCGGCTTATCAATTCCCGACGCCCGGGACGTCTCCTACGGCGGCGGCGGCTAGGGCTGGTAGGGCGCGGCCTTTGCCACTCCCTCGCGCGCTCCACCTTCTCCTTCGCGAGCATTACTGCTTTGCAGAAGGAGGTGACGGCTTGCCATGCCCTCTCGCTCCGCACCATGGCCTGAACCAGGGCCGTACGCGAGAGGTCACCGCCGCCGATCGCCTCCACGAGGACACGGCGGTGGTCCACCTAAGCCGGGCAGACCTCCACCGTTTGGTGCGTGCGCTGCCTAAACCGTTAGAGTTACATGAAGAAAATGTATTGTGGGATTGTTTGTCTTAAAGAGTTCTAAATTAAAGTCCGCGACAGCATATCCGCGACACCTTTTATGTGGAAGCCTTTATAACCAAAATAGTGAGCAATAAATACAGTTAAATTGAATACTTTTTTTACATTGCATATTTTAGAGTATTTAGTTAATTCTTATCAAAATAAATACCTTCATCGCTTTTGGTATTTAATGTAGATAAAGTTTGTCTTTTACACTAATTAATTTGGACAAATAGTTTAAAAGTTAGAACGATAAGAATGACCTGCGATATTGAGTCGACGGCGCTCAGAACGAGGGTGGAGGGGCGGGCCAGCCAGGGGATGACGCGCCAGAGCGCCGAGTGGAATAATTATGTTCGAGAAATAACGCAAATAACGCAATTAATTGTTTAACTGTCAAAATGAAACCCATTGCTATTGTAAGTCCGACATCCACGCGGGCGAAGCCGCGGGCAGAAGCTAGTAATGAATATAACATTGTGATTCGCTATTATTTCCATATTTTAGCTTCGTTAAATTATAAAACCAGAATTATTGAAAATATACTCTTTTTTGTTAGCTCTTAAACAATTAAAAATAATAATAAATTAGAATAGCGGGCAACCCTAGCCTGGCACTGGCAGCGGCGTGTGCGACTGAAGATCAGTGTTGCTGAACCTGCGCAACGCTAATGTTTATTGGGTCAAACCCACAATTTTGGACACTTTACCATGTTTGAGTGTTTCTTCAACAATTAAAGACAAAATATTCACTTAGTAATTACAGCTCATATGTGACTGAATAAAACAAACAAAATAATTTACGGATAATAAGATTTAGATCCAACACACATAATATATTTTTACGAATTTGCAAGGAAAATCCGGAAAATACAATTTAAAGTTACTTTTTCACCCCACACACAACACCTTCAAGTTGGTTGACACAAGATTGTGGCAGCCGCGCTATGATTGGTGATCAGGGAGCCAAGTCAACTAATTTACAAACGTCACAATGGTCTCTCCATTGTTAGTTTTTGACAGATTTGCCATACAAAATCGGTCAAAAACTCAAAATAGAGAGACCATTGTGACGTTTGTAAATTTGTAGACTTGGCTACCTGGTGGCGTGACTAATTCCGTAAATATTTTTACAGTAGTAAGTTTTTAAGAAAATATACAGGGTGGCAGGGACATCGAAGCGAAGCCGGTTACCATGGATTCAGTACATGATTCTGAACCCCCCTGCGTTGAAATTTTTCGTCGGTTATTTAAAAAAAAAAACAGCTGTCCCATACATTTTGACCGCGTAGGTATTGCACTTTTCTATGAAACAGCTGTTTTTTTTTTAAATAACCGACGAAAAATTTCAACGCAGATGGGTTCAGAATCATGTACTGAATCCATGGTAACCGGCTTCGCGTCGATGTCCCTGCCACCCTGTATATGTATATGAAAAAAATAATGCGTTAGATAAAAGGAATAACATAAATGTTGAGGCATGTTGTTTTTATAAAAAAGAAGAATATAATATAAATAATATTGACTAGATATAGGGTAATTTTACGCAGATTTCACTTCTACTTCTTCCATAATTCTCCATCAGTGGCCATCTCGGTAGTCACCCCCTTTTCTAGCCATAAGCCATATCATCTTTCACACAGTCCATCCATACTTTCTTTGGTCTTCCCTAATCTCATAGGTATTCACATTCGACCTAACCAATAGGCAACGCCGGCACTGTAACTCTATCTCGCATGGGGTCGCAGAATTATGCTGAGCGATGGCGTTTTGCGTGCATGTGACACATATTTCCCCCCTTTGTGTTTTAGTTCTGTGTTGGCGTCATGTTTACTTCAAATGAACATTATTTTCTTTCTTTTCCTAATTGAATGATTTCTTCGAGACTCGTCAGGCTCCATTGTATATTTAAAATATATATTCATTATTATATTTATATTTTTTATTTATATTTAGGACAGGACACACACCGGAAATAAACAATAAAAATGGCAAAAACAACAAAAACATTACAGTCTGCACGAGTATTTATATACTTTCATCATCGAAAACTGCAAATTCCTACGTTGCATGATCTCAAGAAAAACGTGTGTGACAGATTTTCCGTTAATCCGAACCAAATAAAAAACAACTGACTTAAAAAAAAACACTACAAACTGAAAAATAACTTTAATTTCGGAAGTCGGTGTCGTAAGTTTTGAATTTTCGTTTTTGTCACTGCTCTGTAAATAACAGTGACAGGAGCTTATCATCATATCACCCACATAGGGGGAAAAATACGTATTTTTGAAGCTTATTAAAAACTATCCAAACAAAGTTAATAAAATTTATATGGAACCACCTCTGAAGTATGACCTACCAAACAAAAAAAAAACATCAACATTAATTCATAATAAAATTGTTTTTGAAGTCGGGTAAAAATAACCCTTCACTTTTCTGAAGCGGTAAAAACATGAATCTAAACGCCGCTCCAGAGGTGCGATTTTATTGGTTAATATTGGCACATCTCCGCTCCTCTCCTCTCCGCTCCAGTGGACAGGCAGCCTAAATCAATTTCCAGCTAATAAAGCGACTCAATGAACCTTTGAGCTCTAAACCGATCCTCATAGGAGAAAACTGTAACAAAAGCAATCAGTGAGATTGACATTCTTGATTGACTTGACTGACATTCCGCACCTCGGGCTCAGTGGCTCAGTTGTCTGAAGGTACGTCGGTGCTCCACTAACGGTCACACCTGTATAGTGATAGTTATTAGTTATTACTTCCAATGTACCGTTATGTTATGCTCATCTGTACCATTCAATTATACCGCCTATGGCTCGGAGATTGATGTGGACGTAACAGATCGGAGTTAAAATATTGTTTTGTTAAAAAAAATGTCGGGATGCAGTAGCGGATCCAGGGGTGTATTTTCACTAATTCACCGAGATATTGCTGGTAGTCTCTACCAACCTGACGAGGTCACTGAGGAATTTGCGAAAAGTTATCCGACGAAATAAAATATTGTGAGCTTTTGCACGACTCATATTGCGAAGCATTAGAGTGTGCTCTATCATCGAAAAATATTTTTTGCCCCATTTCTGCAACTGTTTTTATTGTTACACTCCTGCTAGTACACAGAACCTACTTAATTTATATACCATTGTATAGATGATTAAATGGAAATTAATACTGTACTTTTTACCAATTGATTTAATGCAGCAGAAATGAAAAAAACATCAAAATAGTTGAAAAAAAATAATCCTGTCCGTCAATTTATGAAACTTGAAAACATTGTAGCTTGCGATAAAATCAATTAATTGAGTCAATTTTTTTAAGCTATTGCATAGCTTCTATCGCGGGCCTTGAGCGTGGAGACCTAATCCAGAAATTTCGTAACGAAAATACTACCTAAGAAAAGAGTGTTTTGTATTTAAAATTATGTTTAACTGCTTGACAACAAAGTTCAAATTTACTTAAACGAATGATACGAGAGTGTTGTATTGAAAATTATATTTAACTGCTTGACAACAAAGTTCAAATTTACTTAAACGAATGATACGAGAGTGTTGTATTGAAAATTATGTTTAACTGTTTGACAACAAAGTTCAAATTTACCACGAATGATACGAGAGTGTTGTATTGAAAATTATGTTTAACTGTTTGACAATAAAGTTCAAATTTATTTAGACGAATGATCCTTGACTATTAATAGTTAAATTAAAACCTTTTTATTAGTTTGATGTTCCCGGCCATTACGTTGTGTCAAGTTTTAAAAACTATAAATGTGAATAACAGTTCCTGTCAATGTCATCATTGCTATTTCTTGTATTCGGGTTAATATTTTACAATTGCGTAAGTTGATAAAAAATGCTATGCAATAGCTTCGCCGGGGCAGTCCCCGAGTGCCACACGTCTTTTTTTTATAACAAACGGTGCGAAGACGCTAAATAGATGTTGAGTGGTTGAGCACTAAAATGCGAAAGACTGGCGACAATCGTCTGAGAGCGGAACTAGACATAAGTACCAAAAAAAAGTTATGTCAAATAAAATTGCCATAAAGAAAAATAGGATATAATATTTTTTCTCAACTTAGTGCATGAGTGGTGAGAACTATGCGTAACTACATGTGTAAATTACTAATCTCGAGGACGAGGCGCTGGTATAAATAAAGATACTACTTATCTGAATACAACACAATTACACAATCAATCAATTTGTTCCTACTTGTTTTTATACATTCGTTTCGGCCATAGAAGGAACCCTATTTAAAATGGCTCTTTTATTCAAAGTAGTTTAATTATATAAAATACTAACTAAAATATAACATCTTTATCTAAATATTTCCAACCTTGACTTAACATGTTGCCTAGCAACCCACAACGTAAATATCTAAATAAATAGTCTTTGACATAACGTAAGGATTGCGAGGTTAGAAATTTACCCATATTGATGGGTGAAACAGCAGTCAAAACATACTTCATGAAAAATGATAAATTGTTAATTTTTGTTAGAAACTATGTTTAGAATTTCTTTTTAGTTTATTAATGTGTGTAATGACTTAAGAGGCGTGGACTTTTGGAATTTCCAAACTATTTTAGTGTTTTCTTTGCTAAAACCTACCCTCAGTGGGGTCAAGCCCCCCCAAACGGCAATCCTGGATCTGCCACTGACGGGAGGTGTTGTGAGTTAGCCGATTAGAACAAAGTTTCTTTCGCTATACAATATGTAAAAAAAACCTTGTCCGATCCGAAAGGGGCTCATAGGTACTGCAATAACATTACAAAATCTAAAATTATTGCACAAAAAAAAAACTGTTTCAAAATCAAATTTTTGTTACCAAAATTACCCAAAATTCATTAAAAATGAGAAAGTTTTCGTCACGTGACGACTTCAGCCAGTTTATTCCTACCGCAAGCCAGGTTAGACAGCTACCTTCGTTCCAAAAATGTTGATGAATTGATGTGTCCTCGGCTTGTTCTCCAAAGCCACCACCGAGATTTTTTATGTTGTCCAACTTTCTTCAAAATGAGAATCATCTAGTAGATACCTAGAATTGTTTACAATGTTTTACTAAAGTTTGGGTTTCCTAAGAAGTGGTGAACGGTCACATAATAACGGCTGTCCAAAATCCAAATATAGAGCGTTTTTTAACATCAGTCTTAGTGTTTGGTGAAAATTATGAATTTTCACACCTGCCTCCGTATGACGGAACCGCTTTTCAAGGAAACCAAAGCTTTAGGTACATACGGCTGTACATCAATCTATACACTTCCATTATAAGCTGACCTCGTATTGTACAGAAATCCTATGCAATGCGAGATCAGCATAAACTGGAAGTGTAAAGCTTGATGTGTAGCCGTGTGTACAGCACCACTTTTGAAGTGCCATACAAACATAATCGCATTGTCAACATGTCAACCGTTTATAGCAAGTCTGACTATTCTAAATAAGCTGTGTCTTCATTAAGTTACTAGACACAATGATTTGTTATTGTTTACCTAATAAGGAAAATAGGTCAAAAACAATCAAAGACACGCGACAGTAGAACCACCATGATTCCACACAACGATCACTTAATTTATATGCGGTTCGCGCCCATGAGTCACCTGTGACCCCAATACGCTCAATGGGGTCCATAACCTACAAACAAATGACAAGTGATTAATAATCGATGGTGTTGCCAGAAAAAATAAGCGTATTTTTTTGTTGGCAACGGAATTTCTGTGTTTACTAATGAGTATCGCCGGACCTCGTTTAATTATTGTGTGGGTGTGTGATACAAGTGGTAACGGTAACTGAGAGTGTTATTTATATTTTTAGATCAGTCACCTTTTTACAAGCTCTTTCATCGTAGGTTGCAATGGTTAATAATTGCGCAAACAATGTTTTCAGTGCGTTAAATTGAGCCGGTAGCGCTCATTAACAGCGATTTTTGACAACAAAACTAAAACTCGTTCTCCTGCAATAATTTTTGCTCTAGCAACTTTCTTAGCTTGATGTACAGAATACATAGTTATCGGCTAGGTATATGTGATAGGTTTTTTTAGGTACCTATATGAACTTACCGCTATAAGAAAAGTCTGAACTGTAAAAAAGAGACCAACACGGACACCTGACGAAGCGTTTTGTCGTCATTTCATTATCATAACATGCCATCGTCCTCTGCTGAACTTGACCTGCAATTGTCGCCGCAAATACGAAGGCGGTCAGATCCATATTTTATCTAGATTGAATTCGTATCTTAAGTGTGGGAAGAGGATCACCGAGTAAGGTAGTAAACTAAAGGAGCAGATCGAGCGTATTAACAGCAAAATACAATGGCTGACTTCAGGTTTCGTTTTTAGGGTTCCGTAGCCAAATGGCAAAAAAGAACCCTTTATTTTGTCATGTCCGTCTGTCCGGATGTCATACAGCCATTTTACTTGGAAACTATTTGCACTATGTCGATGAAAACGGGAAATAAGGTGTATTTTGTCACCACTAAACAATGGCGTAGTGAAATTACAAAAAAAAATGGGCTGGCTCTTCCCATGTAAGTAGGTAGGTACAGTAAGTTTTTCAACCAAGAATATTATCAAGTTATTTTTCTAATATATGTGTCATTAACTTATTATGTAGGTAGCAATAAATAAAACATACTATTAGGTTTAATGTTAAATCCTTAAAAATTGCGTGAAAATAGAATTGGGAGACCTTTACGCTGAAGCGGAACAATACAACCTAGAAACACTAATAGTTTCCCTTCCTAAACCGTCTAACGAGTTAAACCAACTCTCTAATATTAATAACTTTCAATTCCCACCTATTAAACTAAGTGCAGACTATCAAAGCAAGCCTAATAGACTCGTCACAAAAGACTTCCGGCGCAGGTAAGGCGAAGGCGTCAATTAGCATTGAATGGCAAATGTCGCCGCTCGTCATTGTCACCGAATCGTAAGTCGGCGTCAATCGACGGCCATTGTGCCTATGGTTATCGAGCCGATTAATTTGTATGGTAGACACGTAATAGACTATATATCACGGTGAAGTGGAGAGGTTGTCAAGTGGTTAGGTAACTTCATGTTTTTGTTGGTCGATCAACCTGCGCTGGGCTCGCGTGGTGGATTACGGCCCACTCTCTCTCCCAGAGAAGTTTCGAAAACCTGATTCCTAGCCGTGGGTAAATTATAGAGTGATTCCTACTGATTATTATCTATTGTTATGTCAGCAGTAGATTAGGTTGGGGTTGCTAAGAACACTGGCCCAATAAAAAGAAGAAGAAAACAGCCTCTCTCTTTTCGTGGATGTAGAACGAGGATAGAGTTATCATATGGACAAGTTCTATCAAAATGAGCCATCCCATAACCTATATTTTTTTTATTTTTTGAAGTGAAAGTTTCTATTGCGGCATTGTGCACTTTTTTTGGAATGGGTAAAAAATGGTAAACTCGCGTCAGTACACGTGACCGTAAGATCCGTTGCCTAGCAACTGACAAAATAAATCAAAATAAATAGTCTTTGACATTACGTAAAGATTGCGAGGTAAGAAATTTTACCCATATTGATGGGTAAAAAAAGCAGTCAAACATACTTCATGAAAAGTGTATATAAACATTAGACTATATTTTAAAAGTCAATAAATATACGAATGAATATTGTATTTAATCACATAAATTATAGTACTTATATACTGATAAATAATGCTGACTGATAATTATTCGAAATTATTCCCTAACCATTCCAAAATATTCAAAAATGCACAACGTTAATGTTCAAGTTTTCACTTCTGCCGGCACTCCCGGAGTGCAACCCGTTGTTTTTTTTAAAACGTTGCCTCACTCTAGGAATTTCTCCTGATTGTGGGTGCGTTTACAAACATTTAAACTCACATACACAAACAGCCAGACCCGGAGCAACTATTTGTAGGTCACACAAATATTTGCTCTATGCGGGGATCGAACCCGCTACACGCAGCGCAGCAGTCACTCGGTTAACCACTGCGCCAACCGTGACGTCAATTCATGAATTAATTTACAGTTTTCAATTCAGTTAATTGCATCAAACAAATCCAATATTCTAAATGTTATACATTTGAAACATTAACCATTAAAATCAGTTCAACATACGTCCAAAACTTATGCTTGGAGTAGATTTATATCCGACGATTTTAAAATCTATGAAAATTTTATGTGCGAAAAGAATATTTTCATAGATTTTAAAATCGTTCTTATTTAGGTAGTACGTTAAATTCTAAAGTCATTTAGTCAAACTAGGCTGAGAATCAGCACTTTTCGAACGTCAAAATTACATAACACATTCAAGTCATTGTAATGATATCGGATATAAATCTACTATTTATATCCGATATCATTACAATGACTTCGGAAAATTTTATGTGCGAAAAGAATATTTTCATAGATTTTAAAATCGTTCTTATTTAGGTAGTACGTTAAATTCTAAAGTCATTTAGTCGAACTAGGCTGAGAATCAGCACTTTTCGAACGTCAAAATTACATAAGTGTCGGCCGAAAAACGCCCGCCCTTCACCAGTTCCTAGGAACCACTGGGAAGAAGAAGTGGCGCAACAAACTCCAGGTTAGGTGCACTTAGTCCGCACTCTCATGCACGATAACCTCACTCTCTTTTCTGGATAGTCACTCTTTTCTGGACAGTTACTCTCTTCCAGATATTTTGACTGGGTGAGCACAGACTTTCAGAGTTGTTTTCATGACTAGGTTATAGGTACCTAGTATTTCCCCTTGAAATATTTTACACAATCATAATATATTATTACTAGACGTTATTTAATATCTTTGGCAAGTACCAACCCTCGGCATCTGGTTGATCTCCTACTGTTTGCCTGAACCGCTCGTAACATGTGACGTTCGGTTGTTTTAACCGTTGTCTCTACAACTAATTGTAAAGCGGTATCTACTTATGCAACTAAAACTGCTCAATTCTGGGCAATATTAGTAAAAATAGTTTGGAAAATCCAAAAGTGCACGCCTCATACTTATCACTCATTCATAAACGAAAAAGAAATTCAAAACATAGTTTAAAAATTAACAATTTATCACTTTTCATGAAGTCGTAATGTCAACGACTGACAAAGATATTTACGTTGGCAGTTGCTAGGCAACGGCACCGGATCAAGGTTGAAAATATTTAGATATTGATATTATATTTTAGTTAGTATTTTATTAATTATAATTAAACTACTATGAATAAAAGAGCCATTTTCAATAGGGTTCCTTCTACGGCTGAAACGAATGTATAAAAAAAAATTTTACTCAATTAATTGATTTTATCGCAAGCTACAATGTTTTCAGGGATCATAAATTGACGGACAGAAAATTTTTTTCAACTATTTTGATGGTTTTTCCATTTCTGCTGCATTAAATCAATTGTTAAAAAATACAATATTAATCTCCATTTAATCATCTATACAATGGTATATAAATTAAGTAGGTTCTGTGTACTAGCAGGAGTGAAACAATAAAAACAGTTGCAGAAATGGGGCAAAAAATATTTTTCGATCGTAGAGCACACTCTAATGCGAAGCATTACGAGTCGTGCAATATAATCTCACCAAAACATCGAGCAATTTACTGTGATGACAACATGCGATAGGATAGGACTACGTAAAACTTATTGAGCAATAATGAGCAACAACTAAGCTATACAGACTATTTTGAAGTAATTCGACAACATTTAATTCAGAAAATATTTATGGCTATATATTCTATCTCCTTCCAAAACTAAAAATATAATATCAAAACTATTAACACACAATATGGCGTCGAAAAATTCCTCCGCATCGCTTCTTCTTTTCGTGACTGGCTAGTGACTCCGCATCGATGTCGACTGGTAAGAAGTTAATTATACCTACCGGAACAATTCCATTCCACTACTTACTTTACCTCGAGTAACTGGCTGCTGGGCAATAATAGCTAAATGTGCCCGTGTAACCGCAGCCTTACGTATAATGTGTTGATTTTGGCACCGGTGAATTATATTAATACTTCACATCTAGTGCTGTTAGAAGATATGGCGACCCTTGATCCCAAAGAAGAGAAGTTTTAAAAGATCACGGCTACCGTTAGCTTGATGAGTTGAAAGCTATCATTTGTTTTTTTATCGAGGTGGTATTTCTACTCTGTAGGTGTTATTTTTGTATTATCTATTGATTCTTTTATTTTATTTGATGAATTAAGCCAATCATGATGCATTGAGTTCTGTGATCTTTTTAAGGTAAGCTTAGGATGGGCAGTTGGCCCTGTACCTACAATAGATTACATAAATATAGGTTACAAAATTTTTTCTTGATCGATTTTAAATAGGTAGGTAAGTACTTCAAATGATTAAATAAAGTTCTCTTTCATTTAAAAAATCGGTCAAGAGCTAATCGGACTCACGCACCGAGGGTTCCGTAAGGAGCTTATTTCGTATTTGGTACCTAAATAGTTCTGTGCCCAGATTCATAGTCCTCTAAATTGTACGAGCGCCCATACAACTCAGAGGACTATCTTAATAATTGGCGTCAACTATGTATGTATGGAGACACCCTTTAATTTTTTTTTTTTTTTTGTATTTGGTTGGACCTTGCTTTTTGCAAAATTTAGTGATTCCAGGTCAACGGGAACTACCATAATAGGTTTTCGACCCAAAACCTATATGGTACTTCCGGTTGACCCGGAATTGTCAATTTTGGTTAAAAGCAAGGTCTTACAGCACAAGTAAAGGGAAAATTCCGAAAAATAAAAAAAGTTGAAAATTAAGGTAAATTGAAAATGGTACTTACAAGTTTTCGCGAAAATCTAAATTTGGCCATATCTTTTTATCGTGTTGACTCAGGACTGAGACTGTGTCAGTGACTTGATTTTTATACACCTAATAGGGACTTAGACCGCAGTATCTGGTATAAACAACTTGCTAGATCCACCCGTTCCTGAGAAAATCTGTGGTGACACACGGACAGACAGACGGATAAAAGAGTGATCTTGTCAGGGTAACTTTTTTACCTTTTGAGGTACGGAACCCTGAAAAGAGCATGTCTGAGGTTCAAATGTCAGAATAAACTCTCTGTATACATAAACTTTATACTTAACTATAAATAATATTTTCTTTACCCTAACGCGCATGATGGACCCTACCACGGCACCATTTTTTTATATATTTTTTCCTACTAACTGTAAACTTACAAATAAGAACGTGCCTTGAAAATAATTTCTAGAAAGGGGAGCCTACGCGGTAGTTGCAGCTGTTGAATTCACATGAAACTGTAACGCCCCCCGTAGACTGTCAAGGGCCCGTCTCGCACGCACAGAAGGAAATCCTGTGTGTGCGAGATTTTAACTAAATTCTGAATAATCTCTAGGATCTAATTCCAGTGTGCACAGCGTGGATCAATCAGAGCCCGCCAAGTTAATAGAACACTGAGATTGTGTGTGTGGTAAATATTGATCTAAGTTAAAGGAATGACAAAGTATTTGAATCCAGGTGGACATTCAAATAGTTGTCATTCAATAGAGAGCTATTCTATTGCCATTAACTGGGCACGAAGCCGGCTCCTACTACGAAATAACAATCGAAATCAAACCCAGGAAGCCACCCTCAGCTGTCGCGCTAGCAACCACTCGACCAATGAGGCAGACACTCCTCCCTCCGTCATGGTAATCAAATCTCTTTACAATTCATTGCTGGTGATGTGTACAAATAATACTTAGTAGTTAGTAAGCTTAAATATATGCCGCATGTCCGATGAGAAATAGGCTATAAAAGAACTACCCAGTGGCGACATGGCGGCTAGACGAGGAAAGGAAGCCGAGTCAAGTAGAGAGAGTAGGAGTCAAGCCAAAGACATAATTGTGTGAGAGGGGTAAATATCCCTCTCCCTTTTCACACAATTCTGTCTTGAGGGCAATGCCCTGCAGTTGGAGAATATCTAGTTCCATTAAACACTGCTAATTTAATTTAACAAATTGTAATGTTTTTAACGTGTTGTTCCCAATAATGAAGACCTCGGGAGGACCTCTGAAGGTCGTGGGAATTATGCTGGATGTAATAATTATGATTAGTCAATCCAAAGATTTATGATTGTTGGTCACGCACGTTGGCAGAGCAGATGGTCGGATAGTGGCGAGAGTGTAAAGACAAGTGTAAAGTGGAACACAACGAGTATGCCGCCATTGACGCGCACCGTTCATAGTAAACACAGCGCGCCCGCAGGGCTGGCCGGCAAGTAGCGGGAACTTGGTAAACCATCCAAGAAGTGCGCGCGAAAAAATTTTGTCCTCGTAATATCTCTCTCTACTCGCGCCCAAATGAGTCGCGCTCACAGATTCTATATCTGTGGGCGCGCTCGCGACTATGCGTCAACTTGTTGAGTAGAGAGATAAGCGACGATGAAGTTTTGTCGCGTTTCGCATATTGGCCTGACTGGTGAATTGAAGCGATGAATAGAGAGTGATACCACAACTGTTAAATTATTTATTTATTTGCTCTCATGCACATCACACATAATATTAAAATTGATTACTGTCGGTTTTTGTACATGAATCCTGTCAGGGCACTGCAACGCACAATGTTGGTTTGCTGTTGAGTTTATAAACACTAAATTAACTTACTGAGTCATAAGTTGATAAGTTTTGACTAACACAATACAACACATTTCAGGAATGAAAATACATGTCTAGAAATGGTTATGATGTCCAATTAAAGCTGTTTTCAGACCAGCGCGATTTGTCGCGCGACGCGACACGGGTTATTGTTATACCTTGAAGTTTTGTATTGTTCGTGTCGCGTCGCGCGACAAATCGCGCTGGTCTGAAAACAGCTTAAAACAGTAATAAACAATATACAATAATACTCATAAAGTACTACTAAGCAAGTTCAGATAAAAACAACGTATTTCCGATAGTTTATTCATATAAAAGTTACATACTTTAATGGTATAATTATCACGATTAATAATTTCAATGAAGTATTAATTAATTAATGTTAAGAAACAATTGTCACTGCGCACCCGGCAGCCCTGCAAGTAACGGAGAACAGAAGTGTGCCGCAAGCTGTCGCTAACGGTGTCGGCAGAGAGCTAGCCCCCGGCGCCGGCGCAGGGCTCGCGACGCGTCTCTCCAATACCGCTTCTACACACTCTTAGCTGGTCAATATTTGACAAAACTGTAGTGTTAAGTGATTTTGTACCATATGCCGTGCAACTATTAGATGTAACGTGGACTCACCTTCCCTGCAAATATTTAGTGCGCCGTGCGGGCCCTGCCCACACTCCGCCCGCATCTACGATCTCTCTAGCACGTCCAGTTTCTAAAAGACTAATTTAATAAACACATTTTACTTGTTATTATCAAATAACAAGTGTTACTTGTTATTGTTATTGTCAAACTCAAACTCCTGTGATTGGCTGACTGAAAAGCTAAATAAATAGTCACTTGACATGGGTTTCACGAACTGTCAGCTTATTGTATTGAGCTATCGGCGCTAGGTGCTGCAAGTTCGATTCTCGGACGATAAACTGATCTAGCTTTAGGCTGCCTATATGTATACTGGAGCGGAGACGAGAGGAGCGGAGCTGTGCCAAAGTAACCAATAGAATATAAACTCTGAATCGGAGTTAAGATTTTATTTGGTTATACAGGCACAGCTCCGCCTGTCTCCTTTCTTCTCCAGTCCAGTGCACATACAGCCTTATAGTCCAGTGTATACTAGTTTTGATACCACTAACGTGCGGCCTACTGTACAAGTATGACCTCCATAACCCAGTGACTCGGTAATACGATACCCTCTGGGTAAGACTGTATGTCAGACTTTCGGACTTCTGACGACTCGTAACGACTGTCAAAGATCCAGGAATGACAGTCGGGACCAACCTCTTAACGTGCTTTCCGAGGCACCGAAACCTCGGTATGTAAAGATGGTCACCCATCCATAGACCAACCGCGGCAAGCATAGCTTAACCTGATTGATCGCCCCGTGCGGCTTTTATTACTTAGCTTACTTAAATAAAGTGTACAATTAAGCTACATTCGTGTTCACCACAAGTCCATGACGCCATCTGAGTTGAAAGTGCAAATGTTTTGACATTCACATTAGTCAGCAGTCAGCACTGTCCCTTTCTGTGGACAATTTAAACTGCATTACCCCGAATCTGCTGTGTGTCATCATCACAGACAACCATCACACAACAGCTGTGTGCACCACCTTGCTCGCTTTCATTTGCTAAACTGATCCTAATGTTGGAAATAAAACTCATGAATAAAATTGGTTCGAGTCCCGCAATTAACATTGCGATAACTGCTTTTTAAATAGACTCTTCATGACCATTCTCCTGCCGTCATCCCAATATAGGTAAATGGGGTCGGCGCAAGAGGAGCTCGTGGCTAAGTAATAACAAGCCGCACGGGTCGATCCATCAGGTTAAGCTACGCTTGCCGGGGTTGGTCAGTGGATGGGTGACCATCTTTACATACCGAGACTCCTCCGTGCCTCGGAAAGCACGTTAAGCCGTTGGTCCCGGCTGTCATTAGTGGATCTTTGACAGTCGTTACGAGTCGTCAGAAGCCCGAAAGTCTGACACCAGTCTTACCAAGGGGTATCGTATTACCCAGTTACTGGGTTGTGGAGGTCAGATAGGCAGTCGCTCCATGTAAAATACTGATATTCAGCTGCATCCGGTTAGACTGGAAGCCGACCCCAAGATAGTTGGGAAAAGGCTAGGAAGATTGATTGGGGTCGGCGCAAGCCGCAACGTCATGTTATAATTTCTTAGACTTAGTAAAAAAAAAACAACAAATACGTCAGATTTAAAAGTGAACAGCTAATCACGAGTTCAACGCCCTCGTTTCGCATGTAGTCTCTAACTTGATTCATAATTGTGTTGCCAATGTCTATCACTTCTCTGAAGTTTCGCCAGTCAATGTTTAAGTAACCCTGTATAGCTTTTCTAACAAAATAAATTAAAAAAACAACACACAACACAATGGCAGGTAATCTGAAAAGCTCAGAACAGATGGCGCTGGCTGTGTTGGGGGGGTCATATGAACTGTCATCAACTGTCAAACATTGGTTACCTATTTCCTACGGTTATTTCCTTAAAGTAGATAAAGTAATAAACTCAATAGACGAAAATATTTCAAATTTGACCGCCAGAACTTCAAATTATGACCATAGATAATAGACTGATTATGACCTCCAAACTCACTAGCGCCACCTCGCGGGAGCAATGGCGGACATCCCTGCCATTACACAATCACACATAATTACACAATCCACATCAATCACCACACCATTTTTTTTTTTTACTATGTTTAATTAAACATTAGGCTGAGAATCAGCACTCTTTGAACGTCAAAATTACTTATGACAGTCAGGGTTGGGCAGTATTTTAATTACTTGTAATTGAAATACGTAATTGAAATACAAATACGTAATTGGTATTTGTAATTCAATTACTTCTTATAAATGTAATTTGTAATTTATAAATGTAATTTGTAATTAGTATTTCAAATACCTGACGCTGAGGTATTTTGTAGTTAGTATTTCAAATACTTATGGCTCCAAAATACATTTGAACATAAATACATTTAGCGATCTTATGAATGGGTGCGATCTGCAGAAAATAGCGCTCGATAGCTTTCGTAAGCAAAATGCAGGCGACCGCTAAATATGTCAATCTTTAACGTTGGTAACACTGCACTTAAACTGTACTGTAGTCTGTACTGCAGGTACATACGTCAAATTGTCAATTACATAACTTGTCAATTGTAATTTTCATTCGGCGATGGAGTGAATCCTGTGAATGCTGTAACATATTTAGCGGTCGCCATTTTGTAAAATATGATGGTAAGAAAATATTCCCTTTGCCTTAGGCTGCCTGTCCACCGAAGCGGAGAGGAGAGGAGCGGAGATGTTAATATTAACCAATAGAATCAAAACTCCGCTCCCGAAGTGCGATTCTATTGGTTAATTTTGGCACATCTCCGCTCCTCTCCGCTCCAGTGTACAGGCAGCCTTAGGCTGGGCTGGATTAGTTCTATTCTATTTATATACCTAACCTAACACCAGACTGTATTTTGTAATTTGTATTTTGTATTTTAATTAAAAATTGTCAAAATACAATATTTTGTATTTTATATTTCAAATACACGACTTAAAAATATTTTGTAATTTGTATTTTAAATAAGTGCGAGAAAGTATTTTGTAATTTGTATTTTAATTAAAGCAAAGCATGTATTTTGCCCAGCTCTGATGACAGTCCCCCAAAACGCCCGCCCTTCACCACTTCCTAGTGCTTTAGCTGGGGAGAAAAAGTGGCGCAACCAACTCCCCAGCAATATATTTTCCAGTTTCACAGCACAGTTAATTTTCCTCATAGATCAACGTAGTGTATTTCCCTACATTCCACAGCTGGTATGCGGCCTACATTACAACCATAATAAAATGAGATTTACCAAAAAACAACCGTATAATCTTAAACTTGGTCTGTTCTGAGAGAGACCGCGAACACCGTGAACTAAATAGTCACCCATTTTAGTGCTAACGCGAAGTAAATTGGCGTAAATGTGACTTATTTGGTTTTGCAGAGCGAATTTGATTTTTATTTTTACTATTCTTACTAATATTTTAAATGCGAATGTTTTACTGTCTGCATGTTTGCTACGTTTTTAGGATAAACCATTGAACCGATTTTGATCAATAACTGTCGATAACATTTCAATAAATCTGGAAACGTCATTTTTAAGCAACTGCTTATGAATTATAATTAACCTATTAGCAACGCCCTTGGCCCTATTTATCCAACGCCACATAATTATTTGTCAAAGGAAGACAATATCATTGTCACATATCCGACAGGTGCAAAGCAGACATTTATGAAAAATCATAAAACATTTGGCAGAATTGTCGCCTGTTGTTTTTATTAAGTTTAATAACTTTAAATACCATGAAGTCCGAACTTTATGTGGTAGGTATAAAACGTTTTTTGTCGTGTTCCGGTTGGACGGGCACTTTCCATCTCGACCGCGCTGGGACTTATGCTTCTGCCCCAGTGCCTCACATCGCCGTGAATATACACTTAAATCGACATAATATTTTTAATATAAATGAACTATGTATTCTATAGAGATGCTGTGACTTTAGCTCCTCTCGCGTGGACTTTAACAATGTATTTTTTATTTATTTATTTATATATTCAAAATCAATCAATCAAATAATGTTTGTCAAACTGCATTTAACAGTATTTATGAAGTGAAAACTCCTATAATCTACTTTTGTTGAACACTTTTTTGGTGAACAAAAATGCACATGCAACATGGAACTCACGTCATCGAACGCTATCCATGAGTTATATATATTCTGTGTATATATGTGTACTTTTTGGGTGCACAAACAGCGTGAAACTCGCGTCATCGTCACCGCACGCTTCCCATGAGCTATACGAGTATGTATACCTACTGTGTATACGATACAATTCACAAGTTACTTAGTTTTCACTTTGGGGACTGCCGATACAGTCCCCAAAGTTTTATTTTTTGGTCGCGAAAGTTCTCAGACTGCGACGATGCGTTTCGATATTCTAAGAAAAAATGTATTTTCCAAATTATCATAAGGTCACGGCAGTTCGCGCGCCTGCCGGGCGTTCACCCCGTAATCAGCTGTAATTAGGTACTTGGAATTTTGGTTTATGCTATTTTTCACAGGATTTTTTTTAATAAGTTATCGAAACACAGACGAAATGAATATTGTCTAATATCAAAAAATAAATACGAATTTCATAAACAGTTTCATAAACACGCGGAAGATCCATTCAAAAACAAACCAAAAAAAGTATTGTAAGTAGGTATGTGTCAGAATAGTACCTACTCGTATATCTTTTCCAAAATCCCGAGTTATAAGAGGTACATGTATCAACGAAAAACTGAAGCACTGAACTCGTCTAGCAATATAGCGAAACTAAAAATAAACGTAGCACATGAAACATACACCACCTATCAACGATTTCTTTCAGTTTTTTTTCTACATAGGCCAATACTGGGCACAATTATAGGTGGTTTCGCGAATCATGTCATGAACACTTTCACCTTCGGTTTTGTGCATTGCCGTAAACCACACAAACAGCAGTAGTGGTACACGGCACGGTTTCTATACGGTACGGCGGCGAATAAACCGCGCCGTAGAAAAAGCGTTCCTGTGAACAAGCTTTCATAGTGACCCGTACAAGTGGTGCAACACCGACGACCGTGCCTACACACGGCGTATAAACCGCGCCGTAGAAAAAACGTGTATGTCAGCAAAGCTTCCATATTGATCAGTACAAGACTGACGACCGTAACAACGTACAGGTAAGTTACCTGTACGTTGTTACGGTCGTCAGTCTTGTTACCTGAGGTAACTGAAGGAACACTATTTCGCTCCGCCCAGAGCGGGAGAAGTTATTTGATGATCTCCCAAACAAAAAAAAACAAAAAATAGGGTGTTGGGTAATCCTTTAGGAATTTCCCGCAACCCCGGCAGGCATCAGACCTAGCGGACCCCGTCAGTTGTGCTCACATGTCTTTGAGGCGCGCGTAGAACCCAACGCGCCGTCGACCCGGGCCTGGTCCTTATCGGACGGCGAGCTACCCATTGCTCTCCGACCGCAGTCCGCGCCTACGTTGGCCGGAAATCGGCTCGGGATTCCCGACGCTGCACGCTGTACAAACAAAGGGCCTAACGCCTGTTTTACCTCTACGGTGCGAATTGATTGCTTGTGGTCTATGGCATACAATAAAACTTGCATCACGGTCTAAGCAGCGTTTTTTAAATGATGCAAGTCATTTGTTGCTTGTTATCATCGCGCTCTAGAAATCTCTCTGTAATCTGTAATTTTGTCTTCCGTTTCTACTGTGGACGGGTATCAAACTACGCGCGCAGGCCATTGCAGATGCGTTTCCTTGCCAGAGACAAAGCTGAAATGTGAAGTTATTTGCCAAACCTATTGTAGAACTACCAGATCGATGAGCAAGCGCGTTATCTTGAAGGAACAACACGCCCAACGACAGTTTTCCACGACATTTTTTCTTTAATCGCTTCGCGGACTTTCGGAATTAAATTTACATACTAGGGTCCAGTAATCGTCTGGCCTTTTGGCATGTAATCAATAAAAATGATTCCTTCACTATCCCAGAACACTGAGGCCATAACTTTACCAGGCGGTAGGAACAACTCGAAATTTCTTAATGGATGGAGAAGATGGTCGTTTCCAAGACATGCTTTGTCTCTTAGTTTCAGGATCGAAATGGTGAACCCACGTTTCATCCATGGTGACAAGACGACGGCAAAAATTATCTAAATCTCGCTGGAACAGATTACGCTTACGCAACCTTAGCATACGGTACCTAACCTAAATGTATTAATTATTCGTAGATATAAAAAAAACACAATTTCTAAAGGCATTTAAACATATTTTTAGTAAGCACTAATAAAGCAGCAATAGAATGCTACATCTGGCATGGTTGTGCACCAACTTTTATTTGATGGGTCAAAGCTCTATACAATTTCTGTCATTATCTTTTCCAAACGTCGCGTCGTCGATTTTTGTTTTCGTCGGTTAACATTCGTGGCACCCATCTTGCCGACACTTTTCTGAACACCAGTGAATCAATTAAAATGGTTTGAATGTGATATCTTTAGTAAATCAGCTAAATGTTTTATAGTTATTCTTCAGTCTTCCAAAACCAGATTCTCAACCTTTTTGACATTTTTAAAAGAGGTTGAGGGCCGCCCAGAACGCGGGTGATCTTTACAGCTTGATCTACCTCTTTTAAATTCTGCCACCCAGTACGCAACCGTAGAATAGGGTACAGCATCATCCGGCCCTAATGTCTGCTGAATGTCCGAAAAATTTTCCTTCGTAGACATTTTTTTCAGGCTGAGATACTTTATTACCGTACCTACGTAATTCACATTTAGGGTCGCGCCACACCTGCCGAACGTTCCGTGGCGGAAGGTTAGGTTCGCTTGCATTTCTATGGACGTAACGTTCGGCTGATGTGTCATAGGTAACTTGAAAAACATTAGGAGCGTATTCAACCGAACCTTCCGCCGCGGAACGTTCGGCAGGTGTGGCGCGACCCTTATCCATAATTTTGCGTTTTTAGCAACTCGTTGCACAAAACAATTTATTACGTGCGAGCGAACTGGTGAAAACAAATGACGGCTTGCATAAATATTGTGTGATTGACGTTCTTTAATTCGAATAACCAACTTCCCCCAAAAAGGTTCTATACATATTAGCAGTTCTAAAAACTTTTTGATGCACACTAGCACCTTTGGCGACAATACTTTCCCGCACAAGCTTTAAAGACTCCCGCAGACAGGCGCGACGGGACACCAGTAGAACAATTTCCGTTAAGTTTGCATAGAAATTGTTCCACCAGAGTCGCGTATCGCCTGTCTGCGTGAACCCTTACAAAGGAGCTTACTACTATTTTTTACACCACTGCCAACCATTTTGCAATGCAAGCGTAAAGTAACTCAAGTTAAATATTCCGAAGTTTAGATTGCATCGTGAGAAGTCTCGCACGTTTAAAAGTAAATTAAACCGCGTGTACAGTCAATCCCATGTCAGTAGTAACATTGGCAGCGCCTTCATTTCGTAGCAGTTAGAGCGGTTGTTGTAGTTCAAGTGTTGATGTGCGGACTGTACGACACATGGCTTGATGTGCGGACTGTACGACATATGACTGTACGACATAATTATGTTGAAATGCGGACTGTACGACACATGTTGATGTGCGAGCTGTACGACACAATATGTAGATGTGTTGAATGTACGACACATGTTGATGTGCGAGCTTACTGTGCGTTTGCACTGGCGAAACATTCATAACAAAACATGTTGGTAAGTATCTCTATTTTCTGTCAATTTTCCATACAATGTTTGAAAGGACCTAGAGATTTCAACATGTTTTGTCGTGATGTTTCGCCAGTGCAAACGCACAGTTACCGACACAATGTTGATGTGCGAGCTGTACGATACATGTAGATGTGCAGAATGTACGACACATGTTGATGTGCGAGCTGTACGACACATGTTGACGTGTGGACTGTGCAGAATGTACGACACATGTTGATGTGCGGACTGTACGACACATGTGAAAAGCTAATGCAATAAAACAGAACGTACTTATGTAACATCCTAACATAACTCCTGTTATCTTCAAAGGGGTAGGCAATGAGTACCATATGTATTATAACTGTAATATAAGAGGTCCGTCTCGGGGATCGAGCTCAGGATCCCACGATATACAATCGCGCGTGCAACCACCAAACCAGGTGGTTGATGGTTGGTGTATCAAGGATATAAATAGGTTGTAATGATGTTAATAATGTGGGAATAACACCCACCAAGGTGGAACCCACGACTAACGAAAAACTACGAATCATTTCATCTCAAAACACCAACAAAAACTGAATACTAAAATAATATAATATCGTTCAACCGAATACCGTTAGGGCCGCGTGAGTCGATCGTTTGCGCAAATTATCGACAGTTATCGACAACACATCAGTAGACCGAGACATGTTAATTTAATCCGCGCAACCCTAGTCCCGTTAGTAGTGTTGTCACCGAGTTGATAGTGTTGTCACCGAATGACGGCGACGACGTGGGTAGGCGACAGAACTCACGGATATAGGCTACTGTTGGAATGTGGTGCTGATGGACGTAGTTCTACTGGTGGCTAATAAATAATAACAGCCCCATGGGTCGATGGAAGGTTAAGCTACGCTGGCCGCGGTCGGCTCGTGGATGGGTGCGGATCCATTACAAATCGAGGCCCCACTGAGCCTTGTAAAGCACGTTAAGCTGTTGGTTCCCGGCTGTAATACGTAGATATTTGATTGTGGGGTGTGGTTGGGCAGAGGTGTACTTGCATGTCGTCAGCTATATTTAAGTTCCATGTAATAGAGGGTGAGCTTATTGCCGTCAACCGAGCGGGAGTAACAGTTTCCTAAAACTGCATCTGCCTTCTCAACGTTATGCACACAACTATGAAATACTAGCATAAGGCTGCCTGTCCACCGGAGCGGAGAGGAGAGGAGAGGAGCGGAGATGTGCCAATAATAACCAATAGAATCTAAACTCCGCTCTAGAGGTGCGATTCTATTGGTTAATATTGACACATCTCCGCTCCTCTCCTCTCCTCTCCGCTCCGGTGGACAGGCAGCCTAAGCCTGCGTCTTCGTCTAAAACATATTATTCTTTGACACTCAGTAATAGCGTAGCTTTCTAACAGTGAAAGAATTATTGAAATCGAATGAGTAGTTACGGAGATTATCTCCAACATTCAAACTTACAAACTTCACCTCTTATAATAATAGTGTAGAAAACAACAGCCCACTTGAAAGTTTAAACTTAGCGCATATGAATCATTAAAAAGGAGCAATTTACAGTTGTGTTTATTCCGATAATTGTTACAACAACTTAATTACAACATGGTGGCGCTAACAACAGCTGTTAGTAACTCACACCCATCGGGAATCGAACCCGGGCTACGGTAATGGCCGCCGAATGCTATAAATGTAGCAATAAATTTTAACGATCGATAGACTAACGGTATATAGACCTAGTAGTTCGCTGACATATTAATAGATATGTAGTTTTCTTGGATAGTTTAGAAATGACGGAAACGGATGGTGGTACAACAAATCCTATGTGGTCATCATTTCAGCCAAAAGACGTCCACTGCTGAACATAGGCCTCCCCCAAGCACCGCCACTTCGACCGATTCTGTGCTTCCCGCATCCAACGGATTACTGCGGCCTTCACAAGGTCATCGGTCTATCTTGTAGGCCTTCCAACGCTTCGTCTTCCGGTGCACGGCAACTCCAGAATCTTTCGGCCTCATCGGCCATCCATTCTACGAGCAATGTGCCCTGCCCATTGCCACTTAAGTTTGGCAATTCTTCGACCTATGTCGGTTAATATTAGGCTTCGTTCGTACTCTTCTCTACTCTACTCTACTCTCCGTATAACTCGTATATCTATAGCTTGTCCCAGTCCACTCTGAAATGAAGCGCCCCACTACCGTATTTACGTACACGGTAATGCGGATTTCTATGGGTAAAGCTTTGTGCAGACCAGCGCGACTTGTCGCGCGACGCGACTCCGGTTATTGTTATACCGTGAAGTTTTCGTAGAAATTGTATTGTTCGTGTCGCTTCGCGCGACAAGTCGCGCTGGTTTGTAAAAGCCTTAAAACGCCTGCTACACGGTTGCCAACCGCGTCCCCGACAGAGGTGACCTTGGTTGGCACCGGCAAAATTGTTTCAACGTTTGGTCGTTGACAACCCTGAATAACTAACCTGTCTGTCCTGCTCTACGTTATTAGTCAGTGGGTGTTATTGTATTGCAGAGATGATGTTATGTCGTTTATGATTAATCATCTCACACATTAAGATAAGAGTTACATAAAACACTCACAGACAGCCTAGTTCACTAACATTCGGTATCCGGTATCTCTTCCGGTAACAAAAACCGATCTATCCAGTGTCCATAAACTTACATCTATCCAGAAACAATAAGTCATAGTTTACCCATAAAATACGCTAATTCCAAAATTTCTTCCGCAGTCCTCAACGTGGCTGCAGGCAAGGCCCCGATGCAGGCGTCCACGGAAGACGGCGGGGTTCCCCAGCGGGCCCTGGACGGCAGCACAGCAGCCATCTTCAACGCCGAGACCTGCACCCTCACGAAATCTGAGAGGGTCCCTTGGTGGTACGTGAACCTGCTGGAGCCCTACATGGTGCAGCTGGTGAGGTTGGACTTCGGGAAGCAGTGCTGTGGTAAGAATATTTACAATTTACTTATTTTTCAGTTTAAAAGTCATTCCTGTTTTCCTGAAGCATTAGGCAGAGTATACCTAAGTCACGGTAGACGGTATTCCAACTTCATACAAACGGACGAAGCGCGAGCTATACCCACGCGCCTCGATCGAGGTATGCGCGAGGTATGCAGACAGTCGCGTCTGTGCCGCAGTGACGAACGAACGGTGTGTTGTTTTTTTAACAATAACCGCGCGATTTTTACACATAAATTCAAGTACATATTTAATATGACGAGTAGGATATATTGTTGCTGTTTTTGGTTGCATGAATTTGGCAATAATGCATCCAGAGATAACTTTTTTTAGATTACTTGGAAACTTTGAAAGGTATTATTATTAACAAACAACAACAACAAAATTATTTTATAGTCTTACTATAAAATAATTTTACTTACTGGTAGGTAGGTACCATAATGTGTGTCTTTTTAATGGATAAGTATTTCCTTTTATCTCCCGAAAAAAAGATGTCTGGATTAATAAATAAAGTGAATAGAGTAAAGGAAAGTGATAGACACGAGTGAAATAGGTAGTTATAGGCGGTTCATGAATCATGATACGGTAGGTACGCTTGTTTTAAAACCTCGGGCATTTGTGTTTTGTTTTGTTATTCAATTCACAAAGTATTTTATTTATTTGTGTAGATAGAAAAAGTATATTTACAATCACAAAAGTAAATGGAAACACAAAGTAGGCAAATGTAATTAAAATACTGGAGGCGGGCAGCCCTATCGCAAGTTTACGCACCGCGCGGCTGTAGGCATTTATTTCTAAGATATGGCTTAGTTATTATACCGTCTACCGTGCCTAAGTATTTACACCCACTTTTCGCCAGTTATGTGATAATAGGGCGGCGAGCCTATTGCCAACAACCGGGCACAAATCTAGACTTCGGGCTGCTAATTTTATTTTATATTTCTTTAATGGCCAACCAACAATTGTTAACATTGGTAAAATGATAAATAATGTTTTACTAAAAACTAAGGTTAGTAAGCATTGTACTATAATATAATACTAAATAGAAAAAACAAAAGAAACTAATGAACATTTCTGACGAAAAAGAATATAAAATTGTGCCCGACGTGGGAATCGAATACGGTCTACTTCATGACCGCCCAGCAATCGTATACCAACTAGTCAGTTTTACATAATTTCCTACTAAATATAAGAAAATAATTCAAATGAGCATGTTACAATGCCTGACAAAGTCCTAAAGTATCAACACGTAACAAAACCAGAACTCCTAAAGTAGGCAATTTGTAACAAAAAATTACTTCGCAGAACTAAATGTTATTTTGGTAATAAAATTATCATGTTCATTTTGAATAGAATTGAGCTTCGTAACAACCAACAACCCTTCTTGTGAGTTCGCTTTGTCGTTACGAATGCTTCTAAACTTAGCTGAAGCTTAGCAAAAGCTAAAGAAATCAGTAAACTGTTCAGTAGGGTTGTAGTAACAGCTGCCTGGCTACATACATGAATGCCATAACTTTAAAATAGGAAAATGAGGAAAACGGTCGGGTGTGACAAAAACTGTTATTTTTACCCCATTTATTCTGAGTGTTATAAAACTTGGCAATGAGTTTTTTATTTTGCCAAGAAAATTCTTATTAAATCATAATAATGTATCGGTTTTATAATTTAATTCATTAGGTGATATTGAGTTACTAAGTTTGCCAAAGTTGGCATGACACAGTGGGCACAATGCCAGTCTAACATTCTGCCTACCACAGACTGTATGTATCAATGAACTTTCCTTTCCCCGATACTCGCGTATATCTCTCAATGCTAGTCCACAAGCTGGTTCGTGTTCTCATCAAGATGTGTGGCGGTAGCTGGCCCACTTGCGTTTCCACCGTGGCGAGGTGTTAAACGCGCATAATCGACCATCTGTCTGCGATAGATAACCTCCTTGTTTATGTACATAGTGACGTACCGGCAGTTATTATACATAGACTTAGAAAAAAATAGTTTTTGTAAAGCGCCGTCTCTGCTTATGCTACCGTTACTTATAAGAGCGGTGGCCACTGGTGAATGACGTCACTCAAGCGTTGTTTATGAAAGTAAATTGGTGTGTTTTCGTTTTGACACCGTAAAGTCAAACCCCACGACGATTTAAATCCAAATATTATAACCAAGTACGGTAGTTAGTTATGCTCAAAAGTATCCAGGGGGCCTACCACAACCACTAAAAGCAGTATTATTTTAATCTTACTTCAATGGGGAAAAGAGATGGTGCTTTACATCCTGTAGAGCTTCATCTCTTTCCAACACTAAAGTAATATTAAATTAATACTGCTTTTAGAGGTGGTGGTAGGCCCCCAGGTTACTGAGAAGAGTGAGCTCACACTTTATTAAACAGCGTTTCCATGACAATCAAGTGTAGTCACTGCGTCATTTTGTGTCACAGAGGTGTCCAAACGAAACAGAAACAGAACTATCTTTTGACGCGGTGGGGTGAATCTAACGATTTAAATTTTTGCCGCTGTCATCATTTTCATGACAGCTGTCACTGCGGCCGTTAATGCGGCCACTGCTCTTCTATTCTAGGAAACCGTAGCTTTAGTGCACCAGTCTCTTCTGTCATAATAACCAGGGAATTAGATTTCATAGGAAACTATCAAGACTAAACCGTTAAGGTGGATTGAAAAAAAAAAATTAAAACGTTAGAAATATTGAATTTCTCGGGCTACCCCTGCGGATCCTCCTGAAGTCCTGTAGCCATTCACCAACCCTCACAGCGCCTGGGTGCTATGGATTATGTACAGGGAGAGAGGAGGCCTGCTTCCAATTAGTGAGAAAATTTAAATTTTAAGCTGATTATCATTTGAAACAAGGTGAAGAAAACTAAAGCTTTGGTTTCACAAGAAAGCGATGAACAGTCACACAATAGCGGCTGTCCAAATAAATAGCGTTTCTGACACCTTAACACTTTCGACTCCACCCATTTTCGTCGAGCTCATACACCATGCCGCCATACATATTGCAAGTGGACCCTCCGGGAGGGTTCCCGGCATTACGTTTGCGCTAAACTTAACCATCGCGGATGGTCAACGGCATTAGGTTTAAAACCGTGTTATAAAACACTGTAAAACGAAGTGAAATAGTGTTTTCTGGGGGTCTTGTCGCAATACGTAGTTTCCAACCTTTTATTTTTGTGAATATTTATAACTGTGAACAAAAAAATAAATCGAATTATTTGATTTGAAAACTAACGCATATACTCTTCATAAGCATATAAATCTTGTCAAAATATACATCTGATTTAATTGTCACGGTTTATAATGCTGTATTCGCTAAGAAAAACCTACATGTAAAATGAGCCCTCCGCGAGGGTTCCCGGCATCCCATATGCGACTAGGTGAACCCTCCAGGAGGGCTCCCGGCACTGAACGTGTGTTAAAAACTGGTGAAAATCCGAGTCCGAGTTGAATACCCAACAGTGTGTTTTCTTGACTGCGCTCTTAGATTCTCAATGCTCGGCTCATTATTGAGAGCTGAAAATCCAATGTACAAAATAAATAGTACAATGTAAAAAATTGTAAAAAAAAAAGTTTAAGGTGGACTTTTCCTCGACATCAATATTTTTTTCTTTCTTTCTTTCTTTCTGTTAAATAGAAATGTTCTTGTATACTCCGCCCTCGCTTGCTATGGTTCTATGATCGACTTAGCAGACAATAAATATGGACAGGATGAACATAGTCTCGTCTTTGCTTAATAAATGCAAATATAATCAATTGGTACATGCTTCATTGAGTACAAAATATACGTTGTATGTTTAATAATTCTTCATGATTGAGTCTAATTAAATTGAATAATTTATCACTTCTTGATATTTCATTAGTGATGAGCATTCGTTCCTTCTTTTTGTTTATCTTGATCCGAGTGTTTATGTACAGTCAGCCGCACATTAGTAGTAAAAATATTACATTGAAAGCGCCTTTATGTTGCAGCAGAAAGGGCGGTTTTCCCAGTGGAAGTATTACTACTGATCTGCGGCTGATAGTACATAAATGATGATTATTCTGCACCCTAATTACGAAACGCAAACTCAATTTTAAATTGAAACCAATTGAAAAAGATTGCCAGTCCATTGCTTCATAAGTTCGACAAAAAAAATTAAGCAGATTCTTTTTGTCGAACTTATGAAGCAATGGACTGACAATCTTTTTCAATTGGTTTCAATTTAAAATTGAGTTTGCGTTTCGTAATTAGGGTGCTGGTTACACTAGATTTGAAAGATGACCCAAAAACAATGGGAAAATATTTAAAATACCAATAAGGTCGTCATAGGTATACACGACCTTTTTAATTATTTAACAAAAATTCATAGACGAAATTAGAATCGGTATTATAATAATTTTCAATAAACAGCTGATGACGGGGTCAACGCCCTAGTGTCATACGCAGTTACTTGAAATTATGTTGATATTGTTATGAGATGCCAATCTGATGGATCTTTGACGGTCGTTACGGGTCTGACAACCAGTCTTACCAAGGGGTATCGTATTACCCAGTTATTGGGTTGTGGAAGTCGCATAGGCAGTCGCTCCATGTAAAATACTGGTATTTAGCTGCATCTGGTTAGACTGGAAGCCGACCCCAACACAGGTGAGTTAATTCTAGGCAGATTGATTGATTGTTATGACATGCCGATACCCATCTCATCTAAGAAGTTTCGCTAGTTAATTTTAAAAAGTTCTGTAAAGGGGCTTTGGTAGTTATTTATAAAAGTAATTTATTAACCAAGTCATGCATTGTTTGGTTGTTGGAAAGCTCAAGTACATACAAATATCTACCTCGATTTCTCTCAACAGCTGATCATAGAGCCGACAAAACAATAATATATTAACTAGATATAATAACATAACAGTACAATGGAACTGAAGATCTTTTCATATAACAATCGCAGGCGCAGCTTTCCCTCATTGACTTCTAGCGGCTGTCACTCTTGCTGTATTCTTTTACATCTTCTGTCAGTTTTCCTAAAAGGATTGATAACAATACAGTTTCACTGTTTCGCTATGTCACTGCCTCTTACAGAGAGGAGGCTTGTGTCCCAGCAGTGGGAACACCATAGACTGCAGATTATGCTATGCCATGTCACATTGAAAAATATAACATTTATCTAAATCTAAACTAAAAAACCGGCCAAGTGCGTCGCAGACCACGCACAATGTAGGGTTCCGTAGTTGGGAAGCATTGATCCCAAGAACATGCTGTAGTTTGAAACTTTATAGTTTTTAATACAAAATGTTTTGAAAGAGCCAATTTTCAAGTCTATGAAAGAGCCAAGAAGAATTGTATCAGTGATACTCGTAAAACATGTGGAGGATGGACACATGAGTCTTGTGGTAACAAAGGAGTGACAAACATGTTATTATTGGCATATCCAAGTTTCAACATTATTTGAGACTGATTTTTATAAAAATATTTGTAAGATGATTATTTGAGACTGAGCGAAAGCTGTGATTTTCACTTATTTTTAATTTTGATTAGGTTTTTAAGTCTATTAAGAGATTTTAATTGATTGATTTAATTCATTAAAGAATAGTTTGTCTCTACAAAGTCGAATCTGACTCTTCCATAGCACACGGTAGCTCTTTCATTGACTGGTTGTTTTGGAAGCCGATTTCCCTTTTTTTTATGGCTAAAGATTTCTTACTTCATTACTTTTTAACCGACTTCCAAAAGGAGGAGGTTCTCAATTCGTCAGTATGTTTTTTTTTTTTTTTTTTTTGTATGTTTGTTACGCGATTTCTCCGTCAATTATGGACCGATTTTGAAAATTGTTTTTTTGCTTGAAAGGGTATGCTCCCGAGGTGGTCCCATATTAATTTTATTAACTTTACTTGGATAGTTTTTGAGTTAGCTTGAATAATACGTATTTTTCCCACTTAGTTTATATGGATGATATAATGATAACTTCCAATCACTGTTATTTTAGCAGGTTAGTGGTATTCGAATTTGTATGGGGTAGGTACCACAACTAAAAAGTGTAAAATAAAAACTTTTTACAAAAAAAGAACAACCGACTTCCAAAAAAGACACTACAAAGTCAAAAATAACTTTAATTTCGGAAGTCGGTGGCAAAAAACGAAAGTTCAAAACCAAATACACCGACTTCCGAAATTAAAGTTATTTTTGACTTTGTAGTGTCTTTTTTGGAAGTCGGTTGTTCTTTTTTTGTAAAAAGTTTTTTTGAAGTAAAACTTCTTTAGCGGCGTTGTGCACTTTTTTTGGGATGGGTAAAAAATGTTAAACTTGCGTCAGGACACGTGATCGAAAATTTTTGTTTACAGCGCACTCTGTTTTATTTTTTTGGATTTTTTTTTGATGGAGCTACAGCTTTCGTTCTTGTACTGACAGCAAGCCACATAAATTCCTGACATTTTCGTTAGATGGCGTTACTTAGTTTTCACTTCATTTTTTTGCACGACTCATAATGCGAAGCATTAGAGTGTGCTCTACGATCGAAAAATATTTTTGCCCCATTTCTGCACCTGTTTTTATTGTTACACTCCTGCTACTACACAGAAACTTAATTTATATACCATTGTATAGATGATTAAATGGAGATTAATACTGTACTTTTTACCAATTGATTTAATGCAGCAGAAATGAAAAAAACATCTAAAAGTTGAAAAAAAATTTGTTGAAAACAAATCCTGTCCGTCAATTTATGAAACTTGAAAACATTGTAGCTTGCGATAAAATCAATTAATTGAGTTTTTTTTTTTTAATACATTTATTTCGGCCATAGAAGGAACCCTATTGAAAATGGCTCTTTATTCAAAGTAGTTTAATTATAATTAATAAAATACTAAGTAAAATATAATATCTTTATCTAAATATTTCCAAAAGATTTCCAACCTTGACTTAACGTGTTGCCTAGCAACCCACAACGTAAATAATATATCTAAATAAATAGTCTTTGACATTACGTAAGGATTGCGAGGTTAGAAATTTACCCATATTGATGGGTAAAACAGCAGTCAAAACATACTTCATGAAAAGTGATAAATTGTTAATTTTTGTTAGAAACTATGTTTTGAATTTCTTTTTCGTTTATGAATGTGTGTTATGAGGCGTGCACTTTTGGAATTTCTAAACTATTTTTTTAATTTCTTCTCTACAACTATTAAACAGATAATTGTTTTTTTTTTTTTCTTAATCTTCCTAAAGTAAAATTTTTTTATACTTTTTAAAACTGGCTCTTTCATACGCTCTGGGACTACGTACATGAAATAAATATGAATGTAGGCAGGTACAACACTACTCTGCCTAACCCTTCAGGGATACAGACGATGGAATAATAGTTCCTACATTCCCAGAGGAACAAGGAAGTGTCACAAGACAGATACCAATGACTACGTAATTTGTAATTCACCACGGACATAGTTACAAAGAATAGTTTAAAAGACAATACACTTCCGAAGTCGCACGGAACTCGGCTGTAATCAAAAGGACGTTAGGTTAATCTCTAGATCTTCATAAACATGAGTTAACCTTGTGTTAACTTTAAACGGAGACTCGTGGATCAGATGCTGTGATTCTTATGTACACACATCAAAAAAAGTTTGCGATCAGTTTGGAAAATCGAAGTCTTTTTTGTTACGGTAGACTATATTATAATTACCCGACTGCCCCAGAAGGAGGGTAATGTTTTTCGAGAGTATGTATGTATGTATGTATGTATGTATGTCTATTTCTTTGGCACGCTCTGTAGCCTAAACGGCTTGATGGATTTTAACATAGGAGGTGTCGTTAGATTCGTCTTAATCGTAGAAGTGACATAGGCTATATAATATTTATGTATTGCATCTGCAAATACAAAAAAAGGGAGGGGAAGGTTTTTTTAAAATAAATTACAACACTTGGTATCAAATAAAAGCTGCTAATGAGTCAATTCCAAATTAAGATATATTAATAAAACTAAAAAACTTGAAATAAAGAAAATTATTCAAAAAACCAAAAACCCGACTGCAAAAACACGTAACTGAAAAGAGAAAAACAAGCATTATAATCTATAGAATTTTGGTATCGCAGGCGGGGACAATAATAATATAACAATAATAACCGGAAATATGGTGTAGGTACCTAACTTTTGTTTGTCCCCCCCCGCCTGCGATACCAAAATTCTATAGATTATAATGCTTGTTTTTCTCTTTTCAGTTACGTGTTTTTGCAGTCGGGTTTTTTTAAAATAAATTTCAACAATATTGGTATCAAATAAAAGCTGGTAATGAGTCAATTCCAAATTAAGATATATATTAATGAAACTAAAAAACTTAAAATAAAGAAAATTATTTAAAAAACAAAAAAACCCGACTGCAAAAACACATAACTGAAAAGAGAAAAACAAGCATTATAATCTATGGAATTTTGGTATCGCAGGCGGGGACAATAATAATATAACAATAATAACCGGAAATATGATGTACCTAACTTTTGTTTGTCCCCGCCTGCGATACCAAAATTCTATAGATTTTATTGCTTGTTTTTCTCTTTTCAGTTATGTGTTTTTGCAGTCGGGTTTTTTTGTTTTTTAATTTCTTCTTCTTTTTAAAATATTTCAGGCAGAGGATTTCTATTTAAAAAAAGATATAACGTAAACACTTTTTATTGAAAAGTTAAATTTAAAAAATATATCAGCTTTTGCTAGTGATCACAAACTTTTTTTGATGTGTGTACTTAAACTCGGTTTCAAATTGAGATAAAAATTAAGGCATTTTGTCAGAATTGAGAATTATTGTGACTGCATCCTTGCTAGTCCAAGGATGCAGTGTGCGACTGCGACTCATGAAGTCCTGGTTTCTATATCCTAGTTGCTCTGTTCCGTTTTGAAGGTTACGGAGTGCCGGTGCTTTCGGTATATTTCCAGGTTTTCTCAGACATAAGTACACCTGACTCAATCAATCAATCTGCCTAGCGTTTTCTCAACTATATTGGGGTCAACTACCAGTCTAACCAGATGCAGCTGAATACCAGTACTTTTCATGGATCGACTGCCTATCTGACCTCCACAACCCAGTTACTGGGTAACATGATACCCCTTGGTAAGACTGTCAAAGATCTACCAATAACAGCCGGGACCAACGGCTTAACGTGCTTTCCAAGGCGTGGGTCTCGATATTTAATGGATGTTCATGCACCCATCCAGGAACCGACCACGTCAAGCGTAACATAGCCTTCGATCGACCATTGCGGCTGTTATTAGTTAGACACGAGCAGGGACTACAAAACATCTTCATAAAGGTTACAGAATGAAAAGTGTTACATTTTCAATTACTAATTAAAAGTGTTACATTTTTAATTAATAAAAGAATCAAATATGTATCACCTATGACTGTTTTTCAATGTGTTTACCCAAATTATTATTATTATTAATTAGCTTATTGTCCCACTGCAGGGCAAAGGCCTCCAACCCAAAACACTTATAAAGTGTAACCGTAATATATTCTAACACATATAAAAGTGTTAACAGTGTTAATAAGTGTAACAGGTAAACGCAGCATTGGTAAACACTTAGAAATAGAAATAGTTTATTGTCCAGGTAATACAGTAAGCAGGTTTACATGTTAACACCAAGTTGAGACGACATGAGTAGCTTAAAATATTTTGTAACATAGCTATAAAATACCTATAGCTATGTTACAAAATACTATTTGCCAGTGAACCTCAAACTAGACAGTTAGTCTGTATCTTGGAGCTTATTACGGTTATAGATTGAATCCCTGGACACGACCCCTCAGTACTGTTGACTGTGATATTTATTGCAAATGTAACCAACTCAAAAACGTTAGAAAATGCTTTTAGTGGAAAGTAGGTAAATAAAACTCGGACCAAATTATCTGCCCTAAAGTGAGTTGTATTTTTTCAATTATCTGCAATTTTCCGTTGATAATTTACCAGATGATTGGCCGAAGGAGTTCCGAGACGCTTTCTAGTTATCATTGAATTACCCTTAGATTATAATAATACGTAATGGTTAGTTATATTATATCCGGTTAGAATAAAGCAAAAAATGATCTACATACTATAGATCCGGTTTCTGAAAGGGTTAAACAGAATTAGCTAACGCAATGACAAACCCATGTTAGCGTTAGCGTCTGTGATTGGTAAACCGAAGGCCAATAAAAGAAAAATTTGGCCAGACAGACTGCAAAACTCTTGATTTGATTGCTATCTCAGGAATCACAGAACCTATAACGCATTAGAAGTTTATCGGCAAAATAACGGCAGTTATTGTTGAGGTTACTTCACTTTAGAGTTATTTCTTAATGTGAATGGTAAATAGATTATATTGCTTTGTATTTATCGTGAAATATCGCAATTTATATCGAAATAACGAATGATCATAATCAGCCTATTAATGTTCCCACTGCTGGGACACCACGCGGGCCCAGTGCAGGTTGGTAGATGTCACATGTCTACGAACTTTTTTGGTTCTAAGACATGCCGGTTTCCTCACGATGTTGTCCTTCTCCGTTTTGAGAGTAGTGGTAATGAAATTATTTACACAAAGTAAAGCGCCTGCTTGGGGTCGAGCCCACCCCTTATAACGAATGATAACCGTTAATTTTTCTAATGTTAAATGGAGTAAAGTTATCATAAGTTTGACAATCATCAACATAACCTGGCGTAGCCTTTCCCAATGATGTTCGGGTCGGCTTCCAGTCTAACCGGAAGTTTCACAATCTGCTAGTTAATTAATGTCTTGATTAGCCTTTTAGAAATCAGATAAAGTTATTAAAATAATAATAAATTAAAAAACATATTACAAGCCAGAGCTAGTAATCTAAGATTGCCACTTATTGTCAAACCATCATTCCGCAATATCTCAGTAACTTTCCTGCAATTTTGTCAGATAGATAACTTTCACTGCAGACTAGTGATTTGCGCCCGGCGGTGCTTGTCGCCGCTCGTTGTCAAAGCCGTAATGACAGTGTTAAGGGTCGTCTTGTATTAAATGGTTGTTAGAAAGCGCAATACCGCACACTGCGCGCTCTGTGGAAGTCTCTCGAAGCTGGCGTAACATTATTCTTGTGCCGCAGTGTGCCTCTACGTTGTATGGCTATGGTAGGTTCGCTTTCTTGGACACTTTACAAGAGCACATAACATGACGTTACTGTATTCTGTATTCCCGAAGTGTTAGGCAGTGGTATATCTACACCTTCGCCAGTTATGTTTTTGTCCTATTTATCATATAAAGTGTATAGTGTAGGTACTTATAAAAGACGTGGTTAAAGCTTCATTGACGGTTTTTACATAAGCGAATGTTTTCTTAAATTGCGAATATAGATAGGTAGGATATAATGTTTTTTAAGTAGTGCAACACACTTGTTCGGTTCGGAAGTATTTTTTTAACAATAATTAAGTCGACTTCTACACATATTCGGCTTACATTCGGCTCGTACCGATCAGTAAACTGTTCGGTATCTGATCTACCCTCGCTAAATCATGTTCGGGTCGGCTTAGCTTATTAGAGCTCTAACATCGGCTGTACCGAACTGCCGCATCATGCGTACCACCAGAACAACTGCGTAGCACTGGAAACTTGCAACATTTCGCTTACCAAATAAGGAAAAAGACTGAGCTGTTTATTTGAAAACCGAATACAATTCACCAGTTTTGTAACACTGCCCCATCTTCAGAGATGTGTAAAGCACGAGCACTAAGTATAATGCAAGTATTGTGCAAGTCGAGATGCACAACTCAGGTCACACGTCGCGAGTTGCACAACAACGGTAGAGGAACATTAAAATTTTAAAATAAATTAATGAATTTAGTTGTCTGATTCGAATAGTAAATGGGTAAACGCGACTAGTTTTAAGGTTGCTGAAACAGATATTAAGTTATGATAAAACAATTCATAATTGAAGGTCCAGCTGCAGCACGCTATCGCGCTAGTCTCACTTATAATTTGATTACCTAAACAAGGTGGAGACGACAATACAACAAAAAATTAAACGGCGTGTCCATAATGACGTTCTCATTCTGTATAAGAGTACAAAAATTCAATTGAATATATTCAATAGTTTAGTCATTATAGCTCGGCAAAATCCATAGTCGCCTCGGGCTATTCCGTTTATCCACCCCAAAAATCCACCCTAAGGTGGATATTCTAAAATGTATGCCCAAGAATTCTTCCAAAGCCTAGATTGGATAAACGGAATTTATAGGCTTAGGGTGGATCCATTACTAAATGTATGAAATTTGTTTGAAAAACTCTGTTTTTTATTTCGAAGCTAAGATTTATTTGACAGTTCCAAAATACTCTTAAGAATTAGTAGTGCCCGTATTTAAAGTTTTTGTTGTATGATAGTCTCCACATCCACATTGTATAAATAATACGGGGTGGCAGGGACATCGACGCGAAGCCGGTTACCATGATTTCAGTACATGATTCTGAACCCCCCTGTGTTGAAATTTTTCGTCGGTTATTAAAAAAAAAAATCTGCTGTTCCATAGAAAAGTGCAATACCTACGCGGTCAAAATGTATGGAACAACTGATTTTTTTTTAAATAACCGACGAAAAATTTCAACGCAGGGGGGTTCAGAATCATGTACTGAATCCCTGGTAACCGGCTTCGCGTCGATGTCCCTGCCACCCTTTATACATTCTACCCGATCCCATCCTCTCCATAAATATATAGCCTTACCCTTAAACATCATCTTCTCTGCTTCTAGGTGCAAACAAGCCCGTCATCGTGGTACGAGTGGGCAACAACCGGCCCGACCTGGGCACCAACCCGGTCTGCAACCGGTTCACTGGCTACATCGAGGAGGGGCAGCCGCTCTTCCTGCCGTGCAACCCCCCCATGCCAGGTGCATTTGTCAGCGTGCACTTGGAATCCTCAGCGCCGTCCCAGCTGTCGATCTGCGAAGCTTTTGTTTACACGGACCAGGCACTGCCGATAGAGAGGTGTCCTCAATTCCGGGATCAGCCGCCGGGCAGCACGGCGACGTACAACGGGAAGTGCTACATCTTCTACGACCGGCAACCGGCGTCGTTCCGAGATGCGCTCGGATTCTGCCGGTCCCGCGGCGGCACGCTGGTTGACGAGAGCAACCCGGCGCTGCAGGGCTTCATCAGCTGGGAGCTCTGGAGGCGACACCGGTTAGTGACATTCGTTTTACTTTTAGCAATGCTTTTGGCAATTTAAGCTGTTGATTTTTGTGCTGAGAATGGTTTAAAAAGTTATTGTATTCGTAGATACAATACTTGAATACTTGTGAAGTTATGACATCTTATTCCAGCACGATGAAGTTATGACATCATAATAAAGCGCATGATTCCTTTCATAAACAATCCCCTAACTACTGAAATCACATGAATGTGTTATGTGTCTCAAAATGATATTCCTGGACATATTTACGACACAATCATCATTCATAAATTATTTGCATACTATTGTATAGAATCAAGTTTTTTCTAACTGAACAGACAGCAGTGCTGCTGGGGAGTTCATTGCGCCACATCTTCCCAGCTACTACACTAGGAAGTGGTGAAGGGCGGGCGTTTTTGGGGGACTGTCTTATGTAATTTTGACGTTCGAAAAGTGCTGATTCTCAGGCTACTTTAAATAAATGACTTTTGATTTTTTTTTAATTTTCTCCTAGACGAATGTCTTAGAGTCCTTCCGACTAAAAAATATAATCTGCTATTTATCAGCTACGACAGAAACATAGTAGATCACTCTGCCCTGCCCCACCATCCACTTTCTCGGTTATTTCGTCATCCCATATAAAACTCAAATGGTCTCAGGCCATATACGGCGCACGCGTCATCTGTCAACGTCTATCCAACAATACTGATGTTATGTTGCCACTATACAATATGTTACAAGCCAATTTCACGATAAATTTCATAATAATTGTATACGTTATTACTATGGCGTTGGTAATAACGAACGGAATTCAAGATGATGCTACATATAAGTACTTGAATTTTGTTAGATGATCGTTGACGACTTGAAGGTGACATAGGTACCTACTGAGCAGGGTACCTGTCTGAACGTATTTGAGAAGTCTTCCCAGGTATACACTAATACGAATCTTAAGGCATAATTATGGAAGAATCGAAACCAGGTCTTAGGGCACAGATCTATCTATATTTGTAATCACAACCATGATCGCATTTTTGCATTTTAAACACTATGGAGCCATTGATCCAATAACTGAGAAAGTTCCAATTATCAGCCAAGAAAAGGGGAAAGCTAATAAGTGTATTAAAATACTAAGTCATGTCCTGTCAACTTGTGCTTCACATAGTTAATGTAGTTTAGTTGCAAAGTGTTATTTGAATAGGAATAGAAATTTGAGAACTCATAACCTTTTTGGTCAAAGTCAAAGGGTTACACAGAGGTTCTACCTCGTGCTCGGACGAGCCTATTGCCGTCAATCGTGCACAAATCCAGGTTCCGAACTGCTACTGACAAATCCCTGATAAAAAGCTTAATAACACTTTGCTCAACTTGGGAATCGAACGCAGGACCTCATGCTCAGCACAGCAGTGCTTGCGACCACTGGACCAGCGCGATAGTCTGGTCATTACCTATTACCAACGATCAACAGATCTTGCAAGACTTCTCTTGCACTCGGTATACAGTATCTACAGCCACTAGAAACCATTCTCGGAGGCACGTAACGGTTCGAAACGAGTATATTTAAGACAACGGGCTGGGTCCCGTACGCGCCGCCGTCTCCAATCCGATTCGGTCCGTATGTCGAACGTTACGGCAGTACGGTTTACGTTTATGATCAATTTTGAATAACGGCGAAAGGTTTGTGGTGTCTTTGGGTGTACCGTAGTTGGACCACGGATTTGTTACAGGGGTTTATTAATTAAAATGCTTTTCTGTACGCTATATTCTGAAAAGTAGATGGTCACTCTCGAAAAATATGATAATTACAAGCCGCGCGATTGAATTTCAAATCGGCAAAAATCACGAACTTGCAAACATTATTTCGTCCCCTATTTGACCACCCTAGGCCCTAGGGCAAGAACATTCAAAAATTCTTCCTTAGTAGTTACCTCCATCGATCCATCTTAAAACCAAAGATTCTTTGGACAAAGACTGTAACTATGATATTATGAGGCTCAGAATGTTGCTCGAGTGCAAATTGCATACGACATACTACGACCGCGCCTGTTCGAACTTCACGAGCTAGAATCGCGACACATTGTTGATCTCGACCTTACCTTCTCTAGAACCACAAAAGAATCAGTTATCATCATAATAAAGCCAGTCACACATGAGTGAGCTACCCACCAACCAGCATCAACAAATGCATAATGCATGTCGTAGGAAGTGACCGACGGCGATTATAGGGCGTGTGCTCACTCACTGTGCATTAACGGTGTAAATCTGCGAGTACCAGGCTTGTGTTACCAGAAGGCCTGGATTATATAAAGCAGCTTTATTACTCAATTAATGTAGCAAGTCTGTGTTCGTAAGACCTATTTTCCACGCGACCACAAGCGCTGGCTAGTGTTAAAGCGAGCCGCAGGCGCGTCGATGGGTAGGCACCTAGATATTAGAAATATATACCTGTGTCTACTTATCCACCCATTCGACTATGTAACAAACAACACAGTAACTATATAAAGTGACGAGACAAAATGTCTTTCTTTCAGTCCATCCAAAAGCATTGTACCAGTTTTAAATATGTATGGTTTTTTTTTAAATTGGTGTACAATAAATAAAATAAGAGGAAATGATTTTAAATCAGCTGGTTTGTTTAGGCCGAACCTTGTAGATTCAGCCTACAAATAAACTAACTAAGCAACACCCAAACATTGCAAGTTGTTTTAAATTGCATTGCAATTAAATGATTTTATTACAAGCTTTTGCTTGTAATAAAATCATTTTGTCAGTTTCATTTTGACAGTTCAACAACATTCATTGCGTTGGTTACGTTGTTGAGCAGACAAATTTTAGGATATTGCTAACAATATCCTTCATAATTATTCAGAACGACATTGATCGTGCAGGTCATGAGGCACAAAGTCGATTCCCACATCAGCCGCGAGACCAGGCTTAGTCTCCAAATGCACAGAAATGGTTATTTGCTCGTTTTTGTTATAGCTTACCGTTTGCTTTCGCCATCCAATTTCGCCAGATTTCCCTTTGAGGCGTCTGCCCCTCACCCTAAAATCAATCAAGTGCTAATTCAAAGAGCCATATGTACAGTTTATGTGTCTGCATGCACTATCAAAGGACTGACTATTAATTCCCATGTACATAGGACCCTTATGTGTCTGGCATCATGGGGGAGGCAGCGTCCGCGCTTCGATTGGAATTTCGAATCAAATAACAAATGGATTCCGTTATGCATTCCGGTAAAAGAGTCAAAATAGTTAATTGGCCCAGTCAGGAGGTGTCAGGTCTAATGACTAGACCACAGAGGCGGTTCAATGGTCCACATCTTTACTTAAAACCCTTTGCCTGGCTTCACTTTGATAAAGTCAGGAGTTTTTCTTTGATAATATTATAATGTTTCCAACCGTACTTAGCATTAGCAGCTACTTTACGATCAATTATAACTAAGTACTTATCATAAGCATAGTATATGGTATTTCCATCTATGTATTTCAATCGAGTTGAAGGACAACACTGCCTTCCATAAAACGTCAACCTAATATAAGTAAGAAAGCATCAAACTGGACTAATCTTGTAGGCTCCTCCTCAATCAAAAGGACATAACTTCTAGACACAATTCGCTTGTTATTTTAATTGATACTGAAATATTGCATAAGGTCTGTCCTCAAACAAAAACACAGCATCTTAATAATCCTGTGTGAGTAATTGCAAACACAACATTCCAGCCCTTGCATCAGGGTACTGGATATTTGCATCCGCCGGACCCTAGACACCCCATGCCACCCCCTGTCTGCCTCCGTACTCGTATTCAATCAAATCACGATTAAGCATGTTGCTATGAATGTTTCACCCTGCCCGCCTCAGGGCTTGGAAACCTTTTAGAAATTTAAAATATTATTAATTTCCTAATTAAAATAGGTACCTAACTACTCTAATGATAATATACAATGAAGAATTTCGATTGAATATAAATCCTTTATAAAAATTCAAATCTTTATTTGCTCGGGAATCGTGAAATCGTTACATTTTACACACAAACTTATAGGTAATTTATAGCTCTTAGCTGTTTCCATTATCTAAGAATGACCACACTCTTCATCTGAAAACTTTTTAAATAAGTATTTACCCTGTTCCTACACCCCCTGTAACTGAAAATATCAGTATGTCACCAACTAAGCTAAAAAACTATATGTACCTATTATAAAAAAAAAATTATACTTTTACTTATAAGTAACACCAATATAAGTTTTTTATCTCGCCGATTACTTTTAGTTCTTGCACGAAAATTTCGAACTACATATAGGTAGTTACATAAAACTTTTGTTAGGCTTCACCTTAGAAAAGTAAGTTTCTTCGAAAACTACTATTTTGCTATTTTATGTAACTCATACCATCTTGTTTAAGAAGGGAGTACCTATGTTGTGAAATTATTTATTTTAGGAAAACAATGTAACCTTCGTAACATAAAACCCTTTCATCTCACCGATCACTTTTAGTTCTTCCACAAGTACCTATGTGCATAACTTTTCTTTGCTAGACTTCACTTAGGAAAAGCAAGGAGTTTCCGAGCGAAGTTCCGTTATGTAACTCATACCATGTTGCGTAGAGTGATGGTAGAAGAGTGTGTTGCGAAATCATCTATTTTTGAAAAACAATAAAACCGTCTCAACGTTACTGAAAACTATTTTCTAAAACAGCCTTTTCATCTCACGGATCACTTTTTCTAAGAAAATTAATATTTCCTCACTTATGTAAGTCTACATGTGACGTAGGATGAAGGGACCAGTCCGCGTGGTGATGTTATTTATTTTAAAAGACAATGAAATCTTCGTAATCTTCTAAAATAGCCTTTTCGTCTCACCGACCACTTTAAGTTCTTCCACGAACATTTGTTCAACTTTTCCATACTAGGTACAGGTACATACCAGCTTTGGAAAGGTGAGCATTTTTTATTCGAAATTAATATTACCCTAATGTAAGTTGTGTAGCTGAGTTGCGTAAGATGAAGGAGCTAAAAGGTCGATAAGTTTTCATTCTATTTCCGCAACGTGAAAATTATGGTTTTGACATCTACTAAAGTAGGATACGTAAGCGAACTTGTGATTGATGGCTGAAAATCAAACCGTCGCGGTCGTCGTCGTCGGTTAGCATTGATCCAAGGATCCAAATTTTTTCTCATTTTGTAAAGTAAAAATGATGTATTATTTGTGAAAAAAATATTTAATTAAAACTAGTAGGAAACATTTATTTTAAAGGGCGAATAATTAATTACCTAGAAAATGTTCGACACACCTGACTCTTCCCCTTTGATTCCTAGTCAATAATCTGCCTTATCTGCCCCGCCGGCCAGACAGGTAGCGGGACGCGGAGTGCGGGACGTGGGACGCGGGGAACGGACGGGAATTTAATACTGTTCCTTTAGGTAGCTATCTATGATACACAGCGCAAGCCACCCATCTGATGGGGACGCTAGCGACCACCACCTCATGGCGGCCATATCTGTCGATTGAGAGGAATATCTACCATTAACCAATATAGTAGCAACTATTTTGCTAAGCCCTTTTTTGTAGAGATGTACTCATGATTGGATTTGTCTGGCTCAATTAATTGGATGTTTTTGTTCTGGCTACATCACAAATTTTATTTTATTTCAGGGTTTTTATGTTTTTACAAACGTCCTCTAGTAATGGAAACGATTTAGAAATTTAGAATACCGACGGGGTTATGAACAGTTTGGAGCATTGAAATTGAGTTGTTGATTTTTGCTATTGCTGTCTGCTTTGCGAAATGTCTGCGATTTCTTGTAGATAATGTGTTGTTTTCAGGGTGACTGCAAATTGCTGGCATTTAATAAGATAATGCTTGTATGCTGCGAAAGTTAGGAACATTAAAAATTGAAATCAATGTTGTTGTTCTATTATAATTATAATATTTAACATTTTTTTTATTCTTATTTCTTAATAAGTAAATACTAAGGGCCTGTTTCACCCCCTACGATTAAGTTCCTAATTAAAATTCTGTTCCATTTTTGTATTTATTCGGTAAGTAGTGACTATTCGCAGGCGCGGTCCGAGGGGGGGGAGCGCATGGGGTCATGCCCGCCCCCCCCCTAAAATCGTACTCGTCAAATTGACAATCCTTCTTGAAATAGAAATGTTTGAAAATATAATATTTAAATTATTAACTTCCTGTTTAAATCGTTTAACTAAACAAAAACAATGAAATCAATTCATTTTTCATAAGTTTATTGTGCAATAAAGTCTAATTTTTTACTATCAAAGAAGTATTTGTCTGTGTGACCCTCCCCAAAGTCTTTGACTGCGACCGCACCTGGCTATTCGGACATGGCCCTAGGCCCTAACCATAAACAATTAGTAAGTCCAGTGACATAAATAAATCTTTAACCTAGCTAGTCCATCCAATAATATAATAATGTTGAGAGATAGTAAGTATATACAATGTCGCCCATGCGCATGTGACCGCCCGTAATTTTCTGAATATTCATGAAAAAATATCGAAAATAAACTTCAAAAGGGGGGGTCTATCTATAACATTTTTCATGTTATTCAATTTTTAATTTTTTAAAGATTTGCTTTCTGTTTTTTGACACATCTCCGAAGTTTATGGGTCGATTTGGATTCTGTTTATTATTTCCAAAAGCTTATGAGTTATTTTAACAGGTTAATTAAATTTTTTACAAAAAATTATCGACTACGAAAGAAAAAACGGAATCGAAGTCATTTTTTCGGTAAAAAATTGTGTATTTATTTAAAAAAAACTAGTGAAAAATGTTATAGATAGACCCCCCTTTTGAAGTAAATTTTCGATATTTTTTCATGAATATTCAGAAAATTACGGGCGGTCACATGCGCATGGGCGACATTGTACCTATAGTGCAGATTCTACACTCTATCCACACACCAAGCGATTAGAGAATGTCCCAGCGAGCGACCGCTTGACCATCTGTGTAACGGAGATTACTTGGCTGATGATAATCATCATTAGCGTCATTCTCTTGTGCTTATCACAAATTATTTGGGGTCCGCGACATTTTGGCAATTATAATGGTATTTTAGTATTGTATTGTTCGCAAAGTGTGGAGCATACTTCTCGTGTCTGCACCGAATGGCCTTCGATAAGGCACTCCCTGACATATACAGGAAAAAAAAATAAACCAGTGCGCAAACTTGACTCATCATTATGAACAACTTTTACTATGGAACCAAACCTGACACCGCGACAAAAAAAATCAGCTGTTCCCTACATTTTGACGAGTTATGCGAACATAAATGTATGGAACAGCTGATTTTTATTGCGCTATTTCAGGTTTAGTCCCATAGTAAAAGTTGTTCATAATGATGAGTACAGTCACGTGTTTAAGTTTGCGCACTGGTTAAAAAAATATCCTGTATGTACAAATACTTATTTGATTTTGTTGTGTTCCTTTAATCACATAAACAGATAATAAAAGAGTACCAGCCTATTATTGTCCCACTGCTGGGCAAAGTCCTCTTTTCATACAGAGAAGGCGAGAGAGAGCATTGAATTGATCAAGACGGGTTGACGATTTCAGTCTTATATTAAGAGGGTTTATTCTGAAAGTTGGCAACGTTGCAAATAGATGTCAAATATTTCGCTGTTTTGATTAATTTGATAATATTTCTGTATGGAAATCAAAAATGTGGCTAACTAGCGAACTAGAATATTGATTATGAAATGCAATAATTAATATCGTAACACCGAATAGTTAGTTTTAGATGTAAAAAAAGTATTTGGAAACTTTCCAAATGCCTTTTTTTCACCTAAAGCGGATACAACATCAAATTCAATGTTATAATTGCAATTCATTATTAATATTCTAGATAGTTAGTTAGCCACATTTCTTATTTCCATACAGTATTATTTCCAAATTAATCGAAACATGTAAATATTTGACAGCTATTTACGACGTTGCCAACTTTTAGGATGCACCCTCTTAACTATAAATTATAGTTCGTAATGGTTTATTTTTGAAGTGAAAACTTCTTTAGCGGTTGTACGGGTGTGCACTTATTTCGTCAGAACGTGCCGTAAGATCCGTTGCCTAGCAACCGTCAAAGTAAATATCAAAATAAATATTTTTCGACATTACATAAAGATTGCGAGGTAAGAAATATTACCCGTATTGATGAGTAAAAAAAACATACTTCATGAAAAGTGTTTAAAATAAATTGTTTATTTTTGTTAGACTATATTTTGAAAATGAATAAATATAAGTACTACTACAACGTGTTAACCACATAAATTATAGTACTTTTATACTGATAAATAAAGCAATTCGTGCGAAATTATTCCCTAACCATTCTAAAATATTCAAAAATGCACAACGCTAATGTTCAAGTTTTCACTTCTGCCGGCACTCCCGGAGTGCAACCCGTTGTTTTTTTAACTGAGCAGCTTCCTAAGAACCTTCCCATCCCACATAACGACCCCCTGAAGGAACACGTCTTCAAACCAGCTCTTCTTTTGTACCAACAGGAGTGACAGTAGCAGCCAGTACTGGATCGGGGCAGTTCGGGACCCGCAAGACCCTGCCAACTGGAAGTGGGTCAACGGCAATGACGTCACCGTGTCCTTCTGGAACGCTCCTGGAGGCGGCGAGGGTTGCGCCCGCTTTGACGGCAGCAAGGGATGGCTGTGGGCAGACACCGACTGCCAAGCCAGACTCAACTATATTTGTCAACACCGTAAGTTCCTTTTTCTTTACGTCGATTGGCACCTGAGAGGTTTGACCTGTGTAGGTCTTCTTCGGTGAATTTTGCCAAGTTTTTTAATAACGGTTAATTCTATGTGTATTTTACGATTGCGAAATTGTGATTTTTGTTCGTGTTCCTCTAATTCGTGCACGGAATCCTATTCGACAGCGATAAGGTACCTTACTTTGGCCACTGCAAATCAGTTTATTGTCTGCGAATGTATTTCTTTATACTATGTTTTCTTTTGTCCACCAATTTTTGCGAAATTATTTTATGTTACGTTAACGCTGGACTACGGACGCTGGTTAATGCTGGTTCCCTTATTATTATGTCACAGACTTGACAAATTGATATTTATTGTTTCTAATTTTCAATAACTTACTACTAAACCTGGAAACAAATTATCGGACGCGTCCGCGGACGCATCCGCGGACGCGTCTGTAACTAAGCCACGGCTTATTTGTATCTGGTAGTACATTCTGTACATTTTTATCACAAATGTACTACCAGATACCTACAAATACTTACTTACCTACTTACTGCATGCATCTTCACCTTCACTTTTTGATGGCATCTTCTCCAGTCGCAGCGGAAAGTATACCTTAATTTCTTACCTTGTTGCAACAGCCACAGACCGCAAATCCTCCGCGTATCCGCGCGGTTTTTTACAAACAGATTCGAGGTAGGCAGACAAGTAGGTCGGTCGGTAGATAGCTCGTGGACACGCGGTTAGTTGATTTGGGTCTGTAATAGTTTTGTAACCTAACCCTTTTCGGTAGGTACGAGTATATCCGTCTACAATACCATATCCAGGGCCGGCTCAAACTCCTATGGGAGGAAAATTTTATTTGGCTCCCACTATCCTCTATAGGCAATTGTCGTTTTTCGAATTTCTTCTTCGTCGTTCCCTCAATGCTGAGGATCGCGACCACATACGACGCGTCTCCAAGCTACGCGGTCTTCTGCAGTGTGGACCGCTTGGTAAATGCTGCCTCCAACAGCCTTCTTGATCGCGTCTGACCATCTCACCGGTGCTCTGCCTTGAGCGAGTTTTCCTTCCACCCGGCCTAGTATCATAAGCCTTTCCAGACCATATTTAGGTGAACGCATAATGTGTCCGAAAAAGCTGAGGGCACGCCCCTGGCATATTGTATATAGCCGCTTGGTGATGTTGAGTTCCTCCAGTATGGATTCATTCGTTCTCATGGCGGTCCATATTATGGTATACGAAGTAGCCTACGCCAACACCACATCTCGAAAGCATCGATTTTACTGCTTTCGCGGCTTTTTATGCACCAAGTTTCAGCGCCATATAAAAAGATGGAAAAAACCAGAGCATGAGTCAGTCGTATTTTGGTATTCAGACTGATCCCACGGTTCCTCCAAATTTTACCTAGACTGGTCAGTGCACTTTTAGCCATACCAGTACGACGGCCGATTTCATCAAAGCAGCTGCCCTCATTCGTGATTAAAGACCCAAGGTACACGAACTCACTGACTTTCTCATAGCCGTCGAGTAGAGATTTGAGCTTGGAAGAAGATGGGCACGGTCTACCACCATTACTTTCGTCTTGGCATGGTTGATCTTCAGTCCAAGTTTAGCGCTTTCCGCTTCTATACGCTTCCGCAGATCCGCCATCTCTTCCTCGTTCGACGCAACTATAGTGGTATCGTCCGCATATCTCAGGTTCGTGAGTCTTTCACCGCCAACAACGATTCCGCCGTTCCAACCATCCAGCGCTCTCCTTATGATTATGCTCCCCGTAGATGTTGAATAACCTTGGCGAGAGAATACAGCCTTGACGCACGCCCCGTTCCGTGTGGAAAGATTTAGATTAGTTTTTCGAATACTAATCTATGCCCCCCTCCCCCCTCCCTATCACCATAGAGAATTGAATGTTAGTTAATGATACTTTTTTTTACATTAAACCTTCACGCGAGCGCCTCCAACCTAACTACGCAAATCTATCAGAAGCACGGAGCGGACCAATCAGAAGTGAGAAAGCTCGAACTCCTATGGGAGCGGAATTTAATTTGGCTCCCGTAGTTTTTCGAATAGGTGTGATGAAAATAACTATTTCTGAAGAAGGGTACCTACCTTCTTAGTTGGTTAACATAGTACTCGTATGCTTTTTAAACATGGAGCTTCTATAAATCTATACACCTTGGAACCTATAATATCTGTATGTAATTTTTACATACAGATATTATAGGTTCATTTAATTAACTTTTTAACTTGATCATATGTAAAGTTTATTCATATAATGGTATCAAGAGTTACTCGTATTAGGTCAGTGACACCTTAAACCGACAATTCGAAAAATTTTCAAGTATTATATTTTTCTGTTTAAAATTGAACAGCACTTGTTGTGAAAATGGCCTCAGAGTAGAATAAGTACCTATAGCTGGCTCTCCTGGTTTCCTCATCACTTGACTCACGGTTACTCTGCTTCGTTACAGAACCGAAAGCCTGCGGGCGTCCTGAGCAGCCCCCGAACTCCACCATGTCAGCTGACAGCTTCGAAGTGGGTGCGTCGGTGGAGTACTCGTGTGATGATGGACACCTTCTCGTGGGGCCCACGGTGCGGACCTGCCTCGACACCGGCTTCTATGATGAGTTCCCACCGGTTTGTAAACGTAAGTATTTTATTTATTTATAAAACTACTACTAGCTTTACTAGCTTCCGCCAGTGGCTTCGCCCGCGTGATAAAAATATAAATTATAGTTTGCTTATTATGCATGTTATATACATCGTTTTGAAACACATTCCTAATCTATTGCTGCATAAGTTCGAAAATAAAATCTGCTCAACAATGTAAATAACGCAATGAATATTGTTGAACTGACAAAATGAAACTGATTAGTCTGAATCGTTTATAAAATGTGTTGCGTAATTAGATAGCTGTTTCGGCAAAGTAAAGTAAGTAAACTACCGGCGTAGACCTAGAGTTTATAGGGGCGCGCAAGCGCCACCACGACGTCAACGTAGATATACGTCATTGGGGTTATTGTTATTACCATTACAATTTTGTATTTCACGAACTTTTGCCAAATAAATGTTATACCGTGTCCCGCAGGTATCGAGTGCGGCTTCCCGGCAGAGATCCCGCACGGCTCGTACGAGCTGCTCAACGGCTCCGTGTCTTACCTGTCGCACGTGCAGTACTCCTGCAAGGCCGGCTACGAGATGGTGGGCCGCGCCCGCCTCGTATGCGACATCGACGAGCGTTGGAACGGGCCCCCGCCCAGATGTGACGGTTGGTTTCAGATTTACATAACATAACATCGCGCCTGTATTCCCCGAACGGGTCGGTAGAGGTGTACCTACGAGTATAGTACACCCACATTTCGCCAGTTATGTTTAAGTCCTTTGTAATAGGGGGCGAGCCTATTATCAACCGGGCACAAATCCAGACTATTTAAGATGGATGGAAAACCCCCAATAACACTTTGCCCGACCCGGGTTCTGAACCCAGAACCTAATGATCACCTGAAGCGCTACACTGATTTCTCGAAGGCATGTGAAGCTAAGTCAGAAGCCCATGGGCGGCTTTAAAACTCTGATACCAGGTTAGGCAGGATCAGGTTGTTCTTTATATTTGATAATAATATGTTATTTCACTATATTATATCCTGCACCGGTTGACGTCATCACGTCAATGCCGGCTGTCGCTGAAAACCAGCGCTGGGGCTCTGTCTCGCATAGGGTCGCAGCATTATGCTGAGCGATGGCCGTTTTGCGTGGATGTGACGCATATTTTTCCCCCAATTTGTTATTTATCGTGTTCTTTTTTTATTCTTTTCTTGCGTCATGTTTACCGCAAATAAACGTATTTTCTTTCTTTCTTTCTTTCTTTCTCATTTATATTAGGTTTTAAAGGCATTTTAAAAACAATTTCTCAAACACTTGTGATGGTGGAAGTAATAGGGAATGGGTATGTATGATGATAGGGAATGGGTATGTATGATGATGCTTCGTGAGGTAAGAGTTCTCTTTTCAAAATTTTCATAAATAGTAGACCATTCTTGCAGTATCAACGACTGTTAAGTTTCGGTTTTGCTGATCTTGCTGCCATGCTGCGAGAATTCACTGTAGCAGACGCAGCAGTCGAGCGCTAGGAAAAGTTTTATCGACTTGTAACTTGAATGTATAAAATTCACTATCATCGATGATAAAATATATTTAAGACTTTTCGTACTAACCTTCACGGGCGTAAATTTCTTCTACCCTGTGTACTTATAACTACCCTACAACCAAACGATGTCGACGCTAGTTCACATGGTAATAACGACTCCGATACAGTGAGTGTGTATTTGAGTTTAATACCTATTTTAGGAATAAGTACCAAGAAATCAGTAAATACTAAGTATATAGGTACTACATCCTTATGGCACCTATTATATTTAACAAATTGCCAAATTGTATTAAGGATCAACCCCTAATAAAATTCAAGAAACTCCTGTCGTCGTTGCTGAGAGAGAAATGTTATTACTCTGTTACCGATTTTATTAATGATGAATTGTAATATTTGCTTCTCTTTCTCTCATTTATTAAGTAAAATAATTTTAGACTTGAATTTAAGGATGTACTTACCTAGTTTTTAAATTATATGTAAGTTAACCACTATATTTTTGTATGCCAACAGGCAGAATGTACTGGGAATATATTTGAAATTAACACCATTATTGTAACACCTGCATTCTATACAAATAAATATACTATAATATACTATACTATCCTTGAGGACTACCAGGTAGGAATTGTCACTTCAAAGATGTTACTATGGGCGCGGGACGAGCGCAGTATAACTATCGATCGAACCTCTCAATGCTAATTTTATAGCCTTCACACCTTCACACATAATACCTATAGTGCTACAAGGATCTTTTGGCACCTGAATGACTTTGACGGCGGGTGTTATTGGTAAACATGGTAAACATTTTTGTGAAATTGACACAGAAATTGTATTGAAAAAACAAGATGGCGGTTGCACCAGCCTCTGTTCTTACTAAATGTTTATAATGGTTTTTCGTTTCACCAGTGGTGCACTGTGAAGAGCCCCCTCCGACTCCCAACGGCCGAGTCTCCGTCACCCACAACTCTTCAGTGTTCGGCTCGGTGGCTGAGTACTTCTGTGCTGCAGGGTTCAGGCTGCAGGGAGCCAAAAGGATTGCCTGCCTCGCCAACGGCCTCTGGGATAAGCCAGCGCCCAACTGTCAGCGTAAGTTATGTGATAGAAGAAAGAAACTGTAACAATATTGGATGTTTGTCATCCTCCTAACTTACTACTACTACTTTCTTGGTAAAGATGTGTATGTGAGGGTCTAAGAACACACATCTAGACTACCTTGACACATTTATCATATACACAGTAAGAAAGGAGTTTCTAACGGTTTCTAAACGATATCTAGGTACTTATAATAATATTATATGCATGCGAAAATCACACTTTTATCAGTTCAATACAACAATTAGATAGTAGTATAGTCATGATCCGGGGCGTCGTCTCGATCTTCCTCGGCAGAAGCGAGTTCTTCGACGAGGACATATTCTTCGACGGTAGGTTGTTAGGGTACGACGCCCTTCGGCTATTCGGAGCGACGATGACATCTCCGCAAGTCCGCAGTGTGGCTGGTAGAGTATGATGTAAGAGTAGTGGTGGATTGAGTAGAAGAATATGCCCTAATAAGTTCAGAATTAAAATGCTAAAGGCTGCTGAAGACCACAGGTGACTCAAACTTGCTAGATTCGAACACAACACCGAGATTAACGAGAGACCTAAGTATTTAGTTTTAATCCGGAACGTCAACATGTTCGTCTACCTCGGTAGAAGCGCGTTCCGTAGCAGAACCTTGTTCTATGGCGACGAGATATTCTTCAGTAGCACATCCAGCGGCAGTTCCACTGCCAAACTCCGGTTGATCAGTTAGTTCTTCGTCATCATCGGAGTCATCGTTCGAGTCAGAGTCATCGTGAGGATCATCTGAAAGGTGCTGCCATTCTATAGTATCCCGCACCAAATTGTCTAACTCAGTGTCGGTTCGTATAACATGCTGAATTTGGCGCGCGGTGATGCGGGTGAGTCCGTAGTCCTGAGCGAGGTTCCCGCCCATCTGGACCACTTCAGCCGTCAGGTACTCCAACACAGCTGCCAGGTAGACCGCCGACATTCTGGTGGGATAGATTCCAGATGGTAAGCGGTTACAGAAGAGGTAATGTATCCGCCCCACGGGGAAGCAAACGCCAGCCCTCCGAGTAGGCGACTTGGAGCCCCGGCGCAGACTGGGGGGAGTGCCGGGTAACTTGAAAACTCCACACGGACTGACGCCTGTCATCTTGAATGGCGGTCATTACGGGTACACTATGTTCTCTAAGCGACGAAAGCCCTACGCAGTGGAGGACCACTAGTCAAAAAAGCGTCACGCTCCGAGGACAGGTCTGGTGGGACTGATGCTCAAGCGCGTAGTGAGCGCGCAGGCGTCGCAGATCAATGGGACGCGCCCTCCCCCCTGACCTTGCCTCAGCTGTACCTACTTATTTCTGAAAATTTTATTATTTGTATGTTTTTTATAATAAGTACTTGTGACCGGAAAACTTATCAGACTGATTTTTATTTGTAGCGTGCCAGACTTCTGCCTTTCTAACTTTATTTAAACATTTTCTATCACTTAAATCAAATCATCATCACATGTAAATGTAATAAAATATTGTTTGACACACTTTTAAACTTATTTTATAAAGTTTTAATGGCCACCAAAAAAGGCAGTTTTCCTCCTATCAATTTGGTCACTGACCGTTAGTAGCTTAGTGTGGAGGCAGCCTAAAATCGTATAACCATAAAAGTATTTTTCGTGACCAAAAGTCGCCGCTGAAAAAGCCGGAATTTTGTTTCTGTGATTTTTATACCCAAATGTAAAGTTTCTAGTTTCAAAATTAGTTAGGTAGGTATGTATCGCCGCTCGCTTGCTTGAATCTATGTGGCCCGCCTATGAGAGACTACAACTTTATATTTTATGACCTTATGCAAGTAGGTTACCAAGTGCCATGTTACGTAAATAAACTGAATTATTAAAAAAAACATACGCGACGACGACGAACATATAGCCTCCTCCTTTTTGGAACTCGGTTAATTAGGAGAACTTTCCTAGAAAGAAGCATGATTTCTCTTTTTTTGGAATTTCATTAGAATTGTTAGTACCCTTAGGTAATTCCAGTTTAAGTATGGTTCGCCATTAATTCCAGAAAATCTATGGCACGTTATATTAAAAGGTAACCACGTTTTATGACTGATCAAATTACCTACCTAAATTATCTTTTTATTTTCAGTAGAAGAACGTCCAACAACCACAACGCAGTCGACGACCACGAATCCACCGGCGACCACAACTTCGGCGCCCGCTCCCTCCCCGACCAGCCCCCGTCTCATCCTTCCGACACGAGCACGCACTTCCCCGCGGCCCTTGTCGTCGCCTACACCCTTCGCAACTGTGACTGCGGAGCCCCCACGCAGATTAAGGCCTAAGCCGACCACAGAACGACCGACCACGAGAACTTATGAGCGCCCACCTGAGAGAAAGACCACTGTGCCTGATAACCAGGACTCCCCGACCAGCCATATCCCGCATATTATTGTGGCAAGCCATCCAAGGGAGAACCAGGTAAGTTACTTTGCTTTCATTCTTCAAGCATTTATTAACAGTAATAAGTTAGAGCCAGCGCGCCAGCGCATGGCGCCCGCAGTAAAGCATCCCGTTTGTGTTACATTCAGGGTGTACGGTAAAACTCGCGCGGGTGCACGGAGCGGGTGTCCGCTCAGGACATCCGTTCGTAACGCTAGTATGATTTAGGCTTCGAGCGCGTAATTTTGTGTCGGTTAGACTGCCTTAATCGATTATTTGGCTAAACAAAGGTTGGCGACAAAGTCGACAGATCTCGTTCGTGACAAGAAGGTTACTGAATGTTGCGACGCGTACCTATAACCCGCGGCACGTAGCGGCGGCGCTCAATTGACAAGTACGCGAGCAGACGTCCGCCGCGCGTTTTAAACCGGTCGCACGCGCACGCGCCATTTAGCTCTGGTCATACTATTTTTCAATACATTTGTGATATTAATCTTGCTTAGATAATATTGACACGAAAAAAGACATTAAGTATGGCTTTAAAAAAACCCATGAAACTTACTCCAAACACACTTGCAGATCCTCGGCAGCGGCAACAACATTAGAGCGGAGCAGACACCTCGCGTGAACGTGCCGCAGTCTGTCGACGGAGAGAGACGCGACCCCGTGGGGGCCAGGCTTAACATAGGCGCCGTGGTGGCCCTGGGCGCCTTCGGGGCGCTGGTGTTCCTCATAGCCATCATCACCACAATCGTCATCCTCGTCAGAAGGTGAGAGCACACTGATTTGACTTGTTTGAAGTATTTAGAAAAGTAGGCAAGGGTGACGAGGTCGCTTGAGATATTTAGAAGAACCAAGATGGTAGTCAACGGTCTCACTTTGTTTAAAAATATGGGTTGTAAGAATAAGTTAGAGACCCCTGTCAGGTAGTACCTTAAAGTGTAGGTAGCTTTAATACAAACTTAAGGACCTACACAGATATATAGTACAGAACTACAGACAGGTACCTACATTTACTACAGTGGTTTCAATTATATTCCCGTACCTTCTATCACAATCTATCGAGACATTTTTTGATAAATCAAAGTCGGGAACGCCTTCTGTTACCACGACAGAAAACGCCATAGATACCGCTAAAATAAATTAATATTTTAACAACGTTTTAACAGCAGAATAATTAATGTTTTTGCTGGACTTGCCGGAGGCAATCTATTTATCCTGTTGTGTTCAACACCGACCATCCAAATTCCGTTTAACTTTACTTACATGTACAGATTTATCCCATACAAACTTCAGCCGCCCATTCCGCGCTTTAGCGTTTGATGAGAAGAAAAATGTGTGCTTTCTCTTTATCAAATTATTTTTAATTTTTCTGCGGTTTAGCCGTAAAACCGTTGCAGACGCACATCCTGTTTTGTATTTAGTAAAAGTCACCACTGGCACCAAAGGAATAAAATTTGAAGAATATTAGACCTTCATCAAACAACCACATTATTTCTCACTATACTTGAAGTAAACGGTTAGCCCCTCGCTTACCAGGCGAGACAAAGAGCATCAGGTTAAAGCGACACACTACATGAGTGATTGGTACGGCAGCGGGGGTCCAAAGCGACCGCCGCCGGCGGTCCGCGAGCTGCCCTCCCGGTGGTACACGCTCTTGGCCCTCCCGTTCCCCGACCAGCAGGTCGGCAGGCGCGAGTTCGCCCGAACACATCGCCACACGCATCGGGCCGGACACTTCTCCAACCCCTTATAGCCAGTGCGTTGTTTTAAGGTACTACGTTGACATGGTGGTTGACCACCCGCGATTACCTAAACGAGAACAAAATGGCGGATGGCAAGTCCAAACTGGCAACGTTAGAACAAAAATAATTGTTTGTGTAGATTTATATTTTGTGTTTTAATGTATTTTATCTGTTGTGTTTAACCAACCACCATGTCATCGCTACACGCACCGGGATTTGGAAAGCACTCGCCATGTTGGAAAATCACAAACAAAAAAACTGTTTTATCAAATAAACGTGATCTTTGTTTACCTACATGACTTAATCAGTACACAGCTTCACACCTGGCGAGATGGGGAATCTTAAAAAGAACACACTTCTCACAAACAATGCTTTTAAAACATTTCACGTGTTTCACCGGCTGGGCCCTGTACCATTTGTGTAGGTACCCCTTTACCGACACGCACACTGAACGCTTCGAGCCGAACGACACAACGTATTTAAAATATCACTAATATACTACCTACACCAAGCACGTTATTGTAAATAAGGGTATTTTTATGTTGTATTACAAAAAAAGCGAGTGATCTAAAACATTTGTAGGTTTCAGTTATTTTAAGCACAAAGACTATTGAACTAGGTACAGTAGCTCCAATGTCTTACAAGATTTATGAATCTTATTAGTATTTAACGAGACAACAGATTTCTAGACTTAGGTAGCCCAGCTTCCGACGTCGATAAATTCTCTCTATTTAAGGTAGCTGCCGCAAGCTATTGATTCAGCTGTTTCAAGTTTAAAAATAAAATCTGGTTTTATAAAAAACCAAACTAACCAAAAAAACCATCATCAGCCCACAGCAATCCACTGCTGGACATAGGCTCTCCAAGTGCACGCCATTCAAACCCATCAAACTATTTAGATGCTTGCAAATTATTATGTAGAACAGTATACTAAACAAAATGCAATCATTAGCAGGAAGCACAACGACGGCAAGCGGTACCGACACCACGTGTCGCCTGACTGCAACACCGTGGGGTCACTGGACTCGTCCTCGTCCGAGTCGCGCAGCGGCCTCAACAGGTACTACCGCCAGGCCTGGGAGGAGCTGCATGAGGCCGCAGGGGCCAAACACGGCCCCCGCCGGCCTCACGACCGCGAGGCGCCCAAGGACGGCTCCGAGCTGGTGGTCTCCGACGTGTACCCCGCACCCCACCCCCGCGACAAGCGCCGCCATCACCACCACCACCACCACCGTGAGCCTCGCCACCCCGACTGGCACTCGCCCCATCGCCCCCACCATAATCATAAGCCTAGGTATTAAGACTGTATGTTGTAGCTGTTGTGTCGTCGGAATTTATTGGACTTTATGTGAGTGCGAGTTTTGGTAGAATGCGATCGTCCTAAAACGTGGATGGTATCGCTCTGAACAGGGTACATCCGCTTGTATCAGAGGCATAACTGTGATTGGTAGGCAAAATCAGAAGCCGTTCGAACCGTCACCAGTTGTATTTTAGACATGTTTTCGACCAAAAATGGAAATGTGAACAGCAATCATGATTATGACATAATTTATTTCAATCCATTTTCTTATTATAAAGTTATCCATTTGGCATTATAATAACGTGCACTTATTATTCAAATATTTCACGTAGAGAAGTAGTAGAGAATTACTGAAATAATTTATCAGTCGATATTAACAAAATGTACCAAATAGCTTTATTTGTAATGTCTTATATTTAAATTTTATTTATGTGTTCACCAATATATTGAGCATAGGTATATAAGTGACATTATCACATAGCACATACCTAACTGTTATGTACCTACATACTACGAGAATACCTAACTTTTCCAATAGCTCTTCATTTGTTTTCAAAATTTTACAGAAACTGTTAAATCTTGTTAAACAAAATTAGAACTAGTTTTTGAAGATGCTAATATATTTTATAAGTTCAGAGGTTGAGCACCATTATTAAGACGAATAATTATATTTTCATATATTCGTTATAAAATTATTAGGTACAGTCAGGGTGCAATTGACACCCTACGTAAAGTTTCCGTATTAAAGCCATTTCATAAAACTGTCAAAAAATATCAATTGTGATTTGATTAAAAGGACAATTTAAGTTGACATAGGCAAATTTGCTTATCAATTATTTTCCCTGACTTTACATAGGTACTAGGTACAGTATATACCTGCAGTATTTTATCGTATAATCTTTCCTGCTTGGACTATGATTACCTTGATCTTTTCTTAATATAATCATATAAATATTGTATTATTTCGTATTTCAAATTCATAATTTAGTTGATAAGCAGTTAAAAAGATTTGTACATAATTATATTAGTTGTAAGTACATAAGATTAGATTGAAGTTAATCATTGTTAGCTGCTCTAATTTCCCGTCTGTTTTATATTAATGTTTGTCAATAAATTATTTAAGTACTTAGTTAAGAACCTGTAAGTATGTGTCCGTTAGTAGTATCGATACAATTGTTGTTTTAATTGAGATTTTAATGACGCGTCTCTGACTGTGGCGTTTGGAGCTGTAGATGTAAATTAATTCAGAATATCTTGCTACCCGTATCTGCAACATTTTCTGAGTTTCGACGGACGGGTCATTATTCTCTCCTAGAGTTTCTCCAATACAAAATCTACTATGTATGGTACAAAGTAATTTAAAATACGTCAACGCTAAAATGTCAGTACAAGTCGATATCGACGGGTGCTTAGAATGGAAAAAGTAATCCAATGTGCCATTACAGAGGCAGACATAAGGTAGGAAATCCACAGTTCGGTTATTATTTTAATTTATTATATATACGAGTAAATAAATTAGTTTATATATATGTAAATATTATTATCTAACACAAACGTTGACAAACGATTGCTCAATACATCGAATTATTACGAATTAACGAAGGATTTAACAGAAAAATACTGTCGAGACTGAAACAAAACGAAAATGGTTAACAAACGAATTAGATCCCTATCTGTTCAGAAATAGAAAATATTATTGTATGACTAAGAATTTATTAGAATTTTATACCATCAATATTAAAGGTCAAAGTTGTATCAATTCCGAATCATGCTAGTATTAAACTTTGTGATAAATTAAAATCGGCTTGTTTTATTCCATTTACCTATACCTGTGTATATATGCCTACGAATACGAAATACGAAAATCCCCCCCCCCCCCGAAAATGTGAGAAACCAGAATCTCGATTCAAAGATCGACCCCTCCTCCTAGGGTATCTCCGTAGTCTAATATAAATATTTGCAATCTATTTCGCATGATCATACTTAATAATCTGCAAAAGCAGTAAGAGTACGCTTAAATACTATATTTTTATCGACTCTGACTTAGGAATGAACGAATTTCGGCAACTTTAGCATTCTCTGAGAGAGTCGAACCTATCCCCAGGCGCGGTGCAAAAATTTTCGAGGTAGATTCGCTCGCTCTTGCATGCAATGTTCTGTTAGTTAATTCTCAAACTTTTCTGCATAAGTCGATAAAAAGAAAGAAGGTCAAAGAGAAAGAAAACCTAACTTATTCGAAGCGGGATGTAAAAAATTTCGAGCTCGCTTCGCTCGCTCTTACATCTTATATGCTCCATAGCGGCCCCGTATGCTAGTGATTCTCTATATACCTATACATAATTACTTTCTCTGAAATCAGAAATAATAGATAATCAGAAATGTCCGGCGAATGCGTGCATACAGATCTATTCATTTATAAATAAATTATTACTATCGTAATGCCCTTATTTATTTACAGTAAGGGTACCTACGCACTACGCGGTTAGCCGGAACGCGGTGAACCGGACGAATCGCTGTTGGTTGGCCAGCAGCCGCATCGCAGTGCGGATAAAAACTATTTTCTCGTACATATTTTTGATTGCGGTCAACCGGACGGCTGACCGCGTTCCAGCTAACCGCATAGTGCGTACCTACCCTAAAGCAGATAGAATAGTTTAAGAATAGCAATGACCTTATTTATTTATTTAACCATTTATGCACAAACATAAAAACAGACAAGACGAAATAATCCGAAAAATACGAACAAAGGTGATGCTTATTACTTAAGAAATCTCTTCCATTCCAGCATACCTGCGATAGGAAAGTAGATGTGTGGATCAAGAAATTCAAAAAAGATTAGTTACGAGTTAAATAAAAGCAATAGAAAGATAAATAAAACAAAATAATTATATATTACTTTTTTATTAGTTTGTCAAATTAACTACGCATACAAAAGGAGGTACATTGCTTTGTGTTTAATCCTTGCATTGGATATAATCTCAACTTCAAAATATATATGTAAATAACAGTATTAGAGGAATATGTTTCTAATTGGTGTAACGCTACAACTATCCATTTTAAGGCATCTGCTATTGCTCTATAATATTATTTCATCTCAACTTAGTACTCATACTCAATATCTCTTTGCAAATGGTGTTTGTTTTTTTCATAGTTTTTCTTTTTATTATTATTTTACATTTGTAACAAAAGACGAGTGACTATTTTAAAGTATAAATAGAAGTAATTTATTACATAAGTGTTAAATAAGGGCATGCTGCGGCCTTTTTTAATTATGCCTTGAAAACATGGTTATGTGCAATGCCATAGCCGTCTAAGAATTAAAACAACAAATCTCGTAAATCAGATAGTAGTTCTTGAGCTATAAGCGCGCTAACGGACGGACTGACAACGAGACGGTGTGTTTTATAATATGAATAAGGATAAGCTGTTTATTTCCCTTATATATGTAACCGCAGCATCCCAAATTTAAATAGTTCAAAAGTCCTAGATACATTGCAAGTGCATTTGCCGTAATACAATAAAATTAAAGCTTAATATATTGCGAACACAGCGAACATTGCGATACAAGATTTAACCAAGATGCCTTATGCACACTGTGTTCTGAACAAGCAATGCAATTGATTGCGGATCCCTATACGTCGTTCTTTTTACATGCATATACTTACAAAAGTAACTGTTATGGTTTTGTAATTAAAAGTAATACTAGTGTTTAAAAATTGTAAAAGTGTCTAAAAATTTTAAATCAACGTATAAAATAATATTAGACCATTATTTTAGAAGCCAGTGTTAAGCTCTTTTTGTAGGCCATCCAGGGTTGATGGAATCTTAAGGTCATTATTTACAAGATTTTGAACATAATTCATGCATCATACAGCATAGTAAATAGTTTAAATTCACTAAAGATTGGAAATGACAAATAAAAGTGATAGTTTATAAAATCTCCCGAGCACTAAAGCGAGCTATAAAAAAATTGTATAAGTACTCTCAAACTAGTACAATACCAGGATAACTATAAAATGCGTGTGATTTTAATAAATAAATCATCGAAATATAGTAAAGATTATTCTTTCAGGATTAAAATACGATTTGAATAGGGAAACTTAAAGAATAAGTTCGATCCTAAGCTATAGTTATGCCCATTTTCACGTTCACTAAGTGACACTTAAACGAATCCCTAAATAAAAGTTCAGTGTTGGATTATCAACTCTCAGCGCTGAGCCTAGCGTTGAAAATCCAACAGTGCACCTTTATTTAGGGATTTATTACGTGTCACTTAGTGAAGGTGAAAACGGCCATTAGAGTATCTTCGGGCCCTTAGATCGAGATGCTTCCATTATTTAAATGTATTATCTTAAAGACAGACAAGACGTTTATTATAAATCTATACATAAAAATAACGAGGAAGTGAATAAAAAGAAAATCGCACCAATAAAATAAATAGCTCGTTAATAAATACTATGATTATGATATGAATACTATTCTATTACGACGTATGTATCGAGTATTCAGTCGCGCAATCATTTATGCAATGTACTACTTACTGGGGGCCTACCACCACCTCTAAAGGGCTTAGTGTGGGAAAGAGGTTCTACAGGACGTATAGCTCCATCTCTTTCCCCCACTGACTGCTTTAAAGGTGGTAGGCCTCCAGTTACCGATTTATCTAAACTCGGAAGTCTCATTTCACGAACGCACGTCAACCTGTCAATCATTCCAATTTGTATCTTATAACAAGGACATAAGAGAGTGAATGACTGTGGGTTTTCATTAAAATTCACGCCACCAGTTGGCGCCACTTTGACAAGAGGTGTTCCATTTCGACAATGATATAAGTCTTAATCCCATGAGAATAACGGACTAAAAAGTATCCTGTCCTACCCAACTTGCACATGGGTGGGTACACTTTCACGTTAAAATGGTTACCAAACAAACTCATTTATAATATTATAGTTGGGATGATGTCATTCATTTCATTTATTAGTTTATCATTCAATCACGACTTAAGAAATACAATGTCGCGCATAGGCTTGTGACCGCCCGTATTTTTCTGAATTTTTTTAATATTTTTCTTATTATTCAATTTTCTGTTTTTGCGAACCGTTTGACAAATCTCCGATGTTATTGGCTCGATTTGGATTCAGCTTATTATTTCTAAAATCTTAGGAGTTATTTTATCGGATTAACTAAGATTTCTTATTAAAATTGGTCGACTATGAAAACAAAACGGAGGAAGACGTTTTTCTAAAAAAAAAAAAAAAACAGTATTTATTTAAAAACACAACTGTAAGTTCATAAAATGAAAGAGGGATATTAAAAATTAAAAATAAATTATGATAGACCCCCCTTTTGAAGGTAACTTTCGATAATTTGTCATGAATATTCAGAAAAATACGAGCAGTCACATGCCCATGGGCGGCATTATAAAGGCAGTTTGACACTTTTGACAGGTGCCTGGGTCTCACGTCTCAGTGCTGCCACCTAGTGAACGTCAATTCAGAAAACCCTAATTAGGCATCAAGACCATGTTTCATAAATTGTGCCTCTACTTGAAAAATGTTGCGTCATATCTGTAATTTACTTTTATAAATGAGTAAATGGTATATAATAGTTCTGTTTATTTACTTGTCTATACCAAATCCTATTAGAATCATAGAGGCAGCAGGGCATGTGACCCTGGTGTAAAATATTTTGAAAGATACCCTTATACGTCATTTTGGTAATGTTTGATCGCGATGTCGTAGACTATTGGTTCGGAATTTTACAGTAGGAAAACAAATATAAAAGATAAAGAACATTCAAATCTATTACGAAACCTTAATTTTTATTCAATCTTTTACATAATTTTTATCCATAATACGAATGATTTTCTGGAAAAATTAATGCGTTATGTGCTATATATTATATAATCTTCCTGATCAAGTCTCCATTCAAAATAAGATCGCGGTTCGCAATCGCGCGACTGCATAATCGCTTGGATCAAACCTCAAAATATAGCGAAGCAAATTATGTACACCATCTAGTACTATACACCTCGCTTTTTAAATAAGAGGCCAAATCCTTCGTCGACTTGGCTTTCCGAATTAAACTTTATTTTAAATTAAATAAGAAAACTTTTATGGAAGACTAATTTTATAATACGTAAAAAAATATTTTGATCTTCTTAGTGACGACCTGGCGGTGTGGTACTATCGTGGACACGCATATCTGAACACCGTAAGGACTTTTCCTGCTGGCAGCGCTCGGCCGCTATAGAAGCGCTTACCTACGAACAAAAAGGGTCGTGTGCACGGGATTTTGTTTTCAAAGTGGTTAGATATGCGTGACCACGATTGTACGAGTGAAATTGTAAGATATTTTAGTAATAAAATACATATTAAATATATATTCTATATTTAATGCTTGTCTAGAGTCTAAAAGCAGCACCATAGATGGCACCACTAGCAATAGTGTTGAAATAGTGCCAAGTCGACGCCATCTCACATAATACTTAAACATTCTGTCCCATCACATACAAATAATATATTTATATATTATAATAAATATTCGCAACTACTTATAATATAATACAATACACATAAAGTATTGCTTCTGATAAGCTGTCTAAGGCAAACTTGAAGCCGCAAATACACACTGTAACTTGCACAATAGTATGCAAGTAGGTTGCATGCATTGAGCCATAACAGCTTCTGGTTGGTGATAGTCAAAATGGCATGCAAACTGCTCGGCATGAATATGCTGGTGCCAGTTACAGTCTTGTGTATTACGTGCTTGAGAGGCAGCCGAGAGTATACCTTAGCGTAGCACGGACTTCTAACATCGTAATCCAGCCTTGTAAAAAGTATCAACATCTTCATTTCTGACACACTCATTTCTGAAATAACCAAAAAACTATCTACAGGCTGCCAAAGTCAGGTCAAGCAGTTCCATTGATAGTTGTTAATTCAGTCAGCCAACTCACACGAGTTTGGTCTGATAACGAAGTCCGTGCATAGCAACAGACGAAGCCGACAGAGTTCCATGATCTTAGCAATTGTCATATTTATCATACGCCACATATTATTCGGTCAAAAACTATTAAAACACTGAGGTTAAAAATAAAATCATTTTTTTTAACGTATATTTATATATATAATTTTGTTGGTATTATATAATATATTTAAGTTGCAAGATTGCTCGGCTATCGAGAAAAAACCATAAGCTTTCAAACAACCTTTAAACATGCAACATATTATAATAAACATGACAATACTAAATTATTAATTCCTACAGCTGCAAAGTTTATTTAGTCTTATAGTAAAATATATGAATAATCAAGATAATTTGAACCTGCTTTCTATATTAAAAGCGACACAAGTGCATTATTACGACAGCATCACGCATTCAGCTTAATAGCGTATTAGACGGGTGAAGACGGAAGGATTCAGCAAGTGTGCAGGATCACAAGTTTACACCCGAGCGTTTATAAAACACGTCGATGTTAAGAAAGGGACAGTCACACGCGAGGGACAGAGACAACGACAAAGATGTCATTGTTCTAAAAGTAGATGTGTTGTGTACAATACGCGACCGTTAGCCGCTTATTGTAATGTTCTAGTTATGGCTAGAACATTACAATACGCGGTAAGTATTGCTCATGCAATTTGATTCAAGTTTAATTGTTTAATAATTATTTGGATGTGCTAAAATATAACAATAATTTCCATTGAATACATCTGATATAATATAATATTTTGATCTACATGAACTTGGCCACCTTTAATCCTACACACATAAATCAGATTCGCGCGGGAGATTAGAATACAAATTGGAACACAGCTTTCTGTCAAATGTGTAACTATGACAGCAGTTTGACGGCGCACGTCATTTTGACAGCACGCGATAAAGCAACTCCATATACAGCTCTGTTACATACAATTTTAACACTACATTTATAAACGCTTGTTTAATAAAATAAAGGAAAAAAGTAACACTTGACTTTTTAACACATTTGCACATTGTGATGATTTTTATTTATAAAATACGCAGAAGCCATCTATCAAATTTAAGGCTGATTTTTCCAACGTCCGATATTTTTTACCTTTGAATAAACTTGAGTTTGTAAAAACTCAAAATTATTCTTCGGATAAAGATATCTGGCGATGGAAAAATCAGCCCTTTACTAGAAATTAGAAAGTATGTGATTCTACTGCCACATTGATCAATACGAGGCAAACATGTTACATAATCTTAAAAAAAAAACGTATTTACAATAACATGCTCAAAAGTCAATAAATTGGTTCAATAAACACAAAGTTAAACATCGTTTATAAATGTTTCTATCTATACCTACGGGTACTTAGTTATATAACTATACAATAAAAAAATATCTCCATGTACCTAACACATTTGGCATATCTAGCACACTGTTTATACCCATTTATTGGGTCATAATATATACTCGATTTATATTCATTTTACCAACAATATAAACAAAACGAATCTAACTAAAATCTCGAGAATTTAACTACGTTTGCTTTTCATAAGTCTTTACTGTTTAAATTCTTGGCAAAGTGAAAAATAAATGTGCACAAGGTATTTTGTGACCGAGTCTGCCACCGAGCCCAGTAAGGTACCTGACCTTAGTTAATATGAATATACAAGTGTCAATTATTCGCGAAGAAACCACTGTCGGTCAATCAAACATAAATACTCCTCGAAAAAGGAGGAAAGTAAAGATAGGCTGTATATATTTTTTTCTTAAAACATTTTCTCCGAAACTAGAGAAAAATTTAAAGAATACAATTATTATTTAAACATAATAATAGAAAAATTATTCTCTGATTTATTTTCCTACATGCACAGTCTTGGTATGATTGAGAAGCTTTTTCATTTTGTTTTATATTTAATTAACCAACATAGCCCCCTAGAAACGGTACGTAGAGTCAGCAACCGCGCCCATTTTGCCGACGGTAAAAAAAAAGTTAAACTTAAGCTAAAGCATATTGGTACTAAAAATAACGTGATTATTTTGTCCCTAAAAATAGCAGCAATGTCCAGTCACAACATTTTTTTGTTCTAATTAAAATAATAAACTAACGGTTTTTTCCATGATTGATACGTCATTTGTCAAAGATATAAATAAAAAAGGAAGTTTTATACACTCACACACATTTGATAGGGTACTCCAAGCGCTCCAAAATTTGTATGGTGAGCAAAATAAAACCATAGCTAAATAATTCTGTTTTGTTTTTCTTCACATGCTTCACAAAATTTTGAAGCGCTTGGCAAGTACCTATTTAATATTTGTTTTTCTAATAATATATATTTTAATTCGTACCTATGCAAATGATCGTAGCAAGGAATATCTGCTTACGAAACACGAAGTTACTATAGCCCGTCGTTCTCTTTCTAAAGTTATTTCTAAGAAACGCGCTTGGTGATCATCGGAATCAAAGACAGAAATTAAATTGTCGTTACCAAAAATACAGGGTTATTTGCCAAAGATACCAAACTGTATTTTAAAACAAATTAGGATTTGGGAGCTTTCATTGGCACCAAGATAATTATTATATTATTATACAAATCAAACAGTTATAAAAATTGCCTTATCTGACACACAAAGGCCATCGACACTGCACTGTCTATCTACTTGTTCCTTTACCTCATGAAACTTGTTCGAAAAAATGTAGTAACTTCGTGTTTCACAGCCAGACGATCGCAGTTAAATATAATGACGAGTTTACGCGGAGTGACACCGGGTTGGTCCGAAGCAGTCCCCTGGATCAGTAGTATTACTCCGCTGCACTGCTGCCCGCACTCCGTCTTCTGAGAACCATATTATTCCATTGTTAAAAACAAACTCTATCGGCTTTCTTACAAAACAAGGTTTATCTTCAAACCTAGAACCACTTTTTGTAATTCGAAATTTTTATTTCTACTAAAAGTATCATCCGGTTTCTGAATAAATTTGAGAACCTGCAGTTGTGAAATTGTATACTCCATTTGAATTAAGATTTGTCATTTAACTACATCTTTTTTACAGTCCGTTCAACCGATTTTGACTTCTATTGCGTTGGTGACATGACACATGGTTGCTGCAGTAAACAGTTGGTACTGTAACCACTTTTATGCTTTTATGTAAGCCATCCTTATGCCTACGGTACAGAACTCAGAATCGGTGTAACAGACTGTAAAAAAGCTTTGTTTAAATGTCTAATCTTATTTCAAATGGAGTACAGCATGATTGAAGTGATTCCTTCAATGTAGCCTTAGCCTACGAAATTCAAAATGTTTAACTGATTTGCAAAGACATTTTGAAATTCGCGGGCTTGCACCTTAGTAATGTTAAAGTAGAGTTTGAGAAGTACTCAAATTCAAATTATCAATTCAGGAACCAGGTGTAAATTATCAGTTTGTATTGAGAATAATTTTTCGACCACAGTAAGGCTGCCTGTCCACTTGAGCGGAGAGGAGAGGAGAGGAGCGGAGATGTGTCAATATTAAACAATAGCATCGCACCTCTGGAGCGGAGTTTAAATTCTATTGGTTAATATTAGCACATCTCCGCTCCTCTCCATTGGACAGGCAGCCTAAGGTTCTTAAAACAAATAGGGTCGATTTTTCAATCGTCAGATGAACTGAAGAATATACAACATGTAAAAAAACCCCTGTCCGATCCGTGAGCGTGTTGGTAGGTATCGTACTGAGAGTCTATTCATGTGGTAATTTTCAGGAAAACAAGAAAAAACTTCAATGTGTAATTGTACCCGGTTATTACATGGGCATGGGGTCTCAATTGGAACAAATTATAATTAGTCTTAAAAAAAGATCATAGATGGCAGCATAGGTAACAATTATGAAATTAACAGTCACTAAAAACCAATAAACGGAAGATTTTGGCTGAAGTAAGATTAGTAAAAATCAAAACTTCCTTGTTTAATGCTGATTTATCTATTGTAACTCATAAATCTCGTATTTTCAACAAAAAAAGATAAAACCTTTTTGTTTAGGGCTCTTTGCAATAGATGGCGTTTTACTCAATTTGTCATAACTGTAGTACATTTAGCCAGTCAATAGCCCGACTAGGGAGGTCTCATTTCTTTGTATGGGATTGGGTATCTGTACGTAGTATTATATTATCTGTGACATGGGGAATGGGCGGCCGTCGTTTAGCGAGTGTCTACAACTCATAACTTATAATTATAACTCCTGTTGAAAAGTAATTTTGTTACTTTTGTAACTTTTTATTTATTTTAAGTAATAATAAGAATGCTATTGCAATACCTATATGCCGGTTTCGTATCGGACAGGGTTTTTTTTTACATATTGTATATGGCGGTTTGCCATACTTACTGCACAAAAGCTGACGCCGCAATATTTACTTCTCACATAAACATTGTTTACTAAACAAGGTTTAGTTCAAGGTTTTCTTGTTAGTGTGGATGATAATGAATGTATGGCTATGGCTAACAAGCGTACGGCCCACCTGTTATTAAGAAGATGTCGTCTACGCCATGTGAGGGTAGCCGCCCCGGGAGCGATCCCGTTCTCACAATGCGTTCAAGGCCAGAAAGATGCCTGTAAGAATACCAACACCCGACCCCTTCAAGGACAGCAAGCGATAGACATAGGGAATAGGAATGTAGATTTTTTTTTTTCGTCCGTCAGGTTGATTATTAAAAAATATTAAACACGTATTTTTTATTTTTTTTCGTTGTCAAAAGATTACGGCAATACATTGAATAAGCAATGCGTTAAAATGTGGCATGACGTTGTTTCCCGGTAGATTTTGTGCTGACTTGTGGCATAGCGACCCCCAGTCCCCAACTTTAATGCGTTTTATCTGAATCATTTTTTATTAATATAATAAAGCAAAAAATACGTGACTAATATTTTTTTATTATCTGACTGATGGACTAAATAGCTTTTTTTCCCAGTCAACATCTCTATTGTTGGCAAGGCACAGACACTATGGAAGAGAAGACGATCGGCAGCGAGAAATTATTATGTGAATAAGTAATCTTTTGAGTAAAAATAATATGCAATTACACCTGTTGACTTTGACATCTCATTCAATTAAAGATCACTCTAGAGAGATTTGATCCTCATGATTGACCCTATCGTTAGGTGGCAAACACACGGGTGTTATTTCTACACTTTGGTGACGGTTGGCAAATTTTTTAATGCAAAGCCCACCTTAACTTTATAACATCACGTTATTTTACCGTGCATTGGTTAAAAAGTGCACTGTAGGATTTTCATCTCGCGCTAGGCCTAGCATTGAAAGTTAGTTCGCAGTATAAAAGCACCGGTGCCTACGAGAGCTAATACTAATTTTAACCTTTTGAGTTTCACAGCAGTGAAAAAATTAAACAATGTTTTCTTTGAGTAAAATTAGTTCTCATCAATATTTAGGTTACTTCCCCTCCACTGGCCGTCTTGTTTCCACACTGCCCTATTTATGGCCAATCGTACGGTTTGCAATAGATCTAGTACAAAACTGTAACTTGCCTCTATGTGAGTGCAATAATTATGTTTGTTGGAATTAGTAGCGAAGTGCTTAGGGTGCTATAATATTAGTTACGAGGGAAGATTATATTAATCAGCAGAAAGGCGAAAGTTAAAAAACAATGTGACTGTTTAGATGCATGCTCAGAATACAGAACTTACTGGAAGGCGAACGTGCATACAATTGAGAAGGACTCTTAAATACTTAATAATGGTATAATGCCTGAAGACGGGTGTCGTCACCGAGGCAGGCCGAAGAACGGCGTGACGTTTTCGACTCGTTCCTGACCGATTGGCCGGAGAGGGCGAAAGATAAAGAGAATGGGGCGACCTTGCCCAGCAGTGGAACAAAATTGATATGAAAGTCGCTTTTTGCGTCTGTCTGTGCGACCGCATAGTTCTTCTAAATTACGCAACTGATTTGGATACAGTATTCACCATCTTATACCCCAGTAGCGCACCTCCGCCGCGAAACCGCAATAGTTCAATTCAACTGGCTCGCTTCATGTTACGCTACTCGAGTTCCGCTGCTCGAATTTCGCGTAGCGGAACATGGCGCGAGCCAGTTGAATTGAACTACTGTGGTTTCGCTGCTACGGTTTCGCAGGGGAGGTGTGCAACTGGCGTTAGAGTATTTATTCCGGAAGGTTTATGTGTAGCTATAATAAATTAAATTTAACTGGCATATAATCAAGAAATCTCCATAATAATTTATAATCGTAGGCGCCCCCAGGTTTTTCTCATTCTAAAGGTGCAGTATTAGTAGTGGCGATTAATATTATTTGTATCTTCCTTGTACGTACCTATCGGCCAACAACATAGCTCTGTGCGCCTCGCGCTGCGCCGTCACCTGCACTAGCTCTGCCACCGTCGCAGCCTGCTGCTCCGCTGTAATATTGTACGTAACACGTCATGATCATACGCGAACCATCGTATACAATAATTATAATGGTGGCACTTGGCGTATTTGCACTGCATCCGGTTAGACTGGAAGCTGACCATAACGTATTTGAGAATATTTTATATTAAGTATACGCCAAGTGGCTACGCGAGTGCCAGCATAATACGCTTATAAGAACATACAGCGTTTATTTGCTGGCGTGCACAATGAGACTGACAAAATGCAATTTTTTGGGATTTCTCTGTGGTCGGGGAATAATAGCTGAAAACTGCTCCCGTGTTAGCACAGTTTTAGAAATAAAAACTCCGTTTTCCCCGGGACAAGCTAACGGCTTAGCGAGAAACGGGCGTTGGTGAGCCTACGATACACAACATGAAGCAAATGTTAAATGAGTGGGTTTTAAAACAAATAATGTATAGCGTTATGAGGTCATGAAAAAATCTAGATATTTCTTTTATAAAACCTAAGGTAAAATTCGATAAAATAAATTATAGTGCTTTGAACATTTCATTTAATTTATATACTCGTCGTTTGGCTAAAAGCCCTAAACCCATATCACTTACGACTGCGCTTAAAGCCGCGCCATCTAGCGGCTATTCACTGAACTTGCAAGTCAATTTACCAGATAGGGGTCGTGTCAATCGCCGCTCAAGTCTCGAAAGGCGACGGGCAATGGGTTCGGGCTGGTCTTCCTCTTCCCTTGCCCTCCGCATGGCCACAAGCCTGGCCCACCTCTCTTCGAACCACAGCTGCATGGCATCGCGACGCTCCATGTCCGCGGCGCTGCCCGGTCCGTGATCTGTTGTTAGTGCTTAGTAAGATGATCGTGTGGATGTTATGTGGATGTTAACACGACACAGTGGACATACAGGGTGTAAAAAGACTCCTCACCTATCCGTTATCTACGCATTCTGTAAATTATATTTCATCGAGCAAAAGTGATTGCTGGGACACGGCTTGTATTTTTGTTGTATCGCATGTTAAACACTGTGACATATTATCAACACAATGTGCATGCAAAGGTATATGAGTTGCGGGGGTATTTAAAGTTAAGTTATAACATTTAAAACTAACTTTGACCTCCAATATCTCCGTAAATCGAAGGTTATGGACCAATACAAAAAAAAATATCACGATGACGGGGAGTATAAATGACTCTAAGTTGCGTTAAGCATCTTTGTACACCCGTTATATTATGGGCCTGTTGCACCACCTTCGGTTTAGTTCCCGTTAAATTATACTGGCGAGTAGTGATTATTCGGACAATGTGAAACTGGCCCCAAGACGTACACTTTCAATGAGAGTGTTACATTGATGTACTGAATAGCTCTTTGAAGTAGAATGAAGTATGTGACTAGACAACACAAAAGCTAATGTTGTATGCTTGTTGAGTTGACACACGATAGCTAAGCAGTGCACATTTTTATTAATTCTGGTTATGCTCTAGACAGCTAATTAGTCACGACTTAACAAAACAATTTAGTTATTCTCCATTCACGTTAGGAAGGGTCCGACGGCACACGTAAAATTTTCCTTCATAGAACCATATTTTATTTAAATATAAAGCCGTGTTCACACCAAGCGCTAAGGGCTGATTTCACCAAAAAAACTGAAAGCGACCAGCATTTACAAAACGCGTTCAAGAGCTGTCAGTGTCAAAATTGTTATGTATGTACGCTGACCACAGCTCTTGAACGCGTTTTGTAAATGCTGGTCGTTTTCAGTTTTTTTGAACGCAATGGTGATATCCGCACTAAGTCGGCTGCCGAATGTAAAATATATGAAGAACAAAGGACAGCCAGCTAACAGCTGAAGTTTGTTTTTTTTTATACATTTTGTACTGGACGCTCGCAGCTGACGGTCTATACGCTTTGATGAAGTGGTAAAGTCATTTGACATTATGTGTCGTACAACCCGTCCCTGCGTGTATAGAAGTAGGCGTCGTAGACAAAAAATTTGCATCGGGAAAATGGGGTCATCAAAATAATAAAGTTCCCCAGTACTAACCTGGCCTCGGTCTTTGTCGCGGCTCGCGGTAGGGGGAGGGTGGCGTGGGTGGCGTGTACCTTCGTGGAGGCGGCGGCACGGGCGGAGGCTCCTGTAAGGCGCTCGTAGACTTGTGAGCGCCTGTCGTCTGCGACTCCTGGTAAAAACACCTTTAGTCAGCTGTGGATTGAAGGGACCGAAACTATCAGTTATATACAAGTTTTTTTTCTATATATAGAAGGTACCATAATTATGTTTTGTGCTTGTAGTTAGGCTATGTACATTATATTGTGTTGTTACGCAACTGTCCCGACTCTAATAAGAATTGATGTTAATAGGCGCATTTAAGAAATGTGTTTGTCGGATTATTGAAATAGAAAGCTCGCAATTAATTAACAAAAAGTAAAATATTGCAGTTCATAGCAGCAACATATTATTAATTACAGATTCTAATATTTTTTACAAGGAAAGTTTCAAACAGGATAACTAAGTAAAAGATCTAGAATAACTTTCACTGCATTTCTAGTAAATATCGGGGATTTATAAGTATTGTTTAATAACGCACCTTCACAAGTCTACCAAACATCATGAGCTATTTGATTCTTATTCCTATGGAGTAAAGACCAAAATCGCTTACTGCATTTGTATAGGAAGTTTGTATAGAGTATGAAATGTAACCCCAAAGATGTTTGATTTCTTTGGAAGTATATTTCATTGGCATAGCGGCAGGCGCAGACGAGCCATTCCAACAAGCATTGCGACACTGTAGCTTAACATTAAAATGTAACTCTTGCTTATTACTTTTCAAGTATTATAAAAATCTGTTAAATTTAATACAATTTTAATATGAACAAATACTTATAACAAGAACTTTAAATTTTCTTTCACAAGCCAACTTTATTTAGTTCTTTTATTTATAACTGAATTACTCAAATTGTAAACTTGAAAGCAAAAGTAACGAGGTTACGCAGAAAGAAGCGATATCATGCACATTCAGTAACATACAAAAATTTACAAAACCGCTATTTGCCTCTACACGAAATTGATCGCTTCGACAGTACAATATTCAGCTAAAAGTTGAAAACCTCCTACAAGTTTGTTCCTGGGTATAAAGAGGACTAAATCCTAGGCTAATCAGTAATTTTCATGAGGACCGGTAGTAATATTACTACTATTTCTGTTAATGCAAATTAAAAACAATTCCAATAATTAATCTACAATTAAGTTAAACTATCTAGGCAACTCGTTATCATTCAATTCGACGTCAACTAGACGAATAATTTAAAAACTTGATGATAATATGGATATTAAATTTCCGATCTGACTATGTGCTGTATATTGTACCACCGAGCTAGCATGTAGAGCGACAGATGAAGCGAAGACATTCACGTAAACAGACAGGTGCACAGAACGAATCGTTGACGTTGGATCAAAGTAATTCGTTTACTATGTATTATGTTTGAACGTAAACTAACTTCCCAAGTGATTAATCTGATTCTTGATAGAACACTTTTTTTTAGTTCTACTCTTTTTCATTTTTCAACCACTTTGTTCAAAGTTGCTTCCGTTTAAACATTATACTTAATGAATAGGACTCTCACACTACGACAACCATATCAATAAAAATTGTCATCATATGAAACTCCAAAAATCCCGAAAATGAATCAAACTAATCCCAATATTACTTAGACATAATAATCCTTGACACAAACCCTGACAGTCATGCATCAATTACATCCAGATCCAACGCCACACTTATAAGGGCGGGCGCACACTACACGATCAAGTGGTGTGACAGACGTACACGGCATGCGACTCACGAGTACGACACTGTACGGATATTTGCTTACGTGCAACGGCAGCTCCGGATCCGAGAATGACTGAAAATTCAACGTGTGTTAGTCTACTCAGGTGTCCGGCTACGACGGAATTTTGATAAATTAATTATGTGTGCCGGATTGAAGTTGAGCAAGAGTTTTGGATTTAGATGGTAGAATAAAGTAGAATTGAATAATGTCATAAAATTTTGTTTTGATAGGCCTTTAAAACTTTATCAATGGAAATCGTAGGAGTCTCCTTAAATACGAGTGAGAACCATATTTGACAGGCAGAAGATTGTGTATATCTCTGTGATATGGTTTCGAAGGCCACTGTGATGTGACTGTGTAATCACACACAGTCTAGTTTCAGTTGAAAGCAATGTAATGACAAAATTTGAAGGATTATTCGTTCATAATTAAATTATTATCCCATAGCTCACTTTAATCCGGCACGAAACAAACACAGTGCCCAAAACAAGTTATTTCCTCTTCCGTGTCGCATGTTATATTGCCAAATCGTGGACACCCTTACTAAACATGTTACGACCAACCCCGGATTGAATCACTACTTTATTTTTACAATATTCACATATTTGTGAGATGACATGGTTTTGTAGATGATGTGAATTGATTTGATGATATTTGAGCACAATTACGACTTTTTGTTGTACAGTAGGAATATAATATATGTGTATTCAACTTATTATGATTTATTTTGTAGCGTAAAGCAATTTGTCAAGAAATTACAATTTGTAATTTTAAAGATAACGAATTGATTAATTAAGAAAAGAATAGACTACAAATTATATTCCATAAAAAAAATCGGTATTCAAATAAACCAAAAAGTTTTATTAAAGACAACTAAAGAGGCTTTCACGTACAACTAAAAATCGTCGGTGTGGAGATGTTCTTAAGTTGAATACTATGGGACTACAATCAAATAGTCATACTTGTTTGATGTGGTGCTCAACAAGGCTAACATATTGTCCAAAATGCAATCTTTGCAATTCTCAGCCACGTACCATGAATTGGTGTACTGATAGCGGTTTTTGATTTTAAATAAAATGGTTCTGATGGATGATTATGATATGTGGAGTCGTAGCTTGATATTAACTTATTTAATAGATGCCGAATATTTTCAACACATTATTTGATCGTTAGATTGTTCGCTCACGAGATTATACTAAAATGGTACATCGCACTTATTCGGTACTTATTTCATGAGATTCCTACCAGTGGCCACGACTGATACCGACAAATAACATTCTGTTCACTATGCAATAACATAACGTTGAACGTACTATTGTACTGAGTGCCTACCTTGGCTCTAGGTCCCAGCCTTCGGTTCAGGTAACTAGAAATGCTTTTCATGATGCTCTTGCTTCGACTCTCCCGAGCGAGCTCAGGGTCTGAGAAGGAAGGCTTCACGGGGAGAGGCATGAGGGGGAGGATGGGGCGCGGGGGTGGCGGCGGCTCCGGAAGCCACACAGGGGGTGGCTCCGGAAGCCACGCCGGAGGCGGCTCCGCAAGCCACGGCGGGGGTGGGACCGGGGGCGGGATCGCGGCAAGCGATGCCCGCGTCCTCTTTGCTGGCTTCGACTTCCGGCCGGCTTTCGGTGCGCTGCCCAACCTCTCGAGGACAAGTCTCCTCACAACCTCGGTCTGTTCCTCTCGTTCTCGCTTTATTTCTTGTACTTTGTCGGTGGTGTCGCGCGCGGGACTCGGACTGACTGGGGAGAGGGAGCCTGAACTTAGGTTGATGGATACGGAAAGCTCGAAGCTTCTCGTGGGCGAGTCCGTGCTGCGTGACGTGGAGCGGTGGAAGGTGTCGCTGGCGGAGCGGCACACGGCGGGCGAGTACAGGCGCATGGGGCACGGGCCGCTGAACGGGCTCGGCGGAGGGTACTTCACTCTAGGCGTGTCAGGTACTAGTGGCGGCGAAATCTCAGAACTTTCATTCTCAACCATTTTATCTTTCTCCAATGGCGGCGAAATTTCTGATAGACTTAAAGTTTCTATTTTATTCTCTATCTTCGGCTCGGAATTCGCTTCTACTCGCACGATATCATTGTGTATATTATCACTTTTCTGAATGCTGGTCGTGTCAGACTTCAGTATGCTGTCTGTCTTCAATATGCTGTCCGTCTTCAGTATGCTGTCTGTCTTCAGTATGCTGTCAGTCTTCAGTATGCTGTCGGTTCTGAGGAAACTGTCACTTTTCTGTAAGCTGTCACTTTTGTGCAAACTGTCACTTTTCTGCAAACTACCACTCGTAGACTTATCACTAGCGTCGTTGTCAACTGACTTCAAAAGTTGAGGCGACTTCAAATCTAAAGGTTCCGTATCAGCGTCTATGTCTTCTATTTCATCCAAGTCGATAGGGCACAAGTTCTGTCGGTAGCTGTTTTCTTGGCTGGCCGGCTTGAAAACTGTTTCGGAGAAACTCCGCTCGATGAAGTTCATGGAGCGGTCGTTTCCGGGCGAGTAGGGGTCGTAGTCATTGTCTACGAGCTCCATGTACCCTTCGTTTCTGGGCGTGACGGGGGTCTCTAGTGACGGGTCCTGGTCCCCTTCGTCAGCGAACTCAAAGTGCTCCAGTGCGTTAGAGTAGACGACTGTGTCAAGGGGGCTGGTTCTGCCGCACACATGCGACGCGACGGCGGCTATGTTCTTGGCGTCGTGTACTAGTTTGGGCCCACTGAGCGTGCGCGGGTTCTTGCGTCGCTTCCTGTCGTCCTTGTCGTCGAGGCCGCAGTCGTCGAGCACGGCGCTCTCGGCCGCCCAATCCGACAGCTCGGTCTCGGTGAGCGCGAGCGTGGTGGCATCACGGCCTGACTCTGACGACTCCGAATCCGCACCGGCCACTACAGTGGTGCCGGTCGCGGTGCCCGACGCCTTCTCGTCTTCCGTGCTGTTGATCAGCATGAGACTGTCCAACTGAATCAGTTCCCCTCCCTCGTCGTGCACCTCGAGGCGAGGTACTGACTGGTTGGGCGCAGTTTCAGTATGGGACGAGTCGTCTTCAGACAGCGAGTCTGACTCTAGGTCCGGTTCCTTTTCATCTTTAGCTGGTTCCGAACTCCAGTCTTTGATGAGAGGAGAGTCTACTTTGGTGAGCAAGTCGACCGGCGCGTCGGCGACAAGGTTTTTTATGATGTCGGGCATCGGCTGAGCTTTCTTGTCTTCGGTGGACAGTTGGAAGGTGACGACAGGTTTCTGTGGCTGCGGTTGCTGCGTAGGCACGGGGGCGGGGTGTAGCATCTTTTGGAACTCTGTAATAGTAGATCTGAAGGCTTCGAACTTGGTGTCTATTTGGGAGGTGGAGTCCGACTTCCTGACTGCGGGGGGTGAGGGTTCACCGAGCAGGTATCGTCGCTTAAGTTCGAGTGCGCGTTTGGTGGCGAGCCCACCGGCAGAGCGCGTGCGGCTGAGCGGGTACTCGTGCGGGGGCGCGATTGGAGCAGGGGGCGCCGCGTGTGGGGGCGCAGGGGGCGTGGCCTCCGTCACGAGGATGGACGGCGGGGCGGGCGCGGGCGCGGCCTCCTCACGCGCGAACTCGCTGTCAGTGGACACCTCTGTGGCGGACGACACCTCGTCGCTGGACTCGCTCTCCTCCTCAGATTCCACCTGTGTTGAAGCTCATTATAGTACAAACTCTGCAAGGTGTCGGAACCTTGTTAGCGCGTTACAAGCGAGCGCCCGGGATGCGTAGAAAGGTGCACAAACAAACCACACTAACTTACCGTCGGTGATGGCGGTATCACGTCGCGGAACTACGTCACAGAGGACTATACATAAATGTATATACAATGTATGTGTACCGTTGGAATGTACGTGACACTTAGTGTTCGTTATTCTCGTGACTGTTTGTAGATCAAATGTGAGTACAGCTTACAACAACAGCGGAGCGGAAGTGAGCCACGCTGACGGCAACACAGTACTGTACGGTATAATTAAACAGTACCTTAGTATGTTTAGAGCGCAAAAAAGATTATTATTTTATAGTTTAATGTCGATTTGAAATATTCAAGGAAACGAACGTAAAACTTTTAGTTACTAAAGCTGTAACATAAAAAAACTTAAATGAACATACAGATCGTACAATTAATATTAAGAACGTTTAATCGACTTAATACTAAATGTCACATACTTTCCAAACGATACATGAATGAATGAAATCAAAAATAAGTATGAAAAAAAACTCAAAAACAACATACATTATTTACAATTATGATATAAATATTATATGTACATATAGTGCGCTATAATACATAACTATATATATGTTATATAAGCTAATACACACATAGAATATTATGGTTGAATATATAAATATAACGAATTAATATATTAATTTTACATAAACGTAACACATTTAAAAGCGCCATCGATTGAACGGACTTACTGTTTTATTTTGACCTTATCAAATACTAATATTTCTTCTATTGCTTTTGAAGAGCTTTATTCTGAGTGATCATAGGAAGATCAACCGTACAGCATCCTATTAGTATCCCGAACATTGCCGAATTGTCGCATACCATATTTGAATCAAGATACATAACCTGACACTGATATGCAAATTGAAAAAAACGTAACAAAATTTGAATTTCGCGGGCTACCTTGGCGCATGGCTCGAGTTATATCAAATGTTGAGATCACAGATTTTTTGTGAAAGCCAATTCATAGATCAAAATAGAACAGTAGGCCGTTGACGGAAGTTAGTGTGGACAAACTACACGCTTACCGCGCCTCTGCCGCCGCCCCTGTTATCTAGCGAATGATGATATGACGCATGCGCCTACTGACAATAACTACACCGAACATTAGGACTAATCTGAGCTGGACAACACGGCACGGTACTCGAACGTAACTTACGTTCGAGTAATTTCGCTCTATGGTAGCAAGTTACAGTATTCCGAAAGTGTCTGTTCTTAGCCGAAAAAGGACCATTCTTCGTATTTATCTCTAGTTTTATAGATTGAAGATAAATGTTTAAAAAATATCTATCAGAATTATGAACAAAACAGCTCATATAGCAGTGAAAGTACCTATTAAAATTATGTGAGTAGTTTTTCGGTTTTTATTACCGGAATATAAGTCTGCATAGTTTAAAGGTAAAATAAATATTTTTTAGACTGAAAGAGACTAACTGAAATCTTCTTGTTTCACAAAGGTCGTATTACATCTGACAACACGTCCATGCTTTGTAATAAGTGTCTGTATCATTTTCATACGTCAAGTACATCTTGAAATATCGAGCACATTCGTAATCTCCTGTACTAAAATACAGCTAGTCTACACATTAAACAAAGTATTGATTTCGGTATTATTTATTGATGACTGTTGTCTGCCCTCTCGGCCTACTGTGAACATTTGTATTGGCCTTTCTACCTAAACAAACATTAACATAATAAAAATATTAAATTCATTCACTGACAGACAACGCACAGTCTAAACTGCTGGGTCAAGAAAAATATAAAAAAATTAAATTTTGCACAATGGGTTCATTATAAGAGGACAAAGGATTTTTGAAAATTCATCCCCAGATAAGTTTAAATAGGAGACAAAAGTTTGTATGAAACTTCGTAATTTTTGTCTATGGAAATACTATTAGACACACGGTTTATTAGTGCAGAAAGGCCTTTTTTATGTTTGTATCCTAGCCGTAAATTTTACTAAAATGCAATGCATGTTTGCTGGTGGGGCGGCGGCGTTCGATACCGCACCTCCCTACGCGCCTAGCCGACTGCGCAGCGCGGTACCTCGCTGCTGTCGGTGGGCGCACGCGCAGGCGCCGGCACCTCTCGTCGCCGCGCCTCGCGCGCCTCGCGCATACGTGAGCACGACTCGGCGCCTGACGACTCGGCGCCTGGAAAGTACCAAGGATAAAATTAACTTGTGGTGATGTATATGCTGCTGAATGGGTCGCACACCTTGGGTGTAAGCTTGAAATTATTAGTCACGGATAGCCAAAGATTATGGTTTATTGAATAGTAACTAACGCGTTATGAATGTGGTGTGAATTAATGAGTACAATGGACTTTAAATGCTGATTATGTACTGTTGCATACTACAAGACCATATACAAGATGCAGATGGTCTTGTATAATTAAGTACCTGTAAATAGTTTGTTTAAATGTAATTCTGTTTGGACTATTTCATAATTGATAACGCTATATACCGTAGTATAGTTATATGAAAGCGGTTCATCTGTCGGAGTGCCCTAATTTTGATACGTCGACAAATTTTGACATAGCGCTCGCTCGGCTCGCTCGTAGTTGGTCACAGTTCTATATTATATTATAAGCCTGTGTTGTCCCACTGCAGGGCAAAGGCCTCCCTTCGTTCTAACCTAACCTATTTGGTCGGAGGGCCCTAATATTACTAGACACTACACTACACACACATACACACACACTCACACTATACTATTCATTGTTGTTTATGGCATAACGACTATTTTTACATTTTAGTTGAAATAATAATACCATGGAAAAATACACAGAACAAACAATATTTGTTAAAAAAATATTCTCCTGTTTGTTATTTTTTTTTTTTATTATATTATAATTCGTTGAATTGTGTTTCTGTGAAATTAAGTTTCATTCAAGTAAATAGTCGTTAAAACAATATTATTCGAAATAAAAATACAAGGACGAATATATTATATGAAACATTTGTTGCGAAACGAAAATCTATGAAATTTCTGCCTGCGAAACAAGGGGACACCACTATACACTCACCGTCATCCGAGTAGTCATCGTAACCGAAGGAGTCGTCGGAGAAGTACAACTCGTTGTGCGGGGCCCGCGGGGGTCGGGGGGCAGCCTCCTGGGGCCCAGGGGATGCGGCCGCCTCGACGTCACTGTCGGCAGCATCAGTGTACTCGTCCGAGCTAGATTCTTCCTCGTCACTGAAAGATGACACACGTAGATGATAAGCATACACACATAAACTCACGGCTTAGCCCATGGAAGTAGGCAGTCAATATATAAAATGTAGCTCAGTGTTCTGTGTGACACCCACGTGCTTTGGACAGCACGTAAGGCTACCTGTCCACCGGAGCGGAGAGGAGCGGAGATGTGTCAATATTAACCAATAGAATCAAAACTCCGCTCCAGAGGTGTGATTCTATTGGTTAATTTTGGCACATCTCCGCTCCTCTCCTCTCCTCTCCTCTCCTCTCCGGTCCAGTGGACAGGCAGCCTTATGCTGTCATTTCAGCGCCTGATCTTTGAATATTGACAACCAAGTTAATACGAAGCTAAAAATAAATCAAAGAAGAGTTTAATGTGACATAGACCAAAAGTGATCTTTGTTTTAGTAGATTTCTCCTGCATGGTTGGGTAAATTTGGTTTTTAGCGGTTTTGAGCAAAATTCGGCAGCGGGAAAGTTTCTTCTTGGAAAAATATTATAACACACATACATTATGTAAGAATACTGCACGTTATGTATGTTATACTGACCTCAGTCCACCGGCACACGAGGTCTCTGACGCGAGGAAGTTCCTGTCGGTCCACTCGTCTTCATCAATCTCTCTGGCGCCACTGTCCGACAGCTCCAAGCTGATGCGCTCGGGCGTTGGCGGCGGCGGCGCGCGCGCTTGAGCCAGCGCGGTCACGGCAGCCACCGCGTCGGGCACGCTCACGCCCGAGTGACGTAAGCACACCAGGCGACTGCCGTAGCGCTCCATTGTGTAGTTGCTATGATTAAATTATTTTTACACATTTATTAACACGCCTTTTGCCTAATATTAGTCGGTTCAAAGTTGACCTTTGTAGGTGACTAGTTAGGCACGTATTAAGCATAGGAATTTTCTTGGCGTCCAATACCCATAAGATATACATGAATGGAAAGATCTTTTCAAGGAGAACCTTTGCTACTCACAGACCTTTTGCCAACCGTTACTCAGGCTTAACGTTCCGTCCGGTCGACAAACTCTTAAAAACATTATCTTATCACATCTGGGAGGCCTATGTTTGCGAATGGACGTTTATAGGCTTAAAAGAAGATTATGTGTAAGGCACAGAAATAATTTAAGATAGTTAGAAATTATTAATTGACCAAATATCAGAATTTTTATAACAATTAATTGCTCATGTTGGGACCTTATAAGTATCGTGGTTGGAGAAGGAGAGTAAATGAAATTCGTGTGTACGAGATAAAGTCTATACAGATGACTATGAATATTAAGCACAATGATGCTTCTTATATTAGTTACACGCCACGGTACACAAGTTATTGCCACGGCGCGGCGCTGAGAAAACGACTGGCCGCTAAACTCTATGCGCGGGGAACATTGCATTTTGCACCGCTAGCATTACTGCTACCTGTAGTCCCTACAACTCACGTTTGAGCTCTGTAGCTTCTTACGTACTAAAAGAAGAGTTATATCGTCATAATAATAAATATTCTCCTTGAAGAGCGAGATACGAAAACAACATTTTGGAAGGGGCGGTAGAATCAATAATATATAATAACTATAATTTGTAAATTTTGACGTTCAAAAGTGCCTTCAAAGGCCTATTTGAAATAAATGCTTTGACTTTGACTTTGACTTTGAGAGGCAAGATTAGGCCAGTCTCCTTTGTAGTTGGTTTACCTAGTAAATAAATAAATTGCATAGTTAATAAAGTGACATTTAAAACAAAAACCTAATACAATTTGAGGGATTGAGATTTTTTCGTGAAATAACGATTGTAACTTTGAGAAAAATAGTGTCTCGTCATAATAGTATTAGATTAATAGAAAGGACCTATTTTATAATAGTCATTAGCACGTCCATATTATTGCGATCTGTTTGGTATTTTTGACCGAAATCATTGACACGTTTTCAGCGTTAGGGCGAATTTGTTTTGGCGCAGTGTGTTTGGGCACTTCGGTAGGAGTCACATGATCCTCCCTCGACCGCGGACACTGTGGATATAAGAGAAGAAGTGTGCTCACCCCGGTCGGAGCACGGTCTTGCAGACGGCGCAGCGGAAGCAGGCGCGGTGCAGGTGAAGTCCGTCGGCGGTGACGCCTTCTGCCGCGAACACCCGGGTCCCGCAGGCCGCGCACTGCATACCCGTGAACGCGGGACCGCGCCAGCTCTTCTTTGCCTGGATTACCAATGATATAATGAATAGAGGATAGCGGCATATTAACATTGGTAGGGTCGTTTTACGAAAACCATAAAGGTACCATATTCCGTACCCGACCGCAGGACGCAACTGCAGGCGACGTGTTGCCGCGACACGACTCAGTTCTATGAAATACCTTCCGTAGCTAGCGACACGTCGTTGGCAGCTACGGGCGACCGACAGGCGACACGTGCAGCCCGACCGCAAACCAGGGGGCCAAGTGTACTAATTTACAAACGTCACAATGGTCTCTCCATTGTGAGTTTTTGACAGATTTCGTATGACAAATCTGTCAAACACTAACAATGGAGAGACCGTTACGTTTTACTGTTTTTTTGTTTTTCGTTTGTTTTTGTTTTGAATACGGGCTGCTGCCGCCTGCCTGCAGTCGGGTTCGGAATCATGACTGCAGCCACATGACGACACGATGTGTCGCCACGATTTGACGCCGCGACACACAGACACAAAACGAACAGACGTCGTACAGACAGACAACACAGAGAACAAAATATACATACATCCTCCTTCGGTAGTTCTTTCGGCAGAATTTTCGATTGTTCGGCTTCGGGTTCTTTTTTCACGAATTTCGTCGCCAGGTTAGCAACCTAAACATAAGTATAAGTTTGAATTACACAGGTTTAAGTAATACGGAAATCAACTTAACGTATACTTTAATTTATGATGGCCATACACCATGCTGCCTGTCGTCAAATCGGCACGACGCTGCCGATTGGATCAAGTAGAACTGATCGTGTGTGGGCGTGAATTGGCATGACAGTTATACTTGATGGAACAATCGAATTTCAATTCTTTTGGCTTGATCAAGCCGATTGGACCATGTATGGCGGTCGTCGTCAGTTCAGTTGAGTCAAGATTTTTGTTTTCTTTATATTGATCTTATGTGGTGTATATGAACGAACTGCAGATTTGATCAAGCCTGCTGCGTCATGATTGGATGATAGGCAGCATGGTGTACGGCCATAAGTTGATATTTGTTTAAGTGGAAAAAAACATAATTTTAGTCATAAATTCGGATACAGAATATGATAGATAGTGAAAGATACGAACCTTCTTAGTGCCCTGGTCAGGTCTGCCAGAGTCCTTCAGTTTCTGGTCGAGCTTGTGCAAGGTCTCGTCGATTTCAACCCATTTCTCCTCGTTGCCTTCCCCCTCTTTTAATTTACGCTGACGACCCAAAAACTGAAAAAATAAACAGATTTGAACAGAATACCTTGACTACCATGCCGCTTATCCTATAATATTAATATGGTGATCCCATCGCGCATCGTCAGCCCATCATAAATGGCGTCATTAAGGCGTGCTATATTATTGTTCTGGTCGGCTTGCTTTTACACAGCCGGGCGACAAAATCGAATATATATTTTGCCGTCCCTTAGCACCCGTTAGAGTCAAAAACCGAACTATGTAAGATCAAATCGCCAGTGAAAGTCTACGAACTTTCTTAACATACCTATCATAAAACACCCTCAACCTGCCTAGCCTTTTGCTAACTATGTTGCAGTCTGCTTCCAGTCTAACCGGATGCAGCTGAACCCCAGTATTTTACATGGAGCGAGCGACTGCCTATCTGACCTCCACAGCCCAGTACCTAGGTAATAAATACTATACCCCTTGGTAAGGCTGCCTGTCCACCGGAGCGGAGAGGAGCGGAGATGTGTCAGTATTAACCAATAGAATCAAAAATCCGCTCCAGAGGTGCGATTCTATTGGTTAATTTTGGCACATCTGCGCTCCTCTCCTCTCCTCTCCGCCCCAGTGGACAGGCAGCCTAAGACTGGTTGTCAGACTTTCGAACTTCTGACGACTGTCAAAGATCCACGAATGACAGCCGGGACAAAAGGCTTAACATGCACTCATAAAACACCCTCTGGTATTACAGTGAACCACTATAATATTGAACGCAACAAACTTGAGAGTGACCTTGTAAAGGCCGCAGGAATCCGCTGGATGTGGGAAGCACAGAATCGGTCGAAGTGGCGGTGCTTGGGAGAGGCTTATGTCTAGCAGTGGACGTCTTTCGGCTGCTATGATGATGAAACTTGAGAGTTACCACAACCGCGTGATCTAAAATCTTTCAAAATGATAAAATAACGACATCTCACTCTCACCTGTTCTCTATCCCACTTCGGCACTCGTTCGGCAGTCTTCGGCTCGGGCCTGCCTAGTCGATTCTCCTGGATCTTGCGTTCTATCTCCTTCATATTCCAGTCATCTCTTTCTATCTTGCCGACGGATCTCATGAGGTCTTTAGGCTTGGAAGATGGTCGAGGGGTGACGTTCGAAGAGTTGGCGGTGGTGCCGCTAAGCTCGGCGGCAAGGCGGGCAACTCGGGCGCCTCCGCCAGCAGTTCGGCCGCCTCCTCCGACGATTCGACCCTCCTCCTATTGGTTACAGTTTTAGGCTGTAGTGTGATTTTTTGGTTTGAATGTTAGTGAGATGAAAGTAACGGTAACTGTTTCTTACAAATGTATTACGATTCACGAATCTAACTAATCAGTTATACGATTTTTATCTTTTTCCTGTTTTGTTTTAGACTTAATTGACAAAGGTCTTCTTGAATTGATAAAGACAAGCCTTTCTGAAAGTCATTTCAAATCTAGGCTCATAATATATTGTCGACTAATAAGATTAGTCTCTTTTACGATTTAAATTATTCAGGAATTCAGAATTCAGGGATTTGAAACAAATTAATTAATTAGTCTTACGACAACTCATTTCAGTTAGTTAAAACACAGTGTAAATTTAAAACACGAGTGGTACGTTAATATAACTCTTGGGATACTATTTCACTAGTACTTTGCCAGTTCTCGCGTCATTTACACCAGGAGTCTCTCAGCTCTCGAGAGACAATAAGGCGTAACTCAACTGAGTTACGCTCTTTTGTGTTTATACAACAAAAACTCAAGTACTGCAAATTTTTTTAAATTCAAATGCTAGTGTAATAGTACCCTGAACATGCACACACAATTTGCTAGAAGTCATTATTCTATGTCAGTATAAAAACGTTATTTTTGTAGTATTTTCATCTGCATCGATGTTTTGTTTGAAAACGTGCGTGTTATCTTTTTGACTGAAAAGTAGTCGAGAGCGATTGAGAGCGAATACCTATTAATAATAATAGTTTGTATTTTACGCAATAGTTCGACTATTTAGAAGTTTGGTTTTTCGTAACTTATACGTGTCGTAAGCCAAAAGGTTCACTCAAAATATTATTCTGTTGATGCTGTTTTTGCAAAAGCTGTTATCAAAATTGTATGCAAGAATTCTAAACAAAAGTTAACTTTCTTTTTTTTTCAAGAAATTTTATTAAAATATCTAGTAAGTACGGACACTTCAACAGTAGGCTCTCAACCGCTCAGACCGCAAAACACCAAAATCCCTTCAAACGGACCATTCCATGCGACACACAACGGCAATCGCCTCACATAGTGCTGCAGTTTCTTCTCCAGCTTCTTGACTCGCTCGTCGAAGTCGGGCGCACTGGCGCGGTACTGCTGCAGCCCGTAGTCGTTCTCCAAGTCAGCCGACGGCGCAAAGTCTAAACGAGGCTCCGCAGCCAACATCTGTAGACTCTTCTCAAATCTTTGCTTCATTATCTCTCTCGCGGCCTTTCGACGACCTGTTTTAGGTCTCTTGGACTCTGCAGTTCTCTTCTGCATCATATCTGACACTCTCTGCATCCTGAACGTCATCTCGTCGCTGTTCCGCCGCTGAGGAACTTCAGGTTGACGTTGTTTGCGCTCTTGGCCTAGTCCTTGGCCTTGCTTGATGAGTTCAACGACCTTTTGGCGACGCACTGCCATCTCGGGGTTGCCTATGGTTTCTCTCTTGGATCTGTCCGGACTGGGCGTGTCTCGTCGCTTGCCCTCAATGATCTCCGTCATGCGTTGCAAACGTAAAGCCATTTCGGGGTTTGTGATGGAGCCGGAGCGTACGGATCGTGACTCAGGGCTCGGAGTATGTCGACGTTTGTGACCCTCGAACAGCTGAGCGATGCGCTTAGTATTCGCTACTTCAGATGATCCTATCGAATTCGATCTTTTGTACGGAAGCTTCACTTCGGGACTCTGCGAGTGTCTTGAGTGCCTTTGACTGTCTACAACATCTGACAGCCGCCTGCCCTTCTGCGGTAAAGGACTCTCTGAAGACCGGATGTATTTCTTCCCACTTTCAATTGATGAAGACCTCGGATAAAGCAATTTCTTCGCACTTTCGGTGGACGGTGACCTGCTGAATGTTTTCTTAGGTTCCACTTTGACGACAGTGGCGTCTGTGTCGGCGGAATCGTCGAATATGTCCGAGAAGTCCGGAATTCTCATACTGTTGAGATCGAGGCCCTTGAGGCGGCGCGGAGGTTTCACAGGTTTGACGTTTTCTTCTTGGAAGAAATGAGCTAACTGCTGTGGTTCCTGAACCCTCGTCTTCGTGGAACCTTGGAGGAGATGTGCTAAGGACTGGCGAAGGACACGTGGGTCAGGTGACTCGTCCGGGTCGAGGAGAGCTAGTATCTGTTCCTGTAAGTCTTTCTGTTTGTCTGTCTGTGTATCGACGGCGGCGTCGTGGCCCTCGATGAGGCGCGCGAGCTGTGTGATGTCATTAAGGTCTAGTTTGCCGATCTTTTTGCGGATGTACTCGGCGGGGTCGGTACTTACTTGTGGACGCACAGAGCGGCGTTTCTTTCTGTAGCTCGAGTGGGATTTGTCGGCGTCGGCCGCGTCTGTAGAAGATTTAACACTTATTACAAAGTATTCCAATATTAAGCTCTTGATTTGCACCAAAAAAAGACTTAATTTAGATTGAATTGATTAAATCCAGATAATAACTAAGTTGCATTGCTAAATCGAAATCAAACAATAGGTAACTGGAACTATTTCAATACAACCTCAAGGTTGCATTGTGACAATATCGATAGTGAAGGCATGTCAAAGCCTTGTAAACTTTAAACACTAATATATCAAAAGGGTCATAGCAGACACGATATTTTTTGCGTTGTCGATTTAGTGACGGCATCAATGTTGTAAGAATAGCGTTTATCGCGAGTCTTTGAATCTGTCGCGGTAAACAATGAGCATCGAGCCGCGAACTATCGCGCTTCCGATAACATCGGGCTTCTGGAACGAAAATCAACGTGCCAAAGTTAAACGCATGTCAAGTGATCCGAAAGGTTGTTGACGAACCACAGCAGTTCACACGTTGTTAGCAAATTTTTGTGTTGATTTTCTTTCTAGAAACCCCGATCACCGGGAAACGAATCAAAATCTCCAACTAAGTACTAAAAGTATCGTGTCTGCTGTATCCCTAAAACTTACTTGAATATACAGAGACGGGGTGTTCAATGTTGCGAACGTGTTTCTCTTTCTGCATGCTCTGTTTGATCTAATAACATACATATTACATAACATTGTTTAAATTCAACTGGCTTCTTTACTATCCATAACCATGTGCCAATGTTTTATGTCTAAAGTGTTTTGGTTTTTTAACCATTTCTTGGTATTTGACCTACTGTTATTTGTACGCACTATGCAAGAAACTGAGAATGTAAGTTCAGTGTTTATAGTATTGTGTAAATATTTACAAAGTTAAGAAAATAAAATAAAAAATAATAGGAAAATATTTTATTTTGCAACTTCCCTTAGCCTAAGTAGTAAAATAAAAATTTATAATAAATATAATATGGCAGTAGGTGGCTCAGATAAATCATTGGAAGGAACAATAGCTTAATAGTTAAAGCGGACAGATCGTCTTGAGTTCGAATGCCATGGCAACTCACATCAAAATAAAGGAACAGTAATACAAGTAAATGGCAACCCTCGTTATTTGTTAGTTTTACAACTACCTAAAAGTACTACCTATTGATATGCGCGATTCTATTTCCACTTCATATTTTATCAAAGAAACGACGCATATTTGTAGGTACTTTCCACCAGTATAAGTCGCATTTCCAGTTGCAAGACTTGCAAAAATACTTTTACGAGAAACGTAGTACCGGGGCGTTAAATAGCACCCAGAGCCGGGCGTGGACTTTTAGAAAGAGACTGTCATATATGTATGAAAGACAGAGACAACGTTCTTCGAAGTCCAACTTTTTTGAAGTGAAAACTTCTTTAGCGGCGTTGGGCACTTTTTTGGGATGGGTAAAATATGTAACTCGCGTCAAGACACGTGACCTGATCGAAAATTCGTAAATTCGAAAATTCGTGAGGGAGAGTAGAAATGTTGTTGACAGCACACTCTGTTTTATTTTTTTGGAATTTTTGATGGAGCTAAAGCTTTCGTTCTTGTACTGACAGCAAGCCACATCAATTCCTGACATTTTCGTTAGCTGGCCTTACGTTGTATCAAAAAGTTAAAGCTTCGTTTTCACTCCTATCGGCAGTCTCCAAAGACTGCCCGATGTTTTTTTTTCACATATTCCTGTGATTACAAAAACAACAACAACATAACATCACGCCTGATTTACCAGAAGTGCTAGGCAGTGGTGTACTAATAAGTATAGTACACCCACATTTCGTCAGTTATGTGTCCCATGTATTCCACGGGCGAGCCCATTCAACCGGGCACAAATTCAGACTCCGGGCTGCCACTGAAAAATTTCCAGATGGAAAACCCAATAATCTGGAAATCGAACCCAGGACGTCATGATCAGCAGTAGCGTTAATTAATAGTGATTTTAATTCATTTATAATATAACGGCCACGTCTTACTACGTAGTTAACACTTGCTAAGGTCCCCGTTAGGAGAAGCTATAAACTTTGTAAGCAAAGAACTTCTACTAAGTTAATCAACTCAAAGGTGTACACGTGTAAAACAAAACTAACGAGCAATTTCACTTGGTCGGGTTATATTTTAGCGACATAAATCGCTGTCGTCTAATGTTTTGTGGTAGCGGAACTCGACGCGTTCCTGTACCACAAAACATTAGACGACAGTGATTTATATCGTTAACTAGCTGCCCGCCCCGGCTTCGCACGGGTAGCAGTAAGTACTTATCTACGGCGCACCTACCTATCTACCTACCCTGCCCTAACTACCTACCCTACACTGTCCGACCTACCTACCTACCCTGCCCTACCGGGATACCCTACCCTGACCGACCTGCCTACCTATCTACCCTACCTACCTATCTACCCTACCTACCTGTCTACTCTACCTACCTATCCACCCTACCTACCTACCTTCACCTATTATCCTATCTGCTTACCCTGCCCTACCCAATTACCCTACCCTGCCCGACCTACCTACCATGCCTTACCTCCCTACCCTACCCTGACCGACCTACCTACCTACCCCACCTACCTATCTACCCTACCTACCTACCTTCACCTATCTTCCTATCTACCTACCCTGCCCTACCTAATTACCCTACCCTGTCCGACCTACCTACCTACCCTGCCCTACCTACCCTACCCTGCCCGACCTACCTACCTATCTACTCTATCTACACCGGTAGACGCCTGACGGGAATAACAGACTGATCGAGTGGTAACTGATCAAAAAATTATTAAAGTACTAATATCGTAACTACGTACTAATATTGTAACGTTTTTAATGATAACTGATGGAATATTATGACATTTTTAATAATTTAATGTTTTCTGGAAATATTTGCACACCACATGTTATGGTAGAATGTAAATGGGCCACATTTTTTTATAATAAGATCATACTACTCTGTACACCTACATTTTGGCAAATAAAGTATTACTATTACTATTACTACTATTACTATCGCTACTAAAAAATAGGGGTTGGTGGTAGAAGGATGAACATTTGGGGTTGTATGTATTTTTTAATACCGAATCATAAAAATTTTTAATAATACAAAAATTTGACCAAAAAAAAAAAAAAAAAGGGGTACGAAAAATAGTTTACGTCCTATTCTCATACCTACCGAATATACACAAAAAATTTCATAAAAATCGGTCAAGCCGTTTCGGAGAAGTTTGGCAACAAACACGAGCGTGACACGAGAATTTTATATATTAGACTAGCTGCCCACCCCGGCTTCGCACGGGTAGCAGCAAGTACTTATCTACGGCGCACCTACCTACTCTGCCCGAACTACCTACCTACCTTCCTATCTACCTACCCTACCCGGCCCGACCTACCTACCTACCTACCCTGCTCTACCTACCTACGCTACACTGCCCGACCTACCTACCTACCTACCTACCCTGCTCTACCTACCTACCCTACACTGCCCGACCTACCTACCCTGCCCTACCTACCCTGCCCTACCTACCTACCTACCCTACACTGCCCGACCTACCTACCTACCTTGCCCTAACTACCTACCCTACACTGCCTGACCTACCTACCTACCCTGCCCTACCTCCCTACCCTACCCTGCCCGAACTACCTATCTACCCTACCTACCATCCTTCCTATCTACCTACCCTGCCCTATCTACCTACCCTACCTACCTACCTTCCCCTATCTTCTTTATCTACCTACCCTGCCCTACCTACCTACATACCTACATACCTACCTTACACCCTACCTTCACCTACCTATCCTAAGATCCCTCTCCTTACAATAACGAAAAAAGAATTAGTGAAATCGGTCCAGCCGTTCACGTAGGTGTTCAAATAGGGATTCATTTTAGGCCCTAAACTTTAGTGAGTGAGAGAGAGAAACCTTATTGAGAGAGAACTCTCATCCTTACTCTGTGCTGTTTACGGGATGAGAAGTGACACTGGTAGACGCCTGACGGGAATAACTGATCGAGTGGTAACTGATCAAATATCGACCGCCAAGAGTAGAAAATTATTAAAGTAGTAATATCCTATTAAAAAATAGGGGTTGGTGGTAGAAGGATGAAAATTTAGGGTTGTATGTATTTTTAATGCCAAATCATAAAAAAATTAGAATAAAAAAAATCGTCCAAAAAAAGAAAAAAAAAACTTAGGGTGGACCACCCTTATCACTTAGGGGTATGAAAAATAGTTTACATCCTATTCTCATACCTACCTAATATACACAAAAAAATTCATAGAAATCGGTCAAGCCATTTCGGAGGAGTTTGGCAACAAACACCGTGACACGAGAATTTTATATATTAGATTGATTGAATTTGGGATTATGTTGTTGATTGAACTGTCGATTCGTAACTTCGCAGAAGTTTTTTGTTTCAAATATTTATAGCTTCTCCTGACGGAGACTTTAGTTGTGATATTCACTCTGTAATTTCTCGCAGAAGTTAATTCTCATTGGAAATGCGACCCGAGGGGCAAATCCCGCATTTTTTTAAACATTCCCTAATGATACATTGATTGTCACTAACATGAGATAACGACAATATTATGAACGGGAATTCGCCTTCAGTTTGTGTGGTACTGCGTATACATCTGTCAGACAACTATTACCTGATCGAACACGTCGGTCTCGTGGATGACGTGCGGCACCTCTCCTTTGAAGGCGTTGTACACGCGCGTCAGGTAGGACCGCAGCTTCGTGTCGGGCACGTCGCGAAGAGTGCCGCCTGATGAGAATGGGACTATGCCTGGGGACAAATGGGTGGGTGTTAGCTTTGTTGGGCTCTGTAGCGAAAAAGGGATAAGCAGATAACATACGAGATTTTTTTTAGGGAAAATGTGCACTTCGCTGCTCGACTGGTAGCAGCAGCAGTTTCGTCAGTGGGCTTGTGTTTTATATAGAACTAGCTTTTGCCCGTGGCTTCACCCGCGTGGATGTCGGAAAATATACCACGGGAACGTACTACCGGTATTGCATACCTAATAGCCTTGGAAAAGGTCATTGACTCCTACCGTTCCGCCCGTGTAGCCGACAACGGTATTATTTTGTTACGCGTAATTTTGAATCTGTGATATCTTTTAAACTATTAATTTAAATGATATGATGTCAAGGCATATTAGAATCTAAACTAAATGCCTTTTTAAATCACATATTTAACTGGATTAGGATTAATATGATCCCGGTCAAAATAGCGTCGGAAATAACAATGAAATCTTTAACAAATTCTGAACAATAAAAATGGTTACGGTGGGTCATCCTTGAAAGATAGACTTATGCTATCGCGGACATTTTTTTGAACTTTTTAAGATCAACAATCTTGTAGAACATCATTTTTATGTATCTATTACGGATTACGCGGCGCACGCCAGTAAAGCTCCCAGTCGGCATGATTTTGTCCGATCATCATATTTCTGCCAATTAGTATAAAACTTTACAATGAAATGAAATTGTTTATTCTGTAAATAGGATATCGGAATCACTATTACACTTCATGTTAAAATAATATGAAAATTCGTTCGATAGTTTTTGAGTTTATCGCGTTCAGATAGACAGAAAGACGCGGCGGGGGATTAAAAAAAAAAAAATGTAACGTTGCTCTCACCGAACTCCTGTTGCAGTATGTGGTAGACGGCGCGAGGCACGGTGGCGGCTGGCAGAAGGTCGGGCCGGTAGCGGCGCAGCAGCTCCGTCAGAGCCGCTGGACTGGATGCTGCACGGATTCCCGGCTCGGACCACGCCACCCACGATACGAGGGCTTCTTCCGGCACCTCCGCTTCTGAAGAGGAACGGATTATTAGATAATGTATCATCATTTTCATCGTTAATTACTTTTTTACTCAGATGATAATTTGGCAGTTTGAAAACTTTATGCGGCCTACCCAAATGTGTTTTCATTATTATTGTTCGACGAGTCGTTGAGCTACTTAAGTTCTTAGTTGAGCTACAAGATTACTGACATATGCGTGCACTGGCTGACTGGACAGGTCTGCTCAAATCTGTGTGGTTCTTTATTCAAAAGACCATCTCAGATAGTCACTTTTTCTGGCATAACGGTCTTTCGTGCGAGTCTGCCAGTTTACTCCTACCTCTAGGCGCGTTAAAGAACTTCGTTCCAAAAACTGGCAGGTTCGTGGTTGTGTCAGCACGTGCGCGTCACAGCATTTGATGTCGTTATCTAAACTCTGCTGTCCTTTAACAGTTATTCTACCTCTGATATAACATCTCAGTAATTTCGTTGTCGTAGCTATAAATAATTGTACACAAAACTGAGAATCGGCGCTATGCGAATTCGCATTCGCATTTTTTGTATTCCGGATTCGTTCGATCTTTATGATGCGACGTCGCATCGCGGTTTTGTGAACAAGCCCTTAGGTTCATAACAGGTTGCTGTCAGAGGTCAAATAAATTTGAAGAAGGTCTGTAGTGAAGGTATAGTTCAACAACGATCTTTTGGCGCCGGAATGATTTTGACAGAAGGACGTCGTTAGTAACCATTTGGGAAAGTTCAAGATGGCGGCGTTAGTTAAGATTTTGCCACGCGCCAAAGATCCTTGGAGCGTTGTATGTTGTGTTATGTTAGTACTAACCCCTTCGCCTCTTCCTAGCCGTGGGCGCGGCATCTAGGGGCAACGGCTCGTCCGAGTCGTAGAACGAAGTCACTCGGTGCGGCGACACGGCGGTCCGGTTTAAGTTCGGATAACGGGTACCCGGGTCGAGAGTGTAGGCGCCGAAGTCGCGGTGAAGGTTCTCAGGAGTCGTTTGAGCTGAAACAATAATATTTGTTTGTTTTTAATTTTATTCTTAAAACGTAAATATAGCATCTCGCTTTTATTTTCCAAAGGACTAACCTATTGCACATGTTTATGAATATGATTACGATTAAGGTACACCCACGTTTCATCAAGACTGCGAACTGCTATCAATAAACCGAACCAGAACAAAGGAATCAAACCCAGGGCCCTACGTCCAGCAGCCACGCTTGCGACTACTAAGCCACTATACAACTGAAGTGGAAATATTTCCACGAACTTTTGGAGGGCACTGTACGTACATCTCTACAAGTCATGACATATCAGTAGTCACACCCTTTTCTCTTCCTCCATACCTCAATCAATCTGCCTAGCCTTTTCCCAAATATGTTAGGGTCGGCTTTCAGTCTGACCGGGTGAGGCTGAATACCAGTATTTTACATAGAGCGATAACCTATCCGACCTGCACAACCCCGTATCTAGGTAATACGATACCCCGATAAAATGACTGTCCAAAATCTACAAATGACAGGCGGGTCCAGCGGCATAACATGCTTTCCGAGGCACGGAGGGGCCTCGGTAAAAATGGTCATCCACAGACCAACCTCGACAAGCGTAGCTTAACCTGATCGATCGAGCGTGCGGCTGTTAGTACTTAGCCACGAGCCCCTCCCTCCAATCATGACCATGTCTATTATCCTGAATGCCCGCAATTGAAAAAAAAAACAATCTGGGCTTCAGAATCCAGACTGTGCACTTTGTTACCAGAGGTAAACAAACCAGCTTCCCCTAAAATTAAATCTGAATACCAATCAAATTCATGAAGCCCTTTCGGACAGACGAAAATTGCGCAGTAGTTTAATAAGACTTCTCGTCGAGGGGAAACTCACAAACAACGTAATGTACTCTTTGTGTTGAAGGTACATAACAAATCCCCCGCGGTACATAAGGGAGAGGGATGCATACGATCGTAAATACATAAACAAATTGAAACTGAAAGCCTGTTCACTGGTGCGCATTTACGTATGTAACTATAAGTGTATACAATAATTTGGCAATATCAAAGGTGGGGGCGGTGGGTGGTGGGGACCACCCTGCCACCCACCTTTGATGCCATCCCATCTGGTCCAATTAGCCACCCACCAGGTTACCGGAATGGTGCGTGGGGTGGGCGGGGTGATCGGGTGGGTGTCCGTTTGCTATATTAGCAGCTTATGTAATAGTCTGGCCATATCAACATACCTATCTACTTCCTAATTCTACATCGGGGAGTGTTGGATGGTCCATCAAAGGCGTACTCTTTTTGTTTTTGAGTTATTCGATATAGCAAAAAGCGGAAACCTTTTAATAAACGTTAAGGGGGATGCGCCAAGGTAGCCCGCGAAATTCAAATTTTCTTAGGTTTTTTGCAATTTGCAGGTCAGTGTCAGGTTGTATCTTGATTAAAATATGATTTGCGAGCGTAACCAATATGGGTTTACTTCCGTGCACTTCATACTCAAGCGTATGGCACTCGTGGGTTGCAGCTGAAAATCAGCGTCAGGTGGTACACTTTGTGTTGCCATCTGACAATATGCTGAGCTGAGGCCCTTTTGGCATTATAATCTCTGGTTTCTGTTTTAGTTATAAGGTGTATTTTTCTAATTTAATGCCAATAAACGCATTTTCTTTCTTTCTTTCTTTTACAGAATTATAATCATTACAATCAGCAATACAACTCCTTAGGTTAGCATAATCCCCAAATGTCGTGATTTCATGAAATAGTCATTCAAAGGGATTACATGAACTTATAGAGTTGTATTGATGATTTCTATGATTATAATTTTATAAATAAACATTTGATACGGTCGCAAATCATATTTATATTAACATACAACCTGATACTAACGAGCAAATTTCGCGGGCTACCGTGACGCTTTCACCTTAAGGGTGGACGTCGTCGTCGTGAATCATGTTTGTTTTGATTTTTTACGGGTGGGCAACACAAGTCTGATTTTCTTCTACTGCATCGCATTCAGACTACCTATTTTAAGACGAGAATTATCGTCGATGTTGATTTAACACCACTAGGGTAGCTAAGATTCAGACATTCAGATATTTAATTCGAATTCCCACTCAACAACTGTTAACTTTTTTGTCTATCTGTATTACCTAATCTGCAAATGAAAAGCGACTCCCTGTCCAGCTAGGGAGGCAACACAAAGGGTTAGTTTGATGCAGAATTAATTTAAAACCCTTGCAGCTGCTGCGTCATCTAGATTTTAATCCTAACATAATGGTGCCTACCGGCTCTTTGTGCAAACACCGCAATGAAACGCGAGACGTGTTTCGTTTCGCATAATAGCCCTTATGCTGCGGCCACATCTGCGTCTATCGTGACGAAGTTTCGCACAGTGATAAGATACACGCAGATGTAACCAATTATCATCGGTTATCATCGCGATAGTTCGGGCTGCGTAACACTTATCGCCCAGGTGGCAGTACATAATAAACGTGGCGAAGCCGCTAATGTGATCACCGCATTATGGCGATAACTTTTTTTAACAGCGAGCAAAACATACGAAGCTTCGTCACGTATTGCTTCGTCACGACAAACGCAGATACGGCCGCAACATTAGCGAAATTATTCGCTGTTGGAACCGGAATTTACAAAAACTGAGAACACGTCATATCCATTTGATTCGCTCGTTAAAAGGGTTAATTCAGACGGTACTATTTGCAACAGTGATCGAGATGAAAGAGTGATCGTTACAACGGCAGCGGGCCTGCATTCAATAATGATAGGAACTGGAATTGCAATTACGTATTTTAAATTCGCTAAAATCTGTATTGTTGTGATGTAATACATGAGAGTTGCTTTGTTTAGTGGTACACAAGAGACACACAAAGCGCTGGACATCTGCGTCGCCGCTTAGCGACTGATCTCCCTAGTAATAATTTGTATTACAATGCTATCCAGTTTTCGCAGCTGGACATAACGGCTGCACTAGAATTATTATTGAGTAGGAATTAACGGGTTTGCATTATGTAAGTAATGAATGACAGACTTTGCATTGCAAAGTGTGGAAACAGATTAAAATGCTATTTCTCGGTGTTATTTTGGAGTAGACAGGATTATACAAAACAAATTTTGTTTCAGGATGAAGACATAATCTACTAACTATTGACTTGATATTATTATAGAGAACAATTATTATTTTCATGAATACAGGATTTGACATCTTTGTGGTTGTTTAGGGGTAAGAGGAACAGGGTGTAAAGTTCACCCATCCACCATAGAAAAGGGAGGATCCTCCAACCAGACGGGTTGTTATGTCTGGCGGGCAACTGCCCATATGTTGATTTCGGATAGTCTTATCTATGTTATTCGCTCAGTAAACTCTAACTGCGAGATGTAGGAATTGTGTGACGTCATGTCTTTTTGTTTCGTAGTTTTTTTTTTTTTTCGTATGTGGCGGTCTAACCGCTACATCACTCCCCTCCGGAGACCGGAGGTCGATAGTGGGCTGAATCTTGGATCTTGCGATGCTTCACAGTGCCAGCTGTGGTTCCAGTGAGTCGGAACCGGGTGCCGCATAGTTCACGGTGAGTCGGAACTGTCTGCGGTGATTCACCAGTGAGTCGGGGTGGCGCTGCGTCGTCATCCAGTGAGTCGGATGTGGTACAGCGCCGGGTTTTTGGCTGACTGCTTGCGTCGACCAGGAGAGGGTAGAATAGGCTCTGCTTGTGAGACCGGCCGGAAGTGCAGGTGCTGTGCCAAGGTTGCTGATGAGGCTGAGGGTGATGACCAGGAATGCGCGTTCGCTGCATGCTGGTGGTCAGGATACCCGTTGAAGCCGTGGGTGCTGGCTGGCTGTGTGACTCGCCTCACGAAAGCTTGCGGAAGTGATGATGATGACATCACGCTGAAGTAGTTGCACGAAGGCTGCGTTGACGTTCATCACGTCGGGGTCACCAATTTAGGGGTAAGAGGAACAGGGTGTAAAGTTCACCCATCCACCATAGAAAAGGGAGGATCCTCCAACCAGACGGGTTGTTATGTCTGGCGGGCAACTGCCCATATGTTGATTTCGGATAGTCTTATCTATGTTATTCGCTCAGTAAACTCTAACTGCGAGATGTAGGAATTGTGTGACGTCATGTCTTTTTGTTTCGTAGTTTTTTTTTTTTTGTATGTGGCGGTCTAACCGCTACAGTTGAGTACTTCAAAGAGCATTAGATGTGAAAGTATGATTGTGAGTTGGCTTTGTTGAGAGAGGATTTCATTTGAAATGTTTTGTCGCTGAAATTTTCATAGATTAAACAAAGTAAAAGTCATGTGATGTTCGGTTTGAGTTCACCACATGTGATTTTAGTTTATTATATGGCCGCAAACTCACCTAACAGCCTGTAGATCGACTCTCTCTCCGCTATGACCTCAAGAGGGTGCGGCGCAGGGCTCTGCCCCCAGGCACGCACAGCCCAGGCGGCGTCGAGCGCGGACAGGAAGCCGCGCGCACAGCCCGAACCCGTCGGCCAGAAGGGCTCCAGCAGACTGTCTCCGACCAGCTGGCAGAGTAGGCGGCGTCCGTAGCGCTCGTATACCTGGGAAGTAGGGAAAATGTTCATAAACGAATTAAAAAGGGCATTGGAAAAGAGGTTTTTTGTGTGTGCTGTGTGCTGTGTGAGACCTTACATAGGCAAACTGTTTATTTCAATTAGGCACATGAAAGGCACTTTTGAAAGTCAACATTTACGAGAAAATGTAATTGTTTCTAGTTGCCCCTTTCTAGTAGTTTCGTAGGGAGAAAAAACTCCATATGTGGTCTCTTAATAGGTAGTTATTTATGCAACTGTTGTATAATAAGGGATATTAAAACACGAATGTATCACATGAGTGTTTTAATACCTAATTATGTACAGTTGCATACAAGACTTTATCTAAACCCATGGTATGAATCCTCTGTTAAAGGTTCTGAAACCATAGGGTGTTGTAAGAACTCTATTTAAATTCATTGAAAGTTTAATAGGGTATTTTACTCTATACGAGAAAAAATCTAAAAATATATTATTGAGATAGTTTAGGCAAAAAGCAGTCTGAAAACGTTAGTCTTAGTTCATAAAATAACAAACTAAATTTTTAAATTCAATTCAAAGGTTTCAGCTTTTTTAATCTGTTTCATAACACCAAATAGTATTCGCCATGTTATTACGTCATACGGCTATGTAAACTTAGAAGTGTCAACTGTCAACTATCAGTGTACCTCCAATCACTGCATTTGTTTACACAGCCAACTGACGTCATGACAACAGAGCAATATGGCGTCCACTGCGTTCAGCGTTTCCGTCAAATTACGCGCGAAATTTAAAAATGAAAATTTTAAATGCATTTTTATGACAATTTTCAAAATTCAATTGAGACACTTTTCAGAAATGGGTGTAATACCCTATTGCTGAGTATCTAATACAAACAAACTAAAATATGTATAGGATTATTTATTGTAATAATTATTTACATTTTGCATCGTACAATTATTGAAATACTCATTTTTGTAAATAACAAAGTAATAAAGAGTATTTTGTATATATGCTGATAATTATCAGACCTTTCACTCAAGTGTATGGTTCACTCGATTGAATGCTCATTATTTGCTTATTTCCATGTGCATACGACACCGACTACGTTACATAGAGAAACTAACGTTCTGCTTATTTTATTTTATTTTTCAATCATTTGGAGCGGGAGTGAAAGATGCCGAATACCGAAATCCAGAATTGTTGGATTACCTTTGATTAATTTTGTATGTTTTGTGTTGAAAACTTTTACGAAAAGACATATTTATTCATTAAAACAATTACTTATTATTAACCGCACAAAAAGAAAGAAAAGTAGAGTATTCGCCTCGGGGATAAAGGTGTCTTCGTCTTGGGCGAGCTTGAATCCGTCGTTCCACTAAGGGTTGTAGTCTTAAATTCGAACTAGAATGCTCTGTTTCCCTCGGGATTCATTATAGCGCCCGTAACATAAGACACTGCTTTCTCCCCATGGTGAATAATATACTATTAATGACTTACCATGCTAGCATTTTCCGCCGCGTACATGGAAGTGAAGTCAAAGAGCGCGACGTCGGGCTCCCCGTAGTGGTTGAGAGCGAAGTCCCGCAGCGGCAGGCGGCCGTCGGTGGAGAAACGCGCGGCTTCCTGAGCGTAACGCATTAGGGCGGCGCGGTCTACGTTCTCCACGCTCAGGAGGCGGGATACCTCATTGAAGTCCTGGGGAATAAGAGGTAGAATCATTATACACAAGTACTTACTCTTAAAACTTAAGTTAATGGGTATCAATATTAACTACAATGGCGGCACTGTATGTTAGCTTCAGACAGATAAATTTTAAGGAAATAGATGCCATACTACATTGTTGTACCGGCCGCAATTAAGAAAGAAAGAAAGAAAGAAATTAAATTTAATTAGCACAGACACAGACAAAGGCACACAACAAAACATATTGTACTACAACTAAAAGATATTAAAAAAAAAAAAACAAGTTAAAAGTGTAAAGTGCGTTGTAAGATTTGGCAGGAATGTTTGCCTCCCGGCTGCGCCAAAAAGGCCCAGTTCAGCAAAAATTTGAGTAATAATTTATCGAAAAGCTAGAATTTTTAAAAATCTTCAGTCCACGACGTGACGGTCAGAACTCGACTCAAAACTAGTTTTAAACAGACTGATACCAATGCTTGTTTTTTGTTCTGTAAAGCCGCGCTTTCACTACCCTGCCGAGCAAAAGGTTCGCTGTTCTGCCGCTATTCGCTCAAAACAGAAAACATACTAATTCACTACAAAACACACTAACATACTTGGTCAGTAATGATCGGTTGGAGTCTGCGAACGAATGCTCGCTCGTCGTGACGTCGTTATCACTGAGAGAATGAGTAAGCGAGCATTCGTTCGCAGACTCCAACCGATCATCACTGAACAAATATGTTCGCCGAACGCGAACGCCGGTTACCACTGGGCCACCACTGCTCTCACTGGGTCACCGCTGCTCTATCTCTCAGAACTAAGGTCTCTGTTAAACCTCGACTAATGAGACTCAATGTTAAGCCCACTTTAGCCAGCCGCTTTGCCCGTGTATCTCGAAATTATCCCACGAGTATACTACCGGGATATCCCATACCTTAAACAAATGTCATGGTCTACCTGTGTTTTAAATTTTATCAAACCCAGTTAATAGACAGTGAGTTACAGTACGACACAACTTAGATGTAGCATCGGCAAAATTCGTAAAACCGATCACCATCCGAACTGAGTGCGCCTTCAAATTCACCAATCTTTATTACTGTTTCAGGTGAAAATGATCTTTCGAAAACGCAATAACTTGTAAAGCCTTAAAGCCAAATACATTCGTAAAATTGAAATGAATGAATGAAAATTTTCAAATCTATGCTACATCTAAGTTGTGTCGTACTGTACTTTATTTAGTATTTCTAATATTAGTATACTTAGATTGTTTCGATGGGTCCCTTGAATTTCCGGTCTATACGTTTAAAGGACTCTTACATTGAGCAGCACGCCCTTATCCAGCAAGCTATGCTTCTTGGCCGTCATTACGAAGTAGTGCGTGTCGTCCTTGTAGTACACGATGTTCTCCAGATCGATGCCCGTCACCTCATACAGCTCCTTGAAGAATTTCTGGTTGAATATGAACGCGACGCCGCTTATTTCTGGCACCTGGCGACACAAAATAAACATATTGTATAATTAATGAAATTGAACATTATAGATAAATCTTCTCGATTGATTTACGTATAAAGAAAATAATTATTGTGGAAAATCTGAGTCTAGCGAGACACCCGTGTGTTCACGCCTGCAACTTTTTTAAGTTCATCAGCCACCAATCAGAGCAGCCATTCCCGTAATTTTTAAGAGCATTCGCATTCGAATCTCATTCGCAATCTGTCAAAAATACAATCTATTTACCAGCATTTTTGACAAGTTTGACAGATTGCGACTTGACTGTGAACGTTTTTTAAGGACGATGCGCCAAAGTAGTCCGCGAAATTCAAATTTTCTTGCGTTTTTTGCAATTTGCTGCTCAGTGTCAAGTTGTATCTTGATTAAAATATGATTTGCGACCGCAACAGATACGGAGCGCCAACGCGGTCGATGCGTATGATCGACATGGTAAAATGAAACTCGCACTAAGCCCTCTGGTTTGTATTAGGTCGCATTTTAAAGTTAGTGTTATCTTCGACCGGGCGTAAGATCAGCGAAAACACGTTTGCATTGCATTGTGTGCACACGACGAGACGTATTATCGGCTGGTGTGTCGTCACAGTAAGTGTATTGTACTCACCGAGGCCTCCTGCTCAGAGTGCCTGTTGATGAAGTTGGCGGTGATGGCCATTGCGAGCTTGCCGCGGAACTCCTTGCGCTTGAAGCCGTGCAGCGTGTTGCGCTTGCCGTCGGCTCCGAGGAGCGCGTCGAACTCGAACTGAGACACCACGTGATCGGAGGGAAGCACGCGCGCGCGCCAGCCTAGAGCTGAACACATAAATAGAGTTATTGATTTATTATACAACACAATACGACACATTATTATGTTAAAAAAAACTGTTCGCTACCTACGAAAGGGGCATATAGGTACTGCAATAACATTACCAAAAAGTATTTTAATATTTATTATTATTGAAAATAAAAAATTATTGCTATTTAAAATCCACATTTTTTTAACCAAAATTATCCCAAATCCATTAAAAATTTGCAAATTTTGAACAGGGGTCATAAGTTTGGGTCGTAAATGTTATAGACACCCACTAAACGACGGCCGCCCACGCCAAATGTAATAATCCGGTAAAATTCCCAACTGAAAAAAAAATGTGGGGAAGCCTTTTTTTTCTTTTTTCCTGAAAATTTTCACAGACTGGAATGTTTCCTGACTCTCAGAACGATACCTAGCAACATTCTCAAGGATCGGACAGGGTTTTTTTTACATGTTGTATACCTACCATCCCGTAGGTACAACAGAGAGCATTTGTCACAAGTAGAGATGGGAATTCACCCGGAAAAAACCCAAAACTGGGAAAATTCAAGGGAAAATTCCCGGGAAACTTCCCGATTGGGAAAATATTCGGGTTTTTTCAAATTTGGGTTAATGTAATAGTTAGATACACATACATTAAATAGTACACAGATTTTAAACTTTATTACTACTAGTTTGAGCTTGTCTAAGTTGAAATGACGCACTCCACTACCACATTTTACGTACACTAGCAAATTTAAAGTATGAATAAGTAGCTTTCGTCTGCAGCTTCGCCCGCGTGGAGGTTAGAAATTATCCCGCGGGAGCGTACTACCGGGATAAAAAGTATCCAGGTTATAAACTATCTGTGTGCTAAATTTCATTCAAATCCGTTCTGCCGTTTTTGCGTGATTGAGTAACAAACAAACAGCCAAACATACAAATTTATACAAACATATCAGCCGAAAGACGTCCACTGCTGGACATAGGCCTCCCCCAAGCACCGCCACTTCAACCGATTCTGTGCTTCCCGCATCCAGCTAATTCCTGCGGCCTTTAGTAGGTCATCGGTCCATCTTGTGGGAGGCCTTCCAACGCTACGTCTTCCGGTACGTGGTCGCCACTCCAGAACCTTTCGGCCCCATCGGCCATCTGTTCTGCGAGCAATATGTCCTGCCCATTGCCACTTAAGATTGGCAATTCTTCGGGCTATGTCGGTTACCTTGGTTCTCCTGCGAATCTCTTCATTTCTGATTCGATCACGTAGGGAAACTCCAAGCATAGCCCCTCCGTTGCTCTTTGGGTGACTTTTAGCCTTCTGATAAGGCCCATTGTGAGTGACCACGTGTCAGTGCCATAAGTCATCACTGGCAACACGCACTGGTCAAAGACTTCGTCTTGAGACACTGTGGTATGTGGGACGAGAAGATATTGCGTAGCTTCCCGAATGCTGCCCAGCCGAGTCAGATTCGACGATTGACCTCTTTCGCGAAGTTGGACCTACCTAGCTGGACAGTTTGTCCTAGGTAAACATGCTCGTCTACAACTTCGAGCGTAGCGTCTCCGATCTTTATGACAACGGGTGTTACATGGGCATTTGACATGACCTTTGTCTTGTCCATGAACCTCTGTCATTTATTACTCAGTGTAAGAAGTGGTAAAGCAAAAAAAAAATCTGCTGTTCCGCGAACATAAATGTAGGGAACAGCTGATATTTTTTCGTGATTTCAGCTTTGGTCCCATAGTGAAAATTGTTCATAATGATGAGTACAATGACCCCTTAAGAGATTTAGTGTAAACAAAAAATTGCGTTGTGTATAGAATAAAAAATTTTTATTATAGAGCTTATTTTTAGGTTAGTTATTTATGTAAAATGTAATGGTAAACTAAACTATCACTAAAATTCCATACTTTTGGCTATGAGAATCTTAAAGCTATTCTGAGAAAAAAAAATCTCAAAATTAAAAAAATATTTTGTCGCATCTATCAGTGGTACTTGTTTGCTCTACCACGTGATTTTTTTTTTAAGCCGTAGGCGCGCAGTCGGGGCAGCCTCGACGTGTTTTATATGAAATTTTTCACTTTTCGTATGGAAAATATGAAAAATTATTACCAACATGTTGGGATATAGGCGTTTAAGGGTTTCCTAAAGGGAGTCGAAAATTTCATTATTTTTGCGATAGGACGCACCATTATCAAGATATAAGCAAAAGAAAAAAAAAAAATAGTACTGGTTTTGCTTTTTGCACTGAACTCGAATTGTTCGTGTGAATTTTAGTTCATGCCAACTAATTTTTACCACACGTTTTTAATCGTGTTTAAAAATAGTCAGATTTAGTTGGATACACCAAATTTTTAGGTGAAAAACGTCAAAATTCAGAATAGCAAAATTGCCATTTTCACTAAACTAATAATAACTCAGTGCAATCTTAGTGCTGTCAAACTAAAATATAGTTATGTTGTGTCACTTTAGTCTATTGCAGAATGGGAAATCCTCGTTTGACAGGACTTAACTAAATTTTGGTGATTTTTAGTCTAGTTTAGAGGCATTTCTGACAAGAGAATCGGCACCAATGAAAACACCCGCCTAAAAGGTTTTTTCCCTCATAAACACCCGGTTTTTTCCCAAATGGGAAAAAACCTGGGTTTTTTCCCGTCGGGTTTTTTCCCTCCGCCCATCTCTAGTCACAAGGATCTTTGGGCGCATGAATGACATAGGGGCGTTGTTGGTAAACACAATATTGAAGAAATACGTATTATATGAAGCTAACTCAAAAACTACCCAACCATGTTTAATAAAATTGATGTGGTACACACGGCTGCACATCAAGCTATACATTTCTAGTTTATGCTGATCTCGCATTGTATAGGATTTCCGTACAATGTGAGGCCAGCTTATACTGGAAATGTATAGCTTGATGTGTTCAAGTATGACCTAGCAAATAAAAAATAATCATCAAAATCAATTCATAATAAGTCGGATAAAAACAAAATGACGGCGTTAGTTCAAATTTTGACCACGAGCCAAAAGATCCTTGTACTACTGAACAATAACACTTACTTTCAGAATTTTCGGCAACCGAGGGTTCTAAGAGTTCTTCGAAACTGACTCCTTCGTGTAGTTCTACTCCTAGTAGTAACGCCACCTGAAACATAAGAAACACTATTAAAACTTAAATATCAATACATCTTATAAACTAACGCCCGTGTTCCTGATGGCTCTAAACTGTGATTTTTTTATATGAGTATTTCATTTCATTTCATTTGTGTTTACTCTGACCAAACTGATCCTTAGTGCGGATTTCACGCGATTTCATTTGAACGCGTTCAGCACATCTAAACGCGTTCAAGAGCTGTCAGTGTACAATATTCCATAACAATTTTGACACTGACAGCTCTTGAGCGCGTTTTAGGAATGCTGATCGCGTTTAGTTTCATTGGAGAAATCTGCAGGGCTATTGGCTATATTTTTCATAGTCAGTGACTAACAGGCTTCAGCTGTACACCGAACTTCGATGGGGCTTAGACAATGTTGATAAGCTGTCTATTTATCTATCTATCACACCTTTTTATTCAACAAAACAATATTTTTTGTTACAATGGAAATTGAACCCTATGCAATAAACATACAGTGCAAGGTATGTGTTTATCTACTCCAGAGTGTATCAGCTATTTTATATTAATTTTATTTTAAAATGGAAACGGACCCTAAACAATGCACTTATAGCTCAAAATCCCACAGCCTTTTTTTTAGGCTGGGATATCATCAAATAACTTCTCCCGCTCAGGGCGGAGCGGCAGGGCGTGTCAGACTCTTACTGACTAAAACCCACCCGTGTTCCTTCATTTGCCTGTACGTTGCCAGGGGCCACGGTATCCCTTTAGGACTTTCTCCTAACAACGGCAGGCTTCGCAATCCCAGTCTCACCTTCATTAGTATACACTGTAGCTGCCGAATGCTGATGTGGTCTATGGAGCCGGCACAGAACTTGCCGAAGAACTTCTTGGCTCCGAGAGCCCTCAGGTCCTGGATGACGAAGGGCCAAAGATGCAGCACGTTGTTGCGGGACATACGGTCCCGTTTCTCGATCACCACCTGAGGAAAACGGTTATAGGAAAGATGAAAAGACTTTCATTAATCGGACGGGAAATTCATGGGATTCGATAAGATCCTGGTCGTGATCCATAGGATGATCTCGAGTCTAGACAAAATCAAACCGGTTTCTTATAAAATTTATAATTTTTATGCCATTAATTCTACATTCTGATCTTAACTCACCTCACTTATTTATGATTTGTATAAATATGTGGGCACTATATATCTATCAACATAATAAATGTATCTGTCATTGCATTATTTAGCTCTAAACTCTTAAATTGAATGCTATTTTATTTGCTAGTTCATACTTTAACAAAGCATTCGACATAACCAACTGTTCTAAAACAACAAGAACTTATTATTAACGATATTCATAAAACATGACTCCTATACATAGACACATAGAACCTCACGGTTTCTTTAGATATTTATCAAACAAAACAATTTTGTAAGGATTATAATTCTAACTAATAATTATAAATGCGAAAATGAGTTTGTTTATTTGTTTGTTTGTTTGTTACGCTTTCACACTAAAACGGCTGAACAGATATTGATGAAATTTAGGACATGTGGAGACCATGACCTGAAATAGGAAATAGGATTTATTTATCCCGATATTCCCACGGGATATAATAATTCTCATATAATGTTGTCTAATTATTATGTAATAAACTCACCCGCTTACTCACAGACATGATGTAACAACTACTACAATATTTTTAGGTGTCGTCGTATTTAAGGAATTCACAATTATATTCACTGTGCCTACACACGACAGTAGGTACATAATAATTTGTTTAAGCAGTTCTCTTGCAGACACTCAACTGCGAATAGTAAGGTGACCGAATGGATGCCAGCCTATACTCCAAACAATTATGCAAATGTTTAAATAACTTTCATTTGTTTTTAGTAATTGCATCAATGTATTGTTCAACACTCGTGTCTTTTCTAAACTATGAAGAAATCTATACTTCCTTACATATTATAAAACAAAGTCGCCCGCCGCGTCTGTCTGTCTGTCTGAACGCGATAAACTCAAAAACTGCCGAACGGATTTTCAAACAGTTTTCACCATTGGACGGAGTGATTCATGTGGAAGGTTTTAGTGTATAATTCATTAAGGTTTTGTGTAAATTGGCTGAAATATGACGATTATAGTTGAAGATGTCGGAAAAAATCATGCCGACTGGGAGCTTTACTGGCGTGCGCTGCGTAAGTCGTGAGAGATAAATCAAATTTATGTTCTAGAGTATTGTATATCTTAAAAATTGCAACAAAAAAGTCCGCGATGGCATATGTCTATCTTCTAAGGGTGACCCACAATAACCATTTTTATCTTTCAAAATTGTATAAAATTTTCATTGTTATTTCCGAAGCTATTTTGACCGGTATCTTATTAATCCTTATCCAATTAAATAGGTTATTTAAATTGGGCATTCAATTTCGATTAAAATATGCCTTTACATCACATCATTTAAATGAATAGTTTAAGAGATATCACAGTTTCAAAATTACGCGTAACAAAATAATTATTGTTGACCACGCGGGAGCTGTAGTAGCCTACCACTGCGTCCGCTGAAAGTTAGTCAATGATCTTTTCCTTGGCTATTAGGTATGTATTCCCGGTAGAACGTTCCCGTGGGATATTTTGCGACATCCACGCGGGCGAAGCCGCGGGTAAAAGTTAGTATTATATAAAGCTGAAGAGTTTGTTTGTTTGTTTGCTTGTACACGCTAATCTCAGGAACTACTGGCCTGATTTGAAAAAATATTTCAGTGTTAGATAGCCCATTTATCAAGGAAGGCTATACATCATCGCGCTAAGACCAATAGGAGCGGAGCACCAATGAAAAATGTGTCAAAATCTGTGTTTTTTTTAGCGTTCGCCCATACTATTCCACGCGGACGAAGTCTCTAAACTATGAAGAAATGTAGAAATATACAGGTTGATTGTTTCAGACGGGGTTGCCAAAGCCATATCGTGGCATGGTGGTGGTGTGGTGAATAATATCTCTAACAAAGAAGAGGCTTGTGCTTCAGAAGTGGGATAACTAGAGGGTGATTATGATCCATTTCAAGCTCAGTAGCATGATCAAAGATGTAGGAGAAAGATTAGCAATATACGAGTACTTACGACTTTGGCCCCCAGTAGTTGGCATTCTATAGCTGCTCGGAGTCCGCAGGGGCCTGAACCGATGATCAGGACTTTCCCCGCACACGCCCTTCCCTTGGCGTATACTTTGTGGTTGGCGCGGGCGTCGAACTTCTTGAACAGGGCTTGCGCTTTCCAAGAGCTTGACAGTTTCGCCTGAAAAGATTTCATACATACTACAATTAATTTTAATTTTTAAAGTTATTTCGGAACCATTTAGCCAAAGCCAGCATGGTTACTCTTACTTCATGGCTGTAGAATCATTGTCCTTACTAAGTATAGCAGACCTCATCCTTATCGCCCTAAGGTGGAATGTCGTCTGCACGTCGAAAAAAGACAAGGTCTACTTGTCTATGTGACAGTTAGATAATTTCAACATAAGTTTCAATTTACTGGGAATTGTTGTCAACTGTGGTAAATGTGTGCAGCAATTACGAGGTCAAATAAAAAAAAATTAAAAAGTTTATTTCAATTACATAGGTACAGTGGGCTGCAGAGAAATCTCACCCCCTTGCATTGTTGTTAACGTTGCTAGGGGTGAGATTTCTCTGCAGCCCACTGTATGTTCATGATGTGTAGATCACCTTTATTAAGCAGAAATTGCGTGTGTTAGGAGACTGCGCACTTATCTATTTATATCTAATTGAAATGTGAACAATGTAAAAATACGAAAATAAAAATATAATAGAATATTCTATCTTTCTATTTATCTAATAGGTTAGTTTAAATTATACAAAGAACAAACTGTAACCGAACGAGCGTTATACATAGAAAAAGGATATGTGCTTGTATGGGTGAGAGTGAGAAGTATGAGTGTATATAATGCCCGAAGGGTAAGTCAGAGGTGCACCCAGTACACCAACATTTCGCCAGTTAAGTTTCGAATATATTTTATACTTTCTGTACACACTTCATTCAATTAAAACTGATTTCAAAACCATGTACCCTAAGCCAGCATATAGTTACTCTTACTATAAGTCCTATATATACAGTCGAGCTCGTAATTACTTTATCACCCTAAAAGGTTTGACTGTGGACGTCGTAAAACGACTAGGTCCATTTGTCTACGATGCAGTTAGAATAGAGCTGTGGTGGCCCAGTAGTAGTGGCCGCGACGACGCGAAGTTGTAGGCCGTAGGTTCGACCATAACCAGGCGCTTTAAACTTTGTATAAATTATTTCATCACCAACAAAACATTGTGAGGAAACCGGCATACCCTAAAACAAAAAATTCGAAGACATGACATCTACTAACCCGCCCCCACTCATATCACCAAGAGGAGGCCTGTGTCCCAGCAGTGGGAACATTATTGGCTAATTATGCAGTTAGATCATTTCAACCTGAGTAAAGTTTCAGTTTACTGGAATTTTTTGTCAAAAGTGGTAAGGCAATTGTGAGGTCGACTATCCATTACACTGTCTCATGCTAAAAACCCTTATCTATACTTGACACCTTGGAAATAGGAGTAATAATTTTGCCAATTCCGGCCAAGGTGAAGCAAAGAGCTCGGTATTAAAACTAGCGCTAACATGCACCGATAGCAGTCGGTCTTAAGACTAAGGCCTGTCGTCCACGATTCTACTCAAAAGTAACCAGTTACAAACTCAAATCACCAATTAGTAGCCAGAATGTCAGAGCTCTAGTATTTCAATGGCGGTCCGTAGACGACCCAACAAATCACAAACTAGTTAATAGCCTGATAGTTCTTTACTAAATACTAACCCAACTGTGCTAGTCGTGCGTTATTGGTTTCAATTATATTCTGCAAAAACTATGCTGATACAAAATGTCAAAATTTTTAGAAATTCTAGCGTCTTGTACGACAGCCGACAGCGTAACCAATTTATTTATTAATTTAAGGATTACCAACGAGGTACATAACAATTATCTTTTACAATAATAAAACTTGTATAATTTGTAAAACAGCTTTAACTATAACTTTAATTTTACTAACCAGTTTGTCCATTTTGAGTAGAGTCGTGAGTTCGTGACTCGTGGACGACAGGCCTATGGCAGTAGTTATGTTTACAATATCGTGCCATTGCGCAACTCGCGGGAAAAGGAGTTCAAATAGTCAGTCAAGTGTGAATCCTTAGTGAACGTCCGGCGGCATATCTCATGTCACATAACGTTACAAATACCAACAAGTACATGACATTACTTGTGCAGGGTTGGCGCGAACTCTAAGCCCAGGTTCGCACGGACGTGTTTTTATCGCTGCGATTTTTATTTGCGCATTGGATTTTGGGACGCTCTGCTACGCGCCGAGAGTTGAATATCCAACAGTGTGTTTTCTTGACGCGCTGGATGCGCTCTGTTGGATTCTCAATGCTCGGCTCAATACGGAGAGTTGAAAAACCAGTGTACGAAAAAAAATCGACGCGATAAAAACACGTACGTGCGAGCCTGGGCTAATAGGTATACATAACATAAATAACATCACGCTTGCATTTCCCGAAGAGTTAGGCAGAGGTGTACTTATATGTAGTCAGTATCCACGATGGTACATTTGGCCAGTTATGTTTAAGTCCCGTGTAAAAAAGAAGCGAGCTTATTGCCATCGAGAAATTCGTAATAGATAAACCCAATTAACACTTTAATCAACCTGGGAATCGAACCCAGGATCTCATGCTTAGAAGTAGCACTTGCAACTACTGGACCAGTTCGACGTCATCCTAGTATAATCGTTTATTTAAACTCAGTCAATCGCAGTCTATAGCTGGAAAGTGGAAATAGGCCTCTCACAAGCTGCGCGACAACTCCCGGTTCTCCTCGTATCCAGTCTGGTAGCTATTTATCAACATAGTAATTTTCTTCTTTACCTATGGATTGTCTATGTCCTTCATATTAAAGAAACTGCCTAATAAACTCCTACCGAACCTCATGACTGCCTGAACCACATTGAAAACTAAAGGAGGAGCGGCATTTTTACATTACGGACATACCAATATGCAATACAAGCAAATGAATCCCTTCATGACACCCAGAGTGATACGAGTGCAATATTTACTGATAACAATTACACGGCATGTGTATTTCCTTAGTACATATACTTAAGGTGAAACAATTTGATATTTTTTCCATACAAACTTCGGAGGGGTTTTACTCCACTATTTGACATCGTACATTCAAAGTTAAACATGATATCGTTAGGTCTCATTATTAAAATTGTCTGTACGGAAGCAGAATAGTAAAATAAAAAGCCATTAAAAAGTTATGAGCCAACAAAGATTCGTTTTTCTTGCTAATTTTAACGCAACTTTGGGCGTAAATAAGTAATACAAGAAGTGTGAAATCTCGAAAACAAAATCCGTACCGACACAGAAAAATTAACGAAGATTTCAATAAATTTTATTTGTAATTGATTTATGCAGTGGTTATTTCAGAAAAACCTTTTTTCCAAAGGCCTTTTCGTAATTTTTGACGCGCTCGTTTTACTAAAATTGGTCGGTACGGTGTTTCCGTGCGTGCGAACTATACGTTGTCCATGTAGATCAGCTTCTAACTGCTCATCACTGATACTATCTCTGTCGGACACGATGCCAGGTGAGACAGTGTGGTTTTTGGCCAGGCCCACCATTGAGTTCGAGCCCGCGACTAGTTGCACCTTAATGTATCCAGTCTCATAAATAAATAACCGATCTAAATGCAATACTGAATTTTTCCACCGGATACCTACCCCACGACTAGACGGGGGGGTATAAAGGGAGGTAACAATTAAGCCCCCTACGTGATAAGTCCACCTTCACAGGGCATTCATTGGTTTTTCCTATAATAGCCAGACCATTTCCAATCGATGTGCATACAAAATTATGTGACCAGGCGTCGTTTTCTCATGCATTTTTGATGATCATTGGCTACCTCATCAAACCCCCCACAACTCCCTTTGGCAAATGCGTTATGCATACCAAATGGTCGAAGGGGTTATAAATAATTTGTAATATTGTACCTTCTTGCACCTCTGTTTCTTGGAATGGTGAATATGCTTACTATCAGCAATCAAATGTTGTCAAGTGCTACTTATAATATTATTGCTAATTATGATGATGATTATTGCTTGTCTACTATTAATCAGAAGCGATGATTAACAGTATAACTTAGCAAGAGGCAAAACATAAAACATAACTCCGTACATTCCTACGTATTGTGCACGACTGCCCAGCCGGAAGTCTTTGATACAATTCAAATTGAGCTGATCATATTTGGATAGACCGGTTTTCTTCCGGTCCTGACCAAATATGAACACTAAGTCTTGAGTCGAACACCTGACGATGAAGATAAAGTTGCGTTTCATTAATTATATAGCTGTTGGAAAATTATTTGGCGAGCCATTCATTAGTTCTAATGAAATTAAACTAATTGCCGACACACCTTTGCTCCCTGAAGGGCGCACGCCTAATTCATACATTCGCACAATTTATTTAAATCAACCTAAAACAGCAAAGGGTAAACGAAGTCACTTGGTGTCCGAAATATACCAACTATTGTTTAATAATATATTGTTAGTCAGTGGCCTTATTGAGAACAATGCCAAAGGAACGAAATAATTGTTCGAGAACAAAATTCATATCAACATTGTGATATCATAAACATCTTGTTGACAAACAGTACGATAAAGGAGTATAGTTGTGAAACTACACACATCAAAAGTGTCTAGGGATCAAGCATTTTTATGCGGATTTCTTGAGATTGAGATGTGGCTTTGTAATAAATTTATGATTTTATAAATTTATATGGATCCTTTTTGGTGCATTTCATAATTTGAATCAGGAACTGTGAATCAAATTCGAGTAAAAGATGAAAATCAGCTGTCAATATTTTCCCTATAAAAACATACAACGCATTGAAGACATTATTAGTGCTACTGTTTCCCTACTACTGATTAAAACCAACGTTATTATGGAGCAGCGACGTCATTTAAGCAGGGAAGAAATGCTCAGAGCCGTGGGAATGATAGAAGCTGGTTCCCGGCAACGTACTGTGGCTTTAGCTCTGAATACAAGTCAGAGTGTTATCAGTCGACTTTGGACACGTTACCGAAGCACTGGTACCGTGGCTGAGCGCCATGGAGGACGGTATCGCTGCACCACACGGAGACAAGACCGATACATTCAAATCTTAGCTCGAAGAGCTCCAACAATAACCGCCATGATGTTAGCCGTGAGGCTTCATCACTCTTCAGGGAACTTAATTAGCGACCAAACAGTCAGAAACCGCTTGCATGAAGTGAACCTTCATTCCCGAAGACCGCTACGGGTACCACCTATAGCAATGCACAATCGTAGGATTCGATATCAATGGGCTCTTGAACACAGAAATTGGGCAGAAGAACAATGGCGTTTCGTGTGCTTTTCTGATGAGTCTCGTTTTGGTATGAGACCGGATACAAGACGTATACGACACTGGAGAACCCCTGGACGCCAACAGCGATTAAAATCCTGCCAGGAAGTCCATCCTTATAGTGGTGGAACCATCATGGTATGGGCGGGTATTTGGATCGGCGGAAGAACTGAGTTGATTTGGATCAGAGGCAACCTCAACGCTCAAATTTATGCTGAGACGATTGTATCAGACGTCATCGTTCCTCTACAAGTGCAAATCGGTCCCTTATTTCAGTTAATGCATGATAATGCACGACCGCACACCGCAAGAGTTGTAAGACAGACTCTCGCCGCAGCTAACATCAATGTCCTGCCCTGGCCTGCTCAGTCGCCAGACTTGAACCCGATTGAGCATGCATGGGATATGCTACAGAGAAGAGCTCTGCCGAATATGGAGGGTATCCAGTCGCAAGAAGACCTTTTTTTGTTGTTGCAACGAACATGGGCGGCCATTCCACAGCGTGATTTGGATGAACTCATTTTGAGTATGCCAAACCGATGTTCTTGTGTTGTTAGTGTTCGCGGTAGAAACACGGATTATTAATTGTTTAAGTTACCCAATAAAATTTTAAAGAAAACTGTTATTTCAGTCTTTTTTTCGAACTTTAATGTTAGTGGTTCAAATGTCAAAAATCCCTTTATTAGGAAAATGGCAAAGGGGAATGCCAACTCTCCATAGACACTTCGGCCTCAAGTGCACACAATTCAAAGTATATGGATAGGATAATATGCAATTTAAATAATGAAACGGTCAAGGTCTTGGTTTAGAAAAAAGTTGGGGTTATTTAGATAAAATCGTTTTTTTCAATGAGGCAAAATCTTCAATTTGTGCTGCACTAAATGTTTTAATATGATTATATATTGATTCTAAAAGTAGATTCCAGGGGTTAGGTACTACTTAAATGGTAATAACAGATTCTACAATCCGGCGGTACATAGTAATTGTACTTACAAAAAAGATGTACCCGCAGTGCTGACGGGACAGCGAGCCGATTGGTCTTGTTACAGCCAGGAAAGAAACATTGATTTTGAGTGTTTGGTGCTCTTACATAATAAGGCAGCAGTATACTGTTGGATGTGTTCAAGCTTTGTCCCGCTTGCTATGCACTGTCAGCTACTTCAGATTGCACCGAAGGTAGGTTGGATGGTTCAAATTGCTCCATAGGCAGACTGGATGGTTCAGATTCCGGTTCTGTAGTTGAACATGATGCTGCTCTAAACTGCTTTAACGAGATGATGATGGCAACTGAAATAATAATAAAAATTAAAGCTCAGTGCATAAAGACAGTAAACGTGAATTACTGTGGTTTTGGTACAAATAAATACACAATCAAAAAAATATCTATCACATTTTATATTATTATTAATTAATTTCTAAAAAATCTTTCTCAAGTTTCTAGACAATCTGTACTATGTGAAATATAACTTGTGCGGACACGAAAGAAGTTGAATATTACACTATAGACTCAGAAGTATGTCAGTATCAAATCTCAGAACTACGCTTGTATTAATTCTAAACTGTTGATAACTTACCGCTCTTGGTACAATCTGACAGGCAATCATTTCGAGTTGTTCATGTGGAGAATCAGACCTGAGTGTATGTGATCTTATTCTCAAAAGCAATCTGCCGCACGCAGCTGATGCACACTTGTCCATGATCTGTACATTTTGTTGTTCGCACACTAAACTGTCACTCGACACTTGTACCTAATAAACAAGTCATAATTATTAGATATCCTAAAACAACACTAACTTTGATAGTAGGTACTCTGTCTATTTATTTAAAAATCATTTCTCAGAGGAAGACATGATACTGACCTGTTGTGTCCAATTGTTGTATAACATTTTGCTCTTTCTGCTATTTCCAAGAAATGCCTTCGTATTCTCGTGACGTTTAAACCACAATTAACACAGCGTAAATGACCTTTTGAATGAATTACTTAGGGAACGGAAGTACTCGGGCCAGCGACAATGCCGGGGTCTTCATAATTTGTGGATATCGAGTCAAAGTTCGTGCTGAGGTTATCGTTAGAAGCGGGAGCGGAATCCATGTTCAGGCCGTGGTCGTCAGGGCTCAGGGTTCAAAGAATCTTCGGAGTCCATTTAATAAGCGTATTCGATGGTTAAAATAACAAATTCGCAAGAAAATAAAGTTATGCAAACGAAAACAAAGAAAGTCGATTTGTGATTTGACATTGACATTGACTTGACAGCCGGCCGGCATAATTCAATGTTGCCACGCCACACACAAAAAATTGATAGATCGATATCGATTTTTTTATCGAATCCTAATTTTACTTTTTAATCTCTTTAATCTTAACGACGTCAACTCTGATGACGTAACATTATTTGGTTAAAAAAAATGGATAAACAGTGTATTTTAGTTCAAATAATAAAACCATTAAGTACCTAATATTAAAAAATAAAATAAAGTCTTACCAGCGATTACACGACACGAAACACACACAAAACTCAAAATAATCACATTCAATTTTTCACTTACGGGTTCCCGACGTTTTTTTTGGTCGGATCAAAATAGGTATTTAATAAACGATGCTAGTTAGTGCAAATATTTATCTACCACGATGTATGAAGAAACTACTTATGGAAATAACAACACTTCCCGTCGATTTACACACAAAAATAATAAAAAATAACGAAATACGATGCCGAGCGCGCACTCGTGACTATAACGTTTTACCTGCGTGTGACGTGCGACATCAGTCAGTTTCAACATTTTTTTCCAATGTTGGCTATTGATATTTTTGGATATTGGTTTTTATGATAAAAATCGTTAAAAAAGGGTGTATTCCCGTTCGTCCCACTGCCGTCGTCCCCCTGGTGGGACGAACGGGAATTTAATAATTAAATGATTTAGTTGACGAGAATATCCGTCAGGCCATAGAGTTAAATTGCTCACCGACCAGTTTAGCCCTAATTTCATAGTAGAAATAGAGATTTAAACCGTGTGTACCTGCGTCGTCGGCCGTATGTCCGCCTCGGGGTTTGAAGGACAAATAGTTAGCGGCAGCCGCAATCGGGAGTTTAAAGGTTAAGAAGTTATGAACGTCTTTGTAAATATGTTTTCTTTAACATATTCTATCTTTATTGTGCTGAACAGCTAAAGAATTATATGTAATTAAAATGTGTAGTAGCGTTTTTGTTATGATCCTATGCATTCATTATTATATCAACTATCAATTCGCTTGTTCATTTAGTATCAATAGTAAAAACATAACAACGTATTTGTTTGAATACATCGAATAATAAGCATTACGGATCTGATATTATAAGTAAAACATCCATGAAAACATAATCGATTATTTCGTGAACGGAATTAATAATTATTGGCAACACTGCTGATTTTATCCACAAAAGGGAATTATTTTCACGTATTTATCGTTTCGGTACTTTTTATTTGTGCAAAAATGTTCCCATCTTGTTCGGATAAATGAATATCTTGTTAGATAACTAGAAATAACGATGTTTTTTTTACATAAACGTAAATTGGTGGGCGTTCTCGGGCCATAAATGGGCATCCTTCTTTCTTTATTAATGCAAAGGTGACTTGGTTTATCGTTACTGTGACAAACGAAAACACTTTATTTGATGAATCCTTAAAGAAAATTTTAATTAATATCAATCAGGAGAAAAGTTATTGCAAAAATATATGTTGATCCCTAGACACTTTTGATGTGTGTATATAAAAGTAATTACTTAAGGATTTATGTGCAATTATGCAGTTTTACGACGACGGTCGCCTACACCGACTATAATAGAGGTTCGTTTAGTGATAGTTGAGTCACAACTTCACAAGTCGTGCAGCTTGCCGGACATTCAATGTACTGTTTTTCCGTTACTCCCTGATTTGCATCACAATTATTTTCGCAACGGTCATATCTGGACACCCCTGTGCTGTGCAGATGTGACATGCTAGCACAATACCCTCAGAATATTTGCACTGTAATAGGAACCCAGCGAGCCGACTAATTTGGAATAATTGAGACCCACCCAAACTTATTTTTGACATTTTGCATTGGACGGGATATTTGAATGTGGACCAGCTGTCATTCACTAGACTATTCCGACATAAAGAGCATTCATGTATAATAAATAAAACAGGATCTTTACAGAATGCAATGCAACCGGAAAATTATCTTTTATTTAAATTGTAAAATAGAGACATTGTGATACGCACAGCTACAGAATTATGAAGACCAAAAATCTACACATAGGCTGGGCCATGAAGATCTTTCGCCGGTGTCTGCGCAGCTTAGACGAAACTGAACAAGGATGAAAATTATTTAAAAATGATATTAAACAATCCCATTCATTTCTCAAAAACGTTTCGTTCTAATACAAAGAAGACTAAAGTCGTGGACACGGCCGTGTGTTTTATGCGAACACGTGTACGTTATGAGTAACATTTTCTTTGAGAAAATTCAAAATTATTTTAGTTCACCACTTGATTAGAGACTTTCGAAGAGTCACCACTGTTGACAGTGACGTCACCACGCCAGCGCATACGTCAAAACTTTCGCACTTATTAGCGAGCCCAATGAACGAACACGTATCATCCAGTTATCTTGCAGATAAGCCAGTAATTAGCGATAGCATTACAATAAAACTTGTCCACACAGTTCTCAAGAAATTCGCAACGTGATTATGATTATAGATAAACAAAGACAAACACGATATAAACAAAATAACAACATTCGCATAGCTTTAGCTGTAGATTATTTGATTGGATTTTTGTTTCTCTTGCAATTTATAAATGTGTAAGGCTTCTCCGGGACTCCGGGAGGCTTATTATCTTATACTGTTTGTATACCGCACCGTGAACGAGACGAGTAAATGTACTGACGCTACTTTGGCGTCATCATCTCGTTCTCGTTGACGTCCCATTCATGGTGAGGTGAACAAACGGCCTTAAAGAATGATTGTCGACATGCGCAAGCTGAATTTATATTACAATTTACATACTACATAACTGCACTCCTCGAAGGGGTAGGCAGAAGTATATGGTACACCCTCATTTCGCCAGCTTTTTTGTTCAATATAATAGGAGAGCCAACAACAACAACCGGGCACAAATCTAGAATCCGGTGTATCAATAACTTTTTGCCGGACCTGGTAATCGAATCCACGCTCAGCAACTGAACTTGCGGTTGTGACCACGCGAGACCAACGAGGCCGCGAACCGAGCTAGTTTCAAAATAATTGGTTTTGTATCTCAATTTAATATATTGCGTCGTGATTAACATTTATCAATATCGATACGAGTACGCCTACCAACTTCATTAGGATCAGTTCACAGGTTACAATATCTAGCAAACGCAGAGCTCCTTGCTATAAACACTAACCATTGTAAGGCAAATACATACGAAACTACAAAATATTCGCAAAGCAATTGATTAGCCATTAGCATACAAATACAAACGCGGTTAGGCTCCAGAATCATTTGAATATAATAAGGCAAGTAACGCTAGCAAGGGGGCATTGCCTGGACGCATATGGCTGCAATCCGCTATATATCCGCTAGCTTCTTCGTCTTCGAGACAAAGACTGATTTCTAACAAAATGGTTGCACTGGATAAGCAAGTAAAAGGTATTGAAAGAAATAATTGTTATCTGAATTATGGAGACGTTCATATTGGCTTGTATTGAGGGCAGTTGATAGAAAACTATGTCATCAAATATGACGATTGCCAAATTAGATAGTCCTTTAAATAAGCTGAGTCCGGGGACTGTCGCGACTAATAGATTAGCATTTGCAGCATCTGTCACCCGAGGACTATGCATGAGCGATGGAACATTGGTGCACTATCAATCATTCGAGCACACCCAAGCTCCCGACCCTTTGCGATAGCCATGTATCATGTGCGAAGACATGTGTATTTTATGCAAGTGCATCACCACACATGCCGACTACAAATCATTCGACTGTACTTAGGTGGAGGCACTGGTCACTGGTCAGTAAACTACTGTCTGCTGTGTTTTAGTACCCAGTTTCAAATCATACATTACCTGCATATATTTTCATACATATCAATCTCGTTATACAATAACAGACCTTCGATTGGAGTATACCAATTCTCTATGATACACAACTGCAATCTATTTGGCTTCTAAAATAATTCAGAGGCCCATGTGTCAGTTGGGTACTAAGGAATCCGCCTAAGAAGAGATGAGGCATATTTCTAAACGAACTAACTCCACGCTATTGTTCACGCAACACTTATTTCTAGATTTCGATAACGTAGATTCAGCAGAGCAACCGTACCGAAAATAAAATCGATTCTGACGTATGTTCGTAGTTTACATATGAATCGAAACGAATGGAATACGAATATGCGGCATTACTGCTGGGATATACAGCCTGTATCAGAAAGATGTTCTCAAATTTAAGGGCGGTAAAGAAAATCAAACTGAACAACTTTCTTAATGGGCCCAAAATCATAAATAATCAACTATCTCATACAAAACTTTAATACTTATTCTACCCAAATGTACGAGACGGCTGATTATTTTTTCTCGATATAGACACCTTTCTAATACACGCTGTATAGTCATTTACTAAAGACATGCTAGATATCTATGTTCTAGAAAAATTTAAGGACACAGTCATCGGGATTTTAAACTGGATAAGTCTTCAGCCAAGTGTACCAGATTCTACAGGCAATAGGCTCTTGGAAACCTTGTCTTCTTACTGAGAAAACTCAAATTGTTACAAAATATTGGTAACCAAATTCATACATCTCTGTGACATAGGACTTTGTAAATACAATATATAGGACTTGGGAGACCAAGTCCTATATTGTATTTACAAAGTTAGATCGTTTTAGCTGAAATTACCAAGGCATAACTGTGAGTAACTCTCAAACGTACGCTACCCGACTAACTTCCTCACTAAGATAAGCACTTGACATTGTTCGTGTTATCAAACGCATCTTATCTTCACGCTCTCTTACTCTGTGACTCTGTGAGGTTGGGCACACATACGGTATCAAGGCGGTATTCACCTAACATTTAATTAAGACTAATATACTCCTGATATGATACTACTCCTGATAGGAGCTCGTGGCTAAGTAATAACAAGCCGCAATGGTCGATCCATCAGGTTAAGCTACGCTTGCCGGGGTTGGTCAGTGGATGGGTGACCATCTTTACATACCGAGACTCCTCCGTGCCTCGGAAAGCACGTTAAGCCATTGGTCCCGGCTGTCATTTGTAGATCTTTGACAGTCGTTACGGGTAGTTAAAAGCCCAAAAGTTTGACAACTAGTCTTACCAAGAGGTATCGTGTTACAGTAGTAACTGGGTTGTGGCGGTCAGATAGGCAATCGCTCCAAGTAAAATACTGGGATTCAGCTGCATCTGTTTAGATTCGAAGCTGACCCATCATAGTGGAAAAAACGCTAGGTAGATGATGAGTAAGAATGAGTTAATTCTAGATGGTGATGATTAGTATAGTTTCAAATCATCCCACTTTCTCAGATAAAAATATCTCAGCTATGTGAGTTATGTTGCCATTAATATGTCAATAGAAACAAATAAAACCGTCTGTCCGACACGACACGAAGGGTTCCGCACCACCGTACAATATTTATCAAAAAACGCCGAATAAAACACGTTTCTTGTAAGTATGGGAACCCCCACAATTTTTTTACTTATGTCCTTTATATTTTTTTGTTATAAGTAACGACAATAATAATACTCAATCAGTGAAATTTTCAACTATCTACCTATTACGGTTGATGAGATACAGCCCGCTGACAGACAAACAGACGGACAGACGGTGGGACGGGCGGACAGCGGAAGCTAGGGTCCCAATTTTCTTTATACAATAAACTTGATAATAGTTCCCACCAAACCCCTTTGTTTACACCAAATATTTTATAATGGGTTACAAGTTTGGTGTCAGAACATTGCGCCCACGCACGATGAAGCAAATACATTCTTTTGTTTTTATTTTCATACTTTCGGTACCCGAGTCTTGGTTGGTTTTATTGTAATTACAGGTCGTTGTATTTGGCTGCAGGATCGTGTCATTGGATTAAGATGTTTGACCCGAGGGCAAACTGTGAGTCAGCAATGCCGACATACTTATAATTCGGACACGTTAAAATTAAATGGAGACATCTACCAAGCCAAGCACTTTTGTACTTCAGCGGGGTAATATAATGGCTTTCATTTTGACAGTACAAGAACATTCATTGCGTTATTCACGTTGCTGAGCAGACAAATTTTTCGAACATAATTATGAAGCAATGGATTAGCAATATCCTTCAAAATCATTCCGTACACAGATGCATACAGATAGTTCACACCGCATTTTAGGTATGAAGCTACAAGTACGCGGGCTCGTCTTGTCGAGCCAATTCAGTGAGCATAACGTAGTCAGAAGATCTATGAGTTCGGCGATAGAAAGAGAGCCAACTTCTGTATATTCACATATAACTGTAGGTAATTAGCGCTGTGCGACCTGAATTGCACTTTATTGTTTCGTAGCAAGAGTCGCTTTTTATTTAACTGATTTTGTGGAATGAACCATCTGTATTGATCTGTGCTGAAGAAGATAATATTTTTCTAGTTTTCTAGTAAGACTAGCCCGCATTAGCAAACAGAAGTGTGTGGTAAAGGGAGTGGGAGGCCTTTGTCCTGCACTGTGAAAACCCACGATAAATTAATTATCTTTTGGATTGTAGAGAGATGTTTCGGTATAGCTCAATTTTCGCTCCATTCGGCTTCACTTCAGGGTCTAATAACCACTTAATACGTTAGCCAATAACCACTTGTTACATTTGAATTATGTTCAATAAACTTTCCGAAATGTCTTCGTTTCCTCGCTCCAACGCTCGACTCTGAGTGTCGAAAAGTAGCATTGAAAGGTGCCATAATTTTATTATAATAAAACGGCTAACTTTCACACACGTTTCAATAAGCCTATTCGAATCTAAAGGGTCCCCGAAACGATCAATTGCAATTGTCAATTTTTAAGTAATTGATACATATTGATGTGCAAATTGATCGTCTACCAAATGCAATTGAACCGATTGACGATATTACTACAACATAAATTGCTGGCTTGATCGTTTCGGAGACCCCTAATATCGGTGGATCTGTTTTTCAGTTGATAATGGTGTTTTTGTTACCATTTTTCTAAGGTCTGCGCAGCATGTTTTCATGTTCCATAGATATATTAGCTTTCATTTCAGTCGTCAGCCACTTTCCAAACATAAATCATCTTCCACACAATCCACCCATAGTGTGTTTGGTCTTCTTCTACTTTTTAGTCATCCACTAATACTTTTTTTTTGACAAGATCGTTATATAGAGCATCGGCCAGCTATAGCATCTAGTACATAGAATATATGCTAGATTCAGATTGGCGTATCCTAGAGTAATACAAGCTGTGAGAACTTAGCGGTCGTAAGCTTTATTTTGCGTCGCATTTCTCGGTTTCCCGGTACAATATACGAATTCTTGGGTGGAAAGAGTAATAAACGGGAACGGTGAGTTGCATACGTTTTGGCTTCGTGCCATTGAAACACGGACGTTCTAGATAAAATTCTACGTACTAAGTGTTAAATTGGTGGGTCACGTGGAGTTGGGTTGGTTTGACAGTTTTAGGGTAAGCACAGTTCCAGCCATTCGATAGTTAATATATTATATTCTAGCGGATATCTATTTTTTGGTTTTCAGGAAGGTCTGACCGAAGGCTTGCCTTATCAAGTTATCATTAAAGTGGTCAGATTTTGCTAAGAATTTTACCTAACTTAAATAACAAACTTTCTGCAAGTTTTGCAAAACGAATGCCTATAATGCAATAAATTGTTTATTCATCTACGTTGCCACTTGCAAGTTGTGCGGTCATTTTATCTAATCAAAGTACACAAGAAACACTATCTCTAGCCCCCCTGCCTATACCGCAATGGAAAGCAGTGTGACCGGTGCCTACGATGTACCAAAGTAACTCCACGCTTCGCAAACGTCGCGGTCTGGTAAACTTTCGTCTACAATATTATTAAAATATCACTTTCTAAGTTAAAAGTGCATTGCGAAATATTAACAGCCTACCAACAAATATAACCTTTACTTCTTGAGAATAAGGTTGAAGATTGCTTAGCATTGGTATTTAATTTTCAAACTGCTATGATATATTGAAATTCTGAGTAAGTACATACTGTATGTCTGAATTCCGTTGGAATTGAAATAGCATTTCCTTTGAGAGCGGCGTGCTAAGTACCGAACTACGGATCAATACGTTTACAGAAATAGTTCTAGCCGAAGGGGATAGCTATAATATTGAAAGTAGAAAGGTGTGTTAGAAAATGGGACTACATCCCACTATTCCCACCAATAGCTATCAGATATGTGCGACTTGGACACTTTTATAAGTCAACATAGACTAACCACCGACGACAGTTTATCTCTAAACGCTGTGTATATTGTTATGTCATGATTCATGACTTCATGAGTCTCGCGGTTGCTGAAATCCTAATCATGTCTCAGATCAAGATCTTGATCAGTAAATCTTTTATCAAACCTGCAGCTGCAGTGATTGACTGAGCAGCTTACCAGGAACAACACATCAGTAACATGAGATGCATGTGAATATTATTATCCTGAGAACCGGAATTGCATGTGCAACAACATAACAGACGCATTAAAAAAAAATTGCCTTCAAAAGAGTGACTTTTGATACACACACAACATCACACATAATATACTCCGAAAAGGTAAAAAGAGTACACGTCTGCTTTGTATAAACTATCTCTACAACATACCTCTAGGTCTAGGGTGACCAATGATAAGAAAATATTAAACGAATATTGTAACATGGATAGGATAAACAGAAAACGAAACAACGTACAAGAACTATAAAAAAAATGACAGACGAGTACTTATAGAGAAAGATAGAAATATAAGGTTTGTAAAGGTACCCTTATGCCCGTTTTCACCTTTACTAAGTGACACTTAAATTAATCCTCCCTAAATAAAAGTGCAAGCGATTTTCAACGCTAGGCTTTGTGCTGAGAGTTGCGAATCCAACAGTGCACTTTTGTTTAGGGATTCATTTAAGTGTCACTTAGGTGTCGGAGAAAACGGGCAGTAGTTTATTATTGCCTCTAAGTGGCTTCTCCTCATCGTTCAACTGATCCATGGTAGGACACGTACCTTGAGCTTGGGGTAGAAGTCTGGAAGTCTGTTGGGCTTGAGGTTGAGCGTGTTGCAGATCTCCCGGTGTAACGCTAGGATCTGCTTCATGGTCCCGGCCGAACAGAAGTGGTCGAACATTTCCGCCGCCAGCGCGCATTCTGGCGGCGTCGGCTCCACGCGGGTGCCCCTATTCATCTTGAGGAGGCTGTAATCAAAAAAAGTTATGTTAGTACTTCTGTTAGTCTCAAACTCAAACTCAAACTCAAAGCATTTATTTCAAATAAACCAATTACAGGCACTTTTGAATTGTCAAGGGGTCGGTCAGTCAGAAAAGATGAAGCTAGATGCCCATTCCAAAGCGTAGTAGGTACCTATGGAGAAGAACGGGCAAGAAACTCCACGGACACTCTTTTAAATAAAAATTTGGTTACAAAATATTGGTTACATCATTCATGTTGAACTTATACATGTGAGAACGATGCAAAACGTTAAAAGCGTCCGTAATAAAAGATAAAAACAAAAATAAAACAATTAAAAAATTAAATCAAATTAAAATAAGCCATGGCAGCTATGAGATGACCAGTCACAACTGACGGCGCCCGTTCACGAACATGACGCATGGATTAGCACCATTCAGCTCAACCATTTTGAAGGGAGCTAAATGATCCAACAGCAACAGCAACAGTCAAATCTCAAACTCCTACTTAGCCCATTTAGGGCAGGAATTTTCGAAAATCAGCCCTTTAACGTAGCTGTTTAGGCTGTGAGTTGTCTATCAATGAATTTAAGATGTTAATTAAGCAGATTTGAAATAGGCACATAGTTTCAGGGGTTACCACATATAATTATAATCATTTGGAAGTAATAATTAGTTAGTACGCTCCTTCCAGCACCGATCCAAGTTCAAAACCCAGAGAGCTTTCAGCTCGAACTTCAGAATCGTCTCGAGTGCTTAGGGAGTTAGGGAGCTCCGTGGACGATTTTAACGATGGGTTCGTGGAAACTGTCTATACGGTCGGTCGGGTCCAAAATCTTTAAGATCCGTCGTACAAGTAGAAACAAAAAGCTCTCTGATCCTACTATACAACTCATGAAGGAGAGGCGCGAGATGATCCTTCAGTCTTCAGACGATGCGTTCAAGTACCAGCAGCTCAATAGACGGATCTCTAAGTCCTTGAAAAGCGACCTTCACCGCTTTACTGCAGACCGCATTAAAGACGCGATAGAGCGGAATAAGGGCTCCAAGGTATTTGCAAGAGATCTGTGTATTAGGCAGAGCCAGCTTGCAAAACTTGCAAAAAGAAGAATGGACATCTAGTTATCTAGGAAACAGGCATCAGTGTACCGAGATATCCAGAGTTGTAAAGAAAAGTAACAGAATATATTCCAAGGAGAAAATCAAATCAATAGCGGTAATAAATAAGTGAGGCGTGTCTAAGGGAAGCATTCTCGGTCTTTTGCTTTTCTTACTTTATGTAAATGATCTTCCGTGCCCATATATCTCGCCGGAACGCCTGTACCGATCTGCTCCGACTTTCGGTATCTCGGGTCACTTGTCCAAGGGGATGGCGGAGTAGACCGAGACGTAACGTGCCGGATCAACTCAGGATGGATAAATTGGCAACAGGTGAAGAACCAAGAACTTGTGATCCACGGATACCCCTCTAGTTAAAGGGGAAAATCTACAACTCCGTGATAAGGCCTGTCGTACTGTATGGATCGGAATGTTGGGCCGTGAAGAAGATGGATGAAAACAGATTGATTGCATGTAGCCTAGATGAGAATGTTGAGATGGATGTGTGGAGTGACGAAAATTGATAAAGTAAGAAATGAGTATATGTATAAGGGGAAGTTTAAATGTGGCACCAGTGGCAGAAAAGTTGAAAGGAAATCGTTTGGCCTGGTATGGGCATGTGATGAGGAGAGAGGAAACGCATGTGACTAAAAGAGTGATGAATATAAATGTTGATGGATGGAGCGGGACAGGAAGGCCAAAATCTGTATACAGACGTCAGACAGGATGACGTCTTTAAACAGATTCTTATGTGAAATGTTTTTAGTCAGTTCTTTGCTTTGCTAAATTCAAATTGTTTATTTGCAAGAAAATACATGGTTTACAAGGGAAGATCTTACAGCCTTAAAGTCATTGTATTCGGCCTGCAAGAATTATTCATGTTTAAATATCATAATTATTATGCGGATTCTATTATTAGTGCCATGAGGCAAGAATATTATTTTATCAGGACACGTGTTTTAATTTGAGAGCAGTGGTGGCCCAGGGGTTCATTCGATTCGACATAATATTAATTCAAAAAGAAAATATAATAAGCAGTTTACTGTTCAGAAAGAATCCTTAAACTTTTGTTGTAGCCACCAGTGACCAGACCCACCAGTGAACCAACCGAACCTATCGGAAAACGGAAGCCACTGTCAACTGACGCACGATTCGTACGAGAATGCTCCACAAGACCCGGCTACTCATCCAATGAGACGATAAGAAATGCGACATTGTCTCATTAGAAACGTCAGAATTAACAATACGAATCTTGAGACACTAAGGTCGATTTTCAGTAGAAATGTCTATAATCCACAGTACACACAGTGCGAATGCCGTGCTCTGATCAAAACCATGTCCCATATGCTGGAGTCGTTTGTTCCCAATTGTACTACTAAACAGTTCTACGGTAGAACTAATGGGATTTTTTTTCTCAATAGTCCTACGTTATTAAGAGTTCTAAAATAGTAGAACTAATGGGACTCTTTATTCCGTTTGTTCCCAATTGTACTACTAAACAGTTCTATGGTAGAACTAATGGGATTTTTTTTTCTCGATAGTCCTCCGTTATTAGGTGTAGAATAGTAGAACTAATGGGAGTCTTTATTCTAATTGTTCTATTCCACAGTTCTACGGTAGCACTACTGGGAGTTTTGGTTCTCACTAGTACTACGTTTCGATTTATTCCCGAATAGTAGAACTAGTGAAACTTTTACTTCCAATAGTTCTACTCTAATAAATGTATTACCAAATATACTAGTTTTGCCTCTTATCAGGTTTAGAGTAAACTTAAATATTATTTACCCAAATAAAACACTGTTAATTTACTTTACTTTACTTTACTTTATCTTTATTTCTCTCTCCACAAAGGTTGGCTTAGAATAAACACTTACGGACTAGACAATAAATGCAGACAATAGAACCTTTGCGAGAGACTGGAGTCCGTACTAGGGAAACCCTGTGTTACGGATCTCCAGGCTCCCAGTGTTAGGTCATCTCATGGTACATTGCAGAAGTTTAAAGTACGAGCACAAGCATTTGAAACTATGAAAGAGAAGCAAAGGACGGAAAATACATGAAAAAAAAAATTAAATTAAAATTAAAATTAAAATCAAATACAGATGGAAACACAATAATAAAAAAAAATATTTCAAATTTATACATTGTCACCCACGGTGTGCCATAGGGTAGTATCCTAGGTCCAATGTTGTTCCTGGTTTATATTAATGATCTTACACAACTTAATATTGAAAACTGAAAAATAATATCATATGCAGATGATACTACCCTGGCATTCCGTGGTAATACTTGGAGTGAAACCTTCCAAAAAGCACAATTTGGTTTTAACATGGTCACAAAATGGCTTGCTCAAAATTCTCTCGTTTAATACCGATAAAACCAAATAAATCTCATCTTATCTTATAAATATTTTTAAATTATTAAGTTTAAGATGCGTTGAAAGTAAACTAACAAATTTCGTAAAAATATTATAAAAAAATAAGTATTTTATTCAAAAACATAAATAAATTTTCTATGTCACTATAATCATTTTTTCTTAGATAATGTATTATTTAATAATTAACAGTGATTTATTTGGGTAAATAATATTTAAGTTTACTCTAAACCTGATGTGAGGTAAAACTAGTATAATATTTGGTAATACATTTCTTAGAGTAGAACTATTGGAAATAAAAGTTTCACTAGTTCTACTTTTCGGGAATAAATCCAAACGTAGTACTAGTGAGAACCAAAACTCCCAGTAGTGCTACCGTAGAACTGTTTAGTAGTACAATTGGGAACAAACGGCTGGAGTCACCAAAGTGTCCAATCTGCATTCGCAATGTATTTGCCAAACATGTAAACAAACACGATTTTTAGGGAAAACAACTGCAATGCCTACACATAAGGTTCAGTTTGGGCTACTATTTCATATTTTTTATGACTTTTTCAACAGTACTTGTCAGTCTAAAATCAACTTTATTTACAGTTGCATGAAGTTGAAAACATAAATTGGAAACAAGGAAATAAACACCTGCAGTTCTGAGAACCGTATTTTTTATGACTTTTTCAACAGTACTTGTCAGTCTAAAATCAACTTTATTTACAGTTGCATGAAGTTGAAAACATCAATTGGAAACAAGGAAATAAACACCTGCAGTTCTGAGAACCGTAAAAAACGCCACTGACATAACGATTGGCGTAGCCCCCTACTATCTATCGTATATGTATAACTATTATCTATTGTATATAACATCATAAAATATTTTGCACGACTCGTAATGCTTCGCATTAGAGTGTGCTCTACGATCGAAAAATATTTTTTGCCCCATTTCTGCAACTGTTTTTATTGTTTCACTCCTGCTAGTACACAGAACCTACTTAATTTATATACCATTGTATAGATGATTAAATGGAGATTAATATTGTAATTTTTAACAATTGATTTAATGCAGCAGAAATGGAAAAAGCATCAAAATAGTTGAAAAAAATTTCCTGTCCGTCAATTTATGATCCCTGAAAACATTGTAGCTTGCGATAAAATCAATTAATTGAGTCAATTTTTTTTTTATACATTCGTTTCAGCCGTAGAAGGAACCCTATTGAAAATGGCTCTTTTATTCATAGTAGTTTAATTATAATTAATAAAATACTAACTAAAATATAATATCAATATCTAAATATTTTCAACCTTGATCCGGTGCCGTTGCCTAGCAACTGCCAACGTAAATATCTTTGTCAGTCGTTGACATTACGACTTCATGAAAAGTGATAAATTGTTCATTTTTAAACTATGTTTTGAATTTCTTTTTCGTTTACGAATGAGTGATAAGTATGAGGCGTGCACTTTTGGATTTTCCAAACTATTGCACGACTCGTAATGCTTCGCATTAGAGTGTGCTCTACGATCGAAAAATATTTACATTTGTCATCGACCCGAAAAGAAGAAGAAAGAAACACACAACACTTTGATAATAATTGCACTAGTTCAACACAATTCAACAGTTCCGAACACCCGTCGAAGACGTACACTGACGAAGTACTGAACCCTAAGGGTGATATATGGTTCAGAGGCAACATGGCGATAACGTAACGCTAGATGCACTAACGCAATATATCACGTAAGAACGTCGTACCTATATCATTGTATCAATGAGTAATACGCTGGCGGCCGCATGGGCTATAATTAGTTATTATAAGCTTATTATAATTATGCTTATAATAGTGCAAAGTGCACTGGTAATGTATTGGGTTCATTCACGTATCAACGACCCTTGGTTGCATTACTATACCGTTTGCTAGGGGTCCCCTATGTTGTTTCGAACGCCGCTGTTGCGACACACGCTGTTGCGAATAGACACATAAGATATATGCCACGCTTGTAAGTTTTAATCTCAGTAACTGCTGGGTTGATGTGTTAAATGAATTTTAATTTAAAATCTTCGTAGCTGGAGAAGACAACACATGACCAGGTGAAGGTCGCGGGATTCCGCGAGATGCTGCAAGCACACGGCAGGTAGTTCTGGCAATGCTTGAGGTAGGCCTACATCCAGCAGTTGAAGTCTTTCGGCTGAATAACGATGAAGGAACAACTAAAACAGAAGTCCTATAATCATTCAATGACATTGTTATTATGCTATGTAAATAAAACATTGTGATAAAGATAAATGTGTGGTATCCGGATATCATACCAATCACATACGCATACATTTCTTGCGAATGTCGTAAGTGACGAGTAAGTCATTAGGTATTATTATCAGGTAGATAAAGAAGCGGCTTCTGTCTGCACATTTGTAACCTGAAACTTTTACGAGTATCAGTGACTTGAGAACAAGCAAACTCTCATTAACAAATGAAATGATTTATTCATTGGTCCTGAAAGAATTTAATTACGCTGTCGATATCTGCAAGAAAACTGTGCAAAATGAGATGGATGCGCGCGAGTTTTTCAACTTTGGGATCGTTCATTCGGGAAGTAAAGCTGTTGAATGTATGAGAGGGGTAATCGCGATATGTCCGGTAAACTTGACGATATGTCCTCACTACATTGATTGATAACAAGGAGAAGGAATGGGTCGTTAATTATATTGTCATTTGTCACCATTCTCTACCAAAGAGGAGAAACGTTATGAGATTTATGGACGGTCCCTGAAGCCCTGATTGTACGCACAGTTTCTCTAGTCAAAGCAGCATACTCGGATTCCAGATACTCGAAGATACCTGTCTACACAATGTCTTTTATTAAGCCAGGTTCAATCCATATCTCCGGTCTAATCTTGTTAGCGTACACTACAGATTAAAGGTTTAAGATATCAGTAGCCATGGTGACAATCACCAAAACATTGGTGATCAAGAAATAAGTGATTACATTGTCAGTCGTTACGGGGTTTGCAAGGTAATAAAAGGGTGTCATTTAACCGGTAAATACTTGTTTTTGCTGGCCACAAGGTTTTAGAAAACGACAACTACAATCCATAGATGTTCTTCAGCACGCGTAGCATGACCGCCATAGAAACGGGTTTTGTCGACAGAAGAATAGACAAAATGACAGATAAACAATCACAATCTGTCATTTTTTCTATTCTTCCGACGACAAACCCCGTTTCTACGGTGGTCATGCTACCCTTGCAGATCGCAATACCATCGTCTCGAGAGTAACCATTCTCTGGCAATAGGTATTCCTTTATTCAAGCTTTACAAGACCCATAAGAGGAAACGAAGAAGTGGCCAATAACCGGCAGTAACAACACCCTGCCTATAAATCTCTGCATTTGGTTACTTACGTCACAGATTAATCTGTGCTTACGTGAGTGATTCTTAATGAAATTTGTATTGAAAATGTTCCGGACTGAAAACGCAATGAAATTCCTGACACCGTTACTATTAATACCTGTACAACTTCAAAACATCTACGTAGCATCTAAATTAAGGCGTGTAAATCTAAACTGCGTCTGAAATCAGTGAACCCAAGCCCCCACTGAGCCACGAAAATCACCCTTTCTATTTTTGATAGCTAGAACATTACGTGCCAAAACACTAAGGTGCGCTACACATTACGCGATTACGGCCAATAAAGATTTAATTACCCTTTGACACACATAAACAAGCTTACCTGAAGGGTTAGTTGAAAGATGCGTCAAAAGTAAGAAAATTAAGAGTTTGGTACTCTCAATAAAAAATCTTCTAGTAAGAAAACGCAAAGTAAGTACGCTTCTGCCAGAGAACAAAGGCATCGTGGTCCTCAACAACAGGACAATATAAAATTCAGTGATACAGTTTATGTCATCGACACTGCGGCCTCAGTCAGGACTCAGGATACAGTAATTAAAACAATACACCTAGCGAGTCCTTTGCTCCTATATAGGTCACACTGTAAGATGATGTACACACTCATGATTATCTGCAATTCGGTGCAATGAACTCCTTCCTAAGTGTACTCGGAAGAGGCTTTTAAATTGTCGTTTACATGTAATACACTATTTTTACGCATCACAAAACGTGAATATTTTTTATTTTCTCCGGTACATCATTTGGGAAATAGTGTTAAAAAGAGAACATCTATCACGCAACCCCTTTGACCGATACGCGGAAGACCTTTCAGATGTGAAGGTCTTTGAATAAGCTTTTTAATACTGAGATAAATACTTTGTAGAAACCAAATTATATGCGTCATCATAAGACACAAAAATAACGTTTCTTTATACTTAGCGCTTATCTATGTACATTAGTCATGCATGATGGTGTCTTATGTTAATTCAACAACAATTGCGAACTATAAGTCTTACACGTGACTACCACATGCATCTTTCATCTATAACCTGAGGTATTCTAACTTGCAAATCATGAACTTAATTATACTCATACGTATAATGTAGACGAGTATTTTTGTTCAGCACGCTAAGCATGCTGACATAATACTTGTTGAAAAAAAATGGCACGCGCTTTATTTAATTTAAGAAGAAAATATGACCCATCCAAATACACGTAAGGTGGAAAAAAAAAGGATTGCGATGCGATGCGATGTTAGAGAAATTGAATCGTTATATTAATATGATTATGCAAATCGCAGTAATTAACCGTATAATGTGCGCCGACCGTTACACTGGGCTTATTAGTCGAACAACTTACATTCTGAATTGTACCCACACTGGGATGGAATTAGTGCCATTTTAGTTTGGAGTGTTCTACAAGGTGCAATATGCTATTTGCATTCAAAAACTTCTAATTAAGAGTTTTTTGAGTCCAATTAACATGTACACATATTATTACAGCGTGTAAATTTTAAGAAAGTATTCTGGAAGGAAATGGCGAAAGTTTCCTCGTTACATAAGATTTGTAGGTACTTTAATGTTAGACTAGGTACTATCCTGTTTCGTTCCTACGTATGGACGCCCGAGCAAGTCCGGAAAGTATAATCTATTATACTTTCCATATTCTACTAATGTTGTGTTAATTAGCAAAAGAAACACATGTCAAATATCATGTGCACCACAGCACCATAAACAAACTAGTGATAGTCAAGATGAACGATTGTGATTCAATTAAAAAGACAAGAAAATAATAATATATCAGCGTCTTATCATTCCGAGCACGTCGTAAAATCAACTGATTGAAACGGATGGCAAGCACCGCAGGCGCAGAGTCGAGAACGCATTCGCATCATACAGTACAGTAAGCGCCCGTATCGTCAATAAAATTTATATGACAATGCTGATGATAGAGCAATCAGTTACTACTAGACGTGAGTGCTTTGTCACTTGTTACACACGATTCTGTGAAGACACGCCGCCGCCGTGCTGCCAACGTACGCGGTTACCATGATTATGAAAGGGCTTAAGGGATGCCAACTATTACCAAGCATTTTCACCCCACCTGTGCATTTGGCAACCTCTTACAGTTATTCAATGAATGAAAGAAAAACCTTGCGTAAACTAAACAATTTAAGGTTTCTTTTAGTGTTATTACAGTTTTTGCATCTTGTCTAATCTTAGTATCAAAATAATCAAATGTAAATGACATGACGTCACAGTATCGGTGGCCGCCTACTCATAATCGGTCACCGCAGACACGCGGCGTCTCGGCCCGAGCTGATACTGATTGCGGACACTTCGAGTGGGCGATATCCCTTATGCATCGTTACATATGAAGTCAGCACTCAGTCATATTATTAGATCAAGCTGATTAAAATAACTGCAACGTCAATAGCACCATTGTTCCCGATCGTGATGATTGACTTCACAATATTTATGCATCATTCCTAACAAGAGTCTTTGTGATAAAAATAATTGCATCGTTAATTAAACTGATTTTCATGACGATCTTGATAATCAACTAACCACCTGCCAGTAATTATGTAGGTACAAACAATTCCTTAGCTAGGTGTGTTAATGAAGATAATTAATTAATTATCATAAAAATATCCACTCAATATCCTGTGTTATATAAATAAATTGTTGATCCACAAGCCGCGTGACCGATTGAATTACCTGTATGCAGAATGTAGAACTTTCATACAAATTTTTATCCCCTGTTGAACCCCTTTGGTTGACGAATTTTCAAAAACCCTGCTTTATTGCTCACCTTCGTTATACGAGTATAAGCAACTCTTGTGAAAATGAATTAGGCTGTGCATTACCTGTCAGTGCATTTAGTAGATATTTCATTTATATTAATTATTTTTTAAAGTTTTGGTATTAGTCGCTAATTGTATAATACTCGTCAGATAAAGGTTTTTTGGGATACGTCACAAAAAAAAGTCGCCTTGAAAAACTTCATAATTTCGACAAACGATAGGACGGAAAACTGTACTTGAAGAACCAAGAGAACAATGTACCACCTTCATAAGAAACCCTTCATCTAATATATTAAAATCAATTGCCGTGCATTAGTCTCGCAAAAACTCGAAAATGGCTCGACCAATTTGAATAATATTTTTTTTGTTTTGTTCGCCTCAATAGAGGGGTGGTTTAGGGAAAAGAGTTTTGAAAACCCAAAGAGAAACAGCCGAAAAATCGAAATTGAAATGTTGACAGGACAACGTCAGACGGGTCAGCTAGTAATGAATAGAGGAGGAGAAAGAAACACCTCAAAAGATTAAGCAATCATAAGATCATTGATGAAGGGAGACCAAAGAAAAGATGGAAAAGTTGGCCGCTGTGGCGCTGACAGGGTCAAAAATTGCGCCAACGCAAAGTAACTTGGGTCCAGATCATGCAGAAGAACAAAGTATAGTTCAAAGTCATACTCATAACAATAAAACTACTCATATGAGTTGTAACCATACGCGTTCCATTTTATGTGCACCGGACGGATGAGAGTGTGAGTCAATATCTTCATATTATCGCTGAGACTCACTTATTTATGGAAATGAGACTCATTTCAGGTGGAAAGTGAAGTAGGAGGGCTTACTATTAGCACTTCTTGGCCGTAAATATTTATAAGCTACCAACAATGAGAGCTCGATTTTCGGTTGGTTGAGGTTCTCAAAGGCTAGAGACAAATCTGTGCAAAAAAACGCGGTGTAATTTCCAGCGCCTTATTTCTTCCGCTGAACAGGAAAGGTCGTAGACGCAGGTTTTGTCCGCCCAAACGAATGTAGTGCTGGTGCCACATTGGTTTGGGCGGAAAAACTTGCGTTCGGGACATTTGAACTTGCCACCATGGTGCGGATTTTTTGACGGATTGATTTATCCCTAGTGCAAGAGGAAATTATCCTTCACAGGCTTTAGATTCACCATTTATATCATGGCATCCAAATATGATTGGTAGTCTGGATGTTCACCTCTACATTACAACAGATAAAACGCAAACTAAGATTAAAGTAATGTAGGAGAGGAACCAGTTCATTAAACGGAATGAAGGCTAGATCGTGCGACTGCTAAAAATGTTGTGTGAGAAGACTGAGAATCAATAGAGTTATTAATTACTACTTTCCGTCAGCGGCTTCGCACGCGCGATATCTTTATAAATTATAGCTTATGTTACTCAGTGATATTATAGCATTCTATTGGTGAAAGAATTTTTTAAATCTGTTCAGTTGTTTTTGAGTTAAGTAATTTATTACAAACAAAAATACAAATCTTTTCTCTTTATAATATTAGTGTAGAAAAAGCGCAAGACAATGTAGAATCGGGTGAAACACTTGTTTAGTAAGAATAAAAAACTTGTAATTCTAAGAAACACACAATTGATTAGAACATCGTGATGAATTTCACACTTTAAATTCAAATGTGGCGTGTTGGGCGCGGATTACAAGAACGTACTTACAAGACAATCGTATAAAATTATGAATCTAATGCCAAGCTTTCACCATGATGGTAGTTAAATGAATTACCATCTTTTTTAAGATCTGTAGCTAAAATATTTTCTGATACATTATTCTGTTCTTTTTTCCCGGTATCTATTAAACATAAGCTCTCTATGAAAATGAGTCCATGAACTAAGTCAGCGTCCACCTTATAAAAAAGTAAATCAAAAAAATCTAAATCTCGACTGCGTAAAAAGAGAACTATAAAAAAGATGGAAACAAGATGACTTATTAAAGACATATTGTTAAACTAGCTTCTGCCCGCGGCTTCGCCCGCGTGGATGTCGGAAATTATCCCACAGGAACGTGTAACATGTCCTAAATCAGCGGGGTAATTGCGTAGCACTTACAATAGCAATGGGTTTCATTTTGACAGTTCAACAATTAATTGCGTTATTTACGTTATTTCTCGAACATAATATTATTAAGCAATAGCTTCTACTTGGCGCTCTGGCGCGTCATCCCCTGGCTGGCCCGCCCCTCCACCCTCGTTCTGTGCGCCGTCGACTCAATATCGCAGGTCATTCTTATCGTTCTAACTTTTAAACTATTTGTCCAAATTACTTAGTGTAAAAGACAAACTTTATCTACATTAAATACCAAAAGCGATGAAGGTATTTATTTTGATAAGAATTAAATAAATAAGTACTCTAAAATATGCAATGTAAAAAAAGTATTCAATTTAACTGTATTTATTGCTCACTATTTTGGTTATAAAGGCTTCCACATAAAAGGTAGATATATGCTGTCGCGGACTTTTATTTAGAACTCTTTAAAACAAACAATCCCACAATACATTTTCTTCATGTAACTCTAACGGTTTAGGCAGCGCACGCAGCATACGGTGGAGGTCTGCCCGGCTTGGGTGGACCACCGCCGTTTCCTCGTGGAGGCGATCGGCGGCGGTGACCTCTCGCGTACGGCCCTGGTTCAGGCCATGGTGCGGAGCGAGAGGGCATGGCAAGCCGTCACCTCCTTCTGCAAAGCAGTAATGCTCGCGAAGGAGAAGGTGGAGCGCGCGAGGGAGTGGCAAAGGCCGCGCCCTACAGCCCTAGCCGCCGCCGCCGTAGGAGACGTCCCGGGCGTCGGGAATTGATAGCCGATTTCCGGCCACCGTAGGCGCGGGCCTGCGGACGGAGAGCAACGGGCAGCTCGCCGTCCGATAAGGACCATGGCAGGCCCGGGTCGACGGCGCATCGTGTTCCACGCGCGCCTCAAAGAGATATCAAGGATCGAAGGAACACGTGTGGGTTTTAGTCAGTAAGAGTCTGACACGCCCTTCCGCTCCGCCCAGAGCGGGAGAAGTCATTGGATGATTAACCCCCCAAAAAAAAAAGGCAGCGCACGCAAAGATAGATCTCAGAGGGCAGGAATTTTTCCGACTTACTTGATACTTATCGTTATATTTTGGCCAAATCACATAAAATCTTTATAAATTGTAGCCTATGTGTTATTCTAATGTATAAGCTACATTATTGTAAAGTTTCATCAAAATCCGTTCAGTAGTTTTTGTGTGAAAGAGTAACAAACATCCATCCATCCATCCATCCATCCATCCTCACAAACTTTCGCATTTATAATATTAGTAGGATTAATGTAGGGCAGTGTTTTCAACCTTTTTCATGACTTGACCCCATTAGTATGAAAAAAAATTTTCGCGACCTCGACCATTCGAGAACGATTTGAACTCAGTCGAGATTCCCGCTGAGTCGAAGTTTCTGCAGCACGAAACCTAGCCTGATGTTCCCGAGTTGCAGAGAGCCTTGCCTCACGACCTTCCTCAGATTCCTGTGATCGAACTAATCTCATCCTTTTAGCATTTCTGCTACATTGGGAGAGGTTGGATCTTCTTCGAGGCATTCTTACAATAAAATAGTACTTACTACTTAACACACAGTTATTTAGTAAACACGTACTATCGTAAACAATTAAATTATAAATACTTACAGATTATTATACAGTCTAAAATTGTCACAGTTTAAGTAATAAGTGTTAAGACGTGTAAACCAAACGTACTAACTTTATAAAACAAAAGAAATGCTAGAAAAATTAATTACTAACCTGAGCTAATAAACTTATACTTAATAAAGAAAATCAAGAAAAGAAATGCCTAACCTATACCAAATACTTATAATATTTATATACAAACCCTAAATAAAAATTAAGATAAGTATACCGAAAATCAAGGAAAGAAATGCCTAACCTATAACAAAATGTTCGATGTGATTCTTTAAATTGACATAACTTATTTATTTATGAACCGATTGACATGAAATAAACACTAAATGTTAAGTGAAGCTTACTACAATATATTAGTGAAAACCGCATCTAAATCGAATAAGCCGTTTCTGATATTAGCGTGCACAAACACACAGACAAACAGACAAACCGACAAACAGACAAACAGACAAACAGACAAAAAAAAATTTAATTACAATCTCGGGTTCAGCATCGATATATTAACAACCCCTGCTATTTTTTTTTCATATATTTCCATTGTACAGACACCACTTTTCTACAATTTTATTATATGTATAGATGCTATAGAGCTACATATAAAATACTGGTATTCAGTTGCATATATTATCCGAGTAGACAGGTCTCCGTCCCCAAGATAGTTGGGAAAGGGCTAGGCAGAATAGGCAGATGATACTTTAAGTTAACAGTGGTTAACGAGCTCGAGGTAAATTATGCGTTTTTGCCTTCGCAACATTGTTTTTAAGACCAGGTTGAAACGAAGAGTAAAATTTCACATGTGTCGCCGCAACAGCATTTACAAAATTTACCAGTCTTTAAGCTTTTTACAACAGATAAAAATATAATGGGAGCTTTATACTTTGAAAAAAAAAAAGATGGAAGATTTCTTGACCATAGCAATTGTTCGAAAGCCGCTGATGTAAGACCACCTAGACATTGTTATGACATCTGTATTAACAGGAGAAAGTGTTAACGGCTTACTACCCGACTGCGCACCGTAAAGGTGTGTGTTCTTCAGGTTATTTATTATTCACACGTTTTACTTTTCAGCAAGTGATTGGATTAGTGCGGAAACATAAGGAACGAGAGATCGTGCGGGCGCGCGGGGCCTTGGTTAACGCACTCCGAGTTTTTTTATTACAGACAATCATTCTCTCCTTGCATTTGAATGCAGCAAATCTGAAACTACTTCTGAATATTACCAATTCTTGCAACGGGATTCCCACAGCTGCAAACTTTGCCCTAAGTTCTCTATCCTCTTTCGCGGTGGCTCGCAGTTTAGCGATCTATGCATTTCAGAGTGCTTAAATTGCACTCTAAATAAAATAAAACATTTATTTATTTTCCCGTAAACGCCATAATTATAACACGTGATTTGGTCCATGGATGATAATAATATTTTATTTACACATTTATGTATAACTAGCTTCTGCCCGAGACTTCGTACGCGTGGAAGTCATAAGACACCAGTTGACACCACAATATACTACAGTTTATAAAACTTTCGTGTATATTACGTTTGTAATATTGTTCTCAGCAGTTAAAATACACAGAGAGTCAGGACTGGTGACTCGGGAGCTAGCCGTACAGTGTCCGTGCGAGAAGCAGCTCGTCCTGAGGTCGACACCCGCAGCCTTCAGCATTTTTTTTTCTTTTGCGTGGGGAATCATCAAATGACTTTTCCCGCGCTGGGCGGAGCGAAAGGGCGTGTCAGACGCTTACTGACTAAAACCCACCCGTGTTACTTCCCTTGCCTGTGCCAGGGGCCACGGTTTCTCCTTAGCAACCCCAGCAGGCACCGGCCCTAGCGGACCCTTTCAGTTTTGCTGACATCTCTTTGAGGCGCACGTAGAACACGACGCGCCGTCGACCCGGGCCTGATCCTTATCGGATGGCGAGCTACCCATTGCTCTCCGTCCGCAGGCCCGCGCCTACGGTGGCCGGAAATTGGCTACCAATTCCCGACGCTCGGGCCGTCTCGTACGGCGGCGGCTTGGGGCGTAAAGGCGCGACATTTTTCTGTCCCTCGCGCGTCCTGCCTCCTCCTTCGCGAGCATTACTGCTTCGCAGAAGGAGGTGACGGCTTGCCTTGCCCTCTCGCTCCGCACCATGGCCTATACCAAGGTCGGACGCGAGAGGTCGCTGCCGCCGAGAGCCTCCACGAGGACACGGCGGTGCTTCGCCCAAGCCGGGCAGACATCCACCGTATGCTCCACCGTGTCCTCCGGGCGTTCCACACAGTGGTGACACCCGGGCGTTTCCTCCCGCCTTATGCGAAACAGGAACCTCACGAAACAACCGTGTCCGGTGAGGACCTGCGTCAGGCGGAAGAAGAGGACGCCGTGGCACCTCTCTAGCCACTCCTCAAAGAGGAGACGTATCGTCACAATTGTGGCGTGCCCAAATCTGGGTTGCGACAATCACACACTCCAAGCCGCCATGAGATCCTGCCGGAGCTCTGTTCGCTGTACCGTGATTTCTCACGGCAGTGGAGCCTTCAGCCTTCAGTGACGGTCCTTGTGACTTATTGATAATTAGCCATCGCAAAGCATACGCTCACAGGGAACTGCACGCGCTTAAACTGGTAATTGTGGGGAATTTGTGGTATACGCGGTATATACACTGTCTCGCCAATGCCACAACCTATTAGAATTTCCGCATTGATGTCGTTTCCTTGCAAAGACATGACTTTGAGCCGAATTCCGTTACAAAGCTTTGGCGGAGTTAAGTTCCGAAGGAGCATAATCGGGACACCGACCTTCAGCTGGATTTTCTGCGCCGGAAGTCCAGTTGCCATGAGCGAATTCAGAAATTCTACGGGGTAATGTGTGGCATCGTCTTCCTCCACATCAGCATAAATGGAGGTTTATATCACTTCGCTCCCTACAATTTGCGAGAGAATACCGTGGTTTATCGCTGCTGCTTGATCATTTTTGACGTTCAAATGGAACACGCCCAAGAATTCTCTTGGTACGGAATTCGACTGATGTCTTCGTACACCAGACGAATCGGATCTTCTAAAGTGGGAACTACTCTACTCTACCAAGAGTCTCTGGTAGGGCCACCTGACCACACTCCTCTGTTATAGTGCCTTCACCAACTTTTATAAGAACGTAGGAGAATTCTTGAGCATGTGGATTCCCGCCAAGCCGAGCTCGCATGTTGATGGTCAAGCGCAGTCTTAGAACTCTTGACCATAGAGTTGACCTTTTCTACAAAGCATTCACCTCGTCAGACAGAACTGTGGCACCACCCATAATGGCTTGGTTCTCGCGGATTTCCTGCAGGGTTCTGTTTATAGCTTCCACTGCTGTCTTATTTGCCATAATTCTTTCATCCCATATAATGAAGCGCTAACCCTAAGTACGCATCCCTTGTTACTGTTGCGTGATACCTCACAAACAGCGTTTCGTTGTTCTCTAAATTGATGGGAATCTTAAACATGAATGGCGCGCGCTGTTTTCTCACCAGAAAGCAGTGTGGCAGCGATTCCAGAACATATTGGCGATTACACACAGATTTTAAAATCGCTAGCACAAATCTGCTGTCAAAATCTGTGTGTAAAGTCAAAAATTAAGCTAGTTTTTTTTTGTGCTGGTCAAGGCCTCCTCGAAGTCTTTCCAGGTAGGTTAGGTACCTACTCTTTTCACATGGGCCGTCTCAATAAAGAATCTTAAGCTACGCTGTCACAGCAGACCAAGCAAGGAATTAATACCTATGTACTATACTCGTACATATATATAAACACCAGGTATAGTTAATTTATTTCGCAAAAGTCCAGTCTTGTCGCCGTTATGACGTTAATCATAAGGTTTAAATTGCAATAACTAACAGGACTTCGTGAAATGGTTTAAGCAAACTGTAAAAGGCGAACATTTTTCGGCTTTTTTCAATATTTTTCGGCTTAATGTTATCCTTGATACCAAAAGATGCATATTTTGCCATATTGAACTACTTTACAATATGGTTTTAAAAGTAAGCGCTAAAATATTGTGTTTTTTTACATTCGGTTTATTCTATAATCCGTAAAAAAATCATTTTATTCTTATAGTTTTTGGCACTAAAATGATCAGAAGACAACCTTGAATGTTTTGTGACTGTAAAGTGCTTGTGACGTAGCAGTTTCCCATAGATTACGAAGTTTTCCTTTTTTAGTGAATTTAATACATTCTACGAACTATTACTAACATAAAAAAATATAAAAAAACACATAAAAATAAAAATCGTATTACAAAATGTAAAAAAGAGAATTACAAAAAAAAAAAAAAACAATAGATGGGATTCGAACTAACAAACTCGGGATTGCAAAGCAACCGTCTAACCGCTTAGCTATTTGCTTACTTGAAAGTTAGTTAAAATAGCCGTTCTTATATATTTCATGATTGACTGCTTAGTTCCATAAAGGTATAGCGTGATGATAATCATTTAAAAAATTAAATCGGTAACTAAACTATCTACAATATGCAAACCTTTTGGCGCATCTTTTTACAATTTGCGGAAAAAAATACGAACATAATGTAATATTGCTCATCCCCCTAAGCAAATAGCGTGATAGTTTATACCCTACCATTTGACCAGACTTATAGGGAATATCTATGCAAAATTTCAATAGAATCTGTCCAGTAGTATTTGCGTGATGCTGGAACATACATACAGACAAACAGACAAACAGACAAAAATTCTAAAAACTATATTTTCGGCATTAGAATCGATCCCAGACCTCGTAGCAATTACTTTTTTTCAAAAATATTCAATGTACAGTTTTGACTTCGCTACGATTTTATTATATGTATAAATATAGATAATATGTTGAAGTTTATAACAATCACAATAGTCCTTATAGAAGGTATATCGACCCTTGATACGAAAATAATTATGTTATCCGATTGATACGTAATCTCACATGGACAGTTCTCTGTACAGATTGTCATGGTATTTTAATACTTCCACGCAGATACAGTCGCGTGGGGTCACCAAACTAGTCTATTTTTATATTCTTAGCAGAGTAACACGTTAAACTTTAAATATTAATGACTACAATTTAGAACACTGACGAGTAATGAACTCATTTCTCCAATTTATAAAAGTCGGAATCAAATGGCCCTTAAAAATGTTGGTTTTTATTGATATGGCAACCCCAGCCGGAATGTTAAAAGATATGAGAGAAATGTAAGACACAATGCGTCGGATATTATATTTTATTTATTTCATTAATATGTGTTTCATTAACTTAAAAATAGCGAAGTCCGACGGACGGACGGTAGCGAAAGAATATGAATATCAGTGTAAAAATGATTCACGCATTTCGCGTCGTCGCGCCCACGTGTTATCTTCTTATTGCGAAAAGGCCACTAATAGCTTTAATATTTATGTATTACTAAAAATCCAGTGCTTAATAGCTCTATTTTTATGTTCTTACCTTACTATATTATTTTATTGTTTTCTGTCAATATAAAGTTGAGACAGAAAGTCTCAAGTTTTCAACTTCTATAACATATTTGTGAAAATAAACGTGAAAAGTGACTTTTGTTAGAATTGGGTTAGGTTATGTTTTATTATGACCATATTTCTTTGATCTTGGTAGTAACATAAGTAGATAAATACTTAACCAGAAGTTAAGTGTTTAAATAGCACCGGGTTTTTAACTACACACATCAAAAGTGTCTAGGGATCAAGCATTTTTATGCGGATTTCTTGAGATTGAGATGTGGCTTTGTAATAAATTTATGATTTTATAAATTTATATGGATCCTTTTTGGTGCATTTCATAATTTGAATCAGGAACTGTGAATCAAATTCGAGTAAAAGATGAAAATCAGCAGTCAATATTTTCCCTATAAAAACATACAACGCATTGAAGACATTATTAGTGCTACTGTTTCCCTACTACTGATTAAAACCAACGTTATTATGGAGCAGCGACGTCATTTAAGCAGGGAAGAAATGCTCAGAGCCGTGGGAATGATAGAAGCTGGTTCCCGGCAACGTACTGTGGCTTTAGCTCTGAATACAAGTCAGAGTGTTATCAGTCGACTTTGGACACGTTACCGAAGCACTGGTACCGTGGCTGAGCGCCATGGAGGACGGTATCGCTGCACCACACGGAGACAAGACCGATACATTCAAATCTTAGCTCGAAGAGCTCCAACAATAACCGCCATGATGTTAGCCGTGAGGCTTCATCACTCTTCAGGGAACTTAATTAGCGACCAAACAGTCAGAAACCGCTTGCATGAAGTGAACCTTCATTCCCGAAGACCGCTACGGGTACCACCTATAGCAATGCACAATCGTAGGATTCGATATCAATGGGCTCTTGAACACAGAAATTGGGCAGAAGAACAATGGCGTTTCGTGTGCTTTTCTGATGAGTCTCGTTTTGGTATGAGACCGGATACAAGACGTATACGACACTGGAGAACCCCTGGACGCCAACAGCGATTAAAATCCTGCCAGGAAGTCCATCCTTATAGTGGTGGAACCATCATGGTATGGGCGGGTATTTGGATCGGCGGAAGAACTGAGTTGATTTGGATCAGAGGCAACCTCAACGCTCAAATTTATGCTGAGACGATTGTATCAGACGTCATCGTTCCTCTACAAGTGCAAATCGGTCCCTTATTTCAGTTAATGCATGATAATGCACGACCGCACACCGCAAGAGTTGTAAGACAGACTCTCGCCGCAGCTAACATCAATGTCCTGCCCTGGCCTGCTCAGTCGCCAGACTTGAACCCGATTGAGCATGCATGGGATATGCTACAGAGAAGAGCTCTGCCGAATATGGAGGGTATCCAGTCGCAAGAAGACCTTTTTTTGTTGTTGCAACGAACATGGGCGGCCATTCCACAGCGTGATTTGGATGAACTCATTTTGAGTATGCCAAACCGATGTTCTTGTGTTGTTAGTGTTCGCGGTAGAAACACGGATTATTAATTGTTTAAGTTACCCAATAAAATTTTAAAGAAAACTGTTATTTCAGTCTTTTTTTCGAACTTTAATGTTAGTGGTTCAAATGTCAAAAATCCCTTTATTAGGAAAATGGCAAATTTCTTTATTAATGCAAAGGTGACTTGGTTTATCGTTACTGTGACAAACGAAAACACTTTATTTGATGAATCCTTAAAGAAAATTTTAATTAATATCAATCAGGAGAAAAGTTATTGCAAAAATATATGTTGATCCCTAGACACTTTTGATGTGTGTAGTTAGATCAAAAGTTCATGTGATCACATTATTTATTAACGTCTTACATACATATATAATTATATGTATTATTACCTATTTTTCTATCTTATTATGTACCAGTAGAGGCATAGAAACCTTCAAACTTCCAACAAGAACTTAAATCATTTCAATCGAATTATTCGAATTAATGTCAAAAACTAAAAAAAACTTGGCTTAAATCCAAAAATAATGTTTCCTTCTACTTCAAAACAGACCCGACAGATGTTATTGTTATTGTAGATTCCCTCCGCGTTTAAAGTGCGTCTAAAACTGTATCAAACTTCATCCAGCAATTTGCGAGTTTGAAATCCTGAATGTACAGATTAACATAACCGATGTTTTTATAGGAACAAGACTAAGTACGGGTTGCCTTGCTTCGAAGCTTGTTTCTTTAATCTACGCTCGTTAAGATGATTCATCTCCTCAGTTACAATAATTAACACATGAGATGACATAGTAGTGTTAGTTAACACTCACATAAAACATTACCCTCCTTCTGGGGCAGTCGAGAAAAAATAAAGTAAAATTATCTTAATTCTGTTTTTCTACTAGCCTATTTTTTTTATACCAACTAAATGATAAACACTTGTCATTATGATAGAAGTCTACTGGTTTAAAAGCATTGTGAATGTCGTTTTAAAATGTCATAACCGTTATGTAATTTTGAAAACCGCTCACGCCCTTCGCACGTCCATTCCGTGCTTCCCCCTATATTTCCACATTATGCAACGACGCTCTCGTGCTATAAGCTGGGAACGTACATAATTATTAATTATACGGTGGTGCGAAACTTCCTATTAAGCGATTCGACAGTAATCGACAGGCTAATATTTATAACGATGCCGGAATATTACGTTTTTCTTTCAGTGGTTTGCCGTTCAGCTATCGCATATCCGCTGCGCAGCTGCTAAGCGTCAAGAGTAAAGATTGGATCTCTAGAGAGTTCAACCAGTTGAAGGGACGATGATACTGCGACTCTTGTTTACGGGAAATTAAGATGAGGACAAAGGTTATGTTAATACCATAACGAATAGAAAGTGTCTTTGTACTTTATCAATGCTTTGGCAAAGGGTAGATACCTCATACCTGTTTATTGGCAGTGACTTTTGTCACTGTTTTTATCTCAAGCTTTTCTCCGAATGAGCTAATTTGCCAGTAACTGCTCAACTACGAACTACTCGTAAAAATAATGAGTTGTTGAGTGGGTCACAAAACAAAATGAGAGGCTTTTTGCAAAGTCTTGTATGGCAGTTCTCAGTACTCGTACTCATTAGGGCAACTGTCCAATGACTCATTTTTATTGAAGGCAATGGAGATTGCGATTCTCGCTGTATATCACCAGACTTTGCATCGAGACATGTCTCTGCAATGTCCACTGACAAAAATCGCGGGTATTTTGTCGCCTGGTGAACACGAGCTGCTTCTCGACCGCGTCGTCGCCACTGCGCCAGGCATCTTGTCTCACGACTTTTCTACTCGTTTGATTTTATACTAGTGAATATAAAGTCTAAATGAGAAGTGTTAATGATTTGGAAAAAATAAATGTTAAATTAGAGCATTTCTTAATAACTTAATATATGTATGAATATTTTAGATTATGTTTATATTAAATAGTGAAATTAATTTGTAAAGTTACGTCTAAAGCGTACAAAAAACTGAGTACCACGCAAAATCTATAACCGTATTTTTCTGAAACCTTCCCCATTTTAAAGATAATTTAATTATTGATCTTTTAATATACGCGTTTCATTAAATGCCTTTTGTTTTATGTATAATACTAATTTGGGATAGCGCTCCTTTGGGATGGGAGAGTCCTATTACTGGCTGGACGTACGACGCGTTGCGTGAGCTCAGTACAGAACACGCAAGCTAGCCACTCAAGGTCACCGATTTGTCTGGAGACACATGTTTTATACACTCCAATCTCCAGATACTTTAACTAGGGAATCAAATTATCAAACCCCCCAAAGCGCAGACAAGCTGGCCGCTGCGCTATTGGGATCACCGAGCGAGCCAAATGAGCCACTCCGATCAAATTGTGGCACAGTGTATGTTGCCACCGCGAGTCATAACCTTTAATCAAGAGAAATAGGTTACTTTCCTCTCTGGCGATGAGCAAGCCGCGTCATTACTGCGTAGTATGACGTTACTTTCTCAAATAAGAACTCACTAGTTGTATTTATAACTTGAATAGTTATAAATGAAGGTATTGAAACATTCTATAAGGGTCAATTGACAATGAGACGCGACGCTCTTGATGTTCTCTCGGTTAGCAAACCAGTAAAAAAAACAACGGGTTGCACTTTTAATTTATTTGTAATTTTAATGTGATGAATACGAGGCTTTTGACTAATCTGTCAAGCAGTTCTAAATGTTATTTTTTTTGTAATGTGCGTTTACTTTGTGCAGAATAAATCATTTTTCTTTCTTCTTTCTTTCTTTCTTCTTTCTTTCTCACTCCGGGAGTGCCGGCAGAAGTGAAATTTGAACATTAACGTTGTGCATTTTTGAACATTTTGGAATGGTTAGGGAATAATTCCGCACGAATTGCTTTATTTATCAGTATAAAAGTACTATAATTTATGTGGCTAACAAAAATAAACAATTTAATTAAACACTTTTCATGAAGTATGTTTTGATGTTGACTGCTTTTTATTTACCCATCAATATGGGTTTTCTTACGTTATGTCAAAGACTATTTATTTTGATATTTACTTAGTCGGTTGCTAGGCAACGGATCTTACGGCACAATCTGACGCGAGTTTAACTTGTTTTACCCATCCCAAAAAAAGTGCACAACGCCGCTTAAGAAGTTTTCACTTCAAAAAAAAATCTGAAGAGTTTGGAAACTCAAGGGCAGAGAAAGTAATATAAGGCACGCCACGATCTGTATGGAATTACAATAGGTTTACAATAACTTTCTTTAGTAAGCAAGGAATTAATATTCTTTATACGTACGTATACGGTACTTACGTATTTTACATAAAGGGCCAAATATGTCTTACTAATGGTAGACTTTACTATTGTAGTTTTGACAAATAAAAGGCTCGTGCAGACCAGCGCGACGCGACGGGCGGCGCGACGCCACACGAACAATACAATTTCAAAGAAAACTTCACGGTATAACAAATTAACATTAACCGGTGTCGCGTCGCGCTAGTCTGCACGAAGCTTAAGTATAAAATTCGTAATTATTTTCGGACACAAAAACCGACTACGACATTGTATTTATGATCGATCATTCATTCATTACACAAACAACAAAAATACCATTGCCTTTTCTGTACAGAGTTAGATTTACGTTGTATATGTTTTTCGAAATAAATAAATTTTCTCAAAAATACATAGAAATTCATACATTATTTTGACAACCTTCTTCGAGATATATCAAAATTGCGGTACTGATCGAATACATGCGAGCGCTCGGCCGTCAATGTTTGTATGAAAATCCATAACTGTCGTGTTTAGCGGCCAAATAAATTACTATGAAAATTGTTATCTGTCGTGTTATAAAAAAATCGAACTTTTTAATTCAACACGTGGCAACCAAGGAGGTAACTTATCAAAGATTTTATTTAAATTTCATCAATAAAAAGAAGAAACAAATGCACATCTTGACGCGTGAAAAATTATTTGTTCGTCATTGATACTGGAATTTATAATTAATTAGTTGCGACCCGCGGTTTCCCCTGCATAAGTAAGTCTCGATCCCGTGGGAATATCGGGATAAATGGCAATTATGTCCTTTTCCAGGTCATGATCTACCGATGTGCCAAATATCATCCAAATCCGTTCAGCCGTTTAAGCGTGAAAGCGTAACAAACAAACTCACTTTCGCATTTATAATATTAGTTGGGAATTTAGGATTTCAATTTGAATTTTCGCGCATTATTTGAGAAAAGCACTATACAAGCCTTGGCCGCAACTAGGCATTGATGGAGTCACGTATACGTCATAAATGCCCCAGTTGCAAGCCGTGACAGTAATGTACTATAATTATTTAGCCCAAGATAAAGATAAATTCACACGGCTCCGTATAAACAAACAAAGCATGCATTCATATTATCATCGCGCTATTATGAGGAAGGACGGTGGAGCGGGCGGCTACTGCCATATGCGGATAATAAAGCCTGTGTGTAATAAACTGGCTTTAATGAACTATGCTTTTCAAGTTCTGTGAATGAGTAAGGCCCGGTACCCAACCCATGACGAAAACCTGACAAGCGTTGACACGCGTCAACAGTCATCTTCGACAGAAGGTTCTCTTTTCTCTGCGCACGATTCGGAAGCGCGTGGCACCATTTCATGGGACCTGGGCCTAAAATGCATGAAGCAAGAGCAATAGCCACCGAATGTTGTAGCCACAGCTATGAATATGGCCACTATATCGATGCATTTGTAAAATATTCCTGCATAACAAAGACTAGCGCTGACCCAAGTATCTCCCGACAGGAACTCACGCCGGCATGATTACACATGATCATTTAATAAAGCGCTAACACTAAAAGTGTGTCGCCAATTTTCTTATTAAGTTGACGCTCAAGTACTTGTCGGGGTTCAATAAGGAGGAAGTGTGCAATCTCCAGTGCACCCAAAGCCCAAACTGATGTGAGATGCGTCTTGTACGCACATTTTATATTATTTTTATTATGTACTTGAGATTTAATGTCCGTGTGTTCTTTAAGGTCCTTAAACTTTTCGCATCGCCTGGAGAACACTGGACACCTAGACCTACTCAACAGAAGCAGCCTATGAACTGGTAGACAGTTGAACATAGAACTAAGGTCGAAGCGCAATACTGGAAGCCAAACTGTAATCACTAATTAGGAAGGAAGTGTGGCGGCATCAACCACGCCACATGCGAACTACGCATCAAAGACATGACGTCACACAAAATTCTGTCGTCACATAAATCCTGCATCACGCAATTAGAGTTTACCGTGCGAACAACAAAATAATAAGGCTATCCGACATCAACCATTTCACCATTTCATCAGACAGGGCAGTTGCCCGCCAAAAACGACACCTGTCTCGCCGGAGGATCCTCCCTTTTCAATAGAGGATGAGTGAATTTTACACCCTGTTCCTCATACCTCTAAAGAAGCATGAAGTAACAAGTTGTTACTGCATGCTTCTCGAGAGTCATTTCGCGGTTGTTACTAACAACCGCGAAATGACTCTCGGGTCAAATCGTGCCTTTAGAATAAGAGCAGGAGGATGAAGACGGCAACATTATACGAGTATAACAGGTATTTAAATATCCCAATCACTATTGATTGGGATATTCAAATACCTGATACCTTTAAAATTAACAATATGAGGACTTGGTTCTACACTATGGCAGAACCAAGTCCTCTTATTGTTAATTTTATAGAAATTGTTTCGAGTGACCTTCTTCGGGCTGGAATGTATTTGCCCTTGAGCCGAGCCTATAGCTAACAGTAGTCCGTAGTGAAAACACCAATAATATGTTTGACGTTGAACAGACATTGGGCGTCAAGGCTGCCCATTGAGTCATGGTCGGGATTATCGAACTCTGAAACTGCTGTTTGATAGATTTAACAGAAGTAAATACCATCAGAATTGTATTACAATAATGGCGGCAGGTATACTGTGTCAAAGCCAAAAGCAGTAAGTGACATAACAAGTTTCATAGAGGATATTTTTATGTAAGACGAGAATGTAACGAATGAACGAAACTCTATACTAACTACCTTCTCAAGTAAATAATCCAAAATAATCAGTGCGGCGCGATGTTAACAAGTAGTGCTGTACAGACGCCAGCACATCAAGTTACTACAATCTGTCAAATATCTTTAATAGATTTTCAACTTTATCGCTAAAGTATAAGGTTCAATGTTAATTGGGAAAATTTGACAGATTGGAGTAGGTTGATGAGCTGACAATCGAGGTCCTCCTATCACTCTTATTTTTCCAGGGCTTGCAATAGGACTTATAAAGATCAGTATTTAAAGGATTGCAGTGTAAATGCATGTTTGTTAAGCTTACTATGCGTTTGCACCAGAAAACATTCAACATGTAGATGTTTCGAGACTTGTCACATGAAACAAATCTCATTACTTGTTTTGTTGGACTTGCGTTCGCACTGCACGAAACATGAGTAAGTCTGACATAATATGTCAAGACTTGTTGTTATCTGCGTTCGCACTGTCTAGAAACATATACATTAGACATGTTTTGTATAGAGATTTGTCACGTTTGCGTTCGCACTATTGTTTGTTTAGGTCAAATTATGTCTCGCAACTTGTCTATTGCTTGATGTTTAGTGTTATCCGAATATGGTGGAAAACATCTCGTGTTTTTAACGAAACATGAAGTGGTCCAAAGTAGACACGATTAAGTTTATAGAGCTTTGGCAAGACTTTCCATGTTTGTGGAGTACAAAATGTGTGGACTATAAAAACCGAATAAAGCGTCGAGATTCTTTATTACAACTAGCTGAGCAAATGGGCTTGGATTGTGTTATTCCAATCGAAAAGAAAATTACATCTTTGAAAACTCAATTCAACAGAATTAATTGGTCTGATGGTGGGATGGACATTCTGAAATTTGCGTCGTTTTTTCATAGTGATTGGAGCAACGTTCTGTCATAATATTTCAAAAGTGATAGGAAATTGTTTTATCCCTGTGCATCCTGAATTAACAACTCATTCCTTAAACCGCAGGCACCATGTGTTTCTCTCTTTTTTGTAGGAAGTCGCGCATCCAGAACCTAGGTTTCTTCCTAGATTTTGGCCGTTTCAGGTATGCAATACTGGCAGCTACAAACAATAAATCGTCTTCATCGCTTGAATTCATTTTATTACCTACATTTGATAATACCCAGTTATTAAACGTAGAAATATTTTTGACGTTGTTTAGTTTAGAGTAATTTTAACTTCGCTACGATTTGGTCACAAATAAATTACTGTCACCATCTGCATCAGTATCATTCACAGAACATAAAAACTCGGCAAAATACAATGAAATGTCAAAACAAATCTTACAACATGTTGCGAGATTCATAAAGAGACATTTTGTTATGAAATTGGTTTGTAAAAACATGTGGCGAAACATGTCCAGTGATAGGAAACGTCAAACATGTTTCGCGTCAACAAGTTGCGTGACAATGCGAACGCGAGTCGATACATTGACAGAAAACAGAGATTTCAACATGTTTTCATGTGAATGTTTCGCCAGTGCAAACGCACGGTTACTTATACGAAAGCATCAACAGTGATAAAAACATATGATTTCATAAAAACAGGGGGCCAACAAGTCTACTAATTTATAAACGTCACAATTTGACACAATTGAAACAGATTTGCTCACCATCGAGAGACCATTGTGACGTTTGTAAATTAGTAGACTTGGCCCCCAGGTAGAGAGGTTGCGTTTTAGAATCTCCATAAAGATGTGAGCTAACAGATTATAATAATATTTTCGTATTAGTTAATAACTTGATTTTAGTTGATTTAAAACTTGATTCCGTTGTATGGAATACGGAATTCACTTATCTGCCAGTCTAAGAATATTCCAAAACGATAGTTAGATTTTTGTAAACAATTACGTATACATAAATCCCACATCGCGCTGACTGGAGTATACCAGTCAAATTCGTATTCCTAGAAGTGTACGAAAATACCACAGATTTAAAGATGCCGTGGAAAGTTTACCACGCCCACTGATCGTTACTCCTTACATTTTCTACAGGGGGGCTGGTGAAACGAGGTCCAAAGAAGAAAAATTTGAAGCCTCTCTCATAATGCCTCTCTCGCAGGGCTGCCCGAAAGACCCCCATGTATGTTCAGCGATTATTTGTAGTTTAGGAGCTAGACGGTTTTTAATATTTTTTGGAAATTCTCACTTGACTTCAGACTATTTTATTTTTCTCTTTCTGTGTCGCCTTTTTTAACCGAATTCCAAAAAGGAAGGAGGATGGTCTATGGTCGTCTTTAGGTAGGTAAATATTAAAGATTTTATCGATTTTTTATTTAAAAAAAAATACCCTTGGTGAGTCGACGGGTAGTTGATGAAGTTCGTAGACGAAAGTACGAAATTCGTGCAGAAACCCCATAACTGGATGATTTCTTTTTTAATCTTTAGTCAAATAACGGAATTGACAAAACGATTTTTCAAACATCATCCAATGTCGGGGTGAAAAGGGGGATTCATATAGTTTGTATGAAAGATTCCTTCGGTTTAGAAACTTGAAACAAATACAAATCTTCAGGTAAATAATAAGGATAGTAACGATCAATTTCCCAAAAGTACGGGGTGTTTAAGTTCGTAAGGGAAATTATGAAATCTGAGCGGACGAGTGACGAAGCGGACGACATGCTATGTAGTTATTATTATACAACACAAAATCTCGCTGTCTCTCTAATTCTTTATTGCGCTTACTACTCGAGAACGATATATTCGCTATAGGTGATGATTTATTTTAATTCGTAGATAATGTTCTAGCTAAGATATATATTTTATTAGATTTAAGCCCACGCGAGTGAAGCCGTAGGCCCAATAGTTAGTTAAGAATGTTATCGATTGAATTAGAAATAGATCGACGATCTGGCAAATGCAAGCCATGGCTTGGCAAACTGACTAAATTAGTTAAGACCGTTTTTTAAGCAATACTCACGTTGTTATTATTCGATAAAAAAAAATTAAAACGTAAAACTAGGCTGTGTCTTTCTATTCGGGCAAATCAATAAATCTGATTCCTGCGATGAATTTGGGCATATAAATAGCCATTACATTCCAGTTGAATAAAATAACTTTACCGTATCATCTTAGATTGTTAATTTAATGATCCTGTCACTACAACAGTTGCAGGTTTGACATTTGTTGCATATTGAAGTAAAGCCGGATTTACATTACGAAACTAATTGCGCAAAATTAGTTATCCATTGATAGTTTCACGAGTCAATAGATAATTATTTACACGTAAAACTATCAATGGATACGGACGGCTTTAACGTATATGCTTTCGGCAATAATGAAACTTACAGACTTCGGAATCGAGTGAGACCACTCTTACTACTTAGAAGTGATTATCAGGAATGCTACAGCTACAATAATAAATGCACATACTATTTCAGAAAAGTAGAGAGATAGTATGTCTCTTATTTACTTTTACGTCGTTAGTACAATGAACTCAATTAAATATAGAACAATAGTAAGCATCTCAAAAATATGATATTTTATGTGCAACTGCGCGAACTGTGAACGAGCAATTTGGCACTCTGCCAAGCCACTTGCGATATTGAGAACAAAATGTGGACAGTACCCCAGTCCCCAGCGCCGATATACCGCCACCTGCAATACTAGGTTTTCAACCACTTTCGGACTAAAACTGATATTGGAGTTGCTAGCCGATCCCCAGAGTCCCGTTCCGGTCCATATTAGTTTTACTATAACTTGGTGGATAGACTTTTTATCTCAATTCTCTTTTTAATGTGATTGGCCCAGGTAAGCCTCAGCCAGGTAAGCCTCAGGCCCAGGTAAGACGACCTGGCATTAACTTGCCAAGCCACTGACTTTGAAGAGATTAAATCTTACCTTTCCATTCCACCACCGCCCAGATCTCAGCCATTGTTATTCTGACAACGCCCTGAAACCAAATCTCTCAAAAACGCAGTCATGCGCCTTCCACCTTCGTAACAGACAAGCCGCGGTCGAACACTCGACATCTCATGGCAAGGCGTTCCAATCATCCACAGTACTCACCCAAAGTATCTCGGCATCACTTTGGATAGATCCCTTAACTTCCGGAGAAATTGCGAAAATGTCAAACAGAAAGTGCACACCAGAAACAACAACCTTATAGCTAATGACTTGGACCTATTCTGTTGTTCTCTGAGTGAGTTCACAAGAAATGCGCTATTTGTAATATGTTACAAAATTTAAATATATTTTTTGTTAAGTTAATAATAAGTTAACATTAGAGTTAGGTAAGTACACAATCGCATTAGGTTACTCTGTAATGATAGATGTAAGTTGGAAATAAATAAAAAATAAAACTTACTCCGTCGCCTAACATCTACCAAATGGGGAACATCTCCTCAAGCCCTGCGAACAGCTGGAATGGCACTTTGTTTCTCCGCTGAATATGCCTGTCCACTGTGGAGCCGAAATGCCGTCGCGAATTTAGTGGATACAGCTCTAAATGACACATGCCGGATTATTACTGGTTGCTTAAAACCGACGCCGTTGCGTATGCTATACACTGGCTGGCATCGCGCCCCCAGGAATTGGTAGGACTATAGCCAGCCGCATCGAGAGAGCGAAGCTACAAGATAACCCACGCCATCCAATGCACAACTTTAAACCAGTGCCGCAGAGGCTTAAAAGCCACAAATTCTTTATTGGGTGCGTGAGTGAGACCCCTCCATAGCAAGATGTGATCTTTGGCAAGAACTGCTTAAGCCCCCTGATTTCTTCATCGAACCATCTGAGAGCCGGGAATCCGCACAGTATTTCGACTAGAACAAGCTAGGTGGAAAAAAATATTTTGCTGTTTTTCGAATGTATTACCTCCATATAAAAATAAGTATATGTAGCATTATTTTTAATAATCGTCTAAATTACGCAGGGTCGAAATAAAAAACACAAAAATTTACTTAAAATTCTTAAAATCATTTTATTTTACATAATAACAATAAAAAAAAAACAAATATAGAAAGTGGTCTATAGACCACCTCCTAGTCTGCTTGTATGAGTGCGTTGTACACTATGTAATAGGCTGATGCCTCGTCACCTCGCCACCAATTGTCTAGTATTCTCGAAACAATTAATATTTTTGGAACTGGTAGATACGTTTGCAGGTTCTGGACTTTCACTTATATCTCTTAATAACTTTGGCAATGTTCCTGTTTCCTGTCGAACGCCCTCCCCAACTCTACGCGATTCAACGAGATCTGCAACTCAACGCTTTTTTGTGTTAAATGATGATTCCTCGAATTATTTTATTAGGTCTTTCTGCAGGAGCAGCGTCTACAGATGATGTAGAAGGCCGCGATTATGTAGTACATATGCGGATGCAGATGTCCTCAGCGTCGAACCTTTTATTCTTAGTTGAGAATCGCTCCTTTGACTTTCCCGCAGTAACCCATTTGGCAGCAAAATAGCTGGCCAATTTCATTCCTATTCCTCTTTCAGTAACATCACGAAAGTGAAATTTAGATGAAATGTGGTCAAAAAAATGCATGTTCCTTTCATCTTACCCATATTGAAGCCATTCTTTTGTATTGTATATTTCAATTGTATTTTTCAAAATAGAGTGAAGGCAAACCACAACAATAAAATAATAAAAAAATTGGAATAAACATGAATGTTGTAGCTATGATATATCTAAAATCCAACCTGGGTACATATGGATACATGTTACTTGCTAGGTTTGAAAGTTGAAAAACAAAGAAATAATAACACATAATATTTTCCTAAATGTTCAAAAGAATATTTCATATTATTGTAATGGGAATAAAGACTTATATTAATCAAAAAAATATAGTACTTACCCTCAGTATTTAGATCTATCAATAAAAACCTTCACAAAATTATAAATTGCCAAAATGAGAATATGAGATGATGTCAAAAGTGTACGGAAATGCGTATGGTCTAATTATGTTATTGCACTTACCTATAAAGTTGACTTTCGAACCCTATGACTCATTACTGTGGAATGTTAGACATAAACAATTACTGGAATCGGGTGTTTTGGGGTGTTGTTTACATTAGTTAATTACTCATTTCTGGTAATTTGGAAACATGTTTTGTCCACCTAGCTCGTTCTAGTCGAAATACTGTGATCCGGGCACAAGTTACCATGGAAAACCTTACATAGACTTCGAACCCAAGTAGGTTGCAGCAAGCACAACCTCCACAAGGACAACTTCCACAAGTGAGGGTTCATGGACGGTTCACATCAATCGGCACAGACAATGGCTCACCTCCCATATTACTCCGCATGCCCTGTCACCTGCACATGTGAGGACCTAATGGCAGCGTTAGCGAACAGTATTTGCATTACTGAGAGAACATATATTTTCGTGTTATTTTTGCCGTTGACTCTAAGAAGAAGGTAAGCCTCTTGTCTAGATGTAAGCCAAGGTATTTTACTGTGTTTTTACTTTCCATGTACACACGGGCACAATCACCCTTAAGAAGAGTGAAAGTCACTTGAACTGACTTAGTTATACTAAGATGAATTGTCCATTTTTTCAGCCAAAGACCAATTTTATTTAACTGGACTTGTAATTTTTGGGATGCCTGCGTTGGATTTTTAGCTACGAGGTTACCACGTCATCAGTATTAGGCAAGTCTGCAGTAAAGATTGAGTAGAGTACGGGTCTGAGCACAGAGCCTTGTGGGACGGAGGCCTTAATTTCATAAAGATTGACACAGAAGACAGTCAAATGCCTGTTGCACATCTTAGAATGCAGAAGCGCGATATTCTACCAGCTTTTAGTGATTGTCATATTTTGTTGCAAACTAAATGGACCAGCTCTATTGTGGAATGCGTCTCACGGAACCCAAACTCATGAACAGGTATCAAGTTTTTCTGTACTAGCAGTGGTTAAAGATGGCAATTTAATTAGTACTTTCTTTGTAATAAGATCATACCCAAGTGCTTTTTTGTCCTTGAGTCTTTTTATCCATTGAAATGAACAAGACTTAAGACAGTAAGACTTGTCTATATCTTACTTGGACATTGTGTACACTGTGGACACTGTAATGATCATAATAAGTATATTGACAGTGGAAATTTCGAATGTCGATAAACCAAATACTTTCTAAACTCATTGTAATAAACTTGTTGTAAGCATGTGCTTCAACTTCACTTACAACATTATATACATGAATTATGATCCATACAGCAGAGAAAATTTAATACACTCAGAAACTATAGTTGAAAGTAACACCTCTGCATGAAACTAAATAGTTGTAAGTTATTACAAATAACAAAGTTCCTCATTTCTCTTTGGTTATGTGAGTAAGTAATTTAAATGATTTATGTCTTTTAACTAGCTATAAAACTAACATAAACAGGGTTAAACACTTGTTTGTTTTCCACACAACAAAGGTGCATTTCCTGAATGCATTCCTTTGAAGGAAGTATATTACAATATTCATTTACCAAACTGGGGAGCCTACATATAAGTGTATGTTCTATTCTTGGAGGTAACATAAATTTCATTAAAGATTATGTTACATATGTATTTATGCTCTAATTATTATGGAACAATTATTACTTTGAGTTTGAATGGTATAAGAGTAGAAATCACTGCAGTTCATTGGTTGTGTGTATTCTATTTGGATTTCACACATTATTATTTGCCTCAAAACTGACATCAAACAAATATTTATAAAGTCAAACAGGTATCACTTACCTGACAATTTATGTTCGTGAAGAGAAATAATCGCCTTTATGTATCTAAATTTGTATTCAGGACAACCGAAACAGAGTTCAAGAAAGTGTTACACATACGATAGGTGTATCTACGCGCAGGGTAAAATTAGAAAACTTAAATAACTAAAACACTAAACTCTTTAGGCTAAACACATTATGACGGATTAATCAAAATTCCTGAGGAAACTTACCTCGTTATAGGGTCTTCAAAATGAGTAATTGTTTTTTGGTACTCGACACTTTATTTCTAAAAATCCGATCAGAAATAAAATATACACTGTCCATCGTCGTTACCAAATTATCGTTACACTATTCGTATACTTGGTGCACATATTGTATTGTTAAAATAATACACGATTTCATCAAACCGTGCTATATTACAACTATACTGACCTGAAAATCACTAGAAATTAAAAACACTCCCCTTCTATCGCGACCACGACCATTGCCACTGACGTTTTTTTTTTTTACATACAAAACACAGATAGATACAAAACTGCAATAGTGTTCATAAATATCCAACCGAAGAGCGTTAGAAATATTGGAGTGGTGTAACAGGATAAAATCTGATGTCAATTTCCATAAAGGTACGGACAGACGTGCTCATTACTAGCACGAAAGTATGCTTTTATTGAGCAAGTGCTCATTAGTAGCACGTGTGTCACAACATTGCTAGTAATGAGTGTGCTTAAATCAACTGACGTTTGATTTTCGACCATGCTACCTGAGGACAAGAATGCTTATTGCTGGCAAATGTGAACAGTTGCAGAGCATGCTCATTTTAAGCAAGCTTATGAGCATGCTTTTTTTTGAGCACGTCTGTCCGTACCATGATGTTCCCACTGCTTGGACACAGGCCTCCTCTCTGTGAGAGGGAGTGGGCCGTGATCTACTACGCGGGCCCAGTGCGGGTTGGTAAATGTCACATGTCTTCGAATTTTTGGTTCTAAGACATGCCGGTTTCCTCACGATGTTTTCCTTCACCGTTTTTGAGAGCAGTGGTGATGAAATGATTTACACAAAGTAAAGCGCCTGCTTGAGTTCGAACCCACGACCTACAACTCGTAAGTCGGGGCCGTTACCACTGGGCCACCACTGCTCTACCTACAATTTCTTAGTAATTGTACTGTACACATACTTGATATTGATACCTTGTGAACACGCAAAATCCACAAGCATTTAGAAATAGACCAGTTTGTTTTCATGAAAATGTGCGTTTATTTAGTATCTTTCTATAAATAATAGGTTCAGTAACTGCCTGTTAAAATGACTGTCTTCTTGTAAATCTTGTGATGAATACTCAAATCTACATCAAATACATCAATCTGCAAAAAAACAAGAAATAAAATATTTCGCGAACTGCGGATTTACTTATTGTACAATTTTGACGGAGATCGGATGGCAACATGGAATTATTAAGTACTATCATGGCAGCATGAAATATGTATCCTATCAAAAACATAAATGTGAAAATTGGGAGCCAAGTTAAGAATAGGCTTTGTTGTCGATTTCACCAAAAAAAGAATTGATATCTAAATGGGTGACAAGTTCTGTAAATAATCCTGAAATTAATTTATAAGAACATACAACATTCTAAAATGAATTTAAAACAAAACAAATTCTTGTTTTTTTCTGCACTAACAATGGTTGCTATTCAGAAATATAACTGCTTTTTGAACAGTCGAATTATTTACACAAAGCACTTAGGATAAATTGAAGCTCAAGATTTGACTTGGCTAGTTTTTACATACAAGGTATCTTGTTAAAGTTTTTCGACGCTCTGCTTAGCGCCGAGAGTTGAAAAATCCATCCATCCAGCCAGCCAATCTCAATGCTCGCCTCAATACTGAGAGTTCACAATCCAGTGTACGAAATAAAATTGGCGCGATAAAAACACGTCCGTGTGAACTAGCCTAATTACGTCATACACGATCAATCAGAATTTGAATCGATTTGAAACAGATTACTAATCCATTGCGAAATCCGTTTACGAAAATGTGTTGCATAATTAGAAGCTGGGCTAAGTTTTATAGTATTTTGTGCATTATTAGTCATGGTATAAGAAAAACCATGAATATAGTGTCTGGTTACATACTTGTTCGGCTTGCTCTGTGTGAGCCACAGATTAATAAATGGTGTGAGCAGCCTGAGCCTGAGCCACCGATATTATTTTACTTTCCTCTATGGTGTGAGCCATTTGCTCAGAGGCCATTTGCAATGGGGATCCACGCGCAAAGCTCAGCGTAGATGTCGCCAGCGGCGGGATGGCCGCTGTCAAATAATTTTCGCATTGTTTACATTAGTGGTTTTTGCTATTTTTTGTGTTGAAACCGATCCACTATGGTTATTGCTAACATGTATTGTTCCTGGAAGCTTATAGAATTGAAAGACGACCTAAACAAACCAGGAGCAAAGATTACTGGAAAGAAATGAGATATTATTACGAGGTAGACTTCTATCTAATAAAATATTTTTAATCAGTGCTAGGGTCTAGATTTGGATAATTTTTTTGTTGTAACATGTTAATTATTACTTGGTTCATGGTAGGAAAATTTACGAAAATTGAGAGAACCGTACTTTAATAATAAATGGTATTCTTTATTGTTTAGGTTAGGTTTATTTTTCATTAGTGCTAGGCTCTAGATTTGGGTATTTTTTTAGTTGTAACGTGTTAATTCTTACTTGAGTCATGGTAGGAAAATTTACGAAAATTGAGAGATCATTAATTTAATAATAAATGGTATTCCTTATTTTTTAGGTTATTTATGACTGAAATTTTTATTTCAGCAATCAAAGCCCTCAAGCTTCTGAAAGCCAAGCAATTGACGTTCCTGCTGTAGAACTTTACCAAGACGTTAATAGCTCCACCAGAGCTCCACCATATTGCCGAAAATTACCAATCAACATACTCAAAGTTACTTTTAGTTTTACTCTTTTAGTTTCCCATTTTCTATTTGCGTAGTATCTTTGGGTAATAAATGAACACCGGCGTAAGTATTTTAGTACATCGTTGTACAGCACACTTATGCATATTTCGAGAAAATTTGAATTTACTGAATGATAGGTTATAAAATGTATAGAATTGACAGTTTTCAATGGCCATGTCGACGATGCGGCACCTATCGTGATAAAACGGCAGTAAACATCCCCATTTGCATAGACATATAAAGGGTTGCCATAACTTCTAGAGTCTGGCTAACGAAAGTTGGCCCTGGAATTATTTGCGAACTTCTTATATAGCAATTCTATATGAACGTGAACGTCAATTTGACAAGGTTGTCGTTCGGTATCTCTGTATCTCTGGTGTATTTAGTGTTGTCATGCATGTATTTTTTTAAATTTGCCGCCAATATTCTGGGGCCAACTTTCGTTAGCCAGACTCTAGGAACCTCACTAGGAACCAATACGGGACGTTTACTCTTTCACATTCAACGCCGACACGCGGCTTTTCAACTACACCATACATAGCATGCATGTGAACATAGTGACAGACAAACTATGTGTTTTCTAACAGATATCCTCTGATCTCAACCGTAGTGGCTATCACAAGTATTAAATTAAAAAAATGCGGGGCAGTCTTTCCGGACAGCCGATAGAAGTGAAAAGTAAGTAACGCCATGCGCCATCTAACGAAAATGTCAGGAATTATTGTGGCTTGCTGTCAGTACAAGAACGAAAGCTGTAGCTCCATTAAAAAAAAAACGAAAATATAAAACAGAGTTCGTTGTCAACAAAAAAGTGCTCAGCGCGTTTTCGGTGACGATGACGTGAGTTCCATGATTTTGTTCACTCAAAAAGTGCTCAGCGCACCTAAAGAAGTGTTCATTTAAAAAATCAACATTATGAAATCAAAGATTTTAGGCAGTGTATAACGCGCAACTAGCGGCACTCTATTCCTATCGGTTAAAGTGCCGCTACCGGCACTTTATTAATCGACGGGAAATGTTGTTTTTTAAATAATTAAGTAGTGTCGTCATCGTATATAGGATAATATTTGCACTAAATAACATCGTAATTACCTATTACGGACCCATCAAAAAATGTAAACAAACTCGGTAATGAAAAAACGTGTTGTTGTGTAATTTTGAGTTTTGTGTGTGTTTTGTGTATGTAATCGCTGGTAAGTCATTTATTTTATATTCTATATTAGTTATTGTATAATAAAAATGCATATTACAGAAAAAAAAAGAGTTCAATATTTTTTTTCAACTAAATAATGTTACGTAATGATACGGATACCTATTTATTGAACTTTTTTAATTATTTGTGTTTTTATTTATTGTGTTTATCCGTAAAAAATAGTTTTAACCGATAGTATATGTATTCATAATGTATCCTGCGAAATTTCATGTGAATCGAACCAGTAGTTTTATTATAAATCATCAAAACAATGGACAAAGGAATTTCTGATAAGAATGTTTATTTATCAATACTAGCGTTCGCTTACAAAGATTCTAAGTATTATAAAAAATCCTTTGTCTAATCAGGTACCCAAAACCATTAACGATAAGACTATTTACGTAACAAAAAGCTCTCAGATTTTATTTATGTTAGCGCGCTCTTATCTCCGACGCGCCGCGGGCGGTCTCCGGTACTTAATGGTATGTGCGGGCGGGTACGTTCGATGCGAGAGGGTTAACCCAGCCTCGGCCCGGCTAAAGTGCCGTAAGCATTGCATTAATTGTCATTGTCACTGTCACTAAATCACGTCACTTGGTATTTTGTTTGATCGTTGAGGTTTGATCGCTATAAAACACCACATTCCCAAAACATTACATTCTCTTGTGCCTAAACGGAACCTGGGGCTGGCACTCGCTGGCCTCTACCGCGGCACCGCTCGGTACGCTCGCTCAGCTCGTGTATTGTGTGGTCACAGTTCTAACCTAACCTACCCTTCAGCTATTTTCATTTGCTAACCCAAAGGATATGGCACCTAAGTTTAGCCGGCTATAGATGAAAGAATGTAACCTCAATAATCAAACAAAAGAACGCAATGCTTACGGCACTTTAGCTGGGCTGAGGCAGCGCCACTAGAATGCTACGAGAATTCTTGCGGCACTCTATACACTTCCAAGTTTTTATTCGAAATGTTATATATGTTTATATTTTTTAATTTTAATTACTTAGTTATTTTTTCGCCCAGTCATTATATTGAAGTTGATTTTACTTTCACGATAACTTCCTTTTTTATTATTATATAATAATAGAACTGAGCGCATGTCATTTAAAAATTGTAATGAAAAAAATGTAAAGAAAAAAATTCGAAATACGGGACATTAGTAATACGGTGACAGTCCCGTATATACGGGACGTATGGCAACCCTTATATCAAAGTCATTGGCCCATTGGCCATTCATTTGCCCCATGCATTGCATTGCATTGCATTTGCCATTTTATTTAGTAGTATATCTATGGTGCGAGCTGTAGGCTGTAGGTAGGCGCGGACGAAGGGAAACACCGAAATAGTGTTCTGTTTCTGGTGTTCTAATTCAAGTGCGAGGAAATATTCAAGGAGATGCGGCCGTAAGTATTACAATTTTCGTTTATATTATGTTCTATAGCATTTACAGCAACCATTACAGCGATTTTTACAGATTTTGTATATTTTACTCGCGGCTTTTTATGAACGCCCCTGCCATTTTGTTATTCTTCTAATGAAAATAAATCAATATCTAAACTCAATTGAACTTACTAACCACAGTGGCAATTGCCTTAGTACTCGTATGTACAATTAGGGCTTAATTTTATTTTGATAAAACATAGTATTTCAGCCATCAACATTGTTTGTTGTTATCCGAATCATAACAAAGTTTTCGTAAAACAACAACAATAACCAAAGATTTCAATCTTTGACTTTACCGACTTCCAACTTTTATTAGTATTACTGATTTGATGCTGGCAATAGCTTTTAGATAATTACTTAGGTACTATACTACGTAGTATTTCCCGTAAACTAGATTTGCCATAAATTTGCTCAATGCTACTTAGCTGAGTAGGTACGGGGTGGCGCATTCCCCTAGCCATAGGTTGTTTGGAATTATTGAATTTATTAACTCCCGCCTGTCTGGAGGTGTATAATAATTTATGTACCGGTCAGATTGTTAGCTACCTACCTAGGTTGAGGTATCAGTGTCAATGTATTTCGTTGTAAGAAAATTTGCATTCCTAATTTCGTAATAGGTAGTATATGAATACAAAATTAAAAACTATGCTTCATGCATTCAACTATGATCATCGGTGTTTGGAGATTTGGGTGCAATATGCCATGCTAACTTATAAATATGTCGGATCTTTCATGAGTATGAATTTAAAATCTAACACAAGCGCCTTTATTAAGCGTTGTGTGGAGTCTAGAATTGAGTATGGTGTTGAATATGGACCATGGGATTAGAGCGACAGTGATCATTCAGACGTTGGTTGGTTGTGACACATACTGGCCTAGGAACTGCTCAGTGTTTCTTTTTAAATTCAGAGTATTAATTAGTACAGTAGTGTTAGTAATTGACTCAGGAACAATAAACTGTGTAGAAGTTAAAGGATCTATTCTCTCGTTTACCCGTATCCCAATTCTGCACCCACAATTGTAAATCTGACACTATGTATGTCACTTAGAGTATGTCTGATCAAGATCCTATGTACCTGGATCTGACAAATATAATCTGTTCCCACTTCTTTATGCTAAAGAAATAGTAAGTGTTTATGTCTAAAATGCCTTTTTTACACCAACAATGGTTACATCAAATTCAGTGTTATTATTGCAATTCATGGAGCAGTGATAGCCTAATTATGTGACGGTCAGAGTGCCAAGTCATAGGTCTTGAGTTTGAATCCAAGGCACGCACCTCTGACTTTACTAATTCATGTGTGTATTGTAAAATTATCCTATGCTTAAAAAACGGTGAAGGAAAACATAGTGACGAAACTGGCATGCCTGAGAGATATTTCTCGACGGCATATGAAGCCAAGTCAGAGGGCCATGGGCGCCTTTAAAACTCTTACACCAGGTTAGTCACTAACTACACGAAAAGAAGAAGAAGAAGATTGCAATTCATTATTAATATTCTAGTTCACTAGTTAACCTCATTTCATATTTCCATACAGTAATATTGCCAAATTAATCAAAACAGTGAAATATTTGCGACAAATTGTTCTTGTCACATTGAAATGTTAACTTTTTTAAACTACTTTGTACCTCTTTATGCTGCACCAATTCGGCCTAATGCTACCTAAGCAATAATATATTGCAAAACACCCAAAACAAACAGAAGGGCAGAGGAAAACATCATCTAACCAAAGTGCAGTTATTTTTCACCTAAGCTAACATACAAACAAACAAATAGATTTCAAATAAACTGTTTATTATTCATGATCTTTTTATGCAACTGTGGCAAAGTTGAAAAGGAGGGTGGACATGGCCAAGTTCTTTCAAACCAAATAAACTAACAAATTGGGTGTTGCTGCTGGCAAAGATATTTGGGGAATCATATTATATTTAACAATACTTGTATTTATAAGCGTCCCTGCCCTTTCTGTTGAATTTAAAGTAAATATACATATCACGTAGACAAGTCTCCCCCAAAGGGGAATTTTCATTTCCCTAACTTAATAAATGCTGGGTTTTCCATACAAAATTTCATCCCTTATATCACCCCCTTAAGGGTTATTTTTGAGATAAAAAGTACCCTTTGTCCAGGATGCCATCTATCTTCTTGCCAAATTTTATCGAAATTCGTTCAGTGGTTTCGCCGTGAAAAGTTAACATTAAGGCCTTGGCCAGTTTAGCAGCGAGGGCGCGGGGCGGGCGCGGTGCGACGTACTCAAACATAAGAATTTCATATATAATAATAATAATGTTTGCCTGCGCTGCCAGTCTGGCCAAGCACACAGACAGACAGTCACGAGTTACTTTCGAATTTATAATATTAGTATGGATGGTCAAGACTCTTTTTCTCAGGAACGCGTGGAGGTATCAAGTTGAAATTAATATCAAATACGTAGGTTTAAAAAAATCAAGGTTTTAAATCAAAACCTATAGGTACTTCCTGTTGATGTAGAATCAAAGGTCTCACAGCACAAGTAAAGGAAAATAGTCCGAAAATCCCAGTATTATCAGTTTATCACCTTATCAATTAAAACAAAATATTTTGCGATTATTAACTTACATTTTGCTGTTGGTGGATTGACCGTAATGTATATTGAGTATGGGAGAACATTTTGTCAACTACAAACTTAATTTTGTTTTTGGGATAAATATTCAACTACGGAACCCTTCCTTGTGCGTGATCCGACACACGGCGGTGCATCGTAAATAAATACGTTGCTCTGCATTTGGGGGAGGCGGAAGTATAAATGCCTACAGGCCCGGAAAACCGTGCCTTAACGGAATTTATTTATGCTTAATTTTTTATTATTTTGTGTATATTTCTCTTATTCTAGTAGGGCATTCCCATGGAAGAAGGTGCGGACCAGGGCTTAGTGGTGTATAAACAAACATGGTATACATAGTTTCGTTCTTGTTAAACATTATAAAACTACACAATAATGTTTTTCATATTCTGCACAGAATACGTCAATTGTAATAAAAACAATAGAGATTTTTATTATTTTTAAACCGATATAAAGAAATTTTAAATTTGAATAAAATGATAACACGGCTAGCGTCCTGTAATACTGACTATTGCGAATGTTTTATATTTTAATAGCGAATCTTCCTACCTGCCTACATAATAATTATGTTATAACTTATACCTAGAATTAGAACGCTAATGCAACCCATTTACAAATCTTACCTTTCTACAGTGGGCAATTAAATCATAGTCGTCCACGGTAGTCGATAATGAGAGGGGTATTTTGAAATATGTTTTCAAGGCTAGGCTAGCATATCGGCGAGTCTGCAGGATCCTTAGATGAAGTCTTAATAGCACTGGCGATACATGAATACCCTATTCAGTATTTTACGACATTGTTTTATTTCTTTGTGCATCCGTCATTATTAGTATAGGTCTACTGGTTTTAGGTTATTGTTAAGCTCATGTTTAAATCTATTGTGATGGCTAATTTCTGGATGCAGCTGCTGGGGATGACACATATTACGTATTTATATTATTTTCAGAAATATTTTGTCTGCTGTGCTAAATCTTAGTTATGTATGTAAACTTATCGCTTATACCGATACTTAGGTCCCATCCCACAAGGTGTCGATTAGATTTCCTAAGTCAAAAACGAACCCACACAATCTATCTACAGACGCCATTATTCTTTAGTAATAAAGTTGAAAATCTATTGGTTGTAGTAACTTGATGTGCTGGCGTCTGTACCAAACTGCAGTAGGGCAGATTAGACAGAAACTTCGATGCCTATGCACGTTTGCTTGCTCTGCGGGAACGCTCGCGTTAACCGATTGTAACATGTGTAGATATTTACAATGCGTGAGGTTTCAGGGCACGTTCTCGCCGCGTTCAGGCGCAGCGCAAGTTCGCGCAGGGCGCTTACGTCCCGCCGAATGTCGTCGCCGTCGCTGCTGCCGACAATCGGCGGGACGCCGCGCAAGATCCAAGAAACGTTACCATAAACAACATGACGGCTACGGGCTTATTGGACGTCGTGTCTCTACAGAGTAAGTTCACTTTATTTCTTCTTAGATATTACATTAAACAAGGATATCCATTGCGTTGTTTTTCTTTTGTGAATCTTTCCTGGACCCCTTTGCCCAGCAGCGGGACAGTGCAGCCTTACCCATGTGGCCGGGGTGCTGTAACTTGGTTAATGCAAAAGTACGCTCATTTATAAAAAGGCGAATCATCATTAGAAGATTTAATAAGTTTTTAGATAATCAATTAAATATTTCCCATACCAAAATTATAATACTATCGGTACACCTCTGCCTAACCCTTCGGGGGATACAGGCGAGATGTGTTATTTCCCTTAAAATAATGTAATTCTTTTCTGTATTTACTCGTAGGTGCTGCTAGTTCGTCAGATAGATATGGTAAAAACTTTTTATATAGATATTTCTTTTAAATGTTTTTAATTTATTAAATTCCAGTGGATTGGCCGTGTAGTTTCCGGCAGTAATACGTGACTGTTACGACTAGCAACTAAGACAGTGTATAGCTTTTATTCATGCGAATTTACCCACGTATGCAGGAAAATATAATCACTAAAACTGGCGCCTTTTTTTCAGCGATCTTTAACGAAACTATTGAAAAAAAGAGTGTGCGAATGTTTAACAAAACGCAAATCCCACGTTCAGCATACATGGAGCACGCTCCCTCATAATCAGTCAACCCTGCATGCGTGAACAAACCCGCATGACACTGAACATGCATGATTCATTATCTCGGGCTTGCATTATCCGTTCATTTTGAAGTTCCCCATTGTTTGTGGGCCAGGATATCACCACATTCCACTCCAGAGCGGAGTCATCTGTGGATTTCCACCTAAGCAGGTTTTCATTGGTTCGGCCTACCTGGGTCCAGAGTCTATTTAAAGACTTCCAGGTAAGCCAAGGCAACTCATGTCCAAGTGGGAGATTCTCAGCTGGCTCAGCTGGTGGAACAAATGATATGGCTATGGAAGCACTATCTCGCCACAGCTTTAGCCTTTCATTCGCCAGTGGGGAAGACACATTTCATGAAGCTGTTGCGGCTTTTCAAGGTGACACCGGATGTTATCGTGCAAAGGGTGTCGTGTGTCGAAAACCATAAAGGCTCTTTCAATTGACCGTGCCACCGCTCTGCGAACTTCTGGTAGCGCTATTCCAGCAATGGATACAGCTTTTGTACCGGGGTCGCACAGTGTTCCATTGGACCAAAAAAATTTCCCTCTGCTGTTTATGGTATTTACAGATCAAGGGATGCATTTACAATGCACGAGTAAAACACCCACGTGTCGATTTCAAATACTTTTTGTTTTTTTCAATGATGAAGTTTACGTGATCTTTTCATTAAAAAAAAAAAAAAAATTCTGAAAACGTAACTGTCCAAGATATTTATTTTATCTAAATATAATCTGATAGAGCATTTTTGGGCGTATATTTTCCAGTTTTTATTTTTGGAAAATCACCTCCGGATACAGAGTAATATTGTTTTTTTTAGATTTTCGTTTTTAATTTTTTTCTTCCTAAAAACGCAAAAGTGCGACTTGACACTAGTACAGCAATATTGCTCGTAACAAAGGCTATCAATGATAAAAAAGTCACGTCGCAGTGTCGCGGTGTTTAGACGGAATTGAATTTCAAAATATAGTGTTAGGGTTGTCATTGTATTTGACCTTTTATTTTGTTTTGAACTATATTTTTCTCTATATTACAATAGCTTAATCTCATTTAGGCATAAAATCCAATGACATGCATGGAAGATATTTTATTTTTTATGTGTAACATTTTGACTATCTGGAAGTGATTTAGCAGGTTAGTTTTAGTTTTTCTAGTTCACAAGCGTTTAGTAACACTATTAACAGTCATTCAGGAACACAAACACTTGTGAGTACTTTACAGACCCAACAATAATTATAAAAAAGTTCTGTCTTTGGATGGGTCACCAAAGTTAAGCAACTCATGCTAAGATCTGTCTGTGGATAAGTCTATTGTGCAGAAGAAAAAAAAAATTTTGACCTTATGCGACAACCCTATGTTGTTTTATTTGACCTTAGAACGAAATGGCGTATTATTCCCAAACACCGCGTTAGTGCAACGTGTTTTTTTTATCAGTGATAGGCTTTGTTACGAGGAATATTTCTGTGCTAGTGTCAAGTCGCACTTTTGCGTTTTTAGGGAAAAAAAATAAAAACGAAAATCTGAAAAAACAATATTACTCTGTATCCGGAGGTGATTTACCAAAAATAAAAACTGGAAAATATACACCCAAAAATGCTCTATCAGACTATATTTAAATAAAATAAATATCTTGGACAGTTACGTTTTCAGAATTTATTGAAATTTTTTAAATGAAAAGATCACCTAAACTTCATCATTATAAAAAACAAAAAGTATTTGAAATCGTCACGTGGGTGTTTTACTCGTGCATTGTAAATGCATCCCTTGATCGATAAATACCATAAACAGCAGAGGGAATTTTTTTTGGTCCAATGGAACACTATGGGTCGGTTTGAGGCAACCTGTAAGGAGGCAGATATTTATAACGCAAGACATGTCCGATATTTATGCATTCTGAGAGGTGACACATCTTTTTGAAGCCGATGCAGTATCCTACATTTTGGTGTTACTTAATTGTCCTTTCAAATACTTTTGATACGTGTCTTTGATGACACATATTTGTGCCGCTACTAGTATATGCCCTTCACAGATGGATCACTTATATGCTTTCTTTTTGAGAACAGAATGAATTAATCATGAAATCATATATTTTTGCCGATCTGTACATAGTAATTATGTTTATGCTCCACTACTCCTGACTGTACTTCACCGTCGTCCTATGCTAATAACATCATACTGCACATATTGTATCGGTGTTGTGTGAAATTATTAATGTTTCCTTTGAGTAAAACTTGCCAACGTGGTTTCGCAGCTTTCCGGGAGACCCGGAGCGGGTTGCGTACGAACCAATCCGCGTCGCTGTGAACCAATGTTTTAGCACCCCACGTGTGTCTACGTTCTGTGAGCCCGTACGGGTCTCCTGGACAGCTGTGAAACCAGCCTTAACATTCTATTAGGACCCGCAACACAGTATAAATAAGTAAAAGAATTACGTCTTCATAGAAAACGGCCGAAACGACGCGCTTCGAAATCTCAGTGTATACCAGTACACAACAGTCTCGAGTGCGCGGCAGTTACGCACGGACGCGGAAGGCTTAGCTACCGAGCGGCCGTAGGTAATTATTTCAAAGTCACTGCCGAGACGTAATACCGTTATTTCATTATACTGTGCCGTGCGGGCACCGTATAATAATTTTCAGGTTAATTGCGTAACACAGTTTCAATTACAATCCGAGAGTTTTGAAGGATATTTCTAATCCATTGCTTAAATTCGTCTGCTCAACAACGTAAATAATTCAATGAACGTGGCTGAACTGTCAAGATTAAAGAAAAAGCGATCAATTGTCATTTTATGTGTGTTACGCAATTACCCCGCCGTTCTAATTTTCCATCCTGTATAGCAAAATCCATTAGGGCCCGGCTACACGCAGTGACAAGCATTGGCAAACAACATGTGTGTCTTAAAACTCCTCACTATAGCAAACATAGCGTTTTACCGGTTGGAATAACCAACGATGGCTGCCATGGCCCACGCACAATGGTCCACCTGAAAGGCTTAGTGCGGAAACCAAACTCTGTAACATAGAATCGTTTTGCCGTGTTATGCCCACCTACTATCGTAGAATTTCATGTCTAAGCAGTTTGAAAACAAAATCCCGTGAACACGATGACCACATCTGTTACCGTCCCGGTTCTCTCGCCGCCGAGCGCTGTAAGCAGAAATAGTCCTTACGGTGTATAGATAAGAAGTTCTTGGATGGTACAACCCGTGCGAGTTAACTAGACACCTGGCGCTGTGACATCAATACCGTTCAGTACAGCGCCACATTCCAGCGAGGTGTCTATAGTTAAGTCGCACAGGATATACAAGGTGTACCTTTAATAACTAAAAACCTCTTAAGGGGTCATTGTACTCATCATTATGAACCGTTAACAGGTTTTCAGTTATCAGCATCGCGTCAACTCGAGCCGTTCAGAATTCTGTCTATGAAACTCCATTTTGCAACGCACACTTCAAGCATCGTAATCGCCTCGGCTCGGGATCACCTAGTAAACAGCAGTCACCGAGCTTACGGCGAGCCGATCCCGAACCGAAGAGATGCCATTACAACGCACACTAAAATGCATCGTATTTTAGTGAGCGTTGCAGTATGGCGTTTCATAGAAAAGCATCTCGAACGGCTTGAGTTGAGACGATGCTGATCTCGTGCAGTCATTATACGTGTGCGTACAATGGTTGTGCAAATTGCAATTTGTGCAAGGTAAGATTGAGCGTGTAGCCGGGCCTTTAGTTAGCCATTTTAATGTATTAGTTACTTATACACATTTAGGTCACTCCCATTTGACTTCACAACCTGTAGTGATCGTTGAGAGGCTACGCGGCAGGATCCCGGCTCGCGACGTGCCGCCGCCCTCGCAGAACGAGACTGTTGAACCACGACACTGGGTAAGTGATCAGCTATTTATTTCGTAGCTTTTGCATATTTGTTTACTTTTAGCGATTATTATTTGTAAAATAAAGTTAAAAAACTCGTCTGCAAAAGCACATACAAAACTGAAAAGACAAAAACAAGCATTTTAACCTATAGAATTTTGGTATTGCAGGCGGGATAAAACAATAACCTGAAATATAATGTAACTTTTGTTTCTATAAATATTTCCACATAAAGGAGATTGCCTAGGTTTGGACCAAGTGCTGCCTAGGAATGTGAGTTGGTCTAGTAGCATACACATGAACTATAAAAAAATTAAAAAAAAAAAAATTGGTCCCAGGAAAAATAAATAAATCCAGTTTTTGTGATAATGACTAATCTTGCATTAAACAACGTTTTTGATATACTTTTTCTCAAAAATGTATTTATAAATACCCCCCTATATTCCCTTAAGGACCCAGCAACCGCCCCCCCCCCTCCCGTGCCTTTAGCGAGCGTTCGCCTAATTTTAATTTAGAATAGCTTATGCCCCTGGATGGAGACTTTTAGTGTAGTAGCTAAAGGCAGCCACAGGAAAGTTCGGTTAACCAGCCAGGACCTTAGTGGTCAGCTGCGAGATGCCAGAATAAAAAAAAAACCGACTACTTTTTGCTGTCTTACGTCACTTGTGATCCATTTTGGTGATCCATAGCCTTCTTCATTGCTCTTTGGGTGACTTTTAACCTTCTGATAAGGCCCATTGTGAGCGACCACGTTTCAGTGCCATAAGTCATCACTGGCAACACGCACTGGTCAAAGACTTTCGTCTTGAGACACTGTGGTATGTGGGACGAGAAGATATTGCGTAGCTTCCCGAACGCTGCCCAGCCGAGTCGGATTCAACGATTGACCTCTTTCTCGAAGTTGGACCTACCTAGCTGGACAGTTTGTCCTAGGTAAACATACTCGTCTACAACTTCGAGCGTAGCGTTTCCGATCTTTATGAAAGTGGGTGTTACATGGGCATTTGACATGACCTTTGTCTTTTCCATGTTTATTTTAAGACCTACTCTTTTGGAGGCTCTACTGAGGTCATCAAGCATTATACTGAGGTCCTCCATAGCCTCAGCCATGATAACTATGTCGTCGGCAAACCGAAGGTTAGTGATATACTCGCCATTGATGTTGATGCCTAGCCCTTTCCAGTCCAGAACCTTGAAGACATCCTCCAGTGCAGCGGTGAATAATTTCGGAGAGATAACGTCTCCTTGTCTCACACCTCGCTGCAGTAGGATAGGTTTTGAGGTCTGGTCGTAGAGTCGGACTGACATACTCACACACCTTTTTAAGGAAGAGTACTACCACACCTCTGTTCCATGCGTGTGGCGTTTTACCCCGAGTATGACGGAATCAAACAGCTTCTCGAGGGCCTTAAGAACGGGTTTCCCACCGGCCTTTAGGAGTTCCGCCGTAATTCCGTCATCACCCGGCCTTGTTGTTTATAAGCTGCTTTAGAGCCGTCCTAATCTCGTACAAGCTGACCTCCGGGATATCCTCGGTATAGTGTCGGGTTAATGTAGCTCTTGGGTCGTTTGCCACATTCGTAACGGGGTTACTGGTTGACGTGTATAACTGTCCATAGAACCTGTCAATAGTTCAAGTTTGGCGGATACGATCCTGCCATCATCGGTCTTCAGTTTTGCAAGCTGGCTCTGCCCAATATCGCATCCTTAATGCGGTCTGCACTAAAGCGGTGAAGGTCGCAGGACTTAGAGATCCGTCTATTGAGCTGCCGGTACTTGACCGCATCTTCTAAAGATTGGAGGATCATCTCGCGCCTCTCCTTCATGAGCTGAATAGTAGGATCAGAGAGCTTCTTGTTTCTATTTGTACAACGGGTCGTAAAGATCTTGGACCTGACCGTATGGACAGTTTTCACGAACCCATCGTTAAAATCGTCCACGGAGTTCCCTAGGCACTCGAAACGATTCTGAAGTTCGAGCTGAAAGCTCTCGGGGTTTTGGACTTGGGTTGGTGCTGGACGGAGCGTAGACTTCATCAGTCAAGATCTTTCCAGCTTGATAATTAAGTTCAATGTGCCTCTTACCATGCGGTGATCGCTTCCGGTTTTCACCACGTTGATCACAGAGACATCATTGAATACTTGCTTCTTCGTCGACATAATGAAGTCAATCTCATTTTTTGTTGCCCCATCAGGGCTCTGCCAGGTCCACTTTCTGTGCTCACGTTTTTTGAAGAAGGAGTTCATCATAAAGAGGCCTTCCTTCTCCATAAAACTGGCCAGTAGGTTACCCCGGTGGTTCCGACGTCCAACTCCAACTACAACATCAAAATACAATTACTACAATTATAATTGAATGCACAATAACTGTTTAATAATTGATTTTGTACATTTGTTGCTACTAAGTTAATTTTTTCCAATAAAAATATTCAAAACAAGAGACTGTTTTTCTTTGGACTCCTGGGATAGATTTTTATGCGCTTTGAAATACAGGTTAGTGATGGTCTGAGGAACAAAATGCACTATGTGAGTATTCTAGGCAGCACTTGGTCCAACTTCCATACAAAATTAGGCAATGTCCTTTATGCGGAAATATTTATTTCATTTATTAATTAAATCGTTAGTTAAGCCGAATAAATTAAATTTTGAAACTGAAAAATACGGTCTTAGGGCCTGTTTCACCTACAAATAGCCACTACTTACTGAATAAATTCAAAAATGGAACAGAATTTGTATGAAATTATCTGACAAGTAAGTTAATATGAACTTAATCGAAGGTGGTGAAACAGGCCCTTACTGTTAATAAAATTCTGTAACTAATAAGTACTACCTCCAAAGAATCTATGACTTGGGCAATGTTTTCCCTTGAAAATCGCTCGAATATTTAGTAAAATTTTTGCCCGAACGAAGCTTTTGCAGTAAGTGTTTTTTCTTATTGAACCGATGTTTTCTAGCTGCGTAAAAGTATTACCACAGGAAAGGCCCACTCCAGTACAACGTTCTGGAAAAAAAAAAATGATAGCCCTGATTTTTTTTTTAAATGATTTTTTCTTTGAGCACTATGTGAAGTAATTGAATAAAACTAAACTAACTTTTGAATCGTAAAATATTGCACCGACTTTCTCAGGGTTAAAAAGTTTGGAAATAACCTTGCCCACGCCTCTATTCGATTTGATCCATACTGCCAGGTACACTATAATATTATTCCACATCACAGTGTTTTGCGACCTAGTAGTACTTCCACTTCTTTACATACAACAAAGCTGTAGAACTAATACTACGTCTGTATTTTCTATAACATATAAATAAAATGTTTTTAAAAATATGTATAAATAAATATTCTTATATTTCTTTTTTTATTGAAGAGCAGGGTTTTCCCAGTGGTATCGGCCCCGACTTACGAGTTGTAGGTCGAGGGTTCGAACCCAAGCAGGCGCTTTACTTTGTGTAAATAATTTCATCACCACTGCTCTCAAAATGGTGAAGGAAAACATCGTGAGGAAACCGGCATATCTTAGAACCAAAAATTCGAAGACATGTGACATCTACCAACCCGCACTGGGCCCGCGTGGTAGATTACGGCCCACTCCCTCTCACAGAGAGGAGGCCTGTGTCCCAGCAGTGGGAACATTATTAGGTTGATTATGTTATGTTATTCTTTTTTTATTACTGATGTTCATTTCCAATGCTATTTGAAGGTCATTTTTGTTGCATGAGATCTGTGTTTTTTTTTCATTATTTTATGTTCAACATGTTGTCTAAGGCAGCATTTTCCAAACTGGGTCGCGATTGTGAAAAAGAATTAGTTGTTCATACATTTTGACCGCGTAGGTATTGCATTTTTGTAGGAAACAGTAGATTTAAAAAAAAACAACCTACAATAAATATCGCGCCCTATATACAATGTGGAGTCTACCATACAACAAAAAATTTAAATACTGGCACTACTAATGCTCAAGAGTATTTTGGAACTGTCAAATAAATCCTAGCTTCGAAATAAAAAAATGAGTTTTTCAAACAAATTAAATGTAATGTATGCCGGATCCACCTTAAGCCTATAAATTCCGTTTATCCAACTAGGCCTTGGGTGAATTCTCGGACATACATTTCCGAATATCCACCTTAGGGTGGATTTTTGGGGTGGATAAACGGAATAGCCCGAGCCGACTATGGATTTTGCCGAGGTACGAGTATAATGACTAAACTATTGAATATATTCAATTGAATTTTTGTATACACAATGGGAACGTCATTATTGACACCCCGTATAATTTTTTGTTGTATTGTTGTCTCCGCCTTGTATATAACCTACAATATACAACGTATCAACGCCGGGATCATGTACCTACTGAATCCATGGTAACAGGTTGTTTTGGATGGTTGTCGACGTCCCTGCCACCCGTAGATAACATTTTCTAAATGGGTTTATTCTAACCGTGTAAGAAGTAGTTTTAACTTGTATATTCTGTTAATAATAGTGTAAAGGTGCAAAAAGTTTTCATTTTTTTGTGAATAAAAATACTTTGATTAAAGCCTCACTCGTGCTGTCCAGATTATTACAGATTTTTTCTTTCTTTAATTAGGGCTTATATAATCGCAATGTAAAAATAATTATGCCTTTGTTTTCATGAGAAAAGATTACACTTTTGGTTCCTAAAACAGTTTCGTCGTGTCTCCTATGGATTTGGATTTCCCCATACTGTCCCAGTAAACAAAACCCTATACATAGTACTTCCATACATACTATCCATTATACTATACTAATTCCATGATTATTATCATATTTATAACAGGAATACCCTCATGAACGTGTGAATAACAATGTGGCCACAATCAAGAAACCTGCTGACCCACCAAAGTTGCAGACTGTAAAAAAAAAGAGAGAATATAAGCGAGATCATCCTATGTCGCTAAGGTGTCGGCGCGCGAGCAAGCTTGAATTAAACAAGCTTATAGCGGAAAGTTGTGCTCCTCTCAGAAAGATGGCCTCGAAGCGCAAGAAGAACTCTTCTGACGAGGATGAACCCCTCATATTCCAGAAAACACGCCTAAAGCAGACATCAAAACAACTGAGCACTTTAAAACACACCGCTGCAAGGGAGAGTGCTCCTAAGGAGAACACTCCTAAACCGAACCCTCCCAAGGAGAACACTCCTAAACAGAACCCTCCCAAGGAGAACACTCCTAAACCGAACCCTCCCAAGGAGAACACTCCTAAACAGAACCCTCCCAAGGAGAACACTCCTAAACCGAACCCTCCCAAGGAGAACACTCCTAAACAGAACTCTCCTAAACAGAACACTCCTAAATCGAACCCTCCCAAGGAGAATACTCCTAAACCGAAGCCTCCCAAGGAGAAATCTAAACAGAAACCTTGCAAGAAGAGAACTAATAAAAATGAGATCACCACAAACGAAGTCAGTTCAAAGGATCGAAGAAATGTCAAGCTAACTTTAGCTTGGAAAAAAACTCCCATGAAGAGGGCTCCACAGAAGAGGATACATAAGAAATGCTCTCCCAACCAGACTGCGCATGTCGCACCAGAGTTTCCGGATTTCTTAATCACCGTTATCAACGAAGACCTCACGAATAAAAAGGTCGTTCAGGACGATAAGGAAGACATGGTCACCCCAGATAACTCTGTTATCGTAGGCGTTCTAAATGACCCGGTAACCCCAGAAGTCCTTGATGATCTCGTTGCCCCAGGTGTCCCAGTCGCCACGGATGTCCCAGTTGTCCCGCCTGTTCCGGTTATGCAGGGTGTGTCGAATGTTCCGATGGTATTGGATAATGAGGAGGAACGCTCGAGAAGTCTCCCGGAAACACCAATTTTGGATGACGTACTGGCACCTTTAAATGTGTTCGCGGAGGAGCGCATTAGTGTGTCGAAGGTTGACGAATCGGTGATTTTGCATGATTTACCGATGGTCAACGATGATGTTCCGGAGGTCCAGGATAATGTACCGGTGATATTGCATAATGTACCGGTGATATTGCATAATGTACCGGTGATATTGCATAATGTACCGATGATCAATAATGATGTACCGATGGTCAACGATGATGAACCGATGGTCAACGATGATGTTCCGGAGGTCCCGGATGAAGTACCGATGATCTTGCATGATGTACCGATGGTCAACGATAATGTTGTGGAGGACATGGGTCACCCAGATGTCCCATTGATCAATCGTGCCATAACGATCTTGGATGACCAAATGGTACGAATAGCTTCTCCAGGTTAGTAGTATCTTCAGCACTTATTTTCCTGTTATCGTGTATGTATGTGTGACCGCGTCGTTTTTCTTCTCCGCAGTGGATTTTGATGCATCATTCAGAGAATTAATTCCGGAAGGTTTATGGGTACAATTATTAATGCATTAATACTAAAGGAAAAAAAAAGAAATGTCGATGTTTTGTCAGGTCGTTAAAGCCGTTTTAAACGGGTGGGTCGCTAGTTATGGGTAAAAAGTGGTTTTCTTTAGGATGCCTAAACTTATCATTCTGGCCACTGTATGAATTGTTATACAGGTAGATATTAAACCACTGTAAAGGATATAAAACATATTGAACAGATTCAATATTTTTACATGAATCTAATTATATTAATGGAAAAACATTCAAAGCGAATTTTATGCCTATATTTGTTTTAGAAATATGGTACAAGCTTTTAAACGTGCTGTCTTTTTAAAAGGTCCCCCTAAGCCAAATTCTGTGGAACATACATATATGTTTTGTAAAATTGAGGGGTTTAGTGGATTTAGTGCTAAGCACTAAATCCCTACAACTCGTAAGTCGGGGCCGTTATCACTGGGCCACCACTGTCGTGGGTTCGAACCCAAGCAGGCGCTTTACTTTGTGTAAATAATTTCATCACCACTGCTCTCAAAACGATGAAGGAAAACATCGTGAGGAAACCGGCATGTAATAGAACCAAAAATTCGAAGACATGTGACATCTACCAACCCGCACTGGGCCCGCGTGGTAGATTACGGCCCACTCCCTCTCACAGAGAGGAGGCCTGTGTCCCAGCAGTGGGAACATTAATAGGCTGATGATGATGACTAAATCCCTTAGGGAGTAAACCTCTGATCCGGAGGCAGTTATACCATATCGTTTGCAATAATATTTTATACACGTCATATAAGTCCCAATTTACAACATATTATTGGCGCTAAATAAGAAGAAAGCAGTAAATAAAAAAAAAGTTGGTCCGCTATACAACTGAGCTGCAAATGGCGAAGAACGTAAGATAATTTGAATTTAGCAGACAGCGATAGCGCTTTTGCCTTAAACATCAGAAAATGTATTTTTTTAAACAGTAATTCCACAACGGCACTGTTTTGAAAAATAATCAATATATTGAATTTAAATTGAATCAACTCAAAACGGTGAAGGAAAACATCGCATCGTTAGGAAACCGGTATGTCCTAAACCAAAATCGAAGATATGTGACATCTACCAATTACCGCACTAGGCACGCGTGGTAGATACAGCCCACTCCCTCCCGAAAAGGGAGGCTATAAGGTTCCGGGGAAGGGGAGGTTAAGAGATGTGTCCTATTACCAACAGTGGTGCCGATTCTCTTGTCACAAATGCCTCTAAACTATACTAAAAATCACTAAAATTTAGTTTAGTCCTGTCAAACGAGCATTTCCCATTCTGAAATAGTCTAAAGTGACACAACTTAACTATATTTTAGTTTGACAGCACTAAGATTGCACTGAGATATTAGTTTAGTGAAAATGGCAATTTTGCTATTCTGAATTTGACGTTTTTCACCTAAAAATTTAGATTATCCAACTAAATCAGTCTATTTTTAAACACGATTAAAAAGAGTGGAATAAAATTAGTTGGCATGAACTAAAATTCACACACTTTGCAAAAACTTTATCTTTTTTTTTTTTTGCTTATATCTCGAAAACGGTGCGTTCTAGCGCAAAAATAATGGAAATTTCGACCCCCTCTGACACCCGTAAACCCATATGCCCCTACTCACAGGTAATATTTTTTCATATTTTCCATAAAAAAAGTTTAAAATTCCATACAAAATACGTCAAGGCTGCCCCCTCCGCGCGCCTCTGGCTCTAAAAAAATTCACGGGGTAGCAAACAAGTACCACGTGGGTCGCGACGTGACTGTCAAATTCAATTTTAGATGTGTCAAAATTATTTTTTAATTTAGAGATATTTTTCCGCAGAATAGCTTTTCGATTCTCATAGCCAAAAGTAAGGTATTTTAGTCGTAGTTTAGTTCGGTGTACAAGAGAATCGGCACCATTATAGGCTGATTATGCACCATTTTCCTGCAGATGGTTTTGCATCTCTTTTAGGGCTGATATTTGAAATTCGGGTAATTTTTATAAGCTTTTATGGACGATAAAGAGTTATCTGACGATAGAAAAATCGACCGCTAGTGCAAGCGTAACCATTAATTTGCATTCGTGTCCACAGTAATTAATTCTAGCTCCAAAGAATACAACGCGATCTACAGTGATCACCGAATATACTTAGGAAGCGACGCGGATGAGCCTTTCCTTGGAGAAATCATGCAAAATACAACAACGAATCTTGAGCGTGCTCGAAATGTTCAGTTCGAGGTACCTATTATTTGCGTCGCGGCAGAGTGGCGCTCTGACCAGGACGTCATAAACGCGTCTCAGGAATTACTGGACTCACGGTGCAAAGTGTGTAAACCTTGCATCAGGATTGAAAAACTGATGAAAGTTTCGACATTACTTAAATCTCAAATCGAATTAACGACCAAGGGACAGGAAAACAATGCCGCGGTTCTAGAGAACGAACCAACGGAAAGAGAAGGTGAAACAGAAGACGTTGAAACAGAAATAGACAACGAAGACGCGGATTCGACGAAAGATGACCAAGGTCATCTTTACTTGCTATTACCAAAACATTCTTGTGTAATGCTGAAATTAAGAACCAGCATGGTACATGGCAAAGAGGTCTTGGGGGTTCGTTTGATGCCGAGAGATCAGTCTCTAAAAAACAAACAAGAGTTCTCACTTGAAGAGCAAGAACATTTACTTGACCAACTTATTGAAACCCTAACAATCGGTCGAGACGTCGATTCGAAGGGGCGCAACGAAAACTCAAAGCTTCGAAACGACAACACAGTGGTTCGAAACGACAACACAGAGGGCCGAAACGACAATACAGAGGGTCGAAGCGAGAATTTGAAGGGGCAAAACGACATTCCGGAGAGTCGAAGCATTAGCATATCATCCGACAGCACTGCTGAGATGAGCGATGCTACTCATGATCAACAGATGCCAATCCGCCTTACAGCAGAGAAAAGAAAATTAAAGCGATTAGCTGTTAAAAAGAAGTTAGCTGAAGCGGAGCTGATGCACGATCGCATTAGAGAGGAAAAGGAAAGAGAGATTGCCCGCCTCGAGGAAGAGAAGAGACAGGAAATATCAAGAATTACGGCGGAGAAGAATATCGTGGTCGCGGAGATGTCCCGCTACCACGAGCGGTTTACCCAGATGGAGAAGGAGAAAGAAAGAGACTTTGCACGCCTCAAGGTGGAGATCAGAGCAGAAGTGATATCTAAAATAGAGGCTAATCGACGTATGTTCGCTGAAGTCGACGGCATGGCGGCGAACCTTGCCAAAGAAAAGGATGCCAAGAGAATGGATCCGGAAGAACTTGCAGATCATGATGCGCCTGGCACCAGCAGCTCCTTGTTGACAACGGATGGCGGGTTGCTAGTAGACGCTCCCGTATACCACCCTACCGAAGAAGATTTTCGTGTAAGTATTTACTAACTTTTGTATCGGTCTTTATTACTTTTAAATATATGTATAGTCACGAGCTTCAATGTGCTACTGCTAACACTTGGGAAAATTCAAAAGATATATTTATATAAATTCTTGATATTAATAACGATTGCAAATTTGAGACAAGTGACCTGTTTCGTTATAGTATAATGTAATGCAATTTAATTAACAATTTCCAGGATCCACTTCGCTACTATGATAAGATCTGGCCAGAAGCAGTTAGATATGGCATCTGTAAGGTGGTGCCTCCTCCTGGTTGGAAGCCACCCTTTCGAGTGCATGACGAAATGAGGTTCGATGTTACGAACCAATACATTTCGCGGCTGTTCAATCGTTGGGGACCGGCCGCGAGAGAACTTTGCGCTATCAAGTTGTCCCTCGCGCAACAAAAAGTCAATTTTACACGAGCACCATTGGTAAGTATTGATACTTTAAAGGCAGTGTATAGAGTGCCACCAGTGGCACTCTCATAAAGTGCCACTACAGGCACCCTAGTAACACCGCCTCGGCCCGGCTAAAGTGCCGCAAGCATTGGATTGTCATTGTCACTGTCACTAAGTCACGTCACTTGGTATTTTGTTTGATTGTCGAGGTGAGATCGATGTAAAATACCACATTCCCAAAACATTACATTCTCTTGTGCCTAAAGGGACCCTGGCACTTCGCCGGCCGCTACCGCGGCACCGCTCGCTACGCTCGCTCGGCTCGTGGGTTGTGTGGTCACAGTTCTAACCTCACCTAACCTAAATAACAAGTGACAGTGACAATGCAACGCTCACGGCACCCTAGCCGGGCCGAGGCAGTGACACTAGAGTGCCACAAGAAACTCGCGGTACTCTATACACTTCGTACTTTAAAACTGGTTCGTTTTGCATCTCCCAGAGAAACTAGTGCGCACAAGACCACTATGCGAACAGAAAACGGCTTGAAGGTCCGAATGTCCGTTATATAGTAACGGACATTCGGACGTAATAAGACTCATAATTGATTTTATGAAATAATTAAAACATAAAGCTAGTGTATATAGCTAGTGCATATTCATCGTGACTGTAGCGGAACTTATTGAGTGTAATACGAAATTTTCAACATAATTATATAACATAAATTATCAGTAATAGAGAACTACGTTTTGCAGCTGGATGGTGTCGAGGTAAACTTACCGAAGTTATACCACCTCGTGCAACGGCACGGCGGTCTAGAAACAGTATATAACAAGAAGCGATGGGGCAAGGTTGCAGAAGATATGAAATTTAATAAAGGGCCTAATACTGAGAGGAAACTCGACCAGATTTACGTAAAGTATCTGCTTCCATACGACACGCTTTCTCATCGTAAGTATTTTTGTTAAAGTCATAAGTTCTGTACGCTTTCTTTTTAGTTTTTCCTTATATTCATTACTGAGAGTTCTTACTAAGCAGTTTTTATTTATTTCCTTTGTCTAAAGAGGAGCGCCAGGATATTATGCGGAAAGTCGAGATCGCATGGAATCGAAAGAATCAAAAACTTTTGGACCGCGCCGTGAACCCGCTAAACCGCCAGAAGCGATTGCTTGGATTAATGGACTCTTCTGACGATGAGACAGAAGACGAAGACACGGTGGCCGCTGTCAATGAGGCAGAAGACTGTATCATCAAGGGCGCAGTCATGAACCGAGCTAAATTCAAAAAGGTACCCACGGCACTTCACTCAACCGCATAACCATGATAACCGTTTGACGGTGACAGCGCGTTTATAGTAACGTTAACCTACCTATCTACCTATACCTAACTTAAACCTTGTCGTGAGAATAACGAACACAACAAAAAAAGAATTATCCAATTTAGTGCAGCAGTTCTCAAGTTATGGCGTGACCAAGGGAAATAGGGTTTTATTTTTATCCTATCCTACTAACACTTAGGCATACAGATAGTTTATAACCTGGATTAACACATAGGATACTTTTTATCCCGGTAGTATGTCCCGTAGGATAATAAATTTCCGACGTCCACGCGGGCGAAGCCGCGGGCGAAAGCTGGTATAATACAAAGATTTGTAATCACGTTCTCGAAAACGGCTCTAACGATTTCGATGAAACTTGCAATATAAAGGTTTACGGGGCGAAAAATCGATCTACAGAGCAAACGAATTTTTCGTTTTCTCTATTTTCGCCCGAGTAGAGCTCGTTCGCCCAGGTACTTATTATAATGTGATTAATTTCCTAGATGTTGTTTTTTTATTTGAAATTCTGTCAATTTTTTTTTAGTTAATGTACATAGTTTTTTAATATGTGGAAGCTTGTGAATGGCAACTGTAAGCGCTAATTGTACATTATTCACCTAGATATTTTTATTTATTAAATAGGAACAACAAACAGCTACATTATGCAATATGTTGCGCTGTTCACAGACACACATTGACATTACACACAGATACATTATAGACATATTAACTGACAGACTGAAGCATTCTGAAAAAAAAATTATAAGTTTTGTGTAAAAATGTGGTAGGTTATTAAAGAGTCCTGCTGACCCACAGATTGCCACCATGACGTACGAGAACACATTCGGACAAGGCTCGGAGGCCGCCGACCCTCCCGAATTGATCAAAATCGAGGAGTATTACTGGCGCCTCGTGACGCTGGGCACCGAGCACGTGTGCGTCCACACCGCGGCCATTGACACCGGCGAAGAAGGCTACGGCTTTATCAAAAATAAGTCGGACGCCTATGGACGCCACCCGTGGAATCCTAAGGTACCCTTACACTCCTCTTCTCCGTCTGTAATGTATCTAGTCGACAGCATAATTGCTTTACCACTTATGACTAAAACTTCCAGTAACTTGAAACTTCAATAAGGTGGAAACGCGGATTACGCGGTTGACTATACTATATCATACAATTGTAGCCATATTTAACCGTCTACACCCTCAAACTCATTCTAGATGGTTAGCCAGAATCCTCGCAACGTGCTTCAGTATTTGGGTCCGGTGTTGGGCGTAACGGTGCCCACTCTGCTTCTCGGAATGCTATTCTCGACCTCCTGCTGGCACAAGGATCCACATGCAGTATCCTGGTTGGAGTACCAGCTCTTAGGACCCGAAAGGATCTGGTAAAATATAAATATTACTTCAATTAAACTTAACCCCCTTTTTATTCCTGTAGGGTTAGATTTTTTTAACCCGTTCTTATACAGGATGACATTTAATTCGTTGGCAATCTCTTAAGGGGTCATTATACTCATAATTATGTACAACTTTCACTATGGGACCAACACTGAAGTCGCGAAAAAAATCAGCTGTTGCCTACATTTATGTTCGCATAGCTCGTCAAAATGTATGTATGTGCACATTCAGGGCTTTCCTCCATTTCATATCTCTAGATCCATCGGTTTAGCTGTGCATTGTCTGTCAGTAGGTCAAGATACTACTTTATACTACTTAATAGATTTGAAGTAAATCTATAAGTTACTCATTTAGTTTATAACATTTTCTTATTTTCCATCTTCGTATGTTAAGGTACGGCATCCCAGCACAGCAGGCGGATAACTTCAGGAAAGCTGTAGAAACTCTTTGCCCGACATCTTGCCAAAACAAAGGCCTGTGGCTGCCGACTGACATCACGATGATCCCGCCGAACTTGTTGCGTGAGCACAACGTGAAGCTGTCGCGCGTCACGCAGAGGGACGGCGAGTACATCCTGGCCTTCCCGAACGCCTACACCTGCTGCATCAGCACTGGCTACACTGAATCCGAAAGTGTTTATTTTGCACCACCGTCCTGGCTTGAGAGTTTGTGGACAGTCTTCAAGGTGATTTTTCGTCTTTGAAAGCCAAATTTTTGTCGTGATTTCGTTAATTTGCCTTTGACATTTTTTAATTGTTAACAGGAGGCCCGAGAAAGTTGCGAGCCGACAATGTTCGCAATGGAACATCTGCTCTACAACATAGGCAAAGACCCGAAAGCCGAGCACACTATACTGAAGATCGCCCAGCCGTTATACGACAAGATGTTGCGCGAAGAGGTCACCAACAGGCAGATGCTGCAAGAGCGGGGACTGCCATTTTTTCAAGATGTATGATATATCTACTAATAATTAGAGATCGGATATTCGGATGCATATTTACCTAAATTTAATTTTTGGCTAAGAAATTACGTTCTTAAGCTAATACTTGGCTACTTAATAAAAAAAAAACTTAATATAAATCCCGGAATTCAATAAAATCCGAGAATGCACAACTAATCGGATACATGGTATGGAAACGATTTATCAGCCCTCTTAGAAGGTTACTTTTGCGGTGAATATATATTTAAATAAATATTTACCTACTGTAAACATTTTTTATCGAACCTAAAGGCACCGATTTGTTTGTCGCTATGTGCTATGCCAATTTGGCAAACTACTTTACAATATTAGCTAGCATTTCTATAGTCATATAGTATTCAATTCCGGAATCGCGAGATTTATTCGATCGATACAAAAGTGCATTCCATATTAGACAACACTTGATCGTAAGGAATACATTCGTTTCTATAATCAGAACTCTAAATTAGTCAATCCCAGAATCCCGAGTGCTTTCCATAATAGCCAACACCTCAACTTTAGGTAAATATGTATCCGAATATCCGATCTCTATTAAAATATTATTATAGATGTGTAACATATCTTCGAGTCAACATTGTTACTAGTAGGTAGTTGCTGTAAGAGGGTGCAATATTAATATACCGTACCTTGGTTTAGCATGCATCCTTTGCCTTTTTACCCAAGGGCTTTGATTTGCAACGCTCGTAGCGTTCTCGCTTTCCAGCGGCGAAAACAAAATGAGAGTGGAACAAATTGTTTTCCAATAGTCCACGCCACACCACCACAACCCTAAGACTAAAGACAATTTCCACGTAAACCACTCCACAATGTGCTAAACGCTGATACATCTATACCAGTGGTTCTTAACCGGTGGTCCGCGGACCACTGGTGGTCCCTGAAAGCACCCCAAGTGGTCCGCGAAGCCATCCTAAAATATTAAATAAGTGACAACGAGTCGACACACCGACGCGTTTTGATGAAATACAAAAGTACATCATTCAATCGCTAATTTCCTGAAATCTGCGCGGACAAAGGTATTCGGAAGAATATGCAGTCACAAAATAAAATACTGTTCGTCTTTTATTTATAGACAGAACAACGCGTTATTCATTTCCATTTACTGTACCTACTACCTCCAAACATTTGGTGGTCCATGGCAAGACCGAAATTTTGACAAATGGTCCCCCAACACTAAAAGGTTAAGAACCACTGATCTATACTAATATTATAAAGAGGTAAAGTTTGTGAGGTTGTAGGGAGTAATCTCTGGATCTACTGAACCTGAATTTTTTTTTACCAATAGAAAGCCACGTTATTTGTGAGTGTCATAGGCTAGATATTTATGTTTACCACCCAAAGAAGAAGGCAGGGGTCAGCTAGTCAGTAATAAATTTGAATATCGCGTGCGCTCTTTGATCGTGTTTGAGCACGGAACTAAATGGCGTAAGTCTCAATTGTTCTTCCTTTTATAACTAAAGTAATAATTGAAAAAAATATGTTATGGCTGGGTGATAAACTATATTTTCTTAATGTGAATACTTATTTTAGACACAAAAGCCGAATAGTCTTCATTTTATTTAAATAACCTTTAAAAAAAGACATGTTTTTCGAATAAAACATCGAGTGAAAATGTTACAATTACGTAACTGTCATGTACATGAAAAGCAAAAGATCCAATAAATCATATTCTAAAATTCCGTTTTGATTCTATGCGTGACTGTTTCAGAATATTAATGCAAATTAAAATACAATTTGGGGAGCCTCCTCTTAACCTACGTTAATGGTGAAAGTTCACCATCACCTTAATGTTATAAATTTTGTTTGTTAACATAGTTACTGGGCACCAACACATCACGTAAGAAGAACAAAGCGACCCCGTTCAACCCGCGCGGTCAAGACGAGTGTGAGTACTGCAGGGCCACGCTGTACCTCTCGAAGGTAAGTTCACACACCTCCCCTCCGATCCATTTGCCGAGTAATAGCAATTTCATAAAACTGTGAAAGAATGACAGTTGTGATTTGAATATACGGACAATTTAAGTTGGTAGTGGGATTCTCCCCATTCTCACATATGGTGCTCAAACCTGGTCTTTGACACTTCAGCAGAGGTCCAGGCTCGAGGTTTGCCAGCGAGCCATGGAGCGCAGTATATTAGGGGTCCGAATATCGGACCGTATAAGGAACACAACACTGCACGCCAAAACCAAGATCACGGAAGATACCCAGAAAGCCGCTAAGCTTAAGTGAGTGGGACTGGGCCGGACATGTCTGCCGCATGTCAGATGACAAATGGGCTAAGAGAACCACCGATTGGGTCCCACTAAACGCACGACGACATCGTGGCAGGCCGAGACGAAGATGGCGGGACGAGCTTGACTCTTACCGAAAGGACTGGCTGATACTAGCAACAGACAGAATTGTGTGGAAGAGGGAGAGGGAGGCCTTTGCCCTGCAGTGGGACAATACAGGCTAATTAATAAAATAATAATAATAATAGTCGGATTCAAATCTTCGTTCGTTTTGCACTTCAGGAATCATTTTCTGTTTCCATCTTAAACTTAAGAGCGTTTACGTCGTACGATATTTCATACAAACTTTCAAGCCCTTGTTTATCGCAATGACTGAATCGATTTTAATAAAACTTCATACGCATATGCGTATGAAGTTACCATACGTCGTAAACGCTCCTAAACTGATACATTTTAGATAATAGGCGACTCTACATACTTGCGCAACCCATTAGCTCCTTAACGCACGTGTAAAGGGGGCTAACTTCTTTTATTCTTGATGTTATAAATATTATGATTAATTATTTTTGTCAACAGGTAAAGGGGCTCACCGGGAGAAATACAGTTCTATGCCTAGAACACGCACTAAAGTTACTTGACACTGAAAAACATAAAGATAGGAACTTGGAGCAACTAAAAGTTCTGGTGCACGTGAGTGTGAAAGAACTTAACAGTGTGCACGACGACATGAGGCGTCGTCTGGGCATCCCCATCGCGTAACGCGGAGAAGCAGCGGCCACAAACTCACTTGCCAAAATGTACGTGTACCAACCCATCATTCATTAACGTTATTGATTGATGATTGGACCAATGTTTATTATTAAGGTGCTCAAAAGTACAAGTACGTTTATTTCACGAGTTCACGACGCTTCGTCAGTCTTAGTATAGCGGCACACCTGCGGAACGTTCGGCGCGGAACGTTCTGTCGCGTCATGTGATGCTTGCTCATGGACCGACGTAACGTTCGGCTGATGTGTCATAAGTAACTTGAAAAACATTAGGAGCGTATTCAACCGAACCTTCCGCGCCGAACGTTCGGCAGGTGTGGCGCGACCCTTAAACATTCAGGTTCAAAATGTAACAATGTCCAAACTGAGATTGTAAATAACTGCACTAACATTTATTCACATTCTCCCACATTACTTTTACTAAAGAGTAATGCAAAACGTAATGTAATGTAAGACTGTTAATTAAGTTATTAGATTTCTAAAATCTGTTAGCCGTAGGATGAAAGCTTTAATTTTTATGAAAGTCCCTAAGACACAAAGTATCTTGACACCGTCAAATACAAAACAATAATAATAAAGACACACATACTTTAGTGGTAATAGCGAACTGGACTAAAGTAGCAACACAACACCACCGATTTACTTCAAGTATTCGCAATTCATAATTAAGTCAACCAAAAATATTACTTGTCACAAAAGTATAAATTTGTCATGTTATACACAGGTTGAGGCCAAAAAAGCGTAAATATAAGAGTTGCGTTTTTTGACGCACATTAATTTTAATACATACATCTGTAGACATTCTATTGAGACAGAATGAAGCGTTAATTACGCTACGCAAAAACGTATAATATAAAAATAAAAACGATAGTTCAGAGGGTTCTGAAAGAGACAGAAACGTCCAGTAAGTGCAATATGTCGAGGAGTCCGAAGTCCCTCTTCAGCAGCATGATGAGGAGGAATTGCAACTAACAAGCAACATATCGAGTAACATTTGCAATTAGCAGAGTAAATTGAGTAGCATCTCTATTTTATAATCAAATCAACTGTATCATTTGCTTTAGCCACTCTTCCAGAGTAGTAGAGCCCTTTGTGAAGGATCTCGTCCGGGGAAGTACACACGGCTACACATCAACCTATACATTTTCAGTATAAGCTGACCTCGCATGGTAACGAAATCCTATACAATACGAGATCAGCATAAACTGGAAATGTATAGGTTGATGTGTAGCCGTGTGTACAGCACCATACCTTTTTCTCCCGGCAAGCACCTAGATGTGTTCCGGTTTGAAAGGAATAGGCGCCGGCGTGTTTTTACAGGCCCATTTCCGCTGTCTCTACAAGGTCAAATTAAGTAAGCTTGCGAAATTTTTCAGACGTGATGAGTAGCGCTATCTACGTAATAACAAAGATAACGAACATACCCATATACTTAGCCGCCGGCTACCCGGCAACCGGGTCTTGTAAAAGGCACCAAGACTGTCAGTGCTACTAGGCGCGTAACTGGTCAAGTTATAATGAACACACTGTACATGACATGTGAAGTCATATTTAAAATATTGTCATTCAAATGTCATTTATTTAAATAATTTACTATATTTAAATTAACTTGGCCTCTAAGTACTCTTTGACATTATAATAAGTTATAAAATTATATAAATTTAAATATAATGATAGATATTAACCTAATTTAAACTTAACTAGAATATTATGGTATCATATCCACTATTGACAATTGTATCATTGGTATGGATCGCTTCTGCACACAATCATCACAATATAATATTATAATGCTATTGCAGTAAAGGAAATTAAAGAACTTTTGTATGAAAATCACTTTATTTTTTTATTGAAAACGACATAATGTCTTGTATCTAATCACCTTACGCTCGCTAGCACGTCCTCCTCTTCATTGTCAGCTGCATTGTTCCTTCTTCTAGTCAGATATGAAACTGATGGTGACAAGCTGGCACATAGTGCAGCATTTTTTTCAAGTCCTGCCTTTTTATGTGGGTGAGTGGCTTTGAATATGTTATTTCCGTTGGAGTGAAAGACTTAAGAAATAGTTCTCTATTCCCTCCTTTGTCTAAACTCTAAATCAATGGAGTAATTATCATTGAAATAGTTTTGCTGTCGCCCTTACAGAATTTAATATGTCTCATTTTAGAAAAAACCCGATTTCCGTTGGCACTTTGGCCTTTTTTGTTGACCATGCTCCTTAATCCTGTAAAAATCAATGAATTTCCAAACCATATTAATCACAAGGAATGGTTTTTCTTCCTACAGTTTCGCAGCAAATCCATCTATCTAGAAAAAAAGAAAACATAATACTTATATCTTGTGTAATGTATATGCGTTGCTTGTCTTTTTTGGGCCTTAGAAAAATATCTGACAAATCAGAGTTGTTTTGCAGGAAAGAGGTGTGAAGAAAAACCGGTAGCCGGTTTAGTCCCGTATATAACAGCACCGCTCCGACATGGCAAATATGTAATAAGTCTACTTTACGTGTGACGGCTCGCAGGCAGTAAGCGGCCGCCGAGCCGTCCACTATTCGGTATACCCATCGTAAAATAGACTAATACATTTGATTTAAAATCCCAACTTGAATGACAAGTGTTATTTGCCATGTCGGAGCGGTGCTGGTATAATGAGCGATGTCCTTTAGGGTCGCGCCACACCTGCCGAACGTTCCGGGGCGGAACGTTCCGTCGCGTCATGTTTGCTTGCATTTCTATGGACGTAACGTTCGGCTGATATGTCATAGGTAACTTGAACAACATTAGGGTCGGGCCACACCTGCCGAACGTTCCGCGGCGGAACGTTCTGTTGAATACGCTCCTAATGTTTTTCAAGTTAGGGTCGCGCCACATCTGCTGAACGTTCCGCGGCGGAACGTTACGTCGCGTCATGTTTGCTTGCATTTCTATGGACATAACGTTCGGCTGATGTGTCATAGGTAATTTGAAAAACATTAGAAGCGTATTCAACCGAACCTTCCGCCGCGGAATGTTCGGCAGATGTGACGCGACCTTTACCTATGACACATCAGCCGAACGTTACGTCCATAGAAATATGACCCGACGGAGCGTTCCGCCGCGGAACGTTCGGCAGGTGTGGCGCTAGGCTTAGGAGCGTACCTATACAACCGAACCTTCCGTCTCGGAACGTTCGGCAGATGTGGCGCGACCCTTAGCCTAGCGCCACACCTGCCGAACGTTCCGCGGCGGAACGCTCCGTCGCGTCATATTTCTATGGATTTATTTATTCCCTTGATGTCGAGTCCCGCCACGTCTACTCTGAAAACTCCCCGCTTTTATTCCCGCCACGTCGAATCGTTGAAAAAGACTATTTTATTACCGCCACGTCTACTAAGTATTTTGATTTGTACAGTCGTAAAAAAATACTCCTAGTTGGTTACTTGGAATAAATAGATAGGATCCTACATATATGATGTTTTGTTCCTTATCCATAGACGAAAAAGTACTAGGCTTGCATGAATTCACGATAGTATTTCAATCATTATATACGTTGTGCACAATTTCTGAACAGTAACCTAACAAAAAGTACTAGGCATGCATGAATTAACGATAGTATTCAATCATTATATTATGGTTATAAATTATCTGTCTGCCTCATCCAAATCCTATAATGATTAAATACTATCGGGAATTCATGCAAGCCTAGTACTTTTTCTTAGGTTAGGTACAGAAATTGTACACGTCTAATGATTGCAATAGGTACTTACTATCTTAAACTCATGCAAGCCTAGTAATTTTTATGGGAAGAGTATTTTTTTTACGACTGTACAAATAAAAATGGTTAATAGACGTGGCGGTAACAAAAAAGACTTTTTCAACGATTCGACGTGGCGGGAATAAAAGCGGGGAGTTTTCAGAGTAGACGTGGCGGCGACTCGACGTGGCGGGACTCGACATCAAGGGAATAAATCGATACTGTAGTAAGGACATGATGTAACTTCTTGTGACCCTCTGTCTTCAGTTGTTTCTTATCACATGTACAAGTTAATTTTTCGCCATCTGGTAAATAGCTGATGAAGCCCAACTCTCAAGCTATTTAGGATAACCCATGAACGTGAAAGTGGGCCTTAATTATTTACCTTTAAATTAGGACCCACTATCACTGTGTTCTTTGTAATACTGTAATCAACATGAAATCATTAAAAGATGGGATTGCAATATAAGTTTTTTTATTAAGACTATTTAAAAGTGGCATTATTTTGATAAGAAAATATTTCAAGGGCGCCGTTACAGCAGCTCGCACCGGGCGCATGAAAAAAGGCTAATTACGACAAGCCGGTTTTCGAAAGGCTTTAGCACCATAGACCACGTCCATACTATTCGGCAAATTGAACAGCAGACCGAGGAGTACCTACTTGACACCGCTGTGATTGGCATTTGTGGACTACGAGAAAGCCTTCCGACTATTATCGAAATATGGGCAGTTCTGGCCTCTCTGCAACGATGTCGCTACATCAAAGTGTTGAAATGTTTATATGACGCTGTTGACATTTTTGGGGTACACTTTTGGGAGCTACGGGTCATAATAGGCGATGATACAGTCAACTACGAGATGATACCACACGTCGTCTACGTCATCGGTGGTTGCGACGAGGACGTGGCCGAGCCATAAGCGACTGTGGCGTCGCCACTCATTCAATGCTGAACTTGTTGAGTCCAAATAAAAAAATACACCATACATTGAAAAAAGTTTATTTATCAAATGTTACAGTTGGCAAGGTTACATTATGACAAATACTTTGTACCCGTTAGTCCTGACAGGAAATGAGATTGTTATTCCTCTGAATACATAATATATTTTCGTACAATCTTAAGTTATAGGAAAGAGTGGGGGATGAATGAGCATAGGTACTATAATTACTTAAAGCAAGTGTAGAGATAGACTAGGACAGTTAAATCTGCACTTCTTGATAAACAATTTGGGTGTAACCAGACTGCAGTCGATCAATGTCATCAACTGTTCAGATCGATGCAGTATGTTGTGCATGATAGCCGGAGTAGTAAGTACTCGACTGTCGGTCAAAATTCGACGGACAAAAACGAAAAAAATACGTGCTTTTCAAGCAATTTAGAAAAGCACAGACAAAGACAAAAATACTAAAGCAAACTGCCGTCGGATTTAAAATGTACCTACACCGATCGATGGTTGTTCGTTCAACCATCGATTATGTTTGGAGGCTGGTCGATACCCATCGACTACAACCCAGTTGCACCTTATACACTCTGATCAGGAAGCATTGATGATCTGATGGTTGGATAGACACGCACCTTCAATATCAGTCCTGTTACATTTGATTTAAGTGTGACTCCAAGCTACATTTTATACATAATCAATTGTTCGTTAAACTAGAGTTCGAGTAAAATTCAGTCTATAGTCACCTGTGGCCCGGAACAGTAACGTGGAAATAAAGGTCCAACGAAATGCGGCCCGGCAGAGGGAATGTGAACATACACCTAGACTTACAAACATTAAATAAGTACGGTCGTTACAGCTATGCTTACCCTAAAGAATCATAAAGTAGAAAATCTCGCAATCGAGGTGTTCTTTTAATATTGTGTCTCCATACAAATTGTTTAGTAGTTATATCTTAATCGTATACTAGAATGATCGAAGTGAGGTGGGCGCTTGCCGCGGTAGGGCTGAGAAAGTGGTGGCTAGTCGCGACGCGCGGCGCGAGGAGGGCGGTCCATCGTACGTGTTGTCATGTTGGCAGCGGTGACAAGGTTGCACCACTACAAGTAATGTATTTTACTGCAGACCGATTTCTTAGAAACCTAATTCGGTTAACAGCGTTTAGTATTTTCCCTCTCCGTGACGCGCTAGACGGCTAGAGGCTCATGTTTAGATAGTAATACACTTATTTCTAGAAGAGGTGTAGAACGTCAATACAAGATACACTTTCTCAGACACCTTTACAAATTTCGCGGGATAGTTAAAACAATTCCGTGCAAAGTTTCTATTGTCAATCACAGTGTAAAAAATTTAAAATTCTGATTACAGTTTGACGAGGAACAGTACATCACGGATCCTAGGGTTTTCATTTAGTGGCGCTAAAGCTGGGTTCACTCATCACGGTTGCGCTACACGTGCGTCGCGCGAACGCCCCAGTGACGGCTCAAGTGAGCAACACACAATGAATCTTCTTTTAGGAAGTAACGCGGACATGTAATTTTTGTTATGAACTAATCAAATTGTAATCAGTTTTTGCAGTTCCCTGACCATGACAAATTGATGTACGTCTATGAATTTGTAACCTTATATCACAATAACGTAGGGTCGTGATATAACCGTACGTTGTCAGGGAACAATGTAACAGGTAATAATTATGGTAGGAATAAATTGGATGGCCGAAAGGAGACCGATCGCGATGGTAAAAGCATACGTGATTTTCAAGACAGTGTGAACTGAATAATGTGGCCAGGGATTACGAAGAAAATCAAACTTAATGCATGGGGCATAAAGTTTAATTTTTTATTTGTTCAAAATCTTAGCAGTCTGGCTCTCCTAAAGCAATTTATTCCCGCCGTGTATAATATAACAAGCTCAAAAAAAAATCTGTTGAATGTCCCACAAAATTCGTACAGGTTCGACATCTATACACACAATAATTTATCATAATTTTACTTTTTCTAAAAATCTACTTTTAATGTTTTAAACCTTATATATAAAAAAACGATTGAAAATAAATCGGATTCCCTAATTGTTATTATTATTGTATAGAAATATTAAAAAAGGCTTACTTTACAATAAAAAAAATAATTCGATGGATACTCAGCAGTTGTACTTTGATGGCCAGATTCAGTATTATTTCTTTAAGACGTACTCGCGGGGGTGAAGTTATCGCGGGGTACATTATAATAGTCTCCCCTTTAGTTACACTACAGGTAAAATGAAAAAAAATAAAGTTCTAAATTATTGCAAAGAAAGCCTAAAATTCGGCGTAAATTAATGTTTTGTCATCGCAACGAAACAAGTATCTCAGTTTCAACGTTTGATAATGGACTGGAGGACGTTGGCCAGCTGACCTGTTATAAAATCTTCTATAACAGGCTAACAGTAAAAAAATAAAACGTGAGTAGTGACTGCCTCTGGTAATCAAAGTACAAGAGTTTTCGCAACTTACACCAGTACATAATTATAAACAAAGAATCTTACGAGTAAAAAATTATGTTACCTACTGGACAATAATTAAAAATATAAATGTTAAGTAGTAACTGCAATAGGCCTGCTATTGTGAAATAGTGGTAGCTTTAGTTTATTGAGTTTGAGATACATCTTCTGTTTTTAGCCAGTGAGGCCCGAGGTCCTCCTTTTCGGCAAATTTCCAAAACCATAAACAAAGGCGAAGTTGATCGAATTTCAGAGGACTTTTTATTGAGCTAAACAATCACGATTACCGAAAATCGTTTATTACGAGTAATGGTAACCTTGTTATCTACAGTCGTTGCAAATCAGTGCATTATTATTACTCTGAGAAGAAAGGGAATATATTATGTTTGTATGACATGAGTGCCAACCATGTTTCCTGACTCATTAATAATGTGACATTCAAATGTAAACTGTATTGTAAATATATAGTTAGTGTGACTAATACCTATAATAAAAAAATGGTCAGAAGGTTTAAATTGTAATGATTGATTGCTCTTGAAATGCAGCAACTTTATTAGAATGTCTAAAAAACGTCCCATGACAATCTGTTTAATTTCGTCATAATCTTATTGCAGTCGAATATGTGCAGACTTTATATAAAAGACAGCAAAGACCCTCGGTTCTAATATAACTTTGAACTTGCATGAAGTAATAAAAAATGCATCCCTCTTGTTAAGCAATGCGATCAGTAATATAAGTTTGTACGTTTGAATAGTGCTGAAACTAGCACATTTTTGAAACAGATCATCTCAATCTCAATAAAGCTTAAAGATCTAAGAACTAAGAGGCGACATTCTTAATCTTAATTCGTTTTTAATACAGCGCGGCTTCTTAGTGTTAATACTTGAATTAAAATGCTTATCTATTATAATATTATTATTAATCAAAAATTGTTCAGAAGTTGCGTAGACGGCGACGCACCTTATTCATGTTAAACAATTGTTGTAGCCACATGAATGTGTGTTGCTGGAAATATGTTTCAAACAATGTTGCCAGTAACACAAAATCATGGTGCGTTACTTTGTTTACATATAAATACGAGACTTAAATGTAATAAGTTGTGTTGATACGTTGATAAATGTCGTCCCTTAGCGTGGGGTTTACGTGCGATAGTAGCGGGCTGGCTACGGTTCTTGAGCGGGCAGCTTATGGGTTGAAGGTGGGCAGAGAGGCCAACTTGGCCTTCACCTCCTCGCCGGCGTCGTCGCACAGCAGCAGAGTGTGCGAGTAGCCCATGGTGACCTGCGTGATGTTGAGGCCGTCCATGCGCGTCACCTCCTTGGGCCGGGCCGACGACTTGTTGATGTCGCCCGTGCCCTGCAAGTGAACAACGAAACAATCGGTACACTTCTACAAGGATCTTTTGACTAACTTTTGAATAAAATATACTGATTTTGATGATGATCTCCCTTTAGTGCCTGTGCTGCATTCCGATCATTATTCCGACATGCTCATCCATACTTAATTATAAATGCGAAACTCTGTGTCTGTAACCATTTCACGTCTCGACGACTGAATGTATTTGATTTCTATAGAATTTGTGACATGGATAGACCATGACCAGGGTTGGGACATATATACTTTTGATCCCGGTAGTACGTTCTTATTACCGTTCTTATAAACAGTATCCGATTTTATAACAAGTTGCCAAAGTCGGTTACAGAACTTAGCGATGGGAAGTTCAAAACCCACATCAAACGTGTCCTTATCAAGAAAGCTTATTATAAAATTAAAGACTACGTTGAAGACAAAGAAGTTTGTCAATAATTCCCTCTGTACATGTGGCTTCCCTGGTACCTCATTAACGGCAAAATATGTAAGATTCTATTAACTGCTCTCAAATTACCATGTTTATATTTTTGTTTTATTTACGTTCTTCCTTGACATAATCATAATTTTATTTGACATTTTATACCTACTTTTTAATTTTCAACTCTTTATTTGTGGCTTTTGTGGACATGTTAATTATTCAGATTTGTTACAGTTGTAATAGCAATCATGTCATTTCGTTTAAAATAGTTTTTATTTTTATTAATTTATTCATCTTTTATATAGATTATTTTCTATTTTGTGAATGTGAGAACGCTGTAGGCTTAGTGGACTGTAGTCTTGTTGACCATCTTCTATTTTGTTAAGTACATACTTGGTACTTGTTGAAAGACCTACACTGTCCTCGCATACCTAATAACACTATATTTTTTTTATTTTTTTTGTTGTAAAAATTGTAAAACCCAATTATTTTTAAAAGAGTAACCGTGGAGTTTCTTGCCGGCTCTTCTCCATAGGAAACGACCAATTGGAACCGTGCGTAGCTTCTGACGTTTCATAAGTGCCCATGTAGGTTTATGTGAAATAAAATATTTTGAATTTTCACGCTCCAGTGGGACGATTTCCGACCTTCACGCGGGCAAAAGCGGGAAAAGCTAGTATTAATATAAAGGCGAGTACAGACCAGTTCCCCGTAGGTGGGCGACACGCCCCAGGCGACGAGCGAGTCATCCGCTGCGATCACGATCGAAGTATTGCTGGTACCGACGCAGCGAATGTTCCAACCTGATACAGAAACATTACAGTAATGATTGGTGTGAAACATCTATAGACTCGCCTTTTCGACACGTATAGCGTCACGTCAACCGACATGACATTCTCTTATGCAGTCATCCCTCTCCGCCATGATTCACATCTGCCAGGCGTTCTGTGACGGCCACATTTTTTATGTTTATATTGTAAAATTATTATTTCATTAATTCATAATACAGCGTATTGTGTGTATTGTAACTCACAATTATTTCTCCTTTATAGAGGTAATAATTATAATAGGTAAATCAGAGTAAACTTATTATTTGCAGTACCGCTAGCGTCAAAAATAAGGGTCTAACAGACTGTTCAAATTAATCAGAACAACTAAGCAAACTTTCAGAACAAGCGCAGTACAGGCAACTAACTACCCTGACGAGAATTTAGCTCAATTGAAATGAAGTGTAGTTCTTTCGGAAAAATTTTATACTCTGGTGTACCAGAGTACAAACATCGAAACACACATATCCGATCCGATCCGATCTATACATATTTTTGAGACTGACTATAGTCAGTCTAAAAAATAAAAAATATATGTATATAAGATCTTCTAGAATAAATTTGATTTTCTACAATTAATGGGTAGCTACATAATATGCACATGCAACATCCACAAACTATAATACTTGTCGATCAATACATATTTTTGAGGCTGTCTGTACTTTAACCTGTGTTGCTATTGGTAAAAATTAAAATATGGTAAAGGCCTCACCGCTAAGATCCTGCACGGGCTTCGGATACATGTTCGCTTCGCCGGTGCGCTTGGTCTGCCCGAACAGAAACAGTCCTCCTGAAATGGATATGATACATACTGTGTTATTCTTTCGTTCATTATTTTATGTCCGTTTTCATTAACGACCGAACTGTACATAGTGGAATTGCAAATTTCGTAGTGATAAAACGAATGCACTATAATTTCGATAGTAATAATTTGTATAAAAAAAAAAAAACATAATTATCAAAAGTATCAAACTATCTGACGGTTGGTAGGAAATCTAAAGTAGTCGGTAAAGCCGGATTTACATTACGAAACTAGTTGCGCGAAATTAGTTATTCATTGATAGTTTCACGAGTCAAGATAATTATTTACACGTAAAACTATCAATGGACAACTAATTTCGCGCAACTAGTTTCGTAATGTAAATGTGTCAAATTTGGGTATAATTTCGCTACAATACGCTAAATAGATGGCTTGACTGAGATATGGAATCACAGTTTTTTTGAAGTCTAAAGGTTTTTCCAAACATTGAGTGGCAAGAGCGCGGCAGTAGACGGACACACTTCTGCGAATGTTTGCGTTTAACAGAAGGGTGGGCAGCGGCGCACGATTGCCGCTTTATGTTTGGACTCGCCTTAAGATTTGTGCCCAGTTGATGACGATAGGCTCGCCCCCTATTACATGGGACTTAAACATAACCGGTGAAATGTGGGTGTACTATAGTTACACCTTCGTTAACCCTTCGGGGAAAAAATCGTGTGTTATGTTATTATTATTTACCTAGCTCGTTGACGGCGAGGCTGTAGGTGCCGCCGCAGTGCACGGAGCGCACGCCGCGGGACATGGACTCGAAGTACTTGATCATGCGCGGCACGCTCTCGTCCTTTTGCTCCGCGTGCCCGAGTCGTCCGAACCCGCCAAAGCCCCAGCTAAAGGCGCGCTTGCGAGAGTCTATGGCCACCTGTCACGTCACATAATCATAAAGAGTTTATTGATTAAGGAGGAGGCGCTTAGGTAGCCTGCGATTTCCAAATATACGTTTTACGGTTTTTTGCAATTTGTCAGTATTGTTCTTTTCCTGTCGAGGGTACCCTTCTTTGTTGTTTTCATATTGTTTGAGCCCAGTAGGTGTAGGTCAGTGTCAGGTTGTATGTTCATAAAAATATTTTGCGACCGTAACTTAAATGTATTTACAGAAACAATAAAATCATCAATACAACTCTAAATTAGAATTTAGCGTGCACATTTTTTAATAATTTCTAATATTAGGTTTTTTTTATTGCTGAATGGGCCTGCTCTTGACCTCGATCTCGCCTGATGGAAAACTATGGCTGAGGTCTATGATGGATCGAGCGTACTGACTATCTCAAAGAAGAAAACGTGTTGACCCCAAGTAACATAGGACAACGGCAGGAAGATTATGAATCTTACCGTGTGGTTATTCCCACAAGAGAAGTCAACGATCTCCACGTCCTTAACGATGTTGATGTGGCCTTCCTTGGTCTTCTCGAAGAAGTGCGCCACGTGCTTAGGGATGGTCTCGAAGTGGAACGACAGCTTGGTGGACGTCACGAAGTACTTGCCGTCGGTGTTGTGGCCTGAATTATGATTACAATGATTTTTTTACTGTGGACGTATTTTATTTATTTATTATTATTATTTAAGTTAATAGGTGTTGCCGCTGCTACAGTTACGGCAGTGACAATCAATACAAAATTGACAAATATAATCTAAGACTACCTTTGGATAGATTAAAGGATGAGGAGACAATACTGTAGTAGAGCACGACTTACCCAGCTGACCGTACTCGGGCAGCCCGAACGAGTGCAGCGCTCCGTTGCAGTCCAGGATCATGGAGAATTCTGCGCCACAGCCCACCTTCACCACCGGAGCGCCGCTGCAAGCAGTCGCACAGTTAAAATTCAAAATTCATTTATTAAAAGTAGGCTGAGAATCAGCACTTTTCGAACGTCAAAATTACATAAGACAGTCCCCCAAAAAGAACGCCCTTCACCACTTCCTAGTGCTTTAGCTGGGAAGAAGAAGTGGCGCAACAAACTTCCCAGCAGCACAACTGTCTGTTCAGTTAGAAAAAAAAGATTTTATATAATAGTATGCAAAATAATTCACATTACGCAACACAAAAATTATTTAAATTAATAGCCATATGTCAGCTAGCACAAGCCAATATACCAACCAAAAAACATTGAGAACTATATTCAGACAGATATAAAAAATAAAAACTAAACATAAACAATATATCTAAATAAAAGCGTCCAGGCATTAAGGGCGTACCTGCTGACATATAGCAGTAACTAGAAGTTATAAATGATAAACTAGGACCATCGAAGTATAAAATAAACTAACAAAACCATGATCAGCAAGATGAGTTAGGGCGAGATTCACAGACATTTCACTTTGCAAAGTAAGTCAAGGTGCAGTCTGTGAATGTTACTGTTACACTGAGATTAATAAACATAAGTTAGCACGTATAAACTAAGAAGGATGAACACGTTACCTATATCGGACGCGAGTCGGCTTCAGCACTTGCGGCGTGGCATTCCCGATGCCGCACTGTCCGCACTTGTTTTCGCCGCAAGCGTACACCGTGCCAGTGTCTGTAGGCCACATTAAACATCACAATTTTATAACAGAAACAAATTCATGTTTTTGTTAACATGAATGTATGTGTAGCCTCTGTTGGAGATCCAATAAATAAATTATCAGCCTATAAAGTTCCCAGTGCTGGAACACAAGTCTTTAACTCTGTGAGGCACCCTGTGCAGGTTGGTACCGTTGGTAAATGTCATAATTATGTCTTCATTTTTTTTAATATACGGCGTTTAAGGCGCGGGACACGTGTATTCCTGTTGTCCCCCAATTTTGTCCCCTCCATGGGGACAACGGGACGTCATAAAATTTCCTATACACGAGGGGTGGGTGGCGCGGGGGTGGCGACGGTGAAGCGCAAGCGTTGCGCCGCACGTTTCATATTTCATACAAAATATATAGGAACCACGTGGCGCGGAACATACACAAGAGGCGTGGCGACGGTACGGCGCGTTATGTGTATACATTTGTATGAAATATGAAACGGGCGGTGCAACGTCCGTGCCACACCGTGGCCACTTGTGTATGTCCCGCGCCTAGAAAGCATGGTAGTAAGGGTAAATACGAGATGAAAATGTTGTCTTTTCTGTGGCATACATTAGACGGAACGGAAGACGGAGCAACTTTTATTGTTGCTTTAACTTATGGCAAACCAGAGGCAAATAAATGGCACCGTGCATTCCGTGCAAGTAACATAAGAGCAGTAATGGCCCAGTGGTAATAGCCGCGACTTATCGAGTTGTCGGTCGTAGATTCGAACCCTAACAGGCGCTATCCTTTATGTAAATTATTTCATCAAAGAAGAAAATCATCGTGAGAAAACTGGAATGTCCTACCAAAAAATCAAAGACATGTGACATCTACCAATCCGCACTGGACCTGCGTGGTAGATTACGGCCCGCTCCCTCTCACAGAGAGGAGGCCTGTGTCCCAGCAATAGGAACATTATAAGCTGATTATGCTATGTGCAAATAAGGCTTCACCCACAAAACCATATATTTTGATGTGACGTGGGTATGAGAGTTCGAAGCGTAGCTTTACGCCGCTAAGTCGGGCTACGACAGCTGTGACGTCTTACCTGTGACGAAGAGCGTGTGGTTCCTGCCCACGGCGGCGTGGATAATGTTCTTGCCGCGCAGCGCCGGCACGGGCTCGGGCACGTTGCGCGTCACCGTGTCGCCGAAGCCCAGCTGCCCGCAGCTGTTGCGGCCTGTACCGGATAAACTTTATAAGAATCATAATATCGCACCTGTGTCCACGATGGGTTATGTAGAGGTCCACCTACAGTACACCCGCATTACACCAGTTCTGTTTGAAACCAATATAACAGGAATTTGTCGACCTTATCTCCCAGGTGATAGCGATAAGGTCGCCCAGCTTATCGTCATCAACCGGGCAACACAACACTGTGCCCGACCCGGGAATCGAACCCAGAACCTCGTGCGTCTTTCTACATTATTCTCACATGGATAATTTCATCAATTTTTTTAATTTAAAAGTGTCCGTTATGTTCTTCCCCGTTGTTCTCCATAGGTACCTACTACGCTTTGGGATGGGCAACTAGCTTTGTATTTCTGACTGACTGACTCCTTGACAATTCAAAAGTGCCTGTATATGGTTTAATTGAAATAAATGCTTTGAGTTTCATGCTGAGCTATAGCGCTGGCGACCTCTAGGCCAACGAGGTAGGAAATTTTATTATACATCATTATAATATGACGCCTATGTTCGACAAGCGGGTAGGCCAAGGTGTATGGTACAGACGCCAGCACATCAAGTTACTACAATCTGTCAAATTTCTATAATAGATTTTCAACTTTATCACTAAAGAATAAGGTTCAATGTTGATTGGAAAAGTTTGACCGATTGGAGTAGGTTGATGAGTTGATGTGCTTGGCGTCTGTACCTACGTTTCTGCTGGAACAATTTTATTAGGCAAGCACAAACTTAATTTATTGTAAAGGCCATTTGTAGACGTCCGTTTTCCCACCGAATAACGGACCTTGTTATTCACATTTGTATTGGTTGGACACCAGTGCGTGTACATACTGTCATTGTAATCAAAACACCACCGCGAGTTTGTTTTATTTACTTATTGGTATGGCACATCAACGACTTATTCACTAAGACATACACAAACAAAAATCACATACAGATTTAGAAATCTGCTTTTCTGTTGAAAAAACGGTCTGTTTTCTGGTTATAAAAACGGATATGCAGTAGCGAGGTAACTGTACAAAACAATTTTAACAAAAACTGAGTTTAAGGGTAATCGACAGAAGGGTACTAACCGAAAGTGTAGGCCTCGCCGTTTTCGTCTACCAGCACCGAGTGCCCGGCAGAGCAGCTGCTGGCAATGAAGCGATACTGAAAAGTATAAAAATACTACTTCGTAAATATCTTTAATTTAAGCACAGCCTATACCGCTTGTTTTAGAAGCATGAACTTTTGCACAAGAGTTATATTTATAATGAACTTGAGCATCAGTAAAAATTCATGCCCCCGGACGGGTTAAATAAGGGATGAAACTACATAATTGCAAATCGTATGTTTTGCAGATCGCACAGCTTGTCTCATTATATTTGAATTCAAAATCACACATTCAAAGGCACAACGAGCTTGAACGATACTGTCTCATAGACATGAGTGATAGAGACATCACGTTACTGTCATATTTTAGGCCGGGTATTATCCAAATAGGAGAGCCAGGAGGCCTTTGCCAAAGGGCACACAAAGACCCAGAACTGACATTAAACATTTTTTTGTAATACAACTGTCAACTCTGAAAAGAGGTTATAAATAAAAAAAAAATAATTGTCCAAATTATTATAACATGAAAAATGTTTTTTCTTCCACTTTATCTTTAGTTTTATGATGATTTACAAAATTGACGATTTACTGCAAAAAAACTCCATTCATGATTGTATTCGCTTAACCCATGACTAATTAGGTAACCACAATATAGCTCTAAAATTAATCTGGCTAGGTTTGAGCATTATATTTTTGTTGTTTAGGTAAGCGGAGCCGTGGGTATTGTTAGTTAATTTATAAACTAGCATTGCCTTAAACTTACTTCCCATGACAGTTTTAGCGACACTGGCATACCTACTCATATCAGAGAAATAACTGTGTATTTAAAATTGTACTTTATTTAAACCATTTTATTCTTGTCCTACATTTTAGTTTTTATTTTATATTTTGTACAAACAATCCGACGGCCCACTAAGTGGTTACCGCAACCTTTGACTTCTGCAATACCAAAATCACCGCACATACTGTGACATCCCAGAGACAAAGCTGAGATATTTAATGCCTGCAATGACACTGGTACTCATATGCTTCACAAAAACGCTGCTTCGTGGCAGACTTGGCAGTAGTTCCCCTGTCCCTGAAGGAGCTCCTTCACAAGAAGCTCTATTACTATTCAGTCATACTACCTCCATGCTGCTTACCTTGCGATCAGTAAACTTGTGGAAGGTATACAAGTTGGGGTGAGTGCGCTTGGTGGGGTTGTTGTCCCGGCGAGCCACCAGGTCCCAGGACACCAGCCCGGCTATCATCAGCACGCCCGGAGTCTTGATCAGAGCTCGCAGGACTTCCTACAAATAATATCGTATAGCATAACATCACACCTGTATTCATCGCCGGGTAAGGCAGACGTGTTCCTATTGTACACCCACATTCTGTAATAGAGAGGCGAGTTATCGCCATCAATCGACCATAAATCCAGAATCAGGGCTGCTTCTGAGAAATTCCAGATGGAAAAACCCAAGAACACGTTGCCCGTCCCGGGAATCGAACCCAGGACCTCATGGTCAGTAGTAACGGAACTTGCGGCCACTAGGCCAGCGAGGCAGTTGTATTACATATTTAGTCGTCGAGGAGACTCCGGTCTCCTCTCCGTGAGGGGAAGTGACAGTTCCAGGCGCGTTGCTATATAATACCGAGTTGCCGTCAATAATTAAGTTCTAAAGAAACCTAATGGCCTCATTGGTCTTGTAGTCGCAAGCGCAGTTCCTAAGGGTGCCTTTTCACCAGAGATGTGCTATGCCACATTGCTATGGATACGTTTTATATCCACCAAGCAGTATAAAACTCCTTGTTTTAATCCCCGGTTTGGGCAGAGGGATTTAGTGTTTTAACAAGCACTTTTACTTATCATTACTAGCAATATGGTGAGAATAGTGCAATGTTGCTTTGTTTATGTAATGGTTTTATGGTTATTCAGTATGTAAATAGCTATAAGAGTAAAGGACGAGCAAGGAAATGAGGGACGGATTTTGAAACACGATCATGTCATGTCTTATCATCTAGCTAAGTTAGACGACGAGATGGATTGAAGAAGGAAATATGCTTCACTGACCAATGATAATTAGAGATAAGGGCGGAAGGATGATGCGGTGTTTGTGCTCGCTTACCTCGGGTAGTCTAACGGTGGGTTCCTCCAGCATGGGCGAGGGGCTGCGCTGCTGCTGTTCCTCCTGGGGCTGTTCCTCCACAGGGGAGTCGTCACTCTCCTCGTCCTCGGACACGTGCTTCTTTGGCTTGCGGTGCTTGTTATGGCGGCTGTTGCGCGGCGCCGAGTGCCGGTACGGCAGCAACTTGCCGTCTTTCGTCATACTGCCTCTGGGTACTGCGGAATAGATGCAAAAAATAAGAATCGGCTCAGCTGAACTGTGTGACTTAGAAGCTGTGTATCACAGCGTCTCCAAAAAGTAAAAAAGGTGTACCTAAAACAATTGTTTTGTGTGATGCACAACAGTTTACTTGGTCTATGTTGCAAGTGGCATTCTGGAATTCCGAGATGGTTATCGCCTAGTGTTCGACATTAAAACTATATTTTTGTGCCTTCCTACAAACAATTTTATTTGCTTGCCTTCCGAAAAGCTACTTCAGTGTCTAGACCAAAGCAACCCTCGGTTTAGGCAAAACCATAGTAGTAGTAGTATTAAAGGCGTGTTTGCCAAATTATGGTTATTTTTAGTATTCAAGCAAACTAGGATGAGGGCGAAATCAGCTAGCACTTAATTCCTTTTGTTTGAGCATATAGAACCGAACTTTCTTCCGTATAACATAAATCGCTGTATCATTAGTGCGAACTTGCAATAAAATAGCGAAATACTAGATCGCAAATAAAATTGTTCTATCACAAAGTACCTGCTTCTCAAACTTCAGTCATAAGCTACATCGCCAACTGCCGAGAGAAATTAAACGAATACGACTTCAGACTGAACTTTAAGGGTTTATTTATAAAACGTATATAGCTTAAAGTTAAGTAATGATTTGCGACTGTTTAATCATACGTTTTTGACGTTTGAACGTCACTTAACTTTAAGCAACGTTTGTAAATAAAGATTACCTAAGTTGGTATGCATTCAGAAAAACTGACCTACATTTTATACGGCAGTTCTTGGAAATCTAGTAATAATCAATGTATGTCTTTTATGTAAACGACAATTTTTACATTGGCGAGCAACAAAAAGAAAGTTGCCGTATCACTTTTCTAGTGCATTAAATCATTCAGAGGTCTACGTTAGAACGCTTACGTGATATACAGGGTGAACTTTTCTTGTAACTTATTGATCCGAATTCTCGGAACGTGGAATACAATTACCTACCTAACGATCTTTATACAAGTATATTGAAAAGCTTCAGCTCTCGTCGAGAAACCGAATGTTAGTTATTATATTTGTACTTGTACAGACGGCATTCACTGCTTACCAGGCGAAGATATTTTAGTTGTTGTAGAGATCATTAGGTACGGTAAGTACCTAGTAGTATATGACTTTTGAATTTTTTTGGCGTCGAATACTATAAAAATTTAGGCAGTACTTTAGGCAAAACGCAAGTATTTAAAACTTTTCTTCTAATAAATAGATTTGCTAAGATTTGAGCAGTTGTAGCCTAATGGTAGTATTTTTTTGTCTTTGGGCCCAACCTACAACTTAGTGCAATTTGTATTCAATCCCGCGGATCTAATACAAGAACTACACTGAAGTGAGAACACTAGGTTGATCGATCACGTTACGTAATCAAGTTGCGCGGCGACCACTAGACCCTTGACTCCTTGCATTGCGTGAAAATTGCGACCAGTGCCACAATAAATCACAAGTGCATTGCACTGCTTCACACCGATCTATTAGCAAAGTATTCAGCAAATTGGCTACAATTGCTGATAAGTGACAAGTCGCTAGGCTACCTATTATACTCGTATGCACGGTGCACCCCATTTCCGTTAGCCGTGTGCACACAACCTACTTGGTTGCCAACCTGCATCAACCAGCCGCGACGTAGGCATGACTGATTGCCCAGGATCTCGATTGTACGTTCATAACGGCGGTTTAAATTATATGTAACGGTTTGGTGGCCAAGGGGACGGCCAGAGACGATGTATGAAGGATGGTACCTTTGGCTGGAAATGTGAGCAATTCTACATTTTAATGTTTGGAAATGTTAAAACTGGGACATAATTATGCTGTGGATCAAATAGCATAATCCTTTCACAGCTTAGGTTAGATAATCCTTTTCTATTGCATCCCATAATGTCATAAAAGGAACACTTTGCTGTTTTGTACAAAATGTGGCAATTTCCTAAAAGTATAAAAAAATGGCTTCCCCAACAAAACTTTTACCCTGCGCCAAAAGTGGGACTTTTATATGGAGGGAAATGGCCGCGTTTTGTGAGATCGTAATGGTACAGAAGGAGGCGGCAGAGCGGGATCGTGGGAGGGCTGCTGCCGCTCGGATAAAAAGGCGTCGGGGAGGCAACCACCTCGACGCCTAACACGCCGAAACTACGCCTGCAATATTTAAGGCAGGCGGGAATTTGAGGTGGCGGGCGCTCAGAGTGTGGACTGTCCGCCCACGGCCCACTGAGTGAAGCTTCACCTCGGTGAAGAAGGCGCACGGTGGTCACGTGCTACCTTGCACAGGGAGACCCCTTTAATGTCTCCCTAGAGATGTGCCCTAACAGGCTGTTGCACAGATTGGGTTTGGGATCGCTCTTTTGAGAGATAACGGTGATTCATGTGCAGATGGTGACCACCGGGGTGGTTTTAGTAAGGTATAAATCCCTCCCCGGTCTTGTCCCCATAACCTTGGTGCCGTTCGTAGGTTTCCCCCCAAAAAGATTTATTTAGCTAAATAGAAAGCAATATAACTGGTAATATATTAATCACAACGGGGATACTCTTCGCCTGCATCTCACCTAATGGTAAGTGATGATCAGGCCAAAGGTGGAAGCGAGATTCTCCCGAAATCCTCAACCAGAGAGGAACTGCTATCTTACCTCTAACTGCCAAAACACAACAATGCTGTTAACATTGTTCTTATAGCGACAGACTTAGTTAAGATGGTGGTAGCCAGGTGGACTTAGAACAAGCCCTACCACCAACCAAAGTTGCTATATCACCAAAGTTGTTTAGAAAATTTTTGTAACTATACCAATGAAAAACGAATTTTAACTTTCACCCCAATGAAGTCTATAGAAATTGTGCATCACAAAAGTTGACCTTATGACCAACCATCACAAATCACGTCTATTCATTTGTAAAGGACGGTTTACAATTTTTTCTGATACCTACTTGTCGTCGCGAGGGTGAAATATGTGCAATTGTATGCAATTGCACATATTTCACCCTCGATAGTGTACCTATAAATATTTAAGTCCTTTCCTTCTTATATGATCTGTCGTACTGATGCTACATGCCCTTTTGACTGCCACCCTGAATGTGTTTGCAGATCAATGGAGTAAAATTATGCGTATTGTATGTGTTCTGTGAGAAAAAGTATGTATGAGAGTCCATTGTTCCATGTGAGTTTTAAATAAATTATATACAACATAATTATTGTCAAAGTAATGTTAAAAAATGGTGTTGTACCGTTTTAATTAACTATCCATACTAATATTATAAATTCGAATGTAACTCTGTCTGTCTGTCTGTCTGTATGTTACCTTTTCACGGATAAACCACTGAACGGATTTCGATAAAATTTGGCAAGGAGATAGATGGCATCCTGGAGAAGGACATAGGGTACTTTTTGTCTCAAAAATAACCCTTAAGGGGGTGATATAAGGGATGAAAGTTTGTATGGGAAACCCAGCATTTCTTATGTTAGCGATATGAAAATTTAAATTTATGCTTTTGGAAAGAAATAAGGAAATACGCGTATCAGAGTTTTTGTAAAATCAACCCCCAAAGGGGTAAAATAAGGGTTGAATTTAAAATTTCTATGTAAAATTGATTTTTTGATCTTATTTTCAAGAGATTTTAAAATTTGGCAAGGAGGTAGATGACATCCTGGAGAAAGACATAGGGTACTTTTTGTCTCAAAAATAACCCTTAAGGGGTTGATATAAGGGATGAAAGTTTGTATGGTTTGTGGGATTTCTTATGTTAGCGATATGAAAATTTGCATTTATGCTTTTCGTAAACAATAAGGAAATACGCGTATCAGAGTATTTGTAAAATCAACCCCCAAAGGGGTAAAATAGGGGTTGAATTTACAATTTCCATGTAATATTGATTTTTTTGTGTCTTATTTTAAAGAGATTTAAGGTATTGGAAATATACTTAATAGTCCTTATCTTGAATTATCATTTAATCTTTATTTAATTACAATTTTCCCAGTCTGTCAAAAGTTATTAAAGTTCATAAATTAACCTTTCTAACGTCATGTACATAAGTATTGTGTGTTCAATGGCGGCCCTAGAGTAGGTATTACAAATTAATGATATTATTAATAGGAAAATTAATAATAAGTATTTTAAGTAAGGCATTTAGAGTCATATAAACCAGTTGTTTTTATAACAACAATGTTAACAGCATGTTTGTGTTTCGGCAGTAGATAAGATAAGCTGTTCCCCTAATGGTTGAAGATTCCGGGTGAAGCTCGCTTCCACCATCGGCCTGATCATCACTTACCATCAGGTGAGATGCAGGCCAAGAGCTTCCCCGTTGTCGGTAGAAAAAAAGAGTAGGACTAGCGCCCTGTCACAATGGGTAGCTCGCCGTCCGATAGTGACCAGGCCCGGGTCGACAGCGCGTTGTGTTCTACGCGCGCCTCTTAGAGATGCCAGCATAATTGACGGGGTCCGCTAGGGCCGATGCCTGCCGGGGTTGCGGGAAAGTCCTAAGGGGAGACCGTGGCCCCAGGCGACGTACAGGCAACTGATAGAACACGGGTGGGTTTTAGTCAGTAAGAGTCTGACATGCCCTTCCGCTCCACCCAGAGCGAGAGAAGTTATTTGATGATATCTCAAAAAAAAAAAAAGGTTTCCGTCTCAAAGCTGTAAGCGGCTCGGCTGCCCGAATTTCCAAACTGGATTGAGAACATACTTAACTTTTCAATTGAAAAAGAAGAAAGAAGGTATAAGGATAGGCCATGACCTGAGTTAGGTAGGACATAGGATACTCTGAATCCCGGTAGCACGTTCCTGTGGGATATTTTCCGACATCCACGCGGGCGAAGCCGCGGGCAAAAGCTAGTAAATAAATAAATGACTGATGGCAAAAAAGGAGAATGCCCGAAAAAACCCGGCGTCGAAACTTATATGTACGATAGTACACAATTACACATACATGGTAGATATCAAATGTGAAATTAGTCTCTCAGAAAATAATCAACATAAACGCCACAGCGAGCACAAAGCGAATTGCGCATTGCAATCGTCGAATAAAGAGTTTCATGTGGTCAAAAAGATAAGTGTCTTTAGAATCGCAGCAGCCCTCTTTAATAATAATGCATATTAAGAACCCTACCCAGTCAGGTTGGTCGTACGTTGGGAGGTTGTGAGCAAGTAATCAGCATGTTACAAATTAGAAGATTATATCCAAGATAAGAATACTTGGAAACATGCTGGTTTGGCTCCAATTAATAATAAAAAAAAAAAAAAAATTAAATAAGCAACCGCTTATTTAATTTATTATTTTTTATAACATGGATTTTACATTCTGTGATTACTTGAACTCACACACTTACTTATTAGTATTACTTGTTAAAATGTTAGGAATATCGTATAATTTTAAAATGTTTGTAAATATGTGAGCATGATGTATCACATAATTATTTTATCAGCCATTGCTTAATTTTTCATACTTTTTACCTATCGTAGTATAGTAATCTTATTCCAGGTGCATTGTCTTGTACATATAATTAATGTATACAAGTTATTGTAACAACATTTTAAAAGAGTATCGGTGGAGTTTCTTCCCCATTCGTCTCCATACCTACTAAAACTACTTTTTGTAAGGGGCAACTAGAATCAATTTTATTTCTTGTATTTTTTTTTTTTTTGACATTCTAAAGTGCCTTTTAAGTGCGTAATTGAAATAAATTATTTCACATTGACTTGTTGTATTTATAATAATAATATGCATGAAGACACTATGCAACCATCTAGTTTTCTAGATTCTTTTTTAGTTGACGACGATAATAATTATGCAACAACAATGTATTCTTGGAATGAATTCTATATACTTACTGCTAACCAACTTTACTTACAGGAAGAAAGCAAGAAAACCATTATTATTAAAAATAAAAAAAAATACATAGCCAATGATGGTATTTTTTTAAAGAAAGTAATTCGCTCTTTTTTATCAACTGGGTTTTAAGCCTATACATTTTTGAGCATTCTCCTTCTTATGGGTAAGTAGGTAATTTTATTTTATTTTAAGAGCGTGCATCTATCATCAAATATTTACCTGTTTTGATTAATTTGGAAATAATACTGTATGGAAATAAGAAATGTGGCTAACTAGCGAACTAGAATATTGATTATGAAAATTAATAAAAACAGGTAAATTTATGACAGTTAATTTGCGAGGTTGCCAACTTTTAGGATAAATGCTCTTAATTAAGTTGGTACATGCAATGCATCCTTCAGAACAAATGTATGAAAGTCAACCCACCTTCGCATAGCTACTGCAGAAACTTACAAATATTGTGACATAATAGATTAATTATATAATCATATTATTTCAACCAGTAATCTAGATTCAATTTGCAAGACAATACTAGTAACCTTTTAAAGAGTTTCTTTTTGCACAGAAATACTTACCAACTTAATGACCCTATCCTAGTATTAAGATTATTCATTGTATAATTGAAGCAAGATCTCTCCTTAAGTTAGTGAAATAACGGTATGCTGCAGTAAGCTGATTGAGTATGGTATCCTAAAAATAAGAATGCCTTAGTCAGGTAGCAGACCAATAAAAACTGACTTTTTTACAACAGTTTATTTTTATCTGTTTCAAACTCTTTAACTCTTCTCAAACCCAAAGCATTTATTTTAATTATATCATTTACAGGCACTTTCGAATTGTCAATTAGTTGGTCAGTCGAAATATAAAGTTAGTTGCCCATTCCTGAGCTTAGTAGGTACCTGTGGGTTAGAACGGACATGAAACTCCACGGATAATTTTTAAATCAAAAATATTGTTACATAGTATGTGAGAAAGATGAAAAAAGACATAACATAACATCACGCCTTGTTTCCCCGAGGGGTTGTGCAGAGGTGTACCTGTAGCATAAACACTCACATTTTGCCAGTTATGATTAAGTTCCATGTAATAGGGGTAAGAAGGGGGAAATTTCTCAATAGCAGCCCGGGGCCTGGATTTGTGCCCAGTTGATGGTAATAGACGGCTCTCGATCGCTCCCGCCAAAACTTGTAACAACTAAACTTAAGTAAAGAATTGTGTTGCTAAGGACCTTTAAAATAAGCTGTGACGTATTAATAAACTGTTGTTCGTGAATCAAGTATCGTGTTTCTGTTCACTGATTCACCCACGCCATCACCGTGCTGAGTCTATTACCCTGGGCACAAATCCAGGCCCCGGGCTGCTATTGAGAAATTTCAGATAGAAAAACCCAATAACACTTTGCCCGACACGGGAATCGAACGCAGGACCTTATGCTCAGCGTTTGCGACCACTAGAACTACGAGGCAGTCACAGTAAGAAAGTGCACTTTAAAATCGTCAAAAGCAAAAAGTACACAAAAAAAAGAAATGATTCGAAAATAAAATACGTAATTAAAATGCGCCCTTTCACGTACATGACGCATGAACCAGTACCATTCAGCTCAACCATTTTGAAGGGAAACTAGTGTTCCAACACATGCGCCAACATGAGCGAGACATTTAAGTTAGCATAACATACTCTCAACTGCCAGGGCACAGTCAATTCAATAAGAAACATACCCAGTAAAATATTGTAGCTTAATAGTGCATGGCTTACATCACACATGTGCTACCACAATATAATAGAATACTGTTTTAATTTTACAGAATATGTTGTGTCTTTTAGTCGGTGCTAAATATGTATATGTGTTTTCTTTCAAATACAAACAAAAGGCTAAGCTCTTGAAAATTTCCTAGAAAACGATAGTATAAAAATGTTAACAACGGTAGTAACCTCCAAGTTATCGCTTAGTCTCTTTTTTATGTATTTATGTGTTGACTAATAAGGAGGAGCTCGTGGCTAAGTAATAACAAGCCGCACTGGTCGGTCCATCCGGTTAAGCTACGCTTGCCGGGGTTGGTCAGTGGATGGGTGACCATCTTTACATACCGAGACTCCTCCGTGCCTCGGAAAGCACGTTAAGCCGTTGGTCCCGGGTGTCATTTGTGGATCTTTGGCAGTCGTTACGAGTCGTCAGAAGCCCGAAAGTCTGACACCAGTCTTACCAAGGGGTATCGTATTACCCAGTTAATGGGTTGTGGAGGTCAGATAGGCAGTCGCTCCATGTAAAATACTGGTATTCAGCTGCATCCGGTTAGACTGGAAGCCGACCCCAAGATAGTTGGGAAAAAAGGCTAGGAAGATTGATGTGTTGACTAATAAATGGTCTAATCCTAAACTGTAATTTCAATGTTAGTTTATCATCCCATAGAGCAATGTTTAAACTTAAAGAACATTGTTATTGTTGCAATGAAAACAACCAGTATATTGTTAATGCTATACTTACAATAACTTATTGGTTTTTAACAATAAAAATCTCTTGTACAATTTTGTTTTTCACTTAGCAAAACTTATAACAAGATCCACTCCATGTGGTACTTATTATTGAAAAAAAGTATTGTGTATTGAGTACTTACTTTTGTAAACACAGAAAAATTTTGTTTAACTTGACAAAATAAATTTTATTGTGATAGAAATATTAATTGAATGCATATAAATAATATTGACCTTAATATTTTGCATTATATTGCATAACTGAAAATAAGTATCATTTATTTTCTGAACTAAATTTTCCTCAAAACTTCATGGAGTTTGCAAATGAGATGTCCATTTTATACGAGATACACAAATGGGCTCAAACACCAAGAAAAGATGATTTATTAAAAAATTTGCTGAGACGGATGAAGTTGTACATGTGTTTTAGGATGTACAAAACAATAGCAGTAGAATCCTGCAGATCACGGGGTAACTTTTTTGTCAAGTTATTAAAATAAATCTATTATATCAGGATAAACCTTCAATAATATTGGGGAATCAAAAATGGAAGGGGGGGTTCTTCCTATTATTATAAGTATTGAAGAATTTATTATAATAGAGAGATAAAGTTATCTATTTCAACGTTTTTTATAAGCGTTAATTTAATTAAAATTGTAAATAAAAAATTTACAACTAAACAGGACTAAACATTTGTGGATGCTTAATTCAAGTATTTATTTGTCTCTAATGTAATTTATTTGTTTTATTTTTGGCCTCTGGATAAACCTAATAACTGGGTTGTTACAATAAACATACTACTAATATTGGTATTATTTTACATTATAATTATGATACTACTAACTTTCCTATTACTTTGAAACTATAAATTGTAAAGTATTTTACATGATAGTACGGTCGGTGGGTGGCCTTAGGCCTAGGTACATAATAATTCAACAAGGCAGGAGTTTTCAGTTTTAAATCCTTGAAAATATATGTTTAAAGATGTTTTATGGTTGGGAATGTAGGTACCTACTTACTGAAATAAAAACTCATGTACTTATTGTCATCAAAAATTCAAAACCAAGCAACCAAAGTGTTGGAAAAGAAGTAAGTACAAAAGTAGTTTCCAGTTGTCTCTTTACATTTCACACAACTTTATTATTTTTTAATAAGCTGTCAGCTGTGAATAGTCATACTAAAATTTTAAGATAATAATTATGTAGTTACTGCAAGCAGCGGCGGCGAAGAAATTTTTTTAGTACCTAATTACTAAAATGAACAGCATTCAACATTCACAATTTATTTATTACAATCGTGCGCGAATTGAGCGGTTTGTTGTTATTTAAAATCGACGATCTCAGTAATCCTATCCAATGCATTTTTCATCGGCCCTATCCTTCAGAAGAGACATAATTTTCCAACAGCGTCCGCTGCGAGCGAGTAGGTACCTAGAGGCATAAGCATCTTTGATACAACAATGAAAAAGAAAACCGTTATGTTACACTATAAAAAAATGAGCGTTCGCCAATCTAATAAAACTGGGACCGGTTCGCCATACAACAATTACACATACTCTCTTAACGGATATCAGAAAATTACTGATTTACTTGTTGATGTGAATATAACAATTTTTCAACTTTAGAGAAAAGAATACGTGCCGACACGTGCAATGTTATCAAATGTTTCAATATTTACATAAAACAAATGCAAGCACAATGATATCATACAAATAACACATTACTTTAATAAATAGTTAAACTTACTCATTATTGTAGGAGAAATAAATGTTAAAAATAATTATTCAAAAATGTCTGTCACACAAGCTCGGCACGACAAAGTTATTAGACTACACTAGTCACAGACTAAGGTACTACTCTACTAGTGCTGGGCACAACACAAACCGATAGATAAATAGTGAGTCGCTTCATTCGGTTTTCGGTCTTATTTAGTTCTAGTGATGAGGACTTTAGAGAACCCAATCGAAACCGTCTTGCAATTTTAGTTATATTTCTTTTACGATTTTTGTTTCTTTGGCGATTATTATAATTTATATTCTAATAATGTCAGCCCATTTTTACTTGGTAAAAAATTCTCACCAAAGTACGCGGCAGAAAAAGAACCACAAATAACTGTATTGACCTTCGTGACCGTGTACTATATACCAGTTAATAGACTTAATCGAGTTAGAGTTATTATAGATAGTCGACTCGACAGATATTTTTTTTAGACCTCTAAAGTGGGTGATAGACATGCGAACTTAAAGTCCGCGGTTTTTAAGTTCGCCAACATATTCGGTTCGCCGTCGGTGACACACGTGTAGCTTGCTCACACTGTATCGCGATGTTGTCGAATTTTCTGAACCAAAATACAAATGTCCAAACAGAATGGCGACTCGCGGCTCGTGGCGATGACAGACGTACGAAACTACGAACCAAAGCGGGCTACGAGCCAAAGTTCAAACCTGTTGGATCGCCCACGAACTTACTTGGCCGTTTTAAGGTACTAAGTATGACACACGGGCGAGTAAGGTCGTTATAAAGGGGTGATAGACGTGCGAGCTAGTACGCGTAGTACTAGCTCGCACGTCTATCACCCCTTTCAGAATCTGTCTCCTTCGAACACGTCTCTGGGCTCGTATTGAATCGTACTGAACCTCGGAGTTCATTATAAGATTTGAATAATTATTTAATGTAATGGTCTGACAGAAAAGTTTATCCATGAAGTAATGAGGCCTATACTTACTTACAAATACCATGAAGGCAGAACATGACGGTGTACGAATTTGGTGCTCACGAACTGTAGACACTACAGTGCATTCAATATAACTTGTCCCGTGACGCGATTGGTAGCACTGAATTTTGCAGTCGTAATATGGGGGGACAACGGACAACCCAACGTGATGTCGTGATCGCGCCCGCAGTGTGACCGCTGCCGTCACGCCAGCGCCACGTCGGCGCCCAGCCACGCCACGCCCGCTGTGTGCACATACCTATAATGAAGGGCTGAGTTTCTTTTCAAGTCGTATTCTTAACATTAAAAATTCAATATTCATGTATTAGTCACGTAGACTATTAGTTTTACTTTTATTATGCGTCCAATGGTGAATATAGGCAGCGTAGTCCTGCATATTATAATATGGGGAATACCTACAACTTTAGTAAATTATTGAATCGTTTTTTCTCCGATATAATGAATCTTAGGGAAAAAGTATAAGGACAATTTTTGAAGATAATTGCATGATCGTCAATTTTTGTCTGAGCTATTTTTATCATAAAGCTAACCGTTTCGCAAAATAATCCAAAAAAAAACCCATTTTTGGGATGTAAGCAAAGCATGCAACATATTATAGCATGTATGAAAGCATGCAGCATGCAAGAGAGCATTAAACATTTAACAGGCATTGTTTCTGTCACGGTTCCGGCGCTGCGGGGTTCCGGCGGTCCCACGCGAGCTTATCGTCGCAGATGGTTCGCTCACAGCTTCGTCTTGCTGGCCGGCTTCGTCGTACCGTACAACCACCTGCTCCTCAACTCGCGGGCCGCCTCGCCCCTCCTCGCCTATGCGATTCTAAATTACACTCTAGGGGTAGGGCAGACAAGACTGCGTGGAGTCGGATTTACAGCGATTCGTTTCTGTCACTAAAACCTAATTTTTAGCAAATGTTTTAGGACTAACAATTTAATTATAAATGAACATTCGGACTAACACACATTATATAAAACAATACTTAGGACGTACCTATAAAAGGTTGGAAACTACATAATGACAAGACCCCCTGAAAACATTAGGTAATTTACTTCGTTTTACAGTGTTTTATAACACGGTTTTACACCTAATGCTGCTGACCGTCCGCGATGGTTAACTTTTAGCGCATACCTACGTAATGCCGGTTACCTTCTCCGAGGCTTCACTTCCCATAATTATTTTTTCCCATTGCAAAAGTAAAATAATTCTATTCTATTCTTATGGCGTATGAGTTCTATGAATAAAAATTTAAGTATAAAAATCTGTAACCCGGCTACGGGAAAATAAAAGTGATCTAAAAAGTACGAAACAAGAAAATATTTCAGACAGAATTCAAGACATACCGTGGTCGTATTCCGTCGTAACCATGTGGGTGCCAGGAACCCCTACAAAATTATAATGGCATGCGACGACGGCTTTACTATAACCATTTTTGTACCGATGTCTGATTTAAAATAATTAAAAGTTGTATATATCTGCGCCTTAAATGTGCTATTGTATACTCTGTCTACGGCTATTGTACATACCAATTCCATGATACAAACGAATTCCATGCGAAATGAGAATATTGATGATTGACAAGTTGTCCAAAGAGTAGAATAAGTTTGAACTTGTCACAATTGATAAATTTGTACAGTAACATTTTCTTAAATAATTTTATCAAAATAATAAAAAAATCATGCAACGCACCTCAAGTACCACGTATTATCAATAAGTTAATTAGCAAAAGATTTCAAACACTTAAATTTAAAGGATATAACGGGTAGATATGTGCACAATTACATTTATTTACGAGATGCTATAAACCCATAGCATAGCTTGCAGGTTTAGATATTTATTATGGTGTTTTAGAACTAGGATAGGGTAGGAACGAAGGCGTGGATTCATAGACGCTTCAAAATACTTTCGCCGTACAGTTTGTGCAGCCTGGCGTACCTACTCAACTTTCTCAGCTTATTGCAAGCGTGCGGTTTCTACTACTTGAACAAAGCGGCCATTCCCACCATTTTTATAAAAACTAAATACTCTCCATTCGATGTAGCCCGTATGTATGTCACGCGGGACGGCCGGCGTCATGAAGTTTGCATGCAACGACGTTACCGCGCCGTGGCTAAGTAATACCAGCTGCACGGGTCACGGTCAGTGGATGGATGGGTGACCATCTTGACATTCCTAGACTCCTCCGTGCCTAGGAAAACACGTTAAGTCGTCGGTCCCGGCTGTCATTCGTGCAATGGATCTTTGACAGTCAGGGTCATTTGCCAGGACGCCATTAGGTTAGGCCCCCAAAAGACATTTGCGTTGAAATCCGTGATAGGCCCAAGTTGGTTTTTGTATTTTGCAAAAACATTTTATTATAATTAATGTAGGTATTGTTTTAGTGAATAGGGCTAACATTTACAAAAAGTTATTCAACGTCTAAATAGACCAGAAGTTTCAAGATCGCTTGCCGTTCATAAGATTGGAATGTAATAAACCTAGAGTGCTTGGGTTGGGCTCAGTTGCTTCGTAAAGATGATACAAAGATACCTGAAATCGCGTCTTTTTGAAAAAAAAACCGAAGTAGTGCCAGGATTTCACAGTTTTTCCAGCACCATGGTAGTAGCACAAAGTTTTCAGGGTTGCAAACTTGGGTAAGAATAAACTAGTCTCAGGGGACCTAACAACTTAAAAAAGAATCGTAGTTAGGTACATGTGCGTTTGCGATATTGATGCAGGGCTAATACGGGTTAACGGGGGAGAAAAATAGATCTAGCTTGGTCTCATATCTGGGAAAATACGTTTTCTCTATTTTCACAGTCTCGGGAATGTGATATACCTATGTTATGATATGTTTATCTATTTTCACCCGAGCAGAGTTTGGTCGACCAGCGATCAATTTTAAATTGAAACCAATTGAAAAAGATTGCCAGTCCATTGCTTCATAAGTTCGACAAAAACAATTGAGTAGATTTTTTTTGTCGAACTTATAAAGCAATGGACTGGCAATCTTTTTCAATTGGTTTGAATTTAAAATTGATCGTGCATTGCGTTATTGGGGGGCAGGTATTATTAAATGAGCGATATTTGTAATCACGTTCTCGAAAACGGCTCTAACGATTTCGATGAAAGTTGTAATACTTATAAGGGTTTACGGAGCCGAAAAGTCGATCTAGCTAGGTCTTAAATCTGCGAAAATTCGTGCTCTCTATTTTCACTCGAGCAGATCTCGGTCGCCCAGGTACTGTGAGTGAAACGCGAACGCGTTTATGTGTACGGATTCTACGGAAAGTTTTGACAGCTAAGTCATTGCGGCTATAAACATGCATTTTTTTTCGGTGTTTAAGATATAGTATTTTTGGGTACCTACCCAATATATATTTCTTCAACAGTATATAGTAGGTACGCAGACCCAAAATATAGTATGCAATACTACATATATGTATAATTATAGTACGGTTGGCAACCCTACCTACTTACAGATAACAATAATAAAAATCTTTGTTTTTTTCAGCACAGATACACCTCTTATTCCAAGAAAATACATCGATTTTTTTTCAAATGTATTGATCACCCGGTGACTGCCGCACAGAGTAAATGCCAAAACAAATAATATGGCTTACTGATGTAAAACAAAGAACATTTACTGATTTCTTTTTGTAACGTCGTATATCTTTAAAATCTGACTTTTTGTCAAGATTCGTGAAAAAAGATTCGTAAAACTACAAATCAATATGAGAGATTTGGACAAGATCGATTCATATTATGAACGCTTGCTGAATGAATTTTCTCATCTTAATCAAGAAAACAGCCCGTGTCATGGTATCGAAAATGTTAGCATAATTGTTAATAAGACGAGGTGGAAGAAACGCAAAAATTACAATGTATTCAAAGATACTCCACAGCCAACAATTGCGTTTCGTGTATCAAGATTCAGCAAATACAAGAAGCAAGGTTCACTCACAAAACCGTCAAGCATGCCTGAATTAAACAAATATAAAAGGCCAGCCCCGCCACGAAACAGAAGCGGCCATGGAAAGGACACAAAACAAAACAAATACAAACAAAGCCCTTTTCAATCTAAGTTTATTGCCAATGTAGTCTCTGAACATCGGTTTGACAATTATTTCATGAACCTATATAACTACCCTAGTCAAACAAAATGGAAAATCTACAGGTGTCAACTAGGCGTAGAGAATGCAGACGACACTTGTTGCTGTTCTTGTAACTCTGACGCTATGTTTGAAGTGATGAAGGGTTTGTACGATTGTTATAAAGCGCAAAATTGCGACAATTGTTCTTGTGTACTTTGCGGTCATAAACTACAAGAGGAGAGAAAGCTCGGTGAATTAAGAAAATCTATGGCCTCTGTTGCAAGGGAGAAAATATTAGATGGTAAGACGGCAGCAGAAAAACAGCAAATTTTAAACGAAATGGTAAAGTCAAAAGTTCCTTTACCTGCAGGGAAGACGGCATCGGAAAAAGCTTTGATAGATAAAATAAGGAAAGAGCAAGGGCTACCACCGTCGCCAAAAAATGCAGCCGAAAAAGCAAAAATGCGAAAAGCTGAGGCTGCAGGCATTATCACTCCTTTAGAAGGTAAAACTCCGGCGCAAAAAGAAGAAATTTTAAGAGCGCAAGCTAACCTCGGTTTGCCGCTTCCAGAAGGAAGGACACCATCGGAGAAAGCTCTTATAGCCAAAATAATGGCAAGTCCTCGTCCACCTTCCCTGAAAACAGCTGGTTTACTAATGTCTATAACGGGAAAATCACCAGAACAAAAAGAAAAAATCCTACGAGGGCGTGCTATGAAAGGTTTACCACTGCCTGAAGGTAAATCAGCATCAGAAAAGAAACTTATTGACAAGGTTCGTGCTGACCTTGGTCTACCTAAGGAACCTAAAACTAAATCTATTCGAGACAAACATGAACAATTAGCTAAAGCTGGCTTACTTCAGCCATTGGAAGGCAAAACACCTGCAGAGAAGGAAAAGATATTGAAAGGTCTACATGATTTGGGCATTCCGTTACCTGAAGGACGAACGCCATCAGAGAAAGCTCTTGTAGCCAAAGTTGCAGCAAGTAGTCGTCATCCTTCAAGGGTGGCTCCACCAATTCTGGCACCTTCAGAGCAAATGCGTAGAGCGAAAGCGGAAGGATTACTAACGCCACTCAAAGGCAAAACACCAGTACAAAAGGAAAAAATTCTGAAGGGTCTAGCTAATAGAGGTATACCCCTCCCTGAAGGCCAAACACCTTCAGAAAAAATACTTATTGATAAGGTTCGCGCCGATCTTGGTCTACCTAAAGAACCTAAAACTAAATCTATTAGAGACAAACATGAACAAGCAGCTAAAGCTGGCTTACTTCAGCCATTGGAAGGCAAAACACCTGCAGAAAAGGAAAAGACACTGAAAGGTCTTCATGATATGGGTATTCCGTTACCTGAAGGACGAACGCCATCAGAGAAAGCTCTTATAGCCAAAGTAGCGGCAAGTAGTCGTCATCCTTCAAGGGTGATTCCAGCCGCCCCAGCGGCACCTTTAGAGCAAATGCGTAGAGCGAAAGCGGAAGGATTACTAACGCCACTCAAAGGCAAAACTCCAGAACAAAGAGAGAAAATTTTGAAGGGATTAGCTATGACAGGTTTACCTCTCCCAGAAGGTCAATCACCGTCCGAAAAAAAACTAATTGATAAGGTTCGTGCCGACCTTGGTCTACCTATGGAACCTAAAACTAAATCTATCAGGGAAAAACATGAACAAGCAGCTAAAGCTGGCTTGCTACAGCCATTGGAAGGCAAAACACCTGCAGAAAAGGAAAAAGTATTAAAAGGTCTACATGATTTGGGAATTCCATTACCTGAAGGACGAACGCCATCAGAAAAAGCTCTTATAGCTAAAGTCAAGGCGTCACCTCGTGCGGCTTCAATTAAAACCGCGGGTTTAATGACACCCCTAACGGGGAAATCACCAGAACAAAAAGAAAAGATCCTACGAGCGCGTGCGATGAAAGGCTTACCTCTCCCTGAGGTTCAATCACCATCAGAAAAAAAAATTGTTGACAAGGTTCGCGCGGACCTTGGTTTACCTAAAGAACCTAAAACTAAATCTATTCGAGAAAAACATGAACAAGCAGCTAAAGCTGGCTTACTTCAGCCATTGGAAGGCAAAACACCTGCAGAGAAAGAAAAGACATTGAAAGGTCTTCATGATTTGGGTATTCCATTACCTGAAGGACGAACGCCATCAGAGAAAGCTCTTATAGCCAAAGTTGCAGCAAGTAGTCGTCATCCTTCAAGGGTGGCTCCACCAATTCTGGCGCCTTCGGAGCAAATGCGTAGGGCGAAAGCGGAAGGATTACTAACGCCACTCAAAGGTAAAACACCAGAACAACGAGAAAAGATTTTAAAGGGATTAGCTAATCGAGGCATACCCCTCCCTGAAGGTAAAACACCTTCAGAAAAAAAAATTATTGATAAGGTTCGCGCTGACCTTGGTCTACCTAAAGAACCTAAAACTAAATCTATTAGAGACAAACATGAACAAGCAGCTAAAGCTGGCTTACTTCAGCCATTGGAAGGCAAAACACCTGCAGAGAAAGAAAAGACATTGAAAGGTCTTCATGATTTGGGTATTCCATTACCTGAAGGACGAACGCCATCAGAGAAAGCTCTTATAGCCAAAGTTGCAGCAAGTAGTCGTCATCCTTCAAGGGTGGCTCCACCAATTCTGGCGCCTTCGGAGCAAATGCGTAGAGCGAAAGCAGAAGGATTACTAACGCCACTGAAAGGCAAAACACCAGCACAGAAAGAAAAAATACTTAAGGCACTAGCTAATCGAGGTATACCCCTTCCTGAAGGTCAAACACCTTCAGAAAATAAACTTATCGATAAGGTTCGCGCCGATCTTGGTCTCCCGAAAGAACCAAAAACCAAATCTATTAGAGAAAAACATGAACAAGCAGCTAAAGCTGGCTTACTTCAGCCATTGGAAGGCAAAACACCTGCAGAAAAGGAGAAAATATTACAAGGTCTACATGAAATTGGAATTCCACTACCAGATGGTCGGACGCCATCAGAGAAAGCTCTTATAGCTAAAGTCAAGGCTGGACCCCGTGCACTTTCAGCAGTCCTGGCGCCTTCGGAGCAATTGCGTAGAGCAAAAGCGGAAGGATTACTGACACCACTGAAGGGCAAAACACCAGCACAGAAAGAAAAAATACTGAAGGCACTGGCTAATCGAGGTATACCTCTCCCTGAAGGTCAAACACCTTCAGAAAATAAACTAATTGATAAGGTTCGCGCCGACCTTGGTCTACCTAAGGAACCAAAAACTAAATCTATTAGAGAGAAACATGAACAAGCAGCTAAAGCTGGCTTACTTCAGCCATTGGAAGGCAAAACACCTGCAGAGAAGGAAAAGACATTGAAAGGTCTACATGATTTAGGAATTCCGTTACCTGAAGGACGAACGCCATCAGAGAAAGCTCTTATAGCCAAAGTTGCAGCAAGTAGTCGTCATCCTTCAAGGGTGGCTCCACCAATTCTGGCGCCTTCGGAGCAAATGCGTAGAGCGAAAGCAGAAGGATTACTAACGCCACTGAAAGGCAAAACACCAGCACAGAAAGAAAAAATACTTAAGGCACTAGCTAATCGAGGTATACCCCTTCCTGAAGGTCAAACACCTTCAGAAAATAAACTAATTGATAAGGTTCGCGCCGATCTTGGTCTCCCGAAAGAACCAAAAACCAAATCTATTAGAGAAAAACATGAACAAGCAGCTAAAGCTGGCTTACTTCAGCCATTGGAAGGCAAAACACCTGCAGAGAAGGAAAAGACATTGAAAGGTCTACATGATTTAGGAATTCCGTTACCTGAAGGACGAACGCCATCAGAGAAAGCTCTTATAGCCAAAGTTGCAGCAAGTAGTCGTCATCCTTCAAGAGTAGCTCCACCAATCCTGGCGCCTTCGGAGCAAATGCGTAGAGCGAAAGCAGAAGGATTACTAACGCCACTGAAAGGCAAAACACCAGCACAGAAAGAAAAAATACTTAAGGCACTAGCTAATCGAGGTATACCCCTTCCTGAAGGTCAAACACCTTCAGAAAATAAACTAATCGATAAGGTTCGCGCCGATCTTGGTCTCCCGAAAGAACCAAAAACCAAATCTATTAGAGAAAAACATGAACAAGCAGCTAAAGCTGGCTTACTTCAGCCATTGGAAGGCAAAACACCTGCAGAGAAGGAAAAGACATTGAAAGGTCTACATGATTTAGGAATTCCGTTACCTGAAGGACGAACGCCATCAGAGAAAGCTCTTATAGCCAAAGTTGCAGCAAGTAGTCGTCATCCTTCAAGGGTGGCTCCACCGTTTCTGGCGCCTTCGGAGCAAATGCGTAGAGCGAAAGCGGAAGGATTACTAACGCCACTCAAAGGCAAAACACCAGAACAACAAGAAAAAATCCTGAAGGGACTAGCTAACCTTGGTTTACCGCTTCCAGAAGGAAAAACTCCTTCGGAGAAGGCTCTGATAGATAAGGTAAGAGCTAAAAAAGGACCCCGTTCTGTTGGGAAATCAGAATTTAAAGAAAAAGGTCCAATCCTAGGTGCTAAAATGCGTAAAGCTAAAGCTGATGGATTATTGACACCTCTCATAAATAAAACACCGGCAGACAGAGAAGCAATTTTAAGGGAACTAGCTAACCGAGGTATACCCCTCCCTGAAGGTAAAACACCATCAGAAAAAAAACTTATTGACAAGGTACGCACAGAGCTTGGTCTACCTATTGAACCAAAAACTAAAGCCATTAGAGATAAACACGATGAGGCAGCTATAGAAGGCATTCTACTGCCATTGGAAGGCAAAACACCTGCGGAGAAGGAAAGTATGTTACGAGGTCAGCACAAAATGGGTATTCCGTTACCCATAGGAAGGACACCATCGGAAAAAGCTCTTATTGCCAGAATAATGGCAATTACTCGTCCACCTTCCCTGAAAACATCGGGTTTACTTATGTCTATAAAAGGAAAATCACCAGAACAAAAAGAAAAAATCCTACGAGGGCGTGCTATGAAAGGCTTACCACTGCCTGAAGGTCAAACACCTTCCGAAAAAAAACTTATTGATAAGGTTCGCGCCGACCTTGGTCTACCTATTGAACCAAAAACTAAATCTATTAGAGACAAACATGAACAAGCTGCTAAAGCTGGCTTACTTCAGCCATTGGAAGGCAAAACACCTACAGAGAAGGAAAAAGTATTAAAAGGTCTACATGATTTGGGAATTCCGTTACCTGTAGGACGAACGCCATCAGAGAAAGCTCTTATAGCAAAAGTAGCGGCAAGTAGTCGCCATCCATCGATGGTAGCTCCACCGTTCCTGGCACCTTCAGAGCAAATGCGTAGAGCGAAAGCGGAAGGACTACTAACGCCACTCAAAGGCAAAACACCAGAACAAAAAGAGAAAATTCTGAAGGCACTAGCTAACCGAGGTATACCTCTCCCTGAAGGTCAATCACCTTCAGAAAAAAAACTGGTTGACAAGGTTCGGGCCGAACTTGGTTTACCTACGGAACCAAAATCTAAATCCATAAGAGACAAACATGAACAAGCTGCTAAAGTTGGCTTACTACAGCCATTGGAAGGAAAGACACCAGCAGAGAAAGAAAAGATATTACAAGGTCAACATGAATTGGGAATTCCGTTACCTGAAGGAAGGACGCCATCAGAGAAAGCTCTTATAGCTAAAGTCAAGGCTGGACCCCGTGCACTCTCAGCGGTCTTGGCGCCCTCAGAGCAAATGCGTAGGGCGAAAGCGGAAGGATTACTAACGCCACTCAAAGGCAAAACACCAGAACAAAAAGAAAAAATTCTGAAGGCATTAGCTAACCGAGGTATACCCCTCCCTGAAGGTCAATCACCTTCAGAAAAAAAACTTGTTGATAAGGTTCGTGCCGACCTTGGTCTACCTACAGAACCTAAAACTAAATCTATTAGAGAAAAACATGAACAAGCAGCTAAAGCTGGCTTACTTAAGCCATTGGAAGGCAAAACACCTGCTGAGAAAGAAAAAGTTTTAAAAGGTCTACATGATTTGGGAATTCCGTTACCTGAAGGACGAACGCCATCAGAGAAAGCTCTTATAGCCAAAGTAGCGGCAGGTAGCCGTCACCCTTCAAGGGTGGCTCCACCGTTCCTGGCACCTTCGGAGCAAATGCGAAGAGCGAAAGCGGAAGGATTACTAACGCCACTCAAAGGCAAAACACCAGCACAACAAGAAAAAATTCTGAAAGGACTAGCTAATCGAGGTATACCCCTCCCTGAAGGAGAAACACCTTCAGAAAAAAAACTTGTTGATAAGGTTCGCGCCGACCTTGGTCTACCTAAAGAACCAAAAACTAAATCTATTAGAGACAAACATGTACAAGCAGCTAAAGCTGGCTTACTTCAGCCATTGGAAGGCAAAACACCTGCAGAGAAGGAAAAAGTTTTAAAAGGTCTACATGATTTGGGAATTCCGTTACCTGAAGGACGAACGCCATCAGAGAAAGCTCTTATAGCCAAAGTAGAGGCAGGTAGCCGTCACCCTTCAAGGGTGGCCGTGGCTCCACCGTTCCTGGCACCTTCGGAGCAAATGCGAAGAGCGAAAGCAGAAGGATTACTAACGCCACTCAAAGGCAAAACACCAGCACAACAAGAAAAAATTCTGAAGGGACTAGCTAATCGAGGTATACCCCTGCCTGAAGGTGAAACACCTTCAGAAAAAAAACTTGTTGATAAGGTTCGCGCCGACCTTGGTTTACCTAAAGAACCAAAAACTAAATCTATTAGAGACAAACATGTACAAGCAGCTAAAGCTGGCTTACTTCAGCCATTGGAAGGCAAAACACCTGCAGAGAAGGAAAAAGTTTTAAAAGGTCTACATGATTTGGGAATTCCGTTACCTGAAGGACGAACGCCATCAGAGAAAGCTCTTATAGCCAAAGTAGCGGCAGGTAGCCGTCACCCTTCAAGGGTGGCCGTGGCTCCACCGTTCCTGGCACCTTCGGAGCAAATGCGAAGAGCGAAAGCGGAAGGATTACTAACGCCACTCAAAGGCAAAACACCAGCACAACAAGAAAAAATTCTGAAGGGACTAGCTAATCGAGGTATACCCCTGCCTGAAGGTGAAACACCTTCAGAAAAAAAACTTGTTGATAAGGTTCGCGCCGACCTTGGTCTACCTAAAGAACCTAAAACTAAATCTATTAGAGACAAACATGTACAAGCAGCTAAAGCTGGCTTACTTCAGCCATTGGAAGGCAAAACACCTGCAGAGAAGGAAAAAGTTTTAAAAGGTCTACATGATTTGGGAATTCCGTTACCTGAAGGACGAACGCCATCAGAGAAAGCTCTTATAGCCAAAGTTGCAGCAAGTAGTCGTCATCCTTCAAGGGTGGCTCCACCAATTCTGGCGCCTTCGGAGCAAATGCGTAGAGCGAAAGCGGAAGGATTACTAACGCCACTCAAAGGCAAAACACCAGAACAACAAGAAAAAATCCTGAAGGGACTAGCTAACCTTGGTTTACCGCTTCCAGAAGGAAAAACTCCTTCGGAGAAGGCTCTGATAGATAAGGTAAGAGCTAAAAAAGGACCCCGTTCTGTTGGGAAATCAGAATTTAAAGAAAAAGGTCCAATCCTGGGTGCTAAAATGCGTAAAGCTAAAGCTGATGGATTATTGACACCTCTCATAAATAAAACACCGGCAGATAGAGAAGCAATTCTAAGGGAACTAGCTAACCGAGGAATACCCCTCCCTGAAGGTAAAACACCATCAGAAAAAAATATTATTGACAAGGTACGCACAGAGCTTGGTCTACCTATTGAACCAAAAACTAAAGCCATTAGAGATAAACACGATGAGGCAGCTATAGATGGCATTCTACTGCCATTGGAAGGCAAAACACCTGCGGAGAAGGAAAGTATGTTACGAGGTCAGCACAAAATGGGTATTCCGTTACCGATAGGAAGGACACCATCAGAGAAAGATCTTATAGCCAGAATAATGGCAAGTACTCGTCCACCTTCCCTGAAAACATCGGGTTTACTAAAGTCTATAACGGGAAAATCACCAGAACAAAAAGAAAAAATCCTACGAGGGCGTGCTATGAAAGGCTTACCACTGCCTGAAGGTCAAACACCTTCCGAAAAAAAACTTATTGATAAGGTTCGCGCCGACCTTGGTCTACCTATTGAACCAAAAACTAAATCTATTAGAGAAAAACATGAACAAGCTGCTAAAGCTGGCATACTTCAGCCATTGGAAGGCAAAACACCTGCAGAGAAGGAAAAAGTATTAAAAGGTCTACATAATTTGGGAATTCCGTTACCTGAAGGACGAACGCCATCGGAGAAATCTCTTATAGCCAAAGTAATGGCAGGTAGTCGTCATCCTTCAAGGGTGGCTCCACCATTCCTGGCACCTTCGGAGCAAATGCGTAGAGCGAAAGCTGAAGGATTACTAACGCCACTCAAAGGCAAAACACCAGAACAACAAGAAAAAATTCTGAAGGGACTAGCTAATAGAGGTATACCCCTTCCTGAAGGTGAAACACCTTCAGAAAAAAAACTTGTTGATAAGGTTCGTGCCGACCTTGGTCTACCTATGGAACCTAAAACGAAATCTATTAGAGACAAACATGAACAAGCCGCTAAAGCTGGCTTACTTCAGCCATTGGAAGGCAAAACACCTGCAGAGAAAGAAAAGGTATTAAAAGGTCTACATGATTTGGGAATTCCGTTACCTGAAGGACGAACGCCATCGGAGAAATCTCTTATAGCCAAAGTAGCGGCAGGTAGTCGTCATCCTTCAAGGGTGGCTCCACCATTCCTGGCGCCTTCGGAGCAAATGCGTAGAGCGAAAGCTGAAGGATTACTAACGCCACTCAAAGGCAAAACACCAGAACAACAAGAAAAAATTCTGAAGGGACTAGCTAATAGAGGTATACCCCTCCCTGAAGGTGAAACACCTTCAGAAAAAAAACTTGTTGATAAGGTTCGCGCCGACCTTGGTCTACCTACGGAACCTAAAACGAAATCTATTAGAGACAAACATGAACAAGCTGCTAAAGCTGGCTTACTTCAGCCATTGGAAGGCAAAACACCAGCAGAGAAGGAAAAAGTATTAAAAGGTCTACATGATTTGGGAATTCCATTACCTGAAGGAAGGTCGCCATCAGAGAAAGCTCTTATTGCTAAAGTCAAGGGTTTACCCCGTGCGCCTCCAATTAAAGCTGAATCAATGCCGACCGTCACATCAGATAAAATACGAAAAGCCAAAGCAGCTGGACTATTCACACCTCTTGCTGGTAAAACTCCTGAACAGAAAGAAAAGATTTTGCGGGGTCTAGCTGATACTGGCTTACCACTACCAGAAGGAAAAACTCCATCCGAAAAAGCATTAATAAATAAAATAAAAAAAGAATCTGGGATACCAGACAGAACGCCGTCAGAAAAATTGCGAAAGGCTAAAGCAGCTGGTCTGTTAACTCCTTTAGAAGGCAAATCTCCGGAGCAAAAAGAAAAGATACTTAGGGGTAGAGTCGCTGCAGGTTTACCGTTACCAATGTATAAAACCCCATCAGAAAAAGCTTTGATACAGAAGATTAAAGATGACACTGGTTACGTGACTCCATCACCTTCAGAAAGATTTAAAAGAGCCAAAGCTGCTGGTTTGATTACTCCCTTGAAAGGGAAAACGCCATCAATGAAAGAAAAGATACTCAGGGGTATGAAAGCTGCAGGTGTGCCTATTCCAGAAGGTGAAACACCGTCAGAAAAGAAACTTATAAGCAAACTTATTTCTAGGCCACCATCTGTAACCCAATCAGAGAAACTACGGGCAGCGGAAACAGCTGGATTGCTGACACCACTTGAAGGAAAAACACCTGCTCGAAAGAAAGAAATCGTCGAAGCGCTAGCCAAGGCCGGTTTGCCACTGCCGGAAGGTAAGACGAAATCTGAAAAATCAATGATAGCCCAAGTTAAAGCTCGAACACCACCAGAAGGCAAAACTCTATCAGAGAAATCAATTATTCGCAAAGCAAAAGCGGCAGGGCTATTCACACCAATAACCGGAAAGGAACCTGCCGAGAAAGAAAGGATACTAAAAGGACTTGCTGAAGCTGGGTTACCATTGCCTGAGGGTAAAACAGCGTCTGAAAAAGACTTAGTGCAGAAAATTAGAGCAGAGGCTGGTTTACCAATTGAGCCAACCCCTTCCGAAAAGAAAGGGAAAATTAGGAAGAAAGAGAAAAAGGTCGGTGTGTCAGCATCAAAGAGAGCAGCAGGAATACATGCTGAAAGTTATCAAGATATTATCAAAACAACAACATGCGACCGTGGCTGCGGATGCGACAAAAAGAAAATCAAATTTAAACACAGTTATGTAAAAATCAGAGTGACGTCTCCAGATATATCTTCCTTCTGCGATTGTCCGGATGAATGTATCCCAGGTGTTAAGAGCGGGGCATTCATTGACAACGAGGGCATTAAAGTTACAGTCGGGAGCGCTGTTGGTATTCCATCATATTCAATGGAGTATATCAATCAAGTAATGCTTGACGAAATTGTATCAAACACAGACGTCAGTAAAACACGAATTAACTATCATAATAACCTTGATCACTTTAGAAAACCAAAATACAAACTTAGCAGTGAATTGGGTCTTAATAATAGTAATAAAATGAATTATATCCTTAACGCCAGCAGTTCTGATATGAGCTATAGTACTAGACCATATCGCATTCAAAGCGAAAGCATTCACACGCCGAGTAGTGTAGCACAATACCAATGCAGAGCCAGTAAATCTGACAGGATTGTGGAAAGTATAAGAGGTCTTCAATCATCGGATGACTTCTACAAAGGGCCAACTTCAAAACCTAATTCTGCAAGCAGTTGTGAAACCATTCTTATAATAAAAAATGACATGTCATTAAGCACAAGTACAAGCAACAACATGGACTCAATCAGTTTGATTTCGGTTATAGACAGCAGTATCTCGTCTAGCTCCGCGCATTACTCGGGCTACCAGTCTACTAACGACCTACTGAGTATTAATTCATTGGACGGACCAACAACCAGGTAACTAACATACCCAGTTTATGAATCAAATTCAAAATATCTTTGCTAATGATGATGGGCAAAAATGTATGGAACCTGGTACCCGATCCAACAGCTATAATTTTGATATGACTAGAAAGGGTTTTTGATGTTATAATAGGTACTTTGGCGCTTGTTGTGTTTTGTTGTCGGTTTCGAGTTATTTTTTATTGATTATTTTCTATTAATTGTTTGTAATACCGAATTAACGGGTTTGCGAGGGACAGTCACATATTTGAATATCGGGTTTTGATGAAAATCATCATCGCCATTATCATTATCTGGGTCAAACTATTTATTATAATATAAAGAAAACATATTTTATAGCTATAAATGACAGACATATCTCTAAGTCCTTGAAAAGCGACCTTCGTCAATCAATACGAACCGTATTGAGGACGCAATAGAAGGGAACAAGGGCTCCAAGGTTTTTGCAAGAGATCTATTTATTGGGCAGAGCCGCAGGCAGAACCTGAGCTGTTGAGAGAGATCGAGAATTTCTATGGACAGTTGTACACGTCAACCAATAACCCCGTTACGAATCTAGCAAACGACCCAAGAGCTAGATTGACCCGACACTATACTAAAGAAATCCCGGACGTCAGCTTGTACGAGATTAGGATGGCTCTGAAGCAGCTTAAAAACAACAAGGCGCCGGGGTATGACGGAATTACGGCCGAACTCCTGAAGGCTGGTGGAAAACCCGTTCTTAAGGCCCTCCAGAAGCTGTTCGGTTTAAGTCATACTCGATGGTAAAACGCCACAGGCATGGAACAGAGGTGGGGTGGCACTCTTCTTTAAAAAGGGCGACAATGCCCTGCTTAAGAACTATAGGCCCAACAAACTTCTGAGTCATGTCTACGAGCTGTTTTCAAGAGTCATCACGAACCGTCTCGCACGCAGGTTTGACGACTTCCAGCCTCCCGAACAAGTGCCTACAGTACGTCATCCTGTCAAACACGTGCAGTAGTGTTGGACGATATCGTCTTCCATCATGTGGTGATTTTATATATAATAATAGTACACTCTTGACCTCACGTGACGTGACTGGATGTGTCCACGTAAAAGCCACGTATTTTCACCTATGCCACAGATAATATAATACTACGTACCTATGCCATAGTTTGACAAGTTGTCGCGTGCACTTTCTCGGTGTACTTCAATAGTATAGAGTCCATTTTGCAAATGCTCGCTGCAGTATGACTGCTAGCTTAAGTTGGTACGTGCCCAGGGACAGTACAATAATCTGCTCTTCAGTAAATCTTCACACAGCACAACAACATTACCGAACGACTGTAACTGGCTCGGCGAGCGCGCTTCGCGGCGAGTAGATGCGGAAAAAAATAAGAGAAGAGGTGGAGCTTTCAAGGTCTAAGCATCACACCATATGCTTAGACCGAACAGCCGCCGAAAGAAGAGCTCCACCTCTTTTTCTCTTATTTTTTTTCCGCATCTACTCGCCGCGAAGCGCGCTCGCGTGAGCAATAAAAATGAACTGAAAAGTCATGTTCATACCGGGATAACTCCGAACGGACAACGAATTGGTAAAAGTCGTCATAGTGAATATTGTTCCTATTAAAAATACCTTTTTAACGACACCACAATTATTGCTGTTGTGGGGGGATACCAAAACGCCCATCATCCTTTAAGAAATGATTAATTTCGAGGGCTACATTGAAGGAATAAAGTAGAGTTTAACAAGTTCTCAACTTTCAATTATCAATTTAGAAACCGAGTGTGAGTCTATAACTAATATTTTTTTAATTTTATGTTTACTAATATTAAAGTCTTAAAAAAAATAAGTGCCGCCGAAGTCAACTGGGGGACAACATGGGGAATGATATTTCCACTCCGTATCAACACATTTGTGTTATTAACAGTTGCATAAATTATAACTATTAAAAGTTGCATAAATTATAACTATTAGTCGCAGGCCACGCTGGCGCGACGCGTCTTGCGTCTGCGATGAGCGGGAATAATAATAATTCTGGTTGAACGGGGGGCGCCATGTTGGCGCGACTGCGACTGGCGTGCGCGTCGCGACAGGCGACCGCGTGCAGCGGAGGGAATAGTACGAGTTCGCGCGTCCTGCGTATTTATTAAATTTTGTTGATTTATTCGTGATGGTGATGCAAAACATAAATCCGGAAGAGTTTATTAGTGATATAATGTCTCGGCGAGCAATCTGGTGCAGTAAGGATGATCAATATAAGAATAAAAATATGTAATAAAAAAAAAATGGGATGAAATAATTTTTATTTGTGCATCCTGTGCACAAAAAATACTTCCTTCTAAACATGAATGTTCCAATTTAGACAAACTCATTTTAAACCCCGCGCATTTATAACAGATAAAAACCACGTGTTACGCGGCAACACTACAGCGGCAACTGGCGGCAAGACGCAGCGTGTTTACTCCTCCCGCCCTCGCAGGTCGCCCCCGCTCACCGCAGTAGCTCTAGCGTGGCCTGCAACTCATTGGCGGATACAGGGGGGGGGGCATGGGGGCCATGGCCCCCCCCAAACGACCGAGGAATTGTATACTTTCGATTTAATTCAGGTGCACTTACTTTTACACAGCATAGGTACTCATAGGTAGGTATATCAGGAATCAGAAATATATTCTTTAGAAAGGTGTATCAGGGCCGTAGGCAGGGGGGCCCACCAACCCCGCCTAGGGTACTCTAATACATATAAATATGTAATTGTAATCTATTTCGCAAAGGCGTACTTTATAATCTACAAAAGCAGTAAGAGTACGCTTAAATATTGGTATTTTTATCGACTATGACTTTGTTTTGATTGATTTCAGTATTCTCTGAGAGAGTCTAACCGTCTAACGTATTCCAGGCGGGGTGCTAAAATTTTCGATTTCTGCATGAATTTGATAAGTCGATCAATTCGTGTATTCCCGTTCGTTACATATATTTCTGTATGAATGGTCAAAGATAAGTATACTTTAAAATCTACAAAAGCGGTAAGAGTACGATCGACTATGACTTTGTTTTGAATGACTTCCGGCAACTTCAGCATTGTCTGAGAGAATCTAATCTATTCCAGGCGGGGTGCTAAAATTTTCGAGCTCGCTTCGCTCGCTCCTGCATCCTACATTCTCTTAATTATCTAAATTTTCTACATAAATTTGATAAGTCGATAAATTTACTTCTATTTCTGTATGAATGGTCAAAGACAAAGAAATCCTAACGTATTCGAAGCGGCATGCAAAAAATTTCGAGCTCGCTCCGCTCGCTCTTGCATACTACATTATATTCTCCTAAAGTGACCTTCCCTATTTTGGTCTTGAAAACTCTTGGGTTGAATTTAAAAAAATGCAGAAAACGTCTTTTTTGTTTTTGAGATTTAACCCTAGCTCCGAACCTTGTCAGAATGGCTCCCCCCAAAATGAAATCCTGGATCCGCCCCTGCTGCGACTTAAAGTCCATAATAAAAACATAAAAATTACCTCACTTGCTTGAAACACTAGTCAAGTGGGATACCATGGCGATGTTTTTGGATAAAAATTCAAGTAACTTAATTATTCATTTTTCTTATGCTTGATTGGGAATATTTATGCTTGATTGTTAAATATTTTTATAATAAGTTATTCTACACCTAAAATTGCAAACATTTTCATAAGATACTAAAATATTATACGTTTTTTTTCGACAGTGGCGATTCTATCTCTCCCGTAACAGTTGGGGAAAGTAATGTAATAAGAAATATTAGAGCAGCGGTTCCAAAACAATATACTATCTTAAGAATGTCTCAATTGGAAGCTAACTTTGGAAATAAAAATATTAAGAAAAGTAAGGAGAAGTCTGAAACTAAAGACCCCGTCGTGTTCTTCGACCAGTTGCCAAGTAAACTCGATGTATCAAAGATAATGCTCAAGATTATGTCAAAAAAACGTTTTGTGGATGCTTCGTCGATATTCATAGTAGTACCAATGTCTGATTATGACGAGGAACAGGGCTCCTCCATTTGTGTTGATTCCATTACTAGTATTCCGTCGAGTGAAAGTCATATTTTTGGTTCATTGGATCCGGGTACGTACTTTATCTTTCTGCTTCTTGGTTTACCTTGAGGTTTAGCTCTAGGCTATACCAAAAATCTATCAGACTTTTATCTAATAGCCCAAGAAAATCCAGGTCGATCTTGAAGTGCAGCGAGACGTGCTGCAATGTACTATTCCGTAAGAGAGATCATGGACGCACAGTTTTTAATGCATCATGACCGTGCTAAGATCGCATTATTCAAACCGCAGACTGGGAGGAAGTGCATCCGGTTAGACTGGAAGCCGAGCCCTGCATAGTTGGGAAAAGGGTAGGCGGCTAATGATACTGGGAGGAACTTTTATCCGAATGGCAATGCTGGTGGGATAATTCACTCAAGGGCTGGACCTCCACCAGTTCTTTCCATCTATTTGTGGCGACTGGCTAGGTTATGGCTAGATCACTGGGTTGCCCAATTTCTCAAGGGACATGGCAATTTTATGAGTCAATTGTTTTCCTTCCAGCTTCTTGTCTCGACTAAATCGTTAATGTTACTACATCTGACTGTGAACACGAACAATGTGCACTTCATATTTTATGGCAGGTATTCTTCGACAATAGAGTAGGTATACAGGTTACATCCGAAGTTTTTTACTATGCAGAGTTGCGGACCTTAAGGAAACTAGAACCCTTGCGTTCATGCGTTTTTGCCATATCTATTATTGCAATCGAATGTAGATCACAATTTGAGACCCATTTTATTTTAATATTAATGTTAATTTTAATCCGTGGTGCTAGTCAACTGGGCTAATCCTCTGTGCCTCTCGGCCTAGGTCGGTTCTGTACTTCTGTCTGCGGCTTCGCATGGAGGGAAGTAAAAATAATGTTTTTTTTACTCCTCTGCTGTTCTTCCTTATCCTTATCTTTGTAAATAAGTCCCCCCGTCGCGCCTGTCTGTCTTTCTAAACGCGATAAACTCAATGAATTTAGTACCTACTTATCAAATCGAATAAAGGTTTCATTCAGTGCTCGGTGATCGATCTTGAAGCATCGTAGCGCAGTTTACTCTGGAGCATCGACCATTCAAATATACAGGGTGGCAGGGACATCGACGCGAAGCCGGTTACCATGGATTCAGTACATGATTCTGAACCCCCCTGCATTGAAATTTTTCGTCGGTTATTAAAAAAATAAATAGCTGTTTCATAGAAAAGTGCAATACCTACGCGGTCAAAATGTATGAAACAGCAAATTTTTTTTAAAATAATCGTCGAAAAATTTCAACGCAGAGGGGTTCATAATCATGTTCTGAATCCATGGTAACCGGCTTCGCGTCGATGTCCCTGCCACCCTGTATAGGTACCTTATTTCAATTAGATAAGTATTAAATTCAATTGATAATTAATATGATAAAATCCTTTGCCTTCCCGTCCGCCAGTCTGCGCAGGCCATAATTATGGTGGACGGCGGCGTTGCGCTAGGACAAGAGTCAGAGACCTTTTCCTCGGCCATTAGGTCATCGCTTTGCCTGCTTCTAATCCCGTTAGTACGTTCCCGTGGGATATTTTTTCTACTAAACGTTGCAGGTACACAGTGAGTCGTTTTTCCGGGACTCGGCGCTTTTTAAATGGTGGACGCGCATACCTAAAAAATAAACATGAGGTATCTAAGTAGCCAAAAGCCTGGTATTCGAAAATAAGAAACATCACAAAGTATATCGATTTCGCTCTTATGGTCACCACCACCAGCGAGTGAATTATTTGTGCCGATAGTCGGGTCAGTATTAAATGGTTCGAAAGCGAAGAGTTTCGATCTAGAACAAGCTATCGCTATAAAGGTGGGTTACGAGACGGGGAGACGGTATACGTTGTGAGGAGGAGGAGGAGCTTGCTCACTGTGGACCAACGTCGGCTTCGGCTTGAACACTTCGCTGCGAGCGGAGTTTTTAGTGTGCCGCACAAAAGTGGTAAAAAAAGAAACCGCTAGTTTGCCCACCTAAATAGCAAGAAAAATAATTGTGTTTCTGGAAAATGACCATCCCAAATGATTATCCCCGCATTTTGCAAAACGAAAATCTGGAATTGGTTAACGTCGATACAGATTTTTTGTTAATATCACAGGACACATAAAATTATATCTCTGACCAAACACAAGTGCAAGTCCGACTTGCATTTGGCCGTTTTTATACAAGGCATAATTTAAATGGTGTTGGACCTGTTTTTCTATGAGACCTACACAGAAATGGCGAAAAAAATCTGGTCCTACTTACTTTAAATATGTTCGCATTTTCGACATTGATCGATCAACAGATTTTTTTTGCGTCATTTACCTGTTTTATATTTTGTATAAGCTAAAGGATGATTTCCACCAAACTGCTCGCATCGCATCGGATCGGAAAGGATACGAACGGATGCGGCGGCAGCCGATCGCCTCCGGCAGGATGTCGACGCATACGATTGGCTCCGTACCGTCGCTTGCGAACGTATCCGTTTCTGCGCCTAGTCAAATAGTTTAATTCCTACCGTGATGATAGGTTCTAATTTTTGAAAATGTTTGATGTTGATGTAATATTGTTGGCTATTGCATTAGAAGAACGGAGACGGAACGACGACAGGCGAACAGATCCGATCGCGCGTCACAGTCGCAGCATACTTTCGGCTACGATCGCGTGTCGTGGAAGACGCCCGCGGTCAAGCTGCTGTGCGCGGCTTGGTAATATAGACTTTAAACACTGTGTACACGATTTAATATCGTTTGAAGATTGTAAAATCCGTTCCGATCCGATGCAATGCGAGCCATTTGGAGGAAATCATCCGTAAAAGTGTTCAAACTATTTAAAAGTATGGAAAAATAACATAAACAGAATGACCATTTAAGATCTGGCGCTGAGGATACCTTCGTTTACCAGACATGACGAACAGGTTTGTGGAAAAGGAAAAAAGTTTTACATGCACGAAATGTCATCTACTAATGACACAGAAACCATGTTCCAAAATGAATCTCTAGGAGTTCTCCAACATATTGGGATGACGAAAGATGAATTTTGCCAAATCAGTAAACAGAGTGAAATAGCACACAACATGCTAGAAAAGGCGATCCCAGGCGTTGGAACTGACACAACTACAGACAGGACATGTAGCAGCTACAAGGATCCAGCGAATGTTATAACTAGGCAAATAACGCCAGTTTCTCGCAAAGGTACTAAAACATTTTATTGACTGTGTTTTTAAAACTTTGGACTGCTGATGATGTTTTAGAACGTCACTTCACAAAGCTAGGCTTCTGTCACTCACTGCCTCGGTCACCGCCGTGGACGCGGCCACGGTAACTGTATGATATATATTTGGAGGTTTTATACTCAAATTGATCCATGACCTGCTGATAGTCACAGTCTTCATTGACTAATGAGAGGCTACGCCTCCGAGATCCTTGGTGACGCTCGAATTTCGAATATTATTAGGTTCATTTCGAATAATATTACACGTTCAGTGCCGGGAGCCCTCCTGGAGGGTTCACCTAGTCGCATATGGGATGCCGAGAGCCGATTTTCTCACGGTCAATTATGATGACTTGATGAGGCTCCTATTTTATTTATATGCGATCTTTACGATTTGTCAAGCATTTTTACATTCCTATATTTTTTATGAATATGAATTTAAACGTTTCAGGTAACAGTTTCAGCTGGTTCCGTTTACCAGGCATGTGCAAGTCTTCTGCAGAATCACCAGCGTGTGACACACCTTCGTGCTTTGACCCCAGTTTTAGTCCTGAGCCGAACAATCGCCCTCGCCAACACGGTCGTAGTCAGCAAAAGCAAATTACAAAGTTCCCCTCGCTTTATAGCTGTTCACTAGACGATTTTAAAGGAAAGAGGAAGCGATCAGCTAAGGTACAGAAGCCATCGATAGAGTCGATGCGTCACGAAGCTGATACTACACCCAAAAAAGTTGGCAAGTAAATTCTATTTTATTAAAGCATTAATCATTTTAAGTTTGTTTCTAGTAACATTGATCTTGTAAATGCTAGACCACTTGGAAAGTTTAGCGGTAAAGAGTTTTTGGGACATACACACAAGGTTTTGTCATCGTTTATTTAGTAGCAGGGAGGGAGGCGACGGTGCACTTGAAGTTGTAAGCCGACGTTCGCACGGACGTAATAAAATCGCGGCGATTTTTTTCGCGAATTTTTTGATTTGCTTACCTTTATTTAACTACCTGAATCTATGGAGTATAGCTCGTTTTATATATTTACCCAGTAAGCCGACATTCGCCCGGACGTAATACATTTTTTTTAACGGATTTTTTTTCTTCGTCATATACATTAATTAATATAATACATATTAATGAAGCTAACTCAATAATTACCCAAGCAAAAGGAGACCACCACCTCCGAAGTAAGACCTACCAAACAAAAAAAGAATCATCAAATCAATGCATAATTGGCGGAGTAATCGTGTAACAAACATACGAAAACAGAAAAACATACAGACGAATTGAGAACCTCCTTCTTTTTGAAGCCGGTTAAAAATAAAGCCGATGGTCCTGGTTGAAGAATTGCATTATTATACCTAATTGCTGTCGGTATTACTGACAAGTCATTATTTGAAATTGAACTATTTTAGTTTTTTCAATATTAACATGAAGAATATTGTCTGTATGGGTGGGCCATATTATCACATTAATTAATTCATTGTTAGTATAAATTTTTATGTCAGTTTTGTTGGAATATTTTATCGTGAAAGTAGTATCGTCAGCAAATTGGATCCATTCATGTTTTAAGCGAGGGATAAATTTAATAAATATAATGAAAGTCGCTTCTCAAAATGTATGATGTCAATCCGATTTATGTAAAAAAGAATATTAGGTAATCTATATTCGAAACACAGCGACATTCATAGCGTAAATACTTGAAACAAAGATTTATTTATTGTGCCCAGCACTAGGCTCCAAAAAAATATTAACACCGCCTTGGCCCGGCTGGCATTGTCATTGTCTGTGTCACTGGCACTAAGACACGTCACTTGTTATTTTGTTTGATTTTATACTAACAATGAATTAATTAAGTGTCATAATCCTTTGGCTTAGCAAATGAAAATGGCTGAAAGGTAGGTTAGGTTAGGTTAGAACTGTGACCACACAATGCCACAAAGCACGAGCAGAGCGAACGTAGCGAGCGGTGCCGCGGCAGCGGCCGGCGAGTGTTAGGATCCGTTTAGGCACAAGAGAATGTAATGTTTTGGGAATGTGGTATTTTACAGCTATCTAACCTCACCAATCAAACAAAATACCAAGTGTTGTGACTTAGTGACAGTGACAATGACAAATAATGCAATGCTTACGGTACTTTAGCCAGGCCGAGGCGGTGTTAATAAAGTGCCGGTAGCGGCGGTCACCTCATGCCCGCGGGGGGAGTGACGTGTGAGACTCCCCCCGCGACGTCAAATAGCGCGGCTACCTCTGGTCCTGCTAGATGGGGGGCGGCGGACGTCCCCGAGTCCATCGTCCCTCCGGACCTGTTTACGGCAGCTGGAAGAGGGCGTTGTCCGCCCTCTGCCAACGCCCGGTCCGCCTGTTACGAATCAGGAGAGTGGTCTCAATCTCCCTCTCCCTTTCTACACCCTCCTTGGAGGCAAGGAGATCACTGCATCCCACTATAGATCCCAGCCGGCAGTGACAGGTCGGCTTTCCGACTTCTGATACTAGGGCACGGTGCGGCTCCTCCCATGCGATAAACTCTGTGTATGCTGCGCTTTTTCCTCCCGACAGTGGATGCAGTGATGGCACCGAGCGTCCGGCTCCTTGTTTATATTATGCGACATAGCTTAGATATTTCCCGAAACAGCCATGCCCCGTGAGCACCTCCCGAGCCATTCGTCGAGTACTGATCGCGTCGACGGTAGGGCACAGAAGCCAGTCCTGCCATTCCGTCACCAGGAACTCGCTACTGCAAGCCGAGATAGAGAACTTCGTTCCAAAAAAAAACAAATTTTTTATTACCTATTATAATATTGGTTATGATATTCATAACTATGGTTTTAAATGTTTCAGGTAAACGTGTCAGCTGGTTCCGTCAATCATCAGCACGCCACACACCGTCCTTTGACCCCTCTTCCAGTCCCGTACAGCCCAATCACGGTCGTAATCAGCATAACCAAATTGTGAAATCCCCCTCACGTTGTGTGTGTCCACCAGACGATTTCCGTGAAGAGAGGAAAAGATCAGCTAAAGTTCAGAAGCCATCCATAGAGTCAATGTATCACAAGGGTGATACTGCACCAAAAAAAGCTGGCGAGTAAATTTTGTTTTAACATAGCATCTGAATTCCCCGAAGGGTTAGGCAGAAGTGTACTAGTAGTAGCTATAGTGCACGCGGAACTAGTTGGTCGCGCCCTGTATATAGAAATAGATTGAGCGTCTTATCTTACTTAAGGTGAAAGCGTCAGGGTAGCCCGCGAAATTCAAATTTTCTTACGTTTTTTGCAATTTGCACGTCAGTATCAGGTTGTATGTTGATCTAAATATAATTTGCGACCGTATCAAATGTTTATTTATAAAATTATAATCATAGAAATGATCAATAGAACTCTATAAGTTCATGTAATCCCATTGAATGACTATTTCATGAAATCATGACATTTGGGGATTATGCTAACCTAAGGAGTTGTATTGCTGATTCTAATGATTATAATTCTGTTAAACCATATTGGTTACGCTCGCAAATCATATTTTAATCAAGATACAACCTGACACTGACCTGCAAATTGCAAAAAACCTACGAAAATTTTAATTTCGCGGGCTACCTTGGCGCATCCCCCTTATGCCGCGCAGTGTTTCCACTAACGTTTTTGGTTTTTCCCCAGTTTCATAATGAATTATCCCTAAAATTCCCTTAAAAATATAAAAATTCCTTGGTTAAGGGAATTTTTCATTTTTGTAGCATTAAAAACCTATAAAACATTCATTATTAATCGAGAGAGACGAAACAAACCAACTCTAGGTATAATGCGACTTATTTCCGATGTCATCTTTAACCACGGAAATAGTAAAATTAACAATAACATGGTAAACTAAAATTAGACGAATTATATTCATTACGAGTTTCAGGGAATCCCCTTTAATCAATCGGTGCTGCCATAGAGTACAGTAGTACATTGGGTGCTGCCTACTACAAACAATAGGGGTAGCTACCAAACCAACTCAAGTTCAATTTTTTCCCTAAAATTCCCTAAATCCCTGTCACAATAAAATATCCCTAAACCATGCTTATTATTGGGCATTTTTCCCTAAAAAAGGGAGAAATCCCTAAAAGTGGAAACACTGCCGCCGCGGGTCGTCCCGCTTAATAGGTTCTTTTTTTTAAATTCGCACTGGCTGTTTATACACTCACAAGACCACAGCATTTTTATTTTTTTTTCTATTCGATATTTTCCACGTAAAAAGTTTCGTAGCCGACTACCTAACCAAAAGTTCTATTTTTTAAATTCATTCTCGCCCTAGGGTGGGAAGCAATTACTATGAGTCTTTCCCGCCCTAGAGAGGGAAGCAGCGTTTTCCACCCGCTACTCGGATCAAACAAACACTACGTTCCGAGCATGAGAAATAAAATAGTAGATTGTTATACAAGGGTCGAAAGGAATAAATTCCCATAAGAGGTATTTATACTATAGTCCGAGTAGGAATTGATGTCTTTCACCCATGTTAAACACTCTACTTTTCATTTCGAATATAAGGAAAGTATAAAATAGTAAAACTTCTAAAATACTTATCGATATTAGATAACATGAGTAGTACCTCATCATCATCATCATCATCATATCAGCCGAAAGACGTCCACTGCTGGACATAGGCCTCCCCCAAGCACCGCCACTTCGACCGATTCTGTGCTTCCCGCATCCAGCGAATTCCTGCGGCCTTTACTAGGTCATCGGTCCATCTTGTGGGAGGCCTTCCAACGCTACGTCTTCCGGTACGTGGTCGCCACTCCAGAACCTTTCGGCCCCATCGGCCATCTGTTCTGCGAGCAATATGTCCTGCCCATTGCCACTTAAGTTTGGCAATTCTTCGGGCTATGTCGGTTACCTTGGTTCTCCTGCGGATCTCTTCATTTCTGATTCGATCACGTAGGGAAACTCCAAGCATAGCCCTCTCCATTGCTCTTTGGGTGACTTTTAGCCTTCTAATTAGGCCCATTGTGAGCGACCACGTTTCAGTGCCATAAGTCATCACTGGCAACACGCACTGGTCAAAGACTTTCGTCTTGAGACACTGTGGTATGTGGGACGAGAAGATATTGCGTAGCTTCCCGAACGCTGCCCAACCGAGTCGGATTCGACGATTGACCTCTTTCTCGAAGTTGGACCTACCTAGCTGAACAGTTTGTCCTAGGTAAACATACTCGTCTACAACTTCGAGCGTAGCGTCTCCGATCTTTATGAGGGCGGGTGTTACATGGGCATTTGACATGACCTTTGTCTTGTCCATGTTCATTTTAAGACCCACTCTTTTGGAGGCTCTACTGAGGTCATCGAGCATTATACTGAGGTCCTCCATGGTCTCAGCCATGATAACTATATCGTCGGCAAACCGAAGGTCAGTGATATACTCGCCATTGATGTTGATGCCTAGCCCTTTCCAGTCCAGAATCTTGAAGACATCCTCCAGTGCAGCGGTGAACAGTTTCGGAGAGATAACGTCTCCTTGTCTCACACCTCGCTGCAGAAGGATAGGTTTCGAGGTCTGGTCGTGGAGTCGGACTGACATAGTGGCGTCTTTGTATAGGCACTTTAACACCTCGATGTACCGATAGTCGATCTGGCACCGTTGAAGAGACTGCAGTACAGCCCATGTCTCGATCGAATCGAAGGCTTTCTCGTAATCCACGAACGCTAAGCAGAGAGGCAGGTTATACTCTTCGGTCTTCTGTATAACCTGCCGCAGCGTATGTATGTGGTCCACGGTGCTAAAGCCTTTACGGAATCCGGCTTGTTCGGGAGGCTGGAAGTCGTCAAACCTGCGCGCGAGACGGTTCGTGATGACTCTTGAAAACAGCTTGTAGACATGGGTCAGAAGTGTGATGGGCCTATAGTTCTTAAGCAGGGCATTGTCGCCCTTTTTAAAAAAGAGTACCACCACACCTCTGCTCCATGCCTGTGGCGTTTTACCCTCGAGTATGACGGAATTGAACAGCTTCTGGAGGGCCTTTAGAACGGGTTTCCCACCGGCCTTTAAGAGTTCGGCCGTAATTCCGTCATCACCCGGCGCCTTGTTGTTTTTAAGTTGCTTTAGAGCCATCCTAATCTCGTACAAGCTGACGTCCGGGATATCTTCGGTATAATGTCGGGTTAATCTAGCTCTTGGGTCGTTTGCCAGATTCGTAACGGGGTTACTGGATGACGTGTATAACTGTCCATAGAACCTCTCGATCTCTCTCAATACTTCAGGTTCGGCTACCACAACCACCGGAAACTGGACCTGGCAACTTATAACACGCGTACACTCCGGACCGACGAGAAGATCATCGAACTCGAGGAAGAATTGAGCAGGTTACGATGGGGTATAATAGGATTATCCGAAGTCCGAAGAGAGGGGGAGGACTCGATAATCCTTAAATCCGGAAACTTGCTCTATTTCCGGGAGGGCGACCAGCAGTCCCAGGGTGGTGTCGGGTTTATCGTCCACAAGTCCCTTGTGAGCAACGTAGTGAAGATCGAGAGTGTGTCGACCAGGGTGGCGTACCTTATACTCAGAATATCCGCAAGATATTCGCTGAAGGTCGTACAGGTTTACGCCCCGACCTCGTCACACCCCGACGATGAGGTGGAGACCATGTATGAGGATATTTCTAGAGCCATGCATGCCTCTAAAACTCACTTCACCGTTGTCATGGGGGACTTCAACGCGAAACTGGGCAAACGAAATGATGATGAGCTGCGAGTGGGGCAATTTGGAGTTGGACGTCGGAACCACCGGGGTCACCTACTGGCCAGTTTTATGGAGAAGGAAGGCCTCTTTATGATGAACTCCTTCTTCAGAAAACGTGAGCACAGAAAGTGGACCTGGCAGAGCCCTGATGGTGCAACAAAAAATGAGATTGACTTCATTATGTCGACGAAGAAGCAAGTATTCAATGATGTCTCTGTGATTAACGCGGTGAAAACCGGAAGCGATCACCGCATGGTAAGAGGCACATTGAACTTAAATATTAAGCTGGAAAGATCTCGACTGGTGAAGTCTACGCTCCGTCCAGCACCGATCCAAGTCCAAAACCCCGAGAGCTTTCAGCTCGAACTTCAGAATCGTTTCGAGTGCCTAGGGAGCTCCGTGGACGATTTTAACGATGGGTTCGTGGAAACTGTCCATACGGTCGGGTCCAAGATCTTTAAGACCCGTCGTACAAATAGAAACAAGAGGCTCTCTGATCCTACTATACAGCTCATGAAGGAGAGGCGCGAGATGATCCTCCAGTCTTCAGACGATGCGTTCAAGTACCGGCAGCTCAATAGACGGATCTCTAAGTCCTTGAAAAGCGACCTTCGTCGCTTTAGTACGGACCGCATTAAGGACGCGATAGAGCGGAATAAGGGCTCCAAGGTCTTTGCAAGAGATCTGTCTATTGGGCAGAGCCAGCTTGCAAAGCTGAAGACCGATGATGGCAGGATCGTATCCGCCAAACCTGAAGTATTGAGAGAGATCGAGATCGATACATTTGGATCTTGGATTTACATTTTGACCTCACTATTGGCTTTCATCATCATCATATCAGCCGAAAGACGTCCACTGCTGGACATAGGCCTCCCCCAAGCACCGCCACTTCGACCGATTCTGTGCTTTCCGAATCCACCGAACTCCTGCGGCCTTTACTAAGTCATCGGTCCATCTTGTGGGAGGCCTTCCGACGCTACGTCTTCCAGTACGTGGTCGCCACTCCAGAACCTTTCGGCCCCATCGGCCATCTGTTCTGCGAGCAATATGTCCTGCCCATTGCCACTTAAGTTTGGCAATTCTTCGGGCTATGTCGGTTACCTTGGTTCTCCTGCGGATCTCTTCATTTCTGATTCGATCACGTAGGGAAACTCCAAGCATAGCCCTCTCCATTGCTCTTTGGGTGACTTTTAGCCTTCTGATAAGGCCCATTGTGAGCGACCACGTTTCAGTGCCATAAGTCATCACTGGCAACACGCACTGGTCAAAGACTTTCGTCTTGAGACACTGTGGTATGTGGGACGAGAAGATATTGCGTAGCTTCCCGAACGCTGCCCAGCCGAGTCGGATTCGACGATTGACCTCTTTCTCGAAGTTGGACCTACCTAGCTGGACAGTTTGTCCTAGGTAAACATACTCGTCTACAACTTCGAGCGTAGCATCTCCGATCTTTATGAGGGCGGGTGTTACATGGGCATTTGACATGACCTTTGTCTTGTCCATGTTCATTTTAAGACCCACTCTTTTGGAGGCTCTACTGAGGTCATCGAGCATTATACTGAGGTCCTCCATGGTCTCAGCCATGATAACTATATCGTCGGCAAACCGAAGGTCAGTGATATACTCGCCATTGATGTTGATGCCTAGCCCTTTCCAGTCCAGAACCTTGAAGACGTCCTCCAGTGCAGAGGTGAATAGTTTCGGAGAGACTAAACTATTGGCTTTAGCATTATCTAAAACTACGAAAACGACATCCATGACGAAATATGAGTAAATCGCAGTCGCTATTTAAATATTTTAACCCTTTTCACCCCGTTAGGGGTTGTTTCCGAAAAACCTTGATACGCGTTATTCTTTATTTTCGATTTTAAGTATAAATATACTGAGTTTCGAGTTCTTTGGACCTTGCGTAAATTTTTATTATACAAACTTCGACACCCCCCAATTCCCGTTTAGGGGGTAGCTTAGAAAAATTAAAAATGTCAGACTTTATGATTTACTTAGATTAGTATTCGTGCCAAGTTTCAAGTCTATTAACTCAAGGAATAAGATTTTGCATACAATCGAAATCCCCACTTTTCACCCCCTTAAAAGTCGAATTTCCAAAAACCCTTTCTTAGCGGATGCCTACGTCATTACATCTACCTGCATGCCAAATTTCAGCCCAATCCGTCCAGTCGTTTGGGCTGTGCGTTGATAGATCACTATGTCAGTCAGTCACCTTTGAGTTATACAATGTCGCCCATGCGCATGTGACCGCCCGTAATTTTCTGAATATTCATGAAAAAATATCGAAAATAAACTTCAAAAAGGGGGGTCTATCTATAACATTTTTCACTAGTTTTTTTAAAATAAATACACAATTTTTTACCGAAAAAATGACTTCGATTCCGTTTTTTCTTTCGTAGTCGATAATTTTTTGTAAAATTTTTAATTAACCTGTTAAAATAACTCATAAGCTTTTGGAAATAATAAACAGAATCCAAATCGACCCATAAACTTCGGAGATGTGTCAAAAAACAGAAAGCAAATCTTTAAAAAATTTAAAATTGAATAACATGAAAAATGTTATAGATAGACCCCCCCTTTTGAAGTTTATTTCCGATATTTTTTCATGAATATTCAGAAAATTACGGGCGGTCACATGCGCATGGGCGACATTGTATATATTTATAAGAAGATTTCAACGATAACTCTACGCGTTCTTGAGATAAAGGGTCTTGACAGGATGATGGATGGATAACGAAGTGATCCTATACGGGTTCCATATTTTCCTTTTGAGGTACCTACGGAACCCTAAATACAGTATGTCGCAAACTTTTTGATATGATGTATGAATATTGTGTGAATTTTGTTTTCAAATTGCAACATTTTATTTTTTGAAATGTTTCAGGTAAATGTTTCAGCTGGTTCCGTTTAAGCAAGCGTAAGGCATCTCAAACGTGCGACAAAACTCCGTGCTTTGAACCCAGTTTCAGTCCCGTATCTTCTAATCATCCTCGCCAATACGATTTTATTCAGCAAAACCCAACTCCAGCATCGCCCCCGTCTTGTGTGTGTCCACCAGATGATTTCCAAGAAGAGAGGAAACGATCAGCTAAAGTACAAAAGCCTTCCATAGAGTCAATTCTTCGCAAGGGAACTGCTCGCAAAAAAGCTGGCAAGTTGGTTTTGGATTACTTAATTAATGTTTTACCCAAGCATCATACATAACGGGTGTTAAAATAAGAGTCACTATGATCAGTACCTGGGCGACATGAAAATAGAGAAAATGAATTTTCTCATATATGACACCTAGCCAGATCGATTTTGCACCCCCGTAAATCCCAAATTGTAACTTTCAACGGAATCTTTAAACCGACGACAATCTAAGAAGCCCGATTTGACGTTTCTCATTATACATGCCGCGATAACTTTGTATGAACGTCGACGTAAGAAATCGAAAAATCAAATTCATAATCCTAATTAATTTTGATGTTGTTCTTACTTTTGAGAAGTTGGAGTTCCAAATAAATTAGTTATGGAAAGTGGCAGCGATAACGAAAATGCGTCAAGTTTACGTGCGCCGCTACTAACGACGCAAAATTTATAAAAAACCCAATGGACAAAAAGAAATAGTTGTTATACATATAAATAAATAAGTAACAAATATATCTTTGTAAATTTTTTGCTTTTCCATAAAATAGGTAGGTAGGTATTATATTTTTTTGAAGTATACAATTTTTTTTTATAGCTTATTTTGAAAAATACTATATTTCGCCGAAGAAATGTTGGCAACTCTAATTATAGACGACATAATATAATGTCGTTTAAATGGCCGTATTTTTTTATTGCATTGACATAGAAGCTTGATTCTTAGAGCTCCAAGGGATCACAGACCTACGTATTTAATATTAATTTTAACGATACCTCTACGCGTTCTTGAGATAAAGGGTCTTGACAGGATGATGGATGGATAACGAAGTGATCCTATACGGGTTTCATATTTTCTTTTTGAGGTACAGACGCCAGCACATCAAGTTACTACTATCTGTCAAATTTCTTTAATAGATTTTCAACTTTATTCCTAAAGAATAAGGTTCAATGTTGATTGAGAAAATTTTACAGATTGGAGTAGGTTGATGTGCTGGCGTCTGTACCTACGGTACGGAACCCTAAAAACAGTATGATGCAAACTTTTTGATATGATGTATGAATATTGTGTGAATTTTGTTTTCAAATTGCAACATTTTATTTTTTGAAATGTTTCAGGTAAAAGTTTCAGCTGGTTCCGTTTAAGCAAGCGTAAGGCATCTCAAACGTGCGACAAAACTCCGTGCTTTGAACCCAGTTTCAGTCCCGTACCTTCTAATCATTCTCGGCAATACGATTTTATTCAGCAAAACCCAACTCCAGCATCGCCCCCGTCTTGTGTGTGTCCACCAGACGATTTTCAAGAAGAGAGGAAACGATCAGGTAAAGTACAAAAGCCTTCCATAGAGTCAATTCTTCGCAAGGGAACTGCTCGCAAAAAAGCTGGCAAGTTGGTTTTAGATTAGTTAATTAATGCATACATCGCATACGTCTTCACAGAGTAGGCAACTCGTTCATGGGTCAATGTATACGCTTTTACAACATGGGTAAGTTTCGAATGTCAAACTTCCCATTGACATTCGAAACTTACCCATTAAACGATTTAAAAACTGTATTAAAACCAAACTTTGTAAAAAAGGGTACTATAAAATTTCAGATTATTCAGAAGATAAAAAAGCTTGGGATTGAGCTGCTCGCTCTGCTAAACCTTGTGATAAAACCATAAAACTTGAAATTTTAATTATTATTTATAATCATCAATTAAACCAGATTTAAAAATATTTACATAGAAGAATAAAATATATACTTGACGGCGCTTTAGTAATTAAATTAGTGTTAGTTACATTTCATAGATGTCGCTGTTAGTTTAAGAGTGTCGTGTAAATGAATAATCTGTGTCTGCTACGTCACATCCGATGACATGACACTCTGACACAACACCGAGCGCTAGTGCGCAGTGAAGAGACGATTTACTGGCAGTATGATTTGAGACTCGGTCGGAATCGCACAGGCGTGCTACGCGTTCGGTGGAGTGTCTGAATTGTGCTACCTATTTTGTTGTATGACTATTTTGTTGTATGACTATTTAGTGGTGATTATTTTAAAACGACATTTAAGATTAAAGTAAAGTGATTGTGTCCATAACCAGTGCTTCTATTTTCTTAGCCCGACAATCCACGCATATTTATAAAGTGTAACCTAATAATCGTGATCATGGATCCAATTAATAACGTTGATGAGGACCAAGTTCCTTCATACTTAAAATAATAACATAATAAAATTATATACAAAATGACATGATTGCTTTGTAAAGTATAATATTATTTTAATTATTGTGAATATGAGGACTATGTGGGTATTTTTTTTATTTATTTTTTTCTCTCCTTAATTAAAAAAAAAAAAAAATTCTCAGTTAGTTTTAATGATGGTCTGGCAGTTTGAGTAGTTGATGCGGCCTACCCAAATGTCCTTTCTTTGGTATTGTTCGTCGAGTTGAGCTCCTTAAGCTCTGAGTGAGCTCCACGATTACTGACAAATGCTTGCACTGACTGGACAGGTCCACTCAAATCTGTGTGGTTCTTTCCTCAAAAGACCATTTCAGACACTAATCTACATAGTTCTCATATGGCTTGACCAAGATTATGTCTGGACTTTAACAGAGACCGTGACCTCTGAGTTTGTTTCGGCCTTTCTTCTCAGAGACTTCAGTTAGGAAACGCCGACCTCATCTAGCTTATTTTTTTTTTTTTTTTAATATGACGTGTTAAAGTGATTCCGATATCCTATTTACAGAATAAAACATTTTATTTCATTTCATTTCAATGTTTTACCCAAGCAACATACATAACGGGTGTTAAAATAAGAGTCACTATGATCAGTACCTGGGCGACATGAAAATAGAGAAAATGAATTTTCTTAGATATGAGACCTAGGCAGATCGATTTTGCACCCCCGTAAATCCCAAATTGTAACTTTCAACGAAATCTTTAAACCGACGACAATCTAAGAAGCCCGATTTGACGTTTCTCATTATACATGCCGCGATAACTTTGTATGAACGTCGATGTAAGAAATCGAAAAATCAAATTCATAATCCTAATAAATTTTGATGTTGTTCTTTCTTTTGAGAAATTGGAGTTCTAAATAAATTAGCTATGGAAAGTGGCAGCGATAACGAAAATGCGTCAAGTTTACGTGCGCCGCTACTAACGACGCAAAATTTATAAAAAACCCAATGGACAAAAATAAATAGTTGTTATATAAATAAAGTAATATTTTATTTATTATGACCATAGATATTTACATGATTTAAAATCTAACAGAATTAAAATAATAATAGTAATATGTACAAGTATATAAAAAGGGGGGGGGAAACGGTCATAGGGCATCAAAAAATTCGTCCGCATCGCTGTCAACAGGAAAAGTGCCCAAAAGGCTGGCAGCATTGCCACGTTGTATGGCAATGCTGATTCTTTGGCCGAAGAATAGGCCAGCCCTCGGGTCACGTGAGGAGTCGACCAGCCGCTTGGCGATGTCCCGGAATACTCGATGAGCACTCGGACCCCACGGCCCCAGTGTTTCAACCCCAAACGGCTCAAAAATATAGCTACCAATGAGGTTGCTATATTTCCGCCGCTTGAGGTTTTCTGCACCAGAAGCAGCCGCCCCGGCACAGCCCGCCGTGCTGAGAAGATGGGATGGCGCGAGGGTGTCGACACAGGTTGCATCCCACACCAAAGGCCTACCCATCTTCCAAGGCATTATGGTCATTCCGTCTGGCCTCTTCCCATCGTCGCGTGCCAAGCCATTGGGTTCTAAAACAGCTGGCACCCCGGCGGTGACAAGAGCCCGACGGATAATGTCATTAATGCTTGCGTGCCGTGCCAAACGACCAGCGCTCCTGCCGCAGGAAAGGCCGTGGTGTCCGAGGCGGTCGACTGCTTCACCGCACTGACAGCGATGCGGAGCCCCGCAAGGAGCGCCCAAACGCAGACTTGTAGTGAGCCGGAAAGTGGTGTCACCCAGCATAGTGCCTATGTTGGGTGACGGTAGCGCCTGAAGCCAGAGGCCCGACTCCCATTCTCCCACAGCCAATAGGCGGGCGCGCTCCGCAGTGTTGGTGGACGTATTAATGAGATTGTTCCGTACCAACCTGCAGAGCGGCTCATCCCACTGTCTCTGGGAAGACAGGTTCTCGGGCTGCTCCGTGTCCGGGCAAGCCATTTTCCAGGCGTTCATCGCATCAGTCAAGCACGGCACTTCAGAGTCAACCTGACAAGCGGTTAAGATTCTTGTGGTTAACTTTTCGGTGCTGTGGACCGAGGACAGGAACGCCGGTAAGCTTACACTGGAAATTTTGCGGACGCCGAGCCCACCAAAACGTATGGGTAGTGTGGCTTGCAGCCACGCGCGGTCGTCCAATGCCACATTTATGATTGATGTTAGACTGCTTCGGATGATTTGATCGATTTTGTCCAAAAGGTGTGGCTTCTTCCACAAGGGGGAAGCACGGAGAAAATACATAAAATTTGGACCGAAACAGCAGTATCTGATAAGGGTGAATGCGGAATGCAAGTTAATTTTAGAAAGTCTATCCGAAATGTCATTGAAATGTTTAATTTTTCCATCAATGAAAGGTGAAAAACTGTCTTCTAAAATTGGGGAACCTAGGAGGTGCAGTGAACTTTTTTCTAAAACTTTGATATCTGGGGCTATTGTATTGAATTTCTGGAAAGTCGATTGTCTGTCGGTATTGTCACAGGGGTAAATTTCACATTTTGAGTAGTTGAGGTCAAGGCCGATGAATTGAAACTGTTGCTTTAGGAATTGGAAATCTTTTAGGACAGTGTCTACGTCACCTCCTAGAGTCCCATCATCTAAATACCACACATTAAATTTTGAATTTAGTTGTTGTATTATGGGGTGGATAGCTAAACTGAAAATGACTGGCCCGAGGGGATCACCTTGTTGGCATCCGACTGCAGATTCTAAAACGTTGTCTTTAAATAATAATTTGGAAGGGTGCCTATAGCATTGCCACAAAAAACCATAAATTTCCGGTAACTCCTTTTTTACTTCGGCCAACAGAGTGTCCCTGTTAACGGAGTTGAAGGCGTTCTTGACGTCAACCTTGAGGATGACCTCACCTTTACCGGAGTTTAAAAAACTGGAAAGGGCATGTACGGCAGCCTCGCAGCCCCCTTTGGATCCGAAGCCAAGCTGTAGGGGCTGGAATTTATTTTTTAAAGTTTCGCCGTATAGTCTGCAGCATATTTTAGCTGCCGTACGCCTGTAGGTACACCCAACGGCAATGGGACGGATGCCGCCGTCTTTCTTGCGCAGGGCACATAGATTTGCCCCGTATAAGACATCGACGATGGCATCATTCACACCGCCGTTGAGCATCAGGTTAATTAGAGCCGCAAGCTCCTTCAAAAGCGACTCACCAGCTTCCCCGGCGCCTGAACTCAATAAATCTTTTAAATGCTGAGGAGTCAGGCCGTCGAGGCCGCCGGCGGAGCCACTTCGGAAGGAGCTCACGTCAGCAATCAGCTGTGGGGCAGTAACGGTAAGGGGTGTTGAATCCGGACCAGGAGAGAGGGGGGGGTCGGGGAAGGTGAGACCATCGGCAGGCGCTGGATGTTTACTCTCCAGAGCTGAAATAGTTTCTGGAGAGTAGGGTGCCACCACATCGCTACTGAACAAAAGCCTGGCCGCTCCCCTGATGTCACCTTCACTTAGTTTGGATTCTACATATGAACATAAGCCTCTTCGTAGAGGGTTATTGAAAACAGGTAATTTAGGATCTAAAATATTGGTCAAATTGTTGCAATTGTCTTTAATTTGGTTCGTTAAAGATTTTTTGGTCGCCGAATTTTTTTGGACATGTAGAATCCTATAAGGGAAGGTGAGTAATTGCTCCCAGGCACTTTGTGAGTTCTCCTGGGTCGCAAGACGGAGACATTGCGCCAAATTCAGTGCGACAGACCGTCTCGCGCCCCGGGGAACTCTTTTTAACACTGGGGTAGAATTTTTAAATTTTGCAAGCGTTTTCCACAAGGTTTTCTCTAGAGGGGTTGATGTAGGTGATGTAGCTGGGGGGCATAGAGGTACACTATGTGGTTTGTGGACCTTGCCATAGTGTATTCGTAGCCCCCGTTCGCCTTTAAAGAAGCGCGGCTGGGAGCAATGGGGACATCTTACCTGGACATCGAGCGATGTGGCGGGTTGACGAGCGCTATTTCCGGCGTCGCTACAGCCGGCATGTATCATAAATGTAAAAAACACTAACCTAAGTTGAAAATATAATATACATACTAAAAACTAAAAGGTACACTTATACAATAATTAATTTATAAAAACTTCACAAAATAAAATGTTAAGTGTCAAATGTCACTTCTTGACGGGGAAGGCGCATAGACACAGACGCGCGGGCCTAGGGCGCCGCGGCGCCGCGCGTGCAGGGTGCAGCCTTCTTATTCAGAGGCTGCTTTCCGAATTAGAACGTAATCGCTCACACACATCGCTGACATCAATAACTTCGTCTTCGTAACTTGAATTTATGCTTTCGGAAATCCTACTATTCCATTTTATCAGATTTGTATCAATTTGTTTCAATATTATTTTAAGATATTCACAATCTATATTCCTTGGGGTAGGTGATGTACTTAGATGATCTCTATAAACTATTATTAGATGTTATTCGTAGAATTAGTTTAATAATTTTTTGCTTTTATATATTTGATTGTTGACAGTTACAGTATAAATAAATAAGTAACAAATATATCTTTGTAAATTTTTGCTTTTCCATAAAATAGGTAGGTAGGTATTATATTTTTTTGAAGTATACTATATTTTTTTTATAGCTTATTTTGAAAAATACTATATTTCTCCGAAGAAATGTTGGCAACCCTAACTATAGACGACATAATATATGTCGTTTAAATGGCCGTATTTTTTTATTGCATTGACATAGAAGCTTGATTCTTAGAGCTCCAAGGGATCACAGACCTACGTATTTAATATTAATTTCAACGATACCTCTACGCGTTCTTGAGATAAAGGGTCTTGACAGGATGATGGACGGATAACGAAGTGATCCTATACGGGTTCCATATTTTCCTTTTGAGGTACCTACGGAACCCTAAAAACAGTATGATGCAAACTTTTTGATATGATGTATGAATATTGTGTGAATTTTGTTTTCAAATTGCAATTTTTTTTTTTTATGTTTCAGTTAAAAGTTTCAGCTGGTTCCGTTTATGCAAGCGTAAGGCACCTCAAACGTGCGACAAAACTCCGTGCTTTGAACCCAGTTTCAGTCCCGTACCTTCTAATTATCCTCGGCAATACGATTTTATTCAGCAAAACCCAACTCCAGCATCGCCCCCGTCTTGTGTGTGTCCACCAGACGATTTTCAAGAAGAGAGGAAACGATCAGGTAAAGTACAAAAGCCTTCCATAGAGTCAATACTTCGCAAGGGAACTGCTCGCAAAAAAACTGGCAAGTTTGTTTTGGATTACTTAATTAATGTTTTACCCAAGCAACATACATAACGGGTGTTAAAATAAGAGTCACTATGATCAGTACCTGGGCGACATGAAAATAGAGAAAATGAATTTTCTCAGATATGAGACCTAGCCAGATCGATTTTGCTCCCCCGTAAATCCCAAATTGTAACTTTCAACGAAATCTTTAAACCGACGACAATCTAAGAAGCCCGATTTGACGTTTCTCACTATACATGCCGCGATAACTTTGTATGAACGTCGACGTAAGAAGTCAAAAAATCAAATTCATAATCCTAATTAATTTTGATGTTGTTCTTTCTTTTGAGAAGTTGGAGTTCTAAATAAATTAGTTATGGAAAGTGGCAGCGATAACGAAAATGCATCAAGTTTACGTGCGCCGCTACTAACGACGCAATATTTTAAAAAACCGAATCCACAAAAAGAAATAGTTGTTATATAAATAAATAAGTACCAAAAATATGTATATCTTTGTAAAGGAGACCATTCACGTTTCATACAAAGTTGGGCCCAAAGCCAGCGAAAAAAAATGTGTTACCCTGGTCGGGGAAGTCCTCCTCATCATTTTTTACTATGGCGCCGAATCTCTACGACCATTCCGTCAGCTGTTTTTTAAAGTTGAAAAATCTAGTTACCTTTAAGGTTCCTATCGCATCTGGGAGGAACATTTTAGGGACGGAGCCTGTTTCGCCGTTCTTCTGTCTTCGGTACCAATCGTCGAGCGACCCCATACGGATCTGACACTTGACAAATGAAACCAGGCACCCGTTATAGTCCGGATTTGCTTTCAGCGCAGGCCACACCGCCAGCTTAGCGGGCGGAGCGGGCGAAGCGAACGAAGGAAACTATACAAACTACGCAAAATATTGTAGCTCGCGGTGTGAACCGAAGTATGTAAAGAGGTGAAACGATGTTCGCCCGCCCCGCCCGCCCGCCCGGTTAGCTGGCGGTGTGGCCTGCGCTTTCTCTTTCACAGGGTGGTCTGCGCGTGCGTTGTCCTCCAAGCCTGCGTGAGCTTTTACCCAGAACAAGGAAACATCTTTGCTCTGGGGTAAAGCCGCGCCCACGTAAGATCTCTCCTCCGCCGCCAGGAAGTGGAGGGAGCCTTGGTTCGCCGGACGTGGAGTTTTTGCAAACGCACACGCTCAATCTCTCTGCCCGCAAAGGCTGGCTGGGGTACTCTTTGCCTCATACAGAACGGCTGCTGCTTGTATTCGGAGGTCGTGTGGGAGGTTGGCACTGGCAGCCAGCATCAGGGGCGCATTCAGCGAAACAGTTCTGTAGGATTTGCAGAACTTTTGGGCGAATACTCTTTGGACCGTATGACCGTGAACTAAGAAGATTATTGGAGAGCATTTTCTACACTCCAATCTTCTTAGTTGCCGGAGCCCAGGCGCCTGCCGCTCATCACCATTCTGCGTCCAGCTCCAGCGCTGCCGTGTAAATGCTCCGTATGACCTCCAGATGCAGACCTCTCTTCCACATTCTACACACGTTAGCGGCGTGCATGTTGAATGTGAGCTGATGGTAGTATTTTTATTTCCTTAGACATGCCTATGGCGACCCTGCCCATGCTCATGAGTGAGACATCGTACTTTAGATTCCTAGTGATTACTATTGCATAGGTTTGATGTGGTGCAAACTTCACCTTATTTTGGATGCCCCAATTCCGAATATTCTCGAGGGCGGCCTTGGCCTGTGTTTGAACCTCCAGTGCTAGGTCATCGTCGAAGATCATGACCACAACGTCAGCGGAAGCCTGGTAGTGATCTCCCCGTTCTTCCGGCCCCTTTAGCTAAGGGTCCAGAAGTAAATTCCAGAGTATTGGATTCCCTTTATACCTGCACCATCCCATGACCCCACCCCGCCCGCCGCGCCGGTTAGCCGGCCGGCTAACCCCCGCCCGGCCGGTTCTATGTTTTCTGGGGAAGGTTACCTTTACAATAATTTTATTTCATTTATTTTTCTTTACATAGCCGTTACTTTTATATATTAATAAAATGTAGGTACGTAGACTCGGTGCCATAGTAAAAAATGATAAGGAGGACGTTACCGACCAAGGCAACACATTTTTTTTCTTTGGCCGGCACTTTAGGTTTTGGGCCCAATATGAATGGTCTTCTTTTTTGCTTTTCCATAAAACAGGTAGGTAGGTATTATATTTTTTTGAAGTATACTATATTTTTTTTATAGCTTATTTTGAAAAATACTATATTTCGCCGAAGAAATGTTGGCAACCCTAACTATAGACGACATAATATATATGTCGTTTAAATGGCCGTATTTTTTTATTGCATTGACATAGAAGCTTGATTCTTAGAGCTCCAAGGGATCACAGACCTACGTATTTAATATTAATTTCCTCGATACCTCTACGCGTTCTTGAGATAAAGGGTCTTGACAGGATGATGGACGGATAACGAAGTGATCCTATACGGGTTCCATATTTTCCTTTAGAGGTACCTACGGAACCCTAAAAACAGTATGTCGCAAACTTTTTGATATGATGTATGAATATTGTGTGAATTTTGTTTTCAAATTGCAACATTTTATTTTTTTAAATGTTTCAGGTAAAAGTTTCAGCTGGTTCCGTTTAAGCAAGCGTAAGGCATCTCAAACGTGCGACAAAACTCCGTGCTTTGAACCCAGTTTCAGTCCCGTACCTTCTAATCATCCTCGCCAATACGATTTTATTCAGCAAAACCCAACTCCAGCATCGCCCCCGTCTTGTGTGTGTCCACCAGACGATTTCCAAGAAGAGAGGAAACGATCAGCTAAAGTACAAAAGCCTTCCATAGAGTCAATTCTTCGCAAGGGAACTGCTCGCATAAAAGCTGGCAAGTTGGTTTTGGATTACTTAATTAATGTTTTACCCAAGCAACATACATAACGGGTGTTAAAATAAGAGTCACTATGATCAGTACCTGGGCGACATGAAAATAGAGACAATGAATTTTCTCAGATATGAGACCTAGCCAGATCGATTTTGCACCCCCGTAAATCCCAAATTGTAACTTTCAACCAAATCTTTAAACCGACGACAATCTAAGAAGCCCGATTTGACGTTTCTCATTATACATGCCGCGATAACTTTGTATGAACGTCGACGTAAGAAATCGAAAAATCAAATTCATAATCCTAATTATTTACTATGTTATCCATTCACTATAACAATGAGTATCATTCGTAAGCACCAAGTTTTACTTTATATTGTAAAATGCATTTAATAAAAACACCAATTATTCGTTGAAACATAACATAACATAACAAACGCGTTTTTACAATGTCATGTCTTTGGGTTCGTTGCTGTAGTGTTGTGATCGTTTTAACCGTTTATTGACCGAATAAAATCGATGTTCTGAAAAATCTATATTTTTACAAAAATTACATTTAGAAAAGAGAGCAATGAATTATTAAATGTAAAAGAAAGAAAGAAAGAAAAACATTTATTTGGACACAGTTCGTGAAACACAAAAGACAACAAATAAAAAAGTAAAAATAATCTTAGGACATCATAAGTGTGTGCCTCACACACGCCATGTAAAAACAGAACACAAATAAAAACAAAATCTGATAATATTATATGTTTAGCTTAATTTTAATAAGATAATTATGTCGATAATATATGTCCTTAAATCTGCAAACTTATATGATGGCAGTGCTTTAAAAACAATTCTGGAAAATATTGGGTTTATTTTATTCACCGATTTCTCCGTCAATTGTGGACCGATTTTGACAATTGTATTTTTTTTGAAAAGGTATGCTCCCGAGATGGTCCCATATAATTTTTATTAACTTAGCTTCGATAGTTTTTGAGTTAGCTTCAATAATACGTATTTTTCCCACTTAGTTTATATGGATATGAAATGACGATAATTTCCTGTCACTGTTATTTGCATAGCAGGTGAATTTGTGTGGGGCCTAGCCAAGCCTACCCCACACCTACCTATACCACAACTAAAACGAAAAATAAAAACTTTTTACAAAAAAAAGCAAGCAACTTCTAAAAAAAAAACCCTACAAAGTGAAAAATAACTTTGATTCGGAAGTCGGTGGCCAAAAACTGAAATTCATAACCAAAGACATCTTTACATCATCTTTACATCATCTTTACATCATCTTTATATCATCTTTACATCATCTTTACATCATCTTTACATCATCTTTACATCATCTTTACATCATCTTTACATCATCTTTACATCATCTTTACATCATCTTTACATCATCTTTACATCATCTTTACATCATCTTAACATCATCTTTACATAAAAAAACTATTGTCCAAAATTTTATTCTTCTAGACCCAGCGGTTTAGGCAGTCCGTTGTCGGTCACTGAATAAATGAAATAAAGATTTTTGTTAAGTACTTAGAAGATGCTTTTCAATGTTTCAGGTTTACGTTTAAGCTGGTCCCGTTTACCACGCAAGCATAACTTATCTGTGGCAGGCGACACACCTCCGTGCTTTGACCCCAGTTCCACACTCGTGCCGCCTTACCACCCTCATCATCACGGTCGTAGTCTACAAAACCAAACTACAGCATCGCTTTTTGATTTGAAAGTAACAAGGAATCCATCAGCTAAAGTACAAAAGCCTTCCATAGAATCAATATATCATGAGGGTGGCGCCGCCGCGCCTAAAAAAACAGGCAAGTTTTAAAACAAGCTTTTATTCACCTAATAAAAAAATCAGTTTAAAAAACTGTAACCCAACTACGGGACAATAAAATGATATAAAAAGTGAGTAAATTTAATATATTTATTTAAAAATATTAAATTTATTTAATTATTTTTATTTAATTATTAAATTTAATTTTAAAGCATAAAATGTTGAAATGTTTCAGGTAAAAGTTGCAGCTGGACCCGTTTGTGCGAACCTCCGTGTTTTGACCACAGTTTCAGTCCCGTGCCTTCTAAGCGTCCTTACCAACACGGTCGTATTCAGCAAAACCAAACTCTAGCATCGCCCTCGTTTTGTGTCTTTCCACGAGATAATTACGAAGAAACGAGGAATCCATCTAAAGTACAGAAGTCAACATCCACTGAGTCAATACGGGCTGCTGCAAAAAAAGCTGGCAAGTAAATTTTGTTTTTGCTTATAGATTATTAAAGCATTAACCACTTTGTCTTAAGGCGAATGCGCTAATATGCACTAGTCCTACGTGAAATCCAGAGTCTGATGGTGGAGATGAGATGTTTCCGGCAATTTCCGGAAACATCAAGGTCTGTGCCGGGTACATATTATTATTTTACCCACGCGGCCACGTCGAGCTGTTTACGGGTCTGGCGCGATCATCCACCGACCGACACCATCCCTGGCGCCTGCAGCGTGGCCTACCCGCGGGGGTCATCGTCACAGCAGGCTGAGCCAGGAGAGTAGTTACTGCGCTACTCCCAAGGGAATTAAGGACCATAAACTTACCTACACCCTTTCTCGTATTTTCTTTTTACTTTTAAAAACAAGCTTTTATTCATAAACTATGGAACTAAAAAGTAAGTACCGACTGAAACTTACATAAATAGAGAACTTGATTTATTTTCAATGTTTTCTTAATAGCTTGAGTTAGGAATTGTCTTTACACGTCCTTATGAATAAAGGAAATAATATTAATAAAAAAAGCAAGTTTAAAAACTAAAACCCGACTACTGAAAAATCACGCTCTAAAAAGTATAAAACAAGAAAATATTTCGGACAGAAATCAAGACATAGCATAGGTACAAAAATGGTCAAAGTAAAGCCGTAGTCGCATGCCTGTCGGCTACAAAATTATAATGGCATGTCTTGATTTCTGTCCGAAATATTTTCTTGTTTTATACTTTTTAGAGCGTGATTTTTCAGTAGTCGGGTTTTAGTTTTTAAACTTGCTTTTTATTAGGGTTCCGTACCCGTAGGGTGACAAACGGAACCCTATTCATAAGCCTCCGCTGTCCGTCTGTCTGTCAGCGAGCTCTATCTCATGAACCGTAATAAGTAGGCAGTTGAAAATTTCACAGATTGAGCATTTCTATTGCCGCAAGAGCAACAAATAATAATATTAAAAATTAAAGGGGGGTCGCCATACAATAAAATTAAATTTTGAAAATAATAATAATCTGACCCTGGCATGTGGGGTATCATTTTCTAGAACTCATCGAGTAGAGAATAAATATAATTTTTATTTGTTTTTATCTTCAAAAATGATGAATTAGGGAGCCGTAGAAGTTGTCTGTTTTAGACCATTTTTGTACGAGCTCTATCTCAACAACTAAACAAATTAGGAATTTGAAAGTTGTGTGTATCATGTAACATATACTGTTTATAATCAACAAATACTAAAAACGCCGATTCATAACGTATTTTATATAATATGGGCGATTTTCTGCAACTTAAAGTAATAATTTTGTATTTCATGCTAATATTATGCGATATAAATTCCACAGATAACTATTTAATAGTCGAAGTAATGACATGGAATTAGTAAGTACCTACTATCATGGCAGCATATACTATTTCGATCATTTAAATTTCGATCATCCAAAAAGGTCTACAAAATAAACTTTCTTCACAAGATTTTAAAACCGGCCAGTATTTTTTGAGTTTAAGAACTTTATCGACTTTTTTCAAAGTATCCCTAGACGGTGTTGATATGTGTGTACCTCATGTTAAAACTACACTCCAATAGACAATATATTCAGTAACATTGAAATGAATGCTGGCACATACAGTGTACTATTCAGTTACCTTAAACCGTTGTGGAAACAATTTCATATTGAGAAAAAATATTGGTGTAAAAATATTCGGTCAGGGCGGCCAATCTCAACGGAGACTGGCCTTCGGCGCGGGAGATATTATAGTGCACAAGTGTGTGCGCAGACACGAGTGCACTCTGTCTTCCCTCACTCTCATAGTCCGATGGGATGTGTAAAAATAATAAGTAAGAAATAATAGATTTCTGTATGACTATCAAAAATAACGTAAATAAATACCTGTATTGACCCGTGCGTTTGCACTGGCGAAACATCACGACAAAACATGTTGAAATCTCTAGTTCCTGTCAAACATTGTATGAAAAATTGACAGAAAATAGAGATTCCAACATGTTTTGTTGTGAATGTTTCGCCAGTGCAAACGCACAGTTATAATTAAAATTTGGCGTACTACTTACATTCTATTTTGTACAATATAGTCTGATGTAGCAAGAGAAATCCTTTTATTTATAAGTAACTAGCTTTACCCGGCCTGGCTTCGCACGGTTAGCACTAAGTACTTATCTACGGCGCATCTGCCTTTCCTAATTACCTATTTCTACCTAATTACCTAACCTACCTACCTACCCTACCTAACCTACATATTATCTACCTGCTTACATATCATATATACCTATTTATACCTACTAATACTATGTTAGTAGCAAATAAATAACTTTGACTTTAGTTAATGCATGTTACTGGATAAAGTTAACTTAATATTTTTCTCTTAAAATAAATGAAATATACTCCTACACCTATATTTTAACACAACAACATTTTTTCATTAAAATTAGACAATTTCTTTACAAATCTTTGGTTTTTTATAGCGCCTCTGTTGTTTTCTTTACGAAAGTACCTATTACAAAAATTCATAGTGTTAAATCTTGTACCTACGACATGGTATGGAACCCTTCGTGTGCGAGTCCGACTCGCACTTGACAGATTTTATTTAATTTGTTTTGGGGTTATAATTTCGTAATAAAGTATTTGCAGAGCCGCTTTATTCTTTTTTGTATAGGTTAAATTGTATAACAGGTATTAATTTTACAGTCGCGCCGCCGTACGTAGCAGTCTTACTTTTGCATGTTTTCAACAATTTAAACATATTTATGTACTTTAAAAATATAATATATATACATATTTGTAATGTGCTCGTCAAGCCCTTTCATTTGATACCACACATGGTATGATAAAATAGTAGATTGTTTACTAAGGGAGCAAACAACTATTTTTAAGGCGAGAGTGTTTCTTTGAATCCAAAGCGGAGCGAAGGATTCTAGAGTAGAATCCCGAGCGTAGCGAGGGATTCTAAAGTAGAATCCTGAGCGCAGCGAGGGATTCAAAGTACATCACTCGAGCTTAAAATAGTGTTGCTCCCGAGGTGAACACTCTACTTTTTATCACCCTCTATGAGAAAACAAACGTGTGCGGTCCGACCCCCATCAGGAACGAATTTCCTACTCACTGAATTACACAAAATAAAAAAATTATGAAAATAAAAAAACATCGCAGTCGCTATGTTGGATTTACATTTTGACCTCACTACCGGGTTTACCACCCTCAAAAACTACGAAAACGATACACATGTCGAAAAATATGAAAATTTTCGCATCCGCCATCTTGGATTTAAATTTTGACCTCACTAGCGGCTTTATCACCCTCGAAAACTATGAAAACGATACCCATGACGAAAAATTTGAAAACTTTCGCGTCCGCCATCTTGGATTTACATATTGACCTCACTATCGGCTTTACCACCGTCAAAAACTACGAAAACGATACCCATGACGAAAAATTTGAAAATTTTCGCATCCGCCATCTTGGATTTAAATTTTGACCTCACTATCGGCTTTACCACAGTCGAAAACGATGAAAAAAAAAATAAAAAAAATCCGCCATCTTGGATTTTAATTTTGATCAAATTCACACTTTCTCTCTTGCCAGCCTGTTACTTATTCATACAATGTTCGTGATCGATCTCTTTGGTGAATAGAACTTTTACTACCAATTTCCCCATTCCAAATTCAAATCACTTTTAGTCCCTAGGGATTAAAACGCTATTTTGGTCCCTGTATACGAGGATTAGACTACGTCTTTTTGAATAGATGTGATAAAAAAAATATTTTTTTTCGTTCCTGCCTTTATACGCTTCTAACGATACCTCATTTGTCAAATTATGATCAGTGGTTTAAAAGTTATGAGGTTACAGATGAACATACATACATACATACATACATACATACATACATACATACATACATACATACATACATACCGGTCAAAATCATAACCCTCCTTTTTGCTTCGCCGAAGTCGGGTAAAAATTGGTAACTTTTATTACATAAGTACCTACTTTTAAGTTCAATAGTCTTATGAACAAAAGCTTGCCCGATTTTATTTTGATTTTGACGATAATTTATTTTTGATTCCGCGTCTACAAGAAAATCAATTGATATCTATATCTTTGGAAATGGTCAGCGGTCATTATGACGAGTCTTCTATTTTATGCGTCTTAAGGCCCGGTTACACGCAGCAGCTTGCTTGCACAAATTATTTGCACAAGCAACCGTGTAACCTAAAGAGCGTGCGAAGTTGCCAACTTTTAAAATGCATGCATTTTAAAAGTTGGCAACTTCGCAAAACGCAAAAATATTTAGGTACTAGTATTTATTAATTTGTTAAAATTACTGTATGGAAATATATAATATCGCTCTATAGTGATCTAAAATCAGCAATATTTGTATATACGTTATTATAAATAAAAATCGAACCCTATTTCCTTGGTCACGGCATCACGCGTGAACGGCTGGACCAATTTCGATAATTCTTTTTTTGTTGTATTTGTTATTGTAAGGAGAAGGTTCTTAGGATAGGTAGGGTAGGTTGGTAGGTATGCAAGTATGCAGGTAGGTCGCTCAAAGTTTGGAACAAGATGGCTACCTGAGAATAATGACATAGCAGCATGGAATTAATAAGTACCTAATATCATGGCAGCTTATTAGCAATTAGTATGAATTTTCCTATAGGTATTAGATGAGCATTCTCTATTGTCACCAGAGCAGACCTCGGTCGCCCAGGTACTATTAATAATGAATTGCAATTATAATAGTTTTAGGTGTAAAAATGGCATTTGGTAAGTTTTAAATACTTATTATCTAAAATAATATTCCGTGTAACGATATTATTTATAGCATTTCATAATCACTATTATAGTTCACTATAAGAGCGATATTTCATATCCATTCGGTAATAATGCCAGAATTAAAGCAGCGAAATATTTGACGGCAATATGCGACGTTGCCCATTTTCAGAATGCACGCGTACACATAACTTTTTTTTACATAACTTTTGGTTATTAATAAATATGATGTTGGAATATTTGGTAAATTTTGTTTTTACATTCCTATATATTCATATACCTTTAAATGTTCCAGGTTTTAGCTGGGCTCGTATAGCAAGCAAGGATAAGGCGTGCGACACACCTGCGAGCTTTGACCCCAGTACGTGACGTTTTTTAAATTTTAGTTTTAGGTTGTGTTGATCAAAAGTGTGATGCGCAACAGTAGCGGATCCAGGGGGGGGGGGGGGGGGGGGCTAGGGGGCTCAAGCCCCCCCAAAACCATCTAGGTTCTTCCGTGCCAAATCTGAAAGTGAACCTGATTAAGTAAGTAATTATCTTATCCGAGGAGGCTTATTATGCGTTAAGCAAAATATAACGTTGTGTGGTTTTTTGTGTTTACTTTGCTAAAACCTACCTACCCTTAGCGGGGTCAAGCCCCCCCCAAACGACAATCCTGGATCCACCACTGATGCGCGACACGAAAAGTACCCTGTGCTATACAGACCAGGAGCTAAGAAAGCGATGTAATTAATAGTCCAGTAAATACGTAAGTTAAATAATAATTCTTACGTCAGTCTTAATTTGCCAATGATAGACTAGGTCTTCGAGATCATTCGTGAAGCTTTCGAGAAAATCATGGAACGTTTTTCAATGTTACAAGCTGTATTTTTTTTTAAATATAAACAACTTTTTGTCTATTTTGGGCCGAATTTTATAATAATGTCCTTTCAAATGTACGGAACCTATAAATGGTGAGGTTCGAATTATCATCAGTTATGTCATTATGAAGAGGTTTTTAAAACCGAATTTAAACTTTCTATGATACTATTCAATCGATTTCCTTTTGAAGGTCAAAACCTATGCCTTTAAATGTTTCAGATTCCAGCGGGTTCCGTTTACCAGTATTCTTGCAAACGTGCTTCGACCGTAGTTCCTGTACGGCGCCGCCTCATTGTCCTCATGGTTGTAGTCAGCAAACTCAAACTCCAGCATCGGTGTTTGGTTTTCCATCAAGTGATTTAGAAGAAACAAGGAATCGATCAGTTAAAGTACAGAAGCCATCCATAGAGTCAATAAATTACGAGGGTAGCACTGCACCCAAATATGCTGGCAAGTAAATGTTAATTTGGACTATTTTATTTTAGCATTATGTCTTTCTTTTGTCCCGCACAGCTTAGTTATTTTAGTTCATTTACCTACTAGCAGAGGGGTTAAATCTATACTATACATATAAAATAACATGCAACCGAAGTAGAATTTACGTGAAGTGAAAGCGTCGATCAAAGGGCACCGAAAGACGCCCTAGACGAGCTATTTTCGCCACTAGTAGCAAGCCACTAGTAGTTGAATGTGTAGTTACAACTATGGAAATAAGGAAAACTGACTTAACAAAATACTGGCTATACTACTATTTTGTTATGTGTGTTGTTAATACACATAACAAAAATCAAAAAAGCAAGCGGTACAAAAACCAGAAATAAACTATAGTCGGTGAATTGGGTAATTAGGTAAGATAAAACAAATTAGGGTTAATAGGGTATGGTCATGCAGATATTAAAATGGTAGAACAGTCAGCCTCCTATCTTCAAAGTGCTTGGTTGCTTCTCTCTCACGCTCGAAGATCTTCCTAATCTTCCCTTGTTTCAATGGACCCAAGAGCCTTTTATTCCTTGCTGATAAGTTCTCCGAAATGTATATTGGTTTCGCGGGACCATTAATTTTTAGATGTTTGTTCTGTGTAATCTTGAAACTGTCTCTGGTGTGTTTCCTGAACTCTTTACGTAGAACGGTGGTGAAATTTACTATGATCGTCTTGTCTTGTTGGCATTTCGCAGCAGATGTAGGTATTTCGTATGAAATCAAAATACCTAATTTTGATTTTATACGAAATACCTTATCTTTGAATTCGAACGGCTGTATTTTCATGTTATCAATGCTGCCAGTATTAATGACAATCAGATCAGCAGAGTCTCCGAGTTGCTGACATTGCGAAATTCTAGGTAAATTCACCTGGCGCTTTGCTGGAAGTACAAAAAAAAAAGTATTGTTTCTAACTTGTTAATGTAGGAGCTGTGTTCTTTGCGCTCGGTTTCCAAAAACTCCACTCGAGATCTAAGTTGATCGAATTTGGTAGACATGAGATCGACATTTTCACGGATTGCATCTAACAGGAAATGTACATATAACTTCGCGTACTTCTCTTTTTGCTGTTCCATGAGTTCGAGAAACATTTCCTTTATGTCGGAGATGATAAAAGTGGATAGTCTGTCGTCTTCATCGTCCTCTTCTGGGCATATGCGCTTAACATTCCGGAAGGTAATAGCCCGAGAAATGGTGTTAGAAGGTGAGTCAGTGAGTCTGCATTTAATTTTAGTCTTGGTTCCGAAGGGTACTTGGTGTGTAAAGCAGAGGCTGGGGAGCACTGACAAGTGTCGTTGGGGTCGTTGGCGACTGAGTTATGGAGGCGGTGGAGAGCGCTGATCCTTTGGCATTTTCTTTCTCCTTTCAAGTTAATGAACGGTTGATATAATGTTTGTATATGTATAATGGATGGTGGCGCTAAGCTACCGCGTTATTTCGATATTACGTGGAGAAGACGAAATAGGTAACTAATGCCCGTTTTCAACTTAAAAAAAGTGCGCTGTTGGATTTTCAAGTCTCAGCGCTGAGCCTAGCGTTGATAACGAACAATGCACTTTTATTTAGGGTGTCACTTAGTGAAGGTGAAAAAGGGCATAAATCTGCATAGAGCTGTAACAATTAAAGCGGTCTGGGCGATTTCTTTGTGTTTGCTAGTGTGGTCTAAGTCCAATATGTTTGCACTTTTTATAATTTTTAGTTCGTTGACATTTTAAAACTGTTCTCATAGAGTTAGAGTTATCGATTCACTGTAACTTTTCATGTAATTGTCACAGGTTACTGTATAGTTTTATAGCAATTGAATTATTTTTTTGCGTAGTTAGATAGTTTAATGACAGAGCTTGTTGCAAGTACGTGTGTTCGTATTAGCGGCACGGAGGGAGGGGAATTATTATTATTAGCCTTTTCAACGGCCATTAGTGGTTCTATACGTACGTACTTGTTAGGTTTCTATACAAATTATTATCAATCGGTTTCAAATTTTCGTTTTAACATTGTTATAATAATACACTTATACGGGGTGGCAGGGACATCGACGCGAAGCCGGTTACCATGGATTCAGTACATGATTCTGAACCCCCCTGCGTTGAAATTTTTCGTCGGTTATTAAAAAAAAAATCTGCTGCTCCATACATTTTGACCGCGTAGGTATTGCACTTTTCTATGAAACAGCTGTTTTTTTTTTTAAATAACCGACGAAAAATTTCAACGCAGGGGGGTTCAAAATCATGTATTGAATCCATGGTAAGCGGCTTCGCGTCGATGTCCCTGCCACCCTGTATAATTTCATACATAAATGTTTAATGTTTCAGGTATAGGTTGCGGGAGGTTCCGTTCACCGTGCATGCATATGGCACCAGCAAAGGGTTCCAAAATATATAAAGCGTTAGAGAGCCCTAAAGACCCAAAAACCCCTGAAACTAGCAAATTAAAGGAGAGAAAAGTCTTATGCGGGTTTAAGGAGGACAAATCAATCAGCCCTAAAGAGTTAAAGAGTCCTGAAACTAGCAAACAGAAGGAAGGAAACATTCTACGTGCGTGTGACGAGGAATTACGAAAACTTGGTTCTGGTTTTATAAACCTAGTTGGCAAGTCAAAATATTTAACTTGTATTAAACAGTCCATCTTAAAAATAAATGAAACCCTAAAGAGCCAAGTGAGCCAGCATGCACCGAGTAAACCTATGGATCCCAGTAGCCCTAAAGACCCCAAGAACCCTGATACTAGCAAACAGAAGAAGGGAGAATCAGTACGCGTGTGTAACGAAGACGACGAACCTGTGAGCCCTAAAGACTTACAGAGCCAAGTGGGCCAGCAGGCTTCAAGTGAACCTATGGCTCCCAGTAGCCCAAAAAAAGAAACAGAAATGAAACCTGGTGGTCAACCAATAACTCGACAGAAGCGGTGCCCCCCCCAGCTGCCACCAGTTATACTAGGGCTGCCGCCTGAAGAAACACCTGAAGGAGACCTTAATGAAGGCATTGGACCTAGTCGTAAGTGGTTAGATACAGGGGAGATCAGGAAACTGAGATCAGAGTTGACGCAGTCAACTTCCGGATTCAAAGCAAGTAAGCGCAAAAGAAGAAAAAAGTCGTATAATGCACAACAAGGAGACAACACTGAATTAGACTTCGGAGAGGCCATTAGGTACTTTGCAATTATAAATCCAGAACGTTTCCAGGAGTTGATGCAGGAGATACTAGACATCCAGCGTGATGCTGAGGAGGAAAAAGTTGAAGAGGACAAAAAACTTATAAAAAAAATTGAAATAGAAAAAAGGAAAATGGAAAAGGCACGAAAACAAACAGAAAAAGAAACGAAGAAAGGCATAATAAATAAAACAACAACAACAAATGAAGATAACGTGCCAATTTATTCCGAGACAACGGAGTTTCCCGATGAAACAGAAGCTAGGTTTCCGAAAGGATTTAAATTTTGTATCGTTGTCAAAGATGGTCCCACTGGTCTCGCCGGCGTGGATTGCACATAATATAACTGAATCGAAATTTTTTATGGTGAAACGTCATAAGTAAACGTACTATTTATTGAAGTGAAAACTTCTTAAAACGGCGTTGTGCACTTCTTTTTGGGATGGGTAAAAAAATTTTAAACTCGCGCAGGACACGTGACCTGATAGAAAATTCGTAAGACGGAGGGAGACTAGAAATATTGTTGACAGCGCACTCTGTTTTATTTTTTTGGTTTTTCTCGATGGAGCTACAGCTTTCGGTCTTATACTGACAGCAAGCCACTTAAATTCCTGACATTTTCGTTAGATGGCGTTACGTTGTATCAAAAAGTTACTTAGGTTTCACTTCTATAGGCATTCTCCAAAGACTGCCCGATGTTTTTTTTTAAGTTAAGTATATTTCAATTGTTTTTATATTGCAGAGTTTATGAGTACATAGTTTCTGTTCATGATAGGATAGGCCATATCCATAGAACAAAATCTCGTTCGAAAAAATTTTACATGACGTAACTACGTGACCGATTATTATTTGATATTTATTCTGAACGTTCCAAGAACTACAACTTGTACAGACGCCTGCACATCAACCTACTCCATTCTGTCAAATTTTCTCAATCAACATTGAACATTATTTTATGGTGATAAAGTTGAAAATCTATTAAATAAATATGACAGATTTTAGTAACTTGATGTGCTGGCGTCTGTACTTAAAAGGGCTTATTCTAAAAGTTGGCAATGTCGCAAATAGCTGTCAAATATTTACCTGTTTGATTAATTTGGCAATAATACTGTATGGAAATGAAATGTGGCTAACTAGTGACCTAAAATATTGATTATGAAAATTCAATTCAATAATTAATTTATTTATTTATTTCAATCAACTTTGGATCATACAGTGCAACAAAATTAAAAATTATTAAATAAATAAAATTAAATAATTACATTTAAATTAAAATTGCATGAAATATAAAAAAAAAAAAATAACGACAACATTAAAATTAAATCTTAACATCACGTACCTACTGACAGTCGAAACGTTCTGCAAGCACTGTTGCGGTTAATATCGTAACACCGAATATTTAGTTTTAGATGCAAAAGTATTTGGAAACTTTCCAAATACCTTGTTTGCACTAAAACGGTTACAACATCAAATTCAGTGTTATAATTGCAATTCATTATTAATATTCTAGTTCGCTAGTTCGCTAGTTAGCCACATTTCATATTTCCATACAATAATATTGCCAAATTAAACAAAACAGCGAAATATTTGAAATCTATTTGCGACGTTGTCCACTTTCAGAATAAACGCTCGTAAGTTTTGTTACTTACTGCAGTATATTTTAAAATATTGTAAAAGTAGGTTGTTTATTAAAGTCTTCGCAAACTTCGTGCTTTACCTACATGCAGTGGTCCCAAAACCTAACTATACAATGTCGCCCATGCGCATGTGACCGCCCGTAATTTTCTGAATATTCATGAAAAAATATCGAAAATAAACTTCAAAAGGGGGGGTCTATCTATAACATTTTCCACTAATTTTTTTAAAATAAATACACAATTTTTTACCGAAAAAATGACTTCGATTCCGTTTTTTTTTCGTAGTCGATAATTTTTTGTAAAAATTTTAATTAACCTATTAAAATAACTCATAGGCTTTTGGAAATAATAAACAGAATCCAAATCGACCCATAAACTTCGGAGATGTGTCAAAAAACAGAAAGAAAATCTTTAAAAAATTAAAAATTGAATAACATGAAAAATGTTATAGATAGACCCCCCCTTTTGAAGTTTATTTTCGATATTTTTTAATATAACAATTATTTTTATGATCTGTTTTTATCGCTAAGTATTGGATATGTTGTTTTTTTTTTGTGTTTTTTCGTGAACGAAGGATAGTTTAGTAACAATGTGCTTGTATTTGTGGCATATTTTCATGAAAATCGTGTAACTTTGACTTTATGTTTATAACCTTATTTGTATTATTAAATGTATATTACATCAATTACCTATTTAACCTTTTGTTTATTAACTAGCGGCCCTCCCCAGCTTCGTTTTGAAAGTATTTTTAGGGTTCCTCAAAAGGAAAAAACGGAACCCTTATAAGATCACTTCGTTGTTCGTCTGTCTGTCTGTCAGTCTGTCAAGACCCGTTTTCTCAGGAACGCGTGGAGGTATCAAGTTGAGATTTATATCAAATACGTAGGTTTTTAAATAAAAATAATGAAAACATTGTAGGTACTTTTTTCCCAGTATTGTGTCTCTTTCAGTAATGCATCTTTTGATATAAATTTTTATTTCACTATCTTAATAATTGAGGATGCTAGCTAGAAATATTTGTTTCAATACTTTACCTATTATTTAAATATATGATGTCGTAGGAAATATTGGATATAGACAACTATAATAAATTGTTCCGAAATGCCTACGTGCCAAAGATCCTTGTAAACATTGTACGTATTTTTTTATCTGTGCGCTTGGAACTGTCAAAATCGTAGGTTGTTAGTGAAGTTGTTAGTACCCTCCATCTTGACGGTAACCTGAATTCACCCGCGTTAACTCCACAGTGCCCTGACGACGCCTCTTAATACGGTCTACACAACTCGTGTCATTTCCACCGTTCTGTCTTATTATTCTTTAACCACGTATTAGCCGTTCACTTTAAGATGACCATTACTTCCCTTCCCGCTTCCTCACACCAGTCACACCGCGCCTTAAAGCTGCCTGTCCACTGGAGCGGAGAGGAGAAAAGAGGAGCAGACATGTGCCAATATTAACCAATAGAATCTTGACTCAGCCCCTGAGTTTAGATCAGTGATCCTAAGTCAAGATTCTATTGGTTAATATTGGCACATCTCCGCTCCTCTTTTCTCCTCTCCGCTCCAGTGGACAGGCAGCCTCAAGTCAGACCCGCTTAGTAAGGATAGCGAGTTTGCTATCGTCGTTTGTTTCGTGTGTTTGTTTTTGGGTTGGGGAAGGGAGGTAACGGCCATCTCGAAGTGAAGGGCTAGTACACTGTACAATTTTGAAGTTGGACAGGCGGACAGTTATAAAAATAGGGTTATATGATGATCATCTTTCATTTTAAATGTTTCTACACCAGTCAGGCCCAGTCGGCCGGCGCTGGAGCGGTGCCGATATAATGAGTGATGGCCTCTGAAAATAACGATAACGTCTCAAGTCAATTAAATAATATTTATTATTACAAATAACGCTATCAAAAAAATACACTCCACTTGATTTTCATTACAAAAATACATAAAAACGGTAGCCTTACATTGCTACTTAACATAAACTCTGAAATAGAAATGGTGCATTTAGAGATTTTTAACTATGCAGCCACAAAGCCGTGCGACCGATTGCTGTCACGGCTACACCGGCGCGACCTGGCGTGCTGGCTACAGCAGGCTACACCAGTGCGAGACCTCTGCCGCCAAGGCTAAATTTCATTCCTTTAGGATACTGCTCAGCTAGCTCTTCAGAAGTTTCCGGTGGAAATGTAGTTCTTTCATAAGATATTTCTGGGGGTGGGAATCCATACGGACATTCACATAATTCTTTTGGTAATGGAATTTTTTCGTCTTCATCTGAATTCTCTGAACTGTCTTTTCCCTTTATTTTTGCTTCTTTCTGTGCGTTTTCTTTCTCTCGTTTTGCTTTTGCCCTTTTGTTTTTGAGCAGTTCTTGACCATTTTTGCCTTGATAGATCTCTTGATCTGATTCACGCTGCGGCAGTAAATCCCGAAATAGTTCTAGGTTCTTACCCACATAGTATTTGATGGCATCTTCAAATTCTAATTCAATTTCAGCTTCCGGTTTCTCAAAATTTACATCGTTCGTTATTTGTTGTTTTTTCCCCTTCTTACATGCTTTGAATCCTGACGTTGACTCTGTCAACTCTGACCTCAATCTCATGAGTTCACCAATATCTATACATCTACAATTATGTTCGTAAGGATATTCATCATATTGAATCACTTCAAGCGCAGCAACAGGAGGCATCTGCTGGGGTTCAGTAGGTTCAGGCATCGTTTGAACAGCATGATCAGATTTCGGCTTCACAGATTTTTTTTCGGCTTTCTGGCGTGTTGGTTTATCCTTTTTACACTTACAGTTACTAGTTTTGAGGCTGTTTTCTTTATCATTTTTATGAGTGATTGATTTTCTGATACCAGAAATAATTTTTGTTATTTTGCTTTTTTTTGTGTTTGCTGGATCTTGCAGTACCGCTATCTGGTCTGGAGGGTTGCATAACCTGTTTCTTGCCTCTACGTCTTGACATACGCAAAACCCGTTTCTAGTAAAGTCTTTTGGCTTTTGTTGACGTTCCCAATTCTCTTTACGAGCAAAGTATTTTAGCATTTTAGACTTCCAGGTTGCCTGAAAGCACGGGTCTCGGCTTCCTAATTCATCTGTTACTACGCCTGTGACCTCTTTGCCCATACTTTCAAAATCTTCTTTAGCAGCGGAGAATTTTAGTTTCTTATACTTCCTGTTTGCCTGAAGTTGCGGCTGCTGGCTTGATCGAAGCCGTGTCTTTTGACTTGTTATTTCATGTGTTTTGGTGTCTGCGTCATCTATGTCTTCACAAATGCAATTTTCTTCACTAGTAGAGTCACTTGGCATGTAAGACTGCCGGCTTGCCTGATGGCGCGGCTGTTGGCTTGTCCGAAGTCGTGGCTGCTGACTTATTAATTCATCTGTTATGGTGTCTGCGTCATCTATGTCTTCGCAATTGCAATTTTCTTCACTAGTAAAGTCACTTGGCATGTAAGACTGCCGGCTTGCGTGATGGCGCGGCTGCTGGCTTGTCCGAAGTCGTGGCTGCTGACTTGTTAATTCATCTGTTATGGTGTCTGCGTCATATATTATGTCTTCGCAATTGCAATTTTCTTCACTAGTAAAGTCACTTGGCATGTAAGACTGCCGGCTTGCCTGATGGCGCGGCTGCTGTCTTGTCCGAAGTCGTGGCTGCTGACTTGTTAATTCATCTGTTATGGTGTCTGCGTCATCTATGTCTTCGCAATTGCAATTTCCTTCACTAGTAAAGTCACTTGGCATGTAAGACTGCCGGCTTGCCTGATGGCGCGGCTGCTGTCTTGTCCGAAGTCGTGGCTGCTGACTTGTTAATTCATCTGTTATGGTGTCTGCGTCATCTATGTCTTCGCAATTGCAATTTCCTTCACTAGTAAAGTCACTTGGCATGTAAGACTGCCGGCTTGCCTGATGGCGCGGCTGCTGTCTTGTCCGAAGTCGTGGCTGCTGACTTGTTAATTCATCTGTTATGGTGTCTGCGTCATATATGTCTTCGCAATTGCAATTTTCTTCACTAGTGGAGTTATTTGGCATGTTAGACTGCTGGCTTGCCTGATGACGTGACTGCTGGCATGACCGAAGTCGTGGCTGCTGACTTGTTATTTCATCTGTTATGGTGTCTGCGTCATCTATGTCTTCACAAATGCAATTTTCTTCAATAGTAGAGTCTTTTGGCATTTTAAATTGCTGGTTCGCCTGATGACATGGCTGCTGGGACTCCTGACGGCGTGGCTGCTGGCTCACCTGAAGGCGCGGCTGCTGAATTGTTATTTCATCTGTTATGGTACCTGCATCATCTATGTCGTCACAAATGCAATTTTCTTCACTAGTGGAATCATTTGGCATGTTAGACTTCCGGCTTGCCTGATGGCGCGACAGCTGGCTTGCCTGAAAGCGTGGCTGCTGGCTTGTTATTTCGTCTGTTATATTCATGTAAGACTGCTGGATTGCTCGACGTGGACTTGGGCCCGTATGGTTTAAATTTTCAAGCATGGAGGTTTCTTTCTTCGAGTAATCTGAAATAGCCACATTTACTTTTAGAAATACATAGTAAGAACGAAATGCTAAAGGCTTCCGTTGCCGACTGCAGGCGGCAACTGCAGGGGACATGTCGCCCCGACACGACTGGTCTTTATGTACTGTTAGGTACAAAAAAAAATTAAGGCTTCTAGGTATTGTTATTTCGTTAAAAGCTGGTTAGGTTATGCGTTTTAGTCATGGTAACCGAATTGAACAGCCAAAGGCGTTTTATAAGAGATCTTTGCTTCCATCAAAACATTCCTGACCATTCCATTTCGTCAGCTTGCAGTCTACATATTTCTTATTAAATTCCTAAATAGGTAATGATATCGATGTTTGACGTCGGTCCACACGTTGAGGCTGCAGGCTAGCCGGTGTCGGTAACTCGAAGTTGAATTTGTAACATTTTCCAAAACTTATACTTAACTACTTCGCAATCGCACCATTTCAGAGCCGTCTACCAGACTGCCTGTACATGAGAAAAGGAAGATTCAGAATTCCGAGCAGTCGGCCAAATATTTTTCGTGGAACCACAGACTACAATTGTGGAACTATGAACTATTTCGAGTATTTCGTGAGGAAAAATATTTGACAGGTCTATCTATAACAGCGCCCCCAAGCGGGAGAAATTGTGAGATTCCCTGCCATTGCTTTGTCTTGGGACTGTCTCGCCACTGTACTCGATACGTGTAGGTAACCAAACCGATATGTACTTTAATGCAGTCAGACGGCATCATAACAGTTTTACCAAGGAATGATCTGGCGTTCTTGCAGCTGTCCTAGCTCACAGTTTTGGGACCTTAATTTTAATGTACAAGCAAAATCGTCTAAGGTTTCATTTTCACCTTGTTTGTAAGTGAAAAAATTGTGACATTCATAGGTGATGTTAGCTTTTGGGGCATATGTACTTAATGCCCGTTTAAAAACCTAACACTAGGTGTCACTTAGAAGTAATGCGTAATATGTGGTAATGCGACATCAGATACTCAACGCAAACCAAAACTTTTCAGCAACTACTAGGTGATGACTTATCGAGTTTTTATTTAGTAACAAGGCAACTAAAGGACTCAGGAAAAGTAGGGAAAGACTTTTTGAGCTGTATGGCCTTAAGCCTTATAGATAAGCGAAAAGGTTAAATCAGCAGACAATAAAATACAGATGGTTTGGAAAATTATCAATAATTAAACAAACAGGAACAAAATCACAAAAAAAAACAAGGTCACACTCTGAAGACGTCATGTGGTGGTCTTATTTGCTATAGCATAAAAGTTACTCAAGAATTAGTTTTCTGTACCTACCAGTATCTCAGAGGGCGAGTAATATAAGGTTTCAGTAGTTTTAAGTGCCCGTTTCAGCCTGCCTGATTGAATTTATCTTTAAGCAAGCATATTTAGCATTTATTTTGAAAATGTAGGATTGTAAGACTATTTGCACTATTTGAAGTTATTTGCATAGTATATCTCCTTTGTATTGTATAATTTCATAGCACAGACACAGGTGTGAGTAGTATGTACTATAGAGCTACCATTTACTGGGTAATATTATGTCTTTCATTGACTTGAATGTATCCTGGCGGCTGAGAGTATGTCATGCTCACTCAGCTGTCTCTCTGATGGCGGCGCGTGTGTTGGATCATTTAGCTTCCTTCAAAATGGTTGAGCTGAATGGTGCTAATCCATGAGTCATGTTCGTGAACAGGCGCCGTCAGTTGGGACTGGTCATCTCTTAGCTGCCATGGCTTATTTTAATTTATTTAAATCTTTGAATTGTTTTTGTTTATAATATTTTTATTACGGACGCTTGCCCCACTGTGACCAATTGGTCACAGTTGGCTCACGCGCCATGAATCACTATTTTTACTGCTAAATAATGTCTAATATCGTCTGTGGGATGTTTCACTCTATAGCCTGACGGATATTCTCGTCAATTAGTTCTATTAGACCGAAAATAATCAAAAAATTACAGGTATCACCGTAAAATTCTGAATAATGTCCTAAGTGACGTAAGAGTGTCAAATTGCCGGATTTAGACTGGTTAACATGCACGTCTTTCTAGATTGTTCTCACAAAATACGAGCATACCTACTTACACAAATTCTAAAGTGCCAACCCTAGTGGGACAGAATCCATCAAGATTGTAGACTAGTGGAATCTGGCTCACTAAATCGAACTGGGGCAGATTCCACTGCAAAATTTTAGGTATTCCACTTTGTCCCACGAAACTACCCCATTGGTGGGGCAAAGTGGAATACCTAAAATTTGAATTGTCCCACCAATGGGGTAGTTTGGTGGGACAAAGTGGAATGTTCATAAAAACGGGCATAAAGATCATGCCGATAATAATGACTTGCCTGCTTCTGTGGGTGAAGTTCGATCTTCGTTCCGCATTGACTGTCTGGGTTGCTTACGTGCTTTAGACAGATTACAATCACAACAAGGCGTAAGGGTCTCTTTATATTGGCTATGCTGACGATCATATTTCGAACGACCGGCAGGCTCGGGATACTTATGCATATTGTGTCGCAGCCGACCAGTATGTTGCCGAGAATCATGCAATGGCACGTGACTATCAGAACACGTAGGTATATCGCACAGATGTTCTGTCGATTCAGTAGATCGCATTCGCAAGGCCGGTAAATGGCAACAGCTGGAACTTACATCTAAAAAAAATAAAAGAGCACGTTATTAATAAAAATTATAACTTGTATAATATGTCGCAGGCAGATTGTATGATTCGTCATTTTACAAACAGCGCCGTCCGTTTACAAACAGTCGCGGCTATGCAAAACTCCTAGTTCAAAGTTGCACCAGATATGAATCTCAGTACTTATAGAGTTTTTAAAATGTAAAAGTATCTCCAAGTTTGAGTTACTTGCAGATCTTCAGAGTTAGAAGCCGTATAATATATAATAATAATAAAAATATTTATTGAATAAAAACGTTACAAAAAGTGAACAATTAGTCAACAGTAAGATCTCTCAAAATCAAAATTAGTATCTCTAACAATAAAATAAAAGCTGTGTGGCAGGTAATTAATAAAGAAACTGGTAACACAAAACAGCGAGATCAGAATGAATTATCTTTAAAAATTGATAATGAAACCATTTCAGATAAGTTAAAAGTAGCTGAGACACTAGAAAATTTCTTTACTAACATACCAATAGAGGTTACGAAATCTCTGCCTTCATCATCTATACTAGCTGAATCTCTTCTAAAAGAAAATTTCAGTAAGGACATTCCAAGTTTTGAATTCAAGCCCATTTCTATTGTCACGATTAAAAAAGCTTTCAAAAGTCTTAACATAAAAAACACTGAAGACTTATGGGGGATTTCCGTTAAGGTCCTTACTGATATCATTGACACAATTGCCCCTGTCCTGGCAGGCATATTTAATCAATGTTTAGATAGCGGTACGTTTCCTGATTTAATGAAACATAGTAAAGTAGTACCAATTTTCAAATCGGGTAGTAAGAGTGATCCCTCTAATTATAGACCTATATCTGTTCTACCAGCATTGAGTAAAATATATGAAAAAATCATGCTTGACCAGATGTTGTCACATTTTAATTCAAATGGGATTTTGCATAGTCACCAGTTTGGTTTCACGAAAGGTAGGTCAACGACTGACGCAGGAGTAAAACTCATCAGTCACATTTTAGAATCCTGGGAGAAGTCCCAGGATGCAATTGGCATTTTCTGTGACCTCTCAAAAGCGTTTGACTGCGTTGACTACAACACACTGATCTGTAAATTACACCACTATGGAATTCGTGGACAAGCTGCTGACCTTGTTCTTTCCTATCTATCAAATAGGCAGCAAAAAGTAAATGTTAATGGGGCGACGTCCTCGGGGTCTCTAGTTAAAATGGGCGTGCCTCAAGGTTCAATTCTCGGCCCTTTCTTATTTCTCGTTTATATAAATGACCTTCCTTACATGATGGCTAACTTATCGAATATAATTCTATTTGCTGATGACACTTCTCTTATTTTTAAAATAGATAGAAAAGATACAGATGTCTTACATGTCAACGATAGTCTGGCTGTTCTTTCGAAATGGTTCGCAGCTAATAATCTCTTACTTAATGCGAACAAAACTAAATGTGTTAGGTTCTCATTACCAAATGTACCTCAAGTGGGTCTAAATCTAAAACTTGATGGCAAAAAACTAGATGCAATAACGGAAACTGTATTTTTAGGAATTACTTTAGATTCAAAACTGCAATGGAGTGCCCACATTAGAACTCTTTCAGGTAGATTAAGTTCAGCTGCATATGCAGTAAGAAAAATAAGGCAGTTGACTGATATAGCCACAGCTAGGTTAGTATACTTTGCTTATTTCCACAGTATTATGTCATATGGCGTTCTGCTGTGGGGATCGGCAGCTGATGTAGATTCAATTTTCATTTTACAAAAGAGGGCAATCCGCGCTATCTATAAAATGGGTCCTCGCGAGTCCCTTAGAAACAAATTCAAAGAAATTGATATACTGACTCTGCCTTCTCTTTATATCTTAGAAAGTATTTTGTATGTTCGGAAAAACTTAGGACTTTTCAAAATAAGAAGTGATTTCCATAATATAAATACACGTAGTAGACATGAAATTGTGATACCCAAATTTAGATTAACTAAAACAAGCAAGTCATTTCTTATAAACAGTATCCGCTTTTATAACAAGTTGCCAAAGTCGGTTACAGAACTTAGCGATGGGAAGTTCAAAACCCACATCAAACGTGTCCTTATCAAGAAAGCATATTATAAAATTAAAGATAAAGACTATGTTGAAGACAAAGAAGTTTGGCAATAATTCCCTCTGCACATGTGGCTTCCCTGGTACCTCATTAACGGCAAGATATGTAACAGTCTATTAACTGCTCCCAAATTACCATGTTTATATTTTTGTTTTATTTACATTCTTCCTTGACATACTTAATCATAATTTTATTTGACATTATAATACCTACTATTTAATTTTCAACTCTTTATTAGTGGCTTCTGTGGACATGTTAATTATTCAGATTTGTTACAGTTGTAATAGCAATCATGTCATTTCGTTTAAAATAGGTTTTTATTTTTTATTAATTTATTTATCTTTTATATAGATTATTTTATATTTTGTGAATGTGAGAACGCTGTAGGCTTAGTGGACTGTAGACTTGTTGACCATCTTCTATTTTGTTAAGTACTTGGTACTTGTTGTAAGACCTACACTGTCCTCGCATACCTAATACCACTGTTTTTCTTTTGTTTTTGAAAATATTGTAAAACCCAATTATTTTTAAAAGAGTAACCGTGGAGTTTCTTGCCGGCTCTTCTCCATAGGAAACTTGGAACCGTGCGTAGCTTCTGACGTTTCATAAGTGCCCATGTAGGTTTATGTGAAATAAAATATTTTGAATTTTGAATTTTTTTGAATTTTTCTCAAACAATACTTTTATTATAGTGCCTAAAAAAATAAAATAAACTAAAATATATGTTTAGAACAGGTGCAAGTACCTAATGATGGTTCGGTATTACAATGTTAGGTAGCGACCCGCCCGATTTAGGTTAATTCAAACCTGTGTTTCAGGCCATCACTTGACATTTCAATTGAAACACAAAATTTTAAGTTAGACTAATATAAAATAATCTATTAACAACTATGAGAAAAAGCATATTGGAACATTAATATCAAACTAAACCTATGTAAATACATATACAAAAGTATGACCTGCAGCTGAACCTGGGACACTTGTGCGGAACACATTTCCGCGAAAGACACTTGCGCGAATCCATTTGCGCGGAAAGACATTTCCGTGAATGGACTTTTGCGCGAAGGGACACTTTTACGCGAAAAGACATTTCCACGACTGGACGAAATGGGGAATAATGAAATTTTGTAATTATTCATCACGGGTCTCGCAAATTTTCGCTGGTACCATCTTGAATTTTGATTTTGACATTATCGTTGTCAGCGCCCTCGAAAACCATGAAAATGAACCCATGACGAAAATTTTGCAAATTTTCAATCTTGAATTTTAATTTTGATCGCATTTTCGTTGTCAGCGCCCTCGGAAACCACGAAGCGACACCCATGACGAAAAATCATCAAATTTTTAGTGGCGCCATATTGAACTTTGATTTTAACCCTAATTTTGTAACCAGCGATTTCAAAAATCATGAAAATGATACCTATGAGTAAAAACAATAAGAAACTAAAAAGAAAAAAAATATTAGCACCGCTGCCCAACCCTTTGAAAGAATACAGGTGTGATGTAATGAAGAAACCTCATTTCCGCAACTTTTTCGCGCAACTGTAATATCTTGTCGTGTTCAAATGTTTTTTCGCGCAAGTGTCTTGCTACCCCTGTAGCTTATTGTTTAATGTAAATAAATCTAAGGTATCTGATTGCCTTCCCAGTAGCCAGTTATAAATATAGTAGGCTTTTATATTGCAGATTGAGTTCAGGTCTCTCTCTTTGTCTTGATATGGTTAGCCCTTGTTAGTCTCATGTCTATTGTAGACCAAGATATTTCACGCAGGTACTAGGTACCTACTAGGCAGCTATTCTCCACCCATTCTCGCTAGAGGACAATCATCCTTTATCAATGTGAAAGTTGTTTGAATGGATTTGGTTGTACTAGATTTGATTCTCCATTTTAGAAGCCACTCAACTATTTTGTCTTTGCTTTTGGAACATTTTTGAAGCTACATCGGGGTTTGTAGTATTACTGGCTAAGCAGGTAGTATCGTCGGCATTATGTAGCTGTAATGACTTCATCAGTAGGTATAGGGTAGGTCAGCAGTGTAAATTGAGTACAATACATTGCCAAGCACTGAGCCTTGAGGTACCGATGCTTCAATGTCGTAGGGTTCAGAGACTTGATCAGCAAATTATACTTGGTATTTTCGTCCGTCTAGGTATGATTTTAACACCATATAAAATGAGGTTGGAAGGCAGGTTTTCAGCTTGTAAAGTGTACGGATATGAAAAATAGACTTACGTGGGAAGTGACTGGACCCCACGCTGGGTCGCGTAGGTACGTCATATGGGATTACTAAAGATATTTTAGATGGCGTACGCATGTCTGGTAAACGGCAACAGTTAGAAGCTCCATCTAAAACAGTTAAAAATACAGGGTATGATTATCATCATTAATGCTAGCCACACACGTAACGATTTGCTTGCGCAAATTTAGACTTGTGCAAGCAAATCGTTAAGTGTGTGGGAACAAATTTGCGCAAATTTCTTTGGAAACACGTCACTTTAGATTTGCGCATGCCTAAATTAGCGCAAGCAAATCGTTACGTGTGTACGTGCTACCATAGAGTTGATTTTTAAATCTACAGATAATTTTTATCTGACGAATAAAATTCCGGTTTAATAGCTTTTGTACTGAAATTATGTCAATGTATATTTATTGTTAATATTGGAACCATTGAAAAATTGGCCCTAATTTTAAGTACTTCATTTTAGTTAGTGGACATTTTATAACGTTGTAATTTTAGTTTTGAAAAGTACTACTGGAAAGATTTGACCCCACGATACACTTTTCTGTAACTACAACGGTTAATATATCTACCCTCACTGCGCCATCTCAAAAACCCACCCTGTATAATCTGTGTATTTATTATAGAATCTATATACTTATTATTTGAACCAACGACACCTCCATTTTATGTCCAGGCAAATCTTTGTCCATTCCAAGGTTGCCTGGAAGAGATCACAGAAAGCGACACGGCCGCCCATTGTATATTTTGTAGTGTTTGATTTATTTTTGTAATGTATTTTTGTGGTGTACAATAAAGTATGTTTAAAAAAATAAATAAGATATTGTTTTAAGAGGGTTTACGTCCTACGGCTTTTCATACAAACTTTCAAGTCCTTTCGAAATGATAGAACCGATTTTAATGAAACTTCATACGCATATGCAGGATACAAAGGTCTAAAAACTTAGTTAAGAACATTTTCGTAAAATTGTGTTACAGCTAAATTAGACCGATTTTTAATTTTCCATAGAAACAGAGATTTCCAGTTATCTGCTTTTAAATAAAACATTTCGAAAATGTTCTTAACTAAGTTTTTAGACCTTTGTATCCTGCATATGCATATGAAGTTTCATTAATTAAAATCGGTTCAGTCATTTCGAAAAATAAGGGCTTGAAAGTTTGTATGAAATGCCGTACGACGTAAACCTTCTTAAATGATATTCAAAGGGTGGTAGTTTATTTCAGCTCACGTGAATTCGCGGGGTTTGCTTTGCATATGACATCTGTATTTTGTAGGCATCTGGTTATCGGGCACATCAAATTTCCATCGCGTCATTTTCGGGAGATATGTCACTATTATATACTTACGTGGGAAGTGACTGGACACCACGTTGTGACTCGTAGGTACGTCGCGCGGCAGATCTGAAGATTCCATAGAAGGTGTACGCATATCCCGTGAACGGCTACAGCTAATAGCTTTATCTGGAACTGTTAAAAGCACAGGTTTTGAATTGCCTCATAGTCAGAAGCCCGAATATTTGACTAACTAGTCTTATAAAAGGGTATCGTATTACCTGAGTAGTAGTAGTAGTAGTAACTGAGTTTTGAAGGTCAGGTAAGTGATCACTCCATGTAAAATACTGGCATTGAACTGCATTCGGTTAGATTGAAAGCTGGCCCCAACATAGTTGGGAAAAGGTTTGACAGAATGATGACATCAGGCCAAAATTACGTCACGTGGTTTTCATTATAAATAAATAAATAAACAAAAATATAGTTGTGTTAAATATTCATCCTTATTTTAGTGAAATTAATAAGTAGTTGGTTTTTTACATTGTACATTGCGCTAAAAAAATCGAAGCAAGATCGATTTCAAAACTATTTTCGTTTTATATTCTAAGTACAATGCTGTAAGTAGATTATAAAATTATGTAACTATTCTTAATTAAAATAAAAAAAAAGTGATAATTTCCGCTCGGAGTCACGACCATTGTGCTTTTTGAATCTGGTTTTTGGATAACCGGCCCAGCACACCCAATTTCCGTTGCGTCATTATCGGCAGATATTATGTCACTTACCTTGCATAAGTGGGAAGTGACTGGACCCCTCGCTCTGACACATAGGTATGTCGCATGACAGATCTGATGATACTGTAGATGGCGTACGCATGTCCGATAAACGGCAAGAGCCGGTTGTTCTACCTAAAACATTTTTGAATTGCAGCATGAACATAACATAAGTTATGAATGTGAACGGCAATTGATTTTTATAAGTAGTTTTAAAGATAAATATAGATAGATAATTAAAAGCGAACCTTCAAACTCGACGGTGCAGTCTCTCTTCAGCCAATAAAGACTATCAGCATTAGCACCTTAACAATATAAGATTGTTATTTCTAAAAACAATATACAAAAATACCAAATTGGGGTTTGATCACAAACTAGGCAAGTCTAGACCACCTGGACTTGGTGGCCCAGACTCAAAATAGACAGTAAGTACCTTAGTAAGTAAGTACCTTAGTTAACACATAAAGCATATTTTATCTAAACTCACCTTTAATATACTTTAAGTCTAGCCACACACGTAACTATTTACTTGCACAAATTGAGCGTGTCGTGTGTTGGTAAAAACTTGCGTAAATTTCATCTAACACACGTAACGATTGTCTTGCGCAAGTAAGTAAATCATTACGTGTGTGGCTCGAATAATGTGGCATGCTATCGAACAAATTTGCGCAAGTAAATCGTAAAGTATGTGGCTAAAATTACAATAAAAAAGGCAAAGGTCCCCACCGATCCCACTTCTTTCTTTATTTTGATTCAAACTCAAAAGGATTATTCCAAAGACTGTTTCTCTGTATATAATGGTGAGACAAGTGCTATAGTAAAATTATGTCAGCTAAATTTGAAAGTTCACAAACTGTACAAAACTGCAACGATACTTTTTGACCTTGAAAATTACTGTTGACATTGTTGTATTCAAGGTTCAAGGACCTTGAATACTTACAACAAGTGCAGAAGTTTGTGGGATCGTAAGTGACTTTTGATATTGAATTTGATTTAAAAGTTGTAGGTACACATTTTCAGCTCTTATATCTGAAGGCCAATTCTCGTACATAAAAAACATTCACATTCAAGTGGCAATCTGTCAAACTTGTCAAAAATAATGGTAAATTAATTGTATTTTTGACAGATTCCGAATGAGATGCGAATGCGAACGTTCTTAAAAATTACGGGAATTTCGCCTCTGGTGTTTTTTTAGAGGCAGAGATCTTGAAATTGTAATAAAACAGTAAAATGTTTTTAATATTCATGAAATTGGCTTTATTTTTCAGATAATTTTATGGCATGATTTCGAACTTGTGGTAATCGCCGTTGATGCGGCCTAATTTACTGAAAGAAGCATTTGACGAACAGCTACGTAATTTCACGAAATCTGGCCACATCGTTAGTGCGATTTGACGCTTTTCCATTATACATATTTTCTGGCGATATTTTTAATATTGATTATTATGATAAGTATTTGATTATAATTAATATTGATATTTGATTAAATAGAGCAGAGTCGCATGTCTGCGCCGATAAAACAATTGAGTACTTGGATGCCAATATTCAATGCATTATTTCCAAAATACAGCATGATTTACTGCGAAGACTATGTGAAATTTTTGACCCACAGATTACGCTATGTATACGCGTCAGCCGCGGCGGCCATGTGCCCGAAATCATATTCAAACATTAATGCCATATTAACCCCATACCAGAAGAAACACTATTACTACCCAGGGGTTTTATGGACCCCAATACATATAAATTCATACTTGTAAAACAGAAAACAATTTAATTACAATTATTATTTATTGTGATAGGCTGGTTATTATACAATACAAAAAAAATATCAATTGGTTTTGTTTACACATTCTTGACACATAGCTTCAGTATGTTCTCCGCAGAGAGGTTTTTGGCACATGCCACAGGTGACCTTGGTTTTTCAGTCCTTAACCTTAAATATCCATAAAGAAAGAAACACCAATGCTTATTATAATACCTACATTAGAATAATAAAATTACTCTTTCAGATATTGTATAAAAAATAAGAACATTCACCAAAATATCGACAAAAATAGCACTACGTTATTCCTACCCTGGGGTCTGACAAACCCAAAAATTGCTATAAATCCGTCTACACTGTATATTCGTTGGTGCTGGATTGTTGATAAGATGACCGCCGACGTAATTAAGGATTAGCCCGAGTGAAGCGATAGTGCGCTTTGTTATTTCAAAAATATCTACAAATATTCAACCTCTGGGGTTTGCTGGACCCCCGGGTAGGGTTTAAGGGTTAATTATCTGTCAAATAACGCCAATTTCAATATTAAAAACATTATTCTGTGTTTTATTTTAATTTAAAGACTCCATCTCTAAAAAAAACACCATTTACATTGCGAATTATTATTTCGGGGCATCGATCAGTTCTTCATTAGTGATCGATGTTTCGGGGCTAAAAATGACTGCACAATTAAAGTCACCCTACTTAATAGATATTGCTATGGGATGCGACTTCATGCGACGTTCTTAAGGATAATGTTAAGCCAGGGTAGTAAACTTAAACGCCTGCTACACGGTCGCCAACCGCGTCCCTGACGGAGGTGACCTTCGTTGGCGACCGGCAGAGCTGTTTCAACGTTTGGTCATAAACCATCATCTACACGGTTGTAAACCACCACGGTCACTTCTGTCGGGACGCCGTTGGCGACCGTGTAGCAGGCGTTTTAGTCAATAAAATATTAGGTACCTTGCATTATACGTGGCATTTTTTGCCTAGATATAATTTTCGCTGCATAACCATCATTGGGGTTGCAGTTCTGAATAATAAAAGGAGCAGAATATTGTTTATAACAACAGTAAGATGGCTTATCTGCAGCTGTGTCACTTCCAACGCCTTGGATCGCCTTTTCTAGCATTTGTGCTCTTTCATTCTGTTGACTGATTTGACAAAATTCATCTTTCGTCATCCCCGTACGTCGGAGAACTTCTAGAGATTCATTTTGGAACATAGTTTCTGTGTCATTAGAAGATGATGATAGTTCTTGCATGTAAAACTTTTTTCCTTTTCCACAAACCTGTTCGTCGTGTTTGGTAAACGAAGGTATTCTCAGCGCCGAATCTTAAATGGTCATTCTATTTTATTGTTATTACTAGGTAGGGAGGTACTGCTACAGTCCGGCCGTCGACAGTTGCGTTCTTGACACCTGTAAGTTTCATACTAACGAATACGTGTTTTGCGAATCTGATCCCTTTTAACTACCTACTAGAAATTGTCCAACAGGTGCCAGGAACCCACCCTCTCGACGGCCGGCCTGTAAGTAAAAATATGCAACTTTAATAGTCTTTTCCAAAAATATCTGATGAAAATGTAAACGAATGGATCTGAAAACGTACCTACCCGTGGACGCCAATTTGTAGTGCCACTTTCAAATTTGTAGTGCCACATTCAAATTTGTAGTGCCACTTTCAAATTTGTAGTGTCACTTTCTAATTTGTAGTGCCACTTTCAAATTAAATTCTTTGATTTTAATTTTCAATCATCTTAATAGTAGATTGTTTCCCAAGGAAACAAACAACTATTTTTTAGGCAAGAGTGTTTCTTTGAATTCAGAGCGGAGCGAAGGATTCTAGAGTAGAATCCCTATCGTATTAAGGGATTCTAACGTAGAATCCTGAGCGCAGCAAGGGATTCAAAGTACGTCACTCGAGCTTAAAATAGTGTTGCTCCCGAGGTGGACACTCTACTTTTTGTGATAAAAAGTAGAGTTTATGAGAAAAGAAACGTGCGGTCCGACCCTCGTCAAAATTTTTGCAGCCGCCATCTTGGATTTACATTTTGCCCTCACTATCGATTTTAGCAACATCGAAAACTATATGATAACGATACCTATGTTGAAAAATTTTAAAATATCCGCAGCCGCCATCTTAGATTTTCATTTTAACCAAATTCACACTTTCTCTCTCTTGCCAGCCTGTTACTTGTTCATTCAATGTTCGTGATTGATTTCTTTGGTGATTGGAACTTTTACTAACAATATCCACATTCCAAAATCAAATCACTTTTAGACCCTAGTTATGAAGGATAAACTAGCTTTTTCATTTGACAATTATTGAGGTTACTTTACGCGTGTATACAAACTCAATTTCCGTCGATGTTTTTTAGGGTTCCGTACCCGTAGGGTGACAAACGGAACCCTATTCATAAGCCTCCGCTGTCCGTCTGTCTGTCAGCGAGCTCTATCTCATGAACCGTAATAAGTAGGCAGTTGAAAATTTCACAGATTGAGCATTTCTACTGCCGCAAGAGCAACAAATAATAATATTAAAAATTAAAGGGGGGTCGCCATACAATAAAATTAAATTTTGAAAAAAAAATTATCTGACTCTGGCATGTGGGGTATCATTTTCTAGAACTCATCGAGTAGAGAATAAATATAATTTTTATTTGTTTTTATCTTCAAAAATGATGAATTAGGAAGCCGTAGAAGTTGTCTGTTTTAGACCATTTTTGTACGAGCTCTATCTCAACAACTAAACAAATTAGGAATTTGAAACTTGTGTGTATCATGTAACATATACTGTTTATAATCAACAAATACTAAAAACGCCGATTCACAACGTATTTTATATAATATGGGCGATTTTCTGCAACTTAAAGTAATAATTTTGTATTTCATGCTAATATTATGCGATATAAATTCCACAGATAACTATTTAATAGTCGAAGTAATGACATGGAATTAGTAAGTACCTACTATCATGGCAGCATATACTATTTCGATCATTTAAATTTCGATCATCCAAAAAGGTCTACAAAATAAACTTTCTTCACAAGATTTTAAAACCGGCCAGTATTTTTTGAGTTTAAGAACTTTATCGACTTTTTTCAAAGTATCCCTAGACGGTGTTGATATGTGTGTACCTCATGTTAAAACTACACTCCAATAGACAATATATTCAGTAACATTGAAATGAATGCTGGCACATACAGTGTACTATTCAGTTACCGTTACCGTTGTGGATACAATTTCATATTGAGAAAAATTATTGGTGTAAAAATATTCGGTCAGGGCGGCCAATCTCAACGGAGACTGGCCTTCGGCGCGGGAGATATTATAGTGCACAAGTGTGTGCGCAGACACGAGTGCACTCTGTCTTCCCTCACTCTCATAGTCCGATGGGATGTGTAAAAATAATAAGTAAGAAATAATAGATTTCTGTATGACTATCAAAAATAACGTAAATAAATACCTGTATTGACCCGTGCGTTTGCACTGGCGAAACATCACGACAAAACATGTTGAAATCTCTAGTTCCTGTCAAACATTGTATGAAAAATTGACAGAAAATAGAGATTCCAACATGTTTTGTTGTGAATGTTTCGCCAGTGCAAACGCACAGTTATAATTAAAATTTGGCGTACTACTTACATTCTATTTTGTACAATATAGTCTGATGTAGCAGGAGAAATCCTTTTATTTATAAGTAACTAGCTTTACCCGGCCTGGCTTCGCACGGTTAGCACTAAGTACTTATCTACGGCGCATCTGCCTTTCCTAATTACCTATTTCTACCTAATTACTTAACCTACCTACCTACCCTACCCTTCTTACCAGGGTAGGTAGGTACCTAACCTACCCTACCTAACCTACATATCTACCTGCTTACATACCTATTTATACCTACTAATACTATGTTAGTAGCAAATAAATAACTTTGACTTTAGTTAATGCATGTTACTGGATAAAGTTAACTTAATATTTTTCTCTTAAAATAAATGAAATATCTATATTTTAACACAACAACATTTTTTCATTAAAATTAGACAATTTCTTTACAAATCTTTGTTTTTTTATAGCGCCTCTGTTGTTACCTTTACGAAAGTACCTATTACAAAAATTCATAGTGTTAAATCTTGTACCTACGACATGGTATGGAACCCTTCGTGTGCGAGTCCGACTCGCACTTGACAGATTTTATTTAAATTTAGTATTGTTATTTCTGATAATTGTTTGCAAAAGTTGGCACTTTTTAAACAAGCATGGAAAACAAACTCATATCATCGCGACACGATATCTAAAGTCGTGGATCATGATTTTAGGAAATGCGTCCTCTTCCGTCGGTGTTCGGTTTTCTGTTTTCCCATTGAAAAGTCATTCACTCGACCTTCATTCTTAATTCTTTACTAACTCCTGCTCAAGAAAACAATAATAAATAAACTTGGTACGTAAACTGGTACTATTCCGTACCCGACCGCAGACGGCAACTGCAGGCGACGACGTGTCGCCGCGATACGACTAGTTTCTATGAGATACCTTCCAGGCTTCCGTAGCTAGCGACACGTTGGCAGCTACGAGCGAGCGACAGGCGACGCGAAGCCCGACCGCAGACCAGGAAGGCAATTCTCGCGCATCTTACATTCGTTATTGTCGCTCGATTCGTACTTTTCTCTCGTAAAAATCATGTTTTCACTTGTACAGCTATTCTCGCCATATCGATTCGAGCATTAATTTGTCGCAGGAAAACCACGCAAAATGCATTAGTTTACATGCGCCTTGCAAAGAGTGGTTGGTACCAGTCGAAACGTTCAAGACGTCATTTCGAATGGCGTACCAACGTCAAACAGTTGTTGTGTCATTCATGATTAGTCAATATGGAAGAAAAAGTTTTTTACGAAATGTGATAAGAGTTCATAAACATCTTAGGGTCAGTGGATAGTATTTTGAACTCCGTTTTAGTTGTTATTTCATCAATTTATCAATGAAAACTTTGTCGAGAATTTTGAAGCTGTTTGTGCATACTCTTATCAAACGTTTACTTTTTAAAGCTGAGAACACAGCGCGCATCAAATTATTCATGAACCTGTATACCTAATGAGAGTGTGTATGTGAACTACTCACTTTGATCGTCTTGACCGGTATCATTCAGTATGATACCAGTTTCCGTCGAATCTATACTAGATATGGAATTAACACAGTTGAAGGAGCCCTGTTCCTCGTCATCATCAGACATTGGTACTACTATGAATATAGCGGAGGCGTCCAAGAATCGTTTTTTGGACATAATTTTGTCCATTATCTTCGACATATCGAGTGTACTTGACAATTGGTTGCAGGGTACAATGGGTTCTTTAGTTTCAGAGTTCAGTATTGTCCTCATGTTGTTATTTCCAAAGTTAAGTTTTGTTTGAGACATTCTCAAGATAGTATATTCGCGGTGTGGGATTGCTCCTCTAATATTTATAGATATCTTGCGTTCTGGAATAGTTGCGGGATGGTCGATCAAATCATCACTGTCGGTAAAAAAAACATAGGTATTCATATTTTAGCGAAATGCAAAGAAGTTTAGTAGGTACTTATCTCAGATCATAAAACGAACATCACTATGAAATTCGTGTATAAAACTAAAAAAATCGCGTTCTAGTAAGAAGTTACATAGGGCTCTTCTCGCATTGCATAGGATTTCCGTACAATGCGAGGTCAGCTTATACTGGAAAGTGTATAGCTTGATGTTTAGCACGGCTACTAGAACGCGATTTTTTTAGTTTTACACATTTCGCCAGTGTAATTATTTTATTGCTAGGCTTTTAGGCATGGGACTTTAACATAACTGACGATATGTGAAAGTACTATAGGTGCACTTCTGCCTAACCGTTCGGGTAATACAAGCGTGATATATTGGTTTTAGTACCATCTAAGTACTTAATTTTGATCAGAGAAAAACATCGACTTAAAAAGAAATATGAGTAAAACAAAAGTCAATGGCCAAAAATATCATGTAAATTCGCTACTTCCCTGCTCCAACCTACATTTTTTCGAAGAGCTGTTTTGTACACGGTAGTACGGGGTACAAATTACAACATTTCGTAAACTCGAACGTAAAAATACTCGCGTTTCGCAACTTATTTTTCTAGCCTATTATATCTGTCTAGTTTTCTTACATAATTATTTTAACTTACAGCATCAAAGTGCTAGTTACCTTGTTGATGGTTCGTTTAGTGAGCCAATACTCATAGGGTCATCAGTAGACTGGTAACCCGAGTACCGCGTGGATGTGATGCTGCTCTCCATACTTGACATCAAACTGACTATGTCCATGCTCTTGCTTGTGCTTGAGCTGCGTAATGAAATCTCACTTTTTATTACGAGAATTGAATCAAGACTGCTTGTAGCAGATTTCGTTTTTGAGTTGAGACCTTTGTAATTATCATTTAACGATTTATGGCGCCTTAAACTTTCCACAGTCCTGTCAGATTTACTTATTCTGCCTTCATAGGGTGGTGTACTACTCTGCATGTAGATATTCTCGCTTTCAGTGCTATTTGGTCTCGTACTAGAGCTTTCAATAGAACTAGAGCTGTTAAGACAGCAATTCAATCTATCAGAACAAGGATCAGACTCAAATCTTGAAATTGTATATTTTGTATATAATGAGTCTTTAAGACCTTTATGGTCGGTATGAGTATTGCCGTTATCCGATTTTGATAAAAACTCTCTTGTAAATGATGGTGTTCCAACAGCACTCCCAACTGTGACTTTAATACCCTCGCTGTCAATGAACGCCCCGCCCTTAACACCTGGGATACATTCATCAGGACAATCACAAAAGGATGATATATCTGGAGATGTCACTCTGATTTTTACGTAACTGTGTTTAAATCTGATTTTCTTTTTGTCACAACCGCAGCCACGTTCGCATGTTGTTGTTTTGAGAACATCTTCATACTCAGTTGCTATTCCTGCTTCTTTTCCAGCTGCAAGTCTCTCTGCCGCTGACACCCCGACTGACATTCCTTTACGATCTGCTATTATTTTGGCTATAAGAGATTTCTCCGACGGCGTCCGTCCTTTTGGTAATGGAATACCCATATCATGTAGTCCAATTAATATCTTTTTCTTCTCTGCAGGTGTCTTGCCTTCTAATGGTTGTAGCAAGCCAGCTTTAGCTGCTTGTTCATGTTTATCCCTAATTGATTTAGTTTTAGGTTCCAAAGGTAGACCAAGGTCAGCGCGAACTTTATCAATAAGTTTGCTTTCTGATGGAGATTGACCTTCAGGGAGAGGTAGACCTCGAATAGCTAGTGCCTTCAGAATTTTTTCTTTTTGTTCTGGTGTTTTGCCTTTGAGTGGCGTTAGTAATCCTTCCGCTTTTGCTCTACGCATTTGCTCTGAAGGTGCCAGGAACGGTGGAGCCACCCTTGAAGGATGACGACTACTTGCGGCTATCTTGGCAACAAGCGATTTCTCCGATGGCGTTCGTCCCGCAGGTAATGGGATACCCATATCATGTAGACCTTTTAATACCTTTTCCTTTTCTGCAGGTGTCTTGCCTTCCAATGGCTGTAGCAAGCCAGCTTTAGCTGCCTGTTCATGTTTATCTCTATCTGATTTACTTTTAGGTTCAATAGGTAGACCAAGGTCGGCGCGAACCTTGTCAATAAGTTTTTTTTCTGATGGAGATTGACCTTCAGGCAGAGGTAAACCTGCCACACCTAGTGCCTTTAGTATTGTTTCTTTTTGTTCTGGTGTTTTACCTTTGAGTGGCGTAAGTAATCCTTCCGCTTTCGCTTTACGCATTTTCTCCGAAAGCACCATGGGCACTGAAGCTACCTTTGAAGGATGACGACTACCTGCCGCTATCTTGGCTATTAGAGATTTCTCCGATGGCGTCCGTCCCACAGGTAATGGGATACCCATATTATGTTGACCTCGTAGTAACTTTTCCTTCTGTGCTGGTGTTTTGCCTTCTAATGGAAATAGTAAGCCAGCTAAAGCAGCTTGTTCATGTTTATCTCTAATAGCTTTATTTTTAGGCTCAATAGGAAGACCAAGGTCGGCACGCACCTTGTTAATAAGTTTTTTTTCTGATGGTGATTGACCTTCCGGGAGGGATATACCTCGTTTTGCTAGGGCCCTTAGAATTTTTTCTCTTTGTTCTGGTGTTTTGTTTTTGAGCGTAGTTAGTAATCCTTCAGCTTTTGCTCTACGCATTCGTTCAGTAGGTGCCAGGATCGCTGAAACAGCGCGAGATGAAGCCTTGACTTTAGCTATAAGAGCTTTCTCTGATGGCGTCCGTCCTTCAGGTAATGGAATTCCCAAATCGTGTAGACCTTTCAAAGTCTTTTCCTTCTCAGCAGGTGTCTTGCCTTCCAATGGCTGAAGTAAGCCAGCTTTTGCTGCTTGTTCATGTTTGTCTCTTATAGATTTAGTTTTAGGTTCCGTAGGTAGACCAAGGTCGGCCCGAACCTTGTCAACAAGTTTTTTTTCTGAAGGAGATTGACCTTCAGGGAGAGGTAGACCTCGGTTAGCTAGTGCCTTCAGAATTTTTTCTTTTTGTTCTGGTGTTTTGCCTTTGAGTGGCGTTAGTAATCCTTCCGCTTTTGCTCTACGCATTTGCTCCGAAGGTGCCAGGAACGGTGGAGCCACCCTTGAAGGATGACGACTACTTGCGGCTATCTTGGCAACAAGCGATTTCTCCGATGGCGTTCGTCCCGCAGGTAATGGGATACCCATATCATGTAGACCTTTTAATACCTTTTCCTTTTCTGCAGGTGTCTTGCCTTCCAATGGCTGTAGTAAGCCAGCTTTAGCTGCCTGTTCATGTTTATCTCTATCTGATTTACTTTTAGGTTCAATAGGTAGACCAAGGTCGGCGCGAACCTTGTCAATAAGTTTTTTTTCAGATGGAGATTGACCTTCAGGCAGAGGTAAACCTGTCACACCTAGTGCCTTTAGTATTTTTTCTTTTTGTTCTGGTGTTTTGCCTTTGAGTGGCGTAAGTAATCCTTTCGCTTTCGCTTTACGAATTTTCTCTGAAAGTGCCATGGGCGCTGAAGCGACTTTAGAAGGATGACGACTACCTGCCGCTATCTTGGCTATTAGAGATTTCTCCGATGGCGTCCGTCCCATAGGTAATGGGATACCCATATTGTGTTGACCTCGTAGTAACTTTTCCTTCTGAGCAGGTGTTTTGCCTTCCAATGGAAAAAGTAAGCCAACTAAAGCTGCTTTTTCATGTTTATCTCTAATAGCTTTAGTTTTAGGTTCAATAGGTACACCAAGGTCTGTGCGAACCTTTTCAATAACTTGTTTTTCGGATGGTGATTGACCTTCCGGGAGGGGTATACCTCGTTTTGCTAGGCCCCTAAGAATTTTTTCTCTTTGTTCTGGTGTTTTGTCTTTAAGCGTAGTTAGTAATCCTTCAGCTTTTGCTCTACGCATTCGTTCAGTAGGTGCCAGGATCGCTGAAACAGCGCGAGATGAAGCCTTGACTTTAGCTATAAGAGCTTTCTCTGATGGCGTCCGTCCTTCAGGTAAAGCAATTCCCAAATCATGTAGACCTTTCAAAGTTTTTTCCTTCTCTGCAGGTGTCTTGCCTTCCAACGGCTGTAGCAAGCCAGTTTGAGCTGCTTGTTCGTGTTTGTCTCGCATAGATTTAGTTTTGGGTTCCTTAGGAAGACCAAGGTCGGCGCGAACCTTGTCAATAAGTTTTTTTTCGGATGGTGATTGACCTTCAGGGAGAGGTAAACCTTTCATAGCCAGTGCCTTCAGAATTTTTTCTCTTTCTTCTGGAGTTTTGCCTTTGAGTGGCGTAAGTAATCCTTCCGCTTTCGCTCTACGCATTTGCTCCGAAGGCGCCAGGAACGCTGCAGGCACCTTTGATGGATGACGACTGCCTGCCGCTATCTTGGCTATAAGTAATTTCTCCGATGGTGTCCGTCCTACAGGTAATGGGATACCCATATTATGTTGGCCCCGTAATAGCTTTTCCTTCTGCGTAGGTGTCTTGCCTTCCAATGGCTGAAGTAAGCCAGCTAGAGCAGCTTGTTCATGTTTATCTCTAGTAGATTTATTCTTAGGCTCAATAGGAAGACCAAGATCGGCGCGAACCTTGTTTATAAGTTTTTTTTCTGAAGGTGTTTGACCTTCAGGGAGGGGTATGCCTCGGTTTGCTAGGGCCTTAAGAATTTTCTCTCTTTGGTCTGGTGTTTTGTCTTTGAGCGTAGTTAGTAATCCTTCAGCTTTTGCTCTACGCATTTGTTCAGAAGGTGACAGGATCGCTGAAACGGCACGGGATAAAGCCTTGACCTTAGCTATAAGAGCTTTCTCTGATGGCGTTCGACCTTCAGGTAATGGAATTCCCATATCATGTAGACCTTTCAAAGTCTTTTCCTTCTCAGCAGGTGTCTTGCCTTCCAACGGCTGTAGCAAGCCAGCTTTAGCTGCTTGTTCATGTTTGTCTCGCATAGATTTAGTTTTGGGTTCCTTAGGAAGACCAAGGTCGGTGCGAACCTTGTCAATAAGTTTTTTTTCGGATGGGGATTCACCTTCAGGGAGAGGTAAACCTTTCATAGCTAGTGCCTTCAGAATCTTTTGTTTTTTTTCTGGTGATTTCCCTTTGAGGGGTGTTAGTAATCCTTCCGCTTTCGCTCTACGCATTTGCTCCGAAGGCGTTACGACCGCTAAAGCCAATTTTGAAGGATGACGACTGCTTGCTGCTATTTTGTCTATAAGAGCTTTCTCTGATGGCGTTCGACCTTCAGGTAATGGAATTCCCAAATCATGTAGACCTTTCAAAGTCTTTTCCTTCTCAGCAGGTGTCTTGCCTTCCAACGGCTGTAGCAAGCCAGCTTTAGCGGCTTGCTCATGTTTGTCTCGAATAGATTTGGTTTTGGGTTCCTTAGGAAGACCAAGGTCGGTGCGAACCTTATCAATAAGTTTTTTTTCGGATGGGGATTCACCTTCAGGGAGAGGTAAACCTTTCATAGCTAGTGCTTTCAGAATCTTTTGTTTTTTTTCTGGTGATTTCCCTTTGAGGGGTGTTAGTAATCCTTCAGCTTTTGCTCTACGCATTTGCTCCGAAGGCGTTACGACCGCTAAAGCCAACTTTGAAGGATGACGACTGCTCGCTGCTATTTTGTCTATAAGAGATTTTTCCGACGGAGTCCGTCCTTTTGGTAATGGAATCCCCATATCATGTAGTCCTTTTAATATCTTTTCCTTCTCGGCAGGTGTTTTGCCTTCCAATGGCTGTAGTAAGCCAGCATTAGCTGCTTCCGCATGTTTATCTCTCATTGCTTTAGTTTTAGGTTCGATGGGTAGACCAAGGTCGGCGCGAACTTTGTCAATAAGTTTTTTTTCTGAAGGTGATTGACCTTCAGGGAGAGGTAAACCTGCCACAGCCAGACCCTTTAGAATTTTTTCTCGTTGTTTTGGTGTTTTGTCTTTGAGCGTAGTTAGTAATCCTTCCGCTTTCGCTCTACGGATTTTCTCCGAAGGTGCCACGACCGCTAAAGCCGTCTTTGAAGGATGACGACTAGTTGCCGCTATTTTAGCTATTAGAGCTTTCTCTGATGGCGTTCGACCTTCAGGTAATGGAATTCCCATATCATGTAGACCTTTCAAAGTCTTTTCCTTCTCAGCAGGTGTCTTGCCTTCCAACGGCTGTAGCAAGCCAGCTTTAGCGGCTTGCTCATGTTTGTCTCGAATAGATTTGGTTTTGGGTTCCATAGGAAGACCAAGGTCGGTGCGAACCTTGTCAATAAGTTTTTTTTCGGATGGGGATTCACCTTCAGGGAGAGGTAAACCTTTCATAGCTAGTGCCTTCAGAATCTTTTGTTTTTTTTCTGGTGATTTCCCTTTGAGGGGCGTTAGTAATCCTTCCGCTTTTGCTCTACGCATTTGCTCCGAAGGCGTTACGACTGCTAAAGCCAACTTTGAAGGATGACGACTGCTCGCTGCTATTTTGTCTATAAGAGATTTTTCTGACGGCGTCCGGCCTTTCGGTAATGGAATCCCCATATCATGTAGTCCTTTTAATATCTTTTCCTTCTCGGCAGGTGTTTTGCCTTCCAATGGCTGTAGTAAGCCAGCATTAGCTGCTTCCGCATGTTTATCTCTCATTGCTTTAGTTTTAGGTTCGATGGGCAGACCAAGGTCGTCGCGAACCTTGTCAATAAGTTTTTTTTCTGAAGGTGATTGTCCTTCAGGGAGAGGTAAACCTGTTGCAGCCAGTCCCTTTAGAATTTTTTCTCTTTGTTTTGGTGTTTTGTCTTTGAGCGTAGTTAGTAATCCTTCCGCTTTCGCTCTACGGATTTTCTCCGAAGGTGCCACGACCGCTAAAGCCGTCTTTGAAGGATGACGACTAGTTGCCGCTATTTTAGCTATAAGAGCTTTCTCTGATGGCGTTCGACCTTCAGGTAATGGAATTCCCATATCATGTAGACCTTTCAAAGTCTTTTCCTTCTCAGCAGGTGTCTTGCCTTCTAACGGCTGTAGCAAGCCAGCTTTAGCGGCTTGTTCATGTTTGTCTCGAATAGATTTAGTTTTGGGTTCCTTAGGAAGACCAAGGTCGGTGCGAACCTTGTCAATAAGTTTTTTTTCGGATGGGGATTCACCTTCAGGGAGAGGTAAACCTTTCATAGCTAGTGCCTTCAGAATCTTTTGTTTTTTTTCTGGTGATTTCCCTTTGAGGGGCGTTAGTAATCCTTCCGCTTTTGCTCTACGCATTTGCTCCGAAGGCGTTACGACTGCTAAAGCCAACTTTGAAGGATGACGACTGCTCGCTGCTATTTTGTCTATAAGAGATTTTTCCGACGGAGTCCGTCCTTTCGGTAATGGAATCCCCATATCATGTAGTCCTTTTAATATCTTTTCCTTCTCGGCAGGTGTTTTGCCTTCCAATGGCTGTAGTAAGCCAGCATTAGCTGCTTCCGCATGTTTATCTCTCATAGCTTTAGTTTTAGGTTCGATGGGTAGACCAAGGTCGTCGCGAACCTTGTCAATAAGTTTTTTTTCTGAAGGTGATTGTCCTTCAGGGAGAGGTAAACCTGTCGCAGCCAGCCCCTTTAGAATTTTTTCTCTTTGTTTTGGTGTTTTGTCTTTGAGCGTAGTTAGTAATCCTTCCGCTTTCGCTCTACGGATTTTCTCTGAAGGCGCCAGGGTCGGTGTTTCGCTCATTATTTTGGCTATTAGAGCCTTTTCTGATGGCGTACGTCCTATAGGTAATGGAATACCCATATTATGTAGATCTTGTAATATCTTTTCCTTCTTTGTAGGTGTTTTGCCTTCCAATGGCAATAGTTTGCCATCTTGAGCTGCTTTTTCATGTTTATCTCTAATAGCTTTAGTTTTTGGTTCAACTGGTACACCAAGATCAGTGCGAACTTTATTAATTAGTTTTTTTTCGGATGGTGATTGCCCTTCAGGGAGAGGTAAACCTTTCATAGCTAGTGCCTTCAGAATCTTTTCTCTTTTTTCTGGTGATTTGCCTTTGAGGGGCGTTAGTAATCCTTCCGCTTTTGCTCTACGCATTTGTTCCGAAGGCGCCAGAAACGCTGAAGGCACCTTTGATGGATGACGACTGCCTGCTGCTATCTTGGCTATAAGTGATTTCTCCGATGGCGTCCGTCCTACAGGTAATGGGATACCCATATTATGTTGGCCGCGTAATAGCTTTTCCTTCTGCGTAGGTGTCTTGCCTTCCAATGGCTGAAGTAAGCCAGCTAGAGCAGCTTGTTCATGTTTATCTCTAATAGATTTATTTTTAGGCTCAATAGGAAGACCAAGATCGGCGCGAACCTTGTTTATAAGTTTTTTTTCTGAAGGTGTTTGACCTTCAGGGAGGGGTATTCCTCGGTTTGCTAGGGCCCTAAGAATTTTCTCTTTTTGGTCTGGTGTTTTGTCTTTGAGCGTAGTTAGTAATCCTTCAGCTTTTGCTCTACGCATTTGTTCAGAAGGTGACAGGATCGCTGAAACGGCACGGGATAAAACCTTGACCTTAGCTATAAGAGCTTTCTCTGATGGCGTCCGTCCTTCAGGTAATGGAATTCCCAAATCATGTAGACCTTTCAAAGTCTTTTCCTTCTCTGCAGGTGTCTTTCCTTCCAACGGATGTAGCAAGCCAGCTTTAGCTGCTTGTTCATGTTTGTCTCGCATAGATTTAGTTTTGGGTTCCTTAGGAAGACCAAGGTCGGCGCGAACCTTGTCAATAAGTTTTTTTTCGGATGGTGATTGACCTTCGGGGAGAGGTAAACCTTTCATAGCCAGTCCCTTAAGAATTTTTTCTCTTTGTTTTGGTGTTTTGTCTTTGAGCGTAGTTAGTAATCCTTCCGCTTTCGCTCTTCGGATTTTCTCTGAATGCGCTAGGGTCATTGTTTCACCCATTATTTTGGCTATTAGAGCCTTCTCAGATGGCGTTCGTCCTTTAGGTAATGGAATACCCATATTATGTAGATCTTGTAATATCTTTTCTTTTTCTGCAGCTGTTTTGCCTTCCAATGGCAATAGTTTGCCATCCTGAGCTGCTTTCTCCTGTTTATCTCTAATAGCTTTAGTTTTTGGTTCAACTGGTACACCAAGATCAGTGCGAACCTTATTAATTAGTTTTTTTTCTGATGCCGTTTTTCCTTCAGGGAGTGGCAAGCCTTTCATAGCTTGTTCTCTTAGTTGTTTTTCTTGTTCTGATAAGCTAGCTAAAGATTTTTTTTTCGCACTAAGCATCTTTTCTTCTCGTGTTAAATGACCACAAAGTATACAATCACAATTTTCGCAATTTTTCTTTTTATAACAGTCGTACAAGCTCTTCATTATTTCGAACATAGCATCAGAGTTACAAGAGCAGCAACAATTGTCCTCTGCAGTGCCACCTGGCAGTTGGCACCTGTAGATTTTAAATTTTGTCTGTCTGGGATAGTTAAATGGATTTAAACATTCGTCAAATCGATGTTCAGAAACTACATTGACAATAAAATTTGATTGAAAAGGTCTTTGTTTGTTTTTTGTTGTATCCTTTCCATGGCCGCTTCTGTTTCTTAGTGGGACTAGTCTTGTATATCTGTTTAGTTCAGGCATGCTCGAGGGTTTGGCGATCGAACTTTGTTTCTGGAACTTGCTGAATCTTGATAAACGAGAAGTGATTCTAGGTTGGTGAGCCTGTATGAATATATTGTGCTTTTTACGGTTTTTCAATCTTTTCTTATTAACAATTATTATGCTCACATTTTCGATGTCATGATTGGGGCGGTTTTCGTGATTAAAATGAGAAAGTTCATTTTGTGAACACATAAATGAAGTGATGTTGTCCAAATCTCTCATATTGCTTTGTTTTTCTTTTCGAATTTCGTCCGTGACAAAGGATTTTAAGGATTTAACAAAAATAGTAACTTGTACTTAATTCTTTTACTTCAGTATGCCACCATCATTTTACGTCACTCATGCTATGGCATTTTATTTAAGAAGCGTTCCTCGGGTTATCATTACTATTATGTGCACAAATGTTGGATCGTAGTATCTTGGATGAAGTTACACTTATATTTGGGCTGAAAAAAAACACAAAAAATTTACTTCTCAGTAATTTCATAAATGTCTATCACATTATTTTATGAAATTACTGAGTTAGTATTTTGCCTCAGCTTCGTACGGGTGAAAATTTGAATAAAATACTTTTTCACTCCTCTTGCTCAAAAAATCCGTCATTGTAGCGTACCAGAGCGCGGATAAAATAGCATAAATTATCATCCTCTAGAGGAAAAAGTTTTTTTTTTTTTTTCTGTTGCCAACGAGCCTACAAAAACCAAGAAGTCTTTGTTCATATGTAAAATAATCATGAATAAGGACTCGACTTATTACTGTACTTGTAACAAAAAAAAAGAACATTTTATTTTTGAAAATGGAACTAAAAGCGGCATTGCGGATGGAACTAAGAGCGGCGGCCGGTAGAATAAAAAAAAAAGGCATTTGCGTAAAATATTTCAAATTTTTCTCTAATTAAGTATTATAAATTGCATTGGTGACCGTAATAATATAATTTATAACAGTGAAAATGTCATCATCTAGTGAGAATGGAGACCCTAATTTGCAGATGGAAGAGAAAGAAAACGAAATAATTTTTAATAAATAATATAATTATATTTATTATTTTATTTTCTCGCAATCGTAGTGAAAAGTAGAGTGTAACACACGGCGCTAAAAACCCATATAACTCGGTTTCTATTTATACCTCTAAACTAAACTACCTCGTTACAATGGGTCATTTTAGCTCCTTGTGTAACAATTTACTTTTTCATCACACCTATTCGAAAAACGACAATTGCCTATAAAGGATAGCGGGAGCCAAATTCAATTTTGCTGCCATAGGAGTTTGAGCTTTCTCTCTTCTGATTGGTCCGCTCTGTGCTTCTGATAGATTTGCGTAGTTAGGTTAGGCTAGTGTTGCCACACCTTGGGAGAAAAACTCCTCCATATTAATGGATCCGTCAGGGGAGATTCCCAGCAACAAAGAGCCGTCAAAAAAACACTTGACGCAGCAAGTGTTCCATATCGGTCTCTTCACCACCAAATCGCGCTCATAAAGTCTTACCCATACACTTACGCAAAGTACTGCCAATATAGACCTTACGGATGAAACCAGCTCAAAACCAGAAGAAACTCTTTGCGAGTTTTTATTATTTGAGAAAAGTTTTAGAAATTAGATAATGATGATGATGATGACGATGGTGATGGCGATGACAATGACGATGATAATAAAGATTGCGATGACGATGACGATGGAGATGACGGTGTCGATTGCGATGGCGATAGCGATGACGATAATGATGAACTTTGTTGACATCCGTTGGCCATTGTGTTGGTTCTCCTGTTGATATGATATTCTGTGTCTCAGACATTGTGTGTCAGATGTGTCTGGAGGGCTTGATATAGTTGACGTCCTTTTGTTGTAATCCCCAACGGGATGTATCGGGATCCCCAGTGTGTATGTTTGGCGTTATATTCGCCACCAGCTAAGAATCTATGACCCATGTATTGAAGTATTTTAGGTAGTCTTCAGTTTTAAAATTGTGTTTGGGTGGGCTATAAACAGCTGATATCTACTAGTGGTCCTTTTCAGTCTTCAATAGTAACGCCAGTTGCCTGTATTTCTGTTTGATTTTATAAGAATTGCAGATTCACCATGTGCTTTGCCATCTGGATGCATTATGTGTTATTCGATCGAATTTTGGGTTATTGTCGTCATAATGAAAATTCATATTTTCGTCATAATCGTCATAATTTTCGTCATAATTGTCGTCATAATAAAGTTGATAAGAAGATGGGGGTCATCGTTGTCAAAAGTCAAAAAGTCATAAGTCATGTCATTTGCTGCATCAATTTATTGTTTTAGCATATTTAGCATGAGTTCTGTTTTGCTTGTAATTTCAAGGGCGGGCGGGGTGGAGTTGTTGATTGTGGTTGTTCGTTTCTGTTTATTTGAGCTGCTTGGTTATACGTTTGACTTAAAGGAGCTTCGTTTGGTGGTTCATTTTGACGTGGTACAAGTTTGGGTGCTTTAGCATCTGATAGCATCTTTGTTTTAATGGTCAGGTATATAACTTTCTGAAGCTCTTGGTAAACAGCACAACATTTGTAGTTACCGGGATGATTTCCTTCGCACAATACACATTTGACATTGTCGGATCTTCCTTTTCTTTCACAGCTAATTGAAGAATGGTCTCTGGCACATTTAATGCATTTGGGTTTCCGGCAACAGTATCTACTTTTAGTCTGCCCATACTGTTGGCAATTAGCACATTGTGGAATCTCACGTTTTGGTCGCGGAGGTTCGAAGGTACAACGGGAACGCAGCAGACTTACAACTTCATAAATCAATTTATTATTACTCTTAGGTTTTAGTTCCACAATAAAAATTATAAAAGTTTTTTGTGAGTCTCTGCTTAATATTCCAGATATTTACTACTGTGTGGCCAAGACTAAGAAGCTCATTTGAAATATCATTTGTGTCTGTAGATGAGTGAATATTTTTAATATGATTTGAAACTCCTGTCTGCTTTGTATGTGTAGAGCTCCGTTTGTCTAATCTCCAGTTGTTTAACGATTTCTGAATATGTTTCAGGAGACTTTGGTTGAATCTTAACCTGTTCATCTCGAAGAACTTTTATTTCATAGCTACCATTGGCATATTCATCAAGCAGTTTAATAAGAGGTTGTATTTTGCTGACTTTCACAACGTAAATTGTTGGGGGCTTAGTTATTTCTTGTGGCTGGGTATTTGAAGTAAAGACATCGTTTTCGAGATTGGCAAAGCTATTTGACGTCTCAATTGGTGTGCTTCAGTTTAGTTTGAATTTAATTTTTGTGAAACTCTGGACTTTCCCTTTGTCTCGTTTTATAATATGAGACTTCTTTAAAACCACCTTTAGTTTCTTCTGGTTTTGAGCTGGTTTCATCTGTAAGGTCTATAGTGGCAGTACTTTGCGTAGGTGTATTGGTAAGACTTTGTGAGCGTGGTTTGGTGGTGAAGAGACCGATATGGAACACTTGGTGCGTCAAGTATTTTTTGACGACTCTTAGTTGTAGGAAATCTCTGGCGGATCCATTAATATGGAGGAGTTTTTCTCCCAAGGCGTGGCAACACTAGCCCGTGACAGACTGACAACAGCTGTCATTTTGCAATGACAGAAACGGATAATTGAGGTTGATTATTTTGGAAATGTATAGAGTGCAGCTAGCGGCACTTTATCCCGGTCGGATAAAATGCCGTCATTTGCGGCATAATAGTGGCACTGCTTCGGCCCGGCTAAAGTACCTAAGCACAATTACATTGTCACTAGAGTAAACTGTGCCGAGATTTCTCGCGGCAGCGGAGTGTATATCTAACTACAATTCCAATTTCAACTATTAACTATTATTAGTGTTTTTTGTGGACAGAATATTACTTAATTCATTTTGTTACATTATAACAGCCTAACTGTTGTAATGCCATATTTCTAATTTTTATTAATTATATTTTTTTTAGGTTGAATTATATCTTGTGAATGCGAGAACGTTGTAGGCTAGACTGTAGTTTTGTAGATCATTTTGAATTTTGTTAAGTAGGTACCGTAATTTGAAAACATTGTAAAAGCCTATTTTTTTTTTAAAGTTGTACCGTGAGATTTTTTGTCGGCTCTTCTCCATAGAAAACGACCAATTTGGAACCGTGCACCTAGCTTGTGACGTTTCTTATTTTATGTGAAATAAAATACTTTTATTTTGATCTTGCAACGCCCGTGTGATAAGCGGGCACGAAACCAGCAGCGAGAAGCGATGGCCGAGCGGGGCGGTGGCCACGAATGTACACGTTTACATGGCGAAATAAAATTATGATAACAACTCGAAGAATTCTATATTTTCACTTACCTGTCATATCCTAAATCAAAATAACTGAATACACTGGAAATATATTACCCACAAAACTTAATACCGGTGTAATAGTTCTTGGATTGCGTTACATGTGGTTTTTAATTATAATTTTATAAAAAAAATATTTATGTACAGGAACAATTAACAATACTTTATGCTATTGTCAAATCCATAGATTAATTATTGAATTATATTATGTCCACAGACTTATAGAAATCTTTGTCTAAGAGGATATTCTAAGGACATGATAAAAGTAGGCAGAACTTGTGTAAACTAAGTTTAACATAGGCTTTACATTAACTGTCGTGTGGAGCGCCAGGGCTGTTATGCTGGCCCTGTTTGGTGTTCTGACATGGTTGGCGAAGAGGTTTCAGTGAGCACACCATTGTATTAGCCGTTCACTTCGAGATGTCCGTTACATCCTTTCCCGCTTCCTCACACCGCGCCTCAAGTCAGACCCGCTTATTACGACGATAGCGAGTTTGCTATCGTCGTTTGTTTCGTGTGTTTGTTTGTGCGAAATGGGGAAGCGGTGAGTGAGGTAACGGCCATCTCGAAGTGAACGGCTAGTAATTACTACTACCGTTTCATTTGATTTAGTGTTTTTACTTCGGACGATTGCCATCTAATGAACCAAGCGTCAGATGACGCACCCGCGCAGTGGGTGTTCATTTCTGCAAGTGGCTGCTTTCTTCCTAGTGGAGTCTTTGAGATAATTAATTAAAAAATGATATGTTTTTATTCCTAGTACGTAGTATTGTTAATACACACAATATAGTAAACAACCATATTTGCATTTTTTTTATACGCATTAAGTGTACGCGCAGCCCAAACGATGCAACTGACTGAGCCCGTATGAACCGGTTTCTCTTCGTACCTACGCGACGAAGCCACCTGCAGTTGCACGTACCCACGCGCCTCATGCTTGTCGCGGTTGTATGAAACTTACTCTCTGTTCCTCTTTAAGCTGTACCTATTCAGACCAGCGCGATTTGTCGCGCGACACCGGTTATTGTTATACCTTGCAGTTTTGTATTGTTCGTGTCGGGTCGCGCGACAAATCGCGCTGGTCTGAAAACAGCTTTACTCATGTTGGGGGAGTGGACAGCTCGCAAGAAGCCCGCGGATGGCGCTACGTGTGATTGCTCGTGTGACTGCTCGCGGGCAGCGCACACGCTGCCCGCTTGCTATTCACCATACTGTAGGTATTTATATATTGGTGACCGACCGAAGGTTCGGTTTCGGTTTCGGTTGCGGCAAGTTAAGGCAAAAAAATCTAGTTTCTGCATCAGTGTCGTGTTTCGGCAAAAAATCTGCCAAACCTTCGACCACACCGAAACGCTGCGTTCGTGAATTATCGCGCGTCGTTCGGCGGACTTCGAGTGAGTTCATGGCCTGTGTCTCACCCGCCATCATCAGCTTATTGTTACTCACAATTTTACAATAGTAGTCAAATATGTATTGTCAATTTTTATAACTTTTGGGTTTCCCCTCAGAGTAAGCTTTTCCCAAAAAAAATCAAATACCGTTATTTTTCACTTATTTTGTTTTTATTTCATATAACACGTGATAACTGTCTGGGTAAGTGTAAATAGACTGCTAAAATCATAACCCTTCCTTTTGGCTTTGCCGTAGTCAGGTAAAAAATAATCCAAGTTTCAGGCTGGTTTAAGGCTGCCTGTCCACTGGAGCGGAGAGGAGAAAACAGGAGCTGAGATGTGTCAATATTAACCAATAGAATCTTGACTCCGCCCCTGAGTTTAGATCAGTGATCCTAAGTCAAGATTCTATTGGTTAATATTGGCACATCTCCGCTCCTCTTTTCTCCTCTCCGCTCCAGTGGACAGGCAGCCTAAGGCTGATTTTAGAGTCACGCTGACCTGAGCGCTGACCGCACGCTGACCGTCGGCGCTCACAGTGAAAATCAGATGTCAGCGCTGAGCGGTTGACGTAATTTCATAGAATACTAAATTTTAGTCTCACGCTGACCGTCACGCGTCATAGATAATACACTTAACTGACCGTCATCGGCGCTGACAAGACAATGTATATAAAGTTTAGTATTCTATGATAGTATTCTTGTCAGCGCTGACGACGGTCAGCGTGAGGAGTCACGCTGACTGCTCGCTGACCGTCGTCGGCGTTGACAGCCGAAACGTATGAACTTCTAGGAATCGTTTTAGAATAACGCGTAGTTATCAGCGCGTGCGGTGGTCAGCGCTGACGGCGCGCCGTCATGATCAGCGTGAACAGTCATGTCGAATCCCGATGGACACAAGTCGAGTGATCGACGAAGTTCGCATTTTTGTGCGTCTGTCTGTACCTGTACTCCGCAGTGATCAGCACGATACTGAAACGCCTCGCGCTGAACCTCAATTAAACATTACTTAACTTTAAGCAAAAACCCCTAAATATTTAACATGTCTAAATAAGTTTCGTTTGCGGCCGAAACTGAGACAGATACCGAAGATTCGGTTTCAGTTTCGGTATAAAGTCTTGTTTCAGTTGTCTTGTGTTGAAGTATAGTGTAGTGCTACTGCCATAGCGACTCGGTCAAACATAATGTTACCAAAATCAAACAAGGTGTCCATTTATTATTTTCGGTTTTTTTTAAATTACAAATCAAATTATCAAAATTGAAACAAGAACTTGCTGTTAAAAATTCACAAAACGATGACAATGGGAATAAGTACGTGGTTACTTAACTAGCAAAAAAATCGAAAAGTAAACTTAAAATTCTGTTTTGTATAAAATTACATAAACAGTACTTTCACTGTTTTACTTGTGAGAAATATCACCATGCTGTGAAGGATTCTTGAAGCAAATCGAAGCAACAAATGCCAGCTAGTCCCTGGGAAGCGGAACCTTTGCCACCCATTTTGAACTTCAACCCCTTAAATGGGCCTTCCTCATCTTGACTGTCCGACGGTGATGCTTCTAATTCTGAATTGTCTGCAGGGGTAGAGGGTGGTGTCTTTATCCAGTACGTTTTGCCCTGGTCAAATTTAATTTCAATTAATAAAGCATTTAATAAGAACTACATTCTTATATTCAAGGGTTCACCGTAAGCGGAGAACCTCTTAAAGGTCTTAAAGGTCTACTTGACACGAACCTAAAATTTGTTGTCATGAACTAAAATTCACACCAACACTTCGACTTCAGGTGTAAAAACAGTACTTACTGTATCTTTTTTTTCTTTTGCATAGATATCTCGAAAATGGTGCGTCCTATAGCAAAAATAATGAAATTTCGACCCCCTTTATAAAATCCCTAAACCCCTATAAATCAACATGTTGGTAATAATTTTTCATATTTTCCATACAAAAAGTGAATAATTCCATATAAAACACGTCAAGGCTTGCCCCTCTGCGCGCCTGCAGCTCTTAGAAAAATTCACGGGGTAGAGCAACCAGTATCACATGGAGTCGCGTCACGATTGTCAAATTCAACTATAGATATGTCAAAATTATTTTTTAATGACAGTATATACTGTCATTAAAAAATAATTACCGCTAGTGGCACTCTATAGTGCCACTAGCGGTAATTATTAACACCGCCTCGGTCCGGCTAAAGTGTATGATAGACCATCAAACGCTGGAGATCGTTCAGGCCTTTTTGACAGTGAAGAACGTCACGTAATATATCTTTTACGAAGTGTATAGAGTGCCGCGAGTTTCTTGTGGCACTCTAGTGTCACTGCCTCGGCCCGGCTAGGGTGCCGTGAGCGTTGCATTGTCACTGTCACTTGTTATTTAGGTTAAGTTAGGTTAGAACTGTGACCACACAACGCACGAGCCGAGCGAGCGTAGCGAGCGGTGCCGCGGTAGCGGCCGGCGAAGTGCCAGGGTCCGTTTAGGCACAAGAGAATGTAATGTTTTGGGAATGTGGTGTTTTACAGCGATTTAACCTCGAAAATCAAACAAAATACCAAGTGACGTGACTTAGTGACAGTGACAATGACAATCCAATGCTTGCGGCACTTTGGCCGGGCCGAGGCGGTGTTACTAGGGTGCCTGTAGTGGCACTTTATCCGATAGGGATAGAGTGCCACTGGTGGCACTCTATACACTGCCTATCTTTTATTCGAGATAAAGACATTTGACAGTCTAGTTCAAAGTTATTCCTAGTATAAAGATATTTAAAGTTGTAAAAATCAGCCCTATAATAGTTGAGGTCCAAGTTGTGTACTCTCTTCTAGCTAAAATGTTTCTCGGATGCTTTCGATTTACCTTTTGTTCTGCCATGATGCTCTGAAACAGGTCCGGTTTCATCACTGCATAGTACCTGAGGGCATCCTCTAGAGTGTATTCTGGTATGAGCTCAGGTGGCGCTCTCTTTTTCTTACCAATTCTGAATCCTGAAACTCTTATCGTTTCATTTGAATTATTTTTCAAACTATTTTCAAATTCATCTTTTTGATAATAATTTGAATCTGGTATTAGGTACGGTATCACTTCGGGCTCAAGCTCCAGGACTTGGACCTCCTCAAGCGCGTGCTGAGCACACTCGCATGTGATTATTTTATTCGACTTCTTTCCACGTTTAAACCATCCAAATGATTTGTGTTCAGTGGACGTACCGACATCCGAACTGGATCGGGTTTCCTTAATACGTACTTGTTTCTGTTTGGTTTGTCCCATTTCAATTTCCATTCTTTCCGGAGTAGGACCTAATTCTGTCATTCCTGCATTACGAGTTAGCAATACACAACTTGATTCTGTCAACCGCCCGTCAGTAACCGGATGGTTGCTGACGACTGCGATGTTTCAGTCTCTGACTCCGGAGCCACGTGGCCAGCTCCGGAACCTGCCACATGGTCAGCTCCGGAACCTACCACGTGGCCTGCTCCGGAACCTGCCACATGGTCAGCTCCGGAACCTGCCACGTGGCCTGCTCCGGAACCTGCCACGTGGCCAGCTCCGGAACCTGCCACATGGTCAGTTCCGGAACCAGCCACGTGGCCTGCTCCGGAGCCAGAGACTGAACATGGTAAATGAAAAAGGTGCATCATCAGTGTTAATGGTGGGTGCTAACCACAGGGACACTTGTTACGTTCAATTTTGTACAATTCGGAGTGCTGCCCTGTACCTGTAAACAGACCAAATACGACAGTGATTACGTCTATTGGAAGTAGAAACCATTATTACTGAGTGATTTAACCATATTTCATTAGGCACATGATATAAAAATGCGAGTGAAAAAAGTGACTCGTTCCGCACTAATTAATTGTAAGATTAATTGAAACGAGCAAATGCATTGTAAAATAAGTTACAAACTATGTGAAAAGGGAATTACTTTGGGCAGCTGGCGGTGACCCCAGGGCTTGCGTTTTATGTGGTTCGGGACACTCTCCACACCCAATCGACTTGGCTTGACTTGCTTTTGGCAGCCCGATCAGCTGTATCTTTTCCCCCAGCCCGATCGGCTGTATCTTTTCCCCTTTGACTGCTAGTTTTAACAGTTCCAGCATCTTTTCTGGACTGCATTGACACTGTTGCATTCGTGACAGGTCTTTACTTTTTTGTTCGCAGCATGCCTTGGCATGTTGAGCAGGCTTGGCGTGATGTTGAGCGGAGTTGTCGTGATGTTGAGCGGAGTTGTCGTGATGTTGAGCGGAGTTGTCGTGATGTTGAGCGCAGTTGTCGTGATGTTGAGCGGAGTTAGCAGGGAATTGAGCGGGGTTGGCTGGATATTGACCGGGGTTGGGAACATATTTAGTGGGGGCCTGGACACGACGAGGAATCATGCACGTCGGAACTTGACTTGGCATTACTGGTACGGTTACCGACATGACCGATTCTTGCTGTGTCATGCCCCATCTAATAGGAAATGGATTTTCAAGCGTACCTACAAACATTTAAGAAATTAGTTTTTAATTATTAATCCAAATACTAAACTATAAAATTGCGTTCAATAATTTTCAATAACATAGATGATTGTGCGCTTTGATAATAGGAGAGCTGACAAAAAAAAAATTGTCCTTCAGGTAGATTATTAAAAATATTGGATACGTATTTTATCTTATTTTACGTAATCAAAAGATTACGGCAATACATTGAGCTAAAATGTGGCATGACGTCACTCCCCGGTATATTTTATACTGACTTGTGATGTAGCGAGACAACCAAACGAAACTCCCCAACTTTAATGCGTTATATCTAAACCATTTTTTAATTTTTTTTATTATCTGACTGACGGACTAAATAGATTATTTTTCCCAGTCAACATGCCTATTTCTAACGTGGCGATATTATCGTAGGCGTCTGTGTCCACGTCACACCATCACGATAGCACAGGAAAGTAAAATGTATGGAAATATATGAAAACGCTTTTAAATTTCCGTCCACAATAACGTAATAACGTGCGTGCGCGGGTCGGGCGCGGAGCGGGTCGGGAGCAGGAGCCGCGCACGCGTTTCGTTTGCTGACATCCATATCATACAAGGAATTACAATATACAAGCCCGCCGTACTGGCGTCCCGACCCGCGCCCGACAAGCACCCGACAAGCACCCGCCTTGTGTGTGAATGTTTTGATTTATAAAGTGTAGCAATGATCACGCAATCCGCTGCCAAATCATTAAATACTTAAGGGGGATGCGCCAAGGTAGCCCGCGAAATTCAAATTTTCTTAGGTTTTTTGCAATTTGCAGGTCAGTGTCAGGTTGTATCTTGATTAAAATATGATTTGCGAGCGTAACCAATATGGTTTTACAGAATTATAATCATTAGAATCAGCAATACAACTCCTTAGGTTAGCATAATCCCCAAATGTCATGATTTCATGAAATAGTCGTTCAACGGGATTACATGAACTTATGGAGTTGTATTGATGATTTCTATGATTATAATTTTATAAATAAACATTTGATACGGTCGCAAATCATATTTAGATCAACATACAACCTGATACTGACCTGTAAATTGCAAAAAACGTAAGAAAATTGAATTTCGCGGGCTACCCTGACGCTTACACCTTAAAGAAAATAATATTGTGTAGTACCGTCGTCGAGAAGTGGCCTTAGCTTTGACATGACGTTAGCTACGAATCTGTCGTTTGGACTGTAGTCAGGGTTCTGAGTTGTCGCGGGGTTACAGCAACACGGTCTGTCGGCAGTCGTGTCCGTGCTTACGACATTGTACCTATGTTCTAGTCTTTCCACTATTCCATTAGGTGTACTGATTTGACATAGTTTGTTCCGCGTTGATTTTTTTTCATTGTCTTTTTGCATTGGGTTTCCATGCTCTAACAAAGTATCTTTGTTATGAAAAGATAATATTTGTATCGGTAAACCCTCCATAAAAAACCTTTTTCCTTTTGCAGATATCTTCACTCCCTGATGTGCGGCGGCGGCATTTCTTCGTTGCTTCTGATCTTTAAATTGACAGAATTTTGTTAATGAACTTTGTATGAAATGGCATTGATTCATTTGAAACTTGACGTAGAAGTAAAATTAAAATATAAATAAAGAAACAAAAACAAATTTTACAGGCAAGGCCCTGTGTCCTAACCAAAAGCATCATATTCATAATATGACCGAGTGCGACGATCGTGGATTGGAGCGACAATCGGTTAAGGTTGGAACAAGGCCTGAGACAGCATTTGTTTACAATTCCATAGGGGGTAACAAAGTAGCCATAGCAATAATATATTTGTGTTCATCCATACCAATATTATAAATGCGTAAATATAACTCTGCCTTGTCTGCCTTTTTATTACCTTTCACGCCTAAAAGGCTGCACCGATTGGAATGAAATTTGACACACAGATAGACCATGACCTGGGTTAGGACATAGGGTACTTTTTATCCCGGTAGTACTATCGAATAACTTCATATCTAAGCAAAATCCCGTACACACGATGACCAAATCTGTTACTGCCCCGGTTCAATAGCCGCCGAGCGCTGCAAGCAGAAATAGTCCTTACGGTGTATATGAACTTCTTCGATGGCACATTCTCCTGCGATCCTGGGATAAATTCCGACCTCCAAGTTGGCGAAGCTGCGGGCTCAAGATGGTTAATAATAAAAGACAATTAAAAAAAAATACTTTAGTACCGTGTTCTACTGGATTTACTGTTTTTTTCCAATTCACAGGATTTTGGCTCATTTGTATCCAAATAGTAGAGTTTTGGCCATCAGAAGAGTTTCCTGCGTCATTATCGACTGACGGTACAACCACAAAGATGGAGGAGTCATCAGAAAACTCGTTCTTTTTTAGGACTTGTTCGATCACGTTCAGTGTGTCATATTCACTGTAATTCCAATGGTTTATGACAACGATGGGTTCACCGTTTTTATCTTTTTGTCTTCCTTCTTTCGTTTCATGTTCTTCCCATTGTTTTTGATGAAGTTGTGTTTGAATCCATTCTATTGCCTTTTGATTAGGTTCTGTTTCATATACTTCCTTTTCTTTTTGATTGACTTGTTTTTCATGCCCTTTCCATTCTTTTTGATAAGTTTGTGTTTGAGACATTCTGAAAACTTGGTATAAAAAGCTTCGTTTTGTTTGCCGTCTGTTATAAAAATGGTTTCTTTCCCTTTTCGCTTTGTGGATACTGTGGATTCCTCAATAAACCTGTCGCTGTAAGAGCAGTTTAACTTTAAACCGTAGCAAGATTGATTAAAATGACCTCATTGAAAATTATATACTTTGGCGGCCAATCGGCCATTGATTATTATTCAGTTTAAGACAGGGACAGATAGCAAGGTCAGGGGCCAGAGGTCAGTCCTACGAAGTAGCTGAGTTTGATCTTACCAAGTTGTTATCCCATCGGCATTGTAGATAGTTCTATTAATAGAGAAGTTCTATCAGTAGAGTCCTCCGTGGAGCTATGGCTCAAAAGATCGTTGTATAGCTGGTGACCGAAATAATGAGTTAAATTCATGTTAAATTTGATTTTTATGATAAGCGAATATGGCACTATGTTTTCGCAAAAAGTTATAGTATATAAGTAAGTACAAGTACCTACTCAAATTTAATAATATTTACTTTAGCTTTCTTGATAATCTGTGTGAAGTTATTCGGTGTACATCAATGATATTATAATAAATAATAACATTGGTGTACATTGATTATAAATAAGTCAATGGTGGTGTAGTGTGGTGTAGAAAGGTGATGCTACTAAGATCTGCTTTGGTAACTTAGTTGTTACAGTAATAAAGATTGTTAACGATACCTTTCATGACGTGAATTTAATTAAAATTATTTCTTTCCGGGATATTATGAGATTATGGAATCATGAGTTAGACATTAAAAAAATGGTAGTCTAGTAGATAGTCGTATTTTCTGTGAAGTGCGACAGCCATAGATAATACACTGCGCATAGATGATTTGCGACAGCTATAGAGCGACGTTACAAATATCATGTGACCTCAGACCTCAGAGTAGTAAGGAAGGCCAGAGTTATTGTTTTTGGTCAAGGAGAATTTCTCTGAGGAGAATTTAATTTTTTAGAAAGAAGGTACAGTGCGTTCATATCTCAGTTCATATTATAACCTGACCCGTGACGCTTGTTCAGCTTAGAGCATTTAACCTACTGCTCTAAGTTGTTCAGTCACCATTTTGAACTCTATTTTTTTTTTAGTTTTTGGAGGAGCAATGTACTTTTATGTTTACTTTTTTCAAGATAATATTTACAATAATTTAAAAACTTACAGACTTAAAAATTCAATAATAATATGTACAAGAATATTATAAAAAAGGGAGAGGAAATAATCAATAATCAAAGAATTGTCCGCATCGCTGTCAGCAGGAAAGGGAAAGGTGTTCAAAAGGCTGGCAACATTGCCACGTTTTTATGTCATCATCGCCCATTATAACAGCACCGCTCCAGCACGGTAGCGCCCCGGCACCACCTCGAAAAATCTAGTCGTCAACGCGCCGTAAGCAAGGCGACGGCTAGAGTCTGGCTAACGAAAGTTGGCCCTGGAATTATTTGCGAACTTTTTATATAGCAACTCTGTATGAACGTGAACGTCAATTTGACAAGGTTGTCTGAGGTATCTCTCTCAGAGTAATAACAGTTATTACTCTGAGGTATCTCTGGTGTATTTAGTGTTGTCATGTATGTATTTTTTAAATTTGCCGCCAATATTCTGGGGCCAACTTTCGTTAGCCAGACTCTAGTCGCCAACGCGCCGTCAGCAAGGCGACCGCTCGCTGCCGGCACGCCACCGGCGAGGTAACAGTTTGAAGCGCGCTGTCGGCCCGACAGGTGACGGCTCGCGGGCTGCTCGCTGCCGGCGAGCCGTCACCTGTCGGGCTATTTTGTTTAGCCATCGTAAAATAGACTTTAATACATTTGACTTAAAGTCCTAACTTAAGTTATTTGCCGTGTCGGAGCCGTGCTGCTATAATGAGCGATGACCTTGGTACAATGATTGTCCAGCACGTGAAGAGTCGACCAACCGCTTGGCGATGTATTGAAAAACTAAGTGGGCACTCGGACCCCATGGCCCTAGCGTATCAACCCCAAACGGCTCGAAGATATTTATAAATCCCAAAAAATATTGATTTGTGGATTAAATTGCATTAAACTCAAGGGTCAATTTCTGTACTGTAATCCATGTCTATGTATACCTATGTATATACAGTATGTTAACTAACAGAGGGCGTTCCCGTTAACCCGCAATAGTATAGCGTCCATACATGCTAGATAAAATATTAAAAACGAAAAAAAAAAAACTTTTTTTATTTTTTTATCATAAAATATTCACGAAAAATATTAATTTCATACGTAAAACAAACACTCTGTACACGCGTACTTGTCGCACTTGTCTTTCCAAGTTGAAAGACAAGTAAGCGTGTACAGAGTGTTACATATACGTATCAATTAAAAAAAAAAATTGAAAATTTTATTTAAAAAAAATTAAAAAAAATTTTTTTTTTTTCACTTTCAATATTTTTTCTAACATGTATATACGCTATACTATTGCGGGTTAACGGGAACGCCCTCTGTTAGTTAACATACTGTATACTGAATTTGAAAACTTGCGACATACAGTGTTTAGGATTATTCCCCATCTATTGTTTAGGTATGTCTGTATCTCAGAGTAATAACCGGTAATAACTAATTAATTATGTCTTTGGTATTTTCGTAAATCGTAAATGTCGCACGGACGGGTATTTGACCCAAAAAGCTGGCCAAAAGTAAAAAAAGACAAAATACAGAAATCCTAGAAAAACATGTGAATAATCATTAGCTAATGACCTGACGCACACTACCTAGATAGTTTTTTGACAGTAGGTTTATCAGGTAATTACCAGTAAGTCGTCATTTGTGCGCTTTGCTGAATGTACGTGCATTGCGAAAGAGTGATAGTTAAAAATATCATTTTCTTGAGCGTTAATAAAATGCGAAAGCAAGTTATATTCAGTGATGGCTGCAAAGGATGATAATCAACCAGGTATGTACAATTATTTTCTTTCATTCAATTCGATTTATAATGTCAGGTACCCTCAAACTGCTTCGTTTCGTCAACTACCTTAAAAATGCAGAATTTTTGTTACTTTTATTACAAATACTGGTAAAAAAGTTATAGTTCCGGACCTTTCCCGATTGTTTTTTCTACTTTATCTGATAGAACGTTTTATAATGTTTCTAATAGTATAAAAATTAGGTGCCGAAAACTGCCGAACGTATTTTTTATAGATTTTTCTATTAACTCTGGATTGTACCAAACAAACTTTGTAGTGCAGCCAATGTACTAAATTCTGCATTTTGTTGCCAACAGGTACTTCTGGCGTGAAAATTTTAAGTTGAGAAGCCATATTTTTCATGACTGAGGACTTATATGAGTGTTACTTCTCCAAGAAGTTGGATTTAGTTGAGCATAACTTTGTCAGTGAGGCTACGTGGTTAGTACAAGAGATTGATGAGTTTCGTCGCCATTTTTTTCGATTGAAATCCGAAATGAAGACTAGATGAGCCAATTCAAACAGAACTAAGCATGGGTTTTAAAAAAGAATCAAAGCTGGTTATAGGGGACCTTGCAAACTCTCGGGAAACGCAAATCTCACTGGTAGTCCGCACAAAGAATTTGAAAATTTTAGTGAACGCAGTTAACGTCACAAAACGGAGGATTTAAGGCAAAATCATGAAGCTGCTGAGCTCTTCTATGCCAGCCAGATGATACTTCCACCAAAAAATTGATTTGAATAAGTTTGAAATTTATTGCGATGAAACAGCAAGACTGGACGTAGAACTTTATCCCTGGTGCCCAATTACCCTCACTGTACACAAAATATTGACTTACGGCCCCATTGTAATAAAGCATGCCTTATTTCCAATAGGATATTTGTCAGGAGAGGCATCAGAGGCCCAAAACAAACATTTCTGGTAATATAGACAGAGCTTCTCCAGGAATTTTTCTAGGGAACAATGCAATTTGGACATTTTAAATCGATTGCTCCTAACTTCTGACTCATACATTAGTAGTATCAGAGCCAGGCCACGCAAAGCAGCCAAGAATTTCAGTCAAGAAGCTAGAGATAATTAATGGTCCGCCCTGAAGTAGTTATTCAGTGACGACGACAACGACAGCGAAGAAACTTCTGATATAAAAGATAATTCTTCAGAGGAAGAAGGGTGGGAGTTGTCATCATAGTGATTTTTGTACATATTTTATGTAAATGATATATTTTTGTTTTTTTTTTTCAATAAAATGTCATGAAATGGCCCAAATTGTATCTAAAATAACCCAAAATAACGTATTTTGGTTAAATCGATCCATCCAAATGATAATAATACCAAAAATTAACAAAAATAGTTTTGGCCAACTTTTTGGGTCAAATACCCCTCCGTGTGTCGTAAATATGTATAAAGAAGTCAAAACTGACGTTAGCATGAAATGAGGTTGGCCGGTGAAAACTTTATATACCTAGATGGCGTTAGCATAGCTTTCAACTTGAACCGCAGGCCACACCTCAAATACAATACAATCATTCGATATTGGAACCAGTACCATCAACCTTATTCTTGGGAATAGTAATTGACGAAAAATTAAATTGGAAAGAACATGTAAAAAATGTCTGCACTCGACTCGACAGATTTGTGTTTGCTCTTCGAAATCTGAGACGAAAAGCCAGTAAAGAAACAGCCCTTAATGCATATCATGGCTATGTTTCGTCAGTGCTGCGTTACGGCCTTGTTATATGGGGTAATTCAGTAGACGTGAATAGAGCATTCATTGCACAAAAAAAATGTGTCAGAGCTGTGTATGGGGCAGAATACTTAGAGCATTGTAAGCCAATATTTAAAGCACTAAAAATTCTTCCACTTCCTTGCCTTTACATTTTTGAAATTTGTTTATTTATAAAAAGGTATCCGCACATATTTCCATTACTATGACTACATTTGATGGCAATCAAAATCTTCAACAATTTACCCCCTAGCTTCAGAGTGTTACCCACTAATAAATTCAGGAAAACAATATTTGCCTGGCTTTTAGACAATTGTTTCTATTCAGTAATTAATGATTTTTTTAATTACAAATTTTGACATTACATTTTATTAATATTTTGTGTGTATATTTACTGACTTTTTATTTTATTTTTTTATTTTAAACTTTTGACACTATATAATTGGTAAATTTTGACATTTTTTTTTTTTTTTCCATTTTGGCATTGAATTCATAAATAATAATAAGAAAAAATGTAATTGACATTAAGTATATTAAAAATTAACTATTTTATTTCAAACTAATTTATAATTATTACTAATGGGAATGTTAATTGATTTAATTTTAATATTTCTACACCGGCAACGGTAGTATATGTGAAGCTTTTTATTAATATTAAGATCTTAATGTACCATGTACTTACTGAGAAATAATTATATAAATAAATAAATAAATAAAAACACCGCCAGCTAGCGGGCGGGCGGGCGAAGCGAACGAAGGAAACGAACGAAGGAAACTACACAAACTACGCGAAATATCGGTAGCTCGCGGTGTGAACCGAAGTATGTAAAGAGGTGAAACGATGCTCGTTCGCTTCGCCCGCCCGCCCGCTAGCTGGCGGTGTGGCCTGCGCTTCAAGTTGAAAGCTATGCTAACGCCATCTAGGTATATAAAGTTTTCACCGGCCAACCTCATTTCATGCTAACGTCAGTTTTGACTTCTTTATACATAATTTACTCTTATCTTATCACACAGTGTAAAAGATTGTTGTTTTTCGAGAGTATGTATGTATGTTTTTATTTTGTGTTTCACGAACTGTGTCCAAATAAACATTTTTCTTTTTTTCTTTTCTTTCTTTCTTTCAACTGTCAAGTTTGTGTTGTTTTGGCTTCCCTTGTTGACTGCGTATTTTTAAAATAATATTGATAGAACTGTTGTGAAAAAAGAGTGTACGACTAAATGCCGACAGACACTACGCCGACAGACTGATCACCGACAAGACTTTACTTCGACGGGACTCTTCGCAGACAGGACACTTCGCCGACAGGACTCTTCGTCGACAGGGCTCATCAGCGACGCAACCTATCTCCGATGATCAGATACTTACTTTGGAAATCGAATAATTATAGAAAAAAATTGAATACTTATATTTAAAACTATAGATGAAATTAAGAGCGTTTACGTCGTACGGCATTTCATACAAAAGTGGATTATTCCGAACCTGACCCGGAAAACCTAACCCGGTTGCGGGTTAGGTTAGGAACTTGAAAAAAATTATAATATTTGTTCCGAACGTAACCCTCTGCCTAATCTGACCCGACGTATCGTTCCTATAACCCAAATTGCGATATAGACAGGTTTTCCCCTTTCCTCTTTTTTAGAATAAAAAGTACCTACATGTGTCAAATCAGAGTTTAATATTTACTATACGAAATCAAAATATCAGTGTCTCCAGTAAAAAAGGGCACAACTCAAATTCGTCACTTTTCAGGAGAGGCAAAAAACAACACTTTTAATGTTTTTTAGTATTTCGCAATTAAAATCATAACTTCTTTTGAATTTGTAATGTCCGTTTCAACCGCTCGGCCAACTCATAAAATTTGATGAAACTTTGCCAGGAATTAGTGGTAATTTGTTACTATACACACCTCTTTTCCTGAATTTGTTGCAAAAAAAACTAAGACGCTATGACCAAAAATAGTTGGCCGCTAGAACCGCCACTTGCCGTAGTCATCGCCTGTGATTACACAGAAACTAAACAATGCAGATAGGCGAACGATGCATCAAAAGAAAGGTCTTAATTTGTTGTATTTGTTGCAAAAATAAAAAATATCAAAACGTTAAATAATAAAAAGTTATGCTATATTTAGTTTCCAGGTTAAGGATAGAGTATTGTAGATAAAAAATTGCCCTTTCATTTAATAGTAATCACTTCCACATTCAGTCACTCCTACTATATTTTTTTTTAGTTTTTCTCGAGTTGTTCCCTTGTTAACGAAGTGTTAATGGAATAACGTTATTTATACTAGTCAGGTTGGTCGTATTTAAAGTCATATTGCAGGTTATTCCCTTATTTTATAAATGCCTAAAGGCCTATTTCACGATGTCCGAATAGCCACTACGAGTACATATCGAATAAATTCAAAAATGGAACAGAATTTGTATGAAATTATCTGCCAAGTAAGTTAATAGGAACTTAATCGTAGGTGGTGAAACAGGCCCTAAGACAAATATGGTAACGAATTATTTCCTTCTGCTATCGATCGAACAAAAAATCTATAATTAAAACAATAGTCTAGAAAATCTTTTATTTATTTAAATCTACACTTTAAATAAAACATCTAACAGTAAAAGAGATTGTAAAAATGAAAAAGGATGAAAAGGAAGAAAAGTGCCTATAACAAGAAGTTCTCTGATAACTACAGGGCCAATGTGTTAAGCTGTTCTGGAAACAGATAAGATTGGGTCACGGAGTGACAGGACCATCGAGAAGGATTATTATAAGAGCAGAAGATGGATGTTTACTAAATGAAGAATCACCCAATCGTCTTGGAACACTAGAAGGGATACTTTGGAAGTTTATTCAGTTGTCAGGATAGTGTGCAAGGAGTGGGTAACTGGACAGAAGCAAGTTTTGAAGACTCTGAGCTCAGATGCGTGATGGAAATGAAATAGAAATAGATGAGATTGTAAGAGTGTTGAAGGGAATGAAAATTGGGAAGCTCAGGGAATGGCAGAGTGTCTGCTGAAATACTGAAGGCAGGTGACGGGGTGGGAGCAAGCCTGTTGTGACGGATCTTTAATATGTGTTGGAGAAATGGCCGTGCGCCGGATGCAAGTTGGTTTTTTTGGTGCAAGGCTGTAATCGTACCACTTTATAAGGGAAAAGCAGCTCTCAGCAGCAGTCCAAAAACTGTCACGGCATTAGTCTTTTGAGTGTTGTCCGCAGACTCTATGCGAAGGTTTTAATAAATAGAGTGATAAGAGCGATAGATGAGAAAATATTGGATGTGCAGGCGGGATTTAGATAGAAAATGGGCTGTATGGATCAGATCTCTTTAAGGTAGATAGGCGAAAAACATCTGACAAAGAACAAGAAAGTCTAGTGTGTTTTCTTTGGCTTGGAGAAGGCCTATTACATGGTGTGGAGGGAAGAACTGTGGTCAACACTATCCGTGTACGGTGTGGACTGGCGCTTGGTACGGGCACTTTTATATTTAGACCCACCTAACCGGTTTTCCGGGTCAGGTTCGAAATAATCGACTTTTGTATGAAATTCCATACGACGTAAACGCTCTTAATTTCGTCTATAGTTTTAAATATATTAATTTTTTTTTCTATAATCGATTTCCAAAGTATCTGACCATCGCAGATAGGTTGCGTCGCTGATGAGCCCTGTCGACGAAGAGTCCTGTCGGCGAAGTGTCCTGTCTGCGAAGAGTCCCGTCGAAGTAAAGTCTTGTCGGTGATCAGTCTGTCGGCGTAGTGTCTGTCGGCATTTAGTCGTACACTCGTGAAAAAACGTCGGCCACCTGCGAACCTGACATTCACCAGTGCAAGGACCTTAAATAAATATCATAGTACAAACTAATTCCATGGTCCAGTAGATGTCAGATAGCGCAGATAGCAGAGATAGATATCTAGCAGTGGAGCAAGAGTACGACAATACTTGTTAGTGGAGCAAGACCACTGACCATAAAGCGCAGGCCACACCGCCAGCTAGCGGGCGGGCGGGCGAACATCGTTTCACCTCTTTACATACTTCGGTTCACACCGCGAGCTACAATATTTCGCGTAATTTGTATAGTTTCCTTCGTTCGCTTCGCCCGCTCCGCCCGCTAAGCTGGCGGTGTGGCCTGCGCTTTATGTGCGTAAGGGGCCGCCTCCACGAGCGAGAGAATCGCAACGGATTCGAGCTTTTACGTCGGGTAATCTCCACGAACGAGGATTATTCCGCTAGCGTATCGTCGCGACTCGGTAACGGACTTGCTGCGTGTCCGCGACGTCTCTTAAATTGTAACGGAATCGCCGTGTTTGACGGGGACGCCTGTGTGTGTTAACCAGCGCGCTCCGCAGCGAGAGAGTGGCGGGTGCGCCGCGATTACCGACGAGCGCGCGGCGATACGATGACGATTTAGAACCAAACGTGAATCGAATAACGAATGTTTACAAACATGAGGTATTTACAAATTATTTAACAAGAGGTACAATAAGGTACTAATTGGGTACCTTCTTATTTTTAGGACGTACAATACATTCGTTGCCTTGACATTCATATTATGATAATCGAGCGACGTGGAAGGCAATTGCCGATTTGTTCACTTCACGCACGTTCAACTCGCGTGCGTAGCACCCGCACCGCAAAACATCTTTCTCAGAGTAACTTACCCTCATAATTGCGTCCGCGCATGCATGATTAGCACGTGGCTATTAGCCGTGCCAGCTAAGAGAGATAACCAGTCCCAAACTCGACTGATGGCGCCCGTTCACGAACATGACATAAGTAGGATCAGCACCATTCAGCTCAGCCATTTTGAAGGGAGTGGAGGGAAATGATCAAACGTGTGTGTTTGACCATTCAGCTTAGGCACCATCAGTGAGACGTTAGAGTAACTCTATGACTCAGCGGTAGCCAGTTGAGTTATAGGATGTGAGTTGACGAAAACCACAGACTTCACGATGGTTTAGTTTATTCGACGTAGGTTCCGTTTGGATGCTAATCCGCGGTTATAACGTCAACTAACTAGAAAAGTAGGTCGTGGCGTTAGCAGTTTGCCTGACGTGAATCGTACAGTGACCATGACATACACTCTCTCTACTCGTGTGTAGGTAAGGTAGTGGCCGACCGAAACAGGAGTTTCTACCAAAAGCGAAACCTAAAACGAATTTTCGGTAGCTGTCTCAGTTTCGGCCGAAACCGAAACTTTACTAGACATGTTAGTAATCTATTGTTTACTGAAATTTGGCTTATTTTTTACACATAAACAGAATGTTAACACATGTCAAATGAAAAAAAAAACAATCATTGAAGGAAGAGAAAAATTTTTTTTTGGAAATCTCCTAATTTATCGAAACATGTTTACGGTTGAAACAATGCGAGGGAGTGACAAAAAGCTGATGATGGCGGGTGACACACGATCCACGAACTCACCCGAAGTCAGCCGAACGACGCACGATAGTTAATGAACGCCGAGTTTCGGCCGAAGGCCGAAATCGAAGGCCGAAATCGAAACTGATGCCGAAACTAGATTTTCTCGCAAAAATATTCCGAAACCGAACCTTCGGTCGAACCTTCGGTCGGTCACTAGCGTAAGGTGAGGAATTAGGGAAAGAATAAACGCAAAATGGATTCCATTTTTTTTTACTGTATCAATGATAAGTACGGAAAACACGACTGTTTAACAAATTATATACAAATGACGAGTTTTTTTTTTAATGAGTTAGTGAACTGTTTTGTCTTGAATAAAAAATACTAACAACTATTCTTCAAACTATTAACATGAGATGGTGCGCAACGCATTGGAATTTTTAGTTCTGGAAGTGTTCTACAATCATATTGAAGCAACTAATCCAGAACCTTTGCCACTCTTAAAAAAACTTGAATCCTCCGGAGGAAGCCTCATCTTCAGACTCTCGGAGGACTTCCTATTCTGACTGTGTCTGCGTTATTTCTGATTTCTGTCTCAAAACTTGCTTCTTATCAACCGATTGATAACTTTCGCTAATACGGATTCTGGTGCGAGGGAGGACATTCACAAATTACTTATTTTAATATATTTTTACATTGTTCTCTTTCTTAGACGCTACAGACTGCTGTGTCGCTTCCATGCTTCCTTTTACCTTTTGCAGATATTTTGAAGCCAAGTGTGCTAGATGAATTCCTTCTAAACGAAATCTGTCAATTAAAACATCTAATCAGTAAAATTATAATCACATCAGTAATAGTCTGTAATGTAATGTAATGTATTTTGTTTGTAATCGGATGTGTGTTTCCAGAAATTACATTTTATAAACATACAAACAGAATGATATCTTCAGCTTTTTATATTATTACTAGCTTTAGCCCGAGGAAAAGGTCATTGACTCCTACCGCTGCGCCCGCGTTGCCGTCAACCACATGTAATTTTGAATCTGTGATATCTTTTAAACTATTCATTCAAATGATATGATGTCAATCAAGCCATAATCGATATTTTAACCTAAATTAAATGCCCAGTTTACTTAAATAACAAGTTTTATTGGATAAGGATTAGATAATACCGATGAAAATAGCATCGGATATAACAATGAAATTAATGGTTACTGTGGGTCATCCTTAGAAGATAGACATTGCTATCGCGGACTTTTTTGTTGAACTTCTTAAGATCTTCATTCTTACGGTAGTTTTTGAGTTTATCGCGTTCAGACAGACAGACAGATGCGGTGGGGGACTTTGTTTTACAATATGAAATAAATATTATGTAATAAACGCGTAGTAAAGTTAACCCAAACTTAAAACACCCAATATGTATGGGTGTATGAGTAATCGAAGTTAATACTGGTAATAACGTTATGTAAAGAAAATAGTGGAAGTTATTTACTCCGCGTTTATTAATAACTAGCTTTAGTCTGTGACTTCGTCCGCGAGCCTATAACCTGCCTCAAGAATTGGACTATCCAATGCAAAAAGAACTTTTTAAATCCGACTGCTCGCAATTGGATTTGAAAAGTTCTTTTCTTGTTTCCGGTAATTACCCCCTACATACAAACATAACGAGGCATGGACGGGTCTCCACGGGTCGGCAAGCGTCGCTTAACCTCTGTTCGACCTGCGTGGCTGTTATTACTTAGCCACCAGCCAGTGGGCATGTGTGTACGTAAGGGAAGTGAAATGATTTGGCAAAAGATAAAATGCTTACCAGGTTTTTCGATATTATGTCATTTTCGATTCCAATTGGGATAACGATCACATAATTGAATGGAAAAAGTAGAGCTATTTGACGAGAGGTCTGAGTCATAGTCGTCTGAGGTTGGAACTGCTACAAATATTGAGGACCCATCAGAAAATTCTTTCTTCGATAGAAGTTGGTCCACCACAGTTTTTATATCACTGTCTAAATTGCTCATGATTACGACAGATTCGCCATTGTTAGTTATTATTTTACTTAATTTTGTATTATGTTTATTGTTCAGTTTTGTTTCAGAAAATAAACATGAAACGTAATCATTTCGTTTTTTCTTCATATAATCTGCTCCGTAGTCTCTGTCCCCTGTGTATGCTCTGTTAAAATGCGCCACACTCACTTGGTTGTCGCTCTCGCTAATGGAAAAGTGTGACTTTAATAGACGCATGATTAGAGAATCAATAATAGGTATAAATATTTACAAACCCCCGAAACAAACAAAAAACATGAAATGTAAAAAAAAAATGTGCTGGCTATAAATATATAATTATTATTTATTTTATGTTATAGGTAATGTTTTGACCCTATCGTCGTCCCTTCAGCGGACGGAATTTTTTTCCGTCGTTGGTTTAAACCTTTATGGAACATTTAGACGGGGCCAATCCCCGAGACAATCCACTAAGCCAATCCATTAACTTGCTTCATCAATGGACAATCCAATGCAGTGAACTGTCTCTTTTTACTCGATGCTATTATTGGATTGGCTGAGTTCATTGTCTCGGGGAGTCGGGGATTGGCCCTGTCTAAATAGTCCATAAATTTCTAATTATGAAATCAAGAATAGTATCTTAATTACAGAGTTTTTCTACGAGCAAATCATAAAAAATAAAACAGTTACTCGTAGATACGAGTAACTGTTTTATTTTGAGTTGAGACTGCTCTCATAATTGAAATTAGAATGTACAACTCTATGGTACAACTGGAACAAGAACCGAAAAGTCGGTATTGAAAGATAAAACCTGCAGTGTGTCCGTCAAAGCATAATAGAGCACAGCAGAATTATTGAGAAAATAAAATGCTATCTTAGTCTAAATATTTTTTTTCGTATATAATGTAATGTTTAAAATCAAGAATTATGTAAGGTTTTGTGTTATTTTTTGTTCTGTTTGTTTTAAAATTTTGGAGATTAGTGGATTGACGCGACCGCAGGCGGCAGCAGCCCGTATTCCAGTCGGTAGATAGAAGATAGAAAAACGTGCTACCGCTCGAACGTCGGCGGTACTACTGGTCTGCGGTCGGGCTACATGTATTGTGTCGCCTGTCGCTCGTCTCGACGCGACGTGTCGCTCGCTAGCTACAGCTACAGCTAGCTTATTTAAATTTCGAACTGGCTTAGCAAATGGAGCTGTTTATTATTATATAATTTGCTTTGTTCATCATTGATTCTGGAATTTATAATTAATTTACTTAGTTTGAATTACCGCGCATTGTTTGAGAAAAGTACTATACAAGCCTTGGCCGCAACCAGGCATTGATGGACTCACGTATGTGTGCCTCGGCTTTATTCAAAATTATTTGAACTATTAAATAAATTATCTATCCATGTACGGTTTTTATTTTCCCATTTTCTTTACATAAGTTATTTATTTACGTCTAAACACGAGTTAAAATTTGTGTTAAAATATCCAAGTTTCGACGCTCATAACTTCCAAGGCAATGATTTTTTTCCAATTCTGCTTCCATACAAGGCAAGATAATGACGAGGCAAACTGACATAATATTTAATTTTGAACATATACTTACCGTCAAACAGAGGAGTAATCACCGTAATAAGTTTGTATAGAAGAATGACTGACTAGCGTACCCTTAAAGCGCTTGTATTCTCGTTGGTTTCACAGATAAATAGTAACATACGTGAAGTAACATACGGGAACGAAAAGTGAGGCACATTTTAAGTGAATCTGGTTAAAATAAACAGTTTTTCTAGAGGTCTTTTTTTTACATCATTATACGGGGTGGCAGGGACATCGACGCGAAGCCTATTGCCATGGATTCAGTACATGATTCTGAACCCCGCTGCGTTGAAATTTTTCGCCGGTTATTAAAAAAAAAATCTGCTGTTTCATAGAAAACTGCAATACCGACGCGGTCAAAATGTATGGAACAGCTGATTAAAAAAAAAATAACCGACGAAAAATTTTTATGCAAGGGGGTTCAGAATCATGTACTGAATCTGGTAACAGGCTTCGCGTCGATGTCCCTGCCACCCTGTATGAGAAGGACCCAAACTTTTCCCCTAAAGTATAATTTTTTGCGGCCATACTCACATAGCAAGTAGTGGTATACGAATTTTTGCGGCCATACTCACATAGCAAGTAGTGGTATACGAATTGGTGTGGGGTAGTTCGCTAGTTTAAATTTTTTATTTAAATCATTGACTACATTTTGACAACAAGTATGTGTTCGAAATGTCAAAATAAAAAGTCATTACAAAGTAATTTGGAATTTCTCTTACATGAATTACTCTAGGTGTTACAAACTTCACGTGTGTTATACCTTCATTCACGAATATTACCATGTTTTACTAATTCACGATTGTTATTGTACAAGTTTTCGCGGCCATATGTACTCATGTAAACAACAGCGACAGGAAGTATTATAATATCATCAAGATACACAAAGTGGATTAAATACGTATTATCGAACTCAAAAACTACGCAAACAAAATTTATAAAATTTGTATTGGATTATTTGGACCACCGCGCAAGCTTCTTCTATCAGATGAAAAAGAATTTTCAAATCGGTCCAAAATTTGACGAAAATAACGATGAAAACGCATACAAAAAAAAACCATACAAACGACCATAATAACATAAATATTAAAAATTAAATCCTGTAATGGTAAATTTATGTTGATAAATAAATAACTTTCGTTAAAAAACCTCGGTTAAAAAGGACACACTACAGTTCAGTTTTTTCTTTCAAGACCGACTTTTCGGTACTTGTAAGCACTCCTGTTGCACTATGTACATACAGCTATAGGGCGACTTTTTCATTGATGACAGTCTCACGGTTCACGCGGGCGGCGGGGAACGTACTGAGAGGGTGGTTCCAAGTGCTCGGGTGGTGGCGGCGGCAGCGTCAGTCGCACGCAAAGAGCAGTCGTAAAGAAGCAAAGGCTTGCTGCCTTTGCTTCCGGTTTGTTTAAAATGCGAGTACAGTACGACACAACTTAGATGTAGCATAGATTTGAAAATTTTCATTCATTCATTTCAATTTCACGAATGTTTTGGCTATAAGACTTTACAAGTTATTGCGTTTTCGAAAGATCATTTTCACCTAAAGCAGTAATAAAGATTGGTGATTTTGAAGGCGCACTCAGTTCGGATGGTGATCGGTTTTACGAATTTTGCCGATGCTACATCTAAGTTGTGTCGTACTGTAGCGGTTTTTTTTAGGTCACATAATATAATTGCAACTAATTAGCTTATTGTTCGGTATGTTTCTAGTTGAAGATTTCTATTCTACTTTTCATAATACTAATATTATCTTGGAATTATGAAAAGTAGCGAGAGAACTTCACAGGCTCGTGCAGACTAGCGCGACGCGACTCGCAATCATTGTGATTGAGCATTCAAAGGATAGGTCATATTTGTACCAATTCTGAGATATAATTTGTCTATGACGTCACATCACCCTCTATTATTCACTATGTTTGAAACTCCAATTGTTAAAGCGCTATATTTAACTAGAACGGTGCTTAGGGTGTCAGCGTCAGCGAGCTCTCTCACAAGAGAAGCGAATGTAGCGACCACAGGTTCTTGCCGAGCGAGCAAAACGAGCCCAATGACGCCTCGTGACTTCATTGGGTTCATTTCGTTTTGAGCAGAGCGCACTTAATCAAACATGACGCCATGACATGTGAATCCCTTAATATAGAAAACAAATTTTGCGAGCCTACTTAAACGACGAGCGAACGAAGCGAGCATACTTTCAAAACAAGTGACCTACTGCGCTCATAAGCCATCTAACCCCGCTCGTTAGTTAGTTAATTAGTCGCGTTCCTCTCACACGTATCGAAAAGGGCCTCGCTTCGGTCGCTTGTGTCGAGAGTGGTCTTCCTTCACTCGCTTGTCTTGTGGAGAAGGCTCGTTTCGCTTGATTTTCTCGTGTAATTGCTGACTCGTGGCGTAGGTAGACTCACTTCACTCAGTCGATTTAAACTACGACTAGGACTCGCATCGCTCGCTCATTGCTTGAATGAGCGCGCTCTGCTCAGTCGTATCGTCTGTGGGCTCGCACCGCTCTGTCGTCACGAAACTGTGTTTTGGGACCTCCCATCGTTTAAGTCAGCCTATTTGTTTAAGTCAGCTAAGCTCGTGTGAATGCGACCACCTCTCATTAGTTGGGTTAGAGCAAGCTTGGCGTGATCTCGAGCCGAGACTTAACGTTTTCACGAAAACAAACGGTGCGGACTTATTTTTTTATTCCTGAAATTTCGTTCATCAGCAGCAAATCACGAAATATTTCGAGGTAAAATCTGCAGAATCATCTTTGAAAATGAAATATCTTATTAATAAAGGAGGGATGAAGGGAAGGGATGAGGCTGCAGATTGCGGATGCGATCGGGTGCGCGTCATTTGTTTTTACCTCCTGAAACTATGTGCCATGGACCTGTCATCAACGAAAAAGTCTGCGTATAATTCAATGGACTCGCCCAACCACTGTTTGTACTCGTATTTATCTGTGGCGTAAATGGTGGCACGTCATTGCAAGAGCTGATTGGTTTCTATTCTCGGGCGTGCCTCATTCTCGCGGTGGAATGCGATACGATTATTATTTATTGTGTTTTTGATGTAGGTAGTTGCAAGAGGCAAGGTTCATAAACTCACATTGGGGTCGTAATAATCGGGATGATATTAAGTAAGTTTCATTTTCTTCTATTAAATAAAGATCCCTTTCGAAACGTAAATTAGAAATCGCTATTTTGTTTTATCCAAGAAGTAACGGTATCGTGCTTTGATTTGGGGGTTTGTAGACTGCAGACCCTAGACGGCAGGGGCGGGCGGTGCGGTTTTCAATAAACGCAGGCGACGGTGTCACTAACTCACTATAGTTTTGATTCCGAACGCGACGTCACATGAACTCGCATCTACGACAGCAGCGGCACTTCTATTCTTTAGTTTTGCTAAAATTTATTTTATTGTACTACCTCGTTGATCTGGTGGTCGTAAGCGCTACTGAGCATAAGATCCTGGGTTCCCGGGTCGGGCAAAGTGTTATTGGGTTTTTCTATCTGGAATTTCTCAGTAGCAGCCCAGAGTCTGGATTTGTGCCCTATTACATGCAGGGACTTAAACATAACTGGCGAAATGTGGGTGTACCTGCTACAGGCACGCCTCTGCCCAACACTTCGGGGAAACAAGGGGTCACTCTGTTAGTGACAGAAGCAGACAACACTGTCACCAACTTATGAAAGCGTTAAAAAACCAACAAGAAACCAGTAGTGTCGCTGCGGTCTATTATTGCGTTTTGGATTTACTGCCACTACCGTCTGAAGTCTGCCGTTGCTTTCGAAATTGTATCTTTACATTTACCTGATCATTTTGTCATCGCCACTGTCTTCATTTTCACTGCAGTCAATTCTGTTCGGAAAGCGCTCTGTTTCTTCAACTGTGCTGTCGCTGCAATACCCGTTGGATACCGGATTGTATAAATAATGAGTAGAACTCAATGCATAGTAGCTGCTATTAGATTGTGATATCACGCTAGTTATATCCATACTATAACTTGAGTCTGTGTTCAAGGATAGCGATGATTCGCTTTTTATTATACTTCGAATCGAATCATAACTGTCGGAACAGCCATTTAAAGTGCAAGAAGAGATTCTAAAAATGTCTTCCGATGGTTCAATATTTCTAGAATTATCAACAAACCAGTCAGATTTATCGTTGCAGTTTCCAAAGATGTCATTTTCATCTATGCAATTGCGTTTATTGCTTTCTACTTTGTTTGTCGTAACGTTAGTACAGCTATCGTAAGAGCTGCTGGTGTATGTAAATAAACTTTCAAGATCAGAATTCAATTGATCGACGTAGAAAGGTCTTCTCAGAGCCGGACACGCATCATTTATAAACTTTTTTAAATTATTTGTTTCAAACATATTATGAAAGGAAGTAATGTTATTTTTAGGTATTTCTAGAATATGGTTGCTGATCTGGCCAGTGTATGAAGTGACACGATCAGCTCTCCCAACAGTAACTTTAATACCCTCGTTGTCAATGAAAGCTCCAGCTTTAACGCCAGGAATACATTCGTCCGGACAATCGCACAGAGAGGAGATGTCCGGAGATGTCACTCTAATCTTAACGTAGCTGTGTTTAAATTTGATTTTTTTCTTATCGCACCCACAGCCACGATCGCAAGTTGTAGTTTTAATAATGTCTTCAAACTTTTCGCTAATTCCAGCGGCCTTAGCTCGCTTTGATTTTGATATGCCAACTTTTTTCGTTTTGGTTTTAATTTTACCTCTCTTTTCAGAAGCTGTCGGCTCAAGTGGAAGCCCAAATTCAGCTCTTACTTTTTTTACTAACTCTTTTTCAGAAGCCGTTTTACCTTCGGGTAACGGTAACCCTGCTTCAGCCAGCCCTTTAAGTATCCTCTCCTTTTCTTCAGCCGGCTTACCGGAAATAGGCGTCAACAGTCCGTCTTCTTTAGCCTTGCGGACTACTTCCTTTTCCGAGAGTGTTTTAGCTGGTGGAGGCATACCTAATTCAGTCCGAACTTTTTGTATCAAAGCTTTCTCCGACGGAGTTTTACCTTCGGGTAACGGTATTCCAGCCTCGGCTCGAGCCCTTATAATTGTTTCCTTCTGAGATGGCGTTTTTCCTTTCAAAGGTGTGAGTAAACCGGCAGCTGCTTTCGCCGACAGTTTTTCTTCTGCTTTAACTTTTTTTATCATAGTTTTTTCAGAAGCAGTCCTTCCTTCAGGAAGTGGTATTCCAGCCGCAATCATGCCCCTCACAATACGTTCCTTCTGAGATGGTGTTTTACCTTCAAGAGGCGTAACAATACCAGCTGCTTCAGCTTTACGCATCTTTGATTTTTCTGATAATGTTTTAGGTTCAGGTGGAAGACCAATTTCTTTACGAACCTTTTCCGCTATCTTTTTCTCTGATGCTGTTTGAGATTCAGGAAGTGGTAAGCCTTGTTCTATTAAGCCTCTTAATATTCTCTCTTTCTCTTTTGGAGATTTTCCTGTCAATGGTGTCAACAAACCGGCTTCTCTTGCTTTTCGTAATTTTTCTGACGTGACTTTTGACGGTAGTTTAACTTCTGCTTTCACTTTAGCAATTAATGCCTTTTCTGAAGCTGTCTTTCCTTCGGGTAAGGGTATTCCAGCTTTACGTAGACTAGTCAATATTTTTTCTTTTTCTGATGGAGTTTTGGCTAGTCTTAACCTTTCTGAAGGCCGCATGGCTGCAGGGGGCTCACCAGCAGTGACTTTTCTTATAATTTCTTTTTCAGATGGTGTTTTTCCTTCTGGTATAGGGACACCCGCGGCCACTCTGGCTCGAAGAATCTTTTCTTTAGCTGAAGGCGTTTTACCTTCTAAAGGAGTTAACAGTCCTGCATCTTTTGCCCGTTTCAGTCTCTCTGATGGCGTAGGCGAGACATAACCGGTGTCTTCTTTTATTTTTTGGATAATTGCTCTTTCAGATGGTGTCCTACCTACTGGTAATGGCAAACCTGCCGCTGCCCTACCTCTGAGAATTTTTTCCTTCTGTAAAGGTGTTTTACCCTCTAAAGGTGTTAAAAGACCAGTTTTTATAGCTTTTCTCATTTTTTCTGATGGAGTTTTATCGGGAATCCCTAATTTTGTCTTAATATCTTTAATTATAGCTTTTTCGGAAGCAGTTCTACCTTCTGGTAAAGGCAGACCAGCTTCCGCAAGACCACGTAAGATTTTTTCTTTTTGTTCCGGAGTTTTTCCTTCGAGGGGTGTGAGTAAGCCAGCTGCTTTGGCCTTTTTTAATTTCTCTGTGGTAATTGATGGTTTGCCTGCTTGCACTTTAGCTATAAGAGCTTTCTCAGATGCCGTTCGACCTTCAGGCAATGGGATACCTCTATCTTGCAAATCTTGTAAGATATTTTCTTTTTCCTTGGGTGATTTACCTTCTAGTGGCTTCAGTAAGCCGTCACTTGCAGCTTTGGCGTACTTTTCTTTCATAGATGGAGTTTTAGGTTCTGGAGGAAGGCCAAGGTCAGCGCGTACCTTTTCGATAAGTTTTATTTCAGAGGGGGTTTTACCCTCAGGGAGCGCCAAACCAGCCATTGCTAATCCTTTAACAATCTTTTCTTTTTGGGCAGGAGTTTTTCCTTCTAAAGGCGTCAGTAGTCCTTCAGCTTTTGCTTTACGTAGTTTCGCGGATACCGCTTCAGACGGTAAAAGTTCTCCCGCCTTCACTTTAGCTATAAGAGCTTTTTCAGATGCTGTTCGTCCTTCAGGCAATGGAATACCTCTATCGTGCAAATCTTGTAAGATTTTTTGTTTCTCCTTGGGTGGTTTACCTTCTAGGGGCTTCAGTAAGCCGTCACTTGCAGCTTTGGCATACTTTTCTTTCATAGATGGAGTTTTGGGTTCTGGAGGAAGGCCAAGGTCAGCGCGTACCTTTTCGATAAGTTTTATTTCAGAGGGGGTTTTACCCTCAGGGAGTGCCAAACCGGCCATTGCTAATCCTTTAACAATCTTTTCTTTTTGGGCAGGAGTTTTTCCTTCTAGAGGCGTAAGTAGTCCTTCAGCTTTTGCTTTACGTAGTTTCGCGGATACCGCTTCAGACGGCAAACGTTCTCCCGCCTTCACTTTAGCTACAAGAGCTTTTTCAGATGCAGTTCGTCCTTCAGGCAATGGGATACCTCTATCGTGCAAATCTTGTAAGATTTTTTGTTTTTCCTGGGGTGGTTTACCTTCTAGGGGTATCAGTAAACCGTCATTTGCAGCTTTGGCGTACTTTTCTTTCATGGATGGAGTTTTAGGTTCTGGAGGAAGGCCTAGGTCGGCGCGTACTTTATCGATAAGTTTTTTCTCAGAAGCAGTTTTACCCTCAGGGAGCGGCAAACCATGCATTGCTAATCCTTTAACAATCTTTTCTTTTTGTGACGGAGTTTTTCCTTCTAAAGGTGTAAGTAGTCCTTCAGTTTTTGCTTTACGTAGTTTTGCGGATACCGCTTCAGACGGTAAACGTTCTCCCGCCTTCACTTTAGCTATAAGAGCTTTCTCAGAAGCCGTTCGTCCTTCAGGCAAAGGGATACCTCTGTCGTGCAAATCTTGTAAGATTTTTTGTTTTTCCTTGGGTGGTTTACCTTCTAGGGGCTTCAGTAAGCCGTCACTTGCAGCTTTGGCGTACTTTTCTTTCATAGATGGAGTTTTAGGTTCTGGAGGAAGGCCAAGGTCAGCGCGTACCTTTTCGATAAGTTTTATTTCAGAGGGGGTTTTACCCTCAGGGAGTGCCAAACCGGCCATTGCTAATCCTTTAACAATCTTTTCTTTTTGGGCAGGAGTTTTTCCTTCTAGAGGCGTAAGTAGTCCTTCAGCTTTTGCTTTACGTAGTTTCGCGGATACCGCTTCAGACGGTAAACGTTCTCCCGCCTTCACTTTAGCTATAAGAGCTTTCTCAGAAGCCGTTCGTCCTTCAGGCAAAGGGATACCTCTGTCGTGCAAATCTTGTAAGATTTTTTGTTTTTCCTTGGGTGGTTTACCTTCTAGGGGCTTAAGTAAGCCATCACTTGCAGCTTTGGCGTACTTCTCTTTCATAGATGGAGTTGTAGGTTCCGGAGGAAGGCCAAGATCAGCGCGTACCTTTTCAATAAGCTTTTTCTCAGAGGCAGTCTTACCCTCAGGAAGCGCCAAACCGGCCATTGCTAATCCTTTAACAATCTTTTCTTTTTGTGATGGAGTTTTTCCTTCTAAAGGCGTCAGTAGTCCTTCAGCTTTTGCTTTACGTAGTTTCGCGGATACCGCTTCAGACGGTAAACGTTCTCCCGCCTTCACTTTAGCTATAAGAGCTTTCTCAGATGCCGTTCGTCCTTCAGGCAATGGGATACCCCTATCGTGCAAATCTTGTAAGATTTTTTGTTTTTCCTTGGGTGGTTTACCTTCTAGGGGCTTTAGTAAGCCGTCACTTGCGGCTTTGGCATACTTCTCTTTCATGGATGGAGTTTTAGGTTCCGGAGGAAGGCCAAGATCAGCGCGTACCTTTTCAATAAGCTTTTTCTCAGAGGCAGTCTTACCCTCAGGAAGCGCCAAACCGGCCATTGCTAATCCTTTAACAATCTTTTCTTTTTGTGATGGAGTTTTTCCTTCTAAAGGCGTCAGTAGTCCTTCAGCTTTTGCTTTACGTAGTTTCGCGGATACCGCTTCAGACGGTAAACGTTCTCCCGCCTTCACTTTAGCTATAAGAGCTTTCTCAGATGCCGTTCGTCCTTCAGGCAATGGGATACCCCTATCGTGCAAATCTTGTAAGATTTTTTGTTTTTCCTTGGGTGGTTTACCTTCTAGGGGCTTTAGTAAGCCGTCACTTGCGGCTTTGGCATACTTCTCTTTCATGGATGGAGTTTTAGGTTCCGGAGGAAGGCCAAGGTCAGCGCGTACCTTTTCGATAAGTTTTTTCTCAGAGGCAGTTTTACCCTCTGGGAGGGGTAAACCGTGCATTGCTAATCCTTTAACAATCTTTTCTTTTTGGGAGGGAGTTTTTCCTTCTAAAGGCGTAAGTAGTCCTTCAGCTTTTGCTTTTCGTAGTTTCGCGGATACCGCTTCAGACGGTAAACGTTCTCCCGCCTTAACTTTAGCTATAAGAGCTTTCTCAGATGCCGTTCGTCCTTCAGGCAATGGGATACCCCTATCGTGCAAATCTTGTAAGATTTTTTGTTTTTCCTTGGGTGGTTTACCTTCTAGGGGCATTAATAAGCCGTCAGTTGCAGCTTTGGCGTACTTCTCTTTCATGGATGGAGTTTTAGGTTCCGGAGGAAGGCCAAGGTCAGCGCGTACCTTGTCAATAAGCATTTTCTCTGAAGCAGTTTTACCCTCAGGCAAAGGCAGTCCTTTCATGGCCAATCCTTTTACAATTTTTTCTTTTTGGGAGGGAGTTTTTCCTTCTAAAGGCGTAAGTAGTCCTTCAGGTTTTGCTTTACGTAGTTTCGCGGATGGCGTAACAGACGTCACTTTAGCTATAAGAGCTTTCTCAGATGCCGTTCGTCCTTCAGGCAATGGGATACCTCTGTCGTGCAAATCTTGTAAGATTTTTTCTTTTTCCTTGGGTGATTTGCCTTCTAGGGGCTTCAGTACGCCATCACTTGCAGCTTTGGCGTACTTCTCTTTCATTGATGGAGTTTTAGGTTCCGGTGGAAGACCGATGTCAGCGCGCACCTTGTCAATAAGCATTTTCTCTGAAGCAGTTTTACCCTCAGGCAAAGGCAGTCCTTTCATGGCCAATCCTTTTACAATTTTTTCTTTTTGGGAAGGAGTTTTTCCTTCTAAAGGCGTGAGTAGTCCTGCAGCTTTTGCTTCACGAAGTTTCGCCGATAATGCAATAGAGGGCGCGCGGGGTTCGGATTTCACTTTAGCAATGAGAGCTTTCTCTGATGGAGTTCGGCCTTCAGGCAATGGAATTCCCTTATCTTGCAAACTTCTTAGAATCGTTTCTTTTTCTGTCGGTGATTTACCTTCCAAGGGCTTCAATAAACCGGCACTTGCTGCTTTTTCGTACTTCTCTTTCATAGACGGAGTTTGTGGTTCTGGCGGAAGGCCAAGGTCAGCGCGTACCTTATCAATGAGCTTTTTCTCTGAAGCAGTTTTTCCTTCAGGAAGCGGCAGTCCTTGCATTGCTAATCCTCTCACTATCTTTTCTTTTTGTGACGGAGTTTTTCCTTCTAAAGGCGTAAGTAATCCTGCAGCTTGAGCTTTGCGTAGTCTCTCAGATTGCGTTATAGACGGTATGCGTTCTCCCGCCTTCACTTTAGCTATAAGGGCTTTCTCAGATGCCGTTCGTCCTTCAGGCAGAGGGATACCTCTGTCGTGTAAATCTTGTAAGATTTTTTGTTTTTCCTTGGGTGGTTTACCTTCCAGGGGCTTCAGTAAGCCGTCACTTGCGGCTTTGGCATACTTCTCTTTCATGGATGGAGTTTTAGGTTCCGGAGGTAGGCCCAGGTCAGCCCGTACCTTTTCGATAAGCTTTTTTTCAGAGGCAGTTTTACCCTCAGGGAGCGGCAAACCGTGCATTGCTAATCCTTTAACAATCTTTTCTTTTTGTGACGGAGTTTTTCCTTCCAAAGGCGTAAGTAGTCCTTCAGCTTTTGCTTTACGTAGTTTTGCGGATACCGCTTCAGACGGTAAACGTTCTCCCGCCTTCACTTTAGCTATAAGAGCTTTCTCAGATGCCGTTCGTCCTTCAGGCAATGGGATACCCCTATCGTGCAAATCTTGTAAGATTTTTTGTTTTTCCTTAGGTGGTTTACCTTCTAGGGGCATCAGTAAGCCATCACTTGCAGCTTTAGCATACTTCTCTTTCATGGATGGAGTTTTAGGTTCCGGAGGTAGGCCAAGGTCAGCCCGTACCTTTTCGATAAGCTTTTTTTCAGAGGCAGTTTTACCCTCAGGGAGCGGCAAACCGTGCATTGCTAATCCTTTCACAATCTTTTCTTTTTGTGAGGGAGTTTTTCCTTCTAAAGGTGTAAGTAGGCCTTCAGCTTTTGCTTCACGGAGCCTCGCAGATGGAGTGATCGGTGGTGCACGGAGTTCAGCTTTCACTTTAGCAATGAGAGCTTTCTCTGATGGAGTTCGGCCTTCAGGCAATGGTATTCCCTTTTCTTGCAAACTTCTTAAAATCTTTTCTTTTTCTGTCGGTGATTTACCTTCCAAGGGCTTCAATAAACCAGCACTTGCTGCCTTTTCGTACTTCTCTTTCATGGACGGAGTTTTTGGTTCCGGCGGAAGACCAAGGTCAGCTCGAACCTTGTCAATGAGCTTTTTCTCTGAGGCAGTTTTACCCTCAGGTAGGGGCAGTCCTTTCATGGCCAATCCTTTAACAATTTTTTCTTTTTGTGAAGGAGTTTTTCCTTCTAAAGGCGTCAGTAATCCTTCAGCTTTTGCTTCACGAAGTTTCGCAGATAATGCAATAGACGGCGCACGTGATTCGGCTTTCACTTTAGCAATGAGAGCTTTCTCTGATAGAGTTCGGCCTTCAGGCAATGGAATCCCCTTATCTTGTAAACTTCTTAGAATCTTTTCTTTTTCCGCCGCTGATTTACCTTCCAAGGGCTTCAATAAACCAGCACTTGCTGCTTTTTCGTACTTCTCTTTCATCGACGGAGTTTTTGGTTCCGGAGGAAGACCAAGGTCAGCGCGTACCTTATCAATGAGCTTTTTCTCTGAGGCAGTTTTTCCTTCAGGAAGCGGTAGTCCTTGCATTGCTAATCCTCTCACTATCTTTTCTTTTTGTGACGGAGTTTTCCCTTCTAAAGGCGTAAGTAATCCTGCAGCTTGAGCTTTGCGCAATCTCTCAGATTGCGTTATAGACGGTATACGTTCTCCCGCCTTCACTTTAGCTATAAGGGCTTTCTCAGATGCCGTTCGTCCTTCAGGCAGTGGGATACCTCTGTCGTGCAAATCTTGTAAGATTTTTTGTTTTTCCTTGGGTGGTTTACCTTCCAGGGGCTTCAGTAAACCGTCACTTGCGGCTTTGGCATACTTTTCTTTCATGGATGGAGTTTTAGGTTCCGGAGGAAGGCCAAGGTCAGCGCGTACCTTTTCGATAAGTTTTTTCTCAGAGGCAGTTTTACCCTCTGGAAGCGGTAAACCATGCATTGCCAATCCTTTAACAATCTTTTCTTTTTGTGACGGAGTTTTTCCTTCTAAAGGCGTAAGTAGTCCTTCAGCTTTTGCTTTACGTAGTTTCGCGGATACCGCTTCAGACGGTAAACGTTCTCCCGCCTTAACTTTAGCTATAAGAGCTTTCTCAGATGCCGTTCGTCCTTCAGGCAGTGGAATACCTCTATCGTGCAAATCTTGTAAGATTTTTTGTTTTTCCTTGGGTGGTTTACCTTCCAGGGGCTTCAGTAAACCGTCACTTGCGGCTTTGGCATACTTTTCTTTCATGGATGGAGTTTTAGGTTCCGGAGGAAGGCCAAGGTCAGCGCGTACCTTTTCGATAAGTTTTTTCTCAGAGGCAGTTTTACCCTCTGGGAGCGGTAAACCATGCATTGCTAATCCTTTAACAATCTTTTCTTTTTGTGAGGGAGTTTTTCCTTCTAAAGGCGTAAGTAGTCCTTCAGCTTTTGCTTTACGTAGTTTCGCGGATACCGCTTCAGACGGTAAACGTTCTCCCGCCTTCACTTTAGCTATAAGAGCTTTCTCAGATGCCGTTCGTCCTTCAGGCAATGGGATACCCCTATCGTGCAAATCTTGTAAGATTTTTTGTTTTTCCTTGGGTGGTTTACCTTCCAAGGGCTTTAGTAAGCCGTCACTTGCGGCTTTGGCATACTTTTCTTTCATGGATGGAGTTTTAGGTTCCGGAGGAAGGCCAAGGTCAGCGCGTACCTTTTCGATAAGTTTTTTCTCAGAGGCAGTTTTACCCTCTGGGAGCGGTAAACCATGCATTGCTAATCCTTTAACAATTTTTTCTTTTTGTGACGGAGTTTTTCCTTCTAAAGGCGTAAGTAGTCCTTCAGCTTTTGCTTTACGTAGTTTCGCGGATACCGCTTCAGACGGTAAACGTTCTCCCGCCTTCACTTTAGCTATAAGAGCTTTCTCAGATGCCGTTCGTCCTTCAGGCAATGGGATACCCCTATCGTGCAAATCTTGTAAGATTTTTTGTTTTTCCTTGGGTGGTTTACCTTCCAGGGGCTTCAGTAAGCCGTCACTTGCGGCTTTGGCATACTTTTCTTTCATGGATGGAGTTTTAGGTTCCGGAGGAAGGCCAAGGTCAGCGCGTACCTTGTCGATAAGTTTTTTCTCAGAGGCAGTTTTACCCTCAGGGAGCGGCAAACCGTGCATTGCTAATCCTTTAATAATCTTTTCTTTTTGTGACGGAGTTTTTCCTTCTAAAGGCGTAAGTAGTCCTTCAGCTTTTGCTTTACGTAGTTTCGCGGATACCGCTTCAGACGGTAAACGTTCTCCCGCCTTCACTTTAGCTATAAGAGCTTTCTCAGATGCCGTTCGTCCTTCAGGCAATGGGATACCCCTATCGTGCAAATCTTGTAAGATTTTTTGTTTTTCCTGGGGTGGTTTACCTTCTAGGGGTATCAGTAAACCGTCATTTGCAGCTTTGGCGTACTTCTCTTTCATGGATGGAGTTTTAGGTTCTGGAGGAAGGCCTAGGTCGGCGCGTACTTTATCGATAAGTTTTTTCTCAGAAGCAGTTTTACCCTCAGGGAGCGGCAAACCATGCATAGCTAATCCTTTAACAATCTTTTCTCTTTGTGACGGAGTTTTTCCTTCTAAAGGCGTAAGTAGTCCTTCAGCTTTTGCTTTACGTAGTTTCGCAGATGGAGTGATAGGTGGTGCACGGGGTTCGGCTTTCACTTTAGCAATGAGAGCTTTCTCTGATGGAGTTCGGCCTTCAGGCAATGGTATTCCCTTTTCTTGCAAACTTCTGAGAATTTTTTCTTTTTCTGTCGGTGATTTACCTTCCAAGGGCTTCAATAAACCAGCACTTGCTGCTTTTTCGTACTTCTCTTTCATGGATGGAGTTTTTGGTTCCGGTGGAAGACCGAGGTCAGCTCGAACCTTGTCAATGAGCTTTTTCTCTGAAGCAGTTTTACCTTCAGGTAGAGGCAGTCCTTTCATGGCTAATCCTTTTACAATTTTTTCTTTTTGGGATGGAGTTTTTCCTTCTAATGGCGTGAGTAGTCCTTCAGCTTTTGCATCACGTAGTTTTGCAGATAGTGCAATAGACGGCGCACGTGATTCGGCTTTCACTTTAGCAATGAGAGCTTTCTCTGATGGAGTTCGGCCTTCAGGCAATGGAATCCCCTTATCTTTCAAACTTCTTAGAATCTTTTCTTTTTCTGTCGGTGATTTACCTTCCAAGGGCTTCAATAAACCGGCACTTGCTGCTTTTTCGTACTTCTCTTTCATGGACGGAGTTTTTGGTTCCGGCGGAAGACCAAGATCAGCGCGTACCTTATCAATGAGCTTTTTCTCTGAAGCAGTTTTTCCTTCTGGAAGCGGCAGTCCTTGCATTGCTAATCCTCGAACTATCTTTTCTTTTTGTGACGGAGTTTTTCCTTCTAAAGGCGTAAGTAATCCTGCAGCTTGAGCTTTGCGCAATCTCTCAGATTGCGTTATAGACGGTAAACGTTCTCCCGCCTTCACTTTAGCTATAAGAGCTTTCTCAGATGCCGTTCGTCCTTCAGGCAGTGGGATACCTCTATCGTGCAAATCTTGTAAGATTTTTTGTTTTTCCTTGGGTGGTTTACCCTCAAGGGGCTTCAGTAAACCGTCACTTGCGGCTTTGGCATACTTCTCCTTCATAGAAGGAGTTTTAGGTTCCGGAGGAAGGCCAAGGTCAGCACGTACCTTTTCGATTAGCTTTTTCTCAGAGGCAGTTTTACCCTCTGGGAGTGGCAAACCATGCATTGCTAATCCTTTAACAATCTTTTCTTTTTGAGAGGGAGTTTTTCCTTCTAAAGGCGTAAGTAGTCCTGCTGCTTTTGCTTTTAGTAGTTTCGCGGATTGCGTTAAAGACGGTAAACGTTCTCCCGCCTTTACTTTAGCTATGATAGCTTTCTCAGATGCCGTTCGTCCTTCAGGCAATGGGATACCCCTATCATGCAAATCTTGTAAAATTTTTTGTTTTTCCTTGGGTTGTTTACCTTCTAGGGGCACCAGTAAGCCGTCACTTGCAGCCTTGGCGTACTTCTCTTTCATGGATGGAGTTTTAGGTTCTGGAGGAAGGCCAAGGTCAGCGCGTACCTTTTCGATAAGTTTTTTCTCAGAGGCAGTTTTACCCTCTGGGAGCGGCAAACCATGCATTGCTAATCCTTTAACAATCTTTTCTTTTTGTGAGGGAGTTTTTCCTTCTAAAGGCGTAAGTAGTCCTTCAGCTTTTGCTTTACGTAGTTTTGCGGATGGCGTAACTGATGGCAAACGTTCTCCAGCCTTCACTTTAGCAATAAGAGCTTTCTCAGATGCCGTTCGTCCTTCAGGCAATGGGATACCTCTATCGTGCAAATCTTGTAAGATTTTTTGTTTTTCCTGGGGTGGTTTACCTTCTAGGGGTATCAGTAAACCGTCATTTGCAGCTTTGGCGTACTTCTCTTTCATGGATGGAGTTTTAGGTTCTGGAGGAAGGCCTAGGTCGGCGCGTACTTTATCGATAAGTTTTTTCTCAGAAGCAGTTTTACCCTCAGGGAGCGGCAAACCATGCATTGCTAATCCTTTAACAATCTTTTCTTTTTGTGAGGGAGTTTTTCCTTCTAAAGGCGTAAGTAGTCCTTCAGCTTTTGCTTTACGTAGTTTTGCGGATGGCGTAACTGACGGCAAACGTTCTCCAGCCTTCACTTTAGCAATAAGAGCTTTCTCAGATGCCGTTCGTCCTTCAGGCAATGGGATACCTCTATCGTGCAAATCTTGTAAGATTTTTTGTTTTTCCTGGGGTGGTTTACCTTCTAGGGGTATCAGTAAACCGTCATTTGCAGCTTTGGCGTACTTCTCTTTCATGGATGGAGTTTTAGGTTCTGGAGGAAGGCCTAGGTCGGCGCGTACTTTATCGATAAGTTTTTTCTCAGAAGCAGTTTTACCCTCAGGGAGCGGCAAACCATGCATTGCTAATCCTTTAACAATCTTTTCTTTTTGTGAGGGAGTTTTTCCTTCTAAAGGCGTAAGTAGTCCTTCAGCTTTTGCTTTTCGTAGTTTCGCAGATGGAGTGATAGGTGGCGCACGGGGTTCGGCTTTCACTTTAGCAATGAGAGCTTTCTCTGATGGAGTTCGGCCTTCAGGCAATGGTATTCCCTTTTCTTGCAAACTTCTTAAAATCTTTTCTTTTTCTGTCGGTGATTTACCTTCCAAGGGCTTTAATAAACCAGCACTTGCTGCCTTTTCGTATTTCTCTTTCATGGACGGAGTTTTTGGTTCCGGCGGAAGACCAAGGTCAGCTCGAACCTTGTCAATGAGCTTTTTCTCTGAGGCAGTTTTACCCTCAGGTAGAGGCAGTCCTTTCATGGCTAATCCTTTTACAATTTTTTCTTTTTGTGAAGGAGTTTTTCCTTCTAAAGGCGTCAGTAATCCTTCAGCTTTTGCTTCACGAAGTTTCGCAGATAATGCAATAGACGGCGCACGGGGTTCGGCTTTCACTTTAGCAATGAGAGCTTTCTCTGATGGAGTTCGGCCTTCAGGCAATGGTATTCCCTTTTCTTGCAAACTTCTTAAAATCTTTTCTTTTTCTGTCGGTGATTTACCTTCCAAGGGCTTCAATAATCCAGCACTTGCTGCCTTTTCGTATTTTTCTTTCATGGACGGAGTTTTTGGTTCCGGAGGAAGACCAAGTTCAGTGCGAACCTTGTCAATGAGCTTTTTCTCTGAAGCAGTTTTTCCTTCAGGAAGCGGCAGGCCTTGCATTGCTAATCCTTTTAATATTGTTTCTTTTTGTGCGGGAGTTTTACCTTCTAAAGGCGTTAGTAGTCCTGCAGCTTTTGCTTTGCGTAGTCTTTCAGTTGGAGTAACAGATGGTGCACGAATTCCAGCCTTCACATTTGCAATAAGAGCTTTTTCTGATGGCGTTCTTCCCTCAGGCAATGGAATTCCCTTGTCATGCAAACCTTGTAAAATTATTTCTTTTTCTTTTGGTGATTTACCTTCAAGTGGTTGCAGTAATCCATCACTTGCAGCTTTGGCGTATTTCTCTTTCATGGAAGGAGTTTTAGGTTCTGGAGGAAGGCCTAGGTCAGCGCGTACTTTGTCTATAAGCTTTTTCTCTGAAGCAGTTTTCCCTTCAGGAAGAGGCAATCCTTGCATTGCTAATCCTCTAACAATCTTTTCTTTTTGTGAAGGAGTTTTTCCTGTTAAAGGCGTAAGTAGTCCTTCAGCTTTTGCTTTTCGTAGTTTTGCAGATGGCGTTACAGATATCACTTTAGCAATAAGGGCTTTTTCTGATGCTGTTCGTCCTTCAGGCAATGGTATTCCCTTATCTTGCAAACTTCTTAGAATTTTTTCTTTTTCTGCCAGTGATTTACCTTCCAAGGGCTTCAATAATCCAGCACTTGCTGCCTTTTCGTATTTTTCTTTCATGGACGGAGTTTTTGGTTCCGGAGGAAGACCAAGTTCAGTGCGAACCTTGTCAATGAGCTTTTTCTCTGAAGCAGTTTTTCCTTCAGGAAGCGGCAGTCCTTGCATTGCTAATCCTTTTAATATGGTTTCTTTTTGTGCGGGAGTTTTACCTTCTAAAGGCGTTAGTAGTCCTGCTGCTTTTGCTTTGCGTAGTCTTTCAGTTGGAGTAATAGATGGTGCACGAATTCCAGCCTTCACATTAGCAATAAGAGCTTTTTCTGATGGCGTTCTTCCCTCAGGCAATGGAATTCCCTTGTCATGCAAACCTTGTAAAATTATTTCTTTTTCTTTTGGTGATTTACCTTCAAGTGGTTGCAGTAATCCATCACTTGCAGCTTTGGCGTATTTCTCTTTCATGGAAGGAGTTTTAGGTTCTGGAGGAAGGCCAAGGTCAGCGCGTACTTTGTCTATAAGCTTTTTCTCTGAAGCAGTTTTCCCTTCAGGAAGAGGCAATCCTTGCATTGCTAATCCTCTAACAATCTTTTCTTTTTGTGCAGGAGTTTTTCCTGTTAAAGGCGTAAGTAGTCCTTCAGCTTTTGCTTTACGTAGTTTTGCAGATGGCGTCACAGATATCACTTTAGCAATAAGGGCTTTTTCTGATGCTGTTCGTCCTTCAGGCAATGGTATTCCCTTATCTTGCAAACTTCTCAGAATTTTTTCTTTTTCTGCCAGTGATTTACCTTCCAAGGGCTGCAATAATCCAGCACTTGCTGCCTTTTCGTATTTCTCTTTCATGGACGGAGTTTTTGGTTCCGGAGGAAGACCAAGTTCAGTGCGAACCTTGTCAATAAGCTTTTTCTCTGAAGCAGTTTTTCCTTCAGGAAGCGGCAAGCCTTGCATTGCTAATCCTTTTAATATTGTTTCTTTTTGTGCGGGAGTTTTACCTTCTAAAGGCGTTAGTAGTCCTGCAGCTTTTGCTTTGCGTAGTCTTTCAGTTGGAGTAACAGATGGTGCACGAATTCCAGCCTTCACATTAGCAATAAGAGCTTTTTCTGATGGCGTTCGTCCTTCAGGCAACGGTATACCTTTGTCGTGTAAACCTCTTAATATTTTTTCTTTTTCCGCTGGTGATTTCCCTTCTAAGGGCTGCAGTAATCCAGCACTTGCTGCTTCAGCATACTTTTCTTTCATGGACGCAGTTTTAGGTCTCGGAGGCAGGCCAAGTTCAGCGCGTACCTTATCACTGAGCTTTTTCTCTGAAGCAGTTTTTCCTATAGAAAGAGGCAGGCCTTTCATGGCTTGCTGTTTCAAAATCTTTTCTTTTTCTGCTGGAGTCTTTCCTTTCAACGTCATTCCAGTTAACGACTTCTTTTCTTCTCCAACGCGCCTTTCTTCCTGTAATTTGTAACTGCATAGTATGCAGTCACAATCATCACAATTTTTCTTTTTATAACAGTCGTAGAGGCCTTTCATTACTTCAAACATTGCATCTGAGTTGCATGAGCAGCAGCAGCTATCCTCAACTGGTCCGCTCAATTGACAACGGTAAACTTTCCATTTCTTCTGCGTAGGATAAGTAAACATATTCAAGTAGTCGTTTAAATGATAACCCGATACTCGGTTAACTATGAATTTGGATTTGAAAAAGGATTTTTTATTTATAGTTTCGGAGCTTCTGGTCCTTTGCGAGGATAATTTAGTCCGTTTGAAAATGTCTGTCATGCTGATGTGTTTAGTGAGGAACTTTTGGGTTTTATTCTTACTAGAGCTGGATAATCGAAAAGCGATAGCAGGCTGTTGGCCATATTTTACTAGATCGATTATATTACGGTTTTTCACCTTTTTCTTATGAACCATTATACTGATATCATTTATCTCATTGCATTGACTATTTTCCTGATCACGCTGGCGTAAATCATATTGTTGTAGTTTATCTTCTTTTTCGATGTCTTTCATTGTGAATTTTTGAACAGGCAGCGTCGGACTGAACTGCAAATTTTACTTTTATTTTCATATAGCACCTCTTTTCGATGAAAATCTCTGTGTTAATAAAATTTATTCAAGTTTTTATCTTATTTCTAACTTTTCACTTTATTTTTATGCCCTTCCTTTTCTTGCTGATTTGGTTGTGTTCGATGACCCTTCCTTTTCTTTTTGATTAGGTTGTGTTTGAGACATTCTTTAAACAATTTTTTTTTATCTTATTTCATTCTTCTCTGCACATTGTGGATTCCTGAGTCGAAAGTGTTGCTGAAAGGGTAGTTTTATTTGAATGCGTTTAACAAAGCGAAGGTTATTAAAGCGACATAATTGCGCAGATACGCTTGCGGCCATTGTCGGCACATAGAGTTACAGAAAGAGAATGTACAGGTATAGATGGGCAATCGGGTTTAAACCGGGTGTTTTGGAATAAACACCCGATTTCCACCCAAATTTCGGGTGTAAATGATTTTTATACATAAATGAAATTTCGTTTTTAATTATTATTCTTTTGTTGAATTATACATAAAAGGTGAAATAAAATAATGCAAGAAAAATCTTTTTTCTGGTACTAATAAAAAACGAATGACCTACTTAACAGTCAATCACTATCGGATTCTCCATTATCATTGTTACAGACGACAAAATGTAAAGGCTGTCTGGCTTCCCCTTTTTTTTTGGGTGGGAAATCAACAAATGACCCTTAGGACTTCCGGCAACCCCGGCAGGCATCGGCCCTAGCGGACTCCGTCAATTGTGCTGACATCTCTTAGAGACGCGCGTGGAACACGACGCGCCGTCGACCCGGCCTGGTCTTTATCGGACGGCGAGCTACCCATTGCTCTTCGTTCGCAAGCCCGCGCCTACGGTGGCCGGAAATCTGCAACCAATTCTCGACGCCCGGGGCGTCTCCTACGGCGGCGGCTAGGGGCGTGAGGGCGCAATATTTGACTCTCCCTCACACGCTCCGCCTCCTCCTTCGCGAGCATAACTGCTTCGCAGAAGGAGGTGACGGCTTGCCATGCCTTCTCGCTTCGTACCATGGCATGACCCAGGGCCGGGCGCGAGAGGTCACAGCCACCGATCACCCCCACGAGGACACGGCGGTGCGGGGCCTAAGCCGGGCAGACCTCCACCGTATGCTCCACCGTGTCCTCCGGGCGATCTATGCAGTGGTGACACACGGGCGTTTCCTCCCGCCTTATGCGAAACAGGAACCTCCCGGAGGACCTGCGTCAGGCGGAAAGTGAGGACGCCGTGGCGCCTCTCTAGCCACTCGTCAAAGAGGGGACTTATCGCCGCAATTGTGGCGTGCCCAAATCTGGGTTGCGACAAATGCTCTCTCCAGGCCGCCATGAGATCCCGCCGGAGCTCTGTCCACTGTGCCGTGACTTGTCGCGGCAGCGGAGTTACACCCTCGTTACGTTTTAGCTCCTTGCGCCACTCTCAGATGTGGGTGACGACTTTCGCCTCCAGATCACATGGCGGCGTTCCGGCAAGGAGGCTCGCCGCCTCACCGGAGACCGTATGGTATCCCCGGACCATCCGGATGGCCATGACCCTTTGGGACGCGTTCAACCGGCGGGGTGGCCGCAACCGCAAGGAACGCGCCAGCACCGGTGCCCCGTAAAGGGCCATGCACCGCACGACTTCCGCGTAGAGCCTGCGGCAGGAGGCGTTTAGATACCCTAGATTGGGCAGGAGCCGCTTCAAGGCAGCCCCGGCCCGCTCCAGTTTGGGAGCCAAACGTCGGAAATGCTCCGCGAATTTCCACCGGCTGTCGAGGACGAGTCCCCGGTACTTCATCGTCACCTCGACGCTGATTTGAACCCCTCCTACTGTTACTTGGGAACCCGACGGTGGCGCGTTCCGAGGACCATGAAAACACATGATCTCGGACTTGTGCAGGCCACCTCGAGTCCCAATTGCCGGATCTTGTCGACGATTGTCGCAACCCGTGTGTCGCCAGTTCGGCCGCCGCCTCGTGCGACCTCCCTTGCGCCAAGACCAGCGTGTCGTCAGCGTAGCACACCGCTAGGGAGGTCGGCACGCAGCACCCAGTCGTATCCGATGTCCCACAGATGCGGCCCCAGGACTGACCCCTGTGGGACACCGCACGACATCTCTCGCCGGTTCCATTCTCCCTGGTGACCGGGGTAGATGACGGCCCTGTCCGTCAAATAGGCCTCGACCAAACGACAGAGGTAGGTCGGCATCCGGTGATACCGGAGTGCCTCCCTGATGCAACTCCAGGGCAGGGTGTTGAAGGCATTGGGGTGGGAAGACGACCCCACCCCGGGCTACAGCATCCCCCGTCGTGAGGGCTCACACGCGCATGATGGCGTCCACCGTCGAGCGTTCTCGGCGGAAGCCAAACTGGCTATCCGCCAAATCCGACCCCACCCGAACCAGCTGCCTGACGAGGCGGTTTGCAATGACTCTTTCAAATAGCTTGCCCACCTTATAGAGCAGCACGATGGGCCGGTAAGCGGACGGAGAGTCCGCAGGGCGCCCCGGCTTCTTGATGAGGACCAGTTTCCCCGTCTTCCAACGAAGTGGGAATTGGCCCCTCTCCATGCAAGCGCTAAGAAGCCCCGTTAGTCGAGGCCCGAGAGCCCCCATGGCCAGGACCCAGGCTTTCCCTCCCAGGTAAGCCGTCGGGTCCTGGGGTGGTATTTATGGCGTACGTGCCACCCAACGACGACGACTCTCAACTCCGCAAGGGAGTTGTGGAACTCGGCGAGAGTTCAGCTTGGGGAGAAGTACAACCCTACCCTTTTTTTTTTTAGTTGGGTGGGAAATCAAAAACCCACCCGTGTTCCTTCCCTTGCCTTGCCAGGGGCCACGGTTTCCCCTTGGGACTACCCGCAACCCCGGCAGGCATCGGCCCTAGCGGACCCCGTCAGTTTTGCTGACATCTCTTTGAGGCGCGCGTGGAACACGACGCGCCGTCGACCCGGGCCTGGACACCCCCCACACCCCTACCCTACCACGACAATCTCCCCGAACCGTGCTGCCACGCAACCCCGTCCTCTCTTGACAGTTTCGGACGGAGTACCGGCGGCGGCCGACGAAATTAGGGTCACTAAGCCGCTCAGGTCCTCCACCCAGTCATCCCTGGGCGGGGCAATGTACGGCTCAGCGACCACGGCGATGCTAATCGACCACTGCCCCATGCTCTGGAACAACAGATCCTGAGCTGCAGTGCAGTGGTTGATGTTCGCCTGGAGGAGGCGTAATGGGGCCATCCCCTGACGTTGAAGGTGTAGGTTCGTTGTAGTTGTCCAATATTATCGGGGCTATAGAACTCTCTATTCCGGTTTCATTTTCATCATAGCTCTCATAAAGTTGGTCTATAAAACTCTATTACGTTTTCGTTTTCATTTTCTTCATAGAACTGAATGTTCTCATTATTAAGTTCACGTTTAATATTCCAGTTGTAACAAGTATATGAAATTTAAAAAAAAAGAAAGGAAAGAATTAATAGATAACGCAGTTAAGAAGTCAAATTGTTCAGAATGTGCTTTAAATGGAGAGGGAGAAGACAAAAGAAATGAGCTCTTCGGAAAATTTGTAGCGGAGGAATTTAAGTATATTAAGCCATGTGTGCGCACCGAATGCTATGAACAAATCTTAAAGTATTTACAGGAAGCTAAGGGGTATCATGTAAATCAACTTACAAATGAAGAATATGACAACTAACACGCTTACGGTCGAGTCTTCAACGCTAATTACACACTACAACATAAAATAAGCTATTCAAAAGTTGAAATAATTATGAAATTTCGTTTTTATCTAGTACCATTTTATTTTACCCTCCCTTATCTAACTAATGTTGCCTACAAAGAAATGAAATGAATGAAAATCACTTATAACACATATTTTTTAACATCACTAATTTAATTACATCAAATCAAATAAACACCCGATTTTCTGGGTGTTTATGGGTGCTTGCTTTTTATCAAAGCACCGGGTTTAAACCCGGTGGATTGCCCATCTATAGACACAAGTCATGAGTAACAGAGACGTCGTCAAAGGTAACCACGTCAGTACGTGGTCACCTTTATGGTCGCTACTATGACAAGTCAAGTAGGTATATGTTTTTTTTTGTATTATACACTTATATTAGTGTACAATACTGGTTTATGTTATCCTAAACCTGAAAAGAGGTCATTCGGACTCTTCTGCTGAGTATGGGAGCTGATAATATAATATTTTCCGCGATTTCTGGGATAAAAAGATGTTTATAATGACTAGCGTATAGATCCCTTTTCAGGTTTAAGCTGTTTTCAGACCAGCGCGATTTGTCGCGCGACGCAACGCAAGATAAACCAAAACTAATGTTTTACATTAAACAAGGTAATCTTAGTTTGTTTATTCGTGAGTCAGATCAGGTCCCGAAGACCTGGACCTGATCTGACCTGATATGCAGAACGTTATGTAAGGTATGTAGGGCAATTAAGGCTATGTGTTCCGGGCCTGTAGGCCTTTGAAACACTACTTCCGCGCTCCGCCTCCCCCAAATGCAGAGCGACTTATTTATTTACGATGCACCATCTACGATTCCGTGGAAAATCTCGTTCGTTCCCAATTGTACTACGAGTATTAAACAGTTCTGTGGTAGAACTAATGGGATTTTTTTTCTCAATAGTCCTACGATATTAGGTGTTACAAATTAGTAATCAATGCCACAGCATAACATATTTACCTAGAATATTTGCAGTTGATCAACTGACCTAGCTTTTCTTAGGTTCGACTTTTTTCTTAGGTTTACATTTTATGGGATCTACGGTGTAGTGAACTAACATGGTTACTTAAAATGTCCTGTGCAGGCACGTATCCAGACTTTTGGTTCGGGGGGGGACAAACATTGAAACAACCATGTGAACTGTGTGAAAATCGCTGTAATCACTGTACTATAATTTTCACTGTACTATACTATAATTATATAAGTATTTTTCTGTTTCCGCTGGCAGCCATTACGTCTAGTACCATATCAGGATCTGGCGCCAAAGCGGAATGAATAGACAATAGAGCGAGACCAGTAAGCCTCTCGCCCGCCATTCTATTCCTTAGGAAGGATTTTATTCTCTTTAGGCATGAAAATGACCGCTCCACAGATGCCGTTGAAACCGGAAGGGTGGCCAGAATATGTATTAGCCTGTTAATGGTAGGAAAGAAAACTTTGTCACACGTGTCTAAAATTTCCATAATTTCGACTGGTTTCTTATCTGTGTTTTTCCACTTGGCACACCACATACTGTACTCTGCTTTTATTAGTGATTCTCCAACACTTTCTTCCCAATAAATTTTCATATTTTCTAATTCACTTATTTTCCTCTCGTCCACATTTTTCGGAAGAATAATTTCTAAAGAAGAAAGCAGCTCTCTTTGATTCGCAAATCTATCATTCATGCCAGATATCAAATCGTCCAAGCACGGTATAAAAATAGTTCTTCTGAAGTATTCTTCAGCAGTATCGCTGGGAGGGTTGCTTCGTGCAGTTTGGTGGGCAGTAACTCGAGGACGCTGAATTTCTATTTGCAAGACATCTTCCGCTATTTTGCAGCATGCGTTATATATTTCTGAGAATACCGGGTTAACATCGTCACGTATCTCTTTTAGTTTTCCGATAATGTCATCGGAAAATTTCATAGCAGAGGCCAGGTCGTGTGTAGGGTTCTGCAAATATGCTGACAGTGGGAGAGTATAACTGAAAAATCTTTCACAGGTTTTTAGAGAAATCAAGAAACTACTCTTTTCCATCGCAGCTATGAGTGTAGAGGCAGTTTGGGCGACAGTTCTGTTTGTGTAGGATAGTTCTCTTAATGTAATGACAATAGGTTCGAGTAACTCACCAAATACATTTATAGAGTCGTGACGTTCTATAAATCTAGTGTCACACATGCCGACCAGTCTTTTTTTCTTACTTTCTGGTGTGAGCTTATCCACATTTTCCTTGAACTGTTTCCCGGCCATTGCATTGTTGCGAAGTAAATTGCAGACTTCCTTCACAACGCCTATTGAATTTCTGACCTCGGGAACTGAAAGAGCTTTTGAAAGAACTAGGTTCAGACGATGTGCTGAGCAATGTACGTATGTGGCCTTAGGAAATTCTTTTCTGATTCTCGTCTGCACACCACTGATGTGTCCTCCCATGGTAGCAGCTCCGTCATACCCCTGACCAACTAGTTTATCGAGATTCAAACCAATCTCATGACATTTCTTTAAAATTTCTGCACTTATATTTTCGGCACTTAGGTCGTGTATTTCAATGAAACTGAGAAAGTCCTCCCTCAAAATACCTTTATAAACGTATCTCGCACATAAAGACAATTGCTCAGTTCCACTCACATCTAAAGTTTCATCGCCAAGAATCGCGAAACACTCTGAACTATTTATTTGTGTCACAACTTTTTTCTGAATTATCTTTCCGCAAGTATCTATTATTTCATTTTGAATAATAGGGCTAAAATACGTTGCATTTTTAGGGGTTGTAATGATATGATCTTTCAGGATATTATCATAGCTTGCTCGGTATCGTAGCAGAGCCCTGAATTTTCCATCTTTACTAAGTGGCTTTTCTAAAGTCAATGGTCCACTGTCTTTGTCTCCACGAAGCGGCAACTCTTGCTCTCCACAGAAGATGATAGTTGCGATTATAGGTTTTAGTGCTGTTCTATTTCTTTCCTTTTCTTTGAGCCTTTGATCATTAAGCAGCGATGCAACGTCTATAGCTGCTGAATCCATTACGCGTAAGAAATTTTCTGCGCATAACTTAGAAAACTGGTGATATTTAGCAGCAGAATGTTCGCGAAATCTCTCTGTTGCATCTTTCCAATTATCAAATGGTTTGCTGACAAAACTTCCAAGTGTTTGGTGGGAACCTTTTCCAGCGGTGCCTGATGAAAAGACAACGCAATATTTGCAGAACACACCATTCCTCCTCGGCGAATATGTTAACCTTTCCCATGACCCCATCCATTCTCTTCGAAATCTAAGTTTCCTCTTTCCAAAGCTACTAGCCGGAAACGAAAATGACGCATCTGGGACAAACGGCTGTGTAATAATATTTTTTTTCTGTTCATCTGTGAGTACAAGAGGAGGATACTGTGTGTTATATATGGCATTAGAAACCACGCCGATATCAGGAAAAGTTTCACTTATAATCATTGTATCTAAACTGCACGTTTTTGAAGTTGAACATTCTCCTTCATCTCTACATCTTCCAGCCGGTTCGGCTGAAATCACATTTTTTTCTGTAAATTTTTACGAAGTTGTTTCTAGTTGTCTACTATCAACAGCAGAAGCCATGCTTGGAGTAGTTTTTTCTAGTAGTAACAATTTTTTTTGCCACTGGCTTGAAAAAGTTGTCAATTCTCTTCATTTTAGCAGCAGCAATTTATATACGTTCAAACAAGCACAAATCAAGAAGCACTCACATTTCACACATTACTTTACTTTATTTAAGTAATCTGTGATGGATAGGGCGAACGGTCCAACAAATTATGACGTCTGCAGGTCCAAAATTGTCCAACACTATCTCACGTACGTAATAACGGACTGGCGATTTGGCGAATCCAATGAAAACAGTGGTTTTGAAGTTTTTTTTCTTTATTTCACGGCACGGGCAAAGTATCAGGTGAACCAAGTCGGAAGGAATTTACTCTAGTCTCTATGAAACTGAAACCAATATCAAAATAAACTGGTCTATTGCACTATACTGTCACTATTGCAGAGGTATTTCACTTTTCTTCTCGCTTGTCGCTCTCGATTCTCACTTGAATCGCTCTCGAAATAAACTGACATGCAGGTTCCCGGACTCCCGCCCCCGCCGTATTTATACTACATTTTCGTATTCTGGAACACTGTGGAATATTGCGCCATCTACTACCTGGTAGCAGAAAGTTATGGAAGCTTCTCGATATTTCGCTACTCAACGCGACGATCTTTCTACTATTAGTTTTTCTACTCGACGATAGATGTCGTTCATTACTGTTTTCGTTCTCGGTTTCTCTCTAAATAGGTTAGATGGCACTACTAGTAACGTCGCTTACATAATCAGATCAAGATCTATCTATTTTTATTTTACCTACTTATTGAAAGAACTCATTTAATTTACTCAAAATTACAGATGCAGATGACATTGAACAACAGTACAAAAATATCAAAACAAGTATTAAAAATGCAAGTTCAAAAGTTAAACCCATAAAGAAAAAGTTTCTCAAACTTAGCGAAAAAACACAAAAAATTATAGAACACAGACAAAATCTCGTTTTTGGTTCCCCAGAGTTCAGACAAACGGATAGACAGGTTAAAAGGTGCATTCGAACCGACGTGCGTCAATTCAACAACAAACTGGTGCAAGTTTCTATAGAAACCAACAGCTCTCTGAAATCGGCTCTAAGAGGTACAGAGAAAGGTCGATCCACCATCACCAAAGTCAAAGACCATACAGGTATCTTACACACCGAAAAAGACAAAGTTTTAAGCATCTGCACAGATTTCTACAGAACTCTATATTCTGAAGAAGCAGTTCCTCCCTCTTCCCAAGCGCACAATGACGTTACCCTTTTACAAGAATCACCTCAGATTTCAGGTTATGAAGTCCATTGCGCTTTGCGCAGCCTAAAATATTGTAGAAGTCCCGGAGCAGATTGTATTTCCACGGAAGCTCTTAAAATCGGAGAGCCCGCATTACTTCCACACATCACAAATTTATTCAACTCAATTATACAAGCTGGTTCATTTCCTTCTCAATTTTGCCATTCCATATTAATACTGCTACACAAAAAAGGTTCTAAATCTGAAATTGGAAACTATCGCCCCATCAGTTTGGTGTCTCATTTGTATAAAACGTTTATAAAAGTAATTGAAAATCGTATATCAAGTCAACTTGACTCCCAACAGCCACCTGAACAAGCAGGATTCCGACGAGGTCTTTCCACTACTGACCATCTACAATCCCTCAACCAAATAATAGAGAAGTGCACAGAATTCAAAATCCCTCTATATCTAGCATTCGTCGACTACACCAAAGCGTTTGACAGCATTCACCATGATTCGTTATTTAAGGCACTCCTGAATCAAAATATAGAAACCTCCTACGTAAATCTTCTGAAAACCATATACCGCAATAGTACTGCAGCTTTAAAAATTGACACCACAGGACCATCCTTCTCTATTGAAAGAGGTGTCAAGCAAGGAGACCCGCTGTCCCCTAAACTGTTCACTGCCACCCTTGAAGAGGTTTTTAAAAGTCTTTCTGACACCTGGGTAAATAAAGGCATAGTCGTCGGCGAAAAAAGGTTGACAAACCTGCGTTTCGCCGACGATATCGTTCTATTTTCATCTTCGGCAGCTGATTTAAGCGATATGCTAAGTGACCTTAATAAGGCGAGCCTCGAGATTGGACTTCGTATGAACATGTCAAAGACCAAACTCATGACAAACAGCGTCCAACGTAAACTGTATGTAGATGGTGTGGAGGTTGCATATGTTCCAGAATACATCTATCTCGGCCAAATAGTCTCATTCCAGGCGAGACAAGAAAAAGAAGTTGCTAGACGCACCGACAACGCCTGGAAGAGCTATTGGTCGATGAAAAACCTTATGAAAGGAGACCTACCAATTTGCCATAAACGTAAATTAATGGACATGTGCATTCTCCCTATCCTCACATACGGCGCTCAAACCTGGTCTTTGACGGTTCAACAGAGGTCCAAGCTTGAGGTTTGCCAGCGAGCAATGGAGCGCAGCATTCTTGGAGTCAGATTAACGGACCGTGTTAGGAACACAGTGTTACGCTCCAAAACACAAATCGCCGACGTCACCCAAAAGGCGATCAAGCTTAAGTGGGACTGGGCCGGACACGTCTGCCGTATGTCAAATGAATCGTGGGCCAAATCTACCACCATGTGGGTCCCAGAAAACGTCCGTCGACATCGAGGCAGACCCAGAAGAAGATGGCGAGACGAGCTTGACGCCTACAGACAGGACTGGTCCACACTGGCCCAAAACAGAGAGGAGTGGAAAGAAGAAAGGGAGGCCTTTGCCCTGCAGTGGGACAACACAGGCTAAAAATAAAATAAATAAATAAATATTGAAAGAACACGCAAGCGAATAAATAAACAGATGGCTTAAAACGTTTTTTTTTTTTCAGTCAGATTTCGGGGGGGGATAAATCCCAACTATCCCCCCCTCTGTATACGTGCCTGGTCCTGTGTACTTATTGGGCCAATCCGATACCGATATGTCGGCAGTTATACCGACATTGATTCGATACCGATATAATTATTATCGGCCCAATGATATTGGTGAATATTGATGACCATCGCAACACGGACGCACCAAACAACCACAGTACTAAGAATCGTCGACGTCTCCAAGTCGGCAGTGCGAAAAATTGTATTCAAGTGGAAGAATGCCGCTTCTCTCACCGCACTGTGTCTTCACCAATATCGTGTAACGGTATCGTGCCGATATTGGTGTCGGTCGCAGTCTGCGACGATATAGGTGACAATAAGCCGAAGTTCGCACGAACGTAATAACGGCGATTTTTTTTCGCGTATTGGATTTTAGTTTTATTTTTGCTTTGTCCTCAGTGTTTTTGATTCACGGATGATACCATGTGTTACTATTGTGTTACCGTACGTAACGTTCGTTTTTTATACTTTAGAAACTTAGTGATTTGCTGCAAAGCGATTTATTATTAATAAATCGCTTTGCGGTGTTTTTACGTGCGAAAAATAAAGGGCTTACCCGAAACAATCGAACTGAAATTTAAAGGATTTTTTTTAATAAATTGGACTAAAGGAAACAGAAACGTTAGAAAAATACTGTTGATTGAAAAAATGGGCTCCCATATGAGGTGTACTTAGGGTTGCCAACCGTACTATAATATATAGTATTGTACTATATTTCGGGTCTGCGTACTATATAATATACTGTTGAAGAAATATATAATACGCAAAAATACTACATTTTCAACAGCGAAATCTAGCAAACAAATCCTTCATTTAAAAAAATGATGAGCGTGCCTTTCCATTTACTTTTGACTAATAATAAAGCATGTATCCAAATTCATTTGTCATTGCGCTCTGAACTTGTCAATAATGTCAAATTGACAACGTCAATCGAATTTTTGATCTGATTTTTTTTTGGGGATTTTGTTAATTCGATGTTCTTTCTTTTGAGAAGTAGAAATCCTGCATAAATTAGTTATAGAAAGTGGCAGCGATAACGTATATGCTTCAAGTTCAAGTGCGCCGCTACTAACGCCGCCAAAAATTAAAAAAAAACGCAAAAGTTGAAAAAAATAATAGTTATTTTTAATATATAAATAAATAAGTAACATCTTTGTAAATTTTTTGCTTTTTCCTTCAAATTGGTATGTACTATATTTTTTTGAAGTGTACTATATTTTTTTAAAGCTTATTTTGAAAAATACTGTATTTTGCCGAAGAAATGTTGGCAACCCTAGGTGTACTGCCCACCGAGTCGGGTTCACAATTAATTATCTAAAATAACGATTTTATACGGTTTTGGCCGATGAGAAATGGTTTTAGTCGTGGGTTCTCGTACTATAGGTATTTTGTTTTTCAAGTGACCTATGACACATCAGCCGAACGTTACGTCGCGTTTATGAGCAAGCGTCACATGACGCGACGGAACGCGACCGAAAGTTCGGCGACGCGTTAAGCGACCGAAAGCTCGGTGGGCGTAGTGGAACGTTCGGTGGATCTCGGCCAGTGTTTCCACTTACGTTTTTAATTTTTCCCCAGTTTCTTAATGAATTAGGTATCCCTAAAATTCCCTAAAGAAATATAAACATTACTCGGTTTAAGGATTTTTTCAATTTTATAGCATTAAATACCTAAAAAAACATCCATTAATTGACGAGATTACAAAATATTCATTATTAATCGAGAGAGACTGCTATTTCCGATGTCGTTTTGAGCCACGGTAATAGTAAAATAATTAACAATAACATGGTATACTAAAATTAGACGAATTACATTAATTACGAGTTTAGGGAATCCCCTTTAATCAATTGGTGGTGCCATAGACTTGAGTAGTACATTGGGTGCTACCTACTATAAACAAGTAGCCAAATCAAGTTCAATTTTTCAAAATAAATTATCCCGGCATTTTTTCCCTAAGAATGGGAGAAATCTCAAAAAGTGGAAGCACTGTGACGACGACGTAACGTAATTTTCCGTCGCGTAACGCGCCGAAGTAAACGCCGCCGACCGTTCGGCGCGTTTGGTGTGTCATGCCAACCAAATACTACGACCGATAATTCCGTCGCTGAATTGTCGGCGCCAAACGTTCCGCAGGTGTGCCGCTACACTAAATAGTTTTGTTAAATATTGTGAAAAATTGGTCTTTGAACCTTAAAAATTACCAGTAGGTACATTGTTTGGTCTCACCAAGTTATTGTCCCACTGGCATCGTTTCTATTAGTGGAAAGCTGTGAGTCTTCAGCGGAGCTATGGGTCCAAATATTGTAGGCGAGCTGGTAACCGAAATAATGCGTGGAATTAGAGGTGACATCACATGTGAAATCAAAATATGCCGCGAGAAGAATATCCGCGGTTATCCCATAAATTCCTTTGAAATGGCCTCTTTTTAAAGGTGTCCCGATAATTTGATAGTGCAAGTGTATGGCCCGGACTCCACCAAAGCGGAGACGAGACGAGATGAGAGATGTGTTTTAAACAAATAGAATTTCGTTATTCACACATCTCGTCTTCTCTCAGCTTCAGTGGATACCACTGAGCGGAGATGTATCATATTTGTATGGCGCGATCGAAGCGGAGATGTGAGCTCTGTGTCTCGCAAGCTGGCGACAGCGCGCAGCGGAGACGAGAAGAGATGTGAGCGGCACCGCTAGTTCCTCTGCGGCACATCTCTATTCCAGTCTGTATGCATCTCCGCACAGCTTCGATGGATACCTACAACCTAGCTGAAAAACATCTCTTCTCGTCTCCGCTTCGGATATCTCCGCACATGTCCGCTTCGGTGGAGTCCGGGCCTTGGAGAGGAAAAGTTCACTAGTTTTCCTGAAATCGAACTTATTATTTTGGCCCAAAATACTAACTAAACTACCAAGTATCAGCAGTGGGTGGTGTCGGATGATAAATATCTACTCTACCAAATCTATTCAGGATGATCGATTTCAATAACATGGAAAGTTATTATTTAATTATAAAAAATCTGTACCTGTCATATTGTGATTTAATAACGAATTAACATAACAACATCACGGTTATTTTTGAAGCCAAGTATGAATTGATACCTAAGAAGTATCAGGTAGGTACCCTCGAAAACTAATTTTGTTTCATTGGTAAGACTTGTAGGACGTTATTTTATTATGAAGTAGGTATGAAAAGGAAAACCGATACAAATGTCATGTGACAGATGACCCAGATGATCAGTTTTGGTTATGGTCAGTTATGGCCAGGTTGATCCTCAGAGTAATTACTCTGAGGGTTGATCATTTCGATGTTTCTGACGGCAGACTATGTACAATCTATGATGATGAATCTCAAGCGCTGGTGACTAGGTACTAATCTCTAGACTTAAATCTGCTAAAGCCGAAGCTACACAAGGAGGAGGTTCGCTTGGTGCTTGGAGTTTTGTCATCGTTGTATGACATTCTGGGAGAGAACAATTGCCTATGTCACTATCCAGTTGCCACTTTATTGCAACAAAACACGAAACTATGGAAACATTTTCAATCATCATTCTGCAAAAAAATAAAAACAAAGCATTTAAATTGTCGTTTCGTTCGTCTAATCAAACGAAACAATTCAATTTAAAGATATAGATACGTAATCGTTACTTAATACCTCATTATTTTATCGTATTCGTTTATGTAGTTGGGGAGATATTATTACACACTACTGGCAGCACAGAAACGGGCTGTCTAATTGACATTCCGCCATATTGTCGTGTATCGCTATTCTTGTTGAACCCATAGGTAGGTCTCGCTCAGTCCCAGTGAACACAGTTATTCCCAAACATTTTCTACATACGGCTGAACAAAGACATTAAATTATTAAATAGTACCTATCTTAAATCTCTTTGCGGCTGAAAGAGTTAAATAGAAATATTGTGTGCAATCAACTGGAAAAGAAGCGTAAAAGAAAATTATATAAAGCTTCAAACACTAAATAGTGGATACTACTATTTAATAATTAATATTTCAATTTTGATTTTGAATAAAACTTCGTAAGGATACGAGATTTACAACGTGTTTGAGTAATCTCTAGAATCCACTACTAATATTATGAATGCTACAGTAGATTTGTCTGTATTTTACCGTTGTTCTCACAGTGTTTTATTAGATTGAATTTCCACAAAATAAAAAGTTTGAGAACCATCGATAACCGTGATGACGTAGGCAAGTGTTACCCACGTGACCACTGCGCACACCACTGCGTCTCGGAGTGCCATACCTTGTTTTCTTTTATCATGGTTGGACGCAGCTCACGCAGTTGGTGGATACGGCCAATGTCGTTCCTAAATGTCATCTCTCCGATTTGTACTTTGCCTGGGCCTATCATTGTGCCGACGACGCCTACGTCGGTCGCGGTGTGGCGATGTGGCGATGCTTGGGGGAGGCCCGGTGCATATATCCTGCAGTCAATTACTTTCGCCAGTAAGAGCCTGAAGGCCCATTCTCTAAAACCTTCAAATTCAAAGTCGCTGTGCCGTAAAAGTTCCAAAATATCACAAAAAGTATTATACTAAACCAAAAAACTAAATCGAAAATGACGTTTAGTGCAATGAGATTGCGACTACAGTGCGTTCATTATAACTTGACCCTAACTTGACCCGTGACTACGGTTGCCCGGCCTAAAAATAGAAAAGCTGGACATAGATTCATATTTAGCCAGACGTTTTCCCCTGAAAACCAGACACTGATATTTAAAAGAAAACAGAACATGCGGGACAGTCTTTGGAGACTGTCAATGGCAGTGAAAACTAAATAACGCCATCTAACGATAATTACAGGAATTTATGTGGCTTGCTGTCAGTACAAGAACGAAAGTTGTAGCTCCATTAAAACAATTCCAAAAAAATAATACAGAGTGTGCTGTCAACAAATTCTACTCTCCCTCCGTCTTACAAATTTTCGATCAGATCACGTGTCTGACGCGAGTTTAACATTTATTAGCCATCCCAAAAAGTGCTCAACGCGCCTTAAGAAATTTTCACTTCAAACAATTATTATACTTTTATATGTATATTTATTACTGTTATTCAAATGAGACTTATTCTACTCCTAAATATGAATCCCACTTTTGCTCTTACTAAAGTAAATTGTAACTTCTTTACATTTAAAGTAGGTAATTAAAATAATTAATAATCGTTAGTACAATAATACCTCAATGTTAATCATTTATAATCAGGCATTGATGATGTAAATCGATGTAATCAGGCATCTTTTGACGGGGCAGGGTTGACCAAAAGCCGGACAGGCCGGACTTGTCTATATTTGGCCTGACACGATTGTAAAAAGCCGGACACCTGGCAAGCCTACCCGTGACGCGATTGAATTTTAGTAGATACCTCAGAGTAAGTATAGTTACTTACTGTTCTGTCAGTCGCCATTTTGAACTTTTGACCAGCAATGGTGCCAGCATGATGGGAAGGGACATGGGTGACACCTCGGTGACACACACTGAACAATACAGACGATTTGTTGGTCTGAGACAGACGATAACTTCGTGCCATATTTCAGGTAAATGAATATGCAGGAGCGTCTCGCACCGTTCTCGTCCGACACGTCCGTAAATTATAACTGCGGCGCACTTGATACTTGAGTACTGGTGAACAGCGTCACTTTTCTGAGATATTCTGAGATAAAAAATTACAATTGTTATGGTAACGAATTTATTGATTTATTTTTTAGTTACTTCTTCATGTTGATTAAGTTGTTTACTGTTAATCTGAATCAGACAGACAAAGGTAATCATTAATTTTCTTCATTAAGTAACGTACTTTTACTACAATCGGAACATATGAATATGAGATAAATGTGTTGAATTATAATGATATTTTTGTAGGTAAACATGAATTAATTGAATACACCCATAATACACCATAGTGGATAAAACTAAATACAAGATTTATTAATCATATTCGGTATAAATAATATCATCCAAGAGCAACATCCAAGTGATGGACGTCAAAGCTGCAAACTGAAGGGTGACGCAACGGACGGGTTGTCGCGGTGCGTCCTCATTCGGCGGGGGGTACCAAGGCAATGGCACGTAAAATTTAATCGGAGAGGCAACCGGATGGCGATTGGTAATCTGGGTCTTGAAGTGATACCGAACCCCCCCGTACCATCCGAATGAACCCCAAATGGGCGGGGGCGGAGATTATGGTGTTAGGAGGGCATATTTTTTTTTTTTTGACATGACCTTCGAAAATACTCTAATTCAAAGCAAGGAATTGTGTGTATCAATGCAATCCGGTTTTGTCAAAATTGACCCTCATTTTCAGTTAAAAATCTTCGGTTTAACTTCGGCATAAGACATTATTTCAATTATAACGATGTTGGCGGGTAGCAATTTTTTTTTTTACTATGTCAATAGGATATAAACTTCAAAGCAACCACATTTCCATCCAGTTGCCTCGTCGAAAAAAAATGTTATGACCTCCCAACACCATATCTACGCCCCCGCCCATTTGGGGTCCATTCGGACGGTACGGGGTATTTCGGTATCACTTCAAGACCCAGATTCCCAATCGCCATCCGGTTGCCTCTCCGATGAAATTTTACGTGCCATTGCTTTAACTACTAGGCTATACCTACATAATTATATTTTTACCCGACTGTCCCAGAAGGAGGGTAATGTTTTTCGAGAGTATGTATGTATGTATGTATGTCTATTTCTTATTCTTCTATATCTTATTTCGTAGCCTAAACGGCTTGATGGATTTTAACATAATGAGGTGTCGTTAGATTCGTCTTAATCGTAGAAGTGACATAGGCTATATAATATTTATTTATTTATTTATATATTCTTTATTGTACACCACAAAAATACATAACAAAAAAAAAAAAAAAAAAATTAATTAATATTTATGTATTGCATCTGCAAATACAAAAAAAAGGGAGGGGAAGGTTTTTTTAAAAATAAATTACAACAATATTGGTATCAAATAAAAGCTGCTAATGAGTCAATTCCAAATTAAGATATATTAATAAAACTAAAAAACTTGAAATAAAGAAAATTATTCAAAAAACAAAAAACCCAACTGCAAAAACACGGTTTTTTGTTTTTTGAATAATTTTCTTTATTTCATTTCTCATGCTCGGAAAGTAGTGTTGGTTTGATCCGAGTAGCGGGTGGAAAACGCTGCTTCCCTCTCTAGGGCGGGAAAGACTCATAGTTATTGCTTCCCTCCCTAGGGCGGGAATGAATTTTAAAAATAGAACTTTTGGTTAGGTAGTGTGCTACGAAACTTTTTACATGAAAAATATCGAATAGAAAATAAATAAAAAGGCTGGGCTCTTGTGAGTGTATAAGCCAGTGCGAATTTAAAAAAAAGAACCTATTAAGCGGGACGGCCCGCGGTGGCAGTGTTTCCACTTTTATGGATTTTTCCCTTTTTTAGGGAAAAATGGCCAATAATAAGCATGGTTTAGGGATATTTTATTTTGACAGGGATTTAGAGAATTTTAGGGAAAAATTGAACTTGAGTTGGTAGCCCTTGGTTTATAGTAGGCAACGCCCTACTACTACGCCCTACTTTACTCTATGGCAGCACCGATTGATTTCCCTGGGGATTCCCTGAAACTCGTAATGAATATAATTCGTCTAATTTTAGTTTACCATGTTATTGTTAATTTTACTATTTCCGTGGTTAAAGATGACATCGGAAATAAGTCGCATTATACCTAGAGTTGGTTTGTTTCGTCTCTCTCGATTAATAATTAATGTTTTGTAGGTATTTAATGCTTAAGTGTTACTGGGTAGGTACAATAAAATGACTATGTGATTGAATATGCTTGTATTTCTGTCTACCAAGGCACTTCCTCAATATATATAGGTAAAACACAATAAAACAGGTAAAGGACAAGTTGTACACACGAAACAGATATACAAGAATGATTGACGATAAGTTAGCGAGAACTAGGGCTTTTAGGAAGTCTAGATCTTGGAGCAGAATGAAACGTACGGTTGACTTGAGGCAATATCGTACACTGAGGACGATGGCCTCTGAACAACAAATTCTGCCCATGCCGGACCCATGGCACCCCTGGAAGATACCCCTGGGGGTACCACGGGAACTTGGATTCGGACCCGTGGCACCCCCAGGTCAATTAGTGCAGTGCTTTTGAATGTTTATATACTTGGTATTAAAACTATATTTTATCGTTTGATAATGTACCTGCCTAGTCAGATCTTGTTGAAGCTGTAAAATTATAAATGTTCAAAAATAACAGTCGATGTATTTCTATTGCTTAAAAATTCTCTATAAAACAACGTACAACCAGTGTTATTTCACTGTTCAGCAATTGCAATTGAATGTGTACTATGTATCTAATCGTCATTAATGATGTCTGCTTGTTTCGGTTTTTTCTACAGAAAATACCAATATACAATAGATATATTATTTATTAATATTAGAATGCTTCAATACACTTCAACTTGATTGCTAATTACACATTTTTTTAAGCAATAGGGTTGTACGTTGTTTTATAGAGAATAGTTTTATAGAATTTCATTTCAAATATTTTTTTTCTTACATTATCATTTCATAGAACAATCAATACGCAGAATACTTACTTTGAAAAAACTTAAATCATAGATTTTTGTTTCAAATAAAATAAAAAGTTTCGATATTCATATCATAGAATAACAAATCAAATATTCTCATACTGTTTAGTTAATACAAAACTTATTCCCTAGAAAATCATTTAAAAAAACATTATGCATAGGTACCGTAGTATAGTTATATGAAAGCGGTACATCTGTCGGAGTGTCCTAATTTTGATAATGCGACCAATTTCGATGTAGCGTAGTTGGTCACAGTTCAGTGGTAACCTAAAATGTTATTCGTCCAAAGACGCAAAAATCTCAGGTGAATGTTGTACGCTGAGCCAAAATCTTTCTATGTAATGGATGAATTTTTCCCGTAAGTTGATTTCGGATAGTTTTATCTGTCTTTCGCGCGTAAACTCTAACTGTGCGATGCAGGATTGATGTGACGTCATGTCTCGTATCGTCTCACATCGTATTCTCTAATTGCAAAAAAATGTTGCAAAAAATTGACGAAGACTGTTATTAAAATACACACATCAAAAGTGTCTAGGGATCAAGCATTTTTATGCGGATTTCTTGAGATTGAGATGTGGCTTTGTAATAAATTTATGATTTTATAAATTTATATGGATCCTTTTTGGTGCATTTCATAATTTGAATCAGGAACTGTGAATCAAATTCGAGTAAAAGATGAAAATCAGCTGTCAATATTTTCCCTATAAAAACATACAACGCATTGAAGACATTATTAGTGCTACTGTTTCCCTACTACTGATTAAAACCAACGTTATTATGGAGCAGCGACGTCATTTAAGCAGGGAAGAAATGCTCAGAGCCGTGGGAATGATAGAAGCTGGTTCCCGGCAACGTACTGTGGCTTTAGCTCTGAATACAAGTCAGAGTGTTATCAGTCGACTTTGGACACGTTACCGAAGCACTGGTACCGTGGCTGAGCGCCATGGAGGACGGTATCGCTGCACCACACGGAGACAAGACCGATACATTCAAATCTTAGCTCGAAGAGCTCCAACAATAACCGCCATGATGTTAGCCGTGAGGCTTCATCACTCTTCAGGGAACTTAATTAGCGACCAAACAGTCAGAAACCGCTTGCATGAAGTGAACCTTCATTCCCGAAGACCGCTACGGGTACCACCTATAGCAATGCACAATCGTAGGATTCGATATCAATGGGCTCTTGAACACAGAAATTGGGCAGAAGAACAATGGCGTTTCGTGTGCTTTTCTGATGAGTCTCGTTTTGGTATGAGACCGGATACAAGACGTATACGACACTGGAGAACCCCTGGACGCCAACAGCGATTAAAATCCTGCCAGGAAGTCCATCCTTATAGTGGTGGAACCATCATGGTATGGGCGGGTATTTGGATCGGCGGAAGAACTGAGTTGATTTGGATTAGAGGCAACCTCAACGCTCAAATTTATGCTGAGACGATTGTATCAGACGTCATCGTTCCTCTACAAATGCAAATCGGTCCCTTATTTCAGTTAATGCATGATAATGCACGACCGCACACCGCAAGAGTTGTAAGACAGACTCTCGCCGCAGCTAACATCAATGTCCTGCCCTGGCCTGCTCAGTCGCCAGACTTGAACCCGATTGAGCATGCATGGGATATGCTACAGAGAAGAGCTCTGCCGAATATGGAGGGTATCCAGTCGCAAGAAGACCTTTTTTTGTTGTTGCAACGAACATGGGCGGCCATTCCACAGCGTGATTTGGATGAACTCATTTTGAGTATGCCAAACCGATGTTCTTGTGTTGTTAGTGTTCGCGGTAGAAACACGGATTATTAATTGTTTAAGTTACCCAATAAAATTTTAAAGAAAACTGTTATTTCAGTCTTTTTTTCGAACTTTAATGTTAGTGGTTCAAATGTCAAAAATCCCTTTATTAGGAAAATGGCAAATTTCTTTATTAATGCAAAGGTGACTTGGTTTATCGTTACTGTGACAAACGAAAACACTTTATTTGATGAATCCTTAAAGAAAATTTTAATTAATATCAATCAGGAGAAAAGTTATTGCAAAAATATATGTTGATCCCTAGACACTTTTGATGTGTGTATTTTGCAATCGAATTATGATTGACTAAGTATCGACTCTTCCACAGATAGTGATTTTGATTTAATAGGTTTCATTTTATGTATTTTCAATTCGGCATTTTGAGAAGAAGTAGTTTTTCATATACCTACATCATGGATATTAACTAAAATTAAAAAAGTTTATTGTTTGAAGAATATTGTAAGATTAATAATAATTAAACATTGATTATGTTTCCGACTTTTATTTTTGTTATCTTGTTATTAAATATAATAATTTATGTATCGGTATTAGATCTTCCCAACACTGTTCCAACTTATACCTAAAGTGACGTGGCGCTGGCGGTTAGTTGAAAGTCTTGAAAGTAGCAAATCTTGGCGGCGAAACAGATAAATATTAAAATTATTTTGTCACTGTTGTCCATCTGTCCCATCACTATTCGATTGGTGGATTCATGGGCACTAGTAAATAGGACCCGTGATACCACTGGTACACCGTGGACCAGGGGGTGCCACGGGTCCGAATTCAAGTTCCCGTAGCACCCCCAGGGGTATCTTCCAGGGGTGTGATGGGTCCGGAACGATTCTGCCGATCATGTGTGCGTCTCGTTACACGGTCACAACATACGTACGTTCCGATTCTCTTACATGTTTATTCTTTAGATGTGGAGTGTAAATATAATTGTTAGATTTGTTAGAAATTATGTATATAGATATTGTGTGTGTTGTAAATATAGTAAATACGTAATAGTTGTAAATATAATTTGTTAGGCATGTTAAGCAATAGATAATGATATACTCTAGTTTGGAATGTCAAACGAGAATTATGATGTAAGAGGTGAAATGTGCGTGCTGGTATAGTGTTTACAATTAGTTATTAAATAACATGGTATTTAATCAAACTAACGGTGCTGACCGCTACAATGCTATAAAAATGAAAAATTCCCTTAACCAAGGAATTTTTATATTTTTTTGGGATAATTCATTTTGAAACTGGGGAAAAACCAAAAACGTCAGAAACCAAACACTACGCGGCGTTACGAAACCTGACGTTTTAGGATACGAAGTATATAGAGTGCCGCTAGTATTCTTGTGGCACTCTAGTGTCGCTGCCGCGGCCCGGCTAGGGTGCCATGAGCGTTGCATTGTCAGTGTCACTTGTTATTTAGGTTAGGTTAGAACTGTGACCACACAACACACGAGCCGAGCGAGCGTAGCGAGCGGTGCCGCGGTAGCGGTCGGCGAAGTGCCAGGGTCCGTTTAGGCACAAGAGAATGTAATGTTTTGGGAATGTGGTGTTTTACAGCGATGTAACCTCGACAATCAAACAAAATACCAAGTGACGTGACTTAGTGACAGTGACAATGACAATCCAATGCTTGCGGCACTTTGGCCGGGCCGAGACGGTGTTACTAGGGTGCCTGTAGTGGGTACTTTATCCAATAGGGATAGAGTGCCACTGGTGGCACTTTTTCTTTGTCTGTTCTTCTTCATTTTTTGTTTGTATAAGTATCCTATATCTAAATATACATTAGTTGTGACTTGTGTAGCTACCTCTGTGCATTTCTGAAAATAAAACAAAATAGAGGCAGACGTTAGGGCCACCCTCCATACAAAAATATTCAAACCCCTTTTTGTATTTTTAGGCCTATGTCCAGCAGTGGACGTCTTTCGACTGAAATGATGATGATGATGAAAGAAAATAAAATTGAAATACTTACCGAAAATATAAATAGGTAGGTACTTACGTCAAAACTGACGTGAGCATGAAATTGTTCCTAGCTGAATGCTAGCTGAACTGTGACAAAAAATATTAGCATTTGCGGATTCTATCCTTGAAATCATCTTGAAATCCAAGATTCGTGAAGTAAAAACTTACCCAGTAACTGTTATGCCTAAAACGGCTACCGTCCAGGTCAGTCCTGCGGAACATAGCCACAACTATGTTTGAAATGACCCGCCATAGTAGTCATTGTATTATATTAAATACCTATCTAATTACATTATGTGTGGTTGTTATTAGTGCTTGGAACACCTTCCCTACATTTTTGCCGATTGTCCTTTAAGATGTCATCTAATATCGGCCATCGGCAATCGATGAAAGCTAGGATGGAAGCTAGGTGATGTTAGGAATGCAATGAACATACATTTTTGTAATTAATTGTAAATATTATTAACATCGTTAAAGTTATTATTTCAACCACACGTTTTCACGAAACTGCGGCGTGAGCTCATACTGCGCCCCTATCTTAATCGTATGGCGTCTTCGTGTGGGATTGTTTTTGTGATTTCTCAGTCACCGTCGGACGTCAGGTCGGCGGCACGGCGGCGGCCGTCGGCGTCACCGTCGGACGGTGACGCCGCGAAGCCGTGTGTGAAAACGCTGCGCGCACGCCGCTCTGCTCGCTTAATCCACTTCAACCGCTTTCAATAAAACTGTGATTGAACTATTTAACTAATAACCGCCCGCGGGTGTCGTTGTGTAATTTGGTGCATGTGGGATTCCATTAATTCAGTGCCGAGCGTCAAAACAGGATCCCGTCGGCCGCCATCTTCAAGCTGAACGCGTGTCGCGACTCGTAAAGGAAGATATTGCAAGGTAAGGCGTGCTCTCCTAGTACCTATTCCTACTTATTTATCGCCCGTTCATCACCACCACCGCCAACCTTTAAATACAGTCCACTAGCTTAAATTAAATAAACTTGAATTGGTAGTTTTCCTTATCAGGTGGCTAAATAAATTTAAAATTTTCACTGTCTCTGGTCCAAGTTCAGGACAGACATCTTTTTAGGCGGATTATAATATTTGTTTTAATTGCTCTAAAATGTTTTTTCGTCGTATTATCGTATGGGGTTTATTGTATCTCTTTAGGTCCTGGTAGTCCTTTGTCAACTCTTGAGAACGAAACCAGAATCACCATTCTAGCTGAACACGTTTTTGCACTATACTAATTGTAATTTCGACTTAAATAGTGAAAAATAGAGGGTCACGCGCATGCCCCTGCCCTCGCGATGTGACGTTATACGCAAATTATATCCTGCCTCAAACTTGTTAAAAATATGACCTATCTTTGGTGGGCTCAACCATAATTATGTCGCAGGCCACACATAAATGGCGTCGGGCGAGGACATGGCGCGGGCGGCTTCCTGTTCCATTCAAATTTTATACCAAGTGTCGGATTGTCGTGACAATTATGTCGACTTTGACATATTTTCAAATAATTTTATTTTGTGAAGCTAAATGAGGGTAAAATAATAAAAAATATTAACCAAATAAAATAATGAATCAATCACTCGTGCAACTTCGATTATTTGTTTTGATCGCGTGTGAAACGGAAATGCACAAAAAAGTCGATTATTCATTTAACGTGTCAGAGTGGGTGAGTATCTCACCGATGAACGCTCAATCTTCTTTGGAGTCCCACAAGGGAGCATTTTGGGTCCTCCTTTATTCCAGGTTTACATAAATGACCTCTGCACAATGACACTTCCCAACACTACAATTTTCACCTATGCAGATGATACCGCTGTCCTTGTATGGGGACCAAACTGGCAAGCGGTCAAGGAGAGTGCAGAATTTTCCCTTTCTAAAATAATGACCTGGCTAAGACAAAATCTGCTCACACTAAACCTTGACAAAACCAGTTTCCTACCTTTTGCTCTGAGACCTAACACTAAACCCCCTCCTGATTTCTCGATAAAAGCACATATTCGCGACTGCCACAATGGATGTAATTGCCAGGTAATTTCTCGGGTGGTTGGTGTTAAATATTTAGGAGTGCAGATGGATGATGGACTGAGATGGGACCGGCAGATCGGTACAATTATTACCAGAACTAGGCGGCTAATTTCTGTATTTAAAATCCTTAGAGATTCTGCGACGCTGGAAAAATTGAAACTGGTCTACATGGCTCTGTGCCAGTCCATTATCCAGTACTGCATAAATGTGTGGGGAGGTGCAGCCAAGACTCGTCTTCTTGGGTTGGAGAGGGCGCAGAGAGCTGTGCTTAAGGTCATGACCAAAAAACCTTATAGATTTCCTACGTCACAACTTTTTGCTGAATGTAAAGTCCTTACAGTACGCCAGCTCTATGTGCTAAAATCCATCCTAAGAAGAAAATCAACGGTCCCTCTGCCCAATCCAGATAGGCGTAGCAAATCCTCGATATGCCCAACTGTACCCTGCCGGACTGCATTTGCTAAACGCCAGTACACCAGCTTGAGCAGCAAACTATACAACACCATAAATAAAAAGCTAAACATAGTTAAAATGAGCCGACTCGAATTAAAGAATAAAGTTACGGAGTGGCTTCAAAGCCTGGACTATCAAGAGACGGAGGGATTACTCACGTTCATCACATAGAGTTTATTACAGTTTTGCCTAGCTTCCCCGCTCCATATACAAAAGCCAACTATCCACTTCACGCACACTCGTTTTTTGCAATTCCTTACCACACATACACACACAGAGACATATTTATGCATACACATACACACTCACACATACACACTCACACTCACACAAACCCACCCACACTTTACCTGATATACAACACAAATCCTCTAATCATACCACCTCAACATACACTGAAACTATCTATTACGGTATTATATCTTTTTCATTTTCTTTTAAAATAAAATTTAATACTGCATGGTCTATCTTACCACTCCTCATGTCACTTACCGTTGTGCCATGAGTTGTGAGTATATTGCGTGTCAATTATGTGGCGACACTCCTCACTAAAAATGCTGTATTGTTTTAACATATCCCATGGCTGAACACTGACCCCCAAAACACAGGCCTAGGCCTAGTTTGGGTGTTAGGATCAGATATTTGTAATAAGTTCATAAATCGCATTATTGTGACTCATTGGTGTCTATCACAATTTTAATGTATTTTCTAGTGACAAATAAACGTTTTTATTTATTTATTTTATTTTATTCTACCGTAGTTTTACATAGCCGAAATTTTTCTTTAAAGCAGAAATCTGTAACTGAGAAAGAGAAATTGATTCAACTTTTAAATACAAACGAGGAAGCAACGACAATCATTAAAAAGCTGTTGCATGTATTCATCATCACTACTCTCACTGCTCGATGTAAGTAGGTACCATTTTATGAAATAAACCTTTTATAAAAACTTACTTACACCTTCAAAATTGAAAATATGATGTCGCGACAGAGGGTAACGCGCCTGTCAGAATTGTCGGACAATTCTACAAATATGTCAATCTATATCTATATCTATATCTATATACATATAATACATATAATAAAATTGTAGAAAAGTGGTGTCTGTACAATGGAAATATATGAAAAAAAAATAGCAGGGGTTGTTATTATATCGATGCTGAACCCGAGATTGTAATTAAATTTTTTTTTGTCTGTTTGTCTGTGTGTTTGTGCACGCTAATATCAGAAACGGCTTATTCGATTTAGATGCGGTTTTCACTAATATATTGTAGTAAGCTTCACTTAACATTTAGTGTTTATTTCATGTCAATCGGTTCATAAATAAAAAAGTTATGTCAATTTAAAGAATCACATCGAACATTTGTTATAGGTTAGGCATTTCTTTCCTTGATTTTCGGTATACTTATCTTAATTTTTATTTAGGGTTTGTATATAAATATTATAAGTATTTGGTATAGGTTAGGCATTTCTTTTCTTGATTTTCTTTATTAAGTATAAGTTTATTAGCTCAGGTTAGTAATGAATTTTTCTAGCAATTCTTTTGTTTTATAAAGTTAGTACGTTTGGTTTACACGTCTTAACACTTATTACTTAAACTGTGACAATTTTAGACTGTATAATAATCTGTAAGTATTTATAATTTAATTGTTTACGATAGTACGTGTTTACTAAATAACTGTGTGTTAAGTAGTAAGTACTATTTTATTGTAAGAATGCCTCGAAGAAGATCCAACCTCTCCCAATGTAGCAGAAATGCTAAAAGGATGAGATAAGTTCGATCACAGGAATCTGAGGAAGGTCGTGAGGCAAGGCTCTCTGCAACTCGGGAACATCAGGCTAGGTTTCGTTTTCGTGCTGCAGAAACTTCGACTCAGCGGGAATCTCGACTGAGTTCAAATCGTTCTCGAATGGTCGAGGTCGCGAAAAAATTTTTTCATACTAATGGGGTCAAGTCATGAAAAAGGTTGAAAAACACTGCCCTACATTAATCCTACTAATATTATAAATGCGAATGTTTGTGAGGATAGATGGATGGATGGATGGATGTTTGTTACTCTTTCACACAAAAACTACTGAACGGATTTTGATGAAACTTTACAATAATGTAGCTTATACATTAGAATAACACATAGGGTATAATTTATAAAGATTTTATGTGATTTGGCCATAATATAACGATAAGTATCAAGTAAGTCGGAAAAATTCCTGCCCTCTGAGATCTATCTTTGCGTGCGCTGCCTTTTTTTTTTTGGGCTGTTAATCATCCAATGACTTCTGCCGCTCTGGGCGGAGCGGAAGGGCGTGTCAGACTCTTACTGACTAAAACCCACACGTGTTCCTTCGATCCTTGATATCTCTTTGAGGCGCGCGTGGAACACGATGCGCCGTCGACCCGGGCCTGGTCCTTATCGGACGGCGAGCTGCCCGTTGCTCTCCGTCCGCAGGCCCGCGCCTACGGTGGCCGGAAATCGGCTATCAATTCCCGACGCCCGGGACGTCTCCTACGGCGGCGGCGGCTAGGGCTGGTAGGGCGCGGCCTTTGCCACTCCCTCGCGCGCTCCACCTTCTCCTTCGCGAGCATTACTGCTTTGCAGAAGGAGGTGACGGCTTGCCATGCCGTCTCGCTCCGCACCATGGCCTGAACCAGCACCCTAATCACGAAACGCAAACTCAATTTTAAATTGAAACCAATTGAAAAAGATTGTCAGTCCATTGCTTCATAAGTTCGACAAAAAGAATCTGCTTAATTTTTTTTGTCGAACTTATGAAGCAATGGACTGGCAATCTTTTTCAATTGGTTTCAATTTAAAATTGAGTTTGCGTTTCGTAATTAGGGTGCAGGGCCGTACGCGAGAGGTCACCGCCGCCAATCGCCTCCACGAGGACACGGCGGTGGTCCACCCAAGCCGGGCAGACCTCCACCGTATGCTGCGTGCGCTGGCTAAACCGTTAGAGTTACATGAAGAAAATGTATTGTGGGATTGTTTGTCTTAAAGAGTTCTAAATAAAAGTCCGCGACAGCATATTTCTACCTTTTATGTGGAAGCCTTTATAACCATAATAGTGAGCAATAAATAGGTACAGTTAAATTGAATACTTTTTTTACATTGCATATTTTAGAGTATTTAGTTAATTCTTATCAAAATAAATACCTTCATCGCTTTTGATATTTAATGTAGATAAAGTTTGTCTTTTACACTAAGTAATTTGGACAAATAGTTTAAAAGATTTAGAACGATAAGAATGACCTGCGATATTGAGTCGACGGCGCACAGAACGAGGGTGGAGGGGCGGGCCAGCCAGGGGATGACGCGCCAGAGCGCCAAGTGGAAGCTATTGCTTAATAATTATGGTCGAGAAATAACGTAAATAACGCAATTAATTGTTGAACTGTCAAAATGAAACCCATTGCTATTGTAAGTGCTACGCAATTACCCCGCTGATTTAGGACATGTTACACGTTCCTGTGGGATAATTTCCGACATCCACGCGGGCGAAGCCGCGGGCAGAAGCTAGTACGTCATAACAATGTTCTGTTTAAAGCAAACTTGACAAGTGTTTCACGACAAATTGTCACTTGTCACCTGTCGCTAAAAAAAGTTTTATTAAACAGAAATATGTCCAATTGTCGCGACATTCCGACATATTTGCGAATTTTCCACCATGACAATTTTGTCGCCTGTAAGTTCTAATATAGATTTTTTTCGAATTGTCACTATTTGACATATGTCAGACTTGTCGAATTGTCACCTTTATTAAACAGGGCCCTGTACTCCGAGCGAAAAGACGTTTTCACGTCAAATAATTACATCCCCTTTGGTAAAAAAAATCGGAATGTTTCTTATGACCATTTTTCGTTTTTCGTTTCGTCTCATTATAGTTTTTGGCCAGGCTTTATGTATTACTTATTGAAATCGAGTTACCAATAATAATGTGAGTTATTACCGCACTAGTAGATAGAAAGACGTTTTGAAAGGGTGTAGGTAAGGATTAAGATAAACACAAAATTGTTTCTTATAATATCTTGTTTACTTACTAATAATTATTATCCAGAAAACTTGACTGATTAAAAATATACAAACGATGGGAAATGTTAACGCTAATACCGAACAGTATTGTCGTGAATCTAAAATATTTATCAAGTTTCTTACGTGTTTAACACAAGATAGTGCTACTTATTGGAATTATTCGGAATGTTTATTACTTGAAATGTTCGTCTCTTGAATCATATCGAAGCAACAGACACCGCTAAGACCCTTCGATCCAGAACCTTTGCCTCCTATAGAAAACTTGAATCCTCCGGACGGACCCTCAGCCTCAGGCGCCACAGGCAACGGAGTAGGAACAGGAACACGCGTGGGAGGAACAGTTGAGGGAGTTACTCCCGTGGGAGCAACAGGTGAGGGAGTTACTCCCGTGGGAGCAACAGGTGAAGGAGTTGCTTCCGTGGAAGGAGGAGGAACACCGTATATGGGCGGACCGGGTGGACATTCGCATTCCACATCTTTATTTTTCATTTTTCTCTCTCGAATTCTGATTGGTTTTTTACTAATATCGGCGCTACACGGACAGTCTTTGGGTTCCGGCGGCGGGGGCAAAAAATCCTTAATAAGATCCGGGTTTACAGATACGTAGTACCTGACTGCATCCTCCACTGTAAATTCAGGCTCAGGTGGTACCGGCGGTTTTTTCTTTTTTAATATTCTGAATCCTGATTGAGTCTGCGTCATATCTGATTTCTGTTTCTCATATATAATCTCATCACGACATCGGTAACTTTGGTACGGGCTTTGGTACGGGTCCCTACCTGTACCAAACCTGTGCCTGTGTTCTAGTTCGGATTCCGGTTCGAGTTCCGGTTCGAGTTCGGGTATGGGTATGGGTACAGGTTCCGGTTCCGAGGGAGGACATTCACAAATTATATTCTTATTCTTTTTACCTTGCTTACCGTTTTCACAGGCACAGTTATGCTTACCTTTTTGTTGGGTCGGGGTCTGGTTTGGGTCAGTGGAAGGTCTTAGGCCTGCTTGACAGTAAGTCCCTCCTGAGTCCATTTGGCACACTCCTCCGGCCGGACCTGTCACTTCTAGCTCCGAGCCACCTTTTTTCTTAGAGTCACAGCAACAGCATTGACAGCCCCTGGACCTGGTCCCCGGCTTTGGTCCAGCCGTTTTCTTTGACACCGGTAGCTGATGATGTTCGCATGGGCATAAAGGTCGAATCTTAATATTTTTAGCCTTACCACTACATGCACATTTCATTTTGTGTCCTTCTTTGTACTTATGATGTGAACACTTTCCACAATCTTCATCGTCGTCGTCATCTGAAAATGATAACGTTACATTTAAAAGTCAGTTCACAAAAACGAAACGAACGAAACTTGATACGGTGAGCACTTTTTATACTGCGTATAAACCGCAAATAAACCAAAGCCTATATGGTACTTTCCGTTGACCTATCAGCATGAAGTTTGGCGAGAAGCAAGGAGTTACAGTTCAAGTTAAGGGGGATGCGAAAAGGTAGCCCGCGAAATTCAAATTTTCTTACGTTTTTTGCAATTTGCAGCTCAGTGTCAGGTTGTATGTTGATTAAAATATGATTCGCGACCGTAATCAATATGGCTTTACAGAATTATAATCATTAGAATTAGCAATACCAGTTCTTAAGTTAGCAAAGGTGTCAAATGTCATGATTTAATTAAATAGTCATTCAATACACTTTCATGAACTTAGAGAGTTGTATTGATGACTTTTATGATTATAATTCTATAAATAAACATTTGATACGACCGTGAATCATATTTAAATCAACATACCTGACCTGCAAATTGCAAAAAACGTAAGAAAATTTGAATTTCGCGGGCTACCTTGGCGCATCCCCCTTAAGAGAAAAATTCGAAAATTGGTAATTTATAGTTATACAGGGTGACTGGTTTAGTGACCGATACTTAAACACGTGACTTTACTCATCATTACGAACAACTAAAATTTTACCATGGGACCAAACCTAAAACCGCGAAAAGAAATCAGCTGTTCCCTACATTTTGACGAATTATGCGAACATAAATATCGGGTACAATTCATTTTGTTCGCGATTTTATGTACTAGACATGTCAAATAACGCAAAAAACTTTTCCCATACATTTCGTAGGAAACGAGATTCCAACCTAGATAGACTTGCCGAAAATTAACAAAAAAAATCAACTTCGAACGAATACGCATTACTTATAATTTGAATTTAAATTTGAGAACAAGATGGCCGTTTGTTGCTTGTGATTGCCGACGGCGACGTTCTGATAAAAAAAAACCCGACAACAGCGAGTCGGATTCGTGCACCGAGGGTTCTATAAGGAGCTTCATTCGTATAGGAACCTAAATAGTTCTGTGCCCAGAAACTATTCCTCTAAATTGTATGAGCGCCCATACAACTCAGAGGATTATCTTAATTGGCGTCAATTATTATGTATGTGTCACCCTTTAGTACACCCTTTAATTTTGAACTTTTTTTATTTTTTGGAATTTTCCCTTTACTTGTGCTGCCATTTCACACCCAGAGACATTACAAAACTTCTGGGCAGGAATATGGGAGCAACCTATTCATCATAACGCCCAAGCCGATACATGCAGAACTATCCAACAACACAAACATTCAGACAATGGCATTTGAGTATATCGCTCCACAAATATTTCTATCAATATCTATATGAGTTCTATCTCGCCTACATAATTGGAAAGCACCTGGGTCAGTCAGACCACATCCACAATTTATTACTGGTACAAAAAATTCACAACAGTTCATTATTAGCTATATAATATATAAACAGCTTCATCCAAGATCCCAAAATGATACCTTCTTATATAACGTCAGGCACAACTTACATGACACCGAAAGATCGCAATGACCCATCGATCACTAATAAAGTACTAGTGATCGATGCAATGACCTCTCTTATCCAGCTAAATATAGACCTATTACATGCTTAAGACCTTGTATAAGATCATCACATCCTGTATATCCGAAACGAACACATTGACGCCAATAACATCTTAGCCGAACAGCGAAAAGGATGCAGAAAATATAGTCCAACAATAGTTTCATTTTTGAAGACCATGATGTCATCTTGGTGTACAGACGTTACCCAGATTAGAACAGAAACCCTCGGGTCACCCATATATTTCAAAATGTTCTAAATCAAAACAGACCATGACATTTGATTAACTTCTGGGGGGAGGTGGGTTGGTTGGAATAACCAACCGGCCGCCATGGCCCACGCACAATGGTCCATCTGAAGGACTAAGTTGCGGAAACCAAACCCAGCAACATAGACAGAATATAGAAGATATCATAAATTGATACGGTCATTATAAAATGTTGTTAGTTAACTAATTAATCTATATATATAAAAGGAGAAACTGATTCACTGACTGACATATCAACGCACAGCCGAAACTACTGGGACTAGGAACGTGAAATTTTCCACACAGCTTCCTTTAATAATGTAGGGGAGCACTAAGAAGGGGTTTTTGAAAATTCGACTTTTAAGGGGGTGAAAAGGGGGGATTTCGATTGTATGCAAAATCTTATTCCTTGAGTTAATAGACTTGAAACTTTGCACGAATACTTACCTAAGTAAATCATAAAGTTTGTCATTTTTAGTTTTTCTAAGCTACCCCCTAAACGGGGTGTCAAAGTTTGTATGAATAAAAATTTACGCAAGGTCCGAATAACTCGAAATTCAGTATTTATACTTAAAATCAAAAATAAAGAATAATGCGTATCAACGTTTTTCGGAGACAAAAGGGTTAAAATATTTTAATGACGGCTGCGATTTACTCATTTTTCGTCATGGGTGTCGTTTTCGTAGTTTTCGATAGTGCTAAAGCCGATAGTGAGGTCAAAATGTAAATCCAAGATGGCGGCTGCGAAAGTTTTCTTATTTTTCGTCATGGGAGTCGTTTTCGTAGTTTTCGATGGTGCTAAAGCCGATAATAAGGTCAAAATGTAAATCCAAGATGGCGGCTGCGAATTCCTTTTATTTTTCGTCATTGGTGTCGTTTTCGTAGTTTTCAAGGGTGCTAAAGCCGATAGTGACATCAAAAAGTAAATCCAAGATGGAGGCTGTGAATATTTTCAAATTTTTCGTCATGGGTGTCGTTTTCGTAGTTTTGGATAGTGCTAAAGCCGATAGTGAGGTCAAAATGTAAATCCAAGATGGCGGCTGCGAATTCCTTTTATTTTTCGTCATTGGTTTCGTTTTCGTAGTTTTCAAGGGTGCTAAAGCCGATAGTGACATCAAAAAGTAAATCCAAGATGGCGGATGTGAATATTTAAAAAAAAAATCGACATGGGTGTCGTTTACATAGATTTATAATGTGCTTAAGCCGAAAGGGAGGTCTAAATGTAAATCCAAGATGGCGGCTGCGACAAATTTGTCATTTTTCGTCATGGGTGTCGCTTTCGTAGTTTTTGAGGGTGCTAAAGCCGATAGAGAGTACTTCGTACGAATACGTATCTTAGTAATAAATGGGGATTAGGGGTGTCAAAGTTTGTATGAAAGATTTTGTATGCGAGGTCTGATTTACTCGAAACTCAGTATTTATACTTAAAACCGAAAACAAAGAATAACGTGTATCAATATTTTTCGGAAACAACCCCTACCGGGATGAAAAGGGTTGAAATATTTTATTTGCATCGCACTGACCTATATCAAGATACACGCAACGACATCTATTTTTTGGAATTTGCTATTCACAATTGGGCCCGATAGGTGACGCTGCAATCGAAGTTCAAGACGGTATTCTGTTCATGACACGTGCACAATTTCTGAGCAGTACCTAAACTAACCTAACAAAAAGTACTAGGGTTTCATGAATTCACGATAGGTATAGTATTTCAATTATTAAACAATCAATCTGCCTAGCCTTTTCCCAATTATGTTAGGGTCGGCTTCCCGTGTAACCGGATGCAGCTGAATACCATTATTTTACACGGAGCGACTGCCTATCTGACCTCCACAACCGAGTTACTGGGTAATACGATACCCCTTGGTAAGACTGGTTGTCAGACTTTCGGGCTTCTGACGACCCGTAACAACTGTCAAAGATCCATGAATGGCAGCCGGGACCAACGGCTTAACATGCTTTCCGAGGCATGGAGGAGTCTCGGTATGTCAAGATGGTCACCCATCCACAGACCATCCACGGCAACCGTAGCTTAACCTTATGGGTCGACCCGTGCGGCTGTTATTACTTAGTTTCCAGCTCCTCTACAATTCTTCTCTCAATTTCTATCAATTCATCCATTTCTATCATTAGACATCGTGCACTATTTCTGAACAGTAACCTAACAAAAAGTATAATCATTACGTTATGCTACTAATAGGATTTGGCGATTTGGATTTAGGCGACAGATAGTTTATAACCTGCACAAAGAATACTTTTTATCCCGGTAGTACGTTTCTTTGGTTTTCCAACATCCACGCGAGCGAAGCCGCGGGAAAAAGCTAGTTGGGTAATATAAGACAAAGTTGTTGGATAGATGCTCCCATAGATAGGTAGGTACTACTGTATAAATTCACTCGTGGAGTCCTGGTTGGCACTAAATAGTGCCATTTTCCTCACAATTTTAATACTACACTACCCAACCGGTCCGACTTGGTTTTAAATCAGATCTCACAACGTTTTGCAATAGAACTGCGTTGCGAGACTTGCATTTTTTCATGTTATGTTTTTATGGTTTTAGAAAAGATTTAGTTAGTTACGTTTTATTGCATTGAATTTTTTAAGGTCTGTTTAATGGCCGCCAAGAAATAAATAGACAACACTGCTCCGTACACTTTGGTCATTGGCTTTTTTATGTTTAAACAGATAAAGTTTATAACTGTGCTATGTCGCTACTTGCGGGACCCTATATTCTTGTGACTTAGATTGACAATGACCACCCGCATTGCGCTCTGCACCGTGAGATTCGCGTTCTCAGCAATCCGATAGCGTGGGATCGAAGATTGTGCTATACCAGTGATTAATATTGATTTAGTGTATTGGTGGATAACGCTTGTTTCTCATATCGAACAATTGTCGCGCATCTTAGTTTAACCGATTTAATTTAAAATTTAATTATAACCTTTTATTTAAAATATATCGCTTTTCTTTGCATCCACCCTTGCAGCCCAACGTAATTAGTGTACGTTTGCACTGGCGAAACATTTACATATAAACATGTAGAAGTCTCTATTTTCTGTCAATGTTCGATACAATGTTTGACAGGAAATAGCGATTTCAACATGTTTTTAGGTGAAACTTCCGCCAGTGCAGACGCAGTTAGATGGGACTGTAGAGCGACCAAATCAATAAACCATCGGTCATAGAGGATGTTCGGCAACAGTCAATAAAAGAGGATCAAAATTATATTTACCTGAATCATCACTGACGAATTCAAGAGTTTGTGGCTTAATGGAAATAGTTGCTTGTTTGGTTGCTTGTTTGGTTGCTGGTTCATCAGCAGCAACATCACATCCCGTTGACTTCAAAATAGGTGCTTTTCCTTTAAGTACTTGTTCGAATATTTCTCTAATTTTTTCTGGACTGCACTGACATGGCTCTGTTTTCTTCTGTTCCGAAGCAGGTTTAAGCTCTGTGATAGTGGTAGGGTCTGTGATTGGATCTTTGATTGCATCTTTGATTTTCTCTGTGATTTGTGATTGGTTCGGTCTAAATTTAAGTTCTGGCGTTTTTGGCATGGGTTCAGAATGTCCAAAACACTTTGGAGGTATTTCGCACGGAGTCACTGACGTTGGGGCTCTGATGATGGACACAATAGATGCTTGCTGAGTCACGTTGATTTTGGGCAATCGGCGGTAGCCAGCGCAGTTCAGGCCTAAAAATATTGTTAAAAAAGTTGTAAAATGATCAATGCAATGTAATAGGGCAAAGTCAATCCTATTACTGCTTAGTCTAGATTCGTTTTAGAGCAGGGCAGGAGTGAAAGAGTAGCGTATTTTATTCTTAATAATATCTTCTAGACGAAACACGGTGAATGCGTTTGTATTTAAAGACCATTACTTATGTCTATACAGGGTTCGGATTTTTTAGAAGGGGCAGTAAGAGCAGGTATCTTAACCGTCGCAGCTACAGGAAAAAGTCTTAGGAAACTGTTCTAATTTTTTTGAGTAAATTTAAACTGTATTCACAGATTTTGGAAAAATGGTGCTGTCATCTAAGAAAACGTAAATTCTCACGTTTTATATTTATGATCCCGTTTCGTATAAGGATTACAAGACTCTCGTACCCACTGAGGTTACTCCTCTCTGTACTCCCTACTAGAAAAGCCAAAAAACGCAAACAAATGTATAGGAAAAATATTATTTTGCTGTCTGTACCATTTTTCCAAAATTTCTGAATGCTGTTAGAAATTAATAAAAAAGTTAAGGACAGTCTCTTAAAAACGTATTCCTGTTACAACGGTTAAGTGCTCCGTCTCAAAAATCCACCCTGTATAGCTTACGAAGAATAGGTACAGTCACGAGCAGAATTACCTTACACTTAGTTGCGCAAAATTTAACGATTGCAATTTTGAGAAAAAGCCTAGTTTATAATAATATAGTTTCGCTTTCGAGAATAACAAAAAACACTATAAAACTATCGATACATCAAATTATAGCCATAGCAGTGATAGCCTAGTGGTGTGACCGTCGGACTGCCAAGTCATAGGTCTCGAGTTCGAACCCAAGGCGCACCTCTGACTTTTCGGATTCATGTGCGTATTGTATAATTATCACTTGCTTTTAAAAACGGTGAAGGAAAACATCGTGAGGAAACCGGCATGCCTGAGAGATATTTCTCGACGGTATGTGAAGCCAGGCCAGAGGCCCATGGGCGGCTTTAAAACTCTGACACCAGGTTAGTCATTAACCACACGAAAATAAGAAGATAGCCATTTGGAATCGGATGTGTCCGACCCAATTTTCTATTGTAATGGGATCGATTCATCCTTACTGACAGGACTATTGTAGCTTGTAGCCAATAAGCCTGATCATAGTGGTGGTGTAGCCAATAAGCCTGATCATAGTGGTGGTGTAGCGAATAGAGCGGCACGCAATGATATTTGATATAACGGTCCCGCATGACGGGAACCTCGTGAAAACCAAAAGGCCTTTATGCAAATGAAGTATTTTCACATGGCTCGCGAGGTTGTCAATATGAGGGATGTGGGCTCAGCGATCATTGTATCATCATCAAAATTTTGTACCATAACCATGTCGTAATCAAAGGGCTTAAAACGGATATTCCAAAAATATAACACACGAAAAGGTTGAGAAAAAACGACTTCAAATCTGCAAAACAAAATTGAACTAAAGTAACTGGCACCAACTGCATGAGACTGCTTGAAAATTGATCTTGTTTTAATTTTTTTTCATTAGGGACATGATCAGTCAAGCACATCAAGATAATTTCGATAAGACGATAATAAGAATTATCTGATAAAAAAATAGGTTTTGATTAAGTGGGGTATCAAAATAAAAGGCTTAACGATTTAACGCAACAAAGAAATGACAAATTGAACCACCTGCAACTAAGAAGTTTCCAATTAGATGAGTTTACAGGCAATCTGATGTAGTTGGTGGCATCAAATCTAATATTGAACATAAATAACTGCCACCAACTGCATCAGACTGCTTGAGAAGTACTCTTGTTTTGAACTTTCACTGTATTCTTTTTGTGCTGTTGATACTGTTTTTGTTGCATTGTTTGATTGTAGATGGCCAAGTTATTGCCTTTGATTTTAAAAGATATTTTGGAACCAATTATGTAGATAACTTTCTTATATCCGCCATTTTGATTTTAGTTAAACAACAAACCCTAGCGTTCGCACGAGCTTGAAAAGTCTATGGACACCTCGGGCTCGGGTATGAAAATCCACCCAAGTGTTAGGATGCTTCGAGGGCTTCTAAAATCTCAATTATAAAGATACACAGATACGTGTGGAAACTAAAACCCTGTCTTTGCCTTCGTGCAGTCGGGTAAAAATACTTTGGGCTAAGAGTAGGCTGTCAGTCAAACTCAAAACATAAATAGTTTCAATTAAATAATTTAACGACACTTTGGAATTGTGAAAGGAGTCGGTCCGTCAGAAAGATCAAGCTAGTTGCCAATTCCAAATCGTAGTCGGTTCCTATGTAGAAGAACGGGCAAAAAACTCCATAAACACTCTTTGAAATCAAAATATTGGTACCTACATGTTGTAAGAATTGTTGCAGTACAGTTAAACTGGAAAATACAAATTGATGACATCAGCTCATTACGCAATCTTGTTCATTGGCTTCCTCAAAGAGTTCGTCAGAACATTTACTACTCGTTAGTGAAATCACATTTGATGTACCTATCTAATTGAATAATGGGGCAACGCGCCATAAAATTATCTGAAGGATCTACAGGTTGATAAAAAATATACACTTTCAACATACTTGCTTGAAAACTGGCTCTTTTTGCATCGCTTTTAGGTTCACAATCGAGTGTATTTAATACTCGTGCCTTTTTCTTTGCATTGCCGCTTTACAGCTGGAAAGTATGCCACAGATAACTATAGTATACTACTGAGAGGTGTGCGATTTTTTTATCTCAGCAAATAGCCTTCATGTTTTTAGGTGCTTAAAAAAGTTGCCAATATTATAAACTGTGTAAATAAAAAAATAATGTTAAATAAACTTTGGATTTTATCAAATACTTTACTGCCAATTTCTTCATCATGTGCATCATTGCACTATTGGAGCCCAGAGGGTTTTAGGGCAAGCATATGCAGTGTGAAATGTTGATAGCTGTGTAGGTGCGGCATGATGAGAGAACACCGAAAATATAATTGGAAAGTTTCAGATAGGAGCCCCGTGGTCAGGGATCCACCACATCCAAAAAAGGGAAAATAATAACGTCATCTTCAGAGCCGTTGATTTAAGAAAGATTTTGTGCGGCCTGACACATAATGACTTAAATAGGCAAATCTAATGAAGAAATTGTGGGCTCTCCCTAAATCTGACGACTTTGACACCTTAGATTTATAAAAAAAATTAAATGATTCAGGTGTGAATAAAAATAAAACAAAGAAATGCTAAGAAATTATTTAGACGATAGGCACATAAAAGTTGGTGTACTACGAGGTAGTGTACTAGGTCCGATCCTGTATCTACTATACTCGTACACCTGTGATATTCCTGAGGCAGAAAGTAATGTTATGGCAACCTTTGCTAACGACACAGCTATCAAGGCTGTTGGAAATAGTCACGAGAAAGCCGTAGAAAAAGTTGAAAAGTCCATAAGTCGTGTCTATGAGGGAGTGGACTGCATGCAACACCAATAAAAAGTCACAATATTTCCCGATATTCGTGTAATCAACAAATACCATATGTAATACTGAGCATTATTTGCATATGGTATTTGTTTATCGATTTATGAAAATTATGAAGCTTTTATGCCTTTATGGAGTCAATAACGCGGGCGGAACAGCTTCTTCGGGAAATCGCCGTAGCGGGCGTAGCGCTAGCGACCAATGAAATTCATCGGTCGGTGAAAAGTGTGCGGCGACTCACACCCAATGAAAATTTAAATTAAATTAAATTTAAATTTCGAACTGGCTTGCAAATACAGCTGTCTATAGTAAAAACATTATCTTCCTTCTGGGGCAGTCGAGTAAAAAAGAAGCTAATGAACGTAATGGCGCACAAATAATTATTGTTGTTAATCATTGCTTCTGGAATTTATAATTAATTTACAATGCTAATTTAGTATTCAGGTTGTTTTCTTTTTTATGTTAGTATCAGATATGGCCTTGTGACATGTCATATAAAAGAGGTGTATATAAACAATTTTATCATTGGCTTGATTTTCAAATATTTGTATTTATACTTTACTAGAGCTTCTGCCTGCGACTTCGTCCGCGTGGAATAGTTACTTTGGGCTAACGCTAAAGAAACCCCCCGATTTTGAAACATTCTTCATTGGTACTCTGCTCCTATTGGTCTTAGTGTGATGATATAGCCTATAGCCTTACTCGATAAACGGGCTATCTAACACTGAAAGAATTCTTCAAATCGGACCAGTAGTTTCGGAGCCTATTCGGTACAAACAAACAAACAAAAAAATCTTTCCTCTTTATAATATTAAGTATAGATTGCGTAAAACCCAGCTTGGAACGTTTTTGCAAAAATCATATTGCCTTAAAATGTAGGTATTCGCTAAAATGTTCAATGTACGGTTTTGCTAATTTACTTTTGATACAATGAATTTAAAAATAGGTACTCTCACCTTACCTGTTTAACCTCATACTCCGTTGTGCGTATAAAATCAATCTTCCTAGCCTTTTTCCCAACTATCTTGGGGTCGGCTTCCAGTCTAACCGGATGCAGCTGAATACCAGTATTTTACATGGAGCGACTGCCTATCTGACCTCCACAACCCAGTAACTGGGTAATACGATACCCTTTGGTAAGACTGGTGTCAGACTTTCGGGCTTCTGATGACTCGTAACGACTGTCAAAGATCCACAAATGACAGCCGGGACCAACGGCTTAACGTGCTTTCCGAGGCACGGAGGAGTCTCGGTATGAGTTAATGAAAATGAGAAATTAACAAAATGCGATTACGTAATATCTTGCCTTTAAGCCTATATTTCTGGAGTAAATTGTCACTGACTAATCATTTCATGGTTTCTGAGAATATTATTAGCCGAAGATTGAATTAGACTGTAATTGACGCTAAGCATTCAGGTCTTCTATAATATTGATTGAAAAAGCAAGCAACATAACGTTTATTGTGGAATTTATAGTTTTAGGACAAACTTGCATCAGGAACAAAGCAAACGATGCTCAGCGACATGAGATGGGACAAAGATTGGTTAGAGATCATAGTCCTACGTTTATCTCAAAAATATCAAAACCTATGGAAGTAGGTAGTATTATAAGTTAAGTTTTAGTTTCTATTTTACGAATTATTTACAATTTACATTTGGATTAAATACACTATGAAGTGAGAAGTTAAGCTTTAGTTTACAGTTTTAGATTTATTATTAACAGTTGGATAAATATACTATTAATACGAAGTGAGAAGTTAAGCTGTAGTTTACAGTTTTAGATTCTTTATTTCATTTATATACATATTATTTACATTTTTAAATATTTTTATAAAAACAAAATAAAACAAAAACATTTAAAAATATAAAAAATAGTAGCCCACCGATATCGGGAACAGGGTCCAAGCTACCGGTGGTCAGGGCTCCTGAGAGAGGAATCTCCTAACCATACGCGCCGTGTCCAGAAGTACTGCTTTCTGGATCAAGCCCTTGATCCAGCTGCCTAACGAGAGCCTCCTAAGGTGTTGGTCGAGGCTCTTGGCTATTATGCCATTGGCCGTCACGACTATCGGCACAATGACTGCTGTATCCACATCCCACATGTCGACAACCTCGTGAGCCAGATCAAGATACTTAATCTGTTTATCTTTTTCTGCTTTCACGAGGTTCTCGTCATGCGGGACCGCTATATCAATAATCATTGTGCGACGCTCTGATCGATCTATCACCACTATATCTGGCTTATTGGCAACAATAGTCCTGTCAGTGATGATAGATCGATCCCAATACAACGTGATATTGCCATTTTCGAGGACTGGGTCGGGCACATACTTATAGTACGGTACTTCCGATTCCACAAGACTGTATTTCAGAGCAAGTTGCTGGTGGATAATCCTGGCTACAAGGTTGTGCCTATGCAAGTAGTCTCCGTTAGCCAGACGAGAGCAGCCGGAAATAATGTGTCGGATTGATTCCCCCGGACGGTGGCATGCCCGACAGATGTCAACCGTGCCGTCCTTCACAATATATTTCCGGTAGTTGTTCGTCATCATAACTTCGTCCATAATCGCAAAGACAAAACCTTCGGTTTCCCCAAAGAGATCAACGAATCGTAAACAGGATACGGACGCTAACATGTCTACATCGGGCCCATGCAAGGCCCGGTAAAAGCGCCCGTGAAGCTCTTTGCTCTGCCATACCTCCCTGCGGTCATTAGTATCTAATACTATAGGTTTGCGCCAGTTCTCGTTAGCCAAGGATAGCGGGGTGAGGCCCTTGTCCACCGAGACCACATCTCGGTGCATCCCCACGTCGGTCTCTAGGAAGTATTCCCTGAGACTGCATACCTCACGGTTGTGCAGGGTCTTAGCATTTAAGAAGCCTCGACCTCCGCACTTCCGTGGGATATACAGTCTCATCACCGATGAGCGTGGGTGATGCATCCGATTTGCGGTCAGTAGTGTGCGGACCCTCCTATCCAGGGCGTCAAGTTCCGTTTGAGTCCATTTGAGTATGCCGAAAGAGTACATCAAAACCGGCATGACCCAACCGTTGAAGGCGCGCACCTTGTTTCCGCCTGACAAAAGACTATTTAAAACTTTATTTAGGCGGCCAAAGAAGCGCTCCTTCAACGATTGCTTCATGTCAGTAACATTGATGCCCAACGCTTCCGACATACCCAAATATTTGTAGGTTTCAATTGAGGAGAGGGATCTTAGGTGTATGGAATCCGAGAGTTGGGTTCCTACGGATTCCACAATCCCCCCTCACTTTACATGCATGACCGCACATTTGTCCACACCAAATTCCATCCTGATGGCGCTACTGAAAGTTTCAGTTACCTTCAGTAGCTCCATTAGTTGCAAATTGTTGGGGGCAAGAAGTTTCAAGTCATCCATGTAAAGGAGGTGAGATATAACCTGACCACCTCTCCTCAATCGATAGCCCAGCCCTGAATCCTCCAGCAGTGTGCTCAGGGGATTCAAGGCTAAGCAGAACCAGAGTGGACTTAAACTGTCGCCCTGAAATATACCTCGCTCGATCCTTATCGGTTCGCTATTCCTCTGGGTATGTCGACATCCTGGATAGCGAAGAACCGTCCTCCATTGCCCCATACATGACATTAGGAAGGTGCGTAGAGTTGTATCTACTTTATACAACTCCAGCACCCTCATGAGCCATGTATGTGGCACCGAGACATAGGCCTTCTTGTAATCTATCCAACATGTCGACAGATCCCTTCGGGAACGACGAACCTGTTGGCTAATGGCCATATCTATGAGGAGCAGCTCCTTAGTACCGCGGGACCCGTTCCTACATCCATTTTGAGAGGCAGACATGATGGAGTTGGTGTCTATATGGTTGTTAATTTTGGCTCTCAAAACGGATGTAAAAACTTTATAGACCATCGGTAAACAAGTGATCGGTCTATAATTTTTGGGTTCCGCAGTACTACCTGATTTATGGAGCAGGTGGGTTATTCCTGTCGTTAGGAACTGGGGCAGCGACCCTGACTCTAAGGCTGACTGGAACTGGGATGCCAATCGGGCGTGCGACCTTTGGAACCATTTTATCCAAAAGTTGTGCAGCCCGTCCGGCCCTGGGGATTTCCAGTTAGGCAACGGACGGACTGCACGAGCTACATCTTGGGGGCTGATGGTAAGTGCCCCCATTTCTGGTATTTCCTCGCACGCCCGTTCGATCTCCCTAGTCCAATCACCTTCGGTGTGGTTGACAGGCACCGACCAGATGCTTCGCCAGAACGAGCACATGGCGTCATCATCCGGCAGGGGCGTGTCAATCACACCTTGATCCGGTCGCTCCCAAGCTCTGTAGACCCACCTTTCATCGCTCTGGATTTATTATTAACAGTCCAATAAAATATACTATTAATATGAAGTGATAAATTATGCTTTAGTAACTAAAGCTAAAATTAAACAAAAGTTTAATTTAGTTTTTAGTTCAGATCAGTTATGTTACGTTAAAGTAGATTAATTAATTGTTGATCCATGTGATTTGTTTGCCAGTTTAGCAACCATGTGATTGATTTGCCAGTTAATGTTAATTCGTAACGAGACAGTGTGCTAATGGAATTATGAGATTAAATTGTAAAAAAATAGTAAATTACCTATAAATGGTTAAATAGAAATGAGAGTTTTGAGCTTGAGTTTACGTGATACCATCATATCATGACTAGTGAAATTTCAATAATGTTTCTCTTATCTGTATTATATTTTATATTCTGGTGAGAAGAATGGTTCTCAAACAGTGTATAAGGTTTAGAAATAAAGTGTAAGTATATGCGAGCTGAGTGTTAGGTTTTAGATGCAAATACACTTGTGTGTATGAGGACATGCACGATGTCAGGATGGTCGAGTGTTAGGTTTCATTTTATTAAGAGATAATTGTTGGATTTGTACTGGCAACATCGAAATATTCGATATATAAAAATGGCGGAACAACGGTTTCGAGACAGTGCTCGGAGGGTACTGCTCCTGATAACAACGTGCTGTGTCAGTTTAAAAAGATGGATTGGCATAGAATGCTTGGTGATAGTCAGGGTAGTGTTTTTCTACAGTATCTTGGTGTTTCATATCATTTTCCTTATCCCTGAAATATTGTAAATATGTAGTCTTATTAGACAGTTTAGATTATGATATTGGGGTAACGAATTTAGGATTCATTTGAGGATTAGTATCTATCTGAGGTATTAGTTGTTTTAGAGCCAGGTTAGATAATGCTACACATCCCATTTTGTCGCAGCAGACTCAACGTTTTATTAACGTGTTTTGTTAACAAAATTGGCGCAGCAGACCCTGCTTTATGCATGTATGATTAAAACCGAAAGTAGGTATGTTTTTATTAAAACTAAAATCTGCAGATTTGACTAAATTATATTTTATTTTACCCCTCAACGAATACTTATTCAGAGCATTTTTTTTCGTATGTTAGCCAGAATTTATTTCTAGCGATTTTTTTAGATACTTCTCTTTGCTGTCAGATGTGGGGTGGGGTTATGTTCTATGGGAGATGAGACTTCTCCTATTCGCTATTATTGATGAAATTATAGTATCCTATTTAATAGTTTTGTGGTGATACACAGGACGAAAAAAAATTTAGATTCTTATAATATTGGTATGCTATAGCAGGCGTGTAAACGTATAGCTTGAATAGTACGTACCTTGGTTTACAAGAAGCGGTGTAACCAGCTCAGAAACCTCATTTGGTACACACCGATGTTCGGGCTTATCAATATGGATTCCATGTATTTTAGGAGCACAGCAGCATGGCCGATCCGATGTGGTGTCAGTGCTAACGCCATGATACAATATCATATTTTGGTAAGGAGTAGAAATTTGACAAAGTTTATTTTTTGTTTTCTCCTTTTCTTCCAATCTGTGTGAACAGAAATTTGGTAGCATATGGCGGAAGATGGTTTCTTTACTGTCAAAAGAAGCTACGGTATCCTGCATTCCTTCCATACAATACTTTTTGCCTTTCGCAGATATTTTCAAGCCGCGTGTGCTTGATGAATTCCTTCTAGACGATAGTTCTGTAATTCAAAATTTTCGTTATTTTGAGCTACAAATTCTTATTTTGTTTACCACACCAGATAATCATCAGTCATTTGCCTTTATCCTTATTTATTTTGCTTTGGCGCAACGTGTCTTTATTCAGCAAATATTATTAAATTAGCCCCATTTCTTTCAATAAGCCAATTTTGACCTTTAGATTTATTACTGCCACCCACTACATACGTCAAACTTAGTAAATGCGTTATAATTACAATATGTTTATTTTCCTATTTTATGCTAACCAAATAAATATAACAGTAACAAAAAGGCGGGGGTAGGGAATTCCACGCCCCTTTAGAGTGGTGTACTCAAATGACTACAACGGCCGATTATAGGTAGTAGTTTAGTAGTACAGAAGCTGTGAATGATGCGGAATAACGTACTAGATAGAAATGCTAACTATCATTATTTTATTCACGTAGGTGAAGTAAGCTGTCAATCCACCTGATGCTTAGTATCCCTATAGTCAAGTATCCCCGGTTTCAGTTGGTACGAGAGCTCATTACCAAAATTTTTACCTCATTGTTTTACGACCATAACCGTATAAAATCTTTTGGTTATTCTGAATCCAAAACCCCTTTTCAGAAATTTTCCACGTCTCATCTGACCTGGCATTTTCAAATATGTATGTAGAAGAATAAGAAAAAATACCAAACTGTATCATAGTAATCCGCCTGATTTTCAGAATATAGTTGAACGATAGGTTTTAGATACCGAAAACACAATTTTCACGTACACGTACACGTACCCAGGAGGCCATTTGAGAAAATTAAAAATGAGTCATAAGGCCATAACGAACAGTCTGAAAATCTTGTTTTCAAGTGAACATTGCGCACCTTTAAAGTAAAACCGTTACTAAACGAAAATTTTCATGAATTGAGTTATCAATGCCATCTATCTAAAATAAGTACACGTAAACTGCAAGATAAACTTGCCATTTTTGTAAAATGTAGTATTTTACGCTATCCAGCGGTAAATTAAAGCGTTACTAAACCGATTTATGATCGGCTCACGAAATACAATATTGTGTCTACATCAACAAGAACATGTTCGTAGAAGAGTGATGACGGAAGTTTAAAGTAATAGTGTTATTATTTGGATAAACACGGCTGTACGTCACAAAAAAGGTAAGTTGTTGATTTGTTTTAATAGGAAAAGTGTTTCAATTTGTTTAAACACAGTTTTTGTGTTATGAAATAACGCAATTCATTATAAAATTTCATTGATAAAATGTTACAGTTTATATTTTATATAACATTTAGCTGCAAAACCGACTCCATGTAGTCTTGTCTGCCCTACCCCTAGAGTGTAATTTAAACCCGCGTAGGCGCGGAGGAGCTAAGCGGCCCGCGAGTTGAGGAGCAGGTGGTTTTAGAAACACTATTGCCACATGCAGCAGGCATGGTTTCAGGCAAGCTCGCGTGGGACCGCCGGAACCCCGCAGCCCCGGAGCCGTGACAGAAACCATGCCTGCTGCATGTGACAATAGTGTTTCTTCAAATAGTTATTTCATTAAAAAAATGTGAGCTCATAGTACTCTGCTCATTATAGTATTTTTCACAGTGGTTTTTCTATTCAAAATTCATTCATTTAAGATATAATGCCGCTCGGTATAAATAAATCATTTTCCAAATATTTAAAAAATGCAGGACGTAACGTTGACACTCAAACAAATATTAGTTCACTCACATATTATGAAGCTTCTCATTTTGTATTTTAAGTAACTCAAATTAGGGTTTGTTAGTTGCTGTTCTGTTGATTTCTCGTCACTCGCAGTCAGTCGCTCACTTAGTAATACTATAACCTAAATTAATTATTTTTGTCACTTAAAAAATTAATTTACAGTCAGTCGTTTAAATACTACCCAAAAAAATATAGTAGAACAGAATAGAATAGAATTATGATTAAGTACATTGTACGGATTGTGTATATTGGGATGGGGAGGGATTGTGTGTGTTTTGTGTGTGTGTGTGTGTGTGTGTAGTGTAGGTGAGTGTGCATATACATACCTTCATAGTTTCGCCAAGTTCGTCTGTCTGTCCGCGGCTTGGCTCAGTGACTGTTAGTACTTACTAGAAAGCTGTAATTTGGCATGGGTACACATGTACACATATTACTCACGCCGATGTGGTAAAATATAATTATGATTTTTTTTAGGGTACCTCTGCTACACGTAATGAGGGGAAGTATTTCTTTTTCTAGTCTAACCCATGGTGTGGGTTGTCGTTAGAAAGGTTGTTTAAAAATATTGGGAGTTTGTGAAAACCTCTTTTGGATTCAGGGATCCGTTTGTGAAATATTAAGGTTTCAAATGCAATTTTTTGTTAGAGTCAAGTATCCCCAGCCCACCTCCGCCAATGGTTGATTCTGGATATATGGAAAAAATTACAGCAGTAGATTGTATAAAAATATTTGATCTGCAATCACATTGCACATCAAATATTTTTACACTACTGCTGTAAAATGTACAGTCAGCAAGAAAATAGGCAGTTTTCATGCATACTTTTTTTGATCCCTATCGATCCTGTTTCTTATAAAAGGATAAAAAAACTCAATTGGACCAACTGTGGTTTGGGTACTAGAAAAGTCATAAATAAAATAAAAAATCCATACATTTCTTAGGAAATGAGACTCCAACCTACTTTTCATGATGGAAGAACAAGTCGAAAATAAAAAAACGCACTTTGCCGGTATAAGCTGCATAAAGAAAAAAAAGAAAAAACTATGTTTTTTTATTAAATCTGAATATAAAAACGCAATTATTGGCAATATCTTAACGCAGAACCATACTCACCAGAACATGGTATTTCTATAATATTGTGCTAATCACCAGGATTTCTTGCTGGTAATGGTTTCAGCGTTTAAACTATTAAACGACTTTGACTACCTGGATTTTTGAGAGAAGTACCTACCTAGTAGGTACAGGAGAAGACGTTAATTTATTGTGGTGACAAGTCAGTTCTGTCAGACTCTTGTCCCTTGAATTGAAGAATTTAGCTTCCATGGCAACATTAAAATCTATTGATTTCAGCTTCAAACCAGAAATGTCTTGTCATATTTTAATACCTAACTACTCTGTTTTGTCTTGATGTGTCGTGCTAGTCTGTCTGTGTGATGAGAATCTTATGGTGATGCCGACGGCAAACATGACGGCCACGCCGGCTACTCAGTTATTCGAAGAACTTCTTCTAATAATACATTATAATAAAAATTACCAAATAAATGTTTTATTTTTGCTTAATGCATAATAGGTAGGAACAACCCGACCAAGATAGTAAGACAACATAATGGGTTGTGACTTGTGGGGCCACCCCAGCCTGAATACTTTCACAGGTCTTTACTCGTAATTCTACATTCGCCTTTGAACCTTGCATAAATATAATAAGGTATTAAAGTCCATTCGCGTTAAGAAAATAGTGAGGCATAGTTGTCCGCCGCCCTAGCTCCCGCCCCTTGACGAATCGGGTCGCAAATGACACAGACGTTTCGTACGAGAATCTGCCGTCAATGGTCACTGCTTTCTTAGGCCGAGGGCCCCGCCCCTCTAGGCTGAACAACGATGACTCACTATTTACTTAACGCGAATGGGTATATATGCATAGGCAAAGACATTAAAAAACACCTAGTACTTTTGAAAATATTTGTAAATGACATCACGCCTGACAGTTGTCTCATTAAGCCCACTGACAAGTATTGTAGGTGATAAAACCACATATACACTGGACAAATGTCCCGCGATATCAACCAGTCGTTTCAAACATCGCTCGGGCGATGTTGACCAACGTCTCTACATATCTTGCCTCACGGCCTTTTTCATCGTTTTCGATGCTGCCAAACGTGGGAACATTTATGCGTCAGACTCTGTCCGGTGGTGTACGATGCGTGACGCAAAGCGATAGCGCGTTGGTTTGTAGTTGCAGGGCAACAAACCATCGTGCAAAATTCTTTTCGACATATCTCGACGTCGTATTTTTTATTTTCTTTTCCAAAAACGTTGTTTTTAACTTCGTCTGAGATCCAGGATGTAGTAGCCTATGTCCTTACCCAGGAAATGGTAAGTTTAACTGTGTGCCATCCAAATCCGATCAGCCATTTTAGCGTGAAAACGTAACAAACAAACTCACTTTCGCATTTATAATACCTATTAGTTAGGATGACATTAAACATTCGTAGTAATTACAAAAGACATTTTCTCAATCATAACGTAATTATGTCTGCTTGCTTTTCATAGAAGCGCATGGAGTACAATTTTATAGGACATGACGCTTTTCTCGAATTTCAATAAGTATGTAAACGGCTCAATATACAAAGTCAGCTGCTAATGCCAGTTTTCCCTTCAGTAGCCATTATTGGAACTATTAATTTCCGCCATCTTTGAATATCATACACACGTTGGTTTACTGTCATGTATAGAGAGCAGGTGGTTCCATAAAAACACACCCCATGACTCATGGGGTGTGTTTTTATGGAACCACCTGCTCTCTATACAACGTTTTTCTGGCGAAATCCAATATTTAAAAGGCAGTGTATAGAGTGCCACCAGTGGCACTCTATCCCTATCGGATAAAGTGCCACTACAGGCACTCTAGTAACACCGCCTCGGCCCGGCCAAAGTGCCGCAAGCATTGGATTGTCATTGTCACTGTTACTAAGTCACGTCACTTGGTATTTTGTTTGATTGTCGAGGTTAAATCGCTGTAAAACACCACATTCCCAAAAGATTACATTCTCTTGTGCCTAAACGGACCCTGGCACTTCGCCGGCCGCTACCGCGGCACCGCTCGCTACGCTCGCTCGGCTTGTGCGTTGTTTGGTCACAGTTCTAACCTAACCTAACCTAAATAACAAGTGACAGTGACAACGCAACGCTCACGGCACCCTAGCCGGGCCGAGGCAGTGAAATGAAATGAAATGAAATAGTGACACTAGAGTGCCACAAGAAACTCGCGGCACTCTATACACTTCGTATTTAAAAAATATGCTGTGGTTACCTTCTATCTTAATTTGACTGAGATCGATCTTTTGAGTGTTTGTACGAATGAATGCGAAGTCTAATTGCGACACCCGAATTCTGCCATTCTTCTTTTGGTAACACTGTTTTTCGATACATTATGTTTTTTGATTTTATGACATGTAATGCTTTGCAACTGTTCCTTAGCTTTTGAGGATAATATTCTACACGTCTTGAGACAAGCCTTGGAGCAACGAAGACGATGGTCGAGCTTAATGTTGTATTTTTGTGTCGTATTTATTACCACGCAATGCTACGTTAGAGCTATAAGCTGATCCATATACCTAATCACTTTGAATTATAACGTGCAAATGCCAGGCTTATACAATAGCCCTAATATCTCGCTCAATACAGTCTATCGCAGTCTATTGCGGGATAAAGGCTTTTGACAACATTTACCACAACTAGTCTGTCTCTGTATAAGCTCAATGATCACTGAGAAACATGCCTCGCTACACTTAACGCTTACAGGTCTGGATACCAAGAACACGTCTACTTCAACGGCCATCGGTCCTAGCCGTATTCATATTGGAGATAAACCCACATAGCCAGAAGATCCCTTACCGGAACTGCTGAGTTATGGTTACGTACGGAAAAACCATTCAAATCGTACGAAGAATTGAGGAATGCCCTACTAAAGGAATTTCCAGATACAGTAAATACTAAGCAAATGCATGAAATCATGGCGGCCCGAAAAAAACGTAGCAATGAGAGCTATTACCAATATATGCTCACCATGAAGGAGCTCGGCAAAAGAGCAAAATTCGCTGATTACGTTTCGATTCAATACATAATAGACGGGATTGCCGATTACGAGCAGAATAAAATTGGTCTCTATGGCATTACTACGTATGCGGTTCTTAAAGAAAAGTTGGTACATTACGAAGCCATGAAGCAGAAAATGGTAAAATAACGAGGAAATTCAAGTGGTACAGGCAAGCAGCAGCGTGAGTGTCGCGAAGCCACAACAAAGCAAGCTAAAACGAGCGATACCAACGCCAAGGAAAACGCCAGTGAGAAAGTTAATCGTTGTTTCAAATGCGGGGAAAGAGGACATTTAGCGAATTCATGCATAAAAGTTACCAAGTGCTTTAATTCCGTGAATTACACGAAGCTGCTCTATAATATCCACGAATTTACTTTGCAGTCAATGGTTCATCATCACGGCTATCGGTGTTCTTACTTAGAACTGTATTCTCGTTGCTCCTGAATATCTCTGTATTATCAGGTTGATCATGCAGTACACATGAAATCATGTCCTTGTCGGAAACTTATTCATCTGTCTTGACACTGGGTTCTGGTGGTATTATAGCAACTCATAATCAGCGTCACTGCCGCTAGCCATTAGAAGGTAAGATGAAAAACAGCTTCCTTCAGGCCTACTAACGGTTTCTTAAATAATGTTTGAAGCATTTCACCATTTCTCACTCACACACACAATGGATATTACAATTTACTAAAATAAATAATAATAACAAATTCCAGTTCCTTACGACAGGAGTCACCCACCTGCTCCATGAATCCGGTAGCACCGCGAAACCCAAAAATTATAGACCGATCACGTGTTTACCGAAGGTCTAGAAAGTTCTTACATCCATTTTGAGAGCTATAATTAACAATCATGTAGACACCAACTTAATCATGTCTGCCTCTCAAAATGGATGTAGGACCGGGTCCCGCGGTACTAAGGAGCTACTCCTCATTGATATGGCCATTAGCCAACAGGTTCGCCGCTCCCGAAAGGATCTGTCGACATGCTGGATAGATTATAAGAAGGCCTATGACTAGGTGCCACATACCTACATGGCTCATGAGGGTGCTGGAGTTGTATAAAGTAGATATGCAACTTTGCGCACCTTCCTGATGTCGTGTATGGGGCAATGGAGGACGGTCCTTCGCTATGCAGGATGTCGAAATATCCAAAGGAATAGCGAACCGATAAGGATCGAGCGAGGCATATTTCAGGGCGATAGTTTGAGTCCGCTCTGGTTTTGTTTAGCCCTGAATCGTCTAAGCACACTGCTGGAGGATTCAGGTCTAGGCTATCGGCTGAGGAGAGGTAGTTAGGTTATATCTCACCTCCTCTACATGGATGACCTAAAGCTCTTTGCCCCCAACAATTTGCGCCTGATGGAGCTACTGAAAATAACTGAAACTTTCAGTAGCGCCATCAGGATGGAATTTGGTGTGGAAAATTTTTGGTGCGGTCATGCATGTAAAACTAGGGGAGATTGTGGAATCCGTGGGAACCCAACTCTCGGATTCCATAAACCTTAGAGCCCTCTCTCCATCCGAAACCTATAAGTATTTGGGTATGTCGGAAGCGTTGGGCATTAATGTTACTAACATGAAGCAATCGTTGAAGGAGCGCTTCTTTGGCCGCCTGAAGAAAGTATTTAATAGCCTTCTATTGGGCGGCAACAAGGTGCGCGCCTTCAACGGCTGGGTCATGCCGGTTTTGATGTACACTTTCGGCATACTCAAATGGACTCAGACCGAACTCGACGCTCTGGATAGGAGGGTCCGTACGCTGTTAACTGCATATCGAATGCATCACCCACGGTCATCGGTAATGAGACTGTATATCCCGCGAAAGTGTGGAGGTCGAGGCTTTTTAAACGCTAAGACCCTCCATAATCGCGAGATATGCAGTCTTAGGGAATATTTCCTAGAAGCCGCCGTGGGGATGCATCGAGATGTGGTCGCGGTGGACAAGGGCCTTACCCCGCTCTCCTTGGCTAAAGAGAACTGGCGCAAGCCTGTAGTGCTTGACACTAACGATCGCAAGGAGGTATGGCAGAGTAAGGAGCTTCACGAACACTACTTCCGGGCACTACATGGACCCGATGTAGATTTCCTAGCGTCTGTAGCCTGGCTGCGGTTTGGTGACCTCTTTGGGGAAACCGAAGGTTTTGTCTGTGCATTTATGGACGAAGTTATGATGATGAACAATTACCGGAGATTTAGGCTGCCTGTCCACTAGAGCGGAGAGGAGAAAAGAGGAGCGGAGATGTGCCAATATTAACCAATAGAATCTTGACTCCGCCCCTGAGTTTAGATTTGAATGGTTAATAATGGCACATCTCCGCTCCTCTCCTCTCCGTTCCAGTGGACAGGCAGCCTTATTGTGAAGGACGGCACGGTTGACATTTGTCGGGCATGCCACCGTCCGGGAGAATCAATCCGACACATTAGGTATCTCCGGTGTTCTCGTCTAGCTAACGAAGAGTACTTGCATAGACACAACCTTGTAGCCAGGATTATCCACCAGCAACTTGCTCTGAAATACAGCCTTGTGGAATCTGAAGTGCCATACTACAGGTATGTGCCTGACCCAGTTCTCGAAAATGGCAATATCACATTGTACTGGGATCGCTCCATCATCACTGATAGGACTATTGTTGCCAATAAACCTGATATAGTGGTGGTGGATCTAGTAGAGCGGCGCGCAATGATCATTGACATAACGGTCCCGCATGACGGGAACCTCGTGAAAGCGTGCTGGTCCTGCTCCACAGCCACTTGGGCTCACTAGTTGAAATTATTGTATTTGGAAGAGTTGCTACCCCTTTTCTTATTTTTTTTATTTTTATTTATATTATTTTTCTGACATTACGAACAACATGTTTATTTTATTTTTATTTTTTATTAACCAATTTTGTATTGTTGAATATTCCAATATTTGATAATGATTATCTTTCCTTTTGATAGTATAATACATTGCAAACTATAGTTTTGTATAATTTAGAAGCATTTTTTCAGTTTTTGTAAATGTGAGTACCATGGGGCTGTTTATTCTGTTATTATATTATGTTTTATGTTGACTTGAAAGAGCATGGCAGTTGAGACTTTGTCATGCTTACTTAAATGTCTCGCCGATGGTGGCGAGTGTGTTGGATCATTCGGTTCCCTACAAAATGGTTGAGCTGGATGGTGCTGATCCACGCGTCATGTTCGTGAACGGGCGCCGTCGGTTGAGACTGGTCATCTCTTTTCTGCCAAGGCTTATTTTAAATCTTATACTTTGAATCGTCTCTATTTCTTTTTTTCACATTGTTCTCACATATAGAAGCAACAAGAATAATGTACCCAGGATTTTGTAATGTCTTTATTTAAAAGAGTGTCCTGGGAGTTTCTTGCCCGTTCTTCTCCACAGAGATCTACTTTTTGGAATGGGCGACTAGCTTCAACTTTCTGACTAACTGACCGACTCTTTGACAATTCAAAAGTGCCTGTAAATGGTTTAATTGAAATAAATGCTTTGAGTTTGAGTTTGAGTTTGAAAGCCTCGAGAAAGATAAACAAATCAAGTATCTTGACTTAGCTCGCGAGGTTGTTGACATGTGGGATGTGGACTCAGCGATCATTGTGCCGATAGCCGTATCAGTCAATGGCTTAATTGCCAAGAGCCTCGACCAACACCTAAGGAGGCTCTCGTTGGGCAGCTGGATCAAGGGCTTGATTCAGAAAGCGGTACTCCTGGACACGGCTCGCATTGTCAGGAGGTTCCTGTCTCTGGAGCCCTGACCGCCGGTAGCTTGGACCCTGTTCCCGATACCGGTGGGCTACTATTTTTAAATATTTATTTTTATATTTTTAAATGTTTTTTTTAATGATTTTTATAAAAATATTTAAAAATGTACTTAATAAGTTTATATAAATGAATAAACGAAAAAAAAAATATTAAATGTTTTTTATATCTTTTTTTTAAATAAATATTTAAAAATGTAAATAATATGTATTTAAATGAAGTAAAATAAATAAAAATAAGACCTTGATTAACAAGCGAATACCATTTGAAGTATACGTAGAAATATATCCTACAACAATATAAATGAAAAATCAATTTTGGAATATATTATAATGTAAAATAAATATGAAATATCCTTCCTATCCTAATAGTTTACCTAAATGTAGCCAATTTTATTGTTTCTGTTTTGATAAACTATTATTTTAACATTATTTATTATAATTTTATTTTACACTGGGACAATAGATTGGTGGGGCAAAGTGGTTGTTCGAAAAAGACATGTTGCGCCATTTGATTGCTATTACTTTTAGTAAGATTACATAGTGTTAAGAAAGTCAAAAGCAAGGTCTAAGTATGCAAAATTTGAGCTAAATATGCCTAATTCCTAGGTTATGGTTAGGTGTATTTGCCTGGGACACTAGGCAAATTCTTATAACGGCGGTAAATTAAAATGATTAGATTCGAGAAAAATGCTTACCCGGTTCTTCGATGTTACATTGCTTTTGATTCCGATTGGGATACTGCTTAGATAACTGGATACATATAGTAGAGCAGTCTGACGAGAGATCTGAGTCATTGTCGTCTGACGTGGGCACTACCACAAATATTGAGGAAGTGTCAGAAAATTCATTCTTTGATATAAGTTGGTCTACCATAGTTGTTATATCATGCTCACTGTCCAAATTGCTTATGACTACGACAGGTTCCCCATTATTGGTTTTTTTATTTTCTATTAATTGTTTCGTATTCTGTTCGTTGTCCAGTCTTGTCCCAGACAATAAATACGTAATGTACTCATTTCCTTTTCTCCTGATACAATCTGGTCCATAGTCTCTGTCCCCTGTGTGTGCTCTATTAAAGTGCGTCACACTCACTTGGTTGTCGGTTTCACTGAAATGAAATGAAATGAAATTGTTTATTCTGTAAATAGGATATTGGAATCACTTTTACACGTCATATTAAAATGTATGTTAAAAATTAGCTAGATGAGTTCGGCGTTTCCTATCTGACTACTCTGAGAAGAAAGGCCGAAACAAACTCAGAGGTCACAGTCTCTTTTAAAGTCCAGACATAATCTTGGTCAGGCCATATGAGGACCATGTAGACTAATGTCTGAAATGGTCTTTTGAGGAAAGAACCATACAGCTTTGAGTGGACCTGTCCAGTCAGTGCAAGCATTTGTCAGTAATCGCGGAGCTCAACTCTGACTAATACATAGAAAAGTGTGATTAGAAGCAAGCGCGATTTAAAATACATAAGCCCATTTTCACTAAAATATGTTTTGTTCTATCGTGTTCTGTTCTTAATTTGCGACAGTTATTAACTAACAGAGTTTAAGACTTAAGATTTAATATTTATTCCGTGCGGGGATCGAACCCGCGACACGCAGCGCAGAAGTCAATCGCTTAACCGCTGCGTCAACCATGCCGTCCTGCTGTCCATATCTTAATTAAGATAATTACAGAAACTCTGAAGATAAACAAATGGTGCATACGGTACAACGGGCAATCTCTTACTAAATGTTTAGGAGATCGATGTTTCGTTTATGCAAAGAGTTAATGAGCATCACGTGTATCAAAGTGAAAAATATTATAAAATTTACCTCATTATTGTGTGATCGGAACTGTCACCATTCTTACTGTAGTAAATTTTGTTTGGAATGCGCTCTATTTCTTCAACTGTGCTGTTACTGAAATTACCGTTGAATACCGGAAAGTATAAATATTGAGTAGAACTCAATGCAGAGTAGCTGCTATTTGATAACGATATCACGCTAGTTACATCTATACTATCACTTGAGTCTGTGATCAAGGAAAGCGATGATTCGATTTTCAGAATTTGAATCGAATCATAACTGACGGAAAATTCTTGTAAAGTAAAAGACGAGCATATACAAATGTCTCCCGGTGGTTCTATATTTCTAGAACAATCCACAAATCTGTAAGATTCATCGTTGTAGTTTTCATAGGTAGAACTTTTAAGTATGTAATTACTTATATCACTTTCTATTTGAAATATCTTGTCGTGAGAGACGCTGGAATACGTATATAAAGTATAAAGATCACTATTTAATTGATCGACATCAATAGGACAGCTTAAGTGAAAACATCCATCGAATAAAGACTTTTTCAAATCACTTGTCTCAAACTTTTTACCAAAGGGAGCATCTACTGTATCAATAGATGTATTACTACTGCAGCTACCTGTTAGTATTTTCTCATACAGAGAAATAATATTTTTATGTGTTTCCAGGCTGTGGTTGCTGAACTGACTGGTGAACGAAGTTGCACCACTCACTCTGCCCACAGTTACTTTTATACCCTCGTTGTCAATGAATGCTCCAGCTTTAACGCCAGGAATACATTCGTCCGGACAATCGCACAGAGAAGAGATGTCCGGAGACGTCACTCTAATCTTAACGTAGCTGTGTTTAAATTTGATTTTCTTCTTATCGCAACCGCAGCCACGATCGCAAGTTGTTGTTTTAATAATGTCTTCAAACTTTTCGCTAATGCCAGCGGCTATCGTCTTAACACGTCGTTTTGATGGTGATATGCCAGTTTTTTTCGATTTAGTTTTTATCTCTCCTCTCTTTTCAGAAGGCGTTGGCTCCAGTGGCAATCCAGCTTCAGCTCTGATTTTTTTTACTAATTCTTTCTCAGAAGCAGTTTTCCCTTCAGGCATTGGTAACCCGGCTTCGGCCAGTCCTTTAAGTATCCTGTCCTTTTCTTTTGCTGATTTTCCGGCAATTGGTGTTAACAAACCCTCTTCTTTAGCCTTGCGGACTACTTCCTTTTCCGAGATTGTTTTAGCTGGTGGAGGCATACCTAATTCAGTTCGAACTTTCTGTATCAAAGCTTTCTCCGACGGAGTTTTACCTTCGGGTAACGGTATTCCAGCCTCGGCTCGGCTCTTAATAATTTTTTCCTTCTGAGATGGCGTTTTTCCTTCCAAGGGTGTGAGTAAACCGGCAACTGCTCTCGCCGATAGTTTTTCTTCTTCTTTAACTTTTTTAATCATAGATTTTTCAGAAGCAGTTCTCCCTTCTGGCAATGGTAATCCAGCCGCAACCATGCCCCTCACAATACGTTCCTTCTGAGATGGTGTTTTACCTTCAAGAGGCGTAACAATACCAGCAGCTTCAGCTTTACGCATTTTAGTCTTTTCTGATAATGTTTTAGGTTCAGATGGAAGACCAACTTCTTTACGAACCTTTTCCGCTATCTTTTTCTCTGATGCGGTTTGAGATTCAGGAAGTGGTAAGCCTTGTTCTATTAAGCCTTTAAGTATCCTCTCTTTTTCTTTTGGAGATTTTCCTGTCAAAGGTGTCAACAAACCGGCTTCTTTTGCTTTGCGTAATTTTTCAGAAGTGACTTTTGACGGTATTTTACTTTCCGCTTTTACTTTAGCTATTAGTTCTTTTTCCGAAGCTGTCTTTCCTTCGGGTAGGGGTTTTCCAGCTTTACGAATGCTTTTTAATATTTTTTCTTTTTCTGATGCAGTTTTGGCTTGTCTAAACTGTTCTGAAGAACTTAACGCCACAGGGGGCTCTCCAGCAGTGATTTTTCTAACAATTTCCTTTTCAGATGGTGTTTTACCTTCAGGAATAGGGACACCCGCGGCTACTAGGTCTCGAAGAATCTTTTCTTTAGCTGAAGGTGTTTTACCTTCTAAAGGAGTTAGCAGCCCTGCATCTTTTGCCCTTTTCAATCTTTCTGCTGGTGTAGGCGATACATAACCTGTATCTTCTTTAATTTTTTTTATTAAAGCTCTTTCGGACGGTGTTCTACCTACTGGCAATGGCAGGCCTGCTGCTACTCTACCTCTTAGTATTTTCTCTTTCTGTGAATGTGTTTTCCCCTCCAAAGGTGTCAACAGACCAGATTTTTTGGCTTTTCTCATTTTTTCCGATGGAGTCTTTTCAGGTATTCCTAACTCTGTCTTAATTTTTTTTATCATTGCTTTTTCGGACGCCGTTTGACCTTCTGGTAAAGGCAGACCAGTTTCAGCAAGGCCTTTTAGAATTGTTTCTTTTTGTTCTGGAGTTTTTCCTTCGAGAGGTGTTAATAAACCAGCTGCTTTGGCCTTTTTTAATTTCTCTGTTGTAATTGATAAAGTAAGTTTTTTGGTAGTTGGTTCCCTCACTGTTTTACCTGCCTTCACTTTAGCTATAAGAGCTTTTTCTGATTGCGTTCGTCCTTCTGGCAATGGGATACCTTTGTCATGCAAACCTTGTAATATTTTTTCTTGTTCTGGTGTCGATTTACCTTCAAGAGGCTGCAGTAATCCCGCATCTGCAGCTTTAGCATACTTCTCTTTCATAGATGCAGTTTTAGGTTCCGGAGGTAGGCCAAGGTCAGCGCGTACCTTATCTATAAGCTTTTTTTCAGAGGCAGTTTTACCCTCAGGAAGTGGCATTCCTTGCATGGCTAAACCCTTCACAATCTTTTCCTTTTGTGAAGGAGTTTTACCTTCCAAAGGCGTAAGGAGTCCCGCAGCTTTTGCTTTACGTACTTTTTCAGACGGCGTAACAGACGGTGCTCGTACTCTCGCTTTAATTTTAGCTATAATAGCTTTCTCGGATGCCGTTCGTCCTTCAGGCAACGGTATCCCTTTGTCATGCAAACCTTGTAATATTTTTTCTTTTTCGGGTGTCGATTTACCTTCAAGAGGCTGCAGTAATCCCGCATCTGCAGCTTTAGCATACTTCTCTTTCATAGATGCAGATTTAGGTTCCGGAGGTAGGCCAAGGTCAACGCGAACCTTATCTATAAGCTTTTTTTCAGACGCAGTTTTACCCTCAGGAAGCGGCATTCCTTGCATGGCTAATCCCTTAACAATCTTTTCTTTCTGTGACGGAGTTTTTCCTTCCAAAGGCGTAAGTAGTCCTGCAGCTTTTGCATTACGTAGCTTCTCCGATGGCCTAACAGATGGTGCTCGGACTCCTGCTTTCACTTTAGCTATAATAGCTTTCTCGGATGCCGTTCGTCCTTCAGGCAATGGGATACCTTTTTCATGCAAACCTTGTAATATTTTTTCTTTTTCGGGTGTCGATTTACCTTCAAGTGGCTGCAGTAATCCCGCATCTGCAGCTTGAGCATACTTCTCTTTCACAGATGCAGTTTTAGGTTCCGGAGGAAGGCCAAGGTCAGCGCGTACCTTATCTATAAGCTTTTTTTCAGAGGCAGTTTTACCCTCAGGAAGCGGCATTCCTTGCATGGCTAATCCCTTTACAATCTTATCTTTTTGCGAAGGAGTTTTTCCTTCCAAAGGCGTAAGTAGTCCTGCAGCTTTTGCCTTACGTAGCTTCTCCGATGGCCTAACAGATGGTGCTCGGACTCCTGCTTTCACTTTAGCTATAATAGCTTTCTCGGATGCCGTCCGTCCTTCAGGCAACGGTATCCCTTTGTCATGTAAACCTTGTAATATTTTTTCTTTTTCGGGTGTCGATTTACCTTCAAGAGGCTGCAGTAATCCCGCATCTGCAGCTTTTGCATACTTCTCTTTCATAGATGCAGTTTTAGGTTCCGGAGGTAGGCCAAGGTCAGCGCGTACTTTATCTATAAGTTTTTTTTCAGAGGCTGTTTTACCCTCAGGAAGCGGCATTCCTTGCATGGCCAATCCCTTTACAATCTTATCTTTTTGCGAAGGAGTTTTACCTTCCAAAGGCGTAAGGAGTCCCGCAGCTTTTGCTTTACGTACTTTTTCAGATGGCGTAACAGACGGTGCTCGTACTCCCGCTTTAATTTTAGCTATAATAGCTTTCTCGGATGCCGTCCGTCCTTCAGGCAACGGTATCCCTTTGTCATGTAAACCTTGTAATATTTTTTCTTTTTCAGGTGTCGATTTACCTTCAAGAGGCTGCAGTAATCCCGCATCTGCAGCTTTTGCATACTTCTCTTTCATAGATGCAGTTTTAGGTTCCGGAGGTAGGCCAAGGTCAGCGCGAACCTTGTCAATAAGCTTTTTCTCTGAAGCAGTTTTCCCTTCAGGAAGAGGCAGTCCTTCCTTTGCTAATCCTTTAAGTATCTTTTCTTTTTGAGAGGGCGTTTTTCCTTCCAACGGTGTCAGTAAACCTGCAGCTTTTGCTTTACGTAGTTTTGCAGATGGTGTTATACTCGGCGCACGTTCTCCTTCCTTTACTTTAGCTATGAGAGCTTTCTCGGATGGTGTTCGGCCTTCAGGCAAAGGGATTCCTTTGCCTCGCAAACTTTTTAAAATTTTTTCCTTTTCTGCCGGTGATTTACCTTCCAAGGGCTGCAGTAATCCAGCACTTGCTGCTTTTTCGTACTTCTCTTTCATGGATGCAGTTTTAGGTTCTGGAGGAAGACCAAGATCTGCGCGAACCTTTTCTATAATCTTTTTCTCTGAAGCACTTTTTGGTTCAGGTAAAGGCAGACCTTCCTTGGCTAATCTTTTTAGTATTTTTTGTTTTTGTGAGGGAGTTTTTCCTTCCAAAGGCGTAAGTAGTCCTTTAGCTTTGGCTTTACGTAGTTTTGCGGATAGCGTAACTGACGGTGCACGCTCTCCCGCCTTAATTTTAGCAATGAGAGCTTTCTCTGATGCCGTTCGTCCTTCGGGCAATGGGATTCCTTTGTCATGCAAACCTTGTAATATTTTTTCTTTTTCTGGTGTCGATTTACCTTCAAGAGGCTGCAGTAATCCAGCATCTGCAGCTTTAGCGTACTTCTCTTTCATGGATGCAGTTTTAGGTTCCGGGGGAAGGCCAAGGTCAGCGCGTACCTTTTCAATAAGCTTTTTTTCAGAGGCAGTTTTACCCTCAGGAAGCGGCATTCCTTGCATTGCTAATCCTTTAACTATCTTTTCTTTTTGTGAGGGAGTTTTTCCTTCTAACGGTGTAAGTAGTCCTTCAGCTTTGGCTTTCCGTAGTTTTGCGGATGGCGTAACGGCCGGTGCACGCTCTCCCTCCTTTACTTTAGCAATTAGAGCTTTCTCTGATGCCGTTCGTCCTTCAGGTAATGGGATTCCTTTGTCGAGCAAACTTTTTAGAATTTTTTCTTTTTCTGTTGGTGTTTTACCTTCCAAGGGCTGCAGTAATCCAGCACTCGCTGCTTTTTCGTACTTCTCCTTCATTGATGCAGTTTCAGGTTCCGGAGGTAGGCCAAGGTCAGCGCGAACCTTTCCCGTAATCTTTTTATCTGAAGCAGTTTTTGCTTCAGGAAGAGGCAGGCCTTCCTTGACTAATCTTTTTAGTATCTTTTCTTTTTGTGACGAAGTTTTTCCTTCAAGAGGTGTTAATAAGCCAGCTGCTTTAGCTTTTCTCAATTTCTCCGAAGTGATTGACAAACCTGGTTTTTTAGCTGTAGGTTTTCTAACTGGTTCCGGTTTTTCTCTTTCTGATTCTGGTGTCAACAGTCCACATATGCATTCGTCAACAGGTCCCTTGCCTTCTTGAATTAATTTTGCAGTTTTTTCATCAAGAGCTTGTCTTTGCTCTTGTGGTAAACTAGGAGCTCCAAATCCAGCAGCAATAGGTATTCTCGGTTCAACTGCAGACGGTGCACGAGGTCCGGCCTTTACCTTGGCGATGAGAGCTTTCTCTGATGGCGTTCGTCCTTCAGGCAATGGGATACCTTTGTCATGCAAACCTTGTAATATTTTTTCTTTTTCTGGTGTCGATTTACCTTCAAGAGGCTGCAGTAATCCCGCATCTGCAGCTTTAGCATACTTCTCTTTCATAGATGCAGTTTTAGGTTCCGGAGGTAGGCCAAGGTCAGCGCGTAACTTATCTATAAGCTTTTTTTCAGACGCAGTTTCACCCTCAGGAAGTGGCATTCCTTGCATGGCTAAACCCTTCACAATCTTTTCCTTTTGTGAAGGAGTTTTTCCTTCCAAAGGCGTAAGTAATCCTGCAGCTTTTGCCTTACGTAACTTTTCCGATGGCGTGACAGACGGTCCTCGTACTCCTGCTTTAACTTTAGCTATAATAGCATTCTCGGATGCCGTTCGTCCTTCAGGCAACGGTATCCCATTGTCATGCAAACCTTGTAATATTTTTTCTTTTTCTAGTGTCGATTTACCTTCAAGAGGCTGCAGGATTCCCGCATCTGCAGCTTTAGCGTACTTTTCTTTCATGGATGCTGTTTTAGGTTCTGGGGGAAGGCCAAGGTCAGCGCGAACCTTATCTATAAGCTTTTTCTCAGACGCAGTTTTACCCTCAGGAAGCGGTATTCCATGCATAGCTAATCCTTTAACTATTTTTTCTTTCTGTGAGGGAGTTTTTCCTTCCAAAGGCGTAAGTAATCCTGCAGTTTTTGCTTTACGTAGCTTTTCAGATGGCGTAACAGAAGGTGCTCGTACTCCCGCTTTTACTCTAGCTATAATAGCTTTCTCGGATGCCGTTCGTCCTTCAGGCAACGGTATCCCTTTATCATGCAAACCTTGTAATATTTTTTCTTTTTCGGGTGTCGATTTACCTTCAAGAGGCTGCAGTAATCCCGCATCTGCAGCTTTAGCGTACTTCTCTTTCATAGAAGCAGTTTTAGGTTCTGGAGGTACGCCAAGGTCAGCGCGTACCTTATCTATAAGCTTTTTCTCAGAGGCAGTTTTACCCTCAGGAAGCGGCATTCCTTGCATGGCCAATCCCTTAACTATTTTTTCTTTTTGTGAAGGAGTTTTTCCTTCCAAAGGCGTAAGTAATCCTGCAGCTTTTGCTTTACGTAACTTTTCCGATGGCGTGACAGACGGTCCTCGTACTCCCGCTTTAACTTTAGCTATAATAGCTTTCTCGGATGCCGTTCGTCCTTCAGGCAACGGTATCCCTTTGTCATACAAACCTTGTAATATTTTTTCTTTTTCGGGTGTCGATTTACCTTCAAGTGGCTGCAGTAATCCCGCATCTGCAGCTTTAGCGTACTTTTCTTTCATAGAAGCAGTTTTAGGTTCTGGAGGTACGCCAAGGTCAGCGCGAACCTTATCTATAAGCTTTTTCTCAGACGCAGTTTTACCCTCAGGAAGCGGTATTCCATGCATAGCTAATCCTTTAACTATTTTTTCTTTCTGTGAGGGAGTTTTTCCTTCCAAAGGCGTAAGTAATCCTGCAGCTTTTGCTTTACGTAACTTTTCCGATGGCGTGACAGACGGTCCTCGTACTCCCGCTTTAACTTTAGCTATAATAGCTTTCTCGGATGCCGTTCGTCCTTCAGGCAACGGTATCCCTTTGTCATACAAACCTTGTAATATTTTTTCTTTTTCTAGTGTCGATTTACCTTCAAGAGGCTGCAGGATTCCCGCATCTGCAGCTTTAACGTACTTTTCTTTCATGGATGCTGTTTTAGGTTCTGGGGGAAGGCCAAGGTCAGCGCGAACCTTATCTATAAGCTTTTTCTCAGACGCAGTTTTACCCTCAGGAAGCGGTATTCCATGCATAGCTAATCCTTTAACTATTTTTTCTTTCTGTGAGGGAGTTTTTCCTTCCAAAGGCGTAAGTAATCCTGCAGTTTTTGCTTTACGTAGCTTTTCAGATGGCGTAACAGAAGGTGCTCGTACTCCCGCTTTTACTCTAGCTATAATAGCTTTCTCGGATGCCGTTCGTCCTTCAGGCAACGGTATCCCTTTATCATGCAAACCTTGTAATATTTTTTCTTTTTCGGGTGTCGATTTACCTTCAAGAGGCTGCAGTAATCCCGCATCTGCAGCTTTAGCGTACTTCTCTTTCATAGAAGCAGTTTTAGGTTCTGGAGGTACGCCAAGGTCAGCGCGTACCTTATCTATAAGCTTTTTCTCAGAGGCAGTTTTACCCTCAGGAAGCGGCATTCCTTGCATGGCCAATCCCTTAACTATTTTTTCTTTTTGTGAAGGAGTTTTTCCTTCCAAAGGCGTAAGTAATCCTGCAGCTTTTGCTTTACGTAACTTTTCCGATGGCGTGACAGACGGTCCTCGTACTCCCGCTTTAACTTTAGCTATAATAGCTTTCTCGGATGCCGTTCGTCCTTCAGGCAACGGTATCCCTTTATCATGCAAACCTTGTAATATTTTTTCTTTTTCGGGTGTCGATTTACCTTCAAGAGGCTGCAGTAATCCCGCATCTGCAGCTTTAGCGTACTTTTCTTTCATAGAAGCAGTTTTAGGTTCTGGAGGTACGCCAAGGTCAGCGCGTACCTTATCTATAAGCTTTTTCTCAGAGGCAGTTTTACCCTCAGGAAGCGGCATTCCTTGCATGGCCAATCCCTTAACTATCTTTTGTTTTTGTGAAGGAGTTTTTCCTTCCAAAGGCGTAAGTAGTCCTGCAGCTTTTGCCTTACGTAGATTTTCCGATGGCGTAACAGATGGTGCTCGTACTCCCGCTTTAACTTTTGCTATAACAGCTTTCTCGGATGCCGTTCGACCTTCAGGCAATGGTATCCCTTTGTCATGCAAACCTTGTAATATTTTTTCTTTTTCGGGTGTCGATTTACCTTCAAGTGGCTGCAGTAATCCCGCATCTGCAGCTTTAGCATACTTCTCTTTCATAGATGCAGTTTTAGGTTCCGGAGGTAGGCCAAGGTCAGCGCGTACTTTATCTATAAGTTTTTTTTCAGAGGCTGTTTTACCCTCAGGAAGCGGCATTCCATGCATGGCCAATCCCTTAACTATCTTTTCTTTTTGTGAAGGAGTTTTTCCTTCCAAAGGCGTAAGTAGTCCTGCAGCTTTTGCCTTACGTAGCTTTTCCGATGGCGTAACAGTCGGTGCTCGTACTCCCGCTTTAACTTTTGCTATAATAGCTTTCTCTGACGGCGTTCGTCCTTCAGGCAACGGTATTCCTTTGTCATGCAAACCTTGTAATATTTTTTCTTTTTCCGGTGTCGATTTACCTTCAAGTGGCTGCAGTAATCCCGCATCTGCAGCTTTAGCATACTTCTCTTTCATAGATGCAGTTTTAGGTTCCGGAGGTAGGCCAAGGTCAGCGCGTACTTTATCTATAAGTTTTTTTTCAGAGGCTGTTTTACCCTCAGGAAGCGGCATTCCTTGCATGGCCAATCCCTTAACTATCTTTTCTTTTTGTGAAGGAGTTTTTCCTTCCAAAGGCGTAAGTAGTCCTGCAGCTTTTGCCTTACGTAGCTTTTCCGATTGCGTAACAGTCGGTGCTGGTACTCCCGCTTTAACTTTTGCTATAATAGCTTTCTCTGACGGCGTTCGTCCTTCAGGCAACGGTATTCCTTTGTCATACAAACCTTGTAATATTTTTTCTTTTTCGGGTGTCGATTTACCTTCAAGTGGCTGCAGTAATCCCGCATCTGCAGCTTTAGCGTATTTCTCTTTCATGGACACAGTTTTAGGTTCTGGAGCTAGGCCAAGGTCAGCGCGCACCTTATCTATAAGCTTTTTCTCAGAGGCAGTTTTACCCTCAGGAAGCGGCATTCCTTGCATAGCCAATCCCTTAACTATCTTTTCTTTTTGTGAAGGAGTTTTTCCTTCCAAAGGCGTAAGTAGTCCTGCAGCTTTTGCCTTACGTAGCTTTTCCGATGGCGTAACAGTCGGTGCTCGTACTCCCGCTTTAACTTTTGCTATAATAGCTTTCTCTGACGGCGTTCGTCCTTCAGGCAACGGTATTCCTTTGTCATGCAAACCTTGTAATATTTTTTCTTTTTCGGGTGTCGATTTACCTTCAAGTGGCTGCAGTAATCCCGCATCTGCAGCTTTAGCATACTTCTCTTTCATAGATGCAGTTTTAGGTTCCGGAGGTAGGCCAAGGTCAGCGCGTACTTTATCTATAAGTTTTTTTTCAGAGGCTGTTTTACCCTCAGGAAGCGGCATTCCTTGCATGGCCAATCCCTTAACTATCTTTTCTTTTTGTGAAGGAGTTTTTCCTTCCAAAGGCGTAAGTAGTCCTGCAGCTTTTGCCTTACGTAGCTTTTCCGATTGCGTAACAGTCGGTGCTGGTACTCCCGCTTTAACTTTTGCTATAATAGCTTTCTCTGACGGCGTTCGTCCTTCAGGCAACGGTATTCCTTTGTCATACAAACCTTGTAATATTTTTTCTTTTTCGGGTGTCGATTTACCTTCAAGTGGCTGCAGTAATCCCGCATCTGCAGCTTTAGCGTATTTCTCTTTCATTGACACAGTTTTAGGTTCCGGAGGAAGGCCAAGATCAGCGCGAACCTTATCGGTAAGCTTTATTTCAGAAACAGTTTTACCCTCAGGAAGCGGTATTCCTTGCATTGCTAATCCTTTAACTATCTTTTCTTTTTGTGAAGGAGTTTTTCCTTCCAAAGGCGTAAGTAGTCCTGCAGCTTTTGCTTTACGTAGCTTTTCAGATGGCGTAACAGACGGTACTCGGACTCCCGCTTTTACTTTAGCTATAATAGCTTTCTCGGATGCAGTTCGACCTTCAGGCAACGGGATCCCTTTGTCATGCAAACCTTGTAATATTTTTTCTTTTTCAGGTGTCGATTTACCTTCAAGTGGCTGCAGTAATCCCGCATCTGCAGCTTTAGCGTACTTCTCTTTCATGGAGGCAGTTTTAGGTTCTGGAGCTAGGCCAAGGTCAGCGCGCACCTTATCTATAAGCTTTTTCTCAGAGGCAGTTTTACCCTCAGGAAGCGGCATTCCTTGCATAGCCAATCCCTTAACTATCTTTTTTTTTTGTGAAGGAGTTTTTCCTTCCAAAGGCGTAAGTAGTCCTGCAGCTTTTGCCTTACGTAGCTTTTCCGATGGCGTAACAGTCGGTGCTCGTACTCCCGCTTTAACTTTTGCTATAATAGCTTTCTCTGACGGCGTTCGTCCTTCAGGCAACGGTATTCCTTTGTCATACAAACCTTGTAATATTTTTTCTTTTTCGGGTGTCGATTTACCTTCAAGTGGCTGCAATAATCCCGCATCTGCAGCTTTAGCATACTTCTCTTTCATGGATACAGTTTTAGGTTCCGGAGGAAGGCCAAGGTCAGCGCGAACCTTATCTATAAGCTTTTTCTCAGAGGCAGTTTTACCTTCAGGAAGCGGCATTCCTTGCATAGCCAATCCCTTAACAATTTTTTCTTTTTGTGAAGGAGTTTTTCCTTCCAAAGGCGTAAGTAATCCTGCAGCTTTTGCCTTACGTAGCTTTTCCGATGGCGTAACAGTCGGTGCTCGTACTCCCGCTTTAACTTTTGCTATAATAGCTTTCTCTGACGGCGTTCGTCCTTCAGGCAACGGTATTCCTTTGTCATACAAACCTTGTAATATTTTTTCTTTTTCGGGTGTCGATTTACCTTCAAGTGGCTGCAATAATCCCGCATCTGCAGCTTTAGCATACTTCTCTTTCATGGATACAGTTTTAGGTTCCGGAGGAAGGCCAAGGTCAGCGCGAACCTTATCTATAAGCTTTTTCTCAGAGGCAGTTTTACCCTCAGGAAGTGGCATTCCTTGCATAGCCAATCCCTTAACTATCTTTTCTTTTTGTGAAGGAGTTTTTCCTTCCAAAGGCGTAAGTAGTCCTGCAGCTTTTGCCTTCCGTAGCTTTTCTGATTGCGTAACAGTCGGTGCTCGTACTCCCGCTTTAACTTTTGCTATAATAGCTTTCTCTGACGGCGTTCGTCCTTCAGGCAACGGTATTCCTTTGTCATACAAACCTTGTAATATTTTTTCTTTTTCGGGTGTCGATTTACCTTCAAGTGGCTGCAGTAATCCCGCATCTGCAGCTTTAGCGTACTTCTCTTTCATGGATACAGTTTTAGGTTCCGGAGGAAGGCCAATATCAGCGCGAACCTTATCTATAAGCTTTTTTTCAGAAACAGTTTTACCCTCAGGAAGCGGTATTCCTTGCATTGCTAATCCTTTAACTATCTTTTCTTTTTGTGAAGGAGTTTTTCCTTCCAAAGGCGTAAGTAGTCCTGCAGCTTTTGCTTTACGTAGCTTTTCAGATGGCGTAACAGTCGGTTCTCGGACTCCCGCTTTCACTTTAGCTATAATAGCTTTCTCGGATGCAGTTCGACCTTCAGGCAACGGAATCCCTTTGTCATGCAAACCTTGTAATATTTTTTCTTTTTCGGGTGTCGATTTACCTTCAAGTGGCTGCAGTAATCCCGCATCTGCAGCTTTAGCGTACTTCTCTTTCATGGATACAGTTTTAGGTTCCGGAGGAAGGCCAATATCAGCGCGAACCTTATCTATAAGCTTTTTTTCAGAAACAGTTTTACCCTCAGGAAGCGGTATTCCTTGCATTGCTAATCCTTTAACTATCTTTTCTTTTTGTGAAGGAGTTTTTCCTTCCAAAGGCGTAAGTAGTCCTGCAGCTTTTGCTTTACGTAGCTTTTCAGATGGCGTAACAGTCGGTTCTCGGACTCCCGCTTTCACTTTAGCTATAATAGCTTTCTCGGATGCAGTTCGACCTTCAGGCAACGGAATCCCTTTGTCATGCAAACCTTGTAATATTTTTTCTTTTTCGGGTGTCGATTTACCTTCAAGTGGCTGCAGTAATCCCGCATCTGCAGCTTTAGCGTACTTCTCTTTCATGGATACAGTTTTAGGTTCCGGAGGAAGGCCAATATCAGCGCGAACCTTATCTATAAGCTTTTTTTCAGAAACAGTTTTACCCTCAGGAAGCGGTATTCCTTGCATTGCTAATCCTTTAACTATCTTTTCTTTTTGTGAAGGAGTTTTTCCTTCCAAAGGCGTAAGTAGTCCTGCAGCTTTTGCTTTACGTAGCTTTTCAGATGGCGTAACAGTCGGTTCTCGGACTCCCGCTTTCACTTTAGCTATAATAGCTTTCTCGGATGCAGTTCGACCTTCAGGCAACGGAATCCCTTTGTCATGCAAACCTTGTAATATTTTTTCTTTTTCAGGTGTCGATTTACCTTCAAGAGGCTGCAGTAATCCCGCATCTGCAGCTTTAGCGTACTTCTCTTTCATGGAAGCAGTTTTAGGTTCTGGAGCTAGGCCAAGGTCAGCGCGCACCTTATCTATAAGCTTTTTCTCAGAGGCAGTTTTACCCTCAGGAAGCGGCAATCCTTGCATAGCCAATCCTTTAACTATCTTTTCTTTTTGTGAATGAGTTTTTCCTTCCAAAGGCGTAAGTAGTCCTGCAGCTTTTGCCTTACGTAGCTTTTCCGATGGCGTAACCGTCGGTGCTCGTACTCCCGCTTTAACTTTTGCTATAATAGCTTTCTCTGACGGCGTTCGTCCTTCAGGCAACGGTATTCCTTTGTCATACAAACCTTGTAATATTTTTTCTTTTTCGGGTGTCGATTTACCTTCAAGTGGCTGCAGTAATCCAGCCTCTGCTGCTTGAGCATACTTTTCTTTCATGGATGCAGTTTTAGGTTCTGGAGGAAGGCCAAGGTCAGCGCGTACTTTTTCAATAAGCTTATTCTCAGAAGCAGTTTTCCCTTCAGGAAGAGCCAATCCTTGCATTGCTAATCCTTTTACTATCTTTTCTTTTTGTGAGGGAGTTTTTCCTTCCAACGGCGTCAGTAGACCTGCAGCTTTTGCTTTACGTTGTTTTGCAGATGGTGTTATACTCGGCGCACGTTTTTCTGTTTTTACTTTAGCTATAAGAGCTTTCTCCGATGGTGTTCGGCCTTCAGGTAATGGGATTCCTTTGTCTTGCAAACTTTTTAGAATTTTTTCTTTTTCTGACGGTGATTTACCTTCCAAGGGCTGCAGTAATCCAGCACTCGCTGCTTTTTCGTACTTCTCCTTCATTGATGCAGTTTCAGGTTCTGGAGGTAGGCCAAGGTCAGCGCGTACCTTTTCCATGATCTTTTTCTCAGAAGCAGTTTTCGCTTCCGGAAGAGGTAGTCCTTCCTTTGCTAATCCTTTTAATATCTTTTCTTTTTGCGAGGGAGTTTTTCCTTCTAACGGCGTCAGTAGACCTGCAGCTTTTGCTTTTCGTAGTTTTGCAGATGGTGTTATAATCGGCGCACGTTCCTCCTTTACTTTAGCTATAAGAGCTTTCTCTGATGGAGTTCGGCCTTCAGGCAATGGAATTCCTTTATCTTGCAAAGTTTTTAGTATTCTTACCTTTTCTGTTGGTGTTTTACCCTCCAAAGGCTGCAGTAATCCAGCACTTGCTGCTTTTTCGTACTTCTCTTTCATGGATGCAGTTTTAGCTTCTGGAGGTAGGCCAAGGTCAGCGCGTACCTTTTCCATGATCTTTTTCTCAGAAGCAGTTTTCGCTTCCGGAAGAGGTAGTCCTTCCTTTGCTAATCCTTTAAGTATCTTTTCTTTTTGTGAAGGAGTTTTTCCTTCCAATGGCGTCAGTAGACCTGCAGCTTTTGCTTTACGTAGTTTTGCAGATGGTGTTATACTCGGCGCTCGTTCTCCCTCCTTTACTTTAGCTATGAGAGCTTTCTCGGAATGTGTTCGGCCTTCAGGCAATGGAATTCCTTTATCTTGCAATTTTCTTAGAATTTTTTCTTTTTCCGACGGTGATTTACCTTCCAAGGGCTGCATTAATCCAGCACTTGCTGCTTGTTCGTACTTCTCCTTCATTGATGCAGTTTTAGGTTTCGGAGGTAGGCCAAGATCAGCGCGTACCTTTTCTATTATCTTTTTCTCAGAAGCAGTTTTCGCTTCCGGAAGAGGTAGTCCTTCCTTTGCTAATCCTATTAGTATCTTTTCTTTTTGTGAGGGCGTTTTTCCTTCCAACGGTGTCAGTAAACCTGCAGCTTTTGCCTTACGTAGTTTTGCAGATGGTGTTATACTCGGCGCACGTTCTCCTTCCTTTACTTTAGCTATGAGAGCTTTCTCGGATGGTGTTCGGCCTTCAGGCAATGGAATTCCTTTCTCTCGCAAACTTTTTAGAATTTTTTCCTTTTCTGACGGTGATTTACCTTCCAAGGGCTGCAGTAATCCAGCACTTGCTGCTTTTTCGTACTTCTCCTTCATTGATGCAGTTTTTGGTTCCGGAGGTAGGCCAAGATCTGCGCGTACCTTTTCCATTATCTTTTTCTCAGAAGCAGTTTTCGCTTCCGGAAGAGGTAGTCCTTCCTTTGCTAATCCTTTTAGTATCTTTTCTTTTTGTGAGGGCGTTTTTCCTTCCAACGGTGTCAGGAAACCTGCAGCTTTTGCTTTACGTAGTTTTGCAGATGGTGTTATACTCGGCGCACGTTCTCCCGCCTTCACTTTAGCAATGAGAGCTTTCTCTGATGCCGTTCGTCCTTCAGGCAATGGGATACCTTTGTCATGCAAACCTTGTAAAATTCTTTCTTTTTCTTTCGCAGATTTACCTTCCAAGGGCTGTAGTAATCCGGCATCTGCAGCTTTAGCATACTTCTCTTTCATAGATGCTGTCTTAGGTTCTGGAGGAAGACCAAGTTCAGCGCGTACCTTTTCTATAACCTTTTTTTCCGAAGCAGTTTTACCTTCAGGAAGAGGCAGTCCTTGCATAGCTAATCCTTTTAGTATCTTTTCTTGCTGTTCTGGAGGTTTTCCTTCGATTGGCGTAATTAATCCTGCAGCTTTTGCTTTACGTAGCTTTTCAGATGGCGTAACAGATGGTGCTCGTACTCCCGCCTTCACTTTAGCTATTATAGCTTTCTCGGATGCCGTTCGTCCTTCAGGCAACTGTATCCCTTTGTCATGCAAACCTTGTAATATTCTTTCTTTTTCGGGTGTCGATTTACCTTCAAGAGGCTGCAGTAATCCCGCATCTGCAGCTTTAGCGTACTTCTCTTTCATGGAGGCAGTTTTAGGTTCCGGAGGAAGGCCAAGGTCAGCGCGTACCTTATCTATAAGCTTTTTCTCAGAGGCAGTTTTACCCTCAGGAAGCGGCATTCCTTGCATGGCCAATCCCTTAACTATCTTTTCTTTTTGTGAAGGAGTTTTTCCTTCCAAAGGCGTAAGTAGTCCTGCAGCTTTTGCCTTACGTAGCTTTTCTGATCGCGTAACAGACGGTGCTCGTACTCCCGCTTTAACTTTAGCTATAATAGCTTTCTCGGATGCCGTTCGTCCTTCAGGCAACGGTATCCCTTTGTCATGCAAACCTTGTAATATTTTTTCTTTTTCGGGTGTCGATTTACCTTCAAGTGGCTGCAGTAATCCAGCATCTGCTGCATTAGCATACTTTTCTTTCATGGATGCAGTTTTAGGTTCCGGAGGAAGGCCAAGGTCAGCGCGTACCTTATCTATAAGCTTTTTCTCAGAGGCAGTTTTACCCTCAGGAAGCGGCATTCCTTGCATGGCCAATCCCTTAACTATCTTTTCTTTTTGTGAAGGAGTTTTTCCTTCCAAAGGCGTAAGTAGTCCTGCAGCTTTTGCCTTACGTAGCTTTTCCGATCGCGTAACAGAAGGTGCTCGTACTCCCGCTTTAACTTTAGCTATAATAGCTTTCTCGGATGTCGTTCGTCCTTCAGGCAACGGTATCCCTTTGTCATGCAAACCTTGTAATATTTTTTCTTTTTCGGGTGTCGATTTACCTTCGAGAGGCTGCAGTAACCCCGCATCTGCTGCTTTAGCGTACTTCTCTTTCATGGATGCAGTTTTAGGTTCCGGAGGTAGGCCAATGTCAGCGCGTACCTTATCTATAAGCTTTTTCTCAGAGGCAGTTTTACCCTCAGGAAGATCCAATCCTTGCATTGCTAATCCTTTTACTATCTTTTCTTTTTGTGAGGGAGTTTTTCCTTCCAAGGGTGTTATTAGTCCTGCAGCTTTAGCTTTTTTCAATTTTTCTGAGGGTGTCGTTACTTTGGATGCTTTGTCTTTTTTAATTCTTTCCAACATTGATACAGTTTTAGACTCTGGAATTCCCAATTCAGCTTTAATTTTTTTGATTAAAGCTTTTTCAGACGCTGTTTTTCCTTTTGGCAAAGGTTGTCCTGTTTTGACTAATTCTTTCAAAAACTCCTCTTTTTCTGCTGGAGTTTTCCCTTCTAACATTTTTTCAGCTTCCTTTATTCTAGACTTCTTTTCTTTTGTTCCTAGGGTAGCTATTGACTTCTTTATTTCCCCGAGGCGCCTTTCCTCTTGTAATAAATGACCACAGAGTATGCAATCACAATAGTCACATTTTTTCTTTTTATAGCAGTCGTAGAGGCCCTTCATTACTTCAAACATTGCATCCGAGTTGCATGAACAGCAGCAGGTGTCCTCCGTTGCGCCTCCTATTTGACAACGGTAAATTTTCCATTTCCTCTGCGTAGGAAAATTAAACATATTCAAGTATTCTTTTACATGATATCCTGAAACTCGGTGCACTACGAATTTAGAATTGAAAAAGGATTTCTTTTTTATGGCTTCAGAGCTTCTTGTTCTTCGATTGGATAGTTTCGTCCGTTTATTAATTTCGGTCATGCTGATGTGTTTAGTGAGGAGCCTTCGACTTTTATTCCAACCGAAGTGTGATAACCGGAAAGCGACAACTGGCTGTTGGCCATATTTTGCTACCTTGATCTTCTTTCGGATTTTTACCTTTTTCTCATGAGCCATTATGCTAATATCATTTATCTGATTGCATTGTCTATTTTCCTGATCACACTGGCACAAATCATATTGTTTATCCTTTTTTTCGACTTCTTTCATTTTGATTTTATGAACAGGCAGCGTCGGACCGTTTTGGAATTTTTTCTTTATTATTGTTTTATAATAATTCTATCTGTAATAGGTTCACGGTTTTATCTTATTTCTAAATTTTTCTTTATTTATTTGCCCTTTCTTGACTTGCTGATTGGGTTGTGTATGAGAAGTTCTTAACATTGGTATAATTTGTGTTTAAGTTTATTCCTGTTTGTGCATTTGTAGATTTTTCAGTAAAACAGTTGCTGAAAAAGTAATTATATTTGAGACCTTATAATTTATGATTAACAATGTCGAATGTCATCAAAGCGACATTTGCAAAACGGATACATGTGCGGTCATTGTCGAGACTTTGGCATATAGAGTTTCAGAGAGAGAGACTGTCGCACAGTTCACGAGTAACAGAGAGGATGCTCTGAAATTCAAATCCCAATGACCAAAATGGGTGAGTTTCCTTTTTCGTAAATTTGTAGAAAATATTTTTTTTTTAAACTGTAGTTTGTGCAAGTTAAAAATTAGTCCGATCCGAATAAAATCAGTGTTTTAAAGTTGATTATTGAGATGGAACTTCAGGGCAAAATCCGAAACAATGCGTAGTAGAGCAAAGAGGTAAAAGGAACCATGACCTTGATTTTGGAGGAAAATTAAACCACATTTTAAGATTTTTAAAAGGATTCTGCTCGAGCCAAGAATTGAATCCGACCCGATTCAATTCTTGGCTCGAGCAGAATTTTTTGAAAAATCTGAAAGCACCCTGTATTTTTAAACTGAGCAATTGCTGATAAGGAACTGCAAAGGAAGGAAGGACGATATTCAAATTCATTTGGGATGTGACAGATGTCCCTAATGTCCATTTAAAAATGATTGTCCATTCAATCGAATAAAATCAATTTATTTTTTGTACTTTTAATCGCTATGCTACACTTTTTTAATCATAAAAGCTATGCCATGTTTAAATAGTTTGCCGTGTCCAAATGGCCACGGTGGGACTTCAGCGGGAGTAGGTATTGGTTTATATTACACTTTTATTATTATTCAATATTTTTTTTTTTGCCTTTTAAATACAAGCTTATTTTTGAGTAATTATTTATTATTGAAGTATGAGAGGCATGAAGAACAAGGTGTAAAGTTCACTCATCCTCTATCTAAAGGAAAGGGAGGATCCTCCAGCCAGAAGGGTGTTGTGTCTGGCGCCCACTGCCCACCGATTGATGTCGGAGAAGTTTTAAATATACACCGCGTGTACACCACACGCGGGAAACTCTAATTGTTCGATGCAGGATTTGTGTGACATCAGGATTTTGTGTGACGTCAAGTCTTTGAAGCAAAGTTCGCATGTGGCGATGTAGATGTCACCACATCACTCCTCTCCGGAGACCGGAGGTCGGAGGTCGATAGTGGGCTGAATCTTGTATCTTGGGATGCTTCACAGTGCCAGTTGAGGTTCAAGTGAGACGGAACCGGGTGCCGCATAGTTCGCGCTGAATCGAAGCCTGTCTGCGGTGATTGCGGTGATAACCCAGTGAGTCGGGTTTGCCTGCGTCATGATCCAGTGAGTCGGATATGGTACATCGACGGGTTATTAACAGGCGGGCCGCCAGCAGTCAGCCGGGTTGTGGCTGACTGCTGGCGTCGACCAGGTGAGGGTAGAACGGCTTTGCTTGTAAGACCGGCTGAAAGTGCAGAGTGCTGTGCCAAGGTTGCTCATGAGGCCGAGGGTGATGACCAGGAATGCGCGTTCACTGCATGCTGGTGATCATAATACCTGTTCAAGCCGTGCGTGCTGGCTGGCTGTGTGACTCGCTTCACGAAAGCTTGCGGGACTGATGATGAAGAGGTGACGCTGAGGTAGTTGCACGAAGGCTGCGCTGTCGTTCACACGCGGGGTCACCAATTTAGTGGTATGGGTGTAAAGTTCACTCATCCTCTTTATAAAAGGGAGCAACATTCGACCAGCCCCCCAATTACGCAATGCATGATCAATTTTAAATTGAAACCAATTGAAAAAGATTGCCAGTCCATTGCTTCGTAAGTTCGACAGAAAAAATATGCTCAACTTTTTTTGTCGAACTTATGAAGCAATGAACTGGCAATCTTTTTCAATTGGTTTCAATTTAAAATTGAGTTTGCGTTACGTAATTAGGGTGCTGACAGGTGTCGTGTCTGGCGGGCAACTGTCCAACCATTGATGTCGAGGAAGTTGTTGGTATATATGGAGTTAGGGATGCCCGATCTGTCGATGCGATCTGTCGATTTTTTTAATCGATTCAACAGGATGCGATCTCCGCTCAGATCGAATCGTATGCCTGCCAGATCGTATGAAAAAATCGTATCAATAAAAAACGAAAATGATACAACTATAATGATGTTTATGATCTTTGCCAACACTAGCATTTTGGCGGGGACAGAATAATACAACAAAGTAAGATTACACCTACCTTCCTTCATAGAAATTAGCTTCGAATTACTTAGGACTGCGCCGCGTATGAAATATGAAATGAGGGTATGTGTTAATATTTTGTTTATTTTATTCCGCTGTGTCTGTTGATGTTCTGAGAACACCATTCTCTAAGTTGTTTTGATTTCATTGAACATATTACTACGATACGATACGAAGTGTTCTATTTTGTGAGTGTGACATATTATTTTAAAATACTGTTTTAATATGGCTCCGCCAATAAAATCAAGCGTTTGGAGGTTTTTTATAGCTTAAATGAAGACAGTTGGGATCTGTAGCTTTGTAGTTTGTATAGTGTATAAAAAACTAAAATACGTTTAAATAAAAATAAAAAACTTTGCATGCGTAATTGCGTATTGCGTACTGTGCCTTTTTATTATTTTCATAAAATCACGATACGATCTTCCGAGATCGAATGAGATCGATTCAATGCAATACGATTCAGATCGTGGATCGATTCACGAGGTTACGATCCATTACGATCGAAAAGATCGATTCAAAGCAAAAGATCGGGCATCCCTATATGGAGTTCGCAGGGTTGGGCAGTATTTGAATTACTTGTAATTGAAATACGTAATTGAAATACAAATACGTAATTGGTATTTGTAATTCAATTACTTCTTATAAATGTAATTTGTAATTAGTATTTCAAATACCTGACGGTTAGGTATTTTGTAGTTAGTATTTCAAATACTTATGGCTCCAAAATACATTTGAACATAAATACATTTAGCGATCTTATGAATGGGTGCGATCTGCAGAAAATAGCGCTCGATAGCTTTCGTAAGCAAAATGGCGACCGCTAAATATGTAATATCTTTAAAGTTGGCAACACTGCACTTAAACTGTACTGTAGTCTGTACTGCAGGTACATACGTCAAATTGTCAATTACATATCTTGTCAATTGTAATTTTCATTCGGCGATGGAGTGAATCCTGTGAATGCTGGAGATGGGCGTTGGGTAAATACCCATCGGGAAAATACCCAGGTAAATTCCCGTTTGGGTAAATATCGGGTATTTACCAGGGTAAATTCCCAAATGGTGGGTATTTATTTTTATAAGGACGAAGTAGGCTGACTTTGACACTTGATTGTTCTGAACTTCTGACAGACCTTCATGCGTGAAAAAGTTTAATTTTATGTGTTAAATTATTATTTTAAACCCAGTAAAAATGAATAAACTTCACAGATTATTAGAAATAGATACCCAAACCTTCGGTAAATCTATTTTTACAGTCATGTTAATTTAAGATGTGTGCAAGTGGGTGCGTACTTCTATTTATCTACTCAGCAACATACTATTTAGATACTTCTTTATATCTGATTAGTCTTCATTATCTACTCAGCCTGTCGCAGTTGATTGCTGCACCAACGCAATTGGATTCTTGTCGGCTTTATTCTCAAAGTTTTGTCTACCAAGCTGGATTGCCCTACGGTAGTCATACTTGTTCACAATTTAGATAAGTGACCCTTCGATGTGGAGGAACTCGGCAAGACGTGCGAATTGTACATAACTTTCGTCATTCATAACGAAGCCAACCCGCCGAGAGGCTCCGCAGCATCTGGTCTAACTGTTCCAGCGTCTTATGACGATGTCATCGGAAAAGCTAAGGTGTGAGATGTACTCGCCGTTCACGTTGATACCCTGTCCAGTCTAGTCCAGCTTCTTAAAGACGTCCTCCAATGCATTGGTGCACAGTTCTATGTTATAGAGTTTGGTATCCGCACTTTGTCCTTCAAGTGGACCATTGTGCGTGGGCCATGGCAGCCGTTTGGGGGATTATTCCAATCAGCCCACCTCCCTCCAGAAGTGAATTAAAACTCCCGGCCTGCTCAGAACATCTGTGAAAGATCTGGGTGACCCGAGGATTTGTGTTCTAATCTGGGTGACGCCAGTGCATTCAAAGAGCACGTGCGCGACTGTTTCCTCAGCCTCCATGCAAGCCCTAGACAGAGGACACAGTTTCGGGGAAATCACATCATTCACATCCCCATGTCTCACACCTCTGAGCAGTTGGATAGGACTGGTTTTCTTATCCTGGATCTAGACAGTTATCGTGGCAGCGTTATATAAACATCTCAAACTGAAGTAGCATCAGTCAATTCGACATCTTTGCAGGAAGCCAGAACTGCCCATATTTTAATGGAGTCGAAGGCTTTCTCGTAGTCCACAAATGCCATAATACACAATACTACAACGGCTGGTCGTAATCTTCCGTCTTCTGTACAATTTGTCGCACAGTATGGGTGTGATCTACGGCACTAAAACCTTTTCAAAATACGGCTTGTTCTGGTTGCTGGAACAACTCGTCAAGTTTGTTAGAGAGACGTTTCATGACGACCCTCGAGAACAGCTTGTATATATGTGGCTATTCTTAAATAGATTAGAGTGAATAAGTTTGACAGCAATAAGATCGCACTGGTGCCGATTCTCTTGTACACCGAACTAAACTATCACTAAAATTCCTTACTTTTGGCTATGAAAATCTTAAAGCTATTCTGACAAAAAAAATCTCTAAATTAAAAAAATTTTTTGACAAATCTAAAATCGAATTTGACAATCGCGTGACGACTCCACGTGGTACTTGTTTGCTCTAACTCGTAAATTTTTTTAGAGCCGGAGGCGCGCAGTGGGCGCAGCCTCGACGTGTTTTATATGAAATTTTCACTTATAATAGGGAAAAAAATAAAAAAAATTACTAACATGTTGGGATATAGAGGGGTTTAAGAGTTTCCTAAAGGGGGTCGAAAATTTCATTTTTTTTGCGATAGGACGCACCATTTTCGAGATATAAGCAAAAGAAAAAAAAATACAGTACTGTTTTTGCACTGAAGTCGAAGTGTTGGTGTGAATTTTGATTCATGCCAACTAATTTTATTCCACACGTTTTTAATCGCGTTTAAAAATAGGTAGTCAGATTTAGTTGGATACACCAAATATTTAGGCGAAAAACGTCAAATTCAGAATAGCAAAATTGCCATTTTCACTAAACTAATAACTCAGTGTAATCTTAGTGCTGTCAAACTAAAATATAGTTAAGTTGTGTCACTTTAGTCTATTTATGAATGGGAAATCCTCGTTGACAGGACTAAACTAAATTTTGGTTATTTTTAGTCTAGTTTAGAGGCATTTGTGACAAGAAAATCGGCACCAAAGTTAAAGTTATTAATTTAGTGAAAATGGATGCTATTCCGAATTGGCGTTATTCACCTAAAAGGACATTGTTAGAAATGGCCTATGAATCAACACGTATGAAACCTTTACAGTAATTACTAGTTTTTTTAATAATTTACTTTACAATTATTACAATAGAACGGACACTTCTTAATTTCGAAAACAATTTAAAAAGTAATTCACTTCGGTCTTATTCCCCGGCGCCATTATTTTTGTTTCAATATAACGTTTTGGTGTAGGCAAAGGGCAATAGCTCGTACAGCCAATTTTTTTTGCGCAGCCGTATATGTAGTGTGCCCCGTTATTACAAGGCTCAGCACTCTCAGCGCTTGATCTATGAATAAGATATTTAGTTACAAACAGAATAAAGCGATTGAAAGCGCTGTGTGAAACAAGTAACAGCGACACTGACTGTCGACGAATTGACAGATAACAGTTTGACATTTCATAGTAATGACAGTGTTGTTATTTTGTCACACTCCTGTGCATCTTGTATTGGTTGTGTATTTTCGTTTGTGTTATTGCATTTTCTGTTTTATTTTTCGATTTTGACTAACAACTTGGCGTGAACAAACGACTGCGATTTGAGTTCATAGCCCTAAACTAGTCATAACTACAAATAAATTAGTAACTACTCAAAGAAAGAATGGTTCTGACTACCTAATAGTACATTATGCACTTAATGAAACGTTTGAAGTTAAAACCCAATGTATTTTCACAAATAAACGCTAAGTTAGTATGTTTCTATTGGCCTAATTATAACCTCAAAATCCGAAAGTGTTTTAGATTTTTTACAATTCACAGAAGTGTCCGTGATTTTAATTTAGTTTCAGTCGTATATATCCATTATTTAGAATACAGAAAGTAAATTCCCGTCTCTGTTGGTTCTTAGGCGAACGATGTATGGACGCCGAACAATGTCCTTTAAATTCTAAATCTATCCAAACCTAACTAAATCTGACTATTTCTAATCGCGATAAAAAAAGGTGTGGAATACAATTAATAGTCATGAACTAAAAATTCACACCAACACCTCGACTTCAGGTGCAGAAACTGTACTATATCTTTTTTTCTTTTCTTTTGATTATATCTCGAAAATGGTGTGTCCTATCGCAAAAATAATGAAAATTTCGACCCATGAACCAACCCCACGAAACCCATACAACCCTAAAACTCAACATGTTGTGTTGGTAATAATTTTTCATATTTTCCACACAAAAAGTGAAAAATTGGGCCTATTTTCGAAGTTATCTTTTAAAATCGTCTATTTTTTATAATCTGTGAAGTTATCCATTTTTACTGGGTTTAAAATAATAATTTAACACATAAAATTAAACATTTTCACGCATAGAGGTCTGTCAGAACAATCAAGTATCAAAGTCAGCCTACTTCGTTCTTATAAAAATAAATACCCATCATTTGGGAATTTACCCGGGTAAATACCCCGTTTTTACCCAAATTTGAATTTACCTGGGAATTTACCGGGTAGAATCCCATCTCTATGACATATTTAGCGGTCGCCATTTTGTAAAATATGATGGTAAGAATATATTCCCTTTGCTGCTGGATTAGTTCTATTCTATTTATATACCTAACCTAACACCAGACTGTATTTTGTATTTTAAATAAAAATAGTCAACATACTGTATTTTGTATTTTATATTTCAAATACACGACTTAAAAATATTTTGTAATTTGTATTTTAAATAAGTGCGAGATAGTATTTTGTAATTTGTATTTTAATTAAAGCAAAGCATGTATTTTGCCCAGCTCTGGGAGTTCGCGCGGTAAACTCTAATTGCACGATGCAGGATTTGTGTGACGTCAGGTTTTTGATGCGTAGTTCGCGTGTGGCGATGCCGCACAAAGTGAACAAATCAAATGTTGCTATGGTGTGTTTTTTAACAACATCAGTTATGCTGACGATATGGTGCTACTGAGTCCGTCGATCAGTGCACTCAGGAAGCTATTGCATATTATGTGAGTGCTATGCTGGAGCCCATGGACTAAGGTATAATGCCAAGAAAAGCCAGCTGTTAGTTTTTATTGCACAAAACAATACCTATGAGGTGGTATGTAGTACCACCAGTCTCGCTATGTGGTGCAACTCTAAACAGAGTAAAGCAGTTTCAATACCTTGATCACTGGGTTACAGAGGATGGCACTGATAACTGTAATATGAAGAGAGAGCGCAGGGCATTGGCCGTACGATGCAACATGCTGGCCCGCAGATTTGCAAAGTGTGACAATAATGTCAAGATAACATTGTTCAGGGCATATTGCCAGGCTTTTTATACCTGCGGTCTGTGGACCAAATAGGGTAGTGGCACCAATAGATGAACGACCCCCAATAGATGAACGACTGACCGAAAAATTAAAAAATATAAAAAACCCCGCTAGATACATGTCTGCAATATTTTTTTCAAGCTATGGTAACATATTTCCTTCCCGATATCATAACAACTTTGGCAGTGACAACTCAGACGCGCTCGCAGTCTGCCATTGTGTGAGCGCTTCCCGCCAAAAATCAGTTTTATATGGAAACCTACTTAATTAAGGAAACTGATAATTTAAGAATTTTGTCAGCTTAAAGAAATAATTAATGATAGATTTCAGTGGATTTGGTTAGAATAAAATCTTTTTATATCTGGCTTTGAGTATATTGATAGTTTTAAACATTATTTACCGTATTTTTAAAGAAATTTACTGTTCAAGTAATGGATTCAATTTTGTTTGTTTCATCCAATAGATGAGCGGCGTTCAGGTAATGGTGTAAAGGCATATTTTTACAGCTATCATTACTTATATAATAAACTCGCGCTTATAGACCAAAACAAATCAACTCAAATGAATTTTAATAAATGTATGAACTTAGTTACCAAAAGTTGAACAATTTTAGTGTTAATGATTCTTTTTAAGGCTTTATTTTAGTATGAAATCTTGTACTGTTCATCTTCAGGATTCATGCCCAAAATTTGAACTAAGGAATAGGTATGTCCATATTTTACCCTACCCTACCAGGTCCTATCTACACTACCTACCTACATACATACCTACCCTACCTACACCTACGTAACCTAGTTCTGAGAATAACGAACAGAACAAAAAAAGAATGATCTCATTTGGTGCAGCCGTCCACGCGTGATGGACCAATGGAAATAGGGATTCATTTTTATATAGTTACACTCCTTTGCAAAAAAAACGGGAACCTCTCAAGTACCGACGCGTTTGTGACGTAATAGCCGTCAAGCCCTGCGATTACGTCACTTAAAGACGCATTACGTCACTTTAGACATTATTCAGAATTTTTCGGTTTTACCTGTCATTTTTGAAAATTTTACTTCTAAGGGTTGAGAATATCCGTCAAGCCATAGACAGAAACAACCCACAGGCGATATTAGTCCATATTTGAGAGTAGAAATAGAGATTTGTATCGCGTGAGAGATTGTCCCCGAATCGGGCACACCGGAGCTTGACGGATAATTTGCAAAGTGTCCCCGATTCGGGGTCCGGTGACCCCGAATCGGGGACACTTTAGCGGTTTTTTCTACATTATTGGCATTGACATACTAAAAACCCTAAGATACATACTCGGCGTCACAAACCCGCCCGCAAGAAAAAAATAAAATAAAAACATAGACAGACTGAACAGCGAGTCCCAAACTAGGCACAGCCTGTATCTTAATGAGCGCACAATTCATTAGTATCACGTCGTCGCTCGCGTCACCGAACGTACGCCAAAAAAGCAAGTGTTGCTTGAAAAATTTTAAAAATATTTACGTCAAGAAAGAACGTTAACGGATTCTAAAGTAGAATCCTGAGCATAGCTAGTATTAGCGAGGAATTCAATATACGCCGCCCAAGAAACCAAATATTTTGTTCCAGAGTGATACACACTATTTTTCATCACACCTATTCGAAAAACGACAATTGCCTATAGAGGATAGCGGGAGCAAAATTCAACTTTGCTCCCTAGGGAGTTTGGGGTTTCTCTCTTCTGATTGGTCCACTCCGTGCTTTTGATAGCGTACTGATTTGTGTAGTTAGGTTGGAGGCGCTCGCGTGAAGGTTTAATGTAAAAAAAAATCGAGTACGTAGCTTTTTATTTTTCTCATAGGTAGTGATGAAAAATTGTGTGTATCCCTCGGGGACCAAATATTTTGTTCTCGGGCGGCGTATATTGAATTCCTCGCTAACCTCAGGATTCTACTTTAGAATACCTCGCTTCGCTTAGCTCTGAATTCAAAATAACGCCCTGGAAGAACAAAATATTACTTTGTCCCCATGTAACACAAATAACTATTTCATCACTACCTACTTATGAGAAAAATTAAAAGCTACGAGTACCTACCTACCAACCTACTCAACAGTTTTTTTTACATTAAACCTTCACGCGAGCGCCTCCAACCTAACTACGCAAATCTATCAGAATCACGGAGCAGACCAATCAGAAGAGAGAAAGCTCAATCTCATAGGGGAGCGAAATTGAACTTGGCTCCCGCTCTCCTCTATCAATTGTCGTGCATATCAATCAGTACCTACATTAAAGCAAGTGGGTTTTAACCTTACCTAGTTTTTGTCCCATATCGGCAGGATTTCTATTAGTAGCGAACTTTGAGTCTTCAGTGGAACTATGACTCAAAAGAGCGTTGGAGAGCTGGTAACCAAAATAATGCGTGGAATTAGAGGTGACATCACTTTGTATATACATGCTTGCTAGAGGTTGTAATTGTAATACAGCATGCTTGCTACAGGTTGTAATACAGCACAATACTTAAGTACTTGAATAACTAGTATGAAACAAAATATGCCGCGAGAAGAATTCCGTTGATATGGACTCTTTAAAGACGTCCCGATAATTTGATACGTAGAAGTATAAAGTTCTCTGCACACAGCGGGCGTGGCGTGGCGGCGACGCGACGCTGAGCAGTTGTAATATACTAGATATTACGGACGACTCCACACAGAGCCGTCCCGCTCGACGCGACGGTTACGGGTTACCGTCGCGCCACGCCGCCGCCGCGCCAAGAAGGAATACAAGTCAGAAGCGGCGGGGCGCGGGCGGGGCGCGACGGTCAAATTCAGAATTGAGATATTGTAATAAAGCTTACTTTAGCTAACTTAGTTACTTTTAAACTGTTTACTTTATTTTCATTCTTTCTCTCTCAATTCGCGGCGGGACGGGACGTGATCGCGCCCGCAGTGTGCTGTGCTCAACTGTGCTGTGTGAGTGTGACCGATGATGCCGCCGAGCCAGCGCAGCGTCGCCGCCCCGCCACGCCACGCCTGCTATGTGCAGTGCTGTACCACCTTTAGGGAGGTAAAAGTTTGGAGTTTTCCTGATACCTAAGCTATTTTGGACCAAAATACAAACCGAACTACTTACCAAATACCAGCAGTGGGTGATTACGGGCTGTGGATGAATACCAAATCTACTTATTTATGAAGAGTGAGTGTATTTTTTTTTTCATTTTACCTGACATTTTATGATTTTATTATGAAACCATTATGACGCCTGTTTTTCCTGTAGTTGAGTATGAATTTTGTAGGTACTCTTGAAAACTATGCACTCATACTAAGAGTTTAATTTTGTTTCATTGTATAGACTTGAAGTAAGATAGGAAGTAGGAATGTGTAGGAAACACTACCGTTTCCTAGAAAAACGATGGCCGCACTTGACGGCTGTCATGAAAATGATGACAGCGGCAAAGATTCATAGAGGAAAGTTTATACAAATATTTAAATCTTAAGCCTCGGTCACACACAGCGACATTTACACGCGAATTTCGACAGAGCGGTGCGCTGAGCGGAATGACTACTCGCAGCGAGTACCCTGTCACTAGGGCATGCAATTATCCGCCCATTTTACTATTCGGATATTTCGGATACTGCCAGACAACTATTCGAATATATCCGGATAATATGGATATTTTGGATACGATACGATTTTCTTTATGTTGCATTTAGCAGGAACTCTATTTTGGTTCTGTGAGATCTCGTCAAGCAAGACACAATATCGAGATGAATCTAGAGAACAACACTACTAATCAAAGCCATCATTCCTGCCAATGCCTTTAAAGTAAATGTCATGCTTGTCAAAGCATTGACTGTTGATGGTCAACCAGAGTCCTTCCGATCTCTTTGCTTATTTTTCTCTGTTAAAGTAAATATTTCAGTTTCTGCTGCTTGTAATCACTGAGTGCTACGTCATCACCATCGCTGTCGTCAACTGAAGTCGAGCTCTGTGCAAAAGCACTTTTAAATTTTCTCTATGATGAATCTACATAGTAATTGTGTCATTAGATGGATTTTTGAAGATATAGCATGAATTGTCACGATTTTGAATACCTATTTTATTAAAACACAACGTTAAATGTTATATTATCAAAAGGAAAATGGAACAAAAGTAACTATCCATATTATCCGTTTTATCCGGATAGTACAACAAATTATGTTCGGATAATATTTTCGACGGATATCCGGATAATTCGGATATCCGGATATCCGAATAGCATGCCCTACCTGTCACACACAGCGAATGCTTGCGGCGAGTTGAATTATTCGCCGCGAGTAAAATTGAACATGCTCAATTCTAATCGTGGCGAGTACTCGCTGCGTTTAGGCATTGGTCGCAAGACTCTCATACCCATATTCTAAGTCAAAACCTCATGATTTCCTCGACTCGACTCAACCTCACTTAGGTAGTTTGATATTCATAGTTGCAATTTTACCCCTCATCATAAACAGATTCCTCACTCGAGGTGAGTTTGAGTTGAGGAACCATCTGTCAAATATAAGGTACATCGCGATCTACCTTGAGGAAGTTTTTAACCAAAAAAAGGCGTATTTTATCAGATTTTCGTAATGTCATTTGAATAGTTTCTTGAATATTTCTACGATAATCCATACAATTACGTATTAAGACGCTAATTACGAGATGCCGAAAAACAAATTGAGTTTTATGATGAAAATGAAAATTAGTTTTAGAAGCGGAAGGCTTCTAAAACCAGTCAAGTGGACGACGATGGCTTTACTCTAGTTGACTTACGAAGTCGATCACGGAGCAGCCACAAAAAACACCGTAGGGTAGTGACACCAATAAATGAACGATTAAGCTTTTTTGTCAACTTTGAATAGCTGTAACTCAGTTATTTCATGATATTCATGCATTTTTGATTTTTTTAAATTAGGCCATAATCCTCAGGATGTGACTGATTAAAAAAAGAACCGTCTAGATCTACAATTTATTTTTATAAGTTGCTTTTTGTATAAAAAAATGGGATTTACCCCAATAGTTGAACACTGAGCCCTAATTATGAACATTTTGGACCCATTACTTGAACTAGCATTTTAATATTACCGACATCGGTCCACCTTGTGGGGGCGGGCTTCCAACGCTATGTCTTCCAGTATGCGGTCGCAAATCCAGAACCTTTCGTCGGCCCCATTGGCCATCTATTCAGCGAACAATGTGCTCTGCCCACTGCTGCTTAAGTTTGGCAATTCTTCAGGCTATGTCGGTTACCTTGGTTCTCCTACAGATCTTTTCATTTCTGATTCGATCACATAAATTAACTCCAAACATAGCCCTCTCCATTGCCCTTTGGGTGACTTTCAGCCTGCTTATGAGACCCATTGTGAGGGACTACGTTTCAGTGCCATAATAGGTCTTCACTGGCAACACGCGAAAATTTTCGTCTTGAGATATTGTAGTAAGTATATGATATGAGAAGCAGATTCCCGAACGCCGCCCGGCCGGGCGGCGTTCGAGAATCTGCTTCGAGGAGGTTTGAGGTCAATCGTCGAATCCGACTCGGCTGAGTCGGATTCGACGATTGACCTCTTTCTCGAAGTTGGACCGACCTAGCTGAACAGTTTGCCCTAGGTAAACATAATCGTCCACAACTTGTGAGAGTGTAGAGTCTCCGATTTCTATGAGGGTGCTACAATGGGCTTGTGAGGATTCGTGATGACTCTTGAAAGCAGCTTGTAGTCAACAACTTCTGGAGGGCCTTAAGAATGGGTTTTCTATCGGCCTTCAGGAGTTCGGCCGTAATTCCGTCATCACCTGGCGCCTTGTTCTTAAGCTGCTTCAGAGACATCCTAATCTCGTACTAGCTGACGTCCGGGATGTCTTCGGTATAGAACCTCTCGATCTCTCTCAGTAGTTCAGGTTGACGGGTAGGATTCTGCCATCTTCGGTCTTCTGTTTTGCAAACTGGCTCTGCCCAATAGACAGGTCTTTGCCACTCGCTGCAGGTCTTGATAAGTGACCTTCGCCACAATACAGACTGTGTTAAGGAATAAGGTCCGTCTATTTAGCTGAAGGTATTTGAGTGCATCATCTGAAGACGATTAACAACAATTCAATTCGTTCATTTTTTGGATTAGGTAAAGAACCACAAAATGAACGAATAAAATCACTTCAGCGTTCAGCTTATGGCACGAAACCCAAAATTTGAACGAATAAAATATGAACATATTCCTTGGTTCAAATTTTGGGTATGAATCCTAAAGATGAACAGTACAAGATTTCATACTAAAATAAAGCCTTAAAAATAATCAAAAACACTAAAATAATGTGTTCAACTTTTGGTAACTAAGTTCATACATTTATTACAATTCATTAGAGTTGATTTGTTTTGGTCCATAAGCGTGAGTTTATAAGTAATGATAGCTGTAAAAATATGCCTTTACTCCATTACCTGAACGCCGTTCATCTATTGGATCAAGCAAACAAAATTGAATCCATTACTTGAACACTAAATTTCTCTAAAAATACGGTAAATAATGTTTAAAACTATCAATATAATCAAAGCCAGATATAACAAGATTTTATTCTAACCAAATCCATTGAAATCTATAATTAATTCTTTCTTTAAGCTGACAAAATCCTTAAATTAGGAGGGCACTTTCCTTAAGTAGGTTTCCATATAAAACTGATTTTTGGTGGGAAGCGCTCACACAATAGCAGATTACGAGCGCGTCTGAGTGGTCACTGTCAAAGTTGTTATGATATCGGGAAGAAAATATGTTACCCTAATTTGAAAAAAATATTGCAGACATGTATCTAGCGGGGTTTTTTATATTTTTTAATTTTTCGGTCAATCGTTCATCTATTGGGGGTCGTTCATCTTTTGGTGCCACTACCCTACGGTGTTTCTTGTGGCTGCTCCGTGATCGAATCCTGCAAGCGAGAATCTTTGAGCTGCAGCGCTAGTGCTCACCATCGTCATGCATATTTTCCGGTTGTACCTACAGACATTGAGAGAGAAGGAGCCATGGTCTAATCAGTGCCGAAGCAAGGGCTTTGCTGTAGCTGACGTGAATGAAGCTGTACTATAAATTTTAAGTCCTTTATCCTCGACGTTCCCGCGTTGCAAAAGGCTGGCGTCCATACACCCGAATTTCACCAGGCGGGAGTTGCATGTAGATGTTACAGGGAAGCATTACCAAACCCAAGTGTGGTGTGATAATAATTATGTGTTTGTGGTATAATATAAACCCAAGTCTAATTAGTCTGTGATGTATTTATGTAAAGGGTATTTTGTCACCCAAATTATTATACATATTGCTATTATTATTGTATTAAAACAGGTCCAGAAACATGATGGAGAATTTCAAAAACATTCAAACAATAAAGATTTCAAACATGTATAATTGTTTTTCAATATCAAACTTGTAGCTAACAAAAATACGGCTTATCTAAATATATAAAAATCAATGCCACTTTTCGTTGTAATTTTATAACTCGAGAACGGCTGGGCCGATTTGGCTGATTTTGGTCTTGAAATGTTTGTCGTAGTCTAGGGAAGGTTTATAGGTAGGGTATGTAGGGTAGGTAGCCGTAGATAAGTACTTAGTGCTACCCGTGCGAAGCCGGGACGGGCAGCTAGTACATTATAACTTTGCATTATAAGAATCACTAGTTTACACGATTAGTCGACGTCATGTGTGACGCGCTGTTTAGTAGCCAGCTTAGGAATCGCCGGATCAAATCAATCAATAAGATTTTGACCTTGAGTTCAAGGTATATGACCCCAAGGTCAAGGTCAATGCCCTAAAGGTATCCCATGGTGTTTCTCCACCCTACTACTCCCACATCCCACCGGATTCCGAAGGCTTGATTAGGCGATGGTTTTTGGTGAAATTTTTTTAAGTCTTTTTTTCATAGTGCCCCGTTTCGTATCCACTGACCGCCCATGCAACTTTTTTAACTGCTGGACTCGCCATAGTCGTTGCCACCGAGTTTAATTTATATTTCACGATCAACTCTTGAAGACAAATCTTTTCAGAGTCACTAAAAAACTGTCTTTCAGTTCCAGACATTTCGAGCAAGTAAAACTAACACACAATACGACGACCAACACAGCACAAATGTTTTAGGAAACGCTAATGAAGAAGTGTTTTTACGTTCCATTCTCAAGTGGCTTGCACCTTATTTTTTGTCCAGGACACAGTTTTTGGGTCAAGTGGTTAAATATTACAGTTTGTTTATTTTTATCAGTTTACTTTCATTTGACAAATGTGACACTTCAATTTGAAAACCGCGCTCACAGACTGTTTAAAAAAGAGTTTAGCCAATATAATAAACAGAACATTCCTCCAAATGATGACGTTTTCGTGACGTATCACCTCGACTCACACTCATTCAAGGAACCTCATAATTTCCTTAGTCTTATGACCATTGTTAAATATGTTACACTAGATTAGTAATTACCGCGCCAAGGCGTTGTCACTGGACATAAGGCCACAGCCAATAGAGCGGCTAACGTCAGTTCAGTGCTCTGTGTGGCGCCAAACGCGCCAAACGAAGTGAACCGAGTGACATGTGACAAAAAATATCGCCAAAATGGGTAAATGCGTGCGGTGCAAGATCACAAAAACACAATAAATTAACCGGAATTACTTTCCACACGTAAGTTTATTTAGTTTATGTGTATATATCAACGTAAAAACGCAATAAAATAAATTAAATGTACAATTTTTTAAATTAGGGTCAGTGTTACCACTAAAAACTTAGTTTTAGTTTCCCACATTTGTGGGAGTTTTTAATTTATGGAATAAGTGATTTTAATATATTTTTTAATAATAATACCGTTGCAGGGTGCCTAAAGATGAAGCACGCCGTGATAAATGGGTGGAAATAATCCGATTGCTGAGAAAAGAGACTGACTGGCTACTAACAAAATCTACTGTCATTTTTGTTCAAAGCACTTCCGTGAACAAGACAGAATAGGTCTAAAAAGCGAATGCGGCCGTGTTTATTTGTTCAATGAAGCAATTCCAATGCTTATTGTGAGTACTAATTTTATGCGGTAATTAATATTATCAAATTATTGGTGATGGTAAGGGTCAACAAAAAATGCCTTCCCATTGAATTCAAACTACATTGTGTACTGGATGCTTTTTTCAACTTAGTTTTTAGATTGTAAAAAGCTGCTTTGGTTACAAAAAAATTTAAATTTTTCAGGACAATCGTTATTCTAAAGAGCAGGTGGAGCTTTCAGTAGAAGGAAATATGGATGTGGATGCTGTGGAAACCGATGAATAGATAGACGAACTAACTGAAACGCCGCGAAAGCACAAAATGAGCAAAATAATTCACCGTTTGAAAAATGTATCGGCTGGAAGACTAAGAAAAATTAAAAACATATCACAAAAAAATTAAAGATTAGAAATAAAAATTAAAGATGTTATAGAGGACATGAAAAAAAAACGTATGTTGAGCGAAGAAGACGAAATGCAGCTAAATTTAAATGAAGAAACAGTGCAATTGATGGAAGAATTTAAAAGGACTTAAAAAAAAATCCGTATAATCTAAAAGAATTTGCAATACACCCGGGAGATCATTATTTTATCGTCAATACAAGTGGATCATTCCCTTTTATTAATAAATGCCATTATTTATAAATACCTAAAAACAAGATTGTATCATAAAAGCAAATTATTCACTCAAACTTACAAAAAAGAGTCTAAAAGGCAATTGTATACAAAACTAATGTTACATAGCGGAGTATGATTTCATTAATAATGAATAAATAAATGGAGATCAGTGGTAGCCCAGTGGAATCGGCCCCGACTTACGAGTTGTAGGTCGTGGGTTCGAACCCAAGCAGGCGCTTTACTTTGTGTAAATAATTTCATCACCACTGCTCTCAAAAACGGTGAAGGAAAACATCGTGAGGAAACCGGTATGTCTTAGAACCAAAAATTCGAAGACATGTGACATCTACCAACCCGCACTGGGCCCGCGTGGTGGATTACGGCCCACTCCCTCGCACCGAGAGGAGGCCTGTGTCCCAGCAATGGGAACATTAATAGGCTGATGATGATGATGATGATGAATAAATAAAAAATATTCAAAAAGAAAATGTCTTAATTATTTTCATTAGTGATAAACTTCTAACGTATTCCTTTAAGTGTACCAAACTGACGAATCGACGAAAACTGGCTAAAACTAGAAACTATGAAACTTGACAGTTTCCAGTGTTCGCCGTCAACTTGCCAGTGTCAAGTTAACGTAACTGTCTAATCGGCAAAACTGACGAATCTGTGAACAGGCACGTATACAGAGGGGGGGATAGTTGGGATTTATCCCCCCCCGAAATCTGACTGAAAAAAAAAAACGTTTTAAGCCATCTGTTTATTTATTCGCTTGCGTGTTCTTTCAATAAGTAGGTAAAATAAAAATAGATAGATCTTGATCTGATTATGTAAGCGACGTTACTAGTAGTGCCATCTAACCTATTTAGAGAGAAACCGAGAACGAAAACAGTAATGAACGACATCTATCGTCGAGTAGAAAAACTAATAGTAGAAAGATCGTCGCGTTGAGTAGCGAAATATCGAGAAGCTTCCATAACTTTCTGCTACCAGGTAGTAGATGGCGCAATATTCCACAGTGTTCCAGAATACGAAAATGTAGTATAAATACGGCGGGGGCGGGAGTCCGGGAACCTGCATGTCAGTTTATTTCGAGAGCGATTCAAGTGAGAATCGAGAGCGACAAGCGAGAAGAAAAGTGAAATACCTCTGCAATAGTGACAGTATAGTGCAATAGACCAGTTTATTTTGATATTGGTTTCAGTTTCATAGAGAGTAGAGTAAATTCCTTCCGACTTGGTTCACCTGATACTTTGCCCGTGCCGTGAAATAAAGGAAAAAAACTTCAAAACCACTGTTTTCATTGGATTCGCCAAATCGCCAGTCCGTTACGTACGTGAGATAGTGTTGGACAATTTTGGACCTGCAGACGTCATAATTTGTTGGACCGTTCGCCCTATCCATCACAGATTACTTAAATAAAGTAAAGTAATGTGTGAAATGTGAGTGCTTCTTGATTTGTGCTTGTTTGAACGTATATAAATTGCTGCTGCTAAAATGAAGAGAATTGACAACTTTTTCAAGCCAGTGGCAAAAAAATTGTTACTAATAACGAAGAAAAAACTACTCCAAGCATGGCTTCTGCTGTTGATAGTAGACAACTAGAAACAACTTCGTCAAAATTTACAGAAAAAAATGTGATTTCAGCCAAACCGGCTGGAAGATGTAGAGATGAAGGAGAATGTTCAACTTCAAAAACGTGCAGTTTAGATACAATGATTATAAGTGAAACTTTTCCTGATATCGGCGTGGTTTCTAATGCCATATATAACACACAGTATCCTCCTCTTGTACTCACAGATGAACAGAAAAAAAATATTATTACACAGCCGTTTGTCCCAGATGCGTCATTTTCGTTTCCGGCTAGTAGCTTTGGAAAGAGGAAACTTAGATTTCGAAGAGAATGGATGGGATCATGGGAATGGTTAACATATTCGCCGAGGAGGAATGGTGTGTTCTGCAAATATTGCGTTGTCTTTTCAGAACAAGACAAGACAGTGGACCATTGACTTTAGAAAAGCCACTTAGTAAAGATGGAAAATTCAGGGCTCTGCTACGATACCGAGCAAGCTATGATAATATCCTGAAAGATCATATCATTACAACCCCTAAAAATGCAACGTATTTTAGCCCTATTATTCAAAATGAAATAATAGATACTTGCGGAAAGATAATTCAGAAAAAAGTTGTGACACAAATAAATAGTTCAGAGTGTTTCGCGATTCTTGGCGATGAAACTTTAGATGTGAGTGGAACTGAGCAATTGTCTTTATGTGCGAGATACGTTTATAAAGGTATTTTGAGGGAGGACTTTCTCAGTTTCATTGAAATACACGACCTAAGTGCCGAAAATATAAGTGCAGAAATTTTAAAGAAATGTCATGAGATTGGTTTGAATCTCGATAAACTAGTTGGTCAGGGGTATGACGGAGCTGCTACCATGGGAGGACACATCAGTGGTGTGCAGACGAGAATCAGAAAAGAATTTCCTAAGGCCACATACGTACATTGCTCAGCACATCGTCTGAACCTAGTTCTTTCAAAAGCTCTTTCAGTTCCCGAGGTGAGAAATTCAATAGGCGTTGTGAAGGAAGTCTGCAATTTACTTCGCAACAATGCAATGGCCGGGAAACAGTTCAAGGAAAATGTGGAAAAGCTCACACCAGAAAGTAAGAAAAAAAGACTGGTTATGTGACACTAGATTTATAGAACGTCACGACTCTATAAATGTATTTGGTGAGTTACTCGAACCTATTGTCATTACATTATGAGAACTATCCTACACAAACAGAACTGTCGCCCAAACTGCCTCTACACTCATAGCTGCGATGGAAAAGAGTAGTTTCTTGATTTCTCTAAAAACCTGTGAAAGATTTTTCAGTTATACTCTCCCACTGTCAGCATATTTGCAGAACCCTACACACGACCTGGCCTCTGCTATGAAATTTTCCGATGACATTATCGGAAAACTAAAAGAGATACGTGACGATGTTAACCCGGTATTCTCAGAAATATATAACGCATGCTGCAAAATAGCGGAAGATGTCTTGCAAATAGAAATTCAGCGTCCTCGAGTTACTGCCCACCAAACTGCACGAAGCAACCCTCCCAGCGATACTGCTGAAGAATACTTCAGAAGAACTATTTTTATACCGTGCTTGGACGATTTGATATCTGGCATGAATGATAGATTTGCGAATCAAAGAGAGCTGCTTTCTTCTTTAGAAATTATTCTTCCGAAAAATGTGGACGAGAGGAAAATAAGTGAATTAGAAAATATGAAAATTTATTGGGAAGAAAGTGTTGGAGAATCACTAATAAAAGCAGAGTACAGTATGTGGTGTGCCAAGTGGAAAAACACAGATAAGAAACCAGTCGAAATTATGGAAATTTTAGACACGTGTGACAAAGTTTTCTTTCCTACCATTAACAGGCTAATACATATTCTGGCCACCCTTCCGGTTTCAACGGCATCTGTGGAGCGGTCATTTTCATGCCTAAAGAGAATAAAATCCTTCCTAAGGAATAGAATGGCGGGCGAGAGGCTTACTGGTCTCGCTCTATTGTCTATTCATTCCGCTTTGGCGCCAGATCCTGATATGGTACTAGACGTAATGGCTGCCAGCAGAAACAGAAAAATACTTATATAATTATAGTATAATACAGTGAAAATTATAGTACAGTGATTACAGAGATTTTCACACAGTTCACATGGTTGTTTCAATGTTTGTCCCCCCCCGAACCAAAAGTCTGGATACGTGCCTGTCTGTGAAACTGACTAATCAACGAAACTGGCGAATTAAATAAACTGACGACTGAGCGAAACTGACCAGTGATACGCGGACTCTATACACATCCAATAAGAAATACAATAATTCAAATTTTTTTATAAATAATTTAACTTAACGTTAAAAAAACGTTACCGTTTTTTTTAACGTTTTTATGGCTTAAAAAGTTGGGCAAAATTTCGCATGGGTAGGCAACCCCATCCCGCCAGTTACTGCCATTGCATGTTTATATTGCGGTCTTTGTCTAATCTAAGCGTCGGTATTATTCTTGCGACTTGTGTGAGTGAGACAGATATATTATGTTTACTTTTAAATGTTTAGTGGTTTCAAAGCTACGTCGCCGCGTTTAAATAGTGGCTACACTTTTTTGACACATTTTAATGAGGTTTGCTTCTCTACTTATGACTATGAATACCAATTTTGAGGATCTTTCGAGGCACGCCTTGAGGTCTCCTCGACTGAGTTGTGAGTCGAGGAGGTTTCGAGGCTACGACTTAGAATATGGGTATCAGACTCGACGTAAAGGGACTCGACATAAAGGTAACCAATCATCATGGAATAAGTATCGTGCTGTGGGCTGGCCTAATCATTGAATACTCAACGTTTAACGATATGAATAGTTAAACGCACGACTACTTCATGATGTGGCCAAACATTACTGATCAAATCGCACCGGTAGACGCGTTGACGTCGCTTTGTTTTTGTCGTGCATCATGGCGGCGGCATACCTACAACGAATCAAACAAAGTACGGTAACCACGCAAAAAAAGTCGATGGTCTTTTATTGAGTTTACAAATATGATTATTATGGGAAGCGATCAACTTGGAAGTAGCGCTGCCGCGGCGTGAAATGCAACATAGTACTTCAAATTAGTTTTAAAAAATTAAAAATTTAGGCCGCCTATCTGAGCTGGACTCCTTCCCACAATCGCAGTAGACCGGGAAAAGTGGACAGAGGGAAGGGAGGCCTTTGCCCTGCAGTGGGACAACACAGGCTTATAATAATAATAATACGCCGCCTATCTGGCAATCCGAGTTGGTATTCACTGAAAACAGTGAATAAAAAGCTCTTTTAATCACTATTTTGGTGTTTGAATTTATAACACACCAATATATACGACCGCGATCTCAATGCTATACAACCTCCTTAACACTTTCGACTCCACCCATTTTCATAGAACTCATAATTATGCCATGCCGCCATACATATTGGAACTCTACGACTTTTATTATTCGTAGTTGGAAGTGAAACCTCTGGGAGGGTTGCCGGCATTACGTTTGCGCTAAAGTTAACCATCGTGGACGGTCAGGTTTAAAACCGTGTCATGAAACACTGTAAAACGAAGTAAAATTGTTTATACCATTCCCCCTCTAAAAAGCTTATTTTATTCACTGAAAACAGTGAATAAAAAGCTCTTTTAATCACTATTTTGGTGTTTGAATTTAGAACACACCAATGTATTCGACCTCGTATCTCAATGCTATACAACCTCCTTAACACTTTCGACTCCACCCATTTTCATAGAACTCATAACTCATCATTCCGCCATAAAAGTCTATGACTTTTATTATTCGTAGTTGGAAGTGAAACCTCCGGGAGGTTTCACTTCCAACGTCCACGAGGGCTCCCGGCATCCCATACCCAAGTAGGTGAACCCTCCAGGGGAGCTCCCGATACTGAACGTCTACATTTAAAATGAGCCCTCCGCGAGGGTTCCCGGCATTCCATATCCAAGTAGGTGAACCCTCCAGGAGGGCTCCCGACACTGAACGTCTACATTTAAAATGAGCCCTCCGCGAGGGCTCTCGACATCCCATATCCAAGTAGGTGAACCCTCCAGGAGGGCTCCCGACACTGAATGTCTACATTTAAAATGAGCCCTCCGCGAGGGCTCCCGACATCCCATATCCAAGTAGGTGAACCCTCCAGGAGGGCTCCCGACACTGAACGTGTTAACCTTTTAATAAATGTCTATTTTCGCTTAAATCTTTCTTTTTCTCGTAGTCATGGTATAAAGTATAGTATGCAACTTTTGAATAAAACGGATTTATATCGATGGCCATGAATCACTCGCGTCGCTCAGGATTCTAATACTTGAATCACTCGCTGCGCTCGTGATTCAATCATCATGAATCACTCCCTACGGTCGTGATTCAGTCGTTAGAATCCTTCACTTGATCGTGATTCATCTATGGCCCTCGCTTTAAATCCGTCCTTTGTTCATTAGTTGCATAATATACTATTATACCATTCCCCCTCTAAAAAGCTTATTTTATTCACTGAAAACAGTGAATAAAAAGCTCTTTTAATCACTATTTTGGTGTTTGAATTTAGAACACGTCAATATATTCGACCGCTATTTCAATGCTATACAACCTCCTTAACTCTTTCGACTCCACCCATTTTCATAGAACTCATACTCCATGCCGCCATCCATACATATTGGAAGTCTACGACTTTTATTATTCGTAGTTGGAAGTGAAACCTCCGGGAGGGTTGCCGGCATTACGTTTTGTTAAAATATACATCAGATTTTATTTTCACGGTTTATAATCTGTAATCCCTAAGAAAAACCTTCGTTTTAAATGAGCCTTCGGCGAGGGCTCCCGGCATTCCATATGCGACTAGGTGAACCCTCCAGGAGGGCTCCCACCACTGAACGTTTACATTTAAAATGAGCCCTCCGCGAGGGCTCCCGGCATTCCATATCCAAGTAGGTGAACCCTCCAGGAGGGCTCCCGACACCGAACGTCTACATTTAAAATGAGCCCTCCGCGAGGGCTCCCGGCATCTCATATCCAAGTAGGTGAACCCTCCAGGAAGGTTCCCGACACTGAACGTCTACATATAAAATGAGCCCTCCGCGAGGGCTCCCGGTATCCCATGTCCTATTAGGTGAACCCTCCAGGAGGGCTCCCGACACTGAACGTTTACATTTAAATTGAGCCCTCCGCGAGGGCTCCCGGCTTTCCATATCCAAGTAGGTGAATCCTCCAGGAGGGCTCCCGACACTGAACGTGTTAACCTTTTATTAAATGTCTATTTTCGTTTTCTCGTAGTCATGGTATAAAGTATAGTATGCAACTCTTGAATAAAGGACGGATTTAAAGCGAGGGCCATAGATGAATCACTCGCGTCGCTCAGGATTCTAACACTTGAATCACTCGCTACGCTCGTGATTCATCTATGGCCCTCGCTTTAAATCCGTCCTTTATTCACTAATTGCATAATATACTAATTTTCAGACGATCTTGTAGCTAGACGTAGTTTCCAACCTAATTTTTTTTTGTGAATATTTGTAATCGTGACAAAAAAATGGTTGGATTTTAAAACCAACGCAAATCTTGTTAAAATATACATCAGAAAATGTTATTTTCACGGTTTATAATCTGTACTCGCTAAGAAAAACTTACATTTAAAATGAGCCCTCCGCGAGGGCACCCGGCATCCCATATGCGACAAGGTGAACCCATAACGCCATGTTAATAAAAAAATAAAAAAAGTCTAAGTACGTCCACCGCGGTTGATGCCGCTAACGCTACTGAGCAGTATGGCCCATTCACGACTTCGGTCTTAGCGACGAGCGGCGCGGCGAGCGGTAAAATAAAAACAACAGAAAGCACAGAAATGCATGAAGCATGCCACGGCGCGCCGGTCGCAGCGGCAACTTTTTAGTTCCCACACCGCGCCGCTCGCCGCGCCGCCCAAAGTCGTCAATGGGCTGGTACGTGGCATGGACAACGCCCCGCCTGCCGCTCGCCGCGCCGCCCAAAGTCGTGGCCAGTTACGATGACGCACCGCCATTACAGTCACAGATAAAGTAAAATTATAACATTATTAAAAATACTATGTCAAAATGTATCCTGTGCGCATTATTATTTATCTCTTTATTATTTAGCTCTTACCTTAAACGAAACGTGTCATGTTGACCTTACTTTTTGAACAAAATTACTAAAGTTACCTACTTATCAAATCCTATTTCTAAAAATACACATCATAAAAAAAATATAGATTCCTCATGTCTAGGGGTATTCGAAAATACCCCATGTATGTTCCGCGATTTGTTTTAGTTTTCGAGTTAAGTATTTTTTTTTTTGCAATTTTTTCGAGTTTTCTTGCCGCTGCAGCTTCGAAAATTCATATTTTTTTGTAGTGAGTACTCTTCAGTTTTTTTTTAGCGACAGTATGAATGTCACTTTCATACATAAAATAATAAACTTGCTAACATTCCTGCAAGTTACTCAAAAAAGTATCTATAGCAGGAATTTAAGTTTTTTGTGGTAAGACTGAAATATTCAACTTCTATAAAAATACTAAAATGAGGTTCTAATACTAAAATGTAAAAATCCTTTTAGCTTTAAAATTGGTGGACCAAATAGCGACGCCTTAAAAAAAAACTGGAAAATACTCACTACAAAAAAAATATGAAGAAAACTCAAAAAAAAAAAATAACTCGTAAACTACAAAGAATCGCGCCCTGTATACATATATTTTTATACAAGAATTGCTCGTTTAAGGTGGAACTAGTCGCGGGCTCGACCTCAATGGTCGGCATGGCCAAAAACCACGCTGTCTCACCTGGCATCGTGTCCGACAGAAATAGTATCAGTGATGAGCAGTTAGAAGCTGGTCTACATGGATAACGTATAGTTGGCACGCACAGAAACACCGTACCGAACGATTTTAGTAAAAAGAGCGCGTAAAAAATTACGAACAGTTCTTTGGAAAATGGAGTTTTATGAAAAAACCACTGCATAAATCAATTAGAAATAAAATTAATTGAAATCTTCGATAATTTTGCTGTGTCGGTACGGATTTTGTTTTCGAGATTTCACACTTCTTGTATTACTTATTTACGCCCGAAGTTGCGCTAAAATTAGCAAGAAAAACGAATCTTTGTTGGCTTATAACTTTTTAATGGCTTTTTGTTTTACTATTCTGCTTCCGTACAGACAAAATTACTAATGAGACCTAAGGATACCAGTGGCGTGCCTAGGGGTCAAACTTAGGGCAAGCCAACAGATTTTTTACTATAAAAAAAAACAACTAAGTACCCTGATTGACTGATTATCATGTACAACATTATTATAATATAATTTTGGTTAGAAAAATGCGAAGAGTTCTACATATTATTTCAAGCATTCGTACGTAATTGTCATAAGCGCCATCTATATTATTGAATGCGCGTAATCACACCGTTTAGCCGAACCTTTTTACCGCAATATTCGCTTGTCACATGCATAATTTAATTTCTATCAAAGGCACTAGATGGCTCCCAAAATATCGATTTGTCGAATTAGTTGATTGAAAATGTTAATTATGAGATATTACCAAAGTTTTTAATAATCTAATACAATGACAATAGTCAACACTCTCAATCTTTATTTCAAAACACCTATGAAGAATCTCTTCGATACGAACATTATTGTGTTTTGTGATGTCAATGAGATGTATGTTTTTCAGTGGTTTACTAAAACTACAAATGCCATACAAACAACACTATTCATGTGCTTTCATGTTCAGTTTCAAGGCACCAGCTAGCTACCTTAGTAGTTGGTCTAATAAACAATCGAATGCCTATTTTATTTTAATCTGTGAAGTAACGAGATTGTAATATTTTGTCTGTAAAACTTAAAGTATTTACCTTTCCGAGTAAGGATTGCACACACTTTAGTAGTTCACAATGCGTTTCCGAATTAATTTTAATGATAAGAAACTTTTTAATCACTTCAAAACAAAGATAATTACAGCAAAAACTAATCACAACACTTAAATTCAAAGCAAATAAAAAAAAATCTAAGCGAAAAAGTGCCGGTAGCCGCTAAAACAAAAACAAAAATTGAACTTGTATCGTTCTATAGAAATTCACGCACTGCGCAAAGACTTGCGCAGCGCCTCGCAACGACACACGCTCCTACTATTCATAATCAAACACTTTTTTTTTTTTGGTGAGCTCACGTCTTTGGGCAAGCCGGGCTTTTTGGCTTATATGAAAGGAACGCCACTGAAGGATACCATGTTAAACTTTGAATGTACGATATCAAACAGTGGAGTAAAACCCCTCCGAAGTTTGTATAGAAAAAATATCAAATTGTTTCACCTTAAAGGTATTAGATGGCCAATATTAGCTGGCCATTTCATGAAATGGTCAATTCTAAGATCTGACCACGACAGCGACATCAACACCGGTCTCTAGGAAAACACACCAACATATTAGTAGGTTCTCAGACGGTTATATCCCATGGCAAAAAAAAATGCTTTACGATCTGCAACCTTCGATTGTGACTTTGAATTTTTTGAAGTGATAAATTTTTATTGGATGGTAAATCGCTTCGTAACATAACGCGTTACGGCGTCAGTCCCAAGACGCACACGTTTTTTTTATTTTAATCTTTTGGTCGGTCGTGTTCTAATGAGACCGTCTATTTGCAAAGGTTTGTCGAGCCCAGAATAATTTTAATACTAGCTTTTTCAGCAACTTAACAGACTGTGAAAAAGAGGGTTCCGTGTCACGAGTATTAGAATTGGAATTCGTAATGAATAAAATACATTTGGTACCATAATTTTTTACTTTTATTTAGTTTTGAAACGAGTAGCTGACAACTGAATAATACAGAAATGTTGGACTCTTCAAGTTTTATAAATTTAAATATTGTCTCCACGATTTTACAAACTCACAACATAGTTTAGAGCTTCGCACAATTTCCTGACAGACTGTTCGATTAAAACAACATGCCTTTTCAGACTACAGGTCATCGCTCATTATAGCAGCACGGCTCCGACACGGCAAATACCTTGTCATTCAACTTAGGATTTTAAGTCAAATCCATTAAAGTCTATTAATACGATGGCCATACAGAATAGTGGACAGCTCGCAGGCAGTGAGGGGCCCACGAGCGCGCTTCAAGCGAGGACCGATGCTGTTATAATGGGCGACCTTACGTCTTCAGAATTTTGTTCTTGAAACTATAAAATATAGTATCTTCAGAAGAAACTGCCCTGTAAAAGCGAAAACAAGTAAAACAAATATTAGAAAAATTAGTCTTAACAGATTTTAAAACCATAAACATCTGCATAGTGCTACTCGGACTCACTCTCTGAAGGATTCCGTATTAGCACAATTATTACAGTTCTTATTATCTTTAATAGTTGTTTGTTGTTTATACAATAGTGTAGTTGGGGTATTGTATTACCCAGTTACTGAATTGTGGTAGTCAGATTGGCAGTCGCTCCATATAAAATACTCAGCTGCATCCAGTTAGACTAGAAGCCAACCCCAACATACATAGTTGGACAAAGACTAGGCAGTTAGGCAGCATATTGGTTTGGGTATCTACCCTTGAGTTTTATTTTATTTGCCAAGATTGAGGCAACAACCATCCGTAGTGTAAACAAATATCCGTATAAAGTGGAAATAAACGCCCAGATTTTCTGCAAAACTACTGGTCAATAATAACTATATTAGTCAATTTTTCCACCTTTTTAACCGACTTCCAAAAAGGAGGAGGTTCCATGTTCGACTTTATGTATGTTTTTTTTTTTTTTTTATGTATGTTCCCCGATATCTCCGCCAATTGTAGACCGATTTTGAAAATTATTTTTTTGTTTGAAAGGGTAAGCTTCCGAGGTGGTCCCATATAAATTTTATTAACTTTGCTTAGATAGTTTTTGAGTTAGCTTCAATAATACATATTTTTCCCACTTAGTTTATATGGACGATATGATGATAACTTCCTGTCACTGTTATTTATTGCAGTTAGTGATATTGGAAATTGTGTGGGGTAGGTACCACAACTAAAAAGTGAAAAAAAAACTTTTTACAAAAAAAAAATTAAACCGACTTCCAAAAAAAACCACTTCAAAGTGAAAAATAACTTTAATTTCGGAAGTCGGTGGCAAAAAACGAAAATTAAAAAACAAAGACACCGACTTCCGAAATTAAAGTTATTTTTCACTTTGAAGTGGTTTTTTTTGGAAGCCGGTTTAATTTTTTTTTTGTAAAAAGTTTTTTTTTCACTTTTTTGTGATCTGGTTTTCTGAGGCTTCATTTCCACAGGTGTTGTGATGCCATCACCAGGTTTGAGAGAGTCCAATTAGCAGATGTAGTCATGTAGCATCAATTCCTGAAAATAAAAATTAGTTCTTAATTGTTATGTACTTGATGGCAACATTAGTTCCGCTAAAATGGTATGTTCTTAACAGCTGTCAAAAGAAAAATAACGGTGATTTTACGAGACTTTCGAGATTATAGAAAATAATAAAACGAAGAATATAAGCAGTAAATTGAGTGGTTTCATTGAAAAGTTATTAATATGATATGGATGAGGCAGACATAACATAAATTAACACCTATAATATTATAGGATACTTTTTATCCCAGCAGTACGTATTCGTGGGATGATTTCCGACTCCCACGCGAGCTAAGCCGCGGGAAATAGCCAATATACAATACAGGGTATCAGGGACATCGACGCGAAGCCTATTACCATGGATTCAGTATAGATTTTTTTTAAATAACCAACGAAAATTTTCAACGCAGGAGGATTCAGAATCATGTACTGAATCCATGGTAATAGGCTTCGCGTCGATGTCCCTGACACCCTGTATACAAATAAATAAAATTCAAGTGCCTGTAATGTCTAAATAACAGGTTTTTACTAAATGCATATTATATGGAAGTATACGGAAGACACAACCAAAACGCATAATTTTTTTAAATTGTCTTTTCATCCTTCTGTTTGTTCCAGCTAATCTCCAAATCGGCTGGACCGATTTTGAAGGGACTTTCACTGGCAGATACTTGATGCTATAAGGAGTAACTTAGGCTATTTTTGTTTTAGAAAAAGAAATAGAGCTCCGCGCAAAAAAAAAATTAACCCATGAAATCAGTATCTCTATACAAATAAATAAAATTGAGGTGTCTGTTTGTAATGTCAAAATAACAGGTTTTTACTTAATGCGTATGAAAGTACCTACTTATATACGGTACATATAACAAAAACACTTTTTTTTTTTGTCTGGCTGTCTTTCCGGCAATTCTCCGATTCTTCACTACTTCAAAACTTTCACTGCCACAAATAAATAAAATAAAATTATAGAAGTCCACCACAATTCCGTTTTTGGAGTTTTAGGTTGCCTTACATTTGTTGGTGCCTGAGATAGAGGGTTGATTTCACTCAGCACTTTCTTTTCTTCAAATGAAGCATGCAAAACATGCGGAGTCCCAGGTAGAGGTTCAAGTGTTGGTTTTTTAAGTTTGGTACTGCTTGTGGTTTCAAAACTTGCACCTGACAATATGATGGCCCAGGTTGAGGTTCAGTCTGAAATTTAGATAAAAATACTGTTGTAGTAATCTATATACTATTACCATGGGGTACCAATTCGAACAAATTATAATTAGTCTTGAAAAAAGATCATAGATGGCAGCATAGTAAAAATCAAAACTTCCTTGTTTAATGCTGATTTAACTATTGTAACTCATAAATCTCGTATTTTCAACAAAAAAAAATAAAACCTTTTTGTTTAGAGCTCTTTGCAATAGATGGCGTTTTACTCAATTTGTCATAACTGTAGTATATTTAGCCAGTCAATAGCCCGACTAGTGAGGTCTCATTTCTTTGTATGGGATTGGGTATCTGTACGTAGTATTATATTATCTGTGCTATTACTTTATACAAATAAATAAAATTGAAGTGTCTGACTGTCTGTTTGTAATGTCTAAATAACAGCTTACACGGCGGGAAGCAGCTAGTAGTCAATAAATCATTCGATTGTGAGATCGTTAGAACGATTTAAGTATTAATAATAATTTTGACACGACACTACTTCAAACTTATTACTAATAAGCTCTAATAAGTTTGTAGTAGTGTCATGTCAACTAATAAGTTATTAGTTATATGTTAAACTAGTTTTTGCCCGCGGCTTCGCTCGCGTTATGAAGTATTATTGTTAATTAGTTTTTGCGGCTTTACTTTTGTTTAGCGTGTGTAAAAAATAAAAAAAATAAACATTTTTTTTTTTTTTTTTGGTCTGTCTGTGCGTTGATAGATCACTATGTCAATCAGTCAGTCACCTTTGAGTTATATACATATATTTAGAGATTTTGGCTGTTCTTTTCTTGCGTTTTTCTTGGCATATTTTGGATTGCATTTGTTTTGTTTCGGTTTAGTAGTTTTGGTTATAGACTCTGCTTTGTATTTGGCATTTGTTTTGTTTTCACTTTGTCAGTTAGACTTTTTTTAAATGGCTAAAGAAAATCTGTATTACATTTTATTAAGGTAAATGAATTATCTTGCGCGTTAGATATCAAAGATTTAATGGCGTTATCATAGAAGTTTTTTATCCAAGCGTCTTAATTAACGCACATTCATAAGATTTAATGGGTAGCATAATACATATTTACATAATCAATTTAGTGTGTCGCATGTCGTCATTTTGGGGTCCAATTGGATACACTACCGAGCCGACGGACGTTTGCGTGTTCGGGTCCAATTGGATGCTTCCGACTGAAAAGTTACTAATCTTATATAGCCTGCATCTCAAAATCCTTTCTTAGGGGATGCCTGCGTCATAGTACCTTTATGCATGCAAAGTCTCAGCCCGATCGGTTTAAAATTGACCAATTTTCATACAAACTTTCATCCCCTATTTTATCCCCTTGGGGGTAGAATTAATCAAAATCCTTTCTTAGCGGATGCCTACGTCATAACATCTACCTGCATGCCAAATTTCAGCCCGATCCGTCCAGTGGTTTGGGCTGTGCGTTGATAGATCACTATGTCAGTCAGTCACCTTTGAGTTATATATATTTAGATAAATAACATGAATTACCTCTTTGATGTCACCTGGAACAGCAAATCTGTGAAGGTTCTTTGTAGTTTCAGGATAATTACTAGCAGAGCATTAAATGTTGTGAATGAAGTTTATGCTGGAATTCAGGTGACCAGTATTGTTTAACAGTAAAGAAGTACTTTGTCCATAACCCACGAGCTGAAACAAAAGTATAACTTTTAAAATAACAAACTGACTAGGATGGTTGATTGAGAACCAGAATCAACATAAATAGTAAAGAAAAATGGGTCGTCTTGGGCTCCACTATTTTATGTATTTGCGATAGAAGTGGTTCCAAATCTATTAAAATTTGTGTGGTTGAAGGTAAGGAAAGATGGCTCTTCTATGTCCAAATTACTCTGTATAACAGAATGCTGCGGAATAAGCAGAATGTGGAAGCCTTCACATCTGTAGTTCAGTAGCTTTGTTGTTGTAACACAAACTTCGAGACTGTGATCTTATAAGGGTGAGGATTTTAGGAAGGAATATACTAAAACTATGAATACAAAATATTTTACTTACAACATGATGAGTTAGGAGTCTGTATAATATCAATAGTTGAACTAGTTGCAATTGAAGTTCCCGGATGTTCCAAATGTGAATACTAAAAAGGCAAAATCATTAGAATTAGTGGCAGAAATAAAAATGTGGTAAGTGCTGCCTGTTAAGAACATAAAAAAGTTATTCATGTTTTCTTACGATTAATCTTAAGTTGCTGTACTAATGTTAATAACAATTTAGGGTATGAGGAACAGGGTGTAAAGTTCACTCATCCACCATAGAAAAGGGAGGATGCTCCAACCAGACGGGTGTTATGTCTGGCGGGCAACTGCCCATATGTTGATTTCGGATAGTCTTATCTATGTTTTTCGCTCAGTAAACTCTAACTGCGAGATGCAGGAATTGTGTGACTACTGTTTCATGATGCATTTTTAAAATTATGTTTGATCAATAAAAGCCTAAAGTGATGGTCCATCTGAAGGACTAAGTTCGGTAACTAAACCCAAAAACATACCAACAACAAGCCTAAAGAGATGAAAAACAAAATATTGATAGCTATTATAATGTTTACATTTTACATCGTTCAAAATGCCTCATTGGTCTAGTGGTCGCAAGCGCTACTGCTGAGCATGAGGTCCAGGGTTCCATTCCCGAGTCGGGCAAAGTGGTTTTGGGATTTTCTATTCGGAATTTCTCAATAGCAGCTCGGAGTCTGGATTTGTGCCCGGTTGATAGCAATAGGCTCGCCCCCCCTATTACATGGGACTTTAACATAACTGGCGAAATGTGGTTGTACTATAGGTACACCTCTGCCCAACCCCTCGGGGAAACAAGGAGTGATGTTATGTTATGTAGTTCAAAATGGCGTTAAATCCATATTATCTGAACTAAGGGTATGTGTAAATTTATGGTTATACATAATATGGTTTTAGTAAGTCAGAGTTAGGGACAAATTAAATGATATAGCATATAATCATGAACATACATAAGACTAGTTTATATTAAATAGATTTTGAAATTCTAAGTAAACATATGCAGCCCTGACCATATTTAAAAACTATTTTAAATTCTAGGACTAGTTGAATTTATAAATACAATCTTTAGTAAATCTTAACTTAGCCAAATCTAAGTTACAATATTTTATAGACATACTTATTAGATTCATGATTACTTATCAGCCTAGGCTCAGCTAGATTTTAATTTAAATAAAGTATTATCTTTGTACATCAACTTACATCAGATGAGTCGATTAAATCACTCTTAATTCGATTCTCTTAATTTGAGTCGATTTAATTACTCTTGAGGTTCCAGGCTGTTAACTGGTTCCAGTTTTAGCAATGGACACCTCAACTTGAAAGCCTTGTGTTGATGTGGTGGAGAGTTCAGAAGAAATGGCATATCTGTGGAGCTTTTTTCCTTTGCAAATGGTCTTGAACAAGTGCACTTTCGGGAAAATGCTTGGAACAAAGCATTTTATGGCTTACATACAGAATTTCAGTTCGCCTCTTGGTAACTAAACTTCGCCTTAGTAACAACCTGAAAACATGATTTAAGGGTTGAATATTTTGATCAACAACAGAATGATTGAATTTGATACTATACTTTGGATTTTATTATACATACCGCTTGTACTTACGTTGGAAGCTCCTGGTTTCGGAAAACGAAGTAATACCAGTGCCGAATAATGTCCTGTGATGCACTGCATTTTGCACATTTACAGTTATCCCATATGCGGAGCATCGATACAAAGGCGGAGAATACCCAACTCGACGCACTTTCAATATAAAAATGACACGAAATACAGCAGGAAAAACGACAACAAAATCCAAACAAACCGTTTGAAAAAAAAATGTAACCATCAAGTTCATTCATCAAGGCACGTCAATGTCATCATTGATGACATTGACATACCACTAATGTCACTGATGACTCATCGGTGACATACAGTGCGTTCCGAGTTAGACTGTCATCGATTTGAGCGCACTAAAAGCCGTTCCGAATAAGCGTGAGCGCGATATCATGTTCCGTGAATCGTCATCGATGACGTCATGACATACGCTTTCTTGCGATAACGCCGACCATGCCTTTTACTGATATCACCGTGAGCGCTGTCAAAATTAACAGTTGTGCTGTTTTTGTTTTGAGTCGCATCATATCTTTAGACTAACGTGGCATTTTCGAAATTGTGCTTCTGGCTTGCGTTCGTCACCTAACCCAAGAATAAGAAGAAATTCGTGGTATATACCTACACAAAGAAATATGATATGAAAGTTTTGACATTTGAGAGATCACTGTGAGCGCGTTCACGAGCGTTCCGAATATTGACAGCCCTCAGCTGTCATAATCGTGATATCTTATTCGGAACGGCAATTATTGATTACAGTGCTGTGAGCGATTACGTTCTAATTCGGAAAGCGGCCATAAGTGGTATGTCAAATGTAATTTTTTAGTCTGGTACTCTAGCTACCGTTTTTTTTTTTACTCTAACCACACTTGAAATAGCCCACCTAGGTAGTAGGTACTTGATTCGGGTCCATTTTGGCTCACCTAATAGAAGCAATGGCACGTAAAATTTCATCGGAGAGGCAACCGGATGGCGATTGGGAATCTGGGTCTTGAAGTGATACCGAATCACCCCGTACCGTCCGAATGGACCCCAAATGGGCGGGGGCGGAGAGAGGTTGGGAGGTCATAACATTTTTTTTCGACGAGGCAACTGGATGGAAATGCGGTTGCTTTGAAGTTTATATCCTATTGACATAGTAAAAAAAAACTTGCCACCCTCCAACATCGTTATAATTGAAATAATGTCTTACGAGTTATTAAATTTTTGCAACCCCTTACCGATGATTTTTAACTGAAATTGAGGGTCAATTTTGACAAAACCGGATTGCATTGATACACACAATTCCTTGCTTTGAATTAGAGTTTAAATTTCGAAGGACATGTCAAAAAAAAAAAAAATGCCCTCCTAATACCATAACTCCGCCCCCGCCCATTTGGGGTCCATTCGGATGGTACGGGGGGGTTCGGTATCACTTCAAGACCCAGATTACCAATCGCCATCCGGTTGCCTCTCCGATTAAATTTTACGTGCCATTGCCTTGAATATAAAGTTCTTTACCCGAAATTGTTCTTCCTAATGATTTGTAATCCGAATGATCACTCTTCCTAAAATTTTTCATCCTAAAGTTTTCATTCATACTATTTGTAGTGCTACCGGTGATGTTCATAACACTCATGTTTCCGAAAATTGTAATTAATAATGTAATATCATTAATAAAGGACCCCTCAACGGGTATAGGCCTCCTACAGTAATTTCTTTAATTATTTGATGTAGCACCTCTAAATAATTATATTGACTTTGCAAATGCAATGCAAAAGTCGCTAGAATGACGACGTCATCCATTTCGTGAATCTGAAGTAGAAATGAATGGACGTAAACGGTCACTCGTGTAGCCTAAATCGCTTGCGACACTCGCCAACCGCGTCCCGACCTACTCTTTAACAGCCTTATTTATAAAAATCTCGCTAATCACTGATTAGCGACTGCTTAGCTAAGCAATTGGTTAGCTCTTAATGAATGCTTAAATTTTCTTTATTTATAAACGCTAATTAGCAAGTGATTAGTTGCGAAACGGAATAGAGCTGAAATTATGCCTTCGGCACAGGTTATAATCAAATTAGTCGACTAAAAAACAGAATTTTAAGAACAAAGTTGTCAATACCACGATTTTTGTATCTGTCGTGACTTTGACAGACAAAAGTCAACAATTTCATTGGAAAATATTAATTAGAATGAAATCATTTAAGTTTATTTCATTGTGTTTGCGATGTTAGCAATGAAAATAATAAGCTCCAATAAATTGGAGTAAACAGGAAAAGGTATTTATCTCTAAATTTATATCTCCTTACTTAAACCAATGTAGTCTGACCAAATAAATGTTAAAGCAGAAGATATGTATTTTCATGTCCTATATGCTTGATAATACGATTACACTGTTTTAGAAATGTTTGCAGATACTTGTGTCTGCTTTATATTTCTTCCTATTGCTTTTGCACCAGGGTTTCAGTATCTTTTAAAACAGTTCTTATACTTATTTACAGGTTCAAGTTTAACTGCTGCTATGAAACCCACTAGCGCCTAGCACAATACTATTCAACCTCGTAAAGATGAGGGAGGACCATGCTACATGTAAAAGATGAGGACTACGAGTGGCATGAGAAAAGAAAGGCCCCCATGTCTTTTGAGAAAGAATATTGGAAATCAAAAATAATGAATTCATAACAAAAATGTAGCTTTATTATGTATTAAAATAAATAAGCACCTACTGAGCCTCCTCCTGATTGAGCTTTTCCTATAAATCCTTGTATCATGTGTACTTCGAAAGAAGAATATTATCCAATAGGTAATCATTAGACTCGTAGCGGCTATAAATGACCTTTGTAGGTCTTCCTCCGTCTACTTCGCGCCGGTATTTCAAAATTATTTAATTCTTGTAAGTAGATCATTCTGAATTCCCGTAAAAGATTGTCGAAATCCATATTTACTAAGGCACAACTCGATATTAGGAACAAAATAACCTCGAAGCACACAATAATCCCATTGAATCGATCAGCTGATTCAAATAAAATCCGTCATCTTGCCTCTTAGCATCCTCTTAGCAGTGGACCGGTGGTGTTTAATTTTGACAGATATTAATCAATTGCTTAGCGACCTCTTAGCGCTAAATAGCGTTTATGAATGAGAATTTTGCTAATCAATTGCTTAGTAATTGATTAAAATTTAAGAGGCGTTTATAAATAAGACTGTATATGTCTGTGGTCCTGACAGAGGTAGCCTTGGTGGTTTACAACCGTGTAGATGATGATTTACGACCAAACGTTGAACAATTTTGCCGGTCGCCAACCAAGGTCACCTCTGTCCCGACGCGGTTGCGACCGTGTAGCAGGCGTTTAAAGCCACACGAATGTCACGTCGGCTCTGTGCACACAACTTCAGCGCCACCTAGCATCCGCAATTTTGTTGGCTCTGACGGTTTGACATTTCATCGCGGTATTGTGAAAATAATTAAAATTAAAATCTATCTATTAATTTAAATTACAAAATTACTGTGATACCGTAATTTGGGTGGACAAAGGGTTGTGAAATTATTATTGGTCATTCAAATGAAATCAGGTAACTAAAATTTATTAAAAAATTGTGTTTTATTTTGGTTATGTCAGGGTTTGTTTACTTCATGTTTAGTTGTAGTTTTACTGTAAAACAAGAATATAAAGCTACTTTAATGGTTTCATTAAATAATAGAAAACATATATAATTGTTCCTGTATCGCTAGTAATAAATTAAATATCGTTTTCAGATCGAAATGAGTATCGGAAATATCGTCGGTACATAACTGGGACTGGCTGACTCGTCTGATTTCTTGCCACCGATAAAGTGATCACTGCATATTAAATCACTTGGTTTTGGGTACCAAGGCGATCCATCAGCACTAAAACAAAATTGAATTTATGTAGGTAAAATGTATTCGCGCGCCTCGTGCGCTTGTTATAAAATCGCACCATTGCTAGGTACCTACTCAACATTTTTGAATATTCGTGTATATCTAAGTAGGTGTTTACCGAAAATAAATATATTTTCTTTCTTTTCTTTCTTTACTTACGATAACTTTCACCGGGCGGACGATGCACACGCGTAAACAAACAACGTGCCGCATTAGGTACAGTACAGGTGAATGAAGCGCGGGAGTGCGGGATGCGGGTACGAAATTACGAATGCCGCGAATTTATTAAGTAAAAAAAAAATCTTTTTAAAATATGGAACAGGTAACAGATGTCTCAAAACCGAAACAACTGTTCTTGACTGTTTCGCCTGTTCCACGCTTTTTACAACCTACTACAATAGACCAAATTAAATTGCCGACATTGCCGTGACTGGTGTGTGTAGGTAGGTATCTGTGTATAATAAATTATTTACACAAAGTAAAGCGCCTGCTTGGGTTACCACCAGACCACCACTGCTCCACATAATAATATATTAATTAATTAAAATAAATCGAATTAAAATAAAAAATAAAAAACTACCTACATAAAACATAAATTAAATTAAGTAAAACTAGAAATTAAGATAATTAGGTAATTAGCTAGGTAGGTACATTAATTAAGTATTATTAATTGCTAAGACTGATCGGCAGCCATATCCACATACCTTATTTTTAGGCTGTCATAAAGGGCTTTTTTAATTTTAAGTCTAGGTAAGGCAAATAATATGTAAGTATGTGTATTTTTTCAAAATGCTTGTTGTAAGTTTTAACTAATCACTGGTCGCTGACCCGCATTCGTCCGACACGGGGTAGTTGCGAAAAGTGGGTAGACGCGCGCCTCTAGTCTCATAATCGTACGGGGCACAACATAAAATAGCTTATTGACCAAGTCTGAGCAATCAAACCTATTGTTGATCAATCCATGAAGCATCATGACTTGTAATAATCGGCGCCTCGACTCAAGTGTTATTAAGTTTAACTTCTATAATGATTCTTCATACCGCCGACGAACCATGTGACATTTACATAACTAGACTGCATTCTTGCCATATCAAGGCATAGTCAATTTGTGGACGGATTATAGAATTGAACAAATATAGGTATGTACCAGGACGTTTAAAATCAGAAGTGGCTCTAAAGACTAGATTATAGATTATACAATTGAAATGCTTTGGCAGTAATTTTGTCTATATGTAAATTTTTGTGAAATTTAGAGTCCAACAGTAAGTATACCTAAATCAGAAATTCGATTTTTTTTTGTGAGGAGTGCATTGCAAAGAAAATAATTTTTAATAATGTTTTTGTATTTGGTAAAATTGATGAATTTGCATTTAGGCTTAAGGGGGATGCGCCAAGGTAGCCCGCGAAATTCAAATTTTCTAACGTTTTTTGCAATTTGCAGGTCAGTGTCAGGTTGTATCTTGTTTAAAATATGATTTGCGAGCGTATATAACAAATATGGCTTTACAGAATTATAATCATTAGAATCAGCAATACAACTCCGTATGATAGAATAACCCCCAAATGTCATGATTTCATGAAATCATGACATTTGGGGATTACATGAACTTATAGAGTTGTGTTGTTGATTTCTATGATTATAATTCTATATGATTATCTTAATATATATAAATCTCGTGTCACAATGTTTGTCCTCAATGGACTCCTAAACCACTTAACCGATTATAATAAAATTCGCACACCATGTGCAGTTCGATCCAACTTGAGAGATAGGATAGTTTAAATATTATTTTATTGCAAATTAGGGCTACCCATGCGAAGCTGGGGCGGGCAGCTAGTAATTCTATAAATAAACATTTGATACGGTCGCAAATCATACTTAACTCAACGTACAACCTGATACTGACCTGCAAATTGCGAAAAACTTAAGAAAATTTGAATTTCGCGGGCTACCCTGACGCTTTCGCCTTAACTGAAGTTTATTCCTGTCACAGTATTCTGACAATCTATTCAGGTCATCTTGAAGAAGATTGCAGTCGTCAACAGTTTTGATTGGTTTGAAAACAATTTGTTTGGCGAATAACAAGAATTTACTATTGAGAAAACAGTCACCAATATCATCGATGTAAATTATAAACAATAATGGGCCGAGGGTTGACCCTTGAGGGACGCCCGATGTAGCAAAGAATGTGTCCAAACAATAACCGTTACTCAAGATAGTTTGGTTACGATTAGTAATATAAGACCAGAAACAACGAGGTAGATTGCCTCTAATGCCGTTGAATGCAATTTTATCCAATAAGATTTTATGGTCAACTCTATCAAAAGCCTTTTTGAAGTCTGTATAGACAGCGTCTGTTTGCATTCCTGCATCCATATTCTTGAACAAATTATCTATATAAGTCATTGTTACACTTATAGCTATTTTTTTTTAACAAATGTTGCTCGGGTATTAAATTTTGTTCGATAAATGGGTCATACACAAGCCTTTCTACCTTTTTTTGCCGAGGGTACATAGTAAAGAAATTAGTCGATAATTTTCAATGTTTTGTCTGGGGCCACGTTTATAGACAGGTATAATATTTGCCTTTTTTTTCCAGATAGAGAGTCAAGTGCCGTGGAAGAAACGCCCGGGTGTCACCATTGTGTGAATCGCCCGGAGGACACGGTGGAGCATACGGAGGAGGTCTGCCCGGTTTGGGCGGAGCACGGCGGCGGTGACCTCTCGCGTCTGGCCCTGGTTCAGGCCATGGTACGAATCGAGAGGGCATGGGAAACCGTCACCTCCTTCCTTCTGCGAAGCAGTAATGCTCGCGACGGAAGAGGTGGAGTGCGTGAGGGAAAGGCAAATTTCGCTCACACCCCTAGCCGCCGCAGGAGACGCCCTGGGCGTCAGGAATCCCAATCTGTGTTCCTTCAGTTCCCTGGCAACGTACAGGCAACTGAAGGAACACGGGTGGGCTTGAGTCAGTAAGAGTCTGACACACCTTCCCGCTCCGCCCAGAGCGAGACAAGGTATTTGATAATTTCCCACACAGAAAAAAAGGGGCAAGTGCCGTTTAATATACATTTAAAATTATGGAAACAGGTTTACACACTGAGTGAGAGTGTCCATTTTAGGAAATACGGAGGGATGCCATCTGGCCTAGGACCTTTGGTTAGGTACGTACGTCTAGTAACTTAAAATGCTTGCGTACTAGAGGAATGCTGAAGGATAGACTGTGAAGAGTGATATTATTATTGTCGTTAGCGCTGAAATTGCCAGTCGGGACCCAATTAGGTTTGAGGTTTGTGGGTTCATAGGCAGATTTAAATAAGCATGAAAATATGTTACAAACATGTAAGGGGTCACTTGATGCTTCGTTTTATAATGTATACGGGAAGGGATACCAGTCTTGTCTTGACGGTTGGCTATGTACGACCAAAAGTATTTAACATTATTTGGGAATGTTGTCCTCAACATTTTTGATGTAGGAATTAAATTTCGTAAAAAACTGTGCGAAGCAAGAACGGCAGGGCTATTACCTATCTTGCAGAAGCAATGCGATCTTGTAATAAAAAGAGATAGCATCTGTTTTTTGCCTGTCACTATTGTGAACCTATTCTTCCGATCTGTTGCAATCAAAGAGTCTATGGTTCCAACAATGTAACAGGCTGTTATTTTGGAACAGAATTTTAAAACTGTTTTTTCCCTGGAACTGGAACAGATGAAATAAGGTTTCTAATTTTACCTGTTTCAGACCACCTGTAGACGCAAACGCGCAGGGATGCAAGAGTGGCTCGTGGCGCCTGCGCCTACGAAAGGATGCGACGACGGCAGGTGCGGCGAGTACCTATCAGAAAGATCGCTCTACGAATTTATTGATATATTCCGCGCATTTAGTAGGGTGCGTATGATTTTAATTTCGATATTTTTATCGTTTTTTTTTACTGTACCACTAGACAGCCACGACTGGCCAGAGTCCTAGCCGTCTAGTGCGTGAGATCTCGTATTCCTGACTAAGTATTCGTTTGTTTCATGATTTCCAGTTTCTACATGCGCAGTTTCACATTTTTGTTGCCAATAGTTACTTCGCCTTTGGTAAAACCGTTGTTGACGTTGTTTTAGTAGGGTGTAAGGATTAAGATAAACACAAAATTTATTTCAAATCTTGTTTACTTACTAATAATTATTTCCCAGAAAACTTGACTTATTAAAAACTACACAAACGATGGGAAATGTTTACACTAATACCAAACAATATTGTCATGAATCCAAATATTTACCAAGCTTCTTCAAACGTGCTTAACACAAGATAGTGCTACTTATTGGAATTATTCGGAATGTTTATTACTTGAAATGTTCGTCTCTTGAATCATATCGAAGCAACAGACACCGCTAAGACCCTTCGATCCAGAACCTTTGCCTCCTATAGAAAACTTGAATCCTCCGGACGGACCCTCAGCCTAAGGCGCCACAGGCGACGGAGTAGGAACAGGAACACGCGTGGGAGGAACAGTTGAGGGAGTTACTCCCGTGGGAGCAACAGGTGAGGGAGTTACTTCCTTGGAAGGAGGAGGAACACCATATATGGGCGGACAAGGTGGACATCACCCGCATGCCTCATCACTATTTTTCATTTTTGGAATTCTGATTCCTTTTTTATTGATATCTATCGGCGCTACACGGACAGTCTTTGGGTTCCGGCGGCGGAGAGATAAAGTCCTTAATAAGGTCCCGGTTTATGGATAGGTACGTAGTACCTGACTGCATCTTCCATGCTGTAAATTCGGGCCCAGGTTGTATTGGCGGTTTCTTCTTTTTTAATATTCTAAATCCTGATTGAGTCTGCGTCATATCTGATTTCTGTCTCATAATTTGTTTTTTATCACCCCATAGGTAACTTTGGTACAGGTCCCTACCTGTACCAAACCTGAGTCCATTTGGCACACTCCTCCGGCAGGACCTATCAGTTCTAGCTCCGTGCCACCTTTTTTCTTGGAGTCGCAGCAACAACACTGACAGCCCCTGGACCTGGTCCCCGCCTTTGGTCCAGCTGTTGTCTTTGACACTGGTGGCTGATGATGTTCGCATGGACATATGTGATCACTTTCCACAATCTTCATCGTCATCTGAAAATGATAACGTTACATTTAAAAGTCAGTTCACATCGAAATGGACGCGACGTGACACGGTGAGCACTTTTTATACTGCGTATAAACCGCAAAAAGACCAAAGCCTTTATGGTACTTCCCGTTGAACTAGCAGCATGAATTTGGCGAGAAGGTTTTCCAGTTCAAGTCACAAGAAAAGTTGGAAAAATGGTGCTTTTTTGTTACAACAAATTATGTTTTCAAATCAAATAAAATTATAAAATAATAATAATATTTTTTATGAAAAAGAAATAAAAAATTATAAGATACCTAATCTTATAATTTTTTATTTCTTTTTCATAAAAATATTTAAAAATGTAATTTAAATAAAGGGTATAAGTAATAATAATTATTATTATTAATCAGGTAGGTCTACAATTGACCTGTTTTGATGAATTTGGCAATATTACTGTATGTACTGCGAACGACGACGACTTTGACGATTTTACGACATGTAATGCATAGCAATTGTTTCTTTAGCTTTTGAGGATAATATTCTACACGTCTTAAGACAAGGCCTGCCTTGGACCAACGAAGACGATGGTCGAGCCTAATTTTATGTTTTTTTGTTTGTCGTATTTATTACCACGCAATGCTACGTTAGAGCTATACGATCACTTTGTATTATAACATGCCAAGGGCGTCGCCAGTCGATGGCCCAGGGGGGGGCAAGTACGATTTATAGGTACAGTCAAGCGTCAAGAGCACATAAAGCTTTACACTTTGTAGTGCGAGTTTTACCTTTACTACACAATGGGGCCAAAATTGACGCTGGTAGACATTTGATTTTTGTCAAATCAGTTTCAACTCTGTAGTCCCGATAGGAACTGAGAAAAATTATAATTTCCATTTTCAATGTGTGGATTGGAAACGGACCCCTTCGGGACGTTTTTCCCAAAACTATTCAGAACTGTAAAGCTGAAACCTACTGTATTATGACTTTGCCTACCACCAATACCTACATAGATACGAATTACGTCCCCGGACTCCGGATTAGACCCCTTTTAGGAGATATTATGGAACTTTAAAGAACCAAATAAATAAAATTGAATTTATAGATAATTATATAGTTTCTATACATTAAAATGCCTTGTATTTGACAAAAAAAAAATTGGATCTCTAGGGGGGGCAGCGGCCCCCCCTGTCCCCGCTTGGCGACGCCCATGTCACGTGCAAATGCCAGGTTTATGCAATAGCTATAATATCTCGCTTAATGCAGCCTATCGGAGTCCATTGTTGGATCAAGTCTTTTGTCAAGATTTACCACAACCAAGCTATCTTGGCCACCTGTGTAAACTTATTGATTCGTCATCACTGAGGAACATACCTCGCTATGCTTAACGCTTCGTGGTCTGTATACCAAGAACTCGTCTGCTTCAACGGCTATCGGTTAGAGCCGTATCCATTTTGGAAATAAACACCACTTAATTCCGTGAATTACACCATGCAATATACTGTCCACGAATTTATTTTGTAGTCGCTGGTTCATCATCATGGCTACCGGTATTCTGAACTGTATTCTCGTTGCTCCTGAATATCTGTGTATTATCAGGTTGATCCTGCAGTGAAGAAGCAGTACACATGCATGTCCTTGTCGGCAACTTATTCATCTGTCTTGACACTGGGTTCTGGTGGTATTATGCCAACTCATAGTCAGCGTCACTGCCGACACCTTCAGATGTGAAACAGCTTCCCTCAGGCCTTAGTAGCTGTGAGAAACGGTGAAATGCTTCAAACATATTTTAGAAACCGTTAGTATACAATGGATATTAAAATTTACTACATGATTCGGTCAGTGTACTCAACTAAGTACATTAGTATTTCAGTCTGAATTACTATTTAGACTTTGATAATACCTACCTACCTACACTACCTTCACCTACCTATCATAAGAACCGTCTCCATACTATAACAAACAACAAAAAAAGAATTAGCGAAATCGGTCCAGCAGTTTACGCGTGATGCCGTGACCAAGGAAATAGGGATTCATTTTTATATACAGTATGTTAACTAACAGAGGGCGTTCCCGTTAACCCGAAATAGTATAGCGTCCATACATGCTAGAAAAAATATTAACATTGAAAAAAAAAAAATTTTTTTTTACAAAAAAATTCTCATTAAAAAAAAAATGATACGTAATTGTAACACTCTGTACACAGGCACTTGTCTTTCAACGTAGAAAGACAAGTGCGACAATTGCGCGTACACAGAGTGTTTGTTTTACGTATAAAATTAATATTTTTTGTGAATATTTTATGATAAAAAAAATAAAAAAGTTTTTTTTTTTCGATTTTAATATTTTCTCTAGCATGTATGGACGCTATACTATTGCAGGTTAACGGGAACGCCCTCTGTTAGTTAACATACTGTATATAGATAGAGTAGCTGCCCGCCCCGGCTTCGTACGGGTAAGCACTTTATCTAAGGGCACCTACCTACCCGTACTACCTACCTACATACATACATAAATACCTACCTACCTACCCTACCTACATACATACCTACCTACCTACCTACATACATACATACATACCTACCTACCTACCTACCTACCTACCCACCTACCTACCTACCTACCCTACCCTACCCTACCTACCCTACCCTACCCTACCCTACCCTACCCTACCTACTTACCTACTTACCTACCCTACCTACTTACCTACATATATACATACATACCTACCTACCTACCTACATACATACCTACCTACCTACCCACCTACCTACCTACCTACCTACCTACCCTACCCTACCCTACCCTACCTACTTACCTACCTACTTACCTACCTACTTACCTACCCTACCTACTTACCTACATACATACCTACCTACTTGCATACCTACCTACCTACCCTACCTTCACCTACCTATCATAAGAATCATCTCCATACTATAACAAACACAACAAAAAAAGAATTAGCGAAATTGGTCCAGCCGTTCACGCGTGATGCCGTGACCAAGGAAATAGGGATTCATTTTTATATAGGGTCTTCCGACAAGGACGGGTCGATGTTGAAATTAAATAAAACAAGCTATATGTGAGAGATTAAAGAATTTTTTTTTTTATTTGATAGGCCCGTTTATGCCATTATTTATGAAATATGACATCGTTTAAATGTCCACCGCGGCTTCGAACGGTGGCACGGATCCGAGAGGTCTAATTTTCAATTACTCTACTGCATAGATAACGCTATAACGTACAAACGCTATCGGAATTTCTGCAATGATCTTTTAAAAAAAAATAGAGCAGCATATGAGAGATCCGAAATCAGCAAAGCAGCTTCTATTAGCAACAAAAAGCTCTGGGAAGCCATTAAGACAGTGACAAATACGAATAAACACAAGGACACCCCTACTGAACTACTATCTAAAAGCAATCCGCATGACGACTTGAACAATATAAATTCATTTTTTGCAAACATGGGCAAGAATCTTGCTGAAAAAATACTACCTTGCAATATTCGATTCCCAGAAATTCATTCCAAAAACTCTTTCACACAATCATTTGTTCTACTTCCCACCGATATAGCTGAGGTTGATCAAATCATCCTAGGCCTTAAAAACGACTGTGCGGTTGGTCGCGACAACATCGCAGCTATCTTCTTAAAGCGTTATAGAGAGATTCTACTTCCACCTCTGACTTATATTTGTAATCTTGCCTTTTCAACTGGCGCTTTCCCAAACTCTCTTAAACTTGCTGAAATTCACCCAATACATAAGGGGGGGACAGGGGCTGTGTCAATAACTTTAGACCTATTTCCATTTTGCCAACGGTATCCAAGATTCTGGAAAGGTTAATAAGCAAACGCTTGACTAAGTACCTCGAGTCAAACCAACTATTATCACCTTGTCAGTTTGGTTTCCGATCCGGAAAGTCAACAAGTGATGCCGTACAAGAGCTGGTGAACTTTGTTTCTTCAAATCTTGATGGTAAACAAAAGGTGCTGGCAATTTTTCTGGACCTAGCAAAAGCTTTTGACACAGTCTCTGCCCCGCTCCTCCTCGAGAAGCTGAAGGGGGTTGGAGTGAGAGGAACACAACTTAAATTATTTTCTGATTGCGAAAATTAATATATGTTTTTAAAAATGTACGCCATGTGGCGGAAACTAAGACTATTGACACCGTATATTATGCACTAGTTCAGTCAATCCTATCATATTGCATAACGGCATGGGGCGGAGCCCCAAAGACATCGTTGCTTAAGTTGGAGAGGGCTCAGAGAGCTGTTCTTAAAGTTAGTCGTAAGCTTCCTTTTCTTTTTCCAACGAAAGAACTTTACCAACAGTGCAAAGTACTGACAGTTCGTCAATTATTTATCTTAAGTACTATCATTCACAGGCATACTCAACTTCCATACAATCCTCTCGAAATCCTTAATAAGAGACGCAAACACACAGTCTGTAAATCAAGGTCCTTCAAAACTAGCTTTAGCCGTAGATTCTTTTGTTTCTTAGGAGACTACCTACTTTTACAACAAAGTCAATAAAGAAATTTCCATTTACTCATTATCAAAATTCAACCTCAAAAATATATTAAAAAACTAGCTGCCCACCCCGGCTTCGCACGGGTAGCAGTAAGTACTTATCTACGGCGCACCTACCTATCTACCTACCCTGCCCTACCTCCCTACCCTACCCTGACCGACCTACCTACCTACCTACCTTCACCTATCTTCCTATCTATCTACCCTGCCCTACCTAATTACCCTACCCAGCCCGACTTACCTACCTACCCTACCCTGCCCGACCTACCTGTCTACCCTACCTACCTACCTTCACCTATCTTCCTATCTACCTACCCTGCACTACCTATTACCCTACCCTGCCCGACCTACCTACCTACACTGCCCAACCTACCTACCTACCCTGCCCTACCTCCCTACCCTACCCTGACGGACCTACCTACCTATCTACCCTATCTACACCGATAGACGCCTGACGGGAATAACTGATCGAGTGGTAACTGATCAATTATCGACCGCCAAGAGTAGAAAATTATTAAAGCACTAATATAGCTATTAAAAAATAGGGGTTTTTGGTAGAAGGGTGAAAATTTAGGGTTGTATGTATTTTTTAATGCCGAATCACAAAAAAATTACAATAAAAAAAATTGTCCAAAAAAAGAAAAAAAAAAACTTGGGGTGGATCACCCTTATCACTTAAGGGTACGAAAAATAGTTTACATCCTATTCTCATACCTACCTAATATACACAAAAAATGTCATAAAAATCGGTCCAGCTGTTTCGGAGGAGTTTGGCAATAAACACCGTGACACGAGAATTTTATATATTAGAAGATTAGCTTCAAAATCATGATTATGAAGCCACAGAGAGACTCTTAGAAGTCATTTCATAAAAACCGTTCCACATGTCCTACCTATACGACATTAGAAGACCAGTTTGAAGTATCACACTCACTACACACACCCACACACCCACACCCACACACCCTACTTTGCTGTCTAATTAATTATTAGTTTTTGTCTTTTTGTTTAAATTTTTTTTCCCAACTTTATAATCTAATATGTTTGTATACTGTGACTTGTCCGGGTAGTTTGGAGGCCTGGAGGCAATAACGGGCAACTGCCCAAGGATAGATGTCAGGATCTTGTATACCTACTATATGTTGAACTTTGCTTGCGCGATGTAGCATTTTGATGCGTAGTTTGCATGTGGCTTCACAGTGCCAGTTGAGGTTCCAGTGAGTCGGAACCGGGTGCCGAATACTTCGTGGTGAGTCGGAACTGGGTGGCGCTGCGTTATGATCCAGTGAGTCGAATGTGGTACAGCGCCGGGTTGTAGCTGACAGCTGACTGCTGCTGCGTTGACGAGGAGAGGGTAGAAAGGGCTCTGTTGTGGACGGGCCGTAAGTGCAGTGTGCTGTTTCAAAGTTGCTGCTGAGGCTGAAGGTGATGGCCAGGAAAGCACTTATTTACAGCGACCCTACCTACCCTACCTACCTTACCTACCCTACCTAACCTGGGTTACCTACCCTACCTACCCTACCTACCCTACCTACCCTACCTACCCTACCTACCCTACCTACCCTACCTACCCTACCTACCCTACCTACCCTACCTACCCTACCTACCCTACCTACCCTACCTACCCTACCTACCCTACCTACCCTACCTACCCTACCTACCCTACCTACCCTACCTACCCTACCTACCCTACCTACCCTACCTACCCTACCTACCCTACCTACCCTACCTACCCTACCTACCCTACCTACCCTACCTACCCTACCTACCCTACCTACCCTACCTACCCTACCTACCCACCCTACCTACCCTACCTACCCTACCTACCCTACCTACCCTACCTACCCTACCTACCCTACCTACCCTACCTACCCTACCTACCCTACCTACCCTACCTACCCTACCTACCCTACCTACCCTACCTACCCTACCTACCCTACCTACCCTACCTACCCTACCTACCCTACCTACCCTACCTACCCTACCTACCCTACCTACCCTACCTACCCTACCTACCCTACCTACCCTACCTACCCTACCTACCCTACCTACCCTACCAAAAAAAAAAGAATTTGCGCAACTTGTCCAGCCGTTCACGCGTGATGGCGTGACCAAGGAAATAGGGATTCATTTTTATGTATATAGATTATGAAGTTCCGTAATTATTAGGTACATTCATGCTCTATTGGCACTTTTTTTTTCATCGGATTACGAATTTGATGATAATATTATTTCAATTATTTAATTTTAATTATTAATTAAATTCGATTAAATTCATCATGAATTTCGAAATCGAGTCAGAAAAGCAATTTGGACATCTTTACTTCACCCAAAAGTTTGTTTTGTCAAAAGTTAAATAAATGTTTGGACAGATTATAGGTAGTAAGTTTAGTGTTAAGAAAGTCAAAAGCAAGGTTTATGTATGCATGATCTTAATTTGCCTAATTCCGAGGTTAGATTCATATTTGCCTGGGAAACTAGGCAAATGCTTGTAATGGCAGTAAATTAAAATGATTAGATTCGACATAAATGCTTACCCGGTTCTTCGATGTTACATTGCTTTTGATTCCGATTGGGATACTGTTTAGATAACTGGATGCATATAGTAGAGCAGTCTGACGAGAGATCTGAGTCATTGTCGTCTGACGTGGGCACTACCACAAATATTGAGGAAGCGTCAGAAAATTCATTCTTCGATATAAGTTGGTCTACCATCGCTGTTATATCATGCTCACTGTTCAAATTGCTTATGACTACGACAGGTTTCCCACTATTAGTCTTTTTATTTTCTTTTAAATTTTTCGTATTCTGTTCTTTGTCCAGTCTAGTCCCAGACAGTAAATATGTAAAGTAATCATTTCGTTTTCTCCTTATACAATCTGGTCCATAGTCTCTATTTCCTGTGCGTGCTCTATTAAAGTGCGTCCCACTCACTAGGTTGTCAGTTTCGCTAAAAGAAAAGTATGATTTTAAAACAGGTGCGGTTTAAAATACAAAAGCCCATTTTGACTAAAATATTTTCGTTCTGTTGTGTGTTCTGTTCTTAATTTGGGACAGTTATTAACTAACAGAGTTTGGTGATATTGGGTCTAAGACTTAAAAATGTTTGATTAGAAGATCGATGTTTCGTTTATGCAAAGAGTTAATTAATGAGCATCACGTGTATCAAAGTGAAAAATATTATAAAATTTACCTCATTATTGTGTGATCGGCACTGTCACTATTCTCACTGTAGTAAATTTTGTTCGGGATGCGCTCTATTTCTTCAACTGTGCTGTTACTGAAATTACCGTTGGATACCGGAAAGTATAAATATTGAGTAGAACTCAATGCAGAGTAGCTGCTATTTGATAACGATATCACGCTAGTTACATCTATACTATCACTTGAGTCTGTGTTCAAGGATAGCGATGATTCGCTTTTCAGAATTTGAATCGAATCATAACTGACGGAACATTCTTGTAAAGTAAAAGATGAGCTGAGAATGTCTCCCGATGGTTCTATATTACTAGAACAATGCACAAATCGGTCAGATTCATCGTTGTAGTTTTCATTGATAGAACTTTCAAGTAAGTAATTACTTATATCACTTTCTATTTTATATATCTTGTCGTTAGTATAACTGTCATGAGACCCGCTGGAGTAAGTATATAAAGTATCAAGATCTGTCTTAAATTGATCGACATCAATAGGACACCTAAGGAGAGGACATGCATCGAATAAAGTCTTTTTTAAATCACTTGTCTCAAACTTATTGCCAAAGGGAGCATCTATTGTATTAATAGATGTATCACTAATGTGGCTACCTGTAAGTATTTTGTCATACAGAGTTATAATATTTTTAGGTGGTTCCAGGCTGCAATTACTGAACTGACTGGTGAACGAAGTTCCACCACTCACTCTTCCAACAGTTACTTTTATACCCTCGTTGTCAATGAATGCTCCAGCTTTAACGCCAGGAATACATTCGTCCGGACAATCGCACAGAGAAGAGATATCCGGAGACGTCACTCTAATCTTAACGTAGCTGTGTTTAAATTTGATTTTCTTCTTATCGCAACCACAGCCACGATCGCAAGTTGTTGTTTTAATAATGTCTTCAAACTTTTCGCTAATTCCAGCGGCTATCGTCTTAACACGTCGTTTTGATGGTGATATGCCAGTTTTTTTCGATTTAGTTTTTATCTCTCCTCTCTTTTCAGAAGGCGTTGGCTCCAGTGGCAATCCAGCTTCAGCTCTAATTTTTTTTATTAATTCTTTCTCAGAAGCAGTTTTCCCTTCAGGCATTGGTAACCCGGCTTCGGCCAGTCCTTTAAGTATCCTCTCCTTTTCTTTAGCTGATTTTCCGGCAATTGGTGTTAACAGACCCTCTTCTTTAGCCATGCGAACTACTTCCTTTTCCGAGATTGTTTTAGCTGGTGGAGGCATACCTAATTCAGTTCGAACTTTCTGTATCAAAGCTTTCTCCGACGGAGTTTTACCTTCGGGTAACGGTATTCCAGCCTCGGCTCGACTCTTAATAATTTTTTCCTTCTGAGATGGCGTTTTTCCTTCCAAGGGTGTGAGTAAACCGGCAGCTGCTTTCGCCGATAGTTTTTCTTCTGCTTTAACTTTTTTAATCATAGATTTTTCAGAAGCAGTCCTTCCTTCTGGCAGTGGTAATCCAGCCGCAACCATGCCCCTGACAATACGTTCCTTTTGAGATGGTGTTTTACCTTCAAGAGGCGTAACAATACCAGCAGCTTCAGCTTTACGCATTTTTGTTTTTTCTGATAATGTTTTAGGTTCAGGTGGAAGACCAACTTCTTTACGAACCTTTTCCGCTATCTTTTTCTCTGATGCTGTTTGAGATTCAGGAAGCGGTAAGCCTAGTTCTATCAACCCTTTCAAAATTCTCTCTTTCTCTTTTGGAGATTTTCCTGTCAAAGGTGTCAACAAACCAGCTTCTTTTGCTTTTCTAAATTTTTCAGAAGTGACTTTTGACGGTACTTTACTTCCCGCTTTTATTTTAGCAATAAGTTCTTTTTCCGAAGGTGTCTTTCCTTCAGGTAGGGGTTTTCCAGCTTTAAGAATACTTTTTAAAATTTTTTCTTTTTCTGATGTAGTTTTGGCTTGTCTAAACTTTTCTGAAGGTCGCACCGCAGGGGGCTCTCCAGCAGTAATTTTTTTTACAATTTCCTTTTCAGATGGTGTTTCACCTTCAGGAATAGGGACACCCGCGGCTACTCTGTCTCGAAGAATCCTTTCTTTAGCTGAAGGTGTTTTACCTGCTAAGGGAGTTAGCAGCCCTGCATCTTTTGCCCTTTTCAATCTTTCTGCTGGTGTAGGCGATATGTAACCTGTATCTTCTTTAATTTTTAGAATTAAAGCTCTTTCGGATGGTGTTCTGCCTACTGGTAATGGCAGGCCTGCCGCTACTCTACCTCTTAGTATTTTCTCTTTCTGTGAATGTGTTTTACCTTCTAAAGGTGTCAAAAGACCAGATTTTTTGGCTTTTCTCATTTTTTCTGATGCTGTCTTTTCAGGTAATCCTAACTCAGTCTTAATTCTTTTTATCATTGCTTTTTCAGAAGCAGTTTGACCTTCTGGTAAAGGTAAACCAATTTCAGCAAGGCCTTTAAGAATTTTTTCTTTTTGTTCCGGAGTTTTTCCTCCGAGAGGTGTTAATAAACCAGCTGCTTTGGCCTTTTTTAATTTTTCTGAAGTAATTGATAAAGTTGGTTTTTTGGCAGATGGTTCCCTCACTATTTTGCCTGCCTTCACTTTAGCTATAAGAGCTTTTTCTGATGGCGTTCGTCCTTCAGGCAATGGGATACCTTTGTCAAGCAAACCTTGTAATATTCTTTCTTTATCTTGTGGTGACTTACCTTCAAGTGGCTGCAGTAAGCCAGCATCTGCAGCTTTAGCGTACTTCTCTTTCATGGATGCAGTTTTAGGTTCAGGAGGTAAGCCAAGGTCAGCGCGTACCTTATCTATAAGCTTTTTCTCAGAAGCAGTTTTACCATCAGGAAGCAGCATTCCTTGCATTGCTAATCCTTTGACTATCTTTTCTTGTTGTGAAGGAGTTTTTCCTTCCAAAGGCGTAAGTAAACCTGCAGCTTTTGCTTTACGTAGTTTTGCAGAAGGTGTTACACTCGGCGCACCTTCCTTAACTTTAGCTATAAGAGCTTTCTCGGATGGTGTTCGGCCTTCAGGCAGTGGGATTCCTTTATCTTGCAAACTTTTAAGAATTTTTTCTTTTTGTGACGGTGATTTACCTTCCAAGGGCTGCAGTAATCCAGCACTTGCTGCTTTTTCGTACTTCTCTTTCATGGATGCAGATTTAGGTTCAGGAGGTAAGCCGAGATCAGCGCGTACCTTGTCCATTATCTTTTTCTCAGAAGCAGTTTTTGCTTCAGGAAGAGGCAGTCCTTCCTTGGCTAATCCTTTCAGTATCTTTTCTTTTTGTGACGGAGTTTTTCCTTCCAAAGGCGTAAGTAGTCCTTCAGCTTTGGCTTTACGTAGTTTTGCGGATGGGGTAACGGACGGTGCACGCTCTCCCGCCTTTACTTTAGCAATGAGAGCTTTCTCAGATGCCGTCCGTCCTTCAGGCAACGGTATCCCTTTGTCATGTAAACCTTGTAATATTTTTTCTTTTTCGGGTGTCGATTTACCTTCAAGAGGCTGCAGTAACCCAGCATCTGCCGCTTGAGCGTACTTCTCTTTCATGGAAGGAGTTTTTGGTTCCGGAGGAAGGCCAAGGTCAGCGCGTACCTTGTCAATGAGCTTTTTCTCTGAAGCAGTTTTCCCTTCAGGCATAGGCAGTCCTTGCATTGCTAATCCTTTTACGATCTTCTCTTTTTGTGAGGGTGTTTTTCCTTCTAAAGGCGTGAGTAATCCTGCAGCTTTTGCTTCACGTAGTTTCGCAGATGGAGTAATAGGTGGCGCTCGGATTTCGGCCTTTACTTTAGCAATGAGAGCTTTCTCTGATGGCGTTCGTCCTTCAGGCAATGGTATACCTTGGCTTTGCAAACCTTGTAAAATTTTTTCTTTTTCTTTCGGTGATTTACCTTCTAGGGGTTGCAGTAATCCGTCACTTGCAGCTTTAGCGTACTTCTCTTTCATGGATGGAGTTTTTGGTTCCGGAGGAAGGCCAAGGTCAACGCGTACCTTGTCAATGAGCTTTTTCTCTGAAGCTGTTTTCCCTTCAGGCATAGGCAGTCCTTGCATTGCTAATCCTTTTACTATTTTTTCTTTTTGTGAGGGGGTTTTTCCTTCTAAAGGCGTGAGTAATCCTGCAGCTTTTGCTTCACGTAGTTTCGCAGATGGAGTAATAGGTGGTGCTCGGATTTCACCCTTTACTTTAGCAATGAGAGCTTTCTCTGATGGCGTTCGTCCTTCAGGCAATGGTATACCTTGGTCTTGCAAACCTTGTAAAATTTTTTCCTTTTCTTTTGGTGATTTACCTTCTAGAGGTTGCAGTAATCCGTCACTTGCAGCTTTAGCGTACTTCTCTTTCATGGAAGGAGTTTTTGGTTCCGGAGGAAGGCCAAGGTCAGCGCGTACCTTGTCAATGAGCTTTTTCTCTGAAGCAGTTTTCCCTTCAGGCATAGGCAGTCCTTGCATTGCTAATCCTTTTACAATTTTTTCTTTTTGTGAGGGAGTTTTTCCTTCTAAAGGCGTAAGTAGTCCTGCAGCTTTTGCTTCACGTAGTTTTGCAGAAGGTGTTACACCCGGCGCCCGTTCTCCTTCCTTAACTTTAGCTATGAGAGCTTTCTCAGATGGTGTTCGGCCTTCAGGCAGTGGGATTCCTTTATCTTGCAAACTTTTAAGAATTTTTTCTTTTTCTGACGGTGATTTACCTTCCAAGGGCTGCAGTAATCCAGCACTTGCTGCTTTTTCGTACTTCTCTTTCATGGATGCAGTTTTAGGTTCAGGAGGTAAGCCAAGATCAGCGCGTACCTTGTCCATTATCTTTTTCTCAGAAGCAGTTTTCGCTTCAGGAAGAGGCAGTCCTTCCTTGGCTAATCCTTTGAGTATCTTTTCTTTTTGTGAGGGAGTTTTGCCTTCTAACGGCGTCAGTAAACCTGCAGCTTTTGCTTTACGTAGTTTTGCAGAAGGTGTTACACTCGGCGCACCTTCCTTAACTTTAGCTATGAGAGCTTTCTCTGATGGTGTTCGGCCTTCAGGCAGTGGGATTCCTTTATCTTGCAAACTTTTAAGAATTTTTTCTTTTTCTGACGGTGATTTACCTTCCAAGGGCTGCAGTAATCCAGCACTTGCTGCTTTTTCGTACTTCTCTTTCATAGATGCAGTTTTAGGTTCAGGAGGTAAGCCAAGGTCAGCGCGTACCTTGTCCATTATCTTTTTCTCAGATGCAGTTTTCGCTTCCGGAAGAGGCAATCCTTCTTTTGCTAATCCTTTCAGTATCTTTTCTTTTTGCGAGGGTGTTTTTCCTTCCAACGGCGTCAGTAGACCTGCAGCTTTTGCTTTTCGTAGTTTTGCAGATGGTGTTATACTTGGGGCACGTTCCTCCTTTACTTTAGCTATAAGAGCTTTCTCTGATGGTGTTCGACCTTCAGGCAATGGAATTCCTTTATCTTGCAAACTTCTTAGTATTTTTTCTTTTTCAGACGGTGATTTACCTTCCAAGGGCTGCAGTAATCCAGCACTTGCTGCTTTTTCGTACTTCTCTTTCATAGATGCAGTTTTAGGTTCAGGAGGTAAGCCAAGATCAGCGCGTACCTTGTCCATTATCTTTTTCTCAGAAGCAGTTTTTGCTTCAGGAAGAGGCAGTCCTTCCTTGGCTAATCCTTTCAGTATCTTTTCTTTTTGTGAGGGAGTTTTGCCTTCTAACGGCGTCAGTAAACCTTCAGCTTTTGCTTTACGTAGTTTTGCAGAAGGTGTTACACTCGGCGCACCTTCCTTAACTTTAGCTATGAGAGCTTTCTCTGATGGTGTTCGACCTTCAGGCAATGGAATTCCTTTATCTTGCAAACTCCTTAGTATTTTTTCTTTTTCAGACGGTGATTTACCTTCCAAGGGCTGCAGTAATCCAGCACTTGCTGCTTTTTCGTACTTCTCTTTCATGGATGCAGTTTTAGGTTCAGGAGGTAAGCCAAGATCAGCGCGGACCTTCTCCATTAGCTTTTTCTCAGAAGCAGTTTTTGCTTCAGGAAGAGGCAGTCCTTCCTTGGCTAATCCTTTGAGTATCTTTTCTTTTTGTGAGGGAGTTTTGCCTTCTAACGGCGTCAGTAAACCTGCAGCTTTTGCTTTACGTAATTTTGCGGAAGGTGTTACACTCGGCGCACCTTCCTTAACTTTAGCTATGAGAGCTTTCTCAGATGGTGTTCGGCCTTCAGGCAGTGGGATTCCTTTATCTTGCAAACTTTTAAGAATTTTTTCTTTTTCTGACGGTGATTTACCTTCCAAAGGCTGCAGTAATCCAGCACTTATTGCTTTTTCGTACTTCTCTTTCATGGATGCAGTTTTTGGTTCAGGAGGTAAGCCAAGGTCAGCGCGTACCTTGTCCATTATCTTTTTCTCAGATGCAGTTTTCGCTTCCGGAAGAGGCAATCCTTCTTTTGCTAATCCTTTCAGTATCTTTTCTTTTTGCGAGGGTGTTTTTCCTTCCAACGGCGTCAGTAGACCTGCAGCTTTTGCTTTTCGTAGTTTTGCAGATGGTGTTATACTCGGGGCACGTTCTCCCTCCTTTACTTTAGCTATAAGAGCTTTCTCTGATGGTGTTCGACCGTCAGGCAATGGAATTCCTTTATCTTGCAAACTTCTTAGTATTTTTTCTTTTTCAGACGGTGATTTACCTTCCAAGGGCTGCAGTAATCCAGCACTTGCTGCTTTTTCGTACTTCTCTTTCATAGATGCAGTTTTAGGTTCAGGAGGTAAGCCAAGATCAGCGCGTACCTTGTCCATTATCTTTTGCTCCGAAGCAGTTTTCGCTTCAGGAAGAGGCAGTCCTTCCTTGGCTAATCCTTTCAGTATCTTTTCTTTTTGTGAGGGAGTTTTGCCTTCTAACGGCGTCAGTAAACCTGCAGCTTTTGCTTTACGTAGTTTTGCAGAAGGTGTTACACTCGGCGCACCTTCCTTAACTTTAGCTATGAGAGCTTTCTCAGATGGTGTTCGGCCTTCAGGCAGTGGGATTCCTTTATCTTGCAAACTTTTAAGAATTTTTTCTTTTTCTGACGGTGATTTACCTTCTAAGGGCTGCAGTAATCCAGCACTTGCTGCTTTTTCGTACTTCTCTTTCATGGATGCAGTTTTAGGTTCAGGAGGTAAGCCAAGATCAGCGCGTACCTTGTCCATTATCTTTTGCTCAGAAGCAGTTTTCGCTTCAGGAAGAGGCAGTCCTTCCTTGGCTAATCCTTTTAGTATCTTTTCTTTTTGTGAGGGAGTTTTGCCTTCTAACGGCGTCAGTAAACCTGCAGCTTTTGCTTTACGTAGTTTTGCAGAAGGTGTTACACTCGGCGCACCTTCCTTAACTTTAGCTATGAGAGCTTTCTCAGATGGTGTTCGGCCTTCAGGCAGTGGGATTCCTTTATCTTGCAAACTTTTAAGAATTTTTTCTTTTTCTGACGGTGATTTACCTTCTAAGGGCTGCAGTAATCCAGCACTTGCTGCTTTTTCGTACTTCTCTTTCATGGATGCAGTTTTAGGTTCAGGAGGTAAGCCAAGATCAGCGCGTACCTTGTCCATTATCTTTTGCTCAGAAGCAGTTTTCGCTTCAGGAAGAGGCAGTCCTTCCTTGGCTAATCCTTTTAGTATCTTTTCTTTTTGTGAGGGAGTTTTGCCTTCTAACGGCGTCAGTAAACCTGCAGCTTTTGCTTTACGTAGTTTTGCAGAAGGTGTTACACTCGGCGCACCTTCCTTAACTTTAGCTATGAGAGCTTTCTCAGATGGTGTTCGGCCTTCAGGCAGTGGGATTCCTTTATCTTGCAAACTTTTAAGAATTTTTTCTTTTTCTGACGGTGATTTACCTTCTAAGGGCTGCAGTAATCCAGCACTTGCTGCTTTTTCGTACTTCTCTTTCATGGATGCAGTTTTAGGTTCAGGAGGTAAGCCAAGATCAGCGCGTATCTTGTCCATTATCTTTTGCTCAGAAGCAGTTTTCGCTTCAGGAAGAGGCAGTCCTTCCTTGGCTAATCCTTTTAGTATCTTTTCTTTTTGTGAGGGAGTTTTGCCTTCTAACGGCGTCAGTAAACCTGCAGCTTTTGCTTTACGTAGTTTTGCAGAAGGTGTTACACTCGGCGCACCTTCCTTAACTTTAGCTATGAGAGCTTTCTCAGATGGTGTTCGGCCTTCAGGCAATGGGATTCCTTTGTCCTGCAAACTTTTTAGAATTTTTTCTTTTTCTGACGGTGATTTACCTTCCAAGGGCTGCAGTAATCCAGCACTTGCTGCTTTTTCGTACTTCTCCTTCATTGATGCAGTTTTAGGTTCAGGAGGTAAGCCGAGGTCAGCGCGTACCTTGTCCATTATCTTTTTCTCAGATGCAGTTTTCGCTTCCGGAAGAGGCAAACCTTCTTTTGCTAATCCTTTCAGTATCTTTTCTTTTTGCGAGGGAGTTTTTCCTTCCAACGGCGTAAGTAGTCCTGCAGCTTTTGCTTTTCGTAGCTTTTCAGAAGGTGAAACAGACGGTAGTCGTACTCCCGCTTTCACTTTAGCTATAATAGCTTTCTCGGATGCTGTTCGACCTTCTGGCAGTGGTATCCCATTGTCATGCAAACCTTGTAATATTTTTTCTTTTTCGGGTGCCGATTTACCTTCAAGAGGCTGCAGTAATCCCGCATCTGCAGCTTTTGCATACTTCTCTTTCATAGATGCAGTTTTAGGTTCCGGAGGTAGGCCAAGGTCAGCGCGAACCTTATCTATAAGCTTTTTCTCGGACGCAGTTTTACCCTCAGGAAGCGGTATTCCTTGCATTGCTAACCCTCTAACTATCTTTTCTTTTTGTGAAGGAGATTTTCCTTCTAAAGGCGTAAGTAATCCTGCAGCTTTTGCTTTACGCAGCTTTTCAGATGGCGTAATAGACGGAGCTCGCACTCCTGCTTTCACTTTAGCTATAATCGATTTCTCGGATGCCGTACGTCCTTCAGGCAGAGGTATCCCTTTGTCATGTAAACCTTGTAATATTTTTTCTTTTTCGGATTTCGATTTACCTTCAAGAGGCTGCAGTAATCCAGCATCTGCTGCTTTAGCGTACTTCTCTTTCATGGATACAGTTTTAGGTTCCGGAGGTAGGCCAAGGTCAGCGCGTACTTTATCTATAAGCTTTTTCTCAGAGGCAGTTTTCCCTTCAGGAAGCAGCATTCCTTGCATTGCTAATCCTTTTACTATCTTTTCTTTTTGTGAGGGAGTTTTCCCTTCTAACGGCGTCAGTAAACCTGCAGCTTTTGCTTTACGTAGTTTTCCAGAAGGTGTTATACTCGGGGCACGTTCTCCCTCCTTTACTTTAGCTATGAGAGCTTTCTCAGATGGTGTTCGGCCTTCAGGCAATGGGATTCCTTTGTCCTGCAAACTTTTTAGAATTTTTTCTTTTTCTGACGGTGATTTACCTTCCAAGGGCTGCAGTAATCCAGCACTTGCTGCTTTTTCGTACTTCTCTTTCATGGATGCAGTTTTAGGTTCAGGAGGTAAGCCAAGATCAGCGCGGACCTTCTCCATTAGCTTTTTCTCAGAAGCAGTTTTTGCTTCAGGAAGAGGCAGTCCTTCCTTGGCTAATCCTTTAAGTATCTTTTCTTTTTGTGAGGGAGTTTTGCCTTCTAACGGCGTCAGTAAACCTGCAGCTTTTGCTTTACGTAATTTTGCGGAAGGTGTTACACTCGGCGCACCTTCCTTAACTTTAGCTATGAGAGCTTTCTCAGATGGTGTTCGGCCTTCAGGCAGTGGGATTCCTTTATCTTGCAAACTTTTAAGGATTTTTTCTTTTTCTGACGGTGATTTACCTTCCAAAGGCTGCAGTAATCCAGCACTTGCTGCTTTTTCGTACTTCTCTTTCATAGATGCAGTTCTAGGTTCAGGAGGTAAGCCAAGGTCGGCGCGTACCTTGTCCATTATCTTTTTCTCAGAAGCAGTTTTTGCTTCAGGAAGAGGCAGTCCTTCCTTGGCTAATCCTTTAAGTATCTTTTCTTTTTGTGAGGGAGTTTTGCCTTCTAACGGCGTCAGTAAACCTGCAGCTTTTGCTTTACGTAATTTTGCGGAAGGTGTTACACTCGGCGCACCTTCCTTAACTTTAGCTATGAGAGCTTTCTCAGATGGTGTTCGGCCTTCAGGCAGTGGGATTCCTTTATCTTGCAAACTTTTAAGGATTTTTTCTTTTTCTGACGGTGATTTACCTTCCAAAGGCTGCAGTAATCCAGCACTTGCTGCTTTTTCGTACTTCTCTTTCATAGATGCAGTTCTAGGTTCAGGAGGTAAGCCAAGGTCGGCGCGTACCTTGTCCATTATCTTTTTCTCAGAAGCAGTTTTTGCTTCAGGAAGAGGCAGTCCTTCCTTGGCTAATCCTTTCAGTATCTTTTCTTTTTGTGAGGGAGTTTTGCCTTCTAACGGCGTCAGTAAACCTGCAGCTTTTGCTTTACGTAGTTTTGCAGAAGGTGTTACACTCGGTGCACCTTCCTTAACTTTAGCTATGAGAGCTTTCTCAGATGGTGTTCGGCCTTCAGGCAATGGTATTCCTTTTGCTTGCAAACTTTTTAGAATTTTTTCTTTTTCTGACGGTGATTTACCTTCCAAGGGCTGCAGTAATCCAGCACTTGCTGCTTTTTCGTACTTCTCCTTCATTGATGCAGTTTTAGGTTCAGGAGGTAAGCCAAGGTCAGCGCGTACCTTGTCCATAATTTTTTTCTCAGATGCAGTTTTCGCTTCCGGAAGAGGCAATCCTTCTTTTGCTAATCCTTTCAGTATCTTTTCTTTTTGCGAGGGAGTTTTTCCTTCCAACGGCGTCAGTAGACCTGCAGCTTTTGCTTTACGTAGTTTTGCAGAAGGTGTTACACTCGGTGCACCTTCCTTAACTTTAGCTATGAGAGCTTTCTCAGATGGTGTTCGGCCTTCAGGCAATGGGATTCCTTTGTCTTGCAAACTTTTTAGAATTTTTTCTTTTTCTGACGGTGATTTACCTTCCAAGGGCTGCAGTAATCCAGCACTTGCTGCTTTTTCGTACTTCTCTTTCATGGATGCAGTTTTAGGTTCAGGAGGTAAGCCAAGATCAGCGCGGACCTTCTCCATTAGCTTTTTCTCAGAAGCAGTTTTTGCTTCAGGAAGAGGCAAACCTTCTTTTGCTAATCCTTTGAGTATCTTTTCTTTTTGCGAGGGAGTTTTGCCTTCCAACGGCGTCAGTAGACCTGCAGCTTTTGCTTTTCGAAGTTTTGCAGATGGTGTTATACTTGGGGCACGTTCTCCCTCCTTTACTTTAGCTATAAGAGCTTTCTCTGATGGTGTTCGACCTTCAGGCAATGGAATTCCTTTATCTTGCAAACTCCTTAGTATTTTTTCTTTTTCAGACGGTGATTTACCTTCCAAGGGCTGCAGTAATCCAGCACTTGCTGCTTTTTCGTACTTCTCTTTCATAGATGCAGTTTTAGGTTCAGGAGGTAAGCCAAGGTCGGCGCGTACCTTGTCCATTATCTTTTTCTCAGAAGCAGTTTTTGCTTCAGGAAGAGGCAGTCCTTCCTTGGCTAATCCTTTCAGTATCTTTTCTTTTTGTGAGGGAGTTTTGCCTTCTAACGGCGTCAGTAAACCTGCAGCTTTTGCTTTACGTAGTTTTGCAGAAGGTGTTACACTCGGTGCACCTTCCTTAACTTTAGCTATGAGAGCTTTCTCAGATGGTGTTCGGCCTTCAGGCAATGGTATTCCTTTTTCTTGCAAACTTTTTAGAATTTTTTCTTTTTCTGACGGTGATTTACCTTCCAAGGGCTGCAGTAATCCAGCACTTGCTGCTTTTTCGTACTTCTCCTTCATTGATGCAGTTTTAGGTTCAGGAGGTAAGCCAAGGTCAGCGCGTACCTTGTCCATTATTTTTTTCTCAGATGCAGTTTTCGCTTCCGGAAGAGGTAATCCTTCTTTTGCTAATCCTTTCAGTATCTTTTCTTTTTGCGAGGAAGTTTTTCCTTCTAACGGCGTCAGTAGACCTGCAGCTTTTGCTTTACGTAGTTTTGCAGAAGGTGTTAGACTCGGCGCACCTTCCTTTACTTTAGCTATAAGTGCTTTCTCTGATGGTGTTCGACCTTCAGGCAATGGAATTCCTTTATCTTGCAAACTTCTTAGTATTTTTTCTTTTTCAGACGGTGATTTACCTTCCAAGGGCTGCAGTAATCCAGCACTTGCTGCTTTTTCGTACTTCTCTTTCATAGATACAGTTTTAGGTTCAGGAGGTAAGCCAAGGTCAGCGCGTACCTTGTCCATTATCTTTTTCTCAGAAGCAGTTTTTGCTTCAGGAAGAGGCAGTCCTTCCTTGGCTAATCCTTTCAGTATCTTTTCTTTTTGTGAGGGAGTTTTGCCTTCTAACGGCGTCAGTAAACCTGCAGCTTTTGCTTTACGTAGTTTTGCAGAAGGTGTTACACTCGGTGCACCTTCCTTAACTTTAGCTATGAGAGCTTTCTCAGATGGTGTTCGGCCTTCAGGCAATGGGATTCCTTTTTCTTGCAAACTTTTTAGAATTTTTTCTTTTTCTGACGGTGATTTACCTTCCAAGGGCTGCAGTAATCCAGCACTTGCTGCTTTTTCGTACTTCTCCTTCATTGATGCAGTTTTAGGTTCAGGAGGTAAGCCAAGGTCAGCGCGTACCTTGTCCATTATTTTTTTCTCAGATGCAGTTTTCGCTTCCGGAAGAGGCAATCCTTCTTTTGCTAATCCTTTCAGTATCTTTTCTTTTTGCGAGGGAGTTTTTCCTTCCAACGGCGTCAATAGACCTGCAGCTTTTGCTTTACGTAGTTTTGCAGAAGGTGTTACACTCGGCGCACCTTCCTTTACTTTAGCTATAAGAGCTTTCTCTGATGGTGTTCGACCTTCAGGCAATGGAATTCCTTTATCTTGCAAACTTCTTAGTATTTTTTCTTTTTCAGACGGTGATTTACCTTCCAAGGGCTGTAGTAATCCAGCACTTGCTGCTTTTTCGTACTTCTCTTTCATAGATGCAGTTTTAGGTTCAGGAGGTAAGCCAAGGTCAGCGCGTACCTTGTCCATTATCTTTTTCTCAGAAGCAGTTTTTGCTTGAGGAAGAGGCAGTCCTTCCTTGGCTAATCCTTTCAGTATCTTTTCTTTTTGTGAGGGAGTTTTTCCTTCTAACGGCGTCAGTAAACCTGCAGCTTTTGCTTTACGTAGTTTTGCAGATGGTGTAACACTCGGCGCACCTTCTTTAACTTTAGCTATGAGAGCTTTCTCTGATGGTGTTCGGCCTTCAGGCAATGGGATTCCTTTTTCTTGCAAACTTTTTAGAATTTTTTCTTTTTCTGACGGTGATTTACCTTCCAAGGGCTGCAGTAATCCAGCACTTGCTGCTTTTTCGTACTTCTCCTTCATTGATGCAGTTTTAGGTTCAGGAGGTAAGCCAAGGTCAGCGCGTACCTTGTCCATTATCTTTTTCTCAGAAGCAGTTTTTGCTTCAGGAAGAGGCAGTCCTTCCTTGGCTAATCCTTTCAGTATCTTTTCTTTTTGTGAGGGAGTTTTTCCTTCTAACGGCGTCAGTAAACCTGCAGCTTTTGCTTTACGTAGTTTTGCAGATGGTGTAACACTCGGCGCACCTTCTTTAACTTTAGCTATGAGAGCTTTCTCGGATGGTGTTCGGCCTTCAGGCAATGGGATTCCTTTTTCTTGCAAACTTTTTAGAATTTTTTCTTTTTCTGACGGTGATTTACCTTCCAAGGGCTGCAGTAATCCAGCACTTGCTGCTTTTTCGTACTTCTCCTTCATTGATGCAGTTTTAGGTTCAGGAGGTAAGCCAAGGTCAGCGCGTACCTTGTCCATTATCTTTTTCTCAGATGCAGTTTTCGCTTCCGGAAGAGGCAATCCTTCTTTTGCTAATCCTTTGAGTATTTTTTCTTTTTGTGAGGGAGTTTTGCCTTCTAACGGCGTCAGTAAACCTGCAGCTTTTGCTTTACGTAGTTTTGCAGAAGGTGTTACACTCGGTGCACCTTCCTTAACTTTAGCTATGAGAGCTTTCTCAGATGGTGTTCGGCCTTCAGGCAATGGTATTCCTTTTTCTTGCAAACTTTTTAGAATTTTTTCTTTTTCTGACGGTGATTTACCTTCCAAGGGCTGCAGTAATCCAGCACTTGCTGCTTTTTCGTACTTCTCCTTCATTGATGCAGTTTTAGGTTCAGGAGGTAAGCCAAGGTCAGCGCGTACCTTGTCCATTATCTTTTTCTCAGATGCAGTTTTCGCTTCCGGAAGAGGCAATCCTTCTTTTGCTAATCCTTTGAGTATTTTTTCTTTTTGCGAGGGAGTTTTGCCTTCCAACGGCGTCAGTAAACCTGCTGCTTTTGCTTTTCGTAGTTTTGCAGATGGTGTTATACTTGGGGCAAGTTCTCCCTCCTTTACTTTAGCTACAAGAGCTTTCTCTGATGGTGTTCGACCCTCAGGCAATGGAATTCCTTTATCTTGCAAACTTCTTAGTATTTTTTCTTTTTCAGACGGTGATTTACCTTCCAAGGGCTGCAATAATCCAGCACTTGCTGCTTTTTCGTACTTCTCTTTCATAGATGCAGTTTTAGGTTCAGGAGGTAAGCCAAGGTCAGCGCGTACCTTGTCTATTATCTTTTTCTCAGATGCAGTTTTCGCTTCCGGAAGAGGCAATCCTTCTTTAGCTAATCCTTTCAGTATCTTTTCTTTTTGCGAGGGAGTTTTTCCTTCCAACGGCGTCAGTAGACCTGCAGCTTTTGCTTTTCGTAGTTTTGCAGATGGTGTTATACTTGGGGCACGTTCTCCCTCCTTTACTTTAGCTATAAGAGCTTTCTCTGATGATGTTCGACCTTCAGGCAATGGAATTCCCTTATCTTGCAAACTTCTTAGTATTTTTTCTTTTTCAGACGGTGATTTACCTTCCAGGGGCTGCAGTAATCCAGCACTTGCTGCTTTTTCGTACTTCTCTTTCATAGATGCAGTTTTAGGTTCGGGAGGTAAGCCAAGGTCAGCGCGTACCTTGTCCATTATCTTTTTCTCAGAAGCAGTTTTTGCTTCAGGAAGAGGCAGTCCTTCCTTGGCTAATCCTTTCAGTATCTTTTCTTTTTGTGAGGGAGTTTTGCCTTCTAACGGCGTCAGTAAACCTGCAGCTTTTGCTTTACGTAGTTTTGCAGAAGGTGTTACACTCGGCGCACCTTCCTTAACTTTAGCTATGAGAGCTTTCTCGGATGGTGTTCGGCCTTCAGGCAGTGCAATTCCTTTATCTTGCAAACTTCTTAGTATTTTTTCTTTTTCAGACGGTGATTTACCTTCCAAGGGCTGCAGTAATCCAGCACTTGCTGCTTTTTCGTACTTCTCTTTCATAGATGCTGTTTTAGGTTCAGGAGGTAAGCCAAGATCAGCGCGTACTTTGTCCATTATCTTTTTCTCAGAAGCGGTTTTTGCTTCAGGAAGAGGCAGTCCTTCCTTGGCTAATCCTTTCAGTATCTTTTCTTTTTGTGAAGGAGTTTTGCCTTCTAACGGCGTCAGTAAACCTGCAGCTTTTGCTTTACGTAGTTTTGCAGAAGGTGTTACACTCGGCGCACCTTCCTTAACTTTAGCTATGAGAGCTTTCTCTGATGGTGTTCGGCCTTCAGGCAATGGAATTCCTTTATCTTGCAAACTTCTTAGTATTTTTTCTTTTTCAGACGGTGATTTGCCTTCCAAGGGCTGCAGTAATCCAGCACTTGCTGCTTTTTCGTACTTCTCTTTCATAGATGCAGTTTTTGGTTCAGGAGGTAAGCCAAGATCAGCGCGTACCTTGTCCATTATCTTTTTCTCAGATGCAGTTTTCGCTTCCGGAAGAGGCAATCCTTCTTTAGCTAATCCTTTCAGTATCTTTTCTTTTTGCGAGGGAGTTTTTCCTTCCAACGGCGTCAGTAGACCTGCAGCTTTTGCTTTTCGTAGTTTTGCAGATGGTGTTATACTTGGGGCACGTTCTCCCTCCTTTACTTTAGCTATAAGAGCTTTCTCTGATGATGTTCGACCTTCAGGCAATGGAATTCCCTTATCTTGCAAACTTCTTAGTATTTTTTCTTTTTCAGACGGTGATTTACCTTCCAGGGGCTGCAGTAATCCAGCACTTGCTGCTTTTTCGTACTTCTCTTTCATAGATGCAGTTTTAGGTTCAGGAGGTAAGCCAAGGTCAGCGCGTACCTTGTCCATTATCTTTTTCTCAGAAGCAGTTTTTGCTTCAGGAAGAGGCAGTCCTTCCTTGGCTAATCCTTTCAGTATCTTTTCTTTTTGTGAGGGAGTTTTGCCTTCTAACGGCGTCAGTAAACCTGCAGCTTTTGCTTTACGTAGTTTTGCAGAAGGTGTTACACTCGGCGCACCTTCCTTAACTTTAGCTATGAGAGCTTTTTCAGATGGTGTTCGGCCTTCAGGCAGTGGGATTCCTTTATCTTGCAAACTTTTAAGAATTTTTTCTTTTTCTGACGGTGATTTACCTTCCAAAGGCTGCAGTAATCCAGCACTTGCTGCTTTTTCGTACTTCTCTTTCATAGACGCAGTTTTAGGTTCCGGAGGAAGGCCAAGGTCAGCGCGTACCTTATCTATTAGCTTTTTCTCCGAGGCAGTTTTACCCTCAGGAAGCGGCAGTCCTTGCATTGCTAATCCTTTCACTATCTTTTCTTTTTGTGATGGAGTTTTTCCTTCTAGAGGCGTTATTAGTCCTGCAGCTTTTGCTTCGCGTAATTTCGCAGATGGTGTGACTGACGGCGCACGTTCTCCCGCCTTCACTTTAGCAATGAGAGCTTTCTCTGATGCCGTTCGTCCTTCTGGCAATGGTATACCTTTGTCATGCAAACCTTGTAAAATTCTTTCTTTTTCTTTCGCAGATTTACCTTCCAAGGGCTGTAGTAATCCAGCATCAGCAGCTTTAGCATACTTTTCTTTCATGGATGCAGTTTTAGGTTCCGGCGGAAGGCCAACGTCAGCGCGTACCTTATCTATAAGTTTTTTCTCAGAGGCAGTTTTACCCTCAGGAAGCGGCATTCCTTGCATCGCTAATCCTTTAACTATCTTTTCTTTTTGTGAAGGAGTTTTTCCTTCTAAAGGCGTTACTAGTCCTGCAGCTTTTGCTTCACGTAGTTTCCTAGATGGTGTGATAGATGGCAAACGTGCTCCCGCCTTCACTTTAGCTATTATAGCTTTCTCGGATGCGGTTCGTCCTTCAGGCAGCGGTATCCCTTTGTCATGTAATCCTTGTAATATTTTTTCTTTTTCGGGTGTCGATTTACCTTCAAGTGGCTGCAGTAATCCAGCATCAGCTGCTTTAGCATATTTTTCTTTCATGGATGCAGTTTTAGGTTCCGGAGGAAGGCCAAGGTCAGCGCGTACCTTATCTATAAGCTTTTTTTCAGAAGCAGTTTTACCCTCAGGAAGCGGTAGTCCTTGCATCGCTAATCCTTTAACTATCTTTTCTTTTTGTGAAGGAGTTTTTCCTTCTAAAGGCGTTACTAGTCCTGCAGCTTTTGCTTCACGTAATTTACTAGATGGTGTGATAGATGGCACACGTGCTCCTGCCTTCACTTTAGCTATTATAGCTTTCTCGGATGCGGTTCGTCCTTCAGGCAGCGGTATCCCTTTGTCATGTAATCCTTGTAATATTTTTTCTTTTTCGGGTGTCGATTTACCTTCAAGTGGCTGCAGTAATCCAGCATCAGCTGCTTTAGCATATTTTTCTTTCATGGATGCAGTTTTAGGTTCCGGAGGAAGGCCAAGGTCAGCGCGTACCTTATCTATTAGTTTTTTCTCAGAAGCAGTTTTACCCTCAGGAAGCGGTAGTCCTTGCATCGCTAATCCTTTAACTATCTTTTCTTTTTGTGAAGGAGTTTTTCCTTCTAAAGGCGTTACTAGTCCTGCAGCTTTTGCTTCACGTAGTTTCCTAGATGGTGTGATAGATGGCACACGTGCTCCCGCCTTCACTTTAGCTATTATAGCTTTCTCGGATGCGGTTCGTCCTTCAGGCAGCGGTATCCCTTTGTCCTGTAATCCTTGTAATATTTTTTCTTTTTCGGGTGTCGATTTACCTTCAAGTGGCTGCAGTAATCCAGCATCAGCTGCTTTAGCATATTTTTCTTTCATGGATGCAGTTTTAGGTTCCGGAGGAAGGCCAAGGTCAGCGCGTACCTTATCTATTAGTTTTTTCTCAGAAGCAGTTTTACCCTCAGGAAGCGCTAGTCCTTGCATCGCTAATCCTTTAACTATCTTTTCTTTTTGTGAAGGAGTTTTTCCTTCTAAAGGCGTTATTAGTCCTGCAGCTTTAGCTTTTTTCAATTTTTCTGAGGGTGTCGTTACTTTGGATGCTTTTTCTTTTTTCATTCTTTCCAACATTGATGCAGTTTTAGACTCTGGAATTCCCATTTCGGCTTTTATTTTTTTGATCAAAGCTTTATCAGACGCTGTTTTTCCTTTTGGCAAAGGTTGTCCTGTTTTGACTAATTCTTTTAAAAACTCCTCTTTTTCTGCTGGAGTTTTCCCTTCTAACATTTTTTCAGCTTCCTTCATTCTAGATTTCTTTTCTTTTGTTCCTAGGGTAGCTATTGACTTCTTTACTTCCCCGAAGCGCCTTTCCTCTTGTAATAAATGACTGCAGAGTATGCAATCACAATTGTCACAATTTTTCTTTTTATAGCAGTCATAGAGGCCCTTCATTACTTCAAACATTGCATCCGAGTTGCATGAACAGCAGCAGGTGTCGTCCGTGTTGCCTCCTATTTGACAACGGTAAACTTTCCATTTTCTTTGTGTAGGAAAATTAAACATATTCAAGTATTCTTTTAAATGATATTCTGAAACTCGGTTCACTACGAATTTAGAATTGAAAACCGATTTTTTTTTTATGGCTTCAGAGCTTCTTGTTCTTCGATTGGATAGTTTGGTCCGTTTAATAATTTCGGTCATGCTGATGTGTTTAGTGAGTAGCCTTCGAGTTTTGTTCCAACCGGAGTGTGATAACCGGAAAGCGACAGCTGGCTGTTGGCCATATTTAGCTAAATTTACCTTCTTTCGAATTTTCACTTTTTTCTCATGAACCATTATGCTCATATCATTTATCTCATTGCATTGGCAATTTTTTTGATTAAATTGACGCAAATCATATTGTAGTCGTTTATCCTTTTTTTCGATTTCATTCATTTTGATTTTATGAACTGGCAGTGTCGGACCGAATTGGAAATTGCACTTTTTTATTGTTTTATTACAATCCTATTTGAAGAAAAGTTATGTGTGTTCACGGTTTTATCTTATTTCTAACTTTTTCTTTATTTTTTTGCCCTCCCTTGTCTTGCTGACTGGGTTGTGTATGAGAAATTCTTAAAATTTGGTACCATTTGTGTTTAATTTTAGTTCATTCCTCTCTGTGCATTGTAGATTTTTCAGTAAAACTGTTGCTGAAAGAGTAGTTTTATTTGAGTGCTTATCTATATCTAAGTATTATACAGGTTGTTTGGTGCAACGTGTGCCAAATTGAATTGGTCAACTGAAGGGGTCATCTGCTATCCTTTCAGACCTCCTAACATCTCTCATACCCAGTGGAATATTTTTTATCGACTTTTACTTGTTTTATTAAAAGAAGACCCAAATTTTACATTCACATCCAATTTTTTTTTAAGTATAAGTCGCAGCCTCTGAATTTTAATTTTATTTAGATTTCTACTGTTTTTGAGTAGTTTTAAATAAAAAAATTGTGACATTAGTATGTGACTCAGACTCCAGCCAGCTTGAAAAACCACTTTTCGCTGGTCTCTCAATCTCGGTAACGGAAGTGATTTTGACGACTTTTTGCATATCAACGGGCGTCACATAAATTTGTGACAGGCATCGAGCTAAAAGTTTTGTGATACGTACAGTGGTTTAGTAGAAAAATGCAGAAATCTGTGTCCAGCCAGCTTGAATTTACGTATAAAACTTTTGGCTGGCACTAACGAATCTCAATAATGGTAGCGTTTTCGAATATGACTCCTTTACTAATATTTAGTGACGCAATTTGTGACAGTAATAACGTTTGATTTATGGCGTCACATGTAAGGGTTTACGAGAAATCAATAAAAACTTAGGTAATGTCCAGCCAACCTGAGTTCAAGCTGGCTGGACACATGTATCTCCGCTGCCTGATGATCTACGACCTTCAAAATGTGTTCAAAATTTTGTGACAGGGACGATAATGATAACCTGAATTTGTGACGGAGAAACTTTCCGTAGTTTCAAAGATATTGATCATTTAAAGGACATGACCAGTTTTAGCCTTCGAATTCGGGAACATGCGCAGCATTACAACTTTTACACTAAGATTTAAAAATAAAGATCTAATTTATCATGGTTATATTATTCCGACTAAAGCCCAGATTAAATTATCTGAAAAATCAGTATATTAATTGCTTCCGTTTCTCTCTTTTATGCACTTCCTGATTTTGACGTTCCATTGTATCTATATTCACCCGGTAACCAAAATAAGCTACACATAATATGGAAAAAAATAAACTAAAAACGAGCTATTTTCGATCAAGTGAATTTTAATGACATGGAATATACATGTTTTGTTTATAATTACTTATTTATTGATACGCCTACGGGTTATGTTAGGTTTTATTGACACGTGTGAAGTTCGAACACCATATTTTTTTTAATAATCACTGCGTATATAGGAGTGTTACTTCGTTGACAATGCATCTGACATTAGCAGACACCTGTGTAGGGAGGGACCAAAGGGGTAGTAGTTTTTTTCATAAAATTGATAATTCAATCGATTCGAGTCAAAGCATGAAAAATCGATTAACATAAAATGAATTTTGAATTGATATTTTCTTTGGCCGTTTTGAACTACTTATATTTCATTTGGATGAATAATAACATAACACCTTCATTTCGCCAGTCCCGTGTAATGCGGGGCGAGCGTTTTACCATTAACCGGATACAAATCCGGACTCCGGGCTGCTATTGAGAAATTCCAGATGGAAAAACCCAATAACACTTTGCCCGACCCGGGAATCGCACCCAGGACTTCATGCTCAGCTGTAGCGCATGCCACCACTAGACCAACGAGGCAGTCAAATGTTTTCGAATTTTATGTGTTAGGTTCGAGAAAAAAGCAATTGACACTTTATCGATTTCAGATCGCCATTCACCATCCCTACTTGCACATTCAATCTTGGCGTCACGTCAGGTATAATTATATATTATATCTGTACTTTTTATGGTGTACATAATAAAGAATCTTCTATCTATCTATCATTGCAGTTCGCGACCCACGTTGTGTTTACGCGTTCGTTGTGTACTGTGCGATTATTGTGATCTATTTCTACGCCCCTAAGACGACCCACTGACCACGACCATTGCTATTCTTTACGGACTGACATCTTCAAAACCCGATTACCATTGCTATTCATAAAGGATTCATCTGTTTTGCTCTACGATTCGGATAAACGGATATTATGATGAGGTGCCTAAACTATGGCATATCTGTAAGGCGGGTTAAAAGGCATATTATGAAGATTTATCAGGGAAATGGTGTTGTTATTTTCTTGTCAAAATCCATTTTCCCTCAAGAATCTAGGACAGCCGCTCGGTTAGTATTGAAGTATCCAGATCCCTAGGTGCAGGATGTCACCGCTGCTTGGACTGGGATAGCTTTACAACCTGCATAATCTACGCGTCCAGCGATCACGCCCGTCCGGCACAGTTCGTCTTTCCTACATATTTTATTTTATTAAAGAATATTAATATAATTAATTCGTTCAAATAATAGTTTTATTTAAATCCTCGTGCCTTCACAAATAATAATAACAATAGACTTATTTTGATTTCCCGAGCCACGTAGAGCCTAGTTGTAGTCAATAACTGACTGTAACTCTTAATTGGGTTGGCTCGGCCGGGGAGGTACCACACTCTTACAGAATACCAACGTAAAGTACCAACATTATGTTGCTCCGCTTCGAATAGTGAGTGAGAGAATCGGAAGCCCAGGGTTTGGGGTGGGAAAAGGGTGGCAGCGCATCGGCAGTAACCCTGGTGTTGTAGACTTCTATAGGCGGCGGTTATTGCTTATTAACATCAGGTGATCAGCATGCTAGTTTGCGCCCTTGATGGTATAAAAAAAAAACCTAGCGCCTCGATGGATGGCGTGTCGAATAGTAGAAAATCATTCTTTAACTCGATTACCACAACGCCTAGCGCCATCTCTTAACGAAAAGCAGAGCTATTTAGTGAAAACTTATCTTTATTTTTCTCAGTTTCCTGATCTTTTGGAGTCGTGAAGGTTTTTTACCTGTAAACTGTGGAATACAACAATTGCAAAAATAAAACAATTTTTGCTGCACATTGATTTTTAACTCGATTACCACAACGCCTAGCGCCATCTCTTAACGAAAAGCAGAGCTATTTAGTGAAAACTTATCTTTATTTTTCTCAGTTTCCTGATCTTTTGGAGTCGTGAAAGTTTTTTACCTGTAAACTGTAGAATACAACAATTGCAAAAATAAAACAATTTTTGCTGCACATTGATTTTTACACCTAAGCAGGCGCCCATCGCCCCACTGGTCATGTCCTTTTCCCATACTAGGGAGAGGATTGACTAGAGAATTTTTGAGAGAGTTGGAAGATCCCGGTCGCTTTTGGTTTTTTTTTGTAGCCATGTAAACAGCTGTAACATGTGCAGCTTTAATTTAAGTTTTACCTTTGCGAGTAAAAAAAAAAAAACTAGATGACTAATGTCACTAAGTTTGTATTTAAAAGTACTCTAAAACAATACACATCTAAATAAAATTAAAATTCAGTCTGCGACTTATACTTAAAAAAAAATTGTATTTGAATGTAAAAATTGGGTCTTTTTTTAAGAAAATAATAAGAAGTCGATAAAAAAAATCCACAGGGCATGAGAGATGTTAAGGGCTCTGAAAGGATAGCAGATGACCCCTTCAGTCGACCATTACAATTTGGCACACGATGCACCAAACATCCTGTATCTATATATATAAAAATGAAACCCGTTTTCCGTTGTCACGACATAACATGAAAACGGCTTGACCGATTTGGCTTATTTTTTTTTTGTTGTGTTTGTTATAGTATGGAGATGGTTCTTATGATAGGTAGTTGAAGGTAGGGTAGGTAGGTAGGTATGCAAGTAGGTAAGTATGTATGTTGGTAAAGTATGTAGGTAGGTTTGTATGTACCTATGTATGTAGGTAAGTAGGTAGGGTAGGTAAGTAGGTAGGGTAGGTAAGTAGGTAGGGTAGGTAAGTAGGTAGGGTAGGTAGGGTAGGTAGGGTAGGTAGGGTAGGTAGGGTAGGTAGGGTAGGTAGGGTAGGTAGGGTAGGTAGGGTAGGTAGGGTAGGTAGGGTAGGTAGGTAGGGTAGGTAGGGTAGGTAGGGTAGGTAGGGTAGGTAGGGTAGGTAGGGTAGGTAGGGTAGGTAGGGTAGGTAGGTAGGGTAGGTAGGGTAGGTAGGGTAGGTAGGGTAGGTAGGGTAGGTAGGGTAGGTAGGGTAGGTAGGGTAGGTAGGGTAGGTAGGGTAGGTAGGTAAGTAGGTAGGTAAGTAGGTAGGGTAGGGTAGGTAGGTAGGTATGTATGTATGTAGGTAGGGTAGGTAGGTATGTATGTATGTAGGTAGGGTAGGTAGGTAGGTATGTATGTATGTAGGTAGGTAGGTAGTTAGGGTAGGTAGGCGCCCGTGAATAAGTGCTTACCCGTGCGAAGCCGGGACGGGCAGCTAGTATTACATAAAAATTAATCTCTATTTCCCTTGGTCACGGCATCACTTGTGAACGGCTGGACAAAGGAAGACCGGACAAAATGGTCCCCACGACCAATAACAACCACACATATGTCATTAGATAGACATTTTAATATAGAGCAACAATTACTATGGTGGCTCATTTCAAATCGCTGTGTGAAAAAAGTTGTGGCGATGTTTCGCAGGCCTGACCTGGACGGTAGATAACGGAACACTTGAATATTAATTACTTCTAGTGGTCTAGTTTGAATATTTTCAAATGTATGCCAGGCGATGATAATACAATAATATGGTATTATCGAGCTGATCTGGTGATGGACCTAGACGCTAGATAATGGAACTCTTGAACATCTACCACTAAACCCATCGAGTGTTTGTCTCAACGAGTCCTAATCATTTTACCAGATAACGAGTACCTTAGACTGACCTGGACGCTAGATAGCGGAACTCTTGAATAGCCTCTGGTAAACCCATCGAGTGTGGGTTCATTCCATGTGTCTCAACTAGTGATATTAATTTTACCTGATGACTGACTAAGACACTAGGTAATAAAAATCTTGAACAGCTGCTAGTAAAGCAATCGAGTGTGGGCTCACTGGGTTTGTACAGGTTGTAATGTATCGTATCCACCCTAAGCCTATAAATTCCGTTTATCCAACTAGGCCTTGGGTGAATTCTCGGGCATACATTTCAGAATATCCACCTTAGGGTGGATTTTTGGAGTGGATAAAAGAAATAGCCCGAGCCGACTATGGATTCTGCCGAAAATTTTTGACTAAACTATTGAATATATTCAATTGAATTTTTGTATAGAATAGGAACGTCATTATGGACACGCCGATAAATTTTTAGTTGTATTGTCGTCTCCACCTTGTATATACATGTAAGTATAGATGACCACCAAGAAAAAAAACCGGCCAAGTGCGCGTCGGACTACGCACAATGAAGGATTCCGTAGTTGGGATGAATTTATCCTAAGAACAAACTTGGCATTGTAGTTGAAAAACATGTTCTCCCAATACATACCAAGTGCAAATGTAAGTTTGTACGCACAATATGGAGAGATTTACCATGTTATTTTAAGACCATAGAATCCTTATAGGTTTTCCTGTAATTGAAAAGTAAAGAACCATACTCTATATTATTATTTCTTTCAGGCTCAGTTGTTTCGGTATGGTCAATTTTCATAAATTTTCTTACATATCTTTAAAAGTATTCATTTTATATATTTTTATTTGCTTATGTAAGTGGCCCCCATATTCAAAATTAATTTATTTACGTTACACGTCCGTGTTTGGGTCACAATGTGTAGGTACCAAGTTTCAACTTAATCATTCCTTTAGATTCGGAGCAAATTGGCTGTGACAGACGGACAGACACCCAGCCAGACACACGAGTGATGCTATAAGGGTTCCGTTTTTTCCTTTGAGGTACGGAACCCTCTATAAAGAGGCAAAGTCAATAAATAATAATAAGACAAGGACACACTTATCAGATCCAGTAGTGAGAGGAACAATACCTACAAAAAAAAAAAAAAAACTCCTCTTTTGACCTCACTGTTGTTTACCAACAACTGGAGCCCAACAAAACGGTTGTCAGGGTATATAATATTATGATTTCTTTGAAAATTATTATTACAGGGGAATTATTATTATTAGATAGTATAATATAATAATACTTGCGGATCTGGCAGACGCTGTCCTGCCTGAACAGCGCCACCTACCGGGTCCAATTGTATTTTCACACAAAATTTCATCCAAATCGGTCACGCCGGTTTAGGAGTTAGGTGACAAAAATACGTTTGGAATAATCTCTTTTAACCTTACCTAGTTTTTGTCCCATCGGTATCGTTTCTAATAGTAGAGAAGTGTGTCTTCAGTGGATCTATGACTTAAAAATCGTTGAGGAGCTGGTAACCAAAATAATATGGGGAATTAGAGGTGACACACTTTATTAATTGTATCTATGCTTGCTAGAGTTTGTAATACAGCACAATAATAGGGATGCTGACTGGGAAAAAAACTAGTCTATCAGTCAGATAATAAAAAACTTATTAGAAACGTATTATTTGCTTTATCATATTAATAAAAAATGGTTTAAATAAAACGCATTAAAGTTGCGGGAGCTCGCTACGTCACAAGTCGGTATAAAATCTACGGCCAGTGACGTCATATCACATATCAACGTACTGCCTACTTAATGTATTACCGTATAATCTTTTGATTACGTAAAAAAAAAAAATTACGTTTCCAATATTATTTTTTTATAATCTACAAGAGACAAAAAAAAAATTGTCCACATCCCTATTACTTGAAGATTAATAATAAGTAATAAGATTGAGTTATAGCGTGCATCCTAAAAGTTGGCAACGTCGTAAATAGCTGTCAAATATTTACCTGTTTTGATTAATTTGGAAATAATACTGAATGGTAATAAGAAATGTGGCTAACTAACTATCTAGAATATTAATAATGAATTGCAATTATAACATTGAATTTGATGTTGTACCCGTTTTAGGTGTAAAAAAGGCATTTGGAAAGTTTCCAAATACTTTTTTTACATCTAAAACGAACTATTCGGTGTTACGATATTAATTGTTGCATTTCTTAATCAATATTCTAGTTCGCTAGTTAGCCACATTTTTTATTTCCTTAAAGAAATATTATCAAAACAGCGAAATATTTGACATCTATTTGCGACGTTGCCAACTTTCAGAATAAACCCTCTTAATAATTACTTGTCGAGTCGTTACGAGTATGGAATCGAATAATCCGCGAGAAAAATATCCGCGGATATCCCATAAATTCCGTTGATATGAACTCTTTTTATGGCTTTGGTAGTTCTGTTTGTAGTTTGTGGGGATGTTGAACTGTCCACGATGAAGACATAACTACCAAATCTACTTATAAAGAGTGAGTGTAATTCTTTTTTCACTTTACCTGACATTTTATGATTTTATTATGAAATCTAAACATTAAACATGACGCCGGTTTTTCCTGTAGCTGAGTGTGAGTTTGGTAAGTACTCTTCAAAACTATGCACTCATACTAAGAGTTTAATTTAGTTTCCTTGGTAAGACTTGAAGTAAGATAGGAAGTAGGAATGGGTAGGAAAAGTAATACGTTACATATGTCATATGACAGATGATAGAGTTTTGGTTATGGCCAGTTATGGCCAGGTTGATAATTAGATTTTTGTGACGGGTGGGCGGATTATCTATAATCTATGATGATGAATCTCAAGCGTCGGTGACTATTAAGCCTTAGACTAAGCTGCTCATGCAGAAGTTACACAGGAAGGAGCTTCTACATGTACCTACTAAGGATTTTGTCGTTGGACGCAGCTCACGCAGTTGGATCAAATAACTGCGTGAGCTGCGTCACGTTACGGTCGCGAATAACATTTTAATCAAGATACAACCTGACACTGCAAAATTCAAAAAACGTACGAAAATTTAAATTTCGCGGGCTGCCTTGGCGCATCCCCCTTTATGTACGCCTACTTGCTGGCGCGTCTATCACCCCTTTAACAGTGTATCTTGCTCCTCTGTTTGCGTAACCCCAGCAAGAAAATGTCTTCTGGAATGAATTGAGTTCAACAAATAATTAGAGCGCAGTGAAGGCGGCGCTGTCAGTGAAAAAAAAATGGACACTTTTATTTAATGGTGTTTTGTTCGTTCCAGTGTTCCAGTGATGTTAGTATATAGTCGACTACAAGTCAGTTATAAGTAAGACTTTGACCTTGACCTTGAGCTGGCCTAGCGTAGCACCCATAGATATAAGAAGTCAAGTACACATGCTGTGAGTGGGAATGGTAGGGAGAATAAAATTCAGCATTTATCTAGATAAAACCATGATAAAACTATATTATATAAAGACATTTTTATTTTTCACAACCTTTTATTTACACACACATTTTCATAAAAATAGCAAAATTATATATTAACTTAAGAGGGTTTATTCTGAAAGTTGGCAACGTCGCAAATAGATGTCAAATATTTCGCTGTTTTGATTAATTTGATAATATTTCTGTATGGAAATTAAAAATGTGGCTAACTAGCGAACTAGAATATTGATTTAGAAATGCAATTATAACATTGATTTTGATGTTGTACCCGTTTTATGTGTAAAAAATTCATTTGGAAAGTTTCCAAATACTTTTTTTACATCTAAAACTAAATATTCGGTGTTACGATATTAATTATTGCAATTCATTATTAATATTCTAGATAGTTAGTTAGCCACATTTCTTATTTTCATACAGTATTATTTCCAAATTAATCAAAACAGGTGAATATTTGACAGCTATTTACGACGTTGCCAACTTTTAGGATGCACCCTCTTAACTAATATATAGCATCGAAAAATTCATCCGCATCGCTGTCGACTGGTAATGTACCCAAGAGACTGGCCGCATTGCCACGTTGTATGGCAATGCTTAGCCTCTGCCCGAGGTAAAAACCAGCCCTTGGGTGACGGGAAGTGTCAAATAGCCGTTTTGAGAGGCTGTGAGCACTCGGACCCCACGGCCCGAGGGTTTCAACCCTAAACGGCTCGAAAATATAATTACCAATAAGGTTATTATACTTAAGCCGCTTGAGGTTTTCTGCAGCCGCAGCACCAGCACAGCACGCCGAGCCAGGAAGATGGGATGGCGCAAGAGTGTCGACACAGGTGGCATCCCACACTAAAGGCCTACCCACCTTCCATAGAAATAAAGACATACCGTCCGGTCTCTTGCCATCGTCGCGTGCCAAGCCATTAGGTTCTAATACAGCTGGAACGCCGGCGGTGACAAGAGCTCGTCGGATGATGTCATTAATGTTCGCGTGCCGCGCTAAGCGACCTGCACTTCGGCTGCAAGACAGGCCGTGATGTCCGAGACTATTGACGACTTCGCCACAGTGACAGCGATGAGGAGAACAACATGGAGCTCCTAGTCGTAGGGAAGCAGCGAGGCGAAAGGTAGTGTCGTCGAACAAAGTGCCTATGTTAAAGACATTAAATTATTTAGTATCTTAAATCTCTTTTTTTTAATACATAAAAGTAAAGTAAAAAAAATGCTGTCTTGGCTCAACATCGTTATGCCAAAAACCAAATGACTAAATCTACGGTTTCCTTAGAAAGCGGTGACCGCTGAAGTGGCATCTCTAAAACGTTGATTATGAAAGTAAGCATGTGGTTTCCTCGTAGGGTTTCCTGGGTTTCCTAGAGAACGCCTAGAGAGCTTTGTTTGACAGTTGACACCGTAATGCAAACTCTGCCCCTCAGAGATTTAAATCGCTAGATTTGCTCCCACCGTACTCGGTCACAAGAAAAATTGTCCACGCTGATAAGAGTGATCTCACACATTATTAAATAAACTTTCCATGACAAGCAAGTGTAGTTACTGCATCATTGTGTGTCAGAGGTGTCATAATGAAACAGAAACGCGACATTATTTTGACGCGATACGGCGATTTAAATCTTTGCCGCTATCATCTTTCATGACAGCCGTCATTCTTCAATCCGCTACCGTTTGGACACACAGCAGAAAAAAAAATAAAGCTTTCTACTCATTGTCTACAGCCCGGCCACCTTATTAAATGTCTGTCCTCAGACTCCTAGTTAAATTCAAAGAAAACGAATAAAATAACGTAATGGACCATTTAGACGCGGTCAACCCCCAATACAATCCACTAAGCCAAAAATCCAAGCAATCAGTCATTCATTAATTTGCTTCATCAATTGCTTGAGGACAATCCAATGCAGTGAACTGTCTTCAGATTGACTTAGTGGATTGTCTCGGGGATTGGCCCCGTCTATATATAAAGATTCGCCCCAGCGATGGATAACCGACGGTCCCATAGAAGCTTGGCCCAGAAATGAACACACATAAAACAAAATCTATGTGGTATAAAGCTACAATAGTGTTTCATAGCCCTGTATATTTTTGTTAGTCGTAAAACTTTGTGAAGGGACATAAAGCTGATGACTTCAAAAAATAAATTCAAACCTGTCGATTACGGAGTGATTCACTGTCTTCCACCAGATTGAATTTCACTGAATAACGACTATCCCAAATGATTCATTTGCTATGCCCCAGTTTATAGAACGTTGGATCTCCTTCGAAAACCAGGCAAAATGAGGGGTCCGAGATGTTCTACTGGTTCTATATGTATTGTTATTGTAGCTGTAGACTGTAATGCCAAGATCCATATTTCAAGAGGGTGAAGTCACTCAGATACGCAAAAAGTTAACCAGAAACACACAATGATATTTTTTAACTTATCAGAAAAAATCACAAAAAAATTTGATGATGCGGCCACACGCAGCACTACAGAGTTATAAGTAAAATAAAAATAGAAAGCGTCGAATCGAAGAGAGACCCGACTGACAAGAATGTTTTTGGCGTATGTTTTTGTATGGTACATTATGTAGTTATATCCGTATAAAGGATTAGGTATTTATTCTCTCGTAACATCCAGACGTCTGGATGCATTTGAATGATTTACATGTCGTTATGGTGAATCCCCACAGCGGTGGCACTAGGGCACTGCCGGTGGCCACACCACAAGAAAAGTCTCCAAAAAAAGCCGCCGGCAGACCGCAAGTGCAGCTATTAATCGATATTCTCAGTTGTCTTGCGAGTTTCGGTGAAGTGAGTTGTACTCAGATACTAGAGACAAAAATGGACGATAACTGTTCCCTCACTGCCGCGCGGTGCGGCTAAATGGCCTCGGCCTCGCCGGCAAAATGCCCGCCGGCTTTGTGTGGATTCACCATTAGGTTTGCGGTGACCACCAAGAGCACTTCATTTTCACCATATTTTCACAAAGTACATTGTGAAAGGTGACGTTTCACAAAAATCATCATAAGAACCGTTTAGAACCCAAGTAAAATCATTAAAAAAAGTTTTTAGTTCGTCAAAATTATTTGATTAAGTATTTATAATTATTTTTTTATCCCGGCTTTAAGAGACGATTCCAAAAATATGACATGATCATCAGAGTCATTAATTTATTTATATTGGTTCACCAACAATTGATTAGGTACAATGGTTTTATGTATTTTAAGTGGTACAGTCAACAGCAAAAGTAGATGATCAAAATCGGAAATTCAATACTAATGAACGGAGTTCGCGTCAGAACTGTGTGGAGTCGAAGTGATTCAAAAGTATGTGATTGTAAATTATACCAAATAGTTACTACTAGTACAGCTGCCATATATTCGTGATCTGTTTTGACTCCAAAAATTATAAACTCTACTAAGTACTATATTTGATTGTCAGTTTGTGACAGACGTCAAAGTAAAAAAGATAAAAAAACAAAAAGAAACAAAATTTGAGGTTGAGGGTATGAGGTTGCTACAAATATATTGTAGCCGACTGGGCAAAAGCAATAATTGAGTTATGATTTTGTATCGCATCAGCTACTTTTGAACATTGACATAAATTCACAAACATGCAAAGATAATAATATTTATTGAATTATCGTTTTGTATCACATCAGTTACTTTTGAACATTGACATAAATTCACAAACATGCAAAGATAATAATATTTATTGAATTATTGTTTTGTATCACATCAGCTACTTTTAAAAATTTGACTTGAAACTTGAAACAGCTGTTTCATAGAAAAGTGCAATACCTACGCGGTCAAAATGTATGGAGCAGCTGATTTTTTTTTTAATAACCGACGAAAAATTTCAACGCAGGCGGGTTCAGAATCATGTACTGAATTCATGGTAACCGGCTTCGCGTCGATGTCCCTGCCACCCCGTATTTATGATTTTTCTCCAATTATTATAAATTGCATTGGTGACCTTAATATAATTTACAACAGTGAAAATGTCATCATCTAGTGAGAATGGAGACCCTAAATTGCAGATGGAAGAGAAAGGAAAATAAATAATTTTTAATAAATAATTATTATTTTATTTACTATTTTATTTTCTCGCAATCGTAGTGAAAAGTAGAGTGTAACACACGGCGCTAAAAACCCATTATAGGTACCTCGGTTTCTGTTTACTCCCTCGCTAAAGCTCGGGAGTAAAACTACCTCGTTATAATGGGTCAATTTAGCTCCTTGTATAACAATCTACTATTTATTCACTGTTTTCAGTGAATAAAATAAGCTTTTTAGAGGTATGAAAAAATATTAGACTCGTATTTTTTGCTGTATCATATTAAAAAAAAAATACTTAGTAGTAATTTATTAAATAGACGTAGCGACCCCCACTCCTCAACTTTAATGCGTTATAAGCATTAAAGTTGGGGAGTGGGGGTCGCTACGTCACGCTACGTAGGAGTGAAAAAAAAAATACGTGTACGTAATTTTTTTCATAATCTACATGAAAAACAAAATTTTTTTAGTCATCATCCCTATTATAGTAGGTGCCATTTAAAATTTCTGATAACAGGTTTTTAGTAACCCCGGTAACTGCGGCGCTGCTTGAGGACGACGGGACAGCAGCTCATGTGATCGCCGTGTAAAGGGCAAAGTACTTCGGTAAAGCTGCCTGTCCACTGGAGCGGAGAGGAGAGGAGAGGAGCGGAGATGTGCCATTATTAACCAATCAAATCTAAACTCAGGGGCGGAGTCAAGATTCTATTGGTTAATATTGGCACATCTCCGCTCCTCTTTTCTCCTCTCCGCTCCAGTGGACAGGCAGCCTAACCCAGGTATCCTACGTGAGATTTTCAGTGACACCAACCATTCTTTGAGGATCGGGGGTGAATCGAATAACCAATTTTCCCACTCGTACGCAAAATATTTTTTTTTGCATAAGGTTACATCCGTTACCGTTATCCGCCTTTGGTAAAACCGTTGTTGACGTGTTTTAGTAGGGTGTAAGGATTAAGATAAACATAAAATAATTTTCAAATCTTGTTTACTTATTAATAATTATTTCTCTGAAAACTTGACCGATTAAAAACTACACAAACGATGGGAAATGTTTACACTAATACAGGACAGTATTCTCTTGAATCCAAATATTTTTCAACCTTCTTTAAACATGTTTAACACAATTTAGTGCTACTTATTGGAATTATTTGGAATGATTAGTACTTGAAATGTTCGTCTCTTGAATCATATCGAAGCAACAGACACCGCTAAGACCCTTCGATCCAGAACCTTTGCCTCCTATAGAAAACTTGAATCCTCCGGATGGACCCTCAGCCTCAGATGTCACAGGCGGCGGAGTAGAAACAGGAACACGCGTGGGAGGAAAAAACGAGGGAGCAGGAGGAACATCATATTTAGGCAGACCGGGTGGATAATTATTTTAAATTTTTGGGGTATTGTTATCGGCGCTACACGGACAGTCGTTAGGTTCCGGTGGCGGGTGGCAAAAGTTCTATATAAGGGTTCAGGTTCATATAGATACGTAGTACCTGATTGCATCTTCCACCGTAAATTCAGGCTCATGTTGTCCGGCGATTCCTTCTTTTTTCATATTCTGAATCCTGATTGAGTCTGCGTCATATCTGTTTATTTATATCATCTCATAATTTGCTTCTCATTAACCCATTGCTAAATTTGGTACAGGTAGGGTTCAGGTTCCGAGGGAGGACATTCACAAATTATATTCTTATTCTTTTTAGCACGCTTACCGCTTTCACAGGCAAGGTCCTTACGTTTTTGTTGGGCCAGTGGAAGGTCTTTGTCAGTAAATCCCTCCTAAGTTCATTAGGCTCTCACTGCTCACAGCTTCGGAGCACCTTTTGTCATGGAGTCGCAGCAACGGCACTGACAGTCCCTGGACCTGGTCCCCCGGCCCTGGCTTTTGGTCTAGCCGTTGTCTTTGACATTGGTGGCTGATGCTGTTCGTATGGGCATAAAGATAGAATATTATTACTTCTAGTATTACTTACTGCCCATTTCTTTGTGTGCCCTTTTTAGGGTTTAGTATCTCAATAAAGAAAATTATTCAAAAAACAAAAAACCCGGGACAAACAAAAGTTACACCATATTTCCGGTTATTATTGTTATATTATTATTGTCCCCGCCTGCGATACCAAAATTCTATAGATTATAATGCTTGTTTTTCTCTTTTCAGTTATGTGTTTTTGCAGTCGGGTTTTTTGTTTTTTGAATAATTTTCTTTATTTCAAGTTTTTTAGTTTTATTAATATATCTTAATTTCGAATTGACTAATTACCAGCTTTTATTTGATACCAATATTGTGGTATTTTTTTTTTTTTAAAACCTTCCCCTCGCTTTTTTTTTGTATTTTCTGATGCAATACATAAATATTATATAGCCTATGTCACTTCTACGATTAAGACGAATCTAACGACACCTCATATGTTAAAATCCATCAAGCCGTTTAGGCTACAGAGCGTGCCAAAGAAATAGACATACATACATACATACATACATACATACATACATACTCTCGAAAAACATTACCCTCCTTCTGGGGCAGTCGGGTAAAAAGAAACGGAACCCTTATAGGATCACACTGGGTGTTTGTCTGTCCGTCTGTCACAGCCAATTTGCTCCGAATCTACTAGACCGATTAAGTTGAAAGGCACACATGTATTTTTGTGACCCAAACACGGACTTGTAACATAAATAAATTAATTTTGAATAAGGTGTCAATTTTGGGGGGCAAACCAGAAATTTTAAAAAAATTAGTTTCTGCAAACTGTGCCGTGTGACATTTCAAATGAAAGGGCTTATTTTTAATATTTTAAGCTAAATGTACTTTTTCATAATACTTTTAAAGATATTAAAAAAAAAAGAAAATTGACCGCCTTATCCCCAAAACTACTGAGCCAAATTTTTAAATAATTAGGAGTAGGTACCTATGACTCATTGATTACAGGAAAACCTATAAGAAGTTTATGGTTATAAAATAACATGGTAAATCTATCAATATTGTGCGTACAAACTTACATTTGCAGATGGAATGTATGGGAGAACATGTTTTTCAACTAGAATGTTAGGTTTGTTCTTGGGATAAATTCAACCCAACTACCAAACCCTTCATTTTGCGTGGTACGAAAAGCACTTGCCGGTTTTTTCTGATGGTCATCTGAAAATGATAAAGTAACATTTAAAAGTCAGCTCACACACAACACACAAACGGACGCGCCGACCTCGACGTGACACAGGTGAGTAAAATTCAAAATAAATTCAAAAGTCATTTATTCAAACTAAGCTGAGAATCAGCACTTTTCAAACGTCAGACAGTCCCCCAAAGCAGTTTTAAAAAAAAGCATCGAAGTACACCAAGATGCGTGGTACCTACCGATCGCTTCGAGTAGTAACCAACTATTTATTTACGCAACACATTTTTAAAAACGATTACGACTAATATTTTTCATTTTGATAGTTCAACAACATTATAATGTAAAGCAAAATAATGTAAATGAATAATTGAATGACAATTAGTGTAATTAAATTTAAGTTATAATAATAAAATTGTAATAATAATTAATTAATATCATAAATACCCCAATAATAATATGTGATAATATAAATATACAGGATGGAAGGGTAAACACCGTTGTCACTCAAACTATGGGTAGTTGGCTTAAATATAAACATAAAAAACCGAGTAAAAAAAAAATAACGTTATTTTCTTTAGCAATATTAAAAAGGTTATTGTCCGACACCGTCCGCAAATTCATGGATATGCGCCCGCCCGAGTGACGTAATCGATCGCCGCCCGTCCTACCTACCTATACAACACATGAATAAATACAATACAACCTTTTCCTGGCTTAAGACAGGCAAAAATACCTATCTTAGGAATTGCGTGACGATTTTAAATGTACATCTTTAAAAAAAAAAGTTGTGATTTTCCATTGAATTTATGTTCTATAAACGAAACCAAACCACTGGTTTGAAGGATAACGGTGTTTACCCTAACACCCTGTATGATTATTGTAAGTTTTTTTTTTGTGTAATATGTATAAATTGCACACCTATTACGGTAGGATATCGTCTAAAGATCTTTTGTTTTATGTATCACCTCATGTGCATGCTTATTTGGAATAAGCATGCACATGAGGTGAAATTAATTATATATATATATATATATATATATATATATATATAATATTCCAGCAAATAAATGATTTGAATTTGAATTTGAACATTCATTGCGTTATTTACCTTGTTGAGTAGATACGAAACAGAAACGATTCAGGGGGTCTACTCCCTAAGCACGAAGTCCGTCATTTCGGGCTTAGTTACGGGCGTTTCCTACTCCCTAACACCTACGGACATACGATTAGTTGGAAGCCCGACCTAAGAATGAATGACGATACGATTTGACAGTTGTCCCTACTCCCGATGTGTTTTTGCCCGTCCGAAAAGTTGAATTTGACACTTGTTTTGACGGAGATATATGTCAGTTGATACGACATCACAATAGTTGTCGTGCTGTCGACGAAAGTATTTTTTTTTTAAATAATCCAAACGATGGCTGCTTTTTTAATGCTGGAATTGCTCGAAAAAACTCTAAGGAAGAGCGGCGGCGACGCCGGTTATAGTTCCGCCGAAACTTTCGGTTGGCGGGTATTTCCGACGTTGAGTTCGTTGGGAACTATAGGCTCACACGAGAACATTTTTGAGGACTTGTGTGAGGATATACCCCTTTTGGCTTTGTTTACTTTACTTTCGACATATACTGTGGAACGGTGCTTTGGTGTTTGGAAACAAAGCTTTCAATGCCTTTTACATGGCACAACCTATGACCATTACATTTACATGCAAACTAGAAAATGTGAAAACAACCATAGTGGCAGTGCTTCACAACATTGCAGTTCACCATGGAGACATGCAGTTAGAGGGTACCCAGTAATATCAATGAATATCATACAAGAGAAGCAACTCAAGAAGTTGCAAGGGAAATGCAAATGCTATTTTTCAAACTTTTATATGAAGATATTTTAGCGAGTAGTTCATTAATAAAAAAACATGTCTATTCTATCAGTTTAATTTATTTTATAACACTCTAATTTGACTTTTAGAACTTGTTCTTAGAACAAAAATATATCTAGTTTGTTTGCCCTCTGTGCCTCATGTAATTCTTTTCTGCAGGCTGTTTCAGTTTCTGCTATTTGTAGTGTAGCGCCATCCTTACTAGTCCTACTAACCTGAAATACAAAAAAAATTATGTAATATTTTTTTTGCAAATTATAGTTATACCAAATTAATTAAATCTGTAGAGGCATAAGAATAGCTAAGTAATATTATGAGTTTTGTACAGGCAAACAAAATTCTTGACATGCCTTCTTATGAACTTTGTAACGTAAAAGTAAATTGGATAGGTAGGTCTAATTCGTAAATCATGCCGGGCCGCCACCTTCTTCGCGTTGGTGTTTACGTCCGTATTTAGATTTTCCATTTAAGAAGACCCTCTCCTGACCAATTCTTTCAAAACAATGTAAGGAACAGAAGCAAAAGCAAGCATGTAACTATGAGAAATTGAGAATGTTTACAAAACAACATTTATTCTAGCTGTAACAGTACAAACCTTATCCTCCTCCAACCAAGTTGCACTTCTTAGCCTTTAATTGGAACTAGTCTCCGGTATTGATTCCATTTGTTTATTTAGTACATGTAGGTAATTATCCAAAGTTTTCATCGCTTCAATAACAAATTCATTGACAAATCTGAAACTGAAAGTCTTGAAAGACGCGCCGCGTCAAAATACTTTGCCGTCATAGATACTACACACTTAACGTCAAAAATAAAAAAGGCAAAGATATCAACACGATAAAGCCACCATCGGGACAAAAATGGCAAAAATAATTCAATTGCTCAACTGAAGGCGTAATAAAAACTAAATTATTAAAAATGTGGTAATTTTCTAACGACAACAATATTATTTTTGGAATAGTAAGCATGATAACCACAAAATAAGTAAACCGGTAATCGACCGGTAAAATAGCGCAACTCTACCGTCATGTATCATTCGCGCACAAAGATTGTCTTTGATTCCGTTCGAAGCTTAAGAATCCGAAATCAATAGGGAGTAGGGTACACGCCATCGTTTCGGACTACTTTCGGACGGGCCCGTCTTTTAGTTGACGGACTTAGGGAGTAGACCCCCAGATTCCGATTGATAGTGTATTACGCAATACTGTGCCCTAATTGCGTAATACACGATCAATCAGAATTTGAAGAGTTTTGAAACAGATTGCTAATCCATTGCTTCACATGTTAGAAAAAATATTCTGCTCAACAGCGTAAATAACGCATTAATGTTGTTGAACTGTCAAAATGTGTTGCGTAATTAGGTAGCTGGTTATAGTGCAAAAAATACACAGATTACACAGGTATTGACATTCCAAAAACTGCGTCTGGTTCATAAATAGTATATGCACCGGTATTTTACTGTGTCCGTGTAGACTGAGGAGCCGTGTCCCATTATTTAAACGCGGATTCCATCAATATTTAGTACTAATGCCCATCCCGCTATTTGCAGTAAAACCCTTAAGAAGTTAGAGGACGTTTAACGTGGGCCCCCATACAAAGTCTGAATTTAGATTGAATGAATTTCACACACATTTCGCCAGTTATGTTTATCCCATGCACTTTGCCCGCCCTGAGAATCAAACCCAAGACCGCAGTAGCACATGCGGCCACTAGACCAACAAGCCAGTCATTTATAATTTCTCGTAGAATAATATTTCGTTAGCGCCATTTTAATAATAAAAAAATAAGGCTGTTTTATGACCGCCATGAAATAAAAAGGCAACACTGGTCCATACACTTTGGTCATTACCTTTTATATTCAAATCGATAAATCATCGGTTATAGGGGATGTTCGGAAACAGTCAATAAAATAGGATAAAATTATAACTACCCGAATCACTAATGATGTGTTCAAGGACTTGAGACTTATTGCAGATGGTTGATGGTTCATCTGCAGCAGCATCACATCTCTTTGACTTGCATGCTTTTCGTTTACGTACTTGTTCGATTATTCTAGACTCACCTGACACGGTTCTGATTGCTTCGGTCCGCTTCGTGATTGATTCAGTCTATGAACAGGTTTTGGCGCTTTTGGCATGGGTACCAAAAGGAATTTGGAGCATATCTGCTGGATGATGACAGCCAGGATGTCCGAGTCATGGAGGTTTTGCACACGGACTGACGTTGGAACTCTGTAGATGGACACAATAGATAGTTGCTGAGTCATGTTGATTTTGGGTATACGGCGGTACCCGTCGCAGTTCAGGCCTTAAAATATTGTCATTCTTAAGGCGACGATAACCGACTTTTAATGATTTTAAACTGAAGAACACGATGGCGATGACGATGGTCAAAGTCAGTCAAAATCAAAAGTCAAAGTCAAAAGTCAAAAGTCAAAAGTCAAAGTCAAAAGTCAAAGTCAAAGTCAAAAGTCAAAGTCAAAAGTCAAAGTCACAAGTCAAAGTAAAAAAGTCAAAGTCATAAATGTTGGATATATCATTTATATTATACGTCAGCCAATATGTCAGATGTTAAACATCATCAACTACTGTAAGGCTGCGTTTCCACCAGAGATGTGCGATGGAAATGAGTGGTGCGAGGATGCGTTGCGAAGCTGTGAAATGTGTCGACGGGGGTGCGGTGTAGTGGGAGCGTAGAAACGCAAACGCCTGCCTGCTGTCAAATCTCGCAACGCATCCTTCTCAACACACATTCCTCGCAACACATTCCTCGCAACACATCCTTCGCACACATCCCTCGTACACATCTCTCGCACACATCCCTCGCTTGTTTTGTATGCGCAAAAATCTAGCTCCGCTGAGCCGTTTCCATCAGAGCTGTGCTGACCGAGACGAGGTAAATGAAGCGATTCTATTGGTTCTTTACAAGCACATCCCTCGCTACGCATCCTCGCACATCTCTGGTGGAAACGCAGCCTAAGGGTCAAACATTTTTTTTTCCTCGCACAATGCATAGTAAAACGTTGTATGATACACGTGCGTAAGATGATTTCCAGTGTAAAAAATTCAAAAAGCCACTCGTCGGAAATTACTTACTTCCGCACTTGTAGCATAAATAACTATTACAATGCATTTGCCCCAAAAGGGCGGTTTCAAGCAGCCAATTTGTGCGGAAAGTGTCACTTTTTTCACTAGTGCTTTTTACTTTTCTGTTTTTTATTTTTGCCTCCGTCGTCAGCCCGATGTCAAAAGTCGAAGTCAAAGTTGTTGTTGTGTGATGTTGTTTATATCATTCACATACGTCAGCCAATATGTCAGATGTTAAACATCATGTACGACTAAGGCCCGGATTCCTCTCGGGCGTCTCCAAGTGGATTTGTTGTGGATTTGTGAAGCGGAGTTTGAATTTGGGATATTATTATGAACCCGTTTATAAATTGTTTAGTTGCTGCAGCATACTTACGTAAGCGGAGACGGCGTCAATATAGAAAAAAAAGATATCACATTCACCCAATTGTTGAATTCGGGAAAAAGTGCTTCATAAACTTGTAACCAAAATTTTGCTCTGGCATCGCGATCTTTGTAAAGTTCATTCGATAAATCCCACAATGCAGGACGTTGGCGCACCTCGGCAATCACACGTTCGGTATCAATGTTCATGGTGGCGGGCGACTGTACGCGCGCGTGCCGACGGTCGGGAACAGAGTGAGGACGCTCATAGCGTTCTATAGCGCGTCAGTCGACCGACGAACGCGGCGCTGACGAGCGAGACCGACGCGCGTCATCAGCGGCGCGTAGCAACTCGCGCGCCGCTGATGTCAGCTTTACAGTGTGGTGCTTCATAGAACACAACGTATATTCGTACGCGCGACCGACATCAGCGACCGACATCAGCGACCGACATCAGCGACAGAGGAATTCGGGCCTAAGGATCGCTCGTTTTTTTTATGTTTTCACACAATGCATAGTTAAACGTTACAACGTTTAACTATGCATACAAGATATACGTGCGTAAGATGATTTCCGACTCGTCATGACTCGTGTCGACTTAACACTCGTCGGAAATCTCCTACTTTCCGCACTTGTAGCATGAATAACTATTTTTTAACGATGTTATTTAATCATTACAATGATTAATTTGCATTGTAATTTGCAATCCTAATGATGCTATGATGCTTTCATCGATTGTGATACTTTTTAGTTCTGAGCAGACGTGGCCGACATGTGACGACATCTCAAAGTCTCAAAGCAACAGATTTTCTTGCCGTTTCTGATATTGACGTTGCTATATTATAATTGCTCGGCACAGGATTTTTAGGCTCATTGCATTCCGTATGATGCAAGCTTTCTTCGACTGGGCTGTTTTTAATTTCCGAGCAGATTTACGGCCGATATGAGTCTATATATTTAAATGATTGAAATCCTTATCATGAATTATTTTCTAAAACTACTTTTAAAGTGTGGTGTGTTAATTTTTTTAGAGGAAGTAGACATCCACTCGGACGAAGTGCTAGTGCCGAATAAAGTTCATTATTAGTAGTTGTTTTTTATTCAATAATCAAAAGAATGAGAGTCAGTTGCTGCACCTAAGGGGGAATCCCAAAATCACAGAATGACAAAATTGTAAAAAAAAACTTAAAAACTGACTACTGACTTATGCAGCTGACTACTTTTTTTGGGTTTTGGTGCGGTATGAAATAACTTTTTTTAGAACTTTGACATGATTTTACTTTGGACACCGTACTAGAGCAGCTGACGCTCATAATTAACTCTTATGAGCTAAGGTCAAACTACTTACATAAATGCTAAACTAATATGTAAATTAAAATTATGTACGAGATAAATCCTTACCCGGTTCTTCGATGTTACAATGCATTTGATGCCAATTGGGATTATGTTCAGATAACTGGATGTATATAGTAGAGTGGTCGGACGAGAGATCTGAGTCATTGTCGTCTGACGTGGGCACTACCACAAATATTGAGGAAGCGTCAGAAATTTCATTCTTCGATAGAAGTTGGTCCACCATAGTTGTTATATCATGCTCACTGTCCAAATTGGTTATGACTACGACAGGTTTCCCATTATTAGTTTTGCTTGTTTTTATTTGTTTCGTATTCTTTTCGTTGTCCAGGTTTGTCCCAGACAATAAATATGTAAGATGATTATTTTGTTTTCTCCTGATACAGTTTGGTCCGTAGCCTTTGTTCCCTGCGTGTGCTCTATTAAAGTGCGCCACACTCACTTGGTTGTCGGTTTCGCTAATAAGAAAGTGTGGTTCTAATAAAAGCGTTATTTAAGATACAAAAACCCATTTTCACCTAGTTAGGTGAAAATGGGTTTGTGTTTGTGAGATTAAATGTTTGTAAACGCACCAACAATACAGGAGGATTCCTAGTGTGCGACACCAATTTCCAAAATAAAGCTTTTTTTTTGTCAAAAATTTGCTACGGTTGATTTTTTAAAGTAACATCTCACCAGTTTAATATGGCTATATATTTATAGCTTGACAATACAAGCCTCGAACCCCTGTATTGTCAAGCTTGTTTATAGATGTATCATGCCTTCGAGTATCAAAAGCTGTGCTAAAATCAATGAATAACAGGATGACACGTTTTATATCATTGAGGTGTTATTTCATCTATGAATTTAGGAAGCAGAATTCAAGTTGATTTATGAGGTTGAAATTCAAACGGAGAACCCGATAAGACATCGTTTTTAATGTAAACATTCTGAATTTGTTGACACATTTAGTTTCACTACCTTGTAACATGCTGTCATAGTTACTGTATGATCCATTTTTATAAATTGATTGCACTTTACCTGATTTCCAAAGAAAGAGATTGCATGTTTGAGCTTTAATACAAAGAGTTATTGTGCATTACGTAATTTACGTATTAAACAAAGTGAACAATATTATAAGATTTACCTCGTCATTGTGTCATCGGCACTGTCATCATTCTTACTGTAGCAAATTTTGTTAGGAATCCGCTCGGTTTCTTCAACTGTGCTGTTACGGATATTACCGTTGGATACCGGAAAGTATAAATACTGAGTAGAACTCAATACATAGCAGCTGCTATTAGATAAAGATTTCACGCTAGTTACATCCATACTATCACTTGAGTCTGTGTTCAAGGACAGCGATGATACGCTTTTTAGAATTTGAATCGAATCATAACTGACGGGACATTCTTGTAAAGTAAAAGATGAGCTCTTATAAATGTTTCTCGATGGTTCTATATTTCTAGAACAATCCACAAATCTGACAGATTCACCATTGTAGTTTTCATAGCTAGATCTTTTAAGTAAATAATTACTTATATCACTTTTTATTTTATATATCTTGTCGTTAGTATAACTGTCGTAAGAGCCGCTGGAATGCGTATATGAAGTATTAAGATTAAATAAATCGACATCAATAGGACACGTTAGGAGAGTACATGCATCGAATAAAGACTTTTTCAAATCACTTGTCTCCAACTTATTACCAAAAGGAGCATCTACTGTATCAATAGATGTATTACTACTGTCGCTACTTGTAATTTTGTCATACAGAGTAATAATATTGTTAAGTGTTTCTAGGCTGTGGTTGAACTGACTCGTGAACGAAGTAGCGCCACTCACTCTCCCAACAATTACTTTTATAAGCTCTTTGTCAATGAAGGCTCCAGCTTTAACACCAGGAATACATTCGTCTGGACAATCGCACAAAGAAGAGATATCCGGAGATGTCACTCTAATCTTAACGAAGCTGTGTTTAAATCTGATTTTCTTCATATCACAACCACAGCCACGATCGCAAGTTGTTGTTTTAATAATGTCTTCAAACTTTTCGGTAATTCCAGCGGCTATCGTCTTAACACGTCGTTTTGATGGTGATATGCCCCTTTTTTTCGATTTGGTTTTTATCTCTCCTCTTTTTTCAGATGGCGTTGGCTGTGGTGGCAATCTAGCTTCAGCTCTAACTTTTTTTACTAATTTTCTCTCAGAAGCCGTTTTGCCTTCAGGCAATGGTAACCCAGCTTCAGCCAGTCCTTTAAGTATCCTATCCTTTTCTTTAGATGACTTTCCGGCAATAGGTGTTAACAACCCCTCTTCTTTAGCCTTGCGCACTACTTCTTTTTCCGAGATTGTTTTTGCTGGGGGAGGCATACCTAATTCAGTCCGAACTTTCTGTATTAAAACTTGCTCCGACGGAGTTTTACCTTTGGGTAACGGTATTCCAGCCCTGGCTCGATTCCTAATAATTTTTTCCTTCTGAGATGGCGTTTTTTCTTCCCAGGGTGTGAGTGAACCGGCAGCTGCTTTCGTCAATAGCTTTTCTTCTATTTTATCTTTTTTTATAATAGATGTTTCAGAAGCAGCTCTTTGTTCTGATAGTGGTAATCCAGTCGCAACCAGGCCCCTCACAATAGGTTCCTTCTGAGATGGTTTTTTACCTTCAAGATGCGTAACAATACCAGCAGCTTCAGCTTTACGCATCTTTGTTTTTTCAATTTTTTCTTTTTCCGATGGTATTTTGGCTAGTCTAAACTTCGCTGAAGGTCGCAACATCGCAGGGGATTCTCCAAAATTGATTTTATTAATGATTTTCTTTTCAGATGAAGTTTTACCTTCAGGAATAGGGACACCCGCGGCTACTCTGTCTCGAAGAATCTTTTCTTTAACTGAAGGTGTTTTACCTTCTAAGGGAGTTAACAGCCCTGCATCTTTTGCCCTTTTCAATCTTTCTGCTGGCGTAGGCGATACATAACCTGTATCTTCTTTAATTTTGAGTATTAACACTCTTTCGGATGGTGTTCTACCTACTGGTAATGGCAAGCCTGCCTGTACTCTACCTCTCAGAATTTTCTCTTTTTGTGAAAGTGTTTTACCTTCTAAAGGAGTCAAAAGACCAGTTTTTTTTGCTTTTCTAATTTTTTCTGATGGGGTCTTTTCAAGTACTCCTAACTCAGTCTTAATTTTTTTTATCATTGCTTTTTCAGAAGCGGTTTTACCTTTTGGTACAGGCAGACCAGTTTCAACAAGGCCTTTTAGGATTTTTTCTTTTTGTTTTGAAGTTTTTCCTTCGAGTGGTGTGAGTAAGCCAGCTGCTTTAGCCTTTTTTAATTTTTCTGTAGTAATTGATAAAGTTGCTTTTTTGGCTGCTGTTTCCCTCGCTTTTTTACCTGCCTTTACTTTAGCTATAAGAGCTTTCTCTGATGCTGTTCGTCCTTCAGGCAACGGGATTCGTTTGTCTTGCAAACGTTTTAGAATTTTTTCTTTTTCTGTCGGTGATTTACCTTCTAAGGGCTGCAGTAATCCAGCACGTGCTGCTTTTTCGTACTTCTCCTTCATTGATGCAGTTTTAGGTTCCGGAGGTAGGCCAAGTTCCGCACGAACCTTTTCAATAATCTTTTTCTCTGAAGCGGTTTTTGCTTCTGGAAGAAGCACTCCTTCCTTTGCTAAACCTTTTAATATCTTTTCTTTTTGTGAGGAAGTTTTTCTTTCTATTGGAGTCAGTCGACCTGCACCTTTTGCTTTACGCAGTTTTGCAGATGGTGTTACACTCGGCGCACTTTTTCCCTCCTTCACTTTAGCTATTAGAGCTTTCTCCGATGGCGTTCGTCCTTTAGGCAATGGGATTCCTTTGTTTTGCAAACTTTTCAGAATTTTTTCTTTTTCTGTAGGTGTTTTGCCTTCCAAGGGCTTCAGTATTCCAGCTTGTACTGCTTTTTCATACTTTTCTTTCATGGATGCAGTTTTAGGTTCTGGAGGTAGGCCTAGGTCAACGTGAACTTTTTCAGTAATCTTTTTCTCTGAATCAGTTTTCCCTTCAGGCAGAGGCAGTCCTTGCATTGCTAATCCTTTTATAATTTTTTCTTTTTGTGACGGAGATTTTCCTTCTAAAGTTGTGATTAGTCCTGCAGCTTTTGCTGCACGTAGTTTAGCAGATGATGTTATAGACGGGGCATGGGTTTCGACCTTTATTTTTGCAATGAGCGCTTTCTCTGATGGTGTTCGACCTTCAGGCAATGGGACTCCTTTGCTTTGCAAACCTTGTAAAATTCTTTCTTTTTCTTGAGCTGATTTACCTTCCAAAGGCTGCATTAATCCAGCACTTGCTGCTTTTTCGTACTTCTTTTTCATAGATGGAGTTTGAGGTTCAGGTGGAAGGGCAAGCTCAGCGCGTACCTTCTTACTGAGTTTTTTTTCTGAAGCCGTTTTCGCTTCTGGAAGAAGCAGTCCTTCCTTTGCTAAACCTTTCAATATCTTTTCTTTTTGTGAAGGAGTTTTCCTTTCTAAAGGCTTTATTAGTTCAACAGCTTTAGCTTTTTTAATTTTTTTTGTGGGTGTCATCTTTTTGGGTTCTTTGGCTTTTTTTATTCTTTCCAACATTGTTCCAGTTTTCGACTCTGGCAATTCCACGTCGGTTTTTACTTTTTTGATCATAACCTTTCCAGACGCGGTTTTTCCTTTCGGAAAAGATTGTACTGTTTTGGCTAATTCTTTCAAGAATTTCTCTCTCTCTGCTGGAGTTTTCCGTTCTAACATTTTTTGAACTTTCTCTAATGAAGATTTCTTTTCAATTATTCCTTGGGTAGATATGGATTTCTTTACTTCCCCGAAGCGTCTTTCTTGTAATAAGTTACTGCAGAGTATGCAATTACAATTATCACAATTTTTCTTTTTATAGCAGTCGTAGAGGCCCTTCATTACTTCGAACATTACATCAGAGTTGCATGAACAGCAGCAGCAGTCGTCCGGCGCGCTTAATTGACAACAGTAAACCTTCCAATTCTTCTGCGTAGGAAAATTGAACATATTCAAGTATTCGTTATCATGATATCCCGATACTTGATTTACTACGAATTTAGAATTAAAGAATGATTTTTTTTTTATGGCTTCAGAGCTTCTTGTACTTCGATTGGATAGTTTGGTCAGTTTATTAATTTCGGTCATGCTGATGTGTTTAGTTAGGAGCCTTCGAGTTTTATTCCAACCGGAGGGTGATAACCGGAAAGCGACAGCTGGCTGTTGTTCATATTTTACAGGATTGATCTTTTTGCGGATTTTCACCTTTTTCTTATGAACCATTATGCTGATATCATTTAAGTCATTGCATTGAATATTTTGCTGATCACACCGGCGCAATTCATATATATATTGTAGTCGTTTATCTTTGTTTTCGACGTCTTTCATTTTGATTTCATGAACAGGGTGCGTCGAGCTGAACTACAATTTTTTGTTTAAAAAAGTTATTTGACTTTTTGAAAGATTTTATTTGATGAAAGTCGTGTGTTGGCTTCACGGTTTTATCTTATTTCTAACTTTATTATTTCTGCCCTTCCTTGTCTTGCTGATTGTGTTTGACGACCCTTCTTTTTCTTTAGATTGTATATGCGACATTCTTAAAACTTGGTACCATTTGTGTTTAATTATAGTTCATTTCTCTCTGCGCATTGTAGATTCCTCAGTAAAACTGTTGCTGAAAGAGTAGTTTAATTAGAGTGCTTATATGTTCAACATGGTCGAAGGCGATAGAGAAAATAAGATACGTTTGCGGCCATTGTCACGACATCAAGTTTCAGAGAGAGAGTCTGTCACACAGGTCACGTCATGATGATGTAATTGTAATATTATAGTTAAGTAAAAGTCTGTCAATTCCGAAAGTCTAATATTAATAGAAATGTAAAAAAGTTCTAAATTAAAGGTCAAGGTGTTATATAATTACCCCCTTACTAATAACCGTTGTATATCGCCTGTATAGTTACACAATGCTTTGTCTTCTTCTTTCGAATGTCAAATTACTGACGACTGAAAGAGTGAAATCGGTGTGGAACTATACGGACGGTATACAACGTTTATTAGTCAGGGGGTTATGATATGTAAATTGTCACTGCCAAGTTATGGCAGGCTGTCATAGCAGACTGATTGTCATCGCGGCTGCCTGAATAAGGCTAAGCGTATGCTGAGACGCATGTGATGCAGCACAGCACAGTACAGATTTTGCAGGGTAGGGCAGGCGAGGCAGACAAAGGCCGAGCGCATGCTGCGATGCAGCTACACAGACACATTTGTGTCCTAGCTAGTACAAACATTATTGTTCGTACTAGCTAGGACACGAATGTGTATGTGTGTGTATACCATAGATATAGATAGACCTATATCTGTGGTGTATACTAACTAATCATCCAGACTATTAAAAAAATACATTAACGTCTATACGTTAATGTATTTTTTTAATAGTCTGGATGATTAGTTAGTATCATATAAAAAAGGTTCAGAAGATACTAATTCAATCAATTAAGTCCCAATAAAAATAACCAAAAAACTTCGAGTGGATATTGTTTTTCCACCTGTCAGACATAATACTACCTTTGCCGAGCACCAGTTCTCTTATCTTAGTTAAAAACTGTAAAATGAGATCAATAAACTAATCGCGAAGTCGCGGAACAAAAACTCAATTTACACACATGTAAAATCTCAGTGAAAGCGTGGTTGATGGGAAAAACTACGACGAAATAGAAAACCTATTCTCTGCTAGTCAATAGCTCTACACAAACATCCCATCTTCATACATACACTTGACACTCCTCAAACACACACACACACACCCTCACACTCCTAAAACCCACAAACAAACACACTCTTCAAACAAACAAACAAACACACATACACACTATCACAACACACCTGCCCGCTCATGCTCATTTAGTGATTGTTATTATTGTACTTTGTCAAAAAAAGTGCCTTTTTTCTTTTTCACTACATTTTTATTAATAACCAACGACATACACGTAACAATACACTAACTCCCAAGTCACCGGTATAAACCAAGTTTGGGAGCCAGGACCTATGTTTAAGACACTTCTTCTGTATATTGTAAATGTTCGTTAGTTCGTCTGTGGTTGAGGATTCCGGGTGAAGCTCGCTTTCACCTTCGGCCTGATCATCGGTTACCATCAGGTGAGATGCAGGCCTCTTGGCCTGCATCTCACCTGAGGCTTCCCCGAGAACCGATAAAAAAAAATATATTTAACTGTAACAATGTTGTCGTTTTGAACGTTTTGAAATAAAGTTTTTTTTTAAATATTTGTTTTTTATTTTTTAACGAGACGCACAGCAGTACAGACAGACACATAACTGCGTCGCATGTGCCTGCACCGCAGCGTACGCAGCTCTCAGCACGTTAATGCATTACAAAATCTGTCCTGCCCTGCGCTGCGTGGACTTGCGTCACCTGCGTCTCAGCATACTCTTAGCCTTAACCTCGTTACTAACCACACGTTTGTATTCCTGTTCGTCCCACTGCCGTCGGCTCACTGGTGGGACGAACGGGTATTAAATAAATATTATTAAATTTTTATTGCCTTTCGTCCCACTGATTTTGGAGGTGGGACAAATTGGAATAATTTCGTTGTATTTATTTTTAAGTCCCATTGGTGGTAAATAAATTTAGTGTGGTTGTTAATTGGTAAAAAAACGTGCGGGGCAGTCTTTGGGGACTGCCGTTAGAAGTGAAAACTAAGTAAATAATGTATATAGGTATTATACTTTGTTTACCACAGCTACAATATTTATTATGCCTCTTACAACGTAACGCCATTTAACGAAAATGTCAGGAATTTATGTCGCTTGCGTCAACATGAAATTTATCATAAGAAGCGTGCGGTGACGATGACGTTCGGTGACGATGACGCGAGTTCCATGATTTTTGTTCACCCGAAAACTGCTCAACGCGCCTAAAGAAATTTTCACTTCAATAATAGTAATGTGAAAGTGAGTTTGTTTGTTTATTTGTTGGGACAAAGCGGTGGAACAGACAAGGGTCTTCACTACCTCAAGTAGCAGAGACGACGCTCTTTAAATTCAAAAGCCAAATACCAAAATTGGTGAACATTGGTGACTTTTGTTTTCGTCGACCATTAATGAAACTTTTTAAACACTTAGTAGAAAATAAAATATCGGACAATAACGACACGATATCGTCGAACTGGTAGTTTCATATAATCCTTACACATTATTATAAAACAAAGTCCCTGCCGCGTCTGTCTGTCTGAACGCGGTATGCTCAAAAACTACCAAACGGGTTTTCACCAATAGACGGAATGATTCAGGCGGAAGGTAGTTTAGTATAATTATAATTCATTAAGGTTTTGTGTAAGTTGGCTGAAATATGACGATTATTGTTGAAGATGTCGGAAAAAATCATGCTGACTGGGAGCTTTACTGGCGTGCACCGCGTAAACCGTAAAAGATACAAGAAAATTATGTTTTACAGAATGGTTTATCTTAAAAAGTTCAACAAATAATTCTGCAATTCTTAATTACATTATTGGAGGCATCTAACATTGTAATACCTATATTTTTTATCATAGATTCATATTGTATTTTAAAAGATGAAGGTATTATTATTCTTTATAAGTCAGACATGTTTTAAACCCCGTCTAAATCTCTTACTCATCATGCTACACCATTGCGCTCCGAGTCTGAAATACAAAAACTATGCGAGGAAGAATCTTCCATACTTCTCTTGTCGTCGTCTCGGTAGTAACCTCCTTTTTAGTCATTATAATCTTTTACACAGTCTATCCATCGTTTTTTGGTCTTCCCGTACTCTCATAGCCATCCACATTCATACTCAAAACTCTTCTCAAGACAATTCTTCATTCCTCTGCATCCAGGCGCATACCATGACAACCGATTTCTACACAGTTTTTCAGTCACCGGTGTCACAGACTTCCTCATGTATGTATACTCATTTTTCATTCTATACATTCGCGTAACACCACACATCCCTCTTAGCATTCTCATCTCAGCTGCTCGCAATTGCCTTTCATTCATCCTTTTTGTGGCCCAACATTCTGACCCATACGTACAAGACAGCAGATCTCACCTTTGTTTTATAATAATCATCATCGTCATCAGTGTTCCCACTGCTGGGACACAGGCCTCCCTCCTCTCTGTTAGAGGAAGTGGGCCGTAATCTACCACGCGGCCCCAGTGCGGGTTGGTAGATGTCACATGTCTTCGAATTTTTGGTTTTAAGACATGCCGGTTTCCTCACGATGTTTTCCTTCACCGTTTTGAGAGCAGTGGTGATGAAATTATTTACACAAAGTAAAGCGCCTGCCTGGGTTGGAACCCACGACCTACAACTCGTAAGTCGAGGCCGTTACCACTGGGCCACCACTGCTCTCTTTGTTTTACAAATCTTTCCCTTGGTTATGTTTAGATCTAAAATCCAATCTAATAAACTCTTACAAACAATCAATTTTACTTTAATTAGGTATCAGAGATTACCTAATCACTGGAAGTAGGTACTGATGCGATTACGACAATTCTATCATTGATTGAAAAATACATTTTTGCATGTGAACGCAGTCGTGGGCTGAAGCTAAGCTTTTGTATGCTATTCTTTTGGACCTAATACATGGTTGGGTAGAACCTGTGTGACGCTGGTAAAGGAAAAAGGAGGCCTATTACCAGCAGTTGGTAAAGTCGGGCTATGGAGGATGATAATCATGAACTGATATTGAACTACCAAGTATTTGCAGTGGATAAAGTCGGGCAGTGGACGTTGAATACATAATTGATAAATCTATTGAAGAAAATCGGTTTCAATAACATACAACAAGAGGAAGAGTAATTATTTTTTTCTTTACCTGCCATTTTATGACTTTATGAAAACATCACTCTGTTTTCCCTGAAGCTGTATATGAATTTTTAAACCATTAAAAACTATATAAACCATTGAAAACTATGGACTCATTTGGTAGGAATGGGTAGGAAAACGTTACAAATGTCATGTGGCCATGTGACATTATGAACAAAGTTTTGTGCTAGACGTTTGGTAGTTGTCTGTGGTTTTGGCACATTGGAGGCACATTGGCATTTGTGTTTTGTCTATGGTGGTGGCCAGAGTTAAGGGTAGAACAAATTATCGGACGCGTCCGCGAACGTCCACGACTGACAGACGGTCAGGTCTTTCAGTTCCGTTCAGTTCCCTACGATCACGTCAATATACGTCCGCGACTTACGACTTAGAGCCTGGCCACGACTTTGAGCGGGGCGGCAAACGGGGCGGCGAGCGGGGCGGCGAGCGGCAAGCGGGGCGTTGTCCATGCCACGTACTTGACAGTAGCGTTAGCGGCAGCAACCGCGGTGGACGTACTTAGACTTTTAATTTTTTTTTTAATTGACATGGCGTTATCCAAAGTGGCTCTTCTTTGCCTCGAAAGCAGTTCTTATTTGGAACAGGATATTTTTAATATGCGGGAAGGAGTGCACGCGTCCGATAATTTGTTCCCAGCTTATCCCTAGACGGTGTTGATCACAGATCATGTAACTTTAGTTGTTGAGATAGAGCTCGTACAGAAATGGTCTAAAACTGACAACTTCTACGGCCCCCTAACTCATTATTTTTGAAGATAAAAACATATAAAAATTATATTTGTTCTCTACTCGATGCGCTCTAGACAATGATACCCCACATGCCAGGGTCAGTTTGTATTTTTTTTCAAAATGGTGGAACCATCATCAATTCCGCTATCTAACGATGGCGGCTATATACATGGCTATTGGAGGTGCAACATTATAACACTCTTGGATTATTCCGAACCTGACCCGGAAAACCTAACCCGGTCGCGGTTTAGGTTCGGAATTTAACATTACGTAGTTATGGATTGAGAGGATAGAAATTTTGATGGGTAAAAAAGCAGTCAAAACATACTTCATGAAAAGTGAGAAATTGTTCATTGTAGATTTTCCAAACTATTTTATTCGTCCAGCCGAGCCACTCAGTCCACCCCTGCACTGCCGTCGTCCGTACCGCTCTGAGTAGTGGCATCTCATTCACTCGCCCATACATTTGTTCAAGCCGCGCAGGCGCGACCGCGCCGCTCGCCGCGCTGCCGCGAAACGCTTGGCAAATACCGCTCCCGCTGCCGCTGTGAGCGGCGCGCCGTGGCATGCTTCATACATTTCTATACATTTGTTTTTACCGCTCGCCGCCCCGCTCACCGCTGCCGCTGCTAGCGGCAAGGTCGTGGCCAGGCCGTAATAACTAAAGCATAGAGGGAGTCTATAGATTAGAGAAATGGACGCACCGAAATTGTCAAAACGGTCACAGTTGATCTCTTTTTACACGACCAATTTAAAAAGCACAATAGTTGCCTAGTAAACGGTTAACCGTACAAGTATTTGATCTAGCCGTATATTACGTCGTGAATGTCAGTACGTGTGCTGGTTGAGGTGCTGGTCATTTTTTATTAAAAACCAATAGATTTTTGAATATTTTTGTAAAAACGAAAGGTGCAAAGGACTTATCAATAGTCTGTTAACATGGCTTGTTTTGTGATAACGTGTAAATCACATTCGTCACGGAAAAAAAACAATGAATTTGTAAGCTTTCATCGGTAAGTGTTTTTTTACATTTTTCGTATAAAATCACCCAAAATGTTTGGATGTGATCACTGATAACATACATATTAGATTGATAATGATACCTTCAATCTATCTTTATTACAAATTATGTTGTGATCGCGAATTTATTTTCAAAAAATAAATTCGTTAAATTGTGAGGTTATGTTAAGCTAGTAATGTAGGTAATGTAGATACTTTTTATCGATACGATAATTACATGCTAATAAATTGGAGAAGATATCGTTTTCTTTTCGAGCCATTGCAAATTATACGAATTGATCACAATTCTCCTACAACAAATCATGCTGAAAGTCAAGTTCGGTATCTTTACAAGCTGTCCATTTAACATTGTGTCAACTTCAAACTGTAGCTGAAAATCAGACAGTAGGTTCTAAAATATATTATTCGTATTGCACTATCGGAGAAAAAATCAAAAGTATATACTTTTTCAGGGTTCTTCAGATGCTATGGAAATAGATGAAAATTAAATGTCAATTTCGATGTCATTCATGAAGAATGAAGAATCGCTGTTGGAAACAAATGAACATGAGTACATTTATGATCCGTGTGCTCTTTCAGAATACGCCAGAGATATTATAAATTATATAGCAGGGAGTGTTGTGCGATTTTCAATTTATTTTATTTTTTATCCACAATCTGTATAATACAAATAAATAAAATTGTAGTGTCTAAATAACAGCTTTTTACTAAATGCATATGAAAGTATATGATCCATACAACAAAAATACATTTATACATACATACAAATAAATAAAATTGAAGTGTCTGTTTATAATGTCAAAATAACAGCTTTTTACTAAATGCTTAAGAAAGTATATAGTTACGATCCATTACAAAAAAAAACACTTTTTTTTTGTCTATCTGTCTGTCTGTCTGTTTGTCCGGAACAAACAGACAGACAGATAGACAAAAAAAAATGTTTTTGTTGTAATGGATCGTGAAAGTATAGATGATCCATACTACGAAATTCAATTTTTCGTCCCTCGGGGTCTGTCTGTCTGTTTGTTCCGGCTAATCTCAGAAACGGCTGTACCGATTTTGACGGGACTTCCACTGGAAGATAGCTTATGACATAAGGAGTAAAATAGGCTACATTTGTTTTAGAAACATACTTAGGGTTTCGCGCAAAAAACGAATACCCATGAAATCTTTTGATAAACCTCGTACTGTTCCCTAAGTTGAGAATACATAATCCAATAAAAAAATGATCTCGATCCGATTACGAGTTTCGGATAAATGTGTGGACAAAGGAGGATGGCGATGGCGGTCGGCGGTTGGTCGACCCAGACCCGTAGACAGCTCGACGCGGCCACGCGGGTTATGTACACGGCACGGAGCTCGTCGGCAATCGGATACATCGGAAGTTAGTTTGCCGTAACATAAAGTACGGATGCCAGTGATGGTTCTCGATGTGAGTAACCTGGGTGGTTAGCCGCAAATTTGGAGATATTGGTAAGCTGGAACTTTGAACCCCAATATGGGGATTTAACACTGAGTTAAGGAGTAGGATTCATGACTATATACGTAGTCAATTATAAAATAAGGAAACCGTTGCAAACTGAGACAACCGCGGCTGTAGGGGAGGTCTCACTAGTCACGGGCAAGTGTAGTGGAGCTGAGAATGAGCGACGACGGGAGCGTAAACCTCCCTAGCCAGCATGTGACGGTGTGTCGAGCCGGCGCGCACAGATTGACGGCCGGGCTTGCCAGGACGGTGACGGGGGAGAGGGAACATATAATCGCTAACCCAAATGGGTTCTTTTGCGACCCAAGGTCACGCATTGCGTTGAGTAGGAGCATTGGCAATTTGCTTTTATTAATTAAAGTAACGTTTGTTTAATAAAACCAAATTGCCAATGCTTAAAAGAAGCCTAGAATTAAAGCTCTAACAAATATTTAATGCATTCCACTATATACCTTACAAAACGGCACGTTACAACGTTACATCATCCATGGAATATACGACATGTACATCCAATACATTATATAAATTATCTGTCAAAAATAAATTAATATCGATACCTCTGCACCTTTCTGCACATCACTACCGAGACCAAAAAAGTGGACAGTGGTGGTCCTTATAACTATATACCTGTCCTTTTTTTTCACACGGAATGTGTCATAAGTATAAAGAGTATGACTAGACTGAGAAATTTCACCCTCCCTCTATGCTTTAGTTATTACTCTGAGCTCTGAGAGCTGATCATAAATCATAATAAGCGTTGCTGTCAAAAGACTGTCACCGGGTGCGCGCCCGAAACGCAGCGTTCTGTGCGCGCGCCTCGTGCGCTTGTTATAACTAGTCCTTTACTTTAAACAGGCCCTTAGTAAAATAGTGCTTAAAAATATGTTAGTCCACACATAAACGCATACAATGTTTGAAGAACAGTCATAGGTACCTGTATAACACACTAAGGATGCTTTTAAATAAAAATAAAAATAAAATTCATTTAATTCAGGCAAAACCCATATTACATAACATAAAATTTCACAATACTGCAACAAAATAATTATCCAGAATAAATCACAATAGGAAAAAAAAATTTATAAAGGTCACAGAATTAATATTAAAATAAAATGTCTAATGCAATTACGATAGAGGAATGAGTAATACAAATTATAATTATAATAGAATCGAAATTAAAATGATATGTCAAATTATAAAATAGTTAAATAAAATTCAAGTAACTCAACTCGTATACACATTAATAATAATTATAAAATGATGCAGACAGGATAACAGCACAGACAAAAACGAACACTCACAAGGTAACAATATGTCGACTGCAGCATTGCCGGATATAAGGGCAATCCAGTCTGTTAGCGATCATCGCCAGGACGGAGTTGGCGCTGCCCCGCACTCTGCGCACCAGAGACGCGCACCGCTTGCGCATCATCGCGTGAAAACAGTCGGTGCGCGCCTCTGCGAACATGCCCGAAGCGCTGCAGTAGCGGGGCAGCCCTACCAGCGCCCTGAACGCGTTATTGAACTGGACGCGGAGGGCGCTGTATGCCGCACGAGTATACTTTGCCCACAGGCTGCACGTGTAGAGGGATGTACAATAAGCTCTAAAGAGCGTTATTTTTACCTCCCTCGAACAACGCACAAACCTACGCGCTATCATATTACCTCTAACTGACAACGCCCTCCGCTCCCGCTCAATGTCCGCAACGTCGTTTAGGTCAGTTGTAACAATGTGACCTAAGTATTTGAACTGCTCAACGTTCTCAAGCGTTGCATTATTTATACACACAGGGGGTATACTATTCACACTTATTAGATTATTAGCCCCAAACACCATGAATTTACTCTTCCCTGCATTATATTTCAACTCATGACTCAAGGCATACTCTTCACAGGTCCCCATCAATTTCCTAAGACCGCAGACCGATGCGCTCAGCAGCACCATGTCGTCAGCGTAGCTCAAGTTATTGACGCATACCCCATCCACATGGCAACCAACATGCTGGCTGCTGAGCCCAACGATCAGGGCGTTCACATAGAGGTTGAAGAGCGCAGGAGAGGTCAACCCCCCCTGTCTCACTCCACACTCCAACCTATAAGGTTCCGACATTATACCCGCCCATCTGACGCTATTGACCTGGTGTCTGTACCAATATTTGAATATATTCGAGAGTTCTGGGGGTAACCCGATACTCTCCAGTTTCTCCCACAGGATGTTATATGACACCAGATCAAAGGCCTTGGAAAGATCCAGAAAACACGCGTACACAGGAGTTTTGCGATCCGTATAATATCTGACGACGTGCTTAAGACTCAGAATCGCAGCTTCAGTGGACAGTTTGGGCCGAAACCCAAACTGATTGTAATGCAGTGACAGATATTTATCTAGCTGAGTATTAAGCAAGCCGTCAAACACTTTTGCTACAATTGTTGCAAGTGAAATAGGCCTGTAGTTATTTACGTCGGCAACATCCCCGGTCTTGTTCTTAATTACAGGCACTACAACAGTTTTCATTAGATCGGCAGGCAGGTAAGAATAACAATGCCAACACTCGCTATATGCGGGCCTGCGTGCTGTAGGTGCTCAATGCTGAGCCCATCGTGGCCTGGGGATTTACCTTTAGTTATACCCTTTATGACTGCAGCTACATGTTTAGCATTAAATCTAGTCCCTACAAGACCACTCGGTATCTCAGCAGTGGGCACCCCACCGACGCTCACCGGACGACCAGGTCTCGGATTGACACTGTTGGTGCATTTCCAGAAACTCCGGAAGTCTCCGGACTTGTGTTTTTTAGCAATGACATCCATTTTGACCTGATTTTGATGGTCCTGACACCATTTAAACCTGGACTTGAATACTTTTCGACTTTTACACATATCATCATACACACACCCAGTTCTAGGCCTCCCGCACATAACCCACTCCAGAAACCTCGACCGGGCCTCCCCATGAGCCCCGCGGACGTGTTCACTCCATCCTGCTATGCATGAGCCCCCCCTACCACTCCTGGCACGAGTGCCCCTATCACTGACCACTGCTGCATTACGAAGGGCTTTTGCAATTCACACGCAATCTGTGCAACAGTGACGTCGCTTTCTTGCGCAAGATTGCCGCGAAAACATCTGCCTCCATCAACATGGCGGACGCGCTGCAAAATGAGGCTCCCTCGCCTCTGCAGCATCCTGAATGCGTTATTGTATTGGACCTGTAGAGAATTGACAGCCCTTTGCGTATAATTATGCTATCCACAAGCTGCTGGAGTAAAACATTTGTCAAAAGGATTTAAATAACGAAATCTGTACCTCTCTTTTGCAGCAGGAAATTCTGCGGGCCAGCATCAAACATTGTATGCGTTTATGTGTGAACTAACATAGTTTTAAGCACTATTTTAGTAAGGGTCTGTTTCACCACCTACGATTAAGAGCTTGTCCACAAAGGGCGACTTCGCCGCGATTCTCTCGTGCGTATCACGCGCGACCGTTTCGCCCAGAAAGAGCGTACCTACGCCCGAGCATTTGGGGACTATAAACAATTCCGTATCAAAATTTTGGCGCTCCATTTCCCTGGATACGTGCATTCGCTCTGGAATTCGCGCGTCAACTGGACGCAACAAGGAGTCTCTAGTATCTCGACTCGCGCGCAATACGCGCGAATCAAGCGCGAGTCGAGAGTCTGGCGAACTGTACGCGATTTACGCGGGTATTTTGAAATCGCGCGATGCTTGTGGACGCGATGTATTGGCGCTCGTTAACGCGCGAATGAATTCGCGCGAAACGTTTCGCGGCGAATTCGTCCCTTCTGGACAAGGTCTAAGTTTCTATTAACTTACTTGGCAGATAATTTCATACAAATTCTGTTCCATTTTTGAATTTATTCGGTACGTACTGGCTATTCGGACATCGTGAAATAGGCCCTAACAATAATAAGTATGCAAGTTTTTTATATCTTTTTTTTAAAGAAATATTTAAAAATGTAATTTATATGTATTTAAATGAAATAAAAGAAATAATAAGTGTGCAATCAACGTGGCCACCTACTAGGCACAAACAATATAATAATACTTACTCAATCAAAGTACGGTTGACACGAAACGAAAAGTATGCAATCGGCACAATATTATACGTCGAATTTTGTGTAACGTTCCGTTCCGTTTTGCTGTAGGTTAACTAGTACTTCTTTACGAAATGACTAACGCTGTAGTGTTATGTTTATTCGCCAGGCAATATAATTCAATGATCAGCTGATATTAAAGCAAAAATGACGAAGTAATTGAACTAACAAACAAACAGAGAATGTTATTTTAAAAGAGTGTAAGGATCCGGATGAAAACAAAATTGTTTCCAAAGCTTGTTTACTTACTAATAATAAAATCTCGGAAAACTTGACGGTTTAAAAAATATGATATATTTAATTTATATTTATAATAATGCATACAATATGTAAAAAAACCTATGGCACATAGGTACTGCAACAACATTAGGTACTAAAAAGTTATAAAAAAATTATTGATTAAGTATTGAAAATAAAAAAGTTATTGCTATTTAAAATTCACATTATTTGAATCATTATTACACAAAATTCATTTAAAAAAAAACTATTTGTCAACAGGGGTCATAAGGCTGCCTGTCCACTGGAGCGGAGAGGAGAAAAGAGGAGCGGAGATGTGCCAATATTAACCAATAGAATCTTGACTTAGGATCACTGATCTAAACTCAGTGGCAGAGTCAAGATTCTATTGGTTAATATTGGCACATCTCCGCTCCTCTTTTCTCCTCTCCGCTCCAGTAGACAGGCACTGGAGCGGAGAGGAGAGGAGAGGAGCGGAGATGTGCCATTATTAACCAATCAAATCTAAACTCAGGGGCGGAGTCAAGATTCTATTGGTTAATATTGACACATTTCCGCTCCTCTTTTCTCCTCTCCGCTCCAGTGGACAGGCAGCCTAACTCATATGTTATGACTTGTAGACACCCGCTAAATGATGGCCGCCAGCACTCCATGTATTATCACGATAAAATTCCTTATTGAAAAACGTGGGGCGATATTTTTTTTTCCCTGTAATTTTCCACATAAATAGACTCTCAATACGATACTTAACTATACCCGGAACGACAGAGTTTTTAACATGATAAAGACACTTTACTGTTTTTATTCTTTTCAGGAACATTGTCATCGTCGTTACACGGCCATTGTTTGACTTCTGGCGGCGGGAGGCAGAAACCCTTTATAATATTAATTGTTATCAAAAATAAGTAGACCTGACTGCGTATTACACTTTAAATTCGGGCTCAGGTTGTACTCAGGTTTCTTGTCTTTATTATTTTGGATCCTGATCATAACTTGCTTCTCATGAAGCCATTGGTAACTTTGGTACAGGCAGGGTTTTAGTTTGGGTTCAGGTATTCCGAAGGAGCACATTCACAACTTATATTCTTATACTTAGGTATTATTTTTAAGACGCTCGACACAGGCACCGTCCTTACAAGGTTTTTGGATCAGTGGAAGCAGGTGTCGAGAAATGGCCTGCTTGACAGTAAGTTCCTCCTGGTTCCATTTGGCAGACTCTTTCGGCGGGACCAAGCACTGAGCTCCGGGCCAGCTTATGACGTGGAGTCGTTACCACAACAGTTCTGGACGCCCCTAAACCTGGCCTTTGGTCCAGCTGTTGTCTTTGTCACTGGTGGCTGATCCTGTTCGCGTATAGGTCGAATCATAATAGTGCTGCTCTTACCACTACATGCACATATCGTTTTGTATCCTATTATTTACTTCATCGTCATCTGAAAATGTTTACGTTACATTTAAAAATAATTTCACATCCAAGCGACCGCGACGAGAAACGGTGAGTATTTATTTTTCACTGGGCTTTAGACTATCTAATACTAGATTCAAGCCAAGCGCCACCGCTGCGGCAACATAACAAAGCTGAGAAGCCTGCACCGCAGCGGCTGTGGGACACCCAACAAAGCGAAAAAAAATTGCAATGCGTTGCCGCAAGTCATTTGACATTGTTTGAACTGACCCGTAGCACCCATCTGAAAAAGCCACAGAGCACGGGATCTTCTATGACCGGTTTGACGAGAATTGCTATGGCCCTAACACGGATGTGTTACGTAAATAAATGAATGGAAGGAATTTTGAGGATGGGGTAAGTTTTGGGAGCCAAACAAGAAAATTAAAAAAAGTTGTGTACACACTGTACCAAGTGACATATCAAATTAATTAAAGGACTTACTGTGAGGGTCTCAAGTATAATTTTTTAATAATTTTTATTAATATACATCGTTTAATAGTTATTTAGAAAATTGATGAAAATTGTCCTTTCCCCCTTATCTCCGAAACTACTGAGCCGAAAATCAATTATGATCGTTCTAAAGAATGGCATGACTTGGATAGTGCAATACGGTTGGCTTCATACCATGACTTGTCTTTACAAGTAACTTACAAGTGAAGGTGAATTTAACCGCATAGTTCGGAAGCCCCCCCCCCCCTCACCCCGATTGGATCCGAACACACGCACCTTCGCCGGCTCGGTAGTCTCAGGTTAGTCACTAACAACCCGAAAAGAAGACGTACAATATTGTGTTGAACACAGTCAAACGCCTGATCCATATCACAGAATATACTGCCCACCGGTTTATTTTGATCCATATTTATTTATTTATTAAAACTAGCACAAGTAAAATAATAGTGAACAAAGGCGGACTTAATGCCTGAGGCATTATCTTCATCACCCTAAGGTTGATTGGTAACCTTAGGGTGATGCAGTGACAAAGAATGGCAGGTGCAACATAAGGGATAGATAACTTGAAAAAAATCTGCTGTTTCATAGAAAAGTGTAATACCTACGCGGTCAAAATGTATGGAACAGCTGTTTTTTTTTTTAAATAACCGACGAAATATTTCAACGATTTCAACGCAGGGGGTTCAGAATCATGTACTGAATCCATGGTAACAGACCTCGCGTCAATGTTCCTGACACCCTGTATATTTTATTCACTGACTAACGCACTGTATTTGCTATTTACTGGTAGAATATACCTAATTTAAACCACAGCGTGGGTAGTATATACGTACCTTCGTGTACAAGAACACGCGTAACCAGTTCAGAAACAACATTGATTTGCTACACATCGATGTGCAGCTAAAAGATTATGATTTCCGTACACTTTAGGAGCACAGCAACATGGCCGGTCCGATGTAGTGTCAGTGCTAACGCCATGATCCAATAACATATTTTGGTTAATAGGTGAAGAAATTTGACAAAATTTATTTTTCCTTTTTTCTTTTTCTTCGTGTGAGCAGGAATTTGGTAGTGTATGGCGGAATATGCTTTCGTTCTCCTGAAAAGATGGTACGCTCTCCTGCATCCTTTCCATGCAATATTTTTTGCCATTTGCAGATATTTTGAAGCTGCAGGTGGTAGATGAATTTCTTCTAGACCAAATTTCTGTAATACAATTTTTTAGTTCCCTTATCATTCTGAAAAAAATGAATCTAGAATTATAAAATTGGGTTTCTTGCCAAATTTTATAATTCTAGGTTCTAGATTCTATTTTTTGCAAAAACGTTATCCCTTGGTAGGACTGGTAGACATCCAGGCTTCTGACTGCGTAGTCAGAAGCCCGAAAGTCTGACAGTCGTTACGACTGTTAGACTTTGTGTGTGACAAAGATCTAAGAACGACAGCCAGGACCAACGGCTTTACGTGATTTTGGAGGCACGGAGGGTAGGTACTCCGTATATAATTGATGGTATGTATGAAAGGAAAGATCTATGTATTTGAGTTTATTATGCCTCATTCCTATTTTACCTGGGCAACTAAGAAGGGTCGTAGGTAAGGGCAGTGAATTAGAATGATTTAATATGAGATAAATGCTTACCCGGTTCTTCGATGTTACATTGCTTTTGATTCCGATTGGGATAATGTTCGGATAACTGGATGCATATAGTAGAGCAGTCTGACGAGAGATCTGAGTCATTGTCGTCTGACGTGGGTATTGCCACAAATATTGAGGAATCGTCAGAAAAATCACTCTTCGATAGTAGTTGGTCCACCATAGTTGTTATTTCATGCTCACTGTCAAAGTTGCTTATGACTACGACAGGTTCCCCATTGTTCGTTTTAATTGTACTTATCTTTTGTGTATTGTGCAATTTTGTTTGAGATAATGTATCATTTCCTTTCCTCCTGATACAATCTTCTCCGTAGTTTTTATTCCTTGTGTGTGCTCTGTTAATGTGCGCCACACTCCATGTGCCGTCGCTTTCGCTAATGGAAAAGCGTAATTTTGATACACGTATGATTTGATATATACAAAGACGATTTTCACCAAATTCTATTATTTTGCGGACAGTTCTTAATAGTGAGACAGTACGTCCAACGCATAACGCGACATTTAATCACAGGATTTGGTGACTTTGGGGTCTAAGATATAAATATTATAATAAATAAATATTATACTATTGATAGTACGGGCGGTTGCCTGAGTCTGAACACTCTGAACATACCCAAAACAATAGTCAGCTACATGAAAGTGGGAAGAATATAATATGTCAGCTGTGTAAATTAACATGATTGTTGCTATGGCACATCAGGGCTACGAAATAGAACTAGTAAAGGGCAAAGTGGTGTGAAAAAAACCATGAACTCAATTTTGAAGAAAAATTAAACTGCAGCTTTTGCTTTTTGTGAAAGCTTCTGCTTGAACCAGGAATCGCACCCGAACGCTCATCAAATCAAATCATTTATGTTTTGCCAACATGGGTAGGGGTATAGATGTCATTATATATATTGATAATTAATGTATATTGATTATGTTTTATAATGTTCTCCATGCTCTGCCGTCACTTGAGCATGCAAATATGTACCCTTAAATAACAATCTACTATCATAAATCAAAATACCATGCTGAATAAACAATAAATATAATAAAATGATTAAATTGGAAAATGTTATTGGAATTGGAATTGGTGAAGGACAACATCGTGAGGAAACCGGCATGTCTTAGCACCGAACATTCGAAGACATGTGACGGCTACCAACCCGCACGGGGTCCGCGTGGTGGATTACGGCCCACTCCCTCTCACCGAAAGGAGGCCTGTGTCCCAGCAGTGGGAACATTAATAGGCTGATGATGATGATGACGAAATTGGAAAATCATTATAACCATTTTATTTTTCAATGTCAAATAAAAAATTCTGTATTTTTATACTGAGCGTTAGTGTTGCTAACAAGTAAGACTCAATTTCACCATACTCTGTTAGATATAACAGACTGTTAAACACGCATGTCAACTGCTGTGATTGGCTGTTGTCATGTCAGTGAGCCAATCAAAGCAGTAACCTGAGTTTAATCACAATGTTAGCAAATTTTTGTGTTTGGTGAAATTGGGTCTTAGTATCAAATACTGCACGGGAATAATTAGTTTAAAATCAAAGGAAGTGCCAGTTTTTGTCGTATGTTTCTTAACTAGCCATTTCTTTTGATTTGTCACGTTCACAGTATTTCATCCATTTTTTAAACATAAAGATAAAGATCATTTATTTGTCCAAAACATGAGTATACACATAGCATGTAAGATGTTACAATTAAATTATGTTTCAGTCATGTTTTGCCTTAACGGCGTACAAATAGAAGTAGGTTATTACATTTAATCAAATAATTACAAATTAATCCATTATTAAATCATTTAACAGTCCAAATTAGAATTTAAAAATTAAGGCTAGGTTTTCCGGGCTTGTAAGCCTTTGAAACGCTACCTCCGCCTCCCTCAAATGCAGAGCGACGTAACTATTTATTTACGATGCACAGCCGGAAAATCCATGTCACAGCATAAAATATTTGCAGTTGATCGACTGAACTAGCTTTTCTTAGGTTCGATTTTTTTTCTTAGGTTTATATTTGATAGGACCTACGGTGTAGTGAACTAGGTACAATGATTACAAAAGTCCTGTGTACTTATCTTGGGCATTTTCACATTAATAGATAACGACACCATCCCGGTACCGATATGTCGGCAGCTAATACCGACATCGATTCGATACCGATATCATTATTATCGGCCCAATGATATTGGTGAATAGGATTGATGACCATCGCGACGACGACGTCCCGCAGGACTCTGAGCGCGAGCCAATTTAGCCCGATTTACATTTATAAAGAAAAAAAAAATGCTTAAACTCAATATTGCAACCGTTAAATTCCGTCTAAAATACGATTACCTCATCGTCATCGTACGTGCAATTTTCGTAATTTTTATTATTTTGTGCTGTAATTAGGAAATGAGATGGAAAATGGTTTTGAAATCGACCGTTTCGCATTGTTTTTTCATCGAGCAAATTACAAATTATCGTATTTTGAACAGTTAATTTCCCTCAAAGAAAGATGTATCTGACATTTTTTTTTTCAGATAAGGTCCTGAAAAGAAAATACACTAATTCGACTATTTAAAATTGTTTCTAAAACAGGAAAATTCGGATAACCCCTCGTTAAAATGTACTACAGAATAGTGTCAACAACTCATAATGTATAATAAAATTAGTCAACTGAATGTCAAAGTAATTAAGAATTAGATTAATTTATCACACTCCAGCTACCTACAGTATCCGTTTAGTGCATTAAAGTGGTGGGTGTGTTTTTGTAAAAAAAGGGTTCCATTCCTTGCTCAGCCTGAAGATTTTTCTAAAAATAAAAATCTTGTTTTATTTTTATTCAAAATAGAGATCATGGTCCTTTGACCATTTAACCCGTAGTTTCCAAAGGCTTATTCCACAAATCCCCCCTGAAAATCCCCCTAGGGGGAAAAGTGGATTCAATATTTAGCCCTGATGTCCCATCTTACCAATCTTATTTTATTGGCCCCACAGAAGTGGGGCCAATAAAAAAAGATTGAAAAAAAATTAAGCTGCGTAGACACGCAGCTTAATTTTTTTTTTGGGTGGTTATGATCCTGAAAATTGTTCCATAAGGTTTTGGCACGATATGAATTAGATTTTTTATTCGTATTTTTTACAACTTTTCCATGCTGTAACTTCGAATTCCCACTTGGGTGCGGCGACTGACTCACTTTGATGATTATTGAATAATGAAAAACTACTAGAAATCGGTATAAAAAATCGAGTAGTACCTACCTCCTGTACAATAAAAATTTACAATCTCTTTAGAAATATCAAGTTTTGAATAAAAAATCTATGAAAGCTGGCATAGTTACCCCATCGTCATTTAGCTTTTTCTGCAAAGGCCTTATTGAATTTTTTTACGAAGGTCCGAGATATTTAGATGTAAAGATCTCATTTAGCGATTTTTGGTATGAATATCTCGACAACTTTAAACCAATAATATCTCTGGACATTTTTTTATTCTTCCAGTGTCCTTTACCCATATTTTGTACTCAGTTCCACCATGCGCCGTAACTAAAAAGATTTATACGACGCACGATGATACTGGTATATTAAGAGATCAGTTTCATCAAGCACCGCAACTTTGAAGAAAAATCTAAATGGTGATGGGGCGATTAGTGTGACTATGCCATTAATGTACAACGCCCTTTTATGAAATAGAAAAAAGCTGAGAGGTGTCAAGGGACACCCGGATGGAACGAAGTTATGGAATGAACCTCACAAAGGCATGCCACTAACTAGTACCTGTGGTCGCTCACAGATGGCGTTATAATAAAAAATTAAAAAGTGTCGTTACAACTTTTGGTCCCAATTTTTTCGTCTAGCCTCCTTTCGCAACGCGCGAAAGGGAACTTCGTTCCAAAAGTTGTCGTGCATTACGTAAATCGATGTGAACAACATTTACCTCATCGTTGTATCATCATCACTGGCATCATTCTCACTGTAGTCATTTTTTTTCGGGAAATGCTCTGTTTTTTCAACTGTACTGTCACTGAAATGACCGTTGGATACCGGAAAGTATAAATACTGAGTAGAACTCAATGCATAGTAGCTGCTATTTGATAACGATTTCACGCTAGTTACATCCATACTATCACTTGAGATTGTGTTCAAGGATAGCGATGGTTCGCTTTTTATAACAAGAATCGAATCATAACTGACAGAATATTCATGTAAAGAGTATGATGAGCTTCTACAAATGTCTCCCGAAAGTTCATTATTTCTAGAACTATCCACAAATCTATCAAATTCGTCGTTGTTATTTTCTGTAGAACTTTCAAAGAAGTAACTACTTTTATCACTTTCTATTTTGTTTTTCTTGTCGTTAGTATAACTTTCGTAAGAGTCGCTGGTATACGTACATGAAGTATCAAGATCAGTATTCAGTTTATCAACACTAATAGGACGCATTAGGAGAGAGCATGCATCGAATAAAGAGTTTTTTAAATCATTTGTCTCAAACTTATTATCAAAAGAAGCATTCACTGTGTCAATAGATGTATTACTACTGTAGCTATCGTATATTAGTATCTTGTCATACAGAGTAATAACATTTTTAGGTGTTTCTAAGCTGTGGTTGCTGAACTGACTGGTGAACGAAGTTGCACCATTCACTCTTCCAACTGTAACTTTTATACCCTCGTTGTCGATAAAGGCTCCAGATTTAACGCCAGGAAGACACTCGTCCGGACAATCGCACAAGGAAGAGATATCCGGAGATGTCACTCTAATCTTGACGTAGCTATGTTTAAATCTTATTTTCTTTTTATCACAACCGCAGCCACGATCGCAAGTTCTTGTTTTAATAATGTCTTCGAACTTTTCGCTAATGCCACCCACCATTGTCTTAACACGTCCTTTTGATGGTGAAACCCCGATTTTTTTCGATTTGGTTTTTATTTCTCCTCTCTTTTCGGAAGGCGTTGGTTCCGCTGGCAACCCAGCTTCAGCTCTAACTTTTCTTACTAATTCTTTTTCAGAAGGGGTTTTTCCTTCAGGCAATGGTAATCCAGCTTTGGCAAGTCCTTTAAGAATCCGCTCCTTTTCTCTAGCTGACTTTCCGGCAATTGGCGTTAACAGCCCCTCTGCTTTAGCCTTGCGTACTACTTCCTTTTCCGAGATTGTTTTTGCTGGTGGAGGCATACCTAATTCAGCCCGAACTTTTTGTATTAAAGCTTTTTCCGACGGAGTTTTACCTTCGGGTAACGGTATTCCAGCCTCGGCCCGACCTCTTACAATTTTTTCCTTCTCAGATGGCGTTTTTCCTTTCAAGGGTGTAAGTAAACCGGCAGCTGCTTTCGGCGATAGTTTTCCTTCTTCTGTTTGAACTTTTTTTATCATAGCTTTTTCAGAAGACGTTCTTCCTTCTGGTAGTGGTATTCCAGCCGCTACCATGCCCCTTACAATGCGTTCCTTTAAAGATGGTGTTTTACCTTCAAGAGGCGTAACAATACCAGCAGCTTCAGCTCTATGCATCTTTACTTTTTCAGATAATGTTATAGGTTCAGGTGGAAGACCGAGTTCTTTGCGAACTTTGTCCGCTATCTCTTTCTCTGATTCTGTTTGAGAATCAGGAAGTGGTAAGCCTAGATCTATTAAGCCTTTCAATATTCTCTCTTTCTCTTTTGGAGATTTTCCTCTAAGTGGTGTCAACAAACCGGCTTCTTTTGCTTTTTGTAATTTTTCTGAGGTGACTTTTGAAGGTCTTTCCGCTTTCACTTTAGTTATAAGTTCTTTTTCCGAAGCTGTTCTTCCTTCGGGTAAGGGTTTTCCAGCTTTTCGAAGACTTGTCAATATTTTCTCTTTTTCCGAAGTAGTTTTCGCTTCCCTTAACTTTTCTGATGGTCTTTTCTCAGCCGGGGCCTCTCCAGCAATGATTTTTCTTATAATTTCCTTTTCAGATGGTGTTTTACCTTCTGGTAATGGGACTCCCGCTGCCACTCTGTCTCGAAGAATCTTTTCTTTAGCTGAAGGTGTCTTACCTTCTAAAGGAGTTAGCAGTCCTGCATCTTCTGCCCTTTTCATTCTCTCAGATGTTGTAGGCGATACGTAACCTGTGTCTGCTTTAATTTTTCGTATTAAAGCTCTTTCAGATGGTGTTCTACCTACTGGTAATGGCAAACCTGCCGCTACTCTACCTCTAAGTATTTTCTCTTTTTGTGAATGTGTTTTATCTTTTAGAGGTGTCAAAAGACCAGTTTTTAAAGCTTTTCTCATTTTTTCAGATGGGGTCCTTTCGGGTACACCTAACTCAGTCTTTATTTTTTTTATCATTGCTTTTTCTGAAACCGTTTTACCTTGTGGCAATGGCAAACCAGATTCGGCAAGGCCTTTTAGTATTTTTTCTTTTTGTTCAGGAGTTTTTCCTTCGAGAGGTGTTAATAAGCCAGCTGCTTTAGCCTTTTTTAATTTCTCTGTAGTAATTGACAAAGTTGTAGCTTTTGCTTTACGAAGTTTCTCAGATGGTGCACGTACTCCTGCCTTCACTCTATCTATGAGAGCTTCCTCAGATCGCGTTCGTCCTTCAGGCAATGGGATTCCTCTGTCATGCAAACCCTGTAGAATTCTTTCTTTTTCTTTCGGTGATTTACCTTCAAGTGGCTGCAGAAATCCAGCATCTGCAGCTTCAGCGTACTTCTCTCTCATGGATGCAGTTTTAGGTTCTGGAGGAAGACCAAGGTCAGTACGTACCTTTTCCATAATCTTTTTCTCTTCAGCAGTTTCCGGTTCAGGGAAAAGCAGTCCTTCCATTGCTAATCCTTTCAGAATCTTTTCTTTTTGCGTGGGAGTTTTTCCTTCTAAAGGCGTAAGTAACCCTGCAGCTTTTGCTTTACGTAGTTTTTCAGATGGTGCACGTACTCCTGCCTTCACTCTAGCTATAAGATCTTCCTCTGATCGCGTCCGACCTTCAGGCAACGGGATTCCTCTGTCATGTAAACCACGTAAAATTTTTTCTTTTTCTTTTGGTGATTTACCTTCAAGTGGTTGCAGTAATCCGGCATCTGCCGCTTTAGCGTACTTCTCTCTCATGGATGCAGTTTTAGGTGTTGGAGGAAGACCAAGGTCAGCGCGTACCTTATCAATGAGCTTTTTCTCAGAAGAAGTTTGACCTTCAGGAAGAGGCAATCCTTGCATGGCTAATCCTCTTAGTATCTGTTCTTGTTGTTTAGGAGGTTTTCCTTCTATCGGCGTGAGCAGTCCCGCAGCTTTTGCTTTACGTATTCTCTCAGATGGCGTAACAGATGGCGCCCGTTCTCCAGCTATAACTTTGGCTATGAGAGCTTCCTCTGATCGGGTTCGTCCTTCAGGCAATGGGATTCCTCTGTCATACAAACCTTGTAAAATTCTCTCTTTTTCTTTCGGTGATTTCCCTTCAAGTGGTTGCAGTAATCCGGCATCTGCAGCTTCAGCGTATTTCTCTCTCATGGAAGATGTTTTAGGCTCTGGAGGAAGGCCAAGGTCAGCGCGTACCTTTTCCATAATTTTTTTCTCTTCAGCAGTTTTCGCTTCAGGAAAAGGCAATCCTTCCATTGCTAACCCTTTCAGTATCTTTTCCTTTTGTGCGGGAGATTTTCCTTCTAAAGGCGTTAGTAGCCCCGCAGCTTTTGCTTTACGTAGTTTCTCTGATGGTGCCCGAACTCCTGCCTTCACTCTAGCTATAAGAGCTTCCTCTGATCGCGTTCGTCCTTCAGGCAATGGAATTCCTCTGTCATGCAAACCTCGTAAAATTCTTTCTTTTTCTTTTGGTGATTTTCCTTCAAGTGGTTGCAGTAATCCAGCATCGGCCGCTTTAGTGTACTTCTCTTTCATAGATGCAGTTTTAGGTTTTGGAGGAAGACCAAGGTCAGCGCGCACCTTATCAATGAGCTTTTTCTGTGAAGCAGTTTGACCTTCAGGAAGGGGCAGACCTTGCATGGCTAATCCTCGTAGTATCTGTTCCTGTTGTTTTGGAGGTTTTCCTTCTATCGGCGTGAGCAGTCCCGCAGCTTTTGCTGTACGTATTCTCTCAGATGGCGTAACAGATGGCACCCGTTCTCCAGCTATCACTTTGGCTATGAGAGCTTCCTCTGATCGAGTTCGTCCTTCAGGCAATGGGATTCCTCTGTCATACAAACCTTGTAAAATTCTCTCTTTTTCTTTCGGTGATTTCCCTTCAAGTGGTTGCAGTAATCCAGCATCTGCAGCTTCAGCGTATTTCTCTCTCATGGAAGATGTTTTAGGCTCTGGAGGAAGGCCAAGGTCAGCGCGTACCTTTTCCATAATTTTTTTCTCTTCAGCAGTTTTCGCTTCAGGAAGAGGCAATCCTTCCATTGCTAATCCTTTCAGTATCTTTTCCTTTTGTGCAGGAGTTTTTCCTTCTAAAGGCGTTAGTAGCCCCGCAGCTTTTGCTTTACGTAGTTTCTCAGATGGTGCCCGTACTCCTGCCTTCACTCTAGCTATAAGAGCTTCCTCTGATCGAGTTCGTCCTTCAGGCAAAGGGATTCCTCTGTCATGCAAACCTTGTAAAATTCTTTCTTTTTCTCTCGGCGATTTACCTTCAAGTGGTTGCAGTAATCCGGCATCTGCCGCTTTAGTGTACTTCTCTTTCATAGATGCAGTTTTAGGTTTTGGAGGAAGACCAAGGTCAGCACGTACCTTATCAATGAGTTTTTTCTCTGATGAAGTTTGACCTTCAGGAAGAGGCAATCCTTGCATGGCTAATCCTCTTAGTATCTGTTCTTGTTGTTTTGGAGGTTTTCCTTCTATCGGAGTGAGCAGTCCCGCAGCTTTTGCTTTACGTATTCTCTCAGATGGCGTTACAGATGGCGCCCGTTCTCCAGCTATCACTTTGGCTATGAGAGCTTCCTCTGATCGAGTTCGCCCTTCAGGCAATGGGATTCCTCTGTCATACAAACCTTGTAAAATTCTCTCTTTTTCTTTTGGTGATTTCCCTTCAAGTGGTTGCAGTAATCCGGCATCTGCAGCTTCAGCGTATTTCTCTCTCATGGAAGATGTTTTAGGCTCTGGAGGAAGGCCAAGGTCAGCGCGTACCTTTTCCATAATTTTTTTCTCTTCAGCAGTTTTCGCTTCAGGAAGAGGCAATCCTTCCATTGCTAACCCTTTCATTATCCTTTCCTTCTGAGACTGAGTTTTTCCTTCTAATGGCGTTAGGAGCCCCGCAGCTTTTGCTTTACGTAGTTTTTCGGATGGTGCAAGTACCCCTGCCTTCACTCTAGCTATAAGATCTTCCTCTGATCGCGTTCGTCCTTCAGGCAATGGGATTCCTCTGTCATACAAACCTTTTAAAATTCTTTCTTTTTCTTTTGGTGATTTCCCTTCAAGTGGTTGCAGTAATCCGGCATCTGCCGCTTTAGCGTACTTCTCTTTCATAGACGCAGTTTTAGGTTTTGGAGGAAGACCAAGGTCACCGCGCACCTTATCAATGAGTTTTTTCTCTGAAGAAGTTTGACCTTCAGGAAGAGGCAATCCTTGCATGGCTAATCCTCTTAGTATCTGTTCTTGTTTTTCTGGTGATTTCCCTTCTATTGGCGTGAGAAGTCCTGCAGCTTTTGCTTTACGAATTCTCACAGATGGTGTAATAGACGGTGCCCGTTCTCCTGCTTTCACTCTAGCTATAAGAGCTTCCTCTGATCGCGTTCGTCCTTCAGGCAATGGGATTCCTCTGTCATGCAAACCTTGTAAAATTCTCTCTTTTTCTTTCGGTGATTTCCCTTCGAGCGGTTGCAGTAATCCAGCATCTGCAGCTTCAGCGTATTTCTCTCTCATGTAAGATGTTTTAGGCTCTGGAGGAAGGCCAAGGTCAGCGCGTACCTTATCCATGATCTTTTTATCTTCAGCAGTTTTCGCTTCAGGAAGAGGCAATCCTTCCATTGCTAAACCTTTCATTATCTTTTCCTTCTGAGAGTGAGTTTTTCCTTCTAAAGGCGTTAGTAGCCCTGCAGCTTTTGCTTTACGTAGTTTTTCAGATGGTGCCCGTACTCCTGCTTTCACTCTAGTTATAAGAGCTTCCTCTGATCGCGTTCGTCCTTCTGGCAGTGGGATTCCTCTATCATGCAAACCGCGTAAAATTCTTTCTTTTTCTTTAGGTGATTTACCTTCAAGTGGCTGCAGAAATCCAGCATCTGCAGCTTCAGCGTATTTCTGTCTCATGGATGCAGTTTGGGGTTCCGGAGGAAGACCAAGGTCAGCGCGTACCTTTTCCATAATTTTTTTCTCTGAAACAGTTTTTGCTTCAGGAAGAGGCAGTCCTTCCATAGCTAGTCCTTTCATTATGTTTTCTTTCTGTGAAGGAGTTTTTCGTTCTAAAGGCGTTAGAAGCCCAGCAGCTCTTGCTCTACGAAGTTTCTCAGATGGCGCACGTACTCCTGCTTTCACTCTTGCTATAAGAGCTTTCTCTGATCGCGTTCGTCCTTCAGGCAATGGGATTCCTCTGTCATGCAAACCCTGTAGAATTCTTTCTTTTTCTTTTGGTGATTTACCTTCAAGTGGCTGCAGTAATCCAGCATCTGCAGCTTTAGCGTACTGGTGTCTCATAGAAGAAGTTTTAGGTTCTGGAGGAAGGCCGAGGTCAGCACGTACCTTTTCCATTATCTTTTTCTCTGAAGCAGTTTTTGCTTCAGGAAGCTGCAGTCCTTCCATTGCTAATCCTTTCATTATTCTTTCCTTCTGAGAATGAGTTTTTCCTTCTAAAGGCGTGAGTAGCCCTGCAGCTTTTGCTTTACGTAGTTTTTCAGATGGTGCAAGTACTCCTGCCTTCACTATAGCTATCAGAGCTTCCTCTGATCGCGTTCGTCCTTCAGGCAATGGGATTCCTCTGTCATGCAAACCGCGTAAAATTCTTTCCTTTTCTTTCGGTGATTTGCCTTCAAGTGGCTGCAGTAATCCAGCATCTGCAGCTTTAGCGTACTTGTGTCTCATTGAAGAAGTTTTAGGTTCTGGCGGCAGTCCGAGGTCAGCGCGAACTTTTTCAATGATCCTTTTTTCTGAAGCAGTTTTTGCTTCAGGAAGAGGCAATCCTTCCATTGCTAATCCTTTCATTATCCTTTCCTTCTGAGAGTGCGTTTTTCCTTCTAAAGGCGTGAGTAGCCCTGCAGCTTTTGCTTTACGTAGTTTTTCAGATGGTGCACGTACTCCTGCCTTAACTCTAGCTATAAGAGATTCCTCTGATCGCGTTCGTCCTTCAGGCAATGGGATTCCTCTGTCATGCAAACCTTGTAAAATTCTTTCTTTTTCTTTCGGTGATTTGCCTTCAAGTGGCTGCAATAATCCAGCATCTGCAGCTTTAGCGTACTGGTGTCTCATAGAAGAAGTTTCTGGTTCTGGAGGAAGGCCGAGGTCAGCGCGTACCTTTGCCATAATCCTTTTCTCTGAAGCAGTTTTCGCTTCTGGAAGAGGCAGTCCTTCCATTGCTAATCCTTTCATTATCTTTTCCTTTTGTGCGGGAGTTTTTCCTTCTAATGGTGTTAGTAACCCAGCTGCTTTTGCTTTACGTAGTTTCTCAGATGGTGCACGTACTCCTGCCTTCACTCTAGCTATAAGAGATTCTTCTGATCGCGTTCGTCCTTCAGGTAATGGGATTCCTCTGTCATGCAAACCGCGTAAAATTCTTTCTTTCTCTTTCGGTGATTTACCTTCAAGTGGTTGCAGTAATCCAGCATCTGCAGCTTCTGCGTATTTCTCTCTCATGGAAGCAGTTTTAGGTTCTGGAGGAAGGCCAAGGTCAGCACGTACCTTTGCCATAATCTTTTTTTCTTCTGCAGTTTCCGCTTCAGGAAGTGGCAGACCTTCCATTGCTAATCCTTTCAGTATCTTTTCCTTTTGTGCAGGAGTTTTTCCTTCTAAAGGCGTTAGTAGTCCTGCAGCTTTTGCTTTACGTAGTTTCTCAGATGGTGCACGTACTCCTGCCTTCACTCTAGCTATAAGAGCTTCCTCTGATCGCGTTCGTCCTTCAGGCAATGGGATTCCTCTGTCATGCAAACCCTGTAGAATTCTTTCTTTTTCTTTCGGTGATTTACCTTCAAGTGGCTGCAGTAATCCAGCATCTGCAGCTTCAGCGTACTTTTTTCTCATGGAAGAAGTTTGAGGCTCTGGAGGTAAGCCAAGGTCAGTGCGCACTTTTTCCATCAATTTTTTTTCTTCCGCAGTTTCTGCTTCAGGAAGAGGCAGTCCTTCCATTGCTAATCCTTTCAGTATCTTTTCCTTTTGTGCGGGAGTTTTTCCTTCTAAAGGCGTTAGCAGCCCTGCAGCTTTTGCTTTACGTAGTTTTTCAGATGGTGCACGTACTCCTGCCTTCACTCTAGCTATGAGAGCTTCCTCTGATCGCGTTCGTCCTTCAGGCAATGGGATTCCTCTGTCATGCAAACCCTGTAGAATTCTTTCTTTTTCTTTCGGTGATTTACCTTCAAGTGGCTGCAGTAATCCAGCATCTGCAGCTTCAGCGTACTTTTTTCTCATGGAAGAAGTTTGAGGCTCTGGAGGTAAGCCAAGGTCAGTGCGCACTTTTTCCATCAATTTTTTTTCTTCCGCAGTTTCTGCTTCAGGAAGAGGCAGTCCTTCCATTGCTAATCCTTTCAGTATCTTTTCCTTTTGTGCGGGAGTTTTTCCTTCTAAAGGCGTTAGCAGCCCTGCAGCTTTTGCTTTACGTAGTTTTTCAGATGGTGCACGTACTCCTGCCTTCACTCTAGCTATAAGAGCTTCCTCTGATCGCGTTCGTCCTTCAGGCAATGGGATTCCTCTGTCATGCAAACCCTGTAGAATTCTTTCTTTTTCTTTAGGTGGTTTACCTTCAAGTGGCTGCAGTAATCCAGCATCTGCAGCTTCAGCGTATTTTTCTCTCATGGAAGCAGTTTTAGGTTCCGGAGGAAGGCCAAGGTCATTGCGTATCTTTTCCATAATCCTTTTCTCTGAAGTAGTTGCCGCTTCAGGAAGTGGCAGACCTTCCATTGCTAATCCTTTCAGTATCTTTTCTTTTTGTGCAGGAGTTTTTCCTTCTAAAGGCGTTAGTAGTCCTGCAGCTTTTGCTTTACGTAGTTTCTCAGATGGTGCACGTACTCCTGCCTTCACTCTAGCTATGAGAGCTTCCTCTGATCGCGTTCGTCCTTCAGGCAATGGGATTCCTCTGTCATGCAAACCCTGTAGAATTCTTTCTTTTTCTTTAGGTGATTTACCTTCAAGTGGCTGCAGTAATCCAGCATCTGCAGCTTCAGCGTATTTCTCTCTCATGGAAGTAGTTTTAGGTTCCGGAGGAAGGCCAAGGTCATTGCGTACCTTTTCCATAATCTTTTTCTCTGAAGCAGTTGCCGCTTCAGGAAGTGGCAGACCTTCCATCGCTAATCCTTTCAGTATCTTTTCTTTTTGTGCAGGAGTTTTTCCTTCTAAAGGCGTAAGTAGACCTGCAGCTTTTGCTTTACGTAGTTTCTCAGATGGTGCACGTCCTCCTGCCTTCACTCTAGCTATAAGAGCTTCTTCTGATCGCGTTCGACCTTCAGGCAATGGGATTCCTCTCTCGTGCAAACCGCGTAAAATTCTTTCTTTTTCCTTTGGTGATTTACCTTCAAGTGGCTGCAGTAATCCAGCATCTGCAGCTTCAGCGTATTTCCCTCTCATGGAAGATGTTTTTGGCTCTGGAGGAAGGCCAAGGTCAGCTCGTACCTTTTCCATAATTTTTTTTTCTTCAGCAGTTTTCGCTTCAGGAAGAGGTAATCCTTCCATTGCTAACCCTTTCAGTATCTTTTCCTTTTGTGCGGGAGTTTTTCCTTCTAAAGGCGTAAGTAGTCCCGCTGCTTTTGCTTTACGTAGTTTCTCAGATGGTGCACGTACACCTGCCTTCACTCTAGCTATAAGAGATTCCTCTGATCGCGTTCGTCCTTCGGGCAATGGGATTCCTCTGTCATGCAAACCGCGTAAAATTCTTTCTTTTTCTTTCGGTGATTTACCTTCAAGTGGCTGCAGTAATCCAGCATCTGCAGCTTCTGCGTATTTCTCTCTCATGGAAGCAGTTCTAGGTTCCGGAGGGAGGCCAAGGTCAGCACGTACCTTTGCCATAATCTTTTTTTCTTCTGCAGTTTCCGCTTCAGGAAGTGGTAGACCTTCCATTGCTAATCCCCTCAGTATCTTTTCCTTTTGTGCAGGAGTTTTTCCTTCTAAAGGCGTTAGTAGTCCTGCAGCTTTTGCTTTACGTAGTTTCTCAGATGGTGCACGTACTCCTGCCTTCACTCTAGCTATAAGAGCTTCCTCTGATGGCGTTCGTCCTTCAGGCAATGGGATTCCTCTGTCATGCAAACCCTGTAAAATTCTTTCTTTTTCCTTCGGTGATTTACCTTCAAGTGGCTGCAGTAATCCAGCATCTGCAGCTTCAGCGTATTTTTTTCTCATGGAAGAAGTTTGAGGCTCTGGAGGTAAGCCAAGGTCAGTGCGCACTTTATCCATCAATTTTTTTTCTTCCGCAGTTTCTGCTTCAGGAAGAGGCAGTCCTTCCATTGCTAATCCTTTCAGTATCTTTTCCTTTTGTGCGGGAGTTTTTCCTTCTAAAGGCGTTAGCAGCCCTGCAGCTTTTGCTTTACGTAGTTTTTCAGATGGTGCACGTACTCCTGCCTTCACTCTAGCTATGAGAGCTTCCTCTGATCGCGTTCGTCCTTCAGGTAGTGGGATTCCTCTGTCATGCAAACCCTGTAGAATTCTTTCTTTTTCTTTCGGTGATTTACCTTCAAGTGGCTGCAGTAATCCAGCATCTGCAGCTTTAGCGTACTTGTGTCTCATGGAAGAAGTTTTGGGCTCCGGGGGAAGGCCTAGGTCCACGCGAACTTTTTCCTTAATTCTTTTCTCTGAAGCAGTTTTCGCTTCAGGAAGAGGCAGTCCTTCCATTGCTAGTCCTCTCATTATCTTTTCTTTCTGTGAAGAAGTTTTTCCTTCTAAAGGCGTAAGTAGCCCTGCTGCTTTTGCTTTACGTAGTTTCTCAGATGGTGCACGTACTCCTGCCTTAACTCTAGCTATAAGAGATTCCTCTGACCGCGTTCGTCCTTCTGGGAGTGGGATTCCTCTGTCATGTAAACCTTGTAAAATTCTTTCTTTTTCTTTCGGTGATTTACCTTCAAGCGGCTGCAGTAATCCAGCATCTGCAGCTTCAGCGTACTTTTTTCTCATGGAAGAAGTTTGAGGCTCTGGAGGTAGGCCCAGGTCAGCGCGCACTTTTTCCATAATTTTTTTTTCTTCCGCAGTTTCCGCTTCAGGAAGAGGCAGTCCTTCCATTGCTAATCCTTTCAGTATCTTTTCCTTTTGTGCAGGAGTTTTTCCTTCTAAAGGCGTTAATAGCCCTGCAGCTTTTGCTTTACGTAGTTTTTCAGATGGTGCACGTACTCCTGCCTTAACTCTAGCTATAAGAGATTCCTCTGACCGCGTTCGTCCTTCTGGCAGTGGGATTCCTCTGTCATGCAAACCCTGTAGAATTTTTTCTTTTTCTTTCTGTGATTTACCTTCAAGTGGCTGCAGTAATCCAGCATCTGCAGCTTTAGCGTATTTGTGTCTCATAGAAGAAGTTTTAGGTTCCGGAGGAAGGCCGAGATCAGCGCGAACTTTTTCCATAATCCTTTTCTCTGAAGCAGTTTTCGCTTCAGGAAGAGGCAGTCCTTCCATTGCTAATCCTTTCATTATCCTTTCCTTTTGTGCGGGAGTTTTTCCTTCTAATGGTGTTAGTAACCCAGCTGCTTTTGCTTTACGTAGCTTCTCAGATGGTGCACGTACTCCTGCCTTCACTCTAGCTATGAGAGCTTCCTCTGATCGCGTTCGTCCTTCAGGCAATGGGATTCCTCTGTCATGCAAACCCTGTAGAATTCTTTCTTTTTCTTTCGGTGATTTACCTTCAAGTGGCTGAAGTAATCCAGCATCTGCAGCTTTAGCGTACTTGTGCCTCATGGAAGAAGTTTTAGGCTCCGGGGGAAGGCCTAGGTCAGCGCGAACTTTGTCCTCAATTCTTTTCTCTGAAGTAGTTTTTGCTTCAGGAAGAGGCAGACCTTCCATTGCTAGTCCTCTCATTATCCTTTCTTTCTGTGAAGAAGTTTTTCCTTCTAAAGGAGTAAGTAGCCCAGCTGCTTTTGCTTTACGTAGTTTCTCAGATGGTGCACGTACTTTTGCCTTAACTCTAGCTATAAGAGATTTCTCTGACCGCGTTCGACCTTCTGGCAGTGGGATTCCTCTGTCATGTAAACCTTGTAAAATTCTTTCTTTTTCTTTCGGTGACTTACCTTCAAGCGGCTGCAGTAAGCCAGCATCTGCAGCTTCGGCGTACTTTTTTCTCATGGAAGAAGTTTGAGGCTCTGGAGGTAGCCCAAGGTCAGTGCGGACTTTTTCCATAATTTTTTTTTCTTCCGCAGTTTCCGCTTCAGGAAGAGGCAAGCCTTCCATTGCTAATCCTTTCAGTATCTTTTCCTTTTGTGCGGGAGTTTTTCCTTCTAAAGGCGTTAATAGCCCTGCAGCTTTTGCTTTACGTAGTTTTTCAGATGGTGCACGTACTCCTGCCTTCACTCTAGCTATGAGAGCTTCCTCTGACCGCGTTCGTCCTTCTGGCAGTGGGATTCCTCTGTCATGTAAACCTTGTAAAATTCTTTCCTTTTCTTTCGGTGATTTACCTTCAAGTGGCTGCAGTAATCCAGCATCTGCAGCTTTAGCGTACTTGTGCCTCATGGAAGAAGTTTTAGGTTCCGGAGGAAGGCCGAGGTCAGCGCGAACTTTTTCCATAATCCTTTTCTCTGAAGCAGTTTCCGCTTCAGGAAGTGGCAGACCTTCCATTGCTAATCCTTTCAGTATCTTTTCCTTTTGTGTTGGAGTTTTTCCTTCTAAAGGCGTTAGTAGCCCAGCAGCTTTTGCTTTACGTAGTTTTTCAGATGGTGCACGTACTCCTGCCTTAACTTTAGCTATAAGAGATTCCTCTGACCGCGTTCGTCCTTCTGGCAGTGGGATTCCTCTGTCATGTAAACCTTGTAAAATTCTTTCCTTTTCTTTCGGTGATTTACCTTCAAGCGGCTGCAGTAATCCAGCATCTGCGGCTTCAGCGTACTTTTTTCTCATGGAAGAAGTTTGAGGCTCTGGAGGTAGGCCCAGATCAGCGCGCACTTTTTCAATTATTTTTTTTTCTTCCGCAGTTTCCGCTTCAGGAAGAGGCAGTCCTTCCATTGCTAATCCTTTTAGTATCTTTTCCTTTTGTGCGGGAGTTTTTCCTTCTAAAGGCGTTAGTAGCCCTGCAGCTTTTGCTTTACGTAGTTTTTCAGATGGTGCACGTACTCCTGCCTTCACTCTAGCTATAAGAGCTTCCTCTGATCGCGTTCGTCCTTCAGGCAATGGGATTCCTCTGTCATGCAAACCCTGTAAAATTCTTTCTTTTTCTTTCGGTGATTTACCTTCAAGTGGCTGCAGTAATCCAGCATCTGCGGCTTTAGCGTACTTGTGCCTCATGGAAGAAGTTTTAGGCTCTGGGGGAAGGCCTAGGTCAGCGCGAACTTTTTCCTGAATTCTTTTTTCTGAAGTAGTTTTTGCTTCAGGAAGAGGCAGTCCTTCCATTGCTAGTCCTCTCATTATCCTTTCTTTCTGTGAAGAAGTTTTTCCTTCTAAAGGCGTTAGTAGCCCTGCTGCTTTTGCTTTACGTAGTTTCTCAGATGGTGCACGTACTCCTGCCTTAACCTTAGCTATAAGAGATTCCTCTGATCGCGTTCGTCCTTCTGGCAGTGGGATTCCTCTGTCATGCAAACCGCGTAAAATTCTTTCCTTTTCTTTCGGTGACTTACCTTCAAGTGGCTGCAGTAATCCAGCATCTGCAGCCTTAGCATACTTGTGTCTCATGGAAGAAGTTTTAGGCTCCGGAGGAAGGCCGAGGTCAGCGCGAACTTTTTCCATAATCCTTTCCTCTGAAGCAGTTTCCGCTTCAGGAAGTGGCAGACCTTCCATTGCTAATCCTTTCAGTATCTTTTCCTTTTGTGCGGGAGTTTTTCCTTCTAAAGGCGTTAGTAGCCCCGCAGCTTTTGCTTTACGTAGTTTCTCAGATGGTGCACGTACTCCTGCCTCCACTCTTGCTATGAGGTCTTGCTCTGATCGCGTTCGTCCTTTAGGCAATGGGATTCCTCTGTCATGCAAACCCTGTAGAATTCTTTCTTTTTCTTTCGGTGATTTACCTTCAAGTGGCTGCAGTAATCCAGCATCTGCAGCTTTAGCGTACTTGTGCCTCATGGAAGAAGTTTGAGGTTCCGGAGGAAGGCCGAGGTCAGCGCGAACTTTTTCCATAATCCTTTCCTCTGAAGCAGTTTCCGGTTCAGGAAATGGCAGACCTTCCATTGCTAATCCTTTTAGTATCTTTTCCTTTTGTGCGGGAGCTTTTCCTTCTAAAGGCGTTAGTAGTCCCGCTGCTTTTGCTTTACGTAGTTTCTCAGATGGTGCACGTACTCCTGCCTTCACTCTATTTATAAGAGCTTCCTCTGATCGCGTTCGTCCTTCAGGCAATGGGATTCCTCTGTCATGTAAACCTTGTAAAATTCTTTCCTTTTCTGCAGGTGATTTACCTTCAAGTGGCTGCAGTAATCCGGCATCTGCAGCTTCAGCGTATTTTGCTCTCATGGAAGAAGTTTTAGGTTCTGGAGGAAGGCCCAAGTCAGCGCGAACCTTTTCCATAATCTTTTTCTCTGAAGCAGTTCTCGCTTCAGGAATTGGGAGTCCTTCCATTGCTAAACCTTTCATTATCTTTACTTTCTGCGAAGGAGTTTTTCGTTCTAATGGTGTTAGTAGCCCAGCAGCTCTTGCTCTTCGTAGTTTCTCAGATGGTGCACGTACTCTTGCTTTCACTCTAGCTATAAGAGCTTCTTCTGATGCCGTTCGTCCTTCAGGCAAAGGTATTCCTTTGTCATGTAAACCTTGCAAAATTCTTTCTTTTTCTTTTGGTGATTTACCTTCAAGTGGTTGCATTAATCCAGCATCTGCAGCTTCAGCGTACTTCTGTCTCATGGATGCAGTTCTAGGTTCCGGAGGTAGGCCAAGATCAGTGCGAACCTTTTCCATAATCTTTTTCTCTGAAGCAGTTCTCGCTTCAGGAATTGGGAGTCCTTCCATTGCTAATCCTTTCATTATCTTTTCTTTCTGTGATGCAGTTTTTCTTTCTAAAGGTGTTAGTAGCCCAGCAGCTCTTGCTCTACGTAGTTTCTCAGATGGTTCAGGTACTCCTGCTCTCACTCTTGCTATAAGAGCTTCCTCTGATTTCGTTCGGCCTTCAGGCAATGGGATTCCTCTGTCATGCAAACCTTGTAAAATTCTTTCTTTTTCTTTTGGTGATTTACCAGCAAGTGGTTGCATTAATCCGGCATCTGCAGCTTTAGCATACTTCTCTTTCATGGATGCAGTTTTAGGTTCCGGTGGAAGGGCAAGTTCTTTGCGTACCTTTTCAATAAGCTTTTTCTCTGAAGCAGTTTTCCCTTCAGGAAGAGGCAGTCCTTGCATTGCTAATCCTCTCAGTATTTTTTCTTGTTGTTCTGGAGGTTTCCCTTCTATTGGCGTTAGTAATCCAGCAGATTTTGCTTTGCGAAGTCTTTCAGATGGCGTAACAGACGGTGCACGTACTCCTGCTTTAACTTTTGCTATAAGAGCTTTCTCAGATGCGGTGCGTCCCTCAGGTAGTGGAATACCTCTGTCATGCAAACCTTGTAAAATTCTTTGTTTTTCTCTGATTGATTTGTCTTCAAGTGGTTGCATTAATCCAGCATCTGCCGCTTCTGCATACTTCTGTTTCATGGATGCAGTTTTAGGTTCCGGTGGAAGGGCAAGTTCTTTGCGCACCTTTTCAATAACCTTTTTCTCGGAAGCTGTTTTGCCCTCAGGAAGAGGCAAACCTTGCATTGCTAATCCTCTCAATATCTTCTCTTGTTGTTCGGGAGTTTTTCCGTCTATTGGCGTTAGTAGTCCAGCTGCTTTTGCTTTACGAAGTCTTTCAGATGGCGTTACAGACGGCGCACGTACTCCTGCTTTCACTTTTGCTATAAGAGCTTTTTCAGATGCCGTGCGTCCTTCAGGCAGTGGGATACCTTTTTCATGCAAACCTTGTAAAATTCTTTCTTTTTCTTTCGGTGATTTACCTTCAAGTGGCTGCATTAATCCGGCATCTGCAGCTTTAGCATACCTCACTTTCATGGATGCAGTTTTAGGTTCGGGAGGAAGAGCAAGTTCTTTGCGTACCTTTTCAATAAGCTTTTTTTCAGAGGCAGTTTTCCCTTCAGGAAGTGGCAGTCCTTGCATTGCTAATCCTCTCAGTATCTTTTCTTGTTGTTCGGGAGGTTTTCCTTCTATTGGCGTAAGCAGTCCAGCAGCTTTTGCTTTACGAAGTCTCTCAGATGGGGTAACAGACGGCGCACGTACTCCTGCTTTCACTTTCGCTATAAGAGCTTTCTCAGATGCTGTGCGTCCTTCAGGCAGCGGGATACCTCTGTCATGCAAACCTTGTAAAATTCTTTGTTTTTCTCTTGTTGATTTATCTTCAAGTGGCTGCATTAATCCGGCATCTGCAGCTTTAGCATACTTTACTTTCATGGAAGCAGTTTTAGGTTCTGGAGGAAGGGCAAGATCTTTGCGTACCTTTTCAATAAGCTTTTTCTCAGAGGCAGTTTTCCCTTCCGGAAGAGATAATCCTTGCATTGCTAATCCTCTCAGTATCTTTTCTTGTTGTTCGGGAGATTTTCCTTCTATTGGAGTCAGTAGTCCTGCAGCTTTAGCTTTTTTCATTCTTTCTGATGGTGTTGTCACTTCATAGGCTTTGGCTTTTTTAATTCTTTCCAACATTGTTGTTGTTTTCGACTCTGGCACTCCCAATTCTGCTTTTACTTTCTTGATCAAAGCTTTTTCAGACGCTGTTTTACCCTTTGGTAGAGGTTGTCCTGTTTGGACTAATTCTTTCAAAATCTCTTCTTTTTCTGCTGGAGTCTTCCCTTCTAACATTTTTTCAGCTCTCTTTTTCTTTTCTTTGGCACCTAGTGATGCTAATGACTTCCGTTCTTCCCCGAGGCGCCTTTCTTCCTGTATTAAATGACTGCATAGTATGCAATTACAACCATCACAATTTTTCTTTTTGTAGCAGTCGTAGAGGCCCTTCATTACTTCAAACATTGCATCTGAGTTGCAGCAACAGCAGCAGCTGTCCTGCGGCTTGCTCAATTGACAACGGTAAACTTTCCATTTCTTCTGAGTTGGAAAATTAAACGGACTCAAGTAGTCGTTGAAATGGTAGACTCGGTTTACTACGAATTTGGAATTGAAATGGGATTTTGTATTGATGACTTCAGAGCTTCTAGTACTTTGCTTGGATAGGTATGTACGTTTATTAATTTCGGTCATGCTGATGTGTTTAGTGAGTAACTTTTGGGTATTATTCCTACCGGAGCGTGATAACCGGAAAGCGACTGCTGGCTGTTGGCCATATTTTACTAGATCGATTTTTTTGCGGTTCTTTACTTTTTTCTTATGAACCATGATACAGACGTTATTTGTCCTCTTGCATTGACTATCTTCCTTATTGTATTGCAATTCAAATTGCAGTCGCTTAAACTTATTTTCCATGTCTTTCATTTTGATTTTATGAAGAGCGTCAGATTTGCAATTCGTACTTCTGTTTTCTTATTATACCTTCATTCGAGGAAAATAGTTCTAGTAGCTGTAATGACATTTTCTTGATAAAGTATTTAGCGGATCATTTTATCTTCATTAATTTATTTTGGATAAATTTATGCTGTAACAATATATAGGGAATAACCATTAGACTAGTCACGTACATAATTATTAATATCTCTTTAAAAGCTATGGTGGATTTTCTCAGTTTAACAATGAAATAGCCACACACACCTATGTCCATATTTCACACATCTATAAAGTACTATCTAGGGGTAAAATATACGAATGGCAAGGTTTTTATCACTCTTTCATCATAGTGATCACTTGATCAGCTATTTCCCCAAAATAACGTACGTGACTCGAGAGCAGAACTGGCATACTGGCAGCGGCCCTGACTTACGAGGTTTAAGTCGTGGGTTCGCACTTTACAATTTTTTTTATTACCACTGCTCTTTAACGGTGAATTAAAATATCGTGAGGAAACTGGCATGTCCTAGATTTAAAAAATCTAAGACCGGTGACATCTAATTACCAACCCACACTGGGCCCGTGTCGTCGACAGAGTATTCTAGTGGTGGACTTGACAGAGAAAGCAGTGGGAACGATATACTTGCTGAATATCTCTTAGTACTTCATAATAATAATATTAATGGTCGTTTCTTTTTGGTTTACAATACTGATAATAACTGAAAATAACGTACCATTTAATTCCCGGCTACTTTTTACAGATTGATAGGTTCCTTTGGTAGTAACTTCATTATTATAGACTATTGTATGATGAACATTTTTATTTATTTACGATTTTATTCGTTTTTTTATTTATTTAATACATGATGTAAAAATGTAAAACCATATTTTTCTTAAATTATTTGTGTCACAAAAATGACATGTGACAGTTTTTTTTACGGTTTATTGACCCGTGGAATTAGTATGTTCTTAGTAATACTTATTGTTCCATCTGTATTTTTTTTCTTCTGTGTTAACCTGCGTAGCTGATTACAACCATAATCATAATCAGATGCTAAAGTCTTGCACACACCATGAGTTTGCGGGTTTTAAGTTGAACCTGACAAGTAATGCTAGGACACACGCAGATTTTGAAATCGCAAGCGACAAAATGTAAAGACTAAAGTCACTGTGTGCGTACCTACTTAGCATTATAGGTACCTTTCGAAGCGACTAGGGAAGCGCAGACGCAGAAGTTCGAGGAGTTTTCCATCGATTATATTATGATAATTAAATAAGACAACAGAACTAAAATAGAGTTCAAAATAGCGTGAAAGGGCTGATCTCCGTGACTGGTTTTTCCTCTGTGGCAGCAATTTCATAGTCTTCACTGCAGTGTTGGGCAAAAGTTAATTGTGAAAACAATTGACAACAATATTGCAACAACAATAAAATTGCAATTAACAATTAAAATAATTAATTGTAATTGCAAGATAGACAATTAACAATTAATTGATTGTGCCTATAAAACTTTGCAATCACCTACAATTAATTAATTGTTTGATGTATGTTTACAATTACAATTAATCCTATCCTACTTCCTATTAATATTATCTGTTCTTTTAATCCCGTGAGTACATTCCCGTGCGTGAGTTTTTACATTCATCAAATAGTAATTGTAATAATAAACAATTGACGATTAAGTTAATTGTAAATAACAATTAAATTTTTAATTGCATGGGGACCACAATTAATGGATTTAAGTGCAATTGATTTCAATTGCATCTCACAATTAAAATATAATTGAATTAAATCAATTGCAATTAATTTAATTTGAATGAAAATTTGTAATTGTTTGCTTCTACAATTAAAAAAATTATTGAATTGTGCCCAACACTGCTTCACTGACTTCTAACTATTCAAATGTACTTACTTACATCATAAAAGTATATGACCCTGAGATGATTAACTTTATTATGACATTATTAATAGTTGTCCTCCCTATCAATATGTCCTTGGTTAAACCAGACAGTTTCCTACCTACAACATTCCATACAATTGCATAGAAAACCTTCAAAAACGATGCGACGGACGTCCTAAACTCCCATAGCGAGAACATTAAATAAATAAACAAATTGCACTCAAATTTATTTTATTAGCTACACTCTGTTTATTTTCTATAACTAACTGCATTTCTCGCTCTATTGTACTGGGGAACTGTGTTCGGCTTCGTCCAGTGTCGCAAAATGAACTTAGAAATGTCGGGCTTTGTAACTCGCTGCAGTGACAGTTTGAGCCCTAGGGAGCTAGAAAGCTAGCAGATTTGCTGGCCGTTACATTGTTCATTTGGCTGGTTCTTTGGACAGCCAAAGCTGGTTGAATTATGCCATTATTTGTCAAACTTGTGAATTATTTGAGAACGATTGCAGGTGAAGTACCTACTTAGAGTAGGTACCTACTTAGAGTAGGTACTACTTTTATTAAGCACTGTGCCTCCAAGCCGGCCAAGCACAAGCGAGCGCAAGCGGCGATTAAGTATATGAGTTAGGAATAAAATTAGTAGCTGGTAAGTACTTGTCTGCATCAAAAATAACTGTTAACACGTTAAACGCCATGGGGGACAACATTATGGGCCTCACTTGTTTAGTAAAAGGAGCCAGGTTAAACGCACTAGAATTTTTGTAAGCACTTCCCTTACATACAAACTTCCCTAGATCAACCTATTCTATTCCTACTAAAATTTGGGACCGAATAAATACTCCTATTAGGTACATTTTTTATGGAAATTCATGATTTTTGACGTTAAATTTTCAGCAGCAGTAAGATATTTTAATTATTTGATTATAATAACGATAGTGCCATTCTCTTCCTTGTAAGTTGGAGTTACACATTCTTTTCGTGTAATTTGCTGAATTGTACCGTCAAGATGGAGGGACCAAGTCTTGGATCTCAAATCAGCCTACATAAAAGTTTAATCCTGTAAATCTAATATTTGCTACCTATGCAAAAGAAAAAAGAAATGGAGGTACGTACCTACAATACCTAGGTGGTATTGTAGGTACGTACCTACATATTTTTTTTCTTTATTTACGCAACCAACGGCGATACATATAGTATGTTACAAAGTTTGTGTATTACAGTACAGTATGGCTAATAATAGGTTTCCCTGTATAACTAGGATAAATATACATGCGAACGGACTACTTAAAAATATACCTATCTATAAATTTAAATGAGCAATTTTACGTTATACTACTTATAGTTAAGTTTAAATATACCTATCTAATATATAAAATTCTCGTGTCACGGTGTTTGTTGCCAAACTCCTCCGAAACGGCTTGACCGATTTTTATGAAATTTTTTGTGTATATTAGGTAGGTATAAGAATAGGATGTAAACTATTTTTCGTACCCCTAAGTGATAAGGGTGGTCCACCCTAAGTTTTTTTTTTTGTTTTCTTGGACAATTTTTTTTATTGTTATTTTTTTATGATTTGGCATTAAAAAATACATACAACCCTAAATTTTCATTTTTCTACCACCAACCCCTATTTTTTAATAGCGATATTAGTATTTTAATAATTTTCTAAAGAGCAGTGGTGGCCCAGTGGTAACGGCCATGACTTACGAGTTGTAGGTCGTGGGTTCGAACCCAGGCAGGTGCTTTACTTTGTGTAAATAATTTCATGACCACTGCTCTCAAAACGGTGACGGAAAACATCGTGAGGAAACCGGCATGTGTTAGAACCAAAAAATTCGAAGACATGTGACATCTACCAACCCGCACTGGGCCCGCGTGGTAGATTACAGCCCACTCCCTCTCACAGAGAGGAGGCCTGTGTCCCAGCAGTGGGAACATTAATAGGCTGATGATGATGAATAATTTTCTACTCTTGGCGGTCGATAATAATTGATCAGTTACCACTCGATCAGTTATTCCCGTCAGCAGGCGTCTACCAGTGTCACTTCTCATCCCGTAAACAGCACAGAGTAAAGCCGGAGCCGGTCTCCTGTCGTTCTCTCACAATAAGCTTTCTCTCTTTAACTCACTAAAGTTTAGGGCCTAAATTGAATCCCTATTTGAACACGCGAGAACGGCTGGACCGATTTCACTAATTCTTTTTTCGTTATTGTAAGGAGAAGAATCTTAGGATAGATAAGTGAAGGTAGGGTGTAAGGTAGGAAGATAGGGGAAGATAGGTAGGTAGGGTAGGTAGGTAGGGCAGGGTAGGTAGATAGGAAGATAGGGGAAGATAGGTAGGTAGGGTAGATAGGTAGGTAGGGTAGGTAGGTAGGTCGGGCAGTGTAGGGTAAATAGGTAGGTAGGGTAGGTAGGTAGGTCGGGCAGTGTAGGGTAGGTAGGGCAGGGTAGGTAGGTAGGTCGGGCCGGGTAGGGTAGGTAGATAGGAAGGTAGGTAGGTAGGGTAGATAGGTAGGTCAGGGTAGGTAGGTAGGTCAGGCAGTGTAGGGTAGGTAGTTAGGGCAGGGTAGGTAGGTAGGTCGGGCAGTGTAGGGTAGGTAGGTAGGGCAGAGTAGGTAGGTGCGCCGTAGATAAGTACTTACTGCTACCCGTGCGAAGCCGGGGTGGGCAGCTAGTATATATATATATATTAAATAAGGAAAGAAAAAAAAAAGTTTGATGATATAAAACAACAAAAAAAAAAGATTAAAATTTGTGAGATGTTTTGTCATTTGCCTTCGTTTATGGTTTTTATTATTTGTTTTTTGAATATAGGTTTACTACAGTTAAATATAACGACACTTTAATTTTATTTATTGTAATATTGTCTTATTATATTCAGAAAGTAAAACTAATGAAACGTATTCATTGTAGATAGAAGTTTTATATCATATTAGTTTATATTTGATAAAAATGTGTTTATTTGGAACTATCTTTTGCCCGCGGCTTCGCCCGCAAGGATGTCGGAAAATTTCTCACAGAAAAGTACGTACCCTATGTGTTAATCCAGCTTATAGACTTCGTTTACATTTTCCTTCTTTATGAAATGACTCGCACGCCACCTATTGTAAATCCGGTAACTGAAGGAAAATTACTTAGATAGGTAGGTATCGTTGTTATTTACTTATACTTAAAGTACCTCTTTATATTATATACTATACTAGAGGTTCTGCCCTCGCACTCAACCAGGCTGCTAAATGAACTCACTCTCGAGCAGGCCACGTAAAACTGGCCGTGCGACAAGCAGGCTTCTTCTTAACCGAAACTGTGACTTATTTATCGTCATTGCTAAACATACCTTAAGGGGGAACTGCAGCCTTTTAAACTCGAATGGGTACTCCGACGGTATTAGTGGTAGAGTCTGGCTAACGAAAGTTGGCCCCAGAATATTGGCGGCAAATTTAAAATATACATGCATGACAACACTAAATTTACACAAACGCATACAATTTGACACCAGAGATACCGAACGACAACCTTGTCAAATTGACGTCCACGTTCATACAGAGTTGCTATATAAAAAGTTCGCAAATAATTCCAAGGCCTACTTTCGTTAGCCAGACTTTATCCATGCATTCCACAGTATATACCTACACTGATTCAGTGATTCACCTTGAGCACAGCCAGCCTCTATAGTTACCTAAATAATTACAGGTACGAAATAAAGAAAATTTTAATATTATTACTCATTGCTCTTCGCCAGCGACTTCGTTCTTCGTTCTTCCCGCATGGTTTTCGTACTTTCTTTACCCTTTTTTTTTTAAACTCCCCCTTAAAAACTAGTTTTTGGAAATAGTTTGTAAACCTTTCACTTCGATAGGGCTTGTTTTTATGAAAACATCGTTTGATACGTTTCAATTCAGTATTCAATATATATATTACCCATTTTCGTAGTAAAATTCGCCCTTAACTGCCAAGGGTTGATTTTTTAAAAGCCCTGTTTATTATTATTTTTTGTTTTGATTATAATTGGTACCCAGTTCCAAGTTAATTCAACAGCTTGTTAAAATAATTCCATACAAACTTTTATACCTCCTACCCTTTATTTTACTACGCCTTCAACGTAGTTTTCGAAAATTAAAGATAAAATTAAAGATTGATTCTTTAGTATTATTTAGATAGGCATTCGGGCCAAATTTCAAGTTTTAAGATCAAAGGAATAAGATTTTTCAAACAAACATTCATCTCCTATTTGACTTGTAAGGGTAGCGCGGGTGAAATTTGATTTTTGGCTGGCTTTGTGAGGGCGTACAAAGCCAGCCAAAAATCAAATTTCACCCGCGCTACCCTTACTTACCCCTCAAACGAAAACAAAACACAATGCCTTCCCGCCAGCAGAAACTTTTTGCCCGAACGGTTTGGGCTGGGCGTTGATGAGTCACTCAGGAGTTCTTTTTATTTATTTACATAGATAGATAGGTATAATGGACGCTGAATCAAAACCTTTATTGCTTTTCTAAACCATTTGTTCCGTGAAAACTCAATGAATTTAAAGAAATTCTAGAACTCCAAAGTAAAACATTCAACTTATCTTTTAATAATTTTAGTTTTTATTAGAATTGAATAACAATATGAATTTATATGCGTCAAGTTCCATCACCGACGGTTTTTCTTAAAAAATATTTATATTAAAGTACACGAAAAGAATAATTTAAATGTGTAACTCCAATTTACGAAAGAGAATGATACTATCGTTATTCATAATCAAATAATTATCTGCTGAAAATTACAACTTCAAAAATCATGTCATGTATTTGCGTAAAAAATGTAGGCAGATAACAAGGTAGTGTTTTTTTATTTCATCATTATTTCAAGAAGTTGATTGAAAACCATTTTCCTCAATTTGTTAAGAATATCATTTAACGCCATCTAGTATCGGGTAGTTGATTCAATAAGGTTGATAGTCATTTTGATTGTTACGTTAAGTTATGAATTCAAATAAAATTTAATACACTGCCATCTAGTATCGAGCAGCAACACCAACAATATTGGAAAGAATACTGAAATTACTTTAGTGTAAAGAAGTCCTTGAAAATTCAGATATCTTTCAAAGAATTATAAATCAAATAGAATCCTTATCTCCACAGCATGAATTTAACTCTGATGCGGAAGATTATTAAAAAAAAAAACTTTTTGTTTTCTTCTCTAACTGATAGATGGCGTTGCACGATCACTACACGGCTTGCTCAGCCTTGATTCTCTTTCAGGGTTTTCAGGCGTGACCGTTTATTACGTATAAACTTTATATAACAGCCGGCTCCACCCTCAAGGCGAGATAGCGAGCTACAACACGAGTGAGAGGACGATAGATGGAGCGGCGCAGCTTTACGAGCGGCCACGAGGTAACATGCTGGCTTTTTCATACGGCTACGTGCATTTCTTTCTGGTTCGGGTGACCTCGGCTCGATGCACGTGTCGTTAAGTTAATGAAGTTTCATGTTCGATACAAGTTCTGCATAACATTGGCCGCGTGCATCGCAAGTGCATAATATAAAATAGTTTTCGACTTTTTTGTTTAGGCTTGTTTGCTTATAAAACGGATTTGTATAGCCCTAAACCGGATCTGTGCCCGTGTTACGTTGGGAGAGACACTATTTCGTGTTTCCATTCGATGAGTCGGGAATACCAGCTTGTTTTATTCAAAGGTAGACATTTTGGATGGGCTCAAGCACTTAGAACGGTTTGCATAATATTTCAGGACAGTTTTTCAGAGTTTATCTAATAGGGTGTTAGTATGCTGGTTTGTCACAGTGCTTCGTACGTTATGAATGGGTTTTGGTATCTAATGGGAATAATTAATCCATTTTTGTTTTCTAGATAAGTACTTATGATTATTTTATTTTTCGGGATAATCATTTACTTTTTTTGGAGCAGTTTTTTTTGTTGCTCTTTAAGGTGGAACTAGTCGCGGGCTCGAACTCAATGGTGGGCATGGCCAAAAACCACGCTGTCTCACTTGGCATCGTGTCCGACACAGATAGTATCAGTGATGAGCAGTTAGAAGCTGGTCTACATGGACAACGTAAAGTTCGCACGCACAGAAACACCGTACCGACCAGTTTTAGTAAAACGAGCGCGTCAAAAATTACGAGAAGGCCTTTGGAAAAAAGGTTTTTCTGAAAAAACCACTGCATAAATCAATTAAAAATAAAATTTATTGAAATCTTCGATAAATTTTCTGTGTCGGTACGGATTTAGTTTTCGAGATTTCACACTTCTTGTATTACTTATTTACGCCCAAAGTTGCGTTAAAATTAGCAAGAAAAACGAATCTTTGTTGGCTCATAACTTTTTAATGGCTTTTTATTTTACTATTCTGCTTCCGTACAGACAATTTTAATAATGAGACTTAACGATATCATGTTTAACTTTGAATGTACGATGTCAAACAGTGGAGTAAAACCCCTCCGAAGTTTGTATGGAAAAAATATCAAATTGTTTCACCTTAAATACAATACCAAAATTATTATAATTAGCCTATATAGAGTCACTGTTGAGAAAAGGCGTCCTCTATTCTTTCCAGGTTCTGCGCTACTACCGTGTCATAAGTCGAAACACACATTCACAATAATTAAAATAATATAATACTTTATAAAGTAATCATGTCATTTTGTATATAATTTTAAACAATGTCAATGTGTTTAAACGAGTAAATCTGGTTTATTTTGATGATTTTACATAAATAATAATTAAAAAGAAAAGTTTTATCACAAGGCTTAGCAGAGCGAGCAGCTCAATTCCAAGCTTTTTTACCTTCTAAATAATCAGAAATTTTATAGTACTTACCCTTTTTTTTAAATTTTGGTTTTAATACAGCTTTTAAATCGTTAAATGGGTAAGTTTCGAATGTCAATGGGAAGTTTGTTGTAAAAGCGTATACATTGACCCATGAACGAGTGGCCTACTCTGTGGAGACGAGTGTGATGTACAGCAAGTGCGTGAAGACGAGTGCGTGTAGAGGTGTTTAGCCATTTGAGTTATGTTTTAGAGATCTGTTGATATTTGAATGAAAGTTTCTTATCGTCCAGAAAATTCGACTCGATTTTCTGATTTAAGAATGGGATCAAGGTAAATTAAGTTACATTAATAAAAATACAGGTTATTATTACTGATTCAATAATAATAAAATTATTGCTGTGAATTTTTTTTTTCTTTTTACGTTCTGAAGGTCTGTTGTCGCACATGGGATAATCTCTGGTTGTGTGTCAATAAAAATTAAAAAAAATATTCCGTTTGGTCTTGGTCTAATTGCTCTGTGCTTTCAAGTTTGCTGAAAGAAAGTGGTTTAAGTGTACACTTGTTTATGTTCGAATGTGTGAACCTACATAAACGCCATTTTTGTGCACCCCAATAATCACTTTTCAGTGGCGATCCGGAGGATTTTGAAGGAAAGGAGATCAGTTTTGTTGGGTGACTTGGGATAAAAAAATAAGTCTGCGGTCAGGAATGAATTACATTTTATTTAAATGGTGGCAGTAGTAGAAACATTTCTTTGTATGGCGAAAACGCTGTTAAGCATTTGCGAGTAGACATATTCAACGATCTTTAAATGACATAATTACACCCCGCCATTTCGTGTAAAATCGCGTATGATTATTATTCCGCTATTTTGAGCTCGGTGATACCACCTGTACCTGATGATACATACAACACTATTAACTAGCTAGGCCATCCCATCTGTAATCGGCGAATTATGGATAGATTGCAATAAAATAAAACAAAGGTATCAAAATATTTATGAATTATTCTTATTACAGGTCTACATTTGTTATGCTCGTCATTTTGTTAATGATTTCGAACCTGGTACGCACGGCTACACATCAAGGTATATATTATTATTTCCAGTTTATGGTGATCTCGCATTGTAAACGATTTCCGTACAATGCGAGGTCTGCTTAATCTGGAAATGTAGGTATAGCTTGATGTGTAGCCGTGTGTACATGACTTACATAGTGTCAGGTTTACAGTCGTGGGCGCAGAATTGTGATACGAGTAAACGAGAGAAATAGCTCCTTTAACTTCTACACAGTTTATTGTTCAATCAACTCAACCTAGTCGCAGTCCACTGCTGAACAAAGGCCTCTCGCAGGCAGGCGACACAACACCCTGTCCTCCACCTTCTGCATCCAGCATGTCCCAGCCAACTTTTTAAGGACGTCGGTCCATCTAGCTGGGGGGCATCCCACACTACGCTTGCCGATACGTGGTCTCCACTCTAGGACTCGTCTGCTCCACCGTTCTTCGGTCCTTCGATAAACATGGAGAACCCACTGCCACTTCAGCTTGCAGTGGGCTCTCCAAGCTGAAGTGACAGTTGGGTCTTGCAGTGGACTCTCCAAGCTGAAGTGACAGTTGGGTCTTGCAGTGGACTCTCCAAGCTGAAGTGACAGTTGGGTCTTGCAGTGGACTCTCCAAGCTGAAGTGACAGTTGGCTCTTGCAGTGGGCTCTCCAAGCTGAAGTGACAGTTGGGTCTTGCAGTGGACTCTCCAAGCTGAAGTGGCAGTTGGCTCTTGCAGTGGGCTCGCCAAGCTGAAGTGGCAATTGGCTCTAAATAAACTTATCCGGAAATTAACCGGAGTTACCGACATACCCTGCAGAGTCTGCCGAGTATGTCGGTAACTCCGGTTCGTTTCCAGATAAGTTCATTTCTGATCTTATCCTTCAAATAAACTCAGAACATAGCCCGCTCCATAGCGCGCTAAGCGACCTTGAATTTGCGAACTAGCCCGAGTGTCAGTGTCCACGTTTCGGTACTATCAGAACATAGCCCGCTCCATAGCGCACTAAGCGACCTAGAATTTGCGAACTAGCCCGACTGTCAGTGTCCACGTTTCGGCACCGCATATATAACGGGCAGGACGCACTGGTCTAAGTCTAAGACTCAATTTCACCATACTCTGTTAGATATAACAGACTGTTAACACATGTCAACTGCTGTGATTGCCTGTTGTCATGTCAGTGAGCCAATCAAAGCAGTAACCTGAGTTTAATGACCTGTTAGCTAATTTTTGTGTTTGGTGAAATTGGGTCTTAGTCTACATATTATGGTCATCATCTTGTAAAATGGCGTAACCTAAAAAACCTGCCGGTGTTTATAAGGGCTCATCTAGGTGCCTAGCTAAGCCGAGAAACCAAATGACTGACATTGTATGTGCACAGCAACCGAGAGTTTTTCTGCCAGCAAGACACGTGCTGTACTATTATTTAATTACACTCCTGCCACTTTTTAAATAATCTACCATTATAGTAATAGATCCGGGCCCTCGAGTGTCGTGATTGGATATGACCTCTTAGAAATCGTGTCAATTTTTATAAAAAAATTACATTCGGATCAATGTAAACTTCTGCATTCGACTTCAGCATCAACTTTGTCAAGGTGCGCTTGGGCTGGTTGGGACCTTTGGACTGGTTGGGAGCTGGGAGAACATTGGGATTCTGACATTGGGTGACTGAACTGAGTCACGACATGCGTATTTATTGTGTAGGGGTGGAGCCCATGGGAAGGGACTCGGGAGGAGAGTGCTAGGTTAGGACAGGTTATTACCGGAACGTGCTGCGTATTTGTAGGTACTACCATAGTATTAATATTTTTTTATCGTCGCCGACGTTCTAATTTTTACCTGATATACAGGTTGTTTGGTGCATCGCGATCGTGTGCCAAATTGAAATGGTCGACTGAAGGGGCCACCTGCATCCTTTCAGACCCCATAACACCTCTCATGCCCTGTGGATTTTTTTTAAAGACTTTTTATTGTTTTATTAGAAAAAGACCCAAATTTTACATTCAAATACAATATTTTTTTTAAGTACTTATAAGGCGCAGACTCTGAATTTTAATTTTATTTAGATGTGTATTGTTTTAGAGTACTTTTAATACAAACTTAGTGACATTAGTCATCAATTTTTTTTTTAATTTACTGTCAAAGGTAAAACTTAAATTAAAACTGTACATGTTACAGCTGTTTACATTGCTACAAAAAATAAAACCTAAAGCGACCGGGATCTTCCAACTCCCTCAAAAATTCTCTATTCTATCTTCTTGCTAATGATGTGCCACATGCCATAAAAACTCTTAACAACTTTGTGAATTCGCTAGAATTGTGAATCGAGTCAGTTAAGGTTAATTTTCAAAATTATGATAAAAAAAAAATATTTTTGCTTTAATGATACCCGACAAATCTATTAAATCTCAAATCAAATAAGGAAAAATCTGTCTGGTATCTATATCTTTTCGTGAGTTTTACAAAATAATTAACATTTATTTCAATGTTTTTGCAAATCTTGCTCAAATTGTTGGCCTTTGTTGCGAATGCAGGCCCGACATCTGTTTCGTATTTCGACAGTTGTTGTACGAAGTCGTATTCCCTCCTTAATGGTATTGAAAGCCGTTTCAATAGAACGGTTAATGCAGAGTGGTATACCACAGTTTGTTTACCACAAGTCATCGCCGAACTTCGGAAATCCAACCCAAAGCGACGCATCATCCTACACCATGACAACGCAAGCTCACACAGCGCTCGTCAAACGATTGAGTATTTAAAGCAGAAAATCCTAAGCAATTTTTTTTGGGTGGGAAATCATCAAATAGCTTCTCAGCTCTGGGCGGAACGGAAGGGCGTGTCAGACTCTTACTAACTAAAATCCACCCTGTTCCTTCAGTTGCCCGTACGTTGCATGCTGCCCCGGCAGGCATCAGTCCTAGCGGACCCCGTCAACTGACCTAAGCCCTAACGATGGTTCAAAGGTTCCGGTCCTTGTTGAGCACACGAATTTTTCAAACTTATAATGAAGTAATGGGTTAGGAATTACTTTCAAAAGCCTCGGATTGTAATTGAGAGTGTGTTATGCAAATAGGTTGCAGTTTTTAATGTGGATTTTGCTGTGATGTATGAGTAAAAATGATTGTTATTAGGAGTGTCATACGGAATGAGGATGCTGTGCTACAATATAATGATGTGTATAGATGGTATGAAGCCAAGTATTCATGGCTGATAAAAGTGGTAGATAGCGGTACAGCAAAGTAAAACTATTTGGGTTTTATTTTGCTGTAAAAAATGTTATTTTGACAAAACATTGGCCAATTTTAATTAACCACTAATACAGGGCTCAAAAGGAACAAGAAAGGAAACCACAGAAATATTTTTTTTTGTATATTTTTACGTTTTTATAACAAGTAGTTCCAATAAAATTTTACAAGTTTATTTTGTACAAGTACGGAGTATCCTCCGTTTATTGAAACTCAAACGCATCAGATATTTAATAGTGGCATAATTTGCGGAGAGTGCTTTTTAGAAAGTAACAGGGCATATACTAGCGTTTGTCGATCTGTACGTCCGTACGCCGATCGTCGCCACGAGACAAAACCACCTACCTTACATACACACATCAATGTGGTCGAGAACCCATCACATTACAACCAATGTGGACAACATCTGTTCGTATGAGTGTTTGTCATTTTACTGCAGACACATACAGAAAAAAGAAATAAATTGTCTAGGATAGTTAATTTTGTTCTAAATAATTTTCGTCTATATTTAAACTGACTGAAGTAGATATAATGCTATTGCAATCTCATATAATTCGTTGGACAATTCCAATAAACTGCCTAATGTAATAGTCTGCATGAATTTAAAATATCTGCAGTAAAATAACAAACTACTTATTCACTCAGAACAATTAGCAACACGACTTTTCTTATACATCTCCGTTTTCGTCAAGGCAATCCAATACTATCAACCCTTAATAATATCTTGTGTAGATGATATAATAATATATAATATAACCAACTTTAAAAAATCAATTCCAAAATCTATCATATTATCCCTTTTTTGCTCTTTTCAGAATCATGTTGCTGATTCTTCCTTTACATAGTAAAAAATAAAGACGAAATCGTCAAAACTGCATACAATTATATTCCTTTATTGTTCGTATAGCAGTTCCGACGAAACTTATTTCATAAAATATGTTACAGACTCGAAAATGTATGAACCATTCGTACCTACTTAGGACGCTGGGAACTTTGGGAGATTTTAAAATCTAATACATCGAAACGCTTCAGTTCAATTTGCAGGAAAATTACAGCCATAATGCAGTCTTTATCTCATCGTATTGTAATGTTGATCCTAACTGGATCAGTTTCTTTGTAACTTTTATGAAATAAGTTTTTGAACCAAGGTTGATGGCGCTATCTGAGGCTGTGTCCTGATACGATATGGTTACGTGAAAACGCGAGCTCGCGTGAGCTTTTATACAAATGGTTACATGAATGTTTGATTATGCGAACACATGGTGCGCTCGACAATTGGGAATGGCATCCAATATCATGATAAATCGATTCGTATGACCGAAGCTCACGTGCACTCGCGATGGCCGCATCGTTGCTCTGCGTCAAGATAAAGCCTTTCACCATCTTGATAGCATAATTCTAAAATATTTATTGGTTATAATCGTAATGGGCTCTTAAGTTCAATCGATCCAATGCTTACCACTTCGAACCTTACTCCTCGCAATATGGTACAAACAATTAAAAGCTTGAATATTTCAAACCTAACATTTTCAGCTATAATATAATTTGACTATAAATATCTTACAACGATAATTCAGTTTAAGTCGATAACACAATAATTGTTAGTTTAATATTTAAAGTTCAACAATGTGTAACGCAACAAGGTATCACAACGCTGCATATTATAAAAAATTCAACGCAATATATTATTTGAAAATGTAACACAGCATTATTCAAAATGGTAAACTTCTTAACCGTCGCATTGGCTCGACTGAATCTTGTACAGATTTGTACTTACATTAAATTTATTTACAAGTTACTCGCTATCGCTTGCCCGAAGATAAACGGAAACATATTCAATGCTCACACGCCTCGATGGCTCGACGGTGTAAACTTACCTAATGATAGGGGCATTATTGTGTGCACATTCACAGAGATCACAGCCTTCAGAAATGTAACTAAAGTAGTGTGATGCGCACTGATCGGTAGCAATGTTACATTAACTTTATTTATTCGACGGTAATGTTACATTTACGAATAATTATTGAATTGTTTATTATTTATTGACTTTATTATTTCAATCATAAATTAAATTTACGTCCCTTTAATGTACTTCTCAGTCTAATGTGACACGGCATTGTGGCGATGTTACATTTACCAAATGTAACCTAAATTAAAATTGTAAATTACAAAAAATAATTACAAATCAGTACGCTCGTTATTTTTATATGCGTATTTTAAATGAAACCTAGATTGTGCGTTCTTTAGAACAAACTTGTGCTAATTTTGCGCGGACTTCGAATTCGAACAATCTTCGGGCTTTCGACCGTAAAACTATAATAACACCGAAATATCGGAACAACCAATAAACGTTGCTTTAGTCTAATTTATTTTATACTATTTGATTTCGAGACACAGTCTCTATTGCTATCGCCAATAGCATCCGCTATGAGATCTAGCGATAATAATTCCGAGCCGTCCCTACCGCCCGGCGCCCGGGCGCACCGATCTCATCGAGTGCCACCCCACCACCCCACTAACATAATAATAACATTTATTCATAAAAATATAACTTACAAAAAATCTACTGTGACTTATTACAATACAAAAATGTCGAATGCTACACCAATTAAACATTACATTCCCCTCTACTTATTGCTTATAAATTAAAAATGACATTATTGTTGCAAATTGTACAATTATAAATTTTTATTAGTATTATTTATTATTATTTTATTTGGAAAATATTTTAGTCTTATAGTTAATTTAGAATTAAGACGGCCGCGGGATGTGTTACACGGTTGCGACTTGGGAACGCTTCGATCGCGCGTTTCTGTGGCGCTGCGTCGCGTCTGTGTAAGACACCCTGAAGTCTATCGATTTATTTAATATCCCTCGACTGCGAGTTGCGTTAGTCGCGACCTGACGCGACACACTCGAGACCACACATACACAAGATGACAAATCATTTGAGCCAATTATTGCGATATATGATAGCAGTCATCGTCAGCGACGTACAACACACATTTTTTTTAATATTAGGCCGTGCTTACTGCACCAATCACGACACGCTATAGATCATCTTAGTCTTAATATATTGAATTGAGCAGTATACGGACGCACGGACGCACAAATTGACTATAACCCTGTAGTAACTACTGAAACCTAACTAATAAGTAATTAATTTTTTCTCTTTCTAGGGGCGTATAAGTTAAAAGCATTACATTATTAAAGTCTCCACAAAATTGTATAACTTACTATAACGCTATTCATTTTATTCCTCAATTAAAAAGATAATAATTTCTCTTATTATCTCTTATGCTACAAAATAATTTCAACATAATTATAAACCAACATAATATAGTGTATATCAGGTTATATTTTGTTATGTAACGTACAGATATACTTTTCACATTTATCGTAATCAATTCCCGAATGCAAACTATTGCAAACTGTTCACTGTTACTGTTTCATAATATTTTTATTTATTACAATCTGTCATAATAACTAATAATATCTGTCATTTGGATATGACTTCACTTATCTTCATTTGTATATAACAATAATTATGAGTAAAAAGATAATAAAAACGTTTGTAAAATAATGCAATAATATATATTTAGATAAATATAATAAAAATCAACAATACAATAAAGTCACAGCATGTATTTACATGTTTCTACACATGTTCGTGACGTCACGTGTAACGTCAGCACAAGTACAGTCATCGTACCCATTTTAAGTGTATTTTTCTACATAGGATTAGTTGGCTTAGACCAGTGCGTACAGACAGCCAGAAAAAAGAGTTCCCCTCTCTCGATCGCTAACCGGCTTGCTCCTAAGTAGTCGATAAAAATCTACTATTTTATAATGAATCTCCCTCACCGTCGAAACGTACTTATCAGTAAATTTATAAATAGGTATCAGAAGCTATAATCTGTAGACCGTAATTACCGAACCCCAGACCCGACCGAAGTACTCAATAAAATTCATCATGAGAAGATCTAATTAAAATGGGTACAAGAAATGATGGCACTTTACAGGGTACCTATGCATTTTTTTTTTCATAAATTATGTCATAAAATGACGACTAAAGAACTATGTATGTTTAATTTACGCCGTGACTTATTTCCTAGTTTCGATTTATACCTAATCACATCGATTTAGAACATTTGTTGTGTGGTAGTAATGGTGGCACGGCCGCCGGCCTGACGTCTGAGCCCATGAAACAAGAAGCTGGCGGCGGCCTTGATCGGGGCGACTAGAGGCACCCTCGCAGCGGTCTCCCATTGTCAGACATTGCCTGTGGCGGGGAACCTCGGCGGAGGCAGCGGCGGCGGCGGCCGCCCCGCCTCCCCCCCACCCGAAGACTGCTCCGATACTGAAATGCATAGCTCAGTTATCGCCACTACCATCCTGTCTCACATCTCGGTCCTATACATCATCTCTAATAAACAGAGGTTCCTATGTCTCTCTAAAATTTTCAGTATTGCAAGCTTGGTGTTCGGGCCGTTCTGTACTATATCAAGTGTATCTCATAACCGAACCTTCTATGGTCTGCACCTTGACGTTGTCCAGACGATAATTTCTGGCTCGGTTATTTTTCCTTACTACAAACTAAAATATTTGAAGCTCTCGGAAATAATACCCTACAAGTGTGTTCACTCACGTTTATTCTACTTTGCATATAGCTAGTCAGCCCAAAGTCAGATATAGGTGTCACGTGGGATTAGTACACTTTTGTATGCAACATTTCGTTTGCCAAATTCTACGCAGACATAAAACATAATTGCAATGCACCCATCTCATTGTTTCGCTTATTTTGCGCCTATTCATCATCAATGCTGTGTTACTCTGTACGATCAGTGATGCTAAGAACCCTGATTATCCTAATTATAAATAATTTAACCTATTTCTTATCTGCTCTCAGCGCTGTCCCTTTTCATGGTGATTTTAAAATCACCATGGACTTCTGCGCTCCATTGCGAAGAGTCCTCCCCACATGAACACTTCCCTATCGTAGAAATTATGTGTTATATTATTCAGTTCATATAAACATTCAGGGCTACTTTAAATTACCTGGCAAAACTTTGTAAGGTTTGTGTCGATGTGGAATTTCCCATCTACAGGATAAGTCCTTAATCAGTCAAACGAGTAACAGCATTCTTCATCTATTTACTGTATGTTGACAATTTCAGACTAATATACCGTTTTCTTGTTTTTTTTTCTTCACCATTAAACAATGGGATATAAAGGTAACTTAAGAATGTAAAAACTTACTTTAGTTACCGGGTTTATAATGTGGTAGCGGGTATCTTTAATAAAATATATTATCTTATACACACACACACCCCTTTAAGTAACGCCAAGTCATTTCAAACAAGCCCTTTATATAAATATTAATAAAATAACACATCTAAACTGACAAATAACATAGCTTAGCCCACACCAAGAAGTCTAGAAAACAAAATTTAGACAGGATTGAACCTATGAAGGGTAAGTGGAAACTATAAATTAGTAGGTAGTATAATTCCAGAAGAAAGATAGTCACATTGTTAAATTATAAAGGCTTAAAATAGAGAGCGTAAGGGAAGTATTGCATGTTAAAGCCAGATCATAACATCCAGAACCATATCGGTAATCTGGTAAAGCATAGAAGCTGAGCGGGGGGTTCCACAAGGCAGTTTCCGTTATTCGCGATGAAGTTCAACAATTGATCAATTTTGATCTTGGTTCAAACAATAAAACGGCCTCGTGGAGTTAACATTCACACATTTAAAAGCTACTTTTAACAACACGACAGGTCATGCTCACATTGGTAATGTACACGCAATTGTAAAGTTCAACAGAAGCATATTGTAAGATGAAGTGTGTAATGTAAAAAAAATGAATAAAATGACTGATGCCTATATATTCAAAAACATCAAAACAAATGCATGGTCAACATTTTGAAAAAGGAATGGAGCATCTGTTGTTACGTAATGTAGTTAATCATGATGTTAATAATTGATATCATAATAATAATATTATTCACAGAGAAGTTAACAATTGGAGAGAAACTACGAACATTCCTTGTTAGATTAAGTGACCTGAAAATGGTAGTGATGACGATCTGGTTGCCGAGTAAACTATTCTGCAGCCATGGTTCACTCCATTTATAACCACTTTGTGAAGTTGAATGTTAAGTATACTTTTCTTTATTTGTCTGATTTGGTAAACATACATACATGGTTTCTATTAAGGTCTCAATTTTAAGAAAGGTTAATTTGAATCAGGTTTTGATGTAACTTAAACCGCAATCAATATCAAGACTTTCATAAAGTGTCATTGATGCAAAACCTCTTCGTGTATAGTGTATGTTTACGAAATGAGACAACTAAGGAAGACACTGTAGGCACCATAGTGACGTGGATGCGGTGACGTAAAGCGTGGTACTTACGGGAATCGTGTTTCTCGTCAACAGGGGCGGGGGGTGGCGGGGGTGGCAGCTGCTGTTCCAAGGCGTTCACGCAGTTCATCATACTCCCGTAGAGGCGGCTGTCACGAAAACTGTCCCTGCACACAGTCTCCAATCATCCCCATTGACCGATAATGTGATAACCCCCATGTTTTCAAGATCATCACTACTATACGCTTCTAAGAGTTTTAGTTTTTCACCATTTAAAGTATTGTAGAGTTTCATAGTGGCTTACTTTGTTTTTAGTTTCATTTACTTAGTAATATAATTTCTGAATTGATTACCTACTGTATTTTTCGTTGTCTAATATAGTTAATCCTGCTTCAATATGTTACCCTAGTCACACCACTAGTAAGTTCTGTTATTTATTTTTTACTAGAACACATTTTACAAAGCTTTCTTTATAGATATCCCTCTTGCAAATTATTTAAATATTACAAGTGACTTGATTTTATTATGAGTTTTATTTTAACTCTCTTTGTCAAAAAAGTTTTGATGCAAATTCTAATCTATAAAAGATCGTTAAAAAATATTGCCATCTAATGCCATATTGCCAGTGTACCTATACATGTAAATTTTGTAGTTATGAACCTGGTTGTATTGTTTGATATAATTTAGATCTGAAACACGGTACATAGTGGGTAGGAGCTATGTTCCAACAGCCCTCTCTATGAGACAGGGTAACATCGTTCGTTCCAGTGATATGTACACAATGCTTTACAAACATCACGTGCAACGCGTGCTCATGAATGACCAGCACCAGTCTGGTTTAGTGCTGTGTCGTGACGTGATTATAAGGAAAATCATGAATCATGTGTCATGTAATGGTAGGACACAGTCAGTGCCAGTAAGTATTCAAAATATATCAAAGAAACAGTCGCCGTTTCTTACCTCCCGTTGGAATTCCGGAACAGTGCCAAAATCTCTTCGAAGGTCTTATTTTTTGTTTCAGGAACTTTTTTATACGTAAATATCCAAAAAATTGCAAGGAATACACTAAAAGGCAGGAATGTATAGTTTTCCAGTAGTGCCTGCAAAATAAACATAATTAGCATTGTACTGAAACATAAAAGAATACAAAATAATAATTATTTGATGGTCGTCCCTAACCAAAATTTAAGGAATACGTAATCTGTTTACCCGAGGCTAAGGTCCGACACTCAATTTCAGTATTACTTGATTGGAATCAATATGGACAGCAAATATGACTGACCGTAATTATAAGATCAGTGCGCGTGTACCAATATTAATTAACGGATGGCAATTGGAATCCTACACACATTGTTGGGCAAACACATACAGAGACCTACCTTCATGCTAGGAAAGCCGATTCCGACAACGAAATTGGCCATCCAATTAACTAATACGGCGATAGCCATCGCGCTAGGGCGGGGGCCCTGCGAGAACAGCTCGGCAGTGATGAGCCAGGGGATGGAGCCGGGGCCCACCGCGAAGAACACCACGAAACTCAGCGTCGACACCACCGACAAGTAGCTCATCCAGTCGATCATTTCCTGCACATAGCCGAAGAACTCCTATCAGGGGATAGCAATGGTGTTCTTTCCCGTCGCCGACCGGATAATGAAATAAACCACAAACATAAATGCACATCACACACTAGTCTGTCCGTGTGTCCGTCATGCTCCGCGCGATGCGAGGAGTTCCGACTCAGTTGTTGAGTGCTGGTAGCGTAGTGTCGTCCATCTATCGTATGTACTGCGAATGCTGGTGATAAGTGCCATCCTGCTTTTGAGCAGTGTTTGTGTGATTATAAATTTCGCTTCATTTAAAAACGCGTGCGCTGAGCTCCCCGTGAACTTTTACCACAATTTAGTGGTCAACAAAAATAGTGTTAGTGCTATGTGAGTGATGTTCCTAACATTTATATTTGAGATTTTATTCCCATTATTTACAATGCTTTCCTACCGAGAGTCCGGTTTCGGAAACAGGAAAGTCGAAGAGGGGGGAGGGCTAGCGAAGCGACGAGTTTATGTGTCTCAGTGATTGTTAACAACTGTTATTCTGAACAAACCAAAGTCAACAACGGACGTTGATGGCAATGATTTGTTGAAGGCAATAACAGATTTTAAGACCACTGGTGACATATACACCCGATGAAGCAAATGACAGTGTGTGAGAAATAAACCAGGGATTAAAGATGAGGTGCATGCATAGTGTTACTAGACTAAATAAATGATACGACGATATGATTTTTGATAATTTTAGATATTTAATAATGATTCGTTTGAAAAAACTAAATATGTATTAAAAACTACCCTGTATTCACTAAGAGATGATTTGTAAGACACATCGAAAGAATGTTTATTATCTTCAGTGTCTGTCTGGGATAATATTCTACTGCAGTATCAACCAATGAATACAGCAGCATTGAAGCGAGCAGTGACATAAAATTCACCAACGGTGTCTTTAAACATTAAACAAATCTCAATAAACCTCATTTTACGTATATTGACATAGCTCTGTTACATCGATAAAACTGTATTATGTTTAACAGTAAACGAATCGAAAATAATTTTGATTGAATCATTAACTTTCGATTCACATTATGCCTCAGCTCTAAAATAATCACTTGGCATTATGGTGTGTGATACAAATCATCTTCAAGTGAAAAAACACTAAAAAGTATAATCTAAATGACGTCTCCGTATGCTGACGTCCAATAATCTAAATAAACCAATGAAAGTAAACCTAATTTCAAAAATATTAATTTAATAAGTTGATTTGGAAGAGATCGAGCAACCAATTGGGGTATGAGAGAAAATATCTGCAGTAATGAAGTATTGATAGTCAAGAACGGTAACAGATAGTAGGTGGAGAAAGCAATGAGAAAGCGTGCCAAAGCCATTTTAAATGTAATCCTTGATCGAGACAACGCTGTAAGACATAAGGAGTACAATAATAGTCCCCTAGATTTTTCATAAAAAATATTTATATTATGTAAGGAAGAGGTAATTTTTCATGGTGTCTCTCAAGGAACACATTTAGGGCCAGTATAACAAACCGAAACACTGGCCCAACTTACTTTAAATTACACAACTAAATTTCAAACATGATCAACACAAGTTCTAGGAATATTTTAATGTTTGTACTTTTAGAGTTATTTTGTGGTGGTTTTCGTCGATTAGATTTCATGTTTCGAGAGCTGATTTTGTTATTGCTGTATATGTTGCGGAGGTCGATGTGTAAGTTATTATGCAAATCTCCGACTATTCTCTTATTTAAAGTCTTATAACTTTCGAGTATATTCTTATCTTCACAACACAATGATTAAATAGTTCATAAATATTTTTTTTCTTCACAATAAGCAGTTTCAGCTTTATTTTACCTTTTAATTTCGAGCATATCAGAGATACCAACCACAATTTTATAAGACACACCTTTATTAGAAATGAAATGGTGATGAAAATAGAGAAGATGAACATTCCCCCGAGGCCGTAGAGATGCAGCGTCCGTCTTCCAGTGCGATCCATGAGAGGCAAGGAGACCAGGGTCATGCCAACCATGATGGCCCCGATACCCATGGTCGCGAACTTCGCTGATTCATCCGTAAGGCCCGAAGAAGTGAACAGCGAAGTGGAGTAGTAGAACACCTGAAGATACGATAGAGCACATGGGAGTCTCACAGTAACTTCAGACTTATATTTATCGAAATCGAAAATTGATAAAATACCTACGATCATATTTTTAGCATCAGTAAATCCAATCGCATACACAACTCGAGTGGAAGTAAGTACTCAATTATTTACTGTCTGTTGAATAAGTAGGAACATTGAGTCATATACGGATAGATTTTACCCTTAGAATGTACAAAACTCTTTCCTCTAAAGATCAAAGCTTTTACTAGCAAAAACCTGAAGAAGCTAAAGTCATAGGGTCACTTACTGCATTGATGCCACTGAGCTGCTGGGACAACTGCATGACAACGCCGATAAGCAAGGGAGCGCGTAGCGTGGGGGAACATAGAAGTTCCCTCATTGAGATAGACGCCTCCGCCTGCTGGGCTCGTTCCTCGGCACGCATTTCCTCAATATCCTCTTCCACCTAAATAGTATATTGAGTAGTTGTACATGAAGGTTTTACTATGGATAAGTTTCACAGAATAGTTTCAAAAGCGTTCTTCCTAACAAATATATAAAAACACAAGCATATTCATAAAGGTAAATCTAATGTCACTTTCTACCTGATTGCTAGCCCGTAGTCGTCTGAGAGCACGTCGAGCCTCCTCTTCCCATTGGCGCGTGATAAGTAAGTACCGGGGCGATTCCGGACAGGCAGGCAGCAACAATAATTGCAGGATCGCCGGACAGATCGCCAGACCTAAACATGATAGGTAGTCTGAATATCCACTTATTCTTAAACATATGTTTTATGTCGCCAAATTTTTGCTGATCCCTCAGTGCATGGCAATATAGTGTGAAGTAAAGTCTTCAAACAAACTAATTCAACTCTTCAAATAAGACCACTAACTGCAAAACTTCCATCCTCACCAGACAGACATCAAAATTCCTGTAACCGAGTCAAATAAATAAAAGAAAATATCCACCAAGCACAACTTTAACTGCTCTTGAAGCTTCAACGTCGCGTCGGTTATGTCAACTACCAACTTGTAAGTTGTCCTTAACTTTTGAATCTCGCACCTGCAGCGGCCGACTGTTTCTTCAACTTTGCACTCTCACTTTTCCTTTCATCTTTGATTACTGCAATCTGTTATTTCATAGTTTCAAGGCCTAGGTGTGACAGGAAGTTCTGAATATGCTTTGAATTCGTCGTATTTTAGCTTCTGAAAGTTTAAATGCAGTTCTGAATTTAATTCTTCATTTTGATGTCTTTTGGATTCATGGTTCTGCTTTCAAAGTTTTTTTGTTTGAGATTATTTTTTGGAGAAGAAATATGTGATCGACGATTATGATATTTAATTTTATATACTCTCAAAACGGTGAAGGAAAACATCGTGAGGAAACCGGCATGTCCTAGAACTAAAAAAATCGAAGACATGTGACATCTACCAACCCGCACTGGGCCCGCGTGGTAGATTACAGTCCAGTCCCTCTCACAGAGAGGAGGCCTGTGTCCCAGCAGTGAGAACATTAATAGGATGATGATGATACTTGTAAAATTTAGAATTACATTATTTAGAACTGTGAAGCTTTGGAATGCATTAAAACAAACAGTAAAATATTTCGTTGATCGATCAATTTTAACCTTCTGCATTCATTTGCGTGAAAAGGAAGGTCTTTGATGCTGTGTCTCATGCAGTTTCCGTTTATGTACAGAATATTTACATTACATGGGCTTTATATAGAGGTAACTGGGGCGTTATTCGTCCGGCGACACGCCCACGCCCCCTGGTTCCTATCTATTATAGTTGATATCTACGTTAGTACCTACACATTCCGATCATGTTTATATTGATGAATGCGTTTGTATGCTGTTTCATGACCAATTTTTTTATTATGTGATGCGATATATAAAAATATCAGTTTTTGGTTACAATATTGCGGGTTACTAGGGGTGGGTCATGACCACAGTAATTCATTGCAGCAGTTTGCTAGAAGGTGTTGACCAGTGGATATTCTAAATTAGTTCAATTTGATGATTTGCAAACAGATCAACAGAAATGGCAGAGCTACCAGCCCAATGTCAATTTAGTAACTTACTTCGAGTTCAATCTTGCAAGCTAAAGTGGAATTTTTTTTTCATTCTGCCTTCTAAAACTAACGCTTACCAAGCAAAATAGGCCATCCTTCATCGGTGCCGAGAATCTGCTCGATGCCCAGGACTTGCGAGAGGAGTAGCCCCACAGTGACAGCTAGCTGGTTGACCGTGCCCAGTCCACCGCGCAGGTTTAGAGGCGCAATCTCCGATATGTACATTGGCACTAATGATGTGTTTAACCCTGGGCAAACAAAAGAACAGAATAGAAGGTAGTTGTGTCACAAGAAGACCATGAATTACGAACAATTGTCGAAGTCATTTTGAAGTAATTTGTGTAATCGTGAATCCTACAAGGAGATGATTATTTTCATCTATATTAAATCAGTCAATGGAAATGCCTTCCAAAATCACATAAAAACTTTTTATAAGAAATTGCGAACGGTGCGTTTGCATCGGTTTCCACCGAAATGATGCTGCATTAAAAAATTCAACGAGTGATCCCTTAATAAACCTAAGGTTTATAAAAAAAACGGATATTCTAGCAAGAATCATTTTGACGTATCATATTGTTAATGTATTGCCTGTTACTTGCACACAACTATGCGAGTAGCTTGCATGCCGTTGTACCAAAATAACTTTATTGGTGAATGTCACAATGGGATGCATTCTTTATACGGGGTGTCAGGGACATCGACGCGAAGCCTGTTACCATGGATTCAATACATGATTCTGAACCCGCCTGCGTTAAAATTTTTCGTCGGTTATAAAAAAAAAAATACAGCTGTTCCATATATGTTGACCGCTTAGGTATTGCACTTTTCTATGAATGATATGACATAGTACTGGTATAAATATTTTTTTCATTGGATTACTTACCACAGTTGACTCCGATGATGAACCTTCCAAATATGAGGAGCTCGTAACAGTGTGATATCTTTGTGAACCCCATGAGACTAGCGCCGCTGATGCCAAGGATGTTGTTTAGCAGTAAGCCCCCTTTCCTGATAGAACAAAGATATTAAACGATTGGTTGTGGGAGGTGCTACGGTATTACTATAGAACAACAATATGTACAGAGTCGAAAGTTTCGCTCCGAATGGAACTGCCTGCAGTTTCGGGGCGTGGCGTTAAAACGTTTGAAACGTTTACAGTAGAATTTTAATAGTATCGGCATAAAGGAACGTACACTCGTTTGATTTCTTTAGTCTCGTGGCTTTATTATTTATAAGATATTTATTCTAAGAGAGCTCGTGGCTAAGTAATAACAAGCCGTACGGATCGATCTATCAGGTTAAGCTACGCTTGCCAGGGTTGGTCAGTGGATGGGTGATCATCTTCACATACCGAGACTCCTCCGTGCCTCGGAAAGCACGTTAAGCCGTTGGTACCGGCTGTCATTTGTGGATCTTTGACAGTCGTTACAAGTCGTCAGAAGCCCGAAAGTCTGACACCAGTCTTACCAAGGGGTATCGTATTACCCAGTAACTGGGTTGTAGAGGTCAGATAGGCAGTCGCTCCATGTAAAATACTGGTTCAATTCAGCTGCAACCGGTAAGACTGGAAGCCGACCCCAAGATAGTTTGGAAAAAGGCTAGGAAGATTGAAAGATATTTATTCTAAAAAACAAGACACAAAGCGGTATATGGTGCACCTAAAGAACAGTGCGTGGCCATTAAGCCAAGACTCGCACGAGCGATTTTCTTACGCGACCATTTTTTATAGCACACTATTTTTATCTCTCGGTATTGAGACAAGCATTGAAAATCAAAAAAAAAAAAAAAGTGCATTCCAGCGCGTCAAAAATACACAATGTTGGATTTCCAACTATCGGCGCTGTGCAGTTTCGAAAACAAAGAGCGCGAAAAAGAACTGCCGCCATAAAAAATCGTACGTGCATTGAGTTTTAGAAAGAAACTGTCACATAAGGGGTAGACACTAGCGCAAGTCGTGCTTTTTTATTAAGTCCATGTATCTACTGATACTTATTCGCAATGCTACTGTATTGTAACTAACTGCTAATGACAGATGCAGTGTCCACATCTGCACGATATTTGCCGTTGTTCTCTGTGTTTAGCTATCATAAATAAGTAGCATTTTTTCATCATAGCTGTTCTCACATTGTCTCTAAATGTCATTGCTAATGACTAAGTAATTCATTTTTTGCCGTATTATGTTACTGACTGTCAAACTCATGTCGAGGTAAAATGTTCTCCGAAAGTGTGAAATGTGTTAATAAATGTTGAACATGATGATTGAATCATCATGTTCAACATTTATTAACACATTTATTATTATATTTTGGTTAATGACAGACTGAAACAGTAATATTTCTTCGGTATCAAATCTGTCAATTTTAATTTCTGGAGAACACTGTGATTTCAAATTGAAATGGACAGATTGGTTTGGCGCTGTCAAATTGTTATTAGAAACATATCTTAGAATTAATTGGATAAGTACGATCTTTGACTCTGTATATTTTAGTTCAAAACCAATAATTCAGATCAGATGTACTAAAAATGACTGCCTCTTTGGTCTAGTGGTCGCAAGCGCTACTGCTGAGCATCCTGGGTTCGATTCCCGGGTCGAGAAAAGTGTTATTGGATTTTCCTATCTGGAATTTCTCAGTAGCGGTTCGGAGCCTGGATTTGTGCCCGGTTGATGGCAATAGGCTCGCCCCCTATAACATGGGACTTAAACATAACTGGCGAAATGTGGGTGTCCTACAGGTAAAAATCTTAAGACCAAGGTCTTAAGATTTTTGTTTCAAGGTCTTAAGTTTCGACAAAAATCTTAAGACCAAGGTCTTAAGAGTCGAGTGAATCTAAAACCGAGGTTACCGTGGTTTTACTGGCAGCTGGTTTCGTCTAAACATAAGACTCACTCAGAAGAGGGATGCCAAAGACTTGCTATTCAAAGACAACAGATTAAAACAGTTGCAAATTAACTGCCTGTATGCTCACTTCTTTTGCTGATCGTACATTCACGAGCATCAATAAACCATAAACTTACGCAATATTCAAAAGTCATTATCTCTTAAAGTTTTGATAGAAATGTTATGGTACTACAAACATTATATTTTCCAAACCGTACTAAGTACTATGAAATACATCTTTTTTACAGTTAAGTATACAATCGAAATTTCACTAGAAAATCACTGTATAATTGTTTACCGTTTATGCTCGTGACTGTACTATCATTTGACAACGCTAGCATATCTGAGATTTAGGGCTTGTGACGTCATCCTTACCTTCCGAATCTATTCGCGATCATGCCACCAGAGAAGCCGCCGAGCATGCCACCAATAGCGAAGATGCTGACCGCTATGGAGTACAGTCTGTTAACGGTGTCGTCTTGTAGGTCCATTCCATACCGGTTCTTGTATACATCCTTCATGAAGTTAGCGATATTCTGGTGGACAAGACAATGGTTACTTAGATTTAGATATAATACTCATACATTTTCTACTCGAGGAAAATACAATAATGGCCAATGGAGGGAGTTGTTTTGTATTTATTGCTGCATGTTTACATAATCTATATAAATGTATATAAAAACCGGTCAAGAGCGAGTCGGACTCGCGCACCGAGAGTTCCGTAAGGAGCTTTATTCGTATAGGTACCTAAATAGTTCTGTGCCCAGAAACTAGTCCTCTAAATTTTATGAGCGCCCATACAACTCAGAGGACTATCTTAATTGGTGTCAACTATGTATGAAAAAGTGGAATTGAACGGTGTCCACCCTTAAATTTTACACTTTTTTAGTTTTTTGGAATTTTTCCTTCCCTGTTGGTATGATACTCTCTAACACCGTTTGACTGATTACCATGAAAGTTGGTATATACAATAGAGTGTTCCTTTTGATATCCCATTACTCTAGGGTATTAATGAGACCATGTCAAAAAATCAAATGGCATATGAATTTTATTTTTTTAAATTAGTTTTTTGCGTTTTTCGCACAAACTGAATTCGACAAAGTCACGATTTTTTATGAGACATAAAATTTATAAAAATAATTATGATTATTTTTGTCCATAAAATAAAATATGACAACGTCGCATTTTCTTAGCTTCAAATATGAATGATTGGTTTGAATGAAAATGATACTCGTACATATCAATAAACTTAGATACACGCACACCGAGAGCCTAGTGTTATATTGTTATCATCAAAGCTATGTATTTTTGGAACACTTGTTCTAGGACTTTTTGTGTTATTTTTACGTATAGCATATATGTATAACCTTAGAGTTATGAGGCATTAAAAGGAACGCGTCGTATAAGACGGCACAGCAAGTGGCACCGCCTCGTTTTGTTACGAAGTCGGATAAGAGTGACACTAGATGGTGACAGTCTGTTTTCTGCTCAGAGCAAATAAAAAACCAAGACAGAGCACTGCGAACAAAACAGTAAAGCATGCCAAAACTACACCGCCGCTCTTTGCATACAACCTTTTACAATAACACTACAATCAAAGTACACCACACAAAGGGCACACATGTTTACAAAACCGACTTCACTTTACTCTGACAGCGCTCTGTCTTGGTTATTTGGTCTGAGGTTTTCTGATGAGAGATGATGTCAGGGGAGCCGCTGTCGTACCACGTTTACAACGAATAAAAGTCCATCGATCTGTCTTTCTGTCCATATGTGGTTATATCTCGATAACCGTTTAACAGTATTACGTATAACTTTTTTTTTATTTAAAGAATATCCTACATATTACTTTATCCTACAGGTTTTCGAATAAGTATAGTCCTCTCAATATGAATCTTACCTATTTTTAGGTAGTAGCTAAATTTTTAATACCTACCATAATAGCTACATTTATAATACTGTACTTTAGTTTCCGTTTCTACTCAATATTGAAAAATGGAGCTAAGTAATGTTGGTGACATTGTTTCAATAGAGATGCCACAATCACACTCAATAACATCATCATTCTCCTGCCCTTATCCCAATTTTATTTGTGGTCGGCGCAACATGTCCCTTTTTTCCATACTTCTCTATTAATCGTCATCTCAGTAGTCGCCCCCTTTCTAGCCATATCATCTTTCACACAGTCCATCCATCGTTTCTTTGGTCTTCCCCTAATCTTATAGCCATCGACATTTATACTCAAAACTGTCTTCACGACATTTTCCTCATTCCTTCGCATCACATGCCCATACCATGACAACCGATTTCCGCACAACTTTTCGGTCACCAGTGCCACTTTCAGACTTCCTCTTAACTTATTTCTTACTCTATCCATTCGTGTAAAACCACACATCCCTCTTAGCATTCTCATCTCAGCCGCATGCAATTGCCTTTCATTCATCCTTTTTGTGCCCCAACATTCTGATCCATACAAGACAGCAGGCCTAACGATTGTTTTATAAATTTATGTTCCCGTGACCTCCAGCCATTTCATCCATCCACTGTTTATTCTGTGCTTAACCAATCTATTTCGCCATCGCTTTGCACGAGTGAACCGAGATACCGAAAGTCGGAGCAGACTGGCAGAAGCGCAGACTGGCAGAAGCGAATCACACTCAATAACCTAACCTAATATTATGAATACACAATCGGCAGTTCTCTATTAATAAAATCCGTGAACAGCTCACAACATGACAATAAAATAACACTTTATTATTTTACTGCAAACCGGAGTGAAATAACATGAATCAATCCAATAAAGCTTATGTTAATAAACTAGATGCGATATCCAAACTAATTGACCGAGCGAGCGTAGCGAGCGAAGCGTCTCTGCATCAACTGGCAAAATTTTCTTTCGTGTGTCAGTTTGTACGTACTCGTGTACAGGTCATATTTTACAACCGATCTGGATGAAACTTGGCATACAGGTATTATGAATTTTTTGTAATTTTTTGTCGTCGGGGATTTTTGATTGGAGGGGTACTTCCTCCAAAATGGGGCAAAAAGGGGGCTACTGGATATCTCCGCCTTATGAAATCCGTTTTCGATGGTTCTTTTTTCATTTGAAAGAAAGTAACTTTGAGATAGTCTCAAAAAAAATTGGTAAAGATCTGATCAGGATCTTCGGCATGATGAGCAGAAATACCTCCTCAAATGCAGTAAATTGCTCGCTATTTATTCAAACCTATTTGTTAATTTTTCTAGCTGGCCTACAAATTTTTTACTCATAATTTGTCTGGTTTTTAGGGTTCTGTAGTACACAATAAACTGATTTAGTTTTGCCATGTCCGTCTGCCTGTCTTTCTGTCTGTCAGCGGCTTAGCTCAGAGAATCTTAGTACTAGAAAGCTGTAATTTGGTAGGTATAGGTCTATACTATCAATCACGCCGACAAAGTCGTAAAATAAAATCATGATTGTTTTTTAGGGTACCTCCTCACAGTCCTCACCCTACACGTAATTTTTTTTCTCGTTTGTCCTGTGTTATGGGGTAGCGTGTGTGTGTGTGAAAACGTTTTTTCGATTCATGGATACATTTGCTAAATTAAAAAGAAAACTAGCAAAGCTAAGTAGGTATGCTTTACAAGTTAACGAGTAATAATCGACTAACTTACATTTGCGGTTGGAATGTATGAGAGAACATGTTTTTTAACTACAATGTTAAAGTTTGTACTTGGGATAATTATTTATGCCAACTACGGACCCCTTATTTGTGCGTGGTCCACGCACTTGGCCAGTTTTTCAATTTATTTGACGTATTGATGTCATATTTTTTTGATAGGAAAAAATTATGTCATCGCGGTCAATTCAAAGTGCGTTGGTAATATTTTCGAACGCTAAAACTACAAGCTGTCGTTCATGGTTTGTTTCCTGCAGGTCAAAACCCTAAATACGAAGATTCGGCCGAAGTTACGTGTGATTTCTACTTCTTATCAGCTAGAGAGATAAGATTAGTTTGGGGCCCTATCTAAGAATGAATGCTAGTGTTCAGGTTTCTTATAATGGTGCCAGAAGGTGGCCATAGGAACTCCTCAACTTAACAAGGTAGAACCATCGCCATCGTTTTTGGACTCACTTGACAAGTGTTCTTACACTAGGTACTGTCCAGGTCCATAAAAACTGTTGTTTTTACGGTCGTCGGTTTTGTCAGGCCAGGTAGCCCAAGGTGTAGGGCCTCTTAATGGATCTGGAAGGTCACTATACTGAACTCCTTAATTAGACAAGATAGCACCGTTGTGTTTAGACCATTTCGATTTGTTTTGACAAGTAGGTACGTTAGCCCAAGGCGTCGTCTAGGGTCTGATAAAAGTGCCGGCAGGTGGCCACAGGAATACTTAAACTTTACACAGTGGCTCATATAAGGTGATAAGATGATAGAACTTAGTACAATAATACCTCAATGGATAGAACACATATTTTATCAAATTCTAATGTTAGAATAAAATAAAGTAAAATAATTTTTTAAACAAGCTTTTATTGAACTAAAAAGTACTAAATAAAACCTACGTAAACACAGGTAAACATAGAACTTTAATATTTTCTTAAAAGCTTGAAATGTGAACGTCGTTCTTTCACTTTAAGATAAAGTGCCTGCTACACGGTTGCCAACCGCGTCCTCGACCGAGATGGCCTTGGTTGGCGACCGGCAAAGTTGTTTCAACGTTTCGTCGTAAACCTAAGGTCACCTCTGTCGGGACGCGGTTTGCGACCGTGTAGCAGGCACTTAAGCCTCAAGCTAAGCGGTTAATTTTTCCCAAAAAGTTTGTGCTCGCGAGGTCTACTGTTTGCAGAACTACTAGTAATATAAACATGTAAAACTGTTTGTTTGTTTTTAAAAGGTAATATCAGGAAATACTGTCTTACCAAGGGGTATCGCGTTACCCAGTAACTTGGTTGTGGAGGTCAGATAGGCAATCGCTCCATGTAAAATACTGGTATTCAGATGCATCCGGTAAGACTGGAAGCCGACCCTAACATAGTTGGGAAAAGGCAGATTGATTGTTAGAACGATACACCATTGCCGTGTGCCATAGGAATTATGTTTTAGAGTTTAAGTAGAAGAAGCTACTGACAAATATTTTAATTTCTGTTTATTTTTACCCTAATTTTTACTATACATCTCTATCAGCTCTCTTCGCAGTATCCACCTATCCAACATCTTTCTGGCCATCTTCAGTTGCAATTCATATTTCCTTCCACAAAAGGAATAATAAGTTTTGTATCTGCAATCGAGACGGTTTCTCTAATTGATTCACTCGGTTCTTTAAGTAACTCAGTGAATTGTTTTGCACCGGTCGGGGGCGCTCCAATGTTTGTATTCATCTAGTTTACAAGTCGTTGGAGAGTCTATTCCAATGAACTTAGCATCTCATCGCTTGAAGTAACTTGTCTATGAATGTTTTATAAAAAATTTAGTTTTCAGTGTTGAGATTGCTCTCAACAAAAGTCTAGTATTGGATAACAATGTTAGTTGTTATAAGTGAAGTGATATTATCACTTTTTTCGGAAACAACAAAACCCACTTTTTACGGTATTATGTTGTTATTATTGAATACAATCACTTTAGAATGTTTTACTGAGATTGGTGTGCGTTTACTCTATACATCATAATCATCGTTACTGTCCCTATCGACTTCTATCTACCCACTTCAGCTGCCAAATCTCCGAACACAGGTTTGTCCTTATTCGATAATAAGACGAAAAAAAAAACTCTTTTAGAACGAATATACACACGTAAACACTGACACACGCCGAAGGAAAACCTCTTGAGAATTTATTAAGAGTATAAGGTATATTAAGCCACCAGGAAACGCATTGATCTATGCTTATCTATGATTCTATGAAAAGGAGGATTTGTCCTGCAGTGGGTCAGTAATAAATAGGCTGGTATTATTATTTTAGAATAAAAGTGTGTATGTCTGACCTTGCCAGGAGCGTTGATGACACCAGTGTTGTACCCGAACTGCAGCATGCCCAGGACCGCCGCCAGTATTGCGTACGACAGGAAGAAGGTAAGGCCCTGAAACAATACCACTTGATAACACCCAACAAAGAACAAGAACACAACATAAAAATTCGAAAAAAGTGCACTTTAGTTAATAACAACACATATGTCATGACGTGATTTTCAGCGCTTTTAAATCTTGAGTTTATTCCTTAATTTATTGCTGTGACTAATCCACACGAGGACAACCACTGAAATAAAACACACAGTACAAACATAAAATAAAATAAAATACATGAATATACAAATAAACAAAAAAAGCAGCTCTTATAAATTAAAAATAAGCTCCTAATTTTTATGCTCAAATTTTTAAATTCTGGATTTCCCCGTATATCGTTGACAACAGTGTCAAATCTTTTAGGGACATTTATAAAAGATTCCGCTTGACAAGACATACATAGTGCTTGTAATATAGTTCTTCAGCGGAACGGCAATGACTATTGAAATAACGTCGCAGAGACGCTTTTGAAAGCTTCGGGAAAAAATGAAACTGTCGTCGGCCACAGAGCACAGACTAATCATATTCAACTGGAACAGAATTCCTTATTTGCTATGGGAATTAATATTACAACGCCACGCCGTTCTGAGAAAATAGGAGACGCTTTTTTATGCAATTTGTGCCAACTGATATAATTACGGCCTTGTGTGGTGTCTGCGTTTAAGTTTATTTAGTGCACGCTCCACGGCAACTAACTCAATTTGTTTACAACGTTCTGAGCTAAGAGGGCTCTGCACTGTGTATAATTATATTTTTTGCAATATTTTTGATGCAGTTACTTTTTATCTTATCAATTCGGACGGTCAACTCTGGTAAATTTGGACTACTTTTGGGATAATTTCCATTTTATCGTGGAGTTTCATGTGTGATCTTTATAGTTTATTGCTAAAGATCAAACGAAAAATACAGAGAACGTGGCTAATATTGCCTACTTGTGGCTGGCCGAAGCTCGAAGTTACATTGATTTTGGGGTAACATTAAACCACTTTCCATGTCACTGAGAAAAATAGGATTTTACGTGAATTACCAAGTACAGATTAAAACACTGTACCATATTTATTCCAAAATAGGCTGTATCTGTAATTAAAGCAACCACTGTATCATTTTACAAACTGAAAATCCGTAACTTATCAAGGAAATGAACGTCGACAGCGTCATAGTTATATTATACTTTAAAATAGCACCGTTAAGATTACCGGGTTTTTGTATTAAATACTTTTGTTTGGCTGAATATCAATTGTCAGCCCTGAAACTCATAAAGCCTAGATTCTGTGTCATAAGAAAGAGATAGCCCAAATGTTTTGATAAAATTACTAAATCTCTTGTTTTTTATTTGGTCCAATGTTACCATGGTGGTCCAAAGTTACTCGAGTTGACTGTAATTATTGACTTTTTGATTTTTTTAACCTAGTCTCCCTGATGTCAGAATCTACCGAAGCCAATGTTTGAACATGTCAGTTGTTGGTTCTACAATATTGTGATACCAACCTGTATCGGAAAACAGCTTTTGCGAACAGTCTTCGCTTTTCGAACCTTGCGAACTTTAGTCGATGTCTGGTACTTACTGTAAGTGTAGTACATCATGACATCACTTACTGCTGATGGGTCTACTTTCAGGCAACTAGTAGTGGCGTACTTTGCAGATCTTCTGATGTCTTGAATCTGTTGGTATCCAATTCATCATAAGTTGCCTACCTGTTCTAAGGCTCTGATCTTCTGCTTCTGTTTAAAGTCTTCTCCCTCCGAATATACCGAGTTCCATCCCAAATTTGGAGCCCGAATCCAATGATTTTGATACCTTCTTTCTTGGTTTAAGTATTTGTACCATTTATGATTAATTAATTTAAACAATCATGCACGACATCAAAGTAAAGAGAAAGCCATTGTACAGTTCTAAAATAATAAAAATAAAACATCTTTAATAATTAAAAAAGGAAAATTGTTCCTATTTATAACTAAATACATTCAAAATTATCATAACTAATTGAGTACCTGATCCAGTTGTATGTTGCTTCACTCGTGCTCTCCCTTTGAATTCTATCATAAATGCTATCATTGATATTCTGCCTAATTAAAGCCTAGGACTGATATTGCCCTTGTTTTATTACGCAAATATGTTCCAAGACCCGGAATATTTAAACTTCTTATACTAGGAATTTGTCAAATATTTAAGTCACGTATCCACTAGAGGCACTGCTCTATGACGGGCGGGTCATATAATGTGGAGCTCAAAGGAGCTACTCAGAGTCGTCTGTTTGGTCAGCATCGTCACCACTAGGGCCTCGCGCAGTTTCATTTTGCGTCGTAGATACGCAGCTTATCGCTTTTTCTCTATACCAAACGTCATCATCAGCGCTAGTCTACGTACCTGTTCTAGCAGTCTGAGTTTCCGCCTCTGTGAGTGTTCCTCAAGCCGGTCCACGTATTCTCGCAGCTCTTCTATCTCTTCTTTGACTTGCTGCACTGTGTCCAACTCTTGCTTGATGGCGACCATGTCACGTTTCACCTGTGAATTAGGTCTAGTTTCATATCAGCTGGAAAAACACGAATTTAATGGGTTGAGCGTTTGAGCACTGCATTCGTCCGAGAAATAACGGTCTAAACTAAATGTTGTTGTAATTCTGAACTAGTACACACACGTTCATGCAAATAGTACTACGTCTACTTTGGACTCTCATTTCTCGGATTGGATGCAAACGTCTTAATATATGTGAGCCAGTACAGGACACAACGGCCAAGTTCAGATTACAGAACCTAACATATTGATTAGTCTGTATAGCTTGTTAATTCCATAATTAGGACTATTAATGATTGAGTAATATTGTGTTACGAACCGCGAGTAATATTGTGTTACTAATATTATAGTTAGGAAGCCAATTATAGTTAATTAGCAGCGAATGCAGGGGTCTGTATTGTAGCTTATTATTGTCGTGATATAATCAAACTGCTAAATATATGTTCGCGACACAGAATGTGGATTGTAATGTCATCGGATAGGAAGGTGATAATTACTTGTTTCAGTTGATGTTATAAGCTTTATTAAACTTTAAAATTATTTTGAGCTAATTGACAATAAAGTCGACTATGGCTGCTTTTCATAGCTTCAACACTTCTTCACATCTAAAATTAAACCTAGTTGCTGCAAAGGTCTTGCTAGATACGGCAGTCACTATGTCAAGGCTTAGCTGTGGTGATATGCCAAATTAATCTTAGGCATTACCAATCTATAGGTTGACCACAGGAATCACTGTGAGGGGCGTAGATATTAGATAGGATTGTCACCACATACTCTCTATTAGTTTATGCATATAATGTAGTCATGATAATGTGTTGTTAGTAGGTAGGTAAATGGCATATACAGGGTGGCAGTGACATCGACGCGAAGCCGGTTACCATGGATTAAGTACATGATTCTGAACCCCACTGCGTTAAAATTTTTCGTCGGTTATTTAAAAAAAAATCAGCTGTTTCATAGAAAAGTGCAATACCTACGCGGTCAAAATGTATGGAACAGCTGTTTTTTTTTTAAATAACTGACGAAAAATTTCAACGCAGGGGGGTTCAGAATCATGTACTGAATCCATGGTAACCGGCTTCGCGTCGATGTCCCTGCCACCCTGTATACTTGCTTTAACACACATACAAAACATCACGCCTGATTCCTTCTATAAGGTAGGCAAAACTATAGGCATCGTACCTACGCATATTTCGTTAATTATATTTGAAATGACTCGGAATGGGGGCCATTAACTGTGCACATATCTAAAATCCGGGCTAATACCAAGAATTTCCCACTTGGACTTGCACACATAAGTTTGAACTTTCTATAATTTACACTAACAATTGGCACTTACGCGATACTGTACGTGTTTTTTTTTTAAACTTAGATCCCGGGGTGTGGACGCTGTTGCAAGCTCCATGACCGCGGGGAGACTGGAGAATGTGGGAGATTGGTAGATGATATGTGCACTACTGGAACTCGATCGAAAGTCACGGCCAAACACGCTCTCGGCATCATTCAAGATTATGCGATTGATCATTTCATATAATTATCCTATTTTATTTATATACCACTAGCTTTTTGCCCGCGGTCCGCGTGAATGTTGTAATAAAAATCTGTATATAAACCTTCTCCAGCTTAAAATACATTATTTGCCAACTTTTATAGTGTTAGGTCTAAAGATGTTGGAGCTTATCAATCTTATATACCAACATACATTTTTATATATACAGAAGATTATATTTGGCAGTATTGTGTAAGCTGTAGTGGCCTGTGCATTTTGAACGTTTGGTGACCCTAAAAAATTAATGTGTCTAACTAGGTTTTTATTGAGATCTGAAGAAAAAGTAGTATGTACGGATAGCACGTAGCGTTACATCTCTTCTGCCTATTTTGACAGAAAAGGGCCTGCAGTTGCTTTATTAACAGGTACAGGCCTACCTTAACTGAGACGGTGCGTGAGGTAGTTGCGCGGTGTGGGAGGGGTGTTGATGCACGACAGCGGGCGAATGAAACACCTGTCCCAGCGCCGACGAGGGAACGACTATAGCTACCAAAGGTTTTTTCGAAAAACGTACGAAATATTGTTCTTTCTTTCTAAGAAGAAGACAAAATGTTGTAGTTCCCGTGTAAAATTCAAAATTTAAAATATTTTATTTCACATAAACCTACAGGGGCACTTGTGACACGTCAGAAGCTAGGTGTACGGTTCCAATTGGTCATTTCATATGGAGAAGAGCCGGCAAGATACTCCACGGTTACTCTTTTAAAAATAATAGGTATGCGAGGACAGTGTAGGTGCTTCAACAAGTACCAAGTACTTAACAAAATAGAAGATGGTCAACAACAACAAGTCTACAGTCCACTAAGTCTACAGCGTTCTAACATTCACAAATTACAAAAATATCAATCAATTCATCAGACGTCTATCTCCTATAAAATACTCAATCCATCAATATATAGAGACAATATCGTTCAAACTACATTCGTTTGATCTTTTAGATTTAATGAATGAATTGATTAATAACCATTCTGTTACTGTATTTAATTTGATGTTTGTAAATAACGTCACAGACATACATTAAATAAATAAATCAAAACGTTTATTTCAGAATCTCTTCCATATTTGTTAGAAACATGTAAACTTATAAACTAGTGTTAGTAGCTACTATTTATTCTAAACGCGAGGCACGCCAATCTTGGGGAATGCCTACTTGACTGCGTGCAGTCGTATCCACCGCCCCAAGATCGGAGACTCCCACCTGTCAGGCAACGCTCTAAGAATAGTAGTGGATTAAAACATGTTAAGGTTTACATTAGACCGTAAAACATATTTTTGACATCATTATGATTTACATGGTGACTTAACACAAATAAGCCTCATCGACAGAGTTTATTCTAATTTATTTCTACCCTTTTTCGGATGGGGTTTAATACTGCAGCATTTATAGGGTTATGTATGATCTCATTGTGTTGGTTTCATCACACTATTCAATAAATAACTGAATTGCAAGCTCCAGGAACATTCAGCATTATGTAAGATCTTTTGTGGAATTAACAGCAGTAGCGAAACGTTGCTATTATACCATTAAATTCGTCCGTTCATTATAAATAATTGTGCAACAAACGTATGGAACATGATCACTGGATGTTTAATGAAACTCGTTTGAATAATGCATTTCTAGCATTTGCAAATGGCAAATGTTCGGGGCGAAATAACATTTGGCTAAAATGTGAGGTCTTAACACAAAACATAAAGCGTTCGTTTGTACAATAACTGAAGCAATATTGAGAATGGAGTGTGCTTATGAAGGTATATGAACATAATATTCCACTTAAGAAAGTAAAAATTAATTTCCAATTTACAAATTAAAATCTGTGATACTAAAAACAGTTGCAGTCAACCCAACCCAGCCACAGCCGTACAGACTTAGTTGGAAATAAATCAGAGTCCGTTACAGGTTATTGTGCCGAGGCAGCAAGACGAAGGTTTTCCAGCGAGCTGCACGGTCTTGCACGCTACACACGCGATCCAATACCGCTGCGGTACGGCCGCACAATCATCTAGCTATTTATGGCACGTAGGTGCCCTGAATGTGGGCAATCGTACGAGAATGAAGCTTCGACTCGAGGATTTTTCGTTCTCGTGCATCATTTAGAGCTATTGGTGGTAGCAGCCCCGGTTGTGTTCATTTTAGGTCGTGGTTCTGAACCTAGGCTGCCGAGTATATAACATAACATTACGCTTGTAATTCCCGCAGGGTTGGGCCGACTTCTAATACAGGGTGTATTTCGCCAGTTGTGTTACGTTCTGCCGAGCACTTTGTGTAATTTATTTAATAATTACCGCTGTTAGTAACAGTGAAATAAAACAAATTCAGCATTTCCGTATAGCAAAAAAGAAATAAGACAAAAACGCCATATAATTCCGAAGGCCCCTAATCCATGCGCTATCACTTCTACAAATATAATAATGTAATGTAATGTTATGTAATGTAATGTTATGCTTATAATTTACAATATTGAACCTAACTGTTGACTTAAATAAGTTTCTGATAAAGTAATCTACACTATTATTATAAAGAGAAAATATTTGTATTTTTTGCGCTACTGCTGATCATGTGGATCTGGGTTCGATCCCCGGGTCTGGCAAAGTGTTATTGGGTTTTTCTCAGTAGCAGCCCGGAGTCTGGATTTGTGCCCGGTTGATGGCAATAGGCCGCCCCCTATTACATGGGACTTAAACATAACTGGGGAAATGTGGGTGTAACTGCTACAGGTACACCTCTGCCCAACCTTTCGGGGAAACAATGTGTGATGTTATGTGTTAGGTATGTTATTTCAGTTTTCAATGAATGGACCGATTTTAATAATTCTTTCACCAGTAGAATTCTATATATTATCAATGAGTAACAGAGGCAATAGTTTATAAAGACAACACTCCGACGAAGCCGCTAGCAGAAGATAGTTTTAAATAAATTGATTAGCAGTTGGTTTGAAACGAAATGGTAGGTGCTGAAATACTGTAGAAATTAATTTTATTCTTACCACATTTTTACTATTCAATCAAATACATCCGTCTCGTGAATTTTTGTTTGTTTCAGCTAGTCTATCCATCGTGAAAAGTATGTTGGAGTCTCATTTCCTACGAAATGTATTGGAAAAGTTATTCGCGATTTCTGACTTTTCTAGTCCTCAAACCTGTTGGTCCAATAGAGTTTTTTGGTCCTAGAAACAGGATTGATTGTGATCAAAAATAGTTTTTGAAAGTGAAAACTTCTTTCACGGCGTTTTGCACTTTTTTTTGGGATGGGAATAAATGTTAAACTCGCGTGAACACGTGACCTGATCGAAAATTCGTAAGACGTAAAGTTTTTGTTGACAGCGCACTCTGTTTTATTTTTTTGGATTTTTTTAATGGAGCTACTGCTTTCGTTCTTGTACTGACAGCAAGCCACATAAATTCCTGACATTTTCGTTAGATGGCGTTACTTAGTTTTCACTTCAATCGGCAGTCCCAAACTGCCTCTTTTATTGCTGACTATATATATATTTTATTTTTTTCAAAATCTGTGAATCCAGATCAAAAAGCCTCAAAAAGTTAAGGACAGTCTCCTAAGACCGTTTTCCTGTAGCTACAACGGTTAGGGTAGCTGCCCTTACTGCCTCATTTAAAAATCCACCCTGTATAGATACTCAAGTGCAGTCGAACAGTACCTTTACGTCTCAGTCCATTAATATAGCGTCAGTGGGCGTGGCAGGTGGGTGTAAACCTAACAAATCTAGGTAAAAAAGCCTTCATTTAGCTATGCACTATTTGTAAATAGGACCTCCCTCCGAATCAAATTCTCGGAACGCTCTGCTCTCAAACTCGGCGGCGGTATGTAGGACGCAGGTTTATGAAAAAATCTGGTTTTTATTAAAAAAAAACTGTTGCTTTTTCTGCACTAATTGTGGTTGCATCAATAAATGGTGTTTTTTTTTTTAATCTGTTTAATACTTAGACTTAGCACATAACCATTCATGGTTTTCACCTAATTGAATTTGAAATTTTTAAAAAACAACGGATTGCAGTCCGGGAGTGCCGGCAGAAGTTATAACTTGAACATTAACGTTGTGCATTCTTGAATATTTTGGAATGGTTGGGGAATAATTTCGTACGAATTGCTTTATTTATCAGCGTAAAAGTACTATAATTTATGTGGTTAAATACAATATTAATTAGTAGTAGTAGTAGTATATTTATTTATTTTAAAATATCTAGTATAGTAGTATAGTCTAACGAAAATAAACAATTTATTTAAACACTTTTCATGAAGTATGTTTTGACTGCTTTTTTTACCCATCAATATGGGTAAAATTTCTTACCTCATAATCTTTACGTAATGTCAAAGGCTATTTATTTTGATATTTACTTTGTCGGTTGCTAGCTAACGGATCTTACGGTCACGTAGGTACATAAAATGGCCAAAACAATATTCCATCATGCGTTGTCATATAATATTCCATTACAATGGTATCTCAGTTCATCGACTCAACTGTCGTTACCATTTCTTCTATGTTCGTGTGCAAATACAATTCACGAAGATACGATCGAGTCGATTTTTATAAGCGCACGTGACGTCTTTTGTCTTTTGGCGATACACAAATACTGAAGAGCGCAGGGCGAATAAAAAGAAATACGAAACATGATCTACTAATGATTTCGCTATTTGGCAACACATATTGTATGGGAACAGCTATTTAGTAGAATGAAGCACAAAAATCACAAGTGAGAACACGAATTACCGCCTAGTCCGCCTTTGTACCTTTTTGAGTGTGAAAAGTTTAAATAAATAAATAAATAAATTACCAATGTTAATTTGGAAAACTGTTTGCGTGTAGCAACAACGCCTTGTTCTGCCAAACAAAGTCAGACGTCCCAAAAATCTTGTTTTTTTTTTTAAATTATGGTAGTAAAAACGTCTTTAGCGACGTTGTGCACTTTTTTTGGGATGGGTAAAAATTTTAAACTCGTGTCAGGACGTGACTGTAAGATCCGTTCCCTAGCAACCGATACAAAGTAAATATCAAAATAAATAGTCTTTGACATTACGTAAAGATTGCGAGGTAAGAAATTTTACCCATATTGATGGGTAAAAAAAGCAGTCAAAACATACTTCATGAAAAGTATTTAAATAAATTGTTTATTTTTGTTAGACTATATTTTGAAAATAAATAAATAGGTATACTACTAATGAATATTGTATTTAACCACATAAATTACAGTACTTTTATACTGATAATGAAATGAAATGAAATGAAATTGTTTATTCTGTAAATAGGATATCGGAATCACTTTTACACGTCATATTAAAAAAAATGTTTAAAATAAGCTAGATGAGGTCGGCGTTTCCTAACTGACTACTCTGAGAAGAAAGGCCGAAACAAACTCAGAGGTCACGGTCTCTTTTAAAGTCCAGACATAATCTTGGTCAAGCCATATGAATATAAATAAAGCAATTCGTGTGAAATTATTCCCTAACCATTCCAAAATATTCAAAAACGCACAACGTTAATGTTCAAGGTTTCACCCGTTGTTTTTTATCTCCTAGACTAAACCAATTTTTTTACAAAACTTGGCCCTGCTGCCGAAAAGGTTGGCCATCCCTATAACGTTCCTCCAGAATTAGGCTATCAAAACGCAAAAATATTAAGTGCGAAACGATTATTTCCAATTTAAGAATCGTTCGTATTTACATAATGGTATACTCAGCGTGCTCATCATTAACCTCTATTGCTGCCTGTCCACAAGCTATTCTCAAGCCCAGCATCTCTATTCTTTGTAACTTTGACCTCTACTCAAGTGGTCGTCGGTCGCCAGTGTCTCGACTCGCCAGCACCTTGACCCGGCCGCAGCCCATCTAACTACGGACTACTTAGGCACTTACGTGTAATTGCCAAGTTAACGAGCGATGCCCCACTTTGGTAGAAAGTATTACTTGACTAGTTACTGGTTATTTAGGTGTATTAATAAACTGGTTTTAGTAAGAGAGTGATCTTAAGTGTGATAGATAAAAATGCAACGAATGTGAGAATGTATGTACCTATGTATTGAGAATAATGAGATTTTATTATGGCGAGATCCTAATCCATAGAATATACGGGGACACTTTCGTAGGAAACATTAGCTCTTTTTTCATGAAAACATTGTGGCCGAGTTAATTTTTCAAGTTGTCCATGATTATGAGAATAACTGCCAGAAAAAAAATGCTAATCCACGCAGTTCCGCTGACTGATAATTGGAGAGCAGAAGTTGGTCTTTAATCAAATATTTAAAAAAATTGTATTGGAGTAACCATTTTTTAGGGTTACGTAGGTATTTTTTTTTTTTTGTTTGGAAGTCATCAAATAACTTCTCCCACTCTGGGCGAGACGGAAGGGTGTGTCAGAATCTTACTGACTAAAACCCACTCTTGTTCCTTCAGTTGCCTGCACGTTGCCAGGGACCACAGTAATCCTTTTGGATTTTTCCGCAACCCCGGACTGTTACACGTCCTTACATAATTATAATACAAAGTCCCCCGCCACGGCTATCTGTCTGTCAGAACGCGATAAACTCAAAAACTACCGAACGGATTTTCAAACGGTTTTCACCAATGGACGGAGTCACCCCTTAGGACTTTCCCGCAATCCCGGCAGGCATCGGCCCTAGCGGACCCCGTCAGTTCACATCTCTTTGAGGCACGCGTGGAACACAACGTGCCGTCGCTGTCGACCCGGGTCTGGTCCTTATCGGACGGCGAGCTACCCATTGCTCTTCGTCCGCAAGCCCGCGCCTACGGTGGCCGGAAATCGGCTATTCCCGACGCGTGGAGCGGCGGCTAGGGGCGTGAGGGCGCGAATTTTGCCTCTCCTTCACGCGCTCCGCCTCCTCTTCCGCGAGCATTACTGTTTCACAGAAGGAGGTGACGGCTTGCCATGCCCTCTCGCTCCGTACATGGCCTGGACCAGGACCGGACGCGAGAGGTCACCGCCGCCGATCACCTCCACGAGGACACGGCGGTGCTCCGCCCAAGCCGGCAGACCTCAAAAGGTAAAAGAGGAACCCTTATAAGATCCCTCTCTTGTCCGTCTTTATGTCCGTGTGTCACCACCGATTTTCTCAGGAACGGCTAGACCTAGCAAGTTGTTGATACTGAGGTCTATAGTCCCTATTAGGTGTATAAAAATCCTGAGTCAACACGAGTTTCTTGAAAACTTGTAAGTACCAAAATTTACCATAATTTTCAACTTTTTAAATATTTCGGAATTTTTCCTTTACTTGTGCTGTAACCTGACTTTTAACCAAAATTGACAATTCTAGGTCAACCAGAAGTACCCTATAGGTTTTGGGTCGAAAACCTATATGGTAGTTCCCGTTGACCAAAAATCACGAGGTTTTTTGCCTCGTGATTCAAGGTCTTACAGCACAAATAAAAGAAAAATTCCAAAAAATTAAAAAAGTTGAATATTACAGGATGTCCCCATACACACATTGGCGTCTACTATGTTTTTCATACATAGTAGACGCCAATTAAGATAGTCCTCTGAGTTGTATATACAATTTAGAGGACTAGTTTCTGGGCACAGAACTATTTAGGTAACTATACGAATGAAGCTCCTTACGGAACCCTCAGTGCGCGAGGCCGACTCGCCCTTGACCGGTTTTTTAATAAAAATAATATTATATACAAAGCATTACATTATGATATAATTATTTCTACCATCAAAGGCTGCAGCTGCAACGGAAAGCAGTTTAATTACTTAACACTTCGCGACAAGTCGAGTAATTAGTATGCTCAACACAGAGTAAAAAGCTCTGCATTTATTTACTAAAAAATACCTTCGCTTATATTTTTCCGCTTTGAGAAAGGAATTTATTGGGGAACTCAGATTCATTGTTCAGATTCTGAAAGGCGCTTAGCAGTATTGAGTTCAATTGCTATTACATTTTTAAGATGGTTTTGAACATTGGTAGCGTTTGGATTTTTGCTTAGCTTTGTCAACGATGAGGATTCGGTTGTCCGGCGGCCAACATTGTTGCCAGATGGACTGTGGATGATGTGAACTTTAGTTTCGTTAAATGTTAGTTGGACAACTTTCTCGAGTTAAAAATACCGTTTTATAAGAGCTTGTTAGCGTCTTATACGGTTAGCGTACGACTTAATGAGATACTTCACACATCTTTTTAAATCAAAATATATACCTACAACATTGTCAAATTGTTGTAATAAAAGAGAATATTACAATTATCGTGACCAAATCACTATTTCGCAAGTAAGTCAATAATGTGCCTTCATTAATATTTTACACCGCACCACATAATTAAGGATTTTAATATTGTGATTGATCTTTATTGCACGACTCATAATGCGAAGCATTAGAGTGTGCTCTACGATCGAAAAATTATTTTTGCCCCATTTCTGTAACTGTTTTTATTGTTACACTCCTGCTAGTACACAGAACCTACTTAATTGATATACCATTGTATAGATGATTAAATGGAGATTAATACTGTACTTTTTAACAATGGATTTAATGCAGCAGAAATGGAAAAAGCATAAAAATAGTTGAAAATAAATTCCTGTCCGTCAATTTATGAACCCTGAAAACATTGTAGCTTGCGATAAAATCAATTAATTGAGTCAATTTTTTTTTTATACATTCGTTTCAGCCGTAGAAGGAACCCTATTGAAAATGGCTCTTTTATTCAAAGTAGTTTTATTATAATTAATAAAATACTAACTAAAATATAATATCTTTATCTAAATATTTTCAACCTTTGTCCGTAAGTTGCCTAGCAACCGCCAAGTAAATATCTTTGTCAGTCGTTGACATTACGACTTCATGAAAAGTGATAAATTGTTCATTTTTAAACTATGTTTTGAATTTCTTTTTCGTTTATGAATGAGTGATAAGTATGAGGCGTGCACTTTTGGATTTTCCAAACTATTGTGCTCTACGATCGAAAAAAAATTTTTGCCCTATAGCTGCAACTGTTTTTATTGTTACACTCCTGCTAGTACACAGAACCTACTTAATTTATATACCATTAATACTGTACTTTTTACCAATTGATTTAATGCAGCAGAAATGAAAAAAACATCAAAATAGTTGAAATAAAATTCCTGTCCGTCAATTTATGAAACTTGAAAACAGTGTAGCTTGCGATAAAATCAATTAATTGAGTCAATTTTTTTTTAATACATTCGTTTCGGCCGTAGAAGGAACCCTATTGAAAATGGCTCTTTTATTCAAAGTGGTTTAATTATAATTAATAAAATACTAACTAAAATATAATATCTTTATCTAAATATTTCCAACCTTGACTTAACGTGTTGCCTAGCAACCCACAACGTAAATATCTAAATAAATAGATCTTTGACATGATCTTTGACATAACTTAAGGATTGCGAGGTTAGAAATTTACCCATATTGATGGGTAAAACAGCAGTCAAAACATACTTCATGAAAAGTGATAAATTGTTAATTTTTGTTAGAAACTATGTTTTGAATTTCTTTTTCGTTTATGAATGTGTGTTATGAGGCATGCACTTTTGGAATTTCCAAACTATTATTCCTTATTAAGAATTAACAATAATTCACTTACTGAGAAAAAAATTATAAAAATGTAATCAAACAATCTGCCTAGCCTTTCCCCACTATTTTGGGGTTGGCTTCCAGGTTAACGGGATGCAAAGCATAATAAGATATAAGTACCTATTAAAAATTTAATCAGTGTGCTACTTTTTTTCTCATAAACGCACTTACGATAAAGAAGTAGGTAATTCAAGTTCGGTACCCTAATTACGTAATACACAATCAATTCGTTTTGAAACAGATTACCTACTAATCCATTGCTTGATAAGTTCGAAATTTAATTCTGCTCTGCAACGTAATTATCGCATTGAATGTTGTTGAACTGTCAAAATGAAACAAATGATCGCTATCGCATTGCTTCTGCAAGATAGGTAATAGCCCTGCCGAACAGTGTTTAGATCAAGACAATCGTATTTTCTAAAACAATTGAAATCGTGACATTTTCTTTAAAATTCACCTCAGGACCTTGCTATTATCGGGCGTACAACGAAAGCCTCCTCATGTCTTTGAAGGCACATACATAACTTATGCCTTAACGCCTGAACTCCGGGAGAATCACAAGAAAATATACGCCACCTCGTCTGTTTCCGCCAATTCTCTTTACATAACTTAGCAGCGGTTACTAACTTATTCAAAATATACTAAGACTATAAACTATACGGTGTATTTACTTGGTTTCACGATTCGTATATCTTAAAGACAGTTACGTGGTATATTTCACTTGCCAAGTTATTAATGAAGCTCGTCGGGGGTAATTTTGCTTGTCTATCGGTCTTCTAGAGACTGTACTTCGGAGAGTGTGCACTGGAGCTCCAGTACTGGACTACCAGACGTACTGCAAAAGCACTTGGTCGATATTATCCCAACTAGTCGTACTTAGCGCTTCCCCTCCACATTTATTATGTGCACAGCCAAAGTGTGGAACTCTCTGCCAGCGTCAGTGTTCCCTTCCTCGTATAACCCGCCAGCCTTCAAAGCAAGAGTGAACAGACATCTTCTTGGCTTCCTCGTTCCATTGTAGACTTTATTCATCAGGCGAAATCGAAGTCAAGAGCAGGCCTATTACGCAATCAAAAAAAGTTGATTTCGTAGCGTATCAGCTCGCTACTCCGCGTAGCATTATGATAATGATAATGTTGTAGGTTTGTACTTTACAAAAAAAGTTGATTTCGTAGCGTATCAGCTCGCTACTCTGCGTAGCATTCCCGCGTAGCAACTACGCGTAGCAATGTGTAGCAACCGTTTGTAGTTTATCGTAGCAGCCTCGTAAAGCGTAACATTTTTTACTTCTTAAAATATGTAGGTTTGTACTTTACCTTATTATTTAAGAAATAAATTAATTCCATCGCATATTGCAAATTGTAATTATTTATTTAGTGGTTGAGATAAATGTTAAAACTACATGTTAAGACTGTTATTTCTAAACTTAAAGCAACTGAGGTTCAGTTAACTAAAATATAAACTAGGTACATTCTAAAATATTGATTTAGTATTTGATTGACAAATTAAATCGCCATTATCAATTCCCTTTTACCAAGGTGCTCGGTTGAGCATCTTGGTTTATTTCGTAGTATGATAAATAAATAATAAATGATATAATTTTCTGTAAGTAGGTTTGTACAAACACATACACTTCCTTTTTTTTGTAGGTGGGATATCGTCAAATATCTTCTCCCGCTCTGGGCGGAGCGACAGGGCGTGTCGGATTCTTACTGACTAAAACCCACCCTTGTTCCTTCAGTTGCCTGTACGTTGCCACGGGCCACGGTATCCTTTTTGGATTTTCCCGTAACCCCGGAATTTTACAGGTCCTTACATAATTATAATACAAATTCCCCCTCCGCGTCATGCGAAAGGTTTTAATATATAATGTATTAAGGTTTTGTGTAAATTGGCTGAAATATTACGATTATTGTTGAAGATGTCGGAAAAAATCATGCCAACTCAGCTTTACTGGCGTGCTCTGTGTAAACCGTAAAAGATACATAAAAATTATGTTTTACAGAATGGTTCATCTTAAAAAGTTCAACAAAAATGTCCGCAATGTCATAAGTCTATCTTCTAAGTATAGTATAGTACCCACAGTAACCATAATTATCCTTCATAATTTGATAAAAATTTAATTGTTATTTCCTAAGCTATTATGACCAGTATTATATTAATTCTTATCCAATAAAATATATTATATAAATTGGGCATTTTATTTTGATTAAAATATAGCTTGGCATTAAAATTAATAGTTTAAAAGATGTCATACATTCAAAATTACGCGTCATAAATTAATTATCGTTGACGGTAACGCGGGTGCAGCGGTAGGAGTCAATGACCTTTTCCTCGGCTATTAGGTTTGTAATCCCGGTAGTACGTTCCCGTGGGATATTTTGCGACAACTACGGGCGAAACCGGTTAAAGCTAGTCAATCATAATTATAATAAAAACTAGATGAGGTCGGCGTTTCCCATCTAACTATTCTGAGAAGAAAGGCCGAAACAAACACAGAGGTCACAGTCTCTTTTGAAGTCCATACAAAATCTTGTGCAGATCATGTGACCATGTACACTGAAAAAAAAAATTGTTTATTTTAATAAACATCTTGTTTAATGTGAACACACATCTTGACTCCATACGAGCCTAACAAGATCTTGACTTCTGAAGCTATGACAACTTTGTTAAATTATCATAGTTCCGTCTACTAAGTAATGCATTGGTTTAATTACGGGTAGTTGTTTAATTTAGCTCAAATGTTTGCCAGTTTAACAATGAAACATTGTCACATTAACACACTAAACTTGTAGATTCAACTAAGATCTTGCACGATACGTCTGTGAAACATTATTAGATCAATGAAATTCTTATGTTGTTTCAACTAAGATCTTGCACCAAATAACCGTGCTATCCTGATTAATGCAACTAACTTCGTATTCAACGTAAACATGAACCGTTGTCATATGAACTACTTCTATTTGTCAATCCAAGTCAGTATCTTTTGCACATCAACAAAGTAACTTTATTGTAATAATTATGGTTGAGAACCTACTTTTTTATAATGACTAACATCTTTGTGGTAAATCGTTACACTAAATTGTTAAAAAAATCCGCGCAGGAGCGCTAAAATTAAATATAGATTTATGGCAAATATTAAGCTTAAATCAAAATGTTTTCTTGTATGCTTATCATGAAAACTTTTTGAGGAGACCTTAATATTTGCTATAAACCGTCAATTAATTTCAGCATCCCCTACGCAGATATTTTTAATAACATAGCGTGACGATCCACCTCAAGTTAACCCTATAGGCCTTGTATAAAAAATATGAAACATGAAAATAGATATTAAATGGTATAGCAATCAAACAACAATATTTGATTTTTAATTTATTTATGCAGAACACATTACACAAAATACTTACATTCAATATAATTTACATCTTATAGAATAACATACTGTTCCATTGCTCAGAATATTTATATTGCATGTTACGACAAAAAGTTATGAAATTTTACATTTTCCTTTGCTTCTAGTTCTTCAAATAAGCAAAAATGAAAAAATAAACACATCAAATTCTATTGTTTGCAATAATAATTGTCCCATTAGAATCAGACTATTTGAATTATACAAAAAAACTTATTAAAAGTTGAACACAGCATACTAAACAAGTCACCATGGTAAATAACAAATTATGTACGCAGCTGAGCTACACATCAAGCTATACATTTCCAGTTTATGGTGATCTCGCATTGTAAACGATATCCCTGCAATGCGAGGTCAGCTTAAACTGGAAATGTATAGCTTGATGTGTAGCCGGTGTACCATGTACAATAAAACTTTATGAAGTTATTAAAAACTATTACAATTTAGCTTATTATATGACTTAGAATAAGCTTAACCAGATACCTAATTATTATTAACCAGTCTTAATATAGTCTGCAATATAGAAACCTAATAATATAACAATAATCAAATATTTCACAAATTTAATTAGAGTTAAGAGCTTTTTTTATCAGATATCTTTTAATCGTTTAATGACTCACCAATAATTATGTAAGGCTGTGATGTTGCCTCTTTATTCTGTAATGTTTTTAGCTGAAGTTCAATAGACAGACAGACCAATTTCAGCGTCAGATCACATCGGATCTTAAATGTTTGATGAACGCATACCGCGTTTCAGCCTTAGATGATTTTCAGCCACAGCTAGGCTCGACTTTTTTTTGTTTTTTCTTCTGTTTAATTGCCAAAAATGCTGCAAAATTTTTATCTTCTTCCTTAGGTGCTGAAATAAAAGAATAATTATATAGACCATTCGTTTTTCAGATAGTTCAAGTTTTGAAAGAGTCACATTAAAATAGGTACAAAGGCTTCAAAGGGAAGCCTGCAATCCGCAACTGGCTAGCATGGGGACAAGCAGCTCAAGCCCTCTGCGAGAAGGCCTATAGGGCATAGGCCCAGCTATGGGATGTGTATAGGCTAAAATTTAGCCGCTAAATGAATGAAGAAAAATATACTTACAATCAGCTAGAGAGATTAGATCCTGGCCAAATGCAATTTTTTGATTTTCTATTTCTTAATAATTCCAATATTAAAATTTTTTGCAATAAACAAACAAATTATGTGTTTGGTCTCCATAGGCCGCCTCAAAGTCAATGTTCAACTAAAAAACACAAAACAGAACACAGTATAATTATTAACATTAAATTGACAAAATATAGCTCAAATTACATGTATATAAAATATAATTATGTGGCAAGCCTTACCAGAGTATAAACTTGAAGTTTATTTCTATTAGCACTGGGTATTCGTTCATATAATGAATAATAATGAATAGACTTTGGAATCTTTCCAAAGTCTATTCATTATTATTGTTGTGAAGACGCATTATTCGATATTTGAATGTGTTTTTCCATTTTATTTCCGTCAGCCTCCAAGTTTCTGATGAATTTCGAAGCCACTGTAAATCAACTTCAACATTTTCATCCAGTGTGTTGCTTTGTTGCTATTTAGGAGATGGTGAAGGTGAGGGTGCAGGGCTTTCCTCTCTGTTTCTCTTTCCTTTAGTTGACAGAACTCCTAACCGCTGTTGCTGTAAAAAATCAGTAAGTTTGTGAGTGCTATTCAGTGTTCAAAATCAATGGTGCAGGCTGCAAATTTCCTGTACTGACAAATAGCATTCTTAGTATACCTACCTAGGTATTATGGTTACCTACTGTATGTTTTATCTTACCTGCAAATTTTGGGATGAGATCCATATCTTTAATAATTCGGCCACTTCTTCCATGTGTTCCATTGTGTATAAAGCACTCGGCAGTATTTATGTAAATAGTTATTTCACTAATATTATCACCGACCCTAGGCGTTTGGCTTGGCGTATACACCTGTGTTCTTGGAACATAAGACAACCTGCACGCCTGCACAGATAGCCATAAGAACCACAGCATGTTTATCCTAGTCCTACATAATTATTATCGTACGCATTTTGAATTTTGACACCAGTATTATATTAGCGCTCTGTGTTTTGACAAGTCGACCGTCGACCGGCGCGCGAAGTTGGTTTACTATTACTGCAAGTGGGGGTGGGAAAAGCGCGGGGAGCGTTGCGTTTTGTTGTCATTACAAAGAGTTATTAGATGTGACCACTGATCTTGTTTTATTTAACTAAGCAGGCTATTTAATCAAACATGTTCGTTGTTAAAAACTATGATTTATATGATTTAATGCTAACAAGTTGCTTGTTACCATGAACTTAAATTATTATTTGATTTATAAAAGTTTTGAGTTAAAATCAAACGTGCTATGTTTGATGTAACAAAGACTGTTGAATAAACTGTGCATGTGCGTATTTGTTGATATAAATAAAATGAATTTGTTCTGGCAACTATGGTATCTTGTGTATAGTGAACAGATTATTAATTATTCCAAGCATTTTAATGCCAACTAAGAGAAAATGTATCTTAGTTAGTCTGCATTTTTTTCAGTGTAGGTTGGTGTCTGAAATGGTATTTTGAGGAAATACCACAAAAGTTCAGTGGACATGTCCAGTCAGTGCACGCCTTTGTCTGTAATCTTGCAACTCAACTTAAGGAGCTCAACGATTCGACGATAAATACCAAAGAAAGGACAAACTAAAACCATTTATTTCAATTAAACCATTTACAGCCACTTTTGAATTGTCAAAGAGTCGATCAGTTAATCAGAAATTTCAAGCTAGTTGCCCATTCCAAAAAGTAGTAGTAAGACATTTGGGTAGGCCACATAAATTACTCAAACTGCCAGACCATGATTAAACCTATCAGATATGAACACGAAAAAAAAAAATCAATGACCCACGTAGTCTTGACATTCACAATAATTAAAATAATAGAATACTTTACAAAGTAAATATTCATGTCAATATGCACAGGTAATTTTGCCTTACGCCTTGGTATTTAGTATGCGTTTGACAAAGGAATAAGGCAAAATTACCTGTGCATTTATATTTTACATCATCTACTATATTCACTATAGAATTCTCTTTGATAGTGCGCCACAAACTGCTTTGTATTATTGTTTATTGATGTATTGTAAAAATGGTTCCATTTCAAATATAATCTTGAAGGTACATTTGGTTCAATTCTAAACCCAAGTATTTTTTTCAGTGAAATAGTATCGGGTTAATACTAATGTAACTTCTTAATTTATTTACCTTCTAAGTTTATCTTAGACATAGACCTCGGTGCTGGAAAAACCATCGTGGCGAACCTTTACTTTTAATAAAAACATGCGGGGCAGTCTTTGGAGACTGCTGATGGAAGTGAACACTAAGTAACGTCATCTAACGAAAATATCAGGAGTTTATGTGCCTTGCTGTCAGTATAAAAACGAAAGCTGTGAGCTTCACTAAAAAGAAAAAAAAACAGAGGGCGCTGTCAACAAAAACTTGAACGTCTTACGAATTTTCGATCCGGTCACGTGTCCTGACGTGAGTTTAACATTTTTTACCCATCCCAAAAAATGTGCACAATACCGCTAAAGAAGTTTTCACTTCAAAAAATCTGCTGTTTCATAGAAAAGTGCAATACCTACGCGGTCAAAATGTACGGAACGATAAGATTTTTTTTAAAATAACCGACGAAAAAATTCAACGCAGGGTTCAGAATCATGTACTGAATCCATGGTAACCGGCTTCGCGTCGATGTCCCTGACACCCTGTATAGGTATATGGAATGGCGGTCGTGTCCCGCGTCCTGCACGGTATTCGTTTTATTGTGTCCCTAGCTTAATGGGCCCAAGATTATGGTTTTTCAAGATTATCTTAGTACATTCACTTTAAAATGGCGGTTATTAAGCTAATGTGTGTGGGTTACGATTATAGAGGTATGAGGAACAGGGTGTAAAGTTCACTCACCCTCCATAAAAAAGGGAGGATGCTCCGACCACACGGGTGTTGTGTGTCTGGTGGGCAACTGCCCAACGATTGATATCGGGAAGTTATATATATGCTAATCGCGCCGTTGCTTGCGCGATGCAGGATTTGTGTTACGTAGTACCTTTGTTGCGTAGTGCTCATGTGGCGTTGTAGATGCCGTCACATGTCTACTTTCTGAAGAATTAAATTGTTAAAATGCCATGAAATCGAACAGCTTGCAATAATAATTAAATTTCGCTCAATTTGACAGCAAACACGAATATATAATATCAATGGAACTGCATCCAAACATCATCTATCAATGGATATTATCGTGTTAAGTGTTCTCCGATTGCCGTGTCATTATTTGCCCTCATACACATTGTATATTAAATGAGCCTTAATTAATACCGCTGTATCGTGTATGTATTCATAAAATATTGATACGTTTTGCTGATATTACTGTTATTATACGAAACGGTTAGTGTTGTTGGGTTTTGCCATCAGGAATTTTTCAATAGCAGCCCAGAATCTGAATTTGTGCTCGGTTGATTGCAAATGGCTCTCCGCCTATTACATGGGACTTAAACATAACGCGCGGAATGTGGGGTACTACAGGTACACTTCTGCCAAACCCTTCGAGGAAATCAGGCGTGATGTTACGTATAAGAAGCAGGAACTATCACCATCAATGAGTAGTTCATTGTTCGACATAATGTTTCTCTTAAGTGGAGTCAAAACAACCCGATTCCTGCCTTCCATTCCGTCTTTTCATGCGGTGATCTCCTGCGCTAAGTTCACCGATTCATGGATCCCAAAAGTTGGCAACATCGCAAAAACCTGTCAAAAATTTACCTGTTTTGAAAAAAAATAAAGAAAGAATATACGATCAAAATTCGATTATGATAAAATAATTACTAAATTATAATCATCATTACGAAAATATATAATTAAAAATATAATTATCTCTCGAAAATATATTTGCTGACTCTTCGTGAAATGTATTGCCAGCAAAAATGCCTATCCCTCTATAAGTATATCGGATGTATCATATCTTTGTATCCGTGTATTCAATTGTTGGTGAGCCAAATAAATAAAATAAAATAAAAATAAAAGGACTCTGCTTTGACAGCCATCACTCCTTCAGTAGATTACTTTTAGACAATTGGATTTGGCATTGAGACATAAGAAACACTGTGTCATGTCATTGCTTGTATATCTTTTCATTGAGATCCTAAATACACACAAACTTCTGTGTTAGGCTGCCTGTCCACTGGAGCGGAGAGAAGAGGAGAGGAGCGGAGATCTTCCAAAATTAACCAAAGAGGTGCGATTCTATTATAGAATCGCACCTCTGGAGCGGAGTTTTGATTCTATTGGTTAATATTGACACATCTCCGCTCCTCTTCTCTCCTCTCCGCTCCGGTGGACAGGCAGCCTTAGGATTGGCTTACATCGGTAGTGTCCGTGAAGTTTCTTGCCCATTCTTCTCCATAGGAACTACGCTTTGGAATGAGCAACTAGCTTCGTCTTTCTGCCTGACTGACCCTTTGACAATACAAAAATGCCTGTATTTGGTTTAATTGAAATAAATGCTTTGACTTTGAGTTTGGTTGTGATACTATAGTATTTCAAATAGACTAAGCGCCGATCTTTCAATCCTCAGTTTATTAAATGGATTTTTTTTTTGCTGCCAGATATAAAATTCACATCCATGTATCAATAACAACACACATAGATAACGTAATAAAATAATATACAATATCATTTAAATGTAATAGTTAAAGCGTTGAATAGAACTTATCTAGTAGCGTACAAAATTATCTGGCGAAAAAATATTTTCAATTTTCCAATCGTATAATAACTGAATAATATCTGTGGTCTTTGTTAACAAACTTCACGCTGTCTACGTGCAAGCGAGATGTACAGATACAGTATTCAACGTGTTTAAATCCCAAACAAAACAAACGTCAAAACATTATTTATTCCCTAGAATAAGGTACTAAGGGTTGAAGGGACAGACTTTTCTACTATCTGACTATTGAAAAATCCAAAATCATGCTAACGCTATTCAATTATTTATCTGAGGATTGCAGAATCGGCCCTAAATAACTAAAACCGAAACTATAAACCTTAGCACCTACTTTGGCTATAAGCGTTATTCCTGTTAATGTCGCACAGCTTTGAAACTACAAGGGTAAGATAGAGACGGAAACATGTCGAAGATTCAATGGATTCTAAAGCCTCCAGTACACGTTGGGCGAGCCCGTCGCGTTGCTCGGCCAACGTATTTTGGGCCTTTTTGCGTGATTTGCCGTTTAAATTGCGTGTATTTTGCGTTTTGCTCTACTTATAGGTATTCCAGTTCTGTTACATTTCTGACTAATACCATCAGCGACAAACATAGTGGTTCAACAACATTTTCAATAATAGCCTTTGATTTTGGTTGAATACTAATTGATTCTATTCAAGATTCCAAGTCTATAAAATCAGTGTCGTTAAATCTTTTTATAGCTATGTCATCTTGTATGTCTGTTGATATGTTCTGTATACCAAACTGTTTATGAGACGTGTATAGGAGACGTAGTTTGAATTGATAGTGTAAACGCGCTGCAAAGCGCTTGGGATCTGAACTTAGCCGGTGTCGTCACAGGAAGCTCGCTGCACGCTTGCCTTCACCCCAAGGGATGTCCACAGCCACGTATACAAACATGTACACGAAGCAAAATTCAAAAGCGGGTTTGCTTGAAAGGGGAGGAAATAACATGTTTATGTAGAAGCCTTTATGTTTGAACAAATATGCTATACTTTGAAATTAAATAGCTTTTGAACTTTGCTCTAATTTACATTGCACACTTTATCATTACGCGAGTAATCGTTAGTCTGTAGGTACCTAAATAAAACATTATATAGCTGTACAAGGATCTTTAGGTGCGTGGCCAAAATCAGAACTAATACCGCCATCTCGTTTTTTCAATACATCTCACAAAACAATTGCATTTAATGTTTACCAACAGCGCCACGCTGTCAACACCAAAAGATCCTTGTAGCAGTGTACAGGGGCACTTACCTCGGAGACCTCACTCTGGCATGACTCCACGCTCTTGGTCAGTTCCTGGAGCTGCGTGCGGATCTCGCAGAGAGCGACCGTCGTCTCGAGCTGGCGGTCCCCACGTTGCAGGTCATCCAGTTTGGCGGATAGATTCATGCTCATTATGCTCACCTGTCTCTGTAGGCTACAGCCAAAGTCAATGTTAGTCACACCAGCAGCAGGCTTGGACCTTAGCCGATGAACCTTCCTCGCTACACGACAACTAACAAGTGTGTATTGTTTCGACAGATTGGTCGCGTTTGATCAAACTTTTAAACAACCCTTAATATCCCGATCAATCAAATTGACGGTCAAAAGTACATTCCTGAATTAGAGACAATTCCAGGTGTGAGATGGTGCATAGCAGCTTGATCCGGCGGTCTGATTCAACTTAGTCTGGCGCCTCCAAGTTATTTCTTACTTGTTATTTCTCTGAGACAAAGTGAAATAGTACACAACAATTTAACCGCCCTAAATGTAATAATGTGCAACTTACAAAACGTTGATAAAGTTTATTAAACAACTTGTCTGTTGTCTGTGATAAGCGAGGAAGGCGTGACGACCTCACACTGGTAATATTATGTGGGACAATATAAACAAATGAGTTATATTATTACATCAGCATTTATCAACATCACACTGCTTAATTACCCAGAAAGTGCTTAGTTTTCAAATTAACTGCTTTATTAAGATCACAAATGATTTAGCGTTTCGTTTATTAGTTGAAAAAAAATGATAAGACTTTTGTCCTAACATTCTTTTAAATTCCATCTACAACTCTCTTTTTGAGAATCTATAAAAACATAATTAGGTATTAGTAACTAAAGTGTTATTGATTTTACAGAATGGAATTTTAATAAGTTTTGAAACAAAAATTCTTTCAATGCATATTTAGTGTTTCGTGGGAATTATAAATACCATTGTGCTAATAAAAGTAAAGTAATGTTCATTTATTTATATAATGTTACCAAAACTTTAAGGTGAAAGGTGAAAGGTGAACAAAGACAAAAGGTGGATGCAGTGAGTTAAGTTCAATGTCATCTGTAACTAAAACTCTGTACATTGTTTTTCGACAATCGAAAAAAAATGAAATTTGTTTAAGAAAGTTGTTGCCTTCTAATTTCTATGAAAAACACTTGATTACACTACATTGAAACGTTACAACCACACCCATGCAAGCATAACCCCGTCCTATCCCAAGGTTAATGTCAGAGGCAGGTGCTAAGCACGCATGTGTTCCGGGCAGCGAGAGACAAACAGGGTCGTGGCCATAGATGCTAACCACGGTGCCATGGTCCGATGTTATGATAGGATCTGTGAATGATTCAGCCACCGCGATTGGACTCGTCGAACGCATCGTCATATCGATATACGAGATAGGATGCTAAGCCAAGGTGAAACAAAATGTAGAAGACACATCGACACATAGAGAGATCCTTATGATCGTATGCAAATGAAGCCAGTATTAAAGGCGGAAAGCTATCCGGTATTGTCGCTATGGTCACGTACCTAAGTAGTAGCTCCCTGAGTGTGGTCTCGTCTTCCTCCGTCGTCGCATATCGTGTCAGCTTGCCTCCGGCCTCCCGGCCCACATGGTCTGGTACCACTGCGTCAAAACTACTTGTTTATTTTATTTTTTACATAACTAACTTCCCGATTCATTTCGTCGTTATTTTCCCGTGTTCTTATTTATTTTATTTCGACGCAGAGTTTGTGGTTTGGAATTTGGATTACCGAAAGAGTGCGTGGCTCATAATTTCGTACGGTTGGTGCTACGAGTACCTACTCAGCATCGAACCTTACACCGTTTGCCAATTAGCTTCGATGGCCACGACAGGGTCCCTAATCAATTTTGATGTTCAGCGATACCCACAAACTGGTATGGAAATAAAATTAATGTTGGAATTTTACCGAAACAAAAGGGTATTCAGTTTAGCAAAAAAAAAAAAATGTTTTATCCAAAATAAAAATTTAGCACCCTGGTCAATTTCACGATGGACACGTTTTATTGTTTTCAAAATAGTGTCTGATATATTTATTTCAAAGTTACGCAATTTAAGTTACCAAGTATTAATTAAACTCTTGTTTAAGCAGTGAAAAATACCTGTGGAATTTAGACATTTAATTTTAAACACGTTGAATTTAATCGTGCAATTTGCCGGCAATAATATTGCTGGAAAATGACACGTTATCGTTAGAACAAATTCGTATGAATGAAAAAATTGATGAGTGTTTACAACAGAGATAAAAATGAGTTTCGAAGTATGATTACATTACGAAGAGGTGTGTTTGAGTCAGATGGTATACGATATAAAAGACATTCCATGCACGTGACAATACTAATATAACACCGAAAATGATTTAAATGACATTATAGTGCATTGATAAAAGATATGTTCAAAATTGTGGACCTAGTAGAAGATGAAGAAAGTATTTTTACGTTTAATATCTTTGGATTACTCTATAAAAAAATGTTACAGCATTACATTTTTATCAAAAAAGATTTTTCCCTAGAAAATTCTCTGTTTCGCTTCATAGCTCTGTGATGCATTTCATGGAATCCGTTCATTGACGGGCGTCGAGCGGAAATACTACGAATTCGCTCCGATCCTACGTCGTACTCATCTGTCGTATACGAGTAAATCTGGAATTATTTCAGATACATAGGCATGGGTTTCATTCATGGGTCTATCAAGTTCAACCAGTGTTTTGTACAAGCCATTTATGAATGAAAGCTTTAGATCAGTTGCACATTTTGCGACTGGTCTTAAGACTTTGTTTAGATATTATTGTTTACAAGGTCTTGAGTCATACTTTCTTGTATCATATTGTGTTGATTATTGGGGACTGTTTTTCGGCCTGTTGCAACAAAGTTTATCATGTAGGCCCATGTTAAAATGGATAAAGGTCAAAGGCCAATTTTTGTTTGTTGATTGTTAACAACAAACCAACATTGGCCTACAATATTATTAAAGACCCCGTGTTGTAAACACAAGACAGTTGAGGCGTGATCTTTTATAGTGTTTATAATGTCTTTTAATTAAGTTCGAGTTTCTTTCAACATTTTTACATGTGACCAGTATCAAGATTATCCTTATAAAACTTAAATAAGGCTACAGTATTAGTCATCGCCTGATGGGCCGCCTGCAGTCGGTTTTTTTATTTGAAATTTCTTTGCCGCATCATGTTGTACGTTCGTGCCAACTCAGGTGACGCTCTGTAATTATTATTCTAATTTCTACTCTAACAATATTCTAGTAGAGTAGAAAGCGGCTTGCAATTTGGACATCTAGGTTCTTTATTAAATAATGAAAATTCACGGACAATCAATCATAAGTTTGTTTTTGCACAAACAACTTTTTTTTTTTAAAGGATCTTACCCCTTGCCTGTGTATTAAGAGTAAGATCTAACAAACTAAAAAACCTAAGCTTTACATTAAAAACACGACAATACGACTTTATTTTCACCTAGAACTGTGTTAAATCGCAAGCATGCATCGAGTCTATCTGACGTCAGACGCGGGCACACGACAGATGCTAATCAAACATATGCACGTTTGAACAGCACCTGTCGAGCATGCCCCTGAACCCTGTGCTCGTAAACTCCATTCGTATTTATCACAATACAGATTGAAACTACAAATACAGGATGCTTTAACAATATAAGGGAACGTAGCGCAGTTCCGAGAATTGAAAGCGAGTCTGAAACCTGATTTCAGCTCGCGAACTACGCTTCGTAGTACTACGAATTAAGGTTGTTTACAAACACTGGTGTACGTACGTTTCCGCAGCAAACTCAGTCTGTGCATTGCTCGTCGGAACAGATGTTTTAAAGGCATTTATTTTAAGTTTTGTTGTGGATGATTGTGGAGCTATTTTAGCTTTTGTTATCCAGTTTGTTGGCTTTTGATGAATTCATTTTGCTTTCTGTTTGAAGTTATGTGCTGTGTTATGGGTTTGTATTTAGTTTTTTGTAAGTAACTGTGCAATTGAGAATGATTAAGTACATAATCAGCCTTTAATGTTCCCACTGCTGGTACACAGGCCTCCTCTCTTTAAGAGAGAGTGAGCCGTAATCTACCACTCGGGTCCGGTGCGGGTTGGTAGATGTCACAAGTCTTAAAATTTTCAGTTCTAGGACATGCCGGTTTCCTCACGATGTTTTCCTTCACCGTTTTGAGAGCAGTGGCGATGAAATTTACACAATAATTATTAAGTATTTCGTTATAAACATTTGATTAATAGAGTTGATTAATAGATTTGTGTTATTTAACTTAAAGAATCCATGTTTTTTACAAAACGGTACCCTAATTACGTAATACACAATCAATTCGTTTTGAAACAGATTACTAATCCATTGCTTCATAAGTTCGAAAATAAATTCTGCTCTGCAACGTAATTATCGCAATGAATGTTGTTGAACTGTCAAATGAAACAAATGATCGCTATCGCATTGCTTCTGCAAGATAGGTAATAGCCCTGCGGGTCACAACATGAGGTGTGTCGATCTTTATGATGCTTTTCTCTTTTAAGAAGTTCGACATCAATTAAGTTTTATCATCGATGTAAAATGTTGAAGAACCGTAAATGATATCCATAAAAAAAATGAAGATGCATTACGGGGTCCGCTAAAATTAATCGCGGTCTAATACCTGTCGGAAACACTTGTAATGTCTGAGTGAATCCCGAACCCAAACTCATGGTAACTGGAGCTAAACTATATAATTGAGTTGGTAGGAACCTGAAACGTGAGGGCATGAACCCATAAATACATAACATACATAATCAGCCTATTAATGTTCCCCCTGCTGGGACACAGGCCTCCTCTCTGTGAGAGGGAATGGGCCGTCGTCTACCACGCGGGCCCACTGCGTGTTGGTAGATGTCACATGTCTTCGAATTTTTGGTTCTAAGACATGCCGGTTTCCTCACGATGACAAAGTAAAGCGCCTGCTTGGGTTCGAACCCACGACCTACAACTCGTAAGTCGGGGCCGTTACCACTGGGCCACCACTGCTCATGGGCAGTAGGGCATGAACCCACAGGGACATAAAATGAGATCTTGTCTGTTGAAAAACCTATGACTGGACATATTGTGTCTTAGAGATGGTCGAGATGTTATTCATCTAGGCTGAATCAAAGAATTTGCCATAGCAACTCGACAGGATCTGGAAAGCGGATATCCTAACACTGTCGTAATAAGAAATTGGGAAAGGCCTGTGCAGCGCTGAATTACTGAGGTCTTTAGGATTACACGTTGGAGGCCGTGATGGTCCAGTGGTTAAAGAACCCGTTTCACATGCACGAGGTTGTGGGTCCGAAATCGGGCATGTTCCAATGTGAAAATGGGATAGAAAAAGGCTGGTATTATTATTATTCGACGAACTTATGAGCACTAATGCATACCAATGACCGTAGCTAAGTTCTGGGCTGATACAGTAGTCTATCAGGAATATTTTTCATAATATCCTAATTTTTTTCTTGTACCTCTGTTTTAAAGCAACTTGGGTCAATCGCGCCAAAAATCCTGGGAAAGACTGGATGCAGATGGTGGTGAGCTAGGTGTTGCCATGATTCGGAATAACTTGTAATCGGCTATCTCTAGCAGTGGACTGTAATTCTGTGACTTCAAATTAAGTTTTTAATAATCTTCTAAAGCATAACCTCATTCTGTTAGCAAATTAATGCTAATTAGCATCTCCAAAGGCTTATTGAAGCGAATATTAGAAGAAAAACATTTTCTTTCAAGGGTTTATTCCTAATCGGCTTATAAAATAATGAGCGGAAGTATGAAAAATGATGATTAAGATTTTCTTGTTTGGGCGCGTAATGAAAGGTTTCGCGTATTTAACTGTTGATTCTTCGTTTATTGTCAGTCAAAGTCAAAAAGTTATTTGTTATTAGGATGTAATTAGGTACAATACGATGACAAAACAATTCCATATAGTGTGTTTCTCTACAATTTGTCAGCTATTTTTCCTCATGAAAACTCATTAACCACTTTTTAACTAACCCAACTAACCACAATTCATCAATATTCAATTTTGATTTTGTTTATCCACAACTAACTAATAAAGGTAAATTATTGTTAGCAATCACTCGAGATCAGTATAATAGTTATCGAATACCGTCCAAGTTTCTCGATACTACATCGAATAATCGCACGCCTGAACCAGCCTTTGTGTCGAGATAACTGCATGTAAGCCGGGTGCTAGCGGTGGGCTAATCTCATAACCGGATAGGTAACATAATTTTCCCTAAGAGCCAATAGGTACTGGTAGTTGTAAAGTAGTTACTGCTGACGCGGATCAAGTAAGATTTTAACTGACCGTGGATGATGTGAATTATGGTTTTCGTTTGAAAATCTACTCGTTATTAATTTATGTATTAATTGTTTCTATTTTGTGAGACTCAACTTATTCACTTTTTTATTTCAATCATAAGTGAAACAAAATAATTATTTTATTTCACTCATAAGTGAAATAAAATAATTTAAGAATGATAATGCCACGTTGAGTCTCACAAATTAGAAACAATTAATACATAAATTACAATTTAAAAGATATAATTGAAAAATAAAAAATAAAGGGAAGAGCCCATTGGGTATCAAAAAATTCGATATATAAATAAACTAGCTTTTTCCCGCGGCTTCGCTCGCACGGAACTCAGAAATTTATCCCTCGAAAACGTACTGGGATAAAAAGTATCTTAGGTGTTAATTCAGATACTATCTGGGACCTGGGATCTGGTTGGGAACTATCTGTTTGAATGATCCAAATCCTATGAGTAGCTTAACATAATGATTGAATACTATCGTGAATTTATGTAATCCTAGTAGTTTATGTTAGGTTGTGACGAGATTCAAGTTTATTAACTCAAGTGTTAAGATTTTTCATACAAATCCCCCTTTTTACCCCTCAAAAGACAAATTTTCAAAAACCCGTCCAAGTGATCCCCTACATATTACGAGAATAAGGAAACCGTGTGCAAAATTTCACGTTCACTTGTCTCAGTAGTTTCGGCTGTGCGTTAATATGTCAGTCAGTCAATTTCTCCTTTTATATATATATATATAAATATATAGAAGATATTGTCAGTGACTATTGAGAATTTTGTTTCCTTTTTGTTGATTCTGTGTATTACTGTAATTGAGCAATATTGTATGGGGGCGTAGAATAAGAGATTAATAGAGAATAATAAAATTATATTATACTAGCTGCTGCCGGCAGTTTCAGAGATTTGCCAGAAAAAAACAGATAGACACACAAAAATTCTCATAATTGTTTTTGTTATGCTTTCATATGCATCTAATAAAAAGCTGTTATTTTTACATTACAGACACTTCAATTTTTATTTATTTGTATAGACTTACTACTATTACAAAACGAAAACTTCATGCTGTGACTTTTTCGAAGCGGAACCATTTCTAACGCTGCTAAGCAGTGGCCTTAGCACAATTTCGAATGCATTTGCGGTGTTAAACATAAATTCTGATTGGATTAAAACTACGTACAAAAACTGTACGATAATAACGCAGATTTTAATCCTATCCAGAGGGAGGCGTTTCCTATCTATACGCAATATTAATTATTTTAAATGAATCTCGATGGTCGTCCAGTAAGCAATATTCACCACTCATTTCAAACTACGCTATACTATTCTGCTCTATAGTACAACAACACAAAGTAAACAAACAATATATAATATTGCAAAGTGTGAACGAGTTCTAAATAAATGTATGGCGAGCGATATTGTTGTTCTATGAACTATATGCTATATGCTTTTATATTATAGTGTAGTCTGGAATGAGCTTTACTGACTGAACGCCGATCTAGGCAGCAAGCGCGGTGCTTGAGCATCCCCTTTTGTTTCGGATCTTTACTTCATGCTCTGACATTAAAGCCCATTTTGATTAAACTGCAGTATCGCTTGAATTGACGCTCATAATTAGGTACATTATGCCTGATTGAGCACAAAAACATTTGTAACCAAACTAATTTCTAATGGCTGTAGTACACGGTTCTACCAAAATTCATCCAATGATTGAAATTCATTATGGTTGATTCATCCCAAAGAAAGACATAAGTGAAACGTGTATCGTTAAAAGTTTAAGCACAAACGGGCATAAAGTACAAATCATAACTTAACTAAATGTTAAATATTGATCAGGTTGTCTTAAAACATGTATACATGTCACAGTTGCCAATGTAGGTACGCGTTCATTAAAAGTGAAAACGTCCTACTAAAGGAGAGTTAGTGCACAAACTGCATAACTTCTAACGACCAACGAACAAGTTTTAACTAGCAGACAGCAGCCCGTCACCATAATATGATCACACTTTAGTGAAACTCTGTAGCGTAACATATCGAATCGTGGTAACTGAGCGACGGAACTTGTGCGTATAAGCCGGCCGGCGTAGGTAATTCTATTCGCTTTTGTGTAGAGTTATAATCCTTGTTTTCATGATAATCCGTACATAATTATGACACGCAAAATCTGTCCGACAGTCCGTCGCGTCGATTCTTAGAAGTCAACAAATACTAAACCAATTTTTTTAAAATTAAATAACCTTTTTTTTTTGTGTTGATATTTTTGTTGTAATAACTTTGTTACCACATGTGAATAATAAATATTTGAATTTGTATGTTACCACGAAAGACGGAAAATATATATTTTAGTGTAAGATGCATTGCCGTTGTATTAATTCATCATGATTATTTCTTTTTAATGAAAGGCTGCACGATTGACAGCTGCATTCCTGTTTAAAAACATATAACTAAGTATTATTTTTATGTAAATGTTTTATAGGAACTTTATTAAACACACCTACCAGTAATGAGAGAACCATTAATAAAGTTTAAGGACAAAATAAATACAATCTATTCGACTTAATAAAAATCTTAAATTTACTGACATACAACGCACAAACTAAGCAACTGGGTGCAGCAGCTTGAAATTTTGCACAAGACTTCCTTACATAACAAAGGTGTACATTAGGGAAGGATTTTTGAATATTCCTCCCCAAAAGGGGTTAAAAAGGGGATTAAAGTTCGTATTTTTTGCTGATAGGAAATTCATCGGGCACACGGCTTGCTTTTGTAATAAATTATGTCAAATTAAAACGAACTACGAGAAATACAGAGGAATGCTTTCAATTTCAGGTTTATTTATAAACTTGGAAAAAAAGGACGACTGAAAAGCGGATTAATCAGAATGATAAAAGGTGCTACTGATAATTTTGTGAGTGCATTCTGATACAGATAAAGAAAATTGATCGGGCGTAAGTCTATTCTATGTTTTCCTCTTCGATAAAGTGCTGAAACTCGGCTTAACATAACTTGACATTATGCCTTTATTCGTTCATTGTTTATTTATTTTCCTTTTAAATCTATTATTCCAAGGTAACCTATTGCGATAGTGAAACAAAGTATATTTAACGCTTATCCTAACTAGATTATAATAAAATTTTGTAACGTATTACGTAATAAAATATGGTATGAACACCTTGTTATGTCATGTGAGCCCATGTGATATTTTGTGTATTTTTCTCTACCTTTTCCGGGGGAAAATCCACTCCGAGAAAAAATAAAAACGGAATAATACTTTTCCCGACTTCAAAAATAGAACCTAACATACTCGTACTATCTGCATGAATAAAATTCAATAAATTGCCTATTAATTGCCCGTGTAAAGTAACATGAATATTTCATAACAACTATAGGTTGACCACCACTTTGTATCGTTCAAAAGCTTTCAGCTTTATTAAATTAAAATTAAACGAAATGACACTTTATTTGTTATTGTAATGGAGCCCTTTTCTATCAAATATGAACTGTTCAATTGCGAGGAATGATAAAACGTGATTAAATTAAGCATTTCTGTTTAAATATTTTAATTATTTGTATCGGGATTTCTGATTGTTCTGTATAATTATTGCGTTATTATGTCCATATAATAATTTTGGAACAGAAATGAATGTTGTTATGAATGTTTCATGGGAATATGATTGCACTGCTGAACGCACTAATTAATAAATAATTAATGATTTTGCTTGTTATTGTGGTTAATTATTTTATATTACTCCGAATAAAATATTTTAATTTCTATATAGCCGTACTATATTTTCAGACCGTAGTACAAACAGTTTTCATTAGTATTCAATGAGAGAATGCGAGGAGTAATTTTATTTTATTAAAATGGAACTTTAAAAAGAATAATGTGAGTAATAGTTTAATGGTAAGTGCAGATTGGCCAGTTTGAGAAATGTGGGCCGAAATGGTCAATAGGCACATATCATTTTGGACAGACTGTCAAACCGTTTCTGTTCATTTAAGACTGACGCACATGTGTGCGGATCACACCACTTCGCAAAAAAAAAATCCTTCAACATCACTTTCGTACATTTGATATGAACCATCGCACACTACAAACGAGCCGCACCGCTATATTTTGTATTGAAATGCGATGCGTTGCGGCCCGTCGCGGCTGTAATGGGCGCTTGTTTTTTTATGTTTTTTATGTAGCTAAATAGTAATTTCATACAATAGGTTGTGAGGTTAGACAAAATTATGTAAATAGTGAAATGACAAAGCGTGCAATGTTGCTACACGAGTTTGATATCTAAACTGTAGTTCTGCTACCTTTACGACATTGATAGTATTCCGATAGATTAATTGTTTTTCTTTTAGTTTATTTTGATAATAGAAAATGTATCAATATCGAAACGCTAGCAGCACTTGAGTTGACACACCATGAGTGTCACTTAGTGTAACATAACATACAAATATTAAATTAAATTCACATAAATATAAATTGAATGACGACCGCGCTGATAATACAATAATTATTTAACAAATATAATATTTGAATATTACAGTATACAACATTTATGTAAGGATTATGTAACAAGGGAAGCAGTAGAAAGGATTGGAAGTAAATGACGAGTAACTAGGCGAAATGGCGAAATTTGGGAAACCCCTATATCCTGGAGGGATGCCTTAGCTGATTGGTTGTTATTATCACGAAAGTATCTGTAGAACGCAAAATTGATATTATGCTTGTAGAGTTATTGCAATAGACCGACCTGCCATAGGTTCAAAACTTTAATGTTAAGGTAAAGCTACACGATTCTACCAAATTGGTTCACTTTGGTGTGACTTTAAATTAATCACCTGTGTTTTTACATGATTTAGTTTATTCAGTTGATCTAAATTAAAATATTCACTGATATTTAATGTAACTAGAACTACAGCATCCAAACTAATATTATAAATTCGGAAGTGAGTTTGTTGGTTTGTTACGCCGTTACATAATTAACTACTCGACATACATGTTGCCAGGGGTACAAAAGAAAGACTTAAGAAAAAAAGTACTGTTTCCGAGGGATAGAAAAACGGGAGCGAATCCGCGGGCAAAAGCTAGTATTTCAAAAATTCTGTTCCATGGTAAGCGCATCACTTAACATCGGCTGGAATGATTTGGCTATTTTTTGGGTTAAAATGTTCATTATAGTAAGAATTAGGTTTTTATGAAATAAAAACTGGAAAAGTATCCCGGAAAAATTTAAAATTCGAGAAAAGCTGAACGTTCTTTGTATGAATAATTGAAATGTTGACAGGTAATTAAATAATTATGATTTGGACAACAAGCTAACATTCCTAATTAAAATCCGAAAGCGGTGGTAATGGCGGATAGTTGCGGTTTTGTCGCATTCACGTTAAATTCATAATTAAATCACGGATTTAGTTTATTATTCATTGAAATGTGCTAATTTTAGAGTGACTAATCATTATTAGTCGTGCTTAAATTCATGGTTTAAAATAAAATTATTGTATAGAGACCTGAACGAGTATTAAGCTTTGTCCAGTTGTACCAGCGCGACTTGTCGCGCGACGCGACACCGGTTATTGTTATACCGTGAAGTTTTGTTTTGTTCGTGTCGCGCTAGTCTGCAAAAGCCTTTATGATGAGCGTTGTGCGAGTTAAGGGTCCCGCAGACACACACGACGCGTCGTCGGCGCGAAGCGATTCTGGTAGAACAATTTCCATAAGTTTTCATAGCAATTGTTCTACTAGAGTTACGTCGCAGCTATCTACGGGATTCTTAAGTCGGATTTGACGCCATTTTTTGGGTTCCGTACCTCAAAAGGTAAAAAAAGGAACCCTTATAAGATCACTCTCGTGTTCGTCTGTCTGTCCGTGTGTCACCATCGATTTTCTCAGGAAAAGGTGGACCTAGTAAATTGAAATTTATACTGGATACTGAGGTCTATAGTCCCTCCCTATTAGGTGTATAAAAATCAAGGTTCCGAGTTATCACGATAAAAATATATGGGCTAGATTTTTACGTGTGCTATAAGATTGACAATTCTAGATCAACCGGCAGTACCCTATAGGTTTTGGGTCGAAAACCTATATAGTAGTTCCCGTAAATAAAGAAATTTCGCAAAAAGCAAGGTCTTATAGCACAATTAAAGGGGGCCTTTAATTTCAAACTTTTTTCTATTTTTTGTAATTTTTCCTTTTACATACATACATAGTTGCCGCCAATTAAGATAGTCCTCTGAGTTGTATGGGCGCTCATACAATTTTGAAGACTAGTTTCTGGGCACAGAACTATTTAGCATAGGTACCTAAATAGTGAACGAACGAATTAAGCTCCTTACGGAACCCTTGGTGGGCGAGTCCGACTCGCTCTTGGTTTTTTTCCATTCCTTTGTTTTCTTTGTTAATTTTACTTACTGGTTACATGAGTCATTTCTCGTAACAAACTAAAACATAATTATCCAATTCTTTCCAATTATGGCTGTATCATCTTACGTTTATTGATATTTTAAGAGCTAATAAGATACAGTGGCTATTAAAGTTACATTTGCTAAATTACTGACCACCGATATTACTTTCATAAACCCATAAAGATATTCCACCTGATGAGCTAACAAGATGTAAAACAAGAATTTTATTAAGTATCGGCGGCGTGCGATAATTGCATTCTGACAGTCAGTCTGTGATTCATTATTTCTATGCCACAACATTCAAATACATTTTACATGCAGTATTATTAAAAGGCTTAATTCCTTACTTTTGTTGCCTTTTGCAAGGTATATGCACACCCCTCCTCGAGATTTGTCTCTGCAGTGAGTATGAAGAATTAAAAATTATAAGTTGTTGTTACTGCCTATCTAAAGCTATAGCGAAACAAAGAACAGTCGGGAGTTTCTTGTGTAGATTTAAGTTAATTATGGCCAGGAATGTTCTATTTTGAAATCAATTTAGTAAAGGCCTAGGTAAAATGTTTTAAGCCTTAAAATCGTTTAACTATGCGAATTAATCGAACGCCCAAACATGGATCTGTGTGCTATATATGGTTAGCAAATATTTAATTAAAACTGATGAACTGAACTGATTCATTGATATTTAGTATCGAAATTATTATTAATGTGATTGGTAATCCAGACTCTCAAAACCTAAAATTATTCCGGTTTAGTTTTTGTAGGTATTTTATACAATTTCTAGAATCTTTTAGACGCTATAAAATACTTTTCGTTCTAAATAATCTTTCGAAACCTGGGGAAGAATAAAGTAAGAAGTATTTATATCCATTTTTCTTCTTGTATAACCTATAGTATGGATAGAATTTGAAAAAGCGAAGGATGGTGCAATAATGAAGGTTATAAGCACTCGTCGAAAGTTTAGTGGTTTTCATTTCAATTATTCCGAAACAATCAACATTATGATATTCTATTTCGAGTCTCAAAAACCATTAAAATTTCTACTAGCATAGTACGTAAATCATAAAATTAAAATATTTCATTCAATAAATAGTTCTAGGGCCAGTATTATCAGCGCGCTCGAAGCTATCAGCTAACTTGTGCTTAATTCTGTGAGGCAAAGTTCGGACAAGATGCGCCATAATCTCTTCGATGGAGGTAAGCCCCCAGTTACCTAGATGTTAAACCACCCGCCATAGCCAATAAGCCCCATTTCAAAAATGTAGTTCCATTTTAAAAAAGATTTCCAATTGAGCTTTATGAATTACTTACGTAAATTATTTTCAAGTTGATGAAATATGAATCGAGCATTGTTTTATTTGGGAACGAACATTACTTTTTGTATGAACAGAAATATTATTCGAAATATTAATATTGTTAAAGGTTGTTTTAAATTGTATGTCTACTGGACGTGCAGTAGACATACAATTTTAAAACAATCTCAGATTTCAATTTTTATTTTTACAATAACATTATTTTAATGTCACTGCATTGCAGGACTATTTTGCCCATACATATTAAATCTGTATAGAAACTGGTGATCATTTTATGCACCAATTGAACTTCAAGTAGGGTTAATAATTGGAGTTTTCATCAGCCGGGTCCGCTGCGCCATTTTTTCGTGTTTTAAAAATACTTAACAGTCATTGTTTGCTAACCAAAAGGGGGCGTGATGTATGTCGCGACCAACGGATAAGATCACCCGCGTTCGCCTGCGGGGAGGATCACTAATTTCGTGTTAATGCTCTGGAGACGAAGACGTTTCGTGAAATTTTTTTGTGACACCTCATTTCATGTTAGGTGGAGCCACATTCAAATTCCGACCAAAATCAATGGTAACAACGTTTTCTGAACCACGCCTTTCATCAATTTTCAATTCTTGATAAATATTGAACGAGCGTGGTCGCAGGTTTGTACTTACGGTCGTATACGGAATCTATTTATATTTCCTTTTTGTAGAATTTATATTGCCTGAACAGCAGACACATCTTCCTCGTCGGAATTCATTTTTGAAAAGAGATTTTTCTACAAAAACATTGTTTACTGAAAAGTTGCAGCGGACTGGCTGTTTTGTTAACTTATTTTGTTATAAAATTGGCGCAGCGGACACGGTTTTCGACAGTGAGGGTAAATAGGTACTAGATGATGAAAGTCGACATGATTTAGACAAAAAATTCACTAAGTCTATTCAAACGACAAAGATTTTAATTCAGGTATCTGCTGCAAATAGTAAATTAACAGTGAAACCATAAAACAAACAAAACTTTTAATCGTATCTCCCCATATACGATCGTAAGTAGATGACGTACCCTTGAGCACTCAGAAAAAAAAACAACAGGTTGCACTCCGGGAGTGCCGGCAGAAGTGAAAACTTAAACATTAACGTTGTGCATTTTTGAATTAATTTTGGAATGGTTAGGGAATAATTTCGCACGAATTGCCTTATTTATCAGTGTAAAAGTACTATAATTTACGTGGTTAAATACATATTCATTAGTAGTAGCAGTATATGTATTTATTTATTTTCAAAATATAGTCTAAAAAAAATAAACAATTTATTACCCATCAATATGGGTAAAATTTCTTACCTCGCAATCTTTACGTAATGTCAAAGACTATTTATTTTGATTTTTACTTTGTCGGTTGCTAGGCAACGGATCTTACGGTCACGTTCTGATGCGAGTTTAACATTTTTTACCCATCCCAAAAAAAGTAAGTACACAACGCCGATAAAAAAGTTTTCACTTAAAAAAAGTGATGATTCTCATATCCGCGCTAGATCTGAGCGATGTTTGGTTTGTCTGACTTAGTTTGACCTAGTATCCTTGGCCCAGTATTCATTAACCGCCGAGTTAGCTGATAACTTTGATCTCGATAGAGTTATCTTAACTTTGATGCTACGGTTTTGGAGTGAGCTGGTTCTTAACGATATCAAGTAAATTTCAGTGGCTGATTAAGTTCAAGTTGTTCTGCTGCAGGTTTTTAATTGGAAGGTTTGAATTAGTTGATTAACAGAAAATTTCTGAAGCATCGCCTCTTGAGACCGTCATAATGGTAGTATTAAGGCTTTTGCAGACCAGGGCGACTTGTCGCGCGACACGATTCTGCGATATTATATCCGTAGAACAAAATCTATGAAAACGCGCGCGACACTTCACACAGGAGCGACTTGTAGCGCCGCGACACAGATATATCGCGCCACGCGAATCGCTGGGCGGCACCTACAAAGGAAAAATTCCTTTGTTCTTGTCGCGCTGCAAATCGCGTAGCTGAGGCGATTCGCAGCGCTACACCAAGAATAGGAACATTTTGTATGGCGTCGCGGCGCTATTCGCCGCGATATCGCCTATGTAGCGCGACACGAACCAAGAGAGTATAAATTGCGGTGCATTCCGAGGTGAGCTCAGTAGTAGACGATCTTCGTCAGAGGACGCAGGCAGGTCTGTGCGCGTTTGCTGAACGTGGGGTCCTAGGTTCGATTCCCCGATCGGTCAACATAACCCAACCTAAACTACTAGCTACCTAAAGTTGCCTACGCGTGCACGAACGGCGATTTTTTACGTCCGTGCTAACCGCCGAGGGCTTAGTTTTACTAAACGTTTTATTCCAAAAATTAATAACAGCTGCACCGGTCGAGCACGTCAAGCCGTTGGTCCCGGCTCCCGGCTGTCATTCGTGGATCTTTGATAGTCGTTACGGGTCGTCAGAAGCCCGAAAGTGTGACAAGGACAACCAGTCTTACCAAGGGGTAACGTATTAGCCAACCCCAACATACCTAGTTGGCTAGTTGGTAAAAGGCTAGGCAGACTGACAGACTAGGTACCTATTCCAAAGTTAAATAAAATCATAAGTCAATCTACCTAGCCTTTTCCAACTATGTTGCGGCTTCGTTCTAGTCTAACCGAATGCAGCTGAATAGGTACCAGTAAGTATTTTACATGGAGCGACTGCCTATCTAACCTCCGCAACCCAGTCACAGGGTAAAACGATACCCCTTGGTAAGACTGGTTGTCAGACTTTCGGGCTTCTGACGACCCGTAACGACTGTCAAAGATGCACGTATGACAACCGGGACCAACGGCTTAACGTGCTTTCCGAGGAATGGAGGAGTCTCGATATAATTATAAAGATAGTCACCCATCCACGGACCAACCCGTGCGGCTGGCACCTGGCACGGCAGCATCGACGCGTGCCGCTATATTAGGTAGGTACTTAGCCACGCACGACCTCCTCAGTGAAATAAAATCATAAGCAAAATAGTAAATCATTGCAATGCGACTCTTTTTTCATTGTTTTAAGGTATACATTGGGATGTTTGACTAACTTTATAAAAATATAATCATTTCTCCATTTCGAACTAAAAAAGTCCTCGCAAATGTCAATCATTCTAATTTATACCTTATTCTTAGTGTATAAGAATTACATTGCACTGACTTACTAATGGTTTTGGCGGCGCGTGGCGACGGCGGCGGCGGCGCGGCGTCGTGGTCAAAGGACTAGGTGCCTTTTGTAGCTGCCGCAAGCCAGCCGTTGCGCCACAGTCTACTAGTCTATACAATCATCAATTCATCACATCATCATAAATGCGCTGTGTCGCGCGGCGTGCCGTACACCCCACTGGCCACTGCCATAGGTAATCCATAGGTTCTCACTTCTATCGGAAGTCCCCAAAGACTGCCCGATTGTTTTTTGTTTTAATAATTGTACGACTCTAGCCCCTTACTAATAAATGTTGTAGGTATATCGTATATCGCCTGTATAGTTACACTACACACCGACTTATGGCAGCCCTTAGCTACGACGCTGGCAGGAGGGGGCCACCAGGCCACACGCATGGCGGGGCCCTGGGGTACATATCCAGTTACCAATGGAAATTTTTCTATTTATCCCCCAAAAGTGAACCCCATACTTATTCATAATTCATTTATTAACGTTACACGTTCGTGTTTGGGCCACAGAAATTCGTATGTGAACCAAATTTCAACTTAATCGGTCCAGTAGATTCGGAGAAAATCGTTCTATCCCCCAAAAGTGAACCCCATATTTATTCATAATTCATTTATTAACGTTACACGTTCGTGTTTGGGCCACAGAAATTCGTATGTGAACCAAATTTCAACTTAATCGGTCCAGTAGATTCGGAGAAAATCGGCTATGATCTGTGACATACGGACAGACAGACAGCCGGGTTCCGTTATTTATATCATTCGGATGTGCGGGACGGGACCCTAAAAATGAGGTCTGAATAGGAACCACAAATCTTTTTCATTTATGAGAAAAAGAAAGAACTTTCTCTTTCTTCATACATTTTCTACTCGCGGTTTGCCATTCCGCGCTGGCGCGCTCATACGCGCTCTAGGATAGGAAGCAAGGGTGAACGATCAAAATAATAATATTCAAACGAGTGCCGCCCGCGCTGTATACTCTGGTTGAAAAAAGTTGATACTTTTTGGACCAATAGTACGAGTACCAAACTTATTACCAGAATTTGGTTTAGAAATAAATGAATAATGGATGTTGATGACGAATAAATAATTATTATCCAATTCAAAATGGCGAGCCCACTTTTTTTTTTGAAGTGAAATCTTCTTTATGCGGATTGAGCACTTTTTGGAATGGGTAAAAATGTTTAAACTCGCGTCAGGCGTCAGGCGTCAGGCTCAGGACACGTGACCTGATCGAAAATTCGTAAGACGGAGTTGACAGCGCACTCTATTTTTTTATTGTTGTAATGGAGCTCTTGCTTTCGTTCTTGTACTGACAGCAAGCCACATAAATTCCTGACATTTTCGTTAGATGGCGTTACTTAGTTTTCACTTCCATCGGCAGTCTCCAAAGACTGCCCCGCATGTTTTTTTTTTAGGAATTCAATATTATCAATCAATCAATCTGCCTAGCCTTTTCCCAACTATGTTGGGGTTAGGTATAGGGTGACGATCTGACAGGCATTTGCCGCATTTGACAGGAATTAGACAAGCGGGCGGCCGGCCGATGCAGAGATCGGCATTTTTGAATTTCGTGGTATCACGCAAGTATAGTCATTTTAGGTAAGTTTTTTGGAAAAAAAAAGATGTACAAGCCTAGATAAATACTGACTAAATCCGAATAGTAACACAAAACATAATATTTATGTTTATGTAACAAATTGCAAAAATTTTGGTATTACGTTTGTATGGACAATTCAACTGTCGATGTCGTCGCGCGTCGCCGCGGTCTTAAGTACCAAGATTAGATAAGTGATGTATAAAGTCGAGCGGACAGCGTTTTGAATGTGTGCGTGCGCGTAATGTGGTTTTGTTGCGATTGCTACTCCGATACCTAAACTTGACGGCTTGACGGAGTCAAAAATGTAATAATAAATATGCGAAACTTGCGAATCTTGGGATGCGCGGCGGCTTCTATACGAAAGAGATGCGCGCCGGCGCGCGGGGCGGCGCGCGCCGGCGAGCGGCGCGGCGGCGTCCGGCGTCCGCGTGAATACATAGAGCGCCATTTTTTATACTAAACCCACAGATATAGATAGACACTTTAAGGTAGGTAGGTAGGGCAGGGTAGGTAGATAGGTAGGTGCGCCGTAGATAAGTACTTACTGCTACCCGTGCGAAGCCGGGGAGGTCAGCTAGTAATATTATAAATGCGAAAGTGAGTTTGTTTGTTTGTTACGCTTTCACGCTAAAAGGGCTTAACGGATTTGGATAAAATTTGGCACATGTGTAGACCATGACCATTCATGGGTTAGAACATGATGAAACCGCAGGCCGCAGCTAGGTACCTAGTAATTTAATAATTACTTAACAATTCATTAGAATTAAGTTTTATCACCGAGTATTTCTTCTTTGGCCCCGACTTACAAGTTGTAGGTCGTGGGTTCGAATCCAAGCAGGCGCTTTACTTTGTGTAAATAATTTCATCAACACTGCTCTCAAAACGGTGAAGGAAAACATCGTGAGGAAACCGGCACGTCTTAGAACCAAAAATTCGAAGACATGTGACATCTACCAACCCACACTGGGCCCGCGTGGTAGATTACGGCCCACTCCCTCTCACAGAGAGGAGGCCTGTGTCCCAGCAGTGGGAACATTATTAGGCTGATGATGATGATGATGATGATTTCTTCTTTACTTTATATCACGCCTGTAGTCCCCAAAGGATTAAGCAGATGTGTAGGTACCTACCTATATATATTACACCCGCATTTCGCCAGTTTTGCGTATTTATTCATCTGTGTTTACATAATTGAGCATATTTATTTAAGTATTTATTTATTTAACCATTTATGTACACACATTTAAAAATAGACAAGAAAGAAGAAAAGAACAGAAAAATACGTACAAAGACATGAGCATTCGTACGAGCATAATTTTATTAGAGAAGAACTCACGAAGATAGATACGGAATTCGTTTGATAAATAAATTTAAAGTAAGTAGGTACCTACCTAGGTTAGTTCCAATATACATAGTTATAGGTATAGTCCATATGTATAGGTACTCGTGTGTTGTCAACTTTACGGGTGTGTAAATTAAGGTGATTTCAAAATGATACGTATGTTCCTTACCTACTCACAAAAAGGCCATAAAAACGTGTTGCAGCCGAAGTATACATTACTTATTATTTTTCCTAAATCACATACCTACTTAAATTGGAAAAATCTTGAGTTTTAAACAAATAGGTACTTCGTCAAAGCACGACCGAATTGGCTAGTTTCGTCATTCATTAGTGCTTCCGCGGTCAAGCTTAGGTAGGTACCTACCTGGTAGGACCTACTAAGGTTAAGGTTGGGTTATGTTGACCTACCAGGGAATCGAATCTAGGACCCCACGCTTAGCAAACACACACAGACCAGCCTTCATCCTCTGACGAAGATCGTCTAGTACTGAGCTCAGCTCGGAATGCACCGCCATTTATACTCTCTCGGTGTCTCGTCGCGCCAGCTACGCGATATCGCGGCGAATGCCGACAAAGGAAAATTCCTTTGTTCTTGTCGCGCTGCAAATCGCCGCGATATCGCGTAGCTGAGGCGATTCGCAGCGCTACACCCAAAATAGGAACATTTTGTATGGCGTCGCGGCGATATCGCCGCGATTTCGCGTAGCTAGCGCGACGCGACACCAAGAGGGTATAAATGGCGGAGCAATAAGAGCTGAGCTCAGTAGTAGACGATCTGCATCAGAGGACGAAGGCAATCCGTGTTTACTGAGCGTGGTGTTCTAGGTTCCATTTTGTGGTCCGTCGACATTTAAGCCCAACCTTACCAAAGTACCTAAACTTGAACACACGAGGACGAACGGTGATACTGGAAGTCTGACGTGCTAAGTGACTTAGGTAGGTGTAATTAAGTGTAGCGGCACACCTGCGGAACGTTCGGCGCGGGACGTTCCGTCGCGTCATGTGACGCTTGCTCATGAACAGACGTAACGTTCGGCTGATGTGCCTTGAAAAACATTAGGTACACATTGAATACGCTCGTATTCAACCGAACGTTCGGCAGGTGTGGCGCGACCCTAAGTATAATTTTTTTTGGACTACTTAGTTTCCAATTTAAGTACCTAAGTATGTGATTTGGTAAAAGTACCGTAGAGTACCGTTCGTTTCAGTACTTAGTATTTTTACACATAAAGATTACTTTCGACTGCAACACATGTTTATGGTTTTGTTAGAGGGACGAGGGCATGATGGATTCTTCATCAGGTGACGAGGACCTTTTGCTATTAGCAGTAGCTATTGATGAAGACAGAAGACAAGAACGTAGTCGGAATAAACGCAGGTAAGTCAAACATTAAATTATCTTTGCACGCATTGTTGCTAGGTACGAGTACGAGGTATTCAAACGTTGGTATGCAATGTATTTTGTAATTAGCTTCACTGTAATAAAGCTCACGGATGAAGTTCCTTTTAATACTTTACTACTTATTTTGGAAGGTTTTTCATGATTAAAGAAGGATGCCCATTTATGGCCCGAGAACGCCCACCAATTTACGTTTATGTAAAAAAAACATCGTTATTTCTAGTTATCTAACAAGATATTCATTTATCCGAACAAGATGGGAACATTTTTGCACAAATAAAAAGTACCGAAACGATAAATACGTGAAAATAATTCCCTTTTGTGGATAAAATCAGCAGTGTTGCCAATAATTATTAATTCCGTTCACGAAATAATCGATTATGTTTTCATGGATGTTTTACTTATAATATCAGATCCGTAATGCTTATTATTCGATGTATTCAAACAAATACGTTGTTATGTTTTTACTATTGATACTAAATGAACAAGCGAATTGATAGTTGATATAATAATGAATGCATAGGATCATAACAAAAACGCTACTACACATTTTAATTACATATAATTCTTTAGCTGTTCAGCACAATAAAGATAGAATATGTTAAAGAAAACATATTTACAAAGACGTTCATAACTTCTTAACCTTTAAACTCCCGTCCCGAGGCAGCCGCAAGGCTGCCGCAAACTATTTGTCCTTCAAACCCCGAGGCGGACATACGGCCGACGCAGGTACACACGGTTTAAATCTATTTCTATTTCTACTATGAAATTAGGGCTAAACTGGTCGCTGAGCAATTTAACTCTATGGCCTGACGGATATTCTCGTCAACTAAATCATTTAATTATTAAATTCCCGTTCGTCCCACCAGGGGGACGACGGCAGTGGGACGAACGGGAATACACCCTTTTTTAACGATTTTTATCATAAAAACCAATATCCAAAAATATCAATAGCCAACATTGGAAAAAAATGTTGAAACTGACTGATGTCGCACGTCACACGCAGGTAAAACGTTATAGTCACGAGTGCGCGCTCGGCATCGTATTTCGTTATTTTTTATTATTTTTGTGTGTAAATCGACGGGAAGTGTTGTTATTTCCATAAGTAGTTTCTACATACATCGTGGTAGATAAATATTTGCACTAACTAGCATCGTTTATTAAATACCTATTTTGATCCGACCAAAAAAAACGTCGGGAACCCGTGAGTGAAAAAGTGAATGTGATTATTTTGAGTTTTGTGTGTGTTTCGTGTCGTGTAATCGCTGGTAAGACTTTATTTTATTTTTTAATATTAGGTACTTAATCGTTTTATTATTTGAACTAAAATACACTGTTTATCCATTTTTTTTTACCAAATAATGTTACGTCATCAGAGTTGACGTCGTTAAGATTAATGAGTCACAGTGGCGATTATAATTTTGTATTAAAATTAGGATTCGATAAAAAAATCGATATCGATCTATCAATTTTTTGTGTGTGGTGTGGCAACATTGAATTATGCCGGCCGGCTGTCAAGTCAATGTCAATGTCAAATCACAAATCGACTTTCTTTGTTTTCGTTTGCTAACTTTATTTTCTTGCGAATTTGTTATTTTAACCATCGAATACGCTTATTAAATGGACTCCGAAGATTCTTTGAACCCTGAGCCCTGACGACCACGGCCTGAACATGGATTCCGCTCCCGCTTCTAACGATAACCTCAGCACGAACTTTGACTCGATATCCACAAATTATGAAGACCCCGGCATTGTCGCTGGCCCGAGTACTTCCGTTCCCTAAGTAATTCATTCAAAAGGTCATTTACGCTGTGTTAATTGTGGTTTAAACGTCACGAGAATACGAAGGCATTTCTTGGAAATAGCAGAAAGAGCAAAATGTTATACAACAATTCGACACAACAGGTCAGTATCAGAGAGAAATGATTTTAAATAAATAGACAGAGTACCTACTATCAAAGTTAGTGTTGTTTTAGGATATCTAATAATTATGACTTGTTTATTAGGTACAAGTGTCGAGTGACAGTTTAGTGTGCGAACAACAAAATGTACAGATCATGGACAAGTGTGCATCAGCTGCGTGCGGCAGATTGCTTTTAAGAATAAGATCACATACACTCAGGTCTGATTCTCCACATGAACAACTCGAAATGATTGCCTGTCAGATTGTACCAAGAGCGGTAAGTTATCAACTGTTTAGAATTAATACAAGCGTAGTTCTGAGATTTGATACTGACATACTTCTGAGTCTATAGTGTAATATTCAACTTCTTTCGTGTCCGCACAAGTTATATTTCACATAGTACAGATTGTCTAGAAACTTGAGAAAGATTTTTTAGAAATTAATTAATAATAATATAAAATGTGATAGATATTTTTTTGATTGTGTATTTATTTGTACCAAAACCACAGTAATTCACGTTTACTGTCTTTATGCACTGAGCTTTAATTTTTATTATTATTTCAGTTGCCATCATCATCTCGTTAGAGCAGTTTAGAGCAGCATCATGTTCAACTACAGAACCGGAATCTGAACCATCCAGTCTGCCTATGGAGCAATTTGAACCATCCAACCTACCTTCGGTGCAATCTGAAGTAGCTGACAGTGCATAGCAAGCGGGACAAAGCTTGAAAACATCCAACAGTATACTGCTGCCTTATTATGTAAGAGCACCAAACACTCAAAATCAATGTTTCTTTCCTGGCTGTAACAAGACCAATCGGCTCGCTGTCCCGTCAGCACTGCGGGTACATCTTTTTTGTAAGTACAATTACTATGTACCGCCGGATTGTAGAATCTGTTATTACCATTTAAGTAGTACCTAACCCCTGGAATCTACTTTTAGAATCAATATATAATCATATTAAAACATTTAGTGCAGCACAAATTGAAGATTTTGCCTCATTGAAAAAAACGATTTTATCTAAATAACCCCAACTTTTTTCTAAACCAAGACCTTGACCGTTTCATTATTTAAATCGCATATTATCCTATCCATATACTTTGAATTGTGTGCACTTGAGGCCGAAGTGTCTATGGAGAGTTGGCATTCCCCTTTGATTATCATTTCATTTCACCCATTGGGGGAGGCCTATGTTCAGCAGTGGAAATTTTTTGGCTGAAATGATGATGATGATCATTTACCTACCTACCCTCAGACCAATAAATTATTGGTCTGAGTACCTACCATACCTACGAGGACATAGACGCGCAATCTTCGTGATACCATACAATACAATGCTATAAATAAAATTACGAAACTCATCATTACTGATGATGCTTATTAATAACGTTTAAACGAACAAAAAGGTATGTACTTATGCTTATTCCTCAGTAACAATACTAACAGCAAAAAAAAATCATCCAATCAATTTTATTTTGTCGTGTTAGATATGTACCTATCGCGTCTGCGGAGAATCTAATTCTACAGATAAAAGTAAAAAATGGCGGCTTGAGCATTTAAAATTTGTGTAGAAAATATAGGTCTCAAACCGCCATAGTTATTTATTCGTCAGATAAAACACAACTTTGATAGCAAATAGGAACTTGCGCGCGCGCTTCGTAAGTAGGTAGGTAGTGTACTAGGACGGCGTTGATCTCGCGTAACAGCTGGAGATGGTAGCTCTTTCAAGTTTTATTTGAATTGCTGTTTGTACAAGAAGTGAACTAAGTCCGTAATATCCGTATATACAGGGTGTTAAAGTAATTGCGTGCCATAGCTTAGGGGTAGGTTCAGTATCGATAAAGGAAAATAGAAAAAATAAAAAAATAAAACAGAAAAATAATAATAAAAAAAATATTTAAAAAAATTGCAAGGTCGACCTAATTTAGTTTGGAATCAGGTATTTACAAAGATTAAAAATCAACTTATTTACTCATGTTTTAAGTTGATTTACAGTAAAACTGCAAAACTTAAGAAAAAGTAGACGAAAAATTAACGCTGTGTTCAAAATAATGTAGGTAATGAATTTATGGTAACAGGTTGCGCGTTGCGCGTCGATGCCCTTTCCGCCCTGTATAGGTACAGTCACGGTAGAGTCGACCGCACGTGCGTCGTCGGTGGAAGCAATGAATTTGAGCTGGCCTACCGTAAGTAGCGCAGTAAAGAAGGAAAAATTTGTTTATTTGTGACAGAAACTTATGGTTTTGTTAACACGTCTGTGCTAACAAAACCATGAGCTGGCCTTTATTCGGCTTTATCTTATGCGACCAATGAGAGACCTACTGTACCTAAGCTACGTTACTTACAAATATTTGACGCAGTAAAATGCGATAAGTAAGTAGGTAGTACCTAACATCAAAATTGTAGTTTATCTACATATTTATAATTCGATCACGCTTTAGACTAGATATTTTTTCTTTCAGGAAATTATGGGTCCACCCAATAAATGCCAAGAGGGAGCAATATGGCGAATTTTATACTTTGGTTCCTGACCTGGTTAGAGACGAGAAGAAATTTTATGCATATTTTAGAATGACAACCCGGTGTTTCGACGAGATTCTAAACATGATAAGAAACGATATAGTGAAACAAAACACTAATTGGCGTAGAGCAATTCCGCCACAGGAACGTTTCGCGATCACATTAAGGTAAATCCTAACTTAATCTTCTTCTAATATACAGGGTTGATATGACAGAGGGGCATTAAATTACACTACGTGTACTATACGTGTTTAGTATTAATTCGATATGGTATAAAAATAAAAAGCACCAAAAATGAGTTTTTCTTTTTTTCAAACAAACTAAATAGCTTACAAATCAGAGTAAAACGCAACCACCCTTTGTAAATAAATTTAACTGACCTTAGATACCTAGGTAACAAAGCGGCAACGTCGCGCGCGCCGGAGCGCGGCGTATGTTCAAAGCGGGCGGCCGCCCGGCCGGCGGTGGCTCGGGCGCGGGGGCCGCAGCTTTGAAGTACTTACAAAGTTACACCGATCACAGCAAAAACACTAAATTTTTTAATTCTCGATGACATAATATTGTGTCCTCCATTCACATTAATGAACAAATTATACCGACGGAGAATATTGTTATTTATTTTTCTAATTAAATCACTGTCTGTCGCTAAGCACTTTAATTTGTGAAATGCTAAAATAATCCTAGTTTTTAGTTCAACAATTGTATTTAACTCTGAGGCACACTTTAATTACACACACACAACCAAAGTTTAATTACGTGTCGTATCACAATAAAAGCAGTCAATCAGAAAAAAACCTAACACTAAATAATAATAATCCCAAGTTACGTGTTCTGTCACAATAAAAAAAAGAAATACTGTCTACTGTGGTAACGGTGGGGCCTTAGCGGTTAAACGTAGGTATTTAGTGTCCTATTCTATCACAAAAACAAAACAAAATCACAATATTATCAGCGCGCGAGTTCGCGGAGCTTCCGTGTTACGTAATAGTACGTTCCAAAAGGATTGCCTCGGCGCACTGACGAAACACGTTTTTTAGAGGCCCCACCCCCTTACCGATCGCAACGATCTAGGATGCAAGCAACATTAGCAACACACTGACCTATTTCTATTTCTTTTACGCGCGGGATGTTTTGCTATGATTGTCACTCTCGTAATGAAAGTGCAAGTGTGTGTGTCCTTGTTTGATGATGTCTTTGTGATTTGCGTCACAGAGCGGCAACAACGCATGTAGGTTGTACTCAGATTTATCGTTTTAAGGTGCATGACCTAAGCGTTTAGACATAATCAGCTGTTAGGAAAGATACATCGTGTTTAAACGGGGCAAAAACTTAAAAAATCATTTGCGACTAGTGATGGGCGACTCGGAAAGTTTCCATCATTCCACCCGGAATATTCCTGGGAATATTCCCAAAACGGGTATTTACCCGGGAAAGTTCCCAAATCGTGGGTAAATTAATTTCTATGACGATTGAATTAGTAAGTACTGAATAAAAACAAAAACATTAACTCCAAAATCCTTTAATCAACAACAGGATGGTTCAAATATGAAAATTATTGTTTAAATATCAGGTTATGGGTAACAAAAATCACTTCAAGTTTAATACTCTTATAATAGTAAGTAGGTAAAATGTTATTGAGATTAATTTAATCACTGTCTAAATCACTGTCATCGGAGAATGTTTTTGTTATATCGCAAAACTCTATTTCTCTTGTATTTCTTCCAGAAGTTGATGGTTGAGGTTCAGTATTGTTTATGGTCAATGGGCTAACCATAAAAGGACTTGAAGTGGGTTCCTCATCTTCTTCATCTACTTCTTCGTCTTTTGGATTGTGTAACAAATTCCAGTTATATGATATGTAGGCCAGCTTTGCAGCTCTTTCTGTTGTTAACCTATTCCGTTTAAGGCTGTGGATATTTCCATGAACGCTGAAGGTACGCTCTGTTGCAGCCGAGGTGCAGGGAGCAGTTAAAAGGCAAGCTGCAACTTTGCTCAGAGGTTTGTTTTTGCAAATTCCTTTCCACCAAGTTAAGGGATTCATTTTCTGGAGGCTGGTCCAAACAAAAGATTTTCCCCACAAACCTTCTCTTGCTCTATAATTAGCTAAATCTGTCATTATTTCCAAGTGTAACTGCCTTCCTTTCTCATGAATGAAATCCATGGCAATGATTTCTTCATCTTCGTTGAGTTCGATGCCTTGAGATTTCGGATCTAGCATATAGGCTGCGAGATGAATAGGCTTTATGCAGTTCCCTCTGCGTTTATCAACTGCATTTAAAATCCTCTGCCTGACATTATTGTCAACCAAAGAAGAAAGACCAGGAAGCAGAAAGACCAGACGTGATTTTATATCTTTGAATGACATGTACACGTCATTTATGTATGCTTCGTTTCCTTCTAGTTTAAATATGTAATCTGTTATTGGCTCTAAAATTGCAGTAGATTCGTCGATCATTTTCCAAAATTCTTCGTCTAGTAAATTTGCTTTAATATCAACTGGGATCATTATTGCATCTTCATGTACTGCCAAACATTGCAGAGCAGCCTTGCTATTTTGCAAACTACGCACAGCATGAAGGTAACTGCCCCAACGCGTCTTGCTGGGCAATTTTAGTTGCTCGCCAGAACCTTTTTCTACAATAATCTGATTGAATAACGCGCTCAGAATTTGACTTTTTCTAATAGATTTGATTACGTCGACGGCAACTGAAATGAAGGCTTGTATAGCATCTTCTTTCATTATGTCATGACACAGTAAATTCAATGTGTGCGCCACGCAATTAAGTGTGATTACGTTCGGATGTTGCAATTTTACTAAATCAAAAGCTTTTTGTAGGTTTTTTGCGTTATCTCCTATTAAAGTCACAAATTTATACGTTCCGTAGGTTCTCATTACTATTTGAATTTCTTCACTTAGGTATTCGGCAGTGTGACGATGGCTAGTTGTAGCTAAACTTTTAACAAAAACGGGCTCAGGTTTTGCAATAACAAAATTAATAATACCCTCGTTCCGTCGGTTACTCCATCCATCGCACTGAAGATGTAAATTGTCAGTCGACTTCAATTCTTCAGTTATTTCTCGTTCCATTTGATTGTAAATTGTTTCTAAATGTGTTGTGGAAACAGCTTTTCGTGTTGGTAGATCGTACAGAGGCTGTAGTTCTTTAAAAAATCTCTCCACAGAGGATGTTCCACCATAGACAGAGGCGAGCCAGTAACATAAATTGCCTTTGAAAGCAATTTTGTAAGTCGTAGTTTTTTTTCCTCTGTAAATTCGAGCAAAGGAGTAGCGTCACTGAGTGTTGAGTTTTCAATTATTTCTCCTTCTGTAGTTGATGAGTTCGATGTATTTGATGCTATTAACGATGTTTCTTCACACCTTTCCGTTAACTCATTTCTTATAACCAGCGGACACTTAGGACACTTCATCAAGTGATTACCCATTTTGGTAACATTAGGTACTCGGTACATTTTTGAACAAAATGTGCATTTGACTGATTTGTCAGGTAAGCTGTGGTAATGTCTCCAAACTTTTTGTTTTTTCTGTTTCGGCATGATGATATCTTTAACAATAAAGTTAATCAATATTAATATTTTAAGTTTTTTTTTTTTTTTTTTGGAAATATATAAAAATGTAATTGTATATATATATTTACAAAACAATTTATTAATTTTTTTTAATATATATATTTGTTTTTAATTTATATATAAATTAAATACTAATATGACATGTTTTTCTATAAGAGGAAAAAAGAATCATAATTATGAAATAGAAATAAAATCAATAAAATATATTTAAAGAATAAATGTAAGTACTTACGTAAATTCGATTCGATCGCCTCACTAAACTTTACAGCAATACCACAATAATAATATGTACACCCAGAATCCGTTATTCGTTGCCAAAATTGTCAGGTTGAATTTAAGAAATTTCCAAATACACAGCAAACAAGTTTCAACACAAAACACCAGAGTTAAGCACGTCCGCAAACTCCGATACTCAAGTGAATAGTAAACGTGGCCACGGTATTGGAGTCTATTGTTTTACCAGGTAAATGAAATGCACCAATCAAAAAACACCACGCACCGCCGCCGGCGTGTACCTGCTTGGTCATTCAAAGTTAACCGTTAAGGTTGATGCGCTAGGGTAGCCCGCGAAATACAAATTTTCTTACGTTTTTTGCAATTTGCGGGTCAGTATCACATTGTATGTTGATATAAATATTATTAGCGCCCGTAACAAATATGGATTTACAGAATTATAAACATTAGAATCAGCAGTACAACTATCTAATTTCATGTAAGTGCATTGACTGACGATTTCATGAAATTTTCATCGGGCTACCCTAGCGCATCAGTTATTTATTAATGCTTAGTTTAATTATTGTAGTATGTTTGTTATTTATATGAATAAATAACAACGTTTCTTGAATAAAACAGTGTAACACATTTATAGTTGTTATTTTTGTACAAGGAAATCGAAAGCCTTAAGTTTCATAAATCGATTTATGCGCAATATGTATATATTGATCATAAAAATATAAATACCCGAATAAATACCCATTGGGTGGATTCAATGGGAATATTCCCGGGAATATTCCCATTTTAGGAATTTACCCGGGTAGAATCACATCACTATTTGCGACTAAACTACTGCTCCTATTTAATTGATTTTTGGTACAGAGCTTGAAAATGGTACCTAGTATAGGCAGTTCAAAGGAAAGCCCCTCTGTCGTATATGATATCAACGTTGTATAAAATTCTCGTGTCACGGTGTTTGTTGCCAAACTCCTCCGAAACGGCTTGACCGATTTTTATGAATTTTTTTGCGTATATTCGGTAGGTATGAGAATAGGACGTAAACAATTTTTCGTACTTACCCCTAAGTTATAAGGGTAGTCCACCCCAATTTATTTTTAGTTTTTGGGCAATTTTTTTTTATTGTAATTTTTTTATGATTTGGCATTATAAAATACATACAACCCTAAATTTTCACCCTTCTACCACCAACCCCTATTTTTTAATAGTGATATTAGTATTCAATAATTTTCTACTCTTGGCGGTCGATATAATTGATAAGTTACCACTCGATTCAGTTATTCCCGTCAGGCGTATATCGTTTGATACTTCGCCTCGGGCTGCAATCCCATCTTAAAAGTGCAATGACAAAATGCTCACGCGTATCAAACGAAGATTTTTAAATCACTTACAAAGGCAACACAAAAAAACTGCTCACTTGCTCCAAAATGTATGTACTATTTCTTTATTCAACAGATATCTAGCCACAGGGGACAGCTTATCCACTATAGCGCATAGCTTTCGAGTGGGCGTGTCTACTGCATCACAAATCATATCCGAAGTGGCTACAGCAATTTGGAAAAATATGAAGACCAAATATATGCCAAATGTGACAAAAAGCCGCTGGGAAACAGTGGCAGAAAAATTCCTAGAAAAATGGGGATTCCCTAACTGTATCGGGGCCATCGATGGTAAGCATGTCACGATAAAGTGTCCCGATAACGCTGGATCGGCATATTTTTCGTATTTAAAAAAACACAGCATTGTGCTTTTAGCTATTGTTGGCCCTGAATATGAATTTATTAGTATTGATGTTGGAGGGTATGGTCGAAACAGCGACGGAGGAGTGTTCGACGAGTCGCTAATTGGTCAAAAGTTCAACAGGGGCGAATTTAATATTCCCGTCGACAAACCTTTACCTGGCCAAGTGGAACCTTGTCCACATGTACTAGTGGGAGATCAGGCGTTTGCTTTATCTACTTATTTATTGCGGCCCTACCCCTACGTACAGTCTAGAGATGATTTACGGAAGGATACTTTTAATAAACATTTATGTATAGCACGCCGTGTTGTAGAAAATGCATTCGGCATTTTATCAATGAAGTTTAGGATATTTTTAAGGCCTATAGAATTGAAAGCAGACAAAATACCAATTGTTGTGTCTTCTTGTTGCGTTCTCCATAACTATTTAAGATTTCAAAATTGCGAAGACAGTTTTTACCAACAGGCTTTGCAGACAGAACGTCCAGATCGTCAAATGATTGCGATTGATCCCTCTCAAAACAGAAGGGCACCTAGTGTGGTTTATGGCATACGTGATAAATTCGCAGATTACTTCTACAACAACCTCTAATTTATATTATATTAGCTTTTACCCGCGGCTTCGCCCGCGTGGATGTCGCAAAATATCCCACGGGAACGTAGGTATACCACTGGGAATACATACCTAATAGCCGAGGAAAAGATTCCCAGCTAAAGCAATAGGAAGTGGTGAAGGATGGGCGTTTTTGAGGACTGTCTTATGTAATTTTGACGTTCAAATAATGCTGATTCTCAACCTAGTTTGAATAAATGACTTTTAATTTGGATACTTAATAGCACGTATCACATATTTATGCATAAGCTTGTGTACTTCAAGTAGCTGTTCATGATCAGCAAGTTTGTTGAAGTTTCGAGTCTTCGAGTCTGTTGTTTATTTGCCATTCCTACCCTCCAACATCACATTTTAACCTGACAACTGGGTTGAGCTACACGATTATTGGCACAGAGTGACCGGACAGGTTCACTCAAATCTGTGTGGTTCAGGTTTAATTTACGACGATTAGAGCAATGTTCTTTATCTTTTGATATTATAGATGTTCTAAATTGTATAAGTACCTACATGCAATGATCTATGTAAATAAAAAGAAGCGGAGCGCCTATAACCTGTCTACTTACCTCTTTTTACTTATAATATCATTGCCTACATGTTGTTAATTTGTACACACTTAAAGTGCTAACTACACGGTTGCCAACCGCGTCCCCGACAGAGATGACCTTGGTTGGAGAACGGCAAAGTTGTTTCAACGTTTGGTCGTAAACCATCATCTACACGGTTGTAAACCACCAAGGTCACCCCTGGTGGGATGCGGTTGGCGACTGTGCGTGTAGCAGGCGTTTAAGCCTCGTGCAGACAGGCGCGACTTGACTCTAACAAAACAATTTCTAGGAAAACTTCACGGTAGAACAATTACCGGTGCAGCGATGTCCCGTCGCGCGACAAGTCGCGCTAGTCTTCACGGACCTTTAATATTGCTCTGCTACTATGGTTATTTATTTTCAAAAGTTATATTTGTGTGTTATTTAATATAGCAATGTAATGAAAATATTTGTAACTTTCTGAATTATTAAGTACCTACTGTATTTGACTAAATACAAATCTTTTTCTAGGATATCTACATAAATATTCTTTAAATATAACGCCCTTGCAGTCACCATGTGACTTACTTTATTTAAGTACAACATTGTTTTTTTCTAAATAATTTGTTTTATTTTTCCCTTGTTGCTTAGTTTGCTTACATTGTTGATTTTTTACAACGATAGAATAGGTGTACAATACAGACGTTGACAAGTATGCCCATTACTTTGGATCCATCAGATCTAAAGGGACAACTCAGTAGTAGAGTGAACTGAATTCGATAATCCATAAGATTTATTTTAGTAAACGACGTTCAATGATGTCGACGTGTGACGTCATAATTATGCGAAATTAGGCTAATTAGGATCTACAAAGTAGGTAGTACGGTCGTTTATCTTCGGTTTAATAGTCTTAAAACTACGTCACACTCACTACCTCGTCTCCTCGCGTAATTTATCTAATGTCACGGGTATGATTCAGTCTATGTTACGTAATGATATGGATACCTATTTATTGAACTTTTTTAATTAAGTATATGTGTTTTTATTTATTGTGTTTGTCCGTAAAAAATGGTTTTGACCGATAGTAAATGTATTCATAATGTATCCTGCGAAATTTCATGTGAATCGAACCAGTAGTTTTATTATAAATCATCAAAACAATGAACAAAGGAATTTCTGATAAGAATCTGATAAGAATGTTTATTTATCAATACTAGCGTTCGCGTACAAAGATTCTAAGTATTATAAAAAATCCTTTGTCTAATCAGGTACCCAAAACCATTAGACTATTTACGTAACAAAAAGCTCTCAGTTTTTGTTTATGTTAGCCGCCTGCGGCGCGTCGGAGATAAGAGCGCTCTTATCTCCGAGTCCGACGCGAAGCGGGCGTTCTCCGGTACTTGACCGCCAGTGCGCGCGCGTGCAGCGCCGGACTCAAAAGACGTGGTTATTTCTAAAATTCAATAATAATAATAATATCCCCACCGCCGTATCTCTACGTTGCCGTCGTGGTGGGGCTTGCGCGCTCCAAACTCTAGGTCTGTGCCGGTAGAGTTTACTTTGCCGGAACAGGTCTAGAATGAGGAGCCAGACCAAGAGAGATACAGAAAACCGCAGGGCAGCATGTGGCGAGCTGTTGGGCAGTAGCGACCCCACGGACCCTATCTCCCGGGAGAAATCTTGTTCCTCATCTCTGGCTTGCCTTTATTGGCCGGCTGGAGTGAACACTGACGAGGAACAGAGCTCCCACCTCATTCTTGCCTTAATTGGCTGGCTTGAGTGGAGATTCGCAAGAGCAAATGTGCTCGGAGGAAGGAAGTATTCCAGTAAGATGCTGGTAGGGATCTTGACCGTACTTCCGGGATTGTCCTGATAGCCGTGGAATACCGCTCCACTCCTCATAAGCACCTCAGGACATGTTGCCTCCTTGTCGCTACGACACTTTGTGCAAGCGACCGTTTTCGGGGGCCCATTATTGAGTGTGCAAGTCACCCCCTGCCATTTTATCCGTGTATATATAAAACATTGATCAGGCAGGGGCCATAGTCCTTCCATAGTTCCAGGTCACCAGTCAACTTTAGCCACCCAAACCTATAGTCCATTAAATTTGTTTCCATTTCCTGCAATAGTCCTACACCAACCGGGGGTTGTCCTTGGGTGCACTTGCATAGTGCATACAGGGATAATCGCCGGTTGGTGCCTCATTTCATTAAGCACGTCTAACGGGCCTCTGCGAGTTGGCTTTGGCCCCTCGTACGCCTTCCAAAGGTCCGGGACCCCAGGGTCCCGAGATATGTAGACATATATAAATAAATAATAATATAACGTTATTTTACGCACAATAACTAAATGTTATAAATATAATAATATAGTATATTCTTGCTTAAAAACAAACTTTTATTGGCGGAGTCCGCGGAGCGGCGCGGCGCGCGGGCGGCGGTTTCACTTTGAAATAGATTACGCCGCCCGACCCGCCCGTCGGCGTACGCGGTTCGGTGCGGCGCGGCGCGGCTTTGGCGGCGCCGGCGCGCGGCGTCCGACCGAATAGCGCAAGGGGCTGTATTCGCATTGCATATTTTTTACATTAGGTACCTACCTAATCTACCTATTATTCTTTTGGCAATCATTCAATGATTGATTACCAAAGATACTTTAACAAACATTTTAATTCGAATCTGCAGGAAGTTTAGTTGGTAGGTACTCCAGTCAGCAAACTTGCCCGGAACCCCGCAACGCAACTCGCGTATGCGGTTATAATAAAATAATTAACTAAATAAATATAATATGTAAAATCAAAAACAATGCAAATATTGCTGGTAAAATGTTTAGGCCTTACAACAGTTATAACATAAATTTAACTTCTGTTGTGTCCCGTTCAGATATAAAAAAATAACACTTTATCAATAAAAATACCTAGGTGAAGTAGGTACCAACAAGGCAGTTTGGTAGTAGGTAGTTAGAGTTAGGGTACCTATTATCATTTTATAATTGGATCACTCATTCATTAGAGTTATTTTCTAAACATCACGCCTGTAATTCCCAAAAGATTAGGCAGAGGTGTAGGTACACACGCCAGCACCTCAATTTACTACAATCTGTCAAATTTATTTAATAGATTTTCAACTTTATCGCTAAAGGATAAGGTTCAATGTTGATTGGGAAAAATTGAGAGATTGGAGTAGGTTGATGTGCTGGCGTCTGTACATACAGTACCTACACTCACATTTTGCCAGTAATGCGTATACATAAATTGAGCATAATTTTATAAAGAGAAGAATTATATAATAATATATTAGAGGTACCTACTTACCTACGAAATTAGTTTGATAAGTAAGTAAATTAAAAGTAAGTATAGGTACAGGCAGTACCTACTTACTTTACGGGTGTGTAAATTAAGATGATTTCAAAATGACGTAGGTACTTAACTAAATAAAAAAATCAAGATTTTTAAATACTTCGTAATAGCAAGACCGAAATCGCCAGTTTCTTCATTCGTGCTTCCGTGGTCAAGCTTAGGTACCAACTTAGGTTAGGTTGAGTTACCGGGAAATCGAACCTAGGACCCCACGCTCTGTAAACACGCACAGACCAGTCTTCGTCCTCTGACGAAGATCGTCTATTACTGAGCTCAGCTCGGAATGCACCGCCATTTATACTCTCTTGGTGTCGCGTCGCGCGATATCGCGGCGAATGCCGACAAAGGAAAATTCCTTTGTTCTTGTCGCGCTGCAAATCGCCGCGATATCGCGCTAGTGTGAAAGGTGTTACGTGGCGATATTATCGCAGAATCGCTACGCGACGTGTCGCGCGACAAGTCGCCCTGGTCTGCAAAAGCCTTAAAAGGGTTCACTTGTGACTTTCAACTTACATAGTTGACGCCAGTAGCACACCTCCGCAGCGAAACCGTAGTAATTCGATTCAACTGGCTCGCGTCATGTTCCGCTACGGGAAATTCGAGTTGCACAACATGTCGCGAACCTGTTGAATTGAAGTACTGCGGTTTCGCTGCTACAGTTTCGCGGCGGAGGTGGGCTCCTAGGGTGAAGCAACCCAATTTGAATTACAAACATAAAAGTCAATTTGGTTTAATCGCGTCTGACTGTCATTACAGTAATATGGCTCTCCAAAACCTTAGCACTATGAATAAAAATTCTACACAACAGTTTTACCTGAAATTTGGTCTATGGGTGAGTACAGAGGGGGTTCCTCCCCTCCCGGGTGTTGATGTTCCAGCAGACGGTGACACGACTGTCTCATGAGCGCTCCCGACACTGACAGACAGACAAACAGACATACAGAAAAACGAACAAGTACAGGTTACTTCGTTCAGTTGATGTTTATAAACGATATTGAAGTCAAATTAATAAAAAAAACGCAGTTATGAAAAAAAAAGAATCGCAAAGCATGAATGATATAAGCAAGCCATGAAACGCAATCGCAGAAGCGTAAGAGCATAGTGTACCCTAAATCAAATGTAATAAATTAATAGCTAGAAATATTTTTAAGAGGAAACAGTTTTAAAACTATGAAGGAATGGTTTTATAAGCAATGGACTTGAGATCAATATAGGTAGATATTACGTAAGTACGTCTAAATTATTATGATTTTGAGTTTTATACCATCCTTATTTATTGGCTTGCCCAGTCGTTGAATTCGAGTCCATATCCTTACAAAATATTTCTACAATAATAAAAATATTTACCTTTAATCTAGTTATTGTCATTTGACTACGACTGTTGTCAGTCTAACCGGCGACATTGTGTCTGTAACAATACAAGAACCAATATTAATAGAAATTTTGAAAAATAGACTTTGTAGGAACCTCGAAGGTCATGATTAAATGGTTTGCGAACTGAGCTATCGATCTGATCGAACTCGAATATCCTTGGCGAATACTTGTCTTGACGACCAGTTTGAAGACCGAGATCAAACGAAGAGAGGAAGATCATGAGGTATAAAGCGGCCAGTGTGCCAATCAGTGGCAGTAGTCTGTTTGGTCCCGGCAGCTGGCAATCCGAAGGTCGAAACTTGCGCGTTTATGCTGCCATAGGATAACGAAACTCCTATTAGTGTTGCGCTCGGCCCGGCAATGCAATCAGATTTTAATTAGAATCGAGTTAGGTTCCGACCCCGTCTTTCTAAGGATACAAGAAACTTCAATAGAACCTTTGTATAAATTTAAAGCAGAAAACGAACTGTGCAGTCAATCTTTCGGACTATAGGCCCGTCGGATTACTTGATATAGCCTGCAACGTTCGATTGGACAACGCACCCGGCTGAACCCTGACTGCCCGAAAGTTCGCGTAAATATAAAAACTCAGTCGTTTAGTCATATTTTTTACATAAGTATGAAAGACACGAGCTGTAAAATTGTATTTCAGTAAACAATTGCGATGCCAGAATCCAGCAAAAAAAATACGCTACATTCAAACAACATAACTTTGTTGCAGTTTGCTCGAAACATGATCACGTCGCTCGCACAAATAGAATATTGTGAGGTATGTCCTGCATTCGCCAAAATTCGTTAATTGAAGAGCTCCCAAAAACCGTGTTGTTATACATAAAATAAAATAAACTTCCATCAGGAATTCTCGCATTGTTAGAAGTGCAACGGTTCCATGAACAGCAATCCTGTGATCCGAGTAATAAACGAAGAGAAATACAGGTCGCGTCTAGGAAGCGTTTGTACGAGAATATTACAAAGCAGGGTATATCCTTGGCAGGACTTAACGAACCCTAATCGCGTGCTCGATGGGTATATAATGCGGCTGTTCGATGTGGCCTACGCTTCCTAACTCTGTTAACCGACCCGTATTTCCCGCCGACGACGGAACTTCGGTGTCAAAGCAAATGGTATTACGGCAAGCTAACGGCTATACAGGTGCTGATTAATTGGTTAAAGACGGCTTTGATTTTCATAATAAAACGTTTGAGATGGCGTACAAAGTTAAAATTTCTTTATATCATGCTTGTAGTTTAAGAAGGCGTATATATGTATATGGAACACCCACATTTCGTCTATAGATATTGGGCGCGAGCGTCAACAATATCAAAATTTAAGTTGCTAATGCGAATTTCAATATATTTATTTATTTTCCTTTACAACCTGTCACAATTGGTGATACTTTATTCACATAACAATCTAGCCTATTAGCTAATAAGTAATTTAAATATAACTTCAACTGCTATGTAACTATAAATAAATGAAAAAGTCGTCCAATAATGTCTTTCTTATTCACTATAAGTTAAGGGGAAGACTTGGGGAAGACACTTGATTCACGTGTTCTTTATAAAAATCAGCACTTGCACTACAGTTTGAGTTCATTTACAGTGCACTACACTAACGAGTAAACCTAAATTTCCTTTTTTCGATGAGAAATTTTAAATGGACAAATCACAATAACTCCCTCCACGTCTTTACTTCATACACGTTGCTACGTACAGGGCGCGTCAATTTTGAATACTACCCCAAACGTTTTTTAAGGACATCTTGATAAAACTGGTTCCACACGAAAAATAATCGAATTTTTATTTTGTCTGTAATAGCGGCGTATTACACTATTAAATTCTTTATTACCTGTGTGCTAGTTAATTATAGCTAGTACATTGCCACTGCACGTCAAATTCATAAATCAATTACATGCCGTTATGAATTATCGCTCTAATATCATAATGAAAATCAACGCATTACAATTTTTAATTACCTTTGTTAATTTTGTCACATGTCATAGTTATGACGACAGCCAAATCATTATAATGTTAATTGAGTAGCATATAATGAATCGATTGCGGAAGCCGATTTGTGATCATAGTTCCAATGGGCACGGCGGTAAATGAATTTCCTGTTTCATATTTAGTGCACTGGAAAAATTTATTTGTATTTGCAGCTATGTACAGATTCCATGTGGATCGTTTGCTTTTGGTCTGTTTTGCGTGTAGATCATTTAGTGAAATTGGTGAAATTCGGTTGAAAAATCAGGAAATAAGGGACATAATTATGGAAACTGTGGTACCGCGAAAGTGACATTTTTAAGCGGGTTGCAGCCTTAAATAATAAATGTCTTTGTTTGTGTAAATAGATTTATAAACACTTTCACACGTCAATTATACTTTAAAAACTAGATGAGGTCAACGATCAGACTACCTATTCTGAGAAGAAACGCCGAAACAGACTCAAATTCATATCAGATAGAATGTCGATGTCAGTAATTAATTTTTAAAAAATTATAAATTTAATACACTCAACCTGTACTTAATGCATAACACGTTTTATATTTTGAGTTCATATACAAATATTCATTAAATGAAACTGTTAATTGGTTTAATGCGGCTTCTTGAAAATCCTACACATTCCTTATTAATTTTGACTTTTACGACGGACGCAAGACGGTATTTTAAAAAAGGTTAATTATCTGCTGTCACAATTTTCCGTTTTTTCAAGGAAAAAATATGAAAGAAAATATTTGTCGAACGTTTGATTTATTTTTACATCAAAGTTATTACCGTTGAAGCATATAAAGTGATCGCGAAGCTTTGAAGGTGTTCCTGTCGTGTTCATTTATTTATTAAGTCAAGCGATAGCCCCGTCCTAACGACTCATTACTATTTTCCTAGAAATTCTTAGTCACTTGAGCTCGTATTTATGAAAATGAAAATACATACTACATACATACACATACACAAGTAATAAAATTGAAGTGTAATGTCAAAATAACAGCTTTTTACTAAATGCATATGAAACTATATACGACCCATACAACAAAAACACATTTTTTTTTTGTCTGCCTGTTTGTTCCGGCTAATTTCCGAAACGTCTGGACCAATTTGGACGGGACTTTCACTAGTAGCTAGCTGAGACCACTGGGCGTAAAATAGGCTAGACTTTTTATTCCGATATTCCCACGGGAACATAGAGATTAAAATAAAAAACTACTTCACGCGGGTGAAACCGCGGGAGCTAGTACGAAATAAACTTGGTAGTTGTGCTTTATCTATACTTCTATACTAAAAGCTTGTTTTGGAACGAGCTTATCTCTGGAGCTACCAGTTGCAGTCGTATTTGAAAAAACCTTTTTGCTTTTGTTAGCCCAATTCTTGAGGGGGTTATTTACCACTACGCTTCGACCATTAGGAGTCAAGTAAAAAGAAAAAAGTCGAAAGAACGCTCAAAGTTAAATATCCTGTCGGAAGCAAAATTATGTCGCTGTAACACATCAGCTAAACGCTAAGAGAAAACGAATAAATGACGCAAGAGGCCCTCTTTCACAATTTACGTAATTGTCATTTTGCAAAAAATATTTGTGAACTTCAAAAAGTTTTAATTATTTTTAATTACGAAAAGATTTTCCCTCAACTAATGATGTAGGTTCCCCATTCACAACCGAAAACAATCGTGTGGTGGGTTATTCTTCGCGACGTTTTGTTTCACGTTTTTCTGTTGCGTGTATGTATGGAATCCGAAAATTTAATTTTGTGAAGTCGTATTCGTATAAAAGTTTCATATCAGTGTGAATGGGCCGAGGGGATACTTTCACGTGGCTGAGTAATACAAAGATCGTACCGTGCATTTTTATTTTGTAATAAATTCAGGCATCTACTCAATTTTATTGCAGACTACTGTGCTCCCTTCGGTGCCTACCTATATGTGTTGTTGCTAATGTAAAAGAAATGATGAACTGACACCTATTGCGTACAGGTGCCTACAAAAACATTAGCCTGGCTTGCACAATAAATTACATAATTCGTTTAGCATTAAACACAATTATATTAACCCTTAACACGACTCGCGGGGGAGCATAGGGTTCCCCATGAAACACATTTCCGTGAATACTTTTATTATTTTGACCATCACGAGTTCACGACTCTGTGTATTCTCAAGGTTACCAGAGAGCTTGAGAGTGCGGATCGGGCGCATCGAGCTAAGGCGTATATAGCAGTAGGTACGTGTTATTATGGAACCTAGTTCCCTTAAGAGGGCAGATACGTAAGTAATTTTTTTAACAAAATGTGTGTTATTTGAAGTTAAAACCTTTTTAGCGGCGTTGTGCACTTTTTTCGGATGGGTAAAAAATTTTAAACTCGCGTCAGAACACTGACTGTAAGATCCGTTGCCTAGCAACCGACAAATTAAATATCAACCTAAATAGTCTTTGACATTACGAGATTGCGTGTTAATAAATTTTACCCATATTGATGGGTAAAAAAAAGCATTCAAAACATAGGTACTTCATGAAAGTGTTTAAATAAATTATTTATTTTTGTTAGACTATATTTCGAAAATAAATAAATATACTACTACTACTAATGAATATTGTATTTAACCACATAAATGATAGTACTTTTACACTGATAAATAAGACAATTCGTGCGAAATTATTCCCTAACCATTCCAAAATGCACAACGTTAATGTTCAAGTTTTCACTTCTGCCGGCACTCCCTGAGTGCAACCCGTTGTTTTTTTATTTGTGATTTCTTCAGTAATATCTTTTCCCAACAGCTTGAAGATCTTATAAATGATGCAGAGTTTTAAGATAGTGAAAATGAAGAGGTTTTGTAGTAGTTAATATCGGACTTGAAGACGCGGAAGAAGAGGTTAACGACCACAATACAGAAAGCTAAGCAGAGCTTAAAAGTGAATTGGAAGATGAAGTAATCGAGAAGATAGAAAAAACAGTGGGATGGCGCTCCTGCTTTATCCATATTAAGCAGTAGAGCCATCCCCTTGTTTTTACCAGCGGTGTTTTGTCCATTTATCAATAATGTGCAAAGTGATTATTATTTGATACGTAGGTAACCAAAGATTACCCCTGTTATTTTGTATGTTATGTTAGAATTATAGAATTTTATGATTGTTATGTATTTTAGATTATAAGAGTATTGAGAAAAAAAAAATACTAAGTTCGTTTTTAATTACTAAGTTTAGTTAGTATTTGGCTATTAAACTCTAGTTCAAAGATCACTGGCTATTGAAAATCTCACTGGGTATTTGCCATTTTTTTATTACACGTTGGAAATGTCATTGTTAAGATTTTTATTGAAAGGACTTAACCATTTTTTGGACATTTTAAAAAAGCCATTATTTTTTTAAATGTTTTTTTTGGTTGCAACCTACCTCTTTATTGACGGTATATGTATTGGGGAGTCAGTTTCTTAGAGATAGTGTGTGGTGCTAAGGGTGAAACATCATCAAGTCTCTGACATTTACAAAAGATCATCAGAAACGGAACGATTATTTAAATCATCGTAGTGGTTTGTGGCGCAAGTATAAATATTCAGTAATATAATAACTAAACGTAGTAATCTGACTCAACTTATGTCAGACCTTGTATTTCAGTATCAAAAAACTAAGATACATTATTTCTACTCTGATAAAGATACCAAATCTAAACAAACTCATAATACTCGTAAGCGGTACGCACAGTATTGCTAATGTCAACTTACCTTCACATAAGCTACGTTTACTTTAAACACATTGTACTTTATCTTGTTACCATAATGTATTCCGTCACGCCCAGTTCCACTCTCTCAAATGAACCGGAAGTGCATCCATTAACGATCGCAAAACATCCACTTCCGGGCTCTGGCAGGTTGCAGAGCTTTTTCTAAAAAACTATCGATACAGCGGGCGAGAGAGCCCCGCCGCGTCAATTGCAATTTTTCGTTCCCGCCGGTTGACGATGTAAGCAAGATGTCTTTGGGCTTAGAAAATGGACATGAAAGGTAAGAAAAGGTCGTTAAAAAAAAATGTGTGCGTCTCGGGACGCCCGACAGAAGTGATAACTTAAACTAATCTAAGTTGAACTGACAAATAACGTAACGCGTTACGTTACGTAACGTATCGGTTTACCCTCCCATAAGAAGTTATCACTTCAAAACATTTTAAGATTTCCTCCTGTGTAACGTCACACATGCAAGAAAATACCCAGTTACAGGTCATGCAAGTAGGTCGTTGTATTAAGTCCGTCCATTTTTAATTTTTAATGAATAAACTTAATGGCTGTATTTTCACCAGTGCCGAAATAACAATGCTGCTTGAAACAGGATGAACTCTTTAGTCAAACAATCGAATAGTAATTTTAAAATTCCACACAAGCCAGTGTGGAAACTATACAGAATTCTGCACAAACCGTTTTATTATAAAAACACCTTTTAATTATTTTTCATAAAATAATTGCTCATTAAAACCAACAATTCAAAATGGCGGCTCTACGAAAAATAAATGGTATGAGGCTGTTTAATAAAGAGCATTCGAACATCGAACACATCGAAAGGTATGTACTGACTGTGATCGGATTGCAATGAATTCCATTGATGTGATTCCAAGTTTTATGTGTGAGTTACCGCGCCAATAAAAGCTGCATTTCAGAGATATATAAATGGTTTATTCAATAGAATTCAAAGTTTGTTTTGGCAATATAGTAGAGCCTTGAAACACGCCCCTTTCCGTATGGAAAAAGATATAATAAAGTTGGTGCCATCAAGGTACCGACTCTGGATCAGAAGAGTAAGATGTGACGGGACGCCCATTTCAATGAGAACATCAAACATGTTCTGCCATTGAACACCGTCAAACGCCTAGGGTAATCTATGAAGCACAAGACTAGTGGCTTGTTAAATTCACGACATTTCTCAATGAGAATGCGGACATTCAAATTTGCTCTCGAGTTGCCTTGCCGGCAACAAAAGCGGCTTGTTCTCTCGGTATACATTCTTCATCTAACAAAGCCATAACCCAAAGCTTACCTAATAACACCATGACAACAGAACTGTGTGTCCAACGGAATGACGTAATTGATTGGGAAACGTTTTCAAAAGAAACATGATTCTATTTCTATTACCTTGCTTGATGACGACATCGTCATTGCATTATCAAGATTGAGTTTGACGTTTAAGGGGGATGCGGTTTCTTATTTTTTTTTGCAATTTGCAGATGTCAGGTTGTATGTTGATCAAAATATGATTCGCGACCGCAGTAACTCCTCAGCGGATATCCGTCAAAACATCGTACCACACTTATGAAATTGCAATTAATATTACAGTACACAAGATATTTAAAGTTCACTGATGAGTCTCGATTCTTACTATTTACTTCCGATGGAACGCGAAGAGTGTACAGGCGACCTGGTGACCGATACATTCAAGCCTGCTTCTCAGAAAGAGTCCAATACGGTGAAGCTATAGGCCGGTATCTCTTCAGAAGGTCTCACAGAGCTAATGGTCATAGAAAATGGCACCCTGACTGGGGAAAAATATGCTTAAGAGATCCATAATGACTATGCAGGGCCATAATTATTTAGTCAATGTGGGTGATGGATGGATACTCATGCAGGATAACGCCCGGCCACGCACCGCTCGGGTCTTACAACAGTACATTCAAGGGGTTGGTATCAGCTTGATGGCTTGGCCATAAAGAAGTTCTGATCTCAGCCTGATCCAGCATGCGTGGGATGAGCTCGGGAGCCTGGTCAGAAGCCACAGACCACCTCCTATGACCCTCAGGGCCCTAAAACAGGCCCTGATGGAAGGATGGGAGAATATTCCCCAACATCGTCACCGAAACCTCGTCTTCAGTATGCCAAACCAGCTAGAAGTTGTAATCAGAGCCTGAGGTGGCAATACCAGTTATTAAAATGTAAGGCGTAAAGCATACTTGAAAATGTGGTTTGAGTTTTTTGGCAGCAAGTTAACAATGGCTATTATTTGGTTTTTATCTTTTTTTTAAGTTAAAAACGTTAGTAATTTATAATTAACAATTTTTTTTTTAAGTTGCAGGATTTTGCTATACAACGTTTGTTATTTCAAAACTCTATCTTCTATAGTTTAGGAGAAATTACAACTTTAAAAGTGTAGTACTAAGTTTTGAAGGCCAGTGTATTTATAGAATTAAATCATCTCTACCTTAGAATTGGCCTCAAATGATCCTCCCTGATTTCTCGACAGTCATTCAATAATAATTAATTAATTAATAATAGGGTAATTTGCACTAGCCCACAATCAATCCTAGCCTTTTTCCCAACTATCTTGGGGTTGGCTTCCAGTCTAACCGGATGCAGCTGAATACCAGTATTTTACATGGAGCGACTGCCTATCTGACCTCCACAACCTAGTTACTGGGTAATACGATACCCCTTGGAAAGACTGGTGTCAGAATTTCGGGCTTCTGACGACTCGTAACGACTGTCAAAGATCCACAAATGACAGCCGGGACCAATGGCTTAACGTGCTTTCCGAGGCACGGAGGAGTCTCGGTATGTAAAGATGGTCACCCATCCACTGACCAACCCAGGTAAGCGTAGCTTAACCTGATGGATCGACCAGTGCGGCTTGTTATTACTTAACCATGAGCTCCTCCTGCACTAGCCCACAATAAAAACCATAATTACTATTAGACAGTTTATGCTAAAGATTTCTTTTTGCACGAACAAACATTTTTTCACTGTAAAATTGTGTAGTTCAGTCCTGTTACTAATGACATCTGTATTAAAATATACCTTCACTTTTGCACTACCAAGTATCAAATAATAAATAAATAATTTACCTTATTTTAAACATTCTGAAATATAAACTACTGAGGTTTAACATATGTGTTAAACCAAAAAATCAAAATAATCAAAATGAAAACGAAATTATCGAAATATTTCATATGTTTTCCACAACACAGTACCTAAATGTCCAAATATAGGTAAGAAAAACAGGTAGTTTTAAAATGCGCTTCTTCTAGTCCATCAATTATTTGCTCCGACATTCTACTCGTAATTACTTCAATACCTATCTGGTTTAACAAATTTTGCTATCGAAATATAAATAGTTGAAAGTAGGGATGCTAATTTAAAATCTAGCAACCATTTCATCCCCTGGGTTAGCAAAACACTGCCAGGGTATAAAGGCAAGCAGGTTGTCCCCTGTAGGTACTTGTTGTACCTTCGTCGAAATACGACCCGCCATCAATATTGCACTGCAAAATGTCGCCCTGACAATTATTTGCTCCGGCTAGTTTTAGATGCTCTAATTACTCCTTGCGGCACGACAGCGAACCGCAACCGAATAAACTTTTGGTATCCGAACTCACTTGACAATAGGGATGCTATTTAAAATCTAGCAATTGTTTCGTTCCCTGAATAAAGTGATGATGCAGCAGGGTCAACATTGTGTATTGATAGGTATATGAATTATGAAATGATTTCATAAAAGAAATTGTCTTTTCAATAGAAAAGTCTTTCGAACTATAATTCGTTGTGTTAACCTTTAACATTTAACCTAAAATCACGCCTTTTTTCCCCAAAGAGTTGGGTAGAGGTGTACTTGTAGAAGGTATCTACACCCACATTTCGCCAGTTACGTTTAAGTCCCTTGTAATAGGGGGCGAGCCTATTCCCATCAACCGCCGAGCACAAATCCAGATAGAGAAAGTCCAGATAGAAAAAACCAATAACAGTTTGCCCGATCCGGGAATCGCACCCAGGACCATGCTCAGCAGCAGCGCTTGCTACCACTAGACCAACGAGGTAACCATTAACCCAGGAAATAAGTGTCTTATTTAAGTTTTTTGTATTTATTGATTACATTGTATTGTACTTTACAAGAAAGATTATGTAGGTAAAACTACTTACGCATATTTCTATTGTATTATAGAATAATGCAATTATTTAGACGAAAAACTATATCACCAAATCTATTGAGAAATAAAAACTATAACTAAGAAAACTGCTAATAATTATAGGAAACAAAACAATATCGGTAGCTTTAAGCTTTGTGCAGACCAGCGCGACTTGTCGCGCGACACGACACCGGTTATTGTTATACCGTGAAGTTTTCTTAGAAATTGTATTGTTCGTGTCGAGTCGCGTGACAAGTCGCGCTGATCTGCAAAAGCCTTTATTATACTTTATCGATTCTGCCTCTTTGTAGCAAAAGTAATATTTTGCCACAAAGAAATTCATGATCTTGTCTTAAAAGATTAGTATCTCTTAGATAATTATTCATTAATTCTCATCACACATATGGCAAAATTGTTGTTTTCTATTTAGGTATTGCACCGTTGTCTAGCAACGTATTTCCAATTATGTCAATTTATGCTACGATTTACTAAGCAAAGCATTGTAATTAGAAACCACTAATTAGAATAGGTCATTTGCACCATAATTGAACAATTACTCGAAGCCGACTGTTAAGGACATGTTTATATAATAAATAATCAGTTAAATTACACCAATATTAATTAAAGTGTCAAAGAACCGGATAGATATTTATTATTATTAATGTTTATTCAATTAGAATATCTAAATATAATTACAGCATGACACAATAATAAAAACAACAACAAAATCCAAAGATAACGGAAACAAAAATTGGCAAAAAAAAGAACATGTTAAAAATTATGTTGTCATGACAAATTATTATTTTTAGTACTCACGTTTTAAGAACGAAAGGTTGACTTGACCGCGCAGCTAAACGGGAAAAAAATTTGATTATTCGCGGTTTGAATGAACAGATAGATATCCGAGCGATACGACCGGATATCTATGGATACAACCGATCGAGCGGCCGGGCGAACCAGCGACCACGGGCCCGAGATGCGATGCGAATGTGGAGCGGTCTACAATCGGAACCTCACTCCGGGCGCGCGCATGCGTGATCGGCGGCGGTCCCGCGTTTCCCCATCACCCGCTTGCTAGCATATCTGATTTTAATACCTTTCGATTTAAGCTATGAGAGAGTGGATTCGGCGGCGGAAAAGTGCAACTCGGGTTTATTTAAAATGTGAAGGCAATAATAGGTGTACCAGGGTCGCAATTATAAAAGAAAAAAAACAACGGCTTGCACTCCGGGACAGAAGTGAAAACTTAAACACTCTTCATGAAGTATGTTTTGACTGCTTTTGAACCCATCTATATGGGTAAAATTTCTTACTTCGCAATCTTTACGCAATGTCAAAGACTATTTATTTTGATATTTACTGTATCGGTTGCTAGGCAACGGATCTTACGGTCACGTTCTGACGCGAGTTTAACATTTTTTACCTATCCCAAAAAAAGTGCACAACGCCGCTAAAGAAGTTTTCACTTTAAAAATCACGAGAATATTTTTTGCACAGATTTTATCGAGATAATAGTGAAAAGACAATACATATTATTGTATAAAAACATTGTAGAAAAATTACCATCGTTAATTATATAATCTGGGTAACACAACTATAATACGGATCTATACCCTATTATATCAGTGCCTCCAGTCAAAAACGGCATAAGTCGAGTTATGCCCTTTTGTTTTTATAGCACCATTGTAATCTACGTGTTCTGTTACATAACATATCAAAAGGACATAACTCTAGCTGCATCCTAACATACTTTTTTGTAATATATCAAAGGCATAACTCGACTGCGTCTAAAGGCACATCTCTAGATATCAAGTAAATTTCACTGCTTAATAGACATAACTACAAGAAACCCCAAAACACAATCGAACTAAAAGGCATAAATACAGTTAACTTAATTACAAAAAGACACAACTCATGTAGTTCCAAAGTTTTTTAAATATAGTAAGAAATAAATGTAGATAATCCATTTGGTAAGCATGTTTGAAAGGGAACAACTGCATTTGTTGCGTTTGCTTCAGGAAGTCTCAAACGGTATATCCCCACTAAACACTTTATCGCTATTGGTGGATTAGCGTGTGGTGTACTGTTTTTAGAAATAAGTCGTTTTATTCCTTAATTTGTAATTTGCTAATTTATTTTGTAATAATTAAATCAGTGTTACGCGTATTAATTTTCAAGTTTTTAAAAGTGATATAACATCATTAAGCTAGTATTCAAATATATAATGACACTTCTACCATCTATATACACAGAATATCTCGATTTCTATAAGAATTTGCTGACTTCAGAACCGCAAAGAGCAGAAGACGATCCTGACTTAAGTTTTGTACCGGGCAATAAAGAGGACAGCGAGGACAATTGAAATTATTTATTTAAACATAATATGTTTAAATAAATAATTTCAATTGTCCTAGCTAAGTAAGTTTATATATGTATATACATATTATGTATATACATATATAAACTTACTTAGCTTTATATACTCCTTTTGTTTCGTTTTCGTTCATACATCTGGTTATACACGCACGAGTTACGAGTACCTGAGCATTCTGAAGAACATCACCAATTAGGTCACTATGTGTCCTTTTAGGGCGTCCCCTCCCGGTATTTCCACTCACATCTGCTTTGTAAATACCTTTTGTTACTCGCCTTTCATTCATCCTCTCAACATGACCAAACCATCTAAGCATACTCTTTTAAATTTTTGTCACTACATCTTCTTTTAAACCGCACCATTGCCATTTTACAGCCTATCATTCATAGTCACGCCACACATGCTTTGCAAGGAACGCATTTCCACAGCATTTATTCTACTGTCATGCTTCTTCTGCCACACCCAACATTCACTTCATACATAAACGTAGGCACCAGCACTCCAGCACCACATTGTGAACAGCTAGTCGAGCTCTTTTGGGCATCGACTGGTTGATCACAATCGCATGTATGCACTACTACTACCACTACTACTATTCACTTTATTTCCCGCATTTACTTTCCTTTCCACATCTTCATCATTCCACTTTCCATTCCTTGTAAACTGACTCTCCAAATACATTATTACACTTACTTTCTCCATACTCTTATCATTTATGTTTACATCACACACCGATACATCTTCTTCTCTTTCAAATACCATAAGCTTCGTCTTATTCAATGTGAATAAGTTCTGAATAATAATATATTCATCCCTTTCAAATTATATGCTTCATCCATCACAGTCACCGTGTCTTGCAACCGTTCAGCTTACGATGCAAGTAGAACTTGATCATCTGCGTAGAGAAGGTATTTGACAGGCAACTCATTCATGCTCAATCCGCACCCACCCCCTTTCAAATTTAGCAAAAAGCTATCCGTGTGCATGTTGAACATCCACGGTGACGTGACAGCCCTGCTTAACACCCCTTGAGATGCAAAACCAGTCTGTACATACCCCATTTATCATAACACAAGCATTGGTATCCTTGTGGAAATATTAAAGTGCCCGTACCAAGCGCCAGTCCACACCGTACATGGATAGTGTTGACCACAGTTCTTCCCTCCACACCATGTAATAGGCCTTCTCTAAGCCAAAGAAAACACACTAGACTTTCTTGTTCTTTGTCAGATGTTTTTCGCCTATGCTCCTTAAAGAGATCTGATCCATACAGCCCATTTTCTATCTAAATCCCGCCTGCACATCTAATATTTTCTCATCTATCGCTCTTATTACTCTATTTATTAAAACCTTCGCATAATACTCTATGCGAAGGTTTTCTATCTAGTCTGCGGACAACACTCAAAAGACTAATGCCGTGTCAGTTTTTGGACTACTGCTGAGAGTCTTTTCCCTTATAAAATGGTACGATTACAGCCTTGCACCAAAAAAACCACCTTTCATCCGGCGCACGGGCATTTTTCTCCAATACATATTAAAGATCCGTCACAACAGGCTTCCTCCTACCCCGTCACCTGCCTTCAGTATTTCAGCAGACACTCTGCCATTCCCTGAGCTTCCCAATTTTCATTCCTTTCAACAATCTAACAATCTCATCTATTTCTATTTCATTTCCATCACGTGCATCTGAGCTAGAGTCTTCAAAACTTGCTTCTGTCCAGTTACCCACTCCTTGCACACTATCCTGACAACTGAATAAACTTCCAAAGTATCCCTTCTAGTGTCCAAGACCTTTCATTCTTCGTTTAGTAAACATCCATCTTCTTCTCTTATAATAATCCTTCTCGATGGTCCTGTCACTCCGTGACCCAATCTTATCTGTTTCCAGAACAGCTTAACACATTGGCCCTGTAGTTATTAGAGAATTTCCTGATAAAGGCACTTTTCTTCCTTTTCATCCTTTTTCATTTTTACAATCTCTTTTACTGTTAGATGTTTTATTTAAAGTATAGACTTAATAAATAAATAAATAAATAATAGATTTTCTAGACTATTGTTTAATTATAGATTTTTTGTTTGATCGATAGCAGAAGGAAATAAGTCGTTACTATATTTGTCTTAGGGCCTGTTTCACCACCTACGATTAAGTTCCTATTAACTTACTTGGCAGATAATTTCATACAAATTCTGTTCCATTTTTGAATTTATTCGGTAAGTAGTGGCTATTCGGACATCGTGAAATAGGCCCTTAGGCATTTATAAAATAAGGGAATAACTCGCAATATTACTTTAAATACGACTAACCTGACTAGTATAAGTAACGTTATTCCCTTAACACTTCGTTAACAAGGGAACAACTCGAGAAAAACTAAAAAAAAATATAGTAGGAGTGACTGAATGTGGAAGTGATTACTATTAAAGGAAAGGGCAATTTTTTATCTACAATACAAAGTCGAAAGAAGTTATGATTTTAATTGCGAAATACTAAAAAACATTAAAAGTGTTGTTTTTTGCCTCTCCTGAAAAGTGACGAATTTGAGTTGTGCCCTTTTTTACTGGAGACACTGATATGTACCGGTCTATTTAATGCACCGGTCCTCTGTCCGGTACAAATAGATAGGCGCCGCCACACAGTCTGACAGCACATGGACCGCACTATCTATGTCCGGTCCATTGTCAACTAGCCGCTTTAATACATTTAATAATGTCTCGTGAGCATAGAAAAAATAGCACACTGTACTTGGAAAAAACATTCGTCTGGACACAGCCTAAATAAATTATGCAGATTGCAGTGCTTCTACAATTAAGTAAGTACGTGTCTCAAACCGTGGCCACACATTAGGTGGATAGTCTGTGTTGAATACAATAGTGTCGTAATTCAATAATCAACAAAACGATCTTGCTTCTCTAATTAATTTGAGAGTAGAAATCGACTTTCTGGAACTTTCTTCCGTACTTTATAGGAAGTACCCACTAATTTAAATCAGTTTCAACTTCCTGTTCTAAGAGCTAATTAATGCCAACTCTTCTACAGAATGTTTTTATTATTCGTAACGTGTCACATTACATTTCGGCAGAAACTTAAAAACTTAGTGTCTACGAGAGAAGTGTAAATATCATACACAACCTGAGCTAGTTGCATATCGAATGAGTTAGTAGAACGAAGTTCTGCCGCACACCCGCGGACCTATTTCCGTACACACCGCTTATGCAAGAAAAACATGAGACATACATTAGTTGTCGCACTGCAAGTTCTGCAGACTGTGGCGTTCGCGGTACGCCATCGCCAATAACTTTGTTACCTCGGCACAGTTCTACTCGTTTGCCACTTGAATAATTTGAAAATGGAAAATGTATTTTATTTTTCCAATAGGAAATTGGATATTTGGTAGTTTCGTTACTGCGGGCGCGCGGCGGGTGCATCTGCCGCATAAAGAGTAAGTAACTCTTGCGATGTGCCTCTTTTAGACAAATTGACATAAAAGCTAATTCCTGAAAGGTCGATATGAGTGAAGCCTGCACCTTATCAAATAAATGAATAGTTTATACGTGCTAAAGATGTTAAGGGGCATGCGCTAAGGTAGCCCGTGAAATTCAAATTTTCTTTAGTTTTTTACAATTTGCAGGTCCGTGTCAGGTTTTATGTTGATTATAATATGAGTCGCGGTAATCATCATTGTTTTTTAAGATTAAAATTAACGGCTCGCCATCACACAGATAAACCTTGAGAGGTTGTCGTTGTGTGGACCAATTGTAATAAAATAGGTGAATTATTTTGGAACATTTTAGGCTTGGTCGGATGACTAATGAGAGAATTTCAATACACGGCTAAACTTTCCACATTATTACCTATTCTCATTCTTTCTTTAAATTAACAATGGCATTATTTTACGTCTGACTCAGTTGAATTCAATTCAATAGCCCTTTTAACCTGAATCTCCTTTCTTGTGCTAGTTTAATCGCTGTTATTTTCTTTCCTGGGTTTATAATATTTCTCGGAATTCAGTGTGCCTCTTAGCAAAGGCCTTTTCTAACGATTTCCATTGCCTTCTGTCTTTTGCAAGTATCTTAGTTAAAACTTTTTATTTAGTGTAGTTTTAACAAAATTGTACAAAGCTTCTGCTCGCGGAAGAAGTATAACATATACTATAACACTGGGCAATAGTGTAGTTATCCATCAGTTAAAAAAAAAAAAGTAATCCGATCAGTACTTCAAGTGATGAACAAAGGAATGAAGAATGAAACAAGCAATTTATTTTAATTTTATTATTATCGAGGTATAAGGAACAGGGTGTAAAGTTCGACTCCGTATCAAAGTTGCGACAAACAAAGGTGCGACAAATGCAAGGGCGACAGTACGATAGGTCGACCATCAGCGGTGCGACAGAACATCAGCTCGACGAACGTTAGTGCGACAGATTGTTTTCGCGACAAACGATGGCACGACGAAACTTTTGATCGACGAACGTTAGTGCGACTGATTATTGTCACGACCATCGATGGGGCGACGAAACTTTTGATCGACAAACGATAGCGCGACACAATGTTCGCTCGACAAACTAAAGCACGACAAACATTTCTATAATATTTTGTTGCTAATAGCAGATAAGAAAAAAAATGTAAAGTTTTAGGTTCTTTATACATGGTTTTCGCCTACCTTGCTCGTAACTGCACTCGCGCACTGCAGTCATTTAACATTGACAATAAAGAATGAAAACATTTATTAAAAAAAATAATCTTATCTGCTATTACAACAAAATATTATAGAAATGTTTGTCGTGATTTAGTTTGTCGAGCGAACATTGTGTCGCGCTATCGTTTGTCGATCAAAAGTTTCGTCGCCCCATCGATGGTCGTGACAATAATCAGTCGCACTAACGTTCGTCGATCAAAAGTTTCGTCGTGCCATCGTTTGTCGCGAAAACAATCTGTCGCACTAACGTTCGTCGAGCTGATGTTCTGTCGCACCGCTGATGGTCGACCTATCGTACTGTCGCCCTTGCATTTGTCGCACCTTTGTTTGTTGCAACTTTGATACGGAGTCGTAAAGTTCACTCATCCTCTATAGAAAAGGGAGGATATTCCAAACAGACGGGTGTCGTGTTCGGTGGGCAACTGCCCGACGATTAATATCGGGAAGTTATAATTATATGCTGGTCGCCTGTTTGTGCGATGCAGTTTTGTGTGACGTCAGGTCTTTGATGGGTAGTTCGTATGTGGCGATGTACAGTCAACGCTTAAAACTCCACTAGCATGCTAAGGATTACATTCCTATGAACTCAAACACGATACGGCCAGTGCGTGTGCGTTTACGTCTATGAGTGATGTCTCAAAATTCCACAGATAACACACACTAATGAACTGTCGACGCACTACGCAAAATAACATTATATTTCTGTTGCATTTAGAATACGCGTCATAGTGGTGACCTGTTCTTACCATTGCATTGGTAAAATTTGATTTTGATTAACATGTGCAGGTAGCTGGTTGGGCTAAGCAACGGATACATAACAATACACAGCTGCCAAATTGCTAAATATTGCGATGCGTCGGGTGCTCGAACCGTCAAAACGCCATTTTGTGATAGGCCTCTTAACCGCTAGGTCATCTTCACTCACATTGTAAAGTTGAAATTATGAACTACAATCACTTGATGATGATGCATGTGTCTCTTGAAAAGCGTCAAGCTATTGCTTTCTGAGATTTCCAATCGACTTTTGGTCGGCACTGTACATACATGCCGCCACAATATTATTTTATAGAAATACAAGCCCGCTCCACCTACATCTAGGAGAATATCTGTTGACGTGATAGCATGCACCTGTTTATTAAACCACCTAGGACGAGCTTCATCCGCCAACTCAATTTCTTGCCCCAGTAGCGTTTTAGGACACACACCGCCAGTCGGTCGACTATTTCAGTGGTTTTAGACGTAAACTTGTTAGTTAGTCGATCCAAAAACAAGACTTGAACGTTTTGGGTGACATTTAGAACATGTAGCTATTTGTAAATTCCTCATCTAAGATACATATTTTTCAAATCATAAATGTGAACGTACAGTGCACAGCCGTAAATATAAGTTAAGTATAGAACTTTAGAAGCCGCATCTTAAAGTTTAAGTACAAGTTCTTGAAGAACAAGTTGTGGCAGTACGTGGCCCTTATTACGGCACATTGAGCGTTATAAAAAGTTCAGCTTTGAGTCGTCTCTGACACACAAGTATGTGTGTCAGAGACGACTCAAAGCTGTTCTAAAACTTCTGTTTCTAAAACTTGAAGTCTCATATTAACTTCCGGGAATTGTGAGTTGTGTGTCATTTAGACTAAATTTTTCCGGCACCTAAACTAGATGATTGTCTTCCTAAAAAGAGCCATTTTCAATAGGGTTCCTTCTACGGCTGAAACGAATATATAAAAAAGAAATTGACTCAATTAATTGATTTTATTGCAAGCTACAATGTTTTCAGGGTTCATAAATTGACGGACAGGATTTTTTTTTCAACTATTTTGATGCTTTTTCCATTTCTGCTGCATTAAATCAATTGTTAAAAAGTACAGTATTAATTTCCATTTAATCATCTATACAATGGTATATAAATTAAGTAGGTTCTGTGTACTAGCAGGAGTCTAACAATAAAAACAGTTACAGAAATGGGGCAAAAAAAATGTTTCGATCGTAGAGCACACTAATGATTCGCATTATGGTGCAAAAAGATGTAATATCTTTAGCTCTCTATGAAAACTCAAAGTTTCGATTGCCATACAAGCAAAATGAAAAAGATATTGCATCTTTTTCACTATAGCAAACGTATGACGTCAGGCGAAGTTACGACAGTTGACCGGTACTAAAATTGTGTATGAAAAGGATTTTCATTTCTTGTTGGGACAGTGACTGACCGTATTATGTTATCTAAAATATGCAGAACATATTAGAACAAATATTATAATATTGTGCTTAGTAATAATTATAATTATTAAGTACCTTCCTCATTAACCGTGCACTCCAACGGTACCCATGGGTATGGCTTGGGAAATTAAGACCTCATTATAATAATACTACATCATTGGTCACGTTGCTGTGGTCTTGGATGACCCGGAAATGTACAGAATAACGTAAAATAGGCCAAAAAACACACAAAACTAAACATAGTGAAAAAAAACCAGTATAGGTACTCCAGGAAGTATTTTTCAATTATGTACTAATTTTCCGATAAAATATTTTAAACGGAATTCCCGACGAGACGGTCAACAAATTTTCCGTATGCCAAGAAAAGATGCGCGATTTTCTCGTCAACAACACTAACGTCCCTTGTGGAATGACCGCTGAATACCGCTTGCAAGCGCTGTAACATTGTTGGATGGCGGTGCAAGCAGCTTTATAAACCAGTTATTTATTAATAGCATACTGCTAAAGTATCGGAGGGGAGTATTAAAAATCTCCGTTCGTGTTAGGTCATAAGATTGGGAGATGAAATAAATGCAATGTTGGCTCTATATTTTAATCAAGTTTTATGGTATCTGCGTCGTGAATAGGTACTGCATCATACTGAATCCAAAAAAGTTTATGTTTTCAATAGCGTCTATGTCAAAGTGAGTTCGTCTATCTGGTGTTAGATTTCAACGTAGTAAGAGTCTGACACACCCTTGCCCTTCGCCCAGAGCGGGAGAAAATATTTGATGATTACCCACTTAAATAAAAAAAAAGGTAACACAATTAAAGGCAACGAATGCTTACAAAACCAATTCACTAAGCGAATAGGTACTCGCAGTGAGTACCATCCATAAGATTTATTTTAACAATCAAAAACAAATATGTACATATTTCACTTTACATATATTTTAGAACAGCATACTTTGTTGTTCGTTTCTATTCAGAAAACAAAGCGAATCACTAACAAAGCGAATCAATTCTCTTAGGTTGTCTTGGTTCCGTTTCATTTAACAAACTTGCGGCTTATATTCAACCGATTAAACTGCAAAAATGTTTATTATAAAATAGCTTAGCACATATTGATAATATGCAGAATATTTTGTACCGGGCAAGGTAGTTGGTATTTCAATAAACTCTCGCGTTCCTATAGAATGCACTGACTGGCTCGCATGCATGCACCTTCATGAGTTCACTCATTCCCCAGTAATAACTCGCCTGCCAATATCTGTTGGATTATTTTGAATATATTTCCCTGTGCATATAATATCTACAGCATGTATAATGTCTATAAATAATAGTGTTACAACATTTTAAAGGGTTGCAGGGTTTTTAAGGGGTGCTCTATTTTTAAGAGGTCGAATTCTGAATTACAACAAAGAACAGATCCAAACAGATTTGTTCGATTTTATCTCACGCATGGTCATCTAGTAAAAATGCAGTGTGTGCATTGTTTTCGTGCAGTAAAAAAATATTCATTGTTTTTGCGCAAAAATATACTTCGGAACTCCTTCTCAATATAAATCCCCGATGCAGGTTTGTTTGTTATAAAAATCTATAGGAATTGCAGGTATTGTTTAAATTCTTGCTAACAAGGAATGCCTTGTTGGAGAAAGTATCCGCTACTCTCACCTGGGAAATAAAAGAAAAACAACGCTACTACTCTACAGCTTGTCATCGATAATCTGGGAAATTTTATAAAAGTATTGTAGCTGGTTACCTCCTATACCATTTGTTACCTACCTAACTTATTATTTCGAGAAATTAACCACAAATTCAAACAAAGTTGGAGATAGAACGTGTCAATGTTAAAAAGAGCATAAAACTGATTTTGGACTTCAAGAAAAACTTATTATCAAAAATATATAAAATCACCAATATTCCAAAACTACTTTTCAGACGAAGATTCCAAAAGGAACATTTCAGTAAATCCTTCACAGAACTGCATACATATGATATCCCTAAGCACAAGTAATTCTCTCTAAGGATTCACGCTTCGGGAGACATCTATTGATCGCATTGATGCGCCATCGCCAGCGCCAGTATTCATGGAATACGTGACCAATACCTGCCACATGACATGCCACGACGACCGATATAAGTTTTCATAGTAATTTATTCGGCCGCTACAACAGATATAAATTTTCATACAAACATTGCCGGCCGGGCGGTCACTTGTTTCCGACTAGTAGAAGAAGGTTGTCAAAATAATGCTCGAATTTCCAAGCATGTTTTGAGAAAATTAATTATAAATTCCAGAATCAATAACGAACAGCTATATTTTTTCAATCGCTGTGATGTCTTATTTACTTTAAACAGCCTATTTGCAAGTCAATCCAAAATAAAATCATGGATAAGTTATTTCCGTGGTTGCCATGTGTCGAAGTAAAAAGCTCGTTCAAGTAAGATACTCATTTCGGATTAAATAATTAACAATAAATACTGCACCCCGATTGAGTAGCACACTTTTTTTCACAACCATCAGATTGTGAAAAAAAACGTATTACTAAATTATTTAATCCGAAATAAGTAATTAAAAGATCGAGATGCGCAGCCAGTAATATTGCTTTATTTCGCCGAAAACCGGGTTCAGACGTGTAATGTGTAATGTAATGTATCGTATAATTTTACGCAAATTCTAAATGCTGACGGTATTATTACATTTAAGACGTGGATATATGTCAGTGACCTTGAGTGGTTAGCTTGCGTGTTCTGTACTGAGCTCAACGCGTCGTACGTCCAGCCAGTAATAGCACTCGCCCATCAAGGAGCGTTGTCCCCAATTTGACGCATTATTAAATTACTATACATAAAACAAGAGGTATTTTAATAAAACACGTATACTAAAAGATTAATATTATAATTATCCTTAAAATGGTAAAGGTTTCAGAAAAATACGCTTGATAGCTTTTTCGTAATTCTTAGTTTTTTATCCGCGTAAGACACAACTTTAAAAATGAATTTCACTATGTAATGTAAACATAATCTAAAATATTCGTATATTAAATTATTAAGAAAATGCTCTTATTTAACATATATTTTGTCTAAATCATTAACACTACTCGTTTAGACGTAATTTTTGGTATAAAATCTTTAAAAGTAGCTTATCGTCGCCTTAACAAACTGGCGCTCGCGCTGATCCATCGGCGGCGGCGGCGGCGCGTCAGATATTAGTGCGAATACAAACGCTCTCGCAGTCGAACACATACCGGATTGGCGTTGAGTTTGTATGCCGCCCACACTTTTCGCATTACATTACATTACATATTACACAAGTCTGAACCCAGCAGAAGTGTTTGCCAAAAAAATACGAACTGTAATGCAAGATCCTTTTATTATTTAAATGTCCGGCCCGTGTCATCAAACGAACGAAATTAAATATGTAGTCGTCTCAGCGCCGGTTCAAAAGTTATAAATTTCAAAAGTGCAACTCGATAGGCCATTTCCGGAGGACGTGCAAGAACAAAGTTAATTTTGTGACGGCTCAAGTGGCCGGTGAGGTGAGCGAGGGCGACGATGGTAAGTCATTATTTAATATTGACTAAGCCCGAGGGTAACCTATCACAGAAGTTATTTGAATAAATGGGTTTAGGTTAAAATTTCAGTTAGTGGATCTGCTGTGTCAGTGGTATCTGAAAAACTTACAAAAAAGCTTTAACAAGGTACAGTAAGACATAAATGTAACATCGGCAAAATTTGTAAAACCGATCACCTTCCGAACTAAGTGCGGCTTTAAAGTTACCAATCTTTATCACTACTTTAGGTGAAAATGATCTTTAAGCAAACGCAATAACTTGTAAAGTCATTTAACTAAATACATTCGTAATATTGAAATGAATGAAAGTATATTTTATAATTCATGCTACATCTAAGTTGTGTCGTGCATTACCGTCACTAACCGTGGAGCAAATGATTCATGACGGGTGACGTCATGAAATGGGTTGATTATAATAATATGCGGCTGCCTACTACATACCTGCAACACTCACACACGCTCAACCTGTACGTCATACTCATACGTATCGTAGGCCCGCCGCTTTTTTAAAGATTTTATTTCTAAACTGAAAAATAGTTGTAATTTCGTAAATAATCAAAATAGTATAAACTTCGGGCAATCGAGTTTGTAATTGAACTGAACTATTCAACAATTACAAACTCGTCTCCGGAAGTTTTCTCAGACGAACGGTAGACGCTCCGTACGGTGTAGGTGCCACAGATTGGGAACGATAGAGTTGAACGACCGATAACATTTGAAAAACCGGCAACAGCCATAATATTTGGAGTACGGCGGTTTCATCAGTACCTGTATGGAAGATCGGAATCTTTTGTTTTAGGCACAGATCACAAGCCGCTAAAATAAATTTTCGAGCCACATAGCATTTAGCTAATAGGTTACAAAGATACGCAATATTTTTATCCGCATAAAATTACACAATTGAGTACATAGGAAGTGCCGATAACAACGCGGATTTCTTATCAAGGGGAGTTTATGTTACGAGCAAAACCGCTCAGGCGCGGAAGGGCGGAGTTCAGGAGGCTGCAGCCGCCGCGCTCATCGACCGCGCGTCATACGTCCACTTTGTAGTAGAGGGTAGCTTGCCAGTAAGCTTGGACAAGTTACACGATGCAACTGATAACGATGTTTACTTTAAAAAAGTGGTTAACTTAGTCCTTAATGGTTGGTCAAGAAAAATAGAAGATTTTATTTATGTAAAAAAAACAAAAACGACGAAAATGGATGTTAATTAGCTACCGGAAGTAGTATGTGATAAAGTGTTCAATGAATTGCATACCTCACATTTAGGGATTGTTAAAACAAAAGCAGAAGTCAGATCACACTTTTGGTACCCGGGTCTGAATGAGGCCGTGGAGATCATTATCGTCATCATAATCAGCCTATTAATGTTCCCACTGTTGGGATACAAGGCTCCTCTCTGTGAGAGGGAGTGGGCTGTAATCTACCACTCGGGCCCAGTGCGGGTTGGTAGATGTCACATGTCTTCGAATGTTTGGTTCTAAGACATGCCGGTTTCCTCACGATGTTTTCCTTCACCGAGGCCGTGGAGATTATGATCAATTCGTGTGATATTTGCAAACAGCTGCAGCCCATTCCGCCACGAGCGACATGGAAGCACCCACCAACTTTACATCGACTGCACATAGATTTTCTCGGACCTATCAATAACAAGCTTGTGTTTATAGTAGTTGTAAATGTACAAATTAAGTGGGTGAAAGTTTATGACGTCAGTAACTCGACCACATCCGCGACAGTAACCGAGAAACTTTATGATTTTATTTCCAAATACGGTACGCATACGATCGTAAGTGATAATGGTACAGCGTTTACGGCCTTCGGGTTCAAAAATTGTTGCTCACTCACCGGTACACTTCATTTAACAACAAGTTTTGTAAAAATTAAAAAAAAAACTAATAAAATCTATTATTCATCACACAGTAAAAGAGACTGTAAGTTAAAGGTTTTAAAATACTTATTCGATAGCAGAAACTTTGTCTGTCGCAGGTTTCTCACCCACCCCGGCTGAGCTAGTGTTTGGGCGTAAACTCATAACACAGTTAGATGTTTGCCGCCGCCTCACATCACTTGTAAATAATGTAAAACGTAAACAGTGCTTAGCGGAGGAAACAACCGACAAGTGTTACAGCCGGGAGACGAAATCTATCTATACCTATACATATATAAAACACACAGTGCCGGTGGCGTTGCTTTTGCCGCGCGGCACGTGGCTCCGGCTTTTGCTCTTTCATTTTGTTTGCGTTTGTTTCTGCGGCTTTGTGCGGCATGGCCGACGGCAAGGCGCCGGGTAGTGCCGGCACTGTGTGTAGCAGCCATTAGTCTCGCAAAAACACGAAATAAAATCAAAATGTTGTATGGGAATTGCCCACGTGGTACGAAGTTCACTGGGATCTAGTATTATATAAAAAATACTTAGGACATAAAAACAATGGTGTATTGGGTGTCGTCTTAAGAAAACGAACGAATACACAAAAACCAAATGGTTATCAATATAAGTGATCCCTATTCTTGTATCTTACAGGACGATGACTTGACACAAACGGTGGTTGAAAGGATTGTCACGATACACCGATTTCTAGGTGTCCAACCGTCCAGTCCACACAGGCTCCAGGCTGTGACTATTACTTGGGATATTTGTATGACTGTGTATTTCTTATTATTCTAATGGGTGTTGTAAACTGGGGTTCGAGGTGTTGTGTTGGGGATAAGCTGTATGCAGAAATACCTTTGCCAAGTGACGCGGCTGTTGCACCGGCCCCCCTATTGGAATAAACAGTGTGTCTCCACCCGGCGTTAGAGTTTGACGTATCCCGTTCCTGCAGTTAGAATTCCTACAGCATGTGCAAATTCATAGTTAGAAGAAAGAAGTGCAAATCTAACAGATTTTTTAACGTTGTTGATATTTCAAAAGAATTATTAAATTGATTGATTCAGCTTTTGTATGTTTGGTATAGTTTTTTAACTAAAAGGTCTTATAACAACTTTGTCATCAATGGCTTGACAAGAATAAAACTGTGTTTAACAGGTGTCGTGTCGGTGCAACATGTTCTAATGTTATTTATATAGTGCTCACGGCTCAACAAGTTAACTGGTCGTCAAATATAGGTTACTAGAATTTTAAATAGCCTACCGTCGTGAGCCTTCGTTATAAATAGATCGACAGTTTACACAGGTATTTGATCGTTCAGAATTTTTATTGTAGTTAAAGTGTTTTATGGCACTGCTGAAGTGCTGACGGTGGAGAATAATTCAGCATGTCGATACTGTAAGTGTGCTTTTCTTTACTTGTTTCCTTTTTAAAATAAATATGGCGTACTTACTGAGATTTCAATTTTGAGGAGAAATTGTTAATTTGGTGCACATTTTTAAGTCATAACCTGCGTATTTTTTATATAGAACAAGCTGTTCATACCTAAGCTATAGAGTGAGATTGATTTGAAAATTCGTGATTTTCTTACCGCGTGTGTGCATCATTAAGAAAACTGCCACTGTACTTATGCAGGTATGATGCCCTCTCCCTGACAGTTTTGTATTCCGTGAAACTTGCTCTTCTGTTCTTCAGATAATTCTTCATACAAATAACTTTGAAAACAAAACACGCCTCCGACGCGTGTACGAGTACTCCGCTCTCTCAACCTCATAGCTACTCACACGTACCTATTGTGTTATCTTCTAAGTGAGTTCACAAAGACCGTATGGTTTGTAATAAATTACAAAATTAAATCATAATAATAAGTTAACGTTAATAAGTTAATAAGTAGACTATCGCAATAGGTTATCTTGCACAGATAGTGCCAGCCACAAAGACGCGCCCCACTCTTCTTCCGCATCGCTTACAGTACAACCGCTAGTGTTTTATTTTGTCCTGTTTACTAATTACCCCACAGAACAGATAATATCTGTTCCGTGAATTACCCACTCAAACAAGAGAAGAAGAAGAGTGGGGCGCGTCTTCATCGATGGCACTAGATGTAAGAGGGAAAATATATAAAGAGGAAAGCCTTCTATTTACTTAATAATTAGTCTTTAACAGACTCAAAATGGCAAAGTGAAGGCACGTGTAGACCAGAATAAGTTCTGACAAACTTGTGATGCACCACCGCGCGTTTGAACGCAACGTCTAATCGTTTGTGTGAAGTTTGCACAATCATTCCGCGCGTGTAACGCTTCCCTTCTTAATTTATTCAACTAGTGTTTTGGCAACATGTCGGGAAAAATTACTTGGCAATGTGTGTGCACGCGGTTTTAGAACAGTTATTGGTAGAGTTAAGTATAATCATGCATGTAATACTCCGACGGGTTGGCAGAGATTTTTCTCATTCCTCCGCATCATATGTAATATAATTAATTACTTACTTTACTCAGTGTAAACGGAAGCCATCTTAACTTAGAAGATTTACCTCGAAATTTGCACTAATAACATCGGATGGGCAGTACAGGAACTTCCATAATTCTGGCTCCAAAGGGTATTATGTGAGAAACTTTGCTTGCAGAGTTGGAGACTAAATTTAATAGGTTTGCAGTTGCGAACACGCATAAATGTTTTAGTTATGTTGTTACTAAGTCTCTGGGGAAGCCTGGACCGGTTTGCAGTTTGAACCGAGGGAATTAAACAGTTCGTGGGCAGCCTATCCTGTTAGGTACGAAAGGAAACTTTATACTCGCTATTCGCCTTTTTACTGTAAGAACATAATCACGTTTAACATTTAGAAACAACAAAAATCGCTAGCCATAATATTTTGAAACACTCTAATTTGATCAAAAATCTAAATTTCTATCAGGTACAGATAGTTATTGTAAGAAACCAAGTTACGTCATCGATCTTAGGGTTAAGAAAAGGTGAATTTATTTATTTTGAATAATCAATTAAATAATTTAGTTTCAGATTTTTCGTTTTCCCGTTTCCCCGAAGGGTTGTGCAGAGGTGTACCTGTAGCAGGTACACCCACATTTCGCCAGTTATGTTTAAGTTCCATGTAATAAGAGGCGAGCCTGTTGCCATCAACCCAGCAGAAATCCAGACTCTGGATTGCTACTGAGAAATTTCAGATTGGAAAACCCAATAGCACTTTGCCTGACCCAGGAATCGAATCCAGGACCTCATGGTCAGCAGTAGCGCTTGCAACCACTAGACCAACGAGACAGGCAAAGTTTAAATAGCCTCAATAAATAACCCAGTTTACTCACAAGCAAAATGGAGTAGTTTATTGGAAAATTACTAATGTGTCAACAGCATTGATAGACATGATTTAAAAAAGAAAAGAAAAGAAAACAGTCGTTGAGTCGACCGCCGTTGCATCTATTATTCAGGATTTTAGCCTACAGCAATCATCGTCGTTGTTGCAACAAGGCTATTTACTTTGAAACTGTAAATTACTCACTGCGACTGCTATCATTCGCGAATATGTTTTGCAAACATTCGTTGCGCAAGTTTTTATAAAGCTATGGTTTCGTTCGTTAGCGGTGGCTGCCACATAACGGCTGTCATGAAAATGATGGCGGTGGGGTTTGACTTTATGGTATTAAAAAACGCTGTCTAGGGAAATGCACCCACATACTTTCATATCTAACGTTTCAGTGATATCATTCCACGGTAAATCAAAAAACAAATTGTTGTGCTCGCGAACGAATGTTTGCAAAACAAATTCGTCGCGCGCACTGAGTACGTTCCGTAAGTGATATCTTGAGGCTTTCTATAATTCTGAGAAACAGTTCTTTGCCATATAACAAACAAACATTCGTCGAAAATAAAATGATGTGTTATTTGTATGTGAGTGGTTGGTTAGATGCGGTGACTATAGGAATAGGGGAAGACTAAAGAAGACATTCTGCGCCGACCACAAGTTTTGGAGAAGAACAAGAGGATGATGTTGATAGTTGGCAATAATATAAACGGCGGGCGTGTCCATAATGACGTTCCCATTCTGTATACAAAAATTCTATTGAATACGAGTATATTCAATAGTTTAGTCATTAAAGCTCGGCAAAATCCATAGTCGGCTCGAACTATTCCGTTTATCCACCCCAAAAATCCACCCTAAGGTGGATATTCTAAAATGTATGCCCGAAAAATTCACCCAAGGCCTAGTTGGATAAACGGATTTTATAAGTTTAGGGTGGATCCGGCATAGGTATATTACATTTAATTTGTCTGAAAAACTCATTTTTTTATTTCGAAGCTAGGATTTATTTGACAGTTCCAAAATACTCCTAAGCATTACTAGTGCCAGTATTTTAATTTTTTGTTGTATGTTAGTCTCCTCATTGTATATCAAGTAAATTGCAAATCAAGACACACTCACACACAACTCACACACACCCCACCACATACTCACACACACCACACTCACATCACACGTACACAAACATACCCGTTATACCAAACAACACCAAATCACCCTTCAAGTCTCCACTCTGAAATTCGTACCCCGAGCTCCAAGATACAGACTAACTGTCTAGTTTGGGGTTCACTGGCAAATAATATTATGTACCATAGCTATAGGTAAAATTTTAAGCTACTCATGTCGTCTCAACTGCTTACTGTATTACCTGGACAATAAACTATTTCTATTTCTAAGAACAACGAAGAATACTGCCTTTTTGATATAAAATTACTTTGATTCACACAACTCGATAGTTTATTTCTTGCCGTATGCCTTAATAATTCATAAGTAACGATGGGAAGTTACAAGTGTTATGTTGCAAGTTCTTTGCCAATAGGTACGTTTATTTATGCCCCACAGAATGTATAGTCGACAGAGACCAACCCTAAGGCTGCCTGTCCACTGGAGCGGAGAGGAGAAAAGAGGAGCGGAGATGTGCCAATATTAACCAATAGAATCTTGACTTAGGATCACTGATCTAAACTCAGGGGCGGAGTCAAGATTCTATTGGTTAATATTGACACATCTCCGCTCCTCTTTTCTCCTCTCCGCTCCAGTTGACAGGCAGCCTTATACAATCTTGCTGTCATAGATAGGTATATTAGGTTTCGGCTACGTGGGGATGTGGAAGTCAATCCAGATCGAACACACACCAGTAAAATTTCGCACACATAGCTTGTCACACAGTTTTCAGCAAACAACAAAAATCATTTGTTCTAGTTATACTGAGAATCAGCACTTTACTTTTTGAACATCCCCCCAAAACGCCCTTTCTTTTCCACTACCTAGTTTTCAAGCTGTCTACAAAAACAAATACAATGTTTTGGCATGTAGTAGCAATCCCGCCGCGGTTGTGACGGTAAGTCTCTGTCGGCAGTCTACTCCTGTGCCATGTACGTGGTGAAAATGGTGCAATTACTGCTTAAATGTTCTACACTTTATTCGTGTAGTTTATGAGAAATGATGTCTCTATTAATTTCTTGAAGGACAATATTATAACAATGGGAACGTACAGATGTAAAGTTCTGTGTTTATAACATTTTGCGCAGTATTTCAATGCAATCGAGAAGGACAACTTTTGCCAAGCCAAACTGGGTCATATCGAGTACTGTTTCCACTTTTTACTTTTTCGTACTGGTACGGTGAAAGAAATATTCAGAACGCTATCTGTATGCAAACTTTTTTGAACGTTTGTATCGACGTGCAGGTACATAGAATTTATTCAATGGTTTATTTTCGAGTATGATGGCTTTCTATACTCGGCGCCGGACTACAACTTACAAAAATTTTGATACTTTAGTTACAACATTGACAATTAAAAAGTGCCTGTAAATGGTTTGATTGAAATATATGCTTCGAGTTAGGGTTTGAAATCCATATTACACGGAGTCAGAGAAATTCGCGGGAAGGATAATCGTCTCTATCTCTGGTTGTCCAAGTCTTTATAGGTATCGTCTCATAAAAAGAGATAGAGTACTACTACACTACATGTACGAGTAACTTATAATCGATTACCGGTAACCGAGCTACTCCCAACCCCAAACGGCACTCTAAAACTTGTTCATTTACCGAACATTTTCCGTCTAATTGTGACTCAACCCGTTGCCTATAAATGGGGTATTTATGTACACAAAATGGTAGCTGCTTACGAAAATAGGTTAATGTAAGGTTCATTGTGGTATATGCAGGCGTAACCTCGGCTTGACCTCGGCAGTATTTTCGAAGAGTGATCGTTATGGATTTCGCTCTAAAAATGCATGGAAATGGAATTTCAGTGGATGATCATTTAAAATGTCGTTATGAAATTAATTAGTGAATTTTGAAGTGTTTTGGCTGAGATTGTTATTGGATTTAGGTAATCCTTTTAGGACATTGTTGCCATGCCGGGCAAAACCTAAATGAGGCTGGCACAGGAGCTTGAAACAGAAAAGAGAGGCCTATGCAGTATGCTAATGCATATAGCAATGGGTAAAGTCGGCTGTGGATAATGATGATCTATCCTGTAACGAATTATTTACTCCATATTTTATTTTACTTTTCTTTTATGGCCAACCAACAATTGCTTACACTAGTAAAATGATAAAATAATGTTTTGCTAAAAACTAGGGTTAGTGTAACAATTTATTATAGGTTAGCACCGCATGCTCCATAAACGTAATAAATGTGTCACAAATACTGTACTATAAAATAAAATAAATACTATTAAATAAAGAACGAACAATTTAAAAAAATACGTTAATTATTGAGGTTTTATAATTAATCGTCTAAAGTGAATTATCATTGGACTGACAACAAACAGCATAAAACATACAGACACTGATATTATATTTAACAAAACAAAAATCAAAGGAAAACATAATATTTGTGAAAGTACACTGGCTTTATATAACGTTATTTTTTGTTTATACTAAACCTCTTAAGGGGTCATTGTACTCATAATTATGAACAACTTTCACTTTGGGACCAAACCTGCTTTTTGAACCGTACTGAACCAGTACTGAAACTGGTTCATAATGATGAATACAATGACCCCTTAAGAGGTGTAGTATAAACAAAAAAAATAACGTTGTATAATAGCACTTGGGGTTTTTGTAGGGGACTGTCACACAGGAATGAGTGACGGAGAAAACGCTACACAAAACCTAATTTTGGGCATACACTACTATTTAATTTGTTTGAAAAATTCCTTTTTCTAATTACGATCATAGGATTTATATAATAAAAGATTGAGATAAGCATTAGTAGTGCCAGTATTTTCATTCATTGTTGCATTGTAGTCTCCACATTGTATACCTAGATAGTTTGTAATTTGAGAGGTCAAAGTCACAAATGAAGGACATTTTTGAATAATTAATCTACGATCTTTAATTATCTTTTCCAAGACCAAAACGTTGGATTTAGTGTGACATCATTTTAATTCCCACCACCATATAATAATTTATATTCTAGTAAATGAAAGAGACCAATATGGCTGAAATTTATCTGAAACTAGGTGTGCCACCTTGCTATCGTGTAACATTAAAAAGCTCACGGAATTTGACCCACATGTTGAGTTATAGGTACACAATCGTCCGTATGTACAAGTCCGCTAACGACTGGTAATCCGCCTTGAAGGATGGCAGCACTGATAACTAGATATAACAGGTCGCCGGACTTCACAGTAGCAACCAGTACACACAGTCGTGTAATGTGTGTATGCAATTCTTGTGTTGCCAGTTTTGAATCACGTTAGGTGGTTCTATCTTCGCTAAATGTAACACAGGTTGGTGAAATGGTCTCTAGGCGCGTTGAGCATTTTTTGGGTGAACAAAAATCATGGAACTCGCGTCATCGTCATCTAACGCTTTCCATGAGCTATATGTATCGAACGAAAGACATCAAGGCGACAAACAAAAAGTTACTTAGTTTTCACTTCTATCGGCAGTCCCCAAAGACTGCCGGGATTTTTTTTTTTTTTTCTGGCAGAAATAACTTATTAACATTTAAATGCTGTTTGATATACATAAATACTTATATCGTGTAAATAGATAAATGGTAACATAATAATAATTTAATGTTTTGTGTCGTCGGTTGGTTAATTCTTCCGAAGTGTCACTTCCAACTATGATAAACGATAAGCAAATTCCAATCACCAATATGAAATACTCACCGATACAATTTTAATCGGACCAGCCACGCAATCCAGAGTTCACTGCGCGCCGTTGCAATTTATTTTTTGAAAATAAACTGAGAGCTTATAGGAATAAAACGTATGGAATCACGAAACAGGTAGTAATATAGGTACACACAGTTTTCCACGGAAATATTTGAAACGTTTTATTCGAAACGATTTTAATGGGTCATTGACTTGCATTTTCATCGATTCAGCTGCTACACGACTTTTTTTATATCCATGGATTCACTGAGAGCAATAAGGTTCACTTCCCTTTTTCAATGCTTCGGGCTATCTATATATAGCGTCGTGGTGAAAACCAATTATCTGGTGGTGATTAGCAATTCAGCAAGATTACTAGCGGGGTTGCAAGGCACGACGGATGTACTCAAATATCACTGCATTTATGGCACCACGCAAACATTTCATCGAACTGGCTATTTTACTCCATAAAAAGAACGCAAACTGTACCTTAACAAAACTGTTGAAGGCTTAATTTCCACTGCAACTATACCCAAATGCAGCCAGTAATATTCGAGAGACATTTAACCGTTGCACGTCGGAAATTTCATTTGACCTGACATATTCGGTCAATGATTTCTAATTTGCGGCGTCGATTCCACGGCGTGGCGAGCAATGGTTAATCCCTGTAAGCGCTCTTTTGAATGATTGATAACATGATACCGTTCTATCCTCACGCTTCACTTTGATTGACGAACTAATGCTAATGGGTGCTACATAATAGTCTATACGAGTATTCTGTCATGTCAAACACCTGACGTCACATTGAATAGGAAATGCAGCGGGATTTGGGATCTAAAATGTAATAAGTACTAAGTACCCTCCCTGGTTTAACAATAGGACGTACCGGTATAATGGTTGTATAAGAACAAAGTATTTATACCCCCTTACTAATAAACGTTGTATATCGCCTGTATAGTTAGGTACATACCGATTTCTCTCTTTCAGTCGTCAGTATTTTGATATTTGAAAGAAGAAGACAAAGCTTTGTGTAACTATACAGACGCTATACAACGTTTATTAGTAAGGGGGATATAATATACTAGCGGACATGGCAGACGTTGTCCTGCCCGAACAACTCCGCCTACCGGGTCCAATTTTATTTTCAAACCATCCAGTGACCCACTAAAATATACACCCAAAATTTGTTAGGTGACAAACACACGTATGGAAGAATTATATACGTAAAAAAGATGATATAATCAGCCGATAATACACAGGCCTCCTCTCGGTGAGAGGGAGTGGGCCGTAATCCACCGAGCGGGCCCAGTGTGGGTTGGTGTGAATGAACATGTCTTCGAATTTTTGGTTCTAGGACATGCCGGTTTCTTTACGATGTTTTCCTTCACCGTTTTTGAGAGCAGCAGTGATGATATAATCTACACAAAGTAAAGCTCTGGGTTCGAACCTACGACCTACAACTCCTAAGTCGTGGCCGTTACCACTGGGGCACTACTGCTCTTCGAACGAACAAAGCATTAGCTTGAAAAACATTGAAGTACATCCTGAGAAATGAATGACTTTCTTGAAAACAATATTTGTTAAGACAGACATCACTTTCCTTTTAAAGACTTTCAGTAGTTTAAAATAGAAAAATAATTAAAACTTCTTGAGAAATAATTAAAAGAATGGATGAAGGACTTTCCGGTAAATTCTGAATGAGGTCGAAATGGCTCGTAGCAGGCGAGACGGTTTCTTTAGGTACTAAGCTACCGAGTGGTTCTTCCCACCGGATTTAATTGACGCGGAAAAGAAAAGAAAAATAATTAAAATATTTTAACGCGTTTCATAAAAAATAAATTCGTTATGAAAATCATCAAGCAAAAGTGTATTTTGTTATAAGGAAACATTACTTACATCAAATGCATGAAAAAATTACGTTTGAATTTTGACAGCAATACTTAGGATTCTGCTCCTAATTCATAATGCAAGCGCTTTATTAATACAACCCTCAGTGTGTAATTACCGATCGCGTGCCGGACAGCCCCACTGCATTAAACAAAAAAAACTGACTAACTGTTAAATAAGACTTTGTTCCATTGTAAAATTGTAGAGCTGTAGCGCTCAACTCGCACTAAACAGCGGACGATGGGGCTTTCATACAGGTGGTTCTAAATAATTGCCCTGTCGGAACATGTGAATGTAGGTTTTGCTGGTTCAAAACCACCTTTTAATACCGGTCCTTTGATACCGGTGCGTGAAACGGTACATTGAATAATTTGTGTTTTCAAATATTGTACCGAAATATCAGAATGACAGGTGTACTTGCTTGTAGTAAATGAAGTATTCGCGCTGCAATTTTTTAAACGTCTTAGTTTTCTATATACGGTTTTAGAAACCTAAAGATTTTAAAAGAAATATCATTCTAAAGTATTTTAATTTAAATGTTATATTGGTCTACGTATAGTAGACCAAAACAACATGGTTAATCATTTATTTTAATCCGGCAAAAAGATACTTCCGCCAACACAAAATACCGGCGGGAAAACTTTATCTACAGTAACGTAACGAGGTCGCACGGAGGCTGAGAAGATCCTAATAACCGAGCTGTACAAATAGCTATCGTGGCTTGCATCAACACAATAAGCACTGAAGTGAAGGTACTAAAAATAAACTTTAATAAAGGTTGCAAGGAAGTTGCACTACCTAAATAAATAAATGTTGCATTTATTAATAGTAGTGCACGAGGTTCTGAGTCTAATTCCCGGGTCAACCAAAATAAAAACGTAAAAATCATTTATTTCAACATCTTAATTACATTATTGAGGTTGGTCCTAAACTAGGCACAGCCTGTATCTTGGGCACCATTACTTATAAGTGTTACTAGGTTTTTTCAAAACGAATTTCTCAGTAGTTGCCCGGAGTCTGGATTTGTGCCCGGTTGATGGCAGTAGGCTCACCGCCTGTTACATGGGTGAGGAAGTTCGTCCAAGAAGTACTAGCACTATTTATGACGCAAAGCAGGTTCGACGTCACTGTTGGACGGGTGCAATTACAGGTACAAAAGTCATTTCAGGTTTGTCTCTGGGATGTCGACAGGCCACACCGCCAGCTAGCGGGCGGGTGGGCGAACATCGTTTCACCTCTTTACATACTTCGGTTCACACCGCGAGCTACAATATTTCGCGTAGTTTGTATAGTTTCCTTCGTTCGCTTCGCCCGCTCCGCCCGCTAAGCTGGCGGTGTGGCCTGCGCTTTAGGGGTATGAGGAACAGGGTGTAAAGTTCACTCATCCACCATAGAAAAGGGAGGATCCTCCGACCAGACAGGTGTTATGTCTGGCGGGCAACTGCCCGTAAGTTGATTTCGGATAGTCTTATCTATGTCGTTCGCGCGGTAAACTCTAATAGCGTGATGCAGGAATTGTGTGACGTCTTTGATGTGTAGTTCGTATGTGGTGTTACCGCTACAGACACACGTACACGTATCCTGCAGATATTAATTTGCGTCGATGATCTTACATTCAAGTGTTCCTGTTTACCATCCAATAATATGAAACGATATCAAACGCAAATGCAAAATGCGATTTTTGCACGACTCTTAATGCGAAGCATTAGAGTGTGCTCTACGATCGAAAAATATTTTTTGCCCCATTTCTGTAACTGTTTTTATTGTTACACTCCTGGTAGTACACAGAACCTACTTAATTTATATTTTTATTTTATAGTCAGTAAATGCTGTTCGTGTGTTCGCGTATTTTTCGAATAGTCGGCTTTTTGAAAAATACCAAGCATACTAATATTTAGTACAATGAATGAATTGGTATGTTTATGTAAACAATTGATGAATGAATATTATGTAACCTTGTGTTTACTAAATCGCAAACTAATTAATTCCAAAAGTTATTGTATAATATCTGTATGTAATAAGCTTTCAAGGCGAAACCGAACGGGACTATTAAACCATTTTAATATAATTTTGACAGTACCTAGCAATTTTTTGATGATTAAATTATTTACATTGGGAACATTAATTAAATGTCACAAAATAAACATAAAGTCCAGGAGTCCACCATCAGTACATTTTTTGCAAATTCAGTTCATTAGTTAGCATCATTATCATTTCAGCCCAAAGACGAATTCATTTCAGCCGAAAGTCGAATCCTCCACCAATATCCATAAAAAATATAATTAAAGTTGCTCGTCTACCTCTGCGACCACGTTGTTCTTCAAAACTACGTTTTCCACATCATTAAGATAACTTATTCCAAAAGGTTAATATGCATAATACATTAATATTTAACATACATAATAATAAAGAAATTTCGTAGTTTCGTCAAGTCATAAAAATTTTGCGAAGTTTGGGCGGGTCACTAGTCCATATATTATATATTTTAATTTTAATTTTAATTAAAATATGCTTTGACATCATATTGTCAAGGTATATTTTAAATGACGTATTTTATTGGATCGGGATTAATTTATGATATCGGTCAAAATAGCTTTGTAAATAACAATGAAATTATTATGTTATGTCATTTAAATGAATAGTTTAAATGATATCACAGATTCAAAATTACGCCTAACAAAATAATTATAGTTCACGGAAAAGCAGGCGCAGTGGTTGAAGTCAATGACGTTTCCTCGGCTATTAGGTATGTTTTCCCAGTAGTACGTTCCCGTGGGATATTTTGCATCATCCACGCGGGCGAAGCCGCGGGTAAAAGCTAGTAAATTATAAAATTATATCAAACCAAAACTGCAGCTACAAGTAGCCTTAAAATATTTACCTCTCCCCAGGCATGCCGCCGCCGTCGCCAAACACTTAGCCTCAGAAATATGGAAAGTTATTAAAAATGTATATTAATTTTATTTGAAAGCGCTTTTCAAAGGCTACGCCGCTCATTTGCGAGGGTAAAGAGCTCTGGCAACATAGTTCTCGTTTGCAGAAAAGGGTCGCCTCGGGCACTGACACTGCGAACCGTTCGTGTAATAAATTAAAATGCAATTTCTTAGTGTTTATTCCTCTTCTTCGGCTGAGTTAAACGTTTCGAGAAATGGAAGGTCTATTTCTTAGATTGTGCTCGTAGTTCTTGAGGAAACGAGTTAATACCATTTTATATGAAAAAATATAAGATTTACTCAGAAGAGAACGAAGAGAATAATAATTCTTGCCTTCGGATAACTGTGACATAAAATGGCAACACCTTTCATTTAAAAAATTCAGAAATATTTATTACGTTATTTACGTTGCTGAGCAGATGAATTTATCAAACGTATGAAGCAAACGATAAGCAATTTCCTTCGAAATGTTTCGGATTATACAAATGTATCCTCCGTTAATCAAGGCATTTTTGCTTCTCGAATAATTAAATGAATGAACAAAGCTGATAATGGTGAAACACGACAACAGGGCGTGAAAACGGATGCATAATTATTCCGTCGCAGCATCAATCAGAAACGATGAGCGTGAAGCTTCGTCAAATATCGTAACACAATAAACACTGTGCGTCGTAGGGGAATTTACAATTGGCTAGAGAGGCGCCACGGCGTCCTCACCTTCCGCCTGACGCAGGTCCTCACCGGACACGGTTGTTTCGGGAGGTACCTGTTTCGCATAAGGCGGGACGAAACGCCCGGGTGTCACCATTGTGTGGATCGTCCGGAGGGCACGGTGGAGCATACGGTGGAGGTTTGCCCGGCTTGGGTGGACCACCGCCGTGTCCTCGTGGAGGCGATCGGCGGCAGTGACCTCTCGCGTCCGGCCCTGGTCCAGGCCATGGTGCGGAGCGAGAGGGCATGGCAAGCCGTCACCTCCTTCTGCGAAGCATTACGCTCGCGAAGGAGGAGGCGGAGCGCGCGAGGGAGTGGCAGAGGCCGCGCCCTACCAGCCCTAGCCGCCGCCGCCGTAGGAGACTTCCCGAGCGTCGGGAATTGATAGCCGATTTCCGGCCACCGTAGGCGTGGGCCTGCGGACGGAGAGCAGAGGGCAGCTCGCCGTCCGATAAGGACCAGGCCCGGGTCGACGGCGCGTCGTGTTCCACGCGCGCCTCAAAGAGATGTCAGCAAAACTGACGGGGTCCGTTAGGGCCGATGCCTGCCGGGGTTGCGGGTAGTCCCAAGGGGAAACCGTGGCCCCTGGCATGGCAAGGGAAGGAACACGGGTGGGTTTTAGTCAGTAAAAGTCTGACACGCCCTTCCGCTCCGCCCAGAGCGGGAGAAGTCATTGGATGATTTCCCACCCAAAAAAAAAAAAAAAAAAGGGGAATTTACAATAAAACTTTTATTGTATTTGTTTATTCTTTCACTACATAAATGCATGGCGGAGGCAAAGGATATGAGGGAAAGGAGGACATTATGTGAGGAAGTATGATTGGTGGATTGGTTTATAATTACCTAAGAGAAGTGGCGGACCACAGAAACGATGAAAGATGATATAGCTAGAAAAAGTTGAATTCTGAGATACGGCCAATAGAGATCTATGGAAGAATAAGATGTTCTTCTTCGTCGGTGCACTCTTGACAGAGCGGTCGTGGTCATCAAGTTCCATTGATATTTAGAGACAGGTACGCTGACTAAAATTGAACTAGGATAAGGAAAGTGATCATGACATAGCTTTACATGGCGAGTAAAAAAGTGATTCCGATATCTTAATTACAGAATAAACAATTTCATTTCATTTCTTAAGCATTTGTTAGTTACCGAGCTAAAAATCTCGCCTATTACTAAGATCGAGTGTCTTCTGTGTTTCTTGCCATTCTTCTCCATAGGAACCTTCTACGCTTTGGAATTTATCTATTTACCATTTACATTAAAAAAATAACTAAACAGTGCAGTAATTTCAACAATATGACGCAATAACTGTTGTTATTTATCCGTTATTTGTCTAAGGATATAATAAATGGAGTATAATTATTTTCAAGATACAAACGGATTATATATTTTACGTTGCATTCTGAACTAAATAAATATAATTATATCAAAATTGTTAATACATAGTAGACTTGGCGTGTGTATGTCATCAGTAGGCATAATAAGTTTTTTTTTTTTTACTTGCCCAAAGCAACCAAACCGTAACCAAATTCTCAGTACAAAAAGCAATTTGCATATTTAAAATCTAGTTACAAATGTAAATTCAAAAACTCAAACAGGTTCTTAGTATTTCAAACCATTTGCATGTCAGGCATCACATTAAAAAGTCTCGATTAGAACCGATTTTTAAAGGGAAATTAAAAGGTCAATCTGAATTAAAAATGTTGATTAGTTTTATTTTAAAGGTTAGTTGTCTGTTATGAGTTCAATTACTGGCCTGATGCACCAACACGCCACGCTGTCACTCAGTGCGCGGTTTCGAGAAAAAACCGAATAAGTAGAAACGTAAAACATGAACTGTACTGAAATTACATAATAAATGTATTGGCAAACTTGAGGAAGATATTCCTCAAAGTTTGAAATGATTTAAAAGTTGCAAGTTCGAGACCTGTCTTAGCTTCAATAAGAAATCTTTTTAACCGACTTTAAAAAGGAGGAGATTCTCAATTTGAAAGAAAGAAAGAAAATAGGTTTATTTGCGGTAAACATGACGCATAAAAAGAACAAAAAACAAAAGAATTAATACATAAATTGGATGTTTATTATATATTTTTTTATGTATGTTTGGACATAACTCTGTAATCTGTAATAAAGACAGATTTTCAAAATTCTATATTGTTAGAAAAGGTGTGCTCTCGAGGTTGTTCCTTATAAATTGTATTAACTTTTTGGGTACTTTTTGAGTTAGCTTCCATATAATAGGTATTTTCCCCACTTAGTCTTTAAGGATAATGTTATAATCAAGCTCCTGTCACTGGTAATGGTATTCAAATGTGTGTGGGCAGGTACCACAACGAAATGAAAAAAAAAACAACCGACTTTATTTTGGAAGTTTCTATGGGGCTTTGCTTTTTAAGTCAATAGTTTTTGAGATACGGGTTATTTTCGGTTACAAACGCAGAATTAACTTTGTTATTCATAGTTTTATCGAACTCAAACTAAACTCATACTCAAAGCATTTATTTCAAATAAACCAATTACAGGCACTTTTGAATTGTCAAGGAATCGGTCAGTCAGAAAGATGAATCTAATTACCCAAGTCTCAAGTGGCAAAAAGCGAAAATTCTAAACCAAAGACACCGACTTCCGAAATAAAGTTATTTTTTTTTCTGGAAGCCTTTTGCTTTTTATCTGTCAAAATTTTTATTAACATTTGACAAAAAGTATTGAACAACACTCTAAACATTGTCGACGTAATTAAAGTACCGTTACATAAACCTTCTAAACTGATCTACTTTACCATGTCGACTATTATAACTCTTCCCTCCAAGCGGTAGAGTGACAGCTATTGCATAATACATACATTCCGTTGCTTTAGGCAGAATATGATAATGGCCTTACATATCCGATCACTTAACAAAAAACATTATACATTTATATTCGCGAATTTCAGCAAATGTTTTGTTAGAAAGACGATTATAGAGTTAGATTAAAGGACACATTAAAATGGCCGAATATTGGAATTCCCATATTAATTAATAGAATTTCACGCTTTTATACGTTATCAAACGGGACGTAAGAGGCTTATGAGCTCGACATTAAATGGGACACCGGTCTACCTTTTGCAGTATTGCATTATTTTGAATAATAAATACGGAGAATTTCGATGGAATAATTAATTAAAATAGGAATCCTCCGCTACAAAGGAAGAATTCGAATCGATTTATTCGACTGGAACGCAATTAATTTAAATGTTTGATAAAATATTATAATGTAAAATAAAGTATTATAAATACTTTCGGAAGTTTGTTAGTAGATGCGGTGGCACTACGGCAAGGCGCCGTCGCCATATGCGCACAACACTGACGACCGTGCCAACATACGGTGAATCAATCGTAGTTTTTCACGACAAGAAAACGTGTATGTACAACTAGCCTAAGACGATATTCTAGTCAGCGTGCAGCGCGATGAAGGACTACGCGTGGTTACGACGTAGCTGATGTCACCGCTACGAGAGCTACGCCGTAGCTGCTACGAACAACTTTGTGCTCACTGAGATTAGTAATATTTATTTTTATTTTCAACAATGTTTTTTATTTCTTCTTAAGATAGGTATACTTTACATCGTCCGGCAGTGTTTCACGTAATATTCATTTTTATTTTCAACAATGTTTTTTATTTCTCCTTAAGTTAAGTATATTTCAAAAGACTTAGCCTGATAAGTTTTTTGATTGCCGCAATTAAAACATGTTTAGTTTTTAATTACTTAAAATGGTTATTTCTTTGGTATAAGATGTAAGAAATAATTAGCTAAGTTTTACTGACGATTTAGTAAGAAATCAATTTGCGTTATTAAAGCGCAGTGTAACATGTATTCTTAATACCGTACGTATCACATACTCTTCTCTGGCCCTTCTCTGGCTGGCTAAACCTTGCTTATAGTTCAATTTATTACAGCTTGAACCTCTACCTACCTTGAGAGAAAAATTTAACAGAGAATAAATAAAAGTAGTTCACAAAGGCATCATCTAAGGAAGCTATGCCATCCTTGGATAGCAGGCTGACCAGGCGTTTATTACGCCTGGACAGGAATGGCCTGCGCCTGGTTCCGGAGACCATCACGGGACACTGCTCGCTAAACAAACACTTCCACACAATAGGCATAACGGACAGTCCTCTGTGCAGGGCTTGCATGGAGGCTGAGGAGAACGTCGCGCACGTGCTCTTTGAATGCACAGGCGTCAGCCAGATCAGAACAGAAACCCTCGGGTCACCCAGATCTTACACAGATGTTCTAGATAGACCAGGGGTTTTAATTAACTTCTGGAGGGAGGTGGGCTGGTTGGAATAACCCCCCAAACGGCCGCCATGGCCCACGCACAATGGTCCACTTGACGGACTAAGTGCGGAAACCAAACCCCATAACATAGAACATAGAACATAGAAGGCATCTTCGAGTTTCGCGCGACGCGCCCTGGGCGAAGAACGCAACGATAAATTTTCCAGGGTTTACATAATTTGTGAAGGCAGCGTCAATCATGATACTTTTTTAGCCCCACAGTTGTTATTCTCCTGTGTAGTGATTGAGATTTTGATGACCCATCCTTAATATTAAAACGGACGCAAAATCTGCGTACTAACTACTACTTTACTAGTACTTTTCAGTACGATTGAAAAAGTTATTATTCACACTAACGTACTCAAAAATAAGATTTCACGAATGTTGGTAAATAATAGTTTCATACCAACACGCGAACATCAATCTCAGCAAATGTATTCAACCCGCGGCCCGCAGTGGCTTCCTTGGCGGCCCGGCCATAGCTTGGCTGATTTTTTTTTTATTGATTAGCTACTATTCGTGTCTAGAAATCAAAACAAAATAGACCAGCAAAAATACATCCACATATCAGATCTTCTCCTTAAATCAGAAAGTATGCACTGAAAATGACATCGCGTTTTGACTCCACATTATCCATGCGAGGAGTTATTTTCTCGAATGAAAACCTAGAGTCCAGGGCAAGGACTAGAATCACCGATATTCACCTTGAAAACAGTGAAAATTCAACCACTATTCGGGCAGATATTGATAAATTTGTTAAGAGTAAACAATGACAAACATCTCATTGATTGAATTTAATAGTATCAGTCTTTTGCAATTTCTAGCCTTGTAAAATTTTATAATAAACAACTTTGAGATACCTACTAACCTACCTTACTTAGTTAGTTAGTTTATAATGGAATATAATCAATTTCCCTTGTGTTGCGGCCCGCCGAACCAAAATCAAAGTGTTCTCGGCCCTTGACTTCAAAAAGGTTGAAGACTCCTGCTGGTAGCTGAAGCTACTTATACAGACACACACCGATATTTAACAAAGCAATTGCTTTAGCTTGCCAATACACCAATACTCTCACAGAATGTCAACCAGATATCTACTAATTACCTGAATCGTTTCCACCAGCTTACTTGCAATATCACCGCTGACACAAGTTGAAAGGACGAAGGTGGTGAAGCACAGAGCATGTAATCCCACACTGATTGAACGCAGCACAGAGACCAAAGGGCTTTGATCAGCCAGCCCCTGATTGGTCAGATTCGGTTCGAGTGGTGTCGCGTTTAATAATTGCTTGCGTACTATACTAGCATATCTAGTGTTTAATAGATGCAACGTAGTGCAATGTCAAGTCTTTTAACAATACGGAAATAGAGACATGATTATTACCTTCAGGTCTAAACTGATTTGAATACAGGTCTGTCTGTATACACAGTAAAATTCCTTTGGTTTCCTAACCGTTTCAGAAAATACATTTCATCTCTACATTGGATTTCAACTACCTACTCAGAAATCCCGAATACTCTGAATTTATTTCGTCGTGAGTACATCTTTGAGAAATTGCAAATGAAGTCCCGGGTCATCTCATTTTAAGTTTGCTGCAGCGGATTGTAAGGTAACTTGGATCGAAGTATTCCTCATCTACTTGGTATGATTAATCCGAGCTCTTGTGAGGAAGCCTTGACGGTAAAGTTCAATATCCGTTCATCTGAGCTTTACTAGCGATAGATTTTAAAACCGAATTATGTAATATGATAAGACTGGCAGTCTCTTAGCTTGCCTTGGACGTCAGCGTCAGCGTCAGATAGGCATGCTTGAAGATGCAGTTGATGCAGGACGTCATCGTTTTGCGTAATGCCATTACTTATGGCGAGAGCAGAGAGATAAGAGCTACATGCATAACGCGCGTAAAGACTACCAATCGCTGCTACGCAGGTTTGCCAGCCACGCGTTCCTGTGCGAACGAGGCCGTGAATTGCAGTAGAGCGTCGCCTTAAAGACAACATGAAACATGACATGACGATTCCCTCTCTCTGTCTGTGTAGGCAGCCGCCTCTTATGATAGTTTACTAAGGAAGGATATCGCAATATCGCATTGAGTCTGTGTGCTTTTAACTCCGCTTACAGAGAATCAACTTTACAAATTGCCTATTATATCTCAACAAACATCAACATAGCTTTTAATCAAATATCTGTATTTTAAAACGGACAATCGCCCTTCGATTCCGACAAATCGGATTTATTTCAATTCCCAGTTTCAGTCAAACAAAATACTCCACAGATTGGATTTTAGTTTAGTTGTGCAGTTCAAATGGTTTTCGCTGACCGGTCAATGCGAACACTTTCATACACGCACACACAAAAAGGTACTAAAATACTGTGCCTAATCCAGATTGCAAAACTGTGTTTTCCTATCCTCCTCCAATATTGTATATTGAACCTTAACGTCTGCTGGGAGATGGTCAATTGAAGTCTTACAAACCCTGTCATTTAGTACCGATCTACATTTTAAAATCACCGGTACAGTACGAGTATTACATGAATAGACGTCCGTTACTGAATACTTACAGGAATTTCAATAGCAGGGAGTGAGTGTACGAAACTAATTATCTTTCTATTTTATATTGTAGTGATCTACGTCAGTAATTATATTGTATTCGTTTCTCGGAAAGAAAATACGTAGTATCTACTTAGCCACTTACCCGTACCTACCTGCTGCATAAAACTAATTTCCCCGAGGGCTTGCTACGCCGAAGGTCTAACGAAAGTTTCTTTGAACCAGAGAATATACTTTTAAACAGTTTGCATTTAATTTTAATCCATCAAAAGTAACAAATTATAAAATGAAATGACTATTGTGCCCAATAAAAACATTAACGAACCAGTCGATGAACGAACAATAAAAATGAATCGAATTTAACGCCACGTTTCAGAAGTTATTTCTGCAAGACAATGACAATCGTCACTAACATTATAAATGTGAAAATGAGTTTGTTTCACCTTTTACGCTAAAATGGCTGAGCGGATTTGGATGAAATTTGGCACATATGTAGACCATAACCTGGATTGGGACACAGAATACTTTTTATCCCGATATTCCTACAGCATAGAGACATTTGCGGGTGAATCCGCGGGGCGCAGCTAGTAATACATAGTAATATGACCCAATGTAACATGACGAGGGTTTACGTGGTACGGCATTTCATACAAACTTTCAAGCCCTTATTTTTCGAAATGACAGAACCGATTTTAATGAAACTTCATACGCATAAGCAGGATACAAAGGTCTAAAAACTTAGTTAAGAACATTTTCAAAAAATTGTGTTACAGCCAAATTAGACCGATTTTAAATTTTCCATAGAAACAGAGATTTCCAGTTAAACAACACATTTCAGAAAATGTTCTTAACTAAGTTTTTAGACCTTTGTATCCTGCATATGCGTATGAAGTTTCATTCAAATCGGTTCAGTCATTTCGAAAAATAAGGGCTTGAAAGTTTGTATGAAATGCCGTACGACGTAAACCCTCTTAACATCATGCACGAAACCATAAAAATATATTTTTAAACCCACAACAAAGAAGACTGGATATTTCAATGTATGTACTCTGCAAAATATGATTCCAACAAACCGATTCCTACATCGGTGTTCAACTAGTTGTTCTACCGGTCGTCCAATTTGTATCCCACACTGGACAAGGTGATCAGCTGGTTGATCCACCGATCGCCCAACTAGTTGAGTACCCGAGGTCAGAAACATAAACGTGTTTGTATATTCAACCACTTTGTTCGAGAAACCAGCGGGCGGAAAATGTACAGTTTATAATGAATGAATTTACCTACACAAACTGGCTTTTTTTTTCATTCGTTTTACTGGTAGGTACCTACTTTCTTGATGTCATACCTACTCAAATGATGATCTCCGTGGAGTGGGGGGCGCGTCTTCGTGGATGACACTATCAATATACTAAGTTTCACGATTTTACTTTTAAAGAACCATTAAAGTCTCCTGTATAAATATAATTAAATTGAAAATGTATTATTCAATTATTATCAATTTAATTGAATTGCCCCGTTGGTCTCGTGGTGGTGGTTTTGGGTTCGATTCCCGGGTCGGGTAAAGTGTTATTGGGTTTTTCCATTATTTAATTTCTTAGTAACAGCCTGGAGATTGAAAGTTAGCGGTGTGGTACCCCAGTGCCTCGGAAAGCACGTTAAGCCGTTGGTCCTACGCCTGATCGCTCTCCGGTCGTGTCGGATTGCCGTCCCATCGGACTATGAGAGTGAGGGAAGGGAGAGTGCACCTGTGCCTGCGCACACACGCCTGCACTATAATATCTCCCGCGCCAAAGGCTCCGTTGAGATTGGCCGCTATGGCTGAAATACGGTCTGAAGGACTATATCTCGTAAATATAATTATCACCTTCGACAAATAATTAGCCAAATTATTAAAAATGTTATTTAATTTAAATTGTTGGTATGGAAACTTTGATTATGAGACGCTTTTGTTGAGTATGTGCGCCATCATTGATTTAACACATTGATAACTAGGTGACTCTATGGAATTAAGTATTGACCTAGTCTGCAAAAAGTCTTAAAAAAGGACTCAATCCATTTAAAATACTTTGTTAAAATATAATAATAAAACAATATAACTGCATTGTTCCCAAACTGTGAAGGTGGACTTCAGCTATTAAACTGCTGCATGCCGAGCAATCTTTGGAATAATAAACCTTAATTCAATAAGACATAGTTCAGTTTCCAATGCACCAAAATGTTAATAAGAGATTGCCAATAACTTTCATCAATCTGGAATAAACTTAATTGTCTTAGTTTCAAAGTTCAATATAGTTGGTTGCGATTTGGTATTTCATTATTGGATGTTGTGTATTTGGCGTAAACTGTACATTGACGGAATAGTATTGTATTAAACTATTTCCATAAGACCAAGTCCATTGGTGGACCTGAGATAACATATTTTCTTCGTGAAGGACTATCTTTAAACCGTTTTTTTTTTGCTAGCATTTAGCATTCTCAATAATTTTCTTTTCCCACCGCAAGTTTTGTATTTTATATTCCAGAATTAAATCCTTTTAAATTAGTAATTGGTCAGAAGCCTACAACTGTAGTAGTCTGACAACCAGTCCTACCAAGGTGTATCGTGTTACCCAGTAACTGGGTTGTGGAGGTCAGATAGGCGGTCGCTCATCTAAAGTACAGGTATTCAGCTGCATCCGGTTAGACTGGACGCCGACTCTAACATAGTTGGGAAATGGCTAGGCGGATTGAACTTTTTATCAAAGTCAGTAGATTTATTTTTGCAATATTCATTTCACCATTTTATCGTTAAAAAGATCCAACAATTATTTGCAGTTGCGAAAACATGCCATTTATGAATTATTTTTGGAAAGGGGCTATCAATTTAAAGCAAAGAGCAGTCAAGCCTTTTAAAAATATGAATGTTAAACCAATAAATGAAACGATTGAAACATTTCGAAAACAATGCTATGTTCATTCCACTCGTTAACGGATTGTATTTATTCTTTCTGATTTGATCGTGATGGTTTTTCAACAAATAAGTTTAGTTAGATTACTAAACGCATTTGTTGTAAAACCATTATATCCTGTTAATCAGGGAACTATTTCTTATTTTCATATAGTACTACACGTATCTTTAGCGTGTGGCCAAAATTAAATTAACGCCGCCATGTTGACTTTAGGAACCTTATAAGATCACGTCGTTGTCCGTCCGTCCGTCTGTTTGTCTGTCAATTCCGTTTTTCTCAGGAACGCGTAAAGGTATCAACTTGAAATTCATATCAAATACGTACGTCTACGGTCCCTTGGAGTCAACGCAATAAAAATACGGCCATTTACTCGCAAATAAATAAAAACCTATATAGTACTTATACTATTAAATTTTGGTAGAAGCAAGGACTCACAGCATGAGAAAAGGAAAGTCTGAAAATCGTTTATTTGTAGTTTTATCACATTTTTTTTTTGTTTTTTGCAGTTGGAGAATTGACCGTGACATAGATCGTGTGTATAGGAGAAAAAAGAATGAACTACTACTATATTTTACATTGTTCTTGGGATAAATTCATCCTAAGTAAGGAACCCTTCATTGTGCGTGTTCCGACACGCACTTGGCTGGTTTTTTTAATACATTGCACTAAACAAGTGCCCTAAATGTTTACCAACAGTCAATCAACGTCATTCGATTGCCAAAAGATCCTTGTAGTGTATATCTACGAAGTGCAAAAGTCGAAGAAATATTGAAAGGTTGAACCTCCTAATCAACGTTTTTCTTTTCTCCGGGTAAGAAGTTTCCAATACAGTTGTCAGAAGTCCGTGAAAGCCGCCAAACGAGGCGAGGAAAAGTTTTTTTCTATTTTTTTTTATTTTTTTGTGAATCTTCTGCTTATTTTGAGCTGTGAGCAACCATCAACTGCCATTAACGATACAGAATAGAATTTTAATTGTTATGGCCTTCTAAAGGCCAATCGACAGATGATCGGATCGTATCGGAGGTAACTTATGATTATAATTCATAAAAAGTGATAGGACGATCATGTTTTGTGACAATAAAGTGTTAAGATAATCATTTTGTTTTTCGAAAACTCAACACGGCCGAATCAGACACGAAGATGCCGACCGCGAATAGGTATCTTATTGTCTATTCCGTATTTTTAAAATCATTGTCATGACAAAATATGACATGGTACAATTACCATAATTTTTTCTAGATTTAATGTTCAGTAAATATACCCTTACCTAATATTTAGTATTGGTTGGATTTTCACGCTTCAATGGTTTTCTAAGCAGGATACATGGCTGGTATGCGGCAAGAGATTTGCGGTACGATTGTCAGGAAATGACACGGAAGAACGAATGGAAGGATATATGTTGAACGTTCCTAGAAGGAGCTCTTACAATATTTATGAATATCATATTATTCAGAATATGATATAACAAAAACGAAAAGAAAAATAAAGAGTTTACGTCACGTCTGTCCAGCTCAAGCACTGTATTGGTGGAAGGTTTTGGTGGCCGACTTTCTAAACTTTTGACCTCACAAAGTTATACGAATTTTAACCAACACTTTTAATGAAACGAAAACGTTACTCTTACGTCACTATAAATAAATACCAAAGTTATTCTCTCAGTCTGTTTAGTTGGTATGATTTTCATTGTTTTGCAGGTTGTCTCAGAAGGAATGGATTTTTAATCACTTTTAAAAGTACGCAAAAAGTCCGTCATTGAAATTAATCACTGGCTTGACCAAAATTATGTCTATGTAAAATGTAAAATGTCTAAAATGTAATGTGTCCCTATGTAAAATGTCTAAACCTATGTCTGTAATTTTTATGGTGTACATAATAAAGAGTATTCTATCTATCTATCTATTTATCTATGTCTGGACTTTAGATGAGTCTGAGACCTCTGAGTTTGTTTCAGTCTTTTTTTTTCAGATTAAGTAGGAAACACCGAACTCATATAGTTTTAAAACATTAAGTTATTTTTGACGTGTCAAAGTGTTTTTTTTAACCAATTTACAGAAATAAAATAACATTTATCTTTTAAAAAGTATGCATTGCGTATTTTGAACTTTCTATTCAATTGAATGCAAAACCTAATCTATTATAATATATTTTACAGAGTTTTAGCATAGTCTGCCGTAAATGAAGTGCAAATGGCAATGCGAGTCAATTTGAAAAACTCACAGGTACGATCGACTACTATTCATTAGTCATATTTGTATGAATTCAGTATTCAGTAGAATTCAATGGCAGCATGTATAACAATAGACTTGTTCAGCAGCACTCCATTGTGGATGTCTTTGTTCTCATATGCAGAAGCAACTAGAATAATGTACCCAGGGTTATGTAATATCTTCTTTTAAAGGAGTGTCCTTGGAATTTCGTTTTCTCCAAAGAGATATACGTTTTGGAATGGGCAACTAGCTTTAACTTTCTGACTAACTGTCTAATTGTCAAAGAGTTGGTGCTTGACAATTCAAAATTGCTTGTAAATGGTTTAATTGAAATACATGCTTTGAGGTAGTAACCACGCTGATGAACCAGTAGGTTCATCAGCGTTTATGATTGATTTGTCTAGGGATTGAGGTCGGGGGTCGTATTTTCCGTGTGTTTTCCGATGCTCTGTGTATCATATTAACCGGATACTGTGCTAAAACGTGAGCGAGCATATATCCGACTGCCACAGTGTATACTAACTTCAATTGACCAACAAATCATTGCATAATATGAATACTAAATTGAATCTAAGTTCTCAGGCAGCATCCTAACCAAACGCGATCATAGCTTTCATATGTCACTTTTTTAGGGTTCCGTACCTCAAAAGGAAAAATCGGAACCCTTATAAGATCACTTTCTTGTCCGTCTGTCTGTCCGTGTGTCTCCACCGATTTTCTCAGGAAAAGGTGGACCTAGCAAGTTGAAATTTATACCAGATACTGAAGTCTATAGTCCCTATTAGGTGTATAAAAATCAAGGTCCTGAGTAAACACGATAAAAAGATATGGGCATCTTTAGATTTTCGCGAAAACTTGTAAGTACCAAAATTTACCTTTATATTCAACTTTTTTATTTTTTGGAATGTTCCCTTTACTTGTGCTGTAACCCTGCTTTTAACCAAAATTGTCAATTCTAGGTCAACCGAAAGTACCCTATAGGTTTTGTTTTTTATTTGATTTAAGTGACGTCTCTCGTCGGCAGTTAGATCTAAATATCGAAAAGAGTCACTAAGCAGGTAAGAATATATAATTATTTATATAAAAGGTTTTCATGTCAAACAAAATGGTGGCGGCACTTAATTTCTTTTTACGACTTTTGTACACGATATATCATGTTACTACGTTTGCCGTATTTTAATTATAAAAATGAAATAGTGCTCATTGGTAAGCGCATCAATTCAGGCTGGACCGACTTGCCAATTTTTTTTTTTAACTTTATAATCCGTATAAGGACTTCAGGGAAAGAAAATTTAAACGGTTTCTTCAATGTGATTTTTGTATGAAAGGGCAGGACGACGTATGTCAGCTAGTTTTTAAAAGCTTACATTGGAAGTAGATATTGTCTATGCGTCTGTATGGGATTTACCGGTATGTATACATTTTGACAACTGGGGTTTTTACCGGTTGGTATACGATGATCAACCAAAGGGTCTTTCGAGTAAAATGTTTCCTTTATTAATACCAGAATAATAAGATAATCATGATGCATATATTGGTTGAGACAGTAGTTTATTGGACGTCTCCTTTACGTTCACATCAGGAACTACATAATAATAAAATACAATAGACGACGTATATTTAGTAACCTAATCCGCTTGACTGTTATTAAAGAGTCATAAAGAACCCTGTAAGAAATCGACACGTGTTTCACCTCTCAACGAGGCATCTTCAGGATGACGATTGACTTGTTGCGAACCGACAAGACAAGAGCCGAACGCAAAGACTACTAGATTACTAAATATACGTCGTTTATTGTATTTTATAATGGATTTTCGCAAAGTCACGCCTGAGTCAATTAACTATAATACTCGTAATAACGTTTTGGTCTCCTATTTTCTGCTTTAAGGGGGATGCGCTAAGGTAGCCCGCGAAATTCAAATTTTCTTTCGTTTTCTGCAATTTGCAGCTCAGTGTCAGGTTGTATGTTGATTAAAATATGATTCGCGACCGTAACAAATATGGCTTTACAGAATTTATTATAATCATTACAATTAGTAATACAACTCCTTAAGTTAGCAAAGGTGTCAAATGTCATGATTTCATGAATTAGTCATTCAATACAGTTACATGAACTTAGAGAATCGTATTGATGACTTTTATGATTATAATTCTATAAATAAACATTTGATACGGCCGCGAATCATATTTAGATCAACATACAACCTGATACTGTCCTGCAAATTGCAAAAAACGTAAGAAAATTTGAATTTCGCGGGCTACCTTGGCGCATCCCCCTTAAGCGACGTCCGATTTCAGCGTCAAAGTTCCGATCGACATATGAACGACGAGTCGACGAGTAAACGAGACCACAACAGATCGTGACGCGGCGTACGGTGAGACCAAAGGCGTTTATAGGAGACCATAGCCTAAACAAAACGTCACTATCCCTCGCTCGGCCCGTATCTCGATGTAACTTGGGACGGCGTAGACTTCTTTATATACACGTCTATTGGCGTCAACAGCCATTTATAGGTACCTATATCATCTTTCATACAATCCGCCCTCCGTGTTTTTAATATTTCCCTGCTGTTATAACATCCACATTCATACACTACTATAAGAATATAAATCCTACTAAACACTCCACCACAAATTCGCAATCACATAAAAAGCCCTCTGAAGTTCAGCCAAAAGTATTTTCTGATCTCTCACAGTCGAGCATCACAAAAATGTTTCTATTTTGAACTAAAAATATTTATCTGTGCTGCAGAGTGTATTATTTCCGCTACTGACGTCCTCCTTTGTAACTGTCTTCGGACGTTCATAATAAATGTGGTCAATTATTTGAGAGGCAACAGGATGCACTATAGATACATTTTGTGAAGTCGCAGTCTCGGCCACTCTGGCCACTCTTTAAAGCTTCGTGCAGACTAGCGCGACGCGACAGCTTGACGCCACACCGGCTATTGTTATACCGAGAAGTTTTCTTAAAAAAATATTGTTTGACTCGCATCGCGGTGGGCTGCACGAGCCTTTATTTTTGTAGAGAAAATCCGCCGTATATATATATATATATATATTATAGTCGTGATTTTATCAAACGCTCAGCATTGATTTGTGTTGTTTTATTCTAGATGTGCGTATTATTGAAGAAATGTTTAATGGAATGACGAATAACTTTTATTTAAATAAACATTTAGTATTGTATTTATTTTATTTTATATTTGATTTCTTATTTTGTTATTTCATATGCTGCACCGGTTGACGTCATGATGTCAATGCCGGCTGTCGCTGCAAACCAGCGCTAAGGTTCTGTCTCGCTTAGGGTCGCAGCATTATGCTGAGCGATGGCAATTTTGTGTGGCTGTGCTGTGACGCATAGTTTCCTCCAAATTGTTATTTTCGTGCTTTGTTCTTTCTTTGCGTCATGTTTAAGGCAAATAAACGTATTTTCTTTCTTTCTTTTATATTTAATTATTAGAGATCAATCTTTTAAGACGAAAACTATAAGATTATGGACTATTATGTCATAATGTAATGGCTAACGGGTCATTAATATATACAAGTTTTTATATTAATAAATGGCACAACCAAAAAAAAAATCGATTTGAAAACGGGCTAACAATATTCATGTAGCCGGTCGTTTAAATCAGTAGGAACGTGTTAACTTCGAACAGAAACTGGCCAATTAGGGTAGTTCCAGTGGTCGATTGATACCATTTCTGTGAAATTAATACCAGCGCGTTACTGGGGCGGGCGTTCAATTGAAATGGTATTACAATTCTATAAATCAAAGCTGCAAATGTCATCTTGTTGATTGATTGACTCCATTGTATAAAAAAAACTATGTCAACAGCGTCTTTTTGAAATATGAAGAATTTCGACATAAATATTAATAATAACCTCCTTTATTATTCAATTCAATTCAATTCATCAGCCTATTAATTGTTCCCACTGCTGGGACACAGGCCTCCTCTCGGTGAGAGGGAGTGGGCCATAATCCACCACGCGGGCCCAGTGCGGGTTGGTAGATGTCACATGTCTTCGAATTTTTGGTTCTAAGACATGCCGGTTTCCTCACGATGTTTTTCCTTCACCGTTTTTGAGAGCAGTGGTGATGAAATTATTTACACAAAGTAAAGCGCCTGCTTGGGTTCGAACCCACGACCTACAACTCGTAAGTCGGGGCCGATACCACTGGGCCACCACTGCTCCTTTATTATGAAGTCGGTTATTCCTAAGAGAAATATATATAAAGTACTTATAATTAAAAACATTAAAAAAACTTGTCACAACAGCAACAGTAAGTACATACCTAGTTTAAAAGTCTTTCTAAAAAAATACAGTTGACAAAGTCACAAAACCAATGTTCATTTTCACTTTACTTCACAGCATAGGCGGAATACACAGCACTGCATGCATTATTCCCTCCCATCAACAGGGCAAATGGCTTAATACCAGTCTAAATATGATTAAATTCTAATGGCAGTATTCTGACCGCGCCCGCATTCACGTCAACGCGTTCAATTCATGTGTGCTAATGTCTTTCGTGTGTATAACTCGACATAAAGCCAGGCTATGAATATGTGCAACGTATTATACGCAGTTTACATGTTATGCTTTGATGGACCTTCTATTATAGTAATTTGTTGACATTCTGGTTGTATGGTCAGCGACAAATGGGTGCACGTCAATAGTGTGACGTTGTTAAAATAAAGCAATGATGTACAGTCAACAGCAAAAGTAGATGATCAAAATCGGAAATTCAATACTAGAGTCGAAGTGATTCAAAAGTATGTGATTGTAAATTATACCAAATATTTACTACTAGTACAGCTGCCTTAAATTCGTGATCAGTTTTGACTCCAAAAATTATAAACTCTACTACTATATTTGATTGTCAGTTTGTGACAGACGTCAAAGTAAAAAAGTTCAAAAAACAAAAAGAAACAAAACTTGAGGTTGAGGGTATGAGGTTGCTACAAATATATTGTAGCCGACTGGGCAAAAGCAATCATTGAGTTATGATTTTGTATCGCATCAGCTACTTTTGAACATTGACATAAATTCACAAACATGCAAAGATAATAATATTTGTTGAATTATCGTTTTGTATCACATCAGTTACTTTTGAACATTGACATTATAAATTCACAAACATGCAAAGATAATAATATTTATTGAATTATTGTTTTGTATCACATCAGCTACTTTTAAACATTTGACAGAAGTTAAAAAAAAAAAAATAGTTTTTCAATTAAGTATATGATTTTTAATGAACATTTATGCTTTTTTCGGGATTCAATTGGATGAATTAAATATGCAAATTTTTATCCAATTCAGCTGTTTTTCCGTAAAACATAACAAATTAAATTATTGGGATAATTAAAAAATAAGTATGGATGAATTATTTGCCTCATGATTACGTGGCCTCAGTTTCACTAGTTTTGAATTTTTTTATCACTTCTTAGTTCTGATGCGAATTGAGTTTATAACTTTTGGAGTCAAAACTGATCACGAATATATGGCAGCTGTACTAGTAGTAAATATTTGGTATAATTTACAATCACATACTTTTGAATCACTTCGACTCCACACAGTTCTGACGCGAACTCCGTTCATTAGTATTGAATTTCCGATTTTGATCATCTAATTTTGCTGTTGACTGTACACTAGGTGGCAGCATGAGACATCAGGTCTGCCCACCTGTCAAAACGCCTTGACTGAATGATGAACGAATGAATGAAACGAATGATGAACGTGATCACATTATATTTTATATTCATTGTCGAGATGGAAGGCCTCTTGTCAAAGTGGCGCCAACTGGTGGCTTGAATTTTCATGAAAACCCGCATTGCTGATAAACCCTCTTCGGATTCATGTGCGTATTGTATCACTTGCTTCAAAAACGGTGCAGGAAAACGTCGTCAGGAAACCGGCATGCCTGAGAGATATTTCTCGACGGTATGTGAAGCCAAGTCAGAGGCCCATAAAGGGCGGCTTTAAAACTCTGACACCAAGTTAGTCACTAGCTACACGAAAAGAAGAAGAAGAGTAGGATATGTTCTTTAACCTGTGAAGTTATAACTTTCAGTGCTGCAGTACGTTTGCTCTTGAATTGAGGATTTGTGACTTTGATCTTGAGACAACAATATCGATCTTAGAGATAATATAAACGGCGGAATTAGGTCAGCTTCATGGAACCGGTTTCTAGATTTATATTGGATTAGTTTCGCATCGCAGCACTCGTGTCACTGAGCTAACAAGCAAACTGTCCGTTTGCTGAGACCTCTGAACTGTGAAAGCCTGTCTAAACACCGGTTCTAGCTTGGTTATTAACGCCACTGTTATGTATAACTAGCATCTGCCCGCCTGAAATCACGGCCCACCGCGTCGCATCGCATCGCCCGCCCGCACTTATACTTAGTTTTCGTTCTTTCTGACTTTTTATTATGTTTTCTCGGCTCCTAAGAGTCGGAGCCTAATGTTATATAGCCTATTACTTTCTTCAAGAACTAGACTATCCACTACAAAAGGCATTTTTGAATTCCGACTGGTAGTTCCGGAGATTACCCCCTATACACAAACGTAATAACAAAAAAATTTTGACTCTATAGTAGGGGAGACAGGGGCCACAATTAACAAAAAAAATACTTTTAGTTTTATCTTCGAAATGATTCAACATTTAGACTTCATTTTTTTATTAAATGATGCTTTAATTATTCAGGTATCATGTTATTAACATAAAGGCAACATAAAAGAAATCATGTCTTAAATAGAACACTTTTTCTCCAAAAAGTCAGTTGTTAATTCTTACCTCATCTTCGGGGCTAGAATTAACAGCTCTGAGGTAAGTATTAACAGAAGGGGTAACAATATCTTATATATCAGTTGGCATAACATAATGTTAATTATGTTATGCCAACTGATATAGAAGAAAACAAATACATATGTGAGCATATTTTTTGGTATTAATGAAAGTGAAATTAATACAGAATTGTATGGAACACATTTTCTTATTAATTTATAATAAATATCAAATACAATTCAGGCAAAGGTATGATGTGATGTCGCCTTTGATACACCTAGCTTAGACCCGGTCATTGCAAGAGATGGGTATATTGAATCTAGTCAGCACGATGTATCTTTATTACAGGAGACGCCCTAAAAAATACAAAAATATTTATTGATGTATTTTATTATTTATGTATACTTACACAGTAAAATATATACAGATACTACATTTTTAATGCGTTTATACGTTTTTACTGAGCTCGTGCTAGAGCTTTCAGCAGAGGTATTATGGTTTTGGACCAAGAAATCACTAGCATCTGTCTGCATTGCTGATGATTCAGCTACCGGTTCATAAGATATTTGCGCTATCATCACATCTGGGGTAGGTATTAACACGTTAATACTGACCCCGCCGATTTGTTAATTATAACCCCAAAGGTACATTTTTAGTATTATATAACATAACAAAATATTGGTAAAATAATTACACCAATACAGCTATGTAGCATTATTAAGTATAAAATATGCTTCTAGGAAAACAAAAAACATAATCATTACACCGTATATTTCAAGAATAAATCAAAAAATTTTAAAGTTAAAAAAGTTCGTTACGTGCGTGAAAATGTCGTCCGGTATATAACACATTCGGATGATGCGCAGACCGCAGCTGACCAACCCCGAGCCATGCGGCGTGATCTGGTCGGCATATTGAAGCACGCGCTGTAGGTGTAGTGTTTATAGTTATGGAGAAAATCACTTGTTAATACTTACCTCTGTTAATTGTAGCCCCGGTCTCCCCTATACTAGCTTCTGCCCGCGTCTTCATCCGCGAGCCTATAACTTCCCTCAAGAATTGGGCTATCTAATGCAAAAAGATTTTTTTTAATCTGGCTGGTAGGTCCAGAGATTACCTACCCCCTACAAACAAACTTACAAACAAACAAATACCTCTTGATAATATTAGTATAGATTAGTATTAGTATAGATAATAATTTTCTCAATAAGTATGTAATTTCTTTTTTTTTCTTTGTGTCTTATTGCTTTTTAATTTTTTTTTTTTTCTTTTCACTTTAGCGTAGCGCGGCGGTGCAAGCACGTATCTTACCCCGCGTCCTTACCAAAACTGATCGTCCCACGAGTACGCGACCATCGTTATTTTTTATATGAATGTGACATAGTCGAGCGATCAATCAAGTCGCGTTGGTACGTCAAAATTCCTACGATCGCGTCAAAACAATCGAAAATCATCGAGAACATTATTTGCAATTTTGCTCACACATCAAGCATGCCACATTGTGGGTCAAACAGATGCGCAACCATTTTTACGCAGTCGAATCTAATGATTAAAATCTTTGTGGTTATATTTGCAATTTTGCTCACACATCAAGCATGCCACATTGTGGGTCAAACAGATGCGCAACCATTTTTACGCAGTCGAATCTAATGATTAAAATCTTTGTGGTTATCCACATGTCGAATGTAATCGTTAAATCTGTGGATATTGGTGGATAAAACCCTACTGTATGTCCACGCAATCACTCTCCATTCCAAGGTTGACTGCAAGGGTTCGCAGAATGCGAAAATTGTTCAGTTAAATTATATACTGATAAATAAAGCAATTTGTGAGATTTTTTTCCCTAACCATTCCAAAATATCCAAAAATTCACAACGTTAATGTTCAAGTTTTCACTTCTGCCGGCACTCCCGGAGTGCCCGTTGTTTTTTTTTTTCGTATACACACCAAGTTAAAATATGAAACTACTAGCTGCGCCGATAAGTCTCGATCCCGGTGGAATATCGGAATAAAAAGTCTTCTACGTCTTAACCCAGATCATAGTCTACTCATGTGCCAAATTTCATCCTAATCCGTTCAGGCGTTTTAGCGTGAAAGTGTAGCAAACAAACAAACTCACTCGCATTTATAATATTAATATAGTTAAGTGTGATACCGAAGCATCAGAGCATGCTATCTAAGCTCTTTGTGATCTGAATCGTGACCTATGCTCTTGAAAGCCATTGGACTTGACTACAAACAACTGCTTCAGTGGCAATGCGATTGAATTTGTATCCGACCTGGTTGGTCGGATACAATTTCAATCGTGTACACAAATAACATCGTCCTACTATTCATATACCAACTGAGACTTCTCTCACCGTGTTTGGAGACGACTTAAATGAAAATTCAACGTGATCTCGTCATCTTCGGGTGAGGCACGCGTCAAGCCCAAGCCCGGTGGAAGCGACAAAGGACCGGGAATTGTTGCCATCGATTTTCTATTACAACGTTTCACCCCACGCTTTCGAATAGTAGATGGAGTTCAACGTACCAAGGTTTACTCTTAACAAAACATAATAATAAACCTTAACTTAACGAATGCTGAACTCAAATTTCAATGAAAGCTTGCTGTGATACTATTTTATATCGGAATTTGAGTTCTAAGTTGCGTGAGTGAAGGTTTATTGTAATTTGTGGGGTCGGTTCGCACCCTATCACGTACCCTAGTATTACTGGCGTCCGCAAACTGTGTTAGTAGAAGGAACATATTCAGCTCACGCCCAAGGGATCACGGGAGCCGCCGCGACGCCGATATAATATTTAATGCGTCGACGAAAAATGCAACTAATGAATGAGTTTAACTTTTATAGAGAATTTGTTATATTCCCAGGTCTTTAGTTGATGTTTGAGACTAACGCACAGTTTTGGGGTTTTATAATAAGATGAAAATTTAAGTCAAGCTAATAAAAGCGTGTTAAAAAGCCGTGGTAAATAGACTCGATGAAAGAGGCTCTTGTCTTCCCTTTGAATACTTAGAATTATTTTAGTCTTGTAACCTGCAAAATGCAAACCTAAGTAAATGTTTTCAATCTCAGTATCCACCAAAACAAGGCCCTGTTCAGATAAAATTAGGAACTATCTACTTTTTTATTTTTTTATTTTTTATTAGGGAATTTTAGGGATAATTCATTAAGAAACTGGGGAAAAACTAAAATCGTAAGTGGAAACACTGCCGCAGCTTTTTTGTTTTTATTCTATTCTATATTTGTCATGTAAAATGTTTCGTAGCAGACTACCTAACCAAAAGTTCTATTTTTAAAATTCATTCCCGCCCTAGGGCGGGAAGCAATTACTATGAGTCTTTCCCGCCCTAGAGAGGGAAGCAGCATTTTCCACCCGCTACTCGGATCAAACAAACACTACTTTCCGAGCATGAGAGATGAAAAATTATTTCTGCAACTGTTAGCCCAATTCTTGCGATGCGGAGGAATGAGGAAAATGTCGTGAAGAAAGTTTTGAGTATGAATGTCAATGGCTATGTATAAGAATAAGGGAAGACCAAAAAAACGATGGATGGACTGTGTGAAAGATGATATGACTAGAAAGGGGGTGACTACCGAGATGACGACTAATAGAGAAGTATGGAAAAAACGGACATGTTCCGCCGACCACAAATAAATTGAGATAAGGGCAGGAGAATGATGATGTTAGCCCAATTCTTGAGGAACGATTTACCCCTCAAGATAACTATGTACCATTATAAAATAATTAGCTTCTGCCCGCAATTTCGTTGGCGTGGACATAATACACACACTACATACAATATACTAAAATAACAGCAACATGTCCTACCCACGCTATTACTTCGTTTTCGCTTAGCGTTCTTTCTGACTTTTTTTCTCTCTACTCGGCTCCTAAGAGTTGTAGCGTGACGTTAAAAAGTAGTTACAATATTTTTGTCAGTCCTATTATATCGTAAGTGCTTCCAAACAGCATCAGACTAATTTAAAACTGCAATTCGTTCTATTTAAATTCACCAAAATCTCTCATCGACTCGGTTTTTTTTTTTTTTGTGTAGTTCAGATGTGAGAAACTCTTTTTTTTTTTGTTTTAGTCAGTTTTTTAATACAACAGCGAAAAACTCGGTGAGAAGAACTGACAGAAAATACACAACAAATAAAAATACATACTTAACTTCATTAATGAACATGAATTCATCACAAACACCGGCTGTCATCACAAATATGGCTGAGAGATATTTCTCGACGACAGCCAAGTCAGATGCCCATGGACGGCTTTAAAACTCCGACACCAGGTTATACACTAAATACACGAAAATAAGATCACAAACTACGTTACAATTTAACGAATGATCAATTGCAGGGAAAATAAACATATTCTTTGTTATCTGTGTGTCTAAATATTCTACTCGAGATCGGTATTGCATACTTTATAATTTACCAATAAAAACATTTCGAACTATAGTATAAATACTCCAAAACAAAGAGTCAAAAATAAGAATCATTATCTATGTTTAAAAAAATAGGAAAATACGGAAACAATATCAGTTCCGTGTTTCTCGGTCATGTTAAAACTCTCTCGAGCAATGCTCAACTCAGCGTCGAGCGACAAAACCCAAACGGGACACACTGACCGCTGCTCCAGATTGAAGACTAATTGTTTGGGAAATTCATGACGGAAATGGATTGGACTCGGTCCTAGCGTCCTAGCTTTCGTATTGAAAACTGAATTCAGGTTTATTCCGCTTCAAATTATTTTGAGGATTAAAGTGAAGAATGAAGTATTATGAAGTTTTGAGCAAACAGCATGATTTCCTTCTACAAAGTTATCATCGTCAGAGAAGCCCTAGCGCTTCCGATCTTGTAGATAGAGATAGCATAATCAGCCTATTATGTTCCTACTGCTCGGACACAACAAACCTCCTCTTTAAGAGAGGGAGTAGGCCGTAAACCACCACGCGGGCCCATTGCAGCTTGGTGGATGCCTTCAAATTTTCAGTTCTAGTATATGGCGTATTCCTCACAATGTTTTCCTTCACCGTTTTGAGAGCAGTGGTAATGAAATAAATTACTCAAATTAAATCACCTGCTTGGGTTCAAACCCACAGGCCACAACCTACGAGGGGTGTTCAATAAATAGTGAGAATGAGTAAGACGCAATTATCTTTTATTATATGTTATTTTATTTTTCGACGTAGTCACCTTTCAGGTTTATACACTTTGTATATCTTTTCTCTAATCCTAAAATTCCCTTTCTAAAAAAATCTTCATCCTGATCCCTTAAAAAATCATTTACGGCGGCGACTACTCCGTCATCATCTTCGAATTTCTGGCCCCTGAGATGTTCCTTTAAGCGCGGAAATAGGTAGAAATCACTAGGAGCAATGTCCGGTGAATATGGAGGATGTTCCATCAATTCGAAGCCAGCTTCTTGAATGGCAGCCATCGCAACTCTGGACTTGTGCGCAGGGGCGTTATCTTGGTGAAACAAAACAACTTTAGCGAGTTTGCCAAGCCGTTTCTTGCGTATTTCCTCACGCAACTTTGTTACTTGTCCTGCGTACATTGTCCCCGTAATAGTGGCTCCATGATTAAGATATTCGATCATTACCACCCCTTGGCTGTCCCAGAAAAGAGAGCCCATGATCTTTCCGGCGGATGGAATCGCCTTAAATTTCTTTGGAGTTGGAGATGACGGTCGCTTCCAAGTCATGGACTGTTGTTTCGTTTCCGGGTCATAATGGTGAAGCCATGTTTCGTCCATACCTAGTTATGAATCGAGCCAAAAATCGGTCAGGATCTTGTTGTAACAAATCCAAACAGCTTTGTGAAATTCTCAGTCGAGTTTGTTTCTGCGCGTCAGAAAGCATTCTGGGCACCCAGCGCGACACTTTTTTCATACCCGAATGGTCGTTTATAATATTATGGACACTTCCTATCGAAATCTTTACTTCTTCAGCTATAAAACGAACAGTAACACGACGATCCGCCAAGACAATATTTTCAACTTTTTTAATCATTTGTTCAGTCACTGCCGATATGGGGCGTCCCGTTCGGGTCCGTGGCTTAGGCCCCCAGTGGTCGAGGCACCTGTGGCCGACTCCCCCGATTCGATTTATTTAATATCTTTTGTTTTTTGTGCTTTTTCACTTAGTACATGAAATGAAAAAAGTGTTTCACCCTAATAATTAAGTATTTTTCCTTGCTAAACAAAAGTTATCTATCAAATAGCAGAGAGAATAGATCGCCACTTAACTTTATCCTTACACACCTTTTCCCCCATTAAAAGCATATTTATTATGTACAAGCATCCAAAAAATCAAAAAGACTTCATATAAAATGTGAATTTATAATAAATTACCATATGAAAATTTAATCTTTCAACTTCAACCGACTCGTCAACTAACTCAGCCAAACCAGTTATAGGTGCTTAACAATAAAAAATCCGTCTTAATATTATCCACAACATTGAAAACAATACGGAAGTATGAATAGATATTATGTCTATCTCTTTCACACCAGAGTCAAATGATTGAATATTGTAATATGCAACTGATAAGAAAGTTTAGTGTGTGTCCAAATTGAAATTATACACTCGGGCGTTCTACACACATAATAAACCTCATTTCATACAGTCCACTAATTTAGTAATAAGTTTAGTTTTAACAAATGTGCTCTGTCTGACACATGTCAGTTTGGTTTGACCTTTTCAAATTAAATATTGTAAGAGTAAAGACGTAAAATAGTTTTTTATTTACCTCTTATATAGAAATAGGCCCTTAATTGCCCTCAACAGTGTGTCATCTCACAATGACGAGCGAAGGTCGTAATACTAATTCTTATTATTTTTTTCCTAATTTATTCAAATTTTGTGATTATTTGCAAGAATAACACACAAAACTTCCAATCTCGCGAGAAATTGGCAAGATCTAGGTATTGTAATTCATAAACTCGCGAGATCTCGCCTGAGTCCCAATCTTGCGAGATTGCATTCCCTAAGCCCAAGGTGTCGTCTAGGGTCTGATGAAAGTGCCGGAAGGTGACCACAGGAACACTTCGATTTTACACGGTAGCTCACATAAGGTATTGTATAATTATGTGTTCTATCACCTTATCAAGGTGCTAGAACACAATGTATTTATCCAATTCTAATGTTAGAATAAAATATTTTATAAGTAAAATACTTTTTTTAAACCAGCTTATAATGAACTAAAAAGGAATAAATAAAACTTACGTAAACATAGAACTAAAATATTTTCTTAAAAGCTTGAGGCGTGAACGTTGTTCTTTCACTTTAAGATAAGCCTCAAGCTAAGCGGTTAATTATTTTTATTCTTAAAAAATTTCAAACATTTTGTGCCTGACAGTACATTTGATCAAAAATTGCTTTGAATTAAATAAATCGAATCCGGGGAGTCGGCCACAGGTGCCTCGACCACTGGGGGCCTAAGCCACGGACCCTCCCGTTCGTGGGTCGTCGTTAGTGGAAGTTCTTCCTCGCTTGAACTCAGCACACCAACGCGCAACCGTAGAATATGGAGGAGCATGAACCCCTAAAAGCCAACTCCCACGGTGCGCCATATCGCGGACGCGCACCAGCCCGCACGAGGACGCACCGCCACGCACGCGTACAACGCGCGTCTGCGCTACCACGCACGCTAGGTTTCCCACGGTGCGTCGTGCGCGTGCGTCCGCGATATGGCGCACCGTCGGAGGGCGGCTTATTGTTGCTCTCAAGTCTTGATTTACCTGCTTCGTAGTAAAATTTTTCAAGCAGAGATATTTTATTACCGCGCGAAATTCAATTTTATCCATTTTTAAGAACACGTTCCGAAACGACGCAAACAATAGACTTCTACTTTTAAAAACTAATGTCTGGGCTATGCCTGCCAGTATTTATTTTTGTTCTTTCCAAAGAGAATGTATCGCATTCTCACTATTTATTGAACACCCCTCGTATAAAGCTGTTTTCAGACCAGCGCGATTTTTCGCGCGACGCGACACCGGTTATTGTTATACCGTGAAGTTTTGTATTGTTCGTGTCGCGTCGCGCGGCAAATCGCGCTGGTCTGAAAACAGCTTAACTCGTAGGTAAGGGCCTATATCACTGGGCCACCACTGCCAATGCCACAATTTATTGAAAAAATGAAGTAGTTATTCTAAGAATTAATTCAAAATTTTTTATTCAGACTGATCTTATAATTTGCCTTACAATGCCTGGCATGTACGGGTTCACGATCAAAGAGTTAACTAAACGGTTTGTAAATTGCATGCATTATGGATGTGTTAGGTAATTACTAGTAAGCTATTAGAAACGGTAAGATTTTAATAGGAATCAATGTCAAGAGCAGGCCTGCCAAGACAAGTACAGTTGACCCATCGAGCTTAAAATACTACTACATGAGGAGTGATAGAGATAACGCTATACAAAAGAGCTGTACTGGTAAACCGGGGTTACTTTGAATCACGGGGTGACTTTGATCGAAACTTCCATTCATATAAAATCGCGAATTGTGTTAAACGAAACGCAATTTGGTAGTTTTTTTTTTCAATGTTAGCAACACTGAAAAACTGTCAAATCCTTTTTTGAGTACGCGCTGGGAATTCATCAACGATTTTTAATTGAAAAAGGTAAATGTATTGTTCTTCTAAATAACTGTGCTGCAAAACTGTTATTGGGGCTACTTTGTAATCACGTAATAAAACCGGGGGTATCAAAGTAATTCTACGTATAACTTTATCAGCCAGTTTTTATTTTTTTTCTCAATTTCAAGTCATATTTTTTCACTTATGATTACAGTAATCGAGAGTAATAAAAAAACCGATAATTAGAAAAATTTTGTATTTTTTACACCCACAAATTTAAAAGATATGGATATTTAAAGTTCAATATTAATAAAAGTTTACCGAGACGACATTATGCCATATTCTTGACTGCAGACATTGAGGCTTGACAAAGGGAATTTAATAAAATAATTAAGAAAATTCCTTCCCGTTGTGCTTGTTGTACATATATTACAGTTTATTAATGGGGACAGCGTACATGAACAACGGGGACAATAATTTTATGGTGTAAAAATTTACCTATGTTTAAATTACCTAAAATCGATTCAGTAAACGATTCTGGTGGCTTGTGACTCTCATAATGTGCATTAATTCAGTTACACATTGCATATACAATAATAATGGTGAAAAAAGTGTAAAGAACATAAAAATGACGAGTAAAGAGAGAGATAGTGTTTTTTCATCATAATTTTAAATCAATATTTAGGGCAATACACTTGGAAACTCACTCGTTTCACGAAAGCCCATAAATGGAAAACTCAAACTGAAATAGCGTATCGTGTGGTAAAAGTATTTATAAGAAAGCAATCTGTTCTCCGGGCAATATGTTGCCTCATCTTTTCCAGGCAAAGTAAGCTCGGTTTATCATATTCACTGACTTTCTTTTGCTCGAGTCGTGAAGTCGCAGTCATCGTGTTTCTAAAGAATGAGTACTGAAAATATTTTAGGTTTTAAATGATACCCACATCATTTTGTCTGAAAACTTTCTATTTTATGTATGACATCGGTAAAATGAAGTATGTGATGTAAGGTGTCAATAAAAGTAATAGAGAACAGACTGTCCTGATCTCTAAAATCTACTTAATATACTGAACGGAGACAAGACTGTATTCGAAACAACGTTATTTAATTCTAAGAGCCTGGCTACGACTTTGGGCGGGCGCGGCAAGCGGCGCGGTGTGGGAACTAAAAAGTTGCCGCTGCGAGCGCCCTATGTACCGTGGCATGCTTCATACTTTTCTGTGTATTTGTTTTTCCCGCTCGCGCCGCTCACCGCTACCGCTGGTAGCGGCACGGTCGTGTCCAGGCCGTAATGGATGCTCAAAAAGCATACAGACTTTATCTTTATCGCGAGTTCGAAATACAAATAAGATAGATAAGATCTGTGGTTTTAAAGGTACCATTTCGTACCGATATCGCAGTAGGCACTTGCAGGCGACGTGTCGCCGCGACACAACTGGTTTTTATAAATTTCTATGAAATACCGTCAGTAACTAGCGACACCTCAGACCAGTAGTGCCACCAACGCTCGAGCAATAATACGTTTTTCTATCTTCTATCTACCTACTGGAATACGGGGTGCTGCCGCCTGTGGTCTGGTTCGGAATCATGAGTGCAGCCACATGACGCCGTGACACGTCGCCTGCTGTTGCCGCCTCCGGTCTGGTACGGAATGGTACGTTTAGCGAATCTAATAAAATCACTGTGATATACAGGGTTATTGGTAAAACACCAACAACCTCTTAAGAGGTCATTACACAAAACAAAATCAGCTGTTCCCAACATTTTTATTAGTTTATGCGAACATAAATGGCAGCAGATTTTTTTTCGCGATTTCAGCCTTGGTCCCATACTAAAAGTTGTTCATAATGATGAGTATAATGACCCCTTAAGAGGTTGTTGGTGTTTTACCTATAACCCTGCATACCTTATTATTGGCTTCACACATCACACAAATAGTAAGTCCATCTAACTGTATTTAATATTGTAAGCCCATAAGCGGCTTCGGAACTGAGGCTTACAATTCATAAAGTTTATTTTTAAAGCCTTGTTTGATTTAAAACAGCAATTCGAAATACAGAGCCGTGATTGAACTGTGGTGGCTGTGGTTAACGAAAGTTTAAACAAGCACATCATGGTCCGGCTAACCCTTTGTTTAGATTCAGAGTTCTCTACTATCGTTTGTTGCATAAAGAAGAATTGTCCCCCGGGAGGTTTTTTTATTTTCATCGCCAATTTTCTTGAAGAGTTAGTGTAGATTATTTCTAAACTAAGACACCAGCACTTTTTTGTTAACATACGAGTATAAGTGCTAAATCGTTTTGGGAGCCCTAATTAGGTAATTAAAAGCCTCCCAAAAACGACTAACGCATTAACCGTCTTTAAGAGAGCATTCACACCAAACGTATAGTATTCCGACGACTATGAGCGTCAAGTTCAAAACATAGAGTTATGAAAAAACAACGTCCGCCGCAGACTGACTGTCCTTTGTTTTTCATGCGTTACCACGGTCGGCGGCCGACTTTTTTGGTGTGATCGCGACCTAGAAGATTTACTTTTCGGAATGATACTTATGTAGATGGCCCTATACGTTTTTAAGGGTTTTACTACAAATTCCAAGATATTAAAAAATCGGCAAATTTATTACTAAATATGGGTACTATCCGCGTTTAAATATGAGACATCGGTCATTATTCCATACGGACATGTCTTTCTTCTGCTGATTCCCATGCTACCTTTGTGCTTAAAGTCCAATTTCTACAAAGGCAAAGAGACTTCCATTTACAGTATTCGTTCAAATATATAAAGCCGTCGAATGAAAAGCAACAAAAACTATTCTGCTAAAAAGCAGTTCAAAACTAAAATAACGAACTAATACCAACAATAATTGTTCCATAACAGCGCATAAAACTAAAAGTTAAACAAACAAAAGGTTCGAACAACGGATATCCCTGCAGCAAATTCAGCGCTGAACAAACACAATCAGCGGAGAGCGAAGCCCAACATTTAGATTAAACACTGAACTAGCGTTTCATAGCAACCAATCCATCGGAGCTTTGAAATATTCCCATTTTCCGTATTTCACGGACGTGAAATATTTTCAAATAAAACTCCTTTCAGTTTCAATATTCTTTCAGCCAATGCGGACAGGCATGAGATGCGGCTAAATTGCCAATTAAAATAGTCTATCTCCAGAATACTTGACTCTGTGAACTCGTTTCAAAAATCTAAATAAAACCGTGTTTTAGTTACTGCTTTATTTCATACAGGATAGTTCGTCGGAGGAACAAATATGACAGTTTTTAGGGTTCCTTACCTCAAAAGGTAAAAAAGGAACCCTTATAAGATTACTTTCTTGTCCGTCTGTCTGTCCGTGTGTCTCCACCGATTTTCTCAGGAATAGATAGACCTAGCAAGTTGAAATGTATACCAGATACTGAGGTCTATAGTCCCTATTAGGTGTATAAAAATCAAGGTCCTGAGTAAACACGATAAAAAGATATGGGCAAATTTAGATATTCGCGAAAACTTGTAAGTACCATTTACCTTAATTATCATTCATTTTTATTTTTCGGAACTTTCCCTTTACTTGTGGTGTAAGTACCTTGCTTTGCGAAATTTGGCAAAAAGCAAGGTTTACAGCACAAATAAGGGAAAAATTCCAAAAATATAAAAGTTGATAATTAAAGGGTGTCCTTACTTACATAGTTGACGCCAATTAAGATAGTCCTCTGAGTTGTATGGGCGCTCATAAAATTTAGAGGACTAGTTTCTGGGCACAGAACTATTTAGGTACCTATACGAATGAAGCTTCTTACGGAACCCTCAGTGCGCTCCGACTCGTTCTTGACCGGTTTTTTTTTGTTTTTTTACAGAAATTATTATGTGAAACCGCCGTATTTATTCCTAGGATATAAGTTTTATGACGATTGAAAAAACTGCCAATTAATTTTAATTGACAGTACTACGGCTGTTTGCGATATTTTCTACGAGTATGTAATGTACGAGTATGTTGTACATCTTACAATTAGGAATTCTCCACACATGCTTAACAGATATTTGAAAACCACGATTACACCAATAACTTCTCTGTTTATCGACTTAAGCATCCTTTTTCAATCGGGCGACATTCGGAGGGAGGGGAGGGGAGAATGCACCAGTATTTCAATAACTATGGCATGATCTATGCGACCTACCAAACTATCCAACCGAATATGTGCAACAGTTTCAAAAGAGATTCTTGAAACGATCAAGTTCAAGAATCTCTGATCCAAATCCATCTGTTTAGTAATTACATTGAAGAACTATTCGGTTAATTAACCTATGGACTGATTTTTATTATTATTTGTTTTTATTTTTTCTTAGTTGTTTTTATCATTCTAGTTATCATTCTAGTCTACACTAATATTATAAAGAGAAAAGATTTGTATTTTTGTTTGTAAAGAATAAATTAAAAAAAAAAAACTATTAGACCGATTTCTAAAACCAATATTATTAAACAGAAAGCCTGTACAATGGGAGGACAACTACTACTGGAATTGATGTGTTATAGTGTTTTTGAAAGATTATCTAAAAGTAATATACCAAAGTAGGTATTTAACATTCATGTACAGTACGACACAACTTAGATGTAGCATAGATTTGAAAATTTTCATTCATTCATTTCAATTTTACGAATGTATTTGGCTATGAGACTTTACAAGTTATTGCGAAGTTATTTCCGAAAGATCATTTTCACCTAACGCAGTAATAAAGATTGGTGATTTTGAAGGCGCACTCAGTTCGGATGGTGATCGGTTTTACGAATTTTGCCGATGCTACATCTAAGTTGTGTCGTACTGTACGATTATTGAATTTAAAGAGCTACGCGGTTGCTACGCCGTAATCGACTGAGGGTGATGCTACGCTGATAGGGACGATGCCTGCCGGGGTTGCGGGAAAGTCCTAAGTGAATATTGTGTGCCTTAGCCTGAGTCAAATAAATTTATTTTCTTTCTTTCTTTCTTTCTTCTAAGGGTCCGTGGCCCCTAGCAACGTACAGGCAACTGAAGGAACACTGGTGGGTTTTAGTCAGTAAGAGTCTGACACACGCTTCCGCTCCGTCCAGAACGGAAGAAGTTATTTGAAGATTTTTTTTGTGACGCTCCGCCAGCTACTACCTCGTAGCACGTTTCCGTTACGACGCTTACGTCGGTCTTGTCTAACGTATGAGTAAATTGTCAACTTAATAACAATAAAATCTCTTTGATAGGTTTAGGTGTTGAGCCTCAAACTATCATGAAAAAACGGACCAGATTAGACAACATAAAATAATATATTGGACTACCTGCAAACATTTTTCCTGCAATTCTCCATTTTACCTGCAAACATTTACTACTGCAAACATTTTTCCCATTTCATTTCATTTTATATATTAATAAAATATTATTTTCATGAACATGGACTCACAGTTTTACCCCTCATTCCCCAAAACTACTCGAAAAATGAATACAGAGGGAAACGGAACAATTAAAAAAATAAACTGGGAAAAATCTGACTGACAATCCGACATAACAAAACGTCGACATTTTATCGATATGTTCGGCTATCGAATTGTTCGAATTAAAAGGCTTTGACGCGTTTGACAGAAGCCCTTCGTGACTGCGCTTTGACAGCAGAATTGAAGAGACTGCGTTTTGTTTTATCAATCGTTTTCACCCAGCATTTCCATTGAAAGCCGATCGGACTAAAGTGAACTGAATTTGACGGCAGTTAAATAAAGTTTAATCGTAGCTTAATTTTTTTTCTATGAATTACTGCGAGCAAATTTATGATACGGAATGTATGATATGTATGATACGTCGAGGAATGAACGTTTTTTTTTTTGTAGTTTTATTCAATTAAGTCCTTCTAACTTAACAGACAGCTGTGCTACTGGGGAGTTTTCTACGCCACTTCTTTTCGAAATCACTAGGAAGTGGTGAAGGGCGTTTTGTTTTGAGGGACTGTCTTAAGTAATTTTGACGTTCAAAAAGTGCGGATCTCAGCCTTATTTGAATAAATGACCTTAGACTTTGATAAAAGATTACAAAAAAACTGAAGTCGTCCTTAATTTGTGTGTGTAAATGTTTGCGGGAGCTTCCATCGATGATTTCTTCTCTATCATCAGGAAAAGAACCGCATCGAAGATGAGCAGGGTTCGTGGTAGCACCAACACTGTCCTCAGAACGTTACTGTGCAAAATAAACGGTCCGTTTACTGTTTACTGGGCGAGTGTTCACTTACTCAGTAATAGGAAATAGACTGTAATATACCTACTGATCTTGATTTTGATTTTGTACTAACAAATTACTAACACCCTGTTTATTTGTATTTTTATGTGTTCTACTAATAACCCTACTTACGGTTTATTTGTTAAAAATGTATGGACGTATGTCTGAAATAAAGATTATATTATTATGAATTTTACAGATAGTTTCAGCATTTTTTCGTCCAGTAACTTCGTCCAGTAACGGAGTTGTTTTGAAAAAAATGTGTAAAGTATTTTAATTACATTTGAAGCCGCACCAACCAAAACAAACGCAGTGCTGTAGTTATTTGAAAGGCTTTTCAACTTACAAAGCCATAAGTTTTCACCAACATACGCTGCAAACGAGAGCTTCAAATTGGATTCCCGCTGTGTTTCCAATAGAAACAAAATTCTACCACTCCTAGTGTAAAACAAAATAGTTAATAATGCCCCAGGGGGTTGCCATGTACTCAATTTTGGACGTCTGACGAGTCAGCTAGTGTATAATAAAAAAGTAACTGTCTTTCTGTTCCCTTTCCACGCTTTAATCACTGAACCGATTGTTACGAAAGACATATAGGTAACCTGGAATCTGTAGAAGGACACAGGCTACTATCCTGGATATTTGTGTACTAAAATGATTAAATACAAAATGCATGCAGATGAAGACGCGGACAAAGTTTGTTATATGGGCAAATGTCATTGTGCGAGTGCCCTATTTTCAACTATTTCTACGAGGTGACGTTTGTGTCGGTAAAATGACAATTTTGCACGACTCGTAATACGAAGCATTAGAGTGTGCTCCACGATCGAAAAAAAATGTTTGCCCCATTTATGTAACTGTTTTTATTGTTACACTCCTGCTAGTACACAGAACCTACTTAATTTATATACCATCGTATAGATGATTGATACGGAGATTAATACTGTACTTTTTAACAATTGATTTAATGCAGCAGAAATGGAAAAAGCATAAAAATAGTTGAAAAAAAAATCCTGTTCGTCAATTTATGAACCCTGAAAACATTGTAGCTTGCGATAAAATCAATTAATTGAGTCAATTTTTTTTTATACATTTGTTTTAGCCGTAGAAGGAACCCTATTGAAAATGGCTCTTTTATTCAAAGTAGTTTAATTATAATTAATAAAATACTAACTAAAATATAATATCTTTAACTAAATATTTCCAACCTTTGACTTGAAGTTGCCTAGCAACCGCCAAGTAAATATCTTTGTCAGTCGTTGACATTACGACTTCATGTAAAGTGATAAATTGTTCATTTTTAAACTATGTTTTGAATTTCTTTTTCGTTTATGAATGAGTGATAAGTATGAGGCGTGAACTTTTGGATTTTCCAAACTATTTTAAAGTTACGATCAATTTATCACATGAATTTGGTTTAAAAATCGATACTACTACTATTACTACGAAGTCAGACACGGGTACGGTCGGGTAGTTCTTGCTGGAGACCTCTCCTAGATACTTGCGGCAAAAAGCAAAAGCGATTTTTTTCGATATTTTAATACTCGGTCCGTAGTAAACAGCAACAGAACAGTGGTGGTCTAGCGATAACGACTAACGAGTTGTAGGTCGTGAGTTCGAACTCAGGCAGGCGCTTTACTTTGTGTAAATAATTTCATCACCACTGCTCTCAAAAACGGTGAAGGAAAACATCATGAGGAAACTGGCATGTCCTAGAACCAAAAATCTAAGACATGTGACATCTACCAATCCGCAGTGGGCCCGTGTGGTAGATTACATCCCACTCCCTCTCACAGAGAAGACGCCTGTGTCCCCAGCAGTGGAAACATTATAGGCTGATTATGTATTTGCATTTGAGAATATGAAACATGTATAGATATACATAATAAAACACCAATTAGATGTGAAAGTCGAACCATGTCCTAATTAGGCCGACCGCATTCGAAAGCTCTGGTGTCTCAATGCAAAAATTCAAATGTGACCCAGAAACGAATTTATTTTAACTGGCATCATATATATTTTCTTTGTGGGCCCACTGGCCTGGATAAAACAGTTATTTTAAAGTAAAAATTAGGCTTTGGGGAATCAAGTGTCGATTCTATTAGCGACTAGAACCTTACCACATTTTTAATTGGCAACACTTAGCTGATGAATTATGGAAAGGTTTTTAAAAAGGTAGCGGATAGATCACTCTTTTCTAAATCTATAAAAAAAAAATGTAAGCACATTCGCACTACTCACTAGCAAAAAAATTGTGTCTTGTCTCGTTTAAACTTAGAACATGCACAAAGTAGTTTAACTAAGTTTAAGTTAAGATAATACAACGCAGGCTACTCATTGGAAAAGTTACGTCAGTTCTACATAATGTCCACCAACTGTCGATCATTCTGAAAATGGACATTCATCGTTCTAAAATATTATGAATTCAATTCAGAAATGTTCATGACAAGCAAGAAATGTAAATATCATGTACATAATCAAGCGGAAATTATTACCAATGAATATTAAATACTATAATTTACACTCTAGAGGTAATTTTACATTATTACTTTAATTAACACTTGCAGCTCTATGAATAAAAAGTGATTTCCGTCGCATATTAGAAAAGTGTGGAATACAGACATACCTTTATGTACAAGAATATATAAACTGTACTAATATCAACTTAATTCACATTTTTTTTTAAATGCAAGCTTGTTTACCTGCCGATACAAAACCAGTTAAATGAAAACCAGCCAAGTGCATGTCACAGTACCCACAATAAAGGGTCCGTAGTTGGCATGAAATTATCCCAAGAATAATTTTCAATTGTATTTGTACGAAATTTTCCTTGGTACGTCTCCAAGTACATTTTATAAGTTGGTCGACCTTGTAAATCCTACACTTAGCTGTGATAGTTTTCCTTTTAACTTCGTTACATATATACTACTGCCGTGAATGTTTTTAAACATCCAAAAACAACACTTGATACTAACAAAAACTTGATTCTAATAAAAACAAACAGTTGAGCTCCTTAAGTTCTGAGTTGAGCTCCACGATTACTGACAAATGCTTGCACTGACTGGAGGTCCACTCAAATCTGTGTGGTTCTTTCCTCAAAAAACCATTTCAGACACTAATCTACATGGTTCTCATATGGCTTGACCAAGATTATGTCTGGATTTTAAAAGTGACTGTGACCTCTGAGTTTGTTTCGACCTTTCTTCTCAAAGTAGTCAGTTAGGAAACGCCGACCTCATCTAGCTTATTTTAAGCATTTTTTTTTAATATGACGTGTAAAAGTGATTCCGATATCCTATTTACAGAATAAACAATTTTATTTCATTTCATTTCACTAGCACTTTAAAGCACGGATTCCTGAATGGAAAAATGGTCGACAGCATACTCGCAATATTTTAGAATTTCTTATCCAACGAAATCCCACACCAAGTGATAAACGAGAAAAAAAACTTCCTTACAATAGATAGCTAAACTAAAAAAACATTTCATCCTTAATCAACTGGCAAGTAGAACTCAAGGTGTATTATTAAAAAATTACGATCAAGTTCCCAGTATGCAGATCTTGTACCGAAAATTGTTGGCACACACTAATTTGGAATGCACTGCATGGAGGCATTATTGGCAGCAAGCTCTACATGTTACAGAATAAATACTCCTTTTATCTCCGAATCGTATTCAAGATGTATGTATTATACATGATGCAATCATATGCATCTTAAATTAAGTGAAAGTAATACAAATAGCTACCTATGCAGTATGCGTGTAGGTAGTAACAATGTATTTACAGTAATGGAAGGCCCCGCCTTCAGAATTAGTCCACAGCACGATGTGACCTACATGTATATTGGGTGACTAGTAATTAGTGACCGATACTTAAACATGTGACGTTACTCATCATTATGAACAACTTTTACTAAGGGACCAAGCATAATATAGCAAAAAAAAATCAGCTGTTCCTCGAACATAAATGTATGGAACAGCAGATATTTTTTTCGTGATTTCAGTTCTGGTCCCATAGTGAAAGTTGTATGAACAACTTTCACGTGACTTTACTCATAATTATGAAATTATGAGTAAAGTCACGTGTTTAAGTATCGGTCACTAATTACCAGTCACCCTATGTATAATAACGTGTACGAACGTATGGAACAAATTAAGGCAGTAATCATGGTACCTAACTGTGTGAATTTCTCGTATTCCGTCGTCAGCTCTCGGAGATACAGCAGTCTCACGATATACATTTACTACGACTCGTAATAGTACATTATGATACGAGTGTGCTGTATTGGTCATTACCCATGAGGCGGTATTATTCGCGCGAGCCAAAGGCGAGCGCGATAATTTAGCCGAGTGGGTAATGAACAATGCGCACGCGTTTCATACGACGTTTTTCAACACATTTGCGAGGAAAGAAACCGTCTTGTTGTAAGAACTTATGCTACAATAACGTAACTTTAGAGAAATGATACATTTAGATTTATAAAGTTCAACTGACCTTTGTTGCCATGTACTGACTATCCACTTCCTGTAAAAACGTTTCTACGTCGGTTCGTATTTTTCTTAATATGTAACCTGCAGTAACCACACAACATATACGATAACAAATATTTATGAAAAATGGCGCGCTGGATTTTTTTTCGGGTAGCGATGCGCGCGCAAGGCACTGACAAAACCGCTGAACAGCCTACCATCACGTTCGGTCGGAGGTGGAGACAAAATTTGAAACTTGAAAAAATTAGATTTCGCTGCTAATTATTACTAATTATTCTCTATCGAGAGAGAGTGAAAGAGAAAGTGCGAATTTGGTCAAATGGAAAATACAGTATGGCGATTGTGAAAATTTTCTCATTTTTCGTCATGGTTCTAAAACCGACAGTGAGGTCAAAATGTTAATCCAAGATGGCTGTGAAAATTTTCGTCATTGGTCTCGTTTTCGTAGTTTTCGATGGTTCTAAAGCTGATAGTGAGGTCAAAATCAAAATCTAAGATGGCGGCTGCGAAAGTTTTGTCATGTTTCATCATGGGCTTCGTTTTCGTAGTTTTTGATGGTTCTAAAGCCAACAGTGAGGTCAAAATGTAAATCCAAGATGGCGGCTGTAAAAATTTCTCATTTCGCATTTTTCTCACCCATGACGAAAAATGAGAAAAAAAATTGCAGCCGCCATCTTGGATTTACATTTGACCCCACTATCGGCTTTAGAACCATCGAAAACTACGAAAACGACAACCATGACGAGAAAATAAAAAAAATTACAGCCGCCATCTTGGATTTACATTTTGACATCACTATCGGCTTTAGAACCTTCGAAACCTACGAAAACGACACCCATGACGAAATATGAGAAAATTTTCACAGCCGCCATCTTTGATTTACATTTTGACATCACTATCGGCTTTAGAACCATCGAAAACTACGAAAACGACACCCATGACGAAAATGAGAAAAATTTTGCAGCCGCCATCTTGGATTTCCATTTTGACCTCACTATCAGCCTTAGAACCATTGAAAGCTACGAAAACGATACCCATGACGAAAAATGAGAAAATTTTCGGAGCCGCCATCTTGGATTTCCATTTTGACCTCACTATCGGCTTTAGAACCATCGAAACCTACGAAAACGACACCCATGACGAAAAATGAGAAAAATTTCGGAGCCGCCATCTTGGATTTCCATTTTGACATCACTATCGGCTTTAGAACCATCGACAACTACGAAAACGATACCCATGACGAAAAATGAGAAAATTTTCGCAGCCACCATCTTAGATTTCCATTTTGACGAAATTCACACTTTCTCTTTCTCTCTCTATCGAATTAGAAAAAGACAGACGCAAGAATGAAGCCGCGTTAAAGAACTTCGTTCCAAAAACCTGTTTACTTTGTCATAAGAAAGACATGTCGTGCCTTGATAGTACTTACTAATTCCATACTGCCAGACTGCCATGGTGCCATGTCATTACTCCGACTAGTAAATAGTTATCTATGGCGCACATTACCGCACTAGTGCGATTATGTAAAGAAAAAAGCACGTGTCTATAATACACTGCATTATGAACCTAAAAGCGGTTAAATAAGAGCCACTTTACGAGCAACTGTGTTGAAAAAAATTTAATCTAATAGAATCACTCACATGACTGCAGTTTATTCAGAAGTTACTTTGTTACCTGCAGGAAAAATAAAATTGAAGTTATTACTTTATAAATGTGTAAATAGGTATACAGGATGATTTTTTGAACGAGAAATATATGCCAGCTTTGATTGAGCCGAGTGCAACGCCCGATGTATCCCTAATTAAAATTGTGCGGGCAGCGAATGCTCTCAGCCACCGCACCTACGCCACATATACGTACCAGCATACTGTTTATTATTTGTAAGTTTGTACATTGACGGTAACAATATGTCTGTTTTGTACATAATGTAATGCTTTTTTTTTAATGACAAATAACTATTTGTTTGGTCTAATGAAATAACTCTCCCTTAAAAAATCATCGTGTTATTTCGCCTTTGTTAGTGGAGATACCTACTTACTTGTTTGCAGCTAGTAGGTACTGGAAATCATGATGTTAAAGAATTATTATTAACATATCTATTCTATTCCAAAAATCTCCATGAAAGAAAGTGATCTATTCCCATCCAATACCAAGAGGTAATACCATTTGGTATTAGTTTATTTCCGAATTTATTTTCTATTCCCAACGAGTACCACATTTTTTTAAATAAAAAATCTATTACTAACGAATACCAAAGCGTGACTTTTTGTACACTCAGCTACACAAAGTTCAAGAAGTTTTTGCCAAAAACATTGTTAAGTACATTAAAAGTTGATTATTTGTGATATTTTATAATTTTGTTAGATTTTTAGTACTTTAACTATTCGATTTTTTGCCAAATTTTTAGGTGATTTATTATTAAGATACGCAATTATATGTGATTTATATTCAAACCCTAATCTTGATTAAACATTACTTAAAATCACTCAAAGCATTTTAATTTTACTGAACCTGACTGTATCTGATTTCTTCAAACTTGTTTTGGTATTGGTTTTAAAAAGTGGTACTCGTTGGGAATAGAAAATAAAAACGGAAATAAAGTAATACCAAATAGTATTAGCTCTTGGTATTGGATGGGAATAGATCAAGAAAGTTGAATCAACACGCAAAGACAACAAGAATTGGAAATAAAATCCTAAAAGATAAAAGAGAAATAAATACAATGTAACTTTGCGCGATTTGAATTAACATAACTTATCTTACTATTTAACAACTCAATATCCGACAACTTCAGCGTGTAAAAATGATAAATATTATTTCATTCAACAATCATTTCAGTGAGCAATTGAAATATTATCAAGTGAGTGCATTTCCGAACGACGGCTTCAGAAACAAAACAAAAAATGGCTTTACGATTTAATTTTATTCGAGTATCAATAAAAATCTTCCTGAATGCTGAATGCAATACGAGTTTAATGGGTCGAAAACCGAAGTGGACCGTTGGTGAAGAGCGCATCGCTTTATAATCGTACAATTCAGATGTAAGATTACCGGCAAATCTGAACGCCTTTCTTGAATGGAATAAATATTCTTCGGCTGCAGCAGACGTTCTATTGAAAGTGGCCGGATACTTGACATCCTGCAAGTCTCTTTGGAAGCGGATTGCTGGACGATTTAGTAGGGTTTTACTTAATGCATTCTCTATTCTCTAAAGATTCATTCACAAATCGTTGGCAAAAGTTCAATCAACAAGAAGTTTAAGATGATTATACAAACAAGAGCCTGATAACCGTTTTGTTTTCATCAGTAGAGTTTTTAATAACTACAGAACCAGCGTCAAATGCCTTCGATAACAGTATGTTTGTACCTAATTGTAAAAACATAAAAGAAGATAAAATTCCTAACAGAATATTCTTTAAATTTTTTCAAATTCAAATTAAAGTCTTTTTATTGTGGCCATAGGTTATACAGATATAAATGTTAGGTAAATTACATGTCCTGCCTAATAGACATACAATAATTATGTCTTCATGCAGTATAAAAAAATCTCAGTTTCACTCCTAAAGAAAACCTTACAATGTAACAATTATATGTATGGTGACAGATTGTAGTAGGTACCTACTAATTATTAAGAAAATCTTGAATCGTGTAGTAAGCTTTGTCAATTAAAAATTACGCAATTTATATTTGAATAGTGGGAGTTTCTTGGTGCTTAAAATGTCCACAGGTATCTTATTGTAAATTTAAATGCCATTCCAAAAAATCTTTTGCACAGAAGAGCAGTTCTATATGGTATACTAGATACTTCCAGAATAAATCTTTTTCACTTTAGTTCACCGAATAGATTTTTATTTACTTTAACAAATACTGTAACTTCATAGATATAGGCTAATGGAAAGGTCAAGATTTTAAACTTTTTAAAATAATAATATAGTTCGCATGATTCAGGAACAAAGATACCAGCCATTGCGCGAACGCATCTTTTCTGCGCTTTAAACACTGATTATTTATTTTTGGCGTTGCCCCAGAACAAAATAGCGTATTTTAGGGTTGATGATACTTATGCATGATAGGCAGTAAATAGAGCTGATAGGTAGACAATTTTGTATTTATAAAGAGCATATGAGTACTGGTGCAGTTTACTGCATACTTATTCGAACATAATATAGGGTCATTTGGGGGGGTTAGCCAGTTGGTTATGCGCGAAGCACAGAACCGGTTGAAGTGGTGGTGCTTAAGGGAGGCCTATGTCCAGCGTCTTTAAAACTGACACGAACAATCAATCAATCTTCCGAGCCTTTTTTCCCAACTATCTTGGGGTCGTCGGCTTCCAGTCTAACCGGATGCAGCTGAATACCAGTATTTTACATGGAGCGACTGCCTATCTGACCTTCACAACCCAGTAACTGGGTAATACGATACCCCTTGGTAAGACAGGGGTCAGACTTTCGGGCTTCTGACGACTCGTAACAGCTGTCAAAGATTACGCTTAATGTGCTTTCCGAGGCAAGGAGGAGTCTCGGTATGTGAAGATGGTCACCCATCCACTGACCTGATGGATCCACCCGTGCGGCTTGTTATTACTTAGCCACGAGCTCGTCTTTTAAACTGACACAACCATCAAGAGGAAAAAGAATATTTAAATATCGAACAATAGCCAAAACAAATCTGTGCACAACTCAGAGGTGGCATAATTGGCGGATTGCAAAACAAAGCATTTAATTTACAGCCACTTTGTATTTTATTTTAATTTTAAATATTCGGTTTGTTTTCAAGAAAATGTGTTTTACTCAAACTTTCCTTCAAACTTGACTGCCCCAGATGGAGGGTAATGTTTTTCGAATGTACGTACATAAAATATGTCTATTTCTTTGGCACGCTCTGTAGCCTAAAAAGCTTGATGAATTTTAATGTATATGAAGTGTCGTTAGATTCATCTTAATTGTGGTAGTGATATAGGGTTGATAATATTTATGTATTGCATTTGCAAATACAAAAAAGGAAGCAAATGTTTTTTTTTTTTACCTTACAACAATATTGGTATCAAATAAAATCTAGTAATGAGTCCATTCAAAATATATATATTAATAAACTAAAAAGCTTGAAATAAAGCAAAGGTATTGCAGGCCAAAGGTAGAGCAGTGGTGGCCAGTGGTAACGGCCCCGACTTACGAGTTGTAGGTCGTGGGTTCGAACCCAAGCAGGCGCGTTACTTTGTGTAAATAATTGCATCACCACTGCTCTCAAAACGGTGAAGAAAAACATCGTGAGGAAACCGGCATGTCTTAGAACCGAAAAATTCGAAGACATGTGACATCTACCAACCCGCACTGGGCCCGCGTGGTAGATTACAGCTCACTCCCTCTCACAGAGAGGAGGCCTGTGTCCCAGCAGTGGGAAAATTAATAGGATTATTGCAGGTCAATAATCTGAAATATGATGTAAATTTTTTATTTGCTTTTTTAGTTACTTTATGTTACACTGTTTATTTGCTTCAGTGTTCGCGTTCACAATGCAAATCAAAAACGGTATAACTAATAAAATAGTTTTATTTGTAGATTTTCTAATGCCTACCGACGACCGTCGTACATTATTTTAGGACATAAAAGTATTACAAGTAAATGCTAGCAACATAATTTATGTTTTACGTACGAACTAAGATATGCCTACGTTGCTACGCTTCCTACGTTGCTACGCCGCCTACATTGCTACGCCGTAGCTGCATCAGCCAGGTTGTCGAAGCAATTCCAGCTTCATTCGTTGAGCATCGGAAATAAATATCTTATGAAATTAACATAAAATGTATTCAATGTATTACGAAAATGAATTTCTTTCTTATACATTCAAATTCTTGTAAAAAAATTATTACACAACTAACTTTTTACACTATAAAGCCTTACCAACCTTCTATACAAACTAATACAAAAAACAAGAGGTCACTTTGGAGTACTAGTCCGCATCGCTGTAATCCGGAAATGTGCCCAGAAGACTGGACATAAAATTGACTTGTAACAAGATCATATCTGTTCATAATAATTTCACGGATGCGCGGTCACAAATAATAATCTCATTGTGCGGCCAATTGAATAGTTCCGTGTACCTAATCACGTCATCGATGTAAACAGAGATACAGCTGATGAACGCATACGTTATTGGCAGGTTAGCAAACAAACATGGGATTATGAGCCTTAGGCCTTTAAGTTATGGTCTAGTTTTAATCACAGACAAGATTAATTTAAATATATTTTGGATGTTTTGTCTAATGGACTTTGAAATTGATTGTTGTGTGTATTATTTTCTGTATTATACTGCTTTTATAAGAAAATTAAATGTGGTTTCCATTTTGTTATTTTTTGTTCTTAGAAACTATAAAAATATCTCTAACGTTCAGCACTCTAATTCTCGCTCTGTACACGTATGGTGGCAAGTTGTTGATTCATCACCTGCCCTTCAGAAATCAGAAATAATTTATTTTGCCATGAATATGGGAACAAAATAAGATATAAACATTGTAAAAACAGTTTCAACATACTCTACCTTACGGCATGCAAAAGTAAAAACATATTTATATCTACTCAATTAATGAACCAAATAAAAAAATAAAAGTAAATAAAAAATAAAGTACAGTTAGGTGGATCTATAAACTTAACATCAAAAACGACAATCTTAATTCTATATTTTACAAATAATTATATTATTGAATATATTATTTTACAAATAATTATATTATTGAATATATTACTTACATTAAACTAAAATAACACGATGAAAGTTTACGGGGTACACAATTTAAGGGTTTACGGGGTGACAAATCGATCTAGTTAGGTCTCATATCTTGAAAAAGTCGTTTTCTCTATTTTCACAGCCTCGGCAATGTGATAAAACGTTGGTGTACCTGGACGATATATTTATATTTCCAACCGAGCCTGCTCGGTTTGCAGATATTTGGAATAAATTTTCTAAAACTGGTAACTTTTTTATGCCACGACTATACAGGGTGGACCAAAAATACACGTCATAAAAAAAAATAGATTCCTCATGTCCAGGGGTATTCGAAAATACCCCATGTATGTTCCGCGATTTTTTTGTAGTTTTCGAGTATTTTTTTTTTGAGTTTTCTTGCCGGTGGAACCTCAAAAAATCATATCTTTTTTGTAGAGTATTTTCCAGCTTTTTTTTATGGCGTCGCTATTTGGACCACCTATTTTAAAGCTTAAAAGGATTTTTAGCCTAACCTTCGAAGGCCGATTACAGTGAATTATTAGAAGGTTAAGTACGAATTTTTTTTGTATTGCTTAGGAACCTGCATAGTTTTTAAAGTCAGCTAGAATATATGGAACCTCATTTTTGTATTTTTAAATTGAAGTTGAAAATTTCAGTCTTACTACTAAAAACTTAAATTCCCAGTTACCTACCTACATAAATCACTTAATTATAGTACCGTCGAAATAAAAACTTTATTTCGTATACTGCGTTATGTCCAGAATAACGCTAGAGCCTTAGTTTCACTGTAAAAGTAAAAAAATATATATCTGTAATGTTTACTGGCATACGAAGCTATTACTATATATAATAGATTACTATTATTCTCCACTTGAATGTTAACTTAGTGAAATCAAGGCAATAAAGAGTTTGAGTTTGAAATTAATTTATTCTTATTCTTTTAACTAAAACATACTGAAAACAGTATTTATACTACTCATATTACTTAATACTCATATTCGCAATCATGCGCAGGGAATGGCCCTACAGATATAGTATCATAGTGAAAAGTGAAGATAATAACATGTTCTAACGGAATATAACTTTTTTTTGTTTGATCTCCTTTGCAATTTAATAACTTGAATATCAATTAAGTTTATTTCTTTATTTTTCCAGCTTTAGATATTATTCACTTTTCGTCAATACTTAAGTACTTTTCGTGTAACAACGAACCTTATTATTACACGAGAATTCAGAAAGAGAGAGATGGATACCTATTTTGTACTAACGCAACTTATATGATCGTTATGCTGAAGCGGTCGAAAGTCCAACGGAGAAGTGAGGACTGGAGATAATTTTCTAAAGCACTGCTTGCTAGTATTTGTATTGTAATGTATTTTTTAATGATTATCTTATTTTATATGTATGATAACTGAACCCCAGTACACCCGATTCAGCATCACCGACCCGAGTGCGAGCGTGACCGCTCAGTTTCGTTCGTACCTACAAGCACTATAATTAAATAAGATTTCTTGCGTATAAAGCCATAAAAATAAGTAAGTAAAGCCATAAGTTTACCTACCCCTCTCATCGAAGACGACGAAAACAAAACGCAATCCCTTCCCGCTAGCAGAAATTTTGGCCCGGCGTATATCTAGATATATTGCGTATCTCGGCGTGTATTTGAATATGAATCTTCTGTAGTAAGTATACGCAAAATAATCAGATGAAACTGCTCTACTCAATGTACCTATGTCTATCTATTTAGTTTATCAATTCTTAACGATTTTAATAATAATTTTGGAAGTGATATTTTTATGTTTTCTATTTCACTCCTATTTAATCTTATTTACGCAAATAAACTATATCTCAGCAAAATTTGAGCGCAGTCCTCTCGTCTCAACAGACCGACAGCGACTGATTTGTGAAACAAAAATATGCTTAAAAGTTCCCTCAACGTGCGACTGAAGATGACTTTTTCCGCGAATTAAGAATGTGGTAAGTGCTGAAACGTTGTAGTCGTAATAAAACCAAAAATAAAAGAAATTTCAAAAAATGCCTGCACAATTTTTTTTGTCTTGTAAATACAAGAAATTTTTATCCTATAAGTCATTAGTATAGTATTATTAAGTACCAACCGTAAATACGTTTTACCCCAGGCGTTGCTTACAATGCCTATTTCAAGCACCAGTCTCTCACAAAATGTAAACTATCCTTAAGCTAGCTTTAAGCACGCCTATACTGTGGCTACTACATTGAAGTGAAGAGAAAATAAATATACCAATATGTGAAAATTGAAGGTAACTCCGTGAAGAATTTATTTCTTGTGTTTCTGAAATAATATTGAATATTATTTTAATTAATTTAATTCCTAAGTCTTAACAATTACATGAAAAATCAAATTGAAAATAGGCAATTTTGCTTAATTCCCCCTCGTTTAAGTGCAAACACAATTTTTCTTTAAAGTACAAAGCGGTATACAATGGAAAATGCTCGTAAAATGATTGTAACATCAAAGGGAGATGAAGAATTTCCGCTGTACACACAACCTGAATGCTTCTGCCAATCCGGGATTCTGTTCCGGGAAAATGGTGAAAAGGATATTGGCGTATTACATGGAATGTGTAGACAGACAGTGCAGAGTTCAAACAAGACAAAGGGATTTAATAAAAAAAACCGGACTGCAGTCCGTTTTGCTGCTCGCAAAGTTCAATGAATTCAAGTTTTTAGCTTTACTTTTGTGCTTTAAAACTGGATTTCACAAAATATGTGTGAATCGTAGTATGTTGTACAATGGTAATTAGTATGTAAGGATCGTAGCCGGCGACCTGTAGTTTCTGCCTACCTCTATGGGAGAAGGTGCACGTTTACGTATGTGTGTAATTTATATTAAGACGCAGATACATGCCAGTGACCTTGAGTGGTTAGCTTGCGTGTTCTGTACTGAGCTCACGCAACGTGTCGTACATCCAGCGGGGCTAACACGGGCGTACCCAAGACGTTTGTGACAAGACATGATACATTTTATCATGTCTTACAATTTGTCTTAAATGCTGGTACGGTTCAACCATGTGATAAAATCTGAGGCGCGACATGCCTTTCTTGTTGCTGACTTCATAGTGTGACACAGTAAATTAAAAAAATTAAAATGTCTATGATCATTGAATATGCGACCAAATAAAATAGTACGTTTTTATAGTGCAGGTTCATACAGTTTTACAACTTTTTAATTTTGTTGTGAACTAATTCACTTTTGACGCATGGACTACTGTCATTATGTGGCATTTGTGACAAAATTGGTAAAGTAAATAAGACATAGAATCCCAAATAAACGTCAAGAAGTTATGTCACAAGTCAAGAGATTATCTCACGCCGCCGTGCTAGCATTTGTGACAAAAATGTTTTATCGCCCAAATTGTGATAAAATGTGTGACTCAAGCTATCTCACAGTAAGCCATGCTTGCTGCGCAGCCAGTAATAGGACTCGCCCATCAAGGAGCGCTGTCCCAAATTAGACAAATTATTAATTTAATATGCATAAAATAAAAAGTATTTTAATAAGACACGCATACTAAAAGATCAATAATTAAATTACCTTTAAAATGGTGAAGGTTTCAGAAAAATACTCTTGATAGATTCTGCGTGATTCTCAGTTTTGTTTTCACTATGTAATATAAACAAACATATTCCTATATTAAGTTATTTTAACACATATTTTTTCCAAAACATTAACACTACTCGTTTAGACGTGATCTTCAGTATCAAATCATTAAAAATCTGTTACCGTTGCCTTAATCTAACTTACATGCTTTGCCGCTTGTGCGTTAATGTTATGAAATTAAAGATTTTTACATTTTTATCAAACGTTTTTGACAGAACTGTTCAATTTACGAGGTCCACCCGTTGACTACGAAATACTCATTGATATCTAAAAGTAATCTTTCTTTTATAATCAATCTCAAAACTGTAATTTTATTTTCTAAATTCAGAATGTTAAACTACTTAACCTGCGGTGGCCCACCGCTGAACTCCTGCCCTCTCAGCCCCGCCTGCCTAGGCTAAGGAATTACGTTAGTAGTCCTATTGTGTTCCCTAGAGGGATTTCCGCTGCACTATATCCGCAGCACTAATTGCGGTGATAAGATTAAAGAGTGGAGGGGCGATTCTATGTCGATTTGAGTGTTGACACTCGAGTCTTTATTGATTTTGTTAATGATATTTTTAAAGGGATGTATTTAATAGCACTTTATGATGATGAAAATAGCTATTAAATTGTATATCAGCATTTTAAAATAATAAGACATCCATAATTTAAAATTATCACTTTAAAAAACTTGATCCAATCTGCGAGCAACTTGACAGTAGCGCTCAGCGTCACAGTTCTAACCTAACCTAACCTATAACACCCAGTTCAAAATGACGAATCATACAATCTGGCTGCGACTCGAGTTAGACAATCCTACGACATACTAATAAGCTAAGCATATTTATAGTGGAAACCATTATTTTTATAGTTCATTCAATTAAACTAAACATTTTAAAGTGTAAAACATTATTTTTAAAGTGCGTTAATTTATACAGTGTGTCTGGTCACTGGTGTGCGACCCGTTAAGGCGAAGTAATAAGATCAAATTTATCAACAAATCCACCATAATGAGGTATTTTGCCATGACTGTATTTTTTTTTACTAGTACAGTTGTTTCGTTTATTTTGCAATATCTACCGATTTAGAGGTCCTATAGATATAATAGTGGTTTCGTTCTACAGCTACAAAAGTAGGAAATAAGAGGTTTAGGTATCAAAAACTCCCATTAACTACTTATAACTTAAAAAGTGTAAACAAATTTGGTTGTTTGTTGTACTTAACCATTTCAAAACAGTAGGGGCAAAACGCCTTATTATGTTGGATTTGTCGATAAAATTGATCATAATTATTGCTTTGCCTTAACGGGTCGGATACAGGTGATCAGACACATTGTTTATTCCCCTTTTTTAAATACCTTTAAGATGTTTCAACTCCTAAACAACACTTAGAACTTTGAAATAACTTTACTTTTTTGTTCTACTAAACCGTGCGAAACAAGGGCGGATTGGCTAGTAATCCGCCCTTGTTTCGCACGGTTTTTAACACTTGACAAAAAACATAGAGATTTTTTTACGATTTTCTTTTTAGGTACGAGTATGTAAGTTTAATAATAATATTATAATAATTATATTTCTTCTTAAACCTTCCGGAATCAATTTTATAAATGATGGTGACGGGGAACCGCATAAAAATCCGTTGCGTAGTTTAGGAAAACATCGCAATAACACAGACAGCAATAAAAAGAGACTTGTAAAAGGATTATCATCAATAATACCTCATAATTATTTTAGCAATCACACACGAAAAACTAACGTCATTCAAACCAAACCTAGCTGCCATTCCGACGGATGACCAACTCCGACACGCATGCGCGTCATCCGCGCATGGCACGCAAGTTTCGCAAGTTTAGTAGCGCTGAGGAGCCCGGTTGGCACGTTACAAAGTTTTATAATATAATCTAAGTAGAAGGATACTTAGATTAATATATATATAATATTAATATATATATAATACGACGAATACTTCGACGCCTAAGTGTCTGTCTGTCCTTTTATTTATTTTTTATTTATTTGTACAGTTAGTTAGTCTTAATACGTAGTGTAAATAGTTAATTATGTTAAATATAATAGAACTTTTTTAGTAGAAGATGTCATGTCGACATTCGTTCTTTATTTTTATCTTGAAAAAAGGACCACTTTTTTAGAAGCGTGCATTGACACTCCAGCTGAATTGCTTTACCATTTGTCGGTGTAAATTCTGTCATAAATTCTGTGTAACTTGACCAGACAGCATGCTCGCGGTAAATGAAATTTAAAGAGTTGTTACCGTAATTATGAGACTACATCGACGTGTCGGAAGGTGCGCATACGGGGCTTGCCACCGCACTTCTATACCTTATGGCCCACAAAGTTTACCGCAGCGCAGCACTCATAGATGCTCACTAACGTTGATAGCCCATAACTAAAATTTGTCGGTGGCTATTTTATTGTAGAAGTTAAGATGCGAGTTTATTACTAAATACGTCCACTATAATTGTTCGTCATATTGCTCTTATTTCATATTATGTGTTGCGTACTTAATATACTTGTATAAAACCTAAGTAAGTGGCCCATTAACGCTAACTGGCGTCTCTAAATGCAATTGTAAGTGTGTTTGCTGTTATGTGTTGAGATCGTAAAATGAAATATTGCACGTTGATATTGTAACGTTCTAAAGTTCGGGAAGCATATACCTATATTTATATTTTTTTATTAATAATTTTAATTAACAAACAAAAAGTGAAATTTTAATTTTGATACTAAAGTTATTTTGAAAATAAAAAAATAAACGTTTAACAATGTGAGTATGGGTTTATACAAGTATTATACTAAATCATAACCGGGTTGGGTCATTCTTACAGTAACATGTGTTGTATTCTTGCAATGCCTTTCAATAATACGTTCATTAATATTTTATTCCATCAAAAACATAAATGTGCTAAAATAAAAGACAAAAAAAAATCCGGAGTCACACGTGTTAGGGCATAAATTCAACAGATTACGTGTGACTCCGGATCTTTAATTTGTTTGTCTGTGATGACTTTTATGTACTTACCTTTTTAGTTGACATTGTCGTTGTTGGGTTTTAGTTTTTATAACTTTTATTATAATTAGAGCTTTTGGGGTTATAATTTTTTTTTTTTTGAAATGTGCTAATTAAGCTCTTTAATTTAATACCCAACACGGCATCATAAAAAAAAGTTGTTCATTACTTTATGTCCTTTAGAGGGCGCTATATTGACTTGATTTAGATTTAGTTGACATTTAGTGTAACTTCACATAGCCTATAACCAGGGGACAACCAAGACGCTTCTAACGATAGCTCTTTTGTCAAATTATGATGAGTAGTTTAGAAGTTATGAGGGAACATATGAACATACATACCGGTCAAAATCATAACTCTCGTTTTTCTTCGCCGTAGTCGGGTAAAAAGGGGAGCCAAGTTCAATATTAAGAATATGCGTGGCTGTCGACTTCGCCGAAAGAAGAATAGAGATCTAAATGGGTGCAAGTTCTGTAGATAATCCTGTTAATTTATAAGTTTTGACTTAGCTAGTTTTTACCAGCAAACCAAATTTTTAAAAGACTTAAACATTGTTGACTTTACAATATGAAAACAGTAACTTGCGTATAACATAAAGAAGACAAATTGATTAGCCAACTATAAGATAACTTGTATGTAAAAACTGATACATGGTGATACAAAACGATAAAATAGACCTTTCATCATGGATCCTATTCCTGTGAAAGAAAAAGTTTTTACTATTATAATATCGAAAGGCGCTAGGTGTTAATAAAAATCGATTGCTCGGAAAATATTACAAATCGTAATAATTCACCGTCTTAATTTTTTTGCCTTTGTATAAACATAAACTAGCTGTAAGTACGCCAAATTTCAACTTTCTAGGTAATCTGAAGTGGGTTAGGTTTTTGATAGAATCCGAGTGAAAATGGATTTCCGAATATGCAAAAAGAAGCTTCGGTTATTTTTGGCTGAAACGAATATAGTCTTTAAAAGAAATAAAATACGATGATTGTATTAGAGCATACAAAATTTCGAGTATTTAAGTCACCTGATATTGCCGAGCTTAGGCCGAAAAATCAGAAGTTCGTGAATTGTCGCGCGTAGACAATTCACGAACTTCTGATTTTCGGCTTTGCCGATGCAGGGGCTGGTTTATGGCCGAAAACAAACATATGGCTGCATCAAGATTTTTGGCCGAAACTGCGGTTGGGCACTAGTTTTTATCTATATGTCAGTGATAAATATGCCGATTTTTAACGTTAATATATCAATAGCTGTCTGAGCTGTCATAATGATATTTGGGGCTGTAGTTAATTTAAGGGGTTTTAACAAATAAACCAACAGGGACCTTAATTGTTTCTATTATATTTTTATTTACCACCTGTACTTGTACAATATTGTTTTGCAATAAACGTTTTTATTTAATTTGATTTGACACAGGTGCTGCGTCACCAGTTCCTTTTTCTTGGCATCATAGGCTGCCGCGTATCTAGATCTGTGTGGTGAATGAAAGAGATAAATGTGGTTTTTTTAATCATAAAATACCAATATTAGAAAATGTGTATTAAATGTTGATTAGAAGAAGTATTTGATAACTTTTGTCACATAATTTTGGTTCATTTAAGAAACTCATACGGTTTCATATGCGTTTCTTACGAATGCCAAACCTTACTTATATTGTGGAAAAAACTTGTGATTTACTTACTGCTTACAGCTTACTGTACTATAGTAAGCTTCAAAAAGATGTATCATCTCGACACATCAACAAGAAATCATTTCATTAATTTATTCAATCTACAATATTTGTTCCATAAGGCTGTATCTATGTGTAGCCACAAAATATATTACACATTGGGTACTTAATTGTATCTACACATTGATATAACATTATAGAACACAAATTTTAGACAAACTAATGAAATCTTAGACTGTATCGTTTTTGTAACAAAATAAATGAAACGTAACGCTGTACTAACAGTTTCGATAATTGTTATTGTAAATCGGAACACACATCGAATGACCCAGATCCATTACCAGGATATAGTGCCCTTGACAATGAACTAATCTAGTGCAGGTATTGTTTAAATTCAATGATAACCTCTAACTTCTGGTTCATGGAAGCACATGTTCGGCGAAATCAAACAACGAGAAATCGTACAATATTTTTTACTATCAATGGCAATGTAGTAGGAAGTGGTTTGAGTTTTTACAAGATGACGCTATTATTTTTGATGTGAAGACGTTTTTTTTATACCTTAACTGCTTAAGCTGACCCGTCAGACGTTGTCCTGCCAAAATTTAAATTTAGATTTTTTCAATTTAGTCTATTCCTTTGGGTTTTTGCATTTTTTTAATTTTCTAAACTCAATTTCTTTTTTATTCGCCTCAATGCAGGGATGCTGCAAAAAAAAAAGAGTTATAAAAATAATAATTATCGAAATCGGTCCAGCCATTTTCAAGTTTTTGCGAGACTAATGCACGCCAATTGATTTTTATATTAAAGATGATAGATAGAATTTACTGTCTAGATAGATACCAAAAGAAAGTAGGAAATTTGGCCTTTGATGTTCTAGAGATCAATTAAGTTGAAGAAAGCGGTATAATTGTACGTTTATAACTTAGTTTTTCTTTCTGTATTTTGAATTTTGGAGTCAATTGCGTCAGTGTACTGTACTTAATTATTATGTTATTGAAACAGGCTCTAGTTTAAACAGGTAAGTATTTTGAATACAATTGAAATTCTGAATATTACTTACAAGACTGGAATACTTAAGAGGAAGACAGCGGTATCTAAACTGTGTTATCATCATTGCATTGCATTAGATCAGACCTTAACACAAGTTCAGTATCAAGATCAATCAGATAAAAAGTCATCCACACAGACGTATATATTTTGCAGTGTAAACAAAACTCGGCTGCAAAACGAACTAGTAACTAAAAACAAAATAGAAAGGAAAAATAAAACAATTTCTGTGGAAACCAACGGATTTTCACGTTCATCAATATAACAGTGAAAGTTGTTTTGTATATTTTTTTCTCAAATTTCACGGTCTAACCTCTGTGAAAGTGAATCCAATACAAAAAAAGTGAGCGACGCGGATAAAACTACGTTGTATACGAGCAGTAGTAATCACTGAAACTGTGAGCCGTCGAACAAAATGAACATTCTCGTGCTTTCGTCCGCTATTAATGTTCACCCAATATTTCGTCAGTCACGTGTTCTGAGTGCGCCGCATTCAATTTCCTCGAACCATTCGAATATCAATCGTTTATTAATTTAATTAATGGACCGCCATACATCGGCTGCAGGTTTCACGAGAAATACGCTGATGTTTGTAAACAAAAATTAAGTAGTGCAGTGGCAGCATGTCCACTATGTAAGGGTTGAGTGCAATATGTAAACAAACAAGACTTATAGGTATTTCTTTTTTAAATACCAAGCACGTTTCTCGAATAGTTTTAAATGAAATGTTGTATTTTTGGGGTGACTGCATCATTTTCCAAGAACGTTTGAGAGTACATAGTATATTAAGTTGTGGAATTGTTTGGTTTCACCATAGAATTAAAAGCTTTAATAGTTTAATTTTGTGAGTACGAAATAATTTTAGAAAGTTATTGATAGCGAAGAGATTCGATTGATTTTCTAGTAAGGTAAGATTAGATAGTTTATTCGGTTTTAAAGGGAAACTCATAGAATTTAATTATGTAGGTAATTGACATGAAGCCTCTGCTTTCTAATTTAAAATTCTGACAGTTGTTTAGGGTGAGAATTGAACTCAGGAGGAAACCTAAATGAATAAGCAAGTAGTATTTAAAAATGTCGTACAAGTTTATAAGTGTTTAAGTGTTTGCGCTGCATGCTACTCCACTTCGTAGGTCTACGAAAGTGCTACGCCGTAGCACATGCTTTTGTAGCAAGTCCTGAACATATTTTAGTTTATTCGTATTAATAAGATTGTTACGATTGTTTTAAATGTAGATTCTAAAGTGATTTCATGTGATGTAGATAAGTTTTAATGTCAAATAATATGACAGACTAGAATAATATTATTTGTTTGACAGACATTCCTAATAATTATGTCATATTAAATATTATGTTTAATTTTAAATTTAATCTATTACAAATTTATGTAAAGTTCATTAATTTATGGTTTATTTATGGATAAGTAGTTGTTATTATGTATTAAGAGCACACTGTTCATCAAAATTGATAACAATTTTCTTGTTTTCTAGGTGTTTTGGCAGAAAATCTCTTTGAAATAAACTGACGGGTTGTGTCTAAGTTTCTCTGCTCCTTTCAGATTTAAGAAGTGTTTGTGCATAATTTATTGATACATAAGTGTAGAAGGATGCGAAGAAGTGGTTACATGTCAATAACTTTTATGATAAGACATAATGTTTGTTTTTAGAAAGTTTTTAGAGCTTTATTGCTTTTGATAATTCAGAGTGTTGACGTAACCTATTAACATCTTTAATATAATGGTGTTTAGGTAATTTTACGCTTGTTTTGACTGAGCTGAGATCTCTGCTCACAGAAACAATGATGGCGCGCGTAACATTAGTATTGTATCGTTACAGAACATTCTTAATGTTTCAAGTCACGGAACGTATTTCACTGAAGCTTATTATTGTTTGATTTGCAATTTCACTTTGATTAGCTATTGATTCACTATACTACAGCAGTGCTATAGGTTAGTCAACGATTGTGGTAGATATAGAAGAAATTCCTTTGATATAAGTAGAATTTAAATCACAGCCGTTAGTCGCCAGCGAGGTTATAGAACTTGAGTGGTTAATTGTGTGGTTTCAAAGTCTTTCTAACGTCGATAAGGCCTGGTTGTAGGTTGCATTTACTCAGTTAAACTTTTATGAATTTCTGATTTTCGCTCGGACGCTCCGTTTCTCTTGGAAAAGACTTCAACGCGCTGGGTGGTATCATTTGAATGTACTTCGTTCGTAATGTTTTCGATATGAGTAATGTTCGGCGCGTCCCCCACAGCCTGCAGCCTGGACTCATTCGCATTGCAATACATTGCTGTGCTGTGGGGTGCGTGGCACTTGTCGGACACTTGGACGTGAGCCCACTCCCGACGACTCGCTCCTTTTGTCCATTTATGATTCACACGACGTCTCCGACTATATGGTGGTCATAAAACATGCATTAGCAATCGCTCGCTGTACACCATGACACGCTTAGCTTAAATCGCAACAGAGCAACGCAAAGCCTTAATACTAAGTTATTGGGATTTGGGTACAGTGTGTCAGGGTGTAGGAATGGGATTTTAGAGATAACACCTATAACCGCCTAATTCACAACTATCGAAAATTTTGTTTTAAACGTTTGAGAAAACTAAAGATTTTTAACAACTGTTTTTTTTTTAGGGATCAGCCATTTCCCCTCTCCCCCTCCCGTGCTTGGATATCGACGGACGCACTTACATAAACGAAACTGTGTCACTGATTAGTCTTCCGCGTGATTACTGCATGGCGGTGCATGCATGCTACTCCGCCGGCCTCCTGCGTGAATGGTGGCACGTACCTGGTCGTGGGCTGTATGCAGGGGGTCGGTGTGCAGCCGGTGTACGCGGGCAGCAGCGTCGCGATTAACTGCAGAACATGTCCAGCCGGGCTGTCGGGGTCAATGGGACAGTGGGTGGGATACACATGGGGTGCGACTGTGCGAGCGAGTCCGGGCGGCGCGCCACTGGGCGTCAGTGAGCGAGTGGATCGCGAGCCTGCCGAGCGCGGCCGCGGCACTCGCGCGTTTAATCCCACTCGGCTCGTGTCGGTCGATGCGGTACCGAAGAGGACTCGCGCATGACTAGATCGGCGTGCGGACGGCCCGGCGGTTGCCGAACATTGCGCGGCGCGGAACAAACGCGCAACAATCGATAGTGCGCGGCGTGTGCTGCGGCGCGCATGGATCCGACCCCCGCGGACATACGACACCCTTTATTTATATGATGACGTTCGAAATCGACGTCATAATGAAAATTGAGCGAGCGTTTTTGGGAGGAACGCGGGAGAAAAGCGCAAGAAGAACGGGTGAGTGCGCGCACTCGCGGTCGCCGGAGCAACGTGTGCGCAGCCTTAGCGCGCCGCCACGCAGACGAGCCGCAGAAGGTCAACTGCAATGTGCCAGCTGTGATTAATGAAATACATGCTCATTTATTAGGCCATTGCTGATTAGAATTAAGTAAGGATAACCTAGTTAACTCTATTAGCACAATATTAGGCACTATAAGCTGGTTTTTTTTAATGCTAAATTCTAATAACAAAAAGTGTTGCAGTTAATATTGTTAATTATAGTTTTAGTTTTTTAAATAATTAGGTCTATATTTTTAAATTTTTACAGTTTTTAAGTTATAACGTGATCAATATGAGTAAAGTTTGGCCGCTTGAGATTAAAACGGCGTACATTACACGTATCGCGTATTCTATGTTATATCTCGCTGGTAAAACCGGGACGCATTTACGTGTAAGTGGAATTAGAATGTTGTATTATTGAGAGGACCGTGGTCTGAGTAATGGCAGGCGCGGGTGGAGCCGCCTCGCGGAACTATGCCTGTCTCACTCGCCGCGCGGCTCCCACAGCGCGCAGACGCCAACGCGCTCCTCCTCACTCTCACACTTGTTTTCAAATAGTGATAACTCTCGCGAGCGATAGTAAACTCTTAAAAGTTGTTTTATAACTTTTCCGGTATAGCCGTATTTCAATAATCTATGCTGTAACTAATTATAAATTACTTAAACATTTATTTTTTTATACTAGAACCTTTTGTTTAAATCAAGTTTGTTCTTACATATGTAAAAACTTTGTTTTAATCGTAGAAAACTTCTATATACTGCCTTTGGAGCTAAAATTTAATTTAAAGTCATTAATTAGAGTAATAATAGAGGCAATACTACTTTTTTGAGTAGTTTAAAGACTTACAAAACTTTTTATTGAACTTTTTCTGCACCTTTTCTTGTGATTAACAATTTCTGTTCATAACAAAGTCTGCCACTATGAACGGTCGAGCTGCTTAAAATTAAACAAATCGCATAAAACAGTTTTAATTGTGATTGAAAATGACACGTGGATCGTGCAATAATAAGTTTCCGAATCAGTCAAGCGACCGGGGAACCTAAACCGAATGCCATTTGAATTTATTGAAACAACTTTTCTGTACGCAAAACCAATTAATTGCAGTTATCACTCCTGTCACACAGAGTTTGTTATAAGTTTTGAGTTTCATTGCAGTTGTTGCGACACTTTTGTATTTTATTTGAAGTGCAGATTTCTACAGAAGATATTTTGATTTGCTTTATCATTTAAGCCAATCGCATTTTGATCAACATACGACGTTATATAGAGCTGTGATTAATACGGAAGACAATTAGTTTTTCGCGGGCTATTTTGAACATCTAACTTTCTTCACCTTTCAACAAGTGTTATGAAATTGCCAAGTAGAAGCATTACTATAAATGTTGATTATTATAGTTGTATTAAAATTTTCCAAAGTAACAAAAATGAATTTAGTAATCGTTAGGTTAGTTTAATCCGATTTACTCGTAAATTTTCACAGCACGGCTTGGGTTAGGCTTTGAAGCTTTAAAAGCGGTTTTAACTTAATAATACACGGTCAACTACAAAAATGTGCAGCTAACAAAATCAACAAGTCCACAAGCGTAATCGCAGAGTTCGTGACCTCACGGAAATAGCATCGAACATCATCGAAATAGTTTCAGAGAGCAGCTATAGTGGGCCGAGTAAAATTAGAATGTTTCGCTCGAGAATAGTGCGACTGGTCACTTATACACAGCCGCTGGCATTGGCTGTCAATCTTTGTTTGTAAACAAGACAATCTATGCTGCATGATTTTGTTTTTATTTATTTTTAAAGTTTATTTCTCGCTTCGTGCACCTGCATCCTTCGCCCAACAGCTGAGATTTGCTGAGATGCTTTTAAAAATAAGAAGTCAGTCTTTGCCTTCAGACCACGTCGAATTCGAAACGTCAATCTCCGAATTAGTGCAACTTTCTGAAAGAAATCTTCATTCCGACATACGGTGAAACCGGAAACCGATGTAACAGCATTGCACACAGGAAAGCACTACCAAATAGGCGTTTAATATTATCACAATTTAATTCATGATTTTCGATTCTATAATAAGGAGTTATTATTAAAATAAATAGTGGAGTTTTTGGTCGACTCAACCTTTGGACTGCAAAACTACCATGGAATCTTCTAAATGCTGGTATAACTTAGGTATGAGTAACGTATATGAGATTAGGCAGGAATTTCTCATGAAATAAGGGTAGCGCTGACTTTTACGCGATGAACTGATTTGGTGGTCATCTTATCATCTGTATGGTATGTTCCAAAACTTAAAACAATAGAAAAAGAAATAGAGTAGGCAAAATATACGTTAGACTAACATCGATAATAATGTGAAGAAAATGTATAGGTCTAATATATAGCTCTGCAAAGAATTAAGAAATTTAAAATTTAAAAGTAAAGCAACGAAAACTTAAGAGGTCTTTCACAAATTTGCGTTCTGACAGTTCGAGCAATCGACGCATCGCATTAAGTAGCAATTTGGCAGTTGTAATTGCATTTATTTTGAGTATTTTTTTAGTTTTTATTTTGTTTCTTCAGGCTATTTTCATTTCTTATGAACTGAACTGATTTTGGGCTAACGTTTATCCTGGTATAAATTTTACGAAATAACACTAATGAAGCAAGGAGAAATTTACAGTTTATTCTGAGCGTTTTTTTAGTAGTATAAGGATTTTGATTTTTTTAAATATTCTATACATATTACAAAATTTTGAGGCCGCTATGAACTAAACCCATTTTTAAGAAATATTATACTATAAAATTTTTCATTTCATTTGTTTATTAATAATTCCATCCACGAGGTCAATAAAAGTGCCATCACGCATTTGATTAGAAACTTGCATCGGAATTTTGGCTTTATATAAATACATAAGAAAAAATTGCGAAAAGTGAGCCCGCTATAAACTATACTAACAACTATTCTCCACCACTCAATAAGTCATAGTTGTCGAAGTCTTTCAGTTTCTCAGAATAAGAACGCCTAAAATGTAAAAGGCCTCTTAATTCCTATCATTCGTCATAATTATTCATTGTTTGAGTTAAAACTGAAAATAAATCAACAGTTCTCAGTGAACTCTAATCGAGTTATGTTGCAGCGGTAATATATTTATAATTTTTGAATAGATACTCTTTCAGCGCCGACGGAAATAATTCAATAATATCAATTTGCGGAACTGCGCCGTAGGGGTGCCGACACCTGCTTCCTGTGGAGAAAACATATATTTATTTATATTTTCCTAATTATGTCGTAATCTAGAATTGAGTTTTTTCCATCATCAGTATAAATAATAAATAAAGAATTTAAAAACAAGAATTTAGAAACAGACTTAAAATAATAATATGTACAAGTGTATGAAAAAGGAGGGGAAATAATCATACAGCATCAAATAATTCGTCCGCATCCCTGTCAACAGGAAAAATGTTCAAAAGGCTGGCAGCATTATTGCCACGTTGCGTTCCATAGTAATGTACAAATTATGCGCTACATTTGCAGCGTAGGACTTATAGGTGCACAGAGATTTACAATGACCCCCATGCTAGGTGGAACCTGTGTTACGGGGGTCATCCATCCGTCCATTAGACATGATTACAGGTAAGAAGTATGTAAGTAGTAAGTACATATTTTTTAGGGTAAAAATTATGTGCTTAATTTTAGTAGAAAAAAGTGAGGTGAGTGCGTGTGTGAGTGTGTCAGTGTGTGTGTGAGGGTGTGTGTATAGAGTGGTGATTGCATTGTCATAAATGATTTAATTGTTCGGTTGTCTGATAATAATTCTTCTGTTTTGATGTAGTCGACAGTAGTAATATTCTTTTTTAACATCTCATTTAATGTAAAACTGTAGTTAGTGTAGAACCAACCAGAACATTGTCTCGAGTAACTTTGAACGCGTTGAACTCAACCCAACTAGGTAATGTATGTACGTATGTGGGTCCAATAAACCCAGTATTTCTATTACACCCCTTAAACTGCAGATCATTTATCCGGTGTAATAACTAGCAATTTGAAGACACTCACAACTCACGCTAAATGGCATTGGAACACTTGAAACTGCTCTTTAAAAATAAATGTCTTCGGGACAGTTGCAATAAGAACTTCGCGGCAATCAGGGTCTCTTGAACTTTTAACTTCGAACTTCCTCTGCACATTGCACCAAGAGTTATGAAACTAAAATAAACTAAATATTTAACGAACATTGGCCAGCCAGTCGTTATTCCATTAACCAATCACTGAGTTCTCACTCAATCATTGGAGAATATTGTGAAATTCATAATACATTTCCTGGAAAGAGACTATCGCTACTATGACTGTCATGTAGATGTATTTGCAGCATCACGGTATTGGTTTATTCGTAAGTGTGTACCTAACATATATACATAAACTCACGCCTTCTTCCCATGGCAGTAGGCAGAAACTACAGAACTCCACCTGCTACGATCCTTACATACTCCTTTTGCCTCGTTGACGATGTGAGTTAAAAGAAGATATAGTGACAAAAATTTAAAAGGGTATCCTGTTAAGGTTTGGTCACGTTGAGAGGACGAATAAAAGGCGACTACCAAAATGTATTTACAAGGCAGATGTGACTGGTAACGCCGGGAGGGGGACGCCCTAGGAGTAGGACATAATTATACTGACCTTATTGGTGATGTTCTTCAGAAAGGACAGATGCGTAGTACTCGCGACCGGTGTGCCTGTATGACCAGATGTGTACCTAAGGATTGCATATACATATGTTGTGATGAGAAACGGTAGAACCTGTTTATATAATCACCTCATGTAGCACGCGGATAAGTGATTACTTTTTTTTTGCTATTTGCTTAGGATGATTTAACTTATACTCCCAAGTACTTTAGCATAATCAGCCTCTAATGCCCACTGCTGAAAAGCAGCATCTACCACGCGGGTCCAGTGCGGGTTAGTGGAAGTCACTTGTGATCACTTGCGACTTACGAGTTGCAGGTCGTGGGTTCGAAGCTGGCAGGCGCTTTACTTTGTGTCAATAATTTCATCACCACTGCTTTCAAAACGGACATCTCTTAGAACCAAAAATTCGAAGACATGTGACATCTAACAGCCCACTCCTTCTCACAGAGAGGAGGCCTGTGTCCCAGCAGTGTAGAATTAATAAGCTGATTATGTATGTTATATAATGTATACCTCACCTGTAATTGACATAAAGAAAATTACTTCCAGTATAATTGAGGTGAGTATAATGTATTCGTGGCAGCCCTGCCCACCTGCCGTCGATGCAACCGCCAGGAACTTAGCGGCACAGCGCAACATCGCCGACAAAATTGAATAAAGGCATCCACGGTTTACACCGAAAGAGGCGGAATGGCTCCGGAATATTATGTTAGCTCGCTTCTTACTACAACCTGACAGTACAGATAATGAAAATGTTTTTCTTTTAACGCCAATTACAGTCTTGTCCTTTTAACCCAAAAGTTGACTGGTAGATAATCCTTGTTTCATTAAGTCCGTGTGTGTACTGTAACTGTACATATCAATCTTCAATCTGCCTAGCCTTTTCCCAACTATCTTGGGGTCGGCTTCCAGTCTAACCGGATGCAGCTGAATACCAGTATTTTACATGGAGCGACTGCCTATTTGACCTCCACAACCCAGTAACTGGGTAATACGAAACCCCTTGATAAGACTGGTGTCAGACTTTCGGGCTTCTGACGACGCGTAACGACTGTCAAAGATCCACGAATGACAGCCGGGACCAACGGCTTAACGTGCTTTCCGAGGCACGGAGGAGTCTCGGTATGTGAAGATGGTCACCCATCCACTGGCCAACCCCGGCAAGCGTAGCTTAACCTGATGGATCGACCCGTGCGGCTTGTTATTACTTAGCCACGAGCTCCTCGTAACTGTACATATATGAGGAACTGAACTGTACATATAGTTTAAATAAATAATCTAAAATAAAATCACGTGCCCCTTCATTGCATTACTTGTGCACACATTGGAAGTATTGTAAACAGTCTAAAATGGGTTACCATAATAGTCCCTCAGTCACCGAGTAGATTGTGAACGAGGAAAATTATGAAATTATTGTCATTATGTACTACAGAAAAATCAACCTGCCTAGCCTTTTCGCAACTATGTTGGGATCAGCTTCCAGTCTAACCGGATGCAGTTGAATACCAGTATTTTACATGGAGCGAGTTGACCACGATACCCGGAACGACTGTCAAAGGACGACTGCCGAGAACAATGGCAACAGGGAGGGGTAATAGATGGTGACCCCTCCACGAACCGACCGCGGCTAGCGTAGCTTAACGTTAGATCGACCCGTGCGGCTGATATACACACATCAAAAGTGTCTAGGGATCAAGCATTTTTATGCGGATTTCTTGAGATTGAGATGTGGCTTTGTAATAAATTTATGATTTTATAAATTTATATGGATCCTTTTTGGTGCATTTCATAATTTGAATCAGGAACTGTGAATCAAATTCGAGTAAAAGATGAAAATCAGCTGTCAATATTTTCCCTATAAAAACATACAACGCATTGAAGACATTATTAGTGCTACTGTTTCCCTACTACTGATTAAAACCAACGTTATTATGGAGCAGCGACGTCATTTAAGCAGGGAAGAAATGCTCAGAGCCGTGGGAATGATAGAAGCTGGTTCCCGGCAACGTACTGTGGCTTTAGCTCTGAATACAAGTCAGAGTGTTATCAGTCGACTTTGGACACGTTACCGAAGCACTGGTACCGTGGCTGAGCGCCATGGAGGACGGTATCGCTGCACCACACGGAGACAAGACCGATACATTCAAATCTTAGCTCGAAGAGCTCCAACAATAACCGCCATGATGTTAGCCGTGAGGCTTCATCACTCTTCAGGGAACTTAATTAGCGACCAAACAGTCAGAAACCGCTTGCATGAAGTGAACCTTCATTCCCGAAGACCGCTACGGGTACCACCTATAGCAATGCACAATCGTAGGATTCGATATCAATGGGCTCTTGAACACAGAAATTGGGCAGAAGAACAATGGCGTTTCGTGTGCTTTTCTGATGAGTCTCGTTTTGGTATGAGACCGGATACAAGACGTATACGACACTGGAGAACCCCTGGACGCCAACAGCGATTAAAATCCTGCCAGGAAGTCCATCCTTATAGTGGTGGAACCATCATGGTATGGGCGGGTATTTGGATCGGCGGAAGAACTGAGTTGATTTGGATTAGAGGCAACCTCAACGCTCAAATTTATGCTGAGACGATTGTATCAGACGTCATCGTTCCTCTACAAGTGCAAATCGGTCCCTTATTTCAGTTAATGCATGATAATGCACGACCGCACACCGCAAGAGTTGTAAGACAGACTCTCGCCGCAGCTAACATCAATGTCCTGCCCTGGCCTGCTCAGTCGCCAGACTTGAACCCGATTGAGCATGCATGGGATATGCTACAGAGAAGAGCTCTGCCGAATATGGAGGGTATCCAGTCGCAAGAAGACCTTTTTTTGTTGTTGCAACGAACATGGGCGGCCATTCCACAGCGTGATTTGGATGAACTCATTTTGAGTATGCCAAACCGATGTTCTTGTGTTGTTAGTGTTCGCGGTAGAAACACGGATTATTAATTGTTTAAGTTACCCAATAAAATTTTAAAGAAAACTGTTATTTCAGTCTTTTTTTCGAACTTTAATGTTAGTGGTTCAAATGTCAAAAATCCCTTTATTAGGAAAATGGCAAATTTCTTTATTAATGCAAAGGTGACTTGGTTTATCGTTACTGTGACAAACGAAAACACTTTATTTGATGAATCCTTAAAGAAAATTTTAATTAATATCAATCAGGAGAAAAGTTATTGCAAAAATATATGTTGATCCCTAGACACTTTTGATGTGTGTATTAATTTTAGCCACGAGCCCCTCACATTATGTAGTACAGACAATATCTGCAATACCTTGCACTAAAGCACGCTTCGTTCACGTTTAAAGTATTTAGGGGTTTGCTTGCTCATATAGTTAAGTTTGTAAACACACTCAAGAGTACTCAAAACACTAGAAAAAATTTCGTGAAAATTTTTTTTTTTTCATTACCTGAAAAATTTCAAGTTATAAATAGATGAGAAACATGTTCTCTAGAGTCTAGAGGAATACTTGAACAACAAAAAGTATGCATTTTTCGCTGCAATCTTAACTTATCATACAGAATTGTTCGCTACTTTCCTTCGAATATCGACGAACCTTTCGCAAGTTTGTTAGCCCAGAACCCATAACCAGAGGGCGAACATCGATTATAACCGTCTTCAGAGGTTCTAAAAGAAGGCTACCAATCTTACATGTTATTTGCTTTGCCCGCGTGGGGATCAGAAAGTATCCCACGGGAAAGTACTACCGGGATAAAAAGTATCTGGAGGTCAGGGTTTACCTGTGTGCAGTAGCGTCTCGTGTCCCGCGCGGGATTCACCTCAGTATGGCCGGAGCTTTACTGAAAACTCAATATGGCCGGCACTAGACGTCATGGAACTTTAAAATGGTTTTTGAAGTGAAAACTTCTTTAGCGGCGTTGTGCACTTTTTTTGGGATGGGTAAAACATTTTAAAGTCACGTCAGGACACGTGACCTGATCGAAAATTCGTAAGACGTTCAAGTTTTTGTTTTATTTTTCGAAGTGTATAGAGTGCCGCGAGTTTCTTGTGGCACTCTAGTGTCACTGCCTCGGCCCGGCTAGGGTGCCGTGAGCGTTGCATTGTCACTGTCACTTGTTATTTAGGTTAGGTTAGGTTAGAACTGTGACCACACAACGCACGAGCCGAGCGTATATATAGCGTAGCGAGCGGTGCCGCGGTAGCGGCCGGCGAAGTGCCAGGGTCCGTTTAGGCACAAGAGAATGTAATGTTTTGGGAATGTGGTGTTTTACAGCGATCTAACCTCGATAATCAAACAAAATACCAAGTGACGTGACTTAGTGACAGTGACAATGACAATCCAATGCTTGCGGCACTTTGGCCGGGCCGAGGCGGTGTTACTAGGGTGCCTGTAGTGGCACTTTATCCGATCGGGATAGAGTGCCAATGGTGGCACTCTATACACTGCCTTTATTTTTTTGGTATTTTTAATGGAGCTACAGCTTTCGTTCTTGTACTGACAGCAAGCCACATAAATTCCTCACATTTTCGTTAGATGGCGTTACTTAATTTTCACTTCAATCAGCAGTCCCAGACTGCCTCGTTTTTTTTTCTGTAGTTAAGCTTCTAGGCATTGATATATATGTGAATGCTTCTAGGTCTCAAATTTTATTCTAACATAAAACAGTCGTTCTTTTAATAACATGTATGCTCTTCGCACCAAGACGCCACGTATGGCAATAGTGGAAATCCTTGCATTAGGTATCTCTAAAGTGAATATTTAATAAGTTTCATGTTGGCTTGTAAAGATAACCGCTCTCAAAAGAATTGTTTGAGATGTTTTACACTTTTGTAATCATTACAATCATGTTGAGAGACAAGACTGGCACATACAACTATTAGTTTATATTGTTAATGTTTATAAAACTAAAAAACAAAATGCAATACTTATTCCTTCTTGAATTTGCACTTAATAAATATGAATAATCTAAGCTCGTACAATATAAATAGGTACTCTAAGTACAAGAAAATCAGAATATTCTGTATAAAATACTTTATGTCCAACGTCAATATAATTTATTCATTAGTTACTTACCCCAATCAATCAATCTGCCTAACCTTTTCCCAACTATGTTAGGGTCGGCTTCCAGTCTAACCGGATTAGGGGAAACCGTGGCCCCGGTCTTGGCAAGGGAAGGAACACGGGTGGGTTTTAGTCAGTAAAAGTCTGACACGCCCTTCCGCTCCGCCCAGAGCGGGAGCAGTCATTTGATGATTTCCCACCCAAAAAAAAAAAAAAAAAAGTCTAACCGGATGCAGCTGAATACCAGTTTTTTACATGGAGCGACTGCCTACCTGACCTCCACAACCCAGTTACTGGGTAATAGGATACCCTTTGGTAAGACTGGTTGTCAGACTTTCGGACTTCTGACGACCCGTAACGACAATGATCCTCGAATGACACCCGGGACCAACGGCTTAACGTGCTTTCCGAGGCACGGAGCAGTCTCAGTATGTAAAGATGGTCAACTATCCACGGACCAACCCCTGCAAGCGTAGCTTAACCTGATGGATTCGACTCGTGCGGCTGTTATTACTTAGATAAGAGCTCCTTCGTAAATAGTTACCTAATACGAGGGTTATTTCACAACCCTCAAATTATTTCCCACATATATTATTTAATATAATAAATTGGGATACACAAACAGTTGCGGTACCCTAGTGACAAAATACTTGAAAGTTTATTACTGCTTTGAAACTATGTATAACCAGCAAGCTCCCAAAGCTACTAGCGCCATCTAGTATGGAGTAGCCGAACTTAATATAGCGTGGAATAGTGGAACTAACTTGAAAGAGTAGTGATAACCGAGGGCGATTGAAAACGTTTCTCGTTTTATGTGTTTTAATTATTTTATGAATGACAAAATAATGTTTTTTTTTATATTTTTAAAAATGTCCAGGGCATTAGTATATATGTGTTATAAAGAAATTGTCACAGAAGTTGTATTGACTAAAAGACTTAACTGACTCGATGGTGCGAAGTGAAATTAGTGTCTACAGCCCGTTCACTATAAATTGTCCCTTGTTGTCATGTTGGCACCTTTGCTTGTCTAGCTTAGTTTCAATAGAGTTCGAAATGGGAAGTCAGAACAGTGCTACCAATTGCCTCACGGGACAAGTTATAATGAACGCACTGTTCACGAGCCCAGTCTGTTGCAAGTCAGCGCTGGACAGACTAAAGGATGATTTCCACCAAACGGGTCGCATCGCATCGGATCAGAAAGGATACGAACGGATGCGGCGACACCCGATCGAATCCGGCAGGATGTCGACGAATACGATCGGCTCCGTACATTGAGGTATTATTGATACCTCAATGGCTCCGTCCGTAGCGTCGCTTGCGAACGTTCCTGCGCCTAGTTAAATAGTTTCATTCCTACTATGTTGACGTGTTCTTCTTCCGATCGGATATGAAGACAGGCGAATGGAGCCGATCGCGCGTTGCATACTTTCAGCTACGATCGCGTGTCGCGGAAGAATATAGACTTTAAACACTGTGTACACGATTTAATATCGTATAAAGATTGTAAAATCTGTTCCGATCCGATGCGATGCGAGCCGTTTGGTGGAAATCATCCTTCACTGTACTGTCACATTACAGGGCTCGTTTAAAACCTGAGCGCTTTACACTTGGCTACATTTTGTCGTCTAAATTCAGAAGCAACTTTAGAAGCAAATTAGAAGCTTCTGATCACACTGTCCTTAATTAGTTATTTCATCAATTAGCAGATAAAGCATGACGAGGTCGGACGTGTAGACTACGGGGATGGGTCTATTATTGTAGCCGATTCGTCTTTATTTTTATATAAACTTGGTGGCACGCCTTCATTTTGTACATTTTTTGTTCATGATTTTTTTATCATTTTTGTTCCAAAGATAAGGCATATCTTTATACAGCTCAAAAATATTGAGCATAACTTCTTTTTCTTTTGTCATTTCGTAGGTACCTGCGCACCGCACTCGCACTTCAGTTTTTATTCGGGATTACAAAACAAAAAAAAACTATACGTCCTCACACGGACAGCCACGCAGCGACTGAAATCAGTTACCTACTAAATGCGATTACACCTTCCTAAATGCGTTTCTAATTAGTCTTCTAAATGAGTCAGTCAGAAACCATCCTCGCTTCTGAATTTAGAATTACTCAATTCAGTAACGACTGAATTAAGAATTACGACTAAATTCAGCCAAGTGTAATATCGCTTGTACCCGTCTATTTTCGGGCTCAGTAGCTTCCACTGCTTGAATTACTGTCGATCTCGTCTAAATGAACCCACTGACTGGGTTCAAAATTTTGAGTCACTGGGTCAAGTCACTGGCATCGTATAAACCAGGCATTACATCGTGCATGTGTACATGAGTTAAAAACTTTTTGTTCGTGACAAATCACGAAAAAATCGTATTTCAAATAAAAACGCAAAGTTTAAACTTCGACCGTGGAACAGAGTGGCATTCGTTTTTGTACAATTCAAATTTTAAATTGATCCAGAAGGTGCAGCAATTTTAAGCTTCGAAGTGAAGTAAAAATCTATTTTTTAAATAACTTCATTCGAGTTTAAAGTTAAAACATGCGTGAATGTATTTCTATACACGGCGGCCAGGCTGGCGTACAAATCGGTAACGCCTGCTGGGAGTTGTACTGTTTGGAGCATGGGATCCAACCGGACGGGCAGATGCCCTCGGACAAAACCGTCGGCGGAGGTGATGACTCGTTCAACACATTCTTCAGCGAGACGGGCGCTGGCAAGCACGTTCCCAGAGCAGTGTTCATTGATCTGGAGCCCACCGTGGTGGATGAGGTCCGCACGGGGACCTACCGCCAGCTGTTCCACCCCGAGCAGCTCATCACGGGCAAGGAGGATGCCGCCAATAACTACGCACGTGGGCACTATACCATCGGCAAGGAAATTGTAGACTTGGTGCTTGACAGGGTACGAAAACTAGCCGACCAGTGCACCGGCCTCCAGGGATTCCTGATTTTTCACTCTTTTGGAGGCGGCACGGGGTCAGGTTTCGCGTCCCTGCTGATGGAGCGACTTTCTGTTGACTATGGCAAGAAATCTAAACTAGAATTTGCAATCTACCCCGCTCCACAGATCTCGACAGCTGTCGTAGAGCCGTACAACTCGATTCTGACCACGCACACGACACTAGAACACTCTGACGCGGCGTTCATGGTGGACAACGAAGCTATCTACGATATATGCAGGCGGAACTTGGACATTGAAAGACCCACTTACACTAACCTAAACCGCCTGATTGGTCAAATCGTGTCGTCTATCACTGCGTCCCTGAGGTTTGACGGCGCCCTGAACGTGGACTTGACTGAATTCCAAACAAACTTAGTACCTTATCCTCGAATTCATTTCCCCCTGGTGACATACGCTCCTGTCATCTCCGCTGAGAAAGCGTACCACGAACAACTGTCAGTGGCGGAGATCACCAACGCGTGCTTCGAGCCCGCGAACCAGATGGTGAAATGTGACCCAAGGCACGGCAAGTACATGGCGTGCTGCATGCTGTACCGCGGTGATGTCGTGCCAAAGGATGTGAATGCTGCTATCGGAACCATCAAGACGAAGAGGACTATTCAGTTTGTTGATTGGTGCCCGACTGGGTTCAAGGTGGGCATCAACTACCAGCCGCCGACCGTGGTGCCGGGCGGTGACTTGGCGAAGGTGCAGCGCGCTGTTTGTATGTTGTCAAACACGACTGCTATTGCGGAGGCGTGGTCGCGGCTCAATCACAAGTTTGATCTGATGTATGCCAAGCGAGCGTTCGTCCACTGGTACGTCGGTGAGGGTATGGAGGAGGGGGAGTTCTCGGAGGCTCGCGAGGATCTGGCCGCACTGGAGAAGGACTACGAGGAGGTGGGCATGGACTCCGGCGAAGGTGAAGGAGAAGGCGGCGAGGAGTATTAATTGTAGCTCATTTTTAATGATTTATGTTTAAGTCATTTTTTTTTTGTTAGGTCTAACATTCTTTATAACGTTTGGATTTTTTAAGGAAAAATAAACAAGTGTACTGCATTTCGTTTTTTAATTTACCTACCTGTCCCACGATGCGTCTAGGTCTGCGAGATACGACGCCCGAATTTGCAGGACATCTTGCGCATCAATTCATGTGCATTATGTTCACGACGTGAACATAATTCCGTAGTTTCGCAAATTCGGGGGAACGCATAATATGATTGTGTAAGGGCCAGGCCACACGGTGCGGCACCGCGCCGCACCGCATTACTTTGATAAAGCGCAGGCCACACCGCCAGCTAGCGGGCGGGCGGGCTAGGCGGGCCAACATCGTTTCACCTCTTTACATACTTCGGTTCACACCGCGAGCTACCGACTAACCTAACGAGCTAAGCTAACGAAATATCCGACGATTCCAGCGAAGCTACTCGTTCACCTCGTTGGCGCGCCCGCGCTTCGCTAGCTTAGCCCGCTCGTCCGGTTCGTTCGCCCGTCCTCCCCGTTTCGAGTAGACTAGTCGACGCTCGTCTTTCGAATAGCAGTTGATTTGCTTAGCCCGCTTCGCCCGCTCCGCGCGCTCCGCCTGTCGCTCGTCTGTCCGTACTTTTCGGTGTGAACCCCATAGTTTAGCTCGCCAATATTTTGTATAGTTTCCTTCGTTCGCTTCGCCCACCCGCCTAGCCCGCCCGCCTAGCTGGCGGTGTGGCCTGCGCTTTTACTCCGCACCGCACTGGCGGCCACACGAGCAGTGTGGCGTCGCAATGTTATTACGGCGCCGCAACAGGCTTGGCGTGCACTCTAAAGCGCAGGCCACACCGCCAGCTAGCGGGCGGGCGTGGGCGAAGCGAACGAAGGAAACTATACAAACTACGCGAAATATTGTAGCTCGCGGTGTGAACCGAAGTATGTAAAGAGGTGAAACGATGTTCGCCCGCCCACCCGCAAGCTGGCGCGAATGGCTGCTGGAGCGAACGAAGGAAACTATACAAACTACGCGAAATTTTCGCGTAGTTTGTATAGTTTCCTTCGTTCGCTCCGCCAGGTCCGCCCGCTAGCTGGCGGTGTGGCCTGCGCTTTACATACTTCGGTTCCCACCGCGAGCTACAATATTTCGCGTAGTTTGTATAGTTTCCTTCGTTCGCTTCGCCCGCCTAGCCCGCTAGCTGGCGGTGTGGCCTGCGCTTTATGCCGTATAAACAATTGAGCGGCGCCGCTGCGGCACCACACTGCTTGCACCCCTCCCCGCCTCGTCTGCCTCGCGCCGTTGTCCGGTGCGCCTGTGGTGTGGACGTACCGTATGGCATACCATACATTTTTATATGTAGGAAACCGTTGCGGCACCGCTCAGGCGCCCCGGAGCCGCACCGCACCGTGTGGCCTGGCCCTAAAGCTGATTTTAGAGTCACGCTGACCGCACGCTGACCGTCGGCGCTGGCAGCCGAAATGTATGAACTTCAGATGTCAGCGCTGAGCGGTTGACGTAATTTCATAGAATACTAAACTTTGTATACATTGTCTTGTCAGCGCCGACGACGGTCAGCGTTAGGGCCAGGCCACACGACGGCGGCGCGGCGCCGGAGCGGTGTCGCTGCGGCGTCCTACATACAAAAATGTATGGTATGGCACACGGCGCCGTCCGGCGCCGTCCGGTGCGCCATGCTATATGATCTGCGGTGCGGCGCCGCACAGCACCGTGTGGCTTGGCCCTAAGGCTGGTTTTCCTCTCACACTGATCGTCGGCGCTGACAAGACAATGTATATAAAGTTTAGTCTAATATATAAAATTCTCGTGTCACGGTGTTTGTTGCCAAACTCCTCCGAAATGGATTGACCGATTTTTATGAATTTTTTTGTGTATATTAGGTAGGTATGAGAATAGGATGTAAACTATTTTTCATACCCCTAAGTGACAGGGGTGGTCCACCCAAGTTTTTTTTTCTCTTTTTTTGGACAATTTTTTTTTATTGTAATTTTTTTATGATTTGGCATTAAAAACTACATACAACCCTAAATTTTCACCCTTCTACCACCAACCCCTATTTTTTAATAGCGATATTAGTACTTTAATAAGTTTCTACTCTTGGCGGTCGATAATTAATTGATCAGTTACCACTCGATCAGTTATTCCCGTCAGGCGTCTACCGGTGTCACTTCTCATCCCGTAAACAGCACAGAGTAAAGATGAGAACGAAGCCGGTCTCCTGTAGTTCTCTCACAATAAGCTTTCTCTCTCTCACTCACTAAAGTTTAGGGCCTAAAATGAATCCCTATTTGAACACGCGTGAACGGCTGGATCGATTTCACTAATTCTTTTTTCGTTATTGTAAGGAGAAGGTTTTTAGGATAGGTAGGTGAAGGTAGGGTGTAAGGTAGGTAGGTAGGTAGGTAGGGTAGGTAGGTAGGTAGGGTAGGTAGGAGGTAGGTAGGGTAGGTAGGTAGGTCGGGCAGTCTAGGGTAGATAGGTAGGTCGGGCAGTGTAGGATAGGTAGGTAGGTAGGTCGGGCCGACAGGGTAGGTAGATAGGGCAGGGTAGGTAGATAGGAAGGTAGGTAGGGTAGGGTAGATAGGTAGGTAGGGTAGGTAGGTAGGTCGGGCAGTGTAGTGCAGATAGGTAGGTAGGGTAGGTAGGTAGGGTAGGGTAGGTAGATAGGGCAGGGTAGGTAGATAGGAAGGTAGGTAGGTAGGTAGGGTAGATAGGAAGGTAGTTCGGGCAGATAGGAAGGTAGTTCGGGCAGGGCAGGGTAGGTAGGTAGGTCAGGCAGTGTAGGGTAGGTAGTTAGGGCAGGGTAGGTAAGTAGGTAGGTCGGGCAGTGTAGGGTTGGTAGGTGGGGCAGAGTAGATAGGTGCGCCGTATATAAGTACTTATACCCGTGCGAAGCCGGGGTGGGCAGCTAGTATTCTTATAAAATTACGCCAACCGCTCAGCGCTGATATCTGAAGTTCATACGTTTCGGCTGTCAGCGCCGACGATCAGCGTGCGGTCAGCGTGACTCTAAAACCAGCCTAATTCATACGAATGCACGTGTGAAAGTGAGAAATGCAGTTCTGTTTAATAGTAGGGGAGCCCATGATGCTAAATGGGGATTTACTCGCGTCAAAGAGACCTCTTGGGTTGCGTTAGGGCCAAGCCACACGGTGTGGTGCGGCGCCGCACCGCAGGCCATATAGTATGGCGCACCGGACGGTGCCGGACGGCGCCGTGTGCCATACCATACATTTTTGTATGTAGGACGCCGCAGCGACATCGCCCCGGCGCCGCGCCGCCGTCGGTTGGCTTGGCCCTTAGTGTGAAATTTGAAATTGAAAAAGTTTGAATAGAATTGTGAAAGTTGTCCATTCCGTTTCACACCGTTTCTATGGAGGGCAGGATTACGCGTGCAGAGCTGGGTTTAGGTCGACCACTGATGATTTTTCTAATCGCATTAATAGATAAAAAAAAATATAATAAAAACTTTGTATGATAGCAAACACATACGCGAACGACACGCACGGCGCACCGCACCGCCCGCCGCGTGCCGCCCCTTTCGTTTTCGGCCGCGCTTACGATCACCCGATGTGTGTTCGATATGTTTTTTTGAAAGACGCCGTTATTAGGCCCGTACCATATGCAGTTCGCATGGTAGTTAATCGGTTAAACTTGACAGTAATAGCTACACTATGGAAGGTTCAAAATGGAATAAATAATTATATTTTATTGCCAGACTATGTAGATAGGATTTAAAATGTTTTCTCTTTGGCCTCGACCGTTAGCTATTGTCACAAACAGAATAGAATTGACATCGGAGCTCTGCTGTCCATGGGGAAATCGAGCGTGAATTTATAAAACGAACGTATACTGAACGTATACGCCATCATACTTCCCGTGACCGCGGTACGCCAAGCACCTTTTTGCCGAATCGTGTTATTAAACATTCAGAAAGTAGGTTCGCTTGCCCTATAAAAAGCTAAGTATTTGTTACTGGAATATCCACTAACCAGGGAATGAATGGTTGGGAGGTCACGTTTTAGTAGTAGTTAAGTACAGTCGGGGAAAATAATTGCTAACAAATTGCCACCTTATGTCAATTTGCCGTGATAAAGCCATTTCATACTAAGTATATTCGGACTATGGCCCTTTCTCTGAGATTTTAACGTTTTCGTATTATTTTATTTTTTACGATTATACCCCCTTACTAATAAACGTTGTATATCGCCTGTATAGTTACACAACGCTTTGTCTTCTTCTTTCGAATGTCAAATTACTGACGACTGAAAGAGAGAAATCGCTGTGTAACTATACAGGCGATATACAACGTCTAATAAACGTTGTTAAACTTTTTTACGACAATGAAACAAAATCATCAACAGTTTTTGTTAGAAGCACCTGAAGCACTTATAGCACACTTAGATATAGTTAAATGCTCTAAAGTGGGTGATAGACAGGCGTACTTAAATACCGCTGTTTTGAAGCTCGCCAACTTACTTGGCTCGCCGTCGGTGACACACGTGAAGATTTCTCACACTGTAGGTATCGCGATGTTTTCGACTTTTCTGATCCAAACTAAACAAAAATTACACAAATGACGAAACAAAATGCTGACTCGCGACTTGCGGCGATGACAGCCGTACGAAACTAAGAACCAAGGCGGGCTACGAACAAAATTTCTAACCTGTTGGATCGCCGGCGATCTTATTCAGCGGTTTTAAAAGTGCGCGTACTTAGGGTGACACACGGGCGAGTCGCCGAGCCATAAGACCGCATACTTGCTCGCACGTCTATCACACGTTTAACGTACAAGTACACGTTTAATGTACAAGCACGTAAAAGCACGGCGAAAATACACGAGAAGAACGCATCGTATATTACCTTATTTATGAACGCATCAGTAAATATTGGCGGCATTCATAGAGATGTCCATGTTTTCTCTTTCGTTGTCGATTTTAAAAATTTATACCAGAATAAAAGTTAGTTCATAAGAAAACTTTAAAATAACATACTTTAAAAAAATATGTCTGTCAAAATAATAGTGTAGGAAGAGTATAGGCATAAAACATGAACACGCGCATCCACGCGTGCCCGCCTCCCGCGCCCCGCGTAGTGCGGTCGTCCGCATCCCGTTCCGCGACCGCCAGTCCCAGTGATGCCAGATTGGGGGGAATCCCCCCAAATTTGGGGGATTTTTATAGTCATGGGGGGAGAAATGGAGGGACAATATTTATGGGGGGATATTTGGAGGGAGAAAACTGGGTGTGGAGGGAATTGGGGGATTTTCATAAATGTTATCTGAGAAAAGCCGTGATGATTAAAAAATATATTATCTGAACGCATCGATCACTAATAGATCAATGTCTGAACGCGATTAAACCACAAAATAATCGTCGGAAATGCAGTCGAAATTTTGTCGTTGCCTTTTTATAACGCTGTTAAGGAAAGAGCCTTCTCTCAAGTAGCTGTTATTAAAGACAAACTTCGAAACAGATTGGCCGTTCACACTGCCGAATCCATCTTGAGAATATGATCATTGCTAGAAGGATGTGGATATGTTCATCTTTGACTGGGTTTCCGGTCTGACCTTCAAAAAGTGAAACATTTTAACGTTCAAGCCTCGCGGTTTGACATTGACGCGCGCTTTACGTCATTTTCAAAAAAAAAACTGAAAGTTTGGTGTTACCTATAATTTTTTGATTATTTTACGTCTAATTAACGAGAAAGTTTTACCATATGTGGGGGTTTTTTTTTTCAAAACGTGAATTTTGGGGGGATTTCGGGGCAGGTTTGGGGGGAACGCGAGACGGTCATCTGGCAACACTGGCCAGTCCGGCCCGCATCACGCTCGTAAGCGCACGATTTTGTTTTTTTTAGTGCCCTACTCGAATTCCATCTACTTCTAAGTATTTCTATAAGTGTATCGGTTCGAATGATTATATTTTGTTTGGTGTTCGCTTCAAAAACAGAATTTTATTTCATTCGCCCCCTACAAACTGGCGCTCCAACGCGGCACGCGTACGTAACCGACGCGACGCGAACTCAAATACCTACTTAAGTAACGGTTTTCTCAGTGGACGCTACTAACGTTAATAAATAGTGTTTCCTCGTGTTATCGTGTTTTGGTGACTATTGTGTACTTAACAAACAATAATGCCTCGCCGCAAAAACGATGACGACACCATGAGTGGCGCGCCGGCGTCCCCGACGCCCGCGCCGCTATCGGAAGGGACGCTTACGGCGTTTCTCGAGGCGTTCGCCAAGGCTCAAGCGGAATCGAATCGGCAACTGGTTCAGAGCCTGCTGGCGACGTCACCCGACAACGTCGCAGCTTCACCGTCTCCATCGCCTGCACCAACGAAACACGGAAACTTCGCGCGCTGTACGGCGAGATTTAATGGATCACGCCACGACTCAGAGCGACACGAAGCAGTAGAAAAGGTACAAATGGCTGTAAATCAAGTTTATGACTGGACCAAAAAATGGAGGATTAAACTTAATGAATCCAAATCTGTTCACATAGATTTTACTAACAAAAAACCACAGTATTCTCCAGTTTACATTAATAATAAACAAGTCCCATATGAGAATACAGCCAAGTATCTCGGTATGACCCTCGACACAAAGCTACGCTGGAAAGCCCACGTCAAGAAGAAAAAAGATGAACTCGACTTCCGGTTCAAAAGAATGCATTGGCTGATTGGAAGAAACTCCATGCTGTCCGTGCAAAACAAACTACTGCTATACAGACAAGTCCTGATGCCAGTTTGGACTTATGGTATTCAGCTATGGGGCTGCACCAAACAGACCAATAGATTAATCATACAACGATTTCAAAACAAAGTGCTAAGGGAAATTGTAAATGCACCTTGGTACATAAGAAATGATGACCTCCACCGGGACCTAAAAGTTGAGTTCATCGAAACAGTGATCCAGAAACTTGCAGAAGTTCACGAAACGAGACTTCATCAGCATGTGAACGTTGAGGCAATCCAGCTTCTCGACCACACACACATAGTTAGAAGACTAAAAAGAACAAAACCGTTCGAGCTAGTGTTTAGTGTTAGTGAATAGTGTAAAGTACAAAAGTGCCAAACAAACACAAGAACGAAGTGTATTCGCCTTAATAGAGACAATAAGAAAAGTGCTATTGGACACATTCTTAGCAAAGACAATTTAATAGTTTAGGTTATAATTAAATTACTTATTAGTCTATTTATAAGGCTAGATTGTAATAAGATTAGGGTCCATCGTATTTGTTGAACCCTAGGAAAAGGGAAAAAAAAAAAAAAAAAAAAAAAAACGACTCAGAGGCCTTCGAAGCATTCGTCGACTCTATCGTGATATACAAGGAGTGTACATCGATCAGCGACGAACATGCACTTCGCGGCCTACCCATGCTCCTAGAAGGGGAGGCAGCTGTGTGGTTCCGGGGTGTTAAGTCATCAGTGACGTCATGGGAAGACGCGCTGCAAAGATTACGCGCCATGTACGGTGTATCCCGACCACCGCACAAACTATTCCGTGATATATTTGCCGCGGAACAAACAGAAGAACGCACGGAGGTCTTTGTTGCTCGCCTCCGCGCGCTTATCGCCAAACTTCCATACATCGTGGAAAATGATATGGAAGTCGACATGATTTACGGGTTACTACATAGACGCATAAGGAAACGCTTAACCCGTGAATCCGTTAGCAACCTGGATATGTTGGTCGAGAAGGCGCGAAACATAGAGGAGTCGCTGTCCGAAGTGTCGAACGACGCGCGTGGCCGCGCCGCTAGCGCGCAGGCGCCACACGCGCCGCCACCGCAGCCCCGGCCTGCGCTGCCGTTCGCGCCACCCGCGCCGCCCGCGCCACCCGCGCGCGCCCCTGCGGCCTCCGCGATGTGTGCGCCGGGCGCGCCGGTGGACATACCTACTGGGTCGTCGAGCGCTACGAGTAGTGCTCCGCCCCCGGCGACTTTGGTAAACAATAACAATTCGTCTGAAAAAGGTAAACGACTATTTTGTGTTTATTGCCGTAAAGTCGGACACACTCGCGACTCTTGCAAAAACATTAAAGAAAAAACCGATAAAGGTTCCGTGGCAGCAGTGAAATGTTATGGTTGTGGAGCTAACGGTGTGATACGATCAAATTGCCCTAGATGTTCTGTAAATAGTACTAAGGAATCATTTTCAGTTCTAGATATTAACGTGTTAGACTCTGATAGCCGTAATATTGTTTCACGCGACTGTTCTAAGTGTAGCATAAATGTCAATGATTGTTACAAAAATAATAATTTGTGTAACCTGTCTCAAGCTCAACCTGCTTATTTATGTAATTGTAATGTTAGCGAATGTGATGCGTTGCCGAGCCGAATAAGCAACTTATCCGCGTCGAACTTACGTACCGACGGTCGTCCGATACTGGATATCGAGATAGGCGGCTATCGTGGCACGGGGTTAGTCGATACGGCTGCCAAGCGCAGTGTAGCCGGTTCGAAACTCGTGGCACTGCTTCGGAAACAGAATTATCCCTTTAAAAGTTGTTTTATGTCTGTAAAATTAGCCGACGGTATAGTGCGGGACCTTAAAGTTTTACTCGCGGATGTTGACGTATTATTTAGGGGGTCGGCAGTACCCATCACTTTTGTTATTTTTCCGGATTCAGTAAATAATGACACGTTGCTCGGTATTGATTTCTTGCGTAAAGTCGGTATTGTTATTAATATGTCGAACAATACTTGGTTCACAGCTGATCGGCCTCAGGTCATTCACCCCTTGCGGTGTGAGACCTCACGTGACGTCGTAGGGTGCGCTTCCGCGGATGTCTTACGTAGTAATGAAGGTTCGATGCTGTCATTTTCAGAAAAGAATTGTCTCGCTCAGCTGCTCCAGGAGTATGGAGATATCTTCGCAGAAGGGGGAGAACCTACATCGTTCGCTGAGCATCGCATTGATTGCGGTGATCACCCGCCGATTGCAGTGCCGCCGTATCGACTCACGCCCGCTAAGAAAGCCATCATGGAGGCGGAGTTAGAGAAGATGCTGCGCGAAGGTATCATCACGGAATGTGAATCTCCGTGGGCAGCACCAGCTCTTCTGGTACCGAAGAAGGATGGTACTTACCGGTTCTGCGTGGACTATCGCAAGTTGAACGCGGTCACTAAAAGTGACTCGTACCCGCTTCCGGTGATAGATGACCTCCTTCAATACACTGGTAAGAGCTGTTTTATGAGCACTGTTGACCTTCGATCTGGTTACTGGCAGGTCAGAGTAAGATCTGAAGACCAGGATAAGACTGCTTTCGTTTCTCCGTTTGGACTTCATAAATTTACGCGTATGCCGTTTGGTCTGCGAAACGCGCCCGCAACCTTTCAACGTTTGATAGACCGATTTCGATCTGCATCATCCCTTAAGGAGGTGACCCTCCTTGGATATATTGATGACTTGATATTGATATCCGGATCATTTCACCAGCATATTCAGGACTTACGTGCGGTATTCGACCGCTTACGTGTCTTTAACCTTCACGCAAATCGCGATAAGTGCACATTTGCTCGAGAGAGTGTGAAATACCTGGGGCATATCATCACCTCTGAAGGAGTGACCCCAGACCCGGATAAGGTTGCTGCGATATTAGATATGAAGGAGCCAGCTAATGTTAAGTATTTAAAATCCTTTCTTCAGAGTTGCTCATGGTTTCGAAAATTTATGCCAAACTTCTCCCAAGTTGCACAACCACTGACTATGCTAACGCGCAAGGATCAGTCCTGGTTGTGGGGTGAGGAACAGGCTAAGGCATTTAAAGAACTAAAAGGATTACTTACCTCACCTCCGATTCTTATTCAGCCAGATTATAATTTGCCATTCATTCTCAGAACTGATGCCAGCAACTACGCACTGGGTGCGGCTCTACTCCAGGGGGAGTCGCCGCGTGAAGAGAAGCCCATCGCGTACGCCAGTCGCCTGCTCACCTCGGCGGAGCGGAACTACTCGACCACCGAGCGCGAGGCGTTGGCAGTTGTCTGGGCAGTCGAGAAATATCGTGGATATATCGACGGCCATCCTGTACGTGTCGGCAGCGACCATCAGCCTCTGAAGTGGCTACTAACTTTGAAGTCGCCTGCCGGTCGTCTCGTACGATGGGCTATGAAACTTCAGTCCTTTGATCTGCAAGTTGATTACACTCCTGGGAAAACAAATGTCGTTGCTGATTCGCTCAGTCGTCCGCCGTGTGAGGAGGAGGCTCGCGATTCCTGTGAAGTCAGCACGGTGCTTGTCGACCCGCCGCATTGGGATGCTGCTACTCTTCGTGAAGACCAGCTCGCAGACCCCGAAGTGGCGAAGATCATGAAGGCTCTGGAAGGCAAGGACGAATTAGAACTTACCCGTTGGACGGAGAGAGGATATCATACGTGCAGAGGAGTACTATACCGTTATACTGAGGCAGAAACTGAAGAACCGCAGCTCGTCATTCCTGAAAACCGACGAAAACAGGTACTGGTTGAATGTCACGACTCTGCTACTTCAGGTCACGGCGGTTTAGACAGAACCCTGCACCGTATAAGTCAGAGATTTTATTTTCCCGGTATGCGACGTTACGTAGCAGATTACCTGAAGACCTGCATCGAATGCCAGCGCTACAAAGCTTCCAACGAGAAACCTGCGGGGCTGTTACAGACTCCAGTTCCTGCTCAGCGTTTCGAAGTCTTGGCTGTCGATCTCTTTGGGCCGCTTCCCAAAGGAGCTAATGGACAGAGATGGGTGTTGATCGTTGAAGACACAGCCAGCAAATGGGTCGAGCTGTTCGCCCTCACCGAAGCCACAGCTGACGCATGCGCAAAGGTACTAATTGAGGAGGTTTTCTTACGGTTTGGCGTTCCTCGTCGTCTCATTTCTGATAACGGTGTACAGTTTGTTGCCGATGTCATGCAACATGCAATGTTCACGCTTGGTGTGAAGCAGAGCCTTGTGCCTCTCTACCATCCAGAGGCCAACCCTGTAGAGCGGAAAAATCGCGACCTCAAGACTCAGTTGGCCATCCTGGTAGAAGGACACCATCAGCAGTGGCCAGAAGTTCTGCCATTCATCCGCTTTGCGTTGAACTCATCACTGACGAAGGCAACTCAACAGACACCTGCTTATTTAACATTTGCTCGTGAACTCCGCTCACCTATTGCAGTACAGAGCGATCTTCGTGCTGTCATAGAGGCTGAAAACTATGTTCCACAGATTACGCCGTATCTGTTGAAGCTTGCGGAGACACTCAGCAACAGCAAGGAGTGCATCGAACATCAGCAGGACCTGCGTAAGGCTGCGAAGGACAAGACTCGTAAGGCTGACGAACTGGCTGTCGGTGATCTTGTCCTGATGAAGTCGCACGTCCTCAGTAATGCTGCTAAAGGTGTCAGCTCTAAGCTCATGCCTAAGAGGGATGGCCCTTACTTGGTGCAGAAAAAGGTTAGTCCAACCACTTACCTCTTAACGTTCCCTGGTTCTCCGGATGAAGTCATCGGTAAATACCACATTTGCGACTTAAGGAGATATCATTCTCGAGATGGTGAATGCCCTGAGGTTCCGCAGCCGGTTGCTCCTAAACGTTCTCGTGGTAGGCCGCGTAAGCAACGTGTCATAGTTGACGTTTGACCACCTGTGGGGGCACTCAGTTGGTCAAAAGGGGGAGTATGTAGGAAGAGTATAGGCATAAAACATGAACACGCGCATCCACGCGTGCCCGCCTCCCGCGCCCCGCGTAGTGCGGTCGTCCGCATCCCGTTCCGCGACCGCCAGTCCGGCCCGCATCACGCTCGTAAGCGCACGATTTTGTTTTTTTTAGTGCCCTACTCGAATTCCATCTACTTCTAAGTATTTCTATAAGTGTATCGGTTCGAATGATTATATTTTGTTTGGTGTTCGCTTCAAAAACAGAATTTTATTTCATTCGCCCCCTACAATAGTAATTTCAACTGCCAAATTGCTACTAATTGATTATGAACTGTAAAACATAATATTTTATAAGTACTAATATAATGAAAAGAGTAAAGTCTAAGTACAATATAATACCACCATAATCTAGCAACAGTACGCATAGCATGAAAAAGAAACGGGCTTTCTACGGGTTGTGTCGATGGAAGAATAGGCAAAATGACAGATTATGACCGTTTATCTGTCATTTTGTCTATTCTTTCGTCGACAAAACCCGTTCGTTGCTATTGTGGTCATGCTAAAGCTGGGAACAAATTATTGGACGCGTCCGTAAGTCGCGACCGAGAGTCGCAACTTATTTGAATTTGGATAGAACATTTAGTACTACACTGTGCAAACATAGGTCGTAAGTCACGGACGTGAATTGACGTGATCGTAGGGAACTGACAGTTCGCGACCGTGCAAGTTAATAGGTTGCGCATGCGTGCTGGCATGCGCGCTACTGTTTTATATGGCAGATTTACTACTGCGCAGTCATTTGTAGTCTACTTCATAGTGGAAAAGTTATTTGACGCGAACTGTAAGAATGCTACTAGTAGTACTAGTCTAGCTGCTTCTTCAGTAAATTAATAATTTGATTAGAGTTCATTGTTATTCAATTTCATTTATTGCTTGTCACAGTCACTGTTCATGTTGCTTGTTGCATTAGTAGCGCCATTTATAGAATGTATAGCAAAGCTAAAAACGAAAATAAAGATAAAATGTGGGTTTATTTCTTTTATAATTATTTTCGTTTTACAAAATCCATTCTGCTGTAAAACAATCGATTACGATTGTACGTTAGGTTACCGTAGCATCCCTATTTTTGACAAATGTCATAAATTCAAATTGATAATAGGGGCATGTGCTTTACCTGTGGACGTTTTCCAGAATGTGACACAAAAGTATTTTTTTTAAATAAACCCTTTATTTGTATGAAAAACTTATTTATTTAACGGTTGAATTATTAATTAACTCTTAAAAAAAAACAGTTTCTAATGCGATGTCTATCATAATCGCTGTGAAAATTAAAGATTAAAAAATAAACTTATTTTGTCTATAGGTACAACATACAAATGTACCTATGGACTGCACAAATGTACTTGTGGACGGAAATGTACCTCTGGACAATCAATAAACATTATAACAAGAATATTTAAAATTAACATCAATAAACTTTAAAAAAAATATAAGAACTCTTAACTAAATAGGAACTAGCAGTCTAATATAGATTTTTGGAATTATAGATATATTCACTATATAAATCTTTGGCAGAATCTGTACTATCATCAGAGTCATCACCTAATTAGTAACACCTCAGACAAACAAAGTTACACTCATCATCAGAGTCGAAATTATCCTTGTGAGATTTTGGTACACATTTTTGGTGATACCGTCCTTCACATAATGAACAGGTAAGCATCTTTTTCTTATCTTCATATTTTCTACACTACACACATAGTCCATAGGTACATCCGATACCCCGTCCACAGGTACAAATATTAAGATATGACCGTTAAGTATTTGAAACTTTTCAAAGAATATCAATAGGATTGCGAAAAGGTACTTAAAGCAATAAAAAACCACTACGTTCTGTAATACACCTACATTCTCACTTCTAGATTGAGTTATCTAACTGAATAATACCTTGAAAATTAACATAAAAACTTACTTTTTGTAGTAAAAATCTTCAACAGCACACCACAACGAACTTAGACCAGATAGCACAATGACAGTTAGTCAGTGTTGCCATTCGTTAAAAATAGTTTACGGATGCGTTCAAGCTATGAATATAGGTCTTTTATTCATTGAAATATTGTTAGTGTCCATAGGTAAAGCCGTCCATAGGTAAAGCACATGCCCCTACGGTAAAGTCAAAACAAATAATCAAACGATTTCTTTGGAATAGGTTGTAACAATGATATTAAATTAAATGGGTTGTAATAAACATAATTTATAATAACTATATTATTTAAAAAAAGAAACACTTATGGATTCAACTTCTTTCTGAAAGCCCTAAAGTAAACTAAAGTTTTCATAAAAAACCAGGCATCACCGGCTCGCCCCTAAGACGACCCACCGACCGGCTACTGCGACGTCCGACGAGGATTCAAGCCGCTGCGATTACCGAGTGTAGATCAACCCTTCCAATTGCGACTCTTTCGCTTACGGGTACTTACCTCAACTACCCCGACTGCAAGCCTTGCACCTGTGACCTGAACGGAACTGATGGACAACAGTCCACGCCTGTTGATGGCCTGGCAAATACTACTTGTTGGCATTGGCTCAATGTGTTAGTTGCCATTGCCTAACAAAATGTAAGAAGTGTCAAGCCGGAGGCATGTCCCGCCATCTTTGCAAAAATGTGCAGCACGCGACACGCCAAGCATTTTGTAAGACCGTTGATTTTTGATTCTAAATAAATAATTTCAACTATAAAAGGCAGTTTTAAAACATGGTGGCAGCGGATGGTTGAAAAATAACAAGATGACTGAATCACTTGCAGCAATCGTCGAACTACAGACAAAACTCCTCCAGTCAATGCAGGAGCAAATTAACTGCTTACAAAATGTGAACGCTAATAATATCAACGTGCCATGGCCGGCCCCTATCAACATAAGCATCGATCCAGAAGATGCATACAAAGTTTTTGAAGCGTCATGGAACAATTATTGTAGAGCTACTCAGATGGATGACTGGACCGCAGACAAAGAACAAAGGAAAATCGGTGTGCTTTTTGGCGCCATAGGAGAAGAAGCCCTCAGAAAATATGGCTACTTCGGCATCAACCAAGCGACCGTTAAAACTTGCAAAGAGGTGTTACAAATAATGTGCTCGAAAATGGTTCCTAAGAAAAATATTATCTATAACAGGTACAAATTCTGGAGTAGGAACCAATCAGAAGAATCGTTCGATATTTTTTACAGCACCTTATCCCAACTCATAGACGACTGTGACTACAAGACGTACACGGACGAAATGCTGAGAGACAAAATAGTCCTTGGCATAAAAGACATGGCCCTAAAAAAAGAACTGTTAAAAAAAGAAAATTTAACTCTTCAAGATGCGATAAATATGTGCAGAGCTTCAGAGGCCACAAACACACAAATAAAAAATCTTTCACTTACAAGCACAAATGCTGAAATCAAGAAGATAAAAACAAAAGAAGAAATAAAAAAAGGAAAGTGCCGCTTCTGTGCAAATACACACATATTCAAAAAAGAACTGTGTCCAGCGTGGGGAACAACCTGCCAATTCTGCAAGGGCCGAAATCATACTGAAAAAGTCTGTAAGAAGAAGAAAGTCAAAGAGATTAAAGAACAACCAGCAAATGAAAGTATGCGAGAAACTACAGATTCTGATACTGATATGGACTCGGATGCAACTTTTATAAAAAAAATTATCGAAGATCCTAGTAAACATCTTGCACATTGCAAAGTTTTGTTCAAAAAAGGACAAAATTGGAAGGAAACTACATGTTTACTAGATACTGCAGCAGATGAATCACTAATCGGACTCAAGAATGTTCAAAGGATGCTGGGAGAAGAAACAGTAAAGAATAAAATGAGACCATCAAAGAAAAGTTTATTCAGTTTCAGCGGACACAACATTGTCATTGATGGAGAAATAGACATTGTTCTCAAAGTGAGATTAGCAGGACATACTTCTAAATATATAGTTACTTTTCAAATTGTACATACTCCACACATCCCTCTGCTCTCCTGTAAGACTTGCCTTGAGATGGGTCTTGTAAAATTTTGCAAAGAAGTCTCTTGCATCTATGCAAAGGAAACACATGACATAATAGATAAATATAAATCTGTATTTGAAGGTAGGGGAAGTTTTTCAGGTAGCGTCAATTTCGAAGTGAATCCTACAGTCACTCCAGTTATTCAGAAGGCTCGACGGGTTCCTGTAGCACTCCGGACAAAGCTGGAAGAAGAATTGAAAAGATTAGAAGAGGAAGGCATAGTGACTAAAGAAGAAAATCATACTAATTGGGTAAGCAATATATTAGTTGTTGAAAAGAAAGATAAATTCAGAATTTGTTTGGATCCAATTCCATTAAATAGAGCAATTTTGAGACCTCGTTATCAGTTCACGACAGTAGATGAGATTTTACCAGAACTAGGCAAGGCCAAGGTTTTTTCCACATTCGATGTTAAAAAAGGATTTTGGCACTTAAATCTCTCTGAGGAAAGTAGCAAACTGACCACATTCTGGACTCCCTTCGGGAAATATCGATGGAAAGTGCTTCCCTTCGGTATCTCTTCTTCACCTGACTATTTCCAAATGAAAATGAGTGAAGTTATCCAGGGTCTTAAAGGGGTTGAGGCATTGGTAGATGATCTGTTGGTCTATGGTATAGGTGATACTATGGAACTAGCAATAAAGAATCATAACAAAAATCTAGAACACCTTCTACAAAGGTTAATAAAATATAATTGTAAACTAAACAATAGTAAAACCAATTTGTTACAAACCTCTGTAAAATACTATGGTCATCTGTTTACTAACAAAGGGCTGCAGCCAGATCCTTCAAAAATAGAAGCTGTAAGAAACATACCCATTCCAAATAATAAAAAAGAGCTCCAAAGATTCCTGGGAGTTATTACTTACTTGAGTAGATTTATACCAAAGTTAAGCTCAGAATCATCAGAGCTGAGACTCCTCACACATGACAAAACAGACTGGCTCTGGAGCAGTAAAGCCCAAAAAGAGTTTGACAGACTTAAATCTTTAATTAGTGACATAAAAACACTTAAGTACTATGACAAAAATAAACCAATAATTATGGAATGTGATTCCAGTGAAGGAGCCCTGGGTGTTGCAGTGTTTCAGGAAGGTCAACCTGTTGCATATGCTTCACGGTGCCTCACACCTACAGAGAAGAAATATGCTCAAATTGAAAAGGAGCTCCTCGCCGTGGTATTTGCCTGTACCAGGTTTGACCAGCTTATTATTGGCAATCCTCAAACCATTATTAAAACGGATCATAAGCCGCTATTGAGTATATTCAAAAAACCTTTACTTAATGCTCCAAAACGACTTCAGTCTATGCTACTAACATTACAAAGGTATAGCTTAGAATTACAATTTGTGTCAGGAAAAGAGAATGTCATGGCTGATGCTTTGTCGAGATTCTATTTGGATTGTAACGACATAGACAAATCCAAAGATATGAAAATTTTTAAAATAATAGAAAACATAAACCCCATTATGGATCTACCAATATCTGATACTTGCATAAAAGAAATAGAACAAGTAACAAATAATGATCAAAACTATCAAAAACTAAAACATTTTATTTCACATGGATGGCCAAGATATTCAAAAAATATCCCAGAAGCTTTGCACCAATATTTTAGTATTAAAAATGACCTAACCACATATCAAGGTCTCATATTAAAAGGTCAATCAATTCTAATACCTGAAACCTTAAGAACAAAATTACTTACTAAGTTACACAGAGCTCATTCTGGTACTGAGAATACTCTAAAGCTAGCTAGGCAAGCAGTATATTGGCCCTCTATGTCTAGGGATATTAAAGATATGATTAGTACTTGTCCTACTTGTAATAAGTTTCTTCCTAGTCAGCAAAAATTTACCATGCAAACTAGTAAAATACCAGAATATCCTTTTCAAATAGTATCTATGGATGTATTTTTCTTTTCTCATAATGGTAAACAAATCAAATATTTAATTACAGTTGATCACTATTCAGATTTTTTTGAAATTGATACACTAAAAGACTTATCAGCAAAATCTGTAATAGATTGTTGCAAAAGGAACTTCTCAAGACATGGCATTCCAGAAACTGTTGTTACAGATGGAGGTACTAATTTTGTAAACCTGGAATTTTCTGAGTTTTCCAAAAAATGGAATTTTACTCATGTTACTTCATCACCTAATCATCCACAGGGTAATGGAAAAGCAGAAGCCACAGTAAAGATAGCAAAAAAACTTTGGTTAAAATCTATAGATAGCGGTGAGGATTTTTGGTTTAATTTACTCTGTCTTAGAAACACTCCCAATAAATTAGAGTCAAGTCCGGTACAACGTCTATACTCTCGAAGAACACGGGGTTTTCTACCAGTACTTCCAGATCTTCTCAAACCACAAATCATCAAAGATGTCCCTGAGAGCATAGAAAGAAGGCGTAAAGGTATCAAACATTCTTATGACAAAAGAACAAAGAAAGCGGTAACATTGGAAGTTGGTCAACCTGTTTCTGTACAACTACAGCCATCGGTATGTAAATTCTGGTCTCCAGGTGTGATCACAGACGTTTTGTCCGACAGGTCCTACCTAGTAAACGTTAATAACGCTTCTTATAGAAGAGACCTATCTCATGTTCGTCCTTTGTCATTACCTTCCCCATCTCAAGCAAATCTCACACAAAATAAGGATAATTTAACTAACCATTCTAACAATGTAGAATCAAATTCTTTACTGAGAGAACAAATAAATACACAATATGTTGATGACTCTGTAGATTCTAGCATTAACAATGAAGTCTGTTTAACAGAAGAGTTTACCAATTTAAATAATACAAATGAATCTATTTGTTCTCCAGTACTAACAGACGTTAAAAACAATATCATTACTAGACATACGCCATCTAGACCTAAGAGAGAAACTCGTAGACCTTCATATTTAAAAGACTATACTTTTTAAAAAATTATTTCGTTGGTATGTTTGTTGACTGTTATCCAATTTCATTTATGTTAGTAGCTCCTTTATGTTGTAAGTAGGTATTACTCTACAAATAATAAAAGGTATTACTTTACTAATTAATTAGCTATGTAAGTACCCTCAAATAAATTGTTCACAAAAAAGAGAACATGTTGGCATTGGCTCAATGTGTTAGTTGCCATTGCCTAACAAAATGTAAGAAGTGTCAAGCCGGAGGCATGTCCCGCCATCTTTGCAAAAATGTGCAGCACGCGACACGCCAAGCATTTTGTAAGACCGTTGATTTTTGATTCTAAATAAATAATTTCAACTATAAAAGGCAGTTTTAAAACACTACTAACTGTTGATTTTTAAATTTTATACACTAGCTTCTGACCGCGAGGCCGCAACATCGCCCGCGTCAAATTTGGTATATTTAATTATTTGTAAGTGTAAGTACTAAAACAATATCCTATGAGTCTTGCCAATTTGCATTGTAGCTTTCTATCAGTGTAGGATATCTGTAATTGTGTAAGTACTTCCATTGGTTTTTATAATATGTGTCAAACTTTATGGCAGCCCTGGAGTGCGCTACTTGTGCAGTAGTGAGTGCAACTCCATGGGGACCTTATTGCCAGTGCCTGTGCGCGACATGGATTATGGCAAATGCATGTGCAAGAGCATTTTTAGCGGATGAACGTGTAACCAGTGTAAAGCTGGGTATTACTGTTATCCAACAAACATACAAACGTAAGTATTAATTTATTATATACCATTCCATATAGTCACACAATTGGAATATCTAAAGAAGCAACTTAGAGAGATAATTGTTAAAGGTTCCTAAGAATACTAAGCTCTGCCTTGTTGGTCTATTTGCAAAATTGTTATTGAAATAAGCTACAAAAAAAATAACAATTTGTTCAAATTAAACCCTATATACAAGGTTTATTTTAAAGCTGACGCTTATTTTCTTAGTACACAATACTCATTGAGGAAAACCAATTAACACTTATAATCAACTAGCCTTTGTTTGAGGCTTTGCCCGCATGGAGATCAGGGGTTTATCCCATGGGGGTAAACTACCGGGGAGGAGCTTGTGGCTAAGTAATTCCAGCGGCACGGGCATGGGTGACCATGTTTACATACTGAGACTCCTCTGTGCCTCGGAGGAGTTTTTACACAAAAATTCAATTGAATCTTATTTGGTTATGTAATATGTATGGCTATCTATGTTTTATGTTATTGTGGTTGGTTTGGTTTCCGCACTTTGTCCTTCAAGTGGACCATTGCACGTTGGCCATAGCGGCTGTTGGTGGTTAATCCAACCACCCCACCTCCCTCCAGAAGTTAATTAAAACTCTTGGTCTGTTCAGAACATCTTCAGTTACGGCTTTGGTAAAGGCGAATAATACCGACAACTTGAACAGGACAACTAATAACTTGAGACTGATTTATGTCCTTAAATAAAGGACTCTTCAAAAGGTCCTTTAAGGCGGGTGAAGGTAGGGAAATTTTGATTTTCAATTTATAATGTTTATAATTATAACTACTAATTGAGTAGCAACATGATGCCCTATTTCAACTTTTTCTTTGCAGATTTTTCTCGGTATCGTGACATCTGTCCGTCATTAAAGGACTTTTTGAATCCACAACCGTGTTTAGTCAAAAAGTAAGTACAATTGATTTCCTCAAAACAGAGAAGAAAGAAATATTTTAAAAACATGGTGAGAATTTGTGTCAATAATATTTTTTGTTTGCATAATATTATTATGCAGCTCTCAGGTAACATATATAAAGATTTATTTAATTTCACTTCACTTGCAGATTTAATGAAAAATTCATCATCATGTCATGTCATGCATCGATGGCACATACCTATGTAGCCAGGGGTATCATACCAAAAATGTCCAGCTGGTAAGTCTCATTAAATATCACATATTACATGCACCTATGAGATCAGTGGTGGTCCGATGAGACTTGTGGCTAAATAATAACAACCGTACGGGTTGATCGATCAGGTTAAGCTGCGCTTGCAGCGGTTGATCTGTGAATGAGTCACCATCACAACACCAAGACCCCTCCATGCCTCGGAAAGCATGTTAAGCCATTGGTCCCGGCTGTCATTTGTAGATCTTTGACAGTCGTTACAGGTAGTTTGAAGCCCAAAAGTCTGACAACCAGTCGTACCAAGGGGTATTGTGTTACCTAGTAACTAGCAGTTGCTCCATGTAAAATACTGGTATTCAGCTTTATCCAATTGATTGCAAGCCGACCCCAACATAGTTGGTAAAAGGCTAGGCAAATTGATTGGTTTTGGATGTACTACCAGGATAAATAAGTTCTAACCCACGTCATGGCCCATCCATTTGGCAAATTTCATACAAATCCGTTCAGCAGTTAAGGCGTGCAAATGGTAACAGACAAACAGAGTTATTTTGAATTATTCCACTTTGCCCAGCCAAACTGCCCCACTGGTGGGGGGGCCAAATGGAATGCCAAAAATTTTGCAGTGGGCCTGCTCTCTGGCCCTGCACTCTGCCCAACTATGGTTGGCACCTTAGAATTTGTATAGGCACGTATTTTATATTTGTTTGGTAAATAAAGAAATGTATCTCTTAGTAAAATGTAACTAAGGCTGGTCAGTGGTCACATTTGACTTAGTACATAGGTCACGAACGAATCGAACTATACTATTAGTTTCTGAAAGGAATCGGATTGTAAATAACAGAATAAAATGTTACTAAATTTATCTAAAGTAAACCTTTACGCCCGCTGGCTCCCGTCATGTTCCGCTACTCGAGTTGCGCTACTCGAATTTCGCGCAGCGGAAAACAGTTTAGACGAACGAAACAGTTTAGACGAACTACAGCTACAGTTTAGACGAACGAACATGTGCACGGTGCACCTGTGTTGAGGCATTTCGTTCGTCTGGTGATCCTTAGGGAGGTGTCTTCCTATAGGTTATCTTGACGGGGCGGGGTGTCCCATCACAGGTGCATGTGTGTTTAGAGTTATTTATGCGGTTTTAAGATGAGTGTTGCCTTTGTAGTTTTATTTAAGTACTAACAATAGTGTCTAGGTTTTTTCGTATAACTACTAAATTTGGATCTTGTTGACCCAAATAAATAATTTTGAATTTGAATGGAACATGACATGAGCTAGTTGAATTGAACTACTGCGGTTTCGCTAACCGCAGTAGTTCAATTCAACTAGCTCGTGTCATGTTCCATTCAAATGGTTTCGCGGCGGAGGACGTGTGCTACTGTGGTTAAAATATCAGATGTACAACTCAATTTGTGATTTTAACTAATAAACAAATCATAGTATAATAATAATCTGTGATTGTTGAAGGTTTCTTTAGTTATAATTACTAAGATTCTAATACCTCTCTCCTTATAATATCCCTGAATTAAATAAATAAACGATAGTATGGATTATTTTCTCTTCTAGAACGAAGTCACAGAGTAATGATACCCGAGTCCTCGCTGTACCGCATGGTGCCCTCTGGTGGTGGTGGTCGTGTGCCTGGTGGTAGTATGCAAACCCTCTGCAAGACCCCGTTCGTCGCGAGCATCGTCATAACACCGCACAGCGTCGTCGATATACAGCAGAAGTAAGCAAACTGCATAAAATGTTAAATTAATTTATTCACTGACTTATGTACAACGGACCGCCTAAACCGCTGGGTAGAAGAATGAAATTTTGGTAAACACTTCCTTATGTAACGAAAATAAGGAGTAAGAAAGGGAACCTATATAGTTTCATCACTGTTGAGAGGGTACCTACATACCTATGTAGGTACCCTCTCAACAGTGATGAAACTTATGCCATGTTATAGCTTTTAGGGTATTAAATAATTTAGGGTAGTGTTTTGAAACATCCTAAAAAGATTAGGTTAGGTATGAGGTGGCCCGCCAAAGCGGCCGGCATCAGTCGGGGATCATGGAAGGCCCATAAGATCTCATGATCCCCAGTACAAGTGTGTGAAGGGAACACCGGGGTCGTTTTTAGTCAGTAGGAGTCTGACAGCGCCCTGGGACGGGCGAAAATGTCAGTAAAAAAAAAAAAGAAATGTCTGGTTCAGTGGGATGGCAAGGCGGAGCACGTCCATGAGAGGGTGGAGCACATCCACAAGGATTTAAAATAAAAATAGGTTAGGTTGGGTTATGTAGGTATGTGGGTATGTAAGTATATAGCATGTGGACGCGGGTCTTTTTCGGTCGGGCGGCGAATGGACAAACATGTACAACAGCGGGCTAGTGCGAGCAACGGCTGTTTGCAATATTGTCCAACATTCCTATTGTTTTTGTTAGAAGGGGCAGAGAAAGGCGATAAGGTAGATAGCTACTTGCGTCACAGTACATAATTAAGTACCTAAATAAGTAACAGTATTACGGTCGCCATAGAAAATGGTCGAAGCGACGCGCTTCGAAATCTCAGTGTATATCAGTCTCGGCCGTGCGCGGAGTTATGCCTGGACGCAGAAGGTTTATCTACCGAGCGGCCGTAGGTAATTATTTCAAGTTCTTTGCAGGTTGTGTTTAATAACACAAACTATTTATCATCGTTGCTGGCAAAGGATCGATGCTGATGCTGCACAGAACGTCGAAGAGGAACGTAGCATCCAAGAAATACACAACTTCCAAGAACCTGCGCCTGAAAACATTCCCGTTGGAGTTGGACAGCATTTTCATGCTCCCTAGGTAATTATTTCAAGGTCACTGCCGAGGCACAGCGCACACATACGATAAAACTTTACTATTTACTATCTTTATGGTTTCTCAGTATTGAAGATGTTCCAAAACACTATGTTTGCGCTCGATTTCGACTTAGCTGCCATAGTATGAATTAAATAATACCCTAAAAGCTCCCACATGGCATAAGTTTCATCACTGTTGAGAGTTTGGTCCAAAATGGCTCAGTAGCAGCCGGGAGTCTGAGAGAGAATTAAATAATGCCCCAAAAGCTTTCACATGGCATGACTGTTGAGAGTTGGTACCAAAATGACGCATGGTACAGGCCAGGTTCCTAAAAACTAAGCTGCTAATGTTCCAGGTTCAACGTGGCCCTCCGACCGACGAATCAGCATCAGCTGGTAACAGTGGCTGGGGACAGTGGCGTGGCGCCGTCTCTCTTCGTGATGAAAAGAAACTGGATGATCACCATCAAAACCAATAAGGAAGTCAAGATTGTGAGTTATTTCGGCTAATAAGATTATAAGACTTACGAAATGTCCGTTATGCTTGCTACTTAATTAACTTATTATTTTTATCTAAAAATAAATGAATCCCCATTTCCCTTGGTCACGCCATAACTTAAGAACGCCTGCACCAAATTGGATAATTCTTTTTTTGTTGTTTATTATTCTCAGGACAAGGTTTTAGGTAGGTATAGTATAGGTAGGGTAGGTAGGTAGGTATGTAAGTGTGTATGTAGGTAGGATAGGTAGGGTAGGGTAGGTAAATAGGTAGGTGCACCTTAGATAAGTACTCAGTGCTACCCGTGCGAAGCCGGGGTGGGCAGCTAGTTATATAAAAAAAAAACATAATAGGTATCTCAATCAAATAGAATGATACACTACTACTGTAGTGTATCATTCTCTCTGTCGATGATTTTCTCTTCTAGAACGAACTCACAAACAGAGTGACGATACATTAGTCATTCATTCATATCTATATTTCCATTCCATAATGTTTAAAGCTAAGGTACAATTACGGACCCCGTAGGGCACAGCCAAAATAATAAAATTAATTCTTAAAATTGAAATAAAAGTATTTGACTTTTTTCACATAGTTGGGTTTTAGTTTTTATAACTTTTATTTTTATTTAAATTATTTTGGGATGTTTATGATAATCTTATATATATAAATCTCGTGTCACAATGTTTGTCCTCAATGGACTCCTAAACCACTTAATCGATTATAATAAAATTCGCACACCATGTGCAGTTCGATCCAACTTAAGAGATAGGATAGTTTAAATCTCAAATTATAGCCGCAATTTTAATTTATTGCAAATTAGGGCTACCCATGCGAAGCTGGGGCGGGCAGCTAGTGTAATATATTTTTGAAATGTGCTCGTCAAGTCCTTTTATTTGATACCCAACATGGAATTATTATAAAAAAGTTATTGAGTTTATGTCCTCTAGAGGGATATTGAATTGGTTTGACGTCACTTAGCCTATAACCGGCAGACGATCAAGACGCTTCCAACTTACTTATTTGTCATTTACAAAAGGTTTCGCATAGAGGTTGTATTGTATATCAGTTCACTGATGTAACTGGCCATACTTTCGATTTATTCTTTTGTTTTTGAAAACTAGTGCGTCACAAAACAAGTAAAACTGACAAACAAAAATATTTTGCTTTCCAGGATGATCTTGACACTTCAGTGGTATCAAGTCAAACGTAGCGATACCGGAGCAATGGCACCTGGACTACACCACCCCTCGACCACACCGCTTGAGACGCGACGGCAAGTGCATGCCGACAGTCTTCACAGCAGCTGTTGATTCTAAAAAGGTAAATTACATTTAACAATATAACATAACATTACGCCAGTATTTCCCGAAGAGTTAGGCAGAGATGTACCTAAATTACACTCGTATTGAGCCAGTTATCTTTAAGTCCCATGTAACAGAGGGCGAGCGTATTGTCCTCAACCGGGCACAAAAATCTGGGCTGCTAGTGAAAAATTCCAGCACATTGGAATACCCAATAACACTTTTCTCGGAGAATCGAACCCAGGACCACAGGCTCAGCGGTAGCTCTTGTGACCACTACACCAACGAGGCAGTCACAAGGGATTTACATTTAAATAATAAAATATCGCCATAAAAGTTATAAGTAAGTAATCTAATACTTACCCATATTGAGCGGCCCACCTGATAAGAAGTGGTCACCTCCGCAAGCAGTGGTGACTCTGTGGTAACAGTTCACCTCCCAGTTGTAGGTCTTGGGTTCGAACCTAGGCAGGTAGTATTTTACTTTGTGCAATTTATTTGATCACAGTGAGGAGCTCGTGGCTAAGTAATAACGGCCGCACGGTTCTATCAGGTTAAGCTACGCTCGCCGGGGTTGGTCTGTGGATGGGTGACCCTCTTAACATACCGAGACTCGGAGCAGCCGGGATCTACAGCTTAACGTGCTTTCCGAGGCACCGGCACGGAGGAGTCTCGGTATGTAAGGATGGTCACCCATCCACTGACAAGGGGTATCGTATTACCCAGTTCCTGGAAACCGACCCCAACATAGTTGGGAAAAGGCTAGGCAGATTGATTGCCGTGCTAAGGAATCTTCTCATAAAGAGAAGGCTCGAGCATTGATCACCACCCTTACTCTAGTTGGCAGACTTATATTCTCTACTAGCTTACGCCAGTGGATGCGCCCGCGTGATATCCTTATAGCTTATATTACTCAGTGATAATATAACATTCTATTAGTGAAATAATTTTTTAAATCGGTCCAGTAGTGTTTGAGTTTATTCATTACAAACAAAAATACAAATCTTTTCTCTTTAAAATATTAGTGTAGATAGTCCATTTGAAATAAGATTAGACAATTAATCAAACCATTTTTACAGTCCGTTCAACCGATTTTGACTTCTATTACGTTTGTGGCATGACAAATGGCAACTGCAGTAAACAGTTAATATTGTAACCACTTTTTTGCTTTTAATGCCATCTTTATTCCCACGGTATAAAATTCAGAATCGGTTGAACGGACTGTATAGTTAGATTCAAACTTAATGGCGGCTCGGAAGTTAGAAACTCGCTGCGCAGTACCCCACCGCTCACCCCCGTTGACCCATGAATTTGTTACTGCGCAGCGACTCGTTTCATGTTCCGACTCGCATTTAATTTTGATTCGAGTTATAAAAAAGGTTTTCAAATGTACTATAGATGTAGATAACTCTAGGTTTCCTAACTATGTTTTTCCTTCAATGATGTCGATAACGTCCAAAATAAATTTATTTTATTTATTGATTGACTCTTATAATTTGACATAATCATTTTAATTTTGATTCTGTTATCCTTATTATTCCGTTTATTCATTTTTTTACATATTATGTAATACATTTTTATATATTTCTTAAAAAAAAAGGATATAAAAAACATTTAAAAATATAAAAAATTGCATTTTATTTGAATTATGTGACCTTTATAATTTGTACCTATTTTAATTGCATTGACATTTTACTATTTTTCTATTATGATTTATTCTGTATGTTTTGTTGCAGTATTGTGAAATTTTATTTTATGTAGTATGGATTTTGCCTGAATTAAATGAATTTTATTTTATTTTATTTATAAACTTTATTAAAAACTTGAAACTGTTTACTTTACAGGTGGAAGTGGAATCCGGTACCGCTGCCGATCGTGACATCCGACCCCGAACTTCTTGACACTTCTGCCGTTGTTCTACTTGGTTACTGACGTGGAACCCTCGATTCTAAGATGCCAGCTCTTGAAGACTACTTTTTTTTTTTGGTATGGGCAATCGAACACTTTCACATGTCAAAATAGAATTGGGCATAGACCATAAACCTCTGGAGGTTATACTTGGCACGAAATCGATACTTTTGCGTTTTTTTTTTTTTGGTGGGCAATTATCAAAAACTGGTTATGCTCTGGGCAGAGCGGGAAGGAGTGTCAGACTTTTACTGACTAAAACCCACCCGTGTTCCTTCAGTTACGTGTGGGCCAAGGGGCCACGGTATCCCTTTCGGACTTTCCCGAGACTCTTCGGACATTCCCGCGACCCAGTGTTGGGACCTTCGATTACAATTAAATAATTAAAAAATAATTTATAAATCTGGAAAGTCAAATGTGCAGTGTATAATGTTCATGGTACATTATTACCATCCGGTTGAGGCAGGTAGGATAAAACATTGCCAAGGTTATATGAGATATTAGTTTATACCCGCGGCTTCTCTCGCGTGGAGGTTGGAAATTATCCCACGGACACGTACTATTTTAATAAAAGTTATTCTATGTCATAAATCAGGTTATGGTTTACTTGTGTTGTGTGTCAATTTGGTCGAAATTTGTGTAGCCGTGAGAAGATAAAAGATAGTTAGCTAATATTATAAATGCGAAAGTTGTTTGTTTGCTACGCTTTCACGCTAAAACGGCTGAACGAATTTGGAACACGGGTAGACTATGGCCTGGGAAGGCCATAGTCACATATCTTTTATCCTGGTATTGGCAAGGGTGAACGCGGGTCAACATGTGGGTGCAGTTAGTTTATAATATTAGTACGGATGGATATAAAGTTTTTTAAATTTAAGTGTTAGGGTCACATTTTAGTTTATTGTGTTATTATTAGTAAGGTGATTGCTGTTGATATACATAGTAAAAGTCTTTTTAAAGTTAATTGATAATTTAAAGGTTGTTGATTAAATTGTATTAATATACTTATGCGATTGGGGTATAAAGAAAGATATACAGTGGTGAATGATCAGGATTCAAAAATAAGTCTTTTTTGATGCCTTAGTGTTAAATATAGTTAAAAATGTCAATTTTATGACGATCGTTATAAATTAATGGAATTACTTATTTAGGAAATTGTAGTTTTAGTCAATTCCCAAGATCGGCTTTAAAAATTAATTAATTTGTGGGGAAAAGTTAATTAGTTGCTATAATTATTATAAAAATAAATAAAATTAGTGATAGGTGCCGTTTGTCTGGCATGTTGAAATGAACCTTTTTGTCGCAGTCGTGTGTTTTATGTATTTATGTAACATAATTTTTATGTATTATTTTGTTATTTGTATTTTACGAATTGTTTAAAAAAACGTAATATTTTTTTATTTTTTTTAAGGTTGGTTCAAGCGGACCTGGAAGCGTCTGTAGACGGGGGTCTACATCCTCAGCAGGGAGCGCCTTAAGTCGCCACCTCTGTCGCTGGTCGTCTCCCGCCGGGCCTCCTCCGGGGAACCGGAGGTCTCACCTGGCGGAGACGGACCGCCGCACGTACGTCCTTTTTGGCAATCTACGTGCGCAAAAAGTTTTAATTTTAGTTGATGCGATCTATTTACAGTATTTTTTTTCAAACACCCAGATAGTCAGGCAACTCACAACACGCCGTGTTTTGACATTTTGCGCGCTACTGAACGAAAGAACAAACAAATCGCGACATGTTTGCGCGCACACAGCGCTACGCGCGTCGTCAGTCAGTCGGTCCACTTGTTTCGAGGCGACCAAACGGTTCTTTCGAATGTGAAGTGATCAACTGGTGCCATGGAACAAACGCGTAAAGGTATGTGCATCAACAGTATTTAACTTTTAATTCGATTTTTGCATTTAAAGTTACATAAAGGAACTATAGAACCAACTAGTAATTTAGTAAAAAAAAAGTTATTGTTTCATGATTATTGGACCGCAACTATTTTTGTTGGTAGTTGTTGGTCTTGAAAGTATTATGTACGTGTAGTGTAACTAAGTGACATTCTGGCAAATTACGTTTTGGCTGCAGTAACTTGCAGTAACTATTTTTATGTGTCTTTTAGACCTGGCGAAAGGAGTAAAGCGGAGTGAGCTGTTCGACTAAATAATTGCATTCTATACACCTACTTCGTCATGTAAATAATTGTGAAAAATATACTACTTTCTTGTTCGCTACAATTTGTTTTATTTACCTATAAATGGACACATCTTAGGAAAATTGGAATTTTTAGATGGAAAATACAGAAGACGGAACCCCCACGTGCATGTCTAAACTTTCATTGGGCTTAAATTATATTGCTGATACTATAAGGTTTCTTAAATACAATAATGGAATGTTTTTTGCGCGAAATATCATGTAAAAAAATATTGAGCGCATAAATTGATGAAAAGGACGTACGTGCGCCGGGGTGGCGTGAAGCAACGGTACTGGTCATGGCCCCCGTTCCACAATATATTACTAAATTAATGCATATTATCAAAGTAGTTTGTCCAGTAAGTATCGATTTCTGACAAGTTTAATATAAGTATTTTTATCCCAAAAAAATAAATTTTAACTACATAATTTACATTCAAAACAAACAAATATGAACAAAGTAGTAAACTAACTATGCTAACCCCGTATATACATGTATATTAATAAGGATCTAACATAGTTAGTCTATTACTTTACTCATATTTGTTTACAACTATGTATATGCATGCATAAATTTGTAATGTAATTACAAATTTTTCTCAATAAATATAACTAATTAAACAATGTTTTATACATAATAATTATAATTCAATTTATTATTATGATTACCTATAACATATTCTTCACGCAACAAATTTCTAACTTAACATTTATAAAAAATATGTAAAACCAAAATTAAATACAAAAAAATTACATAACAGCTTCATAAAACTAATATTTAATTAAATCCTTTATCCCTTCAACGCCTTTTATACCAATAAATATAATTAAAAACTCATATTATTTAGAATAGTACAATTAATTATAATAAAATACAAAATAATATGACAAGTTAAATAAACCTTTCTTATCTCTACTTACCACGTCTCAATTCTACAATTTCTATCCATAAAAACATTTAAACACTTTTAAAATGCAAACATACCTTAAATTATTATAATTAAATACGTAAATAAATAAATACATAATTTGTATATTTCACAAAAAGATAATGCAATATTTTTAAGAACCCGGAAGAATTTTCGTTAATCTACAGTACTTACCTACATTTGAAATACATATCGAAGTACCTTTTATGCAATTAGAAATTAGTTTTACTTTGGTGTTACACATTGACAAATGTTATGTATTGAAAGATTGATGCAACAACAGTCAGTTTAAGGATAATTCTAATAAATGATTTAAGTTAGATTAGTTTTAGAGAAAAAACCGAAGATTTTTTATTGCAAGTTTAGTTAAAAATAGCCTTTACACATCTTAAATAAAGCTTATTTTCAACTTACTGAAGATTTTTTCCGAAACCCGGGAAAAAAAGAATATAGTAATAGTCGTAAGGAAGTCTCCACTTTCTGTCTCTATTCTCCGAAGTTTAGGCAAATATATTCAGCCTATTCCGATCACTGATTATCAGTCTCTTGGTAAGTAAACACATGCCAGTGCAGCACTGCCCGCTAGCACTGGCTGTCCATCGCTGGTCAAGCTAGCTCATGGCACCGGCCACTTCCGCGTCACTGACAATATACTATCACTATTGCTAAGTAAACACAATGACATGCAAGTGCAGTAGTGTTGTACTACTACTACTGCGATCTTCAGAAGGCTGCGCAATATAATTTTTTAAGAAACAAACGGTGACAAGAGGCGAGTGTGAGTGAGAGAACATACGCGAAAGTTCGTAGAGCCTATGTTCAGACCTGCCAAGTTATATCGACCGTGTTGTACACATGTCAAATAGCGAAATTGATGTCGTGGCCTTCTTGATGTTTCACCTCAATGCGTTGAGGCAATGAAGAAAATCCAAAACATTTACTAGAGGCTTGGGCCCAATAAATTTAAAACATCTTTCTGTTTCTGCCAATCGTTTGAAGATGACAAAGACAGAAAGATGTTGTATTAAATTTGTTTGGAGCAGATTTGTGGTGTAACCGGAGCCTTAACCCTTACATAACATACATACATATTCAGCTTATTAATGTTCCCACTGCTGGGACGCAAGCCTCCTCTCTGTGAGAGGAAGTGGGCTGTAATCTACCACGCGGGCCCAGTGCGGGTTTGTAGACTTCACAATATGTCTTCAAATTTTCGGTTCTAAGATATGCCGATTTCCTCACGATGTTTTCCTTCACCGTTTTGAGAGTAGTGGTGATGAAATTATTTATACCAAGTAAAGCGCCTGCTTGGGTTCGAACCCACAACCTACAACTCGTAAAGTCGTAAGTCTGGGCCGCTACCACTGGGCCACCACTGCTCACTCACTTAACCCTTACTTTATCGATATTGAATTTATTCTTCTATTTAACCAGGGCAACAACAGCTGTGCAGCAAGGGCCTTCGGATAGACTACGTGCAGGTCATCGCAGCGCAATTTCGTAGATGCGGCTCTGGCCGAAGTGAATGGAAACGGCTACGCTCGGAGTCTCGGAGAGTTCATCAAGAAGTGTGCCAACAACCACTTCAACAAACAATCCACTGAATGTTTCAGAGGAACACTCGGTTATTCAGCGCAGTGGAGTGTTCGCGAGTAAAATAAAGGCTCTTATAAGCACCTTACCGTATGTGTTGTGTGCGGAAGCTAAAGTGGACGAAGTGTACTCTTAGATCGTAAGATTTGCCAAAGTTAACCACGGAGTCGGTAAATACTCTCGACGAGATGGTGTGCAATGTGCAAGCTGCGACACGTTGAGGAGTCCATGGTGGAGTAGTACAGACTACTAATTATAGGTCAAATTGTTATAATTGTTCGGAAAATTAAAAACATTAAAACTAAAAGTGCTTCAACATATTATTTAAGGATACCTGTGCGAATGAGCTCTGCTCTGGAGAAAATACTTATTTAATAGTATAGGATAGTTCATACTCATTCCATGCTGCTATAATACACAGACGCCAGCACATCAACCTACTCCAATCTGTAAAATTTTCCCAATCAACATTGCACCTTATACTTTAGCGATAAAGTTGAAAATCTATTAAAAAATAAGACAGATTGCAGCAACTTGATGTGCTGGCGTCTGTACATACTAATTCCATGCTGCCATGTAATTATTCTAACTAAGGTCTATCTTGGTCTAAACTTTGGTCGACCGAGCTCTGCTTAGGTTAAAATAGAGAAAACAACTTTTCCCAGATATGAGACCTAGGTAGATTGGGGTATTCCGTTTATCCACCCTTAACTGGATAGGTACTTGGAAACGTATGTCCGAGAACCCACCCTAACCCTATAAATTCAGTTTATCCAACTAGGCCTAGGGTGAATTCTCGAACATACATTTCCAAGTATCCTTAGGGTCGCGCCACACCTGCCGAACGTTCCGCGGCGGAACGTTCCGTCGCGTCATGTTTGCTTGCATTTCTATAGACGTAACGTTCGGCTGATGTGTCATAGTCATAGGTAACTTGAAAAACATTAGGAGCGTATTCAACCGAACCTTCCGCCGCGGAACGTTCGGCAGATGTGGCGCGACCCTTAGGGTGAATTTTTTGGGTGGTTAAACGGAAAAAATAAAAATTTGATACGACCGCGAATCATATTTAGATCAACATACAACCTGATACTGACCTGCAAATTGCAAAAAACGTAAGAATATTTAAATTTCGCGGGCTACCTTGGCGCATCCCCCTTAGGCTGCCTGTCCACTGGAGCGGAGCGGAGATGTGCCAATATTAACCAATAGAATCTTGACTTTCACTGATCTAAACTCAGTGGCGGACTCAAGATTCTATTGGTTAATATTGGCACATCTCCGCTCCAGTGGACAGGCAGCCTTAGTCGGCCTGTCCACTGAAGCGGAGAGGAGAGGAGCGGAGATATGCCAATATTAACCAATAGAATCTAAACTCAGCACCAGAGGTGCGATTCTATTGGTTAATATTGGCACATCTCCGCTCCGCTCCTTTCCTCTCCGCTTCAGTGGACAGGCCGACTTCATTCATAATTATACAAGTCTGCAACAGAGGGGCAATATCCGTATTTTTAAGAATGTTCGCATTAGTGTAGCGGCACACCTGCGGAACGTTCGGCGCGGAACGTTCCGGCGCGTCACGTGACGCTTGCTTATGAACGCGACGTAACACTCGGCTGATGTGTCATAGGTAACTTGAAAAACATTAGGAGCGTATTCAACCGAACCTTCCGTGCCGTACGTTCGTCAGGTGAGTCGCGACTAGAGATGGGCGGAGGGAAAAAACCCGACGGGAAAAAACCCAGGTTTTTTCCCATTTGGGAAAAAACCGGGTGTTTATGAGGGAAAAAACCTTTTAGGCGGGTGTTTTCATTGGTGCCGATTCTCTTGTCACAAATGCCTCTAAACTAGACTAAAAATCACCAAAATTTAGTTAAGTCCTGTCAAACGAGGATTTCCCATTCTGAAATAGACTAAAGTGACACAACATAACTATATTTTAGTTTGACAGCATTAAGATTGCACTGAGTTTAGTGAAAATGGCAATTTTGCTATTCTGAATTTGACGTTTTTCACCTAAAAATCTGGTGTATTCAACTAAATCTGACAATTTTTAAACGCGATTAAAAACGTGTGGTAAAAATTAGTTGGCATGAACTAAAATTCACACCAACACTTCTAGTTCAGTGCAAAAAGCAAAAACAGTACTGTATTTTTTTTTCTTTTTCTTATATCTCGATAATGGTGCATCCTATCACAAAAATAATGATATCCCAACATATTGGTAATAATTTTTCATATTTTCCATACAAAAAGTGAAAAATTTCATATAAAACACGTCGAGGCTGCTCCGACTGCGCGCCTACGGCTTAAAAAAATTTCACGGGGTAGAGCAAACAAGTACCACGTGGAGTCGTCACACGATTGTCAAATTCGATTTTAGATGTGACAAAATAATTTTTTAATTTCCATAATTTTTTTCTCATCTTTTTCTAGCTTTAAGATTCTCATAGCCAAATGTAAGGAATTTTAGTGATAGTTTAGTTAGTTTAGTTTACCATTACATTACCTAAAAATAAGCTCTATATTTTTTTATTTTATTCTTTATACAACGCAATTTTTGTTTACACTAAATCTCTTAGGGGGTCATTGTACTCATCATTATGAACAATTTTCACTATGGGACCAAAGCAGAAATCACGAAAAAATATCAGCTGTTCCCTACATTTATGTTCGCGGAACAGCAGATTTTTTTTTTGCTTTATCACTTCTATCACTGAGTAATAAATGATAGACGTTCATGGACAAGACAAAGGTCATGTCAAATGCCCATGTAACACCGGCTCTCATAAAGATCGGAGACGCTACGCTCGAAGTTGTAGACGAGTATGTTTACCTAGGACAAACTGTCCAGCTAGGTAGGTCCAACTTCGAGAAAGAGGTCAATCGTCGAATCTGACTCGGCTGGGCAGCGTTCGGGAAGCTACGCAATATCTTCTCGTCCCACATACCACAGTGTCTCAAGACGAAAGTCTTTGACCAGTGCGTGTTGCCAGTGATGACTTATGGCACTGAAACGTGGTCGCTCACAATGGGCCTTATCAGAAGGCTAAAAGCCACCCAAAGAGCAATGGAGAGGACTATGCTTGGAGTTCCCCTACGTGATCAAATCAGAAATGAAGAGATCCGCAGGAGAACCGACATAGCCCGAAGAATTGCCAAACTTAAGTGGCAATGGGCAGAACATATTGCTCGCAGAACATCTGTTCTGCGAGCAATATAGCATGCGGCCGATGGGGCCGAAAGGTTCTGGAGTGGCGACCACGTACCGGAAGACGTAGCGTTGGAAGGCCTCCCACAAGATGGATCGATGACCTAGTAAAGGCCGCAGGAATTCGCTGGATGCGGCACAGAATCGGTCGAAGTGGCGGTGCTTGGGGGAGGCCTATGTCCAGCAGTGGACGTCTTTCGGCTGATATGATGATGATGAAATGTGAAAGTTTGTATCTTTGGCTGTTTGTTTGTTACTCAATCACGCAAAAACAGCAGAATGGATTTGAATGAAAGGAGATGTTACACTATACAAAAAAATAGGGAAATTCATTTAAAACAGTTCTTAATTGTCCAATTACTTTAAAATGGCTTGGTTTGCTGGTAAACACAAGAAATTACACTTGAAATTGCAACACAACAAAAACCCGTCATGGCGGTAAGCTGTCATTTTGATTGACGTTTGTCACGTTTGACATGTTTATTTCTGTGGAGGTTGAATCTGACAGCTGAGAATTTGAGCTGAATGTGACAGCTGATAGTTCTGTTTCTATGGTCTATGGTTTACTGTCAATGTTTTTAAGCATAGAGTAACTAAATCCGTGAGACGCGTAGACAGGTGAGACGCCATGTTGAAAGTCGATAAAAATTGATAATAAATATCAATTTACTACCACAACAGTAAACATTTAATTGAATTATCTGTATTTTTCCTGAATTCTACGGATTTTTCTCTTTTTGTTGAGATACTGTACAGTATGGGTCATTAGTGCATTACCAGTTTTACAAAGTTATCGCATCGTAACTCGTCGCACTTGAGACCTTCTTCTAATAAGGCATTCCACACATACACATACACACCCGTATTGCAATCTCTCATCATGAACCAAATTGAAAGAGCGCGGTATATAGGTAACAGTTTTCCTTAGTTCGTAGGCTTATCACGCCCCGGTGTCTTTTTCTGATTATAGCAATTAGAAGAAGACAGCGAATGTCGAGGAATGAGTAAGTATCATTAATACAAAATTTTAAACTAGTCAACATAAATAACATAAAAATTGAGGGTAGATTTGAAACAAAATTTATTTACTGGCTGTAATTAAGTAATTAATTCGTATGACGTTGTTATATGGTGAACTTAGTTACGGGCGTTTGTGTTATTGCTATTAGTGTTTTTAGTTTAAAGATTTTATTCAAAATGCAATTAAATATAAATGATGAAGCCAGGGCGAATATTGTAGCCTTGCATATCAATGGGTTTAATTTTTATCTGAAATATCGAATGAAAGCGGTTTACTTATGTGTAAGTTATTTTGTTGTGATTGATTCTATTTGTTAATCTCTTAAGTGGTGGTTCAAAATGAGTAATAAGGATTTATTTATTTTTAGAGAAACACTGTGAGACGTTGGGTGAAAAGATTTGAGGAAGAGGGAAGTCTGAAGAGCCGTGTAAGTGACTCAGCGACGCTTTATGGGTGGTGAATCTTAAACGAATGGTGTTATACCAACAAGAAGATTTGCTGAAGAATTCGCAACTTTTTAACGCAAAGGCATAAGGATGAACGGTTACGTTTTGCCCGGGAATATTTAGACTTTGATTGGGAGACTACTATATTTACTGACGAGAAGACTTTCAAATCGTGTCTAAAAGGAAGACTTAATTTGTGGCGCAGAGACAATACACGGAGGTCTGACCATAACATTATAAATAATACGGAGTCAGGAAGAATAAGTGTGAATATGTGGGGGTGGATTAGTGCTCAAGGGCCGATTGAGTTGGAATTTATACCGACGCGGCCCAACAGCTCCAACTACGTCGAGGTTTTGAGCGACATAATGCTACCTACAGTGTGCGCAATGTTTATCCAGTGTATGAAATTGGTGAACTTTATTTTGTTCAAGATAATTGTCCGATTCATCGTGCCAGTAAGTATTGTTCGAGACTTCGTGAGTGGGTTTAGACAGTATTTAGATGTTAAAGTTATTCCGTGACCAGCGCGATCCCCTGATCTAAACCTTATAGAAAATGTATGGGTTTAATGCAAAGATTGGAAGCACGTAATGAAAGATGTCTCGATCAGAAAAAAAAAAGTAAGTACAAAAAAAAAGTTCGCGTCAAATAACTTTGCCGCTCCGAACTAGGCTACAAGTGGCTGCGCAGTAGTCAATCTTACGAATAAAACAGCAGTGCGCATGCGCGACTAGCGGAGTAAGGGGCGGGCTTGAGCGTTATATTTCTGCCTCAGTCGCTCGTATACGTTCGATGTTTAGTGGTGTCTCGCTCGCGCAGTACCGGTAGACGGTCGATGCCAAAAGTGTTACTAGTTTACATTATTTTTTTAGTTTGTTGTTTTTTTTGTTATTTGTTATTGTTGCCTTTACCTTGTTATTGTTACTGGTTGACGTTGTACTTTGAGTTTTGTGGATGAAATGCCGAAACGGAACAAAGTTTTACGCCGTCAGGCGAGAAATGTAATTTATAATGTGGTGAATTATATGCAAAAGGAGAAAGACGAAGGCGTGCATAATGTTGCAAAGGTGCAACGCCGAGCTTCTTCTGCATTCATAATTTTCACGTAACGGAAAAGGAGGTGCCAACCCTTAAAAGACTACGTATTAAGTTGCAAGGCGATATAGATTTGAAAGGCTCTGCAAGTAGCCTAAGTAGAATAATTAAGGAATTAGGTTTTAAATGGAGGAGAACCGAAAATAATAGGAAAGTACTAATAGAGAAACACGACTTGCGGTTGAAAAGAATAGAATATCTGCGAAAAATTAAAAAGTATAGAGACGAAGGAAGAACCATAGTGTATACAGATGAGTCGTATGTGCATTCATCACATACGAAGAGCAAAGCATGGTCTGATGAATCTGAAAAAGGGTTGAAGGCTCCTATTTCCAAAGGACAAAGAATTGTCATCGTCCACGCGGGGTCCGAAGATGGATTTATCCCGAATAGCTTACTGATGTTCAAGTCTGGGATAAAGTCGGGTGACTATCACGATGACATGAATTTTACGAATTATGAGAAATGGCTGAAGACCAAACTCATCCCCAACTTGAGTCCTAATTCAGTCATCGTGATAGACAATGCACCCTATCACAATAAATTACGTGACCCCGCACCAACGTCTAATTCAAAAAAAGCGGACATGAAGTTGTGGTTGTCAGAAAAAGGCATACCCTTTGATAATAACATGCTCAAGCCACAACTATACCAATTAATATGCCAAAATAAGAGCGCCCACAAAAATTTTGTGATAGATGACATTTTTGCACAGCACAACCACAACGTTCTCCGTCTACCACCCTATCACCCAGACTTAAACCCTATAGAGATGGCGTGGGCGGCTATTAAGGGTTACGTAGCCGCAAAAAATGTGGACTTTAACGTTAACCGGACAATGCAGTTGGTCGAAGAGAAAGTTAACCTAATGGGGCAAGAAGAATGGGCGGCCTTGTGGGGTAAAATAAAAAAAATTGAAGATCAATATAGAACTAGTGACTATATCATAGATGACATGACGGAAAATTTTATAATATACACAGGAGATCGCTCGGAATCAGAAACAGAATCTGAGAGTGTGTGAATGATTCCGATATTATGGCGGATTCGGATAACAGAGACTCGGATGACAGAGAAATACCTAGCACGAGCACCTTTAAAAGTAATGAAGGAAGTTTCATAGAAGGAGTGTGGGCAATTTCCAGTGATAGTGAGTGATATCAATGACAAATCTTCACATAAACAATTAATAAAAAAAATATGAGCAAACAAACTGCAGTGCTTAAAAACCAATAATTTTCAATTAAAATAATATCTTTTCCCTCAAATAAACGTAGTTTCTTTCTTTCTTCTACTTTTAAAAGAAATCAGGTGAGTCAAAAATTACATAATATTTTTCATTTTGGATATTTTTTTCGTAAGCGAACACTTTTTCACGATATTGTACCGACGCAGTCGTCTACAACGCCTAACTTCAGAGCGGCAAAGTTATTTGACGCGAACTGTAATATTAAATGTTATCAGGGGAATTCAGGGGATCCACTAGCCATAATAGAAAAAAGTTAGATAATAATAAATTGTAAGATTACAGGATTGAGGTTAAGTTTCAATCTTCTTTTCCTTGAGAAAATGAATAAATTAAGCTATAACCTCAATAAACAATAGGTAACATCCAATATTATTAGCAACCAAAAATTATTTACAAACAAATTATAAATTTATTCATTGTCAACGGTTGTTATATCGTTCTTAATACGTGTATGTTTTAAAAGCTAATAATAACACACATATATGTTTCTATGAAAAACTGTGTTTTTTATTTTATTAAATTACCTATTATATCTATTTACTTTATTTCTACCTTCCGTAACCTATAGTCAATGTAAATTAATGAAATTCAAATAATTGAACTCTGACACGAAAACAAAATAAAACAAAAAGAGTCGAGAGCTCGCACTGAGGTTCGAACCTTCGCCATTCTCATGCACACACAATTATTCCGACCTACTCGTGCGATCTTGCCATCGCTTCATTCAACTATTAGGTTGAATTTAAGCATTGCTTTTAAATAGGAAAACAAGTATAAGTAGGTATTCTTTATTTAGTGTTAACCACACATTCATCTGACCAACCAACATCGCCCGTTCGTAGTTGTACTGTGTGCGTGTTATTGTCTGCATTGAAACATCACACACACAGAGATAGGCGCAGACCTGGCGTGCAGGCAAATATAAACATTCCGGTGCTTCACAATTTATGACCCTTGACTGTACATAGACCTGGCCCATTTTGAAACATCTCCTTTGGCACACAGATAGTTTATAACCTGGATTAACACATAAGATACTTTTTATCACATCTATTCAAAAAGACATAGTTTAATCCTCGTAAACAGGGACCAAAATAGCGTTTTAATCCCTAGGGACTAAAAGTGATTTGAATTTGGAATGTGAAAATTGTTAGTAAAAGTTCTATTCACCAAAGAGATCGATCACGAACATTGTATGAATAAGTAACAGGCTGGCAAGAGAGAAAGTGTGAATTTGATCAAAATTAAAATCCAAGATGGCGGATACGCATTTTTTTTTTTCATTGTTTTCGACTGTGGTAAAGCCGATAGTGAGGTCAAAATTTAAATCCAAGATGGCGGATGCGAAAATTTTAAAATTTTTCGTCATGGGTATCGTTTTCATTGTTTTCGACTGTGGTAAAGCCGATAGTGAGGTCAAAATTTAAATCCAAGATGGCGGATGCGAAAATTTTAAAATTTTTCGTCATGGGTATCGTTTTCGTAGTTTTTGACGGTGGTAAAGCCGATAGTGAGGTCAAAATTTAAATCCAAGATGATGGATTCGAAAATTTAAAAAAAAATCGTCATGGGTATCGTTTTCATAGTTTTCGAAGGTGGTAAACCCGATAGTGAGGTCAAAATGTGAATCCAACATGACGTCTGCGATTTTTTTTTTTTTCATAATTTTTTTATTTTGTGTAAATCAGTGAGTAGGAAATTCGTTCCTGATGGGGGTCGGACCGCACACGTTTGTTTTCTCATAGAGGGTGATAAAAAGTAGAGTGTTCACCTCGGGAGCAACACTATTTTAAGCTCGAGTGATGTACTTTGAATCCCTCGCTGCGCTCAGGATTCTACTTTAGAATCCCTCGCTGCGCTCGGGATTCTACTCTAGAATCCTTCGCTCCGCTTTGGATTCAAAGAAACACTCTCGCCTTAAAAATAGTTGTTTGCTCCCTTAGTAAACAATCTACTATTTTATCCCGGTAGTACGCTCCCGCGGGATAATTTCTGACCTCCACGCGGGCGAAGCTGCAAGCGAAAGTAAGTTATTCATACTTTAAATTTGCTTGTGTACGTAAAATGTGATAGTGGAGTGCGTCATTTTAACTTAGACAGGCTCAAACTAGTAGTAATAAAGTTTAAAAACTGTGTACTATTTAATGTATGTGTATCTAACTATTACATAAGCTAAATTTGAAAAAACCCGAATATTTTCCCAATCGGGAACATTCCCGGGAATTTTCCCTTGAATTTTCCCACTTTTGGGTTTTTTCCGGGTGAATTCCCATCTCTAGTCGCGACCCTTAACCTAGCGCCATACCTGCCGAACGTTCCGCGGCGAAACGCTCCGTCGCGTCATATTTCTATTTTATTTTATTCTATTCGGGAAACTTACAGCTAACTTACACAGGACGTAACGTTCGGCTGATGTGTCATAGGTAGGGCATGCTATTCGGATATCCGGATATCCGTCGAAAATATTATCCGAATAATATTTGTTTTACTATCCGGATAAAACGGATAATACGAATAGTTAGTTTTGTTCCATTTTCCTTTTGATAATATAACATTTAAGGGGGATGCGCCAAGGAATCCCGCTATATTTAAATTTTCTTACGTTTTTATGCAATTTGCAGGTCAGTATCAGGTTGTATGTTGTTCTAAATATGATTCGCGGCCGTATCAAATGTTTATTTATAGATTTACTAGCTGCCCGTCCCAGCTTCGCATGGGTAGCCCTAATTAGCAATAAATTAAAATTGCGGCTATAAATTGAGATTTAAACTATCCTATCTCTCAAGTTGGATCGAACTGCACATGGTGTGTGAATTTTATTATAATCGGTTAAGTGGTTTAGGAGTCCATTGAGGACAAACATTGTGACACGAGATTTATATATATTAAGATAATCATAAAAGTCATCAATACAACTCTCTAAGTTCATGTAACTGTATTGAATGACTAATTCATGAAATCATGACATTTGACACTTTTGCTAACTTAAGGAGTTGTATTGCTAACTCTAATGATTATAATTCTGTAAAACCATATTTGTTACGGTCGCGAATCATATTTTAATCAACATACAACCTGACACTGAGCTGCAAATTGCAGAAGAGGAAAGAAAATTTGAATTTCGCGGGCTACCTTAGCGCATCCCCCTTAACGTTACTCGTGAAAATTCATGCTATATCTTCAAAAATCCATCTAATGACACAATTACTATGTAGATTCATTATAGCGAAAATATAGAAGAGAAAAATTTTAAAGTGCTTTTGCACAGAGCTCGACTTCAGTTGATGACAGCGATGGTGATGACGTAGCACTCAGTGATTACAAGCAGCAGAAACTCAAATATCATTTACTTTAACAAAGAAAATAAGCAAAGAGATCGAAAGGACTCTGCAGGTTAACCATCAACAGTGAATGCTTTGACAAGCATGGCATTTACTTTAAAGGCATTGGCAAGAATTAGTAGTGTTGTTCTCTAGATTCATCTCGGTATTGTGTCTTGCTTGACACAAGAAAACCAAAATAGAGTGCCTGCTAAATGGAACATAAAGAAAAGGTTAGGATTTGCTAGACTTGAATAAGCTGTTTTGGTAACCAACCCAAAATCAGATTGATATGGGAAGTAGGAATGTGGAGCAGAGGCCTCATCATGATTCTCGGCATTCATGATTTGCATTTATTCGTTTCCTGCCTGGACCGTAAAAACCCAATCTGAAAAGTCCTCTTTAGCAGAGAGACTTTTAGAAAGAGGACTTTCCGGATTGGGTTTTTCAAAGTTTCACATATATGTCTAACGGAAGATAGGACTGCACAATCGCGATAACGAGAACTGAATGACCCGAAACGCACAGAAAATAGTTCATATTCAGGGAATCGATGAAAGTACATGTCATTCGTGGCTATTAGTTTGTGCTGATCAAACTTATACATCAGATACTTTGACATCTAGCAATGTCAGTGATGTGATTTTGTCTCATTTATTACCAAGCACTATTTTGTAAGACTTCCAGTCTTCATCTAATGTGCTTTCAATTGTTCTAGCCATCTTAACAAAGATAGCATTTGACCAGCTCACGATCTATTATATCATTGGTAGATAACCCGTGGATTTCTTTTTTTTCTTTTCTCGTATCTGTCAATGACAGATCGGACAGATTTTGCTTTTAGTGCGAACTGATATACTTTAATTAACGATTGTTGGAGAGTTTTTGTAATAAAAATGTCGATTGTAAACTAATATAAGTTTGATTTACCTCTTTTACAGTGGTATCCAAAATATCCATATTATCCGAATATATTCGAATAGTTGTCTGGCAGTATCCGAAATATTCGAATAGTAAAATGGGCGGATAATTGCATGCCCTAGTCATAGGTAACTTGAAAAACATTAGGAGCGTAGTCAACCGAACGTTCCGCCGCGGAACGTTCGGCAGGTGTGGCCCGACCCATAGAGTGCGACTCAATCTCAATCTGTCAAAAATATCTTCAATGTTTTCCTACATTTTTGACACTTTGTGACATTGTTCGTGGCGGAGATGATATCGCGACTAGATATTGAAGGGAATTGCCCTTCTGATCTCGCTTTGTTAAAGGGTTAGGATAAGATGCGAGAGAAATCAACAGCTAGTTTCAATAAAAAGCAAGTTTCAGATATTTTATACATTTTTTTTTTTATTATTTCACATGTAACTGACAAAAAATATATTAATTAATTAATCTAAGCTGCTACTCCATCAGCGTCTTCATCTGAAACAAAAAAAAAAAAAAAATTTAAAAAATATTACTTACACTCCTCAAATTACCATCAATGTGGACGGCAGAAGTTTAGAATTCTTAAATCGTGGGTTCTAAAAAACTTATCATTCTTTTAAGCCTTTCTGATAATCTTATAGACCCAATGACTATATATCCTCTTGACTGCTCATACGGGCGACTCAGGCTCACGACACATCAATGAAAATGCACTGATATTAGATGACAATATGACTGGCCATTTTAGTTTTGACCAGTTATTAGATCTCTGCACACGCGGTTATTTTGACACATTATTTTGACACATTAAAAAAAAGTCTGCATAATTATAAACAATTATGAGTTCCTGTTCTATTAAATGGTGTGGGAAATCGTCTAGAACATCCAGCTATAAAAAAGATGGCATAACTTTTCATCGGTAAGTAAAATATATTTATTTTAAAATATTATTATGAATAATTGCAGGGCTCAAGCTGAACTGGTTCTTTACGTAAAAAGGCACAAAAATGTACACTGCGTTGATGTCTTTTTGAAAAGTCCCTTTCTCTCACTAGGGTATTTCAATATATCTGTCCCTTTTTATCTTTACTAATGCTGTAGTGTTGTGACAACTTCAAAACAAAGTCTTTATATAATATTGTCGATAAAAGTTACGATGTTTCCTACTGGTAAAAAAGTAACATTACTTAATGTTTACATCTTAGATTTCCAAATATTCCGGAACTGAAAGAAAAGTGGATTAATGCAGTCCACAGGGAAAATTGGTTTCCAAAAAGCATTGTTTGTTCAAGGCATTTCACTGCAGATTGCTTTGAAACTTTAAAGAACCGACGCGACGCCGCTTATTTAGTACAGCAACACCGACCCTGTTTTTGCCTGTTTTGGTATGTTTTATTATATAGATCATTATTTCAGTTTAATATTTTTAATTTTTAGAAAAAAAAACAAGTTTAGGCTTTACCAAATAATACAGCTGATCTATATGTGCATGATTCTAATTTACCTGGACCTTCCCACCTAACTATCTCACAAGTAAGCCAATTCATTCTAACGACGTGGTACGTGATCGTTGCCGCATTGTTACAATATTTAATGCCTGATGTATAATTACAGGATTTATTATCAAAAGGTCAAACTAAGGATCTAATAACCGCACAGAAATGCAAATTTGATGATCATAACGTACCTTTAACTGCCTATGACAATGTCTCTGTCGTAAGTTAATTTTCATTTGTTTATTTAACTGATATATCAATAGGGTGCGCCAAAGTTCACCTAAATTTTCAACTCCGATAATTGGAAATCCGAAAATGTTCTTCCTAACATTTTTCATCCTAACAATCAGAATTCCTAACCACTCTGTCTCTAATGTTCATAATTCCGAAGCATTCAACTTCATAATGTCAGTAGCAATAAACATCTATTATACTTTTATTTGTTTTCCTATATTTTCTCAACATAACCATCTTTTACACTATTATTCAAAGTCATATATTTTTTGTTTAGATTAGGATTAGGTTAGGTTAGGTTAGAACTGTGACCAACTACGCGCGAGCCGAGCGAGCGAAGCGAGCGGTGCCGCGGCAGCGGCCGGCGAGCGCTACCTCGAAATTGGTCGCGAAATTTTTCTAAGTATTTTTTTCATAGTGCCCCCAAGACGACTCTTTGACCTGAATTTCATTCATTTAAGACAAAAATCAGTGAAACGACCTTTAATCATTCTAAACAGTTGGTTTTTAGACATAATTATCTCAGGTATAGTTATAGTAATAAATATGTAACAACAATAACCAAAAATAAAATGGCTAAATGTAAAAATGTGAACAGTTGTTTTGTAATCACAAGAAATAGTTTAAAAACAAACCTTTTCCTTCAAAGCATCTGGTTCATGATTATGTTCTCTCAGTAGGATAAAAGCGTTTTATGATAAAAAATAGTAGGAGTTTAAATATATTTACATTAATGATATTATTAATTACAATTTTCGGAAACATGAGTGTTATGAACATCGCCGGTAGCACTACAAATAGTATGAATGAAAACTTTAGGATGAAAAATTTTAGGAAGAGTGATCATTCGGATTACAAATCGTTAGGAAGAACAATTTCGGGTAAAGAACTTTAGGTGAGCCAATATGGACCCATATCAATAGTGTTCCTATCAGAAGTCAGATTTTTATGCTTTGCAGAATAATAATTCACCTACCGTAAAAGTCGAGCCACAAGTTGAGGACTTGTCTCCACGAAAACGCAAAATGAAGCGCCACATAGACCATCTAATATTTTCACTTAACAGAAACAAGAAAAACATTAAGAGATGCACATGCACCCTCTTAATAAGCTTCATTCAATTTTAGCATTGATTTAATTGAATAAAGTTAAATTTGAAGTGTAACGTCAGTGTTTTATTTGCACCCAGTTAAGGGGGCGCATCCTAAAAGTTGGCAACGTCGTAAATAGCTGTCAAATAGTTACCTGTTTTGATTAATTTGGAAATAATACTGTATGGAAATAAGAAATGTGGCTAACTAACTTACTAGAATATTAATGATGAATTGCAATTGAACTGCAACTTTGAATTTGATAGGTGTAAAAAAGGCATTTGGAAAATTTCCAAATACTTTTTTTAATAATAATTCGGTGTTACGATATTAATTGTTGCATTTCATAATCAATATTCTAGTTCGCTAGTTAGCCACATTTTTTATTTCCATACAGAAATATTATCAAATTAATCAAAACACCGAAATATTTGACATCTATTTGCGACGTTGCCAACTTTCAGAATAAACCCTCTTAAGGCTGCCTGTCCACTGGAGCGGAGAGGAGAAAAGAGGAGCGGAGATGTGCCAATATTAACCAATAGAATATTGACTCCGCCCCTGAGTTTAGATTTGATTGGTTAATAATGGCACATCTCCGCTCCTCTCCTCTCCTCTCCGCTCCAGCGGACAGGCAGCCTTACACCCTATCAATTAAAGTTTAAAAAAATATAGAATTAATAGACGTCGATTTTATCGATATCGATACTATTGTTGCAAAACTGACTTGCGGGTCACTATTTTTAAAACATACGTCCTGTCATTGTTGCACCGGCCAATCACAACCGCTGTATTTTCTTCGTCCCCCGGCCCGCAGTGGTGAGTCGTATGCCTAGACGAAATCGGTCTATCAGCTCTCAAGTGGTTTAATTCTCATTGTATAGACCACAGATATAGATAGACATAGATAACGCAAGAGCAACTACTTCGCGTGCCCAGCTTACGTACAATAATCGTAAGCTGCCACTTTCGCGCTCAGTCTGCATCGTTGTGCCACGCTAGACGGACGTCAGTAAAATAATTTAAAATGGTTAATTGCTCAGTTATACATTGTAAAAACTTTACAAATGTGAGGAGAAAAAATAAAGGAAACGATTCCTTCCATCGATAAGTCATTTTGTGATTAATATTATGCGTATTTAATATTAAAATCAATTATTTTTAATCTAATACTCTCTGTAATACCAAATTTGAGAAAAACATAGGTCATCAAACGTAAACTGAATATTCGTATTACATTGCGGCTTTTACTTGAAGCGGTTGATGCGACGTTTTGTTTTAACAAGTGATGAATATCGAAGCAAGTGATACTATCGTATATCGCATCGGTTTCGTAGTACAGGAGCTTTTATCATTTTTCTGTCAATTTTAGCGATTAGTGCTGTTCATCGTATGCAACACAAATCGATTCTCAAGAATCGATTTCGGAAACAGAGGAATGATTTTGTATTTTATAGGTAGTAATTATGTAGACAATTTTAATAAATTATCGTAACGTTTAGTGATTTTTTTAGTTTCCCACATGAACCCAATTTAAAAGAAAAATGGATTGAGGCGACGGGAAATAAAGATTGGTTCCCAACAAAGCATAGCATTATAATATTTGTTAAATACATTTTGAGGAAGCATGCTTTGTTGAAGGGAAAAAGTAACGAATATTAACAAAATCAGCATATCCGACTATTGATGAACTGAAGATCATAACTTTCTTTATCTTTTTGCTGTTGTAGCTCAAGTAATTTTGCATCCATTTTAATTTTATTATAAGTATCGTATTTTACTGGGTTTTCGTTTACCTTCTAAAATTTCTTCTCTGGTTTTTTTTTGTTTCTGAAAGATAATCTACAACAATTACAAGGAATAAGTAGGGAAATACTAACAATTTAAAGAAATTATAAATCCCTTACTGCCTACTAAGCAGATCAGAAATTTTTATTTTCCTCTGTTTATCTCATTCCTCTGTCTATCTCATTCCTCTGTATATCTCATTCCTCTGTCTATCTCATTCTTCTGTCTATATCATTACTATGTCACAAAATCGATTAATTAATCTATTTAAGCGATTCTCAATAATTCTTTACTGTACACGATTACTCAATAAATAGAGAAATGGTATAATAAAAAGGCGATCTTTATTCAAAATTGAGATGAAAAAGGGTAGAATCTCGTTGCTTTTGTAAACATTAGAACTAAATTGAATATAAGGTATTTCAATCGAATATTCACGTATTTATAATGGTAAACTTACTTGAAATTTTGGAAAAGGTATCCAAAAACGATGTGTGAACATCGACGGAACGCGCACGAGCACACAACCTCAGAATGCGAAGACTTTTAGTTAGCGTACTGCTGGGTGGGTGAGCGAACAGTATCGATTCAAAGATAATAAAATCGATTCAAAGACGCTGCCGCGTGCGGCGGATTTTATTTTCCCATCACTAAATAATGCTTGTGACGTCATAGTAGGTAGTCAAAAAATGGCACGCTTGGTTTTCATACAGATCGTGATACTTGCGTTATCTATGTCTATCTATATCTGTGTTATAGACACACCATACCTATCACTGCGCCGGTGATATCAGACGTACAAGAGACATTTTATTAAGTCTCGCATTCACAATGTTTTGGGAAACCTTTGATAGGTAACAGTATTAAGAAATGTTTATTCATGCCTGGATTCACTGAAGGGTCCTAACCCTTCAGTGAATCCAGGCATGAATAAACAGAGTGTTAAGTACACCTAAATGTTGCCAGTTATATTTAAGCTCCAAACATGGAGCTTCGCCACTTATTACAATAGGGGGAGAATCCCGATGTCTTTAACTTGGTTTTATTTAATGAGGGTTTTATTACATTCTACAATTTGTCAATTTTATATTTGACATTTATATAATTTATTTGACAATTTTAATTATTATCTTTTTTAATTACTATTTGAATATTAAAATTTAATTAATCACAAAATTTTATTTTGTGTTGTCTAACTCTTGGCCGTGACTACACTAGACAAGAAGTAGTCAACAATATAAATAAAATAACAAACAAAAATACCTTTATCATCAGTATCCATAGGCTCTGGTGTCTCCAGATAGGCCGGGGCCAGTGGTGATACCACCACGCCATCCCACACAGTTATCTCAGTTGAGATATCTTTGCCACCTTCGAAGGCCTGTAGGCCCAGCACGTACCGGTGACCACCCCGAGCTACAACCCGGAGCAAACTGCGGAGAATAAAGTATTTATTATGACAAGTGTTCACGAAGTAAGCCCAGGTAGCAACAGGTGAGTTTTTAACGAGGCTATTTCTGCGCACACGATTTTCACCTCTCGGTGTTGAGCTGAGCATTGAGAATCCAACAGAGTGCATCTCCGTGAATCAAAATAACTGTTGGATATCCAACTCAGGGCTGACCAGTGCGTTAAAAACTGAGTGAAACAAACAGAAAAACAAAGTAAACGAGACGAATGTCAGTCTTGAAAAAAATGTTTTTTTTTCGAGGATATTATTATTTTTATTTATAGATTTTTTTCCTCGGCCTAGCCGGGTAGAGCTGATGGCACGGGCCTAAGCCAAGTGTTCATCAGTGGGGTTAAGTGTTGAAGTAATATTTGATACCGCGTGGTTATGTGCAGTAGGCTGTATGTTAGCCGAAGCAAAATTTGAGTGGGAGTAATGGTGCAAGTTGTCCAACTCACACTGGAGGAATTTTCGTACCAGCCTACATGTATTGAGAATCACTGCCTTCTGCAGCAGGTGGTAGGTGTTTGGTGGCAGGTTCAGGGAACCAAGGGACTGATGAAGCTGTTTGGGTATTACTCCTGTTGCAGATAGGACTATGGGGACGATTGTGACTTTTTGTAGATGCCAAAGTCGGCTTATTTCGTCTTTGAGTTCGGTGTATTTAGATAGTTTTTCGGCTATTGTAGTCTGTAAGTTATGTGTATTTGGCACGGCGATGTCTATTAGGAACCCAGTTTTATTTACTTTGTTAATTAATGTGATATCTGGTCTATTAAAGTGTATTGTACGGTCGGTGAATATGGCGCGGTCGAAATACAATTTTGTTGTGGAGTTCTCTAATACCGTTTGAGGGTTGTATTTATAGTATGGTACTATAGTGTCTATAAATTTATATTTATGAGCTAGTTTTTGGTGTATCACGTTGGCTACTTGATCGTGTCGATGTTTGTAGTCTGTCTGGGCTATTGATTTGCAGGCGCTGGTGATATGTTGGATTGTCTCTGGTAAACTATTGCATTTTCTACATCGGTCGGTTGTTAAATTCTTTATAATGTTTTTTCCACTAGCGGTCACACTGACGGTTAGTGGGCGATGCCGCACTCGGAGCATCTTCTTCTAATGAGATCCCGGACAAGAGAAGTTCCCGAAAGCCAAATCCCAGGCTTAGGGTAACCTATACACCCCTTCCTATGAATCCATCACCTTGACCAAGCTACCCTACCCTCCCCGTATCCTGACATATCCCGTCGATCCTAAATCCCTAGGCCAACTCCCAGGCCTAGGGTGTCCCCCAAATAACCCACACCCTGTATCCACCAAATGCCTTCCCTCCTATCCTTTTACTCCCGTCGGTCCCAGAGGAAGGGTAACCTCGATTCCAAAAAAGCCCACCCCCACAACCATGAACATGCAGAGTGATAAAGCAACTACCCAGGTGGGTCCCGGCCAAGCCGGGGAATCCCACACCGCTCCGGCGGTTAGCCCCCATCGTATTATGGGGGGGGCATCAAACTGCAGTATGGACTCCTTGATGCCGTGCTTCTTAGCACGGCCGGCAGCTGATTCAGCGCCCACAACCCAGGCAGCGACTGACGCGCTTACAAACCCAACCTCGGCTGCGACTCACGCGCCGATACCCACTTCACGGAGCATGCTTCCCACGAACCTCTGGCAACAGAGCGTTGTGCGAAGCAGCACGACTTACCCAGACAATGACCAAGACGAACACAGACAGACCGATACGGGGAAGGATGTCGTACCTGGCAGCTCTACCACTCTCCCGGCTGATGTTGATGAAGTACGCCCGCTGGAACAGCGCGGAAAAATCTCAGGCCGGGAGAAGAGGGAAGTAGGCGACCGAGAGCGTTTGAACCGCGAAGGCAATGGCCAACGCGAAGCGCGATCGGACGCCGAAGAGATGGTACGCGACCGGTCACGAGTACGCGCAGGGGCAACCCAGCGCGCAAAGTTACCGGACGCGGAGCCACGCGACCAGCCGCCAGTACGTGAAGGGGCAACCCAGCGCGGAAAGCGGCCGGACGCGGAACCTAGCGGGCGGGGGCAGGTACGCAAAGGGGCAACCCAGAGCGAAGCGCCTCCACTCGCGGCAGAGTCTGCCGGGGCCGCCAGCCGACCCCAACACACCGACAGCACCCACGACCAACCTCGACCTAGACGCACAAGGGGCAAGCGTGCTGGAGCCTCACGCCGGGCGTTGCTGGCAACGAACACCCTGCCAAGCACCTCTGAGTCGCAGCCTGGACCGAGCGGTACAGGGCCGGCGAAGAGGGTGCGCCCTGACGACACGGCTTCACCGAGTACGCTTCAGGGGGACGCCAAGCGTGTGAGGGTCCACTCCGCTCAGGGGGGACAGAGAACCTACGCGCGGGCCACGAAGGATATCCCTGCGCGGCTAGCCGTAGCAATCTGCTTCCCTCACCCTGGCAGAGAGCTGTCTAAGGTAGAGGCTGAGCACATCAAGACCGACCTCGAAAATTTACTAATGGACACAGACTCGTCGTCCCCACTCCCGGCCTTCCGCGGATACCCACGGGTAGCGGAAGGCACAGTGCAGATGTGGTGTGAAGACGACAACGCCCTGACCTGGCTGACCGAGAATGTGCCCAAAATTAGACTCCCAGACACTGACCAGACTCTGACAGTCGTAAAACAGACCGACGTGCCCACCCGTGTCCGAGCTTCGCTCTTCGTCCCTCGCTATAGAGGCGACGTGGCCAAGCTCCAGAATGTTCTGACCCGTCAGAACACTTGGTACGACGTAACGAGGTGGTCACTGTACAGGGCAACTACCGTCGGTGGCGACCGTTTTGGGACTTACCTGACCCTAGGGCTGCCACCGGAGGAAGCGGAAAAGGTCCTGGGACGGGAGCGGCGGATATCGTACCTACTAGGGTCGATATACGTACGCTTCTGGCCCACGACCCGGCCCTCTGACACCCAGACCGACTGCACAGACGGAAAAAAAATACCACCGACGACGACACAGACGAACGACGCGGACATTGCCCAACTCGAGGAGGACATGGCGCGAGCGGCAATGGCCGACGACATTGACTCTATACCGCCCGCATCACCCGGCTGGAGCGAGCAACTTCTTGCCTCGTCGCCGGGCGACCGACACGACGTCCAGTACAGAGTGGAGGAGGCGGAGAGTCTGACTGATGGATCCATCTCCAACTAACTCCACCCACCCACCATCACCACCCCTTAACATAATCCAAACCAACCTCCAACATAGCCAGACTGCTACGGCTAGCTTACGCAGGGCACTGGAGGTGAAGCCCCGAACTATCGCACTGATCCAAGAGCCGTGGATCAGGAACAATAGAATATGTGGCCTCGGTAACATCGGAGGTAAGATAATTCTCAACACCCAGACACCAGACAAACCAAGAACCTGTGTCTACATACCCAAAGAAATCCCTATCACACCACTCACCCAATTCTGTTCCAGAGACCTGACAGCTGTCAGGCTCCAGACCGAGGGTAGCGTTCCAGATGTTGTACTGGCTTCGGTATACATGCCGGGCGAGGGCACAGACTGCCCGCCAAGAGAGATGGCCGACCTGGTGCAGCACTGCGAGCGCGCCAATCTGGACCTGATCATCTGCACCGACTCGAACGCCCATCACCCGCTCTGGGGTAGCGACGCACCGAACTCCAGAGGAGAGGTACTATCCACCTATTTATTCTCCACTAACCTTAACATCATTAACCGCGGCTCGGAACCCACTTGGGTCACGGTCCGAGGACAAACGATAATAGATCTAACACTTGCTACAGAAAACGCGACGAATCTTATTACAAACTGGCACGTATCGGACGAGCCTTCTTGCTCAGACCACAGAAGGATCCGCTTTACACTAATCACCAACACTAAAAAACCCGAACCGAGGCGAAACCCGAGGCGCACTAATGTCCCCGAGTACAAACGCCTCTTGGCCTCCCTATTAACCAGACACATATCACAAGTAACTATAAAAGACCAGGCACAATTAGAATACACCGTGACAAAACTATCCGAATACCTAACTGAAGCATACCACGCATGCTGCAAACTAAGAGCGCCACGAAACAAGAACGAAAGGAACCCTTGGTGGAATGCTGAACTTAGTAAACTCAGAGATGCGCTGCGTAAGCAATTTAACAGAGCCAAAAATACTAGACTCCCTGAAGACTGGGAGGCGTACAAAGAGACCCAATATACATACAAAAAACAGATCAGAACCGCCAGGAGGACAGCATGGCGTAAATTCTGCGAATCCATCGAGACAAATAATGAAGCCGCAAGGGTAAGGAAGATCCTATCAACCGACCAGGACCGAACCCTTGGCGCGCTAAAGAAACCCGATAACTCATACACAATAACTGACCATGAAACCAGTAGGGTCCTTCTCGAGACTCACTTCCCAAACTGTAGAGTCCTAGAGGACAGAACCTGGGATGCTGTACCAGAATGGACCCCAACGGATCAAGACTGGTCTAGAGCCTGCACCATAGTAACAGAAGACCGAGTAAGGTGGGCTATTGACACCTTTCAGCCATACAAGTCGGCAGGGCTGGATGGCATCTTCCCAGCCCTACTGCAGTGGGGGGTAGATTATCTAACACCATGGCTGGTGGAGACCTACCGAGCCTGCATAGCACTTAGACACATACCTCTCGCATGGCGCGAGGTGAAAGTCATCTTCATACCCAAACCTGGCAAGACCGATTATACACAACCCAAGGCCTATAGGCCCATAAGCCTCACATCCTTCCTTCTGAAAACCCTCGAGAGACTCTGTGACAGGCACATCCGAGACGGACCTCTCCGGGCAAAACCACTTCACAAACAACAGCATGCGTACTCCACAGGCAAGTCAACAGAATCAGCGCTGCACAGCGTGGTTTCTAAAATTGAATGCGCAGTGGACCACAAATGCTCAGCACTGGCAGTCTTCATTGACATTGAAGGCGCCTTTGACAAAACCATGTTCGGCAGCATAAACACGGCCCTAGACAGACACAACATAGACTCGACCCTGAGTGGCTGGATCACCAACATGCTCAAACTGAGAGCTGTACAAGTTACAGTCAATGAAACTACGAGGGCCATCGTCGCTAAGGGCTGCCCGCAAGGGGGCGTCCTCTCACCGCTTCTATGGAACCTAGTAGTAGACAGCCTCATCAAAACACTAAATGATAAAGGTTATTTCACTGTAGGCTACGCCGATGACATAACCATAATAATAAACGGGACCCACGAAAACACCCTATGCAACCTCATGCGTCAAGCCCTGAAAATAGTAGAGGAATGGTGCAACAACCACCAGCTTTCAGTGAACCCTACAAAAACCGAATTGATTCTCTTCACAAAAAAGAGAAAATTGACGACGCTACAACTACCACGATTCTTTGGAACAACCCTAAGCCTCTCAACTGAAACCAAATACCTGGGCGTCTATTTGGATAAAAAATTGAACTGGGCAAAACACACAGACTATATCACCACAAAAGCCAGCATAACCCTGTGGCAGTGCAAGCGACTGCTTGGCAGGAACTGGGGGATTAGCCCCAAGGTCACCCACTGGTTATACACCACAGTCATTCGACCAATCATTACATACGGCTCACTGGTCTGGTGGCCTAGGACAGACCTGAGTACAGCTCAAAGAGAACTTGAAAAACTGCAGCGGTTCGCTTGCGTTGCTATCACTAGCAGCATGAGAACTGCACCCACTGCCGCCCTACAGGCAATGCTGGGACTGCCGCCTCTGCACCTCATAGTGCGGGAGGAGGCGTGCCTGGCTGCCTTTAGGCTCCATTTATCAGGAACTCTAAGCAAAGATTCCAGAGTTAAGCACACACGCATAAGGGAAGAAGCGATCAAACGACGTCCAATGATGGCATCACCCTGTGACAAAGCCCCGAAAACACACCACTTTCAAAGGCACTACAACATAATACTCACGGAAGAACAGTGTGACTACTCAGGCCCGAAAGAGATGAGAGTATACACCGATGGATCGAAGACCGACTCCGGCACCGGAGTAGGAGTCTTCTCACACGACTTCAACATAAATATATCCAGCCCGCTGGGAATGTTCAACACCGTCTATCAGGCGGAGTGCGTGGGCATCATACAAGCGGTCCACGCCCTAAAAGCTAGGAGAGTTACGGACATGCACATACGGATACTCTCCGATAGCGCCTCAGTTCTCCAATCCCTACAGAAAAAATGTATAACCTCAACGCTAACACTAGAATGTCACAATGAACTAGAACAATTAACGGTATCTAGCCGCAACACGGTGACACTACAATGGATAAAAGGACACAGTGGATCGCTAGGTAACGACGCAGCTGACGAACTGGCCAGACGAGGGTCCAGCACGACAGTCTGCGGACCCGAGCCTATCGTACCCATCCCCTTCAACCAATTACGCAGGTGGCTACAGGAGCTCACCCACACACAAGCGGAGACCTGGTGGACTTCGACACCAGGCTGCAGGCAGTCCAAGGAAGCTATGCCATTTTTGGATAGCAAGCTGACCAGGCGTTTACTACGCCTGGACAGAAATGGCCTGCGCCTGGTGGCGGGGACCATCACGGGACACTGCTCGCTAAACAAACACTTCCACACGATAGGCATAACGGACAGTCCTCTGTGCAGGGCTTGCATGGAGGCTGAGGAGACCGTCGCGCACGTGCTCTTTGAATGCACAGGCGTCACCCAGATTAGAGCAGAAACCCTCGGGTCACCCAGATCTTACACAGATGTTCTAAACAGACCAGGAGTTTTAATTAACTTCTGGAGGGAGGTGGGCTGGTTGGAATAACCCCCCCAAACGGCCGCCATGGCCCACGCACAATGGTCCACTTGACGGACTAAGTGCGGAAACCAAACCCTATAACATAGAATGTTTTTTCTGTAGTTTTTGGTCTCGATAACTTGGTCTTGTATTGCAAGCATAAATCCTTCCGTCTCCGGAAAAAGTTGCCTCGGTTTAACCACGCGTTCGACGCATCTTTGTCGACATTTAATTGGCATAAATCTTGGCGATGTCTCCCGTGTAGAGACTTCTGGGTCCATTCTAAACATTTAGTTTAACTAATGAACAATGATCTAATGATCTGATGAATGAATTTATAAAATTATATAGATAACCATGAATTGCTGTAAACTTTTTGTACCAGTAACTATGGATTTGGTCTGATCCCGGAGCTTTCCAATTATGTAACCTTGTCAGGACTTTATGAAAAATTTCTGGGGATATGCTCTCAAACACCATTGGCTGAATGTTTGTATTGTTATTCGACAATTCTGATTGTATCCAATCCGCTTGGGAATTATGGCAAATAGGTTGTTCCCATAGTCTTGCCCAGAAGTGGTGTAATGTTTCTGGATCAGGAGTGTTATTTTCATTGTCACATGGGTGGTTGTTGTGTTGAATATTTGTAGTTGCCTGTCTGATATTGCGATAAAAAAGTTTTTCATTGTGATTGAATTGAGTGTTTTGTTGTTTTCTTAACGTGCATGCTTTATATCTTTCGAGTCGGCCTGTTACGACAGAGAGTTTTTGTTTCAATGTGTCTAAAGTGTGTGCTGCTTGTGTGTTTGGTTCTTCGTGTACGGTATGAATTTTATAAAGTTTCATGATCTTTTTTACATGTTTCTTTAATTTTCTACTTCTGCTGCCGTTTACAAATTGTGTCATTCTACCTATTTTCCTTCGTAAATCTTTAACTTTCTGTTCTAATCGCCTCTGCCATTTTGGCTTGTATTGTGTTTTACTTCGAATTATTTCTCTCGGTTCAAGTGTTATTTTTGCTCCGTTTACCTTAGCAGTGGTCCATGCATAACGTGACCATATATTTTTTTACTCAAAACGGGACATAGGTTTATTTATCTCAATTATAATAGGGCAGATTCATAAGGAAACTTATTTTTGAAAATACCAGCATACTCGTATGTTCTCATTTTCTCAATGAAAAAAAAACTTTTTTAATAAAAAAAATCTTATCAATATGATGTACTTAATTAAAAATTAAGCAGGATAAATTTTCGGTCATTTTTACATTTGTCAGCAGAACAACTTTCTTTTAATACAGCTGGTGATGATTTTAAATAAGAATAAAGTTCTTGGCACGTTTTTTTAATATTCAACTTAGTAATCAACATCGCCAAGCCTGTAACTGGGTTTTTCCAGACGTCCACAATTTATTATTAAAGAAAGACTCTGAGAACGGGACAATTTTGCGTCCCCAGGTGTTTTTCGGGGACACTGGGACGTAGAACCGAAAAAAGGGACGGTCCCGTTAAAAACGGGACGTATGGTCACGTTATCCATGCAGCACAATAAATGATAGTTTGTAATGTGTTGAAATCGGTATCTTTATTAACATTTTCTGGGAGTATGATTTTGTTTAGGTAGCTTATTATTCTTGCAAGATTTTTAGATGGTTTCTGTTTAGGAATATAAATTCTGTTAATAGGACTAGTATCTTTAAAAAACTGGAGTGCTTGTTGGAAAGTATCATCTATTAATGGCTCCCTATCTGTGTTAATTTATGAGTTAAGTAGGATTTCTGTTATACTATTTAATTCAGTGTTATCCGATGTTTGTATATTATGTGTAGCTTCTTCTATGGTGTATGTGTCAATGTTGTTTGTAATTTGGGTATACGTATTATTGATATTAGTATCAGCTGTTATCGTTTCCCTATTGTTGTGTGAGTTGAGGTTATCTCGTCCGAGTTCTTCAGACACCTCTGTCTTCAATGAATTTAATTTATCATCGGTGATGTACTTATTGTTTATTATTGCCCTTCTTTGATCAGCAATTCGTTGTTCACTTAAGTGAGCAAGTGAGGGAAAACTTTTGATAAAATCTTCATACATGCGCCTTCTATAAACTGTCTCATTTCTACCTAAATCTGTAACTCTGTAATAAGATCGCATTATAGCTTCGTTTTGTTCGCTGGTCCATCTCATTCGAGTCTGTGTTCTATTGTGTGCAGTATGAGTTTCTAGGTATGTAGATTGTATTTCTGTCGGTGTAGATGTTTGTTGTGTAGGGTCGATATAGTTTTGTAATTGTAGAGTAAAATGGTTTAATTGTAGTTGATCTAACTCTTTTTTGACTTCGTTTCGTATTTCATCTATCGTTTTTTGTGGCAGTAATTTATTGTTTATTATAGCTCTACGTTGGTCTCCTATTCTCTGACGACTTACCTGCATGTTCGGGTATTTTTCTATAAATTTAAGGTGGAGCGGTTCAAGATAAGTTTTTCTGTCTGTGTCTAGTGCGGTCAGTTGAAGATAAGTGCGCAGTATGAACTTATTCATTTCAGGCGTCCATCGTCTGCGCGTATTTGGAGCGCTTGTAGTGGGTGCAAGCTCAGAGTCAAGGTTGACTTCCTGCACAACACTATCAAACGTGGTGGTGGTGGACAAGCTAGCTGTTTTTCTTGTCATGTAGGAGGGGCGAGTCGAAGGGATGGATGAAAATAATGAAATAGTATCATCGCCATGGAATCGGCTGTGGCTTCTACGTAGTGAGCCCGATTATTATTAAAACTATATGCACAAGTAAAAAATACTGTACAAAGGCGGACTTAATGCCTGAGGCATTTTCTACCAGTCAACCTTAGGGTGATGCAGAGACAAAACATGGCAGGTGCAATATAATTGATAAATAACTCGAAAAAGAATAAATACTAATATATAGATACACAGATACATACATATAAACAAAATAAACTAGGATTACAGAATAAAATAGACTAGGAGGACTAGGATATCATTCGTCTAGTTAACTAGTTTTATGAGTGGAGTAACGTAACAATTTAGATTTTTAACAAACTTTATAAAACGTGGTTCATTAAGATCAGTGCAGACATAGCAGCAGAATGCTCGAGCAGTTTTTAATTGTAAAAAATTGTTATATAATTAAATCACAACTTACAAAGAACAAAATAGCGTGCAAGAGATAATTCCCTTTTGACCATGCTTGCTCGCGCATACTCAAAACTTGACAGCCGTTTTGTCACTGTCTCCGCTGACCGAGGAGCATTCGCTTTTTACACTGAAATGCTCGCCTCGAAGAATTGTATGAAAATACTCAAGAGTCGTTCTCGTTACATTACATGCGAATGCTGGTGTGTTCTTTGCTTGAGACATCGCGAAATTATACTGTTTCTTTCAAGTTCTGCACCGCGTCGGGCATGTTTGCTGACGCAAGGGTGGATGACTTTTATCTCAATATGCTTAAGAAAACAGCTTCTTTGATGAGCCGGATTTGGGGAGCGCCAACGGAATCCCAAGGATGATTTCTGAGAGACAACAGACCGCAGTGCTAGGGAGATTTATCCAGCTTCATGGAAAAAATTAAGCTTTTTACTCACGTCTGTGCGGTGGCAGCGGCGAGGTCTTGCGCGGCGAGGTCGAGAGCGGTGTGCGCGCGGGCGTGCGCAGCCTCGCACGGGTCGGCCAAGCCGGCACAACCCGGCAGGAACAGACCGCCAGCCAGCAATGACAGCGCACGTCTGACGGACAAAAATAAAATACATACTATTTATTTTACGCATTTTGTAAACTAGCTGACCCGACAAAAAACCATTTTCAGTGTTTCCTGAATTTTCCAATTTTCTAGGCAGTATCCAATTTTTCTTTCCCTAAATACCTTATCCGGACTACAACGAATATAACAAAAAGAAACCGGTCCAGCCATTCTTACTGTGATTATTTTAGAAGGGGTAGCACCAGGGTAGCCCTCAAATTGCCCTATTTAATATAATGCCTATTGCATGAAATCACGACGTTTGAGGGCAATTCGAGAGTGGTGTCGAAAATTCTTATGATTATAATACTGTTAATTTATATTTGTTACGGTTGCGAATCATATATTTTAGTCAACTTAACTTTATGAACATCATACTGTAGCTTGATGACAAAAATAATAATATCTGCCTAATAACAAACATGTTAGCAAATAAATAAATAAATAATGTCCCATTGCAGTGCAAAGGCCTCTTCTCATACAGAGAAGGCAAGAGCATTGATCACCACGCTTTCTCAAGACGGGTTGGCGATTTCATTCTTATATTAACTATACTTAAGTCCAGGTTTCCTCGCAATGTTTTCCTTCCCCGATGTCAGTAATGTCCAAGATAAACTCAAAAAGTACAGACGCCAGCACATCAACCTACTCCAATCTGTAAAATTTTCCTAATCAACATTGAACCTTATTCTTTAGCGATAAAGTTAAAAATCGATTAAAGAAATTTGACAGATTGTAGTAACTTGATGTGCTGGCGTCTGTACATAGGAATTTAAAAAGTACCGATTGAAGACAGTAAATAGTTACCTGAACGCCACATTGATGGGCAGAGCCTGTCGCGCCGGATTGTTCATGATGCAGTGGTGAGCTAGCAGGTCGATCATCCAGGGGGTCAGGGGTTCGAGTCCCGAGTGACGCGCGCACATGTCACGGAGTAGACGGATCAGTACCTGCGGGTAACAAATATAAAAGTTATATTCTGTCCACGGAGGGACGACATGTCAAATGACTTTTGGGGTGCAGTTTTCGAAAATCCCGTCCTGTTTGTTTTTACCGAAACCCTTAAGAGGGCCCTTCCCGGTCCGTCTAACGGCAACGCGAGCATGGTCGAAAAGCATGCTGTTTCATCGAGCGCAAGTGAGAACTGCTAACGAGCAAGTGAGAACGCGATAACATTGTACGAAGAATAGTGTGTAAAGATTTGTTTCAGGCCATACGTGTTTTTGAGTAAGCCTTACAAGTTTGTGAAATAAATGTTTGTTATTTAGAATCTTCATTACAAGTGTAAGGTTTCTAGGATGATGTTTTTTACTTTTCCAATTCATGAGTACATCATGACCGGCCAAAGTTCAGGTAAAATTTGTGCAAAAAAGCAGATTTTTGGAGGCTTATACTGAATTTGTTTCTAATTTATTTTATTTTTTGTTCTCCTAGAAACCTAGATATAGTGCACAAGATACAAATTACATAAAAAAATTCAAAGAAAGGTGTGATACTACGCCATGATCACGTACGAGCGTTTGTATGAAAAGTATGGCGGGTTGGCCCGCCTTAAGAACGCGGCGACCTTTGAATTGTCCATACAAACGTAATACCTAAATCATTTCCAATTCGAGCATATTTCCACCAAATAAATTTGATATTCGGATTGAGACAATAATTATCTAGGCTTCCAATTCTTTTTTTTTTCAAAAACCTACCTCTACATGAAGTTTAAGAGAATTGCATTTCGTACATTTTTACAGCGTAAATGACTTGTTTTCATATTGTGTTTTCTTTATTATAAACCACAATATTTGTAATATTGTTTCATCACAAGCATAGCTTATATTATCAAGTTACAAATTATAGAAAAAAAATTGGAAAAACATTAAGTTTTCATTCATCATTTTTGGTATTACGGAACACATCCAAATTTCTCATAATTTCAGATAGCTAGTAGTGCTATCGCGTCAAGCAATAATTGTCAATGTGTGTGTGCTCCCTGTAGGTGTTTATCGCTCCGACAGGCACAAGGCACACTAACGCAACGTGCTTGGTTGGAGTTCGTTCATAGTATTTTTTGTCAACTTTAGACGATTAGGTACATACAGTGTGCTGTACCTGTACGCGCGTACTTATTTGTTTGCTAAATTGTATTGTATGTAATATTTCTGACACTCCTCTTGACTTGACCTATTTTTAACCGACTTCAAAAAAAGGAGGAGGTTCTCAGTTCGTCCGATTTTTTTTTAAATGTTTGTTCCCGGAATACTCGAAGACGGCCGGACCGATTTAGAAAATTATTTTTTTGTCAGAAAGGGTATACTTCACAGGTGGTCCCATTGTCATCAAGTCAGGATTGGATGATGGAATCCTGGAGAAGTCGAGGGAACTCTTGAAATATTACAGGCGCACCTATAGCGATTTAGGTATTTTTTATAGTCACTCTTGAATTTGATCTCGGAAAGCACCATTTAGTGAAGTGGAAGTGATGATGAAGACCACAGATGGCCACCGGAACTTATCAATAATACGTATTTCACGGGTTGCGATTAGAGAAGATTACTTTAATATGGTTGCCAAGCCATTTATGCCCGTCACAATACATAGAGTGAAGTGGAGCTAATGGTGAAGTACCAGGAGAACTCCTCAACAATGAACGTCCCTGCATCGGGAAAAGCAATATTTTGTAAAAGGTGATGAGCAGTTGACATTAGGCTATTGTAACTTAGATAAATTACAAACCGACCCACTAAAAAGGAAGAAATAAAAACTTTTTCACTCTTCTTGCTCAAAAAATCCGTCATTGTAGCGTACCAAAGCGGAGATAAAATAGCATATCATCCTCTAGGGGAAAAAGTTTTTTTTTTTTAATTTTTGTCTGTTTCCAACGAGCCTACCACCCATAAACGAAAAAGTCTTTGTTTGATCTATATTTTTATATAAAAAAGAATCCCTATTTAATTGATCACGGCATCACGCGTGAACGGCTGGACCAATTTCGCTAATTCTTTTTACCCGACTGCCCCAGAAGGAGGGTATTACCCGACTGCCCCAGAAGGAGGGTAATGTTTTTCAAGAGTATGTATGTATGTATGTATGTCTATTTCTTTGGCACGCTCTGTAGCCTAAACGGCTTGATGGATTTTGACATATGAGGTGTCGTAGATTCGTCTTAATTGAAGAAGTGTCATAAGCTATATAATATTTATATATTGCATCTGCAAATACAAAAAAAAAGGGACGGGAAGGTTTAAAAAAAAAATTATAACAATATTGGTATCAAATAAAAGCTAGTAACGAGTCAATGCCAAATTTTGATTTTTATTAATAAAACTAAAAAGCTTGAAATAAAGAAAATTATTCAAAAAACAAAAAACCCGACTGCAAAAACACCTAACTGAAAAGAGAAAAACAAGCATTATAATCTATAGAATTTTGGTATCGCAGGCGGGGCAAACAAAACTTACACCATACGTATATCCGGTTATTAGTTTGTCCCCGCCTGCGATACCAAAATTCTATAGATTATAATGCTTGTTTTTCTCTTTTCAGTTAGGTGTTTTTGCAGTCGGGTTTTTTGTTTTTTGAATAATTTTCTTTATTTTGTTGTGTTTGTTATCTAGTAAGGAGATGGTTCTTAGGATAGGTTGGTGAAGGTAGGGTAGGTAGGTAGGTAGGTATGCAAGTAGGTAGGTATGTATCTTGGTAAAGTGGGTATGTAGGTAAGGTAGGTAGGTATGTATGTATGTATGTAGGTAAGTAGGTACCTACCTACTTACCTACATACATACATACATACATACCTACCTACCTTCCTACTTACCTACCTAGGTAGGTAAGTAGGAAGGTAGGTAGGTAGGTATGTATGTAGGTAGGTGTAATTAGGGTTGGTAGGCAAACCGTAGATGAGTGCATACCCGTGCGAAGCCAGGGCGGGCAGCTAGTTACTACTATTATTCGATAGGTACCTACTTACGTGTCTAAAGAGCCTCAGCTATGGCCTCAGCGAGTATTTTGTAGTTTGTAAGTTACACAATTGACATAAAGTTCATTATGCTTTGACCCAATTTCGTGCCAAAAACTCGCTTCCATTCCGTTCTGCGCCAACGTAATATGAGCCGTAGCGTGGTGAGTATTGGCCGAGACGGTATAAGCTAGTTGCTCTCCGTACGCGACGAAGCCATAGCCACCACCAAGTTGTAGTATTGTAAGTACCTACCTATCATAACGCGGTTGTACGAAGTTTTGTCATGTCATGTCACTGTTCCTTTTCTTTACTTATGTGACCGAGCGGGCGTAATTATTGTCTCAAGGACACTATCGAGAACACTGCTCGCTCTAAATTGAGTTCGCAATGTATTTGCCAAACATGTAAACAAACACGAGTTTTCCACTTAGACAAATATGAACTTTATGCTAGTGTAAATAAAGTTGATTTTAGACTGACTGGTAATGTTGAAAAAGTCATAAAAAAAATATGAAGTTGTAGCGCAAACTGAATCTTATGTGTAGTCCATTACAGTTATTTTTCCAAAAACTCGTGTTTGTTTAGATGTTTGGCAAATGAACTGCGAACGCAGATTTTTATTTGTCGGTGCAGCAGCGGTGCGACATCAGTATGTTCGGATGATAAAAATATAGGTACCGCCACCACCTGTCGCTTGCACTTACGCACATGTCGGTAAAAAATTATCCCAATAATTTATATTTACGCGACGTGCGTATGACTACTCTAGCGTCGTCCGTCGGTCCGCCGATTTACCCACAAGTCCATGCTCGATAACGAAGTATAGGTACCTACACTTCGCGTCAAATAACTTTGGCCGCTCTGAAGTTAGGTTGCGCATGCGTACCTACTGGCATGCGCGCTACTGTTTTATAAGACAGATTGACTACTCCGCAGTCATATAGAGTCTACTTCAGAGCGGCAAAGTTATTTGACGCGAACTGTTGGTACCTACCTACCTTATTTGTATGACGTATCTACTAGCTAGGTTTTCTCTACAAGGCCTTCTATCTTGAGATTAGTCGAGATATCCTAAAATATTGAGACATCGGCATGGTAAAGAAATTTCCAAAAAACGCATTACTAGTCTGTACATTCACTAGCGATTCCCCAAATTAGTCAACAAAAATAAAGCAAATAATGAACATACCTAATTATTACTCATAATAAGTATTTATGCTGTCGTATGAATGAATGGCATACAGTACCTACATCTAGTATTATCCGCTCACACACACTGCGAAGCGCGCCCGTAATCTGTGGCCCCGCCTTCTTTTGTCGAACAGAGATAGCGATATTCCAAACGCATTTTGCTCACGTCTCGAGTTTGCATTTCGTGCCGTAGTACGTCGGCCTCTTAAGAGTGTTTATTCTGAAAGTTGGCAAGAAAGATGTCAAATATTTCACTGTTTTGTTTAATTTGATAATATTTCTGTCTGGAAATAAAAAATGTGGCTAACTAGCGAACTAGAATATTGATTATGAAATGCAACAATTAATATCGTAACACCGAATAGTTAGTTTCAGATGTAAAAAAAGTATTTGGAAACTTTCCAAATGCCTTTTTTTCACCTAAAACGGGTACAACATCAAATTCAATGTTATAATTGCAATTCATTATTAATATTCTAGTCAATTGGTTAGCCACATTTCTTATTTCCATACAGTATAATTTCCAAATTAATCGAAACAGGTAAATATTTGACAGCTATTTACGACGTTGCCAACTTTTAGGATGCACCCTTTTAATACGGATCTCCATTGATTTTACATGTAAAATGTCGGATTTTTCATACAAACTCTAATCCCTTTAACCCCATTAAGAGTAGAATTTTCATAAACTCCTTACCCCTCGACTACATTTCACGTTTCTAATCGCAGAAGTTCCGGCTGTGCGCTGATGTCAGTCAGTCGGTTGCTCCTTTCCCCTAATATGTATATCATCATCTACCTAGCCTTTTCCGAACTACGTCGGTGACGGCTTCTATAATACCTGGAGCGACTGCCCATCCGACCTCCACAACCCAGTTACTATGGGTAATACTATACCGTATCGACCCGTGCGGCCATTATTATTTAGCCACGATCCGCTATACCCATATATTTACCTATGTAGATAAGTATATGTATAAATATAAAACAAAGCGTTTAAATTTTTTCAATATTAAATAAATAATTTTATTATTATAAAATAAAAAACATCCTTTTTATGTTCAAGTAAAATAAATAAAAAGTAAAATGACCTTGATGGAAGAATGATGAGCGTTCTCCTCGAACCAGCGGCTGTGGCGGATAGCCGCCAAGTGGCTGCTTATGACCTTGTACTCGAGATGCACCTGTTGACAAACATCTCTAAATATTATAAAGCAATTTCGCTTTTCGCGTTTGTCTGTATATCACACAGAATTATTAATAATAAAAAATTTGGAAAAACGTCTACTTTTACAATGTTTGTAAATATGTGAGCACCATGTATCTATCGCATGATTAATTTATCTGTTGTTGCTTCATTTTTAATTCTTTTTACCTATTTCATTCTGGTATAGTAATTTTATTTATTCTAGGTGCATCGTCTTCACATATAATTTTAAAACTAATGTAAGTACCTATATATACAAAATATTGTAAAACATTTTAAAAGAGGGATGGTGTCTTACAAGGGCCTATTTGAAATAAATGATTTGACTTTAACCGCGTTGTTCTGCTAAAATACGCAATGGATTTTGATGAGGTTTTCAACATTATTATTTTAGACTTTTAGAGAATGTGTTCCGGAAGGTTTATATATATAATTATATTTTGTATATTATGTGAACGTAGAGCAGTGGTGGCCCAGTGGTAACGGCCCCGACTTACCGAGTTGTAGGTCGTGGGTAGGGCATGCTATCCGGATATCCGAATTATCCGGATATCCGTCGAAAATATTATCCGAATATCATTTGTTTTACTATCCGGATAAAACGGATAATACGGATAGTCACTTTTGTTCCATTTTCCTTTTGATAATATAACATTTAACGTTGTGTTTTAATAAAATAGGTATTCGCAATCGTGACAATTCATGCTATATCTTCAAAAATCCATCTAATGACACAATTACTATGTAGATTCATCATAGAGAAAATTTAAAAGTGCTTTTGCACAGAGCTCGACTTCAGTTGACGACAGCGATAGTGATGACGTAGCACTCAGTGATTACAAGTAGCAGAAACTGAAATATCATTTACTTTAACAGAGAAAATAAGCAAAGAGATCGAAAAGACCCTGCAAGTTGACCATCAACAGTGAATGCTTTGACAAGCATGGCATTTACTTTAAAGGCATTGGCAAGAATGATGGCTTTGATTAGTAGTGTTGTTCTTTAGATTCATCTCGGTATTGTGTTTTGCTTGACGAGATCTCACGGAACCAAAATAGAGTTCCTGCTAAATGCAAAATAAAGCAAAGGTTAGGATTTGCTACACTTGAATAAGTTGTTTTGGTAACCAACCCAAAATCAGATTGATATGGGAAGTAGGAATGTGGAGCAGAGGCCTCATCATGATTCTCGGCATTCATGATTTGCATTCATTCGTTTCCTGCCTGGACCGTAAAAATCCAATCCGGAAAGTCCTCTTTAGGAATACCCAAAGTTTCTTATATGTCCAACGGAAAATAGGAGTGCACAATCGCGATAACGAGAACTGAATGACCGGAAATGCACAGAAGATAGTTCATATTCAGGGAATCGATGAAAGTACATGTGATTCGCGGCTACTAGATTATGCTGATCCAACTTATACATCAGATACTTTGACATCTAGCAATGTCAGTGGTGTGATTTTGTCTCATTTATTACCAAGCACTACTTTGTAAAACTTCCAATCTTCATCTAATGTGCTTTCAATTGTTCTAGCCATCTTAACAAAGATAGCATTTGACCAGCTCACGATCTATTATACCATTGGTAGATAACCCGTGGATGATAGCTTTTCTCGTATCTGTCAATGACAGATCGGACAGATTTTACTTTTAGTGCGAACTGAATAAGTCCGAGGCTATTGTTACAGTACTTAAGATATGTTGTATACAGAAGCTGTTGGTGTACCTTTATAAATAAATAAATAAATAAACTGAAATAGGTACTTTAGTATACGATTGTTGGAGAGTTTTTGTAATAAAAATGTCGATTGTAAACTAATATAAGTTTGATTTACCTCTTTTACAGTGGTATCCAAAATATCCATATTATCCGGATATATTCGAATAGTTGTCTGGCAGTATCCGAAATATTCGAATAGTAAAATGGGCGGATAATTGCATGCCCTAGTCGTGGGTTCGAACCCAAGTAGGCGCTTTACTTTGTGTAAATAATTTCATCACCACTGCTCTCAAAACGGTGAAGGAAAACATCGTGAGGAAACCGGCATGTCTTAGAACCAAAACATTCGAAGACATATTGTGACATCTACCAACCCGCACTGGGCCCGCGTGGTAGATTACGGCCCACTCCCTCTCACAGAGAGGAGGCCTGTGTCCCAGCAGTGCACATTAATAGGCTGCTGATGATGATGATGATGATGTGAACGTAGTAAGTACTGAAACTTGACGTTTTGTCAAGTCGTGACAACGCACTTTTTTGAGTGCTTACATTGCGTGCGCCGACTACATACAGATGTATAAATAATATGGTCTACTGGATTACATATCTTAACAAAATCAACAGAAAACTCCGCGATACCATATATCTATCTTCTAAGCAGGTCATCCTTAGAAGATAGACATAAGCTAATGCGGACCTTTCTGTGCATTTTTAGTAATCTGAAATTTCGAACAGTGCAGATTACCTCGGGCTCCAGTTTCCTCAGATTCTGATGCAGCGTGGTGACGAGGACGCGGACGGCTGCGGTGGAGCCCGTCACGGAGAACCCGCGCTCGTGGCACGCGCTCGTCACCGACGTGCCCGGGCTCTCGGCCCGTATCAACTTATTCAGCTCTTCACACACCTGAGAACAGGAATATTAAAAGTTCAAACAAATAATGTCATTTCAAAGAAGAGAAAATATAATAAACTAAAAATAAATGACTGCGTTGTATTGTAGGTCTAGTGGTCGCAACTGCTACTGCTGAGTTATGAGGTCCTGGGGTCGATTCCCAGGTTGGGCAGTGTTATTGGATTTTTTCAGTAGCAGCCGGAGTCTGGATTTGTGGCCAGTTGATCGCTATCGGCTCGCCCCCTGGTACATGGGACTTAAACATAACTGGCGAATGTGCTATAGGTACACCTCTGCCTAACCCTGCGAGGAATACAGGCGTGATGTTCGTGCCAGCATATTACTTTTGGCAGCGAGCGAATGTCTTTGTCTTTCAATGTCTTCGTCATCGTCATCTATAAGTTTCTCAGTCATATGACCTAAATATGCGAAACTTTTGACCGATTCCAGCTTAGTGTTACATAAAAATATGTCCAGTATATGCAATGCTGTTGTCGTAGCGAAAACACATTGTTTGGCTCGTTTTAGGGTTCTATACCCAAAGGGTACCAAACGGAACCCTATTAGTATGCATCCGCTGTGCATCCGTCTGGGGACAACATTAAAAGGAGTCCCCAAACATTAGACTTATCATTTTGAAAACAAATCTTACCATGGTATGTGAGGTATCATTGTCTAAAACTCCTTGAGTAGAGTATAAATATAATGACTGACTGAGCAGAAACATACGGCGTAACTAGATTAATTACTGGTACTTTGTTAACTGAACAGCCCACCCCGGCTCCGCTCATTGTTATGAACTTAATGCTAAAATTTGACAGTAGTGCAGGAACAAGGAGCTAGCTTTGTGAGAGACTGGAGCCTAAAGTAGGTAAGTAGGTTTATATAAAAACCTGTATTACAGGTCACCAGGGCCCACCTGTAATACAGGTTTCACTTAAAGAAAGAGAACAATGGTTCCTATGAAACTAATTTAAATATGCATTGTCAGTGTTATCACACTGCACCGTGCTCCGTCTCGTAGCGCGGGGCGGCAGACTTAACATTGTTTTGTGTGATAGTGGTAATTGCCTAATACTAAGCATTTGTTTCCGGAACAAGACGGTCATATTTTATCACGTCATATCATATTTAAGCTGCTACTGAGAAATTTCTTATGGAACATCTCAATATATCCTGGGGATCGAACTTAGGACCCGAGCATTCATGCATGAGACTACTACACCAACCAGGCAGTCGAAAATATTTCCCACTGCCTGGTTAGTGCTAAAAGCTTGTAACAAATTAAATGTGAGTAATATCATACCTTATTGGACAAGCCCTCAACAGCCTCCTTGGTAGGAAGGGTCTTCATAATGACCACAATGTCAGCCACATTCTTACCAGCCATCATTGTTCCTTTCTTGTAGGAACCCACTTGACGGACCTCTTCGAGTTGCTGTCAACAATATTTTGAAAACATTCTTAGGTTATATTATAAACATTACTCCAGATTGTAAGTTACTCTTGATGCCTCAACTACTGAAGTGGGTTTTGGCACAGAACTTGAATACGTCTGTAAACCGCATGATACTTTATGTATTTCTAACTGTTGCCAACATATTATTTTATCACTTTTTAATGCAAATATCCTGGATGAGAAGTAACTTGTGTATTTCTCCAGGTCCCAGGCAACCTATCAGTAAAATTTCATCCTGATCGGTTCAGTGGTCGTCATCATTCTATTGCCTTTATCACAATTTATTTGGGGTGCGCGCAACATGTCTATTCTTCCATACTTCTCTATTAGAGACTTCTCACACTTATACAGCTCCATTCGCGTTTCACTGAACGATTTTGATCACACTTATACAGTTCTCCTTCTATCAGCCGCGTACAGCACAGTACAGTAACAGCGCTGAACGCGGCAGTACAGTGCTGAACTCTATCTATAGCACTGTCAGGATAATAACACATTTGTCCTCATTATATATAATTTACATTTTAAAATATTTCTTTAAAAAAAAAATATGAAAAACATTTTAAAATATAAAAAATAGTCACCCGTCGGCATCAGGAACAGGGTCCAAGCTGCCGGTGGTCAGGGCTCTAGAGAGGAACCTCCTCATTATGCGTGCCGTGTCTAGGAGTACTGCTTTCTGAATCAAGCCCTTGACCCAGCCGCGCAATGAGAGCCTCCTGAGGTGTTGGTCGAGGCTGTCCGCTATTAGGCCATTAACCGTTACGATTATCGGTACAATGATTGCAGAGTCCACGGCCCACATGTCGACAACCTCGTGTGCTAAGTCAAGATACTTGATTTTTTTTTCTTTCTCAGCTTTCACGAGATTCTCATGGGGGACAGCAATATCAACAATCATTGCACGGCGCAGTATGGAAAATTTTGGTCATCTTCGGATCAAAAATCTGTAACTTTTGTATTTCTTGAGTTATATTTTTTATTTTTTTTATTTAAATAATCCTTTAAATGAACCTTTAAATAAGTATAATACATTTGAAGTCATTGTACAAAAAATATTTGGAAAAAAATATAAAAAATATTGTGCCATAACAATTTATTTATTCCTACATTCGTGTTCAATATTTATAAGAAATAAGTATAAGTGATGTGTCTAAACAATGATTTATTAATAACAGTAAATATAAACACAGTTAAAAACAACAAATACCTAACTTAAATGACGTTTACTAAATTGTGAGCCTTGAAACACAAAGTTAAAATATTACACTACTTGGATTATTTTTCTATTACGGAAGTTGTAAAAACATTTATTAAATACAAATAAATACCCTTAGGTATATAATAGATATATTCTCTTCTTTCCTGATCTTCAGAACCATTGTTAAGTTTGGTTAGTTTTCAAAAAATGTAGGGTATCTTGATCAAGTTCTTTTAATTTTTAACATATGGTTTTCGGATGCTAATAATGTATGGATCTGAAGTCTAAAGTAATGTGTGAAATACATCCTCTTTTGTGGCAGATTTTGAGCACTTTCTTGCATGATGCAATCATTTTGTAATCTATGTTACGAGATTCTTGTACGTCCTCTGAAAACTGTCCAATACGTAAACAGCAAAATGATTTATGACACTTTCTCCATGAATCAATATTTTATGCACAGAACATGGCATATAATACCAGTCATATTTACTGACGTAAATTCATGCAGTTTCCAAAGCATATTGACCAAATTTTTGAGCATCTATCATAAGTTCATATCACCAAGCTTGAAGGATTATATTTATTACTAGCTGCCCACCCCGGCTTCGCACGGGTAGCAGTAAGTACTTATCTACGGCGCACCTAACTACCCTACACTGCCCGACCTCAGTGGCGTATTTACCCTAGGGCCAAAAGGGCCATGGCCCGGGGCGGTAGGCTGCGAGGGGCGGAGCAGTAACCTAACCTAACCTGTCCGAGTCAGGGTGCCCCAAGTCCTAAGCTCGCTTCGCTCGCTCTTACATCCAAAGTTTTCCTAGTAACAGTAGTAACATTGCCTTTTGTCCATACACAAAATATTTTATTGCGCTAACACTCAACCAAAACACCAAATGACAATACAATCCTTTTTTTTTTTACTATTTGCTCTTCGTGTCAGACTCTTACTGACTAAAACCCACCCGTGTTCCTTCAGTTGCCTGTGTGTTGCCAGGGGCCACGGTATCCCTTTCGGACTTTCCCGCGACCCTGGCCGGCATCGGCCCTAGTGGACCCCGTCAGTTGTGCTGACATTTCTTTAAGGCGCACGTGAAACAAAACCCGCCGTCGAGCCGGGCCTGTCCCTTATTGGCAGCGAGCTTTGCTCACCGTCTGCAAGCCCGTGCCTACGGTGGCCGGAAATCTGCTATGAATTCCCGACGCCCCGGGCGTCTCCAGCGGTGACTAGGGGCATGAGAGCGCCTAATTTGCCTCTCCCTTGACTCCCATGTCCTCTCGCTCCGTACCATGGCCTGGACCAGGGCCGGACGCGAGAGGTCAGCGCTACCAATCGCCTCCACGAGGACACGGCCGTGCACCGCCCTAGCCGAGCAGGCCTCCACCGTATGCTCCACCGTGTCCTCCGGGCGATCCACACAATGGTGACACCTGGGCGTTTCTTCCCGCCTTATCTGGAACAGGAACCTCCCAGCCCCAGCCCGCTCCAGTCTGGGAGCCAAACGTCGGAAATGCTCCACGAAGTTCCACCGGTTGTCGAGGACGAGTCCTAGGTACTTCATCGTCACCTCGACGCCGATGTGAACCCCTCCTACCGTTATTTATGAACCCGACGGTGGCGTGTTCCAAGGACCATGAAAACACATGGCCTCGGAAATATGCAGGGCTACCTCGAGTCCCAATTGCCGGATCCTATCGACGATTGTCACTACCCCGCGTGACGCTAGTTCGGCCTCCGCCTGGTGCGACCTCCCCTGCGCCAGGACAATTCTCGATTCTTTATTGCGTACCATAATGTTTTTTAGTCGGTATGGAAATAATTATATTAGTCACAATTATGGATCCTGTTGGGCACAGCATAGATAAAGTAGGAGAGAGGAGGAAGAGCACTGGGTTTTTAAGACCAACGTGTCGTCAGCGTAGCAAACCACGCTGACGCCGCTAGCAGGTCGGCGCGCAGCACCCAGTCGTATCCGACATCCCACACCACAGATGCGGCCCCAGGACCCTCTGGGTTATCGCAAGACATCTCTCGCCGTTTCCATTCTCCCTCGTGACTGGGGTAGATGACGGCCCTGTCCGACAAATAGGCCTCGACCACACGACAGAGGTAAGTCGGCCATCTGGTGATACCGGCGCGGAGTGCCACCCTGATGCAACTCCAGGGCAGGGTATTGAAGGTATTCGGCGATGTCTAGAGACACTGCCAAGACGACCCTACCTCGGGCCACAGCATTCCCTGTCTGCCACGGCGTCCACCGTAGACCTCCCCCTGCGGAAACCAAACTGGTTCTCCGCCAAATCCGGCACCTCCCGCACCAGCCGCCTGACAAGGCGGTCTGCAATGACTCTTTCAAAGAGCTTGCCCACCTCGTACAATGCAAAGTTACGGCACTATAAACGAGTCTAGGTAGCGCCACTGCTGTGGCACTTTATCCGATAGTGAGGAATGATGCTAGAATGTAGCTAGCTAGCTACATACACTTCATAACAAATATGTATTTACAGAAATCATTCTAACTGTTATAGTTATATTTGTTCTCAAATGTCATGATTTCATGAAAAAGTTTTTCAATGGACACACACTGGGGTTTTATATTATAATATTAAAACTTTTTGCATTTTTTTCGTTATTTTATGGGGCGGCAAACCTTACAGGCCCAGGGCGCTGAATCTTAAAATACGCCACTGCCCGACCTACCTACCTACCCTGCCCTTCCTACCTACCCTACACTGCCCGACCTACCTACCTACCCTGCCCTAACTACCTACCCTACACTGACCTACCTACTTACCCTACCTCCCTACCTTCCCCTATCTTCCTACCCTGCCCTACCTACCTACCTATCTACCCTACCTACCTATCTTCCTATCTACCTACCCTACCCGGCCCGACCTACCTACCTACCTAACCTGCCTTACCTACCCTACACTGCCCGACCTACCTACCTACCTATCTACCTTACCTACCTACCTACCTACCTTCCCCTATCTTCCTACCCTGCCCTACCTACCTACCCTGCCCTACCTACCTACCTACCCTACCTACCTACATACCTACCTACCTACCTTACACCCTACCTTCACCTACCTATCCTAAGATCCTTCTCCTTACAATAACGAAAAAAGAATTAGTGAAATCGGTCCAGCCGTTCACGCGTGTTCAAATAGCAATGTGTTCAATAGTGTATTTTAATCTAACTTAATTTAATTTTAATCTGATTTAATTTAATTGAATTTTAATCTAATTTAATTTAATTGAATTTTAATATAATTTAATTTAATTTTAATATAATTTAATTTAATTTTAATCTCAATTCAATTTAATTTTAATCTTAATTTAATTTGTAAAAATGTTATGTTATTATGTTATGCCTATACCAATTGTTATTATGAGTCTATTATGTTACTTGAAATAAATTATTTGAATTTGAATTTGAAATAGGGATTCATTTTAGGCCCTAAACTTTAGTGAGTGAGACAGAGAAAGCTTATTGTGAGAGAACGACAGGACCGGCTTCGTTCTCATCCTTACTCTGTGCTGTTTACGGGATGAGAAGTGACACTGGTAGACGCCTGACGGGAATAACTGATCAATTATCGACCGCCAAGAATAGAAAATTATTAAAGTACTAATATCGCTATTCAAAAATAGGGGTTGGTGGTAGAAGGGTGAAAATTTAGGGTTGTACGTATTTTTTAATGCCAAATCATAAAAAAATTACAATTAAAAAACAAACCAAAAAAAGAAAAAAAAAACTTGGGGTGGACCACCCTTATCACTTAGGGGTACGAAAAATAGTTTACATCCTATTCTCATACCTACCTAATATGTACACAAAAAATTTCATAAAAATCGGTCAAGCCGTTTCGGAGGAGTTTGGCAACAAACACCGTGACACGAGAATTTTATATATTAGATAGACTAGATATAAATGAGAAAGTATTCATTTTTAAAGCTGCAGAATTAAAATTTATTCAGTATCAATTGGATACGTGTCTATTTACTACTGAAAATATGTAAATATTCGATGAAATGAATAAGTGGCAGAACTTTATATAACAGTGGAACGAGGGTAGTCTGAAAAGAATTTATGACATTATTCGCAAGCATGTCGTGTGAAAAACCATAACCACGATGGTAATAATATTGATAATTATAAAAAGTATAACCGTATAGCTATTATCATGTGATAGGACCAATTCGTGTGAAAATGGCATAGATAACGGATTTTTTCGTTGTAGGACTCTTATACTGTCTTCGTTCATATCTTTGGCATCCGCAAAAAACCGCAGCTGATTTTCACATATGTTCAAAATGAATACCTATACTATAGGAAAACATGAAATCCAAAACTTCGGCAAGCTTCGGCAACAGTGAAAATCTTCAATGAAATTAAAAAAGGCACGATATTTTTCTTTTTCATTATTTCTTTTTTTATGATATATATATCATAAAAAACTAATATTTACACAACAAAATTAAAAAACTAATATTGTTTTCAAATCGGCGTAAAATGAGCTTTTCAGAAATATATACTATTATATAGGTTGTCTAACAGAGTCAATACGAAATATGACTCTGAAAGTTAAGAAATTGTACAGTAAAAGTGGGAGAGTGTAGGAAAAGTCATATTGTACCCCTCTTTTTATTAATTTATAAGCCTTAATAACATAAAATACCTACTGCATATTGAAGAACGACATTTAAACTATTAAATAACATTAAAAGTGTGTCTCTATCAAGGTATTCATAAATATCATTTTTGATATGGCGTTGTTCTACCATTTTCCTTAGTGCGGCGCTCTCGTCGATCTATCACCACAATATCAGGCTTATTGGCTACTATAGTCCTGTCAGTGATGATAGATCGATCCCAATACAACGTGGCGTGACCATTCTCGAGAACTGGGTCGGGCACATACCTGTAGTATGGTACTTCTGACTCCACAAGGTTGTATTGCAAGGCAAGTTGCTGGTGGATAATTCTAGCCACTAGATTGTGTCTGTGCAAGTACTCGCCATTAGCAAGACGAGAACAACCGGAAACAATATGTCGGATTGATTCACCGGGACGGTGGCATGCCCGACGAATGTCAACCGTACCATCCTTGACAATGTATTTCCGATAATTATTCGTCATGATAACTTCATCCATAATCGCAAAGACAAAACCTTTGGTTTCTCCGAAGAGGTCGCCGAAGCGCAGCCAGGATATAGACACCAAAAAGTCAGGCCCATGGAGGGCCCGGAAAAAGCGACCATGAAGCTCATTGCCTTGCCATACTTCCTTACGATCGTTAGTATCAAGTACTGCAGGTTTGCGCCAGTTCTCTTTTGCCAAGAGAGAGCGGAGTGAGGCCCTTGTCCCTTACTTATACAGTATGTTAACTAACAGAGGGCGTTCCCGTTAACCCGCAATAGTATAGCGTCCATACATGCTAGAAAAAATATTAAAATCGAAATAAAAAAAACTTTTTTTATTTTTTTATCATAAAATATTCACAAAAAATATTAATATCATACGTAAAACAAACACTCTGTATACGCACACTTGTCGCACTTGTCTTTCCACGTTGAAAGACAAGTGCGCGTGTACAGAGTGTTACATTTATGTATCAATTTAAAAAAAAATGAGAAAATTTTATTTAAAAAAAATAAAAAAAAAAAAAAAATTTCTAGCATGTATGGGTGCTGTACTATTGCGGGTTAACGGGAACGCCCTCTGTTAGTTAACATACTGTATTATTAAGACTGTGCTAGATGGCCGTTTTTTTATACAACCATTGTAGGGTGAATCCTCCACTGTTTGACATCATTATGTCTTTTAAGCATGATATTGATTTATCTTTTAGTTATATATGCTTATACGTAAACAGTTTAATTATTAAAGAGTTCATATCAATTAATTGAAGTTTTTTCACAATGAACCCAATACCCAAAAGACTGTTTATTACGTTTTTCGGTATATCATTGTTTCTTGCATACTCATACAATTTTGGGAGAACAACAGAAAGAACGGAACCACAGAGAAGCAATACTCACACATGCTGCGAAGTCACCAGGAGCCACAACAAGGTTGTCCAGCACTGTTTGTAGCTTTGTGACGAGACTCAGTACTGCAGACTGCTCTGCATTTGTTGGGCATAACTCCCCATGCCGTTTAAGGAGTGCCTGTAAATTGATATTGTCACTGGAAAGGCAAAATTACTTAACCGCGAATTGCCCAAATTGGCGGTTAAGTAATTTTGCCTTTCGTAAATATATATTATACTAGCTGCCTGTCCCAGCTTCGCATGGGTAGCCCTAATTAGCAATAAATTAAAATTGCGGCTATAAATTGAGATTTAAACTATCCTATCTCTCAAGTTGGATCGAACTGCACATGGTGTGCGAATTTTATTATAATCGGTGGTTTAGGAGTCCATTGAGGACAAACATTGTGACACGAGATTTATATATATTAAGATATTTGAATATTACCTACTTACATTCATACTAACAACTATTATTTCAGAAGCATTCAAGGCTGTGCCTGAGATCCATCACTCTGTGTAAGCCAAGTAGAACTCTGTGCTGTGTGCTTTATTCTGTTAAAGTAGTCACACACAGCATCTATGTTTTGAAAAAATGCTTACTGTATACTGTATACAGTAAGCATTTTTTGGATGAATAATAATATGACTGTATACAGTATACAGTCATAATATTATTCATCCAGTAGGGCCTGGGCCTAAAACCATACTAATTAACTTAACTATTATAAATTGTCATACTAAACTATTTAGGCCAGCACCCTTAGCATGAACACAATAGTAACGGGTTGTTGATGGAAGAATAGACCAAATGACAGATTGTCTTTGTTATTAATTTTGTTTATTCATCTGTTCTCCATACGAAAACTTTCTTTTGCTAGGGGCGACTAGAATCAATTAAATTTTTTGTAAATTTTGAGTCTAAAGTGTGTTTTATGAGTTTAATTGAATGAAATTATTTCAATATTACTTTATTTGATAAAACCCGTAGAAACCCCTTTTTTATGGTTTTCATGCTGGTCGCGACCAGCCCAACCCGCAATATAAATAAATATTTTTAACAAAAGTTGTATTGTATCGCCAATAAATTCAAATGTATGTAAGCATTCATGTAGGATTGCAGGGCACATTGAAGTGTTCATGAACATCATGTGAATCAATGACGCGACGCAAAATGCGCTCCATGTCTTCACTCTCTGATCAAGCATGGTTTGATGACAAATTCTATTGCCTAACAAACTTTTATAGGTCCTTCAGTGTAGTCAGAAAACTGCCCCTACATTAATACGCCCCTAACAACCCACTGACCCAACTACCGTCTGACCAAGACATAAAAGACGCTAGCAATAACTCCTAATTTACCTGTGTTAGAGCAGATTCATCAGGGGCAGGCTTGCATCGAGGAAACGCCGGCTCAGCAAGTACTAGGTCGAATGGGGGCCTCAGCATCAAGACGCGAGGCCTGTTGAAAGGGGGCCGTCCCATACCGCCGCGTACGCCCATACCTCGGCCTCCGCGACCACCCCCTCGCACCATAATTGACTTTTACACCAGAAAGCCAGAAAGGCCCCCTAGCCCCGCTGGGAGTAATAGCTCTCGTAAGAGAGTAGATATATATCTCGAGTGGGTAATAGTTTTCTATTGTATCGGCGGTAGGTAGGCCCAGCGCCGCGCCGGTAAGTTTTATTTCTTTCTGTTTGTCAGAAAAGAAAATAGACTCAACGACAGATCGATCGACATCAACTTGATCGACTGTCACGTCTGTCAGTGTCACTGTCATCGACAACACGGCAGTGTTTCCACTTATGTTTTAAATTTTTCCCCAGTTGCCTAATGAATTTTATTATCCCTAAAATTCCATAAAAAAATATAAGAATTCCTTGGTTTAGGGATTTTTTTCATTTTTATAGCATTAAATACCTACAAAACATTCATTAATTGACGAGATTACAAAACATTAATTATTAATCGAGAGAGACGACTATTTCCGAAGTCGTCTTTAGCCACGGTAAGGGACTAGTCATAACAAGCGCCCGAGGCGCGCGCCTTGTGCGCTGCATTTTGTGCGCACAAGCCAACTAGTTGCATTATGAAAAGCGCCCGAAACGCAGCGTTCTGTGCGCGCGCTTCGTGCGCTTATTATAACTAGTCCCTAATAGTACAAAGAACAATAAATTAACAATAACATGGTAAACTAAAATTAGATTAATTATATTCATTACGAGTTTGAGGAAATCCCCTCGATCGGTGGTGCCTTAGAGTAAACTGGTACATTGGGTGCTACCTACTATGAACAATAGGGCTACCTACTCAAGTTCAATTATTCCCCAAAATTCCCTAAATCCCTGTCAAAATAAAATATTCCTAATATATGCTTATTATTGGCAATTTTTCCCAAAAAAAGGGAGAAATCCCTAAAAGTGGAAACACTGTACAACACAGTTTACACCACAGTATAAAAAATTAAAAACCTATTATTATAATGTGGTTACACAGAGTACTTTAAAATGAATAGTGAACGCAGACGGCACACTTTTAGGCAATCTACCTCAGAGTAATAACTAAACAATCTACACTCGTCGTGTGCAGTATAATTTTCAGTATGTTATAGGTTAGCATAATCCCCAAATGTCAAAAATTTGAATTTCGCGGGCTACCTTGGCGCATCCCCCTTAATCAGATTTTAAAACATTTTTTACAATTAAAAATATTTGTGGGGTTGAGACACCCTTTTAATTGTGTTATCTTAACGTTTGTATAAATGGATAAAAACATCCAATGACACAGCGCTTTTAGAAAATGTTTAAAATTTAAAATGTGAAAAATAGGAACGCAACACGCGTAAAAATTAGAATGGTTGTTAAAAAAAATAGATTGTTATCTTATAACGTTTGTAAAAATGGATAAAAGCATCCAATAACACAGCGCAAATTCGACTATTCACACGAAATCTGGACTATTTATTTGTTTGTGAAAAGCATTGTTATTGTGTTGTTTAGAACCAGGAATGCGAGCAAGTGTTGTGTGCGGAACTGCGAAAATACTCGTAAGTACAAATTATTATACTGTTAATTAATGTGTGTGTGTGTGTACAAGTAATAAAGGGTTTTGCGGACCGCGCGACAACGACGCGACACGAACAATACTATTTCTAAGAAAACTTCAAGGTATAACAATCCACTGTGGCGTCGCGCGACAAGTCTTTACATTACCATGTAAACTTCCACCGAAAATTGGTTTGAATGAGAGTAGTTTTTTTTTAATAAGTCATAAATCGTAAACCGCAATTTACCTACGAACTACAAGAATATTTTATATTATGTTACTTGCTTGCGTAGAAGACAAAATTCAGGAAATGGCTTAATGGCCTACAAATATTGTAAAAAAAGATTGAAATAAAGTATTTGACATTTAATCTAATGTTTTATTATGAGTCAATTTAAAAAACTAGGCCCTAGCTAAAAGAATAGAAAGTAGAATTATGGCTTAGGCAGATCACGTGTAATTATGAATTTTTGTTCTTACTTGTTGCCAGAGGGCGCCTTCAAATTAGGTATGGGCGTTATTTCACGTCACTAGTTACAATAACTGGCTACAGGGCATGTAGCCGAATAACTAGTTTCGAGTCACACATAAACACGTGATTTTTGTAACTAGTTACATTACAATGCAGTGATCGAATCAAAAACGAGAAACGAAACAAAAGTCTGTACGATGCCATTGCGAGCGCAAAAGTAGCTACAAAAATTTCTCCGTTCAAAAAACTTAAAGCTAATTTGTAACGTATTACATATGTAACCATTTATATTTTCGTTTCGCAAATAACTGTAATACTTCGATATAATCACCATGTTGAATCACCGAATAGAATTTAAAAAATAACTAGTTACTAAAATCACTAGTTTTCAAAACAGGTGACGCGCTCGAAGTCACTAGTTACGTTACGTTTCGCGAAAATCACGTAACGACCCATACCTACTTCAAATGTTCTAGTGACGTCTCTATCTCCCTGTAATGTAATGTACTCTGTGGTGTGCGCTTATGATATTATGATCTGTGACTGTCATTCTTTCTGTGATTTTTTAGCTTACAGAATTTGGCGGAGTGGACTAAATAACTAAAATTACATTATTCTGTGTCCAATCGTGTCATCCATTGTGAATAAAATCTTAATATGATGAGTATAGGTAATTTATGAGAATTTAAAAATAAATTTGTTGAATTGGTTGAATCCTGTCCATCCGGGGGTTTTGTCCCTCGGCAGCATCCTGGCAGGCAGGCTCTTTTGTAACAAAGTATTAATTAGATTAGGTCAGTGAGTGGGTCGTCTTTGGGGATTGTTTCTTAGAAATCCAATCCGTTATGGAACGATCACACGATGGATTGACATAGGTACGTTTGTTCTTTTAAAAGGAACCCAGCATAACTATGCTGGGGGCTCCTTTTTAACCAGTTCGATCAGTAAGATGCATCTAGGTCGAACTAATGGTAGGTCAACCCTCACGAAAAGAAAGGTATTTGAAAAAAGCATTGTCTGATACCTACACCATAATGATAAATACGAGTCATTGGGTCGGTGGGTCGGTTGTCGGGTTGTGTTGTGGTTGTACTGTACTGAAATTTTAATACAAGTACTCAATTATCATTTTATCATAGTTTCCGGTCAGTGAGTTGTTTTAGGGGCGGTCCTGCATAATACCAACTATTTCCTCTTCTGGAGTTGGTCCCTTTCCGAAGTCCCTTTCGAAGAAGGATCTTTGATAAGAGAGAAAGTGTGCCTTATATTGTGCAGAATTATCAACTTCGAAGCATTTTGCTATTGATAAATTCCACAAACACAAAGATATCCAAATGGTCCTGCGAAATGGTATTTAGATGAAATTATTGGAAATACAACACTGCCATTTTCTTCTAGTCCTATTTCAGGTGTATTGATTTCAAAACTTCACAATCAATAAGTTTTTAATTTATCAAAAATGGACAGTATTTAATTAAACCAATCTTATAAGCCATACTGAGCAGAGCTGTAAAAGAGTAGAAGCAATCTGCATTTAGCTGCCAGCTCTGGGTAAACAGTCATAGATAAAACTAAAATTATTTGTAATTGTTTATTTATACTAACTAAGAAAGATAAATATTAAATAATTCTTCAAGCTTTCTGTAGACATTAACATGTGCGTGTGGATTGAGAGATCTTTTCGAAAAACTCTTCCAATCCCAACCAAATTATAAGAGGATTTAGGAAATAATTGTGAAAACTTCATGGTAAGGTATAAAATTTGTGAAACCTAAACAAAGAAAGTTAGAACTCATTAACTGGATCTCTCAATCTGGATGACTGAAGAAAAAGCCATAACGCGTATCCAAGAATATACTGCCTATGTATTTTAATTAATTGTGAAGGATTTGTGAAAGCTGCTAAACAAAATTTCGATTTGTTTCAAAGCCACGTTTAAGATTTATAACGGTATATGGATCACTCAGAGTGGACAATTTTCAATTGAGTGATCTTGTAAAACATGACCTAATACTGAAAAAGTATGAATAATTATCATGTTAATTGCAAATTATGCTACTGGGAAAATTTGTGAAACAAAAATCGTGATTGAATCTTCTCAAATCTGAAAAATCTTACTGGTTCAAGAGAAAATGAAAATCTTGTTTTTTGTCGATCGTCCCAACTGAGAAATCATTATTTTGAACTATATTTAATAAACCAAAACTTATAGGTAGAAGGTAGATACATCAGAAATTGTGAAAAATTTTGTACAACAATTTTACGAATCAGTCGTCCCTGTAAGTGTTATACTTAAAAAGATAAATCATTTTTTACAATCCTTAAAGGTGGGTACTGACCAACGTTACAAGGTGTAATGTAACATTCGCATCGAGCGTGTTACTCATCGAGCATGTTACGCAGTGTCCTTAAAATCGACGTAACATGCTCGTCAAAACTCTGAACTGAACCGCGTAACAGTCAAAGGATTCGCCAAAAAACCGACAGCCGGGTGGAGCACTCAAAGCGAGCAACGAGCGGCTCGTTGCTTGCTGGTTTTCCCGTAACACGACGTACTGACTGCATGAATGCTCGCTGTGTAACACGTTACATTACGCCCCGTAACGCCGGTCAGTACCCAGCTTAAGGAAAACGTTGAGTAGGGTGACCATATCGCCGGTCGGAATCATTACCGGTACAATGTAAATTATGACATTTATACAAGTAATTTGTGTAGTGTAGTTAAATTGTTAAGTACGTTTGAGAGAAAATTCTCAAATTGTAAAAAATCTCAGGATTTTTCAATGGAAATCAGGCCTTTTCTCCGGACTTTTGATTTTTCCATCTGGTAACCCTACTAGCGAGGTGGTCCCATATATTTTTTTTGTTATTAACTCTGATTGGATTTTGAGTTAGTTCCCACTTAGTTTTTATGGATGAAGCTTTTACCCGCGGCTTCGCCCGCATGGAGGTCGGAAATTATCCCACAGGAACGTATTACCGCAATAAAAAATATCCTATGTCCCATAACCCATGTCATGGTCTAACTAGGCGTTACGGCGTAAAGGTTACAGACATGAGTCAGCCAGTAACTTTCGTACGTATAATATTAGTGTGGATAGTTACGAGTAGTATGGACGGAAATATGAAACCGTGAAAGTTTTATGAAAGTGTAGGTGCACAACGTCTATCCCAATCTGTAAAGTACTATGTATGAATAAAACTGGAATATCTTATGTTAAAATTTTTTTGTAAATAAGTTTTGGTTTTGCCATCTTTTGCTAAAACATGTAGATTTTGTGGGCTGGATACTCGTGAGCACGCCACATAAAATTGCCCATGGGAAAAACAGGTTTTTTCTAAATGTACACCTGCTACTTTTAGTGTTTGTCCTTGAGCCTTGTTTATTGTCATTGCAAATGCTGTTTTCAGAAGGAACTGCACTCTTTTAAATTGGAAAGGTAAATCTGTCGGAATTATTGGAATACGGGGAATCAAAACATTTTCGTCTTTTGCTATTCCTGACATGATTGTTGCTTTTACAATATTCCGCCCCAGGTGAGTGATTTGTAATCGTGTGCCATTACATAATCTTTGCGCATCAAGATTACGCATTAACAGAACTGGAACACCCACTTTCAGCCTTAGCTTATGCGAAGGCACTCCTGATAACTCTAAAGAGTTTAGAAATTCAACAGGGTACGATGTTACTTGTTCGGTGTCCATGTCATTGTCTACCGAGAGACACTCCACAACGTCACCTTCCACATGTGACGTCATAATGTTTTCATTTATCTTTCCCACAGTTTCATTAATTGTCGGTGGCAAAATTGCACTTTCACACACCCATTCTCTATTCTCCGTATTAGTTCGCAGATCGGGATAGACTTTGTTTTTCAGATCATCTGTGCTATGAAAAATATTACAGAATTTGCGGTTTAATGTAATCATGCCGTTATATACCATCTGTTAATTTACGGTCTTCACCAATTTTCAGAAGTGCTGCCGCATATTGCCCCGATTCTATATCATTGTGCAGTTGTACTCGCATATTTGTAGTCAGACAAAACTTTTTTATATGCCCCCATAATGTCGACGCCTTTAGACATGCGTTTATTTCATCTGCCGGTGTTCCCCTAGTTATTACCGGCAGAGTCTCGCCGGCTAACAATACCACCATCCCTCCCATGATACTTTGGTTGCTCTTGATATCTTTTATAATAAAATTGAACTCGATTTAGTGCTTCGATTGCTCTTTTGTGGGATATCGTACATTCATCCCAAACCAACAGTTTACAATGCTGCAACATTCGTCCCCGCTCACTGTTTTTACTTGTTACAAACAGGAATTTCCTCATGAGCTAAGTTTAATAGCAGTTTAAGTACCGAATGGTGGCCGAACGGCACCGTTCGGCCACCATTTAGCAACGTGGGGGCTATTACAGAGGAGGCTACAGCAACAGCAATTCCTTTATCTTTCCGGATTTGAGCTAAAAGCAGATTTAAAAGAAAAGTTTTTCTAGTGCCTCCCGGGGCATCCAGAAAGAACAAACCACCTTCACCGCTTTCGATTTTTTGCATAACATTATCAAAAATGAATCTTTGTTCTGAGTTCAAAAGTGGAACAGACTCTGTTATGTGTTGTTGCAAAGATGAAGGCGATGAAAATGGACTGTATGTATTATGTAGGTTGGTCGGATGAAATAAAACTAAAGCTCTAGTACGATTAAAGGATTATAATGGGAAAAAGATGAAAAATATAACATAAATTGGAAAACAAACCAAACCTGTTGACAGCTACCAAGGCCTGCTCATCCCAAATTCAGATAAATCTTTTCCAGTAATAGTTATCACTTGGTTTTCAATCTTTGTGAGGGCTTCGTTGTACCTATATTAAATAATTGTATACGACATTTGGATTATTTTCTTGTAATCTATGTAATAAATATCGTCGGTCATATCGGTTTTATATTTTTTCCACAGTTGTTGAGGATTTGAAAGTCCACATGTTGTTATTAATATCTTCGGCGTCAGTGCAGGACCTTGTATCTACATTTTTTGGCGAAATCATTTTTTCATAGTAGCCTGCCGTCCAACGACAAAACATTGAGGTAGCTAGTCAGTGCGCACAGTCGGTAAAACAGACGAATCTAGGACCTTGGACATGCTTGTTGGGTGAAATTTAAAGCAGTTTTTAGTCTCTCCTGTAAAAAAGGGTGTAGTGCATTTACAAGGTCCAGCACTGACACCGACGATATAGCAATAAAATAAATAATTTAAAAAATTAAAAACACGACTGCCCTGGCAAAAAAGAACTAAAAAGTAAATAAAAAACAAGCTGTATTAGTTAATCTGTATACAAAGCGAAAAGTCACTCATTTACTCGCTGACTAAACAGATAAATAAAATTGTTATTACAGTCGGGGACCTATTAGATTAAAAAGTGTTCCACAGAACGGTCCCCCGACTTCCTACACTGCTTTTTGGGCAGTCGTGTAAAAAGCTTTCGCACTTCGGTCGCAGATCTACATTGTGCTGCCTCTTCCAGTGTAACATCCCAATGATTGTCATTTTCGTGTACTTCATAGAATGGCAGAAGCGTGGTTTACCACAATGCTCATATTTTATTGTGGTTAAAAGACAAGTTGCGACCTGCGCACATATGCGAATGTGTCTTGGGTATATTCATGTAAATATCGTGGACTGTTCACAAAGGATGACGGTAGGATGACCATTTTTCCTAAATCGTTAGCATTCACATTCGCATCATTTGCGACACAGCGACAGCATCCTGAAGGTGAATATATTATATAGTTTTCAGCTCTCAGCTTAGTTTGGTCTAACGATATGAATCGCAGGTGCTCACTTTCGACTTTGACGTACATATCGACATAAAATTGGTTTGCTAACTGTCTACAACGTGGTATTAAATTAAAATCGTCTTCGCGTATCATTAAGTGGTAGGGATAATAATCCATACAGGACACCTTTTTGTTAGCCAAGGGAAGACCTGTCAGAGAGTTGATTTGCGGTATCTGGAAGTGATACCCTTCCTGCCCCTTACTGAAGATTAGGGGATATCGTGGGATAGATAGATATGCTTGAATTATATACATTTTTCATAATATTGGACCACAACGGAAGTTGACCTACAAGTCGCATGAAAGTGTTCAAAAAGTCTGGGAAATAATACAAGTTATCATGACCATAGGTAACGTCTCCTTCCGTTAAGGTAATAATCAACTGTTCAGATTCTATTCCATTATAGAACCATTTAGGACTTTTTAAACCAGTTCCTTCTTTCCGAACGCTTTTAAATCATTATCAGAATCTGCCAATTCCAGGATAGACCCTGAAAATAACATTATAGTTGTCGTCATACTGGATGCACAGGTATCAAGACGTTTGAATATGAACTAAAAGATTTGGCTGCCTTTGAACTCAATTCTGAAGAAGAAATATATTTATACGATATAGGTACCAACTATAATTACACTGAAAAATATTGAATATAATTTGGCATCAGTTATAGAGTTTGTTCCTTCATCGGCGCCGAGCGAGGGAATTGGTCATTATAAATCTCACTGTTTTAGGCTGCCTGTCCACTGAAGCGGAGAGGAGAGGAGAGGAGCGGAGATGTGCCATTATTAACCAATCAAATCTAAACTCAGGGGTGGAGTCAAGATTCTATTGGTTAATATTGACACATTTCCGCTCCTCTTTTCTCCTCTCCGCTCCAGTGGACAGGCAGCCTTAGAGGTACTTCATTTCAATGTTACGATGACATGTCAAATCGAGGAACCAAAAGTCATAAAAAAATGTTGGCCCATTGCATCATATATGGCAGAAAATATAAATAATATAATATTAAAATCTGACAGTAAATCTTTACTTCTGTTCTGTACCTGTAGCATGTACTTAATGACCTTAATTAAATAATTTCGAATATCTTGTTGTTTTTCTATTTTTGACAGCCGGAGAGTCTAGGTAAAACCAGAAAACAGGAGGAGGGTTATCCAGAAAGAAATTGTTCATAAGCCACTAAGCGCCTGCGAAAGCATTGTTAGCAATTATTCTGAGAAGAAAAGACGTAATAATATTATATTATGTACAGGCGTTTTTTTTATTTTTTATTAATAACTTTTTATAGGAGCTTCTTAAAGTTGTGTAAAAAATACATGTTAAGGTAGCAAATAGGTACCTAGTAAATATTCACATTAATAACGCGGTTAATACAACGCTAAAACTATGAGAACTTGAAAGTGGTCAGACAACCTGACGTCAGAATGGCTGACCAGTTTATTTCTTTCATATATTTCTTAACGCAGAGGTAGCAAATATTTCATTATAGGTACTAAATAGTAGCAAATAGGTATTAAATAGTGCACATGGTCTCATGTACAGTACATGTACAGCGGTCTTATGTCGCTAGGCCATTTTTTAAAGGAATCGCTTGACGTTTAGTTTGACTTACGACCTTCTATTTTCAAGAGACATGCATCATCTTCAAGTGATTGTAGTTCATAATTTCAACCTTACAATCTGAGTCAAGTTGACCTAGCGGTTAAGCGCGTTCAGATAAAATCGATGAGCCGTGAGTTCAAATCCCGCGTAGCATTAGACTTTTTGTAAGTTTTTACTTGATTGGAAGTAATGGGACAGAAATATAATGATATTATTCTTTATCTTGTTCGCCTTGTTCACACATTTCGTAAAGTTAGGAAGGTAGATCATATTAAATTAAATGAAGAATTTAGATTTCTGTGAGGTAGACATGAGTTTTAGGAATATTTAACTTGATCGGAATGAATGTTGTCGTTTGGTTGTAGTTGTTGGTTAGTGACGTGTGGTTTAATAGCAATAGCAAAGAGAAATTAAACTACTACTCAAAATTTGCAAAATGCAAATATTAATATTGAGACGAGGGCGACTATTATTGCGCTGCATAAAAGTGGTCTTAATAGAAGACAAATATCTGATGAAACCGGACTAAATGTGAGTGATTTTATTTATGAATTGTAACTTAAACTTTTATTTGAAAATACCTAAGATTATTTGGTGGCATATGGATTAATTGTTTTAATTATTTTTTAAATCCATCATGAGGCCGATAAATAATTAGTGTTTATTATTGGATTTATAAATGCAGAGTTTTAATATTTTAATGTTATATTGTTATCACATAACATAATCAGCCTATTAATGTTCCCACTGCTGGGACACAGGCCTTCTCTCTGTGAGAGGGATATTGTTATATTATAAATATTATTAAAAATAACAAGTGTTTGTTATTGGATTTATATATGCAGAGTTTTTATATTTTATTGTTACATTAAATAAATATTATTATATTTGTCGTCGCAAGCAATTCCAAGACGACAACTTTACCAAAATTACTACCCGTTGATTTCATAATATTGGTCAAACTGTAACTTAATTCTTATTGGCAGATCGGTTAGTACAGTGAACGCCGTTAGGTGGCGCTATAATTTTCCCGCCACAAACGTGGACAGAGTCGATCGAAATTTGAATATACGAGATTCGGATGGCTGTAGCTGACGCCAGATCATAGTGCAGATGATAAGATCGAAACTGTCACGTTCACCGTACAAGCCTTTCTTCTTTGCTACTAATAACGACAACTATTGTAAATTGCCGAATAAACGTGACAGTGATTGTATTTCTACGTTTTACTGGTTTGCCCGAGTACCCACATACCTCATGGAACCCGTACCAAGAAACGAAGATGATGACCCCGTTATCGCTACGCCCACGCTCCCGCCGTCATCAGACGTGGGATCAGCTCGGGCGCCTACCATGGATATCTATTGGCGCCAGCTCCTCGAGCAGCAAAACCAGATTACCATGCGCATGATTGAAGCCATGCGAGGATCAACGAGGACGCCAGATTCAATCAAGCTGCCAGAGTTCAACCCGGACCTACCAGACGTCGATCCACTTTCTTGGAGCTCGACGGTGGACATTTGCCTCACAGAACATCCCATGGAAGGAGGCGCGCTAATTATTGCCCTTAGCAAATCTCTGAAAGGAAGTGCATCGACATGGCTTTCTCAAGTATCTCATACTGGTATGACGTGGAGCCACTTCAAGAACCTGTTCCTAGCACGATATGATTGTGCGGAAACCTGTGCAGCTACTATAATTAACGCCAACAATAGCCAACAAAAAGAGGGTGAAAATTTAGCTGCATACGCGAGCCGAATGATGACGTCACTCCTAGCTAAATGGAAGGATATGAGCTGTGAGGAGATAGCTGTATCGTATGTACTTGCTCACTTAGCAAAAATGGATAGTCGAATCAACCGACTAGCTTTTACAACGGAAATTAAAACGAGAACTAAGTTGATCCAAGAATTAAACGCATTTTCTTTGAAGAGAAAACATGATCGATACGTCGAAAACACCACTTCGGACGCTAAACGAATAAAGACAAACAACACGCCGTTCCAATGTAATTATTGTCATAAGATTGGACACAAAGCAATCGACTGTCGTTTACGTAAAAGCAATCAGGTGCTTGCTACACAAAGGACCACTTCTACCACTACGCCTACGTCATCGGAGCCTAAGAAGAATGTCACCTGCTACCGCTGTGGAGAACATGGCCACGTCGCACCTCGCTGTCCGAAGACGAGCAACGCAGCAGCCGGTAACAACACCAGCAGCAACAGCGGCACCGCCCTGGAACGAAGAGTCAACTACTGCCAAGTCCAAGGTGTACGTGGAGAGCTAACACAATCCGGTGAGTCGTACATTTTTTATTTTGATAGTGGTGCTGAGTGTTCTCTCGTAAAACAAAGTATCGCGAATAAATTCTTAGGAAAGCGTTCCGTTGCTAACATACGATTGACAGGCGTTGGTAACGCTCATGTTTACTGTACGGAACAAATTTTATGTGAGGTAGCTATTGCCGGACATTGTTTATATTTGACATTTCTTATAGTTCCAGATGAATTTATGCCACATAACATAATGATAGGCTCTGATATTTTAAATTGTGATTTGTGTGTTACCCTATCGAGAGGGTGTCTAGTGATAACAAAACCGGTTTCTTGTTTTGCCGCGGTGACAGAACTTAATTTAAGTGCAATTAATACCGACGTTCCGCCTGCCTTTAGAGATAGTCTTGAGCGTGTGTTGAGTGAATTTTCGTTTGCGTTTATTGATGGTTTACCGTTAACTCGGGTTACTACAGGTGAAATGAAAATTCGTTTAAAAGATCCAACCCGTACTGTTTATCGCCGCCCTTACCGACTCAGTCCCCGCGAACGAGAGATAGTGCGTAACAAAATAAACGAGTTGTTGAATGCAAACATAATCCGACCAAGTAGTTCCCCGTTTGCTAGCCCGATTCTACTTGTGGAAAAGCGTGATGGTTCACAGCGTATGGTAATAGATTATCGAGAGTTAAATTCGAATACAGTGCCAGATAGATTTCCACTCCCGCGTATAGACGATCAAATAGCTAGGCTGAATGGCGCCAACTATTTTACTTGCCTAGATTGTGCAAGTGGGTTTAATCAGATTTGTATCCTAGACCCTGAAAGCATTGAGCGCACGGCATTTGTGACACCGGACGGGCAGTTCGAATATCTAGCCATGCCCTTCGGTTTACGCAATGCGCCCAGTGTTTTTCAGCGAGCAGTATCCAACGCTCTGGGGCCTTTAGCTTTTTCATACGCGATTCTCTATTTAGATGACATTTTAATCCCATCAACCAACGTAGAAGAAGGACTTACTAGGCTACGTGAGGTGTTAACTGCCTTGACCGATGCTGGTTTTTCACTAAACCTCTCGAAGTGTTCTTTCTTCAAACAAAGAGTCGAGTTTTTGGGCTATGATATTTCTTCAGGGCAGATCCGACCAAACCCTCGTAAAGTAGAGGCGCTTAGTAAGCTCCCTCCTCCCGAAAATAGTTCTCAATTGAGGCAATTTATAGGCCTGGCTTCCTATTTTCGAAAATTCGTAAAGAGTTTCTCACTTATTATGCTCCCATTGTTTCATTTGAACACCAGTACCCAATTCAACTGGAAACCTGAGCATGAAGAGGTCAGACAGAAAATTATTTCTATTTTAACCGACAAACCGGTACTTACGATTTTTGACCCAGACGGGAGGTCTGGGTTGAATTACACACTGACGCGAGTGCTGTCGGTTATGGTAGTATTTTATTTCAACAAGTAGATGGTCAATTGCGCGTTGTCGAGTACTACAGTCGAAGAACCATAGACGCCGAGTCGAGATACCACTCATATGAGTTGGAAACTCTGGCGGTGGTGAAGGCTGTAAAACGTTTCCATCATTACCTTCAGGGACGTCACTTTATAGTTGTTACTGATTGTAATTCCCTAAAAGCATCTCACAACAAGGTTGATCTTTCCCCGCGAGTCCATCGTTATTGGGCTTTCCTACAGGCATATGATTTTGAGATTGTCTACAGGGAGGGTAAACGTATGAGCCATGTTGATTTCTTATCTCGCAACCCTTTGCCCGAACTACCCGCATTACCTAATAATATCTCAACGGTCGAGAGGGTAGAACAAAAACGAATTGACCTTACAACTCTGTCAGAAAATTGGCTATTGGCTGAACAGTTGCGAGATGACGAAATTCAAGCTATTGTCATAAAGCTCAAAGAAAATCAACTCCCTGCCGACATTGCCAAGACATATGAGCTGCGATCGGGTGTATTGCATCGTAAAGTGCAAAGAAATAATCGCACGCGTTGTCTGCCGATAGTACCGCGTGCGTTTCGATGGTCTGTTATAAATCACGTACACGAATCGATAATGCATCTAGGCGCGGATAAAACATTAGAGAAGGTATATGAACATTACTGGTTTGACGGTATGGCTAAGTACGTACGTAAATTCGTAGATAATTGCATCACGTGCAAAGTTTCAAAGTCTCATTCCGGACGTATCCAAGCAGAGCTTCATCCTATCCCCAAAATTACTGTCCCCTGGCATACAGTGCATGCCGATATTACCGGTAAATTAAGCGGTAAAAACGATCAAAAAGAATACGTGATAGTGTTGATAGACGCATTCACAAAGTTTGTGCTCCTTTATCACACGCTTCGTATCGACACCACTAGTGTCGTAAAGGCGCTTAAATCTAGTGTAGCTCTCTTTGGTGCACCCTCACGCGTAATAGCAGACCAGGGTCGTTGCTTTGCTAGTAAAGAATTCAAAGAATACTGTAGTTCGCATAACATTCACCTTCATCTAATCGCGACAGGTTCCAGCCGAGCTAACGGTCAGGTAGAACGCGTGATGAGTACACTAAAAAGCATGCTTACTGCAGTAGAAACATCGCAAAGATCGTGGCAAGACGCCCTTGACGAGGTACAACTGGCGTTAAATTGCACTGTAAATAGAGTGACAAAGGCGAGTCCCCTCGAACTTATGATTGGTCGCGTAGCTAGACCACTGAATCTTTTGACTGTTAACGATACTGAAGTTGAGATAGATATTTCTGAGACGAGAGAGCACGCAGCCCATAATATCGAACGAAGCTCTAATTACGAAAAGTCTCGTTTTGACAGTAATAAGGCTAAATTAGTCAAATTTAATGTCGGTGACCTGGTTCTTATTCAAAACGAAGAGCGAAATCAAACAAAGTTAGATCCGAAATATAAAGGTCCATTTCAAATAACTGATGTACTTGAAGGCGATCGTTACGCATTGAAATCATTGACCAGTAACAGAACCTATAAGTATGCCCACGATCGCCTTAGAAATATGCCTCAATGTGAAGTTCCATCTGAACTAATTGTTGACATAGAATCTAGTGCAGATAATAATAGTGAAAGCACTTCCGCTATTGTTTGAATATACGCACACTAAAATGACTAAGTAAATACCTACCCTTAATCAAACTGTACAGTCTAGTCGTAGTTGTAACTGCGATTCTATGAGTCGTTCAGGGTGCAATGCACGGCTGGATGTATGGTGGCTGAGTCTGTAAGATTATTTTTGGGTCTCAATAGGACTACTAATGAGTCTCTGTGAGACTACTGTTCGGGTCTATAAAGACTACTAATGGGTCTCTGTGAGACTGCTGTTCGGGTCTATAAGACTATTGTCTGGGCCTGAAAGACTACTGTTTTATTTGGGTCTCAATGAGACTACGCTGCCGAGCAGCCGGGTCATATTAGTGTTGTGTGTTTCTGTAATTGCTCACTGTAGGTACAATACTTAAAGTTTATTCTGATTATGTTTACTTATGAGGTATCTTTCGAACTTGTATTATGTTAACCTTCAAGTCAACCTTGTAGTTAGGTTAAGCCGAGCAAGAGTTTTGCTACAAATGAGAATTTTGTTACAGATACACACGAGGACGTGTGATTCATCAGTTTGGCCGTGTCGTCGCAAGCAATTCCAAGACGACAACTTTACCAAAATTACTACCCGTTGATTTCATAATATTGGTCAAACTGTAACTTAATTCTTATTGGCAGATCGGTTAGTACAGTGAACGCCGTTAGGTGGCGCTATAATTTTCCCGCCACAAACGTGGACAGAGTCGATCGAAATTTGAATATACGAGATTCGGATGGCTGTAGCTGACGCCAGATCATAGTGCAGATGATAAGATCGAAACTGTCACGTTCACCGTACAAGCCTTTCTTCTTTGCTACTAATAACGACAACTATTGTAAATTGCCGAATAAACGTGACAGTGATTGTATTTCTACGTTTTACTGGTTTGCCCGAGTACCCACCTACCTCATGGAACCCGTACCAAGAAACGAAGATGATGACCCCGTTATCGCTACGCCCACGCTCCCGCCGTCATATTTTATAAAAATGAAGTCTTGTTAGTAGTAGCATTTTGTTATAGCTACTTTATTATAACTAATATATATATTTTTTTGTTTTAGAGTTATAATACTGTTAGTCTCTGGATTAAAAGATATGAGGAAGAGGGTAGCCTTGCTAGTCGACAGCGAAGTGGAAGGCCAACGCTTATTAGCGAGGCACAGCGACGATATATGGTGGGCGAGTATGAAACAAATGGTTTCACACCAACTAGACACTTTGCAAACTTATTCGACACTTCAGTGCGAACTGTTCGCCGTGCCCTTCACGCTGAAGGCTTGCATAACAAAGTGCAAAGGTGGGATGAGAGATGTATAGAACAATTAAAAACCCATTGCAAGGAGGTGTGGGAAAATTTAAGAGGAACCGAAATATGTGGTAATATTGTAGGGTCGATGCGCAAACGTCTACTTGACTGCATCGAAAATAATGGGAGTTATACAAAATATTAATACCTAGATGTTTGGTTATAATTATTAGACGGTGTCACTAAATATTTATATTAACATAACCGTAATTATTTAATGATCTTAAATTGAGGTTTAGTTTCAATCTTCTTTTCGTCAAGAAAATGAACACTTAAGCTATATAACCTCAATATAATAACATTCATTGTGACGTTACATAAAAACATGCATAAAGTCTAAAATATCATATAGGTAATAGTTTTCCATAAATTCTGCCGATACCTATAATAAGTGGGTATCAACAATATTATATTTGTGTTATTAAGTATTAGAATATCCATTCCTTGTTATATTATTATGAATTGACTAAGTGGGTAGTGGTACCCACTAACAAAAAATCTTAAGAACGGTTAACAAGAGAACTTCTTTTATCTAGGTAGGAATGTGACGTCACAATTCTCATAAAAGTTTGTTAATTTTATAAATGAATAAAACGAATAAACATTTTTGTTATCATAGCACAATTTTTTTATTTCCACCTTTCAACACCGAAAAGATAAATATTATTTAACTATTTATGTGATTTTTAATCACATAAATAGTTAAATAATAATACAAAAACTAATATTTAGTTTCTTATAAATACACACATCAAAAGTGTCTAGGGATCAAGCATTTTTATGCGGATTTCTTGAGATTGAGATGTGGCTTTGTAATAAATTTATGATTTTATAAATTTATATGGATCCTTTTTGGTGCATTTCATAATTTGAATCAGGAACTGTGAATCAAATTCGAGTAAAAGATGAAAATCAGCTGTCAATATTTTCCCTATAAAAACATACAACGCATTGAAGACATTATTAGTGCTACTGTTTCCCTACTACTGATTAAAACCAACGTTATTATGGAGCAGCGACGTCATTTAAGCAGGGAAGAAATGCTCAGAGCCGTGGGAATGATAGAAGCTGGTTCCCGGCAACGTACTGTGGCTTTAGCTCTGAATACAAGTCAGAGTGTTATCAGTCGACTTTGGACACGTTACCGAAGCACTGGTACCGTGGCTGAGCGCCATGGAGGACGGTATCGCTGCACCACACGGAGACAAGACCGATACATTCAAATCTTAGCTCGAAGAGCTCCAACAATAACCGCCATGATGTTAGCCGTGAGGCTTCATCACTCTTCAGGGAACTTAATTAGCGACCAAACAGTCAGAAACCGCTTGCATGAAGTGAACCTTCATTCCCGAAGACCGCTACGGGTACCACCTATAGCAATGCACAATCGTAGGATTCGATATCAATGGGCTCTTGAACACAGAAATTGGGCAGAAGAACAATGGCGTTTCGTGTGCTTTTCTGATGAGTCTCGTTTTGGTATGAGACCGGATACAAGACGTATACGACACTGGAGAACCCCTGGACGCCAACAGCGATTAAAATCCTGCCAGGAAGTCCATCCTTATAGTGGTGGAACCATCATGGTATGGGCGGGTATTTGGATCGGCGGAAGAACTGAGTTGATTTGGATTAGAGGCAACCTCAACGCTCAAATTTATGCTGAGACGATTGTATCAGACGTCATCGTTCCTCTACAAGTGCAAATCGGTCCCTTATTTCAGTTAATGCATGATAATGCACGACCGCACACCGCAAGAGTTGTAAGACAGACTCTCGCCGCAGCTAACATCAATGTCCTGCCCTGGCCTGCTCAGTCGCCAGACTTGAACCCGATTGAGCATGCATGGGATATGCTACAGAGAAGAGCTCTGCCGAATATGGAGGGTATCCAGTCGCAAGAAGACCTTTTTTTGTTGTTGCAACGAACATGGGCGGCCATTCCACAGCGTGATTTGGATGAACTCATTTTGAGTATGCCAAACCGATGTTCTTGTGTTGTTAGTGTTCGCGGTAGAAACACGGATTATTAATTGTTTAAGTTACCCAATAAAATTTTAAAGAAAACTGTTATTTCGGTCTTTTTTTCGAACTTTAATGTTAGTGGTTCAAATGTCAAAAATCCCTTTATTAGGAAAATGGCAAATTTCTTTATTAATGCAAAGGTGACTTGGTTTATCGTTACTGTGACAAACGAAAACACTTTATTTGATGAATCCTTAAAGAAAATTTTAATTAATATCAATCAGGAGAAAAGTTATTGCAAAAATATATGTTGATCCCTAGACACTTTTGATGTGTGTATTATGCATAAATACACTTTAAATAAATACAAATATCTAAAAGTTTTTGTTATAAATACAAATATGATCTAACATTCACACATTTTATGTGGGATTCGAACTCAAGCCTCATTGATCGCGTATCCATTGCTTTACTCAAACAGCTACGGGCACATGTCAACTATAAGTGAATTTTATCAATGCAATGGTAAGAAAGGTCACCTCTATGACGCTTATTCTAAATGCAACAGAAATATAATGTTGTTTCGCGTTAGTGCGACGGTGTGTGTTACTGATGAGAATATAAATTATGAGATTATATGAAATAAGATATGAATACTCGTAACGAACAGGATCTGTACTCACAGAAATCAAAATGATTAGTAGGTAGACTTCAAAAATCGAAGTAAAGTTTTTTTATGGGCTACCTACTAAACTTTATTATTTATGTGAACAAGACGAATGAAAGAAACAAAAAACGAATGATTATTATCGATCTACTACTAAATATTAAATATTAAAAACTAAACTAAATATTAAAAAGAAAAAGTGAACTATAAATAGTAATTATTAAAAAAAAAAATATCCGCAGGAGAGATTCGAACTGTCGGCTCGCTGAAAACACACAAGTATCAAAGGACGTAACCATTGAGCTAGCATGTCATACATTTTGCTGGTTGAAATTATGAACTACTATGTAATAGTAATAGTAATAGTCCATTTATTTGTAAGAATATAGTTACAGAGATGTTACACAGTTTTAATGAAGTACATAATATTCTGCCGTTCCCGGCGTACAAATACATTGTCAGGGTTTTGGTTCGCTTATAATCATACATTAATAGATATTGAATTAGATAAATAGGGATAGCATTCAAATGGCAAATTAGTCAAATACTAGATATTATTATGTAAATGTCAAAAAGATTTAGTTAAGTCAAAGAGATATAGAAGCAAATAATATTATGATTATTCCTAATATTTATGTCAACTTATCATTCATAAAATCATTAGTTGAGTAGTAGCATTTACTTAAGAGATAATTGAATAATTTACATTTAAATGTCCTGAAGTTTAGAGTTTTAAAACAATCTGGTAGTTTATTATAAACTTTAGTCGCCATACAAAATACATTATTAGAAAACAGATTGTTATTTCGTCTAGGTACACGAAGCATGTGAACTTTGCGGCTAGGTCTGGATACTACATCATTATGCAGAACAAATTCATGCTTATTTTGGTACACAAATATACAGATTTCAAAAATATATAATGCTGGGAGTGGTAATATTTTTAATTTCTTAAATAATGGCACACAGCTGTCCAGCGGGTGCGCTCCACATATTGAGCGAATACACTTTTTCTGAGCTCGAAACGCTTTGTTAAGTTCTACTGAATTACCCCATATTATAATGTCATAACGCAAAATTGATGCAAAATAGCCATGGTATGCACATAGTGCCGCATTAACACTAGCCACACGTGTTAGTCTGTACAGAACGAATACAAATCTATCTAGTTTTGTGCAGAGTTCGTCAATATGAGCTTTCCAGTTACAGTGTTTGTCTATTATTATTCCTAGGAACTTAGTACTCTCAACCTCGTCGATTGTGTCGTTATCATGCTGTATTTTTAGCTGTGGGCGCTTACTGTTGTAGGTTTGGAACTGGATCATTTTGGTTTTGCTAATATTAATGTGTAGATTATTTTGTTTGAGCCATGTTATAATTTTGTTTAGTGTCTCGTTTATTTCGGTCTGGTACTCACTTACGTCATAATTGTCATTTCGAATGCTGAGGGTCGTGTCGTCAGCATATAGTATGCAGTCATGGGAAGTTACGCTAGCTAAGTCATTAGCATACAGCAGAAACAAAAGTGGTCCCAGTATGGTCCCTTGGGGAACACCACAATTATTTTCCCGATAGTGAGATCTGCAGACGACTTTTTGGTGACCTGTTAGTCTAGAGATCTCAACACATTGTTGTCGATGGGTGAGGTAGCTTTCGAGCCATTTCAACGCGTTTCCTCTAATCCCCTATCGATCCAATTTGAGAAGAAGCAATTTATGGTTAACGAAATCGAAAGCCTATAAGTTATAAACCAAGTGAGTGTGTGTGCGTGTGGAACAACTTATAGAAGAAGGTCGTAAGTCAAACAGAACCGTCAGTCGATTACTCAAAAAAATGGCATAGCGACTTAAGACCGCTACTGTACATATCTCATTTGGTCCAGTCAACCTGACGGTAACAGTTTCGAGAGGTGTTCAATTTATTTCAATTAATCTGTTTTCATTTGAATCGGATTTGAGAGTTATTAATCTAGTCGAGAGTAAGTCGCTAATGTTGAATTGAGCTGTCCGCTTATTAGCAAGTCACCAGATTCTCAACTCACCAACAATGAAACACAAAATCACAAAAAATAACAGAATAGGTATTTTATTCACAAAAAAAAACTGATAAATCGAAAAAATTAACATAAAATTAATAATACGGAATTCTTGATGTAGTTTACTTACTAAATTCACCTGGTTTGATTCACCTAGGTGCATTAACAATACTTTTCCTAAATATTATTCACTTGGGTGTATCAAGTATACTATAAGTAAACCTGGGTTAATGCTAAGTTAATTACGAGTAGTTACGAGTAAATACAATGAATTCTTCTGCCCCAAAATGCCAGAAATAACAGAATACTTTATTCACAAAAAAAATATCGAAAAAAAACCAAAATAATACGGGCATTTAATTATATTCGCGATATATTTGTGAGACCCTCCCCAAATCTCCATGAACACAAAAAGCTGGCTGCGCAGTGTGTTCCAGTCTGGCCCTTAAAAAAAAAATCCCAACAGTTTTTAAGAACCATCCAGTCTCGTGGTTGAATGCTGGGAATCGCATTAAATTCATTCGAAATCTTCTTCCACTCCTGACAGTGTTTTGTTTCACACTCACGGCATCGGTTTTTTTTTCTAGCACTTGTAAATGTTGATCCACCACCTGAATCAGGGCTTCCTTTTCGCGGGTTACGAAGGTTAGATCCTTTTTTCGTTTCAAAGACATAATAAAGAAATTCCCCGAAATCGTTCCCCAAAAGTTTCCATAAACGCGTTTTATAAAAGGAACGGAGAATTCCGCCCTTAGAAAGAAACGGAGGAATCTCATGCACAGCCATTTCATTATTTATTACATTGTTATAAGAACGTTCTTCGAATATTTTTGGCACAGTATTTAAATTGACACATTCGTCTATTGTAGCATCAACTAAATTTCGGATCTGGTCTAGAGAACATAAATGTCTTCCTTCTCTTACAATGATATTGTTAGCGTTCAAGGTAATTGAGGTATTGCATTCTTTTCGATTGGACCATCTCCAATTAGTGGTTCCTGATTTGGTTTTTACATTAAAATTATACTTTTAGCCCACATACAATAAACCATGTTACTTGTTTGACTCTTCATGAATTTTACACCGCTCTCAGGCATGTTAATTCTACGATTTACACGAATTGATAAAACTTGAATTCACAGCTAAAAGAGTAAATTAAATCAATTTCAATCGATATCTATTTATTCAATGATCGCAAACTAGAAAATGTAATATGGCAGTGTCACAATACTTCTTTATATGGACAGGAAGAAAATAAACATTTGTTTATATAATGAGGTTGTATATCAGTAAGATAGTCATAATAATTTATTTGTTCGATTTTACATTGGTGCCGATTCTCTTGTCACAAATGCCTCTAACCTAGACTAAAAACCACAAAAATTTTGTTTAGTCCTGTCAAACGAGGATTTCCTATTCTGAAATACACTAAAGTTACAGAACTTAACTATATTTTAGTTTGACAGCACTAAGATTGCACTGAGATACTCGTAATAGTTTAGTGAAAATGGCAATTTTGCTATTCTGAATTTGACGTTTTTCACTTAAAAATTTGGTGTATCCAACTAAATCTGATTATTTTTAAACGCGATTAAAAACGTGTGGAATAAAATTAGTTGGCATGAACTAATATTCACACCAACACTTCGACTTCAGTGAAAAAACAGAACTATTTTTTTTTCTTTTGCTTGTATCTCGAAAATGGTGCGTCCTATCGCAAAAATAATGAAATTTTCGACCCCCTTTAGGAAACCCTTAAACCCCTATCACCCAACATGTTGGTAATAATTTTTCATATTTTCCATACAAAAAGTGAAAAATTCCATATAAAACACGTCGAGGCAGCCCCCACTGCGCGCCTCCGGCTCTAAAAAAATTCACGGGGTAGAGCAAACAAGTACCACGTGGAGTCGTCACGCGATTGTCAAATTCGGTTTTAGATGTGTTAAAATAATTTTTTAATTTAGAGATTTTTTTTGTTAGAATAGCTTTAAGATTCTCATAGCGAAATGTAAGGAATTTTAGTGATAGTTTAGTTAGTTTAGTCCGGTGTACAAGAGAATCGGCACCATTATCTGATGAGTTTCGAATCTGGTGAGATGCGAATCTGGTTAGTTGAGAATCTGGTGACTTGCTAATAAGGGGTTTCAGCAGTTGATAGTTTTTCAAAAGGTGACTTTTCTCTTACCGGCGGAAGCTGTAAGAGATCCCCGAAAACTATAAGATGTGTTTTTCCAAACCACCCATTCTGATCGTAGCTTGTGTCGAATATCTCAGACAAGCGTAAATGAATATATGTTAAAGTAACATTGGATATCATTGACACTTCGTCTATGATAAACAACTCTACGTCTTTCAAATCTGATCTCAGACCTTGAAGCACTTCATCAGACACGGGCTTGTATTTCAGCGTTAGCTTGTGATCCACAGGCAGCTGCAATAGTCTATGTATAGTCAATCCATTCACATTGAATGTAGCTATTCCTGTTGGAGCACTAACTGCCACTTTTTTGTTTAAATACGTGCTAACCCAAACTTTCAGTTTTTATTAAAAAACTCTTTCCATCGCTTTTTGGTAGCCGTTACTAAACAACTCGACCCTATCTCGTCGACACTGATTTATTCTATGTAGAAACATTTTTTGGTCGGTGAGTCGACTTAGTTCCGTCTCTACGACCAAAAATGGGGAACAGTCGACACAGTAACATTTGGTTTCAAAGTAACGTTGCTGTGTGGTGACATTGTTCTTAGTATGCAACCACTTCTCAGAAATCATTCGTTCGCTTTTTGTTCTGCGACGTGAAGTTAATAAAAATAATAATATGAAGAAAACATCAGCCATCACTGTTTCGTCAATGTTAGTTTTTATTTATATGTTAATTGGTTTGTTCAAATATTAATGGGAAAATAAATTCATCGTGTATAGTTTGAAATGTATCAATGCGCCACCCTATAATTGTAATTTAACCTGTGTTGTACGATGTAAACAAATGTAAATACTTAATCGTTTTTACTAACAAGTCCTTACATCCCCAGAGCTTGGAGGCTATGGTTTTATTAGATTTAATACTGACTATATGTTATGGAACCAAAAATAAAGCTTTAACGTGGTAAATAATTAAAAAAAAAATATTATTCAAAGAAAATATTCTAGTCACAACTGGTCAGGAAGTTACTAGACTGTGTCGACATATGACGACGTGAAACCAGAAGCAGTCGCAGTCACATAATGGTTTATTGTTTCCAGCGATTCTCAAACGTTCGGAGGCCATCTAATTTCACGTTTGATACATCGGAACTTGATTCACCAGCACTGGGCAGTTTGGAACTAAACTTTGTGTACCAGGCATGTCAAAACTCTTTTCTTGATTTTTATATGATGAAGACGATGCATTTGGTGTGTGGTCTGAAAGATAAGCTGTAGATCAGTGTTGTAGTTATACAACTTTAATACATCTTTTCTGATGATGCTGTAAATATATAATTTTTAACAAATTCTGTCTGTATTTTGGTAGCATAATTGAAAGGAACCAGTGTTGGCCCGAATTGCCGAGAAGAAGTAGTTTAAAAACATGTCCAGGATTGACGATGTTTTTAAATTTATTTATTTATTTAATCATTTATGTACACACATTTAAAAACAGACAAGAAGAAAAGAACAGAAAAATACGTACAAAGGTTATGCTTATTTCTAAAGAAATGTCTTCCAGCATACCTGCGATACGACAGAGGATACAAAGAGACACCGTGTGTAAGAGTAGAGAGAAAGTAAAATACATAAAATCAAAACAATTCATTACTTAATAAAACACATAGAGATAATACTTACTTACATACATAAATACATACTGTTGTGGATTGTCTATTAATTATGACATTAAAGCAGTTGTCATCCAGACTCGTCTTTTATTACATCACATGGTGACAGCGGTGAAAAATTATTCGATTTAAATGGAATTTATGGTAATAAAAGCACGTTGTGGTCTTTAAAATTGTCAGGGACGGTTCAACAGCGCTATGGAACACGCGCGACCACCAACAGAATTGTGTTTGGAGGGCAGCTCCGTCAGCCGGGCTGACGCATGGCGGCGTTGGAGGTTGCAATTTATGCTATTCTTAAAAGCATCGAGGGTGCAAAAAGAAGAAACTGGTATTCAAGCCAGCTTAATGATAAATTTAATCGGACCTGAGGGGTTTGAAGTCTTTGAGACATTTTCTTTTCACAAGGAAAGCGATAGGGATGATGTCAAACTTTTGCTCACGAAAGATGAATATTTTGGAGTCAAACAGAATATTACATTAGCAAGGCACAACTTTTTTACAAGGGGTCAGGATTATGTTAGGAGATGTAAAATTTGTCAAGAAACAGCAAACAAACCGTGTAGGCAACCTATGATTCCGGTAGCTCTAACAGAATTACCATGGAATAAAATTGGATCAGATATATTTGAGTAGCGAAGACGGAAGACGTAGCGTTGGAAGGCCTCCCACAAGATGGACCGATGACCTAGTAAAGGCCGCAGGAATTCGCTGGATGCGGGAAGCACAGAATCGGTCGAAGTGGCGGTGCTTGGGGGAGGCCTATGTCCAGCAGTGGACGTCTTTCGGCTGATATGATGATGATGATGATGATGATATTTGAGTATGGAAAGCAAAGTTATTTAATATTAATTGATTATTATTCTGGTTTTATTGAGGTCGCACATTTGAAAGACACTTCGTCAAACTCAGTAATATTATTAATTAAAGAAAGTTTCGCACGGTATGGTATACCGGATACGGTCATCAGTGATAATGGTCCACAATATTCATGTCGTAATTTTATTAAATTTGCTTTAGAATGGGGTTTTAAACACGTCACTTCATCTCCGTATTATGCTCAATCCAATGGTAAGAGCGAAAGGGCAGTTCAAACTATAAAAAATATATTGAAAAAATCAGTAGACAGTAAATCCGACTTTTATTTAAATTTGCTAAGTTACAGGAATACACCGCGGGAAAATTTGAATTCTCCGGCACAGTTAATGATGGGCCGGCGTTTAAATTGTAGACTACCTGTCCATCCAGATTTATTAAAACAAACAAATTGTGATAACTTACAATATAAAAAACTATTGGAAAAACAAATAAAAATTAAAAGTTACTATGATCAGCATTGTAAACCGCTACCAGAGTTGAATGTAGGCGATGAGGTTATAATGTTAGGAAACGCAAATAAAAGAAGCCGTGGTAAAATTATGGGAAAAGCGTTAACTCCACGTTCTTATATTGTTAAAAACAAAAAAGGGATTTATCGCCGTAATCGTCGACATATTTTGATGAGCCCAGTTCCTGCCGACAATATTTTGTCTGATAGGGATGACGAGTATTTATCGGGGGACGATTGGGATGATGATTATGAGCCGCCTACCAATATAAATGTATCGTCATCTTACTCGCCACCTCATACCAGTAGTAAGATTTAGGAATTTGTATACACATTTTGTTTTTTAATGTAGAACTAATTATTATTTAAAGTTATTTAATTATTATAATTTTTATCTTATCCAATTGGCATTAATGATTTTAAGTTTGTTTTTTATTATTAATTTATCTTAGTTAAGGGGAAGGTGTTGTGGATTGTCTATTAATTATGACATTAAAGCAGTTGTCATCCACACTCGTCTTTTATTACATCACACATACATACTTACATACATACTTCTAAAATAAATATCACTAAGATGATGTTAATTGAAACGTAACGAAAATAAAAAAAAAACAAAATAAATACTTACGCAACATAGTGGAAAGATAATGTTCTTTCACTCTTCTTTTAAGTACTGCGACAGTTTGGCAGTCCCTAATGTCGGGCAGTCATCCATTGCGTTTGCAGCTTCCACAGCTTCAAAGTCTAAAGGGTTTTCAGGACCATCGTCATCATCAACAATTTCCCTTTCTTCATTTACTCAGCAACTTTAAAGGACCATGCCCAAAGCAGCATACATGCATACCCTAACCAAAACAATCATGTCCAAAAGTTACACATCGTGCATTTGAAAAGCACATGAGACCTAGATTTTGAAACAATTACTATATTTTAATTTTTGTATATTTCATAACCATTAAGCCATTGTGGCCATTAAGGCAGTGACTGGGGAACGCTCCGTTATTGTTTTCTCTGTCTATATGCCTACAGACTCGCTGGAGAATTTAACTATGTTTACTGATGTTTTAAGTGAGATAAGTGCTATTGTAGCGAGTTATGATGTTGAAAACGTGTTTATATTGGGAGACTTTAACGCGCACCCCAAAGAAAACTTTTACAATGAATTGATGAACTTCTGTACGGACCAGTCATGGGTTTGTGCTGATATTGAAAAACTAGATGCTGAGCGTAATCACTACACATAATATATTAGTGATGCGCATGGGTGTAGGAGATGGCTCGACCACTGTGTGGTATCTTTATCGGCGCGGCACACTGTTGTAGATGTAGGTATTAAAGAGGTTGTATATAATTCTGACCATTTACCCATCTATATTGTATGTGATTTGAGTATAGTAAGGTCAAAACTGGTGACTCAGACAGTGCACCGTAGTGCGATTATATGGGGTGAAAGAAACTGTTCTGAAATTGACAGGTACCGGTTTTTGTGCAATAGTAAATTGCGTGACATTGATTTCGCCCAAGAATTTACGGAGTGCAGTCATGGGTCATGCAGCCTGGCTGAACATAAAGTTATACTGGATAAGTTGTATGATCGGATTGTGAACATTCTGTGTGAGGCGGCTGAACAATCTAAGGAGTCGAGAGACTATACGCCTCACAGACAATATCGGTGTTTGCATGGCTGGAATAAGCATGTACGGGATGCTCACAGCGAGGCTAGGCTTAAACTTAAAACCTGGATCGAATATAAGCGACCGACTCAGGGTTACATTTGTGAGCAAATGCGAGAGGCTCGTAAAATATTCAAAAGTCGTTTGAAATGGTGCCAAAAGAGTCAAGAACAAATTAAAATGGACATATTAACAGAACAACGAGCTGCTAAGAATTTTGGCAAATTCTGGAAATCCACAGGTAAGTTGGATACTAGGCCTGGCCTCGCGGTGAGTGTGGGGGGGGGGAGAGTGATCACGGGGATATTGCAATCCTGTTTATGAAACATTTCCAGGTGCAATCTCCTCTTGGTCCCTCAGTTCCTTCCACAGGCGCGGAGTATTGTAGTCAGGAAGAGGAGAAACCTATGCACTTCTCAGCCAAGTAAGTCAAAGGAGTCATACAACGCATGAGCAGGGGCAGGTCTCCCGGTCATGATGGACTCAGCATCGAGCACTTGAAATATGCAGGGGTTCACGTGCCCAGGGTCTTGTCACTGTTCTATGCGATGTGTGTTAGCCATTCATACCTGCCGGAAAGTTTAATGAAAACTATTGTGGTTCCCATTGTTAAAAACAGGGTAGGGGACATATCCAGTGAAGGGAATTATCGCCCGATTTCCCTGGCAACGGTCATGGCGAAGGTGTTGGACAGTATGCTTGACTCATGTTTGAAAAATATCTTAAATCTTCATGAAGCACAGTTCGGGTTTCAGCCTGGACTATCTACTGAAACTGCTATCTTGAGTCTCAAGCATACTGTTCAATACTATACTGATCGTAAGACGCCGGTGTACGCCTGTTTCCTTGACCTCTCAAAGGCCTTCGATCTTGTTTCCTATGATGTGCTTTGGGACAAGTTGAGGGACAGGGGTGCCCCTGCTGAAATACTGAAAATTTTCCAGTACTGGTATGCCAATCAAAAGAACCAGGTAAAGTGGTCTAACACTCTCTCTTCAGCATATAGATTGGAATGCGGTGTGAGACAAGGGGGTTTAACATCCCCCAGGCTTTTCAATCTGTATGTTGATGGCCTCATCACTGAGCTCAGCAGCATGAGTATTGGATGTCGAATAAATGGAGTAAGCGTCAATAACATCAACTACGCGGACGATATGGTGCTGCTGGGCCCAACTGCTGGGGCAATCAGAGAATTGCACAAATGCACAATTAGTTCAATATCGAATTTCTTAAATAAGAATTGGTGTACATAATCTAGTAGTGCTTGACTATATTTAGCAACATAAATAACTAAATGTTGTGGCACAACTCGTCACTAGGTCCGGCAGCAGCTGGAGTCAGCTTAAAATGTACCAAGACTGTGGTGAGAACGATGTACTTACCCATATTTTTAACACCTGAGAATTGGGCAGTCTTTCCATCCAGGCTATGCGATATCGCTAAGCGGAGAATCTAGGCTTCCAAACTATGTGTAGGTACTTCGTTTCATTTAACCCTTTTCGAGCAGAATTAAACCATACTAGGCTATGAAAATCAAATAATCCTATTGGATCGATCGCTAAGCTGCTTAGCACATCTCTGGTGAAAAGGATGCTTTAGGATAGTTATAAATATCAGGAGTGGGCCTACCAGAAGCTTATAACTTATGGGAGTATTCCACATACGGTAGTAATAAAGCAGATCATACAGTGTAGAGGAAAATAAAACAAATCTCTCAAAACGAACGTAGGTACCCCTTTTTTATTCAATGTTAAGGCATTTATTTCAAAACTTTAATAAATATAAGCCAAGGCAGTGAAGAGATAGCCAGTCCCAACAACCTAGTCCCACCACCATTTAGCTTAACCACTTTGAAGGGAACTGAATTCTTTTCAACACGTCATGTTGTTTTGTACTCTCTCAAGCGCAGGCCACACCGCCAGCTTAGCGGGCGAAGCGGGCGAACGTTTCACCTCTTTACATACTTCGGTTCACACCGCGAGCTACAATATTTCGCGTAGTTTGTATAGTTTCCTTCGTTCGCTTCGCCCGCTCCGCCCGCTAAGCTGGCGGTGTGGCCTGCGCTTCAAGATGCTTTGCAGTAGCACGGATAATTCACTGATTGCACGGCCTTAAATACGTTCCACGCGCAAAACACATTTGTAGTAATATATTATAAACTCTTCGGTTAATATTGAAAGAAGAAACTGCATTGTCAGAATTGATTGTGTCATTGTATCGCTATGTTAAATTTTGTTAAATAAAACCTGAATACGGGTATATTCTTTTACTACAACATAGATAGATAGATAGAAGATAGAATATTCTTTATTATGTACACCATAAAAAGTACAGGTATAAATGTAGAAATTTTACATAGGGTGACACAATGGGCGGTCTTATCGCTAAAAGCGATCTTTTACAGACAACCTTTGGATGGATTAAAGTAAAAAGGAGAGGCAATACTGCAGGTAGTCAGTGGTGTACCATTTATGTACATATACAATAAATACAAACACACATAAAGCATATACTTATCTATATATATATATATACATACAATAATGAACAAGAAACAGGAGCAAGGAACTACCTATATGTAATGATGATTTAAGGAGAGAGGAAGTGTTTTTTTACAAGAATTTTAAAAGTGGACAAAGTTTGAGCACGCCTTATCGACACGGGCAAGGCATTCCATAACCGTACTGCTTGAACTGTAAAAGACTTGTCATAAAAGCTGGTGGAATGCAACATTTGTAGTACCGAAACATTGATGCATGATTTCAATCAACTCAGCACTGCAACATCGTATTTCACCTATAAACTGACACGTATCGTAAGTCCAGTAGAAAAACCAAAATCGACAATGAGATATCGGTTTCAAGAATATGTATATGTGTTAACTAAATAATAAATTAACAAACAAACAATAACACACGTACAAAGCACCAGTTTGAATGTAACAGTAGGTTTCTATGGTGACGAGTGACAAGCGAGTGAATGTGAGAGAGTGACACCTACAATCAGTGTTTCCAGATAGTTGTATTTTTTTACCCAAAACCTTTTCAAGAATCTGCTTCGGATAAAATACTATTTACACCAACCTACCTACTATTTATTATCTACCTACAAAAGAACTTATAAATCAAAATATATTATAACTAATAAAATATCTTGGTAACATCATTCATATTCAAACAATATAGAATACATCCTATAAAGAATAAGTTCTCTGCCAGTGCTGTGCACTTCTGTAAGTGACGAATTCACAGTATCTAACTAAAACTGTATGTGATTTTTGTATGTTACTTGTGGATAATATGGTGGCCTCCATGGTTATCTCCTGTACCTCAAAAATAAGGTATTCTCCTATCACTCATCTGGTCACATTGGCCGAATGAACTGAATGAACAGAATGAACTGTAATCTTTCACTTATCGTCGCCATTAAACCGAAAATGTAACCGGAACTACAAATAATATTTATTTTTATTTAATCTTAAAAAATACCTTTGTTGACTCTAGACTATTATCTAAAATCTAGTTTGAATAAATAAAGGATACTTAAAAATATGAATTCGCTGGAAATGGTTATATCTTGTCATGGTCTTTTTATCATTTCAAATGCTTTTAGTATCTTGTATCTTGACTCTATCATTGAATTACCATCATCGAATCCTTCTTTCAAATATTCTTTCGCCAAATTAAAGGCCTCCGTGTAAGTATCACACCCCATTTTAAGTTCATCTAAGGCACGCCATGGCTTGATGCTGGTGGCACATCTCCGCCGCGAAACCGTGGCAGCGGAACCGCTGAACCAATTCCGCTACGAAACATGTTTACATTATGTCGCGATTCGAGTAGCAGAACGTCATGTGAGTCAGTTAAATTGTAGCAGGAGCAGTGTTTCCAGATTGGGTTTATTTCCCCATATTCGGGAAAAATAAAAATTTTGGTGAAATGAAAACTGTGGGGAACATTTTGGGGAACACATTTTATTTTGGGGAAAGTTTGGGGAGAATGTGTATCTATCTATATCTGTTATTAACAACAAAATATTATAGAAATGTTTGTCGTGCTTTAGTTTGTCGAGCGAAAATTGTGTCGCGCTATCGTTCGTCGATCAAAGTTTCATCGTCCCATCGATGGTCGTGAAAACAATCAGTCGCACTAACGTTCGTCGATCAAAAGTTTCGTCGTGTCATCGTTTGTCGTGAAAACAATCTGTCGCACTAACGTTCGTCGCGCTGATGTACTGTCGCATCGCTGATGGTCGACCTATCGTACTGTCGCCTTAGCATTTGTCGCGCATTTGTTTGTCGCAACTTTGATACGGAGTCCGAAGATTTACATATTCTTTTGAAATCAAGTATTTCTAAGCAAAATACGAGATTCAGGGAAGCAATTTGTAGCAGAAAAAGTGTTGCAAAGTCCTTGGTTGTGGTAAACTTTTTATATTTTTTATTTGACTGTTTCTGTTTTGTTTTTTGCTTGTCCTGGTAGCTGTCAACAGGTTTGGTTTGTTTTCCATTTTTATGTAATATTTTTCACCAAAATTTCCATTATAATCTTTTAATCGCACTAGAGCTTTAGTTTTATTTCATTCCACCAACCTACATAACACATACAGTCCATTGCATCGCCTTCATTTTTGGTCCTTCGAGCCGGATCTGAACCAGCGACCTATAATGCGTTTATTGTAAAAAGGGCAACATAACGTCGTGAGTGATGTGAAAACGTTTCTGACTGTAAGCGTTGTACAATATGCTTTTCTGCGGCTTCCATGAATTCAGCTGACAAGGGTAATAGAGTGGTGGACGCTAATAAAGTAGCACAATGGCGGTCTCTAACAGCGGTGTTAGGGACAGTGAGTCTAGTACGGTACAAAAGTGAGGGAAATTTGGCCGCAGCCTGCAAAACGCGAGCAGTAGCTCGGAGTAAACGTAGCCAGTCACTAAAACGATTAAAATCTGCTGTTATAACTAGATGAGCAACCACAAGTTCGGGCAATCGTTTACGTTCCTCTTGAACCATAGGCTGATCAGCTGGTTCCACAGGCCAATCCTCCGGTTTTTCGAGAAGAAATGTAGGCCCCGTGAACCATCGGTGATTGACATTTAGATAAACAGGTTTCATTCGAGTGGCGTGGTCTGCTACGTTCAAGTCGGTTGGGACCCATCGCCAATTTTGAACTCGTGAGTTTTCCGTTATTTCCCCGATTCGATGGGCCACAAAAGGCTTAAACGTCACTCCTGAGCCTACTAAGGACTGTTTTTGAATCCGTCCAAAGAAATGTGCGGATTGGCTTTTTTTGTGAAATTCTTTGATAGTGACAGCAAGGCGAGGGGCTATTAAAGCAGCTTGTAATTCTAGACGCGGAATTGACGTCGGTTTCAATGGTGCTACTCTCGCTTTACTAGCAATGAGGGCGAGCTTGATGCTACCGTTGGAATAGATGAAACGCCAAAAAGCAACACAGGCGCAGGCAAGCTCGCTCGCATCGGCAAATTCAAGATCTCGTAGCATGTGCCTCTCCAGACTCATAAAACGTGAGAGAGCTTGCGGATAGCTGTCGGGAACACATTCAATGTTGTCACGCCACGGCAGCCCTACTTGGTACCTACCAGTTGGTAAACGTGTAGTAGTAGAGTCTAAAATCTCAATAGCACGCAAATCCTGTTTACTATGGAGAGTCTCACGCTTAATAATACCTAGAGAATCAAGCTTGTACTGTTCTTTTATGAGATGTTCCAAACGTTCATGTTCAGAAAGCTCGGGGTGGTCTAACTGACAATGGTTAATAAATTCGATTGGTTTAGTTTTACTAGAAGCAACTCCATACAATGTCCAGCCTAACAAAGTGTGACAAGCTACAGGCTCATTTCGGCGGCCAGTGCGGGCTTCGTGAGTTATCGATAGATGCCAGTGCCCGGCGCCGATAAGGACAGTCGGTGTGGCGTCAGTATGAACCAGAACTCCAGCTAAGTCTTGTAAGTGGTTGTATGAGTCGACCGTTTGTTTAGACAGTGTTTGTGTACTTAAGCTAAGAGAAGGCAAAGCTTTAGCACGCTTGATTAAATATCTCTTAGTTTCGTATTTTCCTTGTATGTAAGAATCAACATAAGAAACATTGGCTTTTTTCTGCAAACCACCAACACCGTTGATCGCTATATGTTCCTCTGGTCCTGACAACCCTATGCGTGCAGCTACGTCTGAGTCAATTAACGTCGCTGTGCTCCCATCGTCAAGCAGAGCGAACGTTTCAAAATCACCAGCTGGGCCAGATACGGTAACTGGAACCAATTTTAAAAATGTTGTTTTTAAACGTGTGTTGCTGTTCGTTAATGTTGCAATGTGCTCTGAATGTTCGCACTGAATACCTGTGTTTGAAACGGTTACCTTATCTTCCGGTGGTGATACGTGCGGAACGGTTGTAGATGATGATGTTGAAGGAGCGACATTTTCAGACGCAGCTGCACACACAGCTTTGTTGATAATTTCTTTACAACATTAGCCCCCAATCCTTCTTCAGTTCCTTGTCCCGTCTTGCCTGTGTAAATTTCGTAGTTATACAGATACCCTGTACTACTGTCGCAACAGCACCATACTTTATAGCCCCTTTTTATAGGCTTTAGTGGCATGTACTGTTTTAGACTGGATCTTCCTTTGAAGAGGATCATGCTCTCATCTATACTCTGGGAAGATGAGTTGGAAGCATTGTTTTGAAACGAGTCGCTGAGTAAAGATAAGAGAGGGCGAATTTTATATAATTTGTCAAAGTTGGGACTTTCTCTGTTGGGTTGTTGACTATTATCATTCAGATGTATCGCTTCCAAAATTTTTTTGAAGCGTTTCACAGGCATAACATCAGCCACTTCATTTACTCGAAAACCTGGATCTGATGACCAATATAGATCTATTTGAGGAAGAATGTGATAACCCATTATAATAAGAATTCCCAAAAAAGCACTAATTTCTTTTTTATCAACAGGTTGCCAATTCTTTATGTTTTCCTGCTCTGCATACAAGTTTGTCTGAGTGATAATCAAATCAAAAATATAATCATTGAAGAACTTTCCGAAGTGCGCTACTGGACGCGCTCTTCTGTTCAATAAATACTGAGGCTTTATTGTTACCTTATCGAATTCATCTGGATCTGGCCTGGAAGTCCACATATGCTTTCCCCATGACTCATCTTCACATTCAGATTCATCACTTGATGCTACCTCTTGTGGTTGTGGTGATTGTATTCCCAAAGGCTCTTCTTGATGTGAATTTTCTAATGAAGTTGATGGCGTTGTTGTGGATGTACCTGTCTCTGATCTATTACTAGGGGTGGAATTCGAATGAACAGGAGAATTTGGTAAAACATCATCTGATTCCAGTATTCTTTGTATTGTGTTGACATTGAATTCATCTGCCTCATCAGACTCGAATCCGTCTTCTGAACCGTCATCCGGAATGCCGAAAATCTCTTCCAATGTCTTTTCAATATCGCGGTCATTCAAATTGCGCTGCATTTTTCATGAACGTCTGAAACAAGTACGTACTAATTCAAAGAGGATACATTACACGTCACGGGCGGTGGGAATAATTTTCCCACCAAATAAATTGTCCTTACCAATAAAAATACCATGGTGATTTCTAAAACATCGCAATAATTTGTAATAATAAACACAAATACGTAAAAAAAAAACAAATACTTACTTCTTTTCAAGTAAAAAATATCAGGATTCACGGAGATGAAAATTTTATTTGAAATTGGCGCAATTTTTTTGACAACTGGTTCCGCCAAGAAAAATATGACATTCAAACGTCAGTTTTTTTTTTTAATGATTTGCAAGTTAGGTCTTTCCTGTTGCCTGATCAAAAAAAAGTAGGAATCCTACCATGATACTTGCAACAGGAAAAATAGGATATGTTGGTGGTAAAAATATCACCTCTGCCTTATAAAGGGTTAAGGAGTAACAGTGCCGATCCCCTCTAATTGTATTACTACAATTTTATTTTAACAAACTAAAAATATTTAATTTAATAAAAAAAACAGTTAAGGTAACAAACTAAAAATATTGAATTTAATAAAAAAACAGGTAAGGTAACAAACTTAAAAATACAGGTATTAATCAGTGTTGCAAAAGTGAAAATTAAAAAATCGGGTAATTTTCCAGGTAATAATCGGGAGAAATCGGGAGACTTTTTTGTAAAAATAAAACAACAGTATTTTATGTTATGCTATGCGTAGTTTTTCCCTTTTTACTTTTTTTTTACCAATTAGAGCATTCTGGTCGTGCTTCCCATTCCTCTTTATAATTTTGCGAGTATTTTTTTTGCTTTAGGCTGCCTGTCCACCGGAGCGGAGAGGAGAGGAGCGGAGATGTGTCAATATTAACCAATAGAATCAAAACTCCGCTCCAGAGGTGCGGTTCTATTGGTTAATTTTGGCACATCTCCGCTCCTCTCCTCTCCGCTCCAGTGGACAGGCAGCCTTACTCCGGTAGTACTTGGGCTATTATTAGAATCATCGGAGTCGGACATCGTAACTTATAGCAGACACAACAATACACATAAACAAAACTTTCAAATTCCTTTGTCACAAGTCCACAACAACAGTGCAGACGAACGAAACGATATTATTAAACTAATTATTTCAGTATGATACTAGTGATACTATGATAGTATTCTGGGACTAATTATTAAACTAAACATCGAAATAATTCCCCACCAAAAAATATTAAACTCTATTAGTAACGCATTTCGGTGTAATATGTTTTGTGTGTATTGAGAGTTTGAGAAGTGTAAGAATTTTTGGGGAATCCCCGTGCCAAAGAGATATAATTTTTACCTACCCGTGCATTGGTTTAGTGTTTCACCTTGCTATCGTTTTTAAAATGCTACATAATACTATACCTATTTTAATCGTTAAGTTGATGTAAAAAAGAAAAGATGTAAAAAATCGTGAGACAGGGTCGCTAAATCGGGATATCGGGAAGGAAAAGCCAAAATCAGTAGATCTCCCGATTAATCGGGAACTTTTGCATCACTGGTTAATGCGCGAGCTCATTTGTGTGTGCGTGCGTATGTGTTTCTATGTGTGCGTGTGTGTTCTATGTGTGCGTGTATGGATTCGTGTGTGTGTATGTGCTTGAGCGTGCGGCTGTCTAAACGTGCGTAAGTAAGGGGATTGGATTAGTGTGGGTCTATGTTTTAGGTGAGTGGTACACCGTAAAGGTACAAACTTGTCATAACTTAATTAAATAAAATATTTTTCTGATTCGTCGTAGGTTTTGTTTTGTAAGAATGTGCGGACAGTCTTTTTACAATTATGATAGGAAAATCGATTTATTGGAGATTTTTTGTTTTTTTTTATGGAGGTTGTATACCTACCTACATGACAGCGTTTTAAAAGATTATAGTAAAAGCAGTTTGGAATCTGTCAATATAAAACCGTCCCGTCATGGACAAGTCTTTTGTATTATATTATTCTTGCTGTTATTAATATAAGTGTTCGATCCATTTATTGCCTCTTATTTTAATAGGTTATGGGCCCAGCTCCAGGCTCTAAAAACGCCTACAAGCTAAAACACAAGAAATACGAGTGTCATAAAAAGGTGTCAATTGTAAAATTCTCGTCATGGCAGAAGAGCATTCAGGTTCAATTTGTGGAATCAGAAAACTGAATGGTGCTGAGGACTTCGCCAATTAGAAATTTGTGGTACGGAATTACTTAAGAGTCCAAAAACTGGTTCAAGGTAATTGAAACTAATGATATAACGGCGGAATTGAAAGATATTGATAGGAAGGCACGAACGACTATGTCTGCTGCTTGAGCCTGCATGTTTTGCACATGTGTACAGTGCGAAGACAGCACGTGAAGTTTGGGTGAGTCTCAGCGAGGCTTACGAAGACAAGGGCTGGAGCAGACGAATCAGATTGCAACGAGAGTTATGGCAATGCCGACTTGAAAATTACGAAACCATGGAGAAATATATTTCCAAAATAATTTGTTTTGCGCAACAACTTGCAGACACTGATGCAAAAATCTCAGATGAGTGGATAATTTCAATATTATTAAGCGGTTTATCGTCAGATTACAACCCATTCATAATGGCGATAGACAACGGCGGAAAAGAAATGGTAGCAGATATGTTAACAAAATCTTTACCAGGCCCAAAACTAAAGCAATTTTTAGAAAAAAATTCTATTAAGGGGGCGAGCAATGTGATGTAAATGATGTTACGATGTTAACTAATATTGTTTTTGTTTTTGATCTGATTTTATTTTGAGTTGTCATGAGTTGTAGGTAATAGATGATTTTATTTTGTTTCTTGTATTTTTGTTCTTAAGCTGTGTTAAAAACTGACTTAATGTAATAGAGGTAGATTTGACTGAATATACTGTGTACTTAACAGTGTGTGCACACTGAGTAGTTTAAGGGTGCGTGCACATGCAGGTAATATGTTAGGTCGGTACTTGATGTAATCTTGCGCATGCGTCATAGTCATGCTATAGATTAAGGGTGCGTGATGGAGGTTGTATACCTACATGACAGCGTTTTAAAGATTAGAGTAAACACAGTTTGGAATTTGTCAATATAAAACCGTCCCGTCATGGACAAGTCTTTTGTATTATATTATTCTTGGTGTTGTTATTATATGTGTTCGATCCATTTATAGCCTCTTATTTTAATAATTTTATTGTAAAGAGACGGCCCTAAATAATAAAAGAATCTTTTAGTAAACGACAATCGTGTTTTAGGAGTACATATTATATCTTTTCGGCGTTTGGTAATTTCAATATAGGGGGTTTTGCGGTGTTGCAACAGAATTGTGTGTAAAATAAAGTATTGCCGCACGTTGACGACGTTACAGTTTTTGTATAACTGATTAGTTGGATATAGTAGTGGACGGAAGGCAGCCACTTTCAGTATGGCGCGATGTGCATCTTCCAACGGTTTAAGGATAGTTTTTTGCAGCACCACCCCAACAGGGAATACAATAGGTAATAATAGATAGACATAAGGCAAAATAGACATTACGTATAATTAAAGGATTTGCAATATTTCTTAAAGTTTTGGAGATATTATATAAGTTAGTTTATGTTCGTGTTTCCTTTTTCTCGTGATAACTACGCTTTTTCACAATGAAAAAAGAGAAAAATAACTGTCGTAGCAATGCACACAGTCAACGTAGAATATCAAAGGATTTTTTATTATTATTAGATATTCCAAGAAAAAAAAAAATACAAAGATGTTTCAGATATTAACTTTTACCTATTAAACAACTCTGCAAAAACTACTCTATTAGGTCACTGTTTTTTTTTTTTATCTATGAACAGTGTGGCCGTGCAGTACAATAAAGACGTACTACAACGTATTTTAATTTCGAGAGCACAATATTGAAGTATCATCATCATCATTTCAACCGGAAGACTGTCCACTGTCCTTTGCTGGACATAGGCTTCCCCCAAACACCGCCACTTCGACCTGTTCTGTGCTGCAGTCTCCCTCTCCGCAACTTGGGTGCCGTCTCCTGCACACAGCACATCCACCACGGAAGTGCGCGAGGTGGCGGAGCTACCTGGGCGGGAAGGCGCCGGAGCCGCGGCGTGAGGGGGCAGGTCCGCGCTCTGCTGCGCGGGCGGGGCAGTCTCCCTCTCCGCAACTTGGGTGCCATCTCCTGCACATAGTGCATCCACCTTTGCACGTTTAGAACGTGTTTCTACCATTTTTCCGATGATAGGGCCAATATTAACTACCGAAATATAAAAGGCGCTGGTTCTGGTAGTAAAACAAAAGGTATATTAAGTCAATCAAAATAATAGGTATAAAAAACATAAAAACATAGACAAAAAGGTAAAATTATAAAAAACGCTTAGTGCAGTCTTGCACATTCTCCCCTAATGTGCAAGACTGCACTAAGCCTTTTCTATATTTTTGCATCATCTTATACGAGTATAATTTTTTTAAATGTTACGGTTTGCTTTAATGTGTTTAAGTTTCTGGTAATTAAGTGAGATAGAGCCTGTAAATAAAAGTTAAACAAAAATTTACTCTACGTTTTTGCCTGATTAATTAATATCTTGCGCTAGTACAATATGTTTAATTTAGTTCGATAGCGTATTAATATATTTAATTAGGTAATTTATTATATAACGAAAACCAAAACGTAATTAAATTTTTATCGAATTTTCAGTGGACGAAAATGTTTAATTCTGTAAAAAATATATTGGTTTTACTAATTTTTTACATATTGTAACCAAAACTGTCCTGTTAACTATTTTGCCCAGATTTTTATTCACAGAAACGCGTTTTGGTTTTTTTTTTCCTTGATGCTGTCCTGGAAAATGTTTAATTTTCTATTATTATTTGGAGAGCTAAGTTCAAAAACACAAATTCTAGAAAAAAAAATCACTATTAAGATTTAGTGCAGGGTTCAAATCTAATTTCCCCGGCCTATGGGTGCTACAAAACTACATAGTTGATACAAAAGTATAGAATGAATTCCGTAGAACTATCTTAGTAAACGTACCCAAGTTGCAACACCTTAATCCGTGGGAGATCGGAGCTATGGGCTGTCGAAGTATGCAAAGTATTAATTTTTTGACGTGGGATTTTCACAGCTGTGGTGCCAAAATAGTCATGCTGTTGATTGTATTATGTATCAACGACGTCATACATAGATGCGCACATGTTAACGTTATTACATTAAGAAAAAACAACGAGTTGCACTCCGGGAGTGCCGGCAATAGTGAAAACTTGAACATTAACGTTGTGCAATTTTGAATATGTTGGAATGGTTAGGGAATAATTTTGCACGAATTGCTTTATTTATCAGTATAAAAGTAAGTGGATTCAGTATATGATTCTTAAACCCCCTGCGCTGAAATTTTTCGTCGGTTATTAAAAAAAAAATCTGCTGTTTCATAGAGAAGTGCAATACCTACGTGGAATTTATGTAGTTAAATATAATATTCATTAGTAGTAGTAGTAGTATATTTATTTATTGTCAAAATATAGTCTAACAAAAATAAACAATTTATTTAAACACTTTTCATGAAGTATGTTTCGACTGCTTTTTATTTACCCATCAATATGGGTATAATTTCTTACCTCGCAATATTTACGTAATGTCAAAGACTATTTATTTTGATATTTACTTAGTCGGTTGCTAGGCAACGGATCTTACGGCACAATCTGACGCGAGTTTAACCTTTTCTTCCCATCCCAAAAAAAGTGCACAAAGCTGCTAAAGAAGATTTCACTTCAATAATTAAGATGTACAGTTGACAAAATAATTATAGTAATAAGTAAAAATAGTTGTAGTTTGGATGGTAATCAATGAGAACTACAACTAATTTTTTTGCTTAATACTATTATTATTTTGTCAACTGTATTGTCATAATAACAGGTAAGTAATAACCCTCAAACTATTTCATAAACTCCTTGCAGAACTTGATAAACTGTTTTTCAAATGACATTTAAATCGAAATACTTTTGTTTTTTTTTTCAACATTGTCATTTTATCGTCGATGTTTTGTTGATAAATACAATCCAAATAAACGCTGTTTATTATGACAGAAAACAGTCGGTGTGTGATTTGCAATCGTTCAGTATTGCGAAGAAGACAACGTCACATTTTGTCAGAGCGGTTTTTGGATTTGTCTTTCGTCGAATATAATGTTGAATATTTTACAACTACAACAAGCAGTAAGTAACCATAATTTCGTTATTATTTAGATTCCACTACTAATTACTATTAATAATCAACTAAGCGTACGAATTACAGCACACAGTGTAGGTGTGTGACGAGTCAACGATAAAATAACGGTCATTTAACGAAGTATGTGTGTTATTGTCCCTAATTTTTTTTTGCACATATGTATTATCACTAGTTATGCCAATATAAATATTTGTATACTAAATCTTGATACCATTGGGGGTGTAGGTTTGAGAACACAGATTAACGCGTGTAAATAATAGATGTTAAATAGTTATTATTGTAAGTGTAAGTAGATTTCGTTATTTATACAAGACACTAATATAATACGATCTATATTCTTCGACGTTTACCAGCTGCACCGGCGTAAGAAAGACTGTTACTACACATAATTATATGGTACTTTTTGGAATAAGTTTTATTGTCATAGTCTTTTCCAGATTCGATAGCAATTTCGCTGATTTCATTATAATCCGGTCAAATGTTATCTGTCTATAGCAAATACCGGACGTTAAAACAAGCTAAAACAAGATGATAATAAAATGTCCTGTGTTGTTTGTTTCAGATTATTTTTGATGGATCAAGATCTATTTGTCATCCTTGCTGGCAAACGCATTGATTAGGTATACGTTAAAGCATCAATTCAATTCAATTCAAAATATTTTATTTCACATAAACCTACATGGGCACTTATGAAACGTCAGAAGCTACGCACGGTTTCAATTGGTCGTTTCCTATGGAGAAGAGCCAGCAAGAAACTCCACGATTACTCTTTTAAAAATAATTGGGTTTAATAATATTTTCAAAAACAAAAAAAAAACAGTGTTATTAGGTATGCGAGGACAGTGTAGGTCTTTCAACAAGTACCAAGTACTTAATAAAATAGAAGATGGTCAACAAGTCTACAGTCCACTAAGCCTACAGCGTTCTCACATTCGCAAAATAGAAAAGAATCTATATAAAAGATAAATAAATTAATAAAAATAAAAAACCTATTTTAAACGAAATGACATGATTGCTATTACAACTGTAACAAATCTGAATAATTAACATGTCCACAGAAGCCACTAATAAAGAGTTGAAAATTAAATAGTAGGTATATAATGTCAAATAAAATTATGATTATGTCAAGGAAGAATGTAAATAAAACAAAAATATAAACATGGTAATTTGGGAGCAGTTAATAGACTCTTACATATTTCTGGCGGCATCTCACAGAGGTACCGCCAGACCCAGCGTCAACGGACCCAGCAGCGCCAGCAGACCCAGCGCCAGCAGACCCAGCGCCAGCAGACCCGGCGCTAGCAGACCCAGCGCCAGTAGACCCAGCACCTGTAGACCCAGCGCCAGCGGACCCAGCACCTCAAGTAGGAGCATCTCAGTTTTCTGTAGCTGGATTTACGCGTAAAGCGACGACATCCAGACGATGTCTATTTGATGATTGTGATAATATGGATTTTCGTACAGTGCCTGATACAATTGAATTTCAACGCTTTTCTTTTAGCACTCATTCTATATGAGCATTTCTCTGTAAACTGGGCAACTAGTTCTAAGAAACCTTTCTAGGCAACTTTTTCCTTATATATCAAATAAAGCTGATTCAGGGAATATAATAATATCCATCTATTTAATAATAAACGGCCGATGAACCAAAAATATTTCTATTACTTTAGAAAATATAGAGCATTTTCTGAAAAATTGATACTGTTGCCTATACTTCTACACATAATGTTGATGCTGATGTCCTTACTTACTTACTAGATTGTTTGTTGTTGTCGGATGTCAAGGATATTGATTCAAATCTGTACTGGGTGGTATTGATTCAAACCAGATTACATTTTATTGGGGTGGTGAATCCATTGATCGTCCCTGTCTGGGATGGATCCAAATGTCTGCCTCAATAGATCTATTTTATCCTTTTTGTCCACCAGTTTGTTGAAGTCATTGATGAATGAAGGATACATCAGGACCTTGGAGAGTAGCAAGGTAAGATCCTGATTTAAGATACCCATCAGACCCTTGGTTGATATATTTAAATCTAGTAGTGGTATCAGAGGCTTGGCCCTGGACGATAGAGGGAATGCAGTGATGTCTTCATTTACCCCAAATGTTATCTTTAGTAGTTCAGACTGAAATGTGGATTGGGGCAAATTCAAATTCAAATTAAAAAGTCATTTATTCAAACTAGGCTGAGAATCAGCACTTTTCGAACGTCAAAATTACATAAGACAGTCCCCCAAAAACGCCCGCCCTTCACCACTTCCTAGTGCTTTTGCTGGAGAGAAGAAGTGGCGCAACAAACTCCCCAGCAGCACAGCTGTCTGTTCAGTTAGAAAAAAACTTGATTCTATACAATAGTATGCAAATCATTTACATTACTCAACACAAATCATTAAATAAAAAAATATATTTGCCATAATGACAGCTAGCACACGCCAATGTACCAACAAAAAAAAAAAAAATATATCGAAAGCTAAACTCAAGCGAAAATGAATACTAAAAAAACTAAAAACGTAAACAGAACTTAATACCCGAATTATAAAGCCTCCAGGTATAAAGGGCGTGCCCGCTTACATATAGCTAGTAAAACTGTAACTCGAAGTCACATAATTATGATAAACTAGGACCATCGAAGTAAAATAAATCAACAGTTAGGCAAGAATAATGTAATGATCTTCTGTCGAGGTCGCTAGCTAACCACATATTGCAATACAACTAATTAAACAAAAACATTGCAATGAGTCGATTATGTCAATAATAAATGAAAATTAAATGAAAATAAATTTACTTATACAGTCAAATAAAATAACAATTATATAACTCATATGACCTGTCAGTAGGTAAGCTAATTCTGGAGAAAGAACATAAATATTGTCTTGAGTTAATCACAGCGACCAACTATTTTTATCGTTTAAGTAGTCGTTGATAGAGTAGTATGCCTTTGAACAAAGGTTGGATTTTACTTTAGCTTTAAACGCATTAAAAGGCAAATCTAGCAGAGAAGTGGGTAGCTTGTTATAAAAGGTTATACCAAGCCCAACAAATGAATTATGAACCTTATGAAGCCGGTGAAAAGGAGTTCGTAATTTGTCCTTATTTCTGGTGTTAATATTGTGAATATCACTGTTCTTAGTATATAAGTGTATATTTTGGGAACACCCAAATACTCCGAAATATTTTATTCCGAATTTCGTTGTTCCGATTTTCAAAAGTCCGAATTTCATAATCCCTAAGAATTATAATGTCTATTATAAAAAATCACGAAATTTATTTTACCGAAAGTCGTAAATACGATTTGTTTGGTTTCCGATTTTCATACGTTCGAAGAATCAAATGCTCGATGGGTTCTCGGTCCGAAAAACGACATTCCGATTTTCAATACTTCGAATAAACTACTAAAATTAGGATTCTGATTCAATTAGTATAATATTAAGTTACGCATTATAAATTCAAAATCTATGAGTTTTTAATTTAAAAACGTCTAATTTGGTCCCCTCTATTGTTGGTGAATCATTTGGGTTAGGTTAGGTTAGATTAGTGACCATTAACGCGCGAAGGCGAGCGACCGCAGGGAGCGTGGCGCGGCAGCGGCCGCCGAGTGCCAGATCCCCTCTATTGTTGGTGAATCATTTGGGTTAGGTTAGGTTAGATTAGTGACCCTAACGCGCGAAGGCGAGCGACCGCAGGGAGCGTGCCGCGGCAGCGGCCGCCGAGTGCCAGATTCCCTCTATTGTTGGTGAATCATTTGGGTTAGGTTAGACAAGTGACCATTAACGCGCGAAGGCGAGTGACCGTGGGGAGCGTGGCGCGGCAGTGGTCGCCGAGCACCAGATCCCCTTTATTGTTGGTGAATCATATGGGTTAGGTTGGAACTGTGACCAGTGTTGTGTTGTCTTGCTTTTCAGTTTTACAAGGCCTTTTTATTTCGGAATTCTAATTAATCCGTACTTTAATAATCGGAATTCGTATTTTTGATGTTTCGAATTATCATTAATTCGGAATTTTTGTTATTCGATCTATTGAAACTCGGTATTTTGAGAATAGTAATTATAAACGTTAGGAATATTGAAATTTTTGAATTATAAAAATAGGATTAATGATAAATCGGAGTTGTTATATTAGGGATTTTGAATCATTCGGAATTCTGATAATCGGTATTTTGAAATTCGTATTTGTGACTTTCGGAATAAAGTTTTTCGTATTTATGTAGTGTACCCGTATATTTTGCCTAATATATAGGATATTGGCGAAGATGAATTGTGATGCCACTGTGAGAATACCAATATCCTTAAAAAAATCTCTTAGAGAAACTCTGGCACCTAGCTGGTAAATTGCTCGAACAGCTCGTTTTTGAAGAACAAATATATTTTGAATGTCAGCGGCTTTGCCCCACAGCAGAATGCCATAGGACATAATGCTATGGAAATAACTAAAATAGACTAATCTAGCAGTATCAACGTCAGTGTATTGTCTTACTTTCCTGACAGCGTAGGCGGCCGAGCTAAGCCTTCCCGCTAGACTTGAAATATGTGGGCCCCACTGAAGTTTAGCATCTACTGTTATGCCCAGAAAAACTGCCGAGCCCACAGTTTCAAGCACCTCTTTATCTAAGACGATGTTGGGTCCTAGATTTCTAACATTGGGTAAAGCGAATTTTATACATTTCGTTTTCTTGGAATTGAGAACTAAGTTATTTGTTGTAAACCAATCCGTAACCATTGAGAGTGCGCTGTTTACATCGTCAAAATCATGTCTATTCCTGTCTACTTTAAAAATAACACACTATTGAAATTCTTCCAGGGACAACCGCCTGGTGTGAACTGACGGAATCCACAGTGGGAGATGCTGTGGATGCGGAGGCCTTCCTGAAGCAGGGGCGTGATAATTCAAGAGTTTTTGACTCCAACCTCTCTGAAAAATCTGCCATTCCCTTGGTCAGGCTATTGATCTAGCGAGTAAGATCTTCTTGAAATGTCCTATCCATGTCAGACTGCCGTCTCAAGGACCCAGTGTGAAGTTTGAATTGGTCTACCAATGTGCCGAGAGTTCCCACAGTTGAATTAAGGGCTTTGGCATGTTGTAGCTGGTAGACCGCATTCATCCCTGACAGTGTATAATATTGTACGTTGTATCCTTGGAGACAGGCGGTTTCTACCTTGTTCTTGATCAAACCCTAGTCAAGGGATGCCATCCGAGTGAATAACTTGAACTCATTAATCAGCAACATTTTATCTGTCAACTTGATCTCACTCGCATCCTTTAGTATGTGCAACAGTTTCTCGGACATAGGGTCCTCATCCTCTCTGATGATACTGGCCAGCGTATAGAATAAAGTCATGTCATGACAGTTTAGTGGGTTACATAATGTGATATTATTGTCATTAGCAGGATCATATCCTTAGCAGAATCAGCAGATGGAGTGTGAGGATCATCTACTTGGCGATTAAGTGTCCTGATCTGATTTAGTACATCCTGAGCTGACTGTCCTTGAAAAGACGGGTGGGCGGATTGGTGGGTCAGAGTCGGAGATATTCCCTATGTCAGGGGGGACTGTGTATAAAATAAAAATACCCTTTCAGTACCAAAATTAAATCTTTTTTATTAATTGGACAATAAAGAAACAAAAAAAAAAACTTAATATGTTATTTTTATCGGCATTGTATAGGCGTTTCTTGTACTTCGATACTTTCTTTTTCGGGACTTCAATTACTTCATCTTTATTTTTTCTTCTTTAATTTATATCTTAGCATCCTCTCTCTATCATTTTATTAAAAATTATATCAGGAACTTTAGGTGTTGGCAGTTGAGATGAATTTGATACATCAGAATCTGGAGTATATTCTCTCAGATACGAGTTAGTAATATTTGCCAATCGTTTTTTCTACTACTACTCGCGGAGTCATATCCTTAACAAGCTTCCTAGTTCCCTTTTCTTTTTTTTTAAGGTATTATGGCGTTCTTTTTCCCTAAGTTTTTCCCTTTTCTGCGGATAGTTTTTAATACGCTCATATCTCTTTCGCTCGGCTTCTCGTTTTCTTTTTAAAATTTATTTCTTGGCGTCATGTTCAAATCACGTGTACCTAAAACAATGACAAACATTATGTTAAGACAGTCAGTAAGTTTCCAAGGTATTAATATAGAACATAAAAGAAATAAAAATAATCCCTACCAGTGGACTGTCGGCTGTCAGGTTACGACTTGAGTTCCACAGAAGGATGCTCGTGTAGCACTAAGTTTAATAAAATGGCGACCGGGCGCTAATGACGGCAACAGTGCAAACTTCAGATCGTTTGCGGTTCGTTACAAGCAGCAATGTAACTGTTTAACCTTTAGACTACGTGATGCGTAATTTAAAATATAGACAGGGTAACTGTTCACAATGTGGGGACAAACTTTAAATTTACTTTTTTAGTATAAAAAATAATATTTGTAAAAAATAAGCAAGTCCCATTAACAATGATATAATATTGTTTGAATAATCAAACAATTTGATTGATTCCTGTAGTTATTGTCATAATTAATTTAATTTGAAGTGACTACTGCTTTGGTGACACGTCAGGGGACTGTTTTTTGAGGATAAATACGTTTTTGATACAATAAACTTTATTTTAATGAATATTCTACGCTGAGCAGAGGTAGATTAGATTAGTATCTTTTAAAGTTATCTACGAAATATGTAATAATCAGTACTTTTTTATATAATATTGACCTGAGACAATGAGTTGCCCAGTTTAGAAAGAAACGCCCATATAACGCCACTCGCAAGAGTCTGTCGACACCATTTGATGAATTCATCGTGGGATGATTACTCAGCAAACGTTACCAGACGTCAAGATAACTTCATGGGAGAAAACATGGGTGATATATATAGTTGAACTTTATACTCGAGTAATCGAAAAAAGAAATTTTCTTAATTTTGAAAACCGCCCTGAAGTCAGTGAAGACGATCTCCACTACTGGACTGGGGTAAATTACGAACAGTTCAATAACATATTGCTCGAAACGCCGTCACTACGACAACTTTATAAATCACAATCAATATTGGGTGTTTATCTCTGTAAGCTGCGATCTGGCGAACCACATGTTCGGTTGTCATCCATGCTGAATATATCTAAAGTGACTTTCATCCGGATATTAAAAACGACACGACAATGTCTAGAAAATGAATAGACCATATAAACCGCTCTGAAGTAATAGTTAGAAAAAGAATAATTCCAAATCATATGTAGCGGTTAGACCGCCACATACAATCTATGGGAATCAGGAGCAGACGAAAGCTAAAGCTATTACTATTTGCGATGGGACGTATTGGTTTATTCAAAAAAGTTCAAACTTTTTATTTCAAAGGTCTACACAAATTCTCCAATTTAGTAAAGCTTTTCATGATGGTATGTGCAGATGGCTACATCATAGAAGTATTAGGATCTTATGCTGCTCAAACGTCCGACGGCGACGCAGACTTAGTGAAACAGATATTAAGTAGTCATGAAGATCCAACTGAAGAAGCTCCAATACGTTGGTTTTTGCACGAAGGCGATTGTTCAGTTTTGGATCGGGGTTTTCGCGACTGTTTGTCAGATTTAGAAGAGTGTGGATATGAAGTTTATATGCTGCCATCTGTAGGAGGTAACGAACGACAATTGAGTACAGAAGCTGCGAATCAATCCAGATTAATGGAATCAATCCAGGTTGTGGAAGCCATCAATGGTAGAATGAAAAGAAAGCTAAGCAAATGAAATGTAAGCTATTCCGCAATAGATATTTTAATGTAGCACTGAAGAGTGCAATGACAGACTTCAGAATTGCCGCGGCGCTAGTCAACGCTACTCAACTACCCTACGAAGACAGCCCCTTTACAGAACAATTTATTGATATGATAGATAGAAACAGGAACAGGCCTAATCTGTTGGCAGATTTTGTCGAACGATACCGCCAAGACCGACAGAGAGTTGCTTTCATTAGAAATAATGAATGCAACACACCCTGAACTTGTTGATTTCCCACGTATGGATAGATAGAAACAGGAACAGGCCTAATCTGTTGGCAGATTTTGTCGAACGATACCGCCAAGACCGACAGAGAGTTGCTTTCATTAGAAATAATGAATGCAACTTATGCAACACACCCTGAACTTGTTGATTTCCCACGTATGACTTATGATCAGCTGGTTGTGTGCCAATATTGCCATGTGCCAATAGGAACATATCAAAATAGCGAAATCATACTGCAGTGAACACCTTAGAGGAACTGGAATTCTTTCAAAGTATATACACACCCAGAAGGAATTAGATTTAATAAAAATGAGAAAGAACAAACGCTCATGAGATGCCGAATCCACTCGAGGAATGTCCATTCAAAAACGTACTATTCTTATGTTTTGTAACGGATGTTTTTTTTAGAGGTATAGTTAGTTAGTTTTTTAGGTTTAGAGTATAGCAACTTTAAGTTGGCAACATTGTTTTAACTGGCGGCCATTTTGTCAGCTCTCAAGTGATTTGTGTTTAGTTTGGTTTGACATTTCAACATGAATTGACTGACGCCTGAACAACGCTTGCAAATTGTGCAAAGAACATTGCCTAATTTTGTATGGAAGTTAAAATGTCACCCTTGAAACGCTCAGCACTCAGCGCAAAATTGAAAACAGATTCCGCACTATCTGTTCATAGATCTCTTGCTGATTCTGTGATGGAAGACAATGATGTTGAACCTACACATTTGCCCAAATTAGAAAGTTAGCGCCAAATTAAACACCAAACTAAAAATGCTTTCTTTTACGACCCAAATCCTATAATATATATGGCTTATGGCGCAAAGCCCTCCTTATAGCGATTTGATTAGATACCTATTATTATTAAATCCTTATTTCGTAATTTACTATTGGCTGTCAGCTCAAGAATTGTTTTACAAGAAATACATTGCAAAACATAGTCATAATGAGTTTGGACGCCACGGGCAGAATTTTGAAAGATTTTTTTGGGCCTCGTCGTGACATGAAAATTACGAAACATCTTTTTTATATGTGTTGGTTGCGCTGATTCGATTATAATTGTAATGTTGTCATTTCCTTTCTGTTGGTAATGTTGGCATAAGAAGTAATATAATACAGTTGGTTTGCGACACCCTATCTCCCCATATCCCTATCCCATTCCTGCACATTACCATTTCGTTCGCGTGGAAGCAAGATGGCTACACTAAGTAGCGCCACCCTCGCCATTTCGTCGCAACATAATTTTGATTGATAGAAGAAAGAAAATATGGCGTTGTCAGTGTTCGAAACGCGTCGCTAAAGCTTCTCGTGGGCTAAACTCGAAGAAACAAGTGAAAATTCGGGACAATGACATCCGGGCCGCTGTCGTCTCGTTATAAGGTATTGTGCATCCAATTTCCTTTGTACAACTGTCGCATAACTTCCAAACTTTTCCAAGCAGTTCGTACGTCCGCCATTGTTTTCGCAACCAACTGACAAAATTATCGTTAGTAATCGCATAATAGCGCAAACAGTGTGTTCAAACTTTTGATGGTAACAGTACTTTGCCTATATTACAAATGATATCGGAGTGTCAGACAATGGACAAGATTGCAAAATGGCTTAAAACGTTGTCTGAAAAAATACACCACAAAATGAAGTGGTATGTGACGACTCATCTCCGTTAATCGGAGCAGCTGTAAAAGCATTTACTAAGCTTAAAACTGTCGGAGTACAACCTCAATTCGAGTGTCTATGCTACTTGTCTACTGACAATAACGATGTCGTTTTGTGATACTATGTGTCAAGTGAAGAAAATATATGTACCTTGAATATAATTATAGCTATAATAAAAAGTAAACAAAGGACAGGAAAGGACAGGTGCGTATAGGGTTCCCAGATCAAAATATCAAAAATCCGGAGAAAATTCCTGACATTCCATGAAATTTCCGGACAATCTTGTTAATTTTTTATTAAAATCGTTACGCATCGTGCAAGTAAATAAACCAACCAAATCGATTGCCAAATCAGCGTTTGTCTTTGTAGCGATTAGAAGTGATTTTGAAGTTCGTACGTACTCGTACGTATTGCGGATTCATAGTGTATATGTGTCGAAGATTACGACAATGGCATCAGGTAGTGGTAGAAAACGACGATGTACGTTTACTGAAGTGATGAAAACCAAATATTCTTTTTTGAAAGAAGGAAAAGAACCGACTGAAGCTTATTGCATGATTTGTGACTGTAGTTTATCTATAAAACATAAAGGAATAACTGATATTGAAACTCATGTCAATAGTAATAAGCACAAGACTAAACTTACGACCGGACGAATTATACGAATAATACCGGAGAAATTCCGGACGGTTTAAGATTCCCCCCGCATTCCGGACAAAGACCTATATTTCCGGACTTGTCCGGAAAACTAGGTGCGTAGTACTCGCAACCGGCGAGCGTGTATGACTAGATGTAAGGATCGTAGCAAGTGGCGTTCTGTAGTTTCTGCCTACCTCCATGGGAAGAAGGCGTGAGTTTATGTATGTATGTATGTAAAAAGTAAACCAAGTTATTCAATATTAATAACTCTATTACCTGCCCCAACAAAAACAACGAAGGAATACCTTGATGAATCATTTCAGTTACTGACTAAACCTAATAGCAATGTCTTCTCAGTTTTATATTTGACTTGATACAAACCATTTCACGAAGACATTATATAATTTGGATTGTTTAAAAAATGTAGACACAACAACGTCGACCAAGATAGCCACTCAAATACGGAACCATAAGCCTCAGCCATATACGAGTACCCCTGAAGAAGCATTAGCAATTTATATTGAAAGAAAATTTACAGTTGAAACATCACTTTCTTCATAAATATTTAAAATCAAGGGGGTTTCCGCGTTTCTACCGTATAGGCAAGTACATGTGGGAAAAAAATTATGTTACCCAACATCTCCAGTACAAGTGTCTGAAACAAAGGCTTTTGTAACGTTAGATGGTCTGCACTCCCACACTTCTTCCAGGCTCGTTCCTTCATGTGATGATATTATTTCTTTATACTGTTCCCAAAAAAATACACAAACATTGAACTGTATTTTCGAACGATCTTGGAGATTTGATGGGAGTACAGGTCAATCATTTTATAAACAAGGTTCTCTGAAGATCGAGAAGACGAGAACAGCCCGTTTGCCACCACATTTATTCATTTACGAATAACTACAGATACCTATCAGATTTTGTGGATGAACCCTAAACCTCAGTCTTACAGATTATGTCGCCCGTTACCCAGTACCGTATAGAGAGCAAAAAGGAGTTTGTCCAAATTCGGCTTCGTGTGGACACGATGCTCGAAAAGAAACAAATTAATCAAAAATCAGGTTTCGTTTTTAAACCCTTATTCATTCTATACTTTTGTATCAACTTGCACCCATGAATAGTGTATTTAATAAGTACTGAAATTGTTTAATTCGACATATTGACATTACTCGACCTTCATTTTCATTAATTCACAGTGATGCCAACGTAGCAACGATTAATCGTATAGATTAAAATAATTATTTACAAATTGATATAATTGTTATTTTTGAAGTTCAACTACTTCCTCCTCATTCATGTTAGAGTCTGGAGTTTACAGTCAATAAAAGATGTTATTTGTAATCACTTACATTATTTCAAACATATTTTATGCATATATTTGGTAAACGAAAGTATTTTGAAGTATCGAGTTGGTCAAGGAGTTTCACTTATAACATTTATTAAATCGATTCTTTAAAAAAAAGTTTAGGTAATGTCAGAGTTGTCATTTCAAGTCACTTTATTTCTTGGCATCGTGAATATTGTTTTCCTCGTTTTACTGTGATATTTTTTCAAGTATTGTTTTGGTTTTGGGTACTTATACAACTTCTCACGTTGACTCGGCACGCCTATGAACTCCGACACCAATCCCACCGTTGACCCCAGCTTAAATATGGATATCGAACTCGCCGAAACTTGAATCGTACGGATACGAACGAAGCAATTTCGCTTCAACTCCTGCATGTGGTGGAAACTGTGTTACAGATCCTATGTGCGAATTGTGGTATTGATATCAAGCAAAGGAGAAAGCATACCCTCGATCTTGTGGAAATGGAATCTGTTATAAGGCAGTGGATCGCTCCAAAAGTGGTACATGTCAACGAAAACACGAAAATGTTACATGGAAATGAAAATAACAGTCAGGGATGAAATTCAATTAAACAGTGTTGCTCCAACTGCATAGTAGGGGGAAGTGGGTTGCTGTGTTCATGTACGGACTATAATTTGGTTTTTAAGCTCTACAGGGTACCAAGATAATATATATCCATCTGCCCAGTTCCTAGACAATATATTGTCAGAATAATAACAAAATGTATAAATAAAAATGTGTTTTATTCCAAACAACAAGTGCCCAAAACAAGACTTAGAAGCATCGCGATACAATCTTATGACAATATTCTCTTTCCTACTGGTATTAGCTATTAAACCTGTATTATATTTATACTTAAAGTACCTGTCCACACCGAGCCAAATTCCCATACAGCGTGGACAAAAGTCCTTTAATACTTGTCAAGAAAATATAAAAGAATTAGACTATTTGCGTCAAATCATCAAAAAACCTAACATTGACAGCAAATATTCAACTTGACCATTAAATACGGTAAAATGCTCAATAAAATCACTAATACTTCGTCACAACTAAGATGTCCATTATGTAAGGCGACTTCCTCTCAATTTAATAAGTTAGACATTGTGCTTTCTCAGGCCTCAGATGAATCGCTTATGAAGTACGGAATAAGTTCTTTGCATGCGTGGATAATGTCTTAGAATTCTTGCTTCATCTAGTATACAAGATTCCAGTTAAAAAAAATGAAGGATACCACACAATTCCCCAGAGCATATCATTGTGAAAGTAACTAAAAAAAGGTGCAACAAGTAAGAGAAAAAATGGAGCTTCTGGTTGATGTGGTGCGGCCCAATGCCACCAACGATGGTAATACTGCTCGCATAGCATTGTCTAACAAAAACCGTGGAACGTTTACAGACATATTAAACATTCCTCAATGGGTGATTATTTATGATTTATTTACAATATTAGTAGTTTTATCTTGTGGGCTACCAGTTGATACCGAGAATATTGGGGATTTTTGTATGTCACTGGCTATTAAGTACGTCCAAAATTTAGAATGAGCATTACTAACATCAGATCCATTTATTTCAAATGTCAGATTAAAGCAAAGGTAAACAAAATGAAGACGGATAAAATCCCCACCCACCGTTCTCCAATTGTTAAAACCGTACGAAATATCAAGGGAAGAAGAGGTTTCGGCTTAAGTGACGATGAAGACTTATTACAAAATCTTATAGAGGCTGGAATGACGATAGTACTGAATGTTTACCTTAGGAAAATGATAATTAAAATATAAAAAATAGATAAAAATTTATGAGAGTATGTAATGGTGTAAATATGTATACTTTCTATGATAAAATAAAGTCCAACATAAAATTGAAACCTACAAACAAAAATTATAATTTTTTGTGAAGTGATACCTACCTAAAATCAATATTATCAGAAGAAAAACCTTTGGAAGTGAATAACTTTTAGATACCGCGTGAATATGGATGTGTTTTTTTTTTTCAGTGATTGGTTGGGGTCTAAATAATTATGATTTACTATTAATACTGAATACAAAACCGATTTACGTACCAATTAATAAGTCGGTAGCAGCAGGGGTCATCTTGGCCTTCTACAAATATCATCATATCATCTTCATCTTCCTTGTATAATGGCATGAGAGACCCGACTGAGAAAGTCATGTCTCTTTATGGGACAGACACAGGCGATGCAGCCGATGAAATCAATAGAATCCTCGTGACATATTACGTCAGCTGTCTTAAATATCTGACAGATGTAGACCTAAGCGATATTGTCCGTGAGGGGGTAAGTGAATATATCGCTTTTATGATAGACGATCAAACATGCGTCCCTACAGCTCTCCAGGACAGATATTTGAAGTTAAAAGAGAGTAAAACCCCAATCCCCCCTGGCACCATCGCGTTTCATGCCGTTTATGGTGCCTATGTTCTATGCCGTCCAGTCGCAAACAAAAGGGAATTTAGGCAGTGGATCCTCAAGCAACGCTACAATGCATTCCTGTCCTCAATCCAACAAACTGCAGAGATCAATGTATTCCCGGATGTTCAAGCTGGAGGAACCAGGGTAAATAACCTTGCGGTGTCAAGACCGACCCTTAGAAAGGCTGTATTCTCTATCATCAAAAGTAACTATCCGGACATCAGGACATCAGCGATTAAAAACCATATAAAAAGGTTGACAGCATTATCGGAGATGACAACTTTCTCATTAGTTCAGAGAGTCATTGCGATGGGAGGAAGTATAATTTTCTTGAAACGTCTTGAAGAGGAGATCGCAGGTGATATCATCGTGGAGATTTGATTTATATCCATCTCTTCAAGCCGAATATCCAATGTTTTAAGTCGGCCCAGTATGCCGATCTAATTGTGACTTTGTGACCGCAAATGTCATAGAGGAGCATCTCGAGCCGAAAAACAAAACTCTGGACCGATACCGGGCCAAGACCGAGGGTGCCACAATCAACACCAAACAGATAAAGGCATTCCTTTCGGCCCAATCCACGAATCTCAATTGTTCAATTGATGAAGAAACCCGACTTAAGATAAAGGAATTGTTCGGGGACTCTGTGGATGCTATGATTGAAGACGCGGAAAGAGTAATGAAGCTCATAAGCAGGCACTCTCGGATTGACTGATGGGGAGAGATAAAAGTGACAGATCCCTTATTAATAGTTTAGAAAAAAAAAAAATGCATAATTATTTCTTTACATCTAGTTGGCTGGGCCACCACAGAGCAGTGGTGGCCCAGTGTTAACAGCCCCGACTTACGAGTTGTAGGTCGTGGGTTCGAACCCAAGCAGGCGCTTTACTTTGTGTAAATAATTTCATCACCACTGCTCTCAAAACGGTGAAGGAAAACATCGTGAGGAAACCGGCATGTCTTAGAACCAAAAAATTCGAAGACATGTGACATCTACCAACCCGCACTGGGCCCGCGTGGTAGATTACAGCCCAGTCCCTCTCACAGAGAGAAGGCCTGTGTCCCAGCAGTGGGAACATTAATAGGCTGATGATGATGATGACATCTAGTTAACTCTTTTGTATTTTTTTTTTCAAATATATTTAATATAGTTTTATTACACACAATAAAGAAAAGGGTAAAATTAAGTGTATTTTTATTGTAATTAATTATTTAGAAAAGTAAAAAATAATATAAATAATACTTTAACCTTGCACGATAACCAGTTTGGGTTCAGGCCCAAATTGTCCACAGATAGTGCTATACTGAGTTTAAAGCATGCTGTCAGATATTACACGGATCGGAGCACGCCTGTTTACGCCTGCTTCCTCGATCTGTCCAGAGCGTTTGACCTGGTTTCGTACAAAGTGCTGTGGAAAAAGATGCTTGATAGGCAAGTTGCGCCTGAAGTTGTTAAGATCTTCCAGCACTGGTACGGGAATCAGGTCAATAATGTTAAATGGTCGGGAGCTCTGTCGGACTCGTACAGGTTGGAGTGCGGCGTGAGGCAGGGAGGACTGAGCTCACCAGCGCTCTTCAATCTGTATGTCGATGGACTTGTTGCCGAGCTCAGCAGCCGCCATGTTGGATGCCATGTTGATGATGTTTGCTTTAACAACATCAGCTACGCTGATGATATGGTGCTGCTGAGCCCGTCAATAGGGGGACTCAGAGAGCTAATAAACATTTGCGAAACGTACGCTCATACACATGGCCTAAAATATAACGTCAACAAGAGCAAGCTTATAGTTTTCAATGCGGGTTCTAAGTGTCCGGCGGAGGTTCCACCAGTAAGGCTACGTGGAGTGCCCTTGGAGCGGGTACATACTTTAAGTATCTGGGCCATATTGTGACGTCCGACCTGAAGGACGATGCTGCAGGATATTGAGCGAGAAAGGAGGGCGCTATCGGTGAGGGCGAATATGATTGCCCGCAGTTTTGCTCGTAGCTCCAAGGATGTGAAGATCACCTTGTTTCGAGCCTACTGCACATCTTTTTATACAAGTAGTCTGTGGGTGTCATATTTGCAGAAATCCTACAGCGCTCTCCGCGTTCAATATAATAACGCGCTGAGGGCGCTGCTGCGGCTGCCTCGTTTCTGCAGGGCATCAAGAATGTTCGCAAGCGTCCGCATTGACTGTTTTTATGCCAGCATGCGCAAAAGGGCGACTTCGATAGCGAGTAGAGTGCGGGGCAGCGGCAACAGTCTTCTTAGCGTTGTTGCCAACAGGTTGGACGGGCCTTTTATGCAGCACTGGCAGACCTTACATGCACCCGTATATCGGGCTTGGAGCAGATAGAATATAATAATAATTAACATACAATGTCGCCCATCCGCATGTGACCGCCCGTAATTTTCTGAATATTCATGAAAAAATATCGAAAATAAACTTCAAAAGGGGGGGTCTATCTATAACATTTTTCACTAGTTTTTTTTTAATAAATACACAATTTTTTACCGAAAAAATGACTTCGATTCCGTTTTTTTTTTCGTAGTCGATAATTTTTTGTAAAAATTTTAATTAGCCTGTTAAAATAACTCATAAGCTTTTGGAAATAATAAACAGAATCCAAATCGACCCATAAACTTCGGAGATGTGTCAAAAAACAGATAGCAAATCTTTAAAAAATTAAAAATTCAATAACATGAAAAATGTTATAGATAGACCCCCCCCTTTTGAAGTTTATTTTCGATATTTTTTCATGAATATTCAGAAAATTACGGGCGGTCACATGCGCATGGGCGACATTGTATATTGTATTCCTTATTGTTTGAAATTTATATTGTTTTTATTTTTATATTTTGACATTATCTTTATTTTAATTTTATTTTTTTACATTTTACAAATTGACGTTTCATTTTCAATCTTAGTTATTATTTTTATTGAGTTGTTGCATATTTAAATTTATTTAATCACAATTTATTTTGGGTTTCTATCTGTTTTGAATTTAATTAGTTGTATGCATGTGTGAACTAGAAACTATGGACTATAATTGTCTGAAATAAATAAATAAAATAAATATGAAATTTACTCGTGTTTGGTGTAAAATTGGCACACGGGTATTTTACTCTTACTTTTAAAATAACCTGTTCTATCGGATAAGTTAATAAAAAGGGGTGTTCCGATTTTCGTGGCAAAAATAATACTGTGGAGCGGTGCAACGCCCGCGCCCCATCTTCGTCACGCGCCCCTTGTCTTTTGTATGTCCCGCGCCGTAACAGGTTTTATGTGCTTTGTAATTTTTTGCCAATGGTGACTATCAAAGAGTTGTTGAAAAAGGAAATCATTTATCTCAAGAAGCAATTAGTGTATATAGGTTAGGTACAGAAGAAGTCAGTCAAAATCACTGAATCATCCTACAGTTTCGAACAAATAAATAAAGTTTCTAAGAACAATACAAGAAAGGAAAATTATAAAGCAAAGGTATTATTTAAAGATACGAGTACTATAATTTACCTACTTTTTTTCAGATTTTACAGTAAGTTAAAAAATCCCTGGGATAATAGAAGGTGTAGATGGTAGACACTTTAAAAAATTCTACCAGAGAGTTGGCGCGGGCGTCGGGGCGCGAGACTGTCCGTTGCACTGAATTTGGCGCAATGTCTCCGTCTTGCGACCCTGGAGAACTCACAAAGTGCCTGGGAGCGATTACTTACCTTCCCTTATAGGATTCTGCATACGTAAAAAAATTTGGCAACAAAAAAACTTGACAAATCAAATTAAAGATAACTGCAACAATTCGACCCTTATTTTAAATCCAAAATTACCTGTTTCCAATAACCCTACAAGAAGAGGCTTATGCTCACATGTAGAATACGAATTAAGTGAAGGTGACATCCGTGGAGCAGCCAGGCTACTGTTCAGTAGCGATGTGGTGGCACCCTATTCTCCAGAAACTCTAACAGCCCTGGAGAATAAACATCCAGCGCCTGCCGATGGTCTCACCTTCCCCGACCATCCTCTCCCTGCTGACCCGGACACAATCAACACTTCTTCGCGTTACTGCCCCCAGCTGATCGGTGCCGTGAGCTCCTTGAGCTTCCGTTCCAAAACAAGTTCCAGCCCCTATAGCTTGGCTTTGGATCCAAAGGGGGCTGCGAGGCTGTATTTGGATGATGGGACTCTAGGAGGTGACGTAGATACTGTAGTAAATAATCTCCAATTTCTAAAGCAGCAGTTCCAATCTATCGGCCTTTACCTCAAGTTCTCCAAATGCGAAATTTATCTTTGTGACAATACCGACAGATAATCGACCATACAGAAATTCAATTCAATAACACCAGATATCAAAGTTTTGGAAAATATTTCACTGCACCTCCTAGGTTCCCCTATTTTATTTAGAAGATAGTTTCTCACCCTTTGTTGACGAAAAAATTAAACATTTTAACGATTTTTTTTACTTTGTACGGGGAAGCTCTTGGCCTGCATCTCACCTGATGGTAAGTGATGATCAGACCGTCAGATGTCTAAAATTAACTTACATTCGGCCTTCACCCTTATTAGATACTAGTATTTCCTCGGCTCTTCCTCCTTATGGAAGAAGCCTTTACCTTTTATATAAAATCGATAAAATAATTAAAAATACTCAATTATAAATTCACTTTGGTGGGCTCGGCGTCCGCAAAATTTCTAGTGTAAGCTTTCCTAAGCGTAAGCGTTCCTGTCCTCGGTCCACAGCACCGAAGAGTTAACCAGAAAAATCTTAACCGCTACGTCACCCAACATAGGCACTATGCTAGGTGACAAAAAAAGACTTATGCATAACATGCACTCGTTACGATGGTGCCGGACGTCCAGAACATTTGAAGGAGGAATATGATTCACATATTACAAGAAAAAATTAAGCACAGCAAGCGAAAGAATCGGACAAGCAGCGGTCTATTATTGGTGACAATTACCTAGTCGTAACGGCAGACATGCTGTCTACTTTGCATATACCAGTCAGTGGTGTTGGTATTTTAAATTACACCAGAAATTTAAACGTTCAAAATTATACGATTCATACGTCTAAACCACCTCATGAAGCATTGTGCATAAATTGGAATGAGATTAATAGTAAAGGAAATGAGATTAAGTGTGGAAATTGCCAGTGCCATGAACAGGTGGATTAGTCAGATACCAACCAATATTAAAGAATTCATCATGTATAGCGACACATGCGCTGGGCAAAATAGAAACCAATTTACCACGGCATTTTTGGTTCATTTAATTCAAAGATCCTGATTATGTGCACGTGGAAGTTATTAAGTAAAAGTATTTGGAGAGTGGTCACAGTCATATGGAAGAAATAGAATATTTATATGGTAATGGGTAATAATTTGATTTGATTTTAGTTTAAGGTGATTCCGGTTACCTTCAGAGGCCCTGGTTGATGACACTATACTCAGATCTAATGCCCAATTCTGTAGAGGATCATTTAAAAAAAGGCTCATATATTATCCGCCCGATCCGCCCTTATTGAGAATACTTTTGGCAGTCTAAACAATTTTTGGCGTTGTTAAAGTAAAGACAGGACATTGCATGTTGTGTCTTGCATAAAATACATATAATGTACCTGATTCAGATCCCCTACAAACTGGATTTCTAAAATATATATAAATACCACCAAGTTTTCAAAATATTTAATTCGTTGTACATAATTATGTTGTTTATATATTGTATAGCCCCCCTCTTTTTGCTTCGTCGTAGTCGGGTAGAAATGAGACTACTCCCGTAACTCATTCAGAATGATTTTCTTTACAGGATATGAGCAAATAGAGGTATTACAGGAAAATGAAACTTCTAACGATTTACTAACGGGCAGGGCATTACGTGATCAATTTCAGATCATTGATCAGAGATTCATTCTGTGATGAATATTAAGGTTCTAATTAAAATGTTTTTACTTTAACAACCTTTTTATTTGTTGTATTAATAGAAAACTTACAGGTTATTTTTATAATTTAAAAGTTTAAAGAATTTTAATACAAATTAAAACTAATCAGTCAGCATTTGTTTGCTGTGTTCTCCAGCGTGTACCAATTGCCAAGGTCAGTCTTGCTCAAATGTCCAGTTGAGTACAATAGAGGAAGATTCCTGTGATTTTAATGAAGATACCAATGACTCAGCCACATTTGAACAATTTATGAACATCCAGCAAGAGGTATAGGAAGAAGAAGAAATCGAAGAAGAAATGACTGTTGAAGTAGACTTTCAAGAGTATGAATCTGATTAAAATATCTAAAGAAATCAAAAGAATTGGTTACGCTGTCAGACTAAATTCGCTTTTGCTGGCTTTAAAAAACGCTTTGGAGGTGTCTTACTATACAGCCTCCGGCACCTCCGGCTCACTGACACGATTGGAGAAGAAAACAAAAAAGTGTCAGATGTCATTCCGTCACCGCTTTAGAAAAATTATCTCCCAACCGCGGTCGTCTGTATAGATAATAATACATTTAATCGTCTGAGAATTATAATTTGCTGCTCCCCGCTACGGATTAAAGGTAAGCATTCTCCTCGCTATAAATTGATTTATTTGGTTCCGATTTATAACGACAAGGCCGCATAACCTTGTACCCAATTGCCTATTTATACGGCATAATCATTTTTCCGCCTGTGATTGACGTAATAGTTGGTCATCACAATAGGCATATATTTCATCCGGCATCAACGCTCATTTCACTTATTTCGCTCGTTGTCATTTATATTTCGCTTGACATTGTCATACATAAAATTGAAATTTTAATTTAGTCAACATGTCTAAATCTGAAATGGAAATTAAGCTAGCAGTGTTAAAAAGTAAAGAAGAGAAAATATTTCAGCGAGTTTCTCGTATATATGCAACTTCAAAAAATATTTCAACTCTTGAATCGCGAAGCAACGAGTCTTTTATGGCCGATAGTGAAACGATTGATGACTTGCGTGTCAATTTCGAGTCAATTCTTGACGACATGAATAAAGGCATCATGTCCCTTGTTCCTGGTACCAAACCAGACTATGAGGGCCTGGATGCGTTCGAAGACATGTATTCAAAAATAAAGCGCACTCGAAATAATATTATTAAAATGTCAACACCGCAACCGCAAGCAAGTGCATCATCCGCACCCGCGAGCTGCAACAACGGCTCCTCTATTAAACTCCCGCCTATTGAACTGCCTTGCTTTGATGGACGTACTGAGAATTGGCCCATCTTCTATGAGTCATTTAAGACCAATATTCATAATAATGACCAGTTGACTAACTCGCAACGTGTGCAATACCTCATGGGCCAGTTAACACATAACGCTTTAAAATTAACCGCTGGTCTAGTACCTACATGTGAAACCTATTCCATCATTTGGGACAGTCTTGTCAAAAAATATCAGGACAAACGCGCCCTGGGTACTTATTACCTGAATAATATTTTTGATTTAAAACCATGCTCGAATAATTCAAGCAGTCTCAACAGCTTCATTGAGAAGTATTCCGCGTCCATCGCCGCTCTTAAGCAGTTGGACATCTTGTAACGTAACGCTTAGCTCCTCGGAGCTAAGCGTTGATACAATTAGAATAAAGAGAGGTTAAAGGTTAAGAATTAGAGTCTAGAGTATAGTTAGGTTATAAGAGGTAAAAGGTTAAGAGGCCGGCTTCACACGACGTGGGATGCACAGGATAGGCGGGACCAGGTCCGAGCTGAGGTGCAGGTAGGCTGACGGACAGGAAGGCAGGCAGGCAGGGAGAACAGAGGAGCCGCCGCACACGCCACACGCTGAGTAGGAGGTTCCTTCACCCTGTTGAACGGAGAGGTAGGTGTGAGAGGTAGCTAGGAGGCGGAGGTACTTTCATGGTACCTCACGCTAACAGGAGGGACGCGTCGGCGTCACTCGAGACGTCGTGCTGTGAGGGCTAAGATCACGACTCCTGACGTCACGTCACTCGACGTCGGTGCCCTCTCTTGTTCGAGTAGTATGTGTGCCGTTTGAGGCGTGGCGCCTTGCGCCACGCGGCCAGATAGCTGGTGTAGGGCCCTCTATAGGGCTAGGTGAGAAAGTCGGTTGAATGATAAGCCGGGTAGACACTGAACACCAAAAGTTTATTGATGGAAATTACACAATAGTTTAGGTTATACACAGTATTATGTTAGTTACACTGAATTAATCAGGCTAGGATTTAAGTAGTAAAATTAGATTCAAGGTGAAAAGTAGCACATCACACGGCTAGAGCCAAACTTCAACTCCGTTAAGAAAAGAACCCGTTTGTATCGTTCTGTGTCATATTTTAAAACATTTCAAACATCTATCAAGTTAATTCTTAATTGAATGATGGCCAGAACGGATAAAAACGGTTTACAGAGCGATAGTCTATAAACGTCCTTATTGCGAACAATACAGTGTATTCACCTGCTTTATAATAGGTTTAGCAGAATATAAAGTGTCTATAACACATTATGTCTATGATTAAGAAAAGTAAATAAGACAGATGACAGCTTTCAATTAATATAAAATATTCTGTCATCTTTACAACAAGGAATCTATAAATAGTATTTAAAATAGAATTTAGATGCTAAAACAATCAAAGAATATAAAAGTATGCTATTACAGGTATAGTGTGATTAAGAATAAATACAAGGAAGTTTACATGAATGATGATGGATTTCATAGGTAAGGTCTCGAAAGATGAATTGTTTAATAATAGTAGCTTAAAAAACATAAAAGTAGATAAAAAATTGTGGTTCTGCACAACAGATGCCACAATCTCTGATTTGGCTGATTTTATTCTTTTAAATTTGATACTAATATACTTCTAGATACTTCTTCCTGCTTCAAGAGCCATTTCTACTCACATAGAATTGTAAATAGTAGTGTAGTAGAATTGTACAATATTACTATGTTATTTATTTTTTGCATTTTCTTTATTTTTTTATTAAATGTGTCGTTAAATGAAAAGGTGTTGTTAATTTATTTTAGGCAACCGGAAACAGGAAGCAAAAACATGACGTTTTTGCTTCCGTACTGGGCGAGAATTAAAAAAAAACTTACGAGTGCCCCAGTTGCGTTCTTTTCCGTGCATATCGAAATAGACGATTGAGGTTCATACCTCAATCGTCAATCAAAAGCCATAACTGTCATCAGTTTTGGCTTTTGAGGGTATCAGGCGATTGGCTAGTGAGCGGTCACTGTTATTGTTTACATTATCTTTGGCCCATGGCACAGCTAAACGTGGTGAATTTGTTACCTGTCTTTCTCTTTTTAGGAAACTTGATGTGAAGAATATGTATGCAAAATAAGATTAATAATTAAATTTCACGGACAACAGTAGGCGTTTCGAACCAACATACTATCGAACTAATAAATTACCGAACTAATGAGCAATCCCTGTAGGATTCTTCGCAACAGGATTTTTCGCACAAACCGCACCAATAAAGCATCGATGGAATAAAACATCGTACAACTCAATTATCGATACACCGTGTTCAATATAATAAAAATCGAATAATCAACTTTCGAAAACAAATAGGGAACCCCTTTTTGGCCCCCGTTCAGACACTGCACCAATCGTGTCGTCTAATTATTTTTGAAACGTGTCTAACATTCTATTTCCTAAAACTATAAATTGATCAAATAGATCCAGCCACCGCTCTTGTTGGTTCAGTTCTTTCTCTCTTAATCGGCCACTCATGTCAGGCTTGTCTTGCCAATTCTGACGGAGACTGAGAGCGAGTTCTCTTACGGCTTGGCCAGCCTTTATTCGCATAATATTAGATTCTCAAAATAGCAGATTCTCAAAGTATTAGATTCGCAAAATATTATATTCTCAAAATAGCCGAAATTGTACATTTAACTCGAGAAGTGCATTTTATTTATAATTAACTTTTTTGTGATTCGTTCTATAAAATATCCAACAACATGACTCGGCTATGAGTCTGACTCGGTCAACATAACATGACTCGGCTATGAGTAATGACTAATGAACTAATGACATAAAAATCTTGAACAGTGGGCATATGCACTTGAAAGGACTGCACGCTTCTGGTAGTACTGGGCATAGTTGGTGGCGGCTCTATCTCATCGTGAGACAGATGGGCCGGTTGAACACGAGCGTTTATTTAATTTCTTGATTTTAATGTATTTTTTTAAATTATTGTGACTCACAACAATAGGACATAATGACATGGTTTAGAGATGGCTCGCACACTGATTTTTACTTACTACCTACCAACTCACTAAATAGATTACTAAAGTCAGTTCGTGGGTGTCTTTGCGCTCTTGAAACGTTGACACTAGATGTTGTATTTGACGGTGCTGGTTGGTTAAGTCCATGTGTTGTAAGTGTAACTGAGACAGTTCATTTGTGAGGGTGGTGTTTTTAAAATAATGTTTTCCACTTTCTCTTCGCTGTCTTCCCTTTCCTAGAAGAGTTGTTGGCATTTAGCTTTGGAAGCCTCGAGCTCCATCAAGGTAGCTCTTAGTTTTGCTTCCAGATCCCTGATTGTAGCACTACGGGTCATCATTTTTTTTTAAACGTCAGTCATGTGGAATGTGTAAAGTTATGCAGCTAAATACCAAATTAAGAAATGGCCCCATGGCACCTAATATCATGTTGATATGTGGGTAGAACACACCTTTGGCTAGCCCTTCATGGAAATATAAAAAATAGACGTTATGCTAATGTAGTACATACCTACATATTTAATAAATCTATTTCAAGAGTTATGTGAGAATTATTCTTAAAATTTACTATTTACTGTAGCTTCAGGGTACACTAATGCTGAAATTGGCTGAATGTCCTGTATTTTTTTGATTAAATTAAGTTAGCGGTTCAAGAATTATCGTTGATAGCATGTATGTAACATAATGAGGTTGTTAAGAAATGTATCTTAGTTCTTGTTTAAAAAAAAACTGCCTGTATTCTGCTGTTCATGGTTACGGGCCGTACCTGCTTTTAATTCGTTTTAGTCAGTTTTTTTGTAAAAATAACAGTGAAAAATGCCATAGCAAGTATATCTAAACTACAAGGAAGAGAACATTATGAAGTTTGGGCGTTCGCAGTGGATTTTTTGTGACTATGTGTCACGAAAGAAGATGATCCAAATGACGGGAAAGCAAAAGCAAAAATTATTTTAACTATTGATCCCACTTTATTTGTGCACATCAAAAGTGAAGTTACTGTCGGAGTACAACCTCAATTTGAGTGTCAATGCGACTTGTCTACTGACAATATCGATGTTCTTTTGTAATACAATGTGTACGGGTTGTAGTAGTTAACTCCGTACACCGATTTGTCGTGAAGTTTTGTAAGTTCAGTTAGTCTAGAGAAACACCGTTCCACTGAGATGCACTAAATATGTAGTTGAGTTTGTTTAAGTTAAGAGTAAGTTACAGTATTAGAGTGGAAGGCGATTATTTTTCTCAGTTGTTGATAGCTACACAGTTATAAGTTCACTATATTTAAATTCGTTAGTCATGTTATTTTATTACGCTAAATTATGACGCGCATCGTTGGCCTAAAGTAGGTTGCAGAGTAAGCAGAAAGTACGGCGATGAGACCGTACACAATGTGTCAAGTGAAGAAAATATAATTATGTAGGTACTTTGAATATAATTAGGTACCTTGAATATAATTATAGCTATAAAAAGTAAACCAAGTTGAAAGATTTATAAACTATACTTCGACGAGAAAAACCAACGTGTACGATTAGACGAGTTTTTAGTACAGCACCATGGTTTTATCAACAGAGCTGTAAAAGTGCTTAGTTCCAGCCACGTTTTGCACAGAATAGATTCAAGCAAACGAGCTCAATACATATTTTACAAAACGGCAACGTGGCAAATTCAAAGGTTACAGAAAACAGGGTTATAATAACTAATACATGTGCTTTCGATTCTGTGGCACAAACATTTGCCATAGCCTACAAAGACAGACAACATTTTAAAGACTCAGAACAGATTATTCAAGGAGAATGTAATGATTTCATAACATTAATTAAGGAATTGTCGAATGCAAAACATAATAGTAAAAATTATGAGCATTGAGAGAGATAATGCTGCTTCAACTTTTTAACCCATCGAACACCAAAATTTTAGATAAAATATGTACAAGTACCTTATTCGTTTCTGCTACCAGACAAAGACTTTATTTTGATTGTATGTGCCCAAGTCATGCAGAAATAAAAGATATATATATTAATTTACCATTGAACTAGGACATAATAACAAATAAAGGTATCAAGCAACTACAATAAGCCTGCGAATCATGCTTGTTATGAGATATTACTCCAGACGGTTATATTTGCCGCACAGGAATTGTGTCATTCATCTACGATGTCAAAGACATTATAGTCTTTATACTACTTTTATACTCCGAGCGAAATGACTTTCGCTCAATTTTATAAGTAGGAAAGTGTTATATTTTTCTACTTAAAAACACAAAACTTTGGATACCGAATTAGCAGCCATACATGCTATCCACATGAATTTTCCCACTGCTGAGGTGAAGACTTGCTATTTTCACTTTCAAAAAGCCGTTTACAAAACTCGGTTTAGCAAAAAAAAAAGGTAACAATAAGTAAGTTTTGCTTTGCGAAACATTGCCATTGCTGCCAATCTTATACAAGAAGGTTGGTCATACATACTACAAGAAAGGATGGAATTACTAGATAGTTCTTAATCTAAAAAACTGCAAAAATATATGAAGTTCTGCTTACAAAATGAACAATTTGTCTTAAGATGGTCAGTTTTCGGCGAACGTCACAAAACTACGTATGTTGCGGAAAACTGGCATTCCCATCTAATAGTGTTGAACAGCCCCTTCATTGTCTTTATCTTCTGATGAAGAATTGCCGTAATCTGACTGTATCCAATCTTCTTCATCTGCCGATGATTCTTCAGATTCACACAGCTATTTATTTATTTAGGCGAACCAACTAAATACACACAAGGACATTCAAAGTACATATCATTAACAAATACAATAGAATTGCATGCATCTAAATTATAGGTAAGCACAGCATTTTAATTAGATCTCACTATACAATAATAATGAATATATAGATGGATAACTATGATTATGAAGTCTAGCTGACAACCGGGGCGTATTAATATTAATTGAAGATAGAAGCTGTGAGCAATCCACGCCTTGATTTAATATCTTAAATAAGAAAAGGACCATGGGCAACTTTGTATGGAGTCTGGTACCAACGCTCAACAGTGATGAGACTCATGTCATATGAAAGCTTTTGGGGTATTGTTTAATTCATTATATGGCAGCTAAGTCGAAATCGAGTGCGAACATGGTGTTTTTGAACATTCAAAAAAAGTTAGGTTATGTTAGGATAGGGATGAAACTCATGCCATATGAAAGCTTTTAGGGTATCATTTAATTTATACTATGGCAGCTAAGTCGAAATCGAGCGCGAACATGGTGATTTTGAACATTCAAAAAAAGTTAGGTTAGGTTAGGTTAGAGATAAAACTCATGCCATGTGTAAGCTTTTGGGGTATCATTTAATTTATACTATGGCAGCTAAGTCGAAATCGAGCGCGAATATGGTGTATTTGAACATTAAAAAAAATTTGGTTAGGTTAGGGATGAAACTCATGACATGTGAAAGCTTTTGGGGTATCATTTAATTTATACTATGGCAGCTAAGTCGAAATCGAGCGCGAACATGGTGTTTTTGATCATACAAAAAAAGTTAGGTTAGGTTAGGGATGAAACCATGCAATGTGCAAGCTTTTGGGGTATCATTTAATTAGGTATACTATGGCAGCTAAGTGTTTTTGAACATTCAAAAAAGGTTAGGTTAGGTGGGATGAGAGGGCGGAGCGCATGCATGAGAGGGCGGAGGACATCCACGGGTGGGCGGAGGACAACCATGAGGATTTTCAAGGTCGCAACAAAAAAGCATATCAAGGGATGAAACTCATGTCATGTGAAAGCTTTTGGGGTATCAATTAATTTATACTATGGCAGCTTAGTCGAAATCGAGTGCGAACATGGTATGAATGAAATAATACCCCAAAAGTATTCACTTGGCATAAGTATCATCACTGTTGAAAGTCGCGTCCAAAATGACGCATGGGTATTGAATGCATTGGAGATGTCCAACGACACTGCCGACATCACCCTGCCCCGGGACTCCGCTTCCTCCGAACGGCACGGTGAATCTAACCTAACCTAACCAAAAAGGGTACCTTGCTACCTTACCTACCTACCCATCTATCTACATACCTACCCTATCTGCCTACATACTCTAACCTAACCTAAGTTTTTTTTTTTTCCGGGTTGGAAATTCCTCATTGAAGTCCCCCGCCCTGGGGCGGACAAAGGGATCTGTCAGAATCCTACTGACTAAAAACCACCCCAATTTTCCCTTCCCACACTTAGACCGAGAATCATGAGATCAACATAACCTAACCTTTTTTAATGTTAAAAAACACCATGTTCGCGCTCGATTTCGACTTAGCTGCCATAGAATGAATTAAATAATACCCCAAAAGCTTTCACATGGCATGAGTTTCATCACTGTTGAGCGTTGGTACCAAAATGACGCATGGTCCTTTGACCTGCAAAATCTCGACGCTACGCTAGCTATGATTCTATGAATTCGTCTGATTTATTGCAGTTAACTGGAACACGTTGAATTTTCCGCGATGTAGAAGGCTCAGGCGAAGTATTACAATGCTTACGATTCATTTCAACTACAAACGAAAAAATTATGAACTCAAAACAGTTACACTAACACTGACCATACGAATGTCGTACGTCAGATGTCCAAATTACCTGTTTAGAAGTGCGCCACAAGTCCGCTCTCCCCCGCTGCGCGCGCGTCTTGCGGCTAGGAAACTACTAGGAACGACGAGCACGAATTGACGAATTCCCGCGCAAAACAAAATTATGAACGAATAACGGGTTCCGCGACGAATGTCATTCGCACGTCAGTGGTTAAGGGTTAACTTAAAAATTGCAAGTTGCTTCCCTGAATTATTATTTACTTTGTCATTTCTAGAAAATGACCGACTGATAGCCCATTTATCAATTTCTCTGACTCTTGAATCCACTGATGTTTGAGTACATCTTCATCACCTGTAACCCGTTTTCATCTTCGTTTATGTAGTCACATAAAACAAAATCTAGGTGGAAATTAGGTACTTCTACCTGGTCTCCTCTACTAAAAGTATACTTCTGTACATCGGCACTCTTATTTCTTAGTTTATATAGACCGCTTTTCATCGCCTTGAAAAATGACATTTCGCATCCAAGTTATACCCTTTTGATATTATAGGATCGAAACATTCATTGTAAATAGTCGGGATCGGTCTAAATTCTTCGCATGTTACTTTATTTCTGCATTCTTGTTCCGCCAAGTAAATTTCAATTTGTTTCTCTCTATTTTAGTATGTGTGGTATTATAAGACGTCGCTACCTGCTGGATTTGTAGTTGTAATTCTTCCTATAATGTCTAATCAGATTCATTCGGCTCATTCGCAGTGTACAGACGAGTTCGTTAGCAATATTTAATAATTACCTACTTTAAAAATAGTGACCTCCTTTAGTGCATTACTAATGTGATGCAACTGTAATTCTACTTAGTGTGTAGTTTCAGTGAGTAATGGACACGAAATAGTAAACTCGTAAAAATACAAAATGAATAACAGCCAATGAATGCGGTGTTCTTTAATCCTCACACGTAGTGCTTCATATAATTCAGTACTTAACTTCATTTCATGAGTGAGCAACTTCTCTAAAACAAATTTTTGTGTTGTTTCGGCAGTTAACAGGGTCGAATCTCTTCTAAATAGGGCCTCAACAGCCAATTTAAATGGCTGAAAACTGTCAATCAACTCTTTAATTTTCGACCATTCAAGCTCATAAAATTTTATGTCAGATCATATATCTATTAAAGCTTTATCAGTACACAGTTTCAGCTAGTAAAACCTTTCAATCATAGCCAGAAGACTAGTCCAACGCGTACGGCAATCCAAAATAAGGCTTAGTTCTTTACCTGTAGTTTTGCAGATACATATCGTATTTAGTAGGCGATCTTTTGAACAGCTTAACCACTTTTCTTCACTTCATGAAGCAATTGTCATTGTACCTACGAATTACTTCAGCCCTAGAAAGATAAGGATGACGAGCATCCGTTATTGCTACTTTAACTCCTTGTTCTTCAATACCATCATTCACTGTGTCTTCGTCATCTGTATCTGATTCATTAGACGTTGTTTGTATTGTTGATAGGAGATCTTCTTCATTCTGTTTATATAAAACATCCACCACGGCTAATTGTTAACCCATAGGCAAACCACAGCTGCTGCGATGCAATACACATGAATACAAATTAAGGCACAGGCAATGTTTTCATAGAAATTGGAGAAACTACCCAAGAAGTGGGGGACATTAATAACACAAGAAAACTGGAGCAGGAGCAGAAGGCAGTAGTGCCAAACACAGAAAAGGAATATTCAAGCTCTATGGAAGAGGACTTTCAGGATTCTTCAGACGTGACAGCGGCAGCGGCATTCCAGAATTAAAAGGAAGTACGATTGCGACGCTGCTTCTATGAATTTCTCATCTTTAAATTAACTACCAATGCCATACAAAATCGATCTTGAAGAAAATGTGAGTGACATAATTTTTTTTTCTTGTTTTTTTTACAATGAATATTTCAGCACTGACTTTCTTTTTACTTTCGGGAGTCCCAAACTGCTGATATTAGTGGACACAGAGTGGTCGAACTAAATTATTTCTTTAATGAATTGGTTAAAATGATGAGTCACCCATCAATGTTTAAATGCGGCCTTACCTACTACAATTAAATTCGAATCAGAAAAAGTGTATGGTCTTACATCCGTGTCCACATTTTCCTGTTGATGTGTGCAAAAAAATTTTAAGTACAGAACCCAACACAATATTTGAATCAAATGGCAGTAGCCAGGATGATGGCAGCTGGTTGTGGTAACGCTCATTTGAAAGAGTTTTCGGCAGCTCTCGATTTACTATCCATCCATTTTAATATCCACATACTTTATCATACATGTACTGTATTCCAATACAGTACATGACTAATGTATGTGACTAATGGAAAGTGACTGCATGGGAAGAGATGAGAAAAGCTGGGGAACGGGAGAAACAAGCGGCAATCGAAGAAGGAAAGGTGACAAAAGACGGCATCTCAATAATCGACGTAATCTTAGATGGTTGTTGGTCTAAACGTCATACAGAACCAACTATGCTGCACTATCTGGCGCTGCAACAATTAAAGACCAGATGTTTTCGTAAAGTTCTTTTCATGCAGTAAAAAACAAACACTGCTGTATTGGTGCCAGAGCGGAAAAACGAAACCAAGTGGTGAAACAACATGAGTGTTTAAAAAATTATAGTGGCTTTTCATCCGCTGTGGAATCCACTATTATCGCTGAAGGATTCAAACAATCCATAGAAATGTATGGAATTATCTATGGAAAATACATAGAAAGAAAGAAGGAAGAAAAATAGGTTTATTCATCACAGAAACACGTGCTGTATGCACGTGTTTCTGTGATGAATAAACCTATTTATTAAAAGACATGAGTAGCAAAATAGAGAACAGAAATAGTCGGCAGCTGCACGTCATGACTGTGATAAGGTTTCCACTTTCCACTCATCATAATGCTATGCTATGGGGAACCCACAGCACAGCGCTGATATTATCAGTGGTCACCCGAAAAACACGTACGGAAATCAACTCAGGTTCAGTCATTTGTGAATATCTAATAAATAGGTAACAAAATAAACAGTACTTAGAACATAATACAACAGCTTAGCATAGCTTTAACACTGGGGTAGAATTTTATAATTTTTCAAGCGTTTTCCACAAGGTTTTGTCTAGAGGTTGATGTTGGGGATGTGGCTGGGGGGCACAATGGTACACTATGTGATTTATGGATCTTGCCATAGTGTATCGTCAGCCCACGACCGCCTTTAAAAAAAAAAGTGCTTGTGAGCAATGTGGACATCTCACCAGCTGGACATCAAGCGATGTGGCAGGTTGACTGACAGCTCCCGGCGTCACTACAACCAGCATTGAACATATAATATAAAAACACTTAAAATATAATAATAAACTGTATATACACGCACATATAACAAAAATAATCTAAAAACCCACTTTTCCTATATTTGCAGAATGTCATGTAAATATGAAATTGTCATTGTTTTTTTTTTTAACGACTGCGGCGCAGTCGCGCTTTATGTCTAGGGCGCTGTGCATGCAGGGCGCAACCTTCGCACCCGTTGCTTTGGCTGCAGGCATCGCGTCTTCGTCGTTGTTGTTGTTGATGTTTTTATAGAAGTCATATCCTAATTGTGAATGAAATAAAGTCATATGTCCTAAGTATAATGTGTATTGTTCCGAATGTTTAATTATAATAAAATTGTTAGTCCTAAAACATTTGCAAAAAATTTGGTTTTAGTGACAGAAACGAATTGCTGTAAATCCGACTCCACGCAGTCTTGTCAGGCGCGCATGTTGGCACAAAATGTTATCCTTTGACGATTTAAGTTATTTGTATCAACATAGTTTGCCAGCAGGTTGGGTTTATGAATTGTTGTGGTAAAGATTTCAATAAATGCATCTGAATATGGACTGTCACCATACGGTTGTTGTGTGTCGTTGATCAGAGAATGGGCGATTCTAAAATCATTCATAGCATTCGTCGCTGTTTTGTTAAAATCTCGTTTAAAGTGTCAGTTTATAGTTTCGATCACCCATCGGACTAAAGTTATATGTCTGTTTTTGTTTGCATCCATAGTGTTTAACTGGGATTCATTGCAACGTTTGGATGGTGGAATATGTGCTTCGTAATCATAAGTTTCCAAATCTAGTATGGAATCTCTAAATACACGATCTAAAACAAAGACGTCACCTTCCTCTAAAAGCCACAGAATAGGTGCTTCTTCATCTGGACCATGGTAGATATTTAGAACAAGTTTCATAATAGTGGCAGCATATGGGCCAGTAACTTCGGTAATGCATCCGTCTGTGTATATTATTAAAAAATGGTTTTATGAAGTTCTTGAATTTGAGCAAGCTGTAACTCAGTGTTTGAAAAAGAAAGTTAGAACTTTTCTGTAGATACAGATAAGTTCCATCACAGATAATAACAGCTTTATCATCATAACCAAAATGTGATTTGGTAATAATCTATTCCTTCGAATAATTTCATCACGGGTAAGGTGATCGAAACCTAAATGCAATGGAACATAATCTTGTGATGTCAGATTTCCTTACCAGTTTGATCTTCTTTTCGAGATATTGTCTCGACATGCCAAAAACAGACCCTGATCTCATTCCAGGCTCACCAGTCCGAATCTTGCTTAAATATACTGCTAAGTCAGTACTAGTGGTCTTAGACCTTTTCACGAAAGGTTGGAGTATGATCATCCAGAATGCCATTGAATTGAGAGCGATGTACAAACAAGTCCAAAAATTAAAGGTATTTTCGTCCATTTCAGACAACAAAGTCAAGTTGTGTTTTTTTGGTCAAGAGCTTGTGTATACATATTGTGCATGATGTGTAGCTTGCGTATAAATGTTCGGCTTTGAAGTTATTTTGACGACGACGGGTAACATTTGTCGCAAAAGCTTCCCAAATACTTCTTAAATGGTTTTGACAGATGCGAGATAGGACCGGTATGTACACACATCAAAAGTGTCTAGGGATCAACATATATTTTTGCAATAACTTTTCTCCTGATTGATATTAATTAAAATTTTCTTTAAGGATTCATCAAATAAAGTGTTTTCGTTTGTCACAGTAACGATAAACCAAGTCACCTTTGCATTAATAAAGAAATTTGCCATTTTCCTAATAAAGGGATTTTTGACATTTGAACCACTAACATTAAAGTTCGAAAAAAAGACTGAAATAACAGTTTTCTTTAAAATTTTATTGGGTAACTTAAACAATTAATAATCCGTGTTTCTACCGCGAACACTAACAACACAAGAACATCGGTTTGGCATACTCAAAATGAGTTCATCCAAATCACGCTGTGGAATGGCCGCCCATGTTCGTTGCAACAACAAAAAAAGGTCTTCTTGCGACTGGATACCCTCCATATTCGGCAGAGCTCTTCTCTGTAGCATATCCCATGCATGCTCAATCGGGTTCAAGTCTGGCGACTGAGCAGGCCAGGGCAGGACATTGATGTTAGCTGCGGCGAGAGTCTGTCTTACAACTCTTGCGGTGTGCGGTCGTGCATTATCATGCATTAACTGAAATAAGGGACCGATTTGCACTTGTAGAGGAACGATGACGTCTGATACAATCGTCTCAGCATAAATTTGAGCGTTGAGGTTGCCTCTAATCCAAATCAACTCAGTTCTTCCGCCGATCCAAATACCCGCCCATACCATGATGGTTCCACCACTATAAGGATGGACTTCCTGGCAGGATTTTAATCGCTGTTGGCGTCCAGGGGTTCTCCAGTGTCGTATACGTCTTGTATCCGGTCTCATACCAAAACGAGACTCATCAGAAAAGCACACGAAACGCCATTGTTCTTCTGCCCAATTTCTGTGTTCAAGAGCCCATTGATATCGAATCCTACGATTGTGCATTGCTATAGGTGGTACCCGTAGCGGTCTTCGGGAATGAAGGTTCACTTCATGCAAGCGGTTTCTGACTGTTTGGTCGCTAATTAAGTTCCCTGAAGAGTGATGAAGCCTCACGGCTAACATCATGGCGGTTATTGTTGGAGCTCTTCGAGCTAAGATTTGAATGTATCGGTCTTGTCTCCGTGTGGTGCAGCGATACCGTCCTCCATGGCGCTCAGCCACGGTACCAGTGCTTCGGTAACGTGTCCAAAGTCGACTGATAACACTCTGACTTGTATTCAGAGCTAAAGCCACAGTACGTTGCCGGGAACCAGCTTCTATCATTCCCACGGCTCTGAGCATTTCTTCCCTGCTTAAATGACGTCGCTGCTCCATAATAACGTTGGTTTTAATCAGTAGTAGGGAAACAGTAGCACTAATAATGTCTTCAATGCGTTGTATGTTTTTATAGGGAAAATATTGACAGCTGATTTTCATCTTTTACTCGAATTTGATTCACAGTTCCTGATTCAAATTATGAAATGCACCAAAAAGGATCCATATAAATTTATAAAATCATAAATTTATTACAAAGCCACATCTCAATCTCAAGAAATCCGCATAAAAATGCTTGATCCCTAGACACTTTTGATGTGTGTATAAGTTATAATAACTCACATGATACACCTTTAATGTTTTACTTGCCACTGCTGTAAGTTGCTGCAGTTTTCAAACATACATCTTCTGGAAATATTTGGGCGCACGAGGCAAAGATTTAAATCGTTACATTCGCGCTACTGCGTCAAAAGATAGTCGCGTTTCTATTTCGTTTGGATACCTCTGACACACAATGACGCAGTGACTACATTAGTTTGTCATGAAAACGCTATTTAATCATGTCTGAGCTCACTCTTCTCAGTATGGACACATTTTCTTATGACTGAGTATTAGAGATGAGAATATTGGTTGAAATTGTTTATTGGTTAATGGTTAATGGTTAAATAAAAATATCGATATTTTTATTGGTTGAAAATATTAGTTAATATTTTTATTCAAGTATCTGCAACATGTTGAAAAGTTGAATATTCTATTAACTAATGCATGTTGAAATTGTTAAGTTAAACTTCCCTTCATACTTTAACAGGCTTAGGATTGACTAGCATTTATCTCGATTAGATAATCGAATATTTTTAACAAGTGCTACAAGTTGCGACTTTTTCCACCCCCACGACCCTATCGAAATGGTTCCACGTATCATTATTTCGTCTCGGCATTTTGTAAAACAAAAAAAACAACAACAACGCAACGACGCGACTTTGTTATTTGAGTAAAATATCAAAACTAACTAATAAAATAAACTTATATCAAAAATCAACCATTAACCGACCGAAATATTGGTTAAAAATATCAACAACTTTCTTTAGAATAAAATATCCCCAACAGTAAATGTGTTTTAACGTAACAAAGATAGAACATACAATTGAATGCACGTAACGGAATAAATATTTCTACGACACTGACGACACTGCGTTGCCGCTCCGAAGGTCAACCCGAGCGAGCGAGAGACAGCGCGTTATTCGAGCGAGACAGAGAAATATTCGTCCTTGCCAATTTTGCGCCGAAGAAGTTGATATGATATTTTTATTCGTTAATGTTAATTTTATTTATTGAATATCATGGTTAATTTTAAATATTAGTTAAATTTAATGGTTGATGGTTATATTCATCATCTCTACTGAGTATGGTGAGGGCAAATCGTAACGATTTAAATCTTTGGGGGCGGGGTTTGCTTTACGGTGTCAACAACGCTCTCTAGGAAAACACACCAACTTACTTTCATAGTGGTTTATTAGTAGCCACCGAAGAGTTCTACTCTCCACCTATTGGTTTCATCATCACACCCTCGACACTAAGTGCAATATATTGGACTCATTAAAACAAATAATATGAGCCTAAACTCGAGGGTTTTACTAGTAGCCACTGAAGAGTTCCACTATCCAACTCCTGGCTCCATCATCAGATCAGCTCTAAAATTCCAAATTATAGTATTATTATCCAAACTACATATAAATGCAAAGTATCAGTTCCATACGACAATTAGAAGTTGATGAAAATAACGTTTTAGCGAAAACAAATAGCATCTGGTAGCATTCTCTTTTACTTTAAGAATCGTCACGCAACACCTAAAACCATTGGCCATTGGCCAAACGATTTTTATGTTTCAATTTTGGCCCCCGCAACTGTCGCTCCACAATATATGTTTTCAAACAAGAACCAACTTCTTGGGCACCCCTACCAGATTGACCCTCAACCCAAACAAAACGATATACCACGTTGCGTTGGTGGGAATACGTGGTACAGGCAACGTCTTCATGTCAAATGTTAAACACTCAAAACTTTCATCTACTTTTGCCCTTACAATCTGACTAATCATTTGGCTTAACAAGGACTCTGCTAATTTTAAATGCTTTTCTTTTTCGGAAATCAATTGGTTTCTTTTTTAAGCTATTGCATAGCTTCTATCGCGGGCCATGAGCGTGGAGACCTAATCCAGAAATTCCGTAACGAAAATACCTAAGGAGAGTGTTTTGTATTGAAAATTATGTTTAACTGTTTGACAACAAAGTTCAAATTGACTTAGACGAATGATCAAACGAGAGTGTTGTATTGAAAATTATGTTTAACTGTTTGACAACAAAGTTCAAATTTACTTAGACGAATGATCCTTGACTATTAATAGTTAAATTAAAACCTTTTTATTAGTTTGATGTTCCCATTACGTTGTGTCAAGTTTTAAAAACTATAAATGTGAATAACAGTTCCTGTCACCATTTTGCTATTTCTTGTATTCGGGTTAATATTTTACAATGCCGAGAAATTAAAATCATATTAAAATCGATGAATCTTTTTTTACCGGCAATGAACGTACTTCGCAATTGAATATGGATGAAATAAGTGAACATGTGCCAATTAAAGACAATTTAGTTGCGCAGCAGCAAACTCTTTTGTGGAATGATGATTATTTTTTGAGTCTAGCACTCGGTGAATATAACAGGCCAGTCAGTATTTTAATGGATGAACATGCGGAAGAACTATCTTTTCCGACAATCTACGGCGGTCATTTTCGAATATACAGAGATGGTGTTATTGTTACTCCATTTATGCAAGCTACCAGCGAACTTCGGCGTACTGATAGGCGTGCTACTGACAACAACTTTTATACAGCGCTGCTAAAATTATGAGGCTGCGAGTTAGTAAATGTGTCAACGTTGCGTTTAAGCATGTTGGACAAGGTACTTCAATCAAATAAATATTGCACACGTTAGCGATGTTAATGTTAGGAACTCATTTGTTGGAGATATTTGTGAGTGCTTATGCAAACTTAGAAATGGCCTACACATAGTCATGGTAGCAATTTACATTTCACCGAATCCAAAATTAGACGAGGTAAAGCATTTTATTCATCGCACTTTACTGGAGTACACTGAAGAAGGGTCGAAAATACTTGGTACAAATGGTAATAAATTTCCACTTATCTTGGCTGGCGATTTCAACATCAACTTCGCTGATAAAAAATCAGAGCGGTTGACAACTTTTCTTTCGAAAATATTGAATTTGAAAATTAATAATGATCCACAAGAATCCACAACAAAATATGGGACCACCATTGACGCGGTATTTTCCAGATATTTAGAAGATATCAAGTCTCAAACTTATGTTTCTTATTTCAGTTACCATAAACCTATAGTTTCAATGATAAATATTCCTGAATAACCTACATGTATTGTAAGATAATAAAAATATTTTGAACAATATTAACTTCTCATTTATTTAATAAAAGAAAAAAAAATGTTTTCTTATCGGTCACCACGCTCAAAAAGTGTAACTTGAATAAAAAAAAAAAACAAAGGAAAAAAAATACTGCATAAATAAAATAAATAAATAATTATAATTGCATAAGTTGATAAAAAATGCTATGCAATAGCTTTACCGCGGCAGTCCCCGAGTGCCACACGTTTTTTTTTTTTTTTTAATCATTCGGGACCTTTACTTTTGCTGCAAATGGGTCACATCTATTACACGTCTCTTTCTTAAGACTTTTGAATTTTAAGTTAAACTCTTTCAGGAAAATCTTCATTCCGGACCCATGACACCCCTGGAAGGTACCCCTGGGGGTGCCACGGGAACTTGAATTCGGACCCGTGGCACCCCCAGGTCCACGGTGTACCAGTGGTATCACGGGTCCTATTTACCATGAATCCACCAATCGAATAGTGATGGGACAGGTCAACAGTGAAAAAATTATTTTAATATTTTTCCCTTTCGCCGCCTAGATTTGCTACTTTCAACTAACCGCCAGCGCCACGTCACTTAGGGTATAAGTTGGAACAGTGTTGGGAATATCTAATACCCATACATAAATTATTATTAATTTAATAACAAGAATAAAAGTCGGAAACATAATCAATCTTTAATCATTATTAATCTTACAATATTGTTCAAACAATAAACTTTTTTAATTTTAGTTAATATCCATGATATAGGTATATAAACACAACTTCTTGTCGAAATGCCGAATTGAAAATACATAAAATGAAACCTATTAAATGAAAATCACTATCTGTGGAAGTGTCGTAAATCATAATTCGATTGCAAAATATTTTAATAACTCTTCGTCAATTTTTTGCAATTAGAGAATACGATGTGAGACGATACGAGACATGACGTCACACCAATCCTGCATCGCGCAGTTAGAGTTTACCGCGCGAAAGACATAGATAAAACTATCCATTACATAGAAAGATTTTGGTTCAGCGTACAGACGCCAGCACATCACAAGTTACTACAATGTGTCAAATTTCTTTAATACATTTTCAACTTTATCGCTAAAGAATAAAGTTCAATATTGATTGGGAAAATTTGACAGATTGGAGTAGGTTGATGTGCTGGCGTCTGTACATTCACCTGAGATTTTTAGCGTCTTTGGACGAATAACATTTTAAGTTACCACTCCAAATTTAATAAATTGATTAATAAAAATAGTATTTTTATTAATCGTCCAAAGACGGTAAAATCTCAGGTGAATGTACGCTGAGCCAAAATCTTTATGTAATGGATGAATTTTTCCATATCGACAGTACATTCAGATTTTATATACTCAAAGGCCTCTCGAATGGTATCCGATAGCAGAAGTGGTAAAACTGCCGTTAGGCCCACAATTCTTCTTTCAGCCTTTGATTTATTGTACCCCAAAGATTTTGATTTTCGCCTTAAATTTTGCGTCCAATGTTAGTAGCATTCTTTTACGGTGATGTTGGAAAATACTTAAAATAAAATCTGTCAAGTGCGAGTCGGACTCGCACACGAAGGGTTCCATACCATGTCGTACAAGATTTAACACTATGAATTTTTGTAATACTTTCGTAAAGGTAACAACAGAGGCGCTATAAAAGTTAAAATATAGGTGTAGGAGTATATTTCATTTATTTTAAGAGAAAAATATTAAGTTAACTTTATCCAGTAACATGCATTAACTAAAGTCAAAGTTATTTATTTGCTACTAACATAGTATTAGTAGGTATAAATAGGTATATATAGTAGATAAGCAGGTAGATATGTAGGGTAGGTAGGGTAGGTTAGGTACCTACCTACCCTGGTAAGAAGGGTAGGGTAGGTAGGTAGGGTAGGTAATTAGGTAGAAATAGGTAATTAGGAAAGGTAGATGCGCCGTAGATAAGTACTTAGTGCTAACCGTGCGAAGCCGGGCCGGGTAAAGCTAGTTACTTATAAATAAAAGGATTTCTCTTCCTACATCAGACTATATTGTACAAAATAGAATGTAAGTAGTACGCCAAATTTTAATTATAACTGTGCGTTTGCGTTCTGTGGTAGATTACGGCCCACTCCCTCTCACAGAGAAGAGGCCTGTGTCCCAGCAGTGGAAACATTAATAGGCTGATGATGTGATGATGTGATGTGATGTGCGTTTGCACTGGCGAAACATTCCCATCAAAACATGTTGGAATCTCTATTTTCTGTCAATTTTTCATACAGTGTTTGACAGGAACTAGAGATTTCAACATGTTTTGTCATGATGTTTCGCCAGTGCAAACGCACGGGACAATACAGGTATTTATTTACGTTATTTTTGATAGTCATACAGAAATATATTATTTCTTACTAAGACTTATTATTTTTACACATCCCATCGGCTATAAGAGTGAGGGAAGAGAGAGTGCACTCGTGTCTGCGCACACACTCTTGCACTATAATATCTCCCGCGCCGAAGGCCAGTCTCCGTTGAGATTGGCCGCCGTGACCGAATATTATTACACCAATAATTTTTCTCAATATGAAATTGTATCCACAACGGTTTAAGGTAACTGAATAGTACACTGTATGTGCCAGCATTCATTTCAATGTTACTGAATATATTGTCTATTGGAGTGGAGTTTTAACATGAGGTACACACATCAACACCGTTTAGGGATACTTTGAAAAAAGTCGATAAAGTTCTTAAACTCAAAAAATACTGGCCGGTTTTAAAATCTTGTGAAGAAAGTTTACTTTGTAGACCTTTTTGGATGATCGAAATTTAAATGATCGAAATAGTATATGTTGCCATGATAGTAGGTACTTACTAATCCCATGTCATTACTCCGACTATTAAATAGTTATCTGTGGAATTTATATCGCTTAATATTAGCATGAAATACAAAATTATTACTTTAAGTTGCAGAAAATTGCCCATATTATATAAAATACATTATGAATCGGCGTTTTTAGTATTTGTTGATTATAAACAGTATATGTTACACGATACACACAAGTTTCGAATTCCTAATTTGTTTAGTTGTTGAGATAGAGCTCGTACAAAAATAGTCTAAAATAGACAACTTTTACGGCCCCCTAATTTATCATTTTTGAAGATAAAAACAAAAAAAATATATATTTATTCTCTACTCGATGAGCTCTAGAAAATGATACCCCACATGCCAGGGTCAGATTATTTTTTTTTCAAAATTTAATTTTATTGTATGGCGACCCCCCTTTAATTTTTAATTTTATTATTTGTTGCTCTTGCGGCAATAGAAATGCTCAATCTGTGAAATTTTCAACTGCCTACCTATTACGGTTCATGAGATAGAGCTCGCTGACAGACAGACGGACAGCGGAGGCTTATGAATAGGGTTCCGTTTGTCACCCTTCGGGTACGGAACCCTAAAAAAGCATTAATTGCTCCTTTTTCGTAGTCACAATGTACTTTGATGAGTTCCCATTGTGGTATTTGCGATTTAATTAATCTCTGCATCACCCTAAGGTTGACTGGTAGAAAATGCATCAAGTCCGCCTTTGTACGGTATATTTTTATTTGTGCATAATATTTTAATAAATAAATAAAATTAAGCTTAACAATAGGTAATAACTGTGTTCCTTGCGGTCTGTCTTCAAAGCGAAAATTAAGGGCTTCGCCTGAGTATGTGTAATAGTATATATAGTAGTAATAATACTGTTCACATCTCCGTGAAAACTATACATCTGGACTTCTTAATATTCGGAATTATCTTTCGAGATTCTTTTGAACAAAAAACTATTATACGTGAATTATCTGCCGGATTTTGGATAATCTGCCAGCACTAATTCCAGAAATTTCAATGGGACTTCAACTTCATTTGCGTTATTGAATACAGTCTTAGACACTCCTGCAGACTTGTTTCTGGCATAATAAAGAAAATGGTTCACCCCCTCGTATGCAGGAAACTTTTGGGCTTGTTGACAGATTTATTATGTAATTCTACTGCTTTTTTTTCATATAGTCTCTGGACTGGTTCATTGAATGTAATGACGTCTTTTCGTAAATCACATATGTTTTCATTAATATCTCAGAATCATTGCACGTGGCTTCGTGATCATTACTACTTAATACAACTGTTCTATCCTAAAAAAAATTGTATTAAATTAATAATTATCCTTACATATTACAAAACAAAGTCCGGCCGCATCTGTCTGTCTGTCTTAACGCGATAAACTCAAAAATTACCGAACGGATTTTCAAACGGTTTTCACCATTGGACGGAGTGATTCATGCGGAAGGTTTTAATATATAATTCATTATGATTACGCGAAGTTTCATGTTACACATTTAATTAATTAAATGTAACCTTGCCTTATCTATGGTTAAAGACCCAGGACATTTTGATTTTTTATAGGTTGAACAACGCCACGCAGACGTACCGTTCTTGTAATCTTTCTTTTTATGATGTCTGTGTTTATTATGCAGCAGAATTGTTCCTCCGTGTATCTTTATAAATTTAAGATCTTCCGTTTCTGTATTATCTGTATTCATTGCGTGTATTTTGTGTAGCAATGAATACGAATAATGAATGAATATGAATAATTATATTGTTTATTAATATTAGAATGTTTCGACATCGACGTCAACTTGATTGCTGATTACTCATTTTTTTAAACAATAGAAATACGTCCACTGTCACTTTTAAACACAGTGGTTTATGGAACACGCAACAAGCTTTCCTACGCACGCCCAAGTACAACCATGAAGAGCATGATCCCAAGGCCGCCAGTCGTTCCTTTTTAACCGATTTAAAAAAGGACGGGGTTGTCCATTCAACATTTTTTTTTGTATGTTTGTAACGCGATTACTGCGCCAATTATGAATTAAACATTTTGATGATTATTTTTAGTTTGTTGAGAGCTTTAAAGCGCGTGTAAAAGAATACTGCCGACGGGGTGTCTGGGAGTATTGATAACTGATTTTTAACATATACGTAAAAATCCATTAATACCATAGAAGCGCAGTCTTAATAATTATGGTACATCGATCCAAGAGGATTTATAATTCGGATGTGTTTACCATCAACTGCCCCTAAACAGTGCGAGGAGTTTGCCCATTGTACAAATTTTAAAGCAATCCTCCTCTAAAGTATACCTCTTCATTCTAACTTGACACACTTTTAATTGGAGGTAAAAGATTAATTTTTTTACCACATCAAAATGTACACTCGCAACTCTAGTTTAAAAACTATCGTTAGTATTCTGTTAACTACTAAAAAATAAAATAAAAATATTAATTTGAAAAAATAATTCTATATTATCTTCAATACTGGCAATTATTCATAACGAATTAGTACTTGGTTGGGTAGCCTCTGTTGTCGATTACAGCTTTACAATGACGTGGCATTGATTCTATAAATTTTTCACAAGTTTCCAATGGAATACTTCTCCAAACTTCAACCAAAGCGTCGTAAAGTTTGTTGACGTTACTGATATGTTTATCCGACATTTATTCACGATGTGATACAAATTCTCTATCGGATTAAAATCCGGACTATTGGCAGGCCACTCCAACTGTCACCGATTGTTCTCTGAGAAACACTTTTACACTGTTTGCTTACCTATCATCATTATCATGTTGAAATATCCAAGTCACTGGTTTTTTCGGAATATGGGATCATTGTTTCGTCTAAGATGCCTCTGTACTGATGCTGATCCATTAGCCTTTCAAGGGACCAAACCCGTATCCCGAAAAACTCTCCACACTTTAACATTTCCACCGCGCGCCGTGCTTAGCTGTCTTTTTGGTGTATACTTGTTTATTCAAGCTTGTCAATTGGTCGTCGAACATATCGTTTTCTGTCGGATTTAACCAAATTTATTTGTTTCATCCGAAAATAAATGATTTTTTCCATTGCTGAACAGTCCAACTGCCATATTTTCTAGCGAAGGCTAGACGATTTTCTCTATGTTGCCTGGTAAGAAGTGGTACTTTCCCAGCAAGTCTTCCATACAACCTCTCCCTCTTTCCCTTTAACCAACCGCCTACGGACTAATATTGTGGATACGTTTCGAGGGTTGTCCTGTGTCAATACTTATTTCGAATAACATTAGAATCTATGAAGGGGTCCGTCTTAGCCAAACGAATCATAACCCAACTAACACAGTGGTGGAAATTGCAGCATATTTTATAGCTTCAAGTTATATAATAGCGGCTTAAGACTTCAAGAGTTCAAGAGCAGTTTTAAGTTGCATACAAGTTGCTTCCGATAACGTCTGTAGCTACAAAAGTAACTAAGGGATAACAGTAATGGAACCAAATACTACCCTTGCCTATATAATAGTTCATTTTAAAGCCCATTAATTACTTACGTCTATAATAAAGAGTTAAAAAGGGCATTTGGTCACTGAAAGCTGCATACGGGATTCTTTTATAACTGTTAAACGCCGCTTAACTGCATAAGAGTTAATTGTAGCCTAATTAAAGCAGCAGTATAAGAGTTAAAATAACCACTATTATTCTACCTAAAGTTCTGGTAATAGAAGTAAAAAGAACTCTTATATTGACTCCAGTTCCAGAAAGTCATCAAATATTCCTAAAGCATACTTTGAACTTTAGAAATGGGAGGATTGCTTCCCTAGGTAGTATAATAGAGTAAATCTGCACCATTGAAAAGCCTGAGTCAATCGCTGTTTGATCGCCGTCTCTGCGTAAGCATATTTCATAGAAGCCTAAATGATAACCTAAGTTTCTTAAATAGGGGTGAGGGTTCTGCAGGTAGATTTTGTTCAACTAATAATGGTGATGACTCCGTTATTGATGTGAGTGGTAGTATACATATAATAAGGCTCATGAAATCATAAGGTAAACAACATTCAGTCACTTTTTTTCAGTTAAATCATTTATTATTCAAATAAAAAAATCAAATTCATTTATTCAAACTAGGTTGAAAATTAGCACTTATCGACCAAATTACTTAGATTTAAAAAAAAATCTAAATTATCAATCAATTAGATCATAAATATACACTATTTTATAATAAAACCCTAGTTCTTACACTTAATGCCAATGATTTTTAGGAATTTTGCGGGGACAAGCCCAAATGATAAATCAAGTTTCATAAATAAGGGTGATTTCCTAAGAATCAATTATAATGTAAGCAATAATGTAGGTATTATTAGACTAACTACGTCACGCGGTTTCACCCGCATGGAAGTATTCCTGGGATAAAAAGTATCCTATGTCTTTTTCCAGTACTTACATACCAAATATCAAAACACGTTTAGTTGTTTTTGAGTGATTGAGTAACAAACATCTGTATCCATATTCACTTTCAGATATTCAGATGAGTTGGATGTTACTTATTTGAATGAGGGATTTAATTTCTTCAATCACACGTTACGGATCTTCAAACCTAACGAAATATAAAGCACAGCGTAAGCCTGTAAAATACATCACATTAGTACGTATGCCTGCAAAAAGGCCAAAATTGCAGCCCTTTTTATTACGATTCCAACTGCACTAAGGATATAAAAATCTCTTGGAGCTTTAGAAGAGTTAAAATAAGCGCTTTAACTCGCATTATGAAAGTTTTAGGTTGGGACCTGTGGGCTAAAGCTGCACTGCATGGACGCCATGTTTTCAAAGATTTTTTTTTCTTTTTACTTGCAAGATTTTGAGATTACCGGATGCATTTCAGCAGAAATATCTATTTCTTCACATATGAAATATTACAGATAGCACACTTTCAATACAGAATATATAAAAAAAACATTATTTAATTAGAAAAATATATGAAATTTATTACATACTTTTTCCCATTATGACGTTATTTTAAAAGTTTTCAGGTTAATTTGTGCAGTGGATTGGAGCGAAATAAAAGGAAGGAATATATTGTTGCTTGTTTTATTTTACTTGCCCAAGATGGAGATACATTATAGGTTAACCGGAACAACAGAACGGGACCCATGAAGTGTGTTGCCATATGTAGTATTATTAAAATATACTATGTTGCCATTACATAATTCAATACACCTCCTCAACATGATATTTTAATGTAAAAACAACCCTTTGACATTATATCTTACGATGGTATCCCCTTAACATAACTTCTGTAATGCACCCCCTTAATAACATTAAACATAACCTTTGAATAAACTTTCAGGTGTGCCAATTATTGGCACTCTCCAGCAACATGCGATTGCTTGAAGCCCCGAACATGTCGACTTCACCCTCCATCTTTGACGCCTGCTTGACCGCAGTACTTCTGTTTGACCACAGCGACAACCGCAATGATTCCTCGTTATTTCGCTCCGGGCGCCTGTGCCCATAACCTTAAAAGGTTATTATTTTTTTATTTTTTTTAAATTACAATTACAATTAACCAAAATCAAACAATATGTGTATACAAAAACAATAATTATGAGATTAAAACCTAAATTTATGAATTAATTCCAAAGAATTTGATGTTTCCTTTGGTAGCAGAGCGTGGTTGGGTTATTTTCTTGGATATGGAGAAAATACAAAAGGATACCGAATATACCTACCTGAAAGAAACGAAGTGGAGATCAAGCGAGACACAGTATTTATAAAGCAGTCTGAAGAAAACAAAGAGAGAGACAGAAAAAAGGAACAGGAATATCATGCAGGTTCAGACATTCAGGTAGACAAAGAACATGTTTCAGAAGAAGAGGACAGTCATTATGAAGATACTGTGAACCCTGACATAGCAGAAAGTGAAGATGAACAGGACTCTATTCATTCTTTTCATGAGCAATCAATATTAGAAGAAGAGGTAGAAGAAGACTGTTATATACTTAAATAATCACTTCTATTAAATTAAAGATTTGTTATTTAATGCACAACAGATTTATTACACGCTTTACAATATGGCTGATCGGTTGCGAGAGAGCGAGACAGCAATAACGTGAGCACTACAGACAGTGCTACGTTCCGATACCACACTCTCCGCCACCACTAGATAAACTAAGACATTACACTACTTAATTATTAACAATTTATTTATAAGGTTACATAATTTATTCGTCCACGCCCTGTTCACATGTACGAATTTGGTTTATATGTCTTTTCCATTTTAACCCTCCCACATCAATGTAATATGTTACCTCGGGACAGGATTCATCAATTAATATTCCTAAAATCCAAGCTTTATGACCCTTCCTGTAGTCTCTAACCATTACTTTCTGTCCTAATTCTAACGTTGGTGTATTTCTGCTACCTTTATAATACAGTTTAGATTTTTCTTGCATTTCATATGATCTCTCAGTTAGGTGGCGGCCTTAGTAACGTAAATCGATTTCTAAGCTCTCTCCCCAGCATTAATCTTGCTGGTGTTACACCAGTAGTAGTATGGGGTAAATTTCTATAATCAAATAAAAATAGATTAACAGCCGAACTGAGTGAGCTACCACTTTCCTTAATTTTAGTCACATGGGTTTTAAAAGTCTCAACAAATCGCTCTGCTGCCCCATTTGTTGCTGGATAATATGGCGGTGTAAATGTATGTTTTATATTTGTAAGACGACAGAAATTTTCAAATTCTGCACTAGTGAATGTTGGGCCGTTATCTGTTACTAAGTGGACTGGAAAACCAAAGGTGGAAAATAACTTTTTGAATATTCCAATTGTGCTTGTTGCGCCAATATTAGTCATTTCGAAAGCCTCTGGCCATTTAGAGTAGCTGTCAACAATCACTAAGAACATTTTATTATAATATGGTCCCAAAAAATCGGCGTGAATTCGGTACCATGTTGATGGTGGTACAGGCCATGGTTTAAGTTGTGTTTTTGGTGGATTTTTATTATTATTCAGACAGATTACACACTTTTTTGTTACATTTTCTATTTCTGTATCTAAACCTGGCCACCAAAAATATGATCGAGCTACTTGCTTCATTCGAACAATGCCAAAGTGGCTTTTGTGTAACTCTGAAAGGATTGATTCCCGTAATACCATTGGAATTACAATTCTATAACCCCAAAATAAACACCCTCTATCTGTGCTAATTTCATCCCTTCTGTTGTAAAAAATTTTAAGTTCTTTATCAATTAATTTTTTATCTGGCCAACCATCTAGAACATGCCGAATCGTTTTTGACAAAATCAAATCTTTTTTTGTTTCAGTTTGAATAGTTTTCCAGTCTAAGTTTTCCATTTTTGAATCGTTTACGTGGTAGATATTACTTACATTAGCACTTAAACAAATAGAATGTAATTTAACATTTTCTGTACTTTCATTAATTAATGCACGTGATAAGAAATCAGCTGGGTTCATTGTGGTGCTGATGTGCCTAATCTTATAGTTAAATGCTGATAGGAAAATTGCATAATGTTGCAGCCTTTTGGCTGCCATTTTTGGTATACCTTTGGTGGGTCCGAATATTCTCACTAGTGCAGCATTATCTGTTTCTAACTCAAAATATCGACCATAAGTATAGTTATAAAATTTGGTCACACCAAAGATAATTGCCATTGCTTCTTTATCTATTGTAGAATACTTAATTTCTGTTGAGTTTAATTTCTTGCTGGCATATGCAATTGGTCTCACAGTACCATCATTATCTCTGTTTGACAATACAACACCCAAAGAGGTTTCTGACGCGTCACATGTCAAAATTAATGGTAAATTAGGGTCAAAATGTCTTAAATTGTTTACAGAAGACAATTTCTGTTTGATTATCTCAAAAGCTTTGTTACAATCTGGAGTCCATTCAAATTTATTTTTCTTTACAATATCATACAATGGTGCCAACATACTAGCCATGTCTTTTAGAAACCGATTGTAATAATTAATTTTTCCCAAGAAAGACCTTAACAATGTCATACTTGTGGGGGCTTTTGTTCTCAACAATGGTTCAACATTTGATTTGACAATGCTAATGTCATTTTTAGTAACTCTAAAACCAAACACATCAATACTTTTTTTGAAGAACTTGCACTTATCAAGTTTTAATTTGAACTGACATTCTTGTAGTTTTGATAGAACTTTACACAATGTATTTAGCATATCTTTTACATCATTTCCTGCCATATACAATGTGGAGACTACAATACAACAATAAATGAAAATACTGGCTCTACTAATGCATAAGAGTATTTTGGAACTGTCAAATAAATCCTAGCTTCGAAATAAAAAAATGAGTTTTTCAAACAAATTAAATGTAATGTATGCCGGATCCACCCTAAGCCTATAAATTCCGTTTATCCAACTAGGCCTAGGGTGGATTCTCGGGCATACGTTTCCGAATATCGACCTTAGGATGGATTTTTGGGGTGGATAACCAAAATAACCCGAGCCGACTATGGATTTTGCCGAGCTATAATGACTAAACTATTGAATATTTTCAATTGAATTTTTGTATACAGAATGGGGACGTCATTAGGGATACGCCATTAAATTTTTTGTTGTATTGTCGTCTCCACCTTGTATATATTGTCTATGAACACGGTAGTATTCTGTATGTTAGCAAGTTTTTTACACATTAACCGCTGGAATGAGCCTGGTCCTGTACTTACGCCATATGGTAAGTATTTATATGTACCTTCTTCAGTTACAATAGTCGTAAGCTCCTGAGACTCAGGAGAGGTGCCTGTAGGTACGCCTCTTTTAGATCAAGCTCGCAGAAGTATTCTCCATTCTTAAGGGTGTTGAAAATTTCATCAACATGGGGTAATGGGAAATGGTCAACTACTAAATGTGGGTTCAAGGTAACCTTGTAATCACCACACAGCCTTACCGATCCATCCGCTTTCAATACAGGGACCACCGGAGTACCCCACTGACTGAATTCCACAGGTGTTATCCTGCCATTTTGTACTAAACGAGAAATTTCAAGTTTTACCTTGTCCTTTAAAGCAAATGGTACCCGTCGCGGTGTTAGACACTTCGGCTTTGCATCCTGTTTTAACTGTAATGTGATAACTTCACCTTTGAAATTACCCCACCCTGGGCTGAATACTTCTGCAAACTTCTCTTTGATTAGATTTTCTGCTTCTGAAACAGTTGTATTTTCACATGAGTTGGTGTCTGTAAGCTTAGTCATAATATTAGTTTCCATAAATGTTGGAGGCCACAAATCAAATGCCTTTAACCAGTCACGACCTATTATTCGTGGAACATCATCATGAGCTACAAATAAATTCAATTTTCTCACCATATTGTTATACGTCACTGTTAAATTTTTTAATAAACCAATTGGCTCTGAGATTGTCTGGTCAAAATTTTTAAATTTTATTTTGGAATCTTCTATTAGTAATTTGTTGAACAGACTGGTTTTGTCTTTCAACGGAATTACTGTGACCTCAGAACCAGTGTCCAATAGAAAATCCAAATATGTTCCTGCTACATTTATAGTTATATAATGCGGAGGCACCTTACTTACGTTAACAGAGTACATCTCATACTGATTGAATAATTGCCCAACGGAAACTTCAACATCATCCTCTTTATCTGGCTTGATTTCCTGATCACTTCCCTCAATTGAGTACACTCTCCGTGGATTCTTCGAACAAACCTTGAAAAGGTGTCCTTGTTGTCCGCACTCAGAACAGTACTTCTTGATCAATCTGCATTCAGCCTTAATATGGCCATTGGTTCCACAACAAAAACATCTAACTTCCTTGTCTTTTCCTAGTTGATTCTTCCTTGGTTTTAATTTATTTTGCTTCGATTTTGTATTTTTTTCATACTGGAACATCTCTGATACCTCTGTTTCCTTCTTACTGGTTGTATGCACTAAGGCTGTTTCCACAGTTCGCGCTAGCATCACTGTTTGTTCCAAACTCAGTTCTGAATCACTCTTCAACAATTCAAAGGACATGGATAAATTCTGGCCCAGCACGGACAAAGACTTAATTATATTTTTTTTGAAGCTTATAATATTGCAATTTTTATCATGGCTTTCATTTGTCCGCATAACATGGGGGAAAAATATCAATTTAAAAAGAGTATTAATTAATTGTTTGCTTTATTTTGTCTACCATTTTATGTCGATTGTCATTAAAAAGTCAAGTCATCATGTCTTTCATTAATGACATGACAATTTAAGTCAATCGTATGTCTTCTGGCTCGCATGAATGTATTCTTGTGGTTTCTTGTGGTGTTTTACAACGACCTTTGGATTTGTTTCTGGATGTTGTTACTGCTCTCCCGACCGACCCGCTTTGCATCACGGACTTTGCATCTTCTCATTTCGATTTACTTTGATTACTCGCACTTTGGACGACGGATTTTACCCTATTTCTAAGTGCTCGTTTACGGAGACGCGGAGCGTTGAGCGAAGCGTGCAGCGTGGCGTTTCGCGGTGCGTCGGACGTTTGTACAGTTTACAGACAGGCGGCGCGTGCAGCGGCCCGCGTCAGCACACGCGCAAACACAAACATAATGGCAATTTGTGATGTTGTTTATGAAGACTTGGGGCGTGGTGCGTACAAAGCCGCGGGCCCCGCCGCGTACCCCGCCACGGTTGTCGCTACGTTTTACTGTGAACGCAGAATTGCAAAAATAACTAGCCGCAATGCAGCATGCGCCGCCACGGTTAACGTCGCGTGCGACGCGGCGATGCCATCTGCAGGCTCCGCCTGCATTTCAAGCAAATGCTTGTAAAATCGCTTCTCCGTAAACGCTCTCATACAACGCCATTATGTTTGAATTTAGTACGGCCCGCGCCACCAAACGCAACGCGCAACGCCCCGCGTCTCCGTAAACGAGCACTAATGGAGAACCGGCGCTGCATTAACTGTTGTATAGCAACGCTTCGCATAAGGAGCCATTTGTTGGATTCGGATGAAATTCAATCCAAAGACAGTGGATTACTCCGCGGTTGGTGAGTTTTAACATTTTCAGTAACGTCTTCAGCACTTCATAATAGGATGCCTATTTGTTTATACTTATGTAAGTTTTTTATTTTAGGTCACTGCGTCTGAACATTGGTGCCATTTTGTTGGTTCTTGGCTTGGCACACTTTATCACAGTCTGGTACAAGGCTTGGTGTTCCAACATCAAGCCCTAGGGTGGGCCATCGTGATGAGTGCGCAAACTGTGAAAGATCCCTGCTGCGTGTTCGTTTGCACACACTGACCCGTATCTGGAGCGCAAAAGACACATTTTTCTCAACAAGTTAGTATGAAAAATATGTATGTATTATGTACCACGACTGCTTAAATATATTTATCCAATACCACCTTTTATATTTACCTATGTTATGAAATGATACATTATGAACTTTTTCGCATACTTAGATGAGATCGACAAGTTCTATTTGCCATCCATATTGGCAACGAGCAAACAAACATCAAAACGATGACGGTCAACAACAATAAGAAAGGCAAAGGCAAAGGCCCTTTCCATTCAGCGAAGGCACGAGCATTGATCAACACGCTTGCTCAAGATGGGTTGGCGATTTTAGACTTATATCAACCGGGCTTCACGACCATTTATAAGACACACTCGTATAGGTACTTAGACATAAAACCTAAATTAACCTATAAGGTGAGTTCGTTTAATAATTTTTGTGATTTCAGGAGGGGGTTGGACAAAGAGCTCGCGACACTGTCATCGTTCTAACAAATGAACGCGTTTTCTTTCAAATAATAGTCATCGTCATCATTCAGCCAAAAAGTCCACTGCGGCACATAGGTAGGCCCTTCACATGGTGGACCTATGACCTGGAAGTCGCGGAAATTCGCTGTATGCGAGGAGCACAGGACGGGTCTATGTGATATGATTAAAAGTAAATAATAATAATACCAGCGTATTATTTCTCCCACTACAGGGCTGAGGCCTCTTCTCATACAGAGAAAGCTTTCAGACTTATATTAAATGTAAGTCCAGGTTTCCTCACGATGTTTTTTAGTAACCGATATCAGTACCTAATATCCAAGATAATATAGGTACTCAGAACGTATATTGAATTGAAAAAAATCAAATTGGACTTTCCCGGATTTGGACCCACCACCTCGTGCATGAGAAGCGCGGCCCAGTGGTTAATGTGCCTTCATGACAATGTATATACCTACTGTATTAAAACGTCAAAATGTCACACCAAAATGTTTAACTAAAATGTCTGATATTTCGTCACCACCGAGTTCTAGAGTAATAAAATATAAACAGGTCTATTAAATACAAATATTTCTTCATGATATATATTGTTTTATTTATGTCCATGCTGGGCCAAACTTGTATGGGAGCGTTATCCATCTCCTTTTATGAGCCTTGAATGCACTCCATCAATAAACTTTTCTTTTATTTGGTCATTCACATCTTTAAAGTTGCATACTCCTGCTAGTTTTTTTAATACCAATAAATATTCTTCAACACTTTCCGTTGACAATTGATTTCGACTACGAAATGTGGCTCGATCTAAAACTGATGACTGCTGTTTCATATATTTTTTATTTAATATTGTACACAGTTCCTTATATGACAAATCAATTGGTTTCGAAGGCGCACACAAACAAGTCAATGTTTCAAAAACTTTTGATGTAATCTTGGTCAACAACAACGGTACTTTTTTTGTTTCTGGTACCTCATTTAACGTAATTATACATCGTAGTTGTTGTTCAAAGGATTCCCAACACTCCCCATTAAATGATTGCAGGTCATAATTCGACATGATTGCCTTTGTTTTAGGAGAAGTACCGGTTTCTTTTGTTTTCAATATTTGTTGTTTCCAGTAGTTGCTCAGTAATTTTCGTAATTCTTCAACTGTTTCGTTTTGAGTGTCAATTCCGTACTCTGTTAGCTGCTCTTCCAATTGTGACTTATTTAATTTATAAATCCAAGAAGTCATTTATTTTTATTCTATTTAGGAACCAAGATGGTGACCGTGAAAACTGGAATCGAAGGTTGCTGCGCGCAACGCCAATTGGAGCCAACTTCACAGTGAAACGTGCCGACAATTTTGGTTTTTTTTTGTTGAGAATATTGTGTTAATTCACTTTTATTTATGAAACTTTTTATTCCCTTACAAGTGGGTTCTTTAGAGCTCGTCGCCAAATGTTATATACTTAAATAATCACTTCTATTAAATTAAAGATTTGTTATTTAATGCACAACAGATTTATTACACGCTTTACAATATGGCTGATCGGTTGCGAGAGAGCGAGACAGCAATAACGTGAGCAGTACAGACAGTGCTACGTTCCGATACCACAAAGACAATGAACAGGAAGCTTCAGGACAGACAGAAGAGGTAACGGAAAGACCAAGAAGAGCCAGAAAAAAGCCAAGCTGGTTCAAGGACTATGTACAAGGAGAAGAGTCAGAAGAAAATACTTTCCGGAGTTACTGCTGTGATGAACCTATTTTCTACCAAGAGGCTATGAAAAGACCTGATAAAAGTAAATGGGAAGAAGCCATAAATAAAGAGCTGAAAACATTAAAGGAAAACAATACTTGGGAGGTCCGTTTCTACACGGTAAGCAGTTAGGTCGAGAAGTTGGTGAGAAGGAGACAACCCAAAATATAACTCAATACGGACTCGTGAATCACCATATCCCTCTCCTTCAAGGTATAACTCTTCCTCCTGAAAGAAGAACTGGTGTCCTTAGAAGTTTGGGTCCGTTAGCTCAATCCATTCTGCTTGTGATGGAAGATAAGTATTTTACCAAACTCAACAGCGCTCTCAGTACCAGTCTACAAATGCTTCCTATGGCAGCAGAAATCATCTCATGTCTAAAAGAAGCAAACAGTCCAGGCAGCGTCTCAGGCGTATTGAAAGAGCTCGGGGACATATTACTAATAACAACAGCTCGAGCAACACAAAAAGTTTATTTTCCACTCATTTTGTGTGTTTACATGTGGGATAAGCAACCACAGGGATTTCAGTGGAGTTTTTCTGGTGCTCCTATGTTAAAGTTGTATAATTCCTTAACAAAGAATTTAAGGTTCAGGATTCGTTCCGGAGCATCTCCCCTTCTTACTTCAGAAGCCATCTTCCATGCCATGTTTGGAACTTATCTAGAAGATTTAAGCATTTTACAACAGATAACTACTCACCCAAAATTCCACCAAAGAAAAGATATGAACAGCATCTTCCTGAAGAGAGGTGACAAAAATCCGATTCTTGTTGCACCCATTCAGTTCAAATACGTGTCTAAAATGGCACAAGCGCTCCTTACAAAAAGTCTGGGAAACATTGACCCAGTATCCACTAGCAGACCTTAATTTTCTGGGCCCATAACCTTTTCTGGTTAATTTGTGCAGTGGATTGGAGCGAAATAAAAGGAAGGAATATATTGTTGCTTGTTTTATTTTACTTGCCCAAGATGGAGATACATTATAGGTTAACCGGAACAACAGAACGGGACCCATGAAGTGTGTTGCCATATGTAGTATTATTAAAATATACTATGTTGCCATTACATAATTCAATAAAAAGCGCTTCAAAATTACTCGAAGAACGTCATATATATACACAGTAAATCTGGAAGCGTTCTTAGCCGCTGATATATATCATGAAACAGTAATGCATGTAATTTAAACTTTACAAATTAATATTTTAATGATGGCGCTGATGTTTGATAGAATAAAAACGCTTGACATTTACCATTTTATTTTACAAACACATTCGAAATACTGAACTGAAATCTAAAAAAGTACATTCATTCGTTCACTCGCGTTCTCTAAAGTAGCGGCATAAGAGCATTAGTATGGAGTTAATCATTTGTTGCAGCTATTAAGGAACTTTTGTGCCACTGTTGTGCAGTTGAAATGGAACTGTGAGCTGCATCAAATTGTGCCCAAAATGGCGCTGGAGTCGCTGCATTTGGCCTGCAGAGCACGCTCTAGCGCTTGGGTCTTAGCACCTTAGGGAATAATCGGATTGGCTCCAAAGCTCTTATGCAGTAAAAGACATGTCCAGTTTCTGCCCTTTGGTCGTGGTCTGAATCGAAAGTGTTCAAGATTTAAGGTTTTACAATAAGATTTAAAAGTTTAAATTATTATGGATTTATAAATTCAGTATTACTTGCGTAGCATAATTCTCAAATAAATAATACTCAATATTATAGCTTCCGCCCTGCCATTTTTAACAAGAAGTACTAAAAATGTTTTTGACGTTCCATTTTATCCCATAATTACCTGTAATGTGAACAATAACTACAAAACCCGCTTATTTTAGATCAAACGAATGTATACATGTAATTGTTGTCATGTAATTGCTTATAAAATACGACATTATTACTAACATATTTTTGTGTACACATCTAACGTGTTTGAAAAAAAATACTTAAGCCTCTGCCCCACAAGCGCGTCTTTATCGCGCGATAATAACGCAAGCGTTATTGCAATAATGCGTCCCGATTCCTGCGTTTCTATCATTCGACATATTTTCTAACGTCTGCGTGTCGTGTAAAAACGCAGGTGTGTGTGAAATCGCATGCGTCCTAATACAAAATGTTCAAAGTAAACATATCGGATTATCTCAAAACGGAGGAACGCAAGCGTCCTATTTCTATTGCGTCGTTATAATCGCAGGAGTGAGTAAATTCGTGGCCGTCCTAACATAAAATGTACTGAAAGCAGATATAGCAAAAACGCTTGCGTTATTATCGTGTGATAAAAACGCGCACGTGGGGAGAGGCTTTACCCAATTCTTAATAAAATGAAGGTAAGTATTTATTATTTCTTTGACATGACATTGACATATTGTTTTGAATTGACCAGTTATTTACTGCTTGCTTTATTTGCATTGCAGTTCCAAGTTGTGTTCTTTGCTTACTGTGCGATTATTTTCGACCATTGCTATAGACTGATATCATCTAGATTACTATTGCTGTTCATAAAGGATCTCAATGAGTTTATACAATAACTTCATTGTAGGATTCTGTGTTACTTTTCGATTTGGATATTATGATAAGGTGCATCAATTGTGGCATCGCTGTGCAGCGGATTCGTAGACATATCGTGTGAAGCCTGGGCCCTGTTTAATAAAGCTGACAATCCGACAAGTCCGACATATGTCAAAAAGTGACAATTTGACAAATTTTCTGTTTAATAAAACTTACACGCGACATAATTGTCATGGTGGAAAATTCGAAATATATATTATTAAACGCGTTTTTAACTGACAAATATGTCAAGGTATCACCTGTCGATTATTGACATATTTGTCACTTTTATTAAACAGCCTAAGCGCGACAATTCTACGATTTTGTCAGTTTTTGACATATATATCGAATTGTCAGCTTTATTAAACAGGGCCCTGCAGGCTTAGCCAAGTTGACAATCTACAATCGTTATCGCTAGTAGAAAACGAATCAAATGTATAGGAATGACATCATCACAACGTTAAGTCACGTGGTCAGAACAATCGAATAGAAAATTAGTAGACAAGTTTACAATCGTTCAAAATGTTAGAATGAAATGTAAGCGTTTCTACAACGTTGATCGCTACACCCATAAAAATGGTAGCCAAGTTACAGTTTTGACAAGCGCTAACGAAACGATGTCGAAGTTTTTGAACGATAGCTAAGCGATCACCGAGACCCAAGAGTAAACGATAAAACATGGCGTCTTTATGATACAGCTGTGTTGATACCGAGAAGTGTTTTGTTTATTCGCCAAATTGGACTATATTATTTACCATTTAGCATTTAGTCGGTCAGCTTTTATTCGGCCTTGCGGACCTTGCTGGGGTCTCGTTATATCGCTATGACTAGAACATAACTTAAAACTATTTCAGAGAAACAAAGGGTCTATTGATTAAGTAAAGGGTCAAACACAATTCTTTTGTTTGTTTCTTACGTATTAGTTCATGGCGCTTATCACGTCATTGTTTATGTTTCAAATTTCAAGTGCCTGATTACCTATGATAGATTTTCAAATAACAAAGGAAGATATTTACGAAATAACTAATAAGTAATTTACGTTCCTTTCCATGAATTCCAATAAAGCTGCGAACTATTCTGGGCTTGCTCTAGATCTAGATTCCATCCTATAAAAGTTATTAGTATCTTTCATTCATATTATGCAGAATCATAATCATAACATTTCAAGACACAGTAATGTTTAAAATTACATTCCACACGGTGATATTATGATAAACCAATTATAAGAAGAACTTTACCTTAATTCGCTTAATTTTTTATCACTTTATCACTTTGTAACAATAATTATCTGCCCGCGCACAAAGTATAAGTACACATCTGCGACTCTGACGTTAGTTTGACGTTTGTAGGAACGCTCACCATAGACTAAAGTATAGGTTTTTTCTAAAGACGTTGTAGAATGAGCGATCGACTCAGTCGTGTCAACTTGGCTACCAAGTTATCGTTTTCTACAATCGCTTACGCTGAGGAGTTAACGATTGTAGAAAGAGATTCGATACGAAACGTTTGTAACTTGGCTAGGCCTACTGGTGTTACTCCAGCAAGTGAGACTCGCTCGATGGTTAACAAATCAGGTACGAAGTATGGCATTCGCGTAAACCATGCAGTGTGTTATATATTTTATTGGGTGCTAATTAATGCAGCTTCTTTAAAATGTAATTCTCGTCTTCAAATATATTTAGTTGTCTAATGAATTAATAGGTCAGCGACAAACTTTTAGCGTCTAATAAATGATTTTCAAGCGACCATATATTGTAAAACAAGCTACTGTTAATATGACGCAGCATGGTGATAATTCTTAAGCAACAAAATTTTTGATATGTCTACGCATTGCCAGCTTCTAATAAGTGTATCAACTGCATCTATAAAATAATATCAACGTACTCTAATTTCTTAAAGTCACCTTTATTTTTATACGTTAGCAAATTAATTGATGACTGAATCTACTATATTTGAACATAAAATTACCGTGTTATTGTCATCAAATAATGGTCAATGAAAGCTCTAATCTCATGTATTCGCCTATCTATTTATAATGTAATTGATGACTTGACAATAGTCAAGTCAGACAATATTTTTATATTGTCATCAAAAACAAACATCTGCAACTCTGTGTTTGTTTGTGTTTGGACACACCTTAGGGAAAATTAAAACTAAACAACCATTTTATTTATAAATCAGATAATTTTAAATGGCAGTAGCATAGGTTTACCTACCTAACCTAACCTCAAAACAGTAAGTTGCTTCTGCATCGTCTCCGGCGCTGCGGGAAGTGCAACCCCTTCGCCCTTACGTAACAAAGGATAGGCACCCATGCTCACCTCCGCAGCTTCGGCTTGCTGGTCGCCTCCGGCGACCAGCCTCAGCCGCTACGGCTCGCACGGGTGCCTATGCTTTGTTACAGCGGGCGGGGGTTGCTCTCCCTCCGCGCCTCCGGTTTTTATATACACTCTAGGGGTAGGAGCCAAAAGACTACGTAAAGTCGGGGTGCCCCGATTCGGTTTAGGAACAGATTCAACCTATTAACTACAAGCCGGTGTATAATGAGGTTGTCGCCTTACGTAATTTCTTTTTTTTTATAACTTTAGCGTGTGCACAGTATATTCTTTCGCTTGTGTTGCTAATTTTCACGAAAAAAGAATATGATTTATTAATTTAGTTGTTGAATAAAAAACTTTGATTGCTAATTTTGAGGCTGGAATTTGATTTTATTAGCAGACAGATGTTGAATCTCTAGAATATATAAAGTAGCTCACTTACAACATTAGTCGCTGAATTATCAATTCAGAAGTAAATACATTTATCGGTAGCTGAGTCATATTAATTTACTTTTGTAAATTGACGCTGGTTTTTTGATATTCTGTTGGAATAGTAAAGATGATGAATTAATATAATCGAAGCTGTTCTATTAACTCGTAGCCTACATATAAAAAAAGACGCTAGGTTGCATGTGCTAAAGAAAACTTTTGTTGCTGCACTTATTATTTCCCTATTTTATTCACCCTTATTTCCAATGATAATAATTATCAGGTAAATTATTTATTACCCGGCTAGAAAATCTATCTAATAAATAAATAAAATCTGTCAAGTGCGAGTCGGACTCGCACACGAAGGGTTCCATACCATGTCGTACAAGATTTAACACTATGAATTTTTGTAATACTTTCGTAAAGGTAACAACAGAGGCGCTATAAAAAAACAAAGATTTGTAAAGAAATTGTCTAATTTTAATGAGAAAATGTTGTTGTGTTAAAATATAGGTGTAGGAGTATATTTCATTTATTTTAAGAGAAAAATATTAAGTTAACTTTATCCAGTAACATGCATTAACTAAAGTCAAAGTTATTTATTTGCTACTAACATAGTACTGGTAGGTATAAATAGGTATATATGGTAGGTAAGCAGGTAGATATGTAGGGTAGGTAGGGTAGGTTAGGTACCTACCTACCCTGGTAAGAAGGGTAGGGTAGGTAGGTAAGGTAGGTAATTAGGTAGAAATAGGTAATTAGGAAAGGTAGATGCGCCGTAGATAAGTACTTAGTGCTAACCGTGCGAAGCCAGGCCGGGTAAAGCTAGTTACTTATAAATAAAAGGATTTCTCTTGCTACATCAGACTATATTGTACAAAATAGAATGTAAGTAGTACGCCAAATTTTAATTATAACTGTGCGTTTGCACTGGCGAAACATTCACAACAAAACATGTTGGAATCTCTATTTTCTGTCAATTTTTCATACAAAGTTTGACAGGAACTAGAGATTTCAACATGTTTTGTCGTGATGTTTCGCCAGTGCAAACGCACGGGTCAATACAGGTATTTATTTACGTTATTTTTGATAGTCATACAGAAATCTATTATTTCTTACTTATTATTTTTACACATCCCATTGGACTATGAGAGTGAGGGAAGAGAGAGTGCACTCGTGTCTGCGCACACACTTGTGCACTATAATATCTCCCGCGCCGAAGGCCAGTCTCCGTTGAGATTGGCCGCCATGACCGAATATTTTTACACCAATAATTTTTCTCAATATGAAATTGTATCCACAACGGTTTAAGGTAACTGAATAGTACACTGTATGTGCCAGCATTCATTTCAATGTTACTGAATATATTGTCTATTGGAGTGTAGTTTTAACACGAGGTACACACATCAACACCGTCTAAGGATACTTTGAAAAAAGTCGATAAAGTTCTTAAACTCAAAAAATACTGGCCGGTTTTAAAATCTTGTGAAGAAAGTTTATTTTGTAGACCTTTTTGGATGATCGAAATTTAAATGATCGAAATAGTATATGCTGCCATGATAGTAGGTACTTACTAATACCATGTCATTACTCCGACTATTAAATAGTTATCTGTGGAATTTATATAGCATAATATTAGCATGAAATACAAAATTATTACTTTAAGTTGCAGAAAATCGCCCATATTATATAAAATACGTTATGAATCGGCGTTTTTAGTATTTGTTGATTATAAACAGTATATGTTACATGATACACACAAGTTTCAAATTCCTAATTTGTTTAGTTGTTGAGATAGAGCTCGTACAAAAATGGTCTAAAACAGACAACTTCTACGGCCCTCTAATTCATCATTTTTGAAGATAAAAACAAATAAAAATTATATTTATTCTCTACTCGATGAGCTCTAGAAAATGATACCCCACATGCCAGGGTCAGATAATTTTTTTTTCAAAATTTTATTTTATTGTATGGCGACCCCCCTTTATTTTTTAATTTTATTATTTGTTGCTCTTACGGCAATAGAAATGCTCAATCTGTGAAATTTTCAACTACCTACCTATTACGGTTCATGAGATAGAGCTCGCTGACAGACAGACGGACAGCGGAGGCTTATGAATAGGGTTCCGTTTGTCACCCTTCGGGTACGGAACCCTAAAAAGGCGTCTTTGAAAGAAAATGGCATAACGAATGGGATAGATCCCTCAAAACTGGATAGACGAGCGATGGAAACGACGATCAGGAAAGATGGAAGGAGTATTCGTCATGTAAAAACTCAACATAAATATAACATCACGCCCCAGTGATTCTCGAAGGATTTGGGCGAGGTGAAATACAATAACTTCATTGTAGGATTCTGTGTTACTTTTACAACACATTTCGCCAGTTAGGTCTTGTCATTTTTAATATAGGTAATGTATTTCAATAATACTTTCAGGATATGGCAATAATATATGCATGTCAAGCCTGTTGGGTTGGAGTGAATCGACACCTGATTCATGACTCATCAAAGGTATTACAAGTTGTTACATCCGTGGAACATGGGTCATCAACACCGCTGCCGCCGCCACCACTGTCTCTACAACCAACACCGGTTGTTGCTGTCATGTCGCTAGTATATAAACTGCTAGCACCAGCATCATTTTCATTTTTCATTTTTGGACAATGTTTTGGTGACCCTAGAAGACAGTGAATTTTTTATCATTTTATTTAAGTATGTACCGACGATAAAAGAATTTGGCAATAATTACATAGTTTCTTTTTTTATCCCCATTCAATACGAACAAGTAGGTAAAGATAAATAATATTATGGGTATTGAATATAGAAAATGTACGGAACTAAAGATGATAAAAATATCATTTTATCATCTTTAGTATTTATCAAAGTATTTTTTAATGAACACTTAAATACACATTATTTATGTGTTCACTAAAAAATACTTTGTGATATACAATTATAATAGGTGCACTCAAACAGAAATATTTAAAACAATACTGCAAGATCTGATCTCAGACCAACAAAATATTAAATCTTTCTCTAACCTCACAAAGGCATGCTACCAATTAGTACCTGTGGTGGCTCACAGATGTCGTTATAATAAAAAAAACTAAGAAAAATCCTGAGTGTATAAACCTTAATTTGACCGGTTTGCGTAAGTTCCTGACACCTATAACTTATTAATTGATAAACTATTAAATACAACAATTACAATAATATAACAATCATTACTGAACATTGGTTTTGACTACCTAGGCAATCGTTCATTGTGCCACCAGACATATCCTTTGTGTTACTTGGGAAGCCTTCTTGAATTGTGGTCTTCCTTGGGCGAACTTTTCTAGGCACATAATACGATGTTCCATGCTGTTTGTAATGTGCAACGGCGTTAAATACCATCTTTACGCAACACTAAGTTAGCGGCTATTTTTCTGTAAGCCCATTTCCGTTTGAAATGAAAATACACAATATTTTTTCTTGTTGCTGCATCACAGCTCTTGTTTTTACTCATTTTTATTAATAATTAAATGACTTTTTATTAATGAAATAAATAAGAAAAGGCGGCAAACTGCCTAATGTGATGACATTATGAAAGATGATTTTTTTTTCAATAAGATGCAGCTCACGTAGGTCATCCAGGCATTGTAGCAACGAATAATCATTTAAGAACCAAAGTTTGGTGGCCGCAGATAGATAAATGTGCTGAGACGCTGGTAAAGACTTGCAAAGTGAGGCTTCCTAATCCACCTGCGAGAGAACTTCCAGCAGAGCAATGCAACCACTATTAATATAAGACACCGCTATTGATTTGTTAGGATCATTTCCGAATAATGATTATCTGTTAGTAATCATTGATTGATTGATGACTACAATCGCTTTAAAGAGATTAAAATAACCAAGACCATTAAGCGCTCAAATAATAAAAATGTTGAAAGATTTCTTTTATCGCCTAGGTTACCCAGTCTCTATCACCGCTGACAATGGACAACAGTTTATAAGCAAGGAATTTAAGTTTTTGCAAATAATGTAATATAAGGCTCTTTACAGGTCTCTATTGACCCCAGATGAATGGAGAAGTTGACCGACTAAATAGAGATATCGTAAAACGCTTAAAAAATAGCCGACTAGAACACAAAAACATTAGAGAAGCGCTCTACAGCATGTAAAAAAAACCTTGTCCGATTCGTGAGGGATGTTATTAGGTAGTATACCGATGTGGACATTTTAAGGAAAAAACAAAAAAAAATTTGCTCCATTTTTTTCAATCGGGAATTTTACCGTGTTTATTCTCCTTTATTTAGTTTTTAACATATAAATTACATTTTTAAATATTAAATTAAAAATTATAAAAACATTTAAAAATATAATAAAAACTTTTAACAAAAAAAAAAACAACCGACTTCCAAAAAAAACACTACAAAGTGAAAAATAAGTTTAATTTCGGAAGTAGGTGTCTTTGGTTTTGAATTTTCGTTTTTTTGCCACCGACTTCCGAAATTAAAGTTATTTTTCACTTTGTAGTGTTTTTTTTGGAAGTCGGTTGTTTTTTTTTGTTAAAAGTTTTTATTTTTCACTTTTTAGTTTTGGTACCTACCTACCCCACACAAGTTCGAATAACACTACCAGCGACGCAAGTTAACAGTGACAGGTAGTTATCATCTTATCATCCTTAAAATGAATTAAGTCCAAACACAAGGTAGCTACTGCAAAACGTTGAGGAGTTCCCTTGACTGTCCTTCGTCTTCATCATCAAACCCCTAATGACAGTCACAACCCATCTAGGTGTAAAGTTCTCATCAATACAAATTAATCAAGCCCAAACACCAGGTAATTGCTGTAAATCGTTGAGGAGTTCCCTCACATGTCTTTCGGCTCCATCACCAGATCGACTCCAGACCTTCACTAAATAGTAGTGCTTTAAAACACTTAATGAAAAAAAAAATTACAAACGCACTAGTCGCCACTACGATTTTGGAAGGTTCCTCTCGATTTGTCTGGGATGCCATCAACAGATCCTGGTTTCCTTATAAAAATTTTTGAGGAGTTCCCTCAAGTCGACATAGATTTCATCATCAGAACTGAATTTTGATCAAAATAGGACCAATCTGAAAGTATACCTTTCAGATAAAAAAAATATTTTTCTAAATCGGTTCATAAATGACGCCACCCGTGAAGTATTTATCATTGAGAAGTTCCGGTGGCCATCTATGATACTTTCTGAATGCAAATGCTTAACTGGTTGCTGAAAATACCGAAATCGCTATGTGTATGCCTATAATATTTGAGGACTTCCCTCAATTTGTCATGGATTCCATCATCAGAACTAAATTTTGATAAAAATGGGACCAATCGGGAAGAATATCCTTTCAAATAAAAAAAGAATTTTCCAAATCGGTTCATAAATGACGGAGATATGAGAGATATAACACACATAAAAAAAAAAAAAATACAACCGAATTGAGAACCTCCTCCTTTTGGGGAAGTCGATTAAATAATAGTAGCCCACCGGTATCGGGAACAGGGTCCAAGCTACCGGCGGTCAGGGCTCCAGAGAGAGGTACCCCGACAATGCGAGCCATGTCCAGGAGTACCGCTTTCTGGTAAAGTGGTACTCCTGGAATGAAATGTCATTTCATTTCATTTCAATTTCATTTCATTTCATTCCAGGAGTACCGCTTTCTGAATCAAGCCCTTGATCCAGTTGCACGGCGTTGTTTACACGGCGAGACAACACTGTCAGTACGATTTCGGATCTACACCGTTCATATGACGCACTACAATATCCATTGATATTTTGGCAAGGACAAGATGAATATCACCTTAATATCAAACAGTATGATCCAAATACCGGTAAATTTGACAATTATCTATTTACTTTCTTACTGTATGTATACATTTTAATTTCGTATTGCATCTTATTTTTTATTTTTTTAGGTGATTACAGAAATAAAAAAGTTAGCTCAATGAACTACTACGCACACCGAATAATGGTTAGACAACATCAAGACAATTATATCCTTCGATATCGTCAGCTGTTCCATCAATACATTGTTGATATGTATGCTAAGGTCGAAAGCGAACGCTTGCGATTCCTTCGATTCAACCAGGCAAAACTACGATCGGAAGAATATATTCACTTACGAGATGCTGTTGCTGGAAACATCGATGGAAATTTAAATCCCAATGACATCGGTAATGCTTTCATTTTACCTTCAAGCTACATCGGCAGTCCACGGAACATGCAGGAATACATACAAGATGCGATGACTTACGTACGTCATTACGGCCGACCGGATTTATTTATTACATTCACATGTAATCCGAATTGGGAAGAGATACAAACTTTACTATTGCCAGGACAACAAGCCATTCATCGTCATGATTTAACTGCACGTGTGTTTAAACAAAAATTGAAATCCTTAATTGATTTTATTGTTAAATATTCAATTTTTGGTATCACACGTTGTTGGCTGTATACGATAGAGTGGCAAAAGCGAGGTTTGCCTCATGCCCACATTTTGGTTTGGCTTAAAGATAGAATCCGTCCTGAAGAAATCGATCAAATAATTTCAGCCGAAATTCCAGACCCATTAATTGATCAAGAATTATTTGATATTGTCACCAAACACATGATCCATGGGCCATGCGGTGCTTTCAACATGACGTCACCGTGCATGGAAAATGGAAAATGTAAAAAAAACTTCCCAAAGCCGCATACGAATGACACGATCACGGATATTGATGGTTATCCAATGTATCGCCGCAGAAGTACTAAGAATGGTGGCCACACATTTACAATGCGACTGCCGAACTTTCCAAATCAAGTTGAGTTTGATAATCAGTGGGTGGTACCATACTCACCACTACTTTCAAAAACTTACAAAGCTCATATCAATGTTGAGCTTTGCAGTTCTGTTAAATCAATTAAGTATTTTTGTAAATATGTAAACAAAGGCAGTGATTTGGCCATATTTGAAGTACAAAACATAAATAAAAATGACGAAATAGCACGATACCAAATGGGCAGATACATTAGCAGCAATGAAGCTATTTGGCATATTCTCAGCTTTCCCATCCACGAAAGAGATCCTGCTGTCCAACATCTGGCAATACATCTTGAAAACGGTCAACGTGTATACTTCACTGAAGAAAATGTTCTCCAAAGAGCGTTCGAAGCTCCGAAAACGACTCTAACTGAATTTTTTACATTGTGTCAAAAACCTGATGTTTTTGGCCAATTCGCGAAGACATTGCTGTATGGTGATGTTCCACGTTATTTCACATGGAACAAATCCAGTAAAAAATGGGAGCCACGGAAACAAGGAAAACCACATCCTTCCATTACAGGCATATTCAAAGCTAAGACATTGGGGAGACTTTACACGGTACATCCAAAGCAACGTGAGTGCTTCTATTTACGTTTGTTATTGGTGAATGTTCCCGGACCAACGTCTTTTGAATTTTTACGAACAGTTAATGGTCGAGCATTCAATACATACCAGGATGCATGTCGTGAACTGCAATTGCTAGAAGACGATAACCATTGGGACTTAACGCTTGCTGATGCTGCGTTGACATCAACACCGAATAACATTCGTCAGTTGTTTGCAATTATTTTGACGACATGTTATCCCTCGCAAGCACAAACTTTGTGGGAAAACTATAAAAATTGTATGACAGAAGACATCTTGCACCGAATTAGACAAACAAATCAATGCCAAAACATAGATTATACACCAGAGATGTACAATGAAGCATTGGTCTTGATCGAGGATTTATGTGTTCTTATTTCAAATTTACCACTTAATCATTATGGTATGCCATCACCTAATCGTCCAGCCACCGACTTAGTCAATACCGATTTACAACGAGAAAATCAATATGACCATGGAAGTTTAGCAACAATTATCATGAACAGTGACACACAACAAATTAAATTGAAATTGAAAGTATTTATAATTCAAAATATTTGTTATAAAATTAAATGGAAATAATAAATCTGATAAATTTTTATTTTGTACCTATTGATTTCTGCTTAATATCAAGTGTAAGAACATTTTAATTAATTGTGTTCAACGTACTTCCCCTTCAAATCTCAATCCAGTGAATTTGTATACCAACATCAACATTTTCGTCTTTGTTCGTAAATAATTTCATTGTACTAAAGGGTTATAGTAGTAGAAAGTCAAATAAGGAGATCACCATATTTTTTTACAAATACCATCTGTGTGAAAAAGCATAGTGGACTCCGTGACTGATGTTCTCTTATTGTTCCTCTTAGATTGTTTACTATAATGTAATATAACAAAAACTTTAGCCACAGCAACGCGTGGCCGGGTCAGCTAGTTTTTTTATATAAAACAAATACCACGTTCCTATTCTAAAATTACAATATGACTTAACAGACCTTTCGAATGATATATTTATACTAGCCAGTACAACATAAGGTTGTTAATAGCATAAAACCTTACAGTACCTACTACGCCTTGGAATGGGCAACTAGCTTCATATTTCTGACTGACCGAATCCTTGACAATTCAAAGTGCCTGTAACTGGTTTAATTAAAATAAAAGCGTTGCGTTTACATTAGAGAAGGTTTTAATATTATATTCAGCGGCAAATTAACAAAATCTTGTTCAGAATTCAACATGATCTAGAAACTGTCCCTTAATTCCTTTAAATTTACTAATACTGACAGACCGCGGTTAGGACACTTTAGCAATGATTGAAGATTCAGAGCGTGATTGTAAATCCGATCAATTCAAAGGAAAACAAAATACAAAGGAGAAGTCTCATCTTCCATTGAAAATTTCCCCACGTCTGACAGCAAAGAGAAGTATCTCAAAAAATCTCAAAAAATCGCAAAAAATTAATAAAATTAAAATACTTCCGGTTTTAATCCTTACTGGCAAACATACAAAAAATTGCTCTGAATATTAATTCAGGGGTAGTACTCGTATAGTGCTAGAAACCGAAGATAAATCCTGAAACCACAGTTTCCATGCAGCGCTGTCCACCTTGAGAGAGCTTCTCATCCCATTCCAAACCTTTACGCCAAGCATCTTGAAACATGATGCGGCCTCGAACAACGATTGGCAAAATGATTCCAACAGGATCATAGACTCGCATCACGTGGGCTAAGACCTCTCGCTTGGTGAGCTTCTGTCGCAACACACCCTTATGGACTCCCGTGTTAAAACCAATCACGTCACGGGCGGGTTGCCAGATAAGGCCAAGCGTTCACACATGCGTAGCCAGGTAACCTAAATCTACGTCTTTTATAACGGGCGCTTCTAGCAAGGATTCTTTGGGGAGCAACGAAAGCGCCATAAGGTCTTTTCACGGCCAGCCTCGCATCTCAAAGCCAGCATGAGAATGTACGTTTTAAACATCCGCAGCCAGTTTGGCCGTTTCATGAACGTTGTCTAAACTAATGATGCAGTCATCCATGTAGTGATCGTGTATGCTGCATCGGGGTATGTATCCTGCCACTCTAATGCATTTTTGTTTTTTATATGGATTGCAGTAAAGGGACTGGATGCAGCGCAAAAATCATGAATGACATGCGGTATCTATAATACAGGATGGACCAAAAATACACGTCATAAAAAAAATTAGATTCCTCATGTCTCGGGGTATTCGAAAATACCCCATGTATGTTGCGCTATTTTTTGCAGTTTTGAGTTATTATTTTTTTTGTAATATTTTCGAGTTTTCTTGCCGGTGGAGCTTAAAAATTCATATTTTTTTTGTAGTATTTTCCAGTTTTTTTTTTTGCGACAGTATCGTCTTGAATGTTACTTTCATAGATAAAATAATAAACTTGCTAACATTCCTGCAAGTTACTCAAAAAAGTATCGATAGCAGGAATTTAAGTTTTTAGTGGTAAGACTGAAATTTTCAACTTCAATTTAAAAATACAAAAACACATGGGGTATTTTCTAATAGCCCTGGACATGAGGAATCTATTTTTTTTATGACGTGTATTTTTGGTCCACCCTGTATATTTCGAAGCGACCGAGTGGCTCAGAAACGACATTAGAAGGGTAATTATCAATTAAATCGTTCATTATGTAACTGTCTGTCTGCTTCGTGGGCAAAGGAAACGCATACAATCACTTTAAACTAGACAAGTCGACATATTTATTTATTTATTTATTTATAAAGGTACACCAACAGCTTCTGTATACAACATATCTTAAGTACTGTAACAATAGCCTCGGACTTATACAGTCGCCAATTACAGGATAACCAGCAATCGCAGAAATAAGTGAACACACATAATAATACCTACTTAAAACTAAAAACTAAAGGCACTAGAATAAAAACATACATATAACTCATAACCAAAACTTTTCATTGATGAATTAGAATGGCGTAACGAGTCCGCGGGTCGCGCTCAGTCGATCTCGCGGTCTGCATCGAACTCGACTGACTGCCTGATTCAGGCTCCTCTGATGCTAAACTCTTATCGTCTTAAAACGTTCCCACGAGAACACCCAGCCGACCGCCGGCCACGTTCAACGCAATACTCGTAACATTTACGTCGTCGCCTTTCATATCGGAAAGAATTATTCATTATTTAATATCAAAAAGCTCTAAGCTCTAACAGAGGCCTTCTTGATATAGAGTTACACGAGGTGTGACTGACACCGTCTCACGCTGATAAGAACTGGACGAGGTGCGAGTTGACTCCATCGCCTCGCGCCACGGGAGAAACTGACTGACTCACTGACTGACATATCAACGCACAGCCGAAACTACTGGGACTAGGTACGTGAAATTTTGCACACGGCTTCCTTATATAATGTAGGGGAGCACTAAGGTTGCCTGTTCACTGGAGCGGAGAGGAGAAAAGAGGAGCGGAGATGTGCCTATATTAACCAATAGAATCTTGACTCGACTTGATTCCGCCCCTGAGTTTAGATTTGATTGGTTAATAATGGCACATCTCCGCTCCGCTCCTCTCCTCTCCGCTCCAGTGGACAGGCAGCCTAAGAAGGGGTTTTTGGAAACTCGACTTAGGGGGTGAAAAGGGGGGATTTTGTTTGTATGAAAAATCTTATTCCTTGAGTTAATAAACTTGAATCTTGGTACAACCTAACAAAAAGTACTAGGCTTTCATGAACTCACGATAGAGTATTTCAATCATTAGATGTTGTGCAGAATTTCTAAGCAGTAACCTAACAAAAAGTAATAGGCTTGCATGAATTCACGATAGTATTCAATCGATATTTTATGCTACTCATAGGATTTGGATGACGCACACAGATAGTTTTTAGCACCTAAGTTTTTTTTATTCCCGTAGTACGTTTTCGTGGGATAATCTCAGAGTTCCATGCGTGCGAAGCCGTGGGAAAAAGCTAGTGTAAGCTCATTCATTCATAAATCTTAGAGCATCCTTTTTTTTTTCAATTACTATTTGAGTGAACATTTCACGAATATCAGATGTCAGAGCGACTTTACCCTCACGGAAAAGTTTTCATAAAAACGTCGTTGTGATTCAGTCCAATAGTACACATAGAATGGATTTAGATGAATATCTCGCACAACATTGTCATACGGGGGGGGGGGGGGGGGGGGCATACATGTCATAATCCATAAAGCAACTAATACTATTTTTTATCGACGTATTAGTTGTACTTTATGTTTTGCAAACATTTAGACTCGGCATAAAGGGCGGTTCTTTAGTATCATCATTTGTGAGTGTTTGATCCAGTTTTTTTTTTCGAATGACGATAGTGTATTGATTTTCCAGTTGAGGAGCAATGTTACATTCCTGTTTTATGTATTCCCATCCTGCTTTAATCTTTTCCTGTGGCAGTAGTGGGAGACTGGAACATAGTGACACGATACGCCTTTCAGTCTTTGTTTTTTCGTGTCCTAAAGCCTTAGCTTTTCGCCAAGTCTTCTTTGCTCAGTAATAGTAACAACCAATAATAGTGACGCCTGCAGATTCTGTCATCAAAACATTAATTGCACATATTCAAAAACAATATGAACTTTTAAAGGGTTCCAATTTTTCAATTGTGACTTTATTAAGCCAAACATTAATTTATAAGTATTTTTGTTTTTATCACAAAGGAGCGCATATATCAGAGATGCAACAATAACATTATCTGCAGGGGCCCTATTATGAACTCTTATTTCCAGGCAGTTTACGGCGTAAACAGAACTGCCTTGCAATTTCGTATTATGAACGCGTCAAACAAGCCAGTCAGTGGTCACGTGACACCCTGGCCGACTTCTGCCCGAATATTGTCTGGAAATACCGTATTACGAGCGTCCGTTTGACATTTCTTGACGTATTAAAAGTAACCTCACAATCCATTCAATTTACGCTGCTTCAGAGGAACTTTTATTGAATTGTTTTGGAGTTATTTGGAGAAATTGTTCGAGTGACATATCATATTAGGTATATTGAATTATCATGTGTGACGAATATGAACTGTTTGAATTCCTGGAAAGTGACGTTTCAAATCAAAATGATGAATCAAGGAACAAAAGAAGACGTGTTCGTAACATTGAGGTATTATTGTACTAATACCTCAATGGTTCGTACCTAATCAATCTATTAATGCGTTCGACATGGATGATGTGCAGTTCATTCAACGTTATCGACTTAGCAAAGACTTGGTACTGAATCTCTGTGAGGAGCTGAGACATTTAACTCAATGGCTGAGACCTAGGTTATTTCTAAAGCAAAGTCTTGCTTAGACGATGGTTAAAGACTAAAGTTTTAAAATACAATATTCTTATTCGTAATAGTGTACTTATCGCTATGGTGAAATTTAACTTATGGCCTAAGAATCTGTAGACTTAATATAAATAAATCAATGTCAAATGTTAGTTAGTATTTATCGCGTGAGAGCGACCATCCGCAGCGCACCTAATACATATAAACAAAATATAAGTACCTAATAGCTAAGAAATGTACATGCTATGCTAACTATAACTATGTATTAAACAAACAATACGATATTTTTTTTAGTTTTGTCAGACAATAGGTACTTCTGTGAAAGTGTCGAATTTCCCACTGAACTAGGGTTGCCAACATTTCTGCGGCGAAATATAGTATGTTTCAAAATAAGGTTAAAAAAAATATAGTACCTACACTTAAAAAAAATATAGTACCTATTTTATGGCAAATACAAAACATTTACAAAGATATATTTTTTACTTATTTTTATATAAAAACTACATCTTTAGGCACCACTGCATTAAAACAAATACGGCGTTAGTAGCGAGTTAGCAGGTAAAGAACTTGACGCATTTTCGTTATCGTTGCCAGTTTCCATAACTAATTTATTTAGGACTTCAACTTCTCAAAAGAAAGAACAACATCAAATTGATAATAATTGGTATAATTACCAATATCCCATAACAAAATTCTATCAGAACAAATATGTTTGATGTTGTCAATTTGACATTATTGACAAGTTCGGAACGCAATGACAGATGAGTTCGGTTATACATAATTCAAAAGTTAACGTAAAGGCGCGTTCATAATTTTTTAAATGAAAGATTTGTTTGCTAGATTTCGGTGTTGAAAATATAGTATTTTTGCGTACTATAAATATATCTTCAACAAATAAAGTACGCAGACCCGAAATATAGTATAATGCTATATATTATAGTACGGTTGGCAACCCTACACTGAACTCCAAGGTCTCCAAGAGCGGTACGTTCGGAAACGTTGTTGTTAAAGGAATGTCTTGTTACATATTAACAAACACTGAAAATTAAAATATGATTAAAATAAATAGTACAATATACATTGCGCTCATATTTTCACCTACTTTTAGTAACTAGAAATATAATTATTATTTTATCATAAAATACGTGATTGAAATAAACCGTAACTTACCGATAATGTGTTTTTGAACGTTACGGCAGTGAATTACAAGCCAGCCATAGACAAACTAGCCAGCGGGAAGTCGGTCAGAATTACGAATGTCATAATACGAAATTTAACCAGCCAGGGAAATGAACTGCCTGGAACATGCCTGGTTTTTTAAAAGTTCGTAATAGGCCCCCTGTGCTGCCGACATCACCGTGAATTATATACATTTGAATTAAAGGACCTGGACATTGGCCATGCGTCGAAGAAAATTTTTCATTGATGGTAAATCAATGAAAAATTCAGTTATATTACAAGCGGCTTTTCTCGCTTCCGCTGAGCAAAAGATGAGAATTCGTGAAAATCAGCTAACAGGAACTGATCAAAAACATTAAGTACTTGAACATCACAAGGATTTTTAACAATTAGTTATTTCACGGCCAGTTTTTTATTTCTAACGTTATAAAGTCCATGTTTTAAACTATGGCAAGTAGGAACATCAAATTGCACTTCCCGATTGTTTTGATTCATAAACAAGTTCTTCGTAAAGTTGTGGCATGGGGCGATCAGAGTTCTCTGCTTCCGTTTTAAGAATGCTGTGCACTGTGCATTTGAGTTATGATTTGATTCACATAAGCGTTCTTTTTCTTTAAGTTTTTCGATTTTTAGAAGATAGTATGAGGGATGGTAACGTCGAAGGCATAAAAAAAATTTGAGTAGCACTTAGGAGAGGGACTCGTCGTTTCCTGATGTATCTATGTATAATAACACAAGACGAAAATATGATTAAGTAATCCAGAACTCTCATTCAAGTATCAGCAGAGCATGAGTAAAGATTTCAGTAAGTTGAAATTGATATTTAATTCACCGAATCAGAAAGAAAAAAAAAAAAAAAATGAGTAGCACTGAGGAACCGGAACTCTTAGTGCTTGTTCACGTAGGAATGCGCGGGCGCGGCTCTTTCACCGCACCTGAGTTTTGTACGTGAACACTTGCATATTATTTATTCTGTGTTTGATATTTCGTGACCGCGCCCGCTACCGCGCTCGCGAGTTAACGTGATCGAGCACTTAGTTTCCTGATACACCTATAAAAGCGCTATCAGAAATCATGAAGTATTAACCCAGAACTTGGACTCAGGTATCAGCAGAGCATGGGTAAAGTATGTAGCTCGAACTATGGAGTTCGAGGACCGGTTCTAAAACTATTTAAATCTTATCTGGAAAATCGAAAGCAATACGGAGAAATTAAAGTGACTGAAGAAAATTGTGAAAAAGTATACAAATCCGGTTCTAAGGTAATAAAGAAGGGAGTTCCGCAAGCTTCAATATTAGGGCCAATCTTTTTCATATTGTTCATTAATGATTTAATTACGAGTAATTACATGCAGAAGCATATAGATGCTGAATTTGTTCTTTTTGTTGACGATACGAATGATGGCTCTGGCTCTCTTCCAATCTTGGTTTACGATCAACACTCTTAACCTAAACACCAGAAAAATAAAACGTATAGAAATAAGGTTACAATTGACATAACTTTGAATAATAATGATAATATAATCGAAGTGGATACAACTTTTACAATACAATAATTTTACAATACAGTGGTACAATTTTTAGGTATTTACATTGACGAAAGTTTAAACTGGAAAAAGGAACTCTCAGCAATAGAAAGTTCAATTAGTTCGGCTTGCTGTGCTTTTAGAAGTCTTCGAGAGGAGTTCACCATCGAACAATTAAAAGTAGTGTACTATTCGCTTGTAGAGCCTAGATCAGGTACAGTATTTCTCTATGGGGAGATAGTTACACGTACAATGTGAACACAGCTTTTGTCGTTCAAAAAAGGGCCTTAAGAACTATAGTGAGAATTCCACTCTGGGTACTGTGCAAGGAGTATTTTAAACATCTACAGATATTAACTGTGCCGTGCTTGTATATTCTAGTAGTACTCACTGAAACATAAAAAAAAACTGAACAGGTTCGAAACAGCAGATGAAAGAAATAAGCGAGAAGCTACAAGGCGTAAGGACTTGCAGTATGACATACATTTACTTATGAAAGTGGTTAGTCTTGCGGCAAGTTTTCAATCGATCAAATTGTACAATAAACTACCTATTGAATTAAAGTCCTTATATAACATAAACCAGTTTAACCATCTTTTCTGGTAGAAAAATGCTATTATACTGTTGATTTGTTTCTCTCTGATGTGTTTTAGCTAGACCATTATTACAAAATAGAACATAACATTTTAAAAATGCTGACATCAATTAATTTAATTGTGACATAACATAAAGGCATATGTGAATTTAAATTTTAGTGACAATAGTAACTGGTTCTCACATGTTTGGATTAATTTAGTGAATTTTAGATAAAATATTGTTATTATAGATGGGAATGTTAAGGAGTTAAACTGTTAAAATTATATGCCTGGATATTTTGAAGACTTGTCTTTCTATTTGGAATCAGTTCTTGTTGTTGCTCTAAGTAAATGTATCGAATCTGGACACAATGAATTGCAAGCATATTTGACCGGCAGAAGTACGATTGCAATTTCTAAATAATAAGATAAAAGGAGACCATCTTACTGATAATGGCGTAAATGACGATGACGAAAGTGAAAACATAAGCGATGAACAAGGTAGTCACGAGTCCGACGACGAATTCGATGTCGCGGTCGGTGCAATGGAAGGAGAGACGGGCAAAGTCAGTTGTGACGCCTTATATGACGCAGCAGCTAAAATAGCGGACCAATCTTTGAACGGCGATACAATCACCGCTTGTTCACAGCCCAGATTTCGCAAAGATATTGAAAAGGTACCTCCTTCCGTACGTGCTTTTGTGGACCGCAATTATGGTGCCAGTTTTTGGTAGAGGTTCCGTATCCGCTACTTCCGCTGCAGTCAAGGCAGAGTCTTCTGACTTAAAGCACCGTGACTTCAGGGGTGAAATTCTGATGCGTATCGATCGTTTTGTGATGGAGCATCTGGAACGCATCGGCCAAAAAAATAAAGGAGCGTAGTAATGCGTTTGATGCTGATATACAAGATACTGCAGAAATTGCAAAATTCACAGACTTGAGCTTGGTGAATCTTCAAAAACTACCTCAACTTTTGAAGAGAAACCACTTAATAATTGTAAGCTCAGCACAGAAGGGGTTGAGGACTCCACTGAATTTAAGAATAATGAACTGTTGGTGAAAACGACTGGAATATTAAAGAAAAATGGGGCGGCCTAAACAAAAACTCCGAACGAGAAGTTCAGGAACGATCAAATAAAAAGCGACGATATCCCACGTGTGTCGATGCTTGTCCCGAATAGGTTTTTATCAAAATTTTTAAGACTGCCCATACACCAATTTTACTAAGCGGTAACATCTCGGGGTCTGTGCGATTTAAAGACCATGATTTAAACGACACTTCAACGTGTGCTTTAGACAAAAATTTTCAAGCTATCCTCTGCGGTCTAGTGGTGAACAAAACGTATTTCAATGAATTAATATCATTAGATTGTCCCATAACAAAACAGGCGCAGAGTGTCATAGAAGGAAAAAAGATAAAAAAAAAACATTATTTTCAACGAGCTGACATATTAACAAGCATAACCATTTTTAAAAACCCCATCAACATCTACACAATAGTTATTTATGCAACTGTAGTATAATATGGGGTATCAGCTAGAAGCATTCAATAAAATATATTTGGACTTGTCGTGGCGAGGAAAGCAAATATTTGTCAATGCACAAACTTCAGTAGCAGTTCCAAAGAGAAAAAGGACCAGTGACCCGAATAGGATACCAAGAATTTACATTTAATCAACTAGACGAAACCAGAGTTGAGGAATGCAAAATCTTTTTTTTTACTACCTTAGGTTATGCTAAAACAAACAACAGGATCTTGCATAACTCTTTTACAGATCTTCAATTTACGGATAAAATTACGCACCAGAAAACACTTGCATATGATCGTGATTTCCTGACTCAGCACGTTGAATCATTTCACCAATCAGAACCACACTCCAGGCGTGAATATGCTCCAATGCGACGATATTTGTCAAGTGATATTAGTGTATCTAACATGCATAAACATTTCTGCGAAAAATACCGAAATAAAATCGAATCGTATATCTGAAGTTTACACTTTGCATAAAAAGGAAAAATCGCATGATGTCGGTAACAAGATTGTCGCAGACTGTACTGTATGTGTGGAGTGGGCCCAGCATCATCAAGAGTATGATAATAAAAAAGCAAGGGAGCTTTACAATGAACACAAAAACATACAACAAAATGATTCCCAAATATTATAGGTGCAGACCTAGAAAAGTCGTTATGTTGCCATGCACGCTAATCGCGTAACACACGATAATCATCAATCTAAATTATCTTGAAGGATATTTCTTCATAATGTTCGAATTTGTCCGCTAAACATCGAAAATAACGCTATGAATATTGTTGAACTGACACATTAGAAACCTTCAAAGCTGCAATTTTTTGCAAATGATGCCTTACGGCTTTCAATCAGAAATTTTTGCACCATTAGGCAAAATCTGTTCCACTTTACAGCCATCAGTTCCTTTTTAAAGTCACTAACAGTCCGATGCTATTTTAGGCAGGTAACAAGAGGACATCATGACGGCCTTGTACCATTTTATTTTGTGTAACCGAGACGTTACTAATGTGAATATTGTGAATATACCTATTAACTTTTACAATTTTAGGATTATGGTTTTACAATTTTTTAAGATTATGGTCCACCAATCCAAAAGGCCTCTTTATATATTATTATTTACTTTCTTAGCTCCTTTATTATTCTTATTATTTACTTATACCTCTTACTTTGTTGCTACGTGTACTTCAACCCTTACTCCTCGAACCCTTTAGGCCAATTTTATAGTCCACTATACCTACGCTCGACAAATGCAGTGCTCAAAATAAGAATGGTGCTAATACTCGTTTTTGTCCATTTAGTCAACTGTGAAATCGTTTCTACCGCACAGATAACACTGCGTTATTTTGAACCAGGGTACACATTTAGGGCGGATTTCTCCGTTCCTATTATAAAACGCGTTTATGGAAACCAAGTTCTGCATAAACGAGTTCATATGTTGATATTAATCTCGATTTACGTCCAATCGATTTCTCCAGCTACATCTTGATCGCGTTCACGAAAACCAAATTTCCGTGGCATAGAATGTAAATGTTGTTACATGAACGCAATGCGTTTAGCATTTGCAACATGCATTAGCGACCTACTGCACTTAAAACAACAATTTTTATCAGTAAACTACTAAAAAACCAAAGAGTGTTTAGTTTCTCTTTGGTCAAAACTGTTCTCGTCTCTTTGGTTGCGTCAATTGACATTGACAACTTCGTAATATATTTGTATTATCTATGCTTCGTGTCGCGGTATTATTTAAAGTTTTTTCTTGGCGGGAAATTGAAAAAAAGGCGCATGAAAATTTTTCTTTGTTTATTTTTATTGCTATAAGTGTATATAAACTATTAAATAATATTGATGTAGACTTTAAAAATGGATGGAAATGAGGGGGCGGGGACAATCCGCCTAACTCTTTTAAGCGGCCTCGAAGGCTCGGACTGATGAGGTCAACGACGCACAGTATGATAAATGCCTCAAAAATCGGACATGGCTTTTTTATTCCTCTAATCGATAGTACGCACTGTTTTGAATGCGAGAGTAGAACTCCCAGATCTTAAATATACTTTAAAACAGACTTAGAATTTTTATTAGGTTTTTCAGGATTTTCAGAAAAACTCTAAAATAAACGATGTAGTACACATATTTGAACATTTGTTTTTGTAGTTTATTGAAAATATGTACAAGGTATTCTATGGGCGAAACAGAAAAAAAAATTCTATAATAGAAAAACAAATATGCCTGATTTTATTTTTTTTCCTCGGACATCTTTTGTAAGTAGCACCTAATATTTATCTTAAAATGTTCTTCAGAACAGTATTATTAACTGAAATCGAAGATATGATGATTCTATGGTTTTCAAAATTTTCTCTGTTAATAAGGTTAACACTCTCAGAACACAATTTTTAGAAATTAATCATTTCTATTGAGACAATTTTATTTTATATCTTAACGCGGGTCCCGGCGCCCGGTGCAGTACTTATTGATGTCTGTACTAGTTATAAAGAGATAAAAATTGTGAATTTGTATATTATGGGGTTATTTCCAAACTTCTCATGCAATTTCAAAAATTCTTTCACAAATAGAGAGCTACACTATTGCCAAGTGCTATAGGATGTTTTATGGTAATAAAAGTATGTGACTTTCACGTGGACAAGCTTGCGGGCAGAATCTAGTAATTAATTAATTAAAGAAGAAAGTCCTCGTTTTCTGTTACATGAGTTTGTGTGTCAATATGTTCAAACTCTACGAGGCTTGTAACTTGGCTGGAAGTGGAACTAAATTCCCCTGCTTGGGTTTCTTCTCTATTACTATGGACATTAATGGGTTTTAACAAATTCAAAACTGCGATTGACAGACGTTGGCGTTTAAACTTCTTTAATCTCTGTTAAAGCCTTATATCGGAGATGTATGGGTCTGAAGACTCTAGTGCAGTGTTTCCCGAACATTGTTCTGCCATGGCCCGGTAATTTTCACACTGGTGCCGATTCTTTTGTATATCGAACTAAACTAACTAAACTTTCACTAAAATTCCTTACTTTTGGCAATGAGAATCTTAAAGCTATTCTGACAAAAAAAATCTCTAAATTAAAAAAAAAATTGACACATCTAAAATCGAATTTGACAATCGAGTGACGACTCCACGGTACGGACGGTACTATTGTTTGCTCTATAGTGCGAGAGCCGATTGCAGAAACACCTACCTCATAAGCTACCCCAATAGGCTAAATGTAGATCGTTAACCAACACTTAAACACGTAAAAAAAATGAGGTCTGCCAGAGCCGATCCTGCCGGGTCATAAAAATAATCAATATTTTTTTACGTAATTTTTTTGTGAAAATTACCTCATAAGATATCCGAATTAAAGTGCTGGCAATGGCAACAGTTAACCAATGATTAATTATGTAAAAAAAAGTTGGTCTGCCATTGCGCCCCCTGCCGGAAGTACTTGGCAGACCCCTAAAATATACCCATTCCGACACCCTAAACCTACCTCATCGACTACCTGGATGGATCCTACGCCAAATAATAACCAAGATGCCCCTGATAATGGATCAAAAGGTCTGACAGGTCTAAGCTTGCCGGAACTTTGTATTCAAAGCATTTGAAGATGGTAGAGAGCAAATTTCACCTGAAGTCAAAATAACATTTGTATCTTTATAAATATTAACTGCTTTTTTACCCGACTACGGCAAAGCCAAAAGGAAGAGTTGTGATTTTAGCAGTTTATGTATGTATATATGTTTGCTTTTACGTTTGTTCCACCGTAGCGCCTAAATTACTGTACCGATTTTGATGAATGAGGTATCAATAAATTTATAATAATGGTCCGGGTGACATAGGCTATATAAATTCTCCCTAAATTTAATATGGTGGACTTTACACATAAAGGAGGACCGGACAAAATGGTCCCCACGACCAATAACAACCACACATATGTCATTAGATAGGCATTTTAATATAGAGCAACAACTACTATGGCGGCTCATTTCGAATCACTGTGTGAAAAAAGTTGTGGCGATTTTTCGCAACCCTGACCTGGACGGTAGATAACGGATCACTTGAATATTAATCACTTCTGGTGGTCTAGTTTGAATATTTTCAAATGTATGCCTGGCGATGATAATACAATATTATGGTACCATCGAGCTGATCTGACGATGGACCTGGACGCTGGATAATGGAACTCTTGAACAGCTACTAGTAAACCCATCAAGTGTGGGCTCATTAGAATTGTTTCAACGAGTCCTGTTCATTTTACCAGATGACGAGGACCTGATGACGGATCTGGACGCTAGATAATAGAACTCTTGAACAGCTACTAGTAAACCCAGCGAGTGTGGGCTCATTAAATGTGTCTCAACGAGTCCTGTTCATTTTTATCTGATGACAATGACCTGATGAGGCACCAACTATCGATTGTCGTATATGCACTATGCAGGTGCACCCAAGGACATCGAAACAAAGATTATGGATTTGGGTGGCTAAAGACAGCGTACTGGTTACCTATAACTATAGAAGCGGTATGGCCCCTGTTTGATATTTTTTTAATATACAGGGTGGCAGGGACATCGACGCGAAGCCGGTTACCATGGATTCAGAACATGATTCTGAACCCCCCTGCGTTGAAATTATTCGTCGGATATTTAAAAAAAAACAGCTGTTTCATAGAAAAGTGCAATACCTACGCGGCCAAAATGTATGGAGCAGCAGATTTTTTTTTTTAATAACCGACGAAATATTTGCTCGTCTAATAATCGTAAAAACGTATTCATATGCAAGATAAAATTCAAAACTTCGTTATACACCTTCCAGGCCAACCATAAAGTGCTGTGCTCGTTATGACACATCTAATGAGCCGACACTAGATGGGTTTACTAGTAGCCATTCAAAGAATGCAGGTCAGTCATCAGGTAAAATGAACAGTACTCGTTGAGACACATTTAATGAGCCCACTCGATGGGTTTACTCGTAGCTGTTCAAGAGCTCTATTATCTAGTGTCCGGATCAGTCATCAGGTCCTCGTCATCTGGTAAAATGAACAGGACTCGTTGAGACAATTCTAATGAGCCCACACTCAATGGGTTTACTAGTAGCTGTTCAAGAGTTCTACTATTATCTAGCGTCCAGATCAGTCATCAGGTCCTCGTCATCTGGTAAAATGAACAGGACTCGTTGAGACAATTCTAATGAGTCCACACTCGATGGGTTTACTAGTAGCTGTTCAAGAGTTCTACTATTATCTAGCGTCCAGATCAGTCATCAGGTCCTCGTCATCTGGTAAAATGAACAGGACTCGTTGAGACAATTCTAATGAGTCCACACTCGATGGGTTTACTAGTAACTAGCTGTTCAAGAGTTCCATTATCTAGCGTCCAAGTCCATCATCAGATCAGCTCGATGGTACCATAATATTGTATTATCATCGCCAGGCATACATTTGATAATATTCAAACTAAACCATCAGAAGTGATTAATATTCAAGTGTTCCGTTATCTACCGTCCATGTCAGGCCTGCGAAACATCGCCACAACTTTTTTCACACAGCGATTTGAAATGAGCCGCCATAGTAATTGTTGCTCTATATTAAAATGCCTATCTAATGACATGTGTGTGGTTGTTATTGGTGCTTGGACCAGCTTCCATACATTTTTGCCGATCATCCTTTATAACCTCTAATTGAGATAATCATGACATGTTTGGTATCAAAAGAAAGGTCTTAATGAGCATATTACAAATATGTATATACAGGGTGGATTTTTTGAACCTTACCTCGATTGAAAGTACTCTAAATACTGACGATAGCAAATTTTACTCAAACCAACAAGCCTTTATTTAAAAAAAGCAACAATTCTGCGTTCAAAGATTTTCGAAAATTTACTTCCCACTATCGAGAATAGAACCAGCTAAAATCCGAAAAAATAACACCCTTTATTTTTATGGGATCAATCGATAGAGTCAATCATAAGCATCAAATCTCTCTAACAAACATGATAAATTAAATTAAAGGAAATTTACCAAAAATCCTATGCAACTGTAAACGAGTTAAGAACTGAGGTTTACACTACGATTTTCAATATTCATCACAACTCGCTATTTAAAGTTTACTGCAAACGAATTTCTTACTATTTGAATTTAAAATAGGTTTATTACTGACAAATTTATGGTATCACTCTTATTTACGTTGTCGTAACGTTTAAATAGATAAATAAATACTAAATTTTTACCATTACCACATACCATTACCACCAGGTAATGGTACGTGGTAATATACGTAACACCAATAAAGTTAGTATTATGTGCTCCTAGGGCGTCCCCTCCCGGCGTTATCAGTCACATCTGCCTTGTAAATACATGTTGTTAGCCGCCTTTTATTCATCCTTTCAACATGACCAAACCCATCTCAGCATACCCTTTTCAATTTTTGTCACTACATCGTCTTTTAATTTAACTCACCGTACATAACGATGTACGGTGAGTTGAATTCGTCAGTATTTAGAGTACTTACAATCGAGGTGAGGTTTAAAAAATCCATATTTTATATGTACATATTTGTAATATGCTCGTTAGGACCTTTCTTTTGATACCAAACATGTCATGATTATCTCAATTAGAGGTTATAAATTTATGTGTAAAGTCCACCATATTAAATTTTGGGAGAATTTATATAGCCTATGTCACCCGGACCATTATTAAAAATCTATTGATACCTCATTCATCAAAATCGGTACAGTAATTTAGGCGCTACGGTGGAACACACGTAAAAGCAAACATATATACATAGTTATATACATACATAAACTGCTAAAATCAAAACTCTTCCTTTTGGCTTTGCCGTAGTCGGGTAAAAAAGCAGTTAATATTTATAAATTTGTATAAATTTATATACAAATGTTATTTTGATTTCAGGTGAAATTTGCTCTCTACCATCTTCAAATGCTTTGAACACAAAGTTCCGGCAAGCTTAGACCTGGCAGACCTTTTGATCCATTATCAGGGGCATCTTGGTTATTATTTGGCGTAGGATCCATCCAGGTAGTCGATGAGGTAGGTTTAGGGTGTCGGAAGGGGTATATTTTAGGGGTCTGCCAAGTACTTCCGGCAGGGGGCGCAATGGCAGACCAACTTTTTTTTACATAATTAATCATTGGTTAACTGTTGCCAGCACTTTAATTCGGGTATCTTATGAGGTAATTTTCACTAAAAAATTACGTAAAAAAATTTCGATTATTTTTATGACCCGGCAGGATCGGCTCTGGAAGACCTCATTTTTTTTACGTGTTTAAGTGTTGGTTAACGATCTACATTTAGCCTATTGGGGTAGCTTATGAGGTAGGTGTTTCTGCAATCGGCTCTCGCACTACTACCCCGTGAATTTTTTTAGAGCCTGAGGCGCGCAAGGGGAGCAGCCTCGACGTGTTTTATATGGAATTTTTAACTTTAAGTATGGAAATTAAAAAAAAATATTACTAACATGTTGGGATATAGGGGTTTAAGGGTTCCTTAAAGGGGGTCGAAAATTTCATTATTTTTGCGATAGGACGCACCATTTTCGAGATACAAGCAAAAGAAAAAAATTAAATACAGTACTGTTTTTGCACGGAAGTCGAAGTGTTGGTGTGAATTTTAGTTCATGCCAAATAATTTTATTCCATACGTTTTTAATCGCGTTTAAAAATAGTCAGATTTAGTTGGATACACCAAAGAAGATTTTAGTATGGAGGGTGGCCCTAACACGATGCCGTCATTTTGATTTTTTCTCAGAATCGCGGAGAAAATCGAAAGTTATATATTTAGATAGAGGACACTTATACAAACAAAAAATGTCATATGACATAATATCCTAAAGCGTCAGGTTTCGGAGTTATTCACCGAAATATAAGTCGAAAACTGAACCCTGAAACAGGATTTTTTGTTTTTTTTTCCCTTCAGGTAATTATATTGAACAATGAAAACATAACTGCATCATGTATAGGTAATATTTTAGTTAAGATTCACCTATTATATGGTCTAAAGATCTTTTGTTTTATCACCTCATGTACCTACCTATATTCCAGCAAGAACAGATAGAATTTTATAACGAAATATTATTTTCCAAAACCAAGTCCATTAGTTTTCTGAAATATGGCTTCAACAAGTGGTTCGATGGAGGTAGATGTAGGGAAAGAGAGGGATGAAGAAATTGTAAAATTATTGGACATCACAAAGATAATTATAGATGAGGCAGGATTAAGAGAAGAAGTTACAAAAAATATCTTATCTAGCATCATCGATATTGACATGTCAGACGAGATCTCTGGTGTCCTGATGACGGTCTATACTTGTTTACGTAAGGAGGAAAATGATCAGACAGGACATCAGAGGTACCTTGGTTATATAGCTACCATTAATAAAAGCGAAGTCAGCATTCAAACAATTGTCGATAAAATAAAAACATCAGGGATCAAACTTAACTTCATGGTTGCGACTCCCATAGTGGAGATTATGACTCTTTTCAAGGGAATGTTTGACGAAGTCAGGACAGGGGTGACTAGATTTAAAGTTAGAAAGACCGTCTACAAGAGAGGGCTTAAGAGGGATTCATCAGGCAGGCAATTAGGTAGAGAAGCCAGTGAAAAGGAAACCACCCAAAACATCACACAATACGGGGCTGGTAAATCATCACATTCCACTCCTCCAAGGCATAACGTTACCTCCAGAAAGAAGAACTGGTGTATTAAGAAGCTTAGGTCCTTTGGCGCAGGCAATACTAATGGTAATGGAAGATAAATATTACACAAAACTAAGCAGTGCTCTAAATACGAGTCTCCAAATGCTCCCGATGGCCTCAGAAATCATATCCTGTTTGAAAGAGGCTACTAGTCCAGGGAGTGTCTCGGGAGTATTAAAAGAACTTGGACACATATTGCTTATAACAACTGCCAGAGCAACACAAAAGATTTATTTTCCATTACTATTATGCTTTTATCTGTGGGAGAGGAAACCTACATCATTCCAATGGAGTTTTTCGGGTGCGCCGATGATAAAGCTTTACACTGCAACCGCGAAGACAATTAAGTTTAAGATAAGGTCAGGTGCGTCTCCATTGTTAACGTCAGAGGCCATATTCCACGCCATGTTTGGCACTTACTTAGAAGACCTTAGTATCCTTCAGCACATAACCACACATCCCAAATTCCATCAGAGAAAAGACATGAATAGCATATTCATTAAAAGAGGGGAGAAGAATCAGGTACTTGTACATCCAATACAGTTCAAGTACGTTTCTAAGATGGCGCAGGCGCTGTTGATAAAAAGTCTGGGAAACATTGACCCGGTATCAACAAACAGGCCATCATTCTCGGGATTCAGAAGACGCACCTTCACGCAGGAATTCCTGTCATATCTTTCAACAGGGAAGAGTGCCATCAATTACAGTGCAGATCCGATGCAGCTTCAATACGCGTTAAAGAAGATTAAAGATGCGCTCATTGAAGATAAGGATTCTGATAAGGTGTTAAATGCAGGTACTAAGAAGTGGGAAGTACTCAAAGGAGTGGAATGGGAAGAATGCGATTTTTTTACCTGTGCAGGAAGCATCAAAGACAACCCGAACCTTGGTTGTGTCTTTATCGTCCCGTATAACCGCATGATGAGGTAAGTACACTGCATAATGATTTTGTTATTCTGCTTTTGTTATTGACCTTGTGTGTCCCAGCTGCAAGTATTCGTTGATACTCGTAACTTCCTCAGATTTTGTTTTTAAACCTGTGTTTTTATTACTAAGTTTAGCTTCTAATGCGTTAAATCTGTTTATTGCTACCTTTCTTGCATCGCCATATTTACAGCTCGGATCTTGACTTCTAAATGGTAAGTTAACTACGTAACGACCGTCATTGTCTCTTACAGTTGTAGCCTTAAATATCTCTTCGTATCTGGTTTCTTCTTCGGTAAGTATAGGTTTCTTATTTTGTGGTTCCCTTTCTAATTCCCAGTTTTTTTTTAGGACTTCATCATCACCAAGGTGAGCATGCATCACTGTAATATTTAATGTACTCTGAGCAGCGGAAGCTACCGTTCCTGATAAAATCCATCCTAATGAGGTACACTGAGCTACAGTGTTACCACCAGGAGCTTTCTTAAACCCGTTTTGTAGAACCTGACTATAAATTTCTGCTCCTAATAACATATCTACTTTATCCGGTGTGTGATATCTAGGATCGGCTAATTGTATATCGTTTACTTGTGCCCAATCTAAAAATACCGTTTCCCTACCCGGTACTAATGACGGTCGTTTCGTGCAACGCCACGGCCATTTTACCAAATGTACTCACTGCATTTAGATTTAGGTTCTAGTGATCAAACTACGAATATTGTTCCTGTAGTTTACGGCTTACTACCAAACAAGTCCGTCAACTTATATCAGATTGTTTTCATTGTGACTATGAAATGGCTACCATAAATGCTATTAAAGAAGTGTTTCCTGCGACTAAAATATCGGAGTGTTACTTTCACTTTCAAAAAGCCAAAACTTTTAAACTTGGGTGAAACTAATCAAGAACGGAAACTTATAAGGTTCGCGACAGCTCTACCTTTATTACCTCCAGATTTGATGCAATCATGTTAGGTCTCGATATTGGAAATTGTGCCGATGAGTCCTAAAATCAACAAAGAAGAATGGGCGAAAGTGGTCGAAGAGGCTACACTGATGAGACTATGATTTTAGCAAAAGTATATTAGATTCTGTCCCGGGGTTCTATTGTTATGGTCATGTTTGTCCTGACTATAAATAATAAGATTTTTGATGAGCAAACGTTTTGCAGCGTCTTCAGCAACCCATAGCAGACAAACAGGCCGCCGCAATTTTTAGGAGACTAGGCATGTGGTAGGAAATAAATATGAATCTAAACTCTTATGTGTCTGTCTTTATTTTCTTCATGAAATAAGAGCACATATACGTCACAATGATTATACGAGTATTATAGATTAACATGGATTCTATTATTAAATTAAAGTCACAAAATAACACATCAGTTTTTACAATACCGGATATGGAGATTCAGAATGTCAGTCATAGAGACGGAACGTCAAAAAAGGAAGTGGTCATTCCACAGACATATGAAATGCATATCTGCCGCAGATTATCAAGCCTTTTTAACAATTTTAAGTATCATAAAGAAGGGCCGGTTAAGTAGCTGACAACCTCCCAGGTTCACCAGCGAGATGCCATACATAAAAATAAAAATATTTGTGTTGTAATATTCGATTTTTAAAAATACCGACATTTGCTTTTGAGTGGATTTGTTTTTAAAGGCTTGTTAAAGGATACTGTATTCCTCTTTTTCTTGATATTAGACCTAGTGAGTAATTAAAAATATGTATCGACCTTCAGCGGGAGTTCTTTGTCTACTGTGTAACCATTCTGTGTTACGTAAAAGACGAATGACTGCTGTGATTATCACAGAAAATCTGCAACCATATCAGGTATGGAGAATAATCATTAGTCTCGCGACAATCTAAGAAGCCCGTTTGACGTTTCTCATTATACATGCCGCAATAACTTTGTATGAACGTCTACGTAAGAAATCGAAAAATCAAATTCAGTATTCTAATTAATTACTACATAATATGTTATCCATACATTATAACAATGAGTATCATTCGTAGGCACCAAGTTACACTTTATATTGGAAAAATGCACTAAAAAACACGAATTAATCGTTGATTAATATTCCGACAGGACGTCATTACAATGTCATGTCTTTGGGTTCGTTGCCGTAGTGTTGTAACCGTTGTAGTGTAGTGTTGTAGCACTTTTTTGACCAAATAAAATCGATGTTCTGATAAATCGATACTTTTACAAACATTACATTTAGAAAAGAGAGAAACATAGTTATAATGAAATTAAACATCTCTGGTGGAAAGGATGGTTTAGGATAGTTATAAATATCTGGAGTGGGCCTACCACTCCCCTTTTTTATTCAATCTTAAGGCATTTATTTCAAAACTTAAATAAATATAAGCCAAGGCAGTGAAGAGATAGCCAGTCCCAACAACCTAGTCCCAGCACCATTTAGACCACTTTGAAGGGAACTGAATTCTTTTCAACACGTCATGTTGTTTTGTCCTCTCTCAGGATGCTTTGCAGTTGCACGGATAATTCACTGACTGCACGTCTCTAAATAGGTTCCACGCGCAAAACACATTTGATGTACCGAAACATTGATGCATGATTTCAATCAACTCAGCACCATTGAGGTATTATGTACTAGAGAAGTCGCCAAACATCACTACTGCGTTCCATTCAAGTGCGGTCTATCGGCCGCACTTCACTCAGATGATTCCTAGGTCATGAGCGCTCATGTCATTGTTTGTTTTTAAACGAAAAAACGTTCAAACGCATTAAATATGCCATCGTGTGTTTTACGATATTGCACTAATAGTTCAAATAATACGGCGAAGAGCAAAGGAATAACTTTTCATCGGCTAATTCATTTTTTTTAATATTTGGCGGACGCCATGTTGCATCATTTGTCATAGACTAAAAATTAAGAAGTGACAATTTGTGTAACAAGTGTAGGTAGAATTACCTGAGGATTCTTTATAACGAAAAATAATAAACTTACATAATATATTTTGAAAAGAACTGACTGTGGTTATTCAATGAAAAATGATAAATGAAATAGATGTTAAATGAGGGCCCCATTGTAGCCTTGAGTCGAGCGTGATCCCCAGGAACACAGTTTTATCGATGAATTCTAGTTTCTGTTAATTCAATACTATCTCAAAATCACTACTTTTGACATTTGGTAAAGCAAATCTTATGCATATCGTTTTTTTCCCATTTAATACAAAATTATTAGCAGTGAACCAGTTTTGGACCTACAGTAGGGCGTTATTTACGTCGTCAAGATTTGATGCACGTCTTCTATGCACGTTATCTTAAAAATTAGAGAAGTATCGTCAGCAAATATTGGTCAATCTATCCATCATAAAAAAAACTTAGTTGGAGTCTCATTGCCTACGAAATGAATTGGAAAAGTTTTTTGTGATTACTGACTTTTCTAGTAGGTACTCAAACCTCAGTTGGTCCTATAGACGTTTTTGATCCTTATATGAAACAGCATCGATTGGCATCAAAAAAAAGTTTTTGTGAAAACTGCCCATTATCTTGCTGACTGTACTTCTTTTTTATATGTGGATGCGATAAAAAAAAAATTTTGGACTGTCTCCTGAGACCGGTAGCTACAACGGTTCGGTTTAAGAACTTTATTCTCAGGAAGATCACAATCGTCACCTACATGAGAAAATTCATCATCATCAGGCCTCCTCTCTGGAAGAGGGAGTGGGCTGTAATCTACCACGCGGGCCCAGTGCGGGTTGGTAGATGTCACATGTCTTCGAATTTTTTGGTTCTAACACATGCCGGTTTCCTCACGAAAAAACGAGAAAATTAAATCTTATTAATAATTATAATAAATCAGTGCAGGTAGAAGAAAAACAAAAGCAAAAACAAAAAATAATTAAATATGATCATTGTCAACAAAGTAGGAAGCGAGTTCACTGCATTCAACGGTGGTAGCTGTCCTTGCTGCCTCATCTCAAAAATCTACTAAAAAGCCTTGTGGAATACCCATTTTTACTTACTCATATGTTTTTAACTAATTGTAACAGTATTTATTTATAGGAGGAGCTCGTGGCTAAGTAATAACAAGCCGCACGGATCGATCCATCAGGTTAAGCTACGCTTGCCGGGGTTGGTCAGTGGATGGGCGACCATCTTTACATACCGAGACTCCTCCGTGCCTCGGAAAGCACTTAAAGCCGTTGGTCCCGGCTGTCATTTGTGGACCTTTGAAGCCCGAAAGTCTGACACCAGTCTTACCAAGAGGTATCGTATTACCCAGTTACTGGGTTGTGGAGGTCAGATAGGCAGTCGCTCCATGTAGAATACTGGTATTCAGCTGCGTCCGGTTAGACTGGAAGCCGACCCGAAGATAGTTGGGAAAAAGGCTAGGAAGATTGATTGATTGATTTGATTATAATAATATATAAATAAACGAAAACAAAAGTTTGTTTTACTTTAAGTACTAAGGTTAAATTCAATTAATAAAAAATTATGAAAAAAAAGTGCGGATTAAGCTTGTTTTAGGTATAAAGCTATGTCACTTCTGCAGTCAGCAGTTTCGTCTATATGAGCGACAAGTTGTTGCAGAACGCTGAACGAAACGCGTAAGAAAAATGCCGGCGCTTCCGACCTTTTGGTCGCGAGAAACCTACACCTTAGAAGTGTTCTAGCGCTGTGTGTTTATACTCTTTTATTAGACGACAAATTATTATTTCAGCGCTGCAGCGAAATTTTGTTTAAACTCTTGTCAAAATGGAACATGTCCTTTGCTTAGGATAGCTCCTCTAGTACGTTAGTACGGCTTATTGGTGACTCGCCCGAATTAACTCGTCCGAATCCGGACGAATCGACCATTTTAATTAATATTAGTTTTTCTTGAGGCGATTCGTACGAATTCAATTTATTTGTGTACAAATCGACAAATCCAGCAATACTTAGTAGTAAAGTACACTAATGCACAGAAGTGGTTAGGGTAAAATATAATAATATTGAAATAAGCAAGATGAAAAATGAATGAATCATTATTCAGATGAAAATAACACAGGGTGTCGATTTATTCACTTGCATCCGTCAAGGGGGGCATTCTACCTGTCATACTGAAAAACATTCGCAATGAAATTCATAACCGACTCGTAAAAAAAAATGCGTCGAAATAGTCCTGTTGTATAGGAATTTGTAATTATTTTCCCCCAGTCGGATATAAGTTTCATAGCGAAAGTTGTCTAGTATGACGTGTAGAATCACCCAGGGTTGAGATCATTTTAATCAGTCATCCATCAAGGGGGTGATTCCAGGGTTTATAAAAATCATGACTTTTTCAATAAATTCAAAATAATCGAATTTATTATATTTAAATCGGATTAATTTGATTTAAGTCAGATTTTTAAAATTTATTTACATATGCCAATCTTTTTTCATTTGGAAGTCGGTTATTATTTAAAAAAACATCCCTTGTTTATATTAATTATAAAATAAAAAAGAATCAACATTGCAGTTCTTCTAAAATTATCAATATTAGTCTCATTCAAACAAAAAATCAACAATGAAAAAAATAAGGACATCAGCAACTTAAAATTGTCAACCGTTTGGATGTTGCTGCAGTCACAGTCTTCTATCTTTGGTTGTGTATGCTCTTACTGGTTACCTACCACAGCCATTTTGTTGTATTCACGTTTTCACTAATCAATCACGAATGATCGAGCGAAAATAAATCAAGTTGCTTGCTTACATTTCGGGGAATCCCCGAAATGTGTAGATAAATATAGCATTGTACGTATGTGTGCGCCGTAGTTTATGTCGGAAAAGCCCTTTGACGCTTTTTGGTTGATTTTGTTGCATTAAAAAATATTAGTAAAAATCTTTTTAAAACAAGCTTTTATTGAACTAAAAAGTACAAAATAAAACATACGTAAACAGATAACTTTAATGTTTTCTTAAAAGCTTGAGGCGAGAACGTCCTTCTTAAACATAAAGATAAGCCTCAAGCTTTTAAGAAAACATTAAAGTTATCTGTTTACGTAAGTTTTATTTTGTACTTTTTAGTTCAATAAAAGCTTGTTTTAAAAAGATTTTTACTAATATTTTATTTTGTTTTTTAGCATTAGTATTTTGATAAAATATCTGTTCTATCACTTTCACTTGTCTAAACAAATCCAACGAGTTAAACACAACAGGGCTACCTTGTAAAGTTGAGGTTTTCCTGTTACTACCTTCCGGCACTATCATCAGACCCTAGACTACACCTCGGGAAATAGTTTTTGTCAAAAGATCTTATTTAGTTCAGGATTTTCTATGACTACTTTCTATGTGTCATCTCTTTTCAGCTCTATTATCAGACCCTGGATACTACTTTGGGCTATAGTTCTAGTCAAGACAAAACCAACTAGTTCAAACTCGATGGTAGTCTAGTTTTTTTTAGAAGTTCCTATGTTAATCTTTCAGCTCCATCACCAGACCCTGAATTCCATTGAAGTATAATAGCACAATACATATCCATGTATAAAATGTCGTGTTTATCCTGTTGATTATTGAGAAATCTCGTCGTCTGGAGCCAATCCCGGGTGCAGCAGCCAAGTCATGTTGGAATTTAGAACGGAATATCATAATTAAATGCGTATATAAAATTTCCTGGTTGTACTGTTGACCGTTGAGGAGTTACCTCGTCTGGAGCCAATCCTGGGTGCAGCAGTCAGATCATGGTGGACTTTAAAATGGTCTATCATAATTATAGCTTATATAATGTTACGTGTCTATACTGTTGGCCGTTGAGAAGTTCCCTCATCTGGAGCCAATCCTGGGTGCAGCAGTCAGGTCATAATGGACTCTAGAACGGACCATCATAATTCAAGCGTATATTAAATTTCGTGTCTGTACTGTTGATCGTTCAGGACTTCCCTCGTCTGAAGTCTATCCTAGGTGCAGCAGCCAGGTCATAGTGAACTTAAGAACAGACTATCATAATTCAATCGTATATTAAATTTCGTATCTGTACAGTTGACCGTTCAGGACTTTCCTCGTCTGAAGCCAATCCTGGGTGCAGCAGTCAGATCATGGTGGACTTTAGAACGGTCTATCATAATTAAAGCGTATGTAATATTTTGTGTCTCTACTGTTGCCCGTTGAGGAGTTCCCTCGTCTGAAGTCAGTCCTGGGTGCAGCAGCCAGATCATGGTGTAATTTAGAACGGACTGTAATATAAAATTTCCTGTTTGTACTGTTGACCGTTGAAGAGTTCCTTCGTCTGGAGCCAATCCTGGGTGCAGCAGTCAGATCGTGGTGGACTTTAGAATAGTCTATCATAATTAAAGCGTATATAATGTTTCGTGTCTGTACTGTTGGTCGTTGAGGAGTTCCCTCGTCTGAAGCCAGTCCTGGGTGCAGCAGCCAGATCATGGTGTAATTTAGAACGGACTATCATAATTAAACGATCTATAAAATTTTGTATCTGCGCTGTTAATCGTTGAGGAGTTCCTTCGTCTGGAGTCAATCCTAGGTGCAACTGCCAAATCATGGTAGAATTTAGATCGGACCGTGATAATTAAAGCGTATATAAAATTTCCTGTTTGTACTGTTATCCGTTGAGGAGTTCCCTCGTCCGTCTGAAGCCAATTCTAGATGCAGCAGTCAGATCATGGTGGACTTTAGTATGGTCTATCATAATTAAAGCGTATATAATGTTTCGTGTCTGTACTGTTGGCCGTTGAGGAGTTCCCTCGTCTGGAGTCAATCCTGGGTGCAGCAGTCAGGTCATAATGGACTTTAGAGCGGACCATCATAATTCAATCGTATATTAAATTTCGTGTCTGTACTGTTGATCGTTCAGGACTTCCCTCGTCAGGAGCCAATATTGGGTGCAGCAGTCAGATCATGGTGGACTTTAGAACAGTCTATCATAATTAAAGCGTATATAATATTTCGTGTCTGTACTATTGGCCGTTGAGGAGTTCCCTCGTCTGAAGCCAGTCCTGGGTGCAGCAGCCAGATCATGGTGTAATTTAGAACAGACTATCATAATTGAAGGATATATAAAATTTTGTGTCTGCGCTGTTGATCGTTGAGGAGTTCCCTCACCTGAAGCCAATTCTGGGTACAACAGCCAAATCATGGTGGAATTCAGATCGGACCGTGATAATTAAATCGTATATAAAATTTCCTGTTTGTACTGTTAACCGTTGAGGACTTCCCTCGTCAGGAGCCAATCCTTGGTGCAGCAGTCAGATCATGGTGGACTTTAGAACAGTCTATCATAATTAAAGCGTATATAATATTTCGTGTCTATACTATTGGCCGTTGAGGAGTTCCCTCGTCTGAAGCCAATCCTGGATGCAGTAGCCAGATCGTGGTGGAATTTAAAACAGACCATTATAATGAAAGCGTGTATAAAATTTCGTGTCTGTACTATTGGCCGTTGAGGAGTTTCCTCGTCTGGAGCCAATCCTGGGTAGCCAATCAGGTCATGTTTGTCATAAAAATGTATTGTCATCGGAATGGAACCAACATGTAAAATATTAACTCCGTGGAGTTAGAGGAAGTGGTCTCAATTCAGCTTGCAAGAATCCACCTAAACAAACATACTAACTTACTTACATACAAACAAACAAACAAACATTGCAAGTTGAATAAAAGCTTTAAAAAAAAAAATAACATCAAAAATTAAAAGTATATTTTTACAAAAAATATGAAATTGATGCGTAAAAGAAACACTCTGTACACGCGCACTTGTCTTACAACGTAATAAAATATTAGTAAAAATCTTTTTAAAACAAGCTTTTATTGAACTAAAAAGTACAAAATAAAACTTGTAAACAGATAACTTTAATGTTTTCTTAAAAGCTTGAGGCTTATCTTTATGTTTAAGAAGGACGTTCACGCCTCAAGCTTTTAAGAAAACATTAAAGTTATCTGTTTACAAGTTTTATTTTGTACTTTTTAGTTCAATAAAAGCTTGTTTTAAAAAGATTTTTACTAATATTTTATTTTGTGTTTTTTAGCATTAGTATTTTGATAAAATATCTGTTCTATCACTTTCACTTGTCTAAACAAATCCAACGAGTTCGACACAACAGGGCTACCTTGTAAAGTTGAGGTTTTCCTGTTACTACCTTCCGGCACTATCATCAGACCCTAGACTACACCTCGGGAAATAGTTTTTGTCAAAAGATCTTATTTAGTTCAGGATTTTCTGTGACCACTTTCTATGTGTCATCTCTTTTCAGCTCTATTATCAGACCCTGGATACTACTTTGGGCTATAGTTCTAGTCAAGACAAAACCAACCAGTTCAAACTAGATGGTAGTCTAGTTTTTTTTAGAAGTTCCTATGTTAATCTTTCGGCTCCATCACCAGACCCTGAATTCCATTGAAGTATAATAGCACAATACATATCCATGTATAAAATGTCGTGTTTATCCTGTTGATTATTGAGAAAATTTTGTTCCGTGTTTTAAAATTAGTTTTAATTAATTTTAAGTGTATTTATAGTGAAATAATATCAGTAAATGTAAAATAACTACCTAAATATTCAGGATTATTGTTTTCCTGCAAATATTCCTGATTAAACACAGTGTTTGGTTGCCCACCGTTACCGGTAACCTATCACGAACAGCTGATGTTCGACCTGCGGATTTAAACGGGGAGTATTGTTACTTTTATTCTTTAATTACCACACAGCCGTCTCTTAGACTCTGTAACACACCGTAATTGATCCCTGGAATCAGTTTTGTTGGTTAATTTGGCTCACAGCAGTGGAGCTAAGTCGCTTTGGTTACCTATAAGATAACGAAACTTATGTTTTCTAAATACTTTTAATCTATAGTATAATACTAGAATACAAAACAACAAGAACGTTATATACCGGTTTTGCATTGTTAACTTTATGTAAAACTAAAATTTTATTTTAATCTAGGCATCCTACCCACATAAGGAAAAGTAAAATCATAATTATGAAAATATAATCAATGTAATTAGTATCTGATCGAATCAAGTTGCATTTCAATTAGATTTAGCAGCCTACCTCATTTCTCTATAAAGCAACACTAACTTCTCCCATTTTTCCTTTCATTTCTAGCTTTCCTCCTATTTTGTTTGCCTGTCTAAGTAGTTCTTAACGTTCCTTTAATTTTACTTTCAGTACTAATCCCTGAAACCATGCCTGTGATGACCCGTAAGGCTGCAGCTCAGGAGTTGGAGCTTAAATTGAGAACGACCGTCCAAGATCTTGAGGCTTCAAACAGTAAATGTCAACAGCTGTTACAGGAGATAGATGAAAGTGAGAAGGAAGTCGAGAAGGTCGTTTTCAAAAACACAGGCTTAAAACGGGAGCTAGTGGACCTTCATCAGCAATACCTGGATGTTGTTGATGAACGGGACAAACTGCGGGTGGTCACAAATGGTTTCAACAACTGCAGTATCATATATGAGGAGGCTTTATCTAAGGTTAGGGACCTAGAAGAAGAATTAATGCATGCAAATGAAAGAATTACTCATTTACAGAAACAAAATGAATGTACTCAGGTTAAGGAAAATAATAGCTTGTATAATGAATTATTAAACACTACTTGCAACCCGCATTCCTTAATAACAATAGATCTTACTGAAGATACCATATTGAAACATAATAATAGTAATTATAAAGTAAGTCAAAATAAAATTAAAAAATATGCAAAGCTTAATAAAATAATAAATAAATGCAATAAATATAGGAAACAACAAAAACACAGTTCCAATAATATTAAACTAAGGAAAGAACGTGGTTTTCTTATAGATAAATTAAATAACTTTCAAATTAAATTAGAAGACAGTAAGAACATTTATGAGTTTGACACTCAACAATTACAGTCTGAAATTCAGGTACTAGAAGCATCACTACAGTCACTCTATACCAAGTATGTAAGATCTGAAAAACAAATCCAAGAGCACATCCTTGCTGCGAATGAGTTAGTGGAAATGTGCAACTCAAATCCAGACAAAGTAGACACGCTGACTCTCAGAAGCCCTCAATCTTCATTGCAAAGGGAATCCAATCTTGGCACTCTCCAACCTGAGGCAACAGAGGTCCCGTACCAGTCAGGAAATGCTCAGATCTCTATTCCCAATAAAGATACACCAGATGCTCAAGGGCCATTGCAAGTAGTTCATACAGTAGCTAGTCCTCTCCCTTGTAGTAGTAAAGTTTCTTACTGTTCCATCATGTTTTCTGATAGTTTTGGAAAAGGCTTAGGTAAATTACTTAGCAACAACCTGAGTCATTCTTCTCAAAATTATTGTATGCCTCAGAATTCCTACAAACAAATAATGTCTTCAATAATTAACAAGGAATATGATCCTAATGCCATTATTACTGTTCTTATAGGTAATAGTCTTAATGTTAAAAAAGATGATATAAATGATAGTGTCACCGAGCTATTGAAGTTAAATTGTAACAAAATAATTTTGTGTGCTTTTCCCTACTTTGAGCACTTGTCAAACAGGCAAAACAACTACATTAGCATGTTAAATAATTACATGCATTTCTTAGTTAGTCACCATAGTGACAAGTTTATATTTTTTGACACCAACATTTTTGTTGATAAGCTAAGGTCGACTAGGGATACAGTGTATCTGCCCATTAGTTTTAGACGTCAAATAGCTAGGCTATTAGCTTTTAATAATAAAAAGGTATTTTCTAGCACTAACATAGTTAACTGTACAAAAGGGGCTAAGCAGAAATCCTTGAAATTATTTCATCAAAATATTCAAGGTTTTTCTTCCAAACAATTGGAAATTGAATTGTTTTTAGAAAAAACAATGTATGAGATTATTTGTTTAACTGAGCATTGGTTAAAAGATTATGAAATGTTAATTAACTATAAGAATTATAGTGTGGCCAGCTGTTTTAACCGAAAATCAATGCTGCGTGGTGGTTCACTAATCTTAATTAAAAGTTCTATTAAATCAAAAACCCGTAATGACATAGTTGAACTATCGGTTGAACATAGCATTGAACTGTCTTGTGTAGAGCTAGATAAGCATGTCATAGTGTGCGTTTACAGACCCCCAAATTATCAAAACTACTCCATATTTGAGTCGGTAATGGAAGATGTTTTGGCAAAACTTGCAACTGGTAATAAATCAGTAATTATCTGTGGTGACTTTAACATTAATATTTTAGAAAACAATTCAAATACCAGTAGATTTTTAAATTTATTCAAATCATTCAATTTATTAAATGTGTTTGTAGAACCAACCCGAATAACTACGACTACTGCTACATGTATTGATAATGTGTTTTGTTGCTGCGACTATTTAGATAAAGCCATCGTTAATTATCTCCCTTCTGATCACAGTGGTCAAACCGTAACTTTTGAGTCCAACATACCAATAAAAAAAGTGCAGATACAATTCAGACCTATAACAGCTGTTAATTTAAATAAATTTAATAGCACTTTAGTTTGCAAGTTAAGTAATCAGAACCTTACAATGAACAATGTCAATTTTTTATATAAAGAATTCTTTTCGTTAGTCCAAACCGAGTTCAATAAATCATTTAAGAAGAACACTAAAACTATCAGCCCTAAGTTTTTATTTAGTGACTGGGCAACTAAAGGACTTAGGAAAAGTAGGGAAAGACTTTTCGAGCTGTATGGCCTTAAGCCTTATATTAACACGGAAACTTTTAATAAGTATGTTGCCACTTATTCTAGAACTTTTAAGAACGCTTGTAAGGCAGCTAAAGCCTTATATATTAGCAACAAGGTTAAATCAGCAGATAATAAAATACAGACGGTTTGGAAAATTATCAATAATGAAACGAACAGGAACAAAAATCATAATACTGAGTACACACTGAGTACGTCATGTGGTGGTCTCATATGCGATAGCAAAGAAGTTGCTCAAGAATTTGTAAATTTCTTTACCAGTATCCCAATTAAAACTACTGAATCCTTAAATTCATCGCCCTCGCTCTCTTTTGATTTAGTAACGGCGAATGTTTCAGCCTGCCCAATTGAATTTAACTTTCAGTATATTAACCCTATAACAGTAATAAAAGCTTTTAAGCAAATTAAGATCAAATTGACCGAAGATCTTTGGGGAATGTCAGTTAAAGTCTGTACCTCCATTATTGAGACCATAGCGCCTTACTTAGCCTTAATATTTAATTTGTGTGTAGATCAAGGAGTCTTCCCGGATTTAATGAAATACAGTAAAGTAATACCACTTTTCAAATCCGGGGACAGTAAAGACACCAATAATTATAGACCCGTATCCGTGTTGCCGGTTTTCAGCAAGGTGTTTGAAAAGGTAATGCTTAATCAAATGCTCAATCATTTTAACACGAATAAAATCCTTCACGATCAACAGTTTGGTTTCACCAAGGGACGTTGTACGACCGACGCTGGTGTAACCTTATTAAGACATATTTTTAACGCGTGGGAAGAGGCCCAAGACGCCATTGGAATCTTTTGTGACCTCTCCAAGGCATTTGATTGCGTCGATCACGAAACCTTGCTCTTGAAACTTGAGCATTACGGACTTGGAAAACTTGCGCTCAATTTAGTAAAATCTTATTTAAATGATAGACAACAGCAAGTTCAAATAAATGGTGTCAATTCATTAGGTTTAAAAGTAAAAATGGGTGTGCCACAGGGTTCGATATTGGGTCCATTCCTCTTTTTAGTGTATATTAACGATCTACTCCATTTATTAAAAAATCAACCACAAATGGTGTTATTTGCTGACGATACTTCCTTAATTTTTAAGGTAGATAGACGTGCTACAAATTTTGACGACGTAAATAACGCCCTACTGCAGGTCCAAAATTGGTTTACTGCTAATAATTTAGTACTAAATGGAAAAAAAACTAAGTGCATAAAATTTTCTTTACCAAATGTCAAAAGTAGTGACTGTGAGATAGTATTGAATCAAGAGAAACTAGAATTCGTCGATAAAACTGTTTTCCTAGGGATCACGCTCGACTCAAGGCTACAATGGGGTCCTCATTTAACATCTCTTGCAGGACGGCTAAGTTCAGCAGCATATGCCGTCAGAAAAATCCGTCAATTTACTGATGTAGATACCGCAAGGCTGGTCTATTTTAGTTACTTTCATAGTATCATGTCTTACGGTATTTTACTGTGGGGACGGGCTGCAGACATCGAGTCTATTTTTATTCTGCAGAAAAGAGCAATCAGAGCCATATATTATCTCCGCAGGCGTGACTCTCTAAGGGAACTGTTTAAGGATATTAACATCATGACGGTACCTTGTCAATATATCTATGAAAACATCATGTACGTAAGAAAAAATTTACATCTTTTTAGTAAAAGAAGTGATAGACATAATTATAGCACAAGAAATAGGGACCTATTAGTTCAACCAGGTTTTAGACTGGCAAAAGTAGACTCATCCTTCATGGGGTACTGTTTAAAATGTTATAATAAAATTCCTCCCCACATACTTCAACTGAATGAGACGAAATTCAAATCTTGTATAAAACGCACACTATGCAGGCAGGCATATTATAAGTTGGGGGATTACATCTCTGATAAAAATGCTTGGCTCAATGCTGGTCCTGCTCCACAACCACAACTAATTGATTAACATTTGAAAATACTGTTGGAGCTGCTGAAGATTGTAACACCATCTTTGCATTGTATAAACTCAATTTCCTTTGTATTATATAATTGCATAGCACTGGTGTGAGTACTATGTACTAAAGAGCTACCATTCACCGGGTAATATGTCTTTCATTGACTTGAGTGTGCCCTGGCGGCTGGGAGTATGTCATGCTCACTCAGATGTCTCGCTGATGGTGGCGCGTGTGTTGGATCATTTAGCTCCCTTCAAAATGGTTGAGCTGAATGGTGCTAATCCATGTGTCATGTTCGTGAACGGGCGCCGTCAGTTGTGACTGGTCATCTCTTATCTGCCATGGCTTATTTTAATTAATTAAAATTTTTGAATTGTTCTTTATTTTTATCTTTTTATTACGGACGCTTTTAACGTGCACGTCTTTTTACATTGTTCTCACATGTATAATTTCAACTTGAATAATGTAACCAATTTTATGTAACAATTTTTTGTTTAAAAGAGTGTCCGTGGAGTTTCTTGCCCGTTCTTCTCCATAGGTACCTACTACGTTTTGGAATGGGCAACTAGCTTCATATTTCTGACTGACTGACTCCTTGACAATTCAAAAGTGCCTGTACATGGTTTAATTGAAATAAATGCTTTGAGTTTGAGTTTGAGTTTGAGTCGTATATTAAATTTCGTATCTGTACAGTTGGCCGTTCAGGACTTTCCTCGTCTGAAGCCAATCCTGGGTGCAGCAGTCAGATCATGGTGGACTTTAAAACGGTCTATCATAATTAAAGCGTATGTAATATTTCGTGTCTCTACTGTTGCCCGTTGAGGAGTTCCCTCGTCTGAAGTCAGTCCTTGGTGCAGCAGCCAGATCATGGTGTAATTTAGAACGGACTGTAATAATTAAAGCGTATATAAAATTTCCTGTTTGTACTGTTGACCGTTGAAGAGTTCCTTCGTCTGGAGCCAATCCTGGGTGCAGCAGTCAGATCATGGTGGACTTTAGAATAGTCTATCATAATTAAAGCGTATATAATGTTTCGTGTCTGTACTGTTGGCCGTTGAGGAGTTCCCTCGTCTGAAGCCAGTCCTGGGTGCAGCAGCCAGTCCTGGGTGCAGCAGCCAGATCATGGTGTAATTAAGAACGGACTATCATAATTAAAGGATCTATAAAATTTTGTGTCTGCGCTGTTAATCGTTGAGGAGTTCCCTCGTCTGGAGCCAACCCTGAGTGCAACAGCCAAATCATGGTGGAATTTAGATTGGACCGTGATAACTAATGCGTAACTATATAAAATTTCCTGTTTGTACTGTTAACAGTTGAGGAATTCCCTCGTCTGAAGCCAATTCTGGATGCAGCAGTCAGATCATGGTGGACTTTAGAATGGTCTATCATAATTAAAGCGTATATAATGTTTCGAGTCTGTACTGTTGGCCGTTGAGGAGTTCCCTCGCCTGAAGCCAATCCTGGGTGCAACAGCGAAATCATGATGGAATTTAGATCGGATCGTCATAATTAAAGCCTATATAAAAATTTCTGTTTGTACTGTTAACCGTTGAGGAGTTCCCTCGTCTGGAGTCAATCCTAGGTGCAACAGCCAAATCATGGTGGAATTTAGATCGGACCGTGATAATTAAAGCGTATATAAAATTTCCTGTTTGTACTGTTATCCGTTGAGGAGTTCCCTCGTCTGAAGCCAATTTTAGATGCAGCAGTCAGATCATGGTGGACTTTAGAATGGTCTATCATAATTAAAGCGTATATAAAGTTTCGTGTCTGTACTGTTGGCCGTTGAGGAGTTCCCTCGTCTGGAGTCAATCTTGGGTGTAGCAGTCAGGTCATAATGGACTTTAGAGCGGACCATCATAATTTAATCGTATATTAAATTTCGTGTCTGTACTGTTGATCGTTCAGGACTTCCCTCGTCAGGAGCCAATCCTAGGTGCAGCAGTCAGATCATGGTGGACTTTAGAACAGTCTATCATAATTAAAGCGTATATAATATTTCGTGTCTGTACTATTCGCCGTTGAGGAGTTCCCTCGTCTGAAGCCAGTCCTGGGTGCAGCAGCCAGATCATGGTGTAATTTAGAACGGACTATCATAATTGAAGGATATATAAAATTTTGTGTCTGCGCTGTTGATCGTTGAGGAGTTCTCTCACCTGAAGCCAATCCTGGGTACAACAGCCAAATCATGGTGGAATTCAGATCGGACCGTGATAATTAAATCGTATATAAAATTTCCTGTTTGTACTGTTAACCGTTGAGGAGTTCCCTCGTCTGAAGCCAATCCTGGATGCAGTAGCCAGATCGTGGTGGAATTTAAAACAGACCATTATAATGAAAGCGTATATAAAATTTCGTGTCTGTACTGTTGGCCGTTGAGGAGTTCCTTCGTCTGAAGCCAGTCCTGGGTGCAGCAACCAGGTCATAATGGACTTTAGAACGGATCATCATAATTAAAGCGTATGTAACATTTCGTGTCTGTACTGTTGGCCGTTGAGGAGTTCCTTCGTCTGAAGCCAGTCCTGGGTGCAGCAGCCAGATCATGGTGTAATTTAGAACGGACTATCATAATTGAAGGATATATAAAATTTCGTGTCTGCGCTGTTGATCGCTGAGGAGTTCCCTCGCCTGAAGCCAATCCTGGGTGCAACAGCCAAATCATAGTGGAATTTAGATCGGACCATGATAATTAAAGCGATTATAAAATTTCCTGTTTGTACTGTTAACCGTTGAGGAGTTCCCTCGTCTGGAGTCAATCCTGGGTACAGCAGCCAGGTCATAATGGAATTTAGAACAAACCATTATAATTAAAGCGTATATAAAATTTCGTGTCTGTACTGTTGGCCGTTGAGGAGTTCCCTCGTCTGGAGCCAATCCTGAGTAGCCAATCAGGTCATGTTTGTCATAAAAATGTATTGTCATCGGAATCGAACCAACATGTAAAATGTCAACTCCGTGGAGTTAGAGGAAGTGGTCTTAATTCAGCTTGCAAGAATCCACCTAAACAAACATACTAACTTACATACAAACAAACAAACAAACAAACAAACAAACAAACATTGCAAGTTGAATAAAAGCTTTTAAAAAAGTACTAATTTAAATCAACGATAAAAAGAAAATGACTTGGTGATTGGTGATTAAAATAATATCAAGCCTGGGTGATTCTACAAGTCATACAAAACAACTTTCGCTATATGAAACTTACATCCGACTTGGGGAAAATAATTACAAATTCCTATACAACAGGATTATTTCGAGGGTTTTTTTTTTGTCTATTCTGTTATGAATTTCATAGCGAAAGTTGTTCAGTATTACGGGTAAAATGGCCCCTTTGACGGATGCAGGTGAATAAATCGCCATCTTGTATTATTTTTACAGTTAATCCATAAAAACTTTTAATCTGAATAATAAATTATTCATTTTTCATCGTGTTTATTTCAATATATTATATTTTACCCTAACCACTTCTGTGCACCAGTGTAATTTACTACTACGTATTGCTGAAGTTGTCGATTCGTCCACACGATCAAAATTCGTACGAATCGCCTCAAGAAAAACTAATATTTATTAAAATGGTCGATTCGTCCGAATTCGTACCAGTTTATTCGGGCGAGTCACCAATAAGCCGTTAGTACAATAATACCTCAATGCTCAGCACTGCAATATCGTATTTCACCTATAAACTGACACGTATCGTAAGTCCAGTAGAAAAAATAAAATCGATAATGAGATATCGCTTTCAAGAATATGTATATCGAGCTAAAATGTGCAAAAAACGTACGGGTAAGTGTTAAATAAACAATAAATTAACAAAAAAACAATAACACACGCACAGAGCACATAACAGTAGGTCTCTATGGCGACGAGTGACAAGCGAGTGAATGTGAGAGAGTGACACCTACAATCAGTGTTTCCAGATAGTTGTATTTTTTACCCAAAATCTTTTCAAGAATCTGCTTCGGGCAAAATACTATTTATACCAACCTACCTACTATTTATTACAGACAAATGAACTTATAAATCAAAATATTTTATAATAAATATCTTGGTAACATCATTCATAATGAAACTATAATATAGAATACATCCTATAAAGAATAAGTTCTCTGTCAGTGCTGTGCACTTCTGTAAGTGACGAATTCACAATACCTTACTAAAACTGTATGTTTCAGATTTTGGTTTGTGTATGTTTTAGTGAGTTAAATATGGTGGCCTCCATGGTTATCTCCTGTACCTCAAAAATAAGGTATTGTTCTACCAATCATCTGATCACATTGAACCGAATGAACTGAATGAATATCTAAAAAATATCTTTCACATTATCGTCGCCATTAAACCGGAACTACAAATAATATTTATTTTTATTCAATGGCGATAGAAGGTCCCTAGTTAATTTCCCATGTTTTAGTTAAGATCATAAAAAGAATTGACATTGTTACTTAATTTTTTATGATTTAAAATCTAACAGAATTAAAATAATAATAGTAATATGTACAAGTATATAAAAAGGGGGGAGAAACGGTCATAGGGCATCAAAAAATTCGTCCGCAAAATATAAATATGTAAATAAATAATATAAATAAATAAATTAAATAATAATAATTTTAAATCATGTAAATATCTATGGTCACTATTATTTGAATAATTTTTTTATGAATACTCGTATATTATGTCACCTATTTATAGTTGATTAAAATATAAAGTAAATATAAAAACTAAATCTATACTATTTTAATTAATATGGTGAGTATTATTTACACTTTTATTTGACAATTTTTTTTGTTTATATCAATCTGGGTGGATGGTTTCAAATACCTGACGAAATGCGTATCTGTCGTGTTGCGTGTTTGCCGGACTGCGTGTCTGTCGAGTTCCGTTTCTGACAAGTTGCGAGTCTATCCTGAGAGATGACGAAATGCATATTTGACCACTTGCGTTTCTGAAGACATGCTAAAGATCTATATTAAGCTGTGCTTCCGAAACAAACAGAACAAATATACATATTCAGTAACAAAACATTAATCAAACACTTCAATATGAGTAATTCAGAGAGTGAGAAAATGACTCCTGTCAGCCGAGCGGCTACATCAGAGAAGCTGGAAAAGTTCCGGAGGCAGAAAGATTTGTTTCAAATAATCAAAGAAAAGGAACTCATCAAGTACGAAGAGCATGACTCTGAGGCCTCTATTTTAGAGTCAATCCAATACTCCAGTTTGATGGCAGATTCAAGTATAGGGAAAACCATTGTAAGAACTAAGGAAGAAGATCTTCCGGAAGTTTTCTCTCAGCTTCTTAGACTATTAGTTAATAAAAGGAAAGAAAAGAATCCTCTAGTCGAGAGTACAGGCTCAACTAACCTAAGAGAAGAGATCAAGGAAACCGCAATTTCAGGGACAGTTCAGGTGTATCCAGGGGAAGTCGAATGCTGTGAAGATACCGAATCATCAGTTGGAGACAGCAATGATGATCAGACCGAGTTGCATGAAGCATCTTGGGATGAAGAAGACAAGATTCTTCCATCGACTCCAAAGAAAGAAATTAGGGAATCTTTCCTAGCTCGATACCCTAATTTACCCAGAGTGAAGTGTCCGAGAAACCTATATGTATCAACACTAAGTCCGGGATACATCAACAGTCTATACTACACTAATAACAATGCATTCCCAAGACAATGGGATAAGTTAAAAAAACAGGACCCAATACAAGCCTGGGTATCACTTAATCAGACTATCATTCCCTATACGAATGAGAGATGGGGATCTCAGGGAATAAACATAGATGACTCAGAGACGGCCGTTGACTACTACAACGTTAATGCGTTAAAGAGCGCTCTAGTCGAGACTATCGAAAAAGCTCTAAGCGGAAATTCTCTTGCTCCCAAAGACCCAATTAAGACTCAACCATCCAATGAGCACCAAATAAGAGAATTGACATCTAAGATGGAGGATATGTCAGTTAGGCTAAATGAGTGGAAACGGGTTGTGACTTCCGATATAGTCAAGCGTACTCAAGTCGAAATAAACCCCAAACCGTTAGTCCTACTGCTTGATCCGTCAATATCGATTAGCTCCTACCAACCCCCAATAACCAATCTTGAACCGTCTAAGACCCGAGTTCACCAACAGATGGTTAAATTTTTAACATCTGTTTACACCATAAACGGCTGTTTAACAATATTTTACTGTTCACCAAGCACTAACAATTGGTTAAGTACTGTAATCGGACGGTTACCTTAAACGACGTAGCCAACCCAGTTTAACCATTGGTTTATGCTTCCAGATGTGAAGTTTTGCATTGTGCATCACTTTTAGTTACAAAATAAAAATGCAAGACGCTTTGAATTATCTTTGAAGAGAATAATGTGTTAGATGATTTAATAAAAAGAATTTGGCGCACTTCCCGTATATTCCGAACATGGCGCAATTATGAAAATCAAAAATTAGCACATAAATACTGCACGAAAACATAAAAATAATACAAACAGATTTTTGTAATAATAACTTCGTTTTATTTAATTTTCAATACAACATTAAAAAAAAAATGTTATAAAAGCCTAGGGCGAAGTTCTTTGTACAAAACACCAGATTGCGCCATACGCCATACATCCCGCAAAATTACTCGAGTGACGTCTATAAACTATTTAAAAATGTACTCTGTGGGTTTAAAAATGAAAATTGATTGACGTTGGCATTCTACATTCACAAAATATTTATCCGCTTGACTGTCACTAATGAGACACAATAAAAATTTCATTGTTATCGAACTGCATCAGTCTGTTGGACGGTTGAGCCCCTCGATCATTCGGCCATTTTGGACTCACTTATTCAAAAACGCTTGGTTATTTAACCGTTGGTTACAAATAGATGGTGAACACGAAAAAAACGCGGTTTGTTTAAACGACCGTTTAATTCTAACAGAACGGTTACGTAATCAATGGTTACGTTGCAGTTGGTGAACTCGGGCCTAAGACCCGAGTTCACCAACAGATGGTTAAATTTTTAACATCTGTTTACACCATAAACGGCTGTTTAACAATATTTTACTGTTCACCAAGCACTAACAATTGGTTAAGTACTGTAATCGGACGGTTACCTTAAACGACGTAGCCAACCCAGTTTAACCATTGGTTTATGCTTCCAGATGTGAAGTTTTGCATTGTGCATCACTTTTAGTTACAAAATAAAAATGCAAGACGCTTTGAATTATCTTTGAAGAGGATAATGTGTTAGATGATTTAATAAAAAGAATTTGGCGCACTTCCCGTATATTCCGAACATGGCGCAATTATGAAAATCAAAAATTAGCACATAAATACTGCACGAAAACATAAAAATAATACAAACAGATTTTTGTAATAATAACTTCGTTTTATTTAATTTTCAATACAACATTTAAAAAAAAAATGTTATAAAAGCCTAGGGCGAAAGTTCTTTGTACAAAACACCAGATTGCGCCATACGTCATACATCCCGCAAAATGACTCGAGTGACGTCTATAAACTATTTAAAAATGTACTCTGTGGGTTTAAAAATGAAAATTGATTGACGTTGGCATTCTACATTCACAAAATATTTATCCGCTTGACTGTCACTAATGAGACACAATAAAAATTTCATTGTTATCGAACTGCATCAGTCTGTTGGACGGTTGAGCCCCTCGATCATTCGGCCATTTTGGACTCACTTATTCAAAAACGCTTGGTTATTTAACCGTTGGTTACAAATAGATGGTGAACACGAAAAAAACGCGGTTTGTTTAAACGACCGTTTAATTCTAACAGAACGGTTACGTAATCAATGGTTACGTTGCAGTTGGTGAACTCGGGCCTAAGGAATACACATATCAAGAAGAAGAAATTTGGTAAGTCTCATCCTATCAGACTACGTATCATATTTCTTCGGTATATATATTCACTCATTAGGTATTAAGTAGACCTTAATGTAGACTTATAAATATGACTATTATAATCATAATTGAGTACATACAAATCACTAAAATATAAGCTGTGAAATTAGGTATAGAAAAAAAAAATAATGGGCTTGGAGGCATCGAATTTATGGCATCGAAGATTGAATGGTCGCATCCCATGTAGCGCGTCCTTCATTCTATCTCTTCAAAAATTATTGAAGGAAGCGAAATGGCAAGACAGCCACTCTTACGCCACTCTTTGTTTGAAATAAATAATCGAAATAAATGTGACGTAGAATTTAATAAAAAATACAAGAAAGAGCTTCAAAAACTGGAGGATAATGAAACTACACCGCTAGACTTTTTAAGAACATTAATAAAAATTAAGAGACAGACGTTTAAAAATTAAGCGAATAATGAAGAACAAGTTTAGTAACTACGTAGTAACAATTTGTGTTCCGTGAGAATATTTTCTTTACGTACCTAAAGTAGAAATGTTTTGTTATTATTATAACATGTTGCTAATATAACGTATATAGGTTTGTTACCTACTTAAGTTACTATATAAATACAAGTACCTACACTATAGTAATTTTTCTTGCTACCTATTTTAATATACGAGTACATATACGAGTATATAGGGTGGACCAAAAATACACGTCATAAAAAAATATAGATTCCTCATGTCCAGGGGTATTCGAAAATACCCCATGTATGTTCCGCGATTTTTTTGTATGTTGAGTACTATGAACGCGCAAATGATGCAGGACAGGCAAAGGGTTAATAATCTCGAGCTTAGAATGGAAAACCTTCAAAAAGCCCGCATGATGGGACTGTTGCCGCTCGGCTAGTCCCAAAAGACCCGAATTTTCTCCAAAAACTCAATCGCATAAGAGTCGCTGAAGACATGCTAGATCGAGTCAATTCCGACCCAACATTCATGAAACGCATTGTTACTGGTGACGAGACGTGGGTTCACGAGTTTAACATTCAAACTAGTCAACAAGCGGCGGAGTGGCGCCTTCCAACTGAACTGAACTGACAAAAAAACAGAATTCGCGACGAGAACTAAACTAAATTTCGGAAAAAGCGTAATTTTTTTGTAAGTGTATTGTTTCTGAAGGAGCATACTTTGAAGGCGATTTCGTGTATTATTGATGTTTTCCCGGTACTTTTTTTACAGAGTAGTATATACTGAAAACCTGACGAGATGATACACATCACTGGGCCCAAACCACTGCAGTTATGTAGACATGAAATACATAATACGTGCCTACTTACACCTATGAACGGCCGCCTGCTAATCTGTTAAGTCGGTGTTTAAGCTGTGGTTTGCCGGCGACGAGACACGGTCAGTATAGCGGTGTAGGACTGCCGGCAAATGTTTACTAATGTGTGGAAGCAATTTGATGATTGCCTTGGACTTGCCTTGGATGGCAGGACGCCTGATGCGATTGGAGACTGACGTCGAACCCTTAATATTTGGGGCACCCTAGTCATTACAAGGTTTGGTTCAAATGCTGCATCGTCATATTGCAAGGCAGGCATTTTGGTTCATAGCCAGAATAAGGTTTAGTTCAAATACTGTATAGACATATTGCAAGATAGGCATTGTGCTTCCTAGTCAATATAAGGTTTAGGCAACAGTTGACATAGACGTTTTAATTTCTAGTCAGCATTATCAAAAAGGTTTTCGTAGCCGTAGAACCAAGGTTTGGAGTTTATGGTTTGTTGGCTACTGCATAATAAAACCCGCCCTTTTTTCCGGTGTTGATCCACTGTTCCTGCCATGAAGATTAAAGCTTAACTTGTGGAAGGCTCACCAAGTCATACCTCTGATGAGTATTGTGGGTGAGATCAGCTACTGCTGATGAGCAAGCATCTTTGGCCAGAGCATCAGCGCATTCATTGCCCTTAATGCCACAATTACTAGCTATCCAAACTAACTGAACCTCTTTATATTTAACTGCTAGCACAAGTTCATACTTTTTAATTTTTTAAACAAGGGAATTTTTAACTATGAAGGGAATGTATTTGTCAATCACATGTCATCAAAGACATTAAATTACTACTAGTATCTTAAATCTCTTTAGCAAAGGCGGCTATCTTTTTTGGTTGAGCAATTCCTACGGCTACCTTCCGGCTCCATCATCAGACCCTGAACACGACCTAGTGTAAAAGCACTTGTCAATACATATCGAATGCGTCCAAACACAGTGATAGTATCATGTTTGGTTGAGGAGATCCTATGATCAGCTTCCGGCTTTATCATCAGACCCTGGATACTAGGTAGTTTGGACTATAATATTTGTCAAGACAAAGCTAATGAATCCAAACTCAATGTTGCTATTTCGTTTTTTTTTTGAAGTTCCTATGACCATCTTCCGGCTTCGAAATCAACCCTCAAATCAAGCAATATGCAAGAAATCAAACACGACGGGGCTATTTAGTATAAGAAGGTACTTGAAAATTTCGTGCCTGTACTGTTGAGCAATGAGGATATTTCTCTTAGAGAGCCAATCCTGGGCACAGCAGATATGTGTATGAATGCACCGGACATGACTGAAGAAGAATGGGCAAGAGCAAAGGAAGAGTTCTTAAAAAATTTGACACTCCTTATTGCAGATAAACATGCCATAGAGAGAAACACAGTGTTGCAGAGGGACAGCAGTGAATAGCTGGAAATCCGAAACAATTTAGTTACTGCTTCTAACTTTGGACCTATATGTAGGAGGCAAACATCGAGAGATGCGACACCTTTAGTTCAAAACATTCTTCATAAAAAAACTTTTGACACTTAGTGTCTATTGCCTATGGTATTGAGCATGAGCAGGTCAGCAAGCTTTGCAGTAGATACAGCTGCAAGAAAACGCTATTATTGAACTTTGTGGAGCTTCACCAGACGAAGTGATAGGCGATGACATATACATATGTTAGTGGATGTCAAGTATCCTATTACTGCATCCAAAAAAGGGTTACTTCAGGCAATTAAGAAAATAAAATAAATATATTGAAATATGATAAAAAACCTAACACCACAACAGTTAACAAAAAAAGTGATTGGTAGTACCAGGTACACAACAACTACATGTAACGGAAAGGAAAATATGTCTACTTGGAATTTGGACGGGTGAAAATGAACCTGTACGAATTGGACGCATTTTAAAAGATGTCAATTTTTGGAAGACAAATATGGGACCGAATAAAATGTTTATTGCCAGAAATAATAAACCCGAGGGAATGCCTCGGGTTTATTATTTCTGGCAATAAACATTTTAAATATTTTACTATGGGGCACGCTAATTATATCAATTTAATTGCAAAAATAAAGAAAATGTTGACTCTGCATCATTCTCACAGCAACAATGGTTTTCGACCGGGTACCTAGCATGCGTCCACTCGACTTTATGGAATTTTGATTTATTGATTTGATACCACATCTGTCTTTATTTCATTAATAAAATCAGTTAATTGTTAAAAAATATCTTACAAATGCCACTGAGCGTTATCACATTAGCCAATAACTATACGTCCCGATATGCCCAGAAACTTTTAAAATCATGCCAAGAAGTTCATGCATACAGTGGTGGAACAATCATGATACGGACGAGTATTTGGATCGGCGGAAGAACCGAACTGATTTGGATCAGAGGCAATCTCAAAAAATGCACAAATTTACGCTTAGCGGAGTGATGTAGCGGTTACACCGCCACATACGAACTACGCAACATCTAAACACATAGACCTGGTATATTCGTATTTTGATATTTAAAGAATTGATAATTCATTAATCACGACTGTGAGTAAAAAAGTCACCGGAACACTGCGGTCGCTCTATCGGTTGAAGAACCTCCTGCCATCACACATAAAGGCAATGCTTGTACAATCCCTAATCTTTCCCATAATAGACTATGGTGATGTGTGTTACTATGACCTGAATGCAGATCTCCTCAATAAACTTGACCGCCTTCTAAATAACTGCATTCGATTCGTTTTCAATCTTCGTAAGTATGATCATGTGTCTGCGCATCGAGTGCTTTTAAAATGGTTACCCATACGTCAGCGCAGAGAGTTGAGGGCTCTGTCTATGTTGTTTTCAATACTTGACAAACCCACTTCTCCTTCTTACCTGACTTCCCATGTTCAATACCTATGCTCTGCCCATAGTAAAAATCTACGGTCTACCAACAATCGTCTTCTACGATGTCCTTCTCACCGCTCCGGTTTTATTCACTCTTCGTTCTTTGTCCAGGCGGTATTTCTTTGGAATACGCTCCCTCTGAACATTAGGATGGCAACCAGTCGGTTATCATTCAAAGTGAAGGCACGTGAACATATTCGTAAAAAGTTGGCAGAATCTTTGCAGCGCTGATTTGCTGGATTTGTTTTCTCCTCTACCTATCGTTATTTCTCCTGACAAAGTTTATTCGGTTTATATGTATGTATGTATGTATCTATGTATTAGTATGTATTGATTTTCAATTTATCTATCCCTTATATTGCACCTGCCATGTTTTGTCTCTGCATCACCCTAAGGTTGACTGGTAGAAAATGCCCCAGGCATTAAGTCCGCCTTTGTACAGTATTTTTTTTACTTGTGCATAAAGTTTTAATAAATAATAAATAAATAAATAATTGATACACAAAGTTACCAAAGCGCAAGGTCATCCCTCTCAGAATACTTCAGTGCAGAAGAGGAAGGACCTAAGATGCCTAATACGAACCCCCCTAGGGAATGGACAGTCGTTGAGGGTTACCTCAAGGTAGATCCCAAGAATGTAGCTTCCATCAAAAAAGGAATTGAAGGCTTCATTCACGATGCTTCTTACCAGCAGATTGCAATTGACGCTATCAATGGCAAGGTCTCAGAAGATAGCTTCAAGGGCTTATCTGCTTTCACTAAAGCAGTAGCCTATGATGGCTTTAATCCCCAAACAATAATTATTGAAATGGCCACAAAGGCAGCGGCAGACAGAAGGGATGATGCAGGTGTATTCGAGTTTACTGCTGACGGGGTTAATTACTCTGTACCTAAGAAGTGCTCACTGGCTAAGGATGTGCAGATGCTTGTTGCTCTTTTCTTAGTTAGAGGTAACAATCTATTTAAGATCCTGAAGACAGTAAGCAAAGATGCTAAGACAGCAATAAGCCATAAGATAGCCTCGTACTCAATTAAAAGTGATGACGACGCCGATGCTGCAGCCAGGAGACGTAAGGAGAGGGTTATCCTATCGTCCAAGGACATAACACTGAGTAGAATCGCTGCCAGTTTCCCGCATATAACTCTTGCTGTAGCTAGAAAGGTCCAGATTCCTGGGAAAGCTAGTTGCCAAGTGATTAGACATCAGGCGGATATTAATGCTGGAGGGAATGCCAAAACCTCTATGCCATTCTTTTTACAACACGGCTTACTGCCAGCACTCCTGCGTAAATCTCAGCCTGCAGATGAGGGACCAGTGAGGGCATTCTGCTACATGTTCAACTTGGAGCAGACATTGACCCTTCAGCACCCTAACATTAAGAAGCAGATGATTAATGTGGCATTGAATAACCAAATTAATAACAGTGTTAAGTTTGTGGAAGCTGCTATTAATGGTCCCCTGACATCTGATGATGATAGATTTGCCTTACTCAAGGGTCTGGTTGAACCTCTGAGACATGTTGCAGTCGGATTCCATCCATGCAATATTGATAATGACTTGGGTCGCGCGCACGGGTAAATGATAACGCCGAACATTTTGCCACATTTAAATACGTCCTATTGCTACGACTCCACTCTACTATCTTATTAATATCCTGCTGCAGGAAAGTGCATCAGGAAGGAAGTGGTGATGGGTGGGCGTTTTGGGGGACTGTCTTATGTAATTTTGACGATCGAATAGTGCTGATTCTCAGCCTAATTTGAATAAATGACGTTTGAATTTGAATTTGCAATATGTCAAGATCAGTTCCCTGTTTTATTTTAAGAACTAATTTCAAGTCGTCAGCGAATGGTATGGATTTATTGACTACTCTCGGCAGGTCGTTAACTGTTACAATGAAGAGAAAAGTCCCTAAATTACTGCCCTGACTGACTCCAGATCTCGTGAAATAGGGCTTAGAGAGGTGCCCACTACAGTCGACGTACTGACAACAGCAGGCGAAAAACGACAATGTGTGAGGTCTACAGCCTACACCAACCATATATTAGTTTTACATTTTTCCTGTAAACTCGTAAGTACCATTACCACTGGGCCACCACTGCTCCTGTTGACTATTTTGCCTCAATTTTGTATTATTCACAAAAATGCGTTTTTTTTTAAGTGTTCCGTATCTCAAACAACAAACGAACCCTTATAAGATCACTCTCTTGTCCGTCTGTCTGTCCGTGAATTCTAGGTCAACCGGAAGTTCCCTATAATTTTTGGGTCAAAAACCTATATGGTAGTTCCCGTTGATTTGGCAAAAAGCAAGTTCTCACTTACAAGTACTTACTCACAAGTTTCTTTACTAAGCTACTAAGGGCGGATTCGACCAAACTTTATCCTGGGTATAAATCACTAATTACTCTAGAGTTAGACAACTTTTCGTTTTACCAAATCTTAACCCTGGAAAAACTGTCTATCTGAGAGTAAATCTTTATACCGCCAAAATGCAGCGAGTAAAGAAGATATCCGAGAGTAATACAATGGCGGCCGCTACATTACCAGATGTTTTCGTATGCTTTGTTTTAAATAGTTCACAGTTTGTGAGTGTAAATCACAGCATGAGACACATGTTAATAATTTCTTGTAGTTTTGTGATTAGTAACGATATTTTTTTAAATAAGTAATGCTAACGTTTACGAAATAAGTATGATCGAAGATTCTGACAGTGATGAAGAATACATTCTAAAGCATCCACGATGGATTGCCGTAAGGTTTCAATTGTCCTGTTTTGCCTTCAGACATATTATTTATTTTCAATAATCACAACTCTCCACAACAAAATCAAAATTTCGAATCAAACCGATTCGAAAAGTCAGACAATGACAACTCGTGTGAATATTAATTGACAGTGATACCGTAAACTGACATTATAAACCGGCAAAATTATGTGGACATAAAATCTTGCGTTCCGCTATAGGAACCATTGTATTTCCATTTTAGTTGGCTTAAATGTTCATTCACCAACTCAAGAGTAATAATACCCAGTATTGGCTACTCTACGTTTGTGATGGAAAAACGCAAACGAAGTTATCTGAGAGTAAGACCAAAGAGTAAAACTATTCAAGGTTTAGTTACTCTGGTATAACGTGGCATTTGGTCGAATCCGCCCTAAGGAAATTAATCAAATCTATACTATTATGTTTCCTTCAAAACATAACATGAGATTTTTTTTTATTTTTTATTTATAATTCACAAAACTGATGTACAATCACCAAATGCAATAAAATAGCTACAGATAATATATTATGTCTGATTAACATCTACTAGATGTGAATCTAGCATGCATATTTTATGTAACACTTAAAAAAGACACTTATTATTTAAAAATACAAAGAAAAAAGTTATACAAATCCCACTAATTGAAGAAATGTAATGGAAAAAGTTTCGGAAAGAAAACATTAAATTATGAAATAAATTATACAATTAAATCTATAAGTTTAGTCCTTATTGAGGCTACGGAACCAGTGAAGACATCTATTTCGCCACGAATGGAGTTGGCAAGAGAAAGCATGCGGCAAATGGGTGAAAAATTACCAATATTAGTTCGACAATGAGGTAAGGCGAAAGTTCTTCGGTTAATTAGGCAGCTACTACTACGTGGGATACAAATATTGACTTTTTCTAAAAGCTCGGGAGAATCTATGAAACCGTTTATTAATTTAAACAAAAACATGAAATCTAAACATTTCCTACGAGCGCCCAAAGATTTCATTTTATAATGACTCAGCCTAGAGTTATACGAGTTAAGACTGCGACATCTGTTATCCGAGTAACACAAGTGATATAAAAATCTTTTTTGAACGCGCTCTATCCGATCAGAGTGCACCTGATAAAACGGGTTCCATACCGTACTACAGTACTCCAGAATACTTCGAATAACGCTGTTGTAAATGGAAATAGTCAGAATGGGTTCTTTAAAAATTTTCATTTCCCTGACGATGAAACCCGACAATTTTGATGCACGACTAATCATTTGGTCATAATGACTCCTAAAACATAAAGTACTATCTATTGTAACACCAAGGTCCCTAATAGTATCAACTTCTTGGAGCGGGCTGTTATTAATCGAGTAACAAGTTTGACATGTTTTCCTTTTTCTGCTAAATTTAATGAAATAACATTTGTTTTGATTTAGTGACATTTTGTTTTGTATGCACCAATTATGTACGTTATTTAAATCTAGCTGAAGCTGAATGATATCGGATTCGTTATATATCGTTCGATATATATTTAAATCATCAGCAAAAAGTTTATATTCCGAATCAATTTTGGAGCCCAAATCGTTTATAAAAACCATCGATCACTAATAAAAAACTAGATACACAATCAGCGGCAAAAAATGTCCTCACCGAATGAGCGCCCACTTGAACATTTGGGCGCTCTTTTGATTTAGTAGCATTCGAACGCTCCGACGGTAAACACGCGACATAGTATCGGTCGTAAAAATTTATTGCTTTTTAAACATATCTTTGTGAAATAAACGTCAAGCATTTCGTTTAAGGTTGAATTTACATTAATTTATATTTATTTCAACTATTATTACTTAAACACAATTTGGTGCCAGTTTTAAGAGAACTTTTGTTTGGGATTGTGTATCTAGTTTTTTATTAGTGATCGATGATAAAAACTAAGAAAAATAGAGGCCCCGAGTGTGACCCCTGAGGCACCCCTGATGGTATGTAACATTGTTTGGATTTATAACCCTTGAGATACACCAGTTGTGAGCGATTTCTTAAATACGATTCGCACCAACGCAGCAACGACCCATGAATACCCATATTCTCCAATTTTGCAATTAGTAAGTCGTGATCTACCAAATCGAAGGCTTTTTTTAAGTCGGTGTATATTGCATGGACTTCCCCACCATCATCCAAAGCAGAAGATATATATGAAACATACTCAACTAGATTAGACAGTGTCGATTTCTTGGGGCGAAAGCCGTGCTGGTTGTCATCCAGCACATTTGTAAAATGAGAAAACATTTCCCGACAAGCGATTCAATCACTTTACCACAAGCGGATAGAATGGACACTGGTCTGTAATTTGCAACATCATCAACATTACCAGATTTAAAGATTGGCGTGACGTGCGCTATTTTCCACTGATCAGGGAATAAGCCCTGCGCCAAAGAATAGTTGAAAATTGTAGTCAGGGGATCAGCCAGGTTTGCTGCACATTTTCTAAGAAAGAGAGGAGGGATTGAATCAGGCCCGGGTCCTTTATCACAATCTAGGGAAGATAAGCAATCTAGAACTTCTTTTACTTCAAGTTTGCACCAGCTGAATGTGTTATTATTACAGGGAGTGGGTTCAACTGGCGTTGACGAGTGTATGTTATTATTTGCTCTATAAATGGACTGAAAATTATCGGAGAATAAATCACAAATTTCCTGACCGCCCCTGCCAAACCTAATGTTATTCCAAGTCATTTTGTTGGGAATGTAATTGTTACCTATCCGTTTATTTTTTAAGTACCTCCAGACATGCTTAGGATTGGTACGAAGATGTTCAGCTATATTCGTTTTAAAATTTGCATAACAGTCTTTTATCAACTCACTGCAACGTATTCTCAGGCATTCAAACGAAATTTTATCTCTAGGATTTCCGTATTTTTTATAAAGACTATGATATTTTGCTTTTTCCTTAATAACTTTAAGTAAAGCACGACTATACCAGACAGGATAACGTTCGTCTCGTGGCTTTGTAATCGGAGTATACAGTTTAATAATTGGCATTAAAATATCATAGAATTTTTGTAACATTTCGTTAACATTAGTCATAGAATTCCATTCATGAGACCACGTAATTTTCGCTAGCTCAGCGTTGACCGCTTCATAATTACAGAGATAAAAATTCAAGTACGGGATTTTATTTTGCACTATAGGATTGCTATGACTAGTTGTAAACGAAATTACTAGCGCTGGATGATGAGGATCAATTGGTACAAGTGGACTTGAAGCCTGAGACACCAGAACTTTGTTGTTACTACTACTAAGAACTAGATCTAAAATACGATTTGAAGCGTTGATTATCGTATTGCATTGATGAAGATCATTAAAGGCCAGCATATCCAAAAAAATGTTTTCTATATTACTACTAGATCCTTTGGGGACCAATAGATTGAAAGATTTGATTGAAGAAGCTGTCTTAAATTTTACCGATATAATAAGAATAAAAGCACTTACATTCTGTCTTTGTTACCTGTGGACCTTTCACTTTAGCAAGATTTGCGGAGACTCTGCATCTGTCTGTCACTAATGTCAAAATTATGTCATAGCGTCTTTTCTTAAAAAAATTGTAAAGTTTCAGGTAAAACTTTATAGAAAGTAATAATAGTGCTTGTAGTAAGTGATATATTAGTGTTACGCTGATCGTTAAGCCAGCGAAATGCCGGAATGGAAATCGAAAGCCGGTGCCTGCGACAAGCAACGTTCGCGATTGTAGCAACGATTCTCCTTAGTGCCAAAGTGGTGAAAAACCGGGAGGGTAAAGGCACCTATTCTCACGGCCGAATAACGGCAAAGAGATCGAAACGATTTCCTGTACGAGTAAGTCGGACCTACGCAATTACAATTGAATGAGTAGCCAAGTAAGTGTAAATCTGCTAATATGACACAAGTTCTACAGTATATCACTAGGCTTACTGAGAAACACTGTCAACGAACTTCTAAACTGCGTTTTCTAAATATCCGGTTGTGTTAAGAGACAGAAATATTACAACTTAAAGAGTTCAGTGTAAAATATTATGATGATTATGATCATTAGGTAGTAATTCCAAAAGCAAATACAGAATGTCTTGAGGAGCTAGAGCTACTCCAGCAATTTCTTTGACATTCCGTCAATCCGTTATAAGGAGGAGGCCTGTATGCTCACCCAGCCCAGATGTTTCACACACTGAATTAAAAGTCTGTTAATGAGTGCTTATGCCACTAAACAAAACTAAAGACTATTTAACCCCTGCGGAGGGGGTTTTGGCTGGGATCTCTATTGTAGGTCTAGCGCAGATGGAGCTAGCTGCTAAAGCAAGGTCCATATGGACTTGTTAATTGGGCAGCAACCTACTCACTGGGATTGTACCCTACTTTTCCTTTTGAAAGTAATCCGAACACTCCCATCCAAAAGTATTTATATTAAAGTTAAAATAGAGTGCAATACTCTCATGTGTTGTAGTTGCAGTTGTTATATTACAGCAGCATCTCCAGTTCAGCATCTCTTATGAACTCCTCTGCATTATAATTTGCATTTAGAACATTAAAGTTACTAATTAAACATGACAAAGTCTTATCATGACAAAGTCTTATCATGACAAAGTCTTATAACTATTAGGAAAAAGAAAATAGTTAAACAACATTATAAGAATTATTATTTGTTGTATTTGGTAACAATTAAAGAAAATCTTGTAGTTATGATCAGTGCGATAAGCGAACAATCGCAACAATGGTGACCTCGGAATATTCGTATTTAATTCGTTCAACAGTGTAACGTTTCCTGTATTATTTTTTGCAATTTCTAAACTCTCTAAAACTGACATTTTGAAACCTTTATCACATGTGTGTAAAATTTTGAAAGTGTTATTGTTATTTAACGAATGACCAGAATCTATCTATTGTTGCGATTGTTCGCTTATCGCACTGATAACGATCCCGGCCGAGGTGGGCCGATAAGCGATCCTATATAAGTGGGGGTGACGGGCGGTTGAAGCTCACTTTGCGTTCGGCTCGCGTTGATAACACTTCGTGTCCGAGTTCGCAACAGGTCAATCGTCGTCCTGAGGATGCCTCGTTGAGAGGCGAAACACGTGTCGATTTCTTACAGGGTTCTCTAACTCTTTAAGAACGGTTAAGCGGATTAAGTTACTAGATATACATCGTCTATTGTGTTTTATGATGGATTTCCGCAAGGTCACGCCTGAGTCAATTAACTATGATATTATAATCAAATAGCCTATTGTTTACACTCAATGTGCAGGTAGCTGTGGGCTAAGCAATGGATAAACGAACGATGAGATCTGAGTTCGAATCCTAAATAGAATGTGTACCATTTAAATTTGTATTTTATGAGCTAGTTCGTCAAACTGCCAGCATGAGTATGACGACGTTTGGTAATGCGATGGTTCAGAACCAAGCCAAACAATAAACTCTTTTAGTAAGATGATGATAATTGAAAAGTAAGATGGCAGCAGTGTTTTATGAATGAATGAAGGGTTTATGAAATAGTTTACACCAATGACTCCTGAGAGTCCTTAAGTACCAAAATAAAAAAAAAATGAAATAATTTGGTATGTGCCCTTTTTGGCATTTGTTCAGTTCCCTGGACATATTTGCAGTGGCAGCCAACTGAGTGATTTCTATGTCTCGGAGACTGGAAGTCCTAACAAAGCTTGGGTGACAAGTGAATCTCCTAAGTCAATTCGAAATCTCAATCACGATTTAGAATATTTTCACCTTTTTTGTGAACACTGCCACCTGTAACAAGGCCCTGCCTGGTTTGGTAGTTCACTGGTTTGCCAAGAGCTAATGTGGTGGCCAGAGGCTATTGATAGACCACAGCTCAGTTCCTCTAGACAGGGTGAAATAACCCACTTCCTATCCACACATGACGTGGGGGAAGGGTAAGGAGCCCACATAAACGGGCTACCTAGGTACTCTATAAATCCAAAAGATGTCTTTAAAAGATTGCTTTTAGTGATAAGCCCAGTGTGTCTTTGTATGTAAAAATACTACTTTTATATCTGTAATTCTTATGGTGTAAATTACAACGAGTAAGATACTATTCTACTCTTGTCAGGAACTTTACCAAACCAGGAAAAAATGGCACTCAAACTTGAGAAAGATATTTGCCATATACGCTATAATAAGCAGCCAAAAAGCCAGTCTTCAGAGTGCAAATGTTCTAGTTCATTCCGACAACAGACTATTGAGGGATAAGTTTCCCTAGCGTTCCTGAACCTTACTTGCAAAACGACGAAGTTCGCAGATTAGCTGAACATCACTCTGTCAGCGGTTTAACTCCCGGGGAGTTTAAAAGTGTTATAACGGCTTAGCCGACCGCTTTAAAGAACAGACCAGCCTGATTGGCTCCTGTTGCTCCAGGCCCCAGGCCTCGGAGGCCATGTTTCTAAGTGGGGCGTCCATTACGTTTACGACCTTTTCGCGTCAGATAAGTCGGCCGTTGTGCGACAGTACGTGGGACTCAAATGATGGCTTGGCAAGCTTCCGCGATGCTTTTAGTCAAAGGTGACAGCATCAACTAGCATGGGTATTTTCTATTCGCTTAATTTAAAACTGAGTGTTCAGTCATCTGAACTCGGTAATGGGATGGGGACGTACTGTATATAAATCGCCCCATACTAGACCCAGTAAGCCCCGCTCCCGTACTTGGGAGATGAGAGGTCTCGGAGACCCAGTACCAATACAGGACCCATGTAAGAACCTCTTAGACCTGACAAGCTACTACTACTAGCTACTGCTACTTTAATTTATTATTAAGACCCATAACTGACATAATATGCCCACAATACAGATATTTTGAATTTGAAGCCGCAACTCCTAGCTTGGAAAGCTGGGGGGGGCAGTCAGGTTGCAAGGAGCAGTGGTCGATAGAGGAAGAATCTTCTTCCTCTATCGACCACTGCTCCGTCCTGATCGTGTTGGGATCAGGTTATTTAGGACTTCTATCTAGAAGTCCTAAATAACCTGATCCCAACATACTGCACCAACAGATGTTAGATCTAAACAGATTTTGTCCATTTGTTAGTTTCAAAACCATTATCCAGTCACCCAAATGGGATAAAAAAGAACCCTTTGTATATTGGAGATTTACCTGTTTAACCTAAGATTATAAGATATCGCACAACTTTTTGATTTTGAATAACAGTGTGTGGCCAAGGTGTGGTTCAAAGTCACTGAATGTGTAGGTACTCGAAAATATACCATAATCCTTGTTGACTTTGGTTTACAATAACAGGTGTGGCTAAGCTTGCCTTGAAAGACAACGCTGTCTCTCCTCAGAATGGACTAAATTCATGTTTAAGCAGACTGAGATAAATGAGCCTCCAGAAAGTATAACGTCTGTAGCCTTCGGGAGGCTGACTGGAAAATAGATTCATCAGACGAAATGAAACTGGAAGAGCCACATATTTTTTGTGAAGTAGTAGAGAGGGCTACCTCTCAAGAGAATTTCTAATGCTCAGCCTGTAATGTTCCCACTGAGTGGACAAAGGGCCTCCTCTCTGTGAGAGCAGAAGAGGATTTATTATAGGATAATATTTAATTCCCTGAGAAAATATTTAAATTATATATTATATGTGAATATGATACACATTTGAAGTATATATAACTAACAAAATGGTGAGATGGTGAGACATCACTACTTGACTAATCTATTGGTCTTTTTAAAAGGTCCTAATTAAATTTCAGTTTCAATGAAATTTTAACTTTGTTAATAAACTAAAATAATTTGTTTGTTTATGACATTGAGTTTGTGTTTCCACATCTTTATAAAATTACTTCCCTATGAGATTCAAAGTGGTTTGTACATTATTTGATTGATCTCATAACTTCCAAGTAAATAACCTAACTTGTATTAATTAAGGATATAAGTGATCCAATTAGCCTTTATTGATGAGATTATTATTCAGACTAAGTCTCATTGATGTTCTATTATTTATCAGTATAGTGTAGCTTTATGATTCATATTCACCTTAAGTATGACAAATAAATTTGCCATTAATCTATGACATTATATGGAAGATGTGTTAATTTCTTGAACTTACTAGGTGTGCAAGTCTGCACTAAACCTTTTTTATATTTTTACATTTTTGTCTATGTTTTTGATACCTATTGTCTATTATTTTGATTGATTTGAATATACCTTTTGTTTTACTACCAGAACCAGCGCCTTTTATATTTCGGTAGTTAATATTGGTCCTATCATCGGAAAAATGGTAGAAACACGTTCTAAACGTGCAAAGGTGGATGCGCTGTGTGCAGGAGACGGCACCCAAGTTGCGGAGAGGGAGACTGCCCCGCCCGCGCAGCAGAGCGCGGACCTGCCCCCTCACGCCGCGGCTCCGGCGCCTTCCCGCCCGGCCAGTGCCGCTACCTCGCGCTCATCCGCCACCATCGTGGCGCGTCAGCTGGCGGCACAGGCGCAGCACGCGCGCCACCTGGCTGATTTGGAAGCTGAATTGGAGCGCCAAGCTTCGGAGCGGGAGCGCCAAGCTTCAGAGCGAGAGCGCCAAGCTTTGGAGCGAGAGCGACAGGTCGCTAAGCTCCAATTACAAGCTGAGCTCGCCGCCATAGAGGCGGACGCCAGCCAGCACGGCAGCCACGGCATGCGTAGCCGTGCTAGTGTTCAAGATTGGGTAACAAATGTAGTGCCTAATCCCGAAGAGCGAGAATTTCTAAGTGCCAACCCACATTTCAGGTACGGTGATGCAGGGGCCCGGTGTGAGACACCGGGCATGAGAGTGTCGCACGGCCAAGATGCTGTGGCGACTACGCATGCTCTCAACCAAGATCGTGTCGAAGACGGAGGAGTGACGCGCTTAATCAACTCGCTCGGAACACTATTAAACAAAGTTAACAGGCAAACTGCTACGAGGACGGATTTGCCTACGTTCGACGGCAAGTCCTATTTAGATTGGCTAGCTTTAAAACGTGCGTACGAAAATACATCTCAAAGTTTTTCGGCAACTGATAATTTAGCGAGGCTGTCGTGCGCCCTGCGCGGAGCGGCGCGCGACGCAGTAGCGGGCCTGCTGGCGGCGGCGCGCGCCCCCGGTGTGGTGCTAGCTGCACTCGACGCGCGCTACGGTCGCCCCGAGCTCGTAGTGATGCATGAAGTGTCTGTGATACGTGCGCTGCCTAAGGTAAGCTACGATAGTAAAGACCTCGTAATTTTTGCCAGCCGTGTACGAAACTGTGTGGAAGTAATCCGCCTGTTAAATCAGCCGGACTACTTACGCTCACCAGAGCTGTTTCAGGCACTGTGGAGCAAGCTGCCACCGCTGTTACGACCGCGGTGGCTGGATTACGCTCATTCGTGCGATGCCAGCTTGTCCAAAATAGAAATGTTTGCCGATTTCCTTTCCCGTGAGGCAAACTTACAGTGTAGGTTCGGTGGCATTACTGACTGCACCATGCCTGCTATATCACGTCCTAACATGGATATTAGAGGCCTTAGGGATAGGGTGAACGTTGTAGCTGAAATTGATCAACAAAGATACAACAAAAAGATATACAATCCTTGTTTTAAAACTAATACATTATTTTATTATTCAGGTCTTGTATCTACTTTAGTATCACTCTTTATATCTGGGAATATGGCTGTGCACAGGCGTGGATGGGTTGACACAAAGGAGGCCATCGCAGCCACCTTTAAGGAAGATCCGTTTGTTAGGCAATTAGTTACACGGAACATGTCACTTGACATAGAAAAAGAAGCCATAGAGGTCGCGGACAACAGCAAACTAGCACTGCTGCTGACATATGCGAGATACCATCTATTGGACACTCAAGTTCCTGGGATGGACCATATCCTCGCTGTATCTGTTGGGGAGTTGGTCGCACCAGTTTTACCAGTCGAGTATTTCTTGAATCAACATGATGCCAATATGGTGGTCCAACAATGTTTGGTATATTATATGAGACATGAAACACCATTAACAAGAGGAAAGACGTTGGCCCATTTTGTGGAGGTCCATAATGGTCTAGATGAAGATGAGAAAGATAGTGACTGGGAGAGAATATCAGAGACTGCAACACCTGAACAAGTAGTGGAATCACATGCAAAATCATATGTCGCTTTTATTGTGGCAGAATCAAATGGTGATCAGCACCTTAAGCCGATAGAACTGTTCACCACAGTATTCATTGCGGTAGCAAAGAGAGGGAATGTATCGGATGATTTCATTAACAAGGTGGAAAGGGGGTTAAATGACGACATGCAGATAATTGCTAATCTGAAATCAGATGTAATTTCTCTGGTGTACAAGTACTATGGCACAAATATCACTGCATTGAATGCTAAGACAGTACTCGAGACCTGGCTGGCAGATCTCCCAGAGATCGCATTACGCGTGAGACTCACCTTAACCCAGGCAACGAACTCTGGTCTCACAGCATTCGTAACAGTGGGTCGTGCTATTAAGAAATATCCGGACTTCCCCTGGGAGAGATTGGATGCCCTCACAGGTGGTGAACTAGTGAATTACAAGGCAGCACTCACTGTAGTAGCTGGCAATCCATATTATGGGTTCAACAAGTCTCTAGGCGCAGCAAGGTCCACACTATACAGTTCGCTGGCCTATGTTGCCAAGGAACTTTTAATCCAATTGAATGGAGAAATGTCGCTTAAGAGGTATGCGGGGTGGATAAGAGCACCGAAAAGCGTATCAGTGGTTAAATCCCTAATTGATACGTATAAATCTGAATATACAATGCGACTCGAGTCCGCAGAGTTGTCTACCGCAGAAACTACTCTTGGCATTGATTTGAGGACCGCAATCAATGAAGCTAGGAATGCAGACATATTTGCTTAAATATGTTTGGACTAACAATCAAGTAAATGACTACAATGTATTAAATATGATTAAATTAATATTATTAGTTATATAAATAGAATATTAAGTATGATAAGATATTAAATACAGACGAAGATACAACAATAAAATCCATTCATTTCTTTAAAACATACTTATTATTACAAGTGTATTCTTTTCCTTAGAGGTTGTATTGATTTCTTGATATATCATTCAAGATGGACGCACGTTTATTCACAAGACCTGACCGAGCATCAGCCACCACGAGTTCTTTACTTAACATGGGAGAGTCATCATTGGAGATGGTTAATGTTGAATCATCACAATCAATTAGAGAACAGATGATGACAAGTCATCATAATAATCAGGGATGTAACAATAAAAGTTTAGAAGTCAAGATGGATGCTTTGATGCAGGCTATGACATCTGTTCAAACTGTCGCCATTCATAGATGAAGATAATCAGCTACGAATGTCAAGCCGCATTGTTGCTGCCTCAACCGTCACAGATGATGTTAAGCGTCCGCTCATTTTGGATGGAAAACACCCAGCAGTTCGTCTTTTGATCCAAAGATATCATCAGAAGGCCGCACATTCACACCTAGATTTGGTAATGAACGAGCTTCACCAACGTTACTGGATTATTGGACTCAGAAACGCTGTTCGATTCGTGGCCCATACCTGTCAGCTGTGCAAATTGCGCCGTGCTAGACCGTTCCAACCACCTATGGGAAATCTGCCAGAAGCTCGCCTAGCTCATCATCAAAGGCCTTTCTCTTTCACCGGTCTCGATTATTATGGCCCCATTCACGTCACGGTTGGCAGAAGAAAGCAAAAGCGCTACGTGGCCCTATTTACATGCTTGGTCGTCCGGGCCGTACATCTGGATGTGGTGCACAGCTTATCGACTGACTCGGCCATCATGTGCCTACGCCGCTTTGTCTCGCACCGAGGGACCCCAGTGGAGATTTGGTCCGACAACGGCACTGCCTTTGTTGGAGCCAGCCGAGAACTGCGAGAGTTGTACGGTGATGCAGTTGAAGACTACGCTGCCAGTGAGTTCATAAACTGGCGTTTTATTCCCCCCTCGGCACCATTTATGGGTGGAGCCTGGGAGCGCCTTATCCGAAGTGTCAAAGGAGCGCTGAAAGTGTCACTCCACGAGCGGGCTCCCTCTGATGAGGTACTCAGAACTTTGCTGGCTGAAGCTGAAGCCTTGGTAAATTCGCGGCCACTAACGATGATCTCACTCGAAGCTAATGCAGAAGAAGCACTAACGCCAGCTCACTTTCTCCTAAACGGATCACCAGGGCGTCCCATCCCAGCCACGCTTCAGGAGTCGGACCTCTCGAGCAGAAGTCATTGGCGGAGGGCACTCAGACTAGCCGATCATTTCTGGCAGCGATGGGTTCGAGAATACCTGCCTTCGTTGTCACCCAGAAGGGGTGGAGGCTCCGCGCCCTCAATTACGGAAGGAGATGTGGTCATAATATGCGATTCAAATTTACCGCGTGGTTCATGGCCCAAAGGCCGTGTCGTGAGGTTGTTCCCCGGTAGAGATGGAATAGTGCGGGTGGCCGATGTTGCCACTGTAGCTGGCACGATCAGGAGGCCCCTCCGAAAGCTGATTAAGCTGCCCATTTCTTAATTAAAAAAGGGGAGAATGTGCAAGTCTGCACTAAACCTTTTTTATATTTTTACATTTTTGTCTATGTTTTTGATACCTATTGTCTATTATTTTGATTGATTTGAATATACCTTTTGTTTTACTACCAGAACCAGCGCCTTTTATATTTCGGTAGTTAATACTAGGATTAATAGATTAAAAAATCTTCATTGTTTTATTGGAATATTTAATGAATACAGACCGAAATATTCATATACATATAATTTTTAATTCACATAGCGTCTAGATCCTTCAGGTACTCTTTCACCAGCAGATATCAAACAGGTCTTCAATCAAATGTTATGTTTTGAAGGAAACATAATAGAACTGTTTTGCATTAAAACAAAACAGTTATTATGTTATGAAAAACATAACATTTGAGCAATGGGCTGTTGAATTTTGAAGACTACTATGACATAATTTTGACATTAGTGACAGACAGATGCAGAGTCACCGCAAATCTTGCTAAAGTGAAAGGTCCACAGGTAACAAAGACAGAATGTAAGTGTTTTTATTCTTATTATATCGGTAAAATTTAACAGCTTCTTCAATCAAATGTTATGTTTTTCATAACATAATAACTGTTTTGTTTTAATGCAAAACAGTTCTAATATTACTCGTATAAAGCTGAAGAGTTTGTTTGTTTGTTTGCTTGAACGCGCTAATCTCAGGAACTACTGGTCCGATTTGAAAAATTCTTCCAGTGTTAGATAACCCACTTATCGAGGAAGGCTACAGGCTATATATCATCACGCTAAGACTAAAAGGAGCGGAGCACCAATGAAGACAGTTTCAAAATCGGGGGTTTTTTTTTTCCTTTTGAAAGCTTCCGCTGCGTGCGCTGCGTAAACGGTTAAAGTTTCGCAAAAATCATGTATGACAGAATGGTTCCCCTTTAAAAGTTCTCAAAAAAAGTCCGCGACAGCATAATTATGTCTATCTTTTAAGGTTGGCTCACAATAACCTTTAACCAAATTAGTTCTAAAATAATGTATTATTTGCGAAGGTGTTTTTATAAACATGATATTAATCCTTATCCAAATAAATACGTTATTCAGCACAAGTATTTAATTTAAATCAAAATTGCCCTTTACATCATTCGATTTCAATTAATATCTTAGGAGATATCGCAGTTTTAAAATAACATGGCAGCAAAATAATGATCAAGTACTGATGATGTGCAAGGAGACGCTGTACTTTTACAGTTTGACCTAACGTTTTAAAGTTCCACTTTTACTGATAAAAGCGTGATATAGGTACCTAAAATAGCTCCGAAACATACGTATTATTTTAAAATATTTTCACCTTCTACGTAAACGAAGTCGCGGGTTAAAGTTAGCGTTAGCCCATAGTATCTATTCCACGCGGACGAAGTCGCGGGCAGAAGCTAGTAAAAAATGAATAAAAAAACAATACCAAAACAAAATATAGTAAAACAAAACCAAAATAATAAAAATATTAAATACTCTCTTGGGTTGTAAATCCTCAAAAATATCATCTAAAAACGCCGCTGGTGCATAAAATAATATAATTATGCCTGCCCCAAATAAATACTACGTGATGGTCATCACGTGGGCACAACAATCCACTGTGCGATTGCCCACCAAACAACTGCAATAATATCCACAAATAGCCTGAACAGTATTGGGAATATTTTCGTCCCTGTCTATCATAAGGTACGTATAATACGTGCGACTGTTAACATGACGAGACTTTATTCTTCCGCGTATCAGGTAGGGGTTAGTACCCAGACTGTGGTAGTACGTCGCTTTCAATGGCATCATTCACTTCCACATTTACAGGAATGTACTGTAGAGGCTTTATTCCATTTGGTTTGAGATGCAACCTTTGTGTGCGCATATTGATGGCAGTTAGAGGAAACAAACATTAGGTTCATAATTAGAATAGGATAAAATAATAGATAGTCAGCCCACGGCTGTCAGGCCGTTGAATATAAAATATATTGTAAATGTAGTTTCCGCCTCTATAGGAATAATTATGATATTCGAAGCTAATATGCCTTTAATTATAGTATAGTATAACCCTGGTACAAGTAAGCCTTAGAGCTTACAAAGTGGTGGAGGCGCCCAAACCCGGGCTGTAGAAGTAAGGCGTGTGCAGAGCCAACTAATACTGCACTAGCAAAGTATATAGAGATATATAAAGAAGTAAAGGTATAGAGAGAAGTATAGAGAAGCTGCCACCCATTTTTTTTCAGATAAAATTTATTTGATGGAAAAGGGCGATTCCCCTTATAAGTATTAAAGCGAAGCATATCGCATGGAAGTGTTGTTTTAGGCGAACAAACGACGCCTAAAGAATTGAAAGCTAAGTGGTCTTTGTTAATTTTTATAAAAATGGAATTTTTCTCGGGCTACAACGGCGTGTGCCTGGAAGGCTTCCTAAATAATTTTAAGCTTACAGCCACCTTCAACGAATGGGAGGAAAATAACTGGGCACTGATTCTACGCGCATTTCTTGTGGGTCCAGCTATGATTTTCCACGGTTACACGTACCATGAGGGTATGAATTTTGATTCGTTGTGTGACAAATTATGGGCCGAGTTCTCGTGTAAATGTCACAAAGGAAAATGTAGGGTGCAAGAGAAGATTGTACAAGTTAGAGAAAGCGAACAGGAAGAGATCGCGACGGTAGATATTGATGCAAATTTATTTTCTAGCGGAAAACAAGACGAACCGCTAGTTACTGAGCAAAGCTGTAAAGATGACGAGCTCAGCTGTCAAGGGTGCAGCATTGCCACGGATGAGGAGGAGTCGATCGAAGTGTTCGAGAATGAACACAAAGAGGAAATTGTCGAATCGGGTCAGTCCAGTCCATTTATTAATTCTGTTAGTAATGTTTCAGAACATCAGAGCATATACCTATATATGGAGAATGATGATCACGATGATGAAATTCTTAAATATAACATCATCGCTGATCAGAATTATGAAGATGATAATGTTGAACAATCTTCTGAAACAAAGGAGGTTGACCAAATCACCTTGTCTACCAAAATAAAGGAGAATGAGCAGTTATCATTGGTACCAGACAAAATTATTGAAGTTAAGGCTGATTTAGAGGTAAATGGAAATAACAGTCATATTGTCGAGGATGATGTCGAGTCTTATATAGTCGAGTTTGACGTAGAATCACGGTCAGTCGGAGTTATTAGTAATGACTTTCCAGTGAAAATTTATAACAACGAACACAAATATAATGTGCCATCGCAAGGTTGCTTTGCCATAAAGTTATCATTCATTTGGAAAACAGAGTTCATATTATTATTATATCATATTATTACATTATTACAACAACAACGTGCTACAAACAATTTAAGAAAAACACCAATAAGGTTAAAGGGCTCATATGTTGGGAGTACTCAAATTAAAAACTTCATACCAAAACTAAACAAATTAAAAAGGTCGAAAGCTTATAAATATTTTATAAAAGGATTTAGTATTTTAGAACAAGAATTTTTAAAATTAAATAATAAAAAGTTTAGGGAATTTATACATACTAGAATGTTTATTCCTTTTATATCACCTCTTTTCATATTAATAGATTAAAACCTTTTCATACTAGAATATAATACCTTTTTTTTAATTTCGTTCATATTATAATTAGGCTAATGTCATTTAGATGTAAACATCATAATAGTTTAGCACATTATTTTAGTAATTAATTATATTATACTAATGCATTGTTATGTGTGTTTTCGTTACATATGCGGGGAATAAACATCGGACGCGGCCGGGAGCGAGTGAGGTGTCACTCCTCATGTCGCCAAGGAGCCTGAGGGAACGTGTCAACCTCATCGTCTTCAAATTATATTCCTGTTTTAGCTTAGCATGAACGCACTCCAGAATTTATCATTGTGATTTAAGAGGGAAGTAAATAGTTTTGAAATACTGTGGTCCCTCCTGGGGGGGGAATGGCACTCCGTCTGGGTTAACATCTATTTTGCTAAAAGGGGCATAGCCCTTGCAAAATGTGTTTGATAAACACAATTGGTTAACTCATGACTGAGGACCCACAGTTTAGTCAGGAGTGACTGACATTTAATGGGGATTGAGTTTTATACTAGGGGATGATGCTTGATCTAGGCTGATACCAACTTCGCTGAAGGGGCATAGCCTCGCGAAGTGTGTCGATTTGACACATTTGGTTTCTGCCGATGATTGAGGATCGACAGTTCAGTCAACATGAACTGATGAATGGATTTGGGATTTTGATATTATTGCGGTGTGATGAATTTTCGAGAATTATTCATCTGGAGTGTGGCCATGAGATAGTTCTTTTGGTTGGACACTTACTTCTTGATCCTGAATTCCCTCTGGCTCAACATTGTCCGATGGGGTTAAGGTTTCTGATGTTAAGTTTCTTTCGTATCTCTTCTAAACCCCCTCTGGGTCGATGTGAATTGTCACATCGATGTGTTTGATTCCCGAGGCTTGCCGTAGCTTTTACAGTGGTTTTGCTGCGGTATGGTTTAGTCATGACAAGCGAGTCGCGAAGGCCTGACACTACGCTAAGTGTCAGCCAAATTAAACTATAGCATGTGCCAATGTGCACTTCAAAAATTCAACGCTGTCATGCCTAAACCATACCGCAGCAAAACCACTGTAAAAGCTACGGCAAGCCTCGGGAATCAAACACATCGATGTGAAAGAGGAGAAGAAAAGGTGAAGAGATTCCTCCTAAAAAGGAAGATAATATTGGAATCAATGGGAATCAATACTGAGTTCTTCAAGCTGGAAGAGGGCGGGATACAAGATTTATTCCCAAGTCAGTGGGTGAATTCCTGCCTGGATGATTGGCTAGAGGACTTATTGCGAGACCAGTTTGAAAAATGGTCCATGGACGAGCTTTATGTTAAAGAGCACGCTCCAAAGACAATCACTGCAAAAGCCCTACTGGAAAACCTGGACAACCTCAATGAAACCTCTAGTAGAGACAACAAAATGTTCTATCGGGGCAAAATAATCCCAGAACATTTTGTTCAGAACATACACATAGAGGAGAGGGAGGATTCATCTTGCGTGGATAGGATTGTCAACTGTATTAAGGAGCAGATAGAGAACCTTGAAGAAATAAGAGAGGAAAACATGCATGGGGAAAGTAACCTACATCCCGATATACTCCCCGATTTATTGAAAGCCTGGGATTGTTCGAATAAATCCACGTTCAACTTCATAAATAATATGAACTGTCCTGGGCACAAGAAGATAGAAGCCGCTCTGGGGATAGGGGAAAAGAAGAAGACATATAAAAGCTACACGCCAGACATGAAACAGCCGGAAAATAAGGGAATACTAAAATGTAAGTACCCGGAGTGGTACGAAGAGGTGATATGTGGGCTCGAAGAAAAGCACGACATGTATTTGACCCACATCCCACTTGGTGACCTGGTTAATACTCCTCCCACTGACAACCACCCAATAGCAAGAGTAGTAGAGAATGCTGTATCAGACATGACCGAAATCATACTGCAATCGAAGGCAGCACTGATGACCTCTAAAGTCACAAATCTATATTCAAGGTTAGGAGGAGCATATGGACATAGGGTGACAGTTTAGACAATAAGGACTTGTAAGAAGATTTGGGGTTTAGTATTGTTGACGTGATGATTTTTCTAGAGGTTTACCCTTGGAGTGAGTTCATGAGTTAGGAGCGTTCGATCTTTTGCAGTTCTGACTTTCTCTTCCTCTGACTTTATAAGGTTGAATGAAGTTTAAGCCATTATTGTTTGAGGTTTCAGTATGATTAACCCTCTCTGGGCTGATATGAATGTTGTCATATCATTTTATTTGTTTTTAGGAGGATGTGTTATACGTTTTTCGCCAGTTTTGGTATAACGAGATTTATGCAGGATGTAACGATAGTTTGTGTGAGTGCACATTGGCACCTATTAATATTTAAATTAATTGACACTTGTCGTGGTGTCACATTATCGCGATTAGTTCATCCTGACGTAAGTCTTCTCCTGCAAGAGACATACCTCATATTGTTAATTTTAGTTCTGGCGTTAGGTAAATATTATTTTAGATATAGGTAGGTTAATTTAATGTTTGTTTCATATGGATAAAATTGGACACTACGTTAGCCCTATTTTATCCAGTAGGGGCGTAGCTGATGTAGAGGCTTTATTCCATTTGGTTTGAGATGCAACCTTTGTGTGCGCATATTGATGGCAGTTAGAGGAAACAAACATTAGGTTCATAATTAGAATAGGATAAAATTATAGATAGTCAGCCCACGGCTGTCAGGCCGTTGAATATAAAATATATTGTAAATGTAGTTTCCGCCTCTATAGGAATAATTATGATATTCGAAGCTAATATGCCTTTAATTTAGTATAACCCTGGTACAAGTAAGCCTTAGAGCTTACAGTACTCACCGTAGTAAGATTTCGCTTGTTTAAGCTGGTACGTTCCTACAGCTAACATTTTTAAGTCTTCCAAACTCAACCTGGGAAACTGGTCCAAATGTGGATCTATATTTACAAACATAGTTCGCCTTCTATTCAAGTATTCTGACTCCACTACCTCTGCTAAATGATTTGGGACTTGGTATCGTCGTCGTGCTATTTTCGAATATTCCGCATACATACAACGTTACTTATTGGCTTGTTCCGTCGTTAACTGACGGTGGCCTGCTAACAAAGATTCCGGCATATGTGTCAAATATCCATATTTTCGTAATTGTGGTACCACATCTCTAAAGCCTCTGTCGAGAAGGAAGATATCTCCTTCTCGAAAATATGCCTGCATTGGCCCGTCCGAGCTGTTGAACTCGCTGCTCATACGTTGTGGCTTCGCTGGTTATGGCTTTATACGGACCTATGCAATCAAAAATGTGGCCATCACAGCAAACAATCATGAATGGTTTTACTAGGTTTGCATACTTGTGCAAACTGTACGTCTCTTTTTTTCTACTATTTTTGACATACACATAGGTAGCATCGCAAATGGTAACAGCTGGCTTGGTCTCAAGAGGCATTGCTGAGTTTCCAAAGACCTTCTGGTATTGTTATATTCCTCGCTGCCACTTGTACGGTCATGTGAATAAGACCCAAATAGAGAGGCACTAGTTGCTCACTGAGAATATCCCTTGCTTTATTCATATTGCGTTCAAGTGAAGTTCTCGGCATATTAAAAATACCAGTCAGCCTCTCATTACTGTCTCCAGTTCTTAGTTTAATTAAATAAATGCTTAATGCTATACTTGCATCCGGTACTTCTTCATGCAGTCGTGGTATATTGTTTAATAAACCATATAACTGTGTAGCGTTCAAACCTAACGAATAATGACATAAATGGGATGGAATCTTATGCACATTGCTGATGTCATTCCTATGTAATGAAATTGTGTCTATCATAGACATTAGATTGTCCATTTGTGCACCTGTGAAATCTGAATAATTTACTTGTAATTGATCCTAGCAATCGTTGTTCAAATGAAAGTTACAAATCCTAGCACTTGAAGGAATATAAACTTTAAGGCGATTTAAAACCTCTTCATTCAAAACTCTGGCTAAACGTTCGCGGTTTTCACAATCAGGATCAGGAGGAGGAATCAATGTCGTATGGTTGCTGCTGTACGTTTATACGTACGTGACATTATTATTGGATCTAGGTGCCTTTTTGCGGCTGGAATAAGTCCTCCTGCGGATGTGTTTGATGTGTTTATTCATCACAGCTAGTGATGGGCAATTCTCGAGAATATTCTCCTTGCGAGAACTTTGCTGTTAAGTTCTCGAGAAAATTCTTTTGGTAGGGAATTTACGAGAATTAAAAAAATTGGATGACTGTATTGAATCGTTTTTTTTTAGAGTAATAGTTTTTAGTGCATTTGAACGTTTTACGAAGTTTGAGTTTAAAATAAACTACACCACAACTTAAATTCTCAGTAAATTCTCCAGAGCGAGAACATTCCCGAGAATATTTCCGAGAAAATTATCATAAATTCTCTTAAATTTCGTATGGTAGTAATGTCAAAGTACGATTTCTGTATTAAAACGAACTTTATAATAGTTATAAAACACATCAAAAGTGTCTAGGGATCAAGCATTTTTATGCGGATTTCTTGAGATTGAGATGTGGCTTTGTAATAAATTTATGATTTTATAAATCTATATGGATCCTTTTTGGTGCATTTCATAATTTGAATCAGGAACTGTGAATCAAATTCGAGTAAAAGATGAAAATCAGCTGTCAATATTTTCCCTATAAAAACATACAACGCATTGAAGACATTATTAGTGCTACTGTTTCCGTACTACTGATTAAAACCAACGTTATTATGGAGCAGCGACGTCATTTAAGCAGGGAAGAAATGCTCAGAGCCGTGGGAATGATAGAAGCTGGTTCCCGGCAACGTACTGTGGCTTTAGCTCTGAATACAAGTCAGAGTGTTATCAGTCGACTTTGGACACGTTACCGAAGCACTGGTACCGTGGCTGAGCGCCATGGAGGACGGTATCGCTGCACCACACGGAGACAAGACCGATACATTCAAATCTTAGCTCGAAGAGCTCCAACAATAACCGCCATGATGTTAGCCGTGAGGCTTCATCACTCTTCAGGGAACTTAATTAGCGACCAAACAGTCAGAAACCGCTTGCATGAAGTGAACCTTCATTCCCGAAGACCGCTACGGGTACCACCTATAGCAATGCACAATCGTAGGATTCGATATCAATGGGCTCTTGAACACAGAAATTGGGCAGAAGAACAATGGCGTTTCGTGTGCTTTTCTGATGAGTCTCGTTTTGGTATGAGACCGGATACAAGACGTATACGACACTGGAGAACCCCTGGACGCCAACAGCGATTAAAATCCTGCCAGGAAGTCCATCCTTATAGTGGTGGAACCATCATGGTATGGGCGGGTATTTGGATCGGCGGAAGAACTGAGTTGATTTGGATTAGAGGCAACCTCAACGCTCAAATTTATGCTGAGACGATTGTATCAGACGTCATCGTTCCTCTACAAGTGCAAATCGGTCCCTTATTTCAGTTAATGCATGATAATGCACGACCGCACACCGCAAGAGTTGTAAGACAGACTCTCGCCGCAGCTAACATCAATGTCCTGCCCTGGCCTGCTCAGTCGCCAGACTTGAACCCGATTGAGCATGCATGGGATATGCTACAGAGAAGAGCTCTGCCGAATATGGAGGGTATCCAGTCGCAAGAAGACCTTTTTTTGTTGTTGCAACGAACATGGGCGGCCATTCCACAGCGTGATTTGGATGAACTCATTTTGAGTATGCCAAACCGATGTTCTTGTGTTGTTAGTGTTCGCGGTAGAAACACGGATTATTAATTGTTTAAGTTACCCAATAAAATTTTAAAGAAAACTGTTATTTCAGTCTTTTTTTCGAACTTTAATGTTAGTGGTTCAAATGTCAAAAATCCCTTTATTAGGAAAATGGCAAATTTCTTTATTAATGAAAAGGTGACTTGGTTTATCGTTACTGTGACAAACGAAAACACTTTATTTGATGAATCCTTAAAGAAAATTTTAATTAATATCAATCAGGAGAAAAGTTATTGCAAAAATATATGTTGATCCCTAGACACTTTTGATGTGTGTAGTTTAAAATAATCAGCATTAATAAAATGAATAAGAAAACAACATTATAAGAAAGGGTTATGGTGCAAATAATTAAAAACAAAATAACAATCAAAAATAATTTTGACGCAACTAAAATCGAATTTGACAATCGCGACTCCATGTGGTACTTGTTTGTCCTACCTTGAGATTTTTTTTAGATCCGGGGCCGCGCAGGGGGGCAGCGTCGACGTGTTTTGATATGGAGTTTTTCACTTTTTGTATGGAAAATATAAAAAAATATTACCTACATGTTGAGTTTTGGGGGTACCCTTTTGCAGTTAGAGGGAATATTTTTCCCACCAATAAAAATCAATAAAAAAAAAACCAAATTTCTATTTGCAAATTTTATTTTTCGACCTGACAACACTAACGTAACATTATGACGTTTGTTTCTGTTTTTATTTGACATTGACAGATTCAAAGTTCTTGAATATTCAAAACTGGCGGTTTTTTGTACTGCGAGAGAAATCGGTACATATCTTTGCAATAGAGTGGTGAAAAAAGGTAAGTTCTTCTAGACGTTGTGCGTTTGAATGTTATTTCATAGATGTAAGACGTATTTTTTATGTATCTGCCACGAATTTTCATTTATGTCGATTTTTGTTGGTGGGAAGAATATTCCCTCTAACCGTGAAGTATCCGCTTTCTACTTTTATTTTTGATGCCTGCATCACAAATTCATTTTTACTCCAGGGACAGAATGCGAATGCAACCAAATTGTCCAACCTGGAGTATCGTATAGCTCTAGCCAGAGGACTTATTGGTTGTTTTTCTTCCCGAAAACGTCATGCTGGTGTCAACTACGTCGTAAGAAAAAAAGTTCAGTATCTAAAAATTACCAAAAGGCAATTCACATTGTTGCACCGGAAATTCGCTTTTCCAATGTTGGCGATCACATGCCAAATATCAAAGATGCCGATATTGCAGCACTAAGGCAAAGGATAAGCGATCTAAGATCAAGTGTAGCAAATGTGGAGTGCCTTTATGCATAACACCATGCTTTTCGAATTTTCATAAACAAATATAATATTCTTTTATTTTTGTTTCTATTTTCTTATTGGTATTCAATTGTGTGATTTTAATAAAGTTATTATGTAAGATTTATGTTGTTTTTTTAGTTTCTTGAAAAAAACATACCGCTATTTCATTACTCTCAAACAGGTAGAGGGAATATTATTACTACCAATTAAAAAAAAAGTAAAAAAACATATCAATTTTTATTTTAGGCATCTTATGTAACACAAATCCGAAAACCAAATCTTTCTATCTCATCTAGATCCTTATAACCGTTAAAGGGTTTTATAAAGGGGGTCGAAATTTTCATTATTTTTGCGATAGGACGTGTGTCCTATCGCAAAAATAATGAAAATTTCGACCCCCTTTAGGACGTTCAGGCTCAGAATGTCCCTTTCCCAAAATGTCCCTTGGTTTCAAAATGTCCCTTTCCCGAAACGTCCCTTTCCCAAAATGTCCCTTTCCCAAAATATCCCTTTCCCAAAATGTCCCTTTCCCAAAATGTCCTTTGGAAGAGGCCCAAAAGGCTGGCAGCATTGCCACGTTATATGGCAATGCTGATTCTTTGGCCAAAAATTAGGCCAGCGCTCTGCCCCCCAATTACGCAATGCATGATCAATTTTAAATTGAAACCAATTGATAAAGATTGCCAGTCCATTGATTCATAAGTTCGACAAAAAAAATCTGCTCAATTTTTTTACAAGACACGATTTCAAAAGACGACGTACAAAAATAATACCATTTCTTTTTTCGTATCCTGGCTATACAATAAAAACAGAATGAGGATAATAATACTTGAAACCGGCCATGTGCATATCGGACTGCGCACAATGAAGGGTTCCGTAGTTGGGATGAATTTATCCCAAGAATAAAGTCAAACATGTTCTCCCATACGGAATGTATGGTAGAACATGTTTCGTTTGTCGATAATTACTCGTAAAATAGTAGGTAGAGCCTACTTAGTTGCGATAGTTTTAATTTTAAATTTTATTCGTTAATATACTGTTGCCGTGATTTTTTTACATTATCCAATACCAACCATTTAGCTGGCAGGGGGACACACACTTGACTCTAACAAAAATTAGCACTTTAAAGTCTAATGTTTCGTAAACGGACCCCTGGATCCAAAAATGGTGACTCACAATATTTTCGAACGACCTTTCCAACGATTCCTCACACCATGGGATAGACGAGAAAAAAAACATCCCCACTTTACGTGTTGGGGAGACATCTGACAACAACCAACGAACCGTTGTTAATAATACGTTTAGTTTTAGCACAGAATTACTTTTACGGTAATATTTCACCTTTAATAAATTTATAATTATAATAAAAATAATGGATAAGTATAACTAATGTAATAAACAAATTAACAAAAATTACCTTTATGTAATAATCATAGGCAATAATACAAAGGAAGCACCATCTGTCGTAGCAATACCAAACCTATATTAGAAATAGATAACAATATTGTTTGTAGTTAATTAACTTAATTAGGATAGATTATTTATTTATTTAATACTTCAAGCACAGAAATGTACAGAGGCGGACTTAATGCCATAGGCATAGATGTCGCTTTTTGAGACTTTATGCAAATAATGAATTGGGTACCGTTTTTTTTTTTATACGTTTTCTAAAAATGAAACCTATCTAGATCAATTTACCGCTCCCGAAACCCCCTGCATACTAAATTTCATTAAAATCGTTGGAGCCGTTAATAATGAAATATACAGAATTGCTTGTTAAAGATCATTCATCATTTTTTTAATTGAACAAGATTTAAATCATGTTCAATTAAAACAATAATAAATTCTCATTTTGTAAATATTTAGTAAGTACTTATATTTGAAGGTATTTTGTGGACATTTTTTGGTTTATCATTTTTTTTTTTTTTTTTTTGGATTTCTCACATAAAAAAACCTATAATTTATTGACTACTTGGCTATGTTATTTAATTATTTTCAGTTTAAACGCATAGACATCATTCAAAGGGACATTTTGGGAAAGGGACATTTTGGGAAAGGGACGTTTCGAGAAAGGGACTTTCTGGGAAAGGGACATTTTGAAACCAAGGGACATTTTGAAACCAAGGGACATTTTGGGAGTTAAGAGTTTCCTAAAGCGTTCAGGCTCAGAATGTCCCTTACATTCTGAGCCTGAACGCTTTAGGAAACTCTTAAACCCTTAAACCCCTATATCCCAACATATTGGTAATAATTTTTAATATTTTCCATACAAAAAGTGAAAAATTCCATATAAAACTCGTCGAGGCTGCAACCCCTGCGCGCCTCCGGCTCTAAGTAAACAAGTACCATGTGGAGTCGTCACGCGATTGTAAAATTCGATTTTAGATGTGTCAAAATATTTTTTTAATTTAGAGATTTTTTTTGTCAGAGCAGCTATAAGATTCTCATAGCCAAAAGTAAGGAATTTTACTGATAGTTTAGTTCGGTGTACTAGACAGTAGGCAAATATTTAATAAGTCGTCTCCTTCACGATTTTCGTAGCACTCTCTTCTTTATACCTAAAACTGGTATGTATGTGTTCTTTGTGCTCTATATAACACGAATCTGCCGGTTTTAAGAGGAGGAAGTGGGGACGCGCATAACTGTGACGTCACAAAGATGGCGGCCGCCGTTTCAAGTTTTTAGTAATTTCTCGAATTCTATTGCATCGATTTCGTTGTTTGATACGTCATTTAAAAGGTTATTAACCCCTCATTCCCCATTGCGTCGCAAAACACGCAAAATTTGCCATATCCGTCAAGCCCCACTGCGTCGCATGCGACGCAGTCGGCGCACGCTGATTCAAGGTCTATTTGTACTATGGATAGGGGCTAATATGGTCTGTGGTTAATTTTATTCTATGGATTTGGTAATATACTTGTCAAATAAATCGACTAAAACGTCAAAATATGCAGAAAGAATTCTAGAAAAAAGTAAAAATTGAACATTTTGGCACGGCAAAATGGCGTCCGCGCATGCGTTCAGCGCGCAGCACTCCGCGTTCTATTTATTTGTTTTCTATTGTTTTTTAAGTGTAAATCGACGGGAAATGTTGTTTTTTAAATAATTAAGTAGTGTCGTCATCGTATTTAGTTAATATTTGCACTAAATAACATCGTAATTACCTATTACGGACCCATCAAAAAATGTAAACAAACTCGGTAATGAAAAAACGTATTGTTGTGAAATTTTGAGTTTTGTGTGTGTTTTGTGTATGTAATCGCTGGTAAGTCATTTATTTTATATTCTTTATTAGATAATGCATAATAAAAATGCCATTTTTCAGAAAAAAATAAGAGTTCAATATTTTTTATCAACTAAGTAATGTTACGTAATGATACGGATACCTATTATTGAACTTTTTTAATTATTGGTGTTTTTATTTATTGTGTTTGTTCGTAAATAATGGTTTTGACCGATAGTATATGTATTCATAATGTATCCTGCGAAATTTCATGTGAATCGAACCAGTAGTTTTATTATAAATCATCAAAACAATGCACAAAGGAATTTCTTATAAGAATCTGATAAGAATGTTTATTTATCAATACTAGCGTTCGCTTACAAAGATTCTAAGTATTATAAAAAATCCTTTGTCTAATCAGGAACCCAAAACCATTAATGATAAGACTATTTACGTAACAAGAAGCTCTCAGTTTTTGTTTATGTTAGCGCGCTCTTATCTCCGACGCGCCGCCGGCGGTCTCCGGTACGTTTACGGTAGTCAAGGTATATTTGCGTCATCGCGGCGGGGGGGCGGAAGGGTTAAATGTTTTATGATTGCTTCATACAAATATATTTTGTAAACTCTGTGATTATTGAAATATTTAAAAAAGTATGTTTTTTTTTTCATATACATTTGCACATGATTAGAAATATGACCACTTTAACTCAATAATGAGATACTTTGGCGTAATATGTCATTATTAAAATTAAAGTACGGTTCTTTACCTTTTCAAAAAGGTAAATAACATCGTTATACGATAATAAACAAACGATTTGTAACCATTACCGTAAAGCAAGTGCCCGCGCCGCGCGACCGCCACAGCACAAGCGCGCGAACGTCCGACGCGCCCGACGACGCTTGATTGCTCGCAAATTCTGTTATTCGCGCGCCATATTTGGTTCAGTTTAGACGTGGTATGTTACTTATTCTAGTGAAAGTTCAAATAAATCTGTTTTATTGTGGGGACGAGTATTGATTGCTGTCATTTACGAGTTGCTGAGTGACGACCGTGAATTATGGCGCTGCAACCCGGTGCAACCTACGAGTTCAAATCTGTTTTGTTTAATATTCTAATAGACAAAACAGAAACACGGGTATCGCTGGTTTCTGAGCACATAACAAAAACTGCAGTATTACTAGATGGCCAAACGTTAATCCAAGCAATTGGAAAACCTAAAAATGCCACCACTTTTGGCGATTTGGCAGATGTGTTTTTGAAGACTGTCATGTCTCAATTTAAAAAAGAGGATTTTCAGAGTGTGCATATACTTTTCGATCGTTGTAATGAACAGTCCATAAAATCTGGAACGAGGGAAAAAAGGAAGCAGTCAGTCACTCCTGTGGAATTGAAAATTGCAGATTCTGGTACTCCTTTACCGAGAAAATGGGATCGTTTTATACACCACTCCGGCAATAAGGAAAATCTCGGTAAATTAATTTCTGAGAGTATAGTCCTGCAAGCAGCGAATCTCGAGGGTGATTTTGAATTATTTACAGCAGGTGGGTTTGAAGATCCTCTCAATGTAAAGACAAATATGAACCGAGACATCCATCATTTAATGTGTAACCACAAGGAAGCAGACAAGATTTGTGGTACACGGGATAGATGCTGCCCGAATGGGTTATGAGAGGCTGATAATAAATAGCAGGGACACTGATCTCATGTTAATGTACCTTCTAAAGTTTGGGTGCAATTCGGTACATCACAAAAATCGAACTATGTGCCTATTCATGACATAGCACAATCGATGGGACCAGAAAATAATAATTTACTTGCTTTTCATGCTCTAACAGGCTGCGATAGTACAAGCTCAGTGTCAGGATTTACATACTAAAAAGTCCAGTTGGAGGGAGTTCACTTTGGATACACGAATTTGGATCTGAAGGGGAACTAACAGAAGACGGCATGAGGAATGGAGAAAAGTTTATAATCACCATTTATTGTGACAAAAAACCTACACTTCAAGCTCTAAACAGCATTGATGATCTAAGAGCCGAAGTTTTTCCAAATATTAAGATCCTAGATAAATTACCACCTTCTAGAGGTATTGAAGCACCATCTTCACAGAGCTAATTACCAGGCTTTTATTTGGAAAACTGCGAATGTCCCGAACCAAAACTTACCCTCACCAGAAAACTGTGGCTGGAGATTAGATAACAAGTCTTTGCTTCCGATTACTAGCTTGAAACCTCCGATATCTCTGCAAGATATAGAACTTATATTGTGCCAATGTAAGACAGACATGAAGCAAAAGCGTATGATAGCAGTATGCTATATTGGCAAAGAATTATGTTTTAATCAACATTACTTTGACGATGAGTAATGTGCTGCTATGCTACCTACTGTCTGCTCATTATATTTTGTACAGTGTAATATATTTTGCAAAAATATATTTCGACACTTAGTTATTTTTATTACAACTGGTACTTTTAATTTGCACTGTTATTGTTATTAAAATACCTTGTTTTGTTTATCAATTACACTAGCTGGCAAGTGCTTCAAATTTTCTTCACTTGGAATATTTGTGTACTTCTATTTGTAAAAAGTTTGGTATTATGTTTGAAATGAAAACGATTAAACTATTTGTCTCAAATATTTATTTACATATCTTTTTCGTTATTTAATCTCCTAGTCTCATACCTACCTAGACCAGTACCCTAATTTCGTAATACACGATCAATCGGAATCTAAATCGCTTTGAAACAGATTGCTTATCCAGTGCTTCAAAAGTACGAAAATAAATTCTGTTCAGCAACGTAAATAACGCCATAAATGTTGTTGAACTGTCAAAATGGAATCGTTTACGAAAATGTGTTACGTAATTAGAGAACCAAATGGAAAACGGCGGTAATAATCCCAGAAGTCAAGCTTGAGGTGGTACTCTCTTTACGGAATTGGTCACAACTACACACTTCACTTTTCTTAATATTTTAACAACCACTAAACTTAATTAGTAGGTTTTAAAGAAGCAATCATAGACCGTCAAAAGAACTTTAAAATGACGTATCAAGCACCGAAATTGGTGAAAAAGAACTCGAGATATGAACAAAAACTTGAAACGGGTGGCCGCCATCTTTGTGACGTCACAGCTATGCGCGTCCCCAATTCTGCCTCTTAAAACCGGCAGTTTCGTGTTCTATACAGCACAAGGAACACACACATACCAATTTTGGGTATAAAGAAGAGAGTGCTACGAAAAATCTCAAAATGCTTGATTGCCTCCTAACTATACAAGAGAATCGGCACCATTGTCAAATTCGATTTTAGTTGTGTCAAAATTATTTTTAAATTTAAGTATAGTTTTTTTTTGTAGAATAAGCAAACACATAGCTTTAAGATTCTCATAGCCAAAAGTAACGAACTTTAGTGATAGTTTAGCTAGTTTAGTTCGATGTACAAGAGAATCGGCGCCATTTTCAGTCCGAAACATAATACAATAACGTTTTTTCGAGTAAGGTATAAAATAACAACAAAAGAAGTTTACTTTAGACGTTGAAATCAAAACATATTGTATTAAAATTTAGCAATTTTACTTCCATTTTTAAATTCTCGTATATTCTCCGTCAAAAAGAATATTGCAGAATATTGCAGAACGTTCTCGATCCGAGAATTTCTCCGTGTGAGAATATTCTCCCGACCCATCACTAATCACAGCTTACAAAATTTTGCGCTCTCACTAACATGATTTCTCACTCGCACATCTGTTGAGCAGCAGACCGCGCTGCACCGGCCTAATGATAGCTGCTTGGTTAGGGTTACCCAGTGCGGCCACGGGTAGTGCTACGAGCGCGTTGCCCCGCAGTTTAGCAACAATTATCATCATCATCATCAGCCTATTAATGTTCCCACTGCTGGGACACAGGCCTCCTCTCTGTGAGAGGGAGTGGGCCGTAATCCACCACGCGGGCCCAGTGCGGGTTGGTGGATGTAACATGTCTTCGAATTTTTTGGTTCTAAGACATGCCGGTTTCCTCACGATGTTTTCCTTCACCGTTTTGAGAGCAGTGGTGATGAAATTATTTACACAAAGTAAAGCGTCTGCTTGGGTTCGAACCCACGACCCACAACTCGTAAGTCGGGGCCGTCACCACTGCTCAATGCAACAATTATATTATTATAAATGAAATCTGTCAAGTGCGAGTCGGACTCGCACACGAAGGGTTCCATACCATGTCGTACGGGGTGCGTTGACAGGAAACCTCCCCGTGTGCCTGTGGACTGGAGTTCCCTTACGGATCCGTCCGGGGGGAAGATCAGTCTACGGGTCGGTGCACCCTGGGATGCGGACAATGACTCGCCATTAGGTACTTTGTGCCTAATGGGGTCTCGTTGTCCGTATGCTAATATCCTGTCACAGGAACGCTCTAACATGTACTCGGAGAGAGTACACGTTAAGCAGCGTTCGGGTAGGAACGGGCTCGGCGTGCACTAACCCTGCCGTCGGGCAGGCAGAAGGAAGCCTTTTCTTCTGCCACCGTTGGTCTCGTAGCCCCGAAGAGTGTGTAGGTCATGTCTCTGGCATTTGACGGGGGTCGAGGGTCTTGGCTTAATTGCCCGGGCCGCGAGGAAGAAAACCTCTATAAAAAATCACCCCAAACCTCCAAGCGGCGGCGCACCGTGAGGGAGGTTGAAAGCTTGACTAATGGGTAGCTTAATTAGTCGTTAGTGCGAACCACGTATTTTTGGTTGGTTGGTTGGATAATTTTTATACTCGTGGGATTTATTATGGTGAAAAATAAATATAAAAGCAGAAGTGTGGTGGAGAGCGATACGGGGTCGGACTCCGACGCTGTATCGGGCGCGGAGAGCTCTTTTCAGAGCTCCGAGCGCGAGGAGGTGGCGAAGGCTGCCGAAAGGAGGAAGAAGGAATTTTTCCGAAAGAGGTCGAATTCTGACGGCCAGGGGTCGTCCGCCGACGAGAGGAGGAAAATCCACTCTAGCCGGCGGGGTGGGGCCCGGAAAAAGGGCGTAGGTAGGGGGCTCACCAGGGAGGCCGGTGAGCCGAGCCGGGCCAGCTCGGGCGAAAAGACAAGGCTCGCCACAGCGGAAGACCACCCTGAAGGGACCAGCGCGGTCCTCTCAGGGTCTCCCTGTGGCGAGCCGGACGCCGCAGCGGCTAAATTTAAGGAGGCCGTGGAGGCCGCTTTCAAGAGAGCGGCCTTAAAGAAACTCAAGGCCTCCAGGGAGGGGGCCATACCTGAGGCCACGGCCTCTATCTTGGCGGCAGCGAGGGCCTGTTTCCTCAGGCCTCCGCCGGACGAAATGTCCGAAATGCGGGCGGAGGTCACCCGCTTGGTAGCCGCCATGGAGCTTCTCCGAAAGGAGAACGAGGAGCTCCGAGCGGACCTGGCCAGGCTCCGAGGAGCCGGCCCTCGCGAGGTGCTACAGGGGGGAGAGCAGGAGGGGCAGGACCCGGTACTGTCCTTGGTGCGGCGCGAGTTAGGTGCCCTTGGGGCGCGGTTTTCCGCCCTAGAGGCCATCGTCCTGCGCCCCCCATTAGCGGCGAGCCAGCCGGCCTCGGGCCAGCGGAAGGTGGCATCATATGCCACCACCGCAGCTGCCCCGACCAAACCAGGGTCGTCGGGGCAGACCAAGGGCAGGGCGACTACAGAGGCGGCGAGGGCACCAGCCCAGGCGGTGAGGGCACCTGCCCAAGCGGCGAGGGCACCGGCCCAGGCAGCGAGGGCCCCTGCCCAGGCGGTGAGGGCCCCGGCCCAGGCGGCAAGGGCCCCGGCCCAACAGCCGCCCCCGCCTCCCGCTTCTTCTCCGGCCGACGCCGAATGGCAAGTGGCCGGGGAGAGGCGGAACGCGGGTAAGGCCAAAAGGGCGGCCAAAAGGAAGGCGAGGCGGCAGCGGCGCAAGGAGCGAGGCGTCGCGGCTAGGCTCCGCGCCCCGAAGTCCGCAGCTGTAGTGATCACACTACAGCCGGAGGCGGAGAAGAAGGGCGCGTCCTACCAAACCGTGCTCGCCAAGGTGGGACAGGTTCTGGAGGGGAACCTGGAAGCGTTCGGGGCCAAAAATGGCCTCAAATTTAAGGTCACCGCGACTGGGGCGCGAATGCTGGAGGTCCCCGGCGCGGCCAGTGGCCCGGCCGCTGACGCTCTGGCCGAAAAAATCAGGGAGTCAATAAGTCCGGACGAGGCCAGAGTGTCCAGGCCCACCATGTGTGCTGACATGCGCATTTCGGGCCTGGACGACTCGGTGACGGAGGGACAGGTGGTGGCCGCTGTCGCTAGGACGGGGGGGTGCTCTGCCGAGCAGGTTAAGGCGGGCACCATCCGTCCTGGCTCCAGGGGTATGCGAACCGTGACGGTGAGCTGCCCCGTGTCGGCGGCCAAAAAGGTTGCTGAGGAGGGCCAAAGGCTTTTGGTGGGCTGGGTATCCGCGCAGGTCAAACTGCTGGAACCCAGACCTCTGAGGTGCTTCCGCTGCCACGTGGGTCACCACGTGGGAGTGAAGTGCGACTCGGAGGTGGACCGCAGCGGTAACTGCTACCGCTGTGGTCAGTCCGGTCACGAGGCTGGCTCGTGCACTGCCGCGCCGCACTGCGTCGTATGTGCGGCTGCTGGCAAGCCGGCCGACCACCGGATTGGGGGCAAGGCCTGCGCCAAACCCGCCAAAGCCGGAGGCAGGGGCAAGCCCTCCGCCACCGCCGCCACCGCCGTCACCGCCGCAGCCACCGCCACTACTGGCGCCGCCGCTGCCGCTTCCACCGTCGTCGCCGCCGCCGTTGTCGCCGCGGCAGGGCCCTCACAGGGGGCTCGGGAGGGGGCTGAAATGGACTGTCAATAACGGCTCCATTACGCCTCCTCCAGGCGAACATCAACCACTGCGCCGCAGCTCAGGACCTATTGTTCCAGAGCATGGCGCAGTGGTCGATTAACATCGCCGTGGTCGCTGAGCCGTACTTTGTCCCGCCCAGGGATGACCGGGTGGAGGACCTGAACGGCTCAGTGACCATAATTTCGTCGGCCGCCGTCGGTACTCCGTCCCTCGAGGCTGTCAAGAGAGGACGGGGTTGCGTGGCAGCACGGTTCGGGGAGATTGTCGTCGTAGGGGTATACTTCTCCCCAAACCGAACTCTCGCCGAGTTCCACAACTCCCTTGCGGAGTTGAGAGACGTCGTCGTCGGATACGGTTCCCTCCCTGTGCTCGTTCTCGGGGACTTCAATGCCAAGAATGTGGCTTGGGGTTCCCGGCTTACGGACAGACGAGGCAGGATGGTGGAGGACTTGGCACTGGAGACAGGCCTGGTCGTCCTAAACCGGGGTTCTGTCCCCACGTGTGTGCGGATGCAGGGCGAATCAGTGGTGGACATCTCGTTCGCCAGCCCTGCTCTGTCGCCACGTGTCGTCGACTGGCGCGTCATGGAGGGGGTGGAGACGTATTCCGACCACCGGTACATCCGGTTTGACGTCTCCGCCCAGACCTCGAGCGCGCCGGTCCGACAGGCCCGGAGTGGTCCGCGATGGGCGCTGAAGCAGCTGGACCGGGAGCTCCTCCTGGAAGCCTCGATCGTGCAGGCCTGGGTGTCATCACCGGACAGGCCTGCCGACATCAACGATGAGGCAGAGTGGTTCCGGGAGGCCATGTCCGCAATTTGCGACGTGGCAATGCCCCGGGTCCAGCCCGGACGTGCTAGGCGCCAGGTGTACTGGTGGTCGCCAGAGCTGACGACTCTGCGCAAAGCGTGCGTTGCGGCGCGACGCCGGTACGCCAGGCACCGCAGGCTCCGTATCCGCCCTCCGGATACGGAGGCCATTCAGGCGGAGCTGTACGAGAGGTACAGAGAGGCGAAGAACGTCCTCCAAGCAGGGATCCTGCGGGCCAGGGGACTGGCTCGCGAGGAGTTTCTGGGGACTCTGGACGGGGACCCGTGGGGACGCCCATATAAGATGGTGCGGGAGAAACTCCGCCCATGGGCTCCCCCGCTGACACAGTCTCCGACCCGAGCTTGTTGAGGACGTGGTGAGCGCTCTGTTCCCCTCGAGAGGGGAACATCCCGCCCCGCCTATGGCTCCGCCTGCTGCGGTGCCCGATGCGGACCACACCGCCGACGACGACGACGATGCCCCAGAGGTGACCGAGGCAGAAATGAGAGTGGCGGTACGTAGGCTGAGTGCCAAGAATACCGCCCCAGGACCCGACGGCTTACCTGGGAAAGCCTGGGTCCTGGCCATGGGGGCTCTCGGGCCTCGACTAAGGGGGCTCCTTAGCGCATGCATGGAGAGGGGCCAGTTCCCACTTCGTTGGAAGACCGGGAAACTGGTCCTCATCAAGAAGCCGGGGCGCCCTGCGGACTCTCCGTCCGCTTACCGGCCCATCGTGCTGCTCGACGAGGTGGGCAAGCTCTTTGAAAGAGTAATTGCAAACCGCCTCGTCGGGCAGCTGGTGCGGGTGGGGCCGGATTTGGCGGATGGCCAGTTTGGCTTCCGCCAAGGGCGCTCTACGGTGGAAGCCAACATGCGCGTGCGGGCCCTCACGACGGGGGATGCTGTGGCCCGGGGTGGGGTCGTCTTGGCGGTGTCTCTAGACATCGCCAACGCCTTCAACACCCTGCCCTGGAGTTGCATCAGGGAGGCACTCCGGTATCACCGGATGCCGACCTACCTCTGTCGTTTGGTCGAGGCCTATCTGACGGACAGGGCCGTCATCTACCCCGGTCACCAGGGGGAATGGAACCGGCGAGAGATGTCGTGCGGTGTCCCACAGGGATCGGTCCTGGGGCCATATCTGTGGGACATCGGTTACGACTGGGTGCTGCGCGCCGACCTCCCTAGCGGCGTCAGCGTAGTGTGCTACGCTGACGACACACTGGTCCTGGCGCAGGGGAGGTCGCACGAGGCGGCGGCCGAATTGGCGACACGCGGGGTTGCGACAATCGTCGACAGGATCCGGCAGTTGGGACTCGAGGTGGCGCTGCACAAGTCCGAGGTCATGTGCTTTCATGGCCCTCGGAACGCGCCACCGTCGGGTTCCGAAATAACGGTAGGAGGGGTTCACATCGACGTCGAGGTGACGATGAGGTACCTGGGACTCGTCCTCGACAGTCGATGGAACTTCGTGGAGCATTTCCGACGTTTGGCTCCAAAACTGGAGCGGGCCGGGGCTGCTTTGAAGCGGCTTCTGCCCAATCTAAGGGGTCCAAACGCCTCCTGCCGGAGGCTCTACGCGGGGGTCGTGCGGTCCATGGCCCTTTACGGGGCGCCGGTGTGGGCGCCAACCTTGAGGCTGCAGCCAACCCGCCGGTTGCACGCGGCCCAAAGGGTCATGGCCACCCGGATAGTGCGGGGATACCGCACGATCTCCGGCGAGGCAGCGAGCCTCCTTGCCGGAACGCCGCCATGGGATCTGGAGGCGAAAGTCCTCGCCCACATCTGGGAGTGGCGCGAGGAGATGAAGCGCCGGGGTGTAACTCCGCTGCCGCGACAAGTCACGGCACAGCGGACAGAGCTCCGGCAGGATCTCATGGCGGCTTGGAGAGTGCGATTGTCGCAACCCAGATCTGGGCACGCCACAATTGCGGCGATAAGTCCCCTCTTTGAGGAGTGGCTAGAGAGGCGCCACGGCGCCCTCACCTACCGCCTGACGCAGGTCCTCACCGGACACGGTAGTTTCGGGAGGTTCCTGTTTCAGATCAGGCAGGAGGAAACGCCCGGGTGTCACCACTGCGTGGATCGCCGGGAGGACACGGTGGAGCATACGGTGGAGGTCTGCCCGGCTTGGGTGGAGCACCGCCGTGTCCTCGTGCAGGCGATCGGCGGCAGTGACCTCTCACGTCCGGCCCTGGTCCAGGCCATGGTGCGGAGTGAGAGGGCATGGCAGGCTGTCACCTCCTTCTGCGAAGCAGTAATGCTCGTAAAGGAGGAGGCGGGGCGCGAGAGGCAGAGACTAAGGTCGCTCCCTCGAGCCCCTAGCCGCCGCGGTAGTAGACGCCCCGGGCGTCGGGAATCGATCGCCGATTTCCGGCCACCGTAAGCGCGGGCTTATGGACGGAGAGTGATGGGTAGCTCTCCGTCCGATCAGGACCAAGCCCGGGTCGACGGCGCGTAGTGTTCCACGCGCGCCTCAAAGAGTTGTCAGCGAAGCTGAAGGGGTCCGTCAGGGCCGATGCCTACCACCGGGGTTGCGGATAAGTCCTAAGGGGAAACCGTGGCCCTGGTCTAGGTAAGGGAAGGAACACGGGTGGGTTTTAGTCAGTAAAAGTCTGACACGCCCTTCCGCTCCGCCCAGAGCGGGAGAAGTCATTGGATGATTTACCACCCAAAAAAAAAAAAAAAAAAAAATACCATGTCGTACAAAATTTTAACACTATGAATTTTTGTAATACTTTCGTAAAGGTAACCACAGAGGCGCTATAAAAAAACAAATATTTGTAAAGAAATTGTCTAATTTTAATGAAAAAATGTTGTTGTGTTAAAATATAGGTGTAGGAGTATAGAGAAAATATTAAGTTAACTTTATCCAGTAACATGCATTAACTAACATAGTATTAGTAGGTATAAATAGGTATATATGGTAGGTAAGCAGGTAGATATGTAGGGTAGGTAGGGTAGGTTAGGTACCTACCTACCTTGGTAAGAATGGTAGGGTAGGTAGGTAGGGTAGGTAATTAGGTAGAAATAGGTAATTAGAAAAGGTAGATGCGCCGTAGATAAGTACTTAGTGCTAACCGTGCGAAGCCAGGCCGGGTAAAGCTAGTTACTTATAAATAAAAGGATTTCACTTGCTACATCAGACTATATTGTACAAAATAGAATGTAAGTAGTACGCCAAATTTTAATTATAACTGTGCGTTTGCACTGGCGAAACATTCACAACAAAACATGTTGGAATCTCTATTTTCTGTCAATTTGTCATACAATGTTTGACAGGAACTAGAGATTTGAACATGTTTTGTCGTGATGTTTCGCCAGTGCAAACGCACGGGTCAATACAGGTATTTATTAACGTTATTTTTGATAGTCATACAGAAATCTATTATTTCTTACTTATTATTTTTACACATCCCATCGGACTATGAGAGTGAGGGAAGAGAGAGTGCACTCGTGTCTGCGCACACACTTGTGCACTGAGTTTGGCCGCCGTGAACGAATATTTTTACACCAATATTTTTTCTCAATATGAAATTGTATCCACAACGGTTTAAGGTAACTGAATAGTACACTGTATGTGCCAGCATTCATTTCAATGTTACTGAATATATTGTCTATTGGAGTGTTGTAGTTTTAACATGAGGTACAACACCGTCTAGGGATACTTTGAATAAAGTCGATAAAGTTCTTAAACTCAAAAAATACTGGCCGGTTTTAAAATCTTGTGAAGAAAGTTTATTTTGTAGACCTTTTTGGATGATCGAAATTTAAATGATCGAAATAGTATATGCTGCCATGATAGTAGGTACTTACTAATTCCATGTCATTACTCCGACTATTAAATAGTTATCTGTGGAATTTATATCGCATAATATTAGCATGAAATACAAAATTATTATTTAAGTTGCAGAAAATCGCCCATATTATATAAAATACTTTATGAATCGGCGTTTTTAGTATTTGTTGTGTATAAACAGTATATGTTACATGATACACACAAGTTTCAAATTCCTAATTTGTTTAGTTGTTGAGATAGAGCTCGTACAAAAATGGTCTAAAACAGACAACTTCTACGGCCCCCTAATTCATAATTTTTGAAGATAAAAACAAATAAAAATTATATTTATTCTCTACTCGATGAGCTCTAGAAAATGATACCCCACATGCCAGGGTCAGATTATTTTTTTTTCAAAAATTAATTTTATTGTATGGCGACCCCCCTTTAATTTTTAATTTTATTATTTGTTGCTCTTGCGGCAATAGAAATGCTCAATCTGTGAAATTTTCAACTGCCTACCTATTACGGTTCATGAGATAGAGCTCGCTGACAGACAGACGGACAGCGGAGGCTTATGAATAGGGTTCCGTTTGTCACCCTTCGGGTACGGAACCCTAAAAACCACGTAACAGATTTAAAAAATAAAAAGATGGATCACTACATACATAAAATAAGAAGATGTAATTATTACTTTTCTTTTCTAAGAGAATTCTGAGATTTGTTTTTGCCTCGCACAAATTTTAAAAGGCAAATGCAAATGTTAAGGGACTCCAAAATCTTGCCTAAATCTGTCGGTACTTTTAAGGTACTGGGAACCTCTAATTATATACCTAAATTTTTACTGTATCAGATAACAAAAAGCTAAGAAGTAGTAAACAGCGTTTATTTAAGTAGTTTTTTTTTAAATTAACCTATTTCTTTTTCAGATAAAAACACGAGACCGCAAACGAAAAGTCGATAATGAAAGATTAAAAAAGGTATTAATTAAATAAGCAGAATAAGCAGATGTATGCAAATACCATTATATTAAATACAATGATCCAATATTTAAAACTATATCTATGGAATTAGATAATAATTAAGACGTCTCCATATGCATTAAATAAAACATTGAAAAGACACTACGACGAATATTTTAAAGATGATGAAGATGAAAACCTCTCTCTGCGTTCGGCGCTTGTCGTGGCAACACGTCGTGTCCGGGTTCGCAACGAGTCAATCGTCATCCTGAGGACGCCTCGTTGAGAGGTGAAACACGTGTCGATTTCTTACAGGGTTCTTTAAGATTCTTTAAGAACAGTTAAGCGGATTAAGTTACTAATAAATATACGTCGTCTATTGTATTTTACATTTTAAAAAATCAACAAATCAAATAATACAAATAATAATTCCAGTTACACTTCTACAAAACCATTTGTGAGAAAATGTATGCTACTTTCGTTGTCATCGTAGCGAATGTAATTTTCTTTATATCCGAGGGCCAGCAAAAGGAATAGGGAATCAAATGCACATGTATTTGTTAAAAATATATTCTGTAAAGAAAAAAATTGGTAAATTACCATTTAAAAAAATATTACATACAGAGGATCATCATTCATCATTTTCAGTAGACACCTTCGCCTGTCCAGTTTTCAACATATGAAGGTATTTCTGAGAACACTGAGTCGTTTGAAAGAAATAACTCACCGTATCTGCCTTATTGAATAATTTCACAAATATCAGGTCCAAATATAAACCAGAGCAATTCCCGTATATTTTAAGAAAAGATTAGATTGCCATCTACCCTTATAGACCTCTATTGTCTTATTTCCATATTGTGTTTTAAGGTGCAACTAGTCGCGGGCTCGAACTCAATGGTGGGCCTGGCCAAAAACCACACTGTCTCACCTGGCATCGTGTCCGACAGAGATAGTATCAGTGATGAGCAGTTAGAAGCTGGTCTACATGGACAACGTATAGTTCGCACGCACGGAAACACCGTACCGACCAATTTTAGTAAAACGAGCGCGTCAAAAATTACGAAAAGGCCTTTGGAAAAAAGGTTTTTCTGAAATAACCACTGCATAAATCAATTACAAATAAAATTTATTGAAATCTTCGTTAATTTTTCTGTGTCGGTACGGATTTTGTTTTCGAGATTTCACACTTCTTGTATTACTTATTTACGCCCAAAGTTGCGTTAAAATTAGCAAGAAAAACGAATCTTTGTTGGCTCATAACTTTTTAATGGCTTTTTATTTTACTATTCTGCTTCCGTACAGACAATTTTAATAATGAGACCTAACGATATCATGTTTAACTTTGAATGTACGATGTCAAATAGTGGAGTAAAACCCCTCCGAAGTTTGTATGGAAAAAATATCAAATTGTTTCACCTTAAGCCGTGGGTGGACGCGAACTATTATAATGAATTGAATTTGAATTTGAACTATTATAATGTCTGGAATTGTATTATTTTTGTTTTGTTAATATTAATATGAAGATTATTGTGTTCAAACCATGTAATAATTTTCATATTGGTGGTACAATAAAACTAATACTTCAACGCGTTATTAATTTTATTACTCTAGTTTAATATTTAGATCAAAAATTTATTTTAAATATTCATTGTAATTATGTTTTGGTGAACGTATATTTTGCTCGTGCCTTTTTGAGATACAATGTGGCAGCTATTTGCACATGTGCAGTAGTAGATATGCTGAGCGCGCATGTATTCAAAATAAGCCCGCCATTTTACTAATTTCTTGCTTAGTTCGGAGTCGATCTGTGTAAATCTGCAAAAAATGTGGAGTTCAAGTGACAAGTCAATTAATTTATCCCCGGAAATTGTTATTCAAGAAGCACAAAATGCCAATAACAGCCTATTACCGGCTAAATCAAAAGAAAAATACTTATAGTGACTTTTTGCGATGGAAGGAAAATAAGAAAGGTGGCTCCTTTTCTGAAAATGTCCTGTTGGCATACTTCAACGAATTAGCTAAGAAATATAAGCCAAGCACATTGCGGTCTCTATATTCTGTGATAAGGACTACAATGAAATGTAAGAATGGCATTGACATTAAAAAATACTCAAAATTTATTGAGTATCTGAAACGGCAAAACGATGGCTTTAAAACGCAGATACATGCCAGTGACCTTGAGTAGTTAGCTTGCGTGTTCAGCACTGAGCTCAAGCAAACGTCATACTTCCAGCCAGTAATAGGACTCGCCCATCAAGGAGCGCCAACACCAATTTGACGCATTATTAATTTATAATACATAAAACAAAAGATATTTTAATAAAACAAGTATACTAAAAGATTAATATTTTAATTATCCTTAATTTGGTGAAGGTTTCAGAAAAATACGCTTGATAGCTTTTGCGTAATTCTCAGTTTTTTATCCGCGTTAGACATAACTTTACAAATTAATTTCTCTATGTAATATAAACATATTCTAAAATATTCCTATATCAAATTACGAAAAAAAATTTCTAGTATAACATTTTTTTTTTTCAAAGATATAAGACTAGTCGTTTAGGAGTAATTACCAATTTAAAATCATTATAACATAGACAGCAAACGATGTGAAGAAATGAGGCTTCAGATAATAAGTACCTTTTAACCAAGGTAAATTACCTAAAACTACCTGTCTATGTTAAATTAACTGTATTTTCTTTATAAATTGTATTTACATTAAACGTTGTTGTTACCAGGTTGCATTGATTTTCGGTGTCACGGGTACGTGCAGAAAAGAGAAACTCTCCAAAATAACTGTAGATAACATTGAAAATACCGAACACCAAAACTAAAATCGCAAGATCTTTTGTGATTCATGGACAATTCTACAATATCGAAAAAAAAAACGAATCTTTGCGCTCAATCAAAGGAAAAAGCATCCGTTTCAGTATTATGCCAATGGAAATCGTACTGCACAGTATCTTGGTGTTAATAAGTTCGGCGGTATGCCTAAAGAAATTGCTGTTTTGCTCGGGCTTCCAGAGCCTCAATTATATACCGGCCATAGTTTTAGGCGAACTACGCACGCTACTTGCTGAATCGGGAGCAGATATCGACCCTCAAGCGAAAAGCGAAGCGGTGGGTGGAAATCTAATACGGTGGCGGTGGAAATCTAAAGCTATGGGTGGCGGAAAGCTATGTCGAAGGTTCCATTGAAAATAAAAAAAAATATCTAGCCAAATAACACAATCCGTCAATCTGAATAACATCCCGTGCCCCGACACTACTAATATAGAACTCGCTGACAAACGACCAAAAACAGAACCGATCCCGTCTAGTTCACGTGAAACTGACCGTCCACTTACAGCTATAGGAGGATGGTCCTATAGCTCGAATTCCAAAAATTAAGAAATATTACACGAACATACTGTAAGTCAGACAATAGAATTTGCTGGAAAACCAATGAGTTTTAACTTTGAAAATTGTACAAACTAGGAGTGGGCGTTGCGACGACGAACCGTTTCCAAAGACCGTTTTATGTTCTGCTGTAGCAACCTCATCACCTCAAACTCAAATTATGTTTCTTTTTGTTTATGATTTTTTATGACTTTGACGTCTGTCGAAAACTGACTACCAAAAAATATGTTCGTAATAAAAATTAATTATTTTCACTACTTAGAAAACTTTAATTTTCCTTCCCACACTTCCACATTGGTGACCCCGTCAGAACACAATGACTTCTAATAGTTCTAATCAAGGGAGTGATGGGATAGGACCGAGCGTACCAGAGGAGTTTTTGCGGACGATCTGGACCAGCCGTCTGCCGAGTAGTACGTAGTAAAACTCTTTGAGTCCAGTTCCAAAAAATATGAGAAAGTTTTCAATTACCCTTGGGAGAGTGTGACATTCCGTATAGGAAATGTTTCATTATCTAGAGTTTTGGTACCAGTAAATCCAAACAATATAGACATGCCTAAGGAATTCATAAAACCCGCCATCTTGCAAACCTTAAATTTAGACAACATGATAGAATATGTGGATGTCCCTGATTATTATTTAGATCAGGTCAAAAGCATATTAAAAAATAGCAACCTAGATATCAGAAGTTTGCCAAATATCTTAAATTATATTGTGAGCCAAATGGATAAAAAATTTAGATATTTACCAATAATGCAAGGTCTAAGCCCTGATTTTATTTATATCTCTCACGCCCTATTACAATCACAATATCGAGCTTCAATATTATTCTCTGAATCATCAGCAGAACAGGGCCAAAATAAATAGCAAAGGGGGAATTCGATTCTATGTTACTGTGTGGCACTTGTCGATCATCCGAGTCACCTTGGTCATCACCTCTTCATCTTGTACCGAAAAAAAATGATGGCTGGCGCCCTTGTGGCGATTATAGAATGCTGAATGCTCGAACCATTCCGGATCAATACCCAATCCGGCACATTCAAGACTTTGCTCACAGCCTTTCTGGTTGCTCTATCTTCTCGCAAATCGACCTTGTGAAAGCGTACAACCAAATTCCGGTCAACCCTGATGACATCCCGAAGACGGCTATCACGACGCCCTTCGGATTATTCGAATTTCCATTCATGACGTTCGGACTTCGAAATGCCGGGCAAACATTTTTTAGTAGCCGAGGATGGAGAAAAAGATAAGATATTGGTCTTCGCTACTAAAATTGCATTAAAAGCAATAAAAATATAAAAATATTTTATGGTGATGGTACATTTAAAATTGCTCCAAAACCTTTTTTTTTTTCAATGTTACATTATTCACGCAGAATTTAATCACACTTCCAAATGTACTAGTGCTATTATTCCTATAATATATGCCCTAATTCCTGACAAAACACAATCAACTTACTCGTACATGCGTTTATTTAAAATATTGAAAAACACATTAAACATAAATATCGAGTAATATAAAAGCGATTTTGAATTGGCAGTCATGAACGCTGTTGAAGAAGTTTTTCCTAAAGTAAAAAAAAGCTGGTTGCTTTTTTCATTTTAAGAAAGCAGTTTGGCGAAAGTCAAACGAGCTTGGAATATGTAATACAAAAATTGGCAGAATATTTACAAGATTATTAGTAAACTAGCTTCTGCCCGCGGCTTCGCCCGCGTGGATGTCGGAAATTATCCCACAGGAACGTGTAACATGTCCTAAATCAGCGGGGTAATTGCGTAGCACTTACAATAGCAATGGGTTTCATTTTGACAGTTTAACAATGGGGATGTTTACTGCCATTTTATCACGATAGGTGGCGCATCGTCGACATGGCCATTGAAAACTGTCAATTCCATACATTTTATAACCTATCATTCAGTAAATTCAAATTTTCTCCAAATATGCATAAGTGTGCTGTACCACGATGTACTAAAATACTTACTCCGGTGTTCATTTATTTCCCAAAGATACTACGCAAATATAAAGTGAGAAACTAAAAGAGTAAAACTAAAAGTAACTTTGAGTATGTTGATTGGTAATTTTCGGCAATAATGGTAGAGCTTTGGTGGAGCTATTAACGTCTTAGTAAAGTTCTACAGCAGGAACGTCAATTGCTTGGCTTTCGGAAGCTTGAGGGCTTTGATTGCTGAATTAAAAATTTCGGTCATAGATAACCTAAAAAATAAAGAATATCATTTATTATTAAAGTAAATGATCTCTCATTTTTCGTAAATTTTCCTACCATGAGTCAAGTAAGAAGTAACACGTTACAACTAAAAAAATACCCAAATGTAGAGCCTAGCACTAATGAAAAATAAACCTAACCTAAACAATAAAGAGTACCATTTATTATTAAAGTACGGTTCTCTCAATTTTCGTAAATTTTCCTACCATGAACAAAGTAATAATTAACATGTTACAACAAAAAAATTATCCAAATCTAGACCCTAGCACTGATTAAAAATATTTTATTAGATAGAAGTCTACCTCGCAATAATGTCTCATTTCTTTCCAGTAATCCTTGCTCCTGGTTTGTTTAGGTCGTCTTTCAATTCTATAAGCTTCCAGGAACAATACATGTTAGCAATAACCATGGTGGATCGGTTTCAACACAAAAAATAGCAAAAACCACTAATGTAAACAATGCGAAAATTATTTGACAGCGGCCATCCCGCCGCTGGTGACATCTACGCTGAGCTTTGCGCGTGGATCCCCATTAATTGCGTTATTTACGTTATTTCTCGAACATAATTATTAAGCAATAATAGCTTCTACTTGGCGCTCTAGCGCGTCATCCCCTGGCTGGCCCGCCCCTCCACCCTCGTTCTGTGCGCCGTCGACTCAATATCGCAGGTCATTCTTATCGTTCTAACTTTTAAACTATTTGTCCAAATTACTTAGTGTAAAAGACAAACTTTATCGACATTAAATACCAAAAGCGATGAAGGTATTTATTTTGATAAGAATTAACTAAATACTCTAAAATATGCAATGTAAAAAAAGTATTCAATTTAACTATATTTATTGCTCACTATTTTGGTTATAAAGGCTTTTATTTAGAACTCTTTAAGACAAACAATCCCACAATACATTTTCTTCATGTAACTCTAACGGTTTAGGCAGCGCACGCAGCATACGGTGGAGGTCTGCCCGGCTTGGGTGGACCACCGCCGTGTCCTCGTGGAGGCGATCGGCGGCGGTGACCTCTCGCGTACGGCCCTGGTTCAGGCCATGGTGCGGAGCGAGAGGGCATGGCAAGCCGTCACCTCCTTCTGCAAAGCAGTAATGCTCGCGAAGGAGAAGGTGGAGCGCGCGAGGGAGTGGCAAAGGCCGCGCCCTACCAGCCCTAGCCGCCGCCGCCGTAGGAGACGTCCCGGGCGTCGGGAATTGATAGCCGATTTCCGGCCACCGTAGGCGCGGGCCTGCTGACGGAGAGCAACGGGCAGCTCGCCGTCCGATAAGGACCAGGCCCGGGTCGACGGCGCATCGTGTTCCACGCGCGCCTCAAAGAGATATCAAGGATCGAAGGAACACGTGTGGGTTTTAGTCAGTAAGAGTCTGACACGCCCTTCCACGACTTACTTGATACTTATCGTTATATTATGGCCAAATCACATAAAATCTTTATAAATTGTAGCCTATGTGTTATTCTAATGTATAAGCTACATTATTGTAAAGTTTCATCAAAATCCGTTCAGTAGTTTTTGTGTGAAAGAATAACAAACATCCATCCATCCATCCATCCATCCTCACAAACTTTCGCATTAATAATATTAGTAGGATTAATGTAGGGCAGTGTTTTTCAACCTTTTTTATGACTCGACCCCATTAGTATGAAAAAAATTTTTCGCGACCTCGACCATTCGAGAACGATTTGAACTCAGTCGAGATTCCCGCTGAGTCGAAGTTTCTGCAGCACGAAACCTAGCCTGATGTTCCCGAGTTGCAGAGAGCCTTGCCTCACGACCTTCCTCAGATTCCTGTGATCGAACTAATCTCATCCTTTTAGCATTTCTGCTACATTGGGAGAGGTTGGATCTTCTTCGAGGCATTCTTACAATAAAATAGTACTTACTACTTAACACACAGTTATTTAGTAAACACGTACTATATAAATACTTACAGATTATTATACAGTCTAAAATTGTCACAGTTTAAGTAATAAGTGTTAAGACGTGTAAACCAAACGTACTAACTTTATAAAACAAAAGAATTGCTAGAAAAATTAATTACTAACCTGAGCTAATAAACTTATACTTAATAAAGAAAATCAAGAAAAGAAATGCCTAACCTATACCAAATACTTATAATATTTATATACAAACCCTAAATAAAAATTAAGATAAGTATACCGAAAATCAAGGAAAGAAATGCCTAACCTATAACAAATGTTCGATGTGATTCTTTAAATTGACATAACTTTTTTATTTATGAACCGATTGACATGAAATAAACACTAAATGTTAAGTGAAGCTTACTACAATATATTAGTGAAAACCGCATCTAAATCGAATAAGCCGTTTCTGATATTAGCGTGCACAAACACACAGACAAACAGACAAACCGACAAACAGACAAACAGACAAACAGACAAACAGACAAAAAAAAATTTAATTACAATCTCGGGTTCAGCATCGATATAATAACAACCCCTGCTATTTTTTTTTCATATATTTCCATTGTACAGACACCACTTTTCTACAATTTTATTATATGTATAGATTTACCGTTACTCCCCAAAGTGTGTAATCCAGAGGCTTGGCTGACATTAAAAAATTAATTTTCTTCCTTCAAAATAAAGGAAAAGGAGTGGTGTTCACCAACCATGACATTAGCACCATCAACGCCTATACCCAGAAGTTTGTCTGTATTAAGGCCATCAGCAATCAGCTGCGCTTTGAACACATTAGCCAATGAAGTTGCATCTGCAGATTCTATTTCTATCAATCTGTAGAATTGAGAAATATTTTTATTCTGTTTTTCACTGAAATTATATTTACAATGACCTCGTAATTGGACCCATCTTTCTCCCTGAACGGCTAAACGGGTCACGATATCTCGAGTTCCTAAGAACGACGCTCGAGGAATTAATCGAGGAGATTCCTGTGCCCCAGTTCGGGCAGACATTGTTCCAACACGACGGCGCTCCCCCACACCCACTGCTCTTCCTGTCCGAAGCTGCCTCACCGAATCTTTTAGAGACCGGTGGATTGGAAGATTCGGTCCACAACCTTGGCCAGCTCGCTCCCCGGACTTCACCTCATTAGATTATTTCTCGCGGCCATTTCGAACCCTATCTCATTAGGAATGAGCGAGATTAAGGTAAGTTCATTAATTGAAGATTATTGGATCGCTACGTACGTCGTTATTAATCAAGCATCCTTTTTATTATCAAAAGTCTTGTCTTTGGGGTACACTAAAACAAAGGCTGGAAGAAGAATTGTGGGTCTAACAGCAGTTTTACCACTTATTCCGTCTGATACTATTTCGAGGGGCTTTTGAATATATCAAATCCGAATGAACTGTCGATATGAAAAAATTCAATTGGGTATTTAGTCTGAACGGCCCAAAGCGAATGGACCGCGGACCATTCGACCGTAAACAAAAGAACGACGCTAAAAACCTGAGATTTTTTGCGTCGTTGTATAATGTATACTAGAAGGTTCGTAATAACATTTTAGAAGGTTACCACTCCAAATTAAATAAATTGATGAATAAAAATACGGTTTCCGTGATATGTTTACTAACCGTATTACAGAATATTCACATAATAAATGCAGTGCCTTTAGGCACTACACATAATATTTACAAATCCAAATAACGTGTAAAATAAAATATACATCAAAAACTTTACAAATTCTCATTTCCTTTGATGTCCCCATCTACTATTCTCTTAAATACATTTGTATTTTAACCTAAAATATCAATATTAAATATAATCAAAAGTAACCATACCAAGAATAGTACATTACTTTCATACAGGGGGCACACAATGGCACATAGTGGAGAAAAACAATGGAAATGGTGAAGAAAAACTAGCATCTTCCATGACACTGCCTGGTTATAAGAGAACTGCCAACACCAAAGGTAACTGATTTTCTAGAGCCATCACAATGTAACCAGAAGGCTGATACCAGAACACATTGCGCTCCGTGTTTTATGCCAGTTCAACCTTTGCAATGCAAGACAATCTAATTGAAGAATTCACTGCAAGTCAAATACTTCTTGCTCTGACTATAATGAAGACACAACACATCCCATTTTGTAAACTTTGAAGAGTATGAGGAATGTGGATATAAATAAACAGGAATTCCACTCATGGACAAGAAAAAGGATCAGTTGTCTTCCCTATTACAAAACGTCCCAATCCTCGATAGCCAAGGGAATAAAACAACCATACTTGCTGCAGTGTTAACAAAACTACGAACAGGCGATTCAAATAAAAGGTTAGCTTCGATTTTCAGAACATCAGAATTGCGGTTCCAAAGGATGCTGAATCAAAGGCGTCAAGCTCTTAGTGCAGATTGTGATTGCGTCCTCGCGAGTCGGATTCAATCACATGACTCGTGAAAAAGTAGTGCAACGTAACTTATTGATAGCTGAGAGTATTTTTGGCAACCCAAGCATCCGAAATGTGCGAAGGCAGTTAAAAATGGAATTACTTCTGCCTGCGGAAGTCGTACAGAGAATCTCAAATATCGCAATTTCTTAGAACAATTATTTTACACTTCTGGACTACTAAATGTCAACCATGCATTTTTTCCAAACCATCCGTTTGGAAAAAATGCAAGCCTCCGCTGTCCGTCCGTTTGTCTGTCAGCGGGCTGTATCTAATGAACCATAATAGATAGACAATTGAAATTTTCACACATTGTGTATTTCTATTGTCGCTATAACAAAAAAAACAAAAATCAATAAAATTAAAAGTTAAAGTGGTTTCCCCACGCAATTAACTTTTGGCTTTAATAAAAAAAATATTATTAAGTTATAAATTTGAAACTTCTGTATATATTATAGTATTATGGAACATACCATATACTACGTAATTAAAATATATAAATATCAACAAATACTAAAAAAGCCGATTCATAGGGAATTTTATATATGGGTGATTTTCTGTAACCGTAAAAAATAATTTCGTATTATTACCATTATTCGGTATGACTGTTTCCGGATTGGACAGATTCGAAATTAGGCAGATTCGCTACTTGACAGTTTCCTATATTGGGCAGATTCTTGGATTCGACGGATTAGCTATACTGCAAAAAATGAACACTTGTGCACAAAATATACTTCGTGATCAATTTAAAGGATATCGTTACGTAGACTTAACTCACTTAGCTGAATTCACCTGGCTGCATTAAGTCTACTAAATAATAAAATTTGTTCACCCAGGTGAATTGTCTACGACGCCAAAGATATACTATACTACCTACCATTTCAATATATTTATGAAAAGTTTTCATTCAAACAAATGCATTGTCTTGTTTTCTCATTGCATTGTCTTGTGTTTATAATTTTATTGTGTTGTGAATTTATGTATTATTGCACGGCTAAAAATATTAAAGAAATGGACCTTGGTGGTCCCAGCATTGGTAAATGTATGAGTGAAAGAAGAAAACCCTTAGTTATTCGTTCCGGGCATTGATACAATTTTGTAGCTAAAAACAAATGTGGTACTACAAACTGGCGATGTGTCAATAAGGCAGAGTGTAGCACTTCCATCACATTAGCCGAATTGTTAAAGAGCAGTCATGTGTGGATTATACTAAAATTATGGTTGATAGTTTTAAAGACGACACCGGTTATTGTTATACCGTGAAGTTTTGTATTGTTCGTGTCGCGTCGCGCGACAAATCGCGCGGGTATGAAAAAAGCTTAAAACCTTAGTGTGCGAAAAACTCGAACCAATCCCGAAATTGTTGTTAAACCAACATTTGTACAGAAAAAAGATGTGTTCTACAAGGCCAGAAATTATTACCTAGAAATGAATACATCATCATCATCATCATCATCAGCCTATTAATGTTCCCACTGCTGGGACACAGGCCTCCTCTCTGTGAGAGGGAGTGGGCCGTAATCTACCACGCGGGCCCAGTGCGGGTTGGTAGATGTCACATGTCTTCGAATTTTTGGTTCTATGACATGCCGGTTTCCTCACGATGTTTTCCTTCACCGTTTTTGAGAGCAGTGGTGATGAAATTATTTACACAAAGTAAAGCGCCTGCTTGGGTTCGAACCCACGACCTACAACTCGTAAGTCGGGGCCGTTACCACTGGGCCACCACTGCTCACGGAATGAATGAAATGAATACAAAGGACTGCAAACACCTGAAATCTCTAAACTTGCCATATAGCCTTGTCAGTGACTTCTTTTTATTTGATGATGGTATTGAGAACAAAATTGATTGAGATTGAGATTTATGGGATGCCATTGGCGAAAGAATATTAAAAAAATACAAGATTTTTACACCCTTCAAAACATGTCCCACTCCTTTTTACCAACTGTACATCTTACACATAAATATTACTCACAAAGCCAACAAAGAACAGGCGATCTACGAAAGATTTTTCACTATTTTGAGGGACTGTAGCGGTTACGCCGCCACATACGAACTACGCAGCAAAAAGACATGACGTCACATAATTCCTACATCTCGCAGTTGGAGTTTACCGAGCGAATAACATAGATAAGACTATCCGAAATCAACATATGGGCAGTTGCCCGCCAGACATAATACCCGTCTGGTTGGAGGATCCATCATCATCACTGACCGTGGCCAATGGAATGAAGTGTTACGGGGTAAAAACTCAATAAAAGATTAAATTCAAGTAGCACTTCTATTACTGCCTACCTCGGCACTTCCTTAACACATATACAGTTACAAAAACAACGTAAGGACTAACACAAGTTGTACAGACAAAACAGATAATACAGCAATGGTTCGAAGCTAACTTGGAGAGATCTAGTGCTTGGATGAAGACTAGATTTTGGAACAGAAAAGTAGCGTATGTCCAGCTGGAGGCAAGATAGTACACTGAGGGCACACTGAGGGCGATCGCCTCAGAATCAAAATCTGCCGATCATGTGTGCGTCTCATTACACGGTTGGACATACGTTCCGTTTCTCTTACATGTTTACTTAGATGTGGAGTGTCAATATATCGCTGTGGTATCGGCTGTTATAAGTGCTGATTATATCTACTATCCCAGTTGTTGTATCAAGTTTGAGAAATCACGTTGAATCTAGGATTATTATTACGTGCTGTAACGCTTTGCCCGACCTATCGTTTCCGGGATTAAGTTAGTAAATTGTAGCAGCTAGGGCTGCACAGGGTAGGCTGCGCAGGCTGCTAAGAGATAAGTAGGTAGTTAGGTAGAAGAAAAGAAACAGCTATAGAAGTTAATACATATATTAAGGTCCTTAGATAACACGGCTAGGTCGCGGGTAGGTCCTGAACGCTGTCTGAGCTCTCGCACTTATAGATAAGAGGAAGGGTACCGTCCTTGGCAGCACGTGGTAGACGTGGTGGCCTGTCAGCACAGGCTCCGCAGTAGTAGGGCGGACGGCCCTCGTAGGACGCCAGGTGGTGAGCGTCGGTAGATGGTGGAGACGTGGCGTGTTAAGCACAGGCTTCCGGCGGTAGGCCGTAGGTAGGCGTGCAGTACTGCCACGCCTCAGGTTGAGGTAGCCGGCAGGAACGGGTAAGGGGTCCTGCCCTCAACCCGTATGGTGAACCCCTAGATTCGGGGCACATAGTAGACCTTATAGGTTAGCTGTCAATGTTACTGCGAACGGAAGTCAAATGCCAGAGCAAAGAGCTATATCGAGATAGATAGTGTAGTGACATGTGTTTTAGTGTTGTGATTAGTAACTTACTAAATATCATTATAGCAACACTCGACTATTCAGTTGCACAACGTTACAGTACCCCGGCTGCAGAGAGAGGATTTTACCTATACAAAATCCGCTAGAACTACCACTTCCCACTTGCTGTCTAATCCATAGCACAAGTCTGTATCCAGTCCAATAATAGAAAAGACTGGAACCATACTCAGCAGCCATGAGTGAAACTAGTTAGATAGATCACTCAAGATTTACAGACAGCAAGCAAAGAAATACACAAGTGTTAGAGCAAGTGTATCTCAGTCGGTAGTGTTCTATTAGTAGCAGGTGCCAGTGTTATTAGTAGTATTCCTACATGTGAGTAGAGATGTAGTGTATTAGATATACTGGCTTTAGGTAAGTATAGGTAAGTGAGTTCAGTGTGTACTTGTAGGTGTAGTTAGGTATGTATACACATGTAGTTAGAATGCCAAAGTATTAGATTTAATTTTAGTATGTACTTTGGGCATTTAGGTAACAGATAGACAACACAAAAGCTAAGGGTAGTTATAATAGTGAACTGCTATGCAATAATAAATAGACATCCCTTGGGATCAACAGCATTCCCTAAAATAGCGCCAGTGCAGCATATGTTAAGGATAGCTTTAGGTAGTAGGTATAGTATATTATTAGTTATAGATAATAGTTTTATTTATATGTAGTAGTGTGTAGTATAGTTTTATTTCATTCATAGATTTAATATTCCTATGTATTCCCATAATATATCTTTAGATAATATCAGAGTTAATAGAATAGTTGTGGGAGTAGATTATTCAGTGAGTAGATTACTGTTGTAGGTAAATTCAATCTAGGTCCCTATAGTATAATCACACAAGACTAGAAATTAGGATGTAGTCCACAGTACAAAGTAGTAGCAGTTTTATTTCTTTTTATAAATATATTTATTTGTATGTTAGGTATAGTTAGATTGTATTATTTAAAATGATAGTTATTAGTGTTTCCATTTCATTAGATTTAGTCATGGATAATAGAATAGATATGCTAGGTAGCAACAGATCAGATTTCAACAAGTAGGTAGATTACTGTTGTAGTTTCAACCAAAGTCCCAATAGTATAATGCACACACAAGAGAAATTAGAGTCTAGTCCATAGTACTAAGTAACGAGTAGTGTAGGTTTTATTTAGTACAAAATTCCCTAAACTGCATAGGAATACCAACAATTACATAGATAGACAGTTTACATAAATAGATAGTTTTGGTTTAGACTTATTTAGGGAGTAACCATTCGCTCCATAGAATATATTTATGTAATAGATAGATAATTTGGTTTAGGCTTATTTAGGCAGTAACCGTCCGCTGCTTAGAATACACATATGTAATAGATAGGTAGTTTGGTTTTGGCTTATTTAGGCAGTAACCGTCCGCTGCTTATAGTATACATAAGTGATAGATAGATAGTTTGGTTTAGGCTTATTTAGGCAGTAACCGACCGCTGCTTATAGTATACATAAGTGATAGATAGGTGATTCGGTTTAGGCTTATTTAGGCAGTAACCATCCGCTGCTGTAAGGGCTTGTTTATAGAGTTACACCGCTTTTTAGAATTTTATAGATAGTACATATATGTAGACAGGTTAGTAGAATTAGGTTGCTTAGGGTTACCAATGGTGTAGGGCCAATTGATAAAGCAAACCTACTGATCAATGGGGTAGGCCATCAAGATCATTACAACTAGGCTGTTAGGCCGATAGTTATGGAAGGTAGGTGAATAATGGGGTAGGGCCATCATTCGTTTTTAAACTATGGTTGTAGACCAATAGTTATATAGGGTAGGTGATAAATGGGGTAGGGCCATTATCAATTACAACTGTGGCTGTAGGGCCAATAGTAAAAGAAAGAAGTATAAGATGGATGGGGTAGGCCATCATCCTATAGAACCGTTTGGATTTTCCAAATAGTTGAAGTGTAGATATTATATAATTGTTGGTTATAATGTAGACACAGTAGGTAGGTAGGTTTGTAGTGGGTGTGTGCAACTTATAGTAGTTTATAGGGCAGGATTGGTTTAGTTAGTGGTGGTAGGTTAGTAGGTTAGAATGTTAGTTTAGTAGTGGTAGATTAGTATGTTAGTGGGGTTTGATCTGTTGTTTCATTACTGGTAGTCAGTTGTATATTTGATAGCATAGGTTTAGTTGATATTGAATTTAGTTTAGTTTTATAAGTAATTGTTGTTTATTGTTATTTTATTATTTTGACAACAATTCAGTATTAGTGTCAGATACAGTTTTGATTTGTATGTAAGTATATAGATAGGAAATAGTAGTAGGTATAGTTGGTTATAGATCATACAATGTTTAGGCATAAGTTCAATTTTTTGGATATGTGTAGGTAGTTTTTTATTTTATTCATTAATATTTTATAGCAATTGTGCCAATTATTTATTAGGCAATTGATTGTTTCCATGTAGTAGTAGTATTGCAACACTGGGTATTGTTATAGTTTGTCAGTGAAGTGAGTAAATAAGTTGTTGTTAATTATGTAGGTAGACTGGGAAACAATTCAAGTTCAATTTCAGTTTATTTTAACCAGCCATTGAATGTATTGTAGTATTAATTGGGTAGGTAGTGTTATTTTATTGTAGTAGGTAGTAATTAATTTAGCTAATAGTGATTGGACAAACAGTAGTAGTTAGCAATGAAGTTTATTTTATTTGGTAGTTTATTCATAGTGATAGCTGTCCTTAGTGTTTTAATTTTGGCCACAGTAGTTATATAAATATATTTTTATTATTTGTGAGCCAGTAGATAAGTTATTTAGATTGTAATTATGGAGTTATGTTGCATTTAAAAGATGTATGAAGGTTTATCAAGTTTGAGTTTTGCAAAGTTAGAAGTTAGGTTAGGTTATTATTTTTATAATCACAATGTTTGTAAGTAGTTGATTTTATCACAGATTTAGGTTAATTATGGTTTGACAGCTATCCATAGTTGATTTTAGAAGTCACAAGTCACTTTTTAGAAAAATATGCACTTCACCGCTGCCAGCACAGAGATAAAAGTTTTTAAAATTAAGTTACACATCAGGTGAGTTCCCATTATGTACAGAAGTAGTAGATACACATAATTAGTAGACACAATAGGTTATACAATAGAAAGAAGAACTTAAACTATACCGCTACGATGTGTAGCAAGGAAAAGTGAGTGCGAGGGCTCAGTCAGGTCAGCGTGTTAGGTTTGGTAGGATAGTTTTAGAGTTGGGCGCCACTGTAGCAGCTAGGGCTGCACAGGGTAGGCTGCGCAGGCTGCTAAGAGATAAGTAGGTAGTTAGGTAGAAGAAAAGAAACAGCTATAGAAGTTAATACATATATTAAGATCCTTAGATAACACGGCTAGGTCGCGGGTAGGTCCTGAACGCTGTCTGAGCTCTCGCACTTATAGATAAGAGGAAGGGTACCGTCCTTGGCAGCACGTGGTAGACGTGGTGGCCTGTCAGCACAGGCTCCGCAGTAGTAGGGCGGACGGCCCTCGTAGGACGCCAGGTGGTGAGCGTCGGTAGATGGTGGAGACGTGGCCTGTTAAGCACAGGCTTCCGGCGGTAGGCCGTAGGTAGGCGTGCAGTACTGCCACGCCTCAGGTTGAGGTAGCCGGCAGGAACGGGTAAGGGGTCCTGCCCTCAACCCGTATGGTGAACCCCTAGATTCGGGGCACATAGTAGACCATAAGGTCTACTATGTGCCCCGAATCTAACCTATAAAGGTTAGCTGTCAATGTTACTGCGAACGGAAGTCAAATGCCAGAGCAAAGAGCTATATCGAGATAGATAGTGTAGTGACATGTGTTTTAGTGTTGTGATTAGTAACTTACTAAATATCATTATAGCAACACTCGACTATTCAGTTGCACAACGTTACAAAATGCCATTAGTTGTTTAACTCGTCGCGTACGATTTTAAACCGAACTTGAAAACACGTAATCCTCCGTTTAACAAAAAAAAACAACCAAATTACTACCTATATAGGCGACTGACAAATATTTTTTTATTTAATTTTTTTAACTGAAGTGTGTTTTTATGTTTTTATTTTAATTAATTATAAAGCAAATTATACTGTTTAAAATCTTCTCTTCTTTCATTCTGTATATAATTATCTAATGCTGTGGGAGTTCGATTCTCGGCACAGCATCCTCTATAAGTGGCGAGAAACAACTCTCTAATGCTACAAAATGGCGCCCGAACAGGGACCTGAGCCAGGAAACTTTCCTTTTCCACCTATGGTAAAGGGATTTCTCCTCGGTCCCTCGCTGGACTGAGGGCCGAGGGATTCTCCTTCGAGCGTGTGTCGTGACACACATCATAGCCGATGACCATTATCGATTGGAGCGACACTTCCGCCCTCTCCTTTTTTACCCCTCGTTTGCTGGGTGTGAAGATTATTTAATCTCTCCTTTCGTTTAGGAGAGTGTTTCGCTTCTTTTCCACTTTATAGTCGTCGCGACGTTCCCCTCTAATGCTACACAACCTACTAAATATTAAAAACAAAAACAATTATTAAACAGTTTTTCTTTCCTGTTTCTGTATACTATACCAAATTCCCTCCGGCTTATTTTGTGACGCCTTCAGTTCTTTACTCGTCCGGCTAGTGGGTTGTGTACAGTCACAGCCACCGAATTTCTACCCACAGTAACCTAGTAGTATTTGGTAATGGTAAATAAGAGTACCTTTTTTATTATAGTAAATTGAAACCATGAGCCGCACAAAAGAGCCGACCACATATGCAAAGTAATAGTCAAGATGAAAATTTGTATGATCCAGCACACTCGGAGAGAATCATAACAGTAAAAAAGTACATGTTGTTTTTTTGAAAAATTTAAAATTATTTCTACCGGTTCACCTCAAATTTAAACTGCACTCTATCGAACTTAAACATCATAGGAGAAACTAAAATAGGTTTATATTCGAAATTGAAACTTTCCTGTAATATGGGCGGAGGTGAATTTATAATCAATACGTCAGATGCACAGCCAACCCAGAACCTAGACATTAATACAGCAGCAGTTTCTGGAATTACTGTTACAGACATTGGCTTGGAGCAAATTCAAGGACTGTGTTCAGCGATGAATCTTCCCTTAATGACACAACAAATGTACCAGAAAAAGAAATTTAAAATCAATGGGCAAAAACCACACACCAAGCGAGGCTACAGCAGTACGCGAAACAGTAGTTGCAATAGAAGAAAAGGTGAAACAAGGAGTAGCACTCATTGACGTCATTTCTGATGGCTACTGGTCTAAGCGCTCGTACAAGAGCAACCATGGTGCACTTTCTGCAGCAGCAACAATAGTCGGTAAAAAGTTTGGTTAAAAAGTTTTCTGAAAGGGGGCCCCGCCCAGCCAGAGGGCCGCCCGTCGCGCCATTATTATAGGCTTCCCGGAGGCAGACCCGCGCCCCGAACCTGAACTTTCCCCATCTCCACCGCCGCGGTAAGTAATTTCTGTGTAATGTATTACTATATTTATTTAGTTTCAGTGGAGTGATTTGTATTTCTTATCTTTTTAGCCGCCTCCATGCTATCCCAGTTGTAGCGACCCCGGGTGGTTCTCTGAACGTTCAGGGAGCGTCTACTGTGCCCGTGGAGCAGACCCCTAGTGATCGCATTCGACGTGTCCAAACAAAGCCAGCCGTGCCTCTCTAGTAAGTTAAATCTCCTTCATAGAGTAACTTCTTGGTACGTGTTCATAATTAGGTTATATTTTTACAATATTGAGTACAATATTGTAAAAATATGAACACAAGTATGTTTGCAGTTTCGATGTAGTCGAGCGAATAGAGGCACTGGACATTTCGAACGAAGAGGCCGACGATATGATGGAGCTGACCCCCCCCTGGCATGTCAGGCGGTGGGTGCAAGATCTGCCAGGGCTAGCAGCCGCAGCAGTTCAATCTTCAAAGCCCTCGTCCTCTCCTGCATCACCTACCCCTAGCGTCACTTCTGACGTAGCCGTCGCTAATTCTGAAGTTGAAGTTCGTCCATCAACTTCTGGAGTGACGGCACCGTCAAGAAGGGCGCCGAGGTGTGAGGCGGTGGACGCGAGCGAATTAGACGACGAGTTCGACGGCTTAGATGCGGCACGTAATAACGTTAACAAGGACATTCTCGATACTGCGGCGTTAAGAGGAACCCATGCAGGAGATCATTAACGATATTGATACGGGGATGGACGACGCAGCTGATCGCCTACTGGGTACGTCGTCTTGTTTCGCGTGGGTTTCGGACTTTGAGTCGTTCAGGGGTGTTCGAGAGGATTTCTCAGGACCTACCCCTAGGCCACTCAAAGATTACGATTCGCTCTGTGATGCCTTTATCGACTTATGCATCGTGAGTTCCGTTATGAGCTTGCTGAAGCTCTGGTTAGACGGCATCGCTCCTCTCGCATCAACCAGAGATCAGCCGGCCAGTAGTGGATCAAATGAGGCTGAGGCGAGATATCGTGCACGAGCCAGCACATTTGAAAGGGCAACAGAATAGAATAAGATGTATGATGTGTTACCGAAAGAATGTAAACAGGATGATTCACACTAAGTGCACTCAGTGTGAAGTGTATCTTTGTTTCGAGGATTGCTGGAGAATTTGGCATTCTGCAGTAGAACCAGGCGAAGATACACGTGGGCGAAAGAGGAGGCGTGATGGTTAGGTTAGGACTGATTTCAAAATTCCGTCGAAGAGACCCCTAAGGACGAGTGGGCAAAGCGGTTTTCTCAATACTCAATACTCACAATACTCGCAGCGACAATTCGTTGCCTGTCACACACAGCGACTTCGAAACGAGAATTTCGACAGCCTACTGTGCCCTTAATACAAATATGTCGTCTATTTGGCGCAAAAAATATTTATTTAGTTGACAGCATTAATTAAACCTTCGTTGTACACGGCCACGTGTTCGGCGACACCTCCCTGTCAACTCGTCAGCAAGAAGTCGAATTATTGAGCTGGAAGAGCAAACACTGCTTGTTGAAACCAGGAGAAATGAGGTGCTCGGTGAAATAAAAGTTGCCATTGTGGACCTTTGTAACTTGGTAAGGGAACACATTACTAGAAATTGTTAAGGGCCTGTAATAGGTACGAAACATAAAAAAGAACCAAAATATATAAATACGTCCCTGCCAACGTCACGTACTCAGAAAACATCCAAGCGAATTAATCGCCGTATTAAGTTACACTATTAAAAATGGTAGCCTCTTCATTTCAGGATATTCTAAGACAACTTTTGTTAATACCTACCTATGCATTTGATTCAGTTATATAAAATATATCAATTGCTTTTTAAGACAGATCGCATTTTAGGAAGTATTGTATTAATAATCAAAAGAACTATCTGGCTGAAATAATACGCAGTTTAATTACGTATACAAAAAAATAAAGCATAAAAGATCTATTCAACAAGTAAAAGATAAAACCACCAAAACCAAAAGAAATTTATAATACACGTTCGAGAATATTGACAAATATTTATGACGCCGAACTATCGCCGAATAAGGCTGCCTGTCTACTGGAGCGGAGAGGAGAAAAGAGGAGCGGAGATGTGCCAATATTAACCAATAGAATCTTGACTCAGGATCACTGATCTAAACTCAGGGGCGGAGTCAAGATTCTATTGGTTAATATTGGCACATCTCCGCTCCTCTTTTCTCCTCTCCGCTCCAGTGGACAGGCAGCCTAAGAGATGGGTAAACTGCGAAAGTAATATTACATTATGCCATGTTATCGACAAATTACAAAAATACGGATTTAATAGTGCTAAACGATATTTAAAATGCACAAATACTAAATGTGAATTGAATGATGAACCTAATAATAAATGTAGTACGACCCTCGACCAACACCTAAGGAGGCCTGGATCAAGGGCTTGATTCAGAAAGCGGTACTCCTGGACACGGCTAGCATTGTCAGGAGGTTCCTCTCTCTGGAGCCCTAACCGCCAGTAGCTTGGACCCTGTTTCCGATACCTGAGGGCTATTATTTTTATATTTTTAAGTAAAGGAAATAAATATTGAAATAATAATGTAGTAACATTCCACTAAAAAGACAATGGGCGAATATGGTCCAAATGTCCACCACTAACGAGACCTATGTAACTAAATAGTCCGCTAAATATAGAGTAATTTTCATTATGAAAGCATTAAATAATATGCTGTCAGTAAAAAGTTTTAACAAAACAAAAATTATAATTTTCTCATAGTTCACGGTGACGAAAAGAAAAGTAATTGAATGAAATTTTTTTATTCAATTACTTTTCTTTACATCACCGTCAGCACCAACGGCCACAATACCGGCTACAATACGGCTGCGGCTACGGCTACCATATAACGGGTAGGCAGCACCACGCGACTGGGTCGCGTAGCAATAATAATAATACCATCCTATTATTGTCCCACTGCAGGGCAAAGGCTTCTTCTCATTCAGAGAAGGCATGAGCATTGATCACCACGTTTGCTCAAGACGGGTTGGCGAGACTAATATTGACTATAAGTCCAGGTTTCCTCACGATGTTTTCCTTCACCTATGTCAGTAATGTCCAAGATAAACTCAGAAAGTACATGTGAATTTAAAAAGTCACATTGGTACTTTCCCGAATTTGAACCCACAACCTCGTGCATGAGTGGCGAGGCATTAATCACTGGGCCATCACGTCAATGTAGTAAAAATGTAAAGTAGCAATGGATTTTGAAAATGTGAGGTCGATGGCCTCGAAAATACTGCACTATCGTGTGGGCTTGACGTATGACGAATTTGAGCAGATAATAAGAGAATCCCCATCTTTGGCACATAAAGAGCATCAGCCCAATACTGCACTTGCCATTTATTTGATTAAGCTTCGTACGGGAGAGACTCGTAATGCTAATTGTTTGGTATTTTGGATGGGCGAGATACCCTACATGTTATAATTATCTTCACACTTGATGAACATTTATTTTATTCTATAAGTCCTAAAACGAGTCTTTGTCTCACGTCTTAGTTTTAGATGTAGCTATTTGCGTGCACAAATGTCGCAACAAAACCAATATGAAAGTAAATGAAAAACAAAAATTTTTTTTTATAGCTTTAATATTTTTCTGACATCATTTTTTTTTTGGTTATTTAGTAAGAGTTGATCATTATTTAGTGGACTATTCAGCTACATAGGTCTCGTTAGTGGTGTAATTTTTCACCGAGCCCGATATATTTTTGCCCATTCTCTTTTAGTGACTAAATACTGATATGTTAAAAATAAAGGGCTTACGGCGCTGAATGAAGCAGAGCAGCTTTAATTTATGAAGATTCAGAAAGATTTTGTAAATCTGAAATATGTGATGGAAAAAATTCTTACGAATATGATTTAAAAGATTTTTTTTTCTTCCAGGTCATGTAATATTAATAACATACCAAAAGACATTGAAAGGAATATCTGTATATACATATATAATGCTTCGTTACGTGTGTTTGTCACCTAACTCCTCCTAAACGGCTGGATAGATTTGGATGAAAATTTAGATGTATATTTGAGTAGGTCTCTGGATGGTTTGAAAATACAATAGGACCCAGTAGGTGTCACTGTTCGGGCGGGACAACGTCTGCCGGGTCGGCTAGAATTATTATAAATTATTCTCCGTTATTGATTGTCAGATGAAAAATGGGCTAAGAGAACCACCGATTGGGTCCCACTAAACGCACGACGACATCGTGGCAGGCCGAGACGAAGATGGCGGGACGAGCTTGATGACTCTTACCGTAAGGACTGGCCAATACTAGCAACAGACAGAATTGTGTGGAAGAGGAAGAAGGAGGCCTTTGCCCTGCAGTGGGACAATACAGGCTAATTAATAATAATTATTAATAATCCTTGGCTAACGAGAACTGGTGCAAACCTATAGTATTAGATACTAATGACCGCAGGGAGGTATGGCAGAGTAAAGAGCTTCACGGGCGCTTTTACCGGGTCTTGCATGGGCCCGATGTAGACCTGTTAGCGTCCGTATCCTGGTTGCGATTCGGTGATCTCTTTGGGGAAACCGAAGGTTTTGTCTTGGCAATTATGGACGAAGTTATGATGACGAACAACTATCGGAAATATGTTGTGAAGGACGGCACGGTTGACATCTGTCGGGCATGCCACCGTCCGGGGGAATCAATCCGACACATTATTTCTGGCTGTTCTCGTCTGGCTAACGGAGACTACTTACATAGGCACAACCTTGTAGCCAGGATTATCCACCAGCAACTTGCTCTGAAATATAGTCTTGTGGAATCGGAAGTACCGTACTATAGGTATGTGCCCGACCCAGTCCTCGAAAATGGCAATAGCACGTTGTATTGGGATCGATCTATCATCACTGACAGGACTATTGTTGCCAATAAGCCAGATACAGTGGTGATAGATCGATCAGAGCGTCGCACAATGATTATTGATATAGCGGTCCCGCATGACGAGAACCTCGTGAAAGCAGAAAAAGATAAACAGATTAAGTATCTTGATCTGGCTCGCGAGGTTGTCGACATGTGGGATGTGGATACAGCAGTCATTGTGCCGATAGACGGCCAATGGCATAATAGCCAAGAGCCTCGACCAACACCTTAGGAGGCTCTCGTTAGGCAGCTGGATCAAGGGCTTGATCCAGAAAGCGGTACTTCTGGACACGGCGCGTATAGTTAGGAGATTCCTCTCTCAGGAGCCCTGACCACCGGTAGCTTGGACCCTGTTCCCGATACCGGTGGGCTACTATTTTTTAAATTGTAAATGTTTTTGTTTTATTTTGTTTTTATAAAAATATTTAAAAATGTAATTAATATGTAGGTATATATATGAAATAAAGGAAATAATTAATAATATTGATTGTACAAATGGTGCGGGTACACACAGCATCAGTATGTGCTTATAACCCCTCAAGTTTTAAAATGTTACACTGCTACAACATTGAATTCGTTACGAATAATCTAAAGAATACTTCAAAAAGAGTTTATTGTTTCAAGTTGGTTTCGAACCATCGCATCACCGAACGTCGTCATACTCATATGCCGGGCACGATCAAAATTTTGTTAAATAATAACAATAATAAATATTATTAAATGATTAATTATTAATGTAATTATTTTTTCTTGATTTTCTAGTTCTTTTAAAATATTACTAAAACAAAATAGAAAACTACTTTATTCAAAATATATATATAAATGCATAATGCATTTCGTGCCTAGGATTTGAACCTCCAATCATATGCACAGCAAGCTGTCTTGTTTCGTCCGGTCTATTTAGACGTTGAATGTCGTTTCGTGAATGTTAACCTTATTCACTAAGACAATATCAATCTTCCTAGCCTTTTTCCCAACTATCTGGGGTCGGCTTCCAGTCTAACCGGGTGCAGCTGAATACCAGTATTTTACATGGAGCGACTGCCTATCTGACCTCCACAACCCAGTAACTGGGTAATACGATACCCCTTGGTAAGACTGGTGTTAGACGTTCGGGCTTCTGACGACTCGTAACGACTGTCACGTGATACAAATCATGACGCTCGAAAAGAAATATTAGCCAATTGCACAGCTTGCGAGGAGTGGGCTGTTCATCACGAAAAACATACTAATGCCAGACACATATATGATTCCCATAAATCTAAAGGACAGAATGAAAACCAAATATATTATAGCAGTGACTTGGAGAAGGTAATAATGCTGCCAAGGCTTGAATCATTTAAAGTGGTAATATTTTGTCCAAGACTAACAGCATTTAACCAAACCTTCGCTCCAGTTGGAAAAATCACTAAGGATTCTAAACCAGTTGCGGCTATTTGGCACGATGGTATCGCTGGTAGAAAGCAAGAAGACATAATGAGTGCATATTTCAACTTTTGCTTACGTTTCCGTGACGTCAAAACAATACATATTTGGATGGACAATTGCACGGCTCAGAATAAGAACTGGCTGTTCTTTTCTTAGCGGACATTGTCAATAGTGGCGTGATTGCCACAGAACGTATAGTATTATACTATTTCGAACCAGGACATACTCGTACCTTTATGAGTTGCGACCAATTCCACCACCACGTTGAACTTTCAATGAAAAAAAAAAAGTAAAATTTACGACTTCACTGGTTTCGAAGACGCCGTGGCATCGGCGAATAACGGAAAAGTTATTTTGAAATCTTTGCAGCCTCAAGACTTTAGTAGACGCCTAAATGCAAGTCAGGCAATAACAAAGTGAAGTGTATCCATATTCCATAGCAAGTTTCAGAAGGCCTTTGTAAAACGCAAGCCGCAACGCAAACCACAAAATCTAAATCGCTAAATAATACCCTAAAGCTGGGAACAAATTATCGGACGCGTCCGTAAGTCGCGACCGATGAGTGTGCACGGTCTTCGGACGCGTTCGTAAGCCGCCGCGACCATAAAGTATATAGATTGGGAAGTCGCGACCGATGAGTTTGCACGGGACGCCCCGGCTCTTCGGATAAAGCCTAGTGTTGAAAATCCAACAGTGCACTTTTATTTAGGGATTCATTTAAGTATCACTTAGTCACTTTGCTCCGTGGTGAACCATGTCGTGAAGCCACAGTGAGGATGAGTTTATAAAATTAGTGGCAGCTGCTGCGATTTGTTTTCCACCAAAAAAAATAATTATAAAAAGAAGGATTTGAGTCCATGAAATTAATGCAAAACGACCCAAGTTTGGTGAATTCCACACAATGTACCCAACTACCCAGATTTATTGAGGGATGAGAAACGTTACAAAATATATTTAAGAATGAATGAAAATTATTAAAATTATTGTTGGCAGCACTGCTGTACTAAAAAAAAGCAAACTAATGAGACTACAGCCGGGCGGCCCGGAGTTCATTGTTTTGGCTTCATGTTAGTAATATTGTGTGACGAAAGTCTTCAGTACTTAAGTACTTTGTTTTAAGAAACGATTGCAACCACATATGACAAAAAATAGGATCCTAGATAGTAGATGATAGTATAATTTATTTATTTATTTATTTTTATGGCACACCAACGACTTATTCACTAATAAATTTTTTGGGGTATGTATAGTATAATACACAGATATGATTCTAGAGGTCATATAATATGTAGGATAAGAGATAGGATCCTAGATATATGATAGTGTAATACCCCCCTAACTCACTATGTATCCGACTGAATAATATCTATGGTCATTCGTATATGTTATAAAAAAAAAGAAAACGATGCCAGAAACGTCCGCGGACGCGTCCGAACCCCGTTCACCGTGTCCGTTAAAGGATTATTTGAGAGGACATAAAGGAGATTGGTTTTCGTATTAAAAAACCGTTATATTTTTCTTAAGGAAACCACAAAATACAGTACCATATTTCTATCTAGGAAACGAGAAAAGTTAAATTAAGTTATTAAACTAAATAATCGATTAACATGCCTGAATTCTTAGTAATCGATAAATAATAAAACGGTAAAATTCCAGAATATGTATGAAAATCCAGTGACAAGTGCTTATGAATCGTTTCGTGGAATCGATTCATAGTGAATCGAGTTCCTTTAATTTTTCTTCAGTTGGCCACACTAGTCACCGACTGACAGATAGAAAAAAAAAACCGGGACTCGTTCGTTTTCTTTCGTTCTGAGTTCGCACGTATTTTCCATGTTTTATTGTTCATGCCCACGACCTCGGCTTTGCATAATTATTATAAAGGACTATTTGACGGATCTATATATTTTGTACACCTGATTACGCCCGATTGGATATTGACGACATGGATCGCTGTGTGAATTGTAACATTGCGACGGTTCGCAATAACTTTATTGGCAGAAGACTCTTGGACGATGAGGCGATTTTATCAGTTATTCGTCAGTGGCGTGCATCTCTGCCTGTAATTACCTATTCAAATCGAGCTTTTAGTCTATCAAGCGACGAACAAAACCAGACTTATGTACCTACTGTTTACGGTCTCCGGCGTCATGTCTGACGGCTGTCTTTTTGTTGGATAGCATATTTATGTTAAAATAATACATACTTTTTAGCTAATTAGTTGATTAATTAGCCGTACGAATCTATGGAATGTGCCGTTTGACCGTTTCACTCATAAAAAATATGTAGGTAACTGTCAAGTCCCGATGGGACTTGACTTCATATAACTTGGTTCCTGGATAGCCAAATTTCATCTTCTCCTTCCCTCTAATATGGCGAGGGGGGTGATGGCTGATCTTTGCGTTATACTCGTGAACGGGTGCTGCTTGTGGTGATTGGTCGTCTTGCTGATCATGGTTTTGTTATTGTTATTAGTAATTAACTGTTTACTTATAAAATACTTCGATGGTCCTAGTTTATCATTTATAACATCCAGTTACAGCTATAATATGTCAGCGGGCACTCCCTGAATGCCTGGAGGCTTTTATTTAGATATTGTTTACATTTAGTTTTTATTTCTGCCTGAGTATAGTTCTCGATGTTTTCGGTTGGTATATTGGCGTGTGCTAGCTGACTTATGGCTATTAATTTAAATAATGTTTGTGTTGCGTAGTCATTATTTTGCATACTATTATATAAAATCATTTTTTTTCTAACTGAACAGACAGCTGTGCTGCTGGGGAATTTGTTACGCCACTTCTTCTTCCCAGCTAAAAGCACTAGGAAGTGGTGAAGGGCGGGCGTTTTTGGGGGACTGTCTTATGTAATTTTGACGTTCAAAAAGTGCTGATTCTCAGCCTAGTTTGAATAAATGACTTTTGAATTTTGAATTTCATGAAATTTTCAGTGAGGCCTTGTTACTATATCCTCTTACAAATAAGGCTAGTTTGATTGAGTTAACACCTGGGCCCAGGAATCTATGGAGTTGTTCCCTTCTCCTTTGAAGATTATGAAGCAGTAGTCGCTGCAGTACAGCAATTTTTAGGCGCTCAGGAGGAAGAGATCTTGAGGAAGGGAATTTTAAGTATAGAAAAAAGGTATTCCAGGTGTATTTCACTGAAAGGTGAATATGTCGAAAAATAAAAAAAATATAATAAAAGTTACCTTTAACATACTCATTCTCACTTTATATTGAACGCCGTAGTATTTGGTCTTTACATCAATTCATATTGTTAAAATCTGCAGATAAATCTGTTGCAACATCTTTAAGTGTTGTGAGAACTGAATTATTATACGCTGCGGGAACATTGGGACATTGTGGAGAAGAAACTTTTTCCTTTAGCTCATGAATTTTTAAGGCTAAGTCGTTTTTTTTTTAAATCTGGTTTACAACTGTAGGTAGTTTCCTTGAGGACGTCTTTTGCCTAGAATAAAGTTAACGGTTTTTTATCTCCTTTAAAATGATTCATTTTAAAGGAGATAAAAAACCGTTTCGGAGGAAGGAAGGAGATAAAAAACCGTTAACTTTATTCTAGGCAAAAGACGTCCTCAAGGAAACTACCTACAGTTGTAAACCAGATTTAAAAAAAAAACGACTTAGCCTTAAAAATTCATGAGCTAAAGGAAAAAGTTTCTTCTCCACAATGTCCCAATGTTCCCGCAGCGTATAATAATTCAGTTCTCACAACACTTAAAGATGTTGCAACAGATTTATCTGCAGATTTTCAAAACGTTCGGGGACAACACTCAAAGATGTTGCAACAGATTTATCTGCAGATTTTCAAAACGTTCGGGGTAGAATTAAAGAAAGGATTTTGATTATTTCTACCCCCAAGGGGATAAAATAGGGGATGAAAGTTTGTATGAAACTTTGTCAATTTTAAACCGATCGGGCTGAGACTTTGCATGCATAAAGCTACTATGACGCAGGCATCCCCTAAGAAAGGATTTTGAGATGCAGGCTATATAAGATTAGTAACTTTTCAGTCGGAAGCGCATCCAATTGGACCCGAACACGCAAACCTCCGTCGGCTCGGTAGTGTATCCAATTGGACCCCAAAATGACGACATGCGACACACTAAATTGATTATGTAAATATGTATTATGCTAATGCTACCCCTTAAATCTTATGAATGTGCGTTAATTAAGAAGCTTCGATAAAAAACTTATATGATAACGCCATTAAATCTTTGATATCTAACGCGCAAGTTAATTCATTTACCTTAATAAAATGTAAACCCGTAAATGTGATAACCGCCATTTTGATGACAGTGGTGGTCGAGGCTAAAAAACATAAAAATTGGGGATTTCGAACATCCAAACTCCACCACAGGGGAAGTGAATACATCATTTATTTATTTGACCAATTCATCCATCGTTCTAGTTAACTATGTAGTGGTAATGAAGTTTTTTGATATCCAAAGTCCAAGTTTCGCGCCAATCGTGCGTGCTTACATTTTTACTTTTCACAAATATCACACATACACATGTAGATACGATTTAAAATGTGACAAATATTATTAAAAATATTGTAAACAACTAGTAAATGTCCATATCTTAACGTAATATACGAACACAGGTACGGTACAGGGTACAGGTACGTAATATTCATTACCACTACTCAATTTGTGTTCAAAATCTCCGACCAAAAATGTTTATACCATTCCCCCTCTAAAAAGCTTATTTTATTCACTGAAAACAGTGAATAAAAAGGTCTTTTAATCACTATTTTGGTGTTTGAATTTAGAACACGTCAATATATTCGACCGCTATTTCAATGCTATACAACCTCCTTAACTCTTTCGACTCCACCCATTTTCATAGAACTCATACGCCATGCCGCCATATATATTGGAAGTCTACGACTTTTATTATTCGTAGTTGGAAGTGAAACCTCCGGGAGGGTAGCATTACGTTTTTTTTTAAATATAGGTACATCAGATTTTATTTTCACGGTTTGTAATCTGTATTTGCTAAAAAAAACCTACATTTAAAATGAGCCCTCCGCGAGGGCTCCCGCCATCCCATACCCAAGTAGGTGAACCCTCCAGGAGGGCTCCCGACACTGAACGTCTACATTTAAAATGAGCCCTCCGCGAGGGCTCCCGACATCCCATATCCAAGTAGGTGAGCCCTCCAGGAGGGCTCCCGACACTGAATATCTACATTTAAAATGAGCCCTCCGCGAGGGCTCCCGACATCCCATATCCAAGTAGGTGAACCCTCCAGGAGGGCTCCCGAAGCTGAATGTCTACATTTAAAATGAGCCCTCCGCGAGGGCTCCCGACATCCCATATTTGGATATGGGATGTCGGGAGCCCTCGCGGAGGGCTCATTTTAAATGTAGACATTCACCTACTTGGGTAGGTGAACCCTCCAGGAGGGCTCCCGACACTGAACGTGTTAACCTTTTATTAAATGTCTATTTTCGCTTAAATCTTTCTTTTTCTCGTAGTCATGGTATAAAGTATAGTATGCAACTCTTGAATAAAACGGATTTATATCGAGGGCCATGAATCACTCGCGTCGCTCAGGATTCTAACACTTGAATCACTCGCTGCGCTCGTGATTCAATCATCATGAATCACTCCCTACGGTCGTGATTCAGTCTTTAGAATCCTTCACTTGATCGTGATTCATCTATGGCCCTCGCTTTAAATCCGTCCTTTATTCATTAGTTGCATAATATACTATTTTTTTATTGTAATGATGTGCGAAAGCGATTATGCCAAACGTTTTTTCGATCGACTCGATTAATTAATATGTCCAATGTCAGAAATCGATACATGGAAATTGAAATAAAAATGTTTTAAATATTAAATACAAAGAAACATTGCAAATAATAATGATTAATACTTTTCTAATGTAATTTTAATCGTTTTTCGTATATTATAATAATGAAACCGAGTCAACAGGCAGGCCGCAGGACATTAGAAGACCGGGATAGGTACGTTATTTACTAAATTTCGCACCGAATTCTTTCTATATTTGAATTCAGAATCCGCTCGCTGCTCAAAAATATTTTAATTTATTGAACAATTATCTAATGTGGATTTTATTTTTGATATTTTCTGATAGTTTGCTACAGAATGCCCAGTATACATTATTTAGGATTTATTTAATTTCTCGCCGAATTCTTTCTATATTTGAATTCAGAATGCGCTCGCTGCTCAAAATTATTTTAATTGTAGCGGATTATATTTGACGACTAACTTTTGCCCGCGGCTTCGCTTGCGTTAAGAAGTATTATTATTAATAAGTTTTTGCGGCTTTACTTTTGTTTAGTGTGGAATTTTTTTTTTTATTTAAATGTTTTTAATTTTTGGTCTGTGCGTTGATAGATATGTCAGTCAGTCAGTCACCTTTGAGTTATATTGGGTGACTGGTAATTAGTGACCGAAACTTAAACACGTGACTTTACTCATCATTATGAACAACTTTTATTATAGGGCCAAACCTGAAATCGCGAAAAAAAAATCAGCTGTTGCCTACATTTATGTTCGCAAAATTCGTCAAAGTGTATGGAACAGCTGATTTTTTTCGCGATTTCTGGTTATACAGGGTGTTAGGGTAAACACCGTTATCCTTCAAACCAGTGGTTTGGTTTCGTTTATAGAACATAAATTCAATGGAAAATCACAACTTTTTTTTTTAAAGATGTACATTTTGAATCGCAATTCCTAAGGTAGGTATTTTTGCCTGTCTTAAGCCAGGAAGAGGTTGTATTGTATTTATTCATGTATTGTGTAGGTAGGTAGGACGGGCGGCGATCGATTACGTCACTCGGGCGGGCGCATATCCATGAATTTGCGGACGGTGTCGGACAATAACCTTTTTAATATTTGTTAAAGAAAATAACGTAATTTATTTTTACTCGGTTTTTTATGTTTATATTTAAGCCAACTACCCATAGTTTGAGTGACAACGGTGTTTACCCTTCCATCCTGTATATATTTAGAGATTTTGGCTGTTCTTTTCTTGGCATATTTTGGATTGCATTTGTTTTGTTTCGGTTTAGTAGTTTTGGTTATAGACTCTGCTTTGTATTTGGCATTTGTTTTGTTTTCGTTTGGTTTAAGTATAGGCTTTGTCGGTTAGACTTTTTTAAAATGGCTAAATAAAATCTGAACGTTAATGGAGAAGTTGAAGAATGTATTGTCGTCCCTATTGTTGGTGACGGTGCATGTTTGTTTCGTGCTCTCTCTTATTTAATGTACGGAACACAAGATAGAGCGATGGTGGTGCGTTCAGAAATTGTCAGATGTGTGGTTAATGACTGGAGCAAGTTTTCAATTATGACCCACGACAGGAATGGTGATAACTACGTAACATCTGACGAATATTTTGCTGATATGATGAAAAATGCTACTTATGGCGGATTTTGTGAGTGATAGCAGCAGGATTAATATTCCCATTTAAGTTTGAAGTTTATAGAAACGGTCTCATATATACGGAATCTGGATCTAACGACTATCCGGTAAGGCGATTACGATTCATCCAAGATTTGTCCAGTGGGCATTTTGATGCCTATCTTCCCATAGCAGCACAGAAAATTACTCGGCGTCGTATGGAGGTAGCTGTAGAAGAACATGATTTTGGAATTGATACACCTTCGCAACTTAAAGTTGATAAAGGTTGTCAGGAGGTACCTGTTTTAGAGCGTGAACATTCACCTATGGTATGTTCAATAAATTATGATGAAAATTTAATAAAAAGTTTACTGTCCCAATCTCAGTAGTGAATAGAAAAAAGAAAAACAAACGTAGGGCAAGGTTTACTAATTTACACACAAAAAATCAAATAAAAAAGGCACAAAAAAAATATGGACAGACTCTACCTGAATCCCACCGTAAAGCTGTGTCTGAATATAAGAAAAAAAAACCTTATGTACAGAGGCAAGCTGTCGCCACCTGCCAGGCTGCACACCCTGAAAAACACAGGCAAGCTGTCGCCACCTACCAGGCTGCAAACCCTGAAAAACAGGCAATCTGCTGCACTATATCAGGCCAGGAATACCGATGTGCATAGAGTGATTCAGTCATGGTATAGAGAAAATACAATTCAGCGTGTATGGAGAAGCAAGTTGTTTTCGGGTTTGGCGTATGACCCAGATATTGCTTATGGAACTGACAGCAGTGTAGTCTTAGGTTCTATGACGTACAACTGTCAGTGGTGTAACGCCTTGAAGTGGAAAGATGAGACACCTGGCATGTGTTATAGCGCCGGTAAAGTACAACTTGAGCCGTTTAAACAACTGCCTGGACCACTACAGTTTGGTTAATGATTTCCACCCAAATCATGTACACTTCATGGATAATATCCGAAAACATAATGCCTGTTTTCAAATGACTTCCTTTGGTGGAAGACAAATAAAAGAAGGCGGTTTTTCACCAACTTTTAAAGTTCAAGGACAAGTCTATCATTTAATTGGAAGTATATTACCGGAACCTGGGCAGGATGCACAGTTTCTGCAAATTTATTTCGTCGGTGAAGATGATAGAGAAGCTAATATTCGATGCTCTAAATTTTCTGATTTGAGACCAAATTTAATCAAACAATTGCAGCTTATGTTACATGAGGTGAACCCATACCATAAAAGATCTAAAAACAGCCATTGATAAAATATCGCCTTCAGAGTCATTCAATCGTCGGTCGTAATACATGCAGATAAAAAACCACAAAGAGAACACAGAGGCAGATTTAATGCACCAACGGCAAATGAAGTGGCTGTTGTATTGGTAGATCAGCATTTTGACCGAAGATACATTATCCTCGAAAGCCGAAGTAACTCACTTCAGCGTATCAGTGAGATACATCGAGCTTATGACGCGCTGCAGTACCCGTTGATGTTTTGCTGGGGGATGATGGCTATTCAATCAACATGCCACAATGCGATCCCACAACTAAGTTGCCCTTGAAAAAAACAGTCTCTGCTGTAAGTTTTTATTCATACAGAATAATGATCAGAGAAGGAGAAGCATAACTTTTTGGTTAAATATCGCGCTCTTTTTAGTCAATATTTGGTAGATGAATACGCAAAAATATAAACTGAAAGACTAAACTACATAAAAAACAATCAAGCCAAATTGCGCGCAGATAATTATATTCATTTAAAAGATGCAATTGGACGGCAAGATACTGAAGCAAATCAGCTGGGACAAATGGTAGTACTTCCATCATCTTTTACTGTTGGACCAAGATACATGCATGAAAAAACGCAAGGCGCCATGACCTATGTTAGACATTACGGTCGTCCCGACCTTTTTATTACTTTTACATGTAACCCACGCTGGAGTGACATAAATGAGCACTTACTTTCTTGATACGATATTATTTCGCGTGTCTTTCGATTAAAGGTAAAAAAGGTCATGGATTTGTTGATAAAAGGGAAAATATTCGGTGAAGTGAGATGCTATATGTATTCGACGGAATGGCAAAAGCGAGGTCTTCCGCATATTCATATACTTTTATGGCTTCAACATCGCATCACTCCGGATCAAATTGACAATATTATTTGTGCTGAAATACCGAACCCCGATCATGATCCTGAGCTTTATGAAATTGTTAGAAGTAATATGATACATGGCCCCTGTTGAAGTTTAAACCGAAATTCTCCATGCATGAAAGATAATTCGTGCAGCAAACGTTATCCTAAGGCTCTTATTAAGGAAACTCAAACCGGTGATGATGGTTATCCGCAGTACAGGAGACGTTCTCTGGATGACGGTGGATTCTCTGTCAATATCAAGGGTGTTACAATAGATAATCGTTGGGTGGTTCCTTAGCTAGCCAGTGCTATTAAGAACATGTAACGCTCACGTGAACGTAGAGTATTGCCATTCAGTGAAGTCAATCAAATACGTTTGCAAATATGTTAATAAAGGGTCAGATCAGGCTACGTTTACTTCAGAGAATGGGAAGGATGGGAAGGATGAAGTTACAACCTACGCAAGTGGTCGATATATTAGTTCAGCTGAAGCAGTTTGGCGAATCCTTGAATTCCCAATACATGAGCGTTTTCCTCTTGTAGTGCACCTTGCTGAGAGAGAGAATTTATTTTAATGAGCAGAACTTGTACGACAAATTGAGTAGTCCTCCTACAACTACACTTCTCTCCTTTTTCTATCTGTGTAACGTGGATGACTTTGCAAAAACATTGCTATACTCGGAAGTCCCTGCGTATTACGTTTGGAACAAGCGATCGTTTCAGAGAAGGAAGCGAGGAGTGAATGTTGTAGGACGGTCAGGGGTCAAAAAAGAACACGTTCTAGGTAGGGTTTATACTGTTCATCCAAACAATACAGAATGCTATCACCTTCGAATGCTTCTACATGAGATCAGAGGCCCAATTTCATTTGAAGCGTTGAAAACTGTTGATGGTCACTTAGATCCCACTGTTCAATCCGCGTGCAAGGCTCTAGGTGTACTCGAAGATGATCGGCATTTGGATTCAGCTCTTGAAGAGGTAGCACTTTGTCAAACACCGCATATGATTCGAGAGCTTTTTGCTATCATTTTATTGTTCTGCCAAGTTTCCGACCCCTTAAGTCTTTGGGCAAAATACAAAGAACACCTTTCTGAAGACTATAAAAAACAACTGGTAAAACAGACTATAAAAAGCAAGGTGACGTGGATGTAGAACACTCATCGGACCTGATATTTAACAAATGCCTGTCGGTATTAGAGGATGCCGTATTATCATTAGGCGGCCGTCCTCTTAAAGAGTATGGATTACCTCAGCCAATAACATCAATACATTTTGAAAATAGAGAGTACGTGAAGGAGAACAGTTACGATACAGTGGCCTTAGAAGACGCAGTTAGAAAAAATGAAGCATCCTTGAATGACGAGCAACAGGAAGTATACAATAAAATTATCACAAGTGTAGATGCAAATGACGGTCGAGTATTCTTCTTAGACGCTCCAGGTGGAACTGGTAAAACCTTCCTTATTAATTTACTTTTGGCGAAAGTAAGAAGTACTCACGGCATTGCCCTGGCTGTGGCGTCGTCCGGCATAGCTGCTACATTACTCGAAGGTGGTCGAACTGCTCATGCTACTTTTAAGTTACCACTCAATTTAATCACTGCCGAGACTTCCATTTGCAACATCTCCAAACAAAGTAATTTCGCTGAAGTTTTAAAGAGTACAAAAATAATCATGTGGGACGAAATAACGATGGCTTATAAAGGTGGTATTGAAGCCTTAAACAGATCACTAAGGGATATAAGGGGTAATACAAAATGAATGGGTGGCGTAACAGTTTTGCTGGCCGGAGGGAGACTTTCGGCAGACTCTACCAGTGGTTCCAAAAGGAACCAGAGCTGACGAAGTAAAGTCGCGCATTAAGAAATCTAATTTGTGGCCCCAGGTTAATATTCTTAAGCTCTCTAAAAATATGAGAGCACATTTGGGCGGGGATGAGTCTGCTGGTAGATTTTCAGATCTCCTTCTTAAAATCGGTAATGGTGATTTTCCATCGTTTGATGGAATGATAACCATCCCGGAAGAATTGTGAACAGTTGTTACTACGGTTCAAGAATTGCTGTCTAAAGTTTATCCAGACATTATTCATATACATGACAAGCCTATTGAATGGTAATGTGAGCTTGCCATACTTACTCCAAAGAACGATCAAGCAGCAGCTATCAACGATATGCTGCTCATGTCGTTTGAGGGCGAAGAAACGGTCTACATATACTTCGATTGATACTGTGGTTAATACAGATGACGCTACTAATTACCCTGTAGAATTTTTTAATTCATTGAAACCGCCAGGTTTGCCTTATCATAAGCTTATTCTGCGTGTGGGCGTTCCAATTATGTTGTTGCGAAATTTAAAACCACCAAAACTTTGTAACGGTACGAGACTGCAAGTGAAAGCGTTACATCGCAATATAGTGGAAGCCACAATATTAACTGGGTGTGCGAAAGGGGAAACTGTATTTATACCACGAATCCCATTAATACCTAATGATATCCCGTTCGAATTTAAACGATTACAGTTTCCCTTAAAAGTCTGCTTTGCCATGACAATAAACAAGTCTCAGGGGCAAACTCTCCAATTTGCGGGTATTGACTTGAGAGAACATTGCTTCTCTCATGGACAGTTTTATGTTGCTTGCTCACGAGTAAGTTCACCCAATAGCTTGATAGTTTTAGCGCCTAATGACAGATTAGTTAAGAATTTGTTACACACGCTAAACAAAAGTAAAGCCGCAAAAACTATACCTAATTAATAATAATACTTCTTAACGCGAGCGGAGGCGCGGGCAAAAGCTAGTTAAGTATATCAACACAGAAACGCAACGGCAAATGTAGAGAAAATGAATTTCAAACATGTAACTGGTGTTTCAGTTCCACCAAAGTTCAAAACTTTTTGCTAGCATACTACAATGATGGGGATGTTCGCTTACTGGTTTTTTGTTCAGAAGATGCCCGCCACCATATGGCACTATTGAAAATACTTTTCGGAGATGTGACATTTAAAATCTGCCCTTTTCCCTTCTATTAAGTGTATACAATAAGTGGCGATCTAGGGGGGTATTCCTCGAAGTGCACTAACTTTAAAACGCACCTAATGAAGCGCACCAATAGTATTCCTCGAAACACACCAACGATGAAACATAGAGAAGAGCATGAAGGATTCGTAATAAATGATATCGATAGAAGTTTTAAAATTCAACTGTCCTAATCGTTTATTTATTAAAACTACCAGGAAAGCAGAAATTATAGGTGCTTACTGACTAGTACTTCGGCCGCAATTTCGTATTTTCCAGTACAAATTTTACCATCCCTTTTAAATGGTAGTAAGATAGCGATCTATTATTTATTTACATAAGTATTCAGGCCATATTTCAAGTTTATAGATCAAAAGAATTAGATTTTTTCTTTTAAACTTTATCCTCCCTTTTCACTTCCAAATGAGCAAATTTTTTTTAAATCCTTTCTCGTTTCCATTTACTTATATGTAGGTTATTTATACCAATTTTCGAGTTAATTAACCCACGCCGCAGTAAAATCCTCCACTGTTAAATTGACTACCCCCATTTCACCCCGTTAAGGGTAGATTTTTTTAAAACCCTGGTACACATTATTGCTTGTTTCGATCTTAATTAAGTATAAACACCGAGCATCGAGTTAATCGGACCGAGCGTATAATTTCTTACGTACAACCTTTGACAAAAAATTACTAACTTTATTATTTACTTATAGTTACTACTTCCTTTTGATTTATTTAGAAAATATTGTAGTTTCCGGTCGAATTTATAAAAGTTTAAATTATGTTACGTAGGTACTTCCTAGGATTTAGCAAATCAGGTACGCCTTTATACTACGGCAGTCGCGTAAACCAAGCAGTAAAGGCAATATATTGAGCAGTTGTGTTATAATTTGAAAAATACAATGATATTTGTTATTGTTCCAGATCCCCATTAGATGGATACCAAGATACGCTTGTTACGATTGTTATAATTTATTAAATACTGAAACTGCTGACAGTGGGAGATTGCTAGGCCATACAATGGTCTGCCGTGGATGTGATATCTCAGTCGGACTTAGATAACCAAGACGCCGACGTTTTTATACTGTAGCAGGTGACAGCCCCTTAGTACCCGTTATTTCCAATGAAAATAATAAGTAGGTAAAGTCTTATAAAATGAAAATGACGAAATGAATGGGACAGATCTCTCAAAACTGGAGAGACGAGCGACGGAAACGACGATCACGAAAGAAGAAAGGAGTGTTCGTCATGTTAAAACTCAACATAAATATATAACAGCCAGCGATTCTCGAAGGATTTGGGCGAGGTGAACTCACCCCACATTTCGCCAGTTATGTCATGTCATTTCTAATAAAATTATTTTAATAATATTTTCAGGATATGGCAACAATTATTTATGCATGTCAAGCCTGTTGGGTTCGAGCGAATCGACACCTGATTCATGATGCATCAAGGGACTTACAAGAGAATGTTGTTACATCCGTGGAACATAGATCATCAACACCGCCGCTACCACTGTCTTTACAACCAATTCCGTCACCACCCTGTCTATACCACCAACACCACAGCTACCACTGGCTGTCCCACCAACACCGCCGCCGCTAGCAGTAGTACCTCCATTATTACCAGTAGCACATCGAGGTGCTCGTACAGTATAAGCTGTAAGCCTACCTAATTACAAGCGAGCCAGTAATACTTCAAGCCACTGTATATTTAATAAGTGTAACAATGGTACATTTCATTTGATACCTGCATTTGTTAAAAGGATTTTAGTACAAGAACACAATTTCTATGTGCCTCGTAGTTGCAGAGTTTGTCAGATACATTTATTTTCGAGTGAGTGGCACTCTCATTCAATGTTAGACAATTAGAAGACCTAATTTAACATCACGAGATAAGACGTAGGTTTTTAACTTCAATAATGTGGAAGAATGCCAGATAATGTTTGCCATTATTGGACGGGTCTGACAGTCACATAATTTTTTGATATGTACAATTAGTATACCACCTATTAATTCTAAGCAACCGAAACGAGCTTGAGCACTGTATTTAATTAAATTAAGGACTGGTGACACATATACGTACAGACGATTTTCGAAATTATTTGATTTACATCGGTCAACTGTGCATTTTCTTTTGAAAACAGTCAGGACTGTTTAACTGACCACTTTTTCCTCTACATTTAGGTGTAAGCCGTTACTCATGAGTAGCTTGCTGCTAGAAACTTAAGTGTACCAGAATCTCTGTTCGGAAATCCTGACATAGAACCGCGATCAGCAATAGCTAATTAGCTATGTTTGATGGTACAGTCACGAGCGCTAATATGTACCCACTTAGCAAAATTCAAAAGCGATTTTCTCGTCTAATATTGACTGCAACTTTGAGATAAGGCCTATTTCATTGACCGAGCGAGCGTAGCGAGCGAAGCGTCTCTGCATCAGCTGGCAAAATTTGCTTTCGTGTGTCAGTTTGTACGTACTCCCCTACAGGTCGTATTTTACAACCGATCTGGATGAAACTTGGCATACAGGTATTACGAATTTTCAGATTTTTTTTATCGTCGGGGATTTTTGATTGAAAGAAAAAGAAAGAAAAGAAAGAAAAATGCGTTTATTGGCATTACAGCAAAAATAAATAAAAATAAACACCTTAAAACTATAAACAATTGATTGATTGGAGGGGTAGTTCCTCCAAAATGGGGCAAAAAGGGGGCTACTGGATATCTCTGCCTTATGAGATCCGATTTCAATGGTTCTTTTTTCATTTGAAAGGTAGTAACTTTAGGATGGTCTCAAAAAAAATTGGTGAAGATCTGATGAGGATCTGCGGCATGATGAGCAGAATACCTCCTAAAATGCAGTAAATTGCTCGCTATTTATTCAAACCTATTTGTTAATTTTTGTAGCTGGCCTACAAATTTTTTACTTATAATTTGTCTGGTTTTTAGGATTCTGTAGTCAACAAGGAACTGATATAGATTTGCCATGTCCGTCTGCCTGTCTTTCTGTCTATCCACGGCTTATCTCAGAGAATCTTAGTACTAGAAAGCTGTAATTTGGTATGGGTCTATACATTTAATCACGCTGACAAAGTCGTAAAATAAAATCATGTTTATTAGTTTTTTGGGTACCTTCCCTCCCTACACGTAGTTTTTTTTTTCTCGTTTATCCCGTGTTATGGGGTGTCGGGTGGGTGTGTGAAACATTTTTTCGAATCAGGGATACATTTGCGAAATTAAAAAAAAAACTACCACAGCTTAGTACTATGCTTCAAGTTAACGAGTAATAATAATCGACTAACTTACATTTGCGGTTGGAATGTATGTGAGAACATGTTTTCCAACTACAATGTTATAGTTTGTTCTTGGGATAATTATTAATTCCAACTACGGACCCATTATTTGTGCGTGGTCAACGCACTTGAACGTTTTTTAATATGAATATGACGTATTTGATGTCATATTTTTTTGATAGGAAAAAAGTATGTCATGACGGTCAATTCATAGAATACCATTGGTAAAAAATATATTTTCGAACGCTAAAACTACAAGCTATCGTTCATGGTTTGTTCCTGTAGGGCTTATCCCTAAATACGAAGATTCGGCCGAAGTTACGTGTGATTCCTACTTCTTATCAGCTACAGAGATAAGATTAGTTTGGCGCACGATCTAAGAATGAATGGTAGTGTTCAGTGTCAGATGCTGGAGCCGGAACGTGGCCATAGGAACTCCTCAACCAAACCACCGCCATCGTTTTTGGACTCACTTAACAAGTGTTCTTACACTAGGTGCTATCCAGGTCCATAAGAACTCCTCAACTAAACAAGATAGCCCTGTTGTTTTCGATGTCGATTTTATCTTGCCAAGTAGCCCAAGTTGTAGTCCCGGGCCTCATGGTGGATCTGGAATGTCACTATACTGAACTCCTTAACTAGACAAGGTAGCCCCGTTGTGTTGAGGCCTTTTCGATAAGTAGGTACTTTAGCCCAAGGTTTCGTCTAGGGTCTGATGAAAGTGCCGGAAGGCGGCCACAGGAATACGATGATGATGATGTTATGTTAAAATACTTTTTTTAAACAAGCTTTTATTGAACTAATAAGTACTAAATAAAACTTACGTAAACACTTATGTAAACATAGAAATTAAATATTTTCTTAAAAGCGTGAGGCGTGAACGTCGTTCTTTTACTTTTAAGATAAGCCTCAAGCTAAGCGGTTAATTGTTGCCATAAAATTGTGCTCGCGAGGTCTACAGTTCGCAGAACTGCTAGTATTAATATGGGTTCCAAAATACTATGTTCGTAACAACATAAAATTACAATCACCACAGAGGGTGAAAATCACTTTTAAAATTTGCTAAGTGTATACATATTAGTTCTCGTGACTGTACATTTTTTTTACAGCCGCAATAAATACATAGTTTTATTTATTTTAATCCCGATTCAACACCAACAAGTACGTAAATATAAATAATATATTGGGTATTGAGGATAGACACCAAAATACGGATTTAAAGATGATAAAAATATAATTTTATGTGAATTTATGTGTTCAATACACAGAATAAGAATGATTTGTTATTAAATAAAATAAATGTTAATCACTTTGTTCGCGCCCCGTGCGGATAATCGCCTAAACCCAACCGAACCACATCTCTAGCGCGCGGACTGCTCTAGAGTCGGCGCAGGAATATGACAACGGAGAGCTACAACTACATTTCAACATCATTCAACATCAACTACAGTCTACGATTTACAATTTTCATCATTTAAAACAAACACAAGTAAGACAACTCAAAAATAAAGCAGAGCAACACCATCAGTACCTACTGGTTTTTATTGCATAAAACAAAACCTTTTGTTCCATCGCGAACACACATTTATTTTAATAGATATACAACAAGTGCTTTACATTTTTGTAACACAAATATAAATATCTCAAAAAACTGCAGAAACTGATCTCAGACCAACAAAATATTTAATATTTAACTAAGCCCACAAAGGCATGAAATATCAATTGATGTGTCCATTAATCATTAACGTAAGTATCATAGTTTTTAAGAAACAACGGTTTATGCCATTGAAACCACTTTTTGGGCTTACCAGCATTCTACACTTGGGAGCAAATAAATCGAGCCACTTCCTTTTTTTCACGTATAATGGTTAATATTTTTGGTAATATGGAACTTATCAATTCGAACCATAAATCGCCTAAAAGTTTATTAAATAACCTTTATAATGAGGGTAAATTATTGACTTATAACCTTATTGAATTATAAATTATTAGCTCTGAAAGAAAAGTGTTAATTTTGATAGAAAATTTAGTAGGGTTAAAACAGTTTAGAAAAACAATACAAAACAAAATTATTGCAAGAAAAATAATCTTAACAACTGGTATTATACTGCCGTGCCCTGATGCCATGCTCTTTTAGTCATCGATCTGATCAGCGTTATGATGACATGTTGTGGTATGTTCTCCCATTCTTTAAACACAGCGGTTTTGAGCTCGAGAATGGATGAAACAGCGGGAAGCCTGACTCGGACTCCTTGTTTTAGCTCGTCCCATAGGTGTTCGATCGGGTTCAAATCCGGGCTTTGTGCTAGCCACACCATTTGTTGAATCCTGATCGCCGATAAGTACTCCGTAAAGATCCGCGCGGTATGATTTTTCGCATTTTCATGCATAAACAAGAAATTTTCTCCGACAAAACCAGCGTAATGCATTACGTGGTCTTCGAGAATGTCAGTTATGTATCGGTCAGCTGTTAATCCACGTCTAGCACTTCCATCGTTGACGGGGTCGACGAAGACAAGTTCCGTTTTTCCGTCTAGAGAAATTCCTCACACCATACAAGAACCACCGCCAAAACAGTTTCTCGAATGCAACATTGAGCAAATCTCTCACCAGGTTGTCTATACACTCAGTTTCTCCCGTAATTGCTAAAAAGACAGATTCTCGACTCGTCAGAAAACAAAACTGACCTCCAGTCTTCTAAAGTCCAAATAATGTGTTCTCGAACAAAGTCCAAGCGAGATTGGTGGTGAGCTACAGTTAATTTAGGGCCAGTTGCTGGTTTGTTTGATGTTAAATTTTGTTCCTTTATTCCTCGTCTCACTGTCCACCTACTGATTTTGACACCTTGTACGTCACGTAACGCTTACTGTAGCTGAACAGCATTAGGTCCACGGTCGCGCAACGAACTGGTTGCAATAAAGCGGCCGTCACTTTCTGTAGTTGCCTGTGGTCTGCCGATTCCAGATCGCCGAACAAAAGCACCAGTCTCCAGATACCTGCTGTATACAAGCTGTACCTTTGAACGACTCATTCAAAGTCTGCGTGCCACTTTACGTTGCCCGTGTTCACCCTCAACTACAGCTACAAATTGGGCAGCTTCCGTCGGTGTAGTATGCATTATATCAGGCTATATGATTACACAGACACAGATAAAGACAGCAATAATACGTCAATATGGGTATAATTAACAAAAACCCCCAATTTAACCTTTTTTTAATGGAGTACAATCAAAATGTCATAAGCAAATTAAATGCGATAATTTTATTCTACCCTTTATCCTCTGGACGGTCACGCGCGCGCCGGCGCAAAACCGTTAGCTGTCAAGCTGCGCGTGGGTGGTCCCGAGACCCCCCACGAAGCCTGCCACTTGAGATTAGAACGACTATATCTCTAAAGTTTCGTATGGGAGCTATTTATAATACTTACGTAGTTGGAATCGGTATAAAATAAGCTAACACAATAAAACTAGATAACTAAATGTTATTTTCCTATTATATTCTTAATTTTAATGTAAAGTCACGAGAAGGGGGCTTTTTCCCCATTACCGTAAAGAAAAAAATAATTGAAAAATATAGAAAATATTATTATCAATAATTTTTTTTTTTTTTAAATTGATATATTATTTAACGTTAAAGAATTACATAAAAAACTACACGTCCCCCTACATTATATTGAAATAAAAAATTTATGTATGACTTACCACGCGATGACGTCACCTCCCGACGGGCCGCCGACACGTTATCGGAACCTGTTTTTTTCTTTGTTCTCCTTATCACTTAACACACAAACACTTTTACACTGAAGTTTATCTTTTGTTCGTCATTTATACAATAGCTAACAGAGATTCAACTGATATAATTGTTTATTTTTAACAAAAATAACACCACGTTTGACCACGCCATTAAAAGTTTTAACACGGAAGAAACCGAACCAGTTTATTTGGATCACAGTTTTTATTACGTTGCACTATACTCAAATCTGAATGTACATTCGAACTTATGATGTTATTTACTCATGGGAAAACACTACACAAAGGCTTGAGGACTACCGAAATTAACTAAAACAAAATAAAATCGAAAACAAAACACGAGACAAACACCACACGCGCGGCCATTTTGCGCGCAGACCGTATGAACTGAATAAATATTGAATTTATTCAATGAATTTACTGTCAGATGTCGGTCATGTCATGTTTTATGTCATCGTTCGTTCATAGACTTTAATTATAAACCTGTTCCACGAAAGTAAACACTATTTATAATACAAATAATACTCAAAATTAACTGAGTGGCCGGTGGGGTCCAAATTGGCCGCCCGTCAGTCAACACTTTTTGACGTCGGACCACGGGGACCCGGCCGTCAGTCCAGAGGTTAAACTTTAATTAAAAGCGATAATTTGACACATAACTACCCTCATTGTAAAGGCTATTAAATAACCTTTTAGGCGATATATGTTTCGAATCGCTATGTTGCATAATACTAAAAATAATAACCATAATGCGTGAAAAAAGGAAGTGGCTCGATTTATTTGCTCCCAAGTGTAGTTATCGGAAGGCAGCACTGGCAAGCTATACACCATCTTATAGGCTGGTTGTTTATTGATATATTTGAAAATAGAACACTTTTCATTCCTTTTTATTTTATTTATATGAACATTATTTTTCCGAGAATCTGGCGGTGAATATACTTGCAGCAATGGAGCTCAGTCAACGTGATTCTCGCGCTGTTTTATTATGACTATAAAAAAGGTTTGAAGCCTCAAGAATATTTTGAACTTTTGGCTACTACTTTTGGTGAGTCTGCTTGTTCACGAGTTGCTCGAGTATTTAATTGGTTTGCTGCTCGAGTATTTTACGTAGAGCTGGAGCGAGAACTAGGAATTGGATCAGCAGCAATGCCAACCATAATTCACGACCACCTTTCTCTCCGTAAGGGTTGTTCGAGATGGAAGCCGCACATACTTCTCGATTCGCAGAAAGAACGAACGCGTGGAATTTCCTTAAATATCCTTAAGATCTTTCTTGATCCCGATCTTGAAATGTTCAAGATTATTATTTAATGCTACTGAAGAAGAAAAAAATGGACTAAAGGAAAAGTATGAAAAACATTTAGAAGAAAAGAACTTATCGAGACAAGAAAAAGATGATGATAAGAATCACGCAGCAGATAATCCTATCGTCTGTGTTTATGATCTACCAAGCTGTTGTCCAAGGGGCGAGGTATCTAATTTTTATTACGTCTCTAAGTTAAACTGCTATAATTTTACTGTATGCAATATTAAAAATAAAGAAGTTAGTTGTTTTGTTAAGCATGAAGGTCAAGCAAAAAGAGACGCTGTTGAGATTGGGACCTGCGTTCTGTATACAATTTAGGTATACAAACTGGGAGCAAAGATGAAGCTGGGTCTTGTGATCTTGTCTCAAAAAAATGTATCACAGAAAGACTTGATGGCATCGTGAAACATCTGATTTTATGGAACGATTTGTATAGTGGGCAGAACCGAAACAAAAAAAAACATTAATGCTTATGGCCATGTTGAAAGAAAATCCAAATTTAGACCAAATCAATATAACATTCCTCGAATCGGGGCATAGCTTTCTCACAAATGATACAAATTTTAGGAAGATAAAATATGCCTGGACAGGTCCACAGAGATTCTATACACTGGATCATTATGAACACTTATAAAAAACGAAACCAATGCCTGTACACAGGATGAAAAATTAAGATTTCTTGTCAACGTTGAAGTTGAAAAGTATACCTATAATTAATAGAAAGAAAACGATAGATGGAGAAAGTTTCATAGCTCAATACTAAATAAATTTTGTAAAGTTAATTTAAAAAAAAATACACAAAAACCGACTTCAAAACTACCTACACGGAAAAACTTCGAACTAAAAAATCCTATACGCACTAAAAAGTTAAAAATAATACTAAATCTAATAAATCAAATTTTGGATAATTAACCTATTGTAGCATTAGATATGGGTTTCTTGCCACTTATAGAGGATGCTGTGCCGAGAATCGAACTCTCACAACTTTAGATAATTATATAGAGAATGAAAGAAAAGAAGATTTTTAACAGTACAATTCGCTTTATAATTCGTAATAATAAAAACGTAAAAACACACTTCAGTTTAAAAAAAAAAATTAAAAAAAATTGTCAGTCGCCTACATAGTATTTAGGTTCATTTTGTTAAGCGGAGGATTACGTGTTAGGGGGTTTGGTTTAAAAATTCGTACGCAACGGGTTAAACGAGTAATGGCCTTTACTAACTTAATCCCGGAAACGAATAGGTCGGGCAAGGTGTAAAAGCACGTAATAATCCTAGATTTAACCTGATTGTGAAACCGCTTAAAATAAAATTTAGAAATTAACGATATTTAGTAGAGCTTAGAAATTAACGATATTTAGTAGAACTCTAAGTTGTAAAGATGTATCTCTGGGTCCTGGGTCCTCAACGGAGTGACGGCCCGCCGAGCGCCGCCCTGCCGCGATGCCGCCTCTGCGAAGGAAGGCGCCGACGAAGTTGGCGTCGTGGGAAGCGGGTGGTTAGAGTATTACTCCGGCGCTGATGCGAGTCTTCGTTGGGCGCAGCCTGGGGCCAGGGGACTTCAGGATCCTGCCCGCACGACAGGCCGGGTACTTGGGGCCTTTTACGGCCTTATTCTGTCAAGGTCCGAAATGAGAGAGCTTTAGAAACGATACAGACTAAATTACGCGGGGAGTAAGACGCGAGGCTGTATAATTTGATAAATGGGAAATTGGTATGAATACTCACATGTTCGTACAATACTTCACCTATAACACACTCTCATAGATGTTCACTACACTGGAGCGACAAATTTCACTTGAGGGGGCTAGACAACCTCAAACTTGATACGATAACTGGAACAGCGGATATAATCAGCACATATGATAACCGACACTACAGCCGATTTAGGTATATATATCTCTGAAGCGTTTGGAAACTGGTGACTCGAAGCAAAGAAAAATTTATTTTATCGACATGTCATGACCGGAGCGACTGAAAATTGAATGACTCTCGTCAAAAAATTGTTTTTCTTCGAACGATATAGAATTCAAAAGAAAAGAAAATATTCTCGAGTCAAATTTATTTTAAAAAGAACAGCTTACGAAACTTTTCGACTACAAAAGAGGCTAGGCCGGCAGCGTAATGCTGCACTATGTATAACCTAACCTATATTTAACTTATAATAATATTTTACAATTTTTGGAGTTCTAATTTTTACATGTAGGTAGTTTTGAAGTCGGTTTTTGTATTTTTTTCTAAAAATTAACTTTATTTTTAATTTTTTGCGGTAAGTATAAAGTGTATTTTGTTTCATAATATAATATGGGTAGGCCTACTAGGCGTGATTCACGAACGTTTATCAAACGAAACCGAAAACCAACGTTCTCACTGACTTGGCTTGATTCACGAACGTTTATCAAACGAGACCGAAGACCAACGTTCTCATCAACTTGGCGTGGTTCATGAACGTTTATCAAACGAAACCGAAAACCAACTTTCTCATCGACTTGGCTTGATTCACGAACGTTTATCAAACGAGACCGAAGACCAACGTTCTCATCAACTTGGCGTGGTTCATGAACGTTTATCAAACGAAACCGAAAACCAACTTTCTCATCGACTTGGCTTGATTCACGAACGTTTATCATACGAGACCGAAGAACAACTTTCTCATCGACTTGGCTTGATTCACGAACGTTTATCAAACGAGACCGAGGAGCAACGTTCTTATCGTCTTGGCTTGCAACACGAACGTTTATCAAACGAATCTATCGCATCCAGAATTCCAGACCGACTCGATTAGATGCTATGCGACAAACTAGTCGCTATCGCATATCTTTTGTAAATGATTTTGAACAAGCTATTAACATTTTTGCAGACGTTCCATGTGCCGTTTGTAATAAAGCGTTATATCCACCACAACGTTGTAATTTACAAACAGTGCATTATTACCCGAAGAATTGGTTTCTGTGGGTAATATAATGGTATAAGAAAACAAGGTATGTCATTCCGGGAGTAACATTTACCTACGTCACTATCCAGTTGCCACTGTATTGCAACAAAACACGAAACTATTGAAAAAATTTCAATCACCATTCTGCAAAAAAATAAAAACAAAGCATTTAAATTGTCGTTTCGTTCGTCTAATCAAACGAAACAATTCAATTTAAAGATATAAATACGTAATCGTTAATTAAAACCTCATTATGTTATCGTATTCGTTTATGTGGTTGGGGAGATATTATTACACATTATTGTCGTGTATCGCTATTATTGTTGTGTGTACACATAGGTCGGTGTCGCTCAATCCCAGTGAACACTGTGATTCCCAAACATTTATTTGTAGAAAACCAAGTTTGTTTATTAACATAATTCTTTGAAAAATTTCATGGGAAATCGCTGTCCACAGATAAATTCATTTTCAAAACCTTGTCCAACATTGAGCACAATGATGTAAAAGATCGTTACCCTCAAATAGATTACTCTGTAATACTTTGCTTAGTAAGAACAAGAACCTACATAAGACTGAAAGAGTTAAATATAAATATTGTGTGCAAACTGGGAACTGGGAAAGAAGCGTAAAAGAAAATTATATAAAGTATCAAACACTAAATAGTGGATACTATATTTAATAATTAATATTTCGATTTTGATTTTGAATAAAACTTCGTAAGGCGACGAGATTTATAATGTGTTTCGAGTATTATTTTAGTAATCCTTAGAATTCACTACAAATATTATGAATGCTATAACAGTAGATTTGTCTGTATGGTACCGTTGTTCTCACAATGTTTAATTAGATTGAATTTCCCCAAAATAAAAAGTTTGAGAACCATCGATAGCGGTGATGACGTAGGTAAGTGTTACCACTGTGCCATACCTTGTTTTCTTATACCATGGGTAATATAATAACATGCTCTCGCTGTCAAAATAATATTAGGAAACGAAAAATTCCGCCGCCGGCAGCTTTCTGGAACAAAATGAAAGTCGCGACCAGGTGTTACCAGGTACACGGTAATTACCGTAGGCTTATTTTTAACCAATACAAGGTCTACGGTACTGATTCACTACCGTGTAATATTTTACGATAATTTTAAATATTAACTACCGTGTTAAACTGTAGTAAAAGTTTCGATTCCTGCCCACTTTTATGTTAAATTTTGTATCCTTACCCCTCTCAAATGCTGCATGTGAAAGGATATATAGCTAAGCCTAGCGCCACACCTGCCGAACGTTCCGCGACGGAACGCTCCGTCGCGTCAAATTTCTATGGACGTAACGTTCGGCTGATGTGTCATAGGTAACTTGAAAAACATTAGGAGCGTAGTCAACCGAACGTTCCGTCGCGGAACGTTCGGCAGGTGTGGCCCGACCCTAAGGCAGCGAAATTAAAAGGAAGAAAAGATATAAAATAATAACAAAAACCATAAAGGAAAATATTCTTGCGCAAGTCTATTCGCGGCACACGGAAACAGCAGTTTTAATTTTGTACCTAGTAAGAATATGTTGTCAAAAATGACTGCAGAATAAATGTAAGTAATAGAATTATACAATGTGTTTGGTCTCGGACTGTACAAACTTTAAGGGAAGGTAGTTTGATCTATTTTATCAATAAAAATATTCTACATGGGGGGTCGGAACCCAACCCCCCCCCCCGAATGGCAGCCATTTTTGTATTTTGATCGCTTTTTATGAAGCGTGCATACTAAAAGTACTTTAGCTTTGGAATTTAATGTCCAATTTTCGTAAAATAAAAACTTTTAATAAGTGAAAAGTGTTAACAATCGGATACATAACTCAAATATTGACAATAAATGCTGCATCATATTGAAATAAATGCTAAAAGATCAATTTCACGTTAAAATTAACATTGTTTTTTTAGTTTATCAAGGTTATTACAAAATTCACCCCCAAGAACTTTCTTTTTTTATCTACTCGTCTAATAGATGTTTAGTTTACCTAAATAATGATACCAAAAACTTGATTCTATAACAATTGGTTTAAGAGATATTGGTGTTGGAACATAGGCTTGCGTAGGTAGTGAGTTCATAACGATTTGGTTTTTCTGTAGACTTTTACAGTGATGATCAATGATAAACAAGGAACAAGTATTAACTATTATTTAATATTTACAAAAGTAGAAAATTTTAATATAATTTTTATAATCCTATGAAAATAGATAGAGCAGTGTGACCACACAATTAAACAAAATGTAGACAGTACTATAATACTTTATTTAATATATAATTATTTAGACGAAACGAAAACAAGGTTGTACGGTTAATTTAATGCTATATTACATGGCTTATGTGTATTTACTAAAAAGTAGATTACTATTTTTTTACATAGTTTTCGGGTTAAGTTGAAATTTAACATCGAAATGACGAACGTTCCACAGAAATTTAACTATTTTGTCAGTAATTGTTTTACTTGATAAATTAATTTCCGCACAACATTGTGCACATTTCCCGTGCAAATTAATTTTATCATCCTCAATCTTGTTTTTCTTAAATACCCATGGGGGTAGGGTAGCTTTGAATGTATCCAAATGTTTTCTTTCAACATGTGGCTCAATTTGTACTTTGGCAACGTTTTATATTGTGTATTATTGACCTTAGAACGAAATGGCGTATTATTCCCAAAAACCGCGATAGTGCAACGTGTTTTTTTAAATCAGTGATAGACTTTGACGAACAATATTTCTGTGCTAGTGTCAAGTCGCACGTTTGTGTTTTTAGGGGGAAAAAATAAAAACGAAAATCTGAAAAAAAAAAAAATTACTCGGTATCCGGTGGTGATTTTTCAAAAATAATAACTAGAAAATATGCGCCCAAAGATGCTCTATCAGACTATATTTATATAAAATAAATATCTTGGACAGTTACGTTTTCAGAATTTATTTCTAAATGAAATGATCAATTTTTTTTGTATCAATTCATCATTTTGTATGTAATATCTGTTGAAAATAACATGAGATAAATAATACATATTATATTTATTTTATAATAGAGAAAATAAGTGCCAGTTTAACTGGAAGTTTAGTGAAATTTAACTAAACAATTTTGTCTTGATCAGCACAGGTACGTATCATTTTCGTTAATTATAGGAATGTGTCAGTTCGTAGGTTGATTTCAACGGAGATTACGAGTAAAAAGTAGTAAGGTGATATTGAAATTGGTTTTCGCCTCAGAATTCGCGTGCTTTTCCTGAAAGGTAATCGATGGTTACTTTCAAGTAGGACTTGTATAAACCCTTCCTCTAAAATCCATACATGTTTTATTACAGTGGTATAATGGCCTGAGGTCGAAAACCAAAAATTTGCTATGTAGAGCAATGGAATATTTTTAGGAAACATGCTGAACAATTGCAAGATCCAAAAATCAATTATAATGATCCAATTTTTTCGATGTTATCTGAAGAACTTGAGCACAGAATGACTCCTTTGGCTTTGTATGTATCACTACAACGCAATCGAAATATTATTTTCGGTAGTGATATTCGATCGCCTGATGACCCCACAACTTTGAGTGATGAAAAGAATTGTTCTGCAAGCAGTAGTCCTTCATCATTGACATCGGCAAGTAAAAGCAGTAATTTTAGCTCAGGTGTAGGAAAATCCAAATCATTTTCATTTATTCTTGATACATATGAATGGAGAAAAATAAAACCGTTAAGTGGATATAAAAAACGTAGTGGTACTTCAACGTACAGACAATATAAAACGTTGCCAAAGTACAAATGGAGCCACATGTTAAAATAAAAAATTTGGATACATTCAAAACTACCCTGCACATGGGTATTTAAGAAAAAAAAGATTGAGGATGATAAAATTAATTTGCACGGGAAATGTGCACAATGTTGTGCGGAAATTAATTTATCAAGTAAAAAAATGACTGACAAAATAGTTAAATTTCTGTCTACATTTTGTTTAATTGTGTGGTCACACTGCTCTGTCTATTTTCATAGGATTAAAAAAATTATATTATCTCGGCTACGAGGTAAGAAATACACAATTTTAGATACCTATTATTTAGTAGAAACTTATTACTAAAAGTTAAGTACACTAGACTTTCTGATATTCCTCTCGTCTAGCAGCTAGCACACGCACATATGTCAGTGGAGGAGAGGTATTGAGGGACCAGTTTTAATCACGGCTATCTTCAAAATGCTTCGATATTTAAACTCCATTTCTTTTTTACAAAATGGTTTAAGACTTTTACTAAAACTTTATGTAGAAAAAGAACGGTTTTATTAATTTTATTTAGTAATATTCACTAAAATATTTATCTTTATTATGTGGACTGAGGGACCACAGTTCAGTCGTTATATTTTTTTAATCGCATAGAAGCCGCGTCTAGTACAAAACACGAGCGATATCGTGTGTCCAGTTCATTTTGTTTGTGTGCGTGAGCCGAATGTGTCTACGTTCCACAAACGCACACAAATATAGCTTTCAGTGATACCATTACCAGGCCTTTACCCACAAAAATATGGGAAAAGGACCAAACCAAGACAAGTATTTTATGTTATCAGGAACTGGAACTTCATTATTTTTCCGGAAGGTAAAATTCGATTTATCCTTACATATTATAAAACAAAGTCCCCCGCCGCGTCTGTCTGTCTGAACGCGATAAACCCAAAAACTACTGAACAGTTTTCACCATTGGACGGAGTGATCATGCGGAAGGTTTTAGTATATAATTCATTAAGGTTTTGTGTAAATCAGCTGAAATATAACAATTATTATTGAAGATGTCGGAAAAAATCATGTCGACTGGGAGCTTTACTGGCGTGCGCCGCGTAAGCCGTGAGAGATAAATCAAATTTATGTTCTAGAGTATTGTATACCTTAAAAACATCAACAAAAAAATCCGCGATGGCATATATCTATCTTCTAAGGATGACCCACAGTAACCATTTTATCCCTTAAAATTTTATAATATTTTCATTGTTATTTCCGAAGCTATTTTGACCGGTATCGTGTTAATCCTTATTAAAATATGCCTTCACATCACATCATTTAAATGAATAGTTTAAGAGATATCACAGTTTGAAAATTACGCGTAACAAGCCTCGGGTAAAAGCTAGTTTAAAATAAAAGGAAATAAATGAACCGTTAATCGCATGAAGAAAATGATTAGTTCAATGCGTTTAGAATGTGTGATGGGTTTTTAACATTGTTCAAAGTTATTTTACATTTGACAGCAGTCTTATATTAACATGTATTAATTGCTGACATGTAAAAAATCGGATATGATATCAAATAATAGTAAGTGTTGTAAGTTTCCAAATACTTATTTATATTTAAATAGGAGGATGACTGAGAAAATTACAAAAAATTAAAAAGTTTAAAAACACTAAGTAGCAGTGTCGATAACGATCAAAATTTAGAGGCTGTAAATAGTTTAAATTGACGCACCCAGAATCGCCACCAGTATCTTATTTACAAAGACTAATATAAAATACCTAATGACAAGTTAGTTTCTCGAAACTGGCAAAATGTTTTATCGTATTCCATAAGGTAGGTAGTAAGGTACCTATTTTTTTTTGCTAAACCAAAATAAGAACAAAATTGAAAGCAATGTGGGTATTTTTTTCCTCACAAATAGCAACACTGTATTGTGATAAAGTAGGTTATTAGAATTTTTGTTTGATGATCGATTTACGTAAAAAGAATGTATAAAATGTAAGTATTTACTTATGAAATGTAATTTGATCACATTTTGTCTTGTTTCCTAGTGCTATGACATCTCTTCACGCTACAAACTGTCATTTTCAATTATTTTAAATTATTTATTCGCGAGCTGTGTTCGACGAAACGTGACCTTGAGTACTGACGGCTCGCCGAGAGAAGTTAGCCACTATGGCTAAGTTTTAGTTGCCTCACTTTTTGCACTCGTACTAGGTTTCTATGCGTTATTATTCTAAGCTTTAATGCTTTGTGGTCTGTTATTTAGTAAATATCTTTACAAATTCTTTACTAAATGTCTGTATTCACAAAACCATCTTTTTTAAGATACTTTCCGAGATCTGGCTGATCGTCTGTGAGAACTGAGGGACCACACTTTATGGGTCGTAGTTTTTAATATATTTGCTTACAAATTCCCAGATTCGTTCTACAATTGTTTTAAGTCTACTACTAAATCCTAGGATTTTCATTTCGCGAATTCCCAGTTTGGTCCCTCAGTTCACACGCACATGAAATTATGGCTGATCCGAGCTACTGTGTGCCGTCAAAATTGTGGGGGGGGGGGGCAAATTTACTACTTTTGTAAATATTAAATAATAGTTAATGTAAAATACTGGTATTCAGCTGCATCTGGTTAGACTGGAAGCCGACCCCACCATAGTTGGGAAAAGGCTAATCAGATAGATAGTACTTGTGCTTTGTTTATCATTTTAATGTAAAATACTGGTATTCAGCTGCATCCTGAAAGACTGGAAGCCGATCCCAACATAGTTGGGAAAACGCTAGGCAGATAGATAGTACTTGTTCTTTGTTTATCATTGATCATCATTGTAAGTCTATAGAAAAACCAAATCGTTATGAACTCACTACCTACGCAAGCCTATGTTCCAACACCAATATCTCTTAATCCAATTATCATAGAATCAAGTTTTTGGTATCATCATTTAGGTAAACTAAACATCTATTAGACGAGTAGATAAAAAAAGAAAGTTCCCGGGAGTGAATTTTGTAATAACCTTGATAAACTAAAAAAACAATGTTAATTTTAACGTGAAATTGATCTTTTAGCATTTATTTCAATATGATGCAGCATTTATTGTCAATATTTGAGTTATTTATCCCATTGTTAACACTTTTCACTTATTAAAAGTTTTTATTTTACGAAAATTGGACATTAAATTCCAAAGTTAAAGTACTTTTAGTATGCACGCTTCATAAAATGCGATCAAAATACAAAAATGGCTGCCATTCAGGGGGGGTTGGGTTCCGACCCCCCATGTAGAATAATTTTATTGATAAAATAGAGCAAACTACCTTCCCTTAAAGTTTGTACAGTCCGAGACCAAACACATTGTATACAAGAAGTTCTTGTTTTAGATGATTATGAAAATGGAAAAAAATAAAATTACGAAGTGTATAGAGTGCCGCGAGTATTCTTGTGGCACTCTAGTGTCGCTGCCTCGGCCCAGCTAGGGTGCCGTGAGCGTTGCATTGTCACTGTCACTTTTTATTTAGGTTAGGTTAGAACTGTGACCACACAACGCACGAACCGAGCGAGCGTAGCGAGCGGTGCCGCGGTAGCGGCCGGCGAAGTGGCAGGGTCCGTTTAGGCACAAGAGAATGTAATGTTTTGGGAATGTGGTGTTTTACAGCGATCTAACCTCGACAATCAAACAAAATACCAAGTGACGTGACTTAGTGACAATGACAATCCAATGCTTGCGGCACTTTGGCCGGGCCTAGGCGGTGTTACTAGGGTGCCTGTAGTGGTACTTTAGCCGATAGGGATAAAGTGCCACTGGTGGCACTCTATACACTGCCATAAAATTATGAAGAAATATTGAACATTCATGGTATTGTAGAAGCGCTGACACATCAGATTTGTATACGTCATACGTGCGGCGCTCGGCGACCATAGTTCGCCCATATCCACTGTTAATTGTAGACGCGCTCCCAACCTAATTAACTACTCCACGAGTAATAAGTAAAGTAATAATAGAACTCCGCAGCATTTGATTTCTCTCCGTACACACAACCCTAAAGACATAATACACACGCACACTAAATTGGTGACCCCGACGAGATTTAAAACCCGACGTGATCTAAAAGTGGTGTTGTGATAATAAAAACTAATAACGTGATTTTACTTCAGTGATTTTTAAAGACATTGCATTGTGTGTACGTGATCGAGAACGGGCAACTCACTTACCATCAGCGTCTATAGTGCGGAATCTTTTGAAAAACTAATCTGCGTGAGTACATAGTAAACACCATGCCAGACACAAAGCCAACCGACTCAGCAGAGGAAAACATGGAGAAATTGGCGTCGATCGCAGACAAAGTTGCAGAGACTACTCGTATCACCCCTATTCAAGGCGTCGCCAGCGTAAAGGAAAAACCGGAACCTTCAAACAATGATAATTTGGTGATAGCGGAAATAAATAAATTAAGCGACAGATTACGCAAGATCGAGAATGGTTCCAGAGGTCGCTCGAGATATGGTAGACCCAGAAGATTTCGATCCAGGTCAAGATCGAACTCCAGGTCGAGAGGCGTAAAAGCACCAGAAGACGACCCCAACTGGTTATGTTTTTATCACGTCAAATACCGCAACAAAGCAGATAAGTGCGTTCAACCCTGCAATTGGAAGAAGAAGGACGCCAAGCCATCGGAAAACTAGAGTCGGTGCAGTCAGCGACAGGAGGCTGTGACCGCGTGCACGTCAATCACCGTCTATGTGTCAGAGACAGGAATTCAGGTTTGAACTTTTTTGTGGATAGTGGTGCAAATGTGTCTGTTCTACCTCGCAGAGTTGTTTTTAAGAAAGATAACGCACATAGTGCCTGTTATAAGTTGTATGCTGCGAACGGTACCGAGATAAATACGTACGGTACACATATTTTAGAACTAGACTTAAATATTAGACGAGCGTTCCGTTGGTTATTTACGATAGCGGACGTACAGCAGCCCATATTAGGTGCTGACTTCTTAGCTTATCATACCTAAGTTGTTAATTGACTTGAACGGACGAAGGCTAGTGGATCAAGTTACTAATTTATGTAAGAGAGGAAATCTCTCCAGTTCCACTGAGCCTACTGTAAAAACCATCACTGATAATTGCCACTATTATGAATTGTTGTGTAAGTTCACAGAATTAACTAAGCCTGTTTCATATAAGGAGACACCTAGACATGGCGTTTGCCATCAAATAGAGACGGCAGGTACACCAGTGCACGCACGAGCAAGACAGCTACCCCCGGACAGGTACGTAAAAGCCAAAAATGAATTTAGGGTTATGCAAGAGCTTGGGATCTGTAGGCCGAGTCACAGCACTTGGGCAAGTCCCCTGCACGTAGTACCCAAGAAGGACGGTAATATTAGGCCATGTGGAGATTACAAATAGAGACGGCAGGTACCTCAGTGCACGCACGAGCAAGACAGCTACCCCCGGACAGGTACGTAAAAGCCAAAAATGAATTTAGGGTTATGCAAGAGCTTGGGATCTGTAGGCCGAGTCACAGCACTTGGGCAAGTCCCCTGCACGTAGTACCCAAGAAGGACAGTAATATTAGGCCATGTGGAGATTACAGACGTTTAAACGCGATTACAAAACCAGATCGCTACCCTGTGTGCCCCGTCTTCATGATTTTACGTAGGTATATTTTGGCTAATAAAAAGATATTTACAAAGTTAGATATTAACCGAGCATACAATTATCGTGTCCCACGATGCTCGATTTCGCAGAACTAGCAGCTGCGCAGGAAACGGACACCGAGATAGCAAAATTGCAACGCGAGTCAAATGACAATAACAACGTCGTGTTGAAACGTGTAACTTTATTAATACAAAGAAATATGTTGTTTGTAAAGTTTCAACCGACTCAGCACGTCCATACTTGACTGGAAAGTTTCGACGTTTAACCTTTGATTCAATATATAATTTGAGCCATCCAGGTATTGTACAAGATATTTTATTGTATTGTATCGTATTGTATTGTATTGTCATTGGCGTCATCATGACGAATACCGTGGACTCCAAGGAGTGCCAAATTTATTTTATTTCAGAGTAGGTCGTCATGGTGACCACCCTTAATTTTTTTTTTGTTTAGAAGGGAATTTGTAAAACTTTCAAGACGGTGCCTTGAAACATAGGCAACCGCACCAAGACGTTAGCGAGTAAATATTCGTTATAAGAAATATTTTTTGTAATTTGAAAAATGTAACTTTTTATTATTGTATAATGTTAAAAATTAAACACTGCTTGAACCTTTTGTAATAACAGCGTGATAATATAACTAAAACTTTTAAATCATAACATTACCTCACAACTCTAAAAAATTTAAATTTAAATTTTTGAAATAAAGAATTTTGAACTCTTTTAGTATTTTTTTTGTTCTAGTCCTCAACGTCATTTCGAGGTCTATTATTTTCTATATAAAAATGGATGTGAGTTTCACTGTCATTTCTTCGTCATGTCTTCTCTCTGCAAGACGTGCGGGGGTACAGATCATACGAGAAAAAGTTCAAAAAAGTGCAGAGAATATTTGCCACCGATTCGAAAGAGGCACTTGAGTGATGCCGGAGCTGATCTCGAGGTATACACGGTCAAGCGAGGACTCGTTTCTATCCTCTGTCCACTCTTAGAACCTGAGAAAAAACTCAAGCTTTTGACGGAGATTCGTCGCGATGTGCGAGATCTGTCTCGAGTCTACATCGAACTAGGAGTTTGGCTAAATTACTACATGAAAACAGCGACCCAACTATACTCGAAGCCGGATGTGCTAAATTTCATCTACACAATGCAAGGAAAAGGGCCCTATGCCGACGCGTATCGTGTAATGTTTGGTGATAGATAATATGACGATAGACTTCGCTCCTACGTTGTCCAAGAGGTGGCTAAGCAGTACGAGACCGTGCTTCATACGAATATTAGTACCCATGCGTACTCTAGACTCGCTCGTTATTTTCAAGTGATGCGCAACGATCCTGCTCTCTATGCTGCGTTTTTCAAGAAAGAGTTGCCTGACGACAACGAAGAGATGCGCCGAGTCTGCGCCATCATCAACGTAGACACTGTTGGAGGTGCAAAATGGTGGTCTACGATACACGAATGGCTAAAGATTCAGGAGAAGCTCGAAGACTTCAAGCTCTTTCCCCAGCCCTCGCACGGACTCAAGCATCTCACCTACACGTCTAGAGGTTGGCACGAATTGTTGCGACGCGTAGATCCGAAATCTATTACGAGCTACTTGACGCGTATCGTAGATCATAGACGAGAACTCTGGTCGCCGTGGTTAGATGTAGATATGAAAAAAATCGGATGCAGTATTCAAACCGACGGAATCAGTGACGCTGATTCCGTCGGTTTGAATACTGCATCCGAATTTTTTGCCTATCCATGAATCGAAAAAAAAAATTCAAATCCTATAAAACGGCCGAAGAAAACGTATGATCGCGTCATCGCAGTAGACCCCGGCTCTCGGATCCCCGTCGCCGCAGTAGAATCTAAACGATTACAGTTTCGGCGCATCACTAAAAAGTATGTGAGATCACACACGCTCGAGTGGAAGCGCCAACGAATTCGAAACAAACTGTGTCGCGTCAGCGAGGAAGCCGAACAAAAGGCTCGAGAAAAACTAACCTTTCCAGTTTCATCGAAAAACAAGTCATGTCGTAGAGTATACCGTTTTCTGCATGACTTGGTTCGACGTGCGTCAGGAGCCCTATGAAAAACACGCGAAACTTACTAGGCTCGGACTAGACAAGTATCTACCGTACTGCGAGATGTGAGGAAAAAATAATCAAGGAAGTTTTTGACGGAGGAGGCGTCGAATCCACATTGGTCCTGTACGGAGCGGGAAGCAAATTCATGAATACGGCGTCGTTCAGTGGCCGAAAATTCAAGCACGACTCGTTAATCAAGCGATTGAGGAGCAAGCGCAACATCGACGTCGAAGTCGTAGACGAAAAGTACACGCAGGCTTGTTCATCGTGTAACGCAAAAACTGGAGAATTTCAGAAGATCGTCATGAATCATAGGCTACGCTGGGGGGTTTGCCGAAACTGCAACAGCGAGTTTGATCGAGACGCTAACGCTGCGAAGAACATACTGATAAATTATACACGGTCTGCCATCTGCAGGCCAGGATGTTCCACAAGTGGAGCATCGTAATCTCCTAAATATTGTAACTCGACGTCAATAAGGTTCAATTTTACACTTGGACTTTGTTGGGGCCGGGAGTTAGGAGGTTAGCGAACATTGTAAGTATCGCAATCGTACGCCCAGACGAGATCTGGTTACAACATTGTTCATTGTAATAATATGATGCATAAGCAAATTCTTTGTAACTTCTGTAGTTTGTAAATTCAGGCTTGTAAATACAAGCCTGAATCTACTGAATTACTTCCGACAAGTAGGCTATGGAGCTACAGGTACAGTGCGGGAAAATCGCCTTCTAAGATGTCAAAAGCTAAAATCAAATAAATTGTTGAAAAAAAAGAACAAAGGCTATTTTGAGTCTGCAATTAGCAAAGACGACGGCGTTATAGTAGTCAAATGGATGGATAATTCTATTGTCGCAATGGCATCCAACAATCTGGGAGAGCAAGCTGTATCCAACGTAAATTTTACTGTCAAAACGATTTTTGGTGTATTCTGGGCTTATTATTAAGTTACTCTGTATGGTTGTCTCATATTCATGAATAAATAAATAAATTGTAAATTGTTGTAAAGCGGTCTTCCCAAAAAGATAAGGCAAATATTCAAGTGCCGAGACCACATCTTTTTGTCGTTTATAATAAATACATGGGAGGGGTAGAATGGACGAAAATGTAAATATGTATAGGATAGGCAAAAAGTGGTATTGGTCGTTGATGACTTGGATGCTAGATGCATGTGTTCATAATGCCTAGCAATTGCAAAAGAAAACTGGGGTGACAAAATGTCAGCTTGATTTTCGCCGGGATATTGTTCTGTCTTATTTGAACAAATATAAAACACCTGCATAGGGCCCAGGAAGACCCAGTGCTTGCACCTCTTCACTGACCGAAACATATCGGTTTGACAGAGTGGATATGTTCAAAAGACTTTGAAAAGGCGTGGGTCCATATGGACACTTATTTTTTTTTCGGATTTTAAATGCATAGCCAAATCTTCTGCTGGTAGAACAGAATGCATGAAGTGCAATGTAGGATTATCTGTATTATGCTTTGCAGCATACCATATAAAGTAGTATTCAATTACCATAATGATTTATAAATAAATCTAATCAGCATATTATAATTCAATTTTAGGCATTACATTTACTGTCTAAAAGTGGATTTTATGCTGATTAGATTTTACCAATATGTTGTATTTTTTGACATTGTAAATGCTTAATTTTTTTTCTGATTTTAAATAAATTTCTAAATCATTTTTTCCTTTTTAACATTTATGTACCTAAAACTTTAACCCCCTTACTAATAAACGTTTATATGTATGTTAGTACAAACCGATTTCTCTCTTTCAGTCCTCAGTAATTTGACATTTGAAAGAAGAAGACAAAGCATTGTGTAACTATACAAACGCTATACAACGTTTATTACGAAGGAGGTTAAAGTATTAGGTACGTAATAAAAGGTTTTCTAATGAATAGAACTTTTTTATTTATTCTTGACATAACCAGACACCTAAGACAGATTATGAGAAAGTTAAGAAGTTGTAAACTACAACATCTTCACTTTCTCATAAATCTGTCATTATTATCTTGTATTAACAACCATGTTTTATAAAATCCTTTCCAAACATATGACATCAAACAACTTATTAAGAATGTTCATTAAGTCAACTTGCCTGTATCGTTATCAAAACCCAACTGATAGTTAAACAAAATAGTTTGGAAAATCCAAAAGTGCACGCCTCATAACTCTCATTCATAAACGAAAAAGAAATTTAAAACATAGTTTCTAACAAAAATTAACAATTTATCACTTTTCATGAAGTATGTTTTGACTGCTTTTTTACCCATCAATATGGGTAAAATTTCTAAACTCGCATCGATATCAATCTCTCTCATATCGACCTCCGGTCTCCGGAGGGGAATAATGTAGCGGTTATACCACCACATACGAGCTACGCAGCAAAGACATGACGTCACACAGATCCTGCATCGCGCAGTTAAGCGCAGGCCACACCGCCAGCTAGCGGGCGGGCGAACATCGTTTCACCTCTTTACATACTTCGGTTCACACCGCGAGCTACAATATTTCGCGTAGTTTGTATAGTTTCCTTCGTTCGCTTCGCCCACGCCCGCCCGCTAGCTGGCGGTGTGGCCTGCGCTTTAGAGTTTACCACGCGACCGACATAGATAAAACTATCCGAAATCAACTTACGGGCAGTTGCCCGCCAGACACAAACACCCGTCTGGCCCATCCTCCCTTTTCAAATGAGGATGAGTGAACTTTACACCCTGTTCCTCATACCTCTAAAGTTTTAAACTGAAGTATGAACAAAATATTTTACGGCGCCATTCGCCATAGACTAAAACATTCAGAAGTGAAGTGTAGGTACAAATAGCTGCCGTTTGTTTTTATGGCGGATTTTTTTTATATTAAGTATCTAATATTTTGAACGCTGATATTAATGTTTGTTTTATTATATTATGGTTTATGGTTATTTGTCATCAAATAATTATTACAATTTGTGGCATTTTTCCCTTTAAGATTTCCACATCCGAGCTCCAGGAAACAAGGGAAAAATGGATAACATTTGTGCAAAAAAATCGTAATGAGCAAACGTGGTTGCCAAGTGAACCATCTCACATAATGTTCATCATTAATACAATGGAAATTAGAATAATGTTCTGCAGTTAAAACTGTGTTAGGTATCAAGTAGGCAGAAGAAGCAGACTGTGTCGCATCTTCGGGTGCATTACTCTATGAGAATCTCCTCGCAACGCGCATGCACCGCAGTAGTCAAACGTCAAAGCATCCAAGGGACACATTTTTTGTTCGCGGTGTCTTCTTTGATAGTATATTTTAGTTAGTATTTTATTAATTATAATTATACTACTTTGAATAAAAGAGCCATTTTCAATAGGGTTCCTTCTATGGATGAAACGAATGTATAAAAAAAACATTGACTCAATTAATTGATTTTATCGCAAGCTACAATGTTTTCAGGGTTCATAAATTGACGGACAGGAATTTTTTTTCAACTATTTTGATGCTTTTTCCATTTCTGCTGCATTTAATCAATTATTAAAAAATACAGTATTCATCTCCATTTAATCATCTATACAATGGTATATAAATTAAGTAGGTTCTGTGTACTAGCAGGAGTGTAACAATAAAAACAGTTGCAGAAATGGGGCAAAAAATATTTTTCGATCGTAGAGCACACTCTAATGCTTCGCATTATGAGTCGTGCAATAGTCTATTCCTATTGTCATTGAGTTATGTCAATTAAATCATTTTACATAGGCACCGTATAGTCACTTAAACTATTTTGCCTGCTGCTGATTAGTGAAACTCTTGAAAGTTGAATAATTTTTCTTTACTCTAGAAATAAGATGCAGATAATTTTGCATTAAGCAACATTTATCTTGGAACATACAGCTGTTTTTTTATTGAAAATTATACCAAAACATTAAGGGATTTTTCGCAATAAAGATCCCCGATCCCCATTAAAGTCAGAGCAGTAGTTTTTTTTTTTATAACAATGTTTTTATCAAATTTTGAATCTTTCAATGGCTCTCTTGTAAAGTTCATTACATGTCACTTCAGACAAATAGCCTTTCACCCCTCAATATCTATATAAAAAAATCAATTGCTGTGCATAAGTCTTGCAAAAACTCGAAAATTGCGAGACCAATTTTAATCATTTTTAATTTTGATCACCTCACGTTTAGGAAAAAAATGTAGTAAAAACCCAAAGGACAAGCAGAAAAACCGAAATCGAAATTTTGACAGGACAATGTCTCACAGGCCAGCTAGTAAAATATATTTTTATAACAGAATAAACTATACCATACAATCAACACAAAATTTGATAAGACAGCGACTAATTTATATATTTATGTAATCACTACATCATCATTGAGGTTCAGCAACTTGTCACACTGGATGCGTTCTGCGTCCTGCAGTCCGGTCAGCTCAACCATTTATGTTATGTTCAACTTGACCGGAACATAGGATGCAGAACACATCCAGTGTGACAAGACCCTCAATGTAAACGAACCAACAAGTGGAGACCGCAAATCCCTCAAGCACATACCACACACAGAATCCATCAGGAAATTGGCCCCTTAAACAGAATGGTGTTCAATTGGAGAGGCCTATGACCAACAGTGGACTGTTATAGACTGATGATGATGATGTAAACTAACTTCAATGACAATCATACGACAAAACGACAACCAAACATTACTATATTTTTTTCAACATAACAAACGATACTATACAATCGACTGAAATATAAAGACAGCAACTAGCGAGCACTTGACGTTCATATTTTTATGGAATCACTACAATCATACTGACCAATACTGACCCAAACAGAATTTTTGCCTCACCCAAACATTATTAGAACAATTTTTTATTACAGCTTTGTCTATTGATACAAATCACAGACTACAATTAACAAATGTTTTAAAAAGCGACTAGCGAGCACCTAGCGAGTAGCTCTGGCACCCACCAAGAAAGACACTTCTGAGTTCTGCTAAATTAATTTTCGGCTTTGTTTCCAATATTACGCAAGATACTCCGGCTTTTGTTTCCAATATTACGAAAGACAATAAAAGGAAAAGATCAAAAGAAGAGCAGCGTTCGGCTTCAGATTTTTTGTCTATAAATTTTTTGACGAAATTCGAATGCCCGTGAATGACGCTTGTCACTTGATGACATTTCTCTTTCTGTGGTTTGGACTCGGTTTAGACTTGTGGTTTAGACCTGAGGTTTGGACCTTGTGTCTTTGGTTAGTGTTGGTCTCGTTGGTGTTGTCAGTTTATAATTAACAGTAACCATTTATCATCTATTCCGAAAGTATATAAGTTTGTTTGTTTATTTGTTAGTTACGCTTTCATGGTAAAATTGCTGAACAGATTTGGATGAAATTTGGCATAAGGGTAGACCACGACCTGGATTAGGAAATAGGATACTTTTAATCCCTATATTCCCACAGGATCGAGACTTATGTGGGTGAAACCGCTGGGCGCAGCTAGTAATTATTTAATTAATTACTAACTTATTTTATGACGGAACAGATGAACATCCATACCTGTCAAAATCATAACCCTCCTTTTTGCTTCGCCGTAGTCAGGGAAAAACAAGGCGACAGTGTTAGTTCCGATTTTAGCCACGTGCCAAAACAACCTTGAAGCGATATACGACAAATACGAGTACTTGTCGTTGTCTTGACAACATAAAGCTTTGTGCAGCGCGACTTGTCGCGCGACGCGACACCGGTTATTATGATACCGTGAAGTTTTCTTAGAAATTGTATTGTTGGTGTTGCATCGCGTGACATGTCGCGCTGGTCTGCAAAAGCCTTAATACCGCATTTACGCCATTCGACGAAATTTTTGGCGATATATTCGTTTAGTTTTAAAATAGATAATAATTAACTTGGACCCTGTTCCCGATACCGGTGGGCTACTATTTATTTTTATTTAACTAGCTTCTGCCCGCGACTTCGTCCGCGTGGAATAGTTACTTTGGGCTAACGCTAACTTTAACCCGCGGCTGAATTACCCTAAAATACTACAAAATCAAATAATGTATCTATTTAGATAGGTAAGGAAATTATAATAACAAAAACAACAAAATTAAAACAAAACTTATTATTACTAACTTATTCGTCTAAAAAGTATATACATAAACGATGAAAAGTAGTTCGCTGAGCACAACCGTTTCGAAGGCTGATTTTAGAGTCATGACCTGTCATGACCGTCGGCGCTGACAGCCGAAATGTATGAACTTCAGGTGTCAGCGCTGAGCGGTTGGCGTAATTTCATAGAATACTAAACTTTATATACATTGTCTTGTCAGCGCCGATGACGGTTAGCGTGAGACTAAAATCAGCCTATGAATACTAAACTTATATAATTACATTGTCTTATCAGCGCCGAAGACGGTCAGCGTGAGAGGAAAACCAGCCTAAGGAGCCGACTCAGCCAACCACGCGTCTGAGCTGCGCGGCATGGTATTTAGCAGAGCTAACTGGGGCCACCGCCCTTCCCCCTCATGACTGCCTTACATAACATACATAATCAGCCTATTACCTACTGTTCCCACTGCTGGGACACAGGGCTCCTCTCTATGAGAGGGAGTGGGCCGTAATTCACCACGCGGGCCCAGTGCACGCCGGTTTCCTCACGATGTTTTCCTTCACCGTTTTGAGAGCAGTGGTGATGAAATTATTTACACAAAGTAAAGCGCCTGCTGGGGTTCGAACCCACGACCTACAACTCGTAAGTCGGGGCCGATACCACTGAGCCACCACTGCTCCTGTTGCCATCATAAATGCGCGCGTAGTAATTGATCATTATTTTGCTGCGATGGTATTTTAAAACTGCGATATCTCCTTAGATATTCATTGAAATCGAATGATGTACAGAGCAATTTTGTTTTAAATTAAATACTTGTCATGAATAACGTATTTATTTGGATAAAGATTAATGTCATGTTTATGTCCCTACATACGACAATGCTGTAACAGACATGTATAGCCAGGGCACTTAATCTCATTGACACTGACCTACATGTATTTTACATTCTATAATGACTTTGTTTGATATAATTTTTATTTTTAATTTAATTTTTATTCTGTGACCTTTATAATGTGACATTTAATTTTAATATTGATTCTGTGACCCGTATAATTTATACAGGGTGGCAGGGACATCGGCGCGAGGCCGGTTGCCATGGATTCGGTACACGATTCTGAGCCCCCCTGCGATGAAGTTCTTCGTCGGTTATTAAAAAAAAGAACAGCTGTACCATACATTTTGACCGCGTAGGTATTGCACTTTTCTATGAAACGGCAGATTTTTTTTTTTTTAATAACCGACGAAATGTTTCTACTTAGGGGGGTTCAGAATCATGTACTGGATCCATGGTGGCCGGCTTCGCGTCGGTGTCCCTGACACCCCGTATATCTCATTCGTTAATTTTAATTGCATTTGACATTTTATTCAAATTTATTAATTTTATTTAATTTTTAATGTTAATTCTGTGACCTATATAATTTGTACTTATTTTAACTGCATTGACATTTTATTCTGTTTTTTATTCTGTTGCGGTATTGTGAAATTTATTTTTATGTATTATGGGTTTTGCCTGAAATAAATGAATTTTATTTATTTTTTATTTTATTTATTTTTATAAAAGCACCTTCGCAAATAATGCATTATTTTAGAACTGGTTAGCATAAAAACGGTTATAGTGAGCCAACCTTATGATAGACATATGCTATCGCGGACTTTTTTTGGGAACTTATACATGATTTTTGCGAAACTTTCACCGTTTACGCAGCGCACGCAGCGGAAGCTCTCAAAATGGAAACAAAAACCCCGATTTTGAAACATTCTTCATTGGTACTCCGCTCCTATTGGTTTTAGCGTGATAATATATAGCCTATAGCCTTCCTCGATAAATGGACTAACTAACACTGAAATATTTTTTCAAATCGGACTAGTAGTTCCTGAGAGTAGCGCGTTCAAGTAAACAAACAAACAAACTCTTCAGCTTTATAATATTATTATAGTATATAGTATAGATTCTTTTATAATTTTTATTATAATATTTAAAACTATAATTCATGTAAAATTTCCAAACAGAGACAGATTTCAACGACCAATATCTTTAAAAGGGGGGGTCTATCTTTAATATATTTCATGTTATTCCCTAAAACTCAGAAATACTTTTTAATCAAATCCCAAAACAAGAAAAAAATATGTTCTGTGAGCAAAGAGCTTCACGGGCGTTTTTACCGTGCCTTACATGGGCCCGATGTAGACCTGTTAACGGCCGTATCCTGGTTGCGATTCGGTGATATTTTGGGGATACCGAAGGTTTTGTATTTACGATTATGGACGAAGTTATGATGACGAACAAGTACTTACTGGGTTTTTTTTGTGAAGGACGCACGCTTGACCAGTGGCGTATTTACCCTAGGGCCAAAAGGGCCATGGCCCGGGGCGGTAGGCTGCGAGGGGCGGAGCAGCCTAACCTGTCCGAGTCAGGGTGCCGCAAGTCCCAAGCTCGCTTCGCTCGCTCTTGCATCCAAAGTTTTCGTAGTAACAGTAGTAACATTGCCTTTTGTCCATACACAAAATGTTTTATTGCACTACACTACACACAATAATAACACTCAACCAAAACACCAAATGACAATGCAATGCTTTTTTTGTTTGGGTGGGAAATTATGCTTATACTTCAACTCTGGGCGGCGCGGGAGGGCGTGTCAGACTCTTTCTGAATAAAACCCACCCGTGTTCCTTCAGTTGCCTTTGCCTGTGTGTTGCCAGGGGCCACGGTATCCCTTTCGGACTTTCCCGCTACCCTGGCTGGCATCGGCCTTAGCGGACCCCGTCAGTTGTGCTGACATTTCTGTAAGGCGCGCGTGGAACAAAACGCGCCGTCGAGTCGGGCCTGTCCCTTATCGGCAGCGAGCATTGCTCACCGTCCGCAAGCCCGCGCCTACGGTAGCCGGAAATCGGCTATGGATTCCCGACGCCCAGGGCGTCTCCAGCGGCGACTAGGGACATGAGGGCGCCTAATTTGCCTCTCCCTTGACTCCCATGTCCTTTGGCTCCGTACCATGGCCTGTACCAGGGCCGGACGCGAGAGGTCACCGCTACCAATCGCCTTTACGAGGACACGGCGGTGCTCCGCCCTAGCCGGGCAGGCCTCCACCGTATGCTCCACCGTGTCCTCCGGGCAATCCACACAATGGTGACATCTGGGCATTTCTTCCCGCCTTATCTGGAACAGGAACCTCCCAGCCCCAGCCCGCTCCGGTCTGGGAGCCAAACGTTGGAAATGCTCCACGTAGTTCCACCGGTTGTCGAGGACGAGTCCCAATTCCCAAGTACTTCATCGTCAACTCGACGTCGATGTGAACCCATCCTACCGTTATTTGGGAACCCGACGGTGGCGTGTTCCGAACACTAGCCTCGGAAATGTGCAGGGCTACCTCGAGTCCCAATTCGGCAATTGGGACTCTATTATACAATTGGGGATCCTATCGACGATTGTCGCTACCCCGCGTGACGCTAGTTCAGCCTCCGCCTGGTGCGACCTCCCCTGCGCCAGGACCAACGTGTCATCAGCGTAGCAAACCACGCTGACGCTGCTAGCAGGTCGGCGCGCAGCCCCCAGTCGTATCCGATATCCCACAGATGCGGCCCCAGGACCGATCCCTGTGGGACATCGCAAGATATCTCTCGCCGGTTCCATTCTCCCTCGTGACTGGGGTAGATGACGGCCCTGTTCGTCAAATAGGCTTCGACCACACCACAGAGGTAAGTTGGCCATCTGGTGATACCGGAGTGCTTCCCTGATGCAACTCCAGGGTATTGAAGGTATTGGCGATATCTAGAGACACTGCCAAGACGACCCCACCTCAGGCCACAGAATTCCCTGTCTGCCGCGGCGTCCACCGTAGACCTCCCCCTGCGGAAACCAAACTGTCTCTCCGCCAAATCCGGCCCCTGCCGCACTAGCCGCCCAACGAGATGGTCTGCAATGAATCTTTCAAAGAGCTTGCCCACCTCGTACATGCAAAGTTATGGCACTATAAACGGGTCTAGGTAGCGCCATTGCTGTGGGCACTTTATCCGATAGTGAGGAATGTTGCTAGAATGTAGCTAGCTATACACTTACAAATATGTATTTACAGAATTAAAATCGTTAGAATCATTATAACTCTTATAGTTATATTTGTTCTCAAATGTCATGATTTCATGAAAAAGTCTCGTCTGGACACACACTAGGGTTTTATATTATAATATTAAAACATTTTGCTTTTTTTCTTTAATTTATGGGGCGGCAAACTTTACAGGCCCAGGGCGCTGAAACTTAAAATACGCCACTGCGCTTGACAACTGTCGGGCATGCCACATGTCCGGGGGTAATCAATCCGACACATTATTTCTGGCTGCTCTCGTCTGGCTAACGGAGACTACTTGCATAACCTTGTAGCCAGCATCATAGATAATACACTTAAATAGCCAGCATTATCCACCAGCAACTTGCTCTGAAATACAATCTTGTGGAATCGGAAGTACCGTACTATAGTCATGTGCCCGACCCAGTTCTCGAAAATGGCAATAGCACGTTGTATTGGGATCGATCTATCATTATCCACCAGCAACTTGCTCTGAAAAACAATCTTGTGGAATCGGAAGTACCGTACCTACTATAGTCATGTGGCCGACCCAGTTCTCGAAAATGGCAATAGCACGTTGTATTGGGATCGATCTATCATCACTGACAGGACTATTGTTGCCAATAAACCAAACAAAATGGCGATAGATCGATTAGACTCTAATCGATCTGTGCGACGCACGCTCTAATGATTAGAGCGTCGGTCGCACAATGATTATTATACCATGTGTTTGGTTTCGGACTGTACAAACTTAAAGGGAAGGTTTTTTGCTCTATTTTATCAATAAAATTATTCTACATGGGGGGTCGGAACCCAACCCCCCCTGAATGGCAGCAATTTTTGTATTTTGATCACATTTTATGAAGCGTGCATACTAAAAGTAAGTACTTTAACTTTGGAATTTAATGTCCGATTATATAACGCAGGGGCGTTCAGAATCATGTACTGAATCCATGGTATCAGGCTTCGCGTCGATGTCCCGGACACCCCGTATAAAAGTTCATTTTTTGCCAATCAACGCAAGAGAAGAGCTGCTGGGCGTATTCGCGTTGCTGCTGTAGCAGAAATTATGGCTGATCCGAGCTACTGCGTGCCTTCAAAATGGTGGGGGGGGGGAGAATTTTCTACTTTTGTAATAAATAAATAATACTTGTTCTTTGTTTATCATTGATTATCACTGTAAATGTCTACAGAAAAACCAAATCGTTATCGTTATGAACTCACTACCTACGCAAGCCTATGTTCCAACCTTAGAATAATAACGCGTTATTATTCTAAGGTTCCAACACCAATATCTCTTAAATCAATTGTCATAGAATCAAGTTTTTGGTACCATTATTTAGGTAAACTAAACATATGTTAGACGAGTAGATAAAAAAGATAGTTTCCAGGGGTGAATTTTGTAATAACCTTGATAAACTAAAAAAACAATGTTAATTTTAACGTGATATTTATCTTTTAGCATTTATTTCTAAATTATGCAGAATTTATTGTCAGTATTTGAGTTATTTAACCCATGGTTAACACTTTTTGATTATTAAAAGTTTTTTTTTACGATAATCGGACATTAAATTCCAAAGTTAAAGTACTTTTAGTATGCACGCTTCATAAAATGCTATCAAAATACAAAAATGGCTGCCATTCAGGGGGGGATGGGGTCCAACCCCTCATGCAGAATAATTTTATTGATAAAATAGAGCAAACTACCTTCCCTTTAAGTTTGTACAGTCCGAGACCAAATACATTGTATAACGGTCCAGCATGACGAGAACCTCGTGAAAGCTAAAGCTGGCTCGCGAGGTTGTCGAATGTGGGATATGGTCATGTGGATCCAGTTCATACAGTAGTCATTGTGCTGATAGTGGTGACGGCCAATATCATAATAGCCAGGAGGCTCTCGGTAGGCAGCTGTATCAAGGGTTTGAGCTAGAAAGCGGTACTTCTGGATACGGCGCGTATCGTTAGGAGATTCCTATCTCAGAAGCCCCGACCACCGGTAGCTTGAACCCTGTTCCCGATACTGGTGGGCTACTACTATGTATACTTCCTTACATATTATAAAACAAAGTCGCCCGCCGCGTCTGTCTGTCTGTCTGTCTGTCTGTCTGTCTGAACGCGATAAACTCAAAAACTGCCAAACGGATTTTCAAACGGTTTTCACCATTGGACGGAGTGATTCATGTGGAAGGTTTTAGTGTATAATTCATTAAGGTTTTGTGTAAATTGGCTGAAATATGACGATAATTGTTGAAGATGTCGGAAAAAATCATGCCGACTGGGAGCTTTACTGGCGTGCGCTGCGTAAGTCGTGAGAGATAAATCAAATTTATGTTCTAGAGTATTGTATATATTAAAAATTGCAACAAAAAAGTCCGCGATGGCATATGTCTATCTTTTAAGGGTGACCCACAATAACCATTTTTATCTTTCAAAATTGTATAAAATTTTCATTGTTATTTCCGAAGCTATTTTGACCGGTATCTTATTAATCCTTATCCAATTAAATAGGTTATTTAAATTGGGCATTCAATTTCGATTAAAATATGCCTTTACATCACATCATTTAAATGAATAGTTTAAGAGATATCACAGTTTCAAAATTACGCGTAACAAAATAATTATGGTTGACCACGCGGGCGCTGTAGTAGCCTACCACTGCGTCCGCTGAAAGTTAGTCAATGATCTTTTCCTTGGCTATTAGGTATGTATTCCCGGTAGAACGTTCCCGTGGGATATTTTGCGACATCCACGCGGGCGAAGCCGCGGGTAAAAGCTAGTAATATTATAAAGCTGAAGAGTTTGTTTGTTTGTTTGTTTACTTGAACGCGCTAATCTTAGGAACCACTAGTCCGATTTGTAAAATTATTTCAGTGTTAGTTAGTCTATTTATCGTGGAAGGCTATAGGCTATATATCATCACGCTAAGACTAATAGGAGCGGAGCACCAATGAAGAATATTTCAAAAACGGGGTTTTTGTTTTCATTTTGAGAGCTTCCGCTGCGTGCGCTGCGTAAACGGTGAAAGTTTCGCAAAATCATGTGTGACAGAAATGTTCCCCTTTAAAAGTTCTCAAAAAAAGTTTGCGATAGCATATGTCTATCTCTTAAGGTTGGCTCACTATAACCGTTTTTATGCTAACCAAATTTGTTCTAAAATAATACATTATTTGCGAAGGTGTTTTTATAAACATGACATTAATCCTTATCCAAATAAATACGTTATTCATCACAAGTATTTAATTTTAAACAAAATTGGCCTTTACATCATTCGATTTTAATGAATATCTTAGGAGATATCGCAGTTTTAAAATAACATTGCAGCAAAAAAATGATCAAGTACTGCGCGCGCATTTATGATGTGCAAGGAGACGCAGTACTTTTACAGTTTTACCTAATGTTTTAAAGTTCCACTCTTACTGATAAAAGCTATAGGTACCTAAAATATCTCCTTAACGTACGAACTTACTATTTAAAACTATTTTCACCTTCTACGTAATACGTAAACGAAGTCGCGGGTTAAAGTTAGCGTTAGCCCATAGAATCTATTCCACGCGGACGAAGTCGCGGGCAGAAGCTAGTGTTTTATATATCGATATTTCTTTTTTTAATTTTTTTTTATTATGCTAAAATTCTGCCCATGAATGAAGTTTTATTTTGATTAGTACGAATATTTAAAAAAAAACCCAGGTATGTAGAAAACGCAATAACCTAGATGAAACCTACTTGCTGATAAAATTGGATACTTCTCAACTCACAGAACGATAGTTCTGGTTATATTTTATTTCCGCACAAAAGTAATCTACATAAAACTCGAAAGAAAATACACATTTACAGGGAATTCTCGTAATGGTACGGACAGACGTGTTAAAAAAAAAGCATGCTCATAAGCTTGCTTAAAATGAGCATGCTCTGCAACTGTTCACATTTGCCAGCAATTGCACTCTTGTTTGCAGGGAGGATGGTCGAAAAACAAACGTCGGTTGATTTTTGAGCACGCTCAAAATAAGCATGCTCATTACTAGCAATGATGCGACACACGTGCTACTAATGATCACTTGCTCAATAAAAGCATGCTTTCGTGCTAGTAATGAGCACGTCTATCCGTACCATTAAGGTACGGACATGCTCTAAAATCAACTACCGTTTGATTTTCGAGCATGCTACCTGAGGACAATACTGGCAAATGTGAACAGTTGCAGAGCATGCTCATTTTAAGTAAGCTTATGACCATGCTTTTTTTTGAGCACGTCTGTCGCTGCCAGTGGAATAAGAAAAATCGGACATTATTCAAGAATGGTAGGAATTCTATCAAAATATTTTATTATTAAATATTCTAGCGCAACCCAGGTGAAAATAATCCTGTTAATTTCCTGTGGAGGCTTTATAAGATTCTGTCAAAAACTCCTATCTTTTCAGTTCTGAGTTATTACTCTGAGGTTCTGCAACACAATCTGCTAAGCCCTAAATTGGGGATCAAGTTCACAATCAAGTTCTGCTAAAATCGCAAAAATCGGCTACAAGCACACTGTTCAGCTGTTGCTGTTCGATTGTAGCTTTTACGTGAAACGTGAATCAAGCTAAGTAGTCTGTGCGTGAATCGGATCGCACCCCTCGAGTCACTAAAAGCGCCTACACACGGCCCTAAAATCAGAGGCAATATCGGGAGAGTGGTGGTGGGGATGAAATCGGCTACTACTCTACACACGTCCCTGCCAGTTAGTACGTAACCCACCGCGCAGCAAAGTGCTCGTCGATCCGAGATGCCACCCGTAGTACGCATGTTTTCAAGTTTTTTCTTAAAGTCGGCCATCGCAGTGTCTTTACCGACCTCTTCATTGTACACTTGTAATAGCATTTTAATGGCCTCCTGCCTCATATCACGGTTAAAATACTCTTTATGTTTTTTATCCCATAAATACGACAACTCCTTGAAAAGATCAATTATTTTCGTCTAGGACTCTCGCTCCTTCTCCTTCGCTATATCTCCGCACAATATAAAAAAATATTTACAAAAACACGTCCTGTTGCCACTACAGTCGCACGCACAGTGCGGTGAAATCGGTTCCGATTTCGCTACACACGCACGGACAATGCTCCCTAGACGATAATCGGCCCTAAATCGTGAGCTCGCCCGAACCAATTTCTGAGTTAGGGGTAATAATAATAATACTGATTACGATTTGCCTACTCACGAGGCGATCAATGGAGCGATCTAGGGCGCTCCCCACCACTTCCCTGATATTGCCTCTGATTTTAGGGCCGTGTGTAGGCGCTTTAACTAAAATACCTTGACTTTGACGAGTTTGACGTATAACCCTGCCCCCTTTGGCCCTTCTTTCCCTTGGGAACACGTCCCCTCCCTCCGGCCTTCTTCCCCCTCCTCCTCCTTTTTCCTTCCTCCACAATAATAATACAGAATACAGATCAATCGTCTTGGTAATGTAAATAGATGCTTAGAGGCCAATTAAATTGCCTAGACTACTAAGTTTTGTATTTAATAAGATAAGAACTGCAACATAAAGTCTAACAATTTATAATAGTGTGTGATTGAAATGTCTGAATATGGGAAATTCGGTCCGTTAATCGGTGCCATTGACGAGGGCACTTCAAGTGCGCGGTTCATTATTTTCAAAGCGAATTCTTCAGAAGTTGTAGCATACCACCAAAAGGAGCTTGAACAACATTTCCCTCAAGAAGGTTGGGTAGAGCAGGATCCGTACGCGATTTTGGAAGTGGTTACGACATGTATACAAAAAGCTGTGGAGAATTTAGTGTCATTAGGAGGATCAGAAAAGGTTATTTGTTTAGTATTTATTTTTTGCATTTGTCTCCCTTAACGTGTATCAGCACGATTAGTGGTATGGCAACCATGGGCCTCCCATCAATTGCTACAATCATACCATCATATCAGACATGTTTGGCAATGAATTGGTGATACCAGAATATTGGTATCAGGATACTGTCACAGTGTTTTGATATTTCTCGAAGCATATTGCTATATTGCAGACTCCTATATATATATGTCCATGGCTAGACAAAGGCATCTCCAAAGACCCACCACAACACCACTGTGCTTCTCGGCTTCCTGCAACCTTTTATCCCTGCTACCCTGTTTATTTAATCGCCTTTTCACTTAATAAAACTAAACCGTTTTAGGGAACATTTAATTTACATTTCATGTAACAATCTCACAATAAGTAATTATGCTTTCTTCATATTTAGTAAAATTGGTGTTATTCCTCTGCTGAACTGAGCGGGTGGAAAAACTGTTGTGTGGACCACTTTTGCAAGCCCTATACAGTTTATCTGTTACTGCTAAAGGGAAGCCTGAAAAACTCTGAAATAACAAGCTTGTAACTATCATATTCTACAAAATATTTGTCATAATTTTTTTTGTAATGCCCTCAGTCGCCATGCCCTGTGCTGTTGCATTAAAGTTGGTCACATAGCACAGCATACCAGCAAATCAAATCAAATCATTTATTTCTTTGCAAAAACATTATTTGATTCTTTCTTTGCTACTGCAGGTTTTGAACCTGTATTACAACCTAACGGTTTAGTGCCTAATGATGACGAGCGCTGATGGAAAAGGCATGACGTTATTGTCTTGGAAGATGATTACGCCTTTGATGCACATATTCTTTTAACATCCTTGCGGCATCTTATCTTTTAAGCATGGCATCTGTAAAAGACTGTAATTACTGAATAGGCAAGAATTCATTCAATTCAAACTGAGAGTCAGAGTATTTTAACACACTTTATTGCTTCTGTAGAAATTATTATTATGTACGCCTATGGCAAATAGAGCACATTACTCTACATTAGAGTGCGGTTAGTTACATTAGTTATGGCAGCACTAGTCCCGATTGACACGTTTTTTTAGTACACACACACCGTTTTTAGGGTAGAAATTTAGATATAGGACAGTAGGTTCCTTTTGTTCCGTTGGCATTCACTAAGGATTTTTGAAAATTCTAGCCCTTAGTTACAGGATGATGAAGGGGAATTTCTTTCATTTGAAAAAAATGTTATGTCATGGGTTTATTATGCACTTTAATAAATAATAAGATTTGACATTATTAGAATAGTATAGTTTAGGGGGTGTTAAACATTGTACCTATTGAAGAAACTTGGCCCGTATTTATTACAGAATCTCACTCAACACTCAAGCATTACTTAAAACTAGTTTCAACCAATCAAAAGGCTTTAACGAGTTTTAAGTAATGCTTGAGTTTTGAATGAGGTTCTGTAATACGGGGATTAATGTGCGGTCTGATTCATTTGAAACATAGTATTAATGATTATGCCAAAAGATAAGAAATATGTTTTTAATTGCTTCAATTAACTTGTAAAGTGGTATAAATAGTCTGAGGGTCAAATATAATTTTATTGAGAATAGTAAACATTATATTGCCAAGTGACACTATAGGTATTATTATACCTAGTTATATTGGCAGAATAATACTCATAAGTAGGTAACAAACAGCAATTATAATCTCTTGTTAACTCATAATTATTATCTACCTATAATAATATTGCGCTACGGCTAAGATACTAAAATATTGAGGTCAAATGATCTTTATCATCATTGTTTATTTATTGGTGATACTTCTAGCTCTAGTTTTCTGTATTTAGTTAAAATATAACAGTTGATAATGGTGCCGATTCTCTTGTACACCGGACTAAACTAACTAAACTATCACTAAAATTCCTTACTTTTCGCTATCAGAATCTTAAAGCTATTCTGACAAAAAAAAACTCTAAATTAAAAATATAGTTAAGTTGTGTCACTTTAGCTTCAGAATGGGAAATCCTCGTTTGACAGGACTAAACTAAATATTAGTGATTTTTTGTCTAGTTTAGAGGCATGCACAGTGGCTGGCCGCCGGCACTGTGAAAAATCAAGCTTCTAAGTCAACGCAATAAAAAATAACGGCCTTAAAAGTCCGCAAATAGCTAATTTGTAGATTAATCAAAAAAAACTTTTATATTTGCGTTTACAAACATAATATTATGCAGTTGGAGTATTGACCGTGACATAAATCGATGTATGGGCATTGAGGTATTATTGTTCTAACTGTGCGTTTGCACTGGCGAAACATCACGACAAAACATGTTGAAATCTCTAGTTACTGTCAAACATTGTATGGAAAATTGACAGAAAATAGAGATCCCAACATGTTTTGTTGGGAATGTTTCGCCAGTGCAAACGCACAGTAACGTTGTATGAGAGAACATGTTTTTCAACGACAATGTTTAGTTTGTTTTTGGGATAAATTCATCCTAAAGACTTTTGCAGACCAGCGCGACTTGTAGCGCGACGCGACACGAACAATACAATTTCTAAGTAAACTTCACTGTATAACAATACCGGTCGCGTCGTGCGACAAGTCGCGCTGGTCTGCACGAAGCTTAACTCCGGAACCCTTCTTCATTGTGCGTGATCCGATACGCACTTGGCCGGTTTTTTCCTTCGCTTTCTATAACTTATTGCAGTCTGCTTCACATTTAAATAACCATAGTCCAACCTGCTTTACAACCTCCCTCGCCTCAACTACCAAAAATAATAAAAATCATATGTGAATTTACTAGCGTCCGTAGCCTAGCTGCGTTCTGGTGACCTCTTTGGGGAAACCGAAGGTTTTGTCTGTACAATTATGGCCGAAGTTATGATGACGAACAATTACCGGAGATTAATTGTGAAGGACGGCACGGTTGACATTTGTCGGGCATGCCACCGTCCGGAAGAATCAATCAGACACATTATCTCCGGGTGTTCTCGTCTAGCTAACGAAGAGTACTTACATAGACACAACCTTGTAGCCAGGATTATCCACCAGCAACTTGTTCTGAAATACAGCCTTGTGCAATCGGAAGTGCCGTACTACAGGTATGTGCCCAACCAGGTTCTCGAAAATGGCAATATCACATTGTAGGTACTGGGATCATTCCATCATCACTGACAGGACTATTGTGGCCAATAAATCTGATATAGTGGTGGTGGATCCAGTAGAGCGGCGCGCAATGATCATTGACATAACGGTCCCGCATGACGGGAACCTCGTGAAAGCCGAGAAAGATAAACAAATCAAGTATTTTGACTTGGCTCGCGAGGTTATCGACATGTGGGATGTGGACTCAGCGATCATTGTGCCGATAGTCGTCACAGCCAATGGACAAATAGCCAAGAGCCTCAACCAACACCTGAGGAGGCTCTCGTTGGGCAGCTGGATCAAGGGCTTGATTTAGAAAGCGGTACTTCTGGACACGGCTCGCATTGTTAGGAGGTTCCTCTCTCTTAATAATTTATAAATGAATAAACGAGATAAAAATAATAAAAAGTTTATTTTCGAACAATAACACAAGACACAAGAGTAAAACAAATAAAAACGATGATAGCTGCAAAAGTATAAACTGTAGTGCTGCAGCTAACAGCGCCCTTCCCCAGATACTGAATGGAATGATGTTCCATGCAAAAAGTGCAACAGATCACTACATACTCGTAGTATAAAACAAAGTCGCTTTCCGCTCTGTCCCTATCTATGCTTAGATCTTTATTTAAAACTACGCAACGGATTTTGATGCGGTTTTTTTTAATAGATATAGTGATTCAAGAGGAATGTTTATATCTATAACTAGCTTTTACCCGCGGCTTCGCCCGCGTGGATGTCGGAAAATATCCCACGGGTACGTACTACAGGGATTAGATACCTAAAAGCCCAGGAAAAGGTCATTGACTCCTACCGCTGCGCCCGCGTTGTCGTCAACCATAATTATTTTGTGACGCGTAATTTTGAATCTGCGATATCTTTCAAAGTATTCATTTGAATGATATGATGTAAATGCATATTTTAATCTAAATTAAATGCCCAATTTAAAATAACATATTTTATTGGATAAGGATAAATATAATACCGGTCAAAATAGCTTCGGAAATAACAACGAAATTATTATCAAATTCTGAAAGATTGTATAATACAAACTACACGCAGATCGAGTTGCGGTGCGATCGGGTTGCGTAACCTGGTTTTAAAGCTGCCCATGGGGTAATGGGCACATATTAATGTGCCATGGGTCTCTGACTTGGCTTCACATGCCGTCGAGAAATATCTCTCAGGCGTGCCAGTTTTTCTCACGATGTTTTCCTTCATCGTTTTTGAAGCAAGTGATAATATACAATACGCACATGAATCCGAAAAGTCAGAGGTCAGCCTTGAGTTCGAACTCAAGACCTATGACTTGGCAGTCTGACGGTGACACCACTGGGCTATCACTGTTAATGATATTTGCATTAAAGAATATAATATCCAAGAATAAATACCACTTTCATTGGATTTTTATGGTGTCTTTTTAAATTTCAGGATATAATAGCAGTTGGAGTGACAAATCAACGAGAGACAACAATAGTTTGGGACCGAAACACTGGCAAACCACTACACAATGCAATTGTCTGGTTGGATATGAGGACATCGTCTACTATTGATAAGCTGTTGGATACTGTGCCTAACAAAACAAGAAACAAAAATTATTTAAAGGTGGGAATTACATTATTCAATCAATATTGAATGCTCCTGCTCCTGTGATACCTGCGTTCCTCATAACTTCTGAAACAAACTGTGCCCTAAATATAGCGTTCATATTGCTTTACAGAAAGTGGGCAACATCGCAAATAGCTGTCAAATATTTCGCTGTTTTGATTCATTTGGCAATATTACGTTATGGAAATAAAAAATATGTCTATCACTGAATTTGATGTTGTAACCGTTTTAGGTATAAAAAAGGCATTTGGAAAGTTTCCAAATACTTTTTTTACATCTAAGGGTCTATTTCACGATATCCGAATAGCCACTACTTACCGAATAAATTAAAAAATGGAACAGAATTTGTATGAAATTATCTGCCAAGTAAGTTAATATAACAGGAACTTAATCGTAGGTGGTGAAACAGGCCCTAAAACTAAATTTTCGGTGTCACGATATAAATTATTTAATTTCATAATCAATATTTTCGTTCACTAGTTAGCCATATTTCTTATTTTCATACAGTCATTCTGCCAAATTAATTATATCGCAAGATATCCTTCGTGCCTCGGAAAGCACGTTTAGGGGCTTACAACGACCCGTAACGACTGTCAAAGATCCACGAAGCTGTCATTCGTGGATCTTTGACAGTCGTTACGGGTCGTCATAAGCCCGAAAGTCTGACAACCAGTCATAAGACTGGTGTTACCCAGTAACTGGGTTGTGGAGGTCAGATAGGCAGTCGCTCCTTGTAAAATACTGGTATTCAACTGCATCCAGTTAGACTGGGAGCCGACACCCCAACATAGTTGGGAAAAGGCTAGGCAGATTTGAATTTAAATGTTCATAGTTTGTTTTCTATGATCTTACAGCCATTATGTGGACTTCCTTTGTCACCCTACTTCAGTGCTGTAAAACTAAGGTGGCTCAGTGACAATGTAGACGCTGTCAAAATCGCTATGAAAAAAGGAACATGCTGTTTTGGAACCGTTGACACTTGGATCATGTGGAATTTAACTGGTAAATTTTATTTATATTTCTTGCCGTCTTATTACAGGTACCGCCCTATTTACGACGTTTTCGTTGGCATCTTGGGTTTTGATTTCGACCCCATTTTCGGGATGAACAAACTCAAACCCAATTAAAAATACACAATAAAGAAATTAAAGTAAAGTGTCCATTCGCCATTCACCTTTTGCTCAAAAGTTCTTTCGCGCAAGTGACCCAGCAGGGCTAACATGACAACCGCGAGAACGCTCTCACGATTTCTATAATTCTGACGCTTTCCTAATGCCTAACATGGCCGCACAGCTCGTGTTAAGACTCGGATATATACCAATGACCTTGAGGGGTTAGCTTGCGTGTTTTGTACTGAGCTCACGCAACGCGTCCTACGTCCAGCCAAAGGTCCAGCCTCCTCTTTTTCTCGCTACGAGAGACCGATGCGATGTAGCAAGTTATTAATAACCCAATATGAGGTTGCCGCGCCGAAAGCTGCAAGTATAATATCCAGCTTAGTCGCGACTACGCGAGCTTGCCTGTTGTCTGGGATTGGGCGCCCCCAGGCACTAATAAGCCTTACCTCTGCATCCAGGGCTCTGTAGAGTGTCGACAGATTTTTCCTCAGCTTTTCAGAGGAACTAAATGAGTATATCAATTTAAATAATAATAATTAATCAACTCGAATTCGACGGTACTGACCACTTACCACGGCAGTTGTTTCCATGGGACGGAAAGCGAGCGAGTATCGCTTAGCTACGATGAATGTGCATGGAGGTACAAAAGATAAGATGGATGAGGTGTGTGAGATGTTGAAGGTAAGGTAGAATTGATGTGTTATGTGTGAATGAGACGAAAAGGAAGCGAGTGGACATATCCAAACACGGTTCTCTGACCGCTATCTGGTTCGGTGTTCAAGAGACAGTGAGTTCCAGGATTCTATGGGTAAGAAGCAAGGTGGTCCAGACCCTAGCTTTATTTTGTGTGTGTGAGAGAGAGAGCAGTTTTGGGGGTAGTCATCATCATCATCAGCCTATTAATGTTCCCACTGCTGGGACACAGGCCTCCTCTCGGTGAGAGGGAGTAGTAGTATAAGGGAATTTAACAATGATCAATTCACGTATTCCCTTATATGTACTGTAGGTCAAACGAGAAGATTGCTAGACTTGGAAACTTTACTGGTTGAGTTGGTGTGAAGAGAAAGGGATACGAAAGAGTATTCGGTGCATTTAGGGATGATAGAGTGAATGAGAACGGGTTGAAATTACAGTCAGATATGTGTATAATTTGTCTAATTAATAATTAACTAATTTGGCTGTTGTGAACACTTTGTATCATAGAAAGGTTCTCAGGTATACGTGGAAATGGGAAGACAGTAGAAGTATGATAGACTTATAATCTATTTACAATAGCATTAGACAGAAGTTAAAAAAGGTTCTTTTTGATGTACACTTTGTAACAAAAGTACAAAAGTACTTGTTACAGTTACGATTATCGCCAAATTTATTATAATCTATTTTTATACCAGGCGGTCACACTTCATTGTAATCAGTTTAACCATTTAAATTATGAAATTATGTGGCTTTCATTTAAATATATTATTTCATTCCAATTTAAAATAAAGTGTCAATCCTAAAAACCTAAAAGAAGCAGGAGTGAACAATACCGAGAACGTTTTTCGTTTTACTATAATTCTACCAAATCTAAAATGTCAGCTAATCCCTTCATATGCGATGACAGCGGGGTATTTCTAATTTTACCGGTTTATGCCGTCCATGAAATTGACGTAAATGTTCTGTGATTGTCATGTCAAACAAATGTCATTCACTTCTAGAGATGGGAATTCACCCGGAAAAAACCCAAAAGTGGGAAAATTCAAGGGAAAATTCCCGGGAATCTTCCCGTTTGGGAAAATATTCGGGTTTTTTCAAATTTAGCTTATGAAATAGTTAGATACACATACATTAAATAGTACACAGTTTCTAAACTTTATTTCTACTAGTTTGAGCTTGTCTAAGTTGAAATGACGCACTCCACTACCACATTTTACGTACACAAGCAAATTAAAAGTATGAATAACTGGCTTTCGCGTGCAGCTTCGCCCGCATGGAGGCAGAAAATATCCCGCGGGAGCGTACTACCGGGATAAAAAGTATCCTATGTGTTAATCCAGGTTATAAACTATCTGTGTGCCAAATTCCATTCAAATCCGTTCTGCCGTTTTTGCGTGATTGAGTAACAAACAAACAGCCAAACATACAAAGTTTCACATTTCATCATCATCATATCAGCCGAAAGACGTCCACTGCTGGACATAGGCCTCCCCCAAGCACCGCCACTTCGACCGATTCTGTGCTTCCTGCATCCAGCGAATTCCTGCGGCCTTTACTAGGTCATCGGTCCATCTTGTGGGAGGCCTTCCAACAGTTCCAACGCTACGTCTTCCGGTACGCGGTCGCCACTCCAGAACCTTTCGGCCCCATCGGCCATCTGTTCTGCGAGCAATATGTCCTGCCCATTGCCACTTAAGTTTGGCAATTCTTCGGGCTATGTCGGTTACCTTGGTTCTCCTGCGGATCTCTTCATTTCTGATTCGATCACGTAGGGAAACTCCAAGCATAGCCCTCTCCATTGCTCTTTAGGTGACTTTTAGCCTTCTGATAAGGCCCATTGTGAGTTTGTGAGCGACCACGTTTCAGTGCCATAAGTCATCACTGGCTACACGCACTGGTCAAAGACTTTCGTCTTCAGACACTGTCGTATGTGGGTCGAGAAGATATTGCGTAGCTTCCCGACCGCTGCCCAGCCGAGTCAGATTCGACGATTGACCTCTTTCTCGAAGTTGGACCTACGGTTACGGACAGTTTGTCCTAGGTAAACATACTCGTCTACAACTTCGAGTGTAGCGTCTCCGATCTTTATGAGAGCGGGTGTTACAAGGGCATTTGACATGACCTTTGTCTTGACCATGAACCTCTATCATTTATTACTCAGTGATAGAAGTGATAAAGCAAAAAAAAAAATCTGCTGTTCCGCGAACATAAATGTAGGGCTGATATTTTTTCGTGATTTCAGTTTTGGTCCCATAGTGAAAATTGTTCATAATGATGAGTACAATGACCCCTTAAGATATTTAGTGTAAACAAAAATTTATGTAAAAAAAAGCGTTGTATGAAGAATAAAATAAAAAAATTATAGAGCTTATTTTTAGGTTAGTTATATGTAAAATGTAATGGTAAACTAAACTAACTAAACTATCACTAAAATTCCTTATTTTTGGCTATGAGAATCTAAAAGCTATTCTAAGAAAAAAAAATCTCTAAATTAAAAAAAAAATTGTCACATCTAATATCGAATTTGACTATCGTGTGACGACTCCCACGTTTTTTTAAGCCGTAGGCGCGCAGTCGGGGCAGCCTCGACGTGTTTTATATGAAATTTTTCACTTTTTGTATCGAAAATATCAACAAGTTGGGATATAGGGGTTTAAGGGTTTCCTAAAGGGGGCGTGTCATTATTTTTGCGATAGGACGCACCATTATCGAGATATAAGCAAAAGAAAAAAAATACAGTACTGTTTTTGCTTTTTGCACTGAACTCGAAGTGTTGGTGTGAATTTTAGTTCATGCCAACTAATTTTTATCACACGTTTTTAATCGCGTTTAAAAATAGTCAGATTTAGTTGGATACACCAAATTTTTAAGTGAAAAACGTCAAATTCAGAATAGCAAAATTGCCATTTTCACTAAACTAATAACTCAGTGCAATCTTAGTGCTGTCAAACTAAAATATAGTTATGTTGTGTCTATTTCAGAATTGGAAATCGTCGTTTGACAGGACTTAACTAAATTTTGGTGATTTTTAGTCTAGTTTAGAGGCATTTGTGACAAGAGAATCGGCACCAATGAAAACACCCGCCTAAAAGGTTTTTTCCCTCATAAACACCCGGTTTTTTCCCAAATGGGTCGTTTTTTCCCGTCGGGTTTTTTCCCTCCGCCCATCTCTATTCACTTCACTTGTAAATTGTGAATACTTGTTGGTATTGTTTGTCGAAGTTTTGTGATTTTGTTGTTATTTGTTCCTTATTTTTCCTTGGTTTTTGTTTTGTTTTCGTTATTAGTGTTGTTATTTGGTTGTTTTATACAAAACGCTACGTTTTTTTGCGCTATGGATGATCCCGGTGCGGGTCCGGGTGACTTACAATCTATTAATATAAGTTCAAACTCTGACTAAAAGCAAAGGCGAAATAAACGTGGCCATAAAGTTGACCACGACGACATAGTAATGTCTCCCAAGAAAAAGAGAATGAAGCAAACTGCACTTGGTGCTGTAGAAAAGCAAACAGTGATCAATATTTTTAAGCAGTTGGAGTCCTGGCCTGCAGGTACTCCTTGTTATAAGATTGAGATGATAAACAAGACCGCAGAAGTTGCCGGTAAGAATGATTCATAAAATTATTACTATAAAAATATTTGAAAGTAACATGCATTGTGATAAAACATATATTTTGTTATTTATAGGCGTATCTCGGGCTACTGTGTACAACATACTCAAAGAGCACAACACAGAAGGTCCCCTGCAACCCTCCCACCAACGGAAGCACCTAAAACATGATGATTTTGATGATATGACATTTAGCGGAATACTTAGGAAAATTCATTCCTTCTTCTTTAATAATGAGTTGCCCACCTGGGATAAGATATTGGAAACAGTAAACAGTGATGAGTCTCTGCCAGATTTTAAGAGTAGCAGTCTGTATATAATAATTAAAGAAACATTAAAGTTCACATAATTAGCAAACGGAGTAGAAAAAGTGCACTCATAGACGGGCAGGAGATCGTCCTATGTAGACTAAAATATCTTCATGAAATAAAAAGGCAAAGAAGAAAAATATATTATTTAGATGAGACTTGGCTAAATGAAGGTACAGTGCTTCTAATATTTCTTAACAGTTTTTTATGAACCAAACAGTGTATGATCTCCTGTATTCAGTAGCATTATGATTTAATTACAGTTAAATTATTAGAATTTAATTAAAAGTATAACATCATTTCGTTCATTTGTTTAAATTAATATTAATTTATATTGTATTTTAATTAATAACCTTTTATCATACATACAGGTCTCATGAAAAGTTTAATATGGCAAGACAGCACTATTAAGTCCTCAAAAGAAGCACATCGGTCAGGTCTTTCCACTGGTTTGAAGAACCCAATGGGAAAAGGAAGGCGGCTTATCAATGGTCATATTGACGGTTACGGGTCGGTTGATGGTTATATGTACTTGATTTATTTTTAATATAATATTTTGTTCACTGTCCTCACCATTAACATTATCATTGACTATTAATAAATAATATTATTGTATTATAAATTAACAAATGCAAAGCGAACTAAAAGTAATAAATATTGTTGCTATATTGTTATAGTATTAAGATCTATTTCCAGCAATGAAATTATATACAGGGTATGGAAAAATTTACTTTTATTTATTTTATTTCACAGGATCAACTGAAGGGTTTTTAAAGGATGCTGCATTAATATTTGACGCAAAGAAAGGTGACGGAGATTACCACTCTGCAATGGATCTGCTTTTAATTTTGAAAAGTGGTTCAAGTTAATTTTGACCAATATTGAGAGTGGCGCTGTAATTGTTATGGACAATGCGCCATACCACTCCAGGAAACTGGAGAAGCGGCCGGCTACAGTCACACGAAATGCTGATATAGGTACAGGAGTGGTTCAAAAGCATAATGGATAATGTGGTAGAAAGATTTATTATTAACGTCGGTGAAACTTTATCATCTTCATCATCTGATGATAGTGACTAAATTAGCTGGTGAAGACGAAGAAGTTTCACCAACGTATTGTATGTTGTAAGTTGTTATTTGAAATAAAGTATTGTTAGTAAAATGTTCCTTAAAAAATCATCATGTGATTTGTTGTTTCATTCATTCGTTTTGTTGCAAGTTTGTAATGTGTTGTGAAGTTGTTATTATAAATAAAGCATTATTTAAAATAAAATGCCTTTTATTTCGTTTATTTTGCGTATTTAGTACTGTCTTCGATTTATGTAACAAAGTTATAACTTAACTTTAAAATAAAATGTTTTGCAGTCCTGCTTCTACGAGCCTCTTTTTTCTAATGCTATAATAAATGGAGTATAGGATTGTGATGAAGAGTAAAGTTACAGGTACTAGAGCATATTATATACGTTAATGTAGGGACTGATCACTATCTGGTTATTTGTCGGTTGAATGCTCTATTGCATGCATGGGCGTCACTGAATTAATTCGAGTTGATGTGACATGTTATTGTTGTGTGTATGATTTACTGAAGGTTATTGAATAAGTCATTTGATTTATACAAAAGTAACTATCTTATAATTAAAATAATGCTTACAGGTGGACCTAACGGTGGGAAACATGTCACTGATGTGACCAATGCATCAAGAACTATGATGATGAATATTGAGAATTTGGATTGGGATCCTTTGTTGTTGAAGTTTTTCGAAGTTCCTAGGAGCGTTTTGCCAGAAATAAAGTCCAGTTCCGAGGTAAAAACCTATGGTATTGTAATTTTTAAGATCATTTGAAAATAATCACGAGTTAACTTTTGGCGCACGAGAATGTATACTATTATACTCTGTGCGAAAACTATTTTATGAAAGTGTAAACAAACATGTACCTTCATTAGATACCTACGGTTAAAAGATCAGGATTTAGGGTTTAACTACTTATTCGAATAATCATATCAAATCACTCAATTCGTAAGTGGCACTACAATTTGCCATCCACCGATACGTGTTCTGAATCATCTGTTTACATTTTCACCAATTTGTTTTGAAAAAGTTTATAGTGTATTAATTTTTCTACATTCCTACACTTTCGTCTATATCTTTTGTCTTCAACTTTCGATTTATCTTACGTCTACACTGTGCATGCCTCAGTTGAATGCCTTCAAACGCATGTAGCATCTTATTCGTTTCGCTGCTGACGGAGTGGTGGTCGTCCATCTGGTTTATTAGATGGCAGTCTGGCGCATTCATAAACAGGGCCTCCAACCGTGGATTTAATGTGATCGGTCCACCTCATCGGTGACATTCCGTGTGGCTTATTACATTCAACTCCACTACATGCAGCATACTCTCCACAAAATATGCGAGAGGTGAAAATGTAGCTTCAGTTTTGAAGCCAGACCAGCGTGCACCAGAGGCATGCGCTGTCGTTCAACTGTTATCGAAGCATGCGGTATTGCATCCGCTGTGTCGCTACAAGCATGCCAAATAAAAACACGAAAGATATTATTTATTAGACCTTGATATATTTGAGACTTATCGCTTAGTTATTAGAGGGGCTTGTGGCTAAGTAATAACAGCGGGTCGATCGATCAGGTTAAGCTACGTTTGCCGCGGTTGGTCCGTGGATGGGTGACCATCTTTACATACCAAGAACCCTCCGTGTCTTGGAAACCACATTAAGCCGTTGGTCCCGGCTGTCATTCGTAGATGTTTGACATTCGTTTCGGGTAGTTAGAAGCCCAAAAGTCTTACTAAGGGGTATCGTGTTAGCTAGTAACTAAGTTGTGGAGGTCAGATAAGCAGTCGCTGCATGTAAAATACTGGTATTCAGCTGTCACCGGTTAGACTGGAAGCCGACCCCAACATAGAGAGAAAAGGCTAGGTAGATGATGATGACTTATCGCTTGATTGTTGCAGGTATATGGTTATATTGCTGATGGACCCATCAAAGGTACCCCTATAGCTGGCTGTCTTGGCGACCAACAGGCGGCCTTAGTTGGTCAAATGTGCTTACAGAAAGGACAAGCAAAAGCAACTTACGGGACTGGTTGCTTTGTACTGTACAACACGGGCGATATTCGCGTTAACTCTGGCAGAGGCCTTCTGACCACTGTTGCTTACCAATTGGGTAGCAAAAGCCAAGCGTGCTATGCTCTGGAAGGATCCGTAAGTTAATCTAGCGACACATCTACGGGAAAACACGCGTCAGATGTTTTGATATGCTTACACTTATACACTACTATAAGTTGCAGGCAATCTTGGCAACAGTGCTGGTGTCAGCACACTGAACATTCCTTGGCTTTTTTCCCGTAGGTGTGCTGCTGTTATGTACACAAATGTTGATTATGCATACATACCTAATTATAGGTACCGCCTCTGTGGTGTAGTAGTTAGACCACCTGTCTCAGAACCGGAGGTCCCGGGTTCGTTTCCCAGTGGGGGCAAAATTTTCTCCACGGTTTGGTTGGTGGTAGGGCTTGTTCTAAGTCCGCCTGGCTAGCTACGACCATCTTATCTACGTCTGTCGCCATAACAACAATGTTAACAACATTGTTGTGTTTCGGCAATAGGAGGCAAGATAGCCAGTTCCTCTGCGGTTGAGGATTCCGGGTGAAGCTCGCTTCCACCTTCGGCCTAATCATCACTTACCATCAAGTGAGATGTAGGCCAAGAACTACCCTGTTACATACTAAAAGTATTGCAATGTTTAAACAAATGTATTGAAAGAAAGAAACGATAAGAAAGAAAAGAAAGAAAGAAAATGCGTTTTTTGGCATTATAGCAGAAAAATACACTCTGACCCCCTTACTAATAAACGTTGTATATCGCCAGAGGGCCTAGACAAAGTAACGTTCGATTAGCGACAACGCTAGTAGAAAAGTCAAAAATGTATGGGATTGACAAAAGCTATCGAAACGTCACGTGATCATAGCTAAACGAATAGAAATTAGCTAGACAATATTTAACATCATTCCATTCATACAGCCTCGAACGATAACTTGCTAACGAAAGACCAGAGACAATATGTAATTTTTATCGAAGAAACCAATGGATCAGACGATAGCGAAACGTAGTGTAGGTATGTCGTTGAAGCGATAGCGATTGTCGAAATAGAATCGCTCCGAAGCGAATGTCATTTGTCTAGGCCCTCTGTATAGTTACACACCGATTTATCTCTTTCAGTCGTCAGTAATTTGACATTCGAAAGAAGACAAAGCGTTGTGTAACTATACAGACGCTATACAACGTTTATTAGTAAGGGGGTAAAACTATAAAAACAGAAAACAGTGATTATTATATTTCCAAATTGTTGATGAATTCTAGGTAGCTGTCGCCGGAGCAGCTTTGGGTTGGCTCAGAGATAACATTGGCCTTTTGGAAAGTGCCAAGGATTCTCAAGGGATAGCTGAAAAAGCGACAGAGAATGGCAGTGTTGTATTTGTGCCAGCCTTTAGTGGTTTGTATGCACCGTATTGGCGTCAAGATGCTAGAGGGTAAGTATTCAATATTAAAACATACTGAATCTGTCTGTCTGTACTCAGATAGAAAACACTGACGTTATTTAGTTTCTGTGTAAAAGTGTTTGTATAAAGCGGCTTACAAAAATAAATATAATTTACTAGCTTCTGCTCGCGAATTCGTCCGCGTGAGATTTCAGCACCTGACCCACCGCGTCACATCCCATCGCCCGCCCGCGCTTTTACTTCGTTTCCACTCAGCGTTCTTTCTGACTCTTCTTCTTTTTGCTCGGCTCCTTAACCCTTAGCGTGATGTTACAAAGCCTTTAACCTTCCTCACATATATCCTATCCAATACAAAAATAATTTTTCAAATCCTGTTGGTAGTTACGGATGTTATCTCCTACATACAAACTTACAAACAAATTTTACTTGTTTATAATATTTTTAGCTTCTGCCCGCACATTCGTCCCCGATCCTATATCTTTCCTCAAGAATTGGGAAATCCGACTGTTAGTTTCGAAGATTGTCTTCACACAAACTTACAAAGAAACAGACACACAAACAAACAAATTTTACTTCTTTAATATTTGTATAGATAAGTATAAATCATAAGTAAATATAGATTATATAACTAATGTAAAGATATTGATTTTCAGTGTCATATGTGGTATCTCTGAAGATACAAATTCAAATCACATTGTAAAAGCAGCATTGGAAGCTGTTTGTTTTCAAGTGCGAGATATTTTGGATGCTATGAATGAAGATTGCGGAATACCTCTTCAAGTACTCAAGGTAATAATTTTTTTAATAATACATTTTCACATGTTGTAACACACGACGCACTTAATTATTTTACTGTTTCTATTCAAAACGATGAAATAACGACAGTATCTCTGGATTACCAGAGAGAAAAAGCATAATATGCAGGGCGCCCCGCACTAGGGACGAGCGATGGGAAAGAGAGAGGACGAGCTCTGTCGTCGTCTGCGGAGTCGTTTGCCGAGTGTCCGTTCGCGCTGCGAGCCGACACTCCGCAGACGACGACCGCGTAGAAACGTTCTCAAAATATTGTTACCAGTGCGACCGTGCAAAGGAATGTAATTTGAAGATCTACATCATTATACTACAGCTTTAAATATAAAATCTAGTTTGTTTAATTCCTAAACACAGGGCGAAAAGTTGATAGCTGTGTAGGTGCGGCATGAGAGCACAGAAAATAATTATGTTTTAAAAGTTTTAGATACGATCCCCGTGGTCAGGGGATCCTCTGTCACAACTTCCCAGATCTCTATTAGCGACTCTATCTGACGGTGCAATAATTAAAACAAGATGTGTTTTGTTCAATGATTTCGATTCATAGCCAGGAAACTTGGGTTTCCAAAAATCTAATGACAGCATCATTCGATTTTTGGAAACCCAATTTAAATGACAGCATCATTCGATTTTTGGAAACCCAATTTACCTGGCTTTAGTTTGAATTGCGGTTTCTAACTCTTGTAGCCGCCGTTTATCGATCATAAAAAAGTAAGCTGGCATCTCATTTCCTAGAAAATGTATGGGAAAAGTTTTTAGCGATTTCTGACAAGCAATCCGAAACTATACGTAGTAACAAAAAATACTTAAAAGAGGCTCAGGGCCGATTTAATTAAAAACTAAAACAGAATCATTAGATATTTGGAAACCCATTTTTCCTGGATGAATCGAACTCGTTGATTTTGAATAAAACAAATCCTGTATGCCATCCGTAATAGCGACACTATCCGACGCGGTGCGGTTACACCGTCGGATAGTGTCGCTAATAGGGATCTGGTAAGTTATGACAGGGTCCCCCTGACCACGGCGATCGTATCTGAATCTTTTAAAATAAATTTTCGGTGTTCTCTCAGCACGCAGCACATATTCAGCTATCAACTTTTCCCCCTGCGTATGCTTTCTGTGGAATTTCTTGCCCATTCTTCTCTATACGAAAACTACCGTTTGGAAGGGGCGACTAGAATCCATTCTATTTATTTTTTGTAAATTTTGACGTTCAAAATTGACGTTCAAAAGTGCCTTTTATGTGCCTAATTGACATAAATTATTTGACTTTGACTTTGTTCATAAACCCTTCTCTACCCTGGTTTTTCTATCCTACTTTATTATCCTGTTACAGGTCGATGGCGGAATGACTTCTAACGCCTTAGTCATGCAAATCCAAGCTGATTTAATTGGAATTAACGTAATAAGAGCTGGATTTACTGAAAGTACCGCTTTAGGAGCAGCACTTGTTGCGTACTGGGGAGTAGAGCCTTCGAAACAGGGAGCTGCTATACCGATGACAAGCGGGACCACATATTCTCCTGTCATCAGCGATGATGAACGTGATATGAGATACAAGCAGTGGAAAATGGCCGTTGAGAGATCCCTTGGATGGGAGCAATACTAAGATTTATAATATCAGAAGCCTAATAATTATAAGAAGCTCGACGCGTTTTGTTATACAAGTAAAAGCAATAACACAAACAGCTACACAATACATGTTATTATAAGTGTAAAACAATCGTTTATACAATACCTACAAAATGAAAAGACATACGATACTAAATTTAATTAGATAATAGACATTTCTAATATACCGTACAATCGATTACCTCTATCCGACACCCAACCAATGGGATCGGACTCTAATACGTGCCAACCGCGTTCTGCGGAGCGTAAATTCAGCCAGACGGTTTAAATCGTGTCATATACGTTATAGCATCAAATAAAATCTTTAGGGTTGCGTACTCAAACAAGGAACCCTTATTTATCGTTTCGCTATGCCAGTCAGTCTGTCCGTCTGTTTAAGAGCTGATTTCAACAATGAAACAACGCGATCAGCATTTTTAAAACGCGTTCATGAGCTGTCAGTGTCAAAATTGTTACGGAATATTGTACGCACGGCTACACATCAAGCAGCGGCTATACATTTCCAGTTTATGGTGATCTCGCATTGTAAACGATTTCCGTACAATGCGAGGTCAGCTTAAACTGGAAATGTATAGCTAGATGTGTGTGTGTACACTGACAGCTCTTGAGCGCGTTTAGATGTGCTGAACGCGTCTAATTTCACTGGTGAAATCCGCACTTAATGTTACAGCTTTTTTATTCACAGATTTTAAGTGCAATAAAGTGGATATTTGGCATGGTTTAATACATATTGCTATCAATGTGAATCTTATCTCAAAGTTATACATAAGGCCTTACCGAAGTTTGAACGTGCTACAGTGCTGGGCCCATTGTGCTTCATCTTCATAATTGTAGGTTAACAGGGCGCTTAACAATAACCTGCAAAACGAAGGTTAACGAGACACCCCGTGCTTTGCATATGTATGCGAGGCGCCTCTTGTTTTTATATTTTTTTTTTATATATTTAACAGTCAAATTTCTTAACCGGTCAAAACTACATTTGACTTGATTTCAGTCATACGTAACGCCTTTAGTTATATCAAGAATCGTGTGAGATATACGAACATCGACACCCAATATAAATAATATCATAACTTTTATAGAGCTAATTTAGAAAAATAAACTGCCGATGACTATGGTGACGGACAGATATTAAAAAGTCTAAATGCAATATGCATCCGTTAAATTACATTTAAATCAGAACAAACGTTTCACAGCAGTACAGTACAACTATTTTCTTATTGTCATTCGGCAAACTTCTTGTTTTGTCAGTCGTCGCCTCGTCGGATTTCTATCAGTTGCCCTTTGCATTTGGTGCAGACTGGACGCTCTCAATCGACTTGGAATATACTTCCAAGTCGAATAAATCCGACTACTGATGAAACACGAAGTAAGCCGAGGGACATCAAGAAAACACTTGTACTGTATGAAGTTCGTTTTCCTGTGATTACACTATGTGTAGTTATTTGCGCGTAGTACAATTTATGATTTATTTGTTATCATCTAAAAAATCCGCGAACTCAAATTAAATATGCAAAGGCGGATATAATGCCATAGGCATTTTTTACCAGTCAACCTTTGGGTGATGCAGAGTCGAACAGTGGTAGAAGCAATAACGAAAAATGTGGCATAAATATTTATTTAAATTTAAGGACATATATGTATCTATACTCCATAGGTTAAAGTAGTTAAACGATATAAAATACGATAAAACCAAATTAAATATATTTTAGATTTTAAAATAGTTTCCTCTTTTATTTATGTATGTTAAACTTTATAATTTATTCTTGAACTACTCTCCGTAGATGTAACAGCTCAAGCAGTTACTGCTTGAGCTCAACTGCTCAGCCCGTAGCAAGACAAATGAAGTGACAGGTATTACGTTTAGTCGGTTACTTGACAGCTGTCTCATCTCGTGTTTTTTTTTTGTTTACCTTTATTTAACTACCTAAACCTATGGAGTATAATTATTTATGAATATAAGCATAAATAAATACACTCACCCCCTAACTAATAAACGTTGTATATCGCCTGTATAGTTACACACCGATTTCACTCTTTCAGTCGTCAGTAATTTGACATTCGAAAGAAGAAGACAAAGCGTTGTGTAACTATACAGGCGATATACAACGTTTATTAGTGAGGGGGTTAGTATGTAATGTAGGTACTCTTTCCGTTACGTAAAATGTTATAATATGGCGTATAACAATAAACTTTAAAAGTGTTCAATATTTTAAGGGGTGTAGAACTCAACACTTACTATGGGACCAACACAGCAATAGCAAAATAAAAGCACCTTTTTCATACATCTTGATTGGTTACGTTTTGGATTTTTGTATGAAATAGGCAGTTGATTTTTTATATTTTCAGACTTAATTTCATACTAAAAGTTACTTATATTGATGAGTACTATCACCCATTAAAATAAACTAGGCGTTATTTAAATTATTAATATTTAAAATGTAAATAAATATGTAGGTATTATAAATCTAATAATGTATGTAGTTCTTGTTAACTATATTTTTTTACTGTCGGCCTTAATGATGCGTATGACGTACAATCTATTGCATAGGTAAATTAACATTCCATGCTATATGATAGCTTGATCGGTTAATCTAATGTAATCGTACATAAATCTGTGATCAAATGAGAACGTACTATAATGTAATAAAATCAGCACCTGATTTGAAACACCTTATTTTTGTTGTCAATAATTTAATTATACTAGCCCATTACTAGTCATAAATCCGATGGCACGTATACTAAGGGTTGATTCCACCCATAGATTCCACCAATGAAACTGACCGCGATCAGCATTTCTAAAACGCGTTCAAGAGCTGTCAGTGTCAACATTGTTATGGAACATGGTACACTGACAGCTCTTGAACGCGTTTAGATCTGCGAAACGAAATCCGCACTTAGTACAGTAATGGTAATAATAGATCGAGCCGTTTCCAAACAAATTTGATTACCTCATGGCGACTACATGCTATCTCTTAAAACTGTTAAGCAAACGTAAGATCTTCGACCTTGTATTTCGTTGACTGTACATAATAATAATGAATAAAAAAACAAATTAACTTGGATAAGTACGTTAATTCTAAAAGTTGGCAACGTTGCGTAACTGTCTAATTACCTATTTTGATTAATTTGGCAATATTACCCTAAAGCACATGTTGCTGAAGGAGAGTTGAATGAGTACATTATCTAAGATTCTGAATTCAAGATTCAATGAAATCAATTTTAAAAAAAATATCGGGTGCAAATTTTAATATAATTATTTAACAATTTTGTAATTCAATCGAAACTTTGATACTTTTATGTTGCACAGTGTATACAATATTTGCTTTATAAATGTGAGCTTGTTAGAAAATGTTTCTGTATTCTGTAAGGTCAGGTTTATAAGAGAGTTACGGTTGTAATAATATAGACCATTATACTCAGTAAATATAGCTAAGTACAGAATCCTAGTATACGTTTATTAGTGTCACCAACAAATCCATCTAATAAATATTTAGTGCTACAACATGTAGCGCTGTCATCGTAAGTACATACATGGCCATACATTTCGTACGTAAGTACACTAACATAAATTATTATTTAAAAATCTCTTTTTTAATTTATTCAATTAATATCAGCGCCAAGGTATCCCGCGAAGTTCAAATTTTCTTACGGTTTTTTTAATTTGCAAGTCAGTGTCAGCTTGTATGTTGATTAAAATATTAATCGCGAACGTTACAACAATGTATTTACAGACTTATGCCCATTTTCACCTTCACTAAGTGACACTTGCCCAAAATAAAACTGCACCGTTGTATTTTCAACTCTCAGCGCTAAGCCTAGCGTTGAAAATCCAACAGTGCACTTTTGTTTAGGGATTCTTTTAAGTGTCACTTAATAAAGGTGAAAACGGGCGTTAAAATCATTTTTACAACTTTCTAATTTCACATTACGCTATTGAATGACTATTTCATAAAATCATAGCATTTGAGGCTAATGGTAAATAAGTTAACTCCTGGTTCGAATGTTCATAATTCTCTAATAACTCATTTGTACTTACGGTATGGGCTATGGCAGTTTGAGAGTCTCGTGTACGAAAATTTTTGAAGATAGTTCACCGAGTACGTCAGCGAGAAGTCTTCGTAGACCTGATGAACTGACTCACTGAAATCATTCGCATTCATCAATCATTTCAGTCAGCAAGGCTTTACAGATTCACGAATATTGTCTACTAATAATAATACAACGCCGGCCCTTAAAATTATTAGTTTTACAACATTTACATTTTAATGATTTTGTGTTATAGTTTTTCTATATTTTGTGCTAAGCTTGGTATATTAATAATAAAAACAAAATAAATATAAAAATAGTTATAGTACGGGAGGTACGTTGTATAGCGATTTTACTTGGTATTGATTCAGAACCATACCATACTTGTCTGAATAATGGGTATGATTAAAACATTTTGACGTATTACCTACATAATTTAAAGCGCGCGCAAGCCGAGCGAGTGAAGCGAGCGGTGCCGCACCGCATTAGAGGCCGGCGAGCGCTACATCCAACTTGATCGCAGTTACTTGGCTATTTGATATTTTTAGGACCCGAAAAAAGGAAATGTTTAGAGGAACGATTAAATACATTAAAGTACTTTCATGGTTGTAAAAGCACTATACCTACTTTTCTTGGTACATAAATCTGTACAGTCTTTCGTTACCCCGCTCAAGTTCCACCGCTTCCAGTGTTTCTGGCGATCGGATATCTTATGTGTTGTTCAAATATTTTTTTTTTTTTTTTATATCAGCCGGTATAAAATTAACTTTTAAAAAGGAACGGTACCTCCCGTACTATTTAGTAGAGTTTGATAATTTTGTTATCTGGTAGCAAATAGTTTAATGTTGGGATCCAGTTTTTTGTGATTTAGATCCTGGGTATTTAGAGTTGGGTTTTATAAGAAGGTTTTGTTATGTTTTTAATTTTAGGTGGTAGGTAGATATGATTTTAATTGGTAAATAAAAATAAATCATGATGTATTTTTTTGTTTTCTTTTCACCTTTTTCAAATAACGTAACAGTCGAGTCAATTATCTTACTGTTGTAGGTATAAATTATGCAAGACAAATAATGCATAGTTAATAATTAGAAATCAATCATTATAGATTGTTCATTGTTTAAATTTAATTTATTCACAGCCGGTGAAACACTACACTTAGGCTGCCTGTCTACTGGAGCGGAGAGGAGAGGAGCGGAGTTGTGCCAAAATTAGCCAATAGAATCGCACCTCTGGAGCGGAGTTTTGATTCTATTGGTTAATATTGACACATCTCCGCTCCGGTGGACAGGCAGCCTTAGCTCGATATAAATAGCTAACTTACGAAAAAATTTTTTTTTTGTTTCCCCTTGTTTCCTAGGTTTGTACCTAACTCCTAAAAGCCAGAATCAATAGTGGCGACCACCAGAAAATCTCGACTGAAGCTCGAGGAGTGCCGGAGAAACGATTGAACAGTCTTGGAACTCGTAAGAAATTAATCTACAAAGAACAGCGGAGTAGAAGTAAGGGTGGCGCACATTTGGGGATGCGCAGCGCAGAGCATGTTCGTGAAGTATGCGGCTGCGGATAGCGCGGTAGCTGCGTAGTTGCGGTATTACGCGCTACCTTTACCTCTAGTCGCTTGCGCGCTATCTTTTATGTTCTCGGATGTATATTTTAATGCTCTCGGGAAGTAAAAGTGATAAAGATAAAGATTTTCACCGAAGAAAATATTCACCGCGCTGCGCCTCGCTAGATGTGCCTCTGCCACTATCCTCCATATTAAGCACGATACAAAAAAGAGCTAGGTTTTATATGCATAAAAGGTTGTTTAACCTGGATAAGCTCATCTGTAGGTACTAACTACATCTGTACTTCTAAACTATGCACGAACGTTTGAAAATGGTAGTAATAGTGGTTCAGTATTCCTCACAGACAGAGGCGGCGTAAGGCGTGGACGACGTGGACCACCGCCTACGGCCTCGCGGGCCGAGGAGCCTCGCACCTCGAAGGTTTGGGCATTACAAACTGTAAATAAACCTTCGAGTGCGAGGAGGAGGTAGGAGCGCAGCGAGCTTGAAATTCTAGCACCCTACGTTTATACATATTTTGCATAAGGGAGCCCCAACTACCTTCTCCTCGCACCTTGAAGATTTATTTACAGTTTGTATACAACTTCAACATTCTGTTTTTTCTTAGAATGTCTTCGGAAATCGACGATGTATGTATGTATGACGATGTATGTATGTATATATGTATGTATGAATGGTCAAAAGAAAAACTGACCTATCCGGGGCGAGGTGTTAAATTTTGGAACTCGCTCTTGCATCCTAGGAACATTTTCAAATTAATCTGTATAGGATACAAAGTAATTCCTGCTTCTGTATAAATGTTCAAAACAAAATTTTAACAATGCAAAGTGTAAAAAATTTTCGAGCTCGCTTCGCCATCCTTTATTGTTCTGATTAGAGGATCACAACAATAAAGGATGGTAGAGCGAGCGAAGCGAGCTCGAAATTTTTTTGCTGTCGACAAAGTATTTCTGTATCAATGGTCAAAACAAAACCTAGCCTTTTCGAGACAGTATGCTGAATATGTCAACGTTCATTCCTGGGTGAGTGGGACCAAAAAAAAAAAATACCGTTCCCCACTTCCTTGTCTCCAAAGTTTGCATAGAGAAAAATCTGAATTATTCTATGTGATAGAAGTTTATGTAAAGATTATAAGAAATATAAAACGATCTCTTAAATAGCACAATATTTCAGAATCATCAACAAAAAAAACATTAGTTCCACTATCGGTCAAGAGATGGCGCTGACCTAAAACTGCAGTATTCTAATTTCTAAATGATGGTACGGAACCCTCGGTGCGCTAGTCCGACTCGCTCTTTACTGGTTTTTTTTTTAATTCGTCTTGCGCCACCGGAGGGCCTCGCGAAATGTACATCGCCCACATCAAATTTAGATCTTGCCCCGCCACTGCTCACAGAGTAGGTAGGTAGAGTCTGGCTAACGAAAGTTGGCCCTGGAATTATTTGCGAACTTTTTATAAAGAAACTCTGTATGAACGTGAACGTCAATTTGACAAGGTTGTCGTTCGGTATCTCTGGTGTATTTAGTGTTGTCATGCATGTATTTTTTTTTGCCGCCAATATTCTGGGGCCAACTTTCGTTAGCCAGACTCTACCTACACTATAATATTTTATTTTAACAATTTAAAATTTATAATATTTTGTTTAACATAAAACGACAACAAGAAAGAACCAGAAAGAATATTGATTATCTACAGATGTAAATAAATGTGTACCTATTTATTTACATCTGTAATAATAATAAATAGGTATTCTTTCTGGAACTGTTGTTGTTTTATATAAAAAGACCAAGGCCATGGTTTGCGAGGCGGTAGACTGCTTCACCGCACCGACAGCGATGTGGAGCCCCGCAAGGAGCGCCCAGACGCAGACTTGTAGCGAGCCGCAAAGTGGTGTCACGTAGCATAGTGCTTCTGTGCTTATGTTGGGTGACGGCAGCGCCTGAAGCCAGAGGCTCGACTCCCACTCTCCCACAGCCAGCAGGCGGGCACGTTCAGCCGTATTGGTGGACGTAGGTATTTATGAGGTTATTCCGTACCAACCAAGAGCGGCTCATCCCTTTGTCTCTGGGAAGACGGGTTCTCGGGCTGCTCCGTATCTGGACAAGCCACTTTCCAGGCGTTCATCGCATCAGTCAAACACGGCACTTGAGAGACCTTTAACCTGACAAGCGGTTAAGATTTTTCTGGTTAAGTCTTCGGTGCTGTGGACCGAGGACAGGAACGGAAATAATAAATAATAGTAAGACCCTGTTCCCGATACCGGTGGGCTAGGTACTATTTTTCCCTCCGGAGCAACTGGACAGATTCGCAACTGGACAGATTCTCAGCTGGACAGTTTCGCTGCTGGACAGATTAGCAACTGGACAAAGTATAGTCGTGTGAAAAAATAACTGTATAAACAGCTATGAAACATTTATTTCAATTAAACCATGCATTTGATTTCATATTACTTATTCAAACTCAGCCTAGTTATTTGTACACACAAGTATTCACATAATTTAAAAACTTACAAGTATACAAAAAAGGGTGGGAAACGATCATAGGGCATCAAAAAATTCGTCCGCATCGCTGTCAACAGGAAAAGTGCCCAAAAGGCTGGCACTTAGCAGCATCGCCACGTTGTATGGCAATGCTGAAACATAGGTTGTGTGGTCACAGTTCTAACCTAACCTACCTACCTTTCAGCCATTTTCATTTGCTAAGTTAACTTAATTCAAAATTCATTTATTCAAAGTAGGCTGAGAATCAGCACTTTTCGAACGTCAAAATTACATAAGACAGTCCCCCAAAAACGCCCGCCCTTCACCACTTCCTAGTGCTTTTGCTGGAAAGAAGAAGTGGCGCAACAAACTCCCCAGCAGCACAGCTGTCTGTTCAGTTAGAAAAAAAACTTGATTCTATATATACAATAGTATGCAAATAATTTACATTACTCAACAAAATTAAATAAAATATATTTGCCATAATGACAGCTAGCACACGCCAATATACCAACAAAATAATATCGAAATCTAAACTCAAGCGAAAATAAACACTAAAAAACTAAAAACGTAAACAGAACTTAATACCCGAATTATAAAGCCTACCCGAATTATAGTGCCTATGGCATTAAGTCCGCCTCTGTACATTTCTGTGCTTGAAGTATTAAATAAATAAATAAATAAGTTACGCCGGCTATAGATGAAAGAACTTATTCACTTTAATTATGTCATGGACTGTAAACTACACGTTCTGTCCAGTTGCTAATCTGTCCAGCTGAGAAACTGTTCAGCTGAGAATCTGTCCAGTTGCGAATCTGTCCAGTTGCTCCGGAGGGAAAAATTCAATGGAGAAATTGCATCATTCAGAAGAGAAATACTTGTCTTACGTGGTCTGTAGTGTGCGCTGTGGTTCGCCGAACGTTGGCACCCTTAAATTCGCTGGCGTTCACTCTATTTACATAGAGTCAACTACACACAACGGGGAAGGCGAGCGAGAGCTCGCTCGTTGTCCATCGGCGAATTTGTGCGCGTTCGTTCGCTTTGTCTGTATCGATCAGACGAACAATGCCAAAGTCACGGCTCAATAGGTCTCTCAAATAGTAAGCAACATCGGTACAGACGGTAATGGTGGGATAAACTGGACTCCTTCGATAAGAACTGATGTTTCTAGTAGCCATAGACGTATTTTTATACGTCTATGCTAGTAGTCCTAATTTCAGGATTTTTGAGGAGGTCGTTCGTGGCTAAGTAATAACAGCGGCACGGGTCGATCCATAAGGTTAAGTTACGCTTACCGTAGTGGGTTCGAACATCTTTACATACCGTGACTCCTCCGTGCCTCGGAAAGCACGTTAAGCCGTTGGTCCCGGCTGTCATTCGTGGATCTTTGACAGCCGTTCAAACGGGTCGTCTGAAACCCGAAAGTTTGATAATCAGTCTTATCAAGGGGTATTAATATAAATGTAATATACTGGTATTCAGCTGCATCCGGTTATTAGATTGGAAGCCGACCCCAAAGTAATTGGGAAAAGCCTAGAAAGATTGATTTGACGACATGAATTTTCGAATAGCCTCCTTCTTTAAGTACCTACCTATATCAATTTTGAAGTGGAGCCTAATTTCATGTTTCTAGACATAGATAATTAAGCTCTGCGTTGGCTCTGACAGTGAGTGTAATTACAGTCCGGGTGTGTTTCGAAAAAAGAAAACCAAAAGATATTGGGTATTTATTTTCACTGTAGATTAATATTATATTGATTGCCGTTTAATGGTGGCAATTCTTAGTATTTATTGTTCATTTCTGTATTGCGGTGCTATTAAGAGTCCAAAATTGCTGTGTGAAATTGCTATTGACCTTAATTGCTTTTCCTAGATGGATGGACTGGGTCGGGTTTATTATGGCTGGTTGAAATGGAAAAATATGACGTGAACGAAAACTCATTTAATTACCCACACATAATTATATATTATGTACTTAGGTATTTATACGCCTTCAGTAGAAGATCTATTTAGGTACTTACCCCTATTATATGAGTCAAAACGGTATTCAGTTGTTGAATTTTGGGCTAAATTATTTTAATTGTTTTTTTTATATATTTTGCCATTAGCATGCAAGAAGATCAGCGATTTACAAAAAAATTAAATTATATGCTTAAATCATGCAACTTATCGTCATCTGCCCAGCCTATTCTCATAACTAACGGAGACCGGGGTTCAAAGTGCTGATTTTCAAACAAAACGTAAAAATCCGTTAAGGCGACGATAAGCTTCTTTTAATGATTTTATACCGAAAATGACGAGTAGTGTTAATGATTTGGAAAAAATATATGTTAAATTAGAGCATTTTTTAAATAATTTATTATACGAATATTTTAGATTATGTGTACATTACATAGTGAAATTAATTTGTAAAGTTGTGTCTAACGCGGATAAAAAACTGAGAACTACGCAAAAGCTATGAAGAGTATTTTTCTGAAACCTTCACCATTTTAAGGATAATTAAAATATTAATCTTTTAGTATACGAGTTTTATTAAAATACCTTTTGTTTTATGTATAATAATTAAATAATGCGTCAAATTGGGGACAGCGCTCCTTGATAGGCGAGTCCTATTACTGGCTGGACGTACGACACGTTGCGTGAGCTCAGTACAGAACACGCAAGCTAACCACTCAAGGTCACTGGCATGTATCTGCGTCGTTAAGGCTGCCTGTCCACAGGAGCGGAGAGGAGAGGAGAGGAGCAGAGATGTGCCAAAATTAACCAATAGAATCGCACCTCTGGAGCGGCTGAGGAGTGTTTCGAGCTCAAAAGAAATGTATTCGCTCAATATGAGGAGCGCACCCCCTGGACAGCTGTGCCCCATTATTAAGAAGCACAAAAATATTAGGTAACACTCCCAGCATATTTTTTTTTTAAATATATGTTTGTATACTAAAATAAGCATTCATTTGTTCTGTGTTTCGAGTGCCTAGGCCCTAGACGAAATAATAAACTATTTTCTAATATTGTATTTTATAAGGCGACCAAAGTTTATAATAAACTACCAGATTGTTCTAAACTCTAAACTTTAGAACATTTAAATGTAAATTTTTCAATTACCTCGTAAGTAAGTAAATGCTACTACTCGATTAATGATTTTATGAATAGTTCACATAAATATTCGGAAACAATCATAATCTTATTCTCTTCTTACTAAGTATCACTTTTTGACATTTCTATAGATAATATTTGAATAATTTGCAATTTAAATGTTATTCTAATTCATTGGGATCTAATAAACTAATTAAAACCCTGACAATATATTTGCACGTCGGAAACGGCAGAATATTATGAACTTTAAAAACTATGTAACATTTCTGTAACTATATTCTCACAAATAAATGGACTACTTATTAGATACTATTACTAAAGACAGCTCACTTCAGCTAAGTTTTCGCGGCGAGATTTTTACAGAATAGACCGACATTTCACATCACCAAGAATTTTGAATTTCGAATATGCAGAATGGCAGAATGTATTCTAGTTTTAAACCAAATGACTAAAAAAATTCGCAAAAAAAAAACTGTATCGAATGAATACATTTGACATTTATTAATTATCTTCTTGGCCAGCTTTTTTTTTTTGCGAAAATTCAGTAAGTATCAGGTGAATATGTACCAGTATTTTACATGGAGCTACAGAAAATGTGAAACTATCTGACCTCCATTACCCAGTTTCGGGTAACACTGGAAAGACAGACTTTCGGGCTTCTGACTACCTGTAACGACTGTCAAAGAACTATCATGCAATTCATGCAACTCGGGCAGAGTATGAATGATAAATGTTCTTAATTAATTGGGTTTAAAATACCTGCACGAAAAGATATGGTTTTTGTGAATTCCGGTTGGCGGACAACCCAGTACTTCCAGAAACATAAATTTATTTGGTCTGTTCCAAAAATTATCTGTTGAAAATGTAAAGAAATGGTTCAGAAATAGTAGATTGATATACAAGGGTCGAAAGGAATTGATGTCTTTCACCCGTGTTAAACACTCTATTTTTCAATAAGGAAAGTAAAAAATAGTGTTTAAACTATTTGTTGATATTAATGATACTCATGTTGTAGTAGGTAACTATTTAAAATGAACTGAGAAGTTAGAACAATTTGTGATTTTTTTTAAATCTATGGAATGCACCGCGTCACCGCTGCGGGCCGTCCCGCTAATTAGGTACCTATTTTTTTTAATTCACTCTGGCTGTTTATATAAAACAACCAGTGTGAATTAAAAAAAATACCTCACAAGACCGGAGCCCATTGTTTCTACTTTTAGGGATTTCTCCCTTTTGTATGGAAAAATGGCCCATAAGCATGGTTTAGGGATATTTTATTTTGGCAGGGATTTAGGGAATTTTAGGGAAAAATTTAACTAGAGTTGGTAGCCCTGGCCCTATTGTAACTAGGCACCACCGGATGTACTACTTTACTCTATGGCACCACCGATTGAATAAAGGGGATTCCCTGAAACTTGTAATGATTGTAATTAGTCTAATTTTAGTTTACCGAGTTATTGTTTAGTACTATCTCCGTGGCTAAAGACGACATCGGAAATAAGTCGCATTATACCTAGAGTTGGTTTGTTTCGTCTCTCTCGATTAATAATGAATGTTTTCTAGGTATTTATGATATGAAAATGAAAAATTCCCTAAACCAAGGAATATTTATATTTTTTAGGGAATTTTAGGGATAATTCATTAAAAAAACTAGGGAAAAACCAAAAACATAAGTGGAAACACTGCTTGTTTATACACTCACAAGACCGCAGCCTTTTTATTTTTATTCTATTCGACATTTTTCATATAAAAAAATTCGTAGCCGACTATCTAGGTACTCGTAGTCGGCTACGAAACAGCCAGTGTGAATAAAAAAAATACCGGAGACGCGGTGAATTCCATTTTTTTTTTTTAATGTTCACAAATTGTTCTAACTTCTCAGTTAATTTTAAATAGGTACTCTTACTACTCATGTTATTAATATCAATAAATATTTTAGAAATACTATTTTTTACTTTCCTTATATTCGAAATGAAAAGTAGAGTGTTTCTGTTTAACATGGGTGAAAGACATCAATTCCTACTCGGACTATAGCCGCCCTCGCTACGCTCGGGCGCCTAATACCTCGTATAGGAATTGATTCCTTTCGACCCTTATATTACAATCTACTATTTTCATTTGACAAATGAGGTTAATTTTATTTCATAACCTTAATATTTGTCGAAGGTTTTTCATTAATTTAATAATGTTATTCAAACAATTTTTTTTTTACCTCATGTTACAATTCCTCACTGAAAGATTTAAGGCCACCGTAGGTTACAGCAGTTTTAACTCAGATAGGTCAGACTTATCAGCCCTAATCAGTTAAATGCTTGGGAATGATGATAGAGTTACAAGATGTCTTAAAGGTGTATACAGATTCAGGTCAGCGTAACCCCGATACTCTCATTCATGATGGAATCCCTCAAACATATTCAATCTCTTATCTTGGTGGCCTGGAAATGCTCCCCTGATATTACTCTCAGCGGAGCCAAACAATGTCATTAATTAATGGAATCATCATTTATGGAAGTATGGATCAAAGATAGTAGACAATTAAATGAATTCTTCTCGATTTCTCGATACATCATTTTTGAGGCTGACTATTACTATAGAAAAATATTTGAAGTTGTAGCGCAAACAAGTTTATGTTTGGACTTGGTTTTTAAAAAAAAAAAAACGAGTCAGTCTGGGACTGCCCATTGAAGTGAAAACTAAGTAACGTCATCTAACTAAAATGTCAGGAATTTATGTGGCTTGCTGTCAGTACAAGAACGAAAGCTGTAGCTCCATTAAAAGAATTCCAATAAAATAAAACAAAGTGCGCTGTCAACAAAATCTTGAACGTCTTACGAATTTTCGATCAGGTCACGTGTCCTGACGCGAGTTTAAAATTTTTTACCCATCCCAAAAAAGTGCACACGCCGCTAAAGAAGTTTTCAATTCAATAATTTCTTTACATGTTTGGAAAACATGTTTCTAAATAGAGGACGTAGTATACCTACTTACTAATGTCCGTCCATAGTTTTAATACAAATTGCGATATCAAGTATTTTTTTAAACACTTTTATTTAGGTTACAGGGAGAGATTTGTTTTAGATATACGTAGGTATAAGTCAATTAAGTCAACCATTCCAGCAACAAATCAAGTCCAAATGAATCGTGCAGCAATATTAATGTTGACATCTAACTAAATTCGCCACTATCTGTCACGACGAGGTTCATAATTGGGTGTCTGTTGTGGGATGACCACTCGGCGTGGCCCTTTCATAACTATTAACAAGTAGCAAGTTAGCCCCTCATCGCCATAGACACATGTATGGTTGGCGTGAAGTTAAGTGCAGAGCCGTGTAGTGGCGCTCGTACGACAGCCTGACGGATGGCGGAGTGGGGCCACGCCGCATCTTGCGCGGCCCATGTGAACCCTCCACAACGACATACGAAACTTACCTACTCTCGTATCTGCTAATTATACTTATGTATTTTTAATCAGGAACCTTATCCTTTCAGTCTCAAGGTGACAATTTAAATAGACAGTAATACGTTGAATAGACTGTCGAGAAAAAAAAATTCTTCAAGTAGATTATTAAAAAATTTTGGACACAAGGTTATGGCAATATATTGAGTAGGCAATACGTTAAAATGTGGCATGACGTCACTCCCCGGTAGATTTTATACTGACTTGGGATGTAGCGAGCCCGGGGACTTCGCAACTTTATTTAATACGTTTTATCTTAATCATTTTTAATTAATATGTTAAAGCAAAAAATACGTGTCTAATATTTTTTTATTATCTGACTGACGGACTAAATAGTGTTTTTTTCTCCCCAGTTATCATTCCTATTAACATTGTGTAATAACAGTCTGGTAGGTAAGGAATCCTTTTGAATAGTAATGGGACAAATTCAAAAAGATTTATGATTTTGCTAAAAAAAATCATAATTTAATTAGTAAAGCAACTCCGAGGGCCCAGACAAAGTGTCATTTTATCAGTGAAAACGGTGATGGAGGCAAAGACTTCCAAATAAAGGTACTGACGGAAAGTTAAAAATGTATTGAATTTGCGTAAGCTACCGAAAAGTTTATGTCATTCATTTCTTGTTGTAGAAATACGAAACGCTTCGAACGTTAGGCCCTCTTGACCAACCAAAGTGAAAATGGCGGGTATCGAAAAGGGAGAGGTGGCCTTTACCTTGCAGTGAAACTATACGAACAAACTAAATAAATAGTATAAGTATATTAAAACAAACGAAAAAAACATACGAGGCGGTCTGGGACTGCCGATTGAAGTGAAAACTAAGTAACACCATCTAACGAAAATGTCAGGAATTTATATGGCTTGCTGTCAGTACAAGAACGAAAGCTAAAACTCCATTAAAAAAAAAACAAAAAAAAAACAGAGTGCGCTGTCAACAAAAACTTGAACGTCTTACGAATTTTCGATCAGGTGACGCGTCCTGACGCGAGTTTAACACATTTTTTACCTATCCAAATAGTGCACAACGCAGCTAAAGAAGTTTTCACTTAAAAAAAAAACACATTCTTTTGTTGACGAGAGTCCAATAAAGTGGCTACAGTACTTATCACGCGTATAGTATAGCATTATTAATGTTGCGTTCATATGTTTAAATTGTCATATCCGCATTACCGAGAGTACCTATGTATTTCGCAGATCTCAGTGCAGTCCGTAATATCCTGCTGGATTCACGCTCCCCCGCATCCAAAGTGGTAGAGCGTGCCATTGAAGCCTACACTGCATAATCTAAGCTTTGGTCAGGAAATCTTTCTTTATATTTGTGTGCTATAGTTATCTAAAAATAATCAGTTTGAAAATGGTTTGAAAGAATAAAGTTGTTAATGATAGATAAATATTCTTTTATCGATTGCATCTACTTATTTAAAGATAATAAAAATAAAGAGGTCTGAGAGTCTCTATATTAAATGGTCTTATATTTTTTTGTGAAGCACCAATATCAGATTACTGAAAATAAATCTGTACTGCATGTTTATCGAGCAATCACTCAGGGTTGTCGCAAACTCGACGTATTGACGGCTCTATCTGAGAGCAGCCGATGCATGCGCGGTCTGCAAACACCTATCGCCCCATCCCCGGCGAGCAAACGCGTGCCAAAATTTGATAAAGTCCTCGGTTCATGTTTAATCATACGACATTAAAGGCGAATGTACACAGTCAGTGTGTCGGGAGTGCGCGATCACTGCTATGCATTATCATTTTCCATCAGCCCCAGTGCTCTCTGCGGTCTTGTTGATTGAGTGAACAACATTTTTTTTTGTTTATGCCTTGAACGGCTAGGCCACTTGGTTGCGTACTAATTTGTATGTTGCTTTAGCCATAAGTTACATTATTGTTTTTTTTTATTTCGTTGTTGAAACGCCGCGTGCATTCAACCCTTGAATTATTTATTGAACCTACTGATATCAAATCTTCCTAGACTTTTTCCCAACTATCTTGGGGTCGGCTTCCAGTCTAACCGGATGCAGCTGAATACCAGTATTTTACATGGAGCGACTGCCTATCTGACCTCCACAACCCCAGTAACTAGGTAATACGATACCCCTTGGTAAGACTGGTGTCAGACTTTCGGGCTTCTGACGACTCGTAACGACTGTCAAAGATCCACAAATGACAGCCGGGACCAACGGCTTAACGTGCTTTCCGAGGCACGGAGGAGTCTCGGTATGTAAAGATGGAAACCCATCCACTGACCAACCCCGGCAAGCGTAGCTTAACCTGATGGATCGACCCGTGCGGCTTGTTATTACTTAGCCACGAGCTCCTCACCCTACTGATATACCAACAAAAAAAATTGGTTTCATAAGCTACCTAGGTATAGTCGACCTCGTAATTGCTTTATCACTAAAAGCTTGAATGTCAATTGCAAGTCATAAAACGACAACGTCTATTTGTTTAAGGCGAGTTTCGACCTAAGTGAAGTTTCAATTTTACTAAGGGTTGTTGTTAAAAGTAGTAAAGTAAGTACAAGGTACCTATTTGAAACCTTTATTTTTATGCCATGATGCTGTACGCATCTAAATAAAATATCGATGTAAAATTATCTACAATTCTACATACATACCTAAGTGAAAAATCCACTTCGCATTTTCCATCCTATATGTAGAAGACAATAAATCAATTCATCTTCTTTCGTAAAGCCTCGAATAACATACCTATAAGAATAGTTCTTACTTCTACCAGCCAACTAAACATGCGTCAGATATCAAAATGAACCTAAAATCCGATTTCAGTCAGAAATCGAATCGTATCGATAATTCGAACTAGAGAAACTGATTTCACAAAACCACGGCAAGAGCAGATTTGCGTAAGCAAGGATTTATTTATGTTTGGATAGTTTTGATCGATACAAGCGAATAATATTACTAGACAAAATCCAAAACCGATTTCTAAAAACGGATTTTGAAAACGAATTCAAAATCTGAAATAGGATATTTAAACTGTTTGCGTAAATATCCGAAAACAGACATGAGAATGTTAGCGGAGCTGCCGAGTCCGCACCCGAGGTAAGTATCGTCACACGTGGCAGTCGATCAGGTTAATCTACACTTGCAGCGGTTGGTCCGTGGATGGGTGACCATGTATACACACCCTAGACACGTCCGTGCCTCGGAAAGCACGTTAGGCTGTTGCTCCCGGCTGTCATTCGTGGATCTGTCTGTCGTTACGGGTAGTCAGAAGCCCAAAAGTTTGACAACCAGTCTTACCAAGGGATATCGTGTCACCCAGTAACTGGGTTGTGGAAGTCAGATAGGCAATCACTCCGTGTAAAATACTGGTATTCAGTTGCATACGGTTAGACTGGAAGCCGACCTGAACATAGTTGGAAAAGGGTTACGCAGATTGATTGAACGTAGACTGGTCATGAGCAATTTATTGTGCATATTAGATGATTATTTTCTGCAATTTGTATTTCCTTGGCTCGACGTTAGGGTAATCTTTACCATTTTGTGTTTTCTTCGGTTTCTTTCTATTGAGAATGACAGGATGTTAAACCAACCATTTATTTTGACCATCGTTCTTTTCGAATTAAATAAAAATAAAAAGGCTTGAGTTATTTTTAATATATTGGCGAGGCAATTAGAAACAGACTACAAAATATTAAAAAGTTCCCCTTGCAATGGAAATATGTCGCCGACAACGACGGCCCATTCGTCACACGCTGTCCTGGCAATCGTACGCACGCTCAAAGCTGCACTTTAAAAAAATGTTTAATACAATGTAACACCACGTTTAATTGACATTTAGATATATTTGCCGTTTTTTTTTGTAGGCGTTATCGGAAATACAATTTTGCTGTTGCTTCAATTGAGTTTGAATTGCAGAAAATATTGGTTATCGAAATTATCATCATGCAAAAAATTTTTGGTCTAGGACATAGACACCGACATGTCCTGGAACCAAAAATTCGAAGACATGTTACATCCACCAACCCACACTGGGCCCGAGTGGTGGATTATGGCCCAATCCCTCTCACCAAGAGGAGGCCTGTGTCCCAGCAGTGGGAACATTATAGGCTGATTATTGTATCATAAATGCTCAAAAACATTTTGCCTGAAGTTACAGAAGATAATTAACACCTTAATGTCAAAATATTAATGATGTTCTGGGTGTTCCGCAGTCGCGCGCGATATTGGCGAGAAACAATAGCTTTTTAACAGAGATGTTATGGACATGAAATATAGAAATAATATTATACCGGTTTCGGATATTAATTTATTTCGGATTATCCGTTAGTTTCGGTTACAAATATTAGATTTTTTGAAAAATTATAAAGTAAAACACAAATAGGTAATAATTTGACTTTATTTCTAAGTTATCATTATAGGTACCTACTACAATGTATGATTATGCAATAGAAATAATAGACAAACATGCAAGTGACGCGCGTGGCTAGTGTGTCGGGTCGGTCGGACAGAAAAACTGTCATATGGGTGTCTCATTTAAACTCCGCCCCTATCCGAAATTATTCGAAACTTTTATATCAAATTCGGTTACGGTTACGGATAGATTTTTATTTCGGATATCCGATAGTTTCGGTTACGGTTACGGAGCTCCATAACATCCCTGCTTTTTAATTATTTTTTAACTAAGGGATTTGACGGGTAAAATTCAAAGTTTACTGCAACTCTTTTATTATGATCACTATCATTTTGTTGCTCTTACCTAAACCATTGTTTTTAAAGTCTGCACAACATTGTGTTTTTCTCCTATAGTTCTCTATTAGTCGTCATCTCTGTATCCACCCTCTTTCTAACCATATCATACCACTACACATTTGCCCTGGAAAATGTAAAGCCTGCCCTAGCCGCTAGCCAGAGCTTGCTAAGGATTTCGAAAAAAAAAATAGGGGACGAGCTTATTGCAAACCAGACCCCTGCGGCAGCTACTGAGAAATTCCGGTTGGGGAAACCCAATAACACTTGGCCGACCTGGGAATCGAACCCAGGAGCTCACGCACAGCAGTAGCGCTTGCGACCACTAGACCAAAAAGACAGTCAAAATATTATAATAGTGGATAATTTCAGCTTTCAGCCTACCCTGATTTTTTCTGAGCCTGTCTTGATTAGTCTGGCTACGGCCTTGTATCATACTGTAGGTACCTTATTCCATAAAAACTTATTTATCCGAAAGTTAAATGCATAATTTTAGGGAAATAAATTCAAAGAAACAAACGGTGTTCAAAACGGGGCATTTCACAATATTGAATTCAGTTGTATTCAGTTTCAGTGTGTTCAGTTTCAGTGCTTCTGAGTAACGGTCCTCGCTTGTTTTCCAACGTCATTTTGCCATGGCATTTGAAATTACAGCAATCACTAGGTAAATCAGAATATTATTCTGACAATAATGTTATAAATAGGCTAATAATACAAAGAAGTATTGTATTCTCCGAGGACAGATGAATCTCTTTAGGTTGAACCATCTTTTCAAATTCACTGAAGTGGTCTTGGTCTCACTCATTCTATAGAAACCTGTAATTTGATGGGTATTTCGGCACAGTACTTTTATTAACGAAGTCTGACGTTTTTGACAATTTCTTATTGAGTTAAAGTGGGTATTCTATATAATTTTGTATTCTATTTCTACGTAAAAGAAACAAATTCACTAACGGTTTAATTAAATTCTGGATTGAATGCTGTGAAACTGTTGGGTTGTTTCATTTCTTGCTTGATTTGCATTAAAAACCTAAAAATTATAAGAAGGTTAAAGTGATTGCACCATTAACAGTTTAAGGTTACATTTTTAATGAAATGGGAGGGTAAACGAAGTTCATTAGTAGCCTGGCGCCAAAGCAACACTCGTAAAAATGAAAAAGGGAGAAAAGGGATTTCACAAAGCCGAGCTCAATTTGGATTCAATGAGCCGCGAATTGGTAATGCTAAACGCTCCAAGAGGGCTTAGATATCCCTACTAAACATAGTTACGTGTAGCTACATAGCTGTTTGTTGGTATTTTAGTCCGATTTTTATTGGTAAACTAATTAACTAAGCTCAAATTGAATCTTACCTTTTTTAATTTCCTTTACATTTACTACTTACTGATTCAATAACCTACCTAATACTTTCATATAGGTTGGTGTAGATACGTTACCATCAAACACGATTTTTAAATATTTTAACTAGGTAGGTACCATATACTGTCATAACAATTTCACAGAACGTTTATATGGCGTGCATGTGAATTGAAAAATCATTTCATATGTTCGCTTTTGAAAGCAAGTTTAAGTAGGTGTCCTACCGAATTAATGTTTCCGTGAAATTGTTTTCATATAAATTCAGTCACTCGATGTAGTGTCGGTAAGAATCTGTACCCTAATTACGTAATACACGATCAATCAGAATCTGAATCGTTTTGAAACAGATTGCTAATCCAATGATTCATAAGTTCGAAAAAAAAATCTGTTCAGCAACGTAATAACGCAATGAATGTTGTTGAACTGTCAAAATGAAACAGATTAGTCGGAATCCCTTACGAAAATGTGTTGCGTAATTAGATAGCTGATGTGTTCTTTCGCTCTGTTAAAACGAACAAAGATAGGTTACCTACCATTTTATGTATGTCGCCAAACTAGATTTGAATCTTTAATATAAAGTAGGAGCTCGCAGGGCTGCCTGACAAATCGGGCCTATGGCTTAGTGGTGTTTACAGTGTCTCGGGTTGGAGTGGCAGCAATATAAAGATGATCGGTCGACACGTCGCCTCATGTATAATGTGCATACAAATTTAAGTGGGTGCCGGGTAAGCGCGGGTGGGTATGAAGACGCGGCACTGACGACTCAACTAGCACATCCTTATGATAAGAGTGTGGAGAGAGGAGGAGGCTGCGACACGTGTCCGCCCAGCGCAGCGTCGCGACGCGCCCTTCCCCCGCGCCCCGACACGTGTAAGTGAACGGTGAATCTTGCTCACTACGCTCTCTACGAGTCTGACTACGAATTCGGCGTCGTTCGGAGTTTGTTCCGCTCTATATTTACATGAAACGAGAAAGATTTTTGTATTCGATGTAGACAAACCCAGTTTCCGTTTTGCGCTGTAACAAGGAATATTCTCATATACGTTCGACTCGCTTCTGCGTCAGTTACGAGTTTTCATTCACTGTTTTGCATTGACGTGAACTTTCTTGCTGGAGTTGTAGGTACTTTGCAAGTTGAATACTTTTTTTTTAAACAGTTATTCAGAAGTTAGTTGCGGGCTAGTTAGTGTAGGTTTACCAACTACTTTAACTCCGTACGTAACAATAACACATTAAATAATTTAAAGTTATCTTTATGATCATGGTACAGGGGGCTCCAGAGAAACCTCACCCTCTTGCATTGTTTTTACATTGCTAGGGGGTGCGATTTCTCTGAAGCCAACTGTACGTGGTAAACAGCATACTCTAAAAAATAAATGTATTCAAAACTTCGACTTACAAATATAAGTTACAGAGAGATAATGTCGAGTTGAAATCACAAAATAGTATTAACTTATTAAACTTTTAATACCTACTACATGATTAATGGGTTAGATGAAGAGTAAAACAATCAAACTGCAGCGCCGACGTCCTTTTGTTTGAATGCTTTCTAATAGATTGCTCATACCTTTAATATGTGCTTTATTGGACAAATAAGCTAAATTTTGCGCACGAAACAGAAAAAACGTGTATGCCTCCAGCAGCTTCATGAAAACCTATGGGTCTCACAAGATAAGCTGAATAAGGTTCAAAAGATATTCGTGCCTCGGTGGGCTATGCACTTTGTCTTATGTTATCCTTACTTATATTACATAATATTATAAATGCGAAAGTGAGTTTGATTTTTACGCTTTCACGCTAAAAGAGCTGTACAGATATGGATGATATTTGGCACTAGGTAGACATAGGATCCCTTTTATCCCGATATTCCTACGGGATCGAGACTTTACTTTATGTATCATATAATAAATAGAGTACAAGAAGCTACCTACTCTTATTAGATTAAACGTAGACCGTATAAGAATGCTCCAAACTATGTGACTTGGAAAAGATGACAGCCACTTGAGGGATCCATCAAGAGAGCCACGTTTCCTGGAGCGGTTTACGGTTCAAAAGAAGAGGTCATCAAGTCATACGAAAAAGAGCCTTAGTTTCAACAATTAATGATTTGTCATATCCAAAAGTAAGTCTCTAAGTTTGCTTATTTACGCATTGTTTATCTTGATTTAAGTAAGTAATGTATTCCTACACAACACACTGAACATTTTGCTATTATAAACATCATGTACGGAATTACTTCTGTATTGAATCGCAATCATTGTTTTAGTCCACGAACATCAGCATAAATTGACACAGTAAGCAAAGATGCTCAAGCCGACCCCAGGCCAGGAGCATTATACCATATACCAAAATAATTCGAATTTGTGGATAGTTTTACATTATGTGGCGCGGACCTTCGCCCAATATAAAATACAAAATATTAACGACTACGAACATCACGCAATCTCGTCTTTTACTTGACGGGCTTTTAATATAATTACAACAGACATTTTGAACTTCTTTATACACTCGTTTATGAAGCACCTCAACATGCCCCTTATGAAATAATTCTCTCTCGTAGGGCTGCTTATGTAATAATAACGCTTTTAGTACATTGAATTCTGTGATGTTCGCAAGGAAGCCTACACGAGTGTTTATATTAACATACAAAGTTTGGATGCTCCCTATTCGAAAGGAACCAGCGAGCCACCCTTTAAGGGGTGGTGTTATTAGTATAAGCAAAAGACATAAAGTCCCCCCTCCTCGTAGACGTGGTGTGCATACAATGGAGATGGCATTGATTTTGAGTTAAATATCACCCCTTTGCCAACGTGGTGCATTGTTGTACATCGAACGTGTACAAACATAGCGACATGAATTATTGTTACTGGTTCTTTTATCTGTTTCATTGATGTCATTAATCAGCTACGGAATATGCGTTTGATGGCTCCTCCTGTGGTGTGAGCTTGCAAGCGGCCGCGCCATAACTGCTTTGTGCAAGCGGTACCGAGTAAGCATGGCAGAGCGTTAGAATACCCCCAATAATTATCGGGACATTATCTTCTAACAATAGTTGTAATATTTTTTATTAGATTTTGTAATTTCAATAAGCTTATTCATTGATTATAAAGTTTACATTATTCATGGATTTTTGAATTTCTAATTCATAAATTATTTCATTCACTGACAAACAACGCACCGCTTGAACCTCTAGGTCTAGAAGCATGACAATTTGCACAAAAGATCCTTATATCACATAAACGAAACTGAGCACTAAGAAAGGATTTTTTTAATGCATCCCCTAATGAGGTTAAATAGGGACTGAGTATGGAAGTTCATCATCATCATTGTCGATGGAGTTTTAATTATATAACAAGTGGATCCACAAATGTAGCCCGCTCAATTCAAATTTCTTTCGGTTTTTTGCAATTCGCAGGTCAGTGTGTTTGTATCTTGAGCAAAATAGGATTCGCGACCATAACAAATATTGTGTTTACAAAATTATAATCATTAGAATCATAAATAAGATTTGTTCCATTGAATGATTTCTTCATGAAATCATGACATCTGAGAACAAATCTAACTTAGAAAGATTTTGAGAATTTCGCGGTCGGCCTTTGCGAATCCTCCTTGCTGTGGCTGTGCATTCTGAAATTTGTCAAATAGCTGCCAAATATTTCGCTGTTTTGAAAATTAGCTGTGGAGTAAGTAGATATAGTATAAAGAAAATTATAACAGTGGAGTATTTATATATTAGGTATAGGTAGAAAATCTATGTTAAAAATAGTAAGTAAGTAATAGTAAGTAATCTATGTTTAAAAAAGGTGTCGACATCAAAAAAGTAATATAGTCTCAATAATTAAATATGTTTTTCACGAAATAAATTGTGTTTTTCATTTTATTTCCTCGTATGCTCGTAAGATGTGTTGAAAAAAGTCGTGATATTCATGTGCAGTTGTCATTGCACGCTTCCATCGAAATTCTAAATGTACTATGTATTTTACACCTAAAACTGCTAGAACATTTAATCTAGCGTCATTATAGCAATTTAAAATCAATATTTTAATACAACACAGAGCGATATTTCATCATCTTATTTAGATACTAATATTGATTAATCGAAACAGCGGAATATTCGACAACTACTCGTATTTGCGACGTTTCAGAATGCAAAGGTGCCTTTACCAACTATCATAGGGTCGGCTTCCAGTCTAACCAGATGCAGCTGAATACCAGTATTTTACATGAAGCGACTGCCTATGTGACCTCCACAACCCAGTAACTGGGTAATACGATAACCCTTGGTAAGACCGGTGTCATACTTTCGGGCTCCTGACGAGACGTAACGACTGTCAAAGATCCTCGAATGACACCCAAGACCAACGGCTTAACGTGCTTTCTGAGGCACGGAGGAGTGTCGGTATGTAAAGATCGGAAGGTCACCCATCCACTGTCCAACTTTGGGAAACGTAGCTTAACCTGATAGATCGACCCGTGCGGCTGTTATTACTTAGCCACGAGCTTCGCTTAGAATGCAAAGGTATAATTATGTAATTACACCACAACGTTCAGGTACCCACCGATCTCTTAAGCATCTATTTCAAAACTGTCGTCCAAAGCTGTCATCGCTTCACAAAAACGATGCTAGTAAAAATGACATTCAAGAGGCTTATAATAAGCAAGCTGGTTATTGTCAAAGGGGTACACCTGAGCAAACTCGGTTAACGTCAAAGAGCAGATTTTAACAGTTTGTGTTTACAGATTACTATTGACAATTTGAGATGAAAGCAGGTAATCTTCTATGGGATATTAAATCCCGCCGGATGTATCAAAGACGCGTAGGTTTCCACAATCCCGAAAAATTTGGAATAATAACCGATCCCATATCAATTATAAATATTTGGTAACTAGTGTTGAATAAAGTTTTTTTTATTAATTTTATAAAATTAACTTAGCTAAATCTTTAGATTCGGAATTTGTTCATGAAACAGTTGTACGTACAGTTGTATGAAACTTAATTAATAATTAATTTTAATTTAAAAAAACTAATAAAATTCTAAAATATAAATTTAATTTAAAAAATTAATCCTCTTTATTTTAATTAAAAATTAGTACTCAAATATTTTTATTTCAAGGAGTAGAAAGTTTTATTTTGAATATTAGTTGGATGTGCCGGTTTTTTTTATTTTAATTGTGTAACGTGCGTTTAGTTTGTGCATAATAAACCGTTTTTCTTTCTTTCTTTTTCTTATACCTTAATTAAGTTTCGCGGATGTTTCTGGTCGAGATTTATTAATTCAATAATAATAATCAAAGTCCTTTACTTGCAGTACTTAATGAAATTTCGAAAATTTTATACATTTGACACATTGTTATCTCAATTAGGATGTGTTTTTCAGATTAAGTTTTTCAACAAAACTTTTGAAAATGTATGACAATTTTTATTTTTGTATATCTGTTGACTATTTAACCAACAGTTTCGTACTTATTTGTGAAGACAACGGATATTTATTTATCTAAATAAGATAATTTTACTTCATGTCTTATTTTGTTCTACAGTCAGTCACAGATGATTCAAGAATAGATGTCTGATGTAACCTATACTTACGTTAAGTAAGGTACTTCGTAGCGCCTAAGTACTTTTTCAGTTGAAGTTGTTAACTCGCTTCAGTTTGTTAAACATTTCAAATCTTAGCTCGTTTCTAAAATGTTAAAGATAGATGTAACGCTAAAGTTACATACCTATAACGTGAATAAAATACAGGTACTCAATTCTCGCTCATGTATTGCATTCCACAATGTGTACTTAGGTGGTAAGTAACTTCAAATAAGTAAGTAGGTACAACGAGATCATTATGGACCCTGTCGGGCAGAACAAAATAGTACGAAGAGGAAGCTTTCATAGCTTTTACTTTATCAGTCTACTTATAATATGAAATGTTATTTGAAGTTAATTTCATATGATAAGATTATAAATGGTAAGAACGCAGAACCTACCTAAAGATAATGAATATCCACGAAGCAGTTGTTGAACGATTCATAGCGTGAAATATATGTATTTAGCTCATAGGTTAAAGAAACCTTTATTTAAATTCCCACCCGTTAAAAGTACTTAACTGGCATGGAATGTCGCAATGCCAAAATCCCACAGGATTACTAAGTCAACTCCGCTGAACAAAAAAAAAATACAATATGTTCACGGTGCTTTGTCCTTTTATTCATATTTAATCTCCAAAGCGTCTACAAAAAACAATGATTTCACGGTACAGCATTAACGCATGTAGGCATAACAGAGAGCCGAACCAACCCAAAGCAAATACAAGACCATATATTAAAATGTTGTCAATCCTATTTACTGACATTTTACTCTGTGTTTATCTTATAAATCTATTGTGTGCATGGCGGTCGAAATTATGGGATTTTGTGTCAATATTGACGCGAGTCGGGTTTGCCGGTCGTTGCATTTAACACATCCCACCGGTACCTACTAACAGATAAACGCTTGGAACTTGTAGTGCATGCGAACAATGATAGATGGCGCTATGCGGACCGCGTTCAACCGCTACGCTATAGCTTCCAGTATTGTACGCACTGTACTCTGATACAATAAGTCCTTCGGTTGTACTTCACTTCAAGGTTTCTGACTTTCTAATGTAGATACTTATTTTTCTTTTTATTAGGATCTTATGAATGCTAGATACCTATGCTTCTACTTTGGTACCAATCCGTTGTCTAACTGTGCATAAAAAGCACGTTGGCTCTGGGATAAAATGTTAGGTTAGGTGTCATTCGCGTAATATAGGATGGGAATATTGTATTTTAGATCTACATTTGGCGCCAGCCCATGGCCCAACTGAATGATTAAAATACCTTTGTTTTTGTGGAATTCGATTTAGGCACTCGACACAAGGCTTATGGCTTATGTTACTAGGCCGGGTGGAAGGAAAACGCGCTCAAGGGAGCACCGGTGAGAAGGTCAGACGCGATCAAGAAGGCTGTTGTAGGCAGCATTTACCAAGCGGTCCACACTGCAGAAGAATGTGAAGAAGAACGATGAAGAAGAAGAAGACTCGACACAGAGTTAATACTATTCATAATGAATTTTTTTTGTTTTTTTATTGTATTTCGGGTTTGTTGTACTACTCAGCAGCAAGACACGAAAACTATAATATGTATAGGTAGGTATTAAAGCAATCTGGTACCTATAGTTAGTATATAAGGCAATATTTCACACCCATTCACTGTAGGCAAGGTTTACGATACCTGTGACAGGATCCTATCAAAAGTTAACTGAAATATACTGAAAACATGTAGGTACCTAGGTTCATTCTTTTGAACATGTTATAGGTAAAATTCGAAGACATGTGACATCCACCAACCTGCACTGGGCCCGCGTGGTGGATTACGGCCCACTCCCTCTCGCCGAGAGGAGGACTGCGTCCCAGCAGTGGGAACATTAATAGGCTGATGATGAAATCAATATTAAAAGTTTTTATTAAGAAAAAACTTACAACTGTGTTATTAGTTTGTCTTCAGGAGCTGCCGAGTATTGAACCGCATCGTCTGGTATTTTTAGTTAGTCATCCGTTGTCACAAAAATGCTCGATCAAATTATCCCCAGAACGCGGAATATTTAAAAAGGTAAATTAAACGTCTCGTTCCTCGAACAAAGAGTTATTCGGTAAAGCGCCGTGTCGGCATACGTAAGGCGCGCCGGGATGTCATTAGCGAAAGCTCGGCCTTTCTAATGCCTAACTGCGCACCGCCTCCCATTGTCGCGGCAATAATGAGCAACTAACGATTTAAGCCCCTGCACTCCGGTTATTATGGACTAAATGTAGAGATTTCGATGAAAAATAATAATCTGACGCAACACGAAATACGAATTCTCTAGGAAAAAAGGAACATTGCTTTGTGGTTATTGCTGTCATTCAAAATGTTTGATACGAAAGTTAATTTTCTAATTAGATAATTACAGTACTCAGGCTTTTTATCATTTGTGAGTAGTGTGGACTGCAGGAAGCTTTTACCACCAAAACCAACAAAATGTATGTACCTATTCCATCAATCTGCCTAGCCTTTTCCCAACTATGTTCGGGTCGGCTTTTAGTCTAGCCTAATACCAGTATTTTACATGGAGCGACTACCTATCCAAGCATAGCCCTCTCCATTGCAGAAATCAGAAATGAAGAGATCCGCAGGAGAACCAAGGTAACCGACATAGCCCGAAGAATTGCCAAACTTAAGTGGCAATGGGCAGGACATATTGCTCGCAGAACAGATGGCCGATGGGGCCGAAAGGTTCTGGAGTGGCGACCACGTACCGGAAGACGTAGCGCTGGAAGGCCTCCCACAAGATGGACCGATGACCTAGTAAAGGCCGCAGGAATTCGCTGGATGCGGGAAGCACAGAATCGGTCGAAGTGGCGGTGCTTGGGGGAGGCCTATGTCCAGCAGTGGATGTCTTTCGGCTGATATGATGATGATGATGATGACTACCTATCCGACCTCCACAACCCAGTGACTGGGTAATACCACAGAACAGAAAACTGTTTTTTCTGTTCTGTGGGTAATACAATACGAGTAGTGCAATTCGTATAAACGTGCTTGTTTTGATTCCAACTTAAAGAGCAATAAACAGCAACAGTTTAATTAAACATATTGCATTGGTGGCACAAGTTGAAGTTCTGGGAGCAAATACACTTCAGGCGAAAATTATATTTTACAGTAAAGGCAAATATTAAACAAGTATGCAGCATGATTGGACTGGACCATACCCCCAACCACAAACTAGAATCAATAGTTAGTAAAGTTAGAGTTTAAAGAATGTGTGCTCGTGAGGAGCTCGTGGCTAACTAATAAAAGCCTAGTCGCATGGGTCGATCCATAAGGTTAAGCTACGCTTCCCGAGGTTGGTCCATGGATACCGAGAGTCTCCCGTGCCTCGAAAAGCACATTAAGCCGTTGGTCTCGGCTGTCATTCGTGGATCTTTGACAGTCGTCATGGGTCGGCAGAAGCCCGAAAGTCTGACAACCAGTCTTACCAAGGTGTATCGTATTATTACCCAGTTACTGGGTTGTGGAGGTCAGGCAGTGGCTCCATGTAAAATACTGGTATTCAGCCGCAACCGGTTACACTGGAAGTCGACTCCAACATAGTTGGGAAAAGTCTAGGCAGATTGATTTTCGTTTAGTACCTCTATGGGTGCTAAACAAAAATAAATCTGAATTCTGAAAGAAGAACCCATGTTCTTCTTTAAAGCACATCATTCTGCTGCCCTTATCCCAGTTTATTTGGGAGCGCAACATGTCTCTTTCTTCCATACTTCTCTATTAGTCGTCATCTCGATTATCACTCCCTTTCTAGCCATATCATCTTTCACACAGTCTATCCATCGTTCCTTTGTCTTCACCTACTCGCCACAGCCTTGTATCCACATTCATACTCAAAACTAACCCCTAGCCCTAAGTCCAACGACTTTTAGTAGATACAACAAGTTTCCAGATTTGTAAAGGTTCAAATGGCAAAAGCGTCAAGGTAGCCCGCGAAATTAAAATGTTCATGTTTTTTTTTTCAATTTCAAAATCAATCAATCAAAATTCAATTTGCAGCACCCTAATTACGTAATGCACGATCAATTTTAAATTCAAACCAATTGAAAAAGATTGCCAGACCATTGCTTCATAAGTTCGAAAAAAAAAATCTGCTCAATTTTTTTTGTCGAACTTATGAAGCAATGGACTGGCAATCTTTTTGCGTAATTGGGGGGCTGGTCTGTATCAGGTTGTATGATGATCTAAATATGATTCGCGGTCGTATTAAATGTTATTTACAAAAAATCATTAATACAACTCTCTAAGTACATGTATCCCTATTGAATGACTATTTAATGAAATCATGACATTTGAGGATTATGCCAACTTAAAGAGTTCTAATGATTATGTGTTACGGTCGCGAATCATATTTAGATCATCATACAACCTGACACTGCTCTGCAAATTGCAAAAAACTAAGGAATATGATGAGAGCTCATCTCACTTAAGCAGGTGCATACTTAAAACAATAAAAGTAAAATGATAATGTTGGTACTCACCCATCACGTTTGTTTAACAAATATACGACACTTTTTTGATGTATCTGAGGGTTACTTCCTGCGGTGGCTCAAAATACAAACGAAATCCCACCTCGTGTTTATATTCGTGTGATTTATCAACGCTTGCGGATCAGTGCCGTCAAGCTTTAAGATGATCCCATAATTAAACATACTGTATTATTTGTTTACTTTACGGTATTGCTTTCACAGTTTTCGATATGTTCGGACAGTATAACATAATTCCGGTTATCGATAATAAAGACTTCAGAAATGAAAAGAAAAAAAAAGTTTAAAAATTAAATAATAAAAAAAAAATCGGGCAGTATTTAGGGACTGCCGATAGAAGTGAAAACTAAGTAACTTTTTGATTCTCGCGTTGATGTCTTTCGTTCGAGCGTTAGGTGACGATGACGCGAGTTCCATGATTTTTGTTCACCCAAAAAATGCTCAACGCGCCTAAAGAATTTTTCACTTAAAAAAATATTCATAAAAAAACTAAAGGTTCAGTCTCCTATTCTGCGGCCAGTACAGCCTACAGTGAATTCAGTGTGGCAGATATACCTACTTTAATCCGACGAGCGCCCGCGCCATCGATTTTATAAGTACTGAATCCAATTGGAAACCGATAGTGTTATAAGGTTAAAGCTAACTTTTCAGTCTATCAGACATCTGACTGTATGTGACAGTACCAACGACTTTGTATTACGATCGTGGTCTATATTGTGGAGCTGCGTAGGCATATGGATGCCTACGCAACCCCGTTTAACCACAGCGCACGATCTACACAACTTACTTACATGTTATTGTATTCACCTACACTCTGATTGATTTTTACCAATTAACCTTATTTTCAGTAACGTGAGGGAACGAGGCTTGTGGCTAAGTAGTAACAGCCGCACGGGTCGATCGATCAGGTTAAGCTACGCTTACCGCAGTTGGTTCGTGGATGGGTGACCATCTTTATATACCAAGACCCCTTCGTGCCTCGGGGTCCCGGCTGTCATTTGTACATCTTTGACAGTCTTTACGGCTATTTAGAAGCTCAAGTCTGACAACCAGTCTTACCAGGGCATATCGTGTTATCTAATAACTAGGTTGTGGAGGTCAGATAGGCAGTCTCACCATGTAAAATACTGGTATTCAGCTGCATTCGGTTAGACTGGAAGCCGACCGTAACATAGTTGGTAAAAGGTAGGTAGTTGACTAGGCAGATAATGAACCTCATTTTCGGTAAAGTAAGGTTACAGGTTCTCAAATTATACTTGTCCCCATTCTTTAACTAATACTAATTTTAATGTTGACTTCCTTCTACTAATTACAAGGGCATCACACCAGGAACGATAGTAAAAAAAAATGCATACTTAGCTTTTTACAAAAGTAAAACGGAAATGATACAGGTACCTATGTACGAAAAGACCATTTTAAAAACTAAGGTTAATCAAAAATGTAAAACTAAAACGGAAATTGTAAACAGTGTTATTTGCCATAATTAATTTGAAATGAGACAATGTTTACAAAACTCCATTGCAGCAGATCTACACTCGAGAGCAATGAATCCGGGTCACTTAAAGAATGTTAAAAATCTCGGAAACTAAAAATGATAGGTTAATGCAATAAATTGTATTTAATAGACAATGTAATACTCCTTAAATGAAAGTAAAAAAAATATGAGTCACCATACATTTTATTAACACAAAATTACATAAAGAAAAAAACTGCTGATCTCTCCTTAAAACAAAAATAGGAAACATGAAATTTTTGAACTTTACTACGATTTTCTTGAATTTTAATACTTCGTATTGCCTCCTCGTGCTTCCATTACTGCGTTTACGCGGTTTGGCATGCTGTACACCAAGTTCCTTATACGATTTTGGGGAATATTCTCCCATTCCTCTGTGAGAGCAATTTTGAGCTCACGAAGCGTGATTGGGGGAGGGTTTCAATGTTTTACGCATCTGCCTAGCTCGTCCCAAGCATGCTCGATCGGGTTGATATCCGGGCTGCGCGCTGGCCACTCCATACGAGTAATGTTCATCTCTTGAAGGTAGTCATTCACAATCCTACCTGTATGAGGTCGGGCATTGTCATGCATAAATATAGCATCCTCACCTAAATTGACCATAAATGGACCAACGTGATCATTGAGGATTTCTTCCACATATCTTACGCTAGTTAAAGAGCCGTTTTCTTTGATCACCAGCTCTGTGCGACTTTCAGAAGAAATTCCGGCCCACACAAGTACAGACCCACCACCGTAGGCTACTTTTTCTTCGATGCATGCTTGCTTGAATCTTTCCCCTGGTCTTCGATACACTCTGTGTCTTCCATCGTGCTTGTAGAGCATAAATTTTGATTCGTCGGAGAACATAACTTTTGACCAATCTTCAATACTCCAATTTACGTGGCTCTGGGCATATCTTAGTCTTGAAATACGATGCCCACGCTCCAGTTTAGGGCCGTTTGCAGGTCTAAGGGGTTTTAAGTTAGATTCAGCAAGCCGACGTCTTACTGTCCATGCACTTGGGTTACTTCCTCCGAGGCGTCGAAACTGATTTGTGAGTTCAGTTCCTGTGAGAAAGCGATTTCGAAGCATGGTGTTCACCAAGTATCGGTCTTCTCGTGCTGTGGTACACCTGGTTCTGCCCGTTCCTGGTCTGCGTAGGTTAGAACCAGTTTCTTCGTAACGTCGGAGAACTCTTTGTACTGTTGACAGCGACACACCGACAGTCCTGGCTGTATCGCGCTGACTCCGGCCGGTTTCCAGCATTGTAAGTATTCTGGTGCATTCTTCAGGCGTAAGCGACATAATTTCAGCTTGAATAATGAATATAGAGCACTATCAACATGGTTTATGTACCCACATAAATGACAGATTACAAACAAAAGCAAAACCAAATGCTGTAATTTCGTAGTTCCATCTTCGAAAGTGGCCCTTTTTCAAATTTGTTTTTTTTATGATATAACTTTACAATAACTAAGAAGTTTTAATACCTTCATTTAAGGAGTATTACATTGTCTATTAAATACAATTTATTGCATTAACCTAGCATTTTTAGTTTCCGAGATTTTTAGGATTCTTTAAGTGACCCGGATTCATTGCTCTCGAGTGTAGATTACTTACAATGATTGCAGAATTTTTTTATAACAAAATAATGAAAAATAATAATAACAGTGGTTATACATCGTTATTTTTGGTTTATACTAAACCTCTTAAGGGGTTATTGTACTCATCATTATGAACAACTTTTACTATGGGACCAAAGCTGAAATCGCGAAAAAAAAAATTTGCTGTTCCATACATTTATGTTCGCATATCTCGTCAAAATGTAGGGAACAGGGATGATTTTTTTAGGTTTAGTATATACCAAAAATAACGTTGTATATTTGAAACTAAAATATTATTTTTATAAACAACTACAAGAGTTAACAAGAGGTTTTCAGTTGTATAATGAACGCAGGGAAACTGTAGAAGAATACACATTTCTATCTGTGTAAACTGTCTCGATTTTACCCCATTTCCTGTCTTGCAGTCCAGGTTTGCGATTAATACCGAAAAACAAACACAAGTTAATTCTATGTAGGATACTATAAAGACCGTTATCTACGCATTTTGTACATCAAACTAAGTAACATTGAGCAAAAACTCGCAAAACATTGTGATTATGGGTGCATGCTACATATACAGGAGTGAAAAAAAAAGTAGGCACATTAGACCTTTAATATCTCCATAGCCAGAAGGTTACCAGGTATCCTAGGTCTAGTACAAAAACCGATTTTTATTAATTTTATACTGAAGATCACGTCTTAACGAGTAGATAGTGTTAATGATTTGGAAAAATATATGTTAAATTAGAGCATTTTCTTAATAACTTAACTTAGGAATGTTTTAGATTATGTGTATATTTGTAAGTTTATGTCTAACGTCGGTAAAAAAAACTAAGAATCACGCAAAATCTAACCAGAGTATTTTTCTGAAACCTTAAATTAAAGGTCGGTTATCGTCGCCTAAAAAAAACTAAGAATCACGCAAAATCTAACCAGAGTATTTTTCTGAAACCTTAAATTAAAGGTCGATTATCGTCGCTTTAAAGCTCTGAAGTATACAACTATCGACAAAAATAGGTTTACTTTCTGGCTAACTTAATTGATAGTAAAACCACAAAATAAGAAATTGATTGGCTCACACAGACACCCGTAGTTCAAGTACGGCTCGTATAGATACGTGGGAAAATAAAAGTAAAATTATTTTATTGCCAGACATGGACTTGATTCAAAAATCAAAATAATTGGTATTTCCGATAACTTAGACAAAAGATCGCTAATAAAACTGAATAGGGACGTACCCATCAGCAACCATCAATTATTTATTATTACTTCAATCAACACCACAAATATATGCATGAGTTATATGAATCCGATAGTCTAGCTAGTTGATATTAAAATGTGAACAAATTGAAAGCTTAATTAAAACAAAACGAGTTATTTAGTGGCGGCAAATTGCCGTTGCGGCTGTCATCGTTCCGTTGGCATCGATGCGCATTTACTGAGCCGGGTGCTTTATGAATGTTTGTGAATCACTCTGCTTTTGTAACGACTAGCCGAGCACAAACAGCGGCTCGTGGTACACAAACGCGGGGCAGTATGCGTAACAGTATACATAGAAAGCCCTCGTAATGTTTGCCTTCGTGTGATTTATTGGCTTCGTCGGATTTAGAGGCACGCACTGGCGGGGTCCTAGGCTAGCGAGTACGTGGTGTAACGTTACGTGACTATTAGGTAGATACACCGCCGCTTGTGATATTGGGTCGCCAGCTCGTCATGACTGATTTGTTCATCAAATACACTTATGAGTATGGCTTGTCTACAGCAAAAGGGCTATGATGTTGTAATAATAGAGGTAGATCATATGAATTTGAGTCTTTGATCACCTTTCAATGATACGTTGTATGTAAAACAGGTACAAGGATAGACGTAACCGATACAGCTTATCAGGGTAAATGCAGATAAAATGGCTAATTCAAACAAAGTCACCAAAATATGGGGCATTCCTCGAAACGTACCATGTTTGGAACGCACCAAATGAAGCGCAACAAAAGTATTCCTCGAAACGCACCATTTAGGTACGCTAATAAATCAAATTAAAATATTATAATTTTATTCCTCGAAACGCACCAACGATGAAACAGAGAAGAGCGTAAAGGATTCGTAATAAATGATATCGATAGACTTTAAAAATCAACTGTCCTAATTGTTTATTTATTAAAACTACCAGGAAAGCAGAAATGAACTGGAACTAGGTGCTAAGCGACTTACTACTAAGCTCAATAATGGGTAAAAAAATACAGGGTTTGAAATGTGAATTTGAAATGAATCATTTGTTGCAAAAAATTATAATATTTTGAATTTGATTTTGTTAGCGCACCTGAATGGTGCGTTTCGAGGAATACTTTCGGTGCGCTTCGTTTGGTGCGTTCCAAAGTTGGTGCACTTCGAGGAATACCCCTAAAATATGCTCCGACAGCGTTAACAACTAGAACGGGTTAGCATTACGCCTAGCAATAGGTAGAATTTGCAAGTTAAGAGTACGTATCAACAACCTAAAACGCCAATACGCACCCATTGGAAGTGATTTCGGTAAGCGCCGGTCGCCAACGGACAATGAAGAGGAGGGAACGCAGTGTCATCTGCTTTCAACATAATTAAAATCACTTTAAATAATGCCACTAAGCGGCCAACCCTGTCGAGGTTTTATTTTAAAAAGTGCTATTAGCATTAAATTTAGTTTTGCGGATGATTATGTCGCCCTCAGGCCCGGGAGCACATTAACTGCTCACAATTTTTGTGAATTATTGTTCCGACCGTACTCCCTCGCCTTTTATAACACGATTATACCAATTTTAACTACTCAGGGAGTTAAGTTGTAAGGAGGAATTGTTTGAATTCAACGCAAAAGCTTAAATAGCATGAGCTGAGTAGGTCCCTAATTTAGAAATAACATATTTCTTTTTTACTTTGTTATTTTATTGACAAAGTGTTTACATATTCGTATTAAATTAATTTGACAGCATTGAATCATGTATTATAAAATCGATTCCGTTGGCTTTTCCGGTTGATCAAACAATAATCAGACACGAAAATGAACAAACAAGCACTCAGGTTCAATTAATCAAAAGTCATTTATTCAAACTAGGCTGAGAATCAGCACTTTTCGAACGTCAAAATTACATAAGACAGTCCCCCAAAAACGCCCGAAACTTAACGAAATATTTTCAATAGGTATACGAGTCCAACTCCTACTCACTGAGATTTTCTATACTTTTAGGTAATCGTGCACATTTAAGGCCTAGTTGTAAACCAGGTGTCAACCCAACGTAAGCACGTGACCGGATCGGCTCAGCATTGCCGAAGAATAGCCGCGCGGCGACACAGAGTGGATGCCGTGCTACGGGCGCGTTGCGGCGGGGTGACGCCGTACTTGCGGCTAGGCGCGTCGCTGGGTTTACCGCTCGGTGGAGGCTGGTTGATAGCGGCTGCTATCCTAGGTTAGGCTTCTCACCTAGGAACTTATTTTTGGTTGATGCGATATTTTACTCGTAAGCTCGCCGACACGCCGCCGCGCCGTAAGCTGAGATGACTGCTGTTCGGCTGCTGTTTGCTGCTTTTTGCTGCTGTTTGCTGCTGTTTGCTGCTGTTTGCTGCTGTTTGTAGCTGTTTGCTGCTGTTTGCTGCTGTTTGCTGCTGTTTGCTAGCTGATCCCGAGCCGAGGCGATACCTACCGATACGATGTTTGTAAGTGTGCGTTGCAGTTTGAAGTTTCGAGGTCAGTGCTTATATAATACGTGTGCATTTACTGTGCGTAATCTAGTACTTAGTCAATATAAGTGAAAACGAGTTTAAAATCAGTGTAAGAACGAGCCTTAACAATAAAATATTCAAAACAGCCTTAAGAATCGTAAGGCCCAAAGAAACTACTACGATTAATGTCCTTTAATTGTAATACATTTTGTTTTTAATTAAAATTAAAAAGAACTGGTAAAAGCACACGACACAGCGCCACCTACACACAATGTACATAAGTACAATCGGAACATAAAGTTCGCTCAGAACACGCTTATCGGCTAAATCGGAGGCAAAGAATCGGAAAGAAAAACAATCGTCCGGGGTTGGATTCTTTTAATTTATCCATCGCAGTTTTAAATCGGTGTTAAGATTCAGCAGTCGTAACGTTTTTTCAATTATCGGCGTCGATCTCTACGCGGCTTTACGATAGCTACCGAGACTCGAACACGCCAAGGCTTGGGCCCCGTTAAAAGGAAAAAAAGTCTTCCTAAACTTACGCTTCGCTGCGGACACCAGCCAGTCAATGAGTTCGATTTTGTGTATAAAGCCAAAGTTTAATTGTGTTCTCTTATCGCGAGTACCTAATTGTTTCATTTTGCTTTAAAAAATCGGGGCCATTATTTAGCTTCATATTATGTAATCGTCACTTATTATATAAATTAAGTGACTTTCTTGTTGTTTAAAATCTTCCTCTGTAATAAAAAGCAATATGTAAAAGTAAATTAATCTGCATTCACGCTGACCAGCAACACATAGTGCGTGGCAGCTGCAAATTATTGTCTACCTTGATTAAAGTGATTAATTAAATATCCCTATAAGATGCAGTTCGATCATATAAATTGTATACTAACCTGCTAGGCCCGTAGTAGTATCTGGTCGACCGAGCAATGCTCTACTCGGGTGAAAATAGAGAAAACGAATTGTCCCAGATATGAGAGCTAGCTAGATCGATTTTTCGCCCCCGTATACCCCTATATTGCAACTTTCATCGAAATTGTTAGAGCAGTTTTCGAGAACGTGAAAAAAATATAATATAACAAACAAATATAATATATACATATAAATATTGGTCATTTATACGATAATACTTTTAAGTTTGCCATCGACTCGAAAAGAAGAAATGAATTGGGCTATGCAAAGCAAAAATATTTTTTCAAATCCTGCTGGCAGTTCCGGAGATTATCCCCTACATACAAACAACCAAACAAACAAATTGTACCTCTTTGCAATATTAGTATAGATATAGATAGTATAGAAAAACGCCTGGTGACATGGACAAAAAATTTGGTTAATAGTAAAAATCTCAATTACAAGCTAAATAGCAATTAAACAATACCAAATGACGTGATATTATTACGCATTATAAAGTTAAACCACCGTCCACAATAGAGTCATAAAAACGGTACCTTCTTACGTATAAACATAAATATGAGTAGTAAAACCTGACCACGCTTCGTGGCTTTTATACGAAGCACTATCTATAATTAAACAATGGGCCTGACCCACGCCCTTCCATTACAACCCAACGGCGACGTTTAACACATTCAGATAATCTCACTAAATCGCCATAATCTCAACTCGGGACGAAACTTAATTCAATTCCACGTTAATTTACTTATTTGAAAACGAGAGCACCCGCGATACAGAGTTATCAGGGACGGGCCCCTCGGGAATTAGGGCTTGGTGGATGATCAGGATAATCTTTTTACGAATAAATCACGATATGAACCTTGTTGCTGAGCTATGATATAAACAATGCGTGTGTCTTTTGTTATCTATTTGGCAGTTATAACTTTACAAGCCGTGTGCTAGATGGGATTTAACATCGTGAAAAATTACGAAGTTCCATACAAACTTTCATTTCCCATTTAACCCCTTTAGGGGGTGAAATTTCATTTTTGTTATATTATGTTGGTCTGGCTATCAAGCCTTTTATCCCTGATATGGGATGATGAGCATGAAATTAGACATGTATACGTAAATATTTATCGTTTTGTTACTTTTACAAGTAAATTTAGGTTCAAATATTAAAATGAAGCAAATCTAATGATGACATCATTTTAAATTCACTACGACAGAAAATTGTTTGTGACTGACACCGTAATTTAACATAGTATGCATCGTATATACTGTTTCCATAATTATGTTAATAACTGTTCCTCTATAAACGCGAACGTTTCTTAACTAAATAAAATATGAAATACACTACGATGGTATTGCGTTCATCATTATGAATAATTTTCTTTAAGTTTCTTTAAATGTATATCAAATGCTGCAATGACTACCACTTCGCCCGCGACTTATTCCGGGCGAATTTTTATTTTCCCCTACGAATTTCAACACCACCTCCAACCCCTTTAAAGGGCTGTTTTGAAAAATAGTTTCGACCCTTATTATTGTATTATCTAACGACGTGGAAAATTAGATAACGATGTTTAAATAGATGCTAAGTAAAGAATAAAGAATAAAGAATAATTTATTGTTCTCTCATAATCAAAAAACACAGTACAAAATCAAAGTAACACCTTAATAGAGACTGGTGTCTGTTGTAGGTAAAACCTGTATTACAGATCACCAGGCTAACCCTCCATCGGACAACTCTCTTATGATCTATGACCGTATTTAGTTAACATACAGGTTGTTAGTGTATAATAAAACAATTACAAATGAATAAAACAAAATTAAAATTAAAAACTAAGGTGAAACAAAACAAATTCTGGTGGCTGAAGTGGCTTACAATTGTTTTGGGAGTGAGTATGTGTGTGTGAATGTGTGTGGGTGTGTGGCGGTTAGAGTGAGAGTGTACGATGGTGTGATGTGATCGTGTGTGTTAGTTGTACATCGTTCCATTGCAGAAAACGTTACCTACCTTAAGGGTTTTAATAAGCGTTCCGTTGCATTGTAATCAATGCCTTGCAACCACGAATAAACTTTTTTCTTACACTCTACTCTAGAGAGAGGGTAGATTAACAGGTGCCTGTTCATATTATTATACAAATACGGACCGAGGAAGCCGTAAAAATTATGAGCCAGACCGAATTTGTATCTATTTGTCGTGCAGACATCGGAGATTCTTCTCTTACCTGAGACTGTTTTAGGGTCGTAAGAAAGTTCCGAGTGCATCCTAGTAACTGTCAGTAAAATAAAAAGTTGTCTAACGGTCAGCACCCCACAGCGCTGATATAGATCAAACGTAGGGTATCGCATCGGAAGGAAACAACTTACCTTTAATATGGCTCTTTGGGCTCTCTCCAGTTTCAGTAGGTAAATTTTAGCGGCACCTCCCCAAGAAGTTATACAATAAGACAGCAAGGACTGGCACAATGCGAGATAAACATTCTTAATTAAGGAAGTGTCAGCAATATGACGAAGAGATTTAAATATATAAATAAGTTTACGAATTCTAGGAACCAAGGCTTCAATATGTTGTTGGAAATTTAGTCGGCTGTCTATTACAATACCCAAATATTTAATGGTTTTAGTTTGTGACAAACGTGGACAATGACATGAATTGTCCGATGGTAAGTTGCAATTGTGTGAGATAATGGGAAGGCTTGGGAGATCTTGGTTTCTAAGTGTATAGGTCATGAACTTAGTTTTGTCTATATTTAAGGTGAGGATGTTGTCTTTAAGCCACTTGGATACTTGGTTGAACCCATTTTGGCCGTGTTTATAAGCTTCTTCCCAAGTGTCACCATAAAAAAGTAATGCAGTATCATCGGCGTATGCAATTATTTTCCCGTTTGTCAAGTCAGTGTTACATAAGTCGTTTATGTAAACTAAAAACAAGGTTGGACCGAGGATACTGCCTTGTGGGACGCCATAATCAATCGGCAGTTCATCACTGACCCAACCATCCACACCAACAACCTGTGTTCTACCCTTCAGGTAACTAGCAAATAAATCTAGTGGCAAACCTCTGATTCCCAAGTGTTCAAGTTTGTTGATCAAGATGGGGACAGACACTGTGTCAAATGCTTTGGCTAAGTCCAGATAGATGGCCAAGGTCTTTTTCCTATTATCTAGCTTAGAGATTATAAATTCCGTTAATTGATGAACGGCATCTGAGGTTGATTTATGAGCGCGGAAACCAAATTGAGAAGGAGATAATAGGTGATTTGTTTCCAGAAATTTAACTAGTCTGATGTTCATTAGGCGCTCCAATATTTTAGATAGCGTTGGAAGTATGGAAATAGGTCTATAATTGTTGACACAGCATCTATCCCCACTTTTGAAAATGGGAACTATTTGAGATTTTTTTAAAGCAGAAGGGAATATACCCGTAGCAAATGATAAATTACAAATAAAAGTTAGAGGAGGAACAACGATGTCAGTAAATTGTTTTAAGAAGCTTCCTGAAATTTTATCCACCCCCACAGCGCAATCATTCTTGAGGTTGGATATAAGTGATTTTATTTCGAATTCGTCTGTGGGTAATAATACTATTGAATCAACGAAGGAGTTCGATGATCGAGATGCACTAGTGGTGAGTGGTGTATTAGTTGTAATTTTTTCTGCCAATGATTTACCAACACCAGCGAAAAACGAATTAATATCATTGACCGAAACTGACGGATTGTTGGGGCAAATTAATTGTGTCGGTTTGTCCTTTTTCTTTGCAGTGTATGTAATGTTTTTAATTGTTTCCCACAACTTCTTGTTATTTTTTCCGGCTTTCCTAATCAAATCCTTTTCATAGTCAATCTTAGCTTTCTTTAAAACATTATTACAAAAATTCCTGTATCTCCGATATGTGCATTGAATAATTTCATTTCCGGGATTTTTCTTTGATTTTATATAAAGTTTATCGCGGTTTCGCATACATTTTAAAAGTCCCTTTGTTATCCAGGGCTTAAGAATTCTTTTACGTCCGGTGCTTGTAATGCTGTGCGTGTTATTATCTATGGCTTTAGAGAGCGAACCTGTGAAAAAATCTGTTGCGAGGTTAACATCAGTCATGTTATATATTGGACTAAAATCAATGCTTCTCACGCTTTCGTTCAATCCTTCGGAATTGATGCGACTGTATGTTTTTTTAATCGGTTGTTTAGATTTAGTGTCCATGAATAGTATGACGGAATCATGATCAGTAATAGATGTCTTTGCAACATAGCAATGAGTAGTCAGACCCGTTTTCAATATTATATGGTCTAAACATGTACGGCTATGAGTAGGGATTGTGTGGGCTGGAAGCAACCCGTGAAACGCAACCATATCAAGATAGGCGGAGGATCTTTGGTCTTGGGAACCGAGAGCAATATCAATATTGATATCACCAACCAAGACAACATTCTTAAACGACGAGTATTTACTAAGACATTCATTGAGCGAGATTAAGAAGTTGTCAATGTTTCTATTGCTTGGAGGACGATAAATGGCAATTAAAATAGTTTCTGGATTAACTTTTAATACAAGAATGTTAGCATCAGAGAATTCTGGTTCATCAATTGTAGACAAATCAGTGTTCTTACAGTAAATCACTACACCTTCATTTTGCGTAAAGTTGCAAGTTGTTGAAAAAGATGTGTATCCGTCGATATAAGGAATGCAAGGATTTCGTGTCAGCCAACACTCAGTCAATACAATAATATCCCACTCGATATTAGATCTCGCTAATAACGTTTCAAAACTCGGCAGGTTGCGGTGAATACTGCGTATATTTTGTACAATAATCTTAAGTGAGGCCTTAGGATTTTGCAACAGATTCTTGCAGTTATCTATTTCACATGTCGCTGATTGTGCAACAGCAACAGAGTCTAAATCCTCATTAAAATTCATAGTAAACTCAGCCATAAATCGATGTAGGGTATTTTAATGCGCACATCACTATTCGCAAGAGCAGATTTCTTGATCGATAGAAACAAGCCACGGTTAGGAACATCAAAGGAACAGTTAATTTTAATATGGAACGATATAATAATATGTAGGGATCGTAGCAGCTGGCGTTCTGTAGTATCTGCCTACCCCCAATGGAAGAAGGCGTGAGTTTATGTAAGTATACGTGTTGGTTTGGATGCAAGTATTCTGTATTTTTGTAAATAAGTGAGCGTAGTTGTAAGTGAAGAATAAGTGTGTCTAACATGATTACAGTAAAGTGCCACAATACATAAAGCCACATAGCGAAACAAGTAGACATAGTTAATATTATAGTTATAAGTTCGTGCTTATGGCAAAAAAATAAAAGCATGCAATAAGTATAAGTACCCGTAATAACAAAGAGGCAGGATAGTCATACTTGAGTATTGAATTGCTCCAGTTGTGTTATTGATTTAAGGACAATTGTTGGTTCACCGTCTCCTTTTTTTATTAAAACCTTGCCGTCCGTGGTCCAGCAATATTTGATTTTGTTACATTTTTTTAGATGACGTGCATGGTAAAATAGCTTCCTGGCGTGATCAGTCAGGTTCTCCGCCAAGTAGATAGGATCACTACCCGCAAGACCTGCGTGACTCAGGTTCAGTTTGTTTGATGGGTGATCGGTATTATGCGATTTTGCGGCGCTAATCAAGGAATTTCTCAGATATAAATCTGACAACTGAACGATTATTGGTTTTTTGTTGTCGGGTTTTCCAGGAATGCGATAAATGTCACGGACATTTGAATTTTGTAAAACAATATTAAGTTTTTTACAAATATTAGAGACATAGATCAGAAGATCTTGTTTACCCTCTTTGGCTTTTTTGGGAATATTCCGCAGTTCGATAGTTGTCAATTTAGAGCACCTTTGTAGGTCTTCAACTTTTTCTTGTAAGAAAGTAATGTTGGATTGGTTGATTTTACACTCTTCTTCTAATGTTTTGATTTTAGTTTGCATCTCAATCTGAAGCTCACTACTAAAGGAGATGCTCTTTTCAATATTTAGTAAAGTCTGTTCTATATTATCGTAATTGGTCTTAAATGAAGCGAGCATTTTACGGATCTCATCCTTAAATTCATCAAAATCCTCTCTTGTAATATCATCTAAGCGGCGTTTATAGCGCTGGCTTGCAAACGATGAAGGTGGCGGTGTTTTTTCTGAGTTTAAAGTGTTCAGTGCGGAGTCCGAACCAGACTTGCTGGGCGAGCGAGTCATAGTACCAGGCGGTTATAGATGCGCGAAGATTAGTCAGAGCGCACGATGAAGACTGCGCGTGGGACGAGAGCAGCGATAAAGTGCGTAAGTGATGCGCGCGCGGCAATGATTCTCCTGTGTGCGTGCGTGACACGCAGTGCGTGCGGGTGCTCAGTACGTACGGCGAGTCGTCGTTGTCGTAGTGTGCGAGTCTGTATATGAAGGTGTGCGTGGGCGCAGTACTCACGCAAATTGTTGAGCGTTCCTGCGGTCTTTGCGCTCCTGGTAATTGCTTGATTTTGTCACACATTTAATTTTATTTTATTTATGATAAACAGATATTTCAGTGCCTCCAGTCAAAAACGGCATAAGTCGAGTTATGCCCTTTTGTTTTTATTGCACCATTGTAATCTACGTGATCTGTTACATAACATATCAAAAGGACATAACTCTAGCTGCATCCTAACATACTTTTTTGTAATATATCAAAGGCATAACTCGACTGCGTCTAAAGGCACATCTATAGATATCAAGTAAATTTTACTGCTTAATAGACATAACTACAAGAAACCCCAAAACACAATCGAACTAAAAGGCATAAATACAGTTAACTTAATTACAAAAAGACACAACTCATGTAGTTCCAAAGTTTTTAAAATATAGTAAGAAATAAATGTAGATAATCCATTTGGTAAGCATGTTTGAAAGGGAACAACTGCATTTGTTGCGTTTGCTTCAGGAAGTCTCAAGCGGTATATCCCCACTAAACACTTTATCGCTATTGGTAGATTAGCGTGTGGTGTACTGTTTTTAGAAATAAATCGTTTTATTCCTTAATTTGTAATTTGCTAATTTATTTTGTAATAATAAATCAGTGTTACGCGTATTAATTTTCAAGCTTTTAAAAGTGATATAACATCATTAAGCTAGTATTCAAATATATAATGACAGTTCTACCATCTATATACACAGAATATCTCGATTTCTATAAGAATTTGCTGACTTCAGAACCGCAAAGAGCAGAAAACGATCCTGACTTAAGTTTTGTACCGGGCAATGAAGAGGACAGCGAGGACAATTGAAATTATTTATTTTAAAATATGTATATACATATATAAACTCACTTAGCTTTACATACTCCTTTTGTTTCGTTTACGTTCATACATCTGGTCATACACGCACGAGTTACGAGTACCTGAGCATTCTGAAGAACATCACCAATTAGGTCACTATGTGTCCTTCTAGGGCATCCCCTCCCGGTATTTCCACTCACATCTGCTTTGTTAATACCTTTTGTTACTCGCCTTTCATTCATCCTCTCAACATGACCAAACCATCTAAGCATACTCTTTTCAACTTTTGTCACTACATCTTCTTTTAAACCGCACCGTTGCCTTATCACACCATTTTACAGCCTATCATTCATAGTCACGCCACACATGCTTTGCAAGTAACGAATTTCCACAGCATTTATTCTACTTTCATGCTTCTTCTGCCACACCCAACATTCACTTCATACATAAACGTAGGCACCAGCACTCCAGCACCCCATTGTGAACAGCTAGTAGAGCCTTTTTGTGCATCGACTGGTTGATCACAATCGCATGTATACACTACTACTACCACTACTACTATTCACTTTATTTCCCGTATTTACTTTCCTTTCCACATCTTCATCATTCCACTTTCCATCCCTTGTAAACTGACTCTCCAAATACATTATTACACTTACTTTCTCCATACTCTTATCATTTATGTTTACATCACACACCGATACATCTTCTTCTCTTTCAAATACCATAAGCTTCGTCTTATTCAATTCAATGTGAATAAGTTCTGAATAATAATATATTCATCACTTTCAAATTATATGCTTCATCCATCACAGTCACCATGTCTTGCAACCGTTCAGCTTACGATGCAAGTAGAACTTGATCATCTGCGTAGAGAAGGTATTTGACAGGCAACTCATTCATGCTCAATCCGCACTCACCCCCTTTCAAATTTAGCAAAAAGCTATCCGTGTGCATGTTGAACATCCACAGTGACGTGACAGCCCTGCCTAACACCCCTTGAGATGCAAAACCAGTCTGTGCATACCCCATTTATCATAACACAAGCATTGGTATCCTTGTGGAAATATTAAAGTGCCCGTACCAAGCGCCAGTCCACACCGTACCCGGATAGTGTTGACCACAGTTCTTCCCTCCACACCATGTAATAGGCCTTCTCTAAGCCAAAGAAAACACACTAGACTTTCTTGTTTTTTGTCAGATGTTTTTCGCCTATGCACCTTAAAGAGATCTGATCCATACAGCCCATTTTCTATCTAAATCCCGCCTGCACACCCAATATTTTGTCATCTATCGCTCTTATTACTCTATTTATTAAAACCTTCGCATAGAGTCTGCGGACAACACTCAAAAGACTAATGCCGTGACAGTTTTTGGACTGCTGCTGAGAGTCTTTTCCCTTATAAAGTGGTACGATTACAGCCTTGCACCAAAAAAAACACCTTGCATCCGGCGCACGGCTATTTCTCCAATACATATTAAAGATCCGTCACAACAGGCTTGCTCCCACCCCGTCACCTGCCTTCAGTATTTCAGCAGACACTCTGCCATTCCTTGAGCTTCCCAATTCTAACAATCTCATCTATTTCTATTTCATTTCCATCACGTGCATCTGAGCTAGAGTGTTCAAAACTTGCTTCTGTCCAGTTACCCACTCCTTGCACACTATCCTGACAACTGAATAAACTTCCAAAGTATCCCTTCTAGTGTCCAAGACCTTGGTCCTGTCACTCCGTGACCCAATCTTATCTGTTTCCAGAACAGCTTAACACATTGGCCCTGTAGTTATCAGATAATTTCCTGTTATAGGCACTTTTCTTCCTTTTCATCCTTTTTCATTTTTACAATCTCTTTTACTGTTAGATGTTTTATTTAAAGTGTAGAATTAATAAATCAATAAAAGATTTTCTAGACTATTGTTTAATTATACATTTTTTGTTTGATCGATAGCAGAAGGAAATAAGTTGTTACTATATTTGTCTTAGGGCCTGTTTCACCACCTACGATTAAGTTCCTATTAACTTACTTGGCAGATACTTTCATACAAATTCTGTTCCATTTTTGAATTTATTCGGTAAGTAGTGGCTATTCGGACCTCGTGAAATAGGCCCTTAGGCATTTATAAAATAAGGGAATAACTCGCAATATTACTTTAAATACGACCAACCTGACTAGTATAAGTAACGTTATTCCCTTAGCACTTCGTTAACAAGGGAACAACTCGAGAAAAACTAAAAAAAAATATAGTAGGAGTGACTGAATGTGGAAGTGATTACTATTAAATGAAAGGGCAATTTTTTATCTACAATACAAATTCGAAAGAAGTTATGATTTTAATTGCGAAATACTAAAAAACATTAAAAGTGTTGTTTTTTGCCTCTCCTGAAAAGTGACGAATTTGAGTTGTGCCCTTTTTTACTGGAGACACTGATTTAATGGTTCAAAAATAAATACGATCACACGTCCGTTCGCTTACGCGGTCCAAGGGAGAGGGGAAGTGTCAGTTCTCCGGTTTAATTTCACTACTGATTCATGATGAGGTAACCTCACAGTTTTTGTCCTTTTATTTATAGATTGTTCCAAAAGAAATTCAACACCAGGTATTGTTTTTTTCAAAATTCGTTCAAAATGTATTCCTCCTTTTCTCCCCGGGGTTGACATTCGAAAAATCGCTTAATTCATTTTTTTTTATTTTACTTTAACATTATTTAATCCAATTTTCGGGTAAATCGCAGCAAGCAGTAAGATCATACTCTAAAAACTTGATAACCCCTTTCACCCAATGAGGGGGTGATTTTAAAAATATCCAAAAATACGTAAATCATTTTTTTTTTGTCGAAATTATATATACAAGTACAAGATTTTATATACCAAGATTCAAATTCAACGGATCGCGTATTAAAACTCTTGCATACACCCAACCCCCATTTTAGAGATAGTTTTGTAAAACCAATAAAATCAAACTTTTTGTACCAACTACGCACGTGCTAAGTGCGTACGTATACGTGCTAAGTTTCCCCCCCTTTTCATCCCTTTATAGGTTGAATTTTGCAGAATACTGTCATAGTACTCCGTTTTGTTTTGATCTACTACAAGATCTAACAAAATACAAGTTTTCTATCTTTGTAACTCGTCTGGTTAAGGCAAACTAATGGTCCTATAGTCCTGCATTTGTTAAAATCAATCAAGCCGTGTAGGCTTTAATTATTTCAAAAACAGTTATTAAAAGTAACTTCTTATTTAATAGAGTATTTGAACCAAGCGCCATATTTTTTGCCCTTTATGTCTTTTCCCAAAACTCGTCATTTAATATCATTTTTCTCTAAACCGCCACCATAGATAATGAATCGAGAATTTTGACATAAACATTATGATAATAGCACGCCTATATATCCCAATGCGGTAGGTAAAAGTGTATTTGACACCTACTTTCACTTTAGTTAAGTTGAAGTTCAAGTAAGATAGACTCGGGACCAACCCAACCCAGTGTTTTTTATTTAAACTATTGTTCATATTTATTAAAACTTATTATTACTTCTTTATATCTTTAAGTATAATGATTATAAAGCAAAACGCATTCAAACCATAATAGCTGATTGGCTATAAATATTTTTTATAATTAATAGATGCTGCGTGTATGTATAGATTGTATAGGCACAGGAAAATAAAAACAGGAATATTTGATACCTTTTGCATTGTAGGTTTTTAGCATGTTACATGCACGCATTACTGTTTACTGTCACGGCCTGCAACAGGGGCATCGGCGGACTATCGTGAAAATGTGGGACGAGGTGAAACGTGAATCCATCAATACATGGTTGCGGCCAACGTTTGTATAGTACTTTTCTCAAATAATGCGCGGAAATTAAATCTAAGTAAATTAATTATAAAATCCAGAATCAATAACGAAATCATTTGTTTCTTCTTTACAGCTCTATTTGCAAGTCAAATCAAAATTTAAATAAAGTCTTTGATATGTTACCTCCTTGGTTGCCATGTGGTGAAGTAAATAGTTCGTTCCATTTTTAAATAACACGACAGATATGAGTCTTCATAGTAATTTAATCGGCCGCTAAACACGACAGATATGGATTTTCACACAAATATTGCCGGCCAGGCGCTCGCATGTAATCGACCAGTACCTACATCATTTTCGATTTGTCTCTAAAAAGGTTGTTTTAATAATGCTCGAATTTCCAAGCAAGGTAACGGAGTTACCGGTGCCGTAGGTACCTATCTCATTGCTTACTCTTTCGAGGGCAGCTGGCCCTCGAAGGAGTTGACTTCTTGAATGTGAATTTCACGGTATAGGAAAATGTTTGTTGCACCTGTTGTTGAAAATGGTTCTTCTTTTACCGTGAGCTGGAGATAGGATAAAAAATATGAATATTAATAATAGCAGTGATATTTTTTCCTGTTAAATATTCGCATTACTTAAACATGAAAATCAATCATACTGTTCATCATTTATTAAATCTAGCATAAGATTACGGATAAGCTATGTAGGTGGGCGCTACTTGACGTTTATCATAAACATCTATTAATAATGCGTCATTCAGATTTTTAGTAAGTTTAATGGTATATCACAGAACGCATTTTAAACGAACAGGTGAATTATTATCACTACTTTATTCGGTAGCTTTACTAAATAATGTTACTAATAGAACGATGCCAGATAATAATTTTATGAGTTTGTGCACACAGAAATGATAAATCTCATTATTTAAATCAGTACGACAGATAGGCAAGGCTGGGGCGAAGTGGTGTCGCCGTGTATTTTTAGGTTACGTCAGATTGGTCGGGCCGCGGGCGCAGATACGTCGCTATGTCGCCGGCCGCCGCAAACGCCGCTTGACATTAACAAATTACATCGGCTGTCAACTTTCTGAAACAATATACCAGTTGGCGTTTAACTTATCTTGAAACTTTTCGTCTCGTGTAGATAAAATGTTGTAATACTAAAATGTCATTATGCTTGGTTGAGAGGCCAGTACTCGTAAGTCACACAGGAGATAATATTTCATTGGGCGCGGTACCCGGCCCCCGCCTCGATCGACGCTATCGTTTCAGTTAGTATCGCAGTTACCAAAGCGATTTGTTATGTTATCTCCGTTACTTTGTTTGAGGTTGATAGGTCAACTTTAAGGTACCTATCGTATTTGAAATCAATATAGGTAACTTGAACAGCTATATGCATTAGGTATTAGCTTCTTAGATTAACATAATTTCTCAAAAATGCAGTTTTGACACGCAATGACTCAAAATGAGCAGTCAAGTGTACCGAGTTTCTGAAAACCTCATTAAGGGGCCGAATTCTTGATTAAGAAGAAAATTTACGTTAGTATATGAATTGCAATCATTAAATTTTCTATTATTATTGTAAAAATATATTATGTTTTATTTTTCCTATAGTATTTATCGCCGCAACCTGTTAATACGACAAGAATATTAAGTAAAACAGAACTCAGACGCCAGTCGATTTTTTTTTCATATATTACCCGGCGAGTTACTTAACATAGAAATATCTTCCGACGATATTGTTTCTAAAACAGGTCTATTAGAATGAAACAAACAAAATTAATATATTATAAAGAGCTAAAATCTGTTTGTTTATTTGTTTGTATGTTTGTTTGTAAGTTTTTATGCAGGGGGAAATCTCCGGAACTACCAGTCGCATTTGGAAAAATATCTTTGCATTGGATAGCCCAATTCTCGAGGAAGGTTTTAAGCTATATAACATCACGCTACGACCTTTAAATGCCGAGCAATAAGAAAAAAAGTCATAGCAAAGCAAGAATGCCAAGCGAAAACGAAGTATAGCGCGGGCGGGCGATGCGGGCGGTGCCGCGGTGGGTCGGGGGCCGAAATTTCTCGCGGACGAAGTCGCGGGCAAAACCTAGTAAATAAATAAAAGTCTTCTCTTGTATTGTGCAGAGGACATCGTTTATTTACTACTTCATATCTCTGTTTGACAAGAATCTATACTCTATTTACAATAGCATTAGACAGAAGTTAAAAAAGGTTCTTTTTGATGTACACTTTGTAAGAAAAGTACAAAAGTACTTGTTACAGTTACGATTATCGCCAAATTTATTATAATCTATTTTTATACCAGGCGGTCACACTTCATTGTAATCAGTTTAACCATTTATCTTATGAAATTATATGGCTTTCATTTAAATATATTATTTCATTCCAATTTAAAATAAAGTGTCAATCCTAAAAACCTAAAAGAAGCAGGAGTGAACAATACCGAGAACGTTTTTCGTTTTACTATAATTCTACGAAATCTAAAATGTCAGCTAATCCCTTCATATGCGATGACAGCGGGGTATTTCTAATTTTACCGGTTTATGCCGTCCATGAAATTGACGTAAATGTTCTGTGATTGTCATGTCAAACAAATGTCATTCACGTCACTTGTAAATTGTGAATACTTGTTGGTATTGTTTGTCGAAGTTTTGTGATTTTGTTGTTATTTGTTCCCTATTTTTCCTTGGTTTTTGTTTTGTTTTCGTTATTAGTGTTGTTATTTGATTGTTTTATACAAAACGCTACGTTTTGTTGCGCTATGGGTGATCCCGGTGCGGGTCCGGGTGACTTACAATCTATTAATATAAGTTCAAACTCTGACTAAAACCAAAGGCGAAATAAAAGTGGCCATAAAGTTGACCACGACGACATAATGTCTCCCAAGAAAAAGAGAATGAAGCAAACTGCACTTGGTGCTGTTGAAAAGCAAACAGTGATCAATATTTTTAAGCAGTTGGAGTCCTGGCCTGCAGGTACTCCTTGTTATAAGACTGAGATGATAAACAAGACCGCAGAAGTTGCCGGTAAGAATGATTCATAAAATTATTACTATAAAAATATTTGAAAGTAACATGCATTGTGATAAAACATATATTTTGTTATTTATAGGCGTATCTCGGGCTACTGTGTACAACATACTCAAAGAGTACAACACAGAAGGTCCCCTGCAACCCTCCCACCAACGGAAGCACCTAAAACATGATGATTTTGATGATATGACATTTAGCGGAATACTTAGGAAAATTCATTCCTTCTTCTTTAATAATGAGTTGCCCACCTGGGATAAGATATTGGAAACAGTAAACAGTGATGAGTCTCTGCCAGATTTTAAGAGTAGCAGTCTGTATATAATAATTAAAGAAACATTAAAGTTCACATAATTATCAAACGGAGTAGAAAAAGTGCACTCATAGACGGGCAGGAGATCGTCCTATGTAGACTAAAATATCTTAATAAAATAAAAAGGCAAAGAAGAAAAATATATTATTTACATGAGACTTGGCTAAATGAAGGTACAGTGCTTCTAATATTTCTTAACAGTTTTTTATGAACCAAACAGTGTATGATCTCCTGTATTCAGTAGCATTATGATTTAATGACAGTTAAATTATTAGAATTTAATTAAAAGTATAACATCATTTCGTTCATTTGTTTAAATTAATATTAATTTATATTGTATTTAAATTAATAACCTTTTATCATACATACAGGTCTCATGAAAAGTTTAATATGGCAAGACAGCACTATTAAGTCCTCAAAAGAAGCACATCGGTCAGGTCTTTCCACTGGTTTAAAGGAAGGCGGCTTATCAATGGTCATATTGGTATGTACTTGATTTATTTTTAATCTAATATTTTGTTCACTGTCCTCACCATTAACATTATCATTGACTATTAATAAATAATATTATTGTATTATAAATTAACAAATGCAAAGCGAACTAAAAATAATAAATATTGTTGCTATATTGTTATAGTATTAATTAAGATCTATTTCCAGCAATGAAATTATATACAGGGTACAGAAAAATTTACTTTTATTTATTTTATTTCACAGGATCAACTGAAGGGTTTTTAAAGGATGCTGCATTATTATTTGACGAAAAGAAAGGTGACGGAGATTACCACTCTGAAATGGATCTGCTTTTAATTTTGAAAAGTGGTTCAAGTTAATTTTGACCAATATTGAGAGTGGCGCTGTAATTGTTATGGACAATGCGCCACACCACTCCAGGAAACTGGAGAAGCGGCCGGCTACAGTCACACGAAATGCTGATATAGGTACAGGAGTGGTTCAAAAGCATAATGGATAATGTGGTAGAAAGATTTATTATTAACGTCGGTGAAACTTTATCATCTTCATCATCTGATGATAGTGACTAAATTAGCTGATGAAGACGAAGAAGTTTCACCAACGTATTGTATGTTGTAAGTTGTTATTTGAAATAAAGTATTGTTAGTAAAATGTTCCTTAAAAAATCATCATGTGATTTGTTGTTTCATTCATTCGTTTTGTTGCAAGTTTGTAATGTGTTGTGAAGATGTTATTTTAAATAAAGCATTATTTAAAATAAAATGCCTTTTATTTCGTTTATTTTGCGTATTTAGTTAGTACTGTCTTCGATTTATGTAACAAAGTTATAACTTAACTTTAAAATAAAATGTTTTGCAGTCCTGCTTCTACGAGCCTCTTTTTTCTAATGCTATAATAAATGGAGTATACTAAGTATTTAACGAGACTAAGATGCAAATCCATTCCATCGATTGATCCATCGATTGATCCCATTAACTACTGTTTATCTTGAAATATTTACTTAAAAGTTAGAGGTCATTGCAAATTATAAGAATCGCCGCAGAATCTACCTAAGTATTAAATTTAAATAGGTACAGTTTGCTTAAATGGACTCCTTATTCAGACATAATCAGATGTTTACACATGCGGGGTACTTAATTAGCCGCCATTCGAGATAGCAAATTCTTAATTACTTACTTAGAAGTTTAGCTGTTAGCAATGCGCCCTGTGTTCTATTTACCGCATGCAAACGTATTTGTAAGCAAAAACATGGTCATACGGAATAGTTACTCGGTTTTACCATTGTAGGGAAAGGTCAATAAACAAGAGATTAGTCACGGAATTCAAAATATCAACATTTTAAGTAGTTCTCTTTGACGTGAATAATTTTGAACGGGATTAAACTTACCAATCTGACAGAAGTCTACGTAAGATACCATCGCGGACATTTCGACTTTTTACAGTAACATATTACCTTTTTAGACAAACGGTACAAGTCAGCCCACGTTCTTTGACAATCGGTGGGCCCCGACTTAAAAAACTAATCACACGACTTTTTTATTACTGTTTGGGAGTGAGGCTAGAAGTGATTTGTCCAGGGCAATCTATCATTCAAGCACTATGGGAATAATTAGTGTCAGCGAGCGCATCCGGACGGAGTGCGCGCCAACAATGAGCCGCGTGACGCACCATTCAAACAAACCATTAATAATTTTGAATGCTAGTTTTTCTAAGACGGATTCACTCTTGTAAATAAATGGTACAGCGGATTCTTAACTACCTACTTACGGAGACATTTTTTACGGCGACGAGCCGTTAGGTGGTTAATGTTGCCGCCGTGGTTGAGAAACTATGACTTGGATGGACTATGAATAACGTGTTCATGTATTGAAAAGCCAAAGCGCGACAGCTAATTGAATGTTAAAAAACGCTTTAACGATTAAAAGTCGTATTAATACTACCGCTCGAAAAATGTTGTGATTATCGTCCGAATACTTTTGTTTGTAAGTACACGAAAAATTTAAAAATGGTTGAGGGAACGCAAACGGTCACGGTCCCACACCACGTTTTGTAGGAACCAAAACCGGTGTGAACGACCTTTGTTTCGTTCCAAGATATGTTTTAATACGCATTTTATTAAAGCTCGTATTGTTTAGGCTATGGCGGAATTGAATACATTAAGCTTGTCGTCAGAAGCATTTGATACAGCTACTCCTAATTAAATACATTAATATTGTGAGTTCGCATGTTCTGTTGAATCATGCTCTATGGGCTTTTTTTTTATTTCGTGTGCTTATCTTTGTTTTTGGCATTATAGATCTAAAACCGCTGGCAAATATTTACATTCGACGGTAACGTAGTCTTGAGTAGGTAGGTTGTAGACACTATGTTGCCTTACCGGGACGGTATAGCTACATTAAGTAAAATACCCTTTAGCGATATTACTCGAATAATTAATGGTTCATAAGAATAAAATAATAATACATCATATTTTTCTTCTACTATCACTAACAGATATTGACCGATAACTTGTATGTGTGGTAAAATCTATAAATATAAGTTAGTTTTTAATAAATAAATAAAATAAATACTCGCTTGACAGCCCAGGGGCTGACTCTCTATCAAATAAAAAACCACATTCCTATCTAAAGAAAGAAAGAAGGCTAAAGTCACACAAAAACAAAACAAAAACAGAAAAAAAAAATAGTACCAGTAGTAGTAGTAACTTATTTTAAAATAAAAATTGTCAGACTGTTCGAAGCTATATTCTTAACAGCCTCTAGGTACAATGTAAGATAGCTTAGTGCATAAAACCTTACAGTACCTAACTACATCTTAGTAGATCTCGTAAGTAGGTAAATACCTATGTCATAAAAATGATAACAATCTTAAAAATTTTGCATAAAACTGTTCTTTGCAAATAACGTCTAAGTTCTGTTAAAATTGCACTTAAAACGTAGTTAACTGTATCGGGGGTGCGAGGACAATGACATTTTAAATCTAACTTTCCGAGTGAAAATTGGTAACCTAGGGACACACTTTTGTATAGCAAATAAAAATTAACAAGACGCTGTTCACACGTCATTTAACTGAAACAAAAAAATTACACGTCTGAATTCGTTTATCTAGTATAACAATTTATGCTAATTAAATTAGTGAGCACTGGTCAAGTAATAGGTAATTCATTGCCGAGAGGGTTCCCTATCTATATTAAATAATTGTGTAAAGTAAGTTGGATTTAAGTTTTTTGTTTCGGACAGTAATTAGACATATAAATCAGCGAGTAAATAAGTTGGTAAGTAAGGTGGTACCCATCTAAGGGCCTGCTTAACCACCTACGATTACGTTCCTATTAACTTACTTGGCAGATAATTTCATACAATTTCTGTTCCATTTTTGAATTTATTCGGTAAGTAGTGGCTATTCGGACATCGTGAAAGAGGAGCCCTAAGTATAATGAAGTTAACCAGGGATTATGATTAAAAGTTCGGTGTTACAAGTTACATTAACAAAGTTATCCAGAAACATTCTAAGTACCAATTGATTATTTTTCCTGTGGGTAACGGTAATTGCTGATCAGATCGTGGAATCAATCGGTATACTCAACGAGCTGTTCGAATAAAACTAAAGAAAACCATCAATCTCTGCATCCCCGTAGGTTACTTATACCTTTATACATGTTTCATTATAAATTTTATTTTTATATTTTATTATACTTATATTTCATTTTTTTTACATTTTCTTTATTTTATTTTTTCCTAACTTGCAGAACCCTAAATATACCAAAAAGAATAACAATGGCGATTAACCTCCTCTAAGATATTTTGTGAATGGGCCTTCACTTTGTGTAATAAAGAACTCGTTCATAATTAGCGCTGTATATTAAATATAATGTCTAAAACGTGATAATAAGGAAGTAATGTAAGCAAGATCGTTATAATAAAAATAGAGATTTCTTTATGTGTACAACTAAATGAGTGAACGTCGTCGTATTAATTGCTTTACAGCAGCTGTTAACGTGTATGAAATACAGCTAGCTTCACGGTAGGGGGCCGTGGTGTTGTCTGAGTCTAACTGGAGCAAGCTATACCTTCAGTGCTCTTAAGATTAATGCTCTGAAATTGATAATTACGCATCACAATCAGCTATAGCAACGTCTGTAGGTGTCAAACAACAACAATCCCGACGCTCGCTAGAAGGGATATTAATAAAATGTTATTCCTTCTTTGAGACTGAATATCAAAGCAATGAAATCCGGGCAGATTTTTCGGTATCATCGGCACGATTACACAGAAGACGCGACTCCGTCGACAGATTTAACGAGTCGGCCAAACAACGCCCTCACAGATATCTTTCACCTGAATATTTAGCTCTTTGAGTAAAAATAAATCTTTCCGTTTCTCGGAATAACAACAGTGTCAAGTCAACTCGCTTTAGAGCAAAGATTATATTTGTCATCGACGATCGCATTAAGCTCGTTTACGGGGTGTCGCGGACGCGGTAAACGATTTAGTCGGAATAGCCGCCGGAGGCTCCCACACACGGAACAGATGTTTTGTCATCGCACCACCTTTCCACTACAAATACTCTCTCTTTTAGCCCCGACAATTCAAAAATAAATAAAATAATAATATACTCTTCGAAGACGCCTGTCTACTATTTATAGAGCTGTCATTTCAGCTTAAAGACCTAATGAGCCGTTTCTAATATCGTGTGGTAGTTATCATTTGGTTTCCCTGTTTGTTCACATAATTACCGTCCACACGGTCTAAGCACTCACTGCTCATCATATAATATTAAACACTTAAGGGTAAGTATTAAACTCTTACATTAGAAAAACATCTTTAAAACTGTTGTTAGATTTTACAACTAGTTTAAATAATATATTTTTCTATTTACGTTTTATTTTATAATTATTTTAGTTGGGGCCAGCTAAAATTCTCCAAGAAAGCATACTCAATATGGTGAAAGTGGCCTCTTCTAGGTACGTAAGTACTTATTTTTAGTCGAGGCAACTGCTATCAAAAATTTAAATCGCGGGCTACGATACTGGAGAATCCTTTAAAATGAATTTCGCTGAAACGAGAAAGCTATCAAGGGCAACAACATACCTTCGGCGCCGACGACGGTGGTGGAGGATTTGAGAAATATTCCGGCAGGCATTAGTTCGCCGCACCACCTGTCCGTTCACACTCGACCTCCGGAATTTTTCGGTATTGCCGATGCAAAGTTTCTCGTTAATATGCAAATTAAGAATTATCTGCACAGAGGACGCGGGATTTAGGGTCACTTTCAAATAACGCAAAGTGAGCAGCTAAATGAAAATGTGAACTTCACGCCCTGATTGTACGCGGACCCGTTTTAAGATTTAGCATAATTACGAGATTTTATTTTGTTGTATATGTTTATCATGGAATACATATATTTACATATATTTACGCGTGAAATTCGTGGCGCACATAATGTAACCAACGAAGTAAAAATTTTAATAATGTGTTACAGTGCTTAGTTAATTCAAGCAAACTATAAAGACAGACATAAAACTCTTTACTGCCTGCATTAGCTCATTAAGAAAACAACTATTCTTTTACTAAGTATGGGTGCCTGGCGAATCTTAAAACACACTCGTTTGTGTATAATTAGGTAACTGCCTAGATAATTATAATAATTTGAATTCAGTTATAATACGAAGGAGATAACGTTAGTGTGATAATCTCGAGATGGAGACCTGTTTCACAGTGGGTGGTTTTGTGAAGTTTTGAATGAGCTGAGTAGAACATTGTTTTACTTACTACTACGTAGCTGTAAAACTTCGTAGGTATTAAAAATAGATATACAAAGGCGTTAGTAATTGATATACAGGGTGGCAGGGACATCGACGCGAAGCCTGTTACCATGGATTCAGTACATGATCCTGAAAAAGCTGTTCCACACATTTTAACCGGTTTACTAATGTTTGCCATAATTTAAAATGCCATAATTTTATATGCCATACTTTTATTTGCCATAATTTCATTAGAAATAACGCTTCAGTTGCCATAATCGTGAAATGACATAAAATCATTTTCACTAATTTCATTGGTCATAATCGATCAAGTGTCATAATAATTTTAATCCATAAATTCATTAGCGCTATTTTTTATTTTCAATAATGTCGTTTTCCATAACATTTATTAATATTCATTTGCCCATACTAGCACAACAATGCTAGTTCAGTATGTACCATGCTTGCTTTGCAAAAGAGGAAATCTAGCACTCGGCGGCCGCTGCCGCGGCACGCTCGCTCGCCTTCGCGCGTTGTTTGGTCACAGTTCTAACCTAACCTAACCTACCCGTTTCGAATTTGACAAACTGTTTATTGTCTGAACAAGAAAACCTAAAAATTACCCTAATCTGGCATGCATGCTTGCTTTGCAAAAGAGGAAATCTAGCACTCGGCGGCCGCTGCCGCGGCACGCTCGCTACGCTCGCTCGCCTTCGCGCGTTGTTTGGTCACAGTTCTAACCTAACCTAACCTACCCGTTTCGAATTTACAAACTGTTTATTGTCTGAACAAGAAAACCTAAAAATTACCCTAATCTGCCATGCATGCTTGCTTTGCAAAAGACGAAATCTAGCACTCGGCGGCCGCTGCCCCGGCACGCTCGCTACGCTCGCTCGCCTTCGCGCGTTGTTTGGTCACAGTTCTAACCTAACCTAACCTACCCGTTTCGAATTTGACAAACTGTTTATTGTCTGAACAAGAAAACCTAACCTAACCTATCCTATTTTGCAAATGTACGTATGTATGTATTTAAATGAACATTCGGAATAATACATATCATATAATACAATACTAAGGACATCTGTCAGTAACGTTTCTAAATTATGTTTGTCAAGTGTCGATTATGTAATGTGTTACTTATAGAAACTAATGATTATGACACATGTTATTATGGAAACTAATATTATGGCAAATAAAAGTTATGACAAATAAGTTGATATGGCAAGCGTTATTAGTATAAATGATAATAGTGCAAGTAAATATTATGAGTGGGGACGATTATGGAAAACAATAATAGGACAAATAATATTATGGAAAACAATATAATACCATTTTAAACGCGTAGGTATTTCACTTTACTATGAGACGGCATATAAAAAAAAAAAAAACTGATGTTTTTAGACAAGGGGGCGTTCAGAATCATGTAAGTACTGAATCCATGGTAACAGTATTCGCGTCGATGTCCCAGCCACCCTGTATGTAGGTAGAAAATGTCCATAAATCATTACAACGCTGGAATAGTAGATATAACAGTAAAGTAACATTTGGTCACAATCGCGGGGCTGCAGCAAATTACCGCTTGACCACATAAAGACTCCGCAGCAATGCGATGGAGTACCACCAGTCAATTAATTGCCATGCGTGCTGAAACAGATTTATCATGAGCACTTCTGAGGATTCCCCAACTCCACCTACTGATCGATTGTCTTTAATATTTACACCGTTCGCGCTCTCGTTTCAGATCTGTTTCACCGCATCATCGTGCTGCAAAAAATACATAAATAAGCATACAAAAGGCACTGGTATCATGCGGACAAACTCCTAATTGTTTTAATTATTGCGTACAAATTAAGTTGTATTTGAAATGGAAAAAAAGCATAATCCGGTGGTTTTAATTCATGAGCGCTCTAAATATGCCAACCGACTTGGTCAGCACTGATTGAAGTCCCGCATTAATTTATATTGTAAATAAAACCTATTAAAAAAAAAACTAACAATTGTTTATTTGAAATTCCAACAAAATAACATTTAGTCGGTATGACAAAACCAACGCTGGACAGGATTGTTGGCGGAATACTAATATGGCTTAAAGAAGAAATAAAGAATCGCATAATGTTGTGTCGTATTTGTAATATGGACATCGATAAATCATAGGGAACCGACCACAATCGTTCCGATGACATGGCATGCTTACAAAAAATAATGCAAGCCATCATTCAGATGCCCCGTAGAATTGGGTGGGAGCTTAGTTCACCTTTAGGGCTGAAGTCAGTATTTATAATAAATCGCTATTACCTACATCATTTTTATAAAAAAAAAAAAAATTATAAACTTTTTTCAGATTTAATTGGTAGGTAGCGTTAGCCTTCAACTCAAAAAAATATAGGTACCTACTTCGACTACAGTCACGGGAAACAAAAGTAGGTAATGTGAACATTCAATTGTAATTATAATGTTTATTAACACCAGAACTTCAGACTATAACTAAAAGCAAGTTCAATTATGCATGATATTTTATTAAGTCGAATCTTGTTTTGCCAACCTTAACAGATCACGATTCAGATACAAGCAAAATACGGTTTTATACTGAATGTTAATATGAAGGCTTGTTCCTAATTTATTTATCTATTGTATTAACATTTTAGGAAGGATGGAGTCCATATTGATAATACGCTTAAAATCTGAGGATTAAAGCTCACGCTTAGTGGGTTTAAAGAAATTAAAAGGATCCAAATCGGTGATGCCTCATACAAGAAGAAAATCTATTTCTTGTTTTTTTATGATTAAATTCTTGATGAACGCGGGAAGATACTTGAAACCAGGTGCTTGTTGGTAGGTACTCATGGTAATAAATAATTAAGTCCCTGGAGCATTTTGTACAAATATGTCGTGTTATTCAACCTCACTCGACTTACTTGCATGAAATTGTAGTTATCCACGTGGGAGAAAGGTTTTAACGTATTTTAAAGTATGCATACATTCCCTTGACGATCCCGACTCATTGTTTGTGACCACAGAAAGAGCAAAACACCAACCAAGATGGAGATGTCCAATATTTTAGATGGCATAGCAGTCGCCGCTACGAAATCGGAATTCCTGCCTCAAGGATTCCCCTTGAGCTTGATGCTGAAAAACAGCTGTAAACATATGTTAATAAAGTCCTTATTGCTTTGAAATAAACCTTGTACAATGAGACTGTATCGCGACATTCGAACAACGCTTTAGTAACCAGGTATGCAATAGATAACCATGTTTTATGCTAATCCTATAAACAGAAACATAACTTACAAATTTTCGAGAGCCTTGGTAAACGTTAAAGTAAAATCACGAGGAAGTGAGCTTTATTACCAAGCACCTACGTCTAAGTGTGCACATGAAATGATGAGCAATCAACCCGTAGATTGTTATGTTGACTTTTGCCCGTCATCGGCTATTAAGATTTCTTTGTTATAGAAACATGTTGGACTATTTACACAACACGTTGGCCTGAGCGCCTTTGTAAAAATAAGTCTTTTTTCCTTACGTTCTTGTCGGTCAGCATATATCGCTCTCACGAGTTTGAATGAAATCCTCAAGTCACTTAGTGCGATGCGACGTTAGAATTTGCTTTTAACATAATGAATCGTTTCGATAGCTTTATTATACGGCCCGAATGACGGCGATATAGTCTGGTAAAGGTTTAACAAAGCGAGCATCTTGAGGTGACAATGATGCGTGATTGCTGCGTGAGAGTTTGTAACTGAATTATGAACTTAAATATCTACTTAATTCACTATGACTTAAGAGTCACTCCTTAAAGATGTTGATTGGCGTTGGGAATTTCTGAGCCAATTTCATATCTATATTAGACTACACAAGAAATAATAAAATATTTGTACACTAGACAATTATATTAATGAAATGTAGGTATTGCCTCTACGTCGATTCCCGTAATGTCGAGAATTTCATTACCGTCGAGTGCATGATACATCGTCTGACACCCACCTAGCTGATGTTTTTATTTGAAAATATTTGGTCAATAATTTAACTATAAACTACCGGTAGGTACTTATAAAGATGTATTAGGAATGTTCCTATCAGCGCATTCCCTCATAGAAGATTCGTCTTTTTTCGGATTCCGGATAGTGATTCCTGAAGAATCGTTACTATTTTGTTTAGTGGCATAAATTCGCCGTTGGTCGTCTGCAAGTTTCACACTTTAGGTTAGACTATCAGAAGGCCTTCGCGCCATATACAGGGTCAATTGAATTTATTGGAAATAGCCGATATGCAGATCGTAGTCAAAAACAGCGTGTACGATTTTATTGCTCTTTCGATTGTGTGATACTGATAGATTTCGTCCAGTTTTCTTTCTTCTTCTTTAAGTGATCAACCTTATATCTAAGCTGCTACGTCCAAGTTAGTTGCAGTTGCTAGGCTAGGGCACATCATAAAAGACGATCATAGGTCACCCCGTTAGGCCTGCGACTAACGCCACGCGAGCCGAGCGAGCGGGCGAAACGACTGGTGCCACGGGAGCGGCCAGCGAGCGCTACATCCAGGTTGGTCGTAGTTACTAAGCAGAGAGTATATTAGCGTATCGATAGTAGTACTTTTAGGAAGTCAAAATGAAAATTATTCGGAGATCACAAGAAGATAATCAACTAGTATTGCTAGTGTATATTTATTTCTATTTTTAGGAAATCATGATGGGAATTATTTGGGATCGATTAAATGCTTGCCTTCTTTATTGTATTTTGTGTCTTTACCAAGATTAATTTCACCTTGGATGCATTTTCTACCTGCAAGAGTATGCTTGCAGTTGGTGTTTCTGCAGAGCTGGCTTTCTCGTAGCGTAGACTCTGCTTAGGCACTGCGTACACGCTGCGTAGGCACAGTGCAGCGTAGCGTTTCGTTCAATTCAGATCTGGTTTGAAATAATAAGCTTTTCTATTAATTTGATCTGATTTACACACCTATTTTTTTAGCGGTAGTAGTTTTCTCCATAAAACTGATCAATTTTTTCTTTGATTGATGTAATAAATGTGTAGGTATTAATAAATAACATTTTCCTGACGCTCATCATGACACTTTCAGGTGAATCGGTGTCATGATATTTATTTATTTAAGTACTTATTGTCTTCTTCATTATCCCCTGCAGTTACGAATGAGCCGAGTTAAGAGAGTACAGCATAAGTAGATGTGTCTGTATTACTAACATTGGCAAATAAGGTTCTGCATGTCGTAGAAATTCTTTCCACATAACTTATTTTATTTGTTCTATGGTTCACAGTACTGAGACCATCCTGACCAGTCAATAAACTTCCTAGTGAAAAATAGAAAAGAAAAATAAGTTAATTTGTCAAAGAAACACGTGCATAAAAAAAGATAATTAACTCGAGTAGAACAATAAAATAAACCACAATAGATTTAAATTATAATCACGAGCACAAAACAGAAATGGTCGGCAGCTGATGCACGTCATGACTGTGACAAGAAGGCTTCCACTCAGCATGATGCTGTGCGTGTGCAGTGGTCACCCGAATGTAGTGGACTTCCAATATACCCGTATGTCTTTTAATAGAGATCTCTTAATAGAGTCCTGTTGACATCGTCAAGGTAGGTAGCCCTAAAAAGTACAATAAACCCATCCCTAATCGCAAGCTTTATAAAGCTTCGTGCAGACTAGTGCGACGCGACACCGGCTATTGTTACACCGTGAAGTTTTCTTAGAAATTGTATTGTACTTGTCGCGTCGCGCCGTCGCGTCGCTCTGGTCTGCACGAGCCTTTATTCGTAGCTGATTTTATTATATAAGATAGCAATTTTGATTTAAAAAATCGACCAACGGACTACGACTACATCAAATTCAAAGCGAATAAAAGCTGTCCATTTATACAATTATAAGAGTAGAAATACATAAGCTCAACATATAAATTGAGAATGTTGTTGTCTAAGGAAAATATTTCTTAAAGAAAAACACTACAGCCTGTTTCTTTAACTTTTTATATTATATTATATAAAAATTTTGGAAAATAAATTGATTTATTTTAGACTAAACAGGTTGCCGCTTGCCGGTTGGCCGCTGACGCGACGTCAAATAACCGGATGATTCTCTAAAGAAATTCCTAACCCTGCTATTTTGATAAAGGTATTAAATTTTTTAAATTCAATCCATCATGTTATCTGCTGAGTAATTCTTTGTCTTGCAGAAATCTTAGACCTTTTTAAGTGATTTTTAAATCGCGTCACGCGATTATTCATGTCATGATACTCAAAGGATTTAGGACCAGAGAGGCGTAGCCGGGAAGGATGATGCGATGCTACACTGAGGCTGAAGGATGATGCGATGCTAAACTGAGGCTGAAGCAATACTGGTGAGGCACAGCATTTATTTAAGTACCTATTTGTTTTATTTTGTCTATTAACCGCTTGACTGTCACTAATGAGACACAATTAAATTTTAATTGTTATCCAACTGCAGCCGTCTGTTGGACGGTTGAGCTTTTAAGCTTTTAAGTGTGGGACGCAACGTGTGTCGATACTCTTGCGCCATCCCATCTTCCTGGCTCAGCGTGCTGTGCTGGCGCTGCCGCTGCGGCTGCAGAAAACCTCAAGCGGCGAAAGTATAATAACCTCATAGCTAACTATATTTTCGAGCCGTTTGGGGTTGAAACCCTAGGGCCGTGGGGTCCGAGTGCTCATGATCTGTTCAATGACATTTCCAAACGACTGGTTGACACTTCCCGTGACCCAAGGGCTGGTTTTTACCTGGGCCAGAGGCTAAGCATTGCCATACAACGTGGCAATGCCGCCAGTCTCTTGGGTACATTACCAGCCGACAGCGATGCGGAGGAATTTTTCGATGCCTTATTGTTTGTTTCCTAATAGTTTTAGTTACCTAAGTTAGGTTAATTATTTTTAGTTTTGGAAGTTCATGTTAGTTGTTAATTTAGAAATACAGAGGTTCATTATTAAAGTATTTTTAACCCTTTAAGCTTTTTAACATATAAAGTATTTTTTTATATTTTTTTTGTTTTAATCGATATATAAAAGAAAAAAAATTGTGTTCCTCCTGTGACGGGAGCAGGGTCCAAGCTACCGGTGGTTAGGGCTGCAGAAATAGGAACCTCCTCACAATGCGAGCCGTGTCGAGGAGTACTGCTTTATTTGATTTATTATTAATAAACAACTTATATGGGAAGACGTTTTGAGAACTAGTGCGGGATATGGAGGAGAAAAACTCACGACCGTGAGCTATTGAGCCTATTGAAAAGCCTGGGGGAGCCCTATGCAAAAGAGTATGAAAAGCCTGGGGGAGCCCTATGCAAAAGAGTATGAAAAGCCTGGGGGAGCCCTATGCAAAAGAGTATGAAAAGCCTGGGGGAGCCCTATGCAAAAGAGTATGAAAAGCCTGGGGGAGCCCTATGCAAAAGAGTATGAAAAGCCTGGGGGAGCCCTATGCAAAAGAGTATGAAAAGCCTGGGGGAGCCCTATGCAAAAGAGTATGAAAAGCCTGGGGGAGCCCTATGCAAAAGAGTATGAAAAGCCTGGGGGAGCCCTATGCAAAAGAGTATGAAAAGCCTGGGGGAGCCCTATGCAAAAGAGTATGAAAAGCCTGGGGGAGCCCTATGCAAAAGAGTATGAAAAGCCTGGGGGAGCCCTATGCAAAAGAGTATGAAAAGCCTGGGGGAGCCCTATGCAAAAGAGTATGAAAAGCCTGGGGGAGCCCTATGCAAAAGAGTATGAAAAGCCTGGGGGAGCCCTATGCAAAAGAGTATGAAAAGCCTGGGCGAGTCCTTTGCGAAAGAGTAAAGTAGTCTAGAGAATTCTGATGCCAAAACCTTTAATTTAAATAAATTGTAAAAACCAGTTTTTAAGATTGCTATTTTATGCTATTTGAAATTTAAATTCACAGAGTTTACACTCATATACAAGTTATCAGTTATTTATCTTATGGCATGGAATACGAATGCTGCGTTCGGTCCTTATATTTTATTCTGTGGCTTTCGGTACCCCAGCGCCGTCATCTTCTGGCCCATATTGAATAGTAGATATCTTCATTCGTCTGCACACAACTTGACGTAGATGACAGCACAGCAAATCAAATATACCTATGTATAACCATGTAAGTATTTCGTTTGCTTTCTTGTACCTAAGGATAATGGAAGAGATATAAAGTAGTCAACGCTTTATTGATGACTAGCTGACCCCTACTCACTTAAATAAATTCCCATGATACTTCACAAATAACGTGGCTTTCTATTGGTAAAAGAATTTTCAAAATCAGTTCAGTAGATCCATAAATTACCCCATACAACCTCACAAACTTTACCTCTTTATAATATTAGTATAGATAGGTACTTGATGGACCTACCAGTTCCAAATATTTAATTATGTCATTCTTGTGATACCTAAATACAGTCTACCGCACATCAGTGATGACAAATCTAGTGGCCTCGTATTCTGTTGAAAGTCTGTATTAAGGCTCCTGCAGGCAGGCGTGATGTTACTCTGCCGTAACGATTTCTATGAAAAATTCTCGGAAATTCTTCTACCGGTGTCGCGTCGCACCTGGTTGCGGAAGCCTTTACGCTAGTTTAAAGGGTTATAAGATTTTTTTTCTGTTTGTATTTCGTAACCAATACATATTTGTTATTTATCAATTGGCTAAGTGTTTACAGCACCCTTGAGAACCATGACCTCAGAATTGACGACGCGAGTACTCCTTCATCACTGCCCACAAATTTTTATTTCACAAACTTTTCACGCCTTATTATAAACACTTGATAACACGAATTACAATTTATGATAAGTGAATCGTTAACACTTTAATTGAAAGTTATTAACACAATTCGAGTGCATGTATTTCTTATGAATTCCATTATAATTCCGTCATGAAGTTCTTTCAACGTCGCCATAGGCTGTTCCACGATTTGTTTATTTATATTGTGGTCGCCTTTCATCTAGTATACGTGAGCAAATAATGAATGTACGACATATCAGACGGGGGTGTGACGTCACTCCGGACACGGTCACATCAAAGCACTCTACATCGATGATTTATGCGTATTTTGTTAGACTTCGGCCCAATTACGTTCATGAAAATTTGTGCACTTTCATAATAAAGTGTTTACCGCTGAAAAGCTTTGATGTCTAATTGGGCGGATGGCGCGATGAGCTATATTGTAGCCTGTAGCTATACGTCCGAGTGTCCCGGTAATCGTTGATTGATATATCGTTACACTTTGACTAGATTTACTGGTCAAGGGTAGTCATCATAATGAGATATCGTAGACTAGAATATTAGCAGCGACTCGCGTTACTTTGATACGAGTGAGCTTATGATAATACTAGCTGCGCCCCGCGGTTTCGATCCCGTGGGAATATCGGGATTAAAAGTATCCTATGTCCTAATACAGGTCGTGGCCTACCCATGTGCCAAATTTCATCCAAATCCGTTCAGCCGTTTTAGCGTGAAAACGTAATAAACAAACAAATTCGCTTTCGCATTTATAATATTAGTTAAGAATATATAGGATTATTTACCTTTGATTTAAAATTAATCCAGTCCATATTGTACTCTGTTGCGTAATTCCTTGCCTATTCATATTATCTAAAATATATAGAAAAACTACGTGGGACCTACGGTGGGTACCTACAGCATGGCAGGCATAGTGAAATACAAGATAATTAATGCTTACGAGTTACGAATGAAAATGTAAGTAAATGAAATACTCGTAAAAAAACCCTTGAAAACCTTCAAAGTTTATTTAGTTTGGCAAAGTATTTCAGTGTTTGCATGAGTCAGTGCAATGGGTTGGAATGATGATTCCTTTGTTTGACTGGGAGGTATGATCCGTACTACAAACTGGGCTAAAGACAGTGAAAGCAAATGCCTGCATGTGACGGATTAAGCTGTTTACAGACCAGCGCGATTTGTCGCGCGACGCGACACCGGTTATTGTTATACCGTGAAGTTTTGTATTGTTCGTGTCGCGTCGCGCGATAAATCGCGCTGGTCTGAAAACAGCTTTATACTGGACAATTTATGAACATAAAAAATTGTAGTTATATAACAGAACGTCCCAACCTGAGCCAACCCCCATTTCACAATATCTAGTAATGTACAGACGCCAGCACATCAACCTACTCCAATCTGTCAAATTTTTCCAATCAACATTGAACCTTATTCTTTAGCGATAAAGAAACCTTAAAATTTTCAAAGTACTTAGATTAGCATAGCGTTACAGCGCCAGCATGGGCCAGTACAATGGTCTGGAATGATGATTCCTTTGTTTGACTGGGAGGTATGATCCGTACTTCAAACTGGCTTAAAGACAATGCATGCCAATGCCTATTTAGAGGTATGAGGAACAGGGTGTAAAGTTCACTCATCCTCATTTGAAAAGGGAGGATCCTCCGGCCAGACGGGTGTTGTGTCTGGCGGGCAACTGCCCGTAAGTTGATTTCGGATAGTCTTATCTATGTTTTTCGCTCGGTAAACTCTAACCGCGCGATGCAGGAATTATGTGACGTCATGTCTTTGCTGCGTAGTTCGTATGTGGCGGCGTAACCGCTTCATCACTCCCCTCCGGAGACCGGAGTTCGATAGTGGGCTGAGTCTTGGATCTTGCGATGCTTCGCAGTGCCAGCTGTGGTTCCAGTGAGTCGGAACCGGGTGCCGCATAGTTCGCGGTGAGTCGGAACTGTCTGCGGTGATTCCCCAGTGAGTCGGGGTGGCGCGATGGCGCTGCGTCGTCATCTAGTGAGTGGGATGTGGTACAGCGTCGGGTTGTGGCTGAGTGCTTGCGTCGACCAGGAGAGGGTAGAATAGGCTCTGCTTGTGAGACCGGCCGGAAGAGCAGGTGCTGTGCCAAAGTTGCTGATGAGGCTGAGGGTGATGACCAGGAATGCGCGTTCACTGCATGCTGGTAGTCAGAATACCCGTTGAAGCCGTGGGTGCTGGCTCGCTGTGTGACTCGCCTCACGAAAGCTTGCGGGAGTGATGATGATGATGATGACGACACGCTGAAGTAGTTGCACGAAGGCTGCGTTGACGTTCATCACGTCGGGGTCACCAATTTAGAGGTATGAGGAACAGGGTGTAAAGTTCACTCATCCTCATTTGAAAAGGGAGGATCCTCCGGCCAGACGGGTGTTGTGTCTGGCGGGTAAGTTGATTTCGGATAGTCTTATCTATGTTTTTCGCTCGGTAAACTCTAACTGCGCGATGCAGGAATTGTGTGACGTCATGCCTTTGTTGCGTAGTTCGTATGTGGAGGCGTCACCGCTACACCTACATGTGTCGGATTATACTGGACAATTTATTAACATTAAAAATTATAGTTATTTATCAGAACCTCTCAACCTGAGCCAACCCCCATTTCACAATATCTAGTAATGTACAGACGCCAGTTTACGCCAGCACATCAACCTACTCCAATCTGTCAAATTTTTCTAATCAACATTGAACCTTATTCTATAGCGATAAAGTTGAAAATCTATTAAAGAAATTTGACAGATTCGAGTAACTTGATGTGCTGGCGTCGGTACATTAAAATTATTAAAGAAAAAGTTCTGTTCAATATGTATTCACGATGTGATTAAAAAATGGAACAGTCCTAACTTCCTAACTAATATTATTTCCAACCATAAGCCTAGATGCGAAAGCGAGTTTGTTTGATTGTTACGCTTCCACGCTAAAACGGCTGAACAGATTTGGATGAAATTTGGCACATGGGTAGACCATGACCTGAGTTAAAACATAGAATGCTTTTTAACCCAATATTGTCACGGGATCGAGACTTACCCGAGTTGCAGACCAAGAGCTAAGCTAAGTTAGTTTAGCATAGCTCGCAATTTCTCATACTTGTGCAAACCGCAAGCTATGAACTCAAGTATGAGAAATTACGTTACCTATGCGAGCTATGCTAAACTAACTTAGCTTAGCTCTTGGTCTGCAGCCCGTATTATGCGGGTGAAACCACGGGCCGCAGCAAATTTTTCAAAATCTGACCCCTGAATCGTATACTAAATATGCCTCCTTGAATATGCCCAATGTTTTACAAATAAGTCTGAATAAAAAGATAATTATGGGGCCGTAACTTTTTTTACATTCATACTAACATTGTATGTGTGAGAATTCAAATGTCAGTAGGTCAGCTCAAAGAACAATCGAACGTTAAAAGTAAATGTTAGTTTTACCTGGAGACCGGTTGAAGCGGCTCTCGGCGATATCGCAATAAGCGCGTCGGAACCATCTTGACCAAATTGGCTCTATCGTACTTAATAGATACTAACCCACTATATAATTATTAAAGATTCGTTTGTAGCAGTTGGGGTCTTATCTTTGGTGACGTTACCAGCGTCAAAAAACTTTCTTAGTCTTCTTAGTGAACATTTTAGGCGTTTAAAAAATTGCTTAGTTTAGTTTATTAATCAATATAAATATAAGTAACATAAAAAGTTTCTTTCTTATTTTCACTAATTAGACTAAGAAACTTTATTGACAAATTAAAAATATAGAGCTCCTAACGTCACCAAACATCCCTCTGATTTAATTGTTACGTACTTAAATATGATATAAAGATGGAAAGAAATGATTGAAACAACCAACAAATATTTCTGTATTAAATTTTATTGCATCTATTCACACACCTTTCTGGGAAAACGGTTAAAAGACGTTTGAAGCTAACAAAATGAGACAACATGTAATAATTTTATCAACAGATATTTTGTTTTTAACTAAACCCATTTATTTATATTACAATAGATTCTGATTCTACAGCTTTCTGAATACTACAATAATATTACAGTAAACGCGAATTCAGAAATGTAAGTAGGTACTTGTTGTTTAATGTAAAATATACACTGTCATTAAGATATTCGTATATCGTATATAGTCGAATATACATATTTTCGTTGTTTATATAACTACATTGAAGATTCACGTCTTCCATCCGTGTTTTTATTTACATCAAAAGGATTTCTAATACAGAAAAATTATTGCATTTACCTCTCTTAAATACTCACGTTATTATTACAATATATACTTACAACAGTGACGTATGTACAAAACTATAGACTCAATTTTGGACTTTCAGTCTCTACAATATTGAAAAAAAATATCATACAATATTTAGAAACAAATAGACGATGTGAATTTACATTCGTTTAACGTTTACTATTATACAAGGCCATTTTTATTTAGTTATGACAAATTGCTACGAAGACGAATGTTGTGTAAATGATACAGATGAGACAAATTTCCGTTTCGAGTAGGGCTGGCAACTACGAAACGTTGTGGATATTGAATCTTGCATCAGGAAGGGGCTACGACATCATCACATTCACAATATTATTTTGTATTTATATTATTTTTTATATCAGATCTTTGTGTTTATTTTTATTAATATTTTAATTTACAACGTTCCACATTCGTTGCAGATGTGAAGGTTTATGAAATAATATAATGTCAATTACTAATTAATACCAGAGACAATCCGATTTGCATCAAAACCATCGCAATAGCTTCGAATTGTAGTGACTGCAGATGTAAGAAAATAGAGTCCAAAAATAACAGATATTTTTCTTCCTCTGCTAGCCGTATGTAGAATAGTTAGCTTTCATCATTATTGGATTATAAAAACTACTATTTTACCTATGGCTCGTTGTTTTATTAATACAATTAAAAGCAAAAAAATAAATGCATAATTATAAGTAACAATCAAATTAATTAAGATAGTTTTAAGTAATAATAGGAAAAGTTGGCACAAAATTAAATGGAAATTAGGTACCTAATTATGCGTATGTAACACAAACACGGTTTGTTTAACTTTTTTAACGTTCTGCCGTACGCAAACAAAAGTTAACAGCAATGCTAGATATTTTAATTGTGACAATAAATTTCCTACAATTATGTACTACAGCAGCGAGCAACTTTTATTTGGACTCTAATTATTTTAATTTTGCAGGAAGCGAACTCTCTTCCGCATTTCACGTTTCGTTGGTCCCACATGGTTTAAAAGTTTTTGACTATACCTACGTACTTAGAACAATATAATAGGTTTTCAGATTCTGGGGACTGTAAGACCAGTCCTTGTTCGATATTTTTGTCAATGATTACGTTTTCTTGTCTGGTAAATATTAAAATAATCCAACATTCAATAATTGGTGTTTGAACATATTTAGCTACCCGTGTTTATGCCAGCCCTACTTAATGGGAAATTATTAGTAACTTAAGTTGATTAATTAGACATAGGTTTGTAATTTCAATTATGTTTAACACAGACAATCATAGTCTTCTGACTAGAAAAAACTATACAGATTTTCCGAAATCCTCACCAAATCTGATATAAATTATTGATATATTGTAGATTTAAAAAAACTTATATTAACGACTCGTTATACTACTGACCTCGTATCAATAAATATTAAAATTCGAATGTTAGATATTTTAAGAAACTATCAAACAATAGAAAACACTGGACGTAATTAGGCACTAAATATAAGTAGAATATTTGAAATAATAATTTACACTACATACAAATAATAATCTAAAACAGTGTTGTTTATCTATGTATAAGAAACTTAACACATATTAATACCTATTTTTGAATGAAATCACTTCGTTTAACCACCTCCAATAATAACTACAGCAACATGTCGCAAGGTCCAACTTGTATAGCACCTAGTATTGTCGGTCGGTCGACGCGGGCGCAGCGTCGACGTCGTTTGCGAGTTGTCAACCTCACGGCGCGGGCGGCGGCAGGTGGCGCACCGCTCGCATGTGTCCACTATCACAAATCTAAGCTTCTCTACCGGTGCATAATAATTATTATCACGTATTTATACGTATGTATACATATTTATATTAGTCTATCGCTATTTACAGGCCGAGTTCACCCTCGCGGCACTCATCGGAGGAGATCGAAATTATTGTCGATGCGCCAGCGGCGGGCGGGGGGCTTGTGGTCAGGCCCGTGGTGGAGGAGGTGGCTCGGCCAGCGACGACGTGGACGATGAGGACGGCGAAGGAGCTGGAGGGGCGGGCGCGGGCGCAGCCAGCGCTAGCGAGCGAGAGTACTCGAGGAGAGCCACGTCTGCAGGGTGAGTCGGGGGATATAAGCCTCGGTACAGCTCCGGTCGGCTGTAGGGATGGGCAAGGCGCGCTGCCGCTGCCGCAGCCGCCGACTGGTAAAACGCAGATGCAGGTGAAGGCGGTGTCGGCGCATCGCCCTCTTTGCTTGCCATGTCCGCTAATGACCATATTCTTGGCTTAGCTGATGCTGGTGTGCTGCCTGGTGGGGCACGGGAAGGTAAATGCTGATAGGCTGGGTGAATAGGCCTTTCGTAAGGCTCAGGTGATTCAGGACCGCTGTCAGCACGAGATTCAGACCACTCTGATTCAGTTCTTTGCCCAAGCATATCTAATCTTTGCTGTGGTCTATCTCCGTCTTCGCTAGAGCCCGTTCCCGAGTCTTTTCCATCTAAAAGAGAAACTAATTTTAGCTAGGAGAATCTCAAAACCTGCCTACTTGAAATTCTTTATAACTTTATCTTCCAACGTAATTTATTAAAAACGCAGTCCCGTGTTTTTGTTAGAAATACTGCTACTTGCAAATAACTTAACTTTATTTTGTATATTGCCTAATCGTGATACGTACCTAGTCCGTCTTTTCCATCGTTACTTTTGTGGTCATCATCATCATTATTATTGTCATCGTCATCGACCCTGTTTCTCGGCTCCCACGTCATCTTGTTCTCCTTCTTGAGACGGCGGCGCGCGTTCGCGAACCACGTCGACACCTGTGTCAGCGTCATCTTGGTGATGATCGCCAACATTATCTTCTCGCCCTTCGTTGGGTAAGGATTCTTCTTGTGCTCGTTCAGCCACGCTTTTAAGGTGCTCGTAGTCTCTCTGGTTGCATTTTTTCTTCTTGCGCCATTTAGGTCCATTCCATACCTAACACAGATAATTTTTGATTACTATATTGTTAGGTTACTAAATTCAAATGCAAACTTAAAGTATGTATTGCTTAATGCTAATGTTGTGAAGCTATGGCAAAGACACCAGTGCTAAATTTTTAGAACATAATCAAGCGTATAATGGCAAAGTCCGATTTGGGCGAGATTTCAGATAACGTGAATCGAGACCGCCCCAATCCCTATCGCGCTCCCTCCCGGCCGCTCCGTGATCGCCACACCGAACCAATGAAAGCGCCAGCATAATAATTGAAATCGAGATAAGCCATCGACTGCTGTGCCAGCGTTAAGCTGCAGCTTATCTCAGACACAGCTACGTACGCATTTGTTGGTGGACCATGCGCCATTATTTGAATTGTACTATCTTTATTGCGATGGAGTATCTATATAAATTCTATTTAAGTTAATTCTTAACGTGTGTCGCTTGTTTACTTAAATATTTAATGCCACAGTAACAAGATACAGTTGTAAAGTGTTAAAATCTAGGCATTCTTTTTTTTTACTTATTGTTTAAAGATCTGTACTCAAACAAACTTTTTAGATAACAAAAAATTGGCATAATGAATAACTTGAAACAATTTTTATACTACATTTTTATAACTTTTAGATGGTGCAAACTCTGCCGGTACCATATGCTTCCATTGCAGAGGTATTGGAGATTGGGTAAGTGGGTAGGGTGGAAAATAGGGATGAGTAGTAGGAAATTAATAAAACTGTCACTTAAATCGCAGAAGTGACGGGCAGTGCCCCTCGTCGTTCAACCCATACAATCGATTTTGAACCTTTAGCGTAATAGATAGGGTCACGATTCACTTAAAACCCTCGCCAAATGAACTAGCACACTCTATTGTTAAGTTCGTTGTTGACTTAATTCTCCTCGATCCCCATTCAGTGAGATCCTCGTAAATAAATATGATAGAAAATCCCTTTTATTTCGTAACAATTTTTATGAATTGTTGTTACGAGTAACACTGGGTCATTCTAAAGGTGAAGATATAAAGACTTGTTTGAGCACTGAGATAATTGTTGCAGAAAAGAAGGCATACTGTTAAAAAAAACTAAATGACGCCCGCGAAGAAGGCTATGAATGAACTAACATCCATAGAATTCGAGTGACAATACGAAAGTGGAGCGACGCCAAGCTTAGGCGTATTCTACAAACAAAAAAGCTTCATTTATCCACGGCGTGCCACTTTCACAGCATCCGAGCTCGCGGGGGATCGGTCTGCAAGCTTCATTTTTTTATTATTTTGCTATCCCCGCGGCGTGCTCGCGCCCCGGCGGGCGGTTGCGGGTATCCACCCTCCTCACACCAGCGCCTCGCCTTCAATTAAATCCCTATCTCTCGCGCCACCTCATGCTTCCTACTTAAACTCATAAAAATGAGATAAACACAAAAATATTGCTCGTACAGTCTGTCGTTATTATTAAAGTAATCCGATGGTGCTGTGGTTCATTCAGTTATTTAAATTTTATGTACCAATTCATAGTTTATTGCATTAATGAACTTTATTTACATTTTCTCTCGTGGTAGCTTCAAAAACATGTCATAATTTGGTCAGAACCACGATCTTTTACAACGAAAATGAGGGTGTTTTTTACCCGTCGGAAAGAGGGTAGATACTCTTTTTATCAATGGCTAGCTTTTGCCAGCAGCTTTGTCACTTTGCAACACATACAAACAAGCTCACTTTCACATCTATAATATTATATTATATATACTAGCTGCTCACCGCGTTTTCACCCGCACAATTTTTGATCCCGTGGGACTATGTGGATAAAAACTATCCTATGTCTGAAACCCAGGTCATAGTCTACTCATGTGCCAAATTTCATTCAAATCCGTTCAGCCGTTTTAGCGTGAAAGTGTAACATACAAAAAACTAATCTTTTCTCTTTATAATATTAGTTTAGATCATTAGATATATACCTATATAGTTAGGATATGACAAATGAGATATGTGTATTGTATGAGCTATTTTCTAGCAATACACGTTAACATCTCCTAAATCAATGATATATGTATTAGAGCCGGGGGTAGTCATAAAAACCTGTGGACTGGGGCGGGCGTGAATTGGGCGTCATAATAATGAAATAAAGGTAAAAAAATGATTAGCAACCACGGACAAGGGTCCAAAACGTTTGTTTGAAATATTCCCCGTGTTGCACCAAAATATATTTTGACGTTTGATGCAATAATATTCAATTAATTCAATAATAGACTGGTCTGTTATTGGATATTTTTTGTTCTAGTGTAGTCTAAGTGCTTGTACACAAAACTGAAGAAGCTTCGTAAGAAAATCTTAGGGAGCTGTCGCAGATTTTTACGATGCGACGTCGCAACGCAGTTTTGTGTACAAGCCCTGAAAGATAGATTTTGTTTTATCAATTGTTTTTCCAACAAAGGTCGCTTGACCTTTGTTGTGTCCGTGTGGCCAGAGGTGGGCTGCTACAGCTCGGCTGATGATGTTGGTAATAATGATAATTATAAAGAAGTCAGTCCCGAAGCACCTACCGTGATCCGATATTTCGATGACAGGTTAACGTATGTCGAACATTCGGATTTGTTACTGAGGTATATCTTACTTATATCACGGGATTAAATTTCGTTTTTCGTGTTCTCAGAAGATGACTTGATCTTAAGTTTTAAAATTTTAAAGTGCTTTATTACCTTCTCTCGAAAAAGAACAGAGTAGATAATAATGGCGGAGGAATAGACAATGCAGCAAATTTTTTCATAGAATTGAATGGCACAAAGTGATCAGTTGATAGTATAATTAATGAAGAGGCACGGGAACAATTCACTTGCTGGCCACAAAGCCGGAAAAGTAAGAATCCCTGAAAGAGCAGAACTCTGTGTAAAATAGGTCAAATCTGATCCAATTAAAAAAGGAATTACTTTTACGGTTTTTATTATAGTTACTTGGGTACCTAATGTTTTTTTTTGTACATATGGTACCTATTACTAAGTATTTCTTTTTAAAATAGATCAACAAGAATGTCGTCCATCACTATGTCAGTTTTAGTATAATAATACGGACACTTAAGACAATTAAAAAGAATATAAAATCTTATAAAAATAAATATAAAATCAAGAATGTTTAACCGGCAGACGGCGGCGCCTAGACATCGCTATAAAAGAGCAATGTTAGCCGGTCGCGCGACAAGCAGCTCGAATGTACTCGCCTGATCTAAAATTTCATTGCACATGTTTCTGTCGTGTTTAATTAGACCGTTTACGTAAAGGTGCTGGATGTACCTTCCTTACTATTAGCAAAAACTCAGGCAGGCAGAGAGTTTTGCGATTACGCGATCATTATGTAACTGCAAGGATTGCAGATAGTTTGTTCTAAGATTTTTCGTTGTGGAGCAGATTTCTCTTTTATTCACGTGCGTGGAACGTATTGTTTAAGTAATTAATATTTAAATAAGTATGTTAACACGACTGCGTAATTGCTAATGCTAATGGACGTCGGGATAAAGCGGAGCCGGCGTCCTGATTTGCCGGTGATGTGGTTCGCCTAAACCGGTGAAATCAATTTACATTATTGGGCTAAATTGCGCTTGTTATTAGCGAGTGCAAACATTGCGATAGTTTGGAGGCCAATTTTGAGTATCATTAATTGATACAATCTGCTTTATAATCCAGAAAAGGATACCTAGGTAGATTCAGTTGCATTTAAGTTGAATATGGCTCCATTGATAACAAATAAGTCCCTTTTCCCAACGGTTTCTATATGGCAGTGGATGGTGTAGTGTATGTGATGGATATGATGCCCACTGTTGACCAAAGGCCGCACCTTTAATTCTTTCTGATAGGTAGGTATGTGCTGCGCCATCTCGAACCAGCCGTCTCGCCACCTCTTTATTTTAGTGAACCCTTGTAAGACATGTGTCATTCTCATGTTGACACTTAAATATGTCCTGTATGGCTAACACACTAGGTATTTAGTAACGAACAAAGTTTGGTATATCTTTGATAAGTAGGTAACTTCCTATTCAAGTATTCATTATTGTACGAATATGAACACAGTTTTGCTAGTAGTACTATGTAAGACAAGTGCAACTGTAAATGGGTGTCACTTTATCAGTGCACAGAAAGAATATTTTTCATTCTGCCACCAGCCTACCCTTTTTGTGAGTACATATACCTACCCGATATCTAATACCTGCTTTAGGTCTTATATAACAATATTTTTAAAATTTGAGCTCTTGCTATTTATTTGTAACATCTGTTTATTTGATGGTCTTCCTACAATAACAATCAATGTCGAAGTTATAACTATTGAACGAATTGCCAATTTGCCTTAGGCATTTAGAAAAACCGCCAGCATTTACAAACGGACTGCGCCGTTTGTAAAATGACGAATCTGCCTGCAACATATCCATCGTTAAAAGTAGGTTGGAGTCACATTTCCTACGAAATCCATGGGAAAAGTTTTTTGTGTTTTCTGACTTTTCTAGTAATCACACCTCAGTTGGTCTAATAGAGTTTTTTGATCTATGTAAGAAACAGGATCGATTGGCATCAAAAAACGTTTTTGCGAAAACTGGCCATTTTCTTGCTGACTGTATATATTTTTTGTAATCTGTGAATACCAATAAAAATATCTCAAAAAGTTAAGGACAGTCTCGTAAGACCGTTTTCCTGTAGCTACAACGATTAAGGTACCTCCCCTACTGCCCCGTCTCAGAAATCCACCCTGCAAATTTTCGAATGAGAAAATTAAAAGAAACGTACAACTCATATTATGTGCAGCACAACGAAACCGATACCAACAGAATTTTTGTATGAGTGGTCATACCGCCCCAACTAACATGACGTAGCATAGAGACAAGTTAACGAGTATAGTGTTTCCAATACAGTTTGAAATTTACCAATGACATCGCCCGCACCCATATAAAATTACATGATGCCATATTTTGTGAGTTAATAAATGTAGATACACCTTTTTCTTACGCTTCACTGACTTCGTCAACATTGTAATCCACCATCTATGAAATTTAAAAGACACACTTAATACATGGTGACAGTTTTTTTTGTGTTTAAAACGCACTTGAGATTGTACCCCACAGAGCATAGTATATATCGTATTTCTTTTGTCTAGTTGTAGGAGCCCACCACGAGATTTTAAACTTTTGAACTTTGATAGGTACCTACTGACTTAAGAAGATCGCAAATTTTTGATTTAATTTTAATTAAACTCAAGTCGACATAATAACCTCTGCTAGTAGAGGCTAATAAATATAAAATGATTTAAAAACAGCGGCCGATTCCAACACAAAGTTCGCTTTTCATGCTGCTAGTAAATTACTGTGTTCGTAAAAATGATATCTGATAAAGCTAATTATTCGTCGTCGTAATATAGAAATGGGCGCACGCAACGACCAATCTCGGGTTTTGGACGAAGTTTTAAAAGGTACGATACAGGTCCTAAATATTGGTGGGTAGATAGGGTGGCTGGGGGCGCGGCACGCCAAAAACACATTACGAGCCGGCAACGCGCTATTACGGCGAACCGCACGCGTCCATGTTAGCCGATAGCTGCCACCCGAACATGCTATCCGACGACTAATTGGTCAGCTTCATGCACAAAAACCCCTAATAGAAACAACTGCGGCTAGGGGGAGCCGCTTTACAGCTTAAACCGTATATGATCGCATTCATCGCAAGGTATGACTGTAACAATCCGGTGTATGTGGGTGCCTACCGAATATTTTCGGCGGCGGTGGTTGTAATGAGGGCCAATCGTTAAGTTAGGTGGTTAAAGGGCGTGTTATCTAGAGGCTTGGGCGGCGCATGTCACGTGACAAACGAAGCATAAACTACCACCGCACCGGTACCTCGGTTGCGCCATCTTTGTTTTTGTAACAGGGGGTAACGTTTTAAATTGCTTTTATTTTAAAGTTTCAAATTACCTGCCTGTCCCATTTCCGGTGATTCGTTACGTAAATTACCTATATGCTTATATAACGGATTTACTCTTGTTTCATATACTTATAGAGAACCTTGAAAACGTTACACGTATTTGTAACATGTACCGACTTATAATCATCTATAAACAATCCTTTGTTTTTGTTGATTGACATTGCAAATCATGTTTTAAGACAGAATTTCCAGTGTGGTCATAATAATTACTTATGCTCAATAACTGAGAATGTTTATTGAAGAGCATTGCAGTTTAATGAATATCATTATTGTTTTAAATCTTTCCATTATATCAACTTTACAAAAACAAGACATAAATTGTGTGCGTTTATCTGTGGCAAATTATTTTTCTGTAAACTTGTGTCTTGACCCTGCCGTTTACGTAGAACTTGATAAAAATATTAATGTTTGTGATACAGTAACACAAAGCAGTTTTAATTAATTTAACAATTATAACAACAATATTGTCGTAAGCATAAGCAATTAAATCCAAGTGTGTGCCAGTAAATCTGTCACAACATGATATTGTATGTAATTTGTTGTAAATAATGCCGAAACCTGGATTAAAAATAATAAGAAAACAATTCGTTATTGCAGCTTGTAGAACTATAACTACATTTGCTTTCAAATAGCGTAACTTCTATTGTGGTAGCTGATAATTCATGTAATTGTAAGTTCACGGTGCGTTTTAACCCTGAAAAGGATTCGACAAGTTCTACAATATCAGCATCAGAACGATTAGAATTAATAAAATTACCACCATTAATTAATAAAATGAAATTACCACCATCAGCTAAAGAACTAGAAGGGAAGGGTAGAACATAACTGGATGTTCTTATTCGATTGGGTGACGTATCAGGACTCCTGGAACATCTAACCAGATTGGGATTAATTGGGTCAAATTAGCAATTGATATGCCTTTGCCTCCAAGCTAATTATTTGATGCGAAGTTTACGATTTGACCGCAATCTTCCATACCATATCCTATCTACGCATATTATAAATAACACAATAGCTTTAATAATGTAGAACCTCGTCAACTCGAAAAGCAGAAAAGCTATAGATACACAAATGTGCATGTACGAGTATGTACATGTGCCTCAAAATTTAAAAAAGGTTATGCCTATTTATTCTTTCCGGTTCCGGTCAAAAACATAAAAGAATGTTATTTTAATTAAATTATATCACGCATGGTTAATTTGGCATAAGCTAGTGGGAATATTAAAGCTCCATGTTACTTGGTAGTAAACAAAATTTACAAGAAGGTTTAATAGTACATACTGTTTTTAAAATACTAAACACGAGTACCTATCTATAGAGGTACTAGAAAAACATAAAGGCAACAAGTAAGGTAAGTGTACTTATTACTGCCTGTGTGTGGACTGTCTGTAAGAGCAAATGCAAAAAATATAAATTAAGTTGTTGGAAAACTAAGTTCGAAATCTTTACCAGTGACATTCTTAGTAGTGATTCCGTTTTATTTCTTCTATGTTTACTGAAATAACACCACCATTTGATGTGCCATAGCAATTTTGATTTAATTAAAAACTAAGTTGTAAACAATGGCTTTATCTTTTATATGCACCTTAATGTGATGCTACATAATGATTTGATGGACAAACACCATTAATATTTGTAACATTGATAGTTTTGTAACATTGATAATTTTGTAACATTGATAATTTTTAAAATTGATAATTTTGTAACATTGCTCAGTATTCCCTCGATGTTACAAATAAGTCGGTCTTATTAATCTAGATTAAAATCTCTTTCAAGTCAATAGACAATGAGTTAAGCTTACCGCTATCTTATCTATTAGGTCTTTGTTTCACATTCACAAGGGTCACAAAAACTCCTAGATAAATATTACAGGAAGCATTGTAGCGGTTTCCCAATGATTAAAGTTTTCATTGTAATCTATGTAGATGTCAGATTAATGTGATCAATCAAGTCTATTAATATTATCATAATATTAGTTCTGCAACCTACCTATACGCATAACGAATGTGTTCATGATTGAGTTTTACCTAATCATTGCTTAACAACGTCTCATGCACAGTGTTAGTTCAACGGTACGTTTTGTTACCCACATTTTGAATTAAACTGAGTTTTGTCGTGATTATGATTGTAACTCTATTTCTGTAACATTTTCCGCACTGGTCTCGCGTTGGCAAATGTATACAGGTTACTCCCGTGGAGTACTTAGACGTCGTAGATCTTCTTCTTTTCGTATGTGTAGTGATTAACCTGGTGTCAGAGTTTTAAAGCCGTCCATGCGTTCATTCCCAGTCGCCCCCGGGGGGATTGCCACCGGAGGCAAATGCGAATAAAAATTCCCAGTCGCCACCGGCGGTGACTGGGAAATCATTGCCCCCACTTCAGTTTCATTAAAAAAAAGACAAAGTGCATTAAAGCACTTTGTCTTTTTTTAGAGATTAGAGGCAGGTTCAGGATAAGTTACCTCATCCTTTTATTCTCTCTGCGATGGAGAAAGCAATGTACAGCGAAAATTAAGTGGGGGCAATGACTTCCCAGTCACCACCGGTGGCGACTGGGAATTTTCATTCCCATTTGCCTCCGGTGGCAATCCCCGCGGGGGCGACTGGGAATGAACGCGTCCATGGGCCTCTGACTTGGCTACAGATGCTGTCGAAAAATATCGCTCAGGCATGTCGGTTTCTTAACGATGTTTTCCTTCACCGTGTTTGAAGCAATTGATAATTATACAATACGCACATGAATCCAAAAGGTCAGAGGTGTATGCGTTGGGTTCGAACTTAGACTTGGCAGTCCCTGTCACATCACTAGGTTATCACTGCTGGTCTGTCTTAGGTAGTAGGTATATAGTAGGTGGTCAGTGTTACCTTAAATTTACCTCTGTTACCAATTTACTGGTGACAGTGTTCTCTGAAACACGACTTACTAAAACTGTTTAAGATCTTTATTGACCTTTACCTTAACAGATGTTACTTATTTAAATTTTTGATAAGAAACTTTTATTATTTTTATGATTATGGAGTGATCTTGTGAACAATGAATTTATTATATTTATCAACATAATATTATAGAAATCCATTCAAAGCATTTTTTCTACAAGGACTTTTAAATAATATGTTGTTAATATGAAATAAAATATATTTGATAAGATTTAATGGCTTGGTATAGTGAGAGGTAATCACGAAGAACAATAAAAATATTATTATGGAATCAAGTCATAGGTACACATTTATTATACACACATCAAAAAAAGTTTGCGATCAGTTTGAAAATTTGAAATCTTTTTGGTTACGGTAGAATTTATTATAATTTCATCTTCTTTTTATATTCTTTCAGGCAGTGTATTTCTATTAAAAAAAAAAAAATAACTTAAACACTTTTCTTGATAAAGTTAAATTTTAAAAATATATAATTTTTGCTAGTGATCACAAACTTTTCTTGATGTGCGTATAATTATAATAAACAAATCAACAAATACCTACCACACAGTATTTTATCGACCCGATAAATTGTCATGTTTATTTTGTTGTTGTAAATTTGTTTACGACCTCCCAAAGACTTATCAATGCTCAACTCTCACTAGGAAGATGTCAACACACGCTATTTATCAAACGTCAATCAACTGTTGAACATTTACCTACATGGAAGTGTAAAGGCGCGGATAGATCACACATGTCTACTTGGATATGCCAATGAAAGATATATTATGCAAGCTGATACACGAGAGGGTGCTTCATGTCCACATTTGAATACTCAGTCTAGTCGCATTAGAGATTTTACAAACATTGTTGAATACCTTCGTCTGTCTTTTTAACCGACTTCCAATAAGGAGGAGGTTAATTATGTTCGTTGTTTTTTTTTGTGTATGATCACCGATTTCTCCGTCAATTGTAAACCGATTTTGAAATATATTTTTTTGTTTGAAAACGTATGCTCCCGAGGAGGTTCATTATAAAATTTATTAAATTTGCTTGGTTAGTTGCTGAGCTAGCTTCAATAATACGTATTTTATCCACTTAGTTTATATGGATGATAACTTCCTGTCACTGTTAATTGCATAGTAGGTACTTAGTGGTATTTGAAGTTATGTGGGGTAGGGTAGCACAGCAAAAAATTGAAAAATAAAAACATTAAAAAAAACCGCCGTCCAAAAAAAATACTTTTTTTTAGCATCATCTCGCAATATTTAGATTTAAAAGAGTGTCCATGGAGTTACGAGTACTTGCTTGTTCTAGCCATAGGAATCTATTTCGCTATGGAATGGGCAAATTGCTTCACCTTTCTGACTGACCGATTCTTTAGGCAGTTTTGAAAATTCAAAAGTGCCTGTAAATCATTTACTTAATTGAAATAAATGAGTAGACTTGAATATTTATAATTATAAAATAATCATGCGTCATTTCAACATTTACTGCTGGGTTATCAGTGTTATCACCTAATACAATAAAAACGCCAAAGAAAAATAAGTTTCCTTGTGTTGTGAATTACCTGGGTATGTTTTAGTAGATGTCACTTTAAGAACAATAATGCCAAATACTAGGCGACACCAAAATGTTAATACCTTAAAAAAAGCGCACTGTCAATTTGCAATAATATTAAAGCGTTACGTTTAGCGTGACGGTGTGGCTAAGGAGGAAGTAAAGATCTCGTAGGAGATTCCGGCGGGTAAGTAAATCGTTTCGGAATGTCATTACGAAATTTCTCGATCTCGCGCATCTGATAAAGTGTAGTCTGTCCAGGCCTTAACATGTTCTTCGTTTGTCGCTACGTTGTGCGGTGGCGCCACTGACGGCCCGATAGTAGCATTGGACCTCACAAGACGCCTTATGTAGAACGTATAAACTAGTGAAAATTAAGTGTCGTGACCACGGTTCACTTATTATCAGAGGTCACGTCTCATTTTATTACTGACATATTATTAATATCGATGAGAACATTGAATTTTATACGGTCAGCAGGCATTGTTTCTCAACAATTCCTACAATTTTTGTTGCGTAATACTAAAGTCTTCGTGTTCTGTGAATACAATATTGGTAAAGTTGCATGGGTTTATCGTGAATTATTATATCTTTGTCGTAACTCTATATACCTATTCTACTAAGCGGGGGAAAAAAGTATAGGTATATGCTTCAATATTTGGTCGTCATTTCATGTTTTAACAAGAGTTCAAATTGCAATTTCAAAAACTAACATGAAATTATAATACTTTTAAATGGAACATTAGTAAACTGTCTATCGTTTTATGCTTGTTCATTTTCAGGTTTTGTTGTGCTCTAAAACTTTTATTAGTTCCATGTAGCTGTCATTCCAATAGCAACTCGGTAGGTACGAACTTGATTTCTTAGCGCTCTGAGTAACAAAAGAAAATTTTCGTTAACGGTAAATATATGTTTTCTTAATTACTACTTTTTCCATTTTGTTTGGAAAACGAGATAAGTACAGGTATTTATAATTACGTATACTGTTTCTATTTAGTACCGTTAGTAGGTTTTTATTGAGCAAGAACGTGGAAGTTAATTTCATAACACATCTTCGTTAAGTGAAATAACATACTAGTAGGTGGACAACCGTGTAATGCCAATTTCAATTTACGAATTTGAATTAACATTCATTCTGCATTAAAATCTAAATTGGTTTCTGGTGTTCGTTCGAACAACACTAGCGCTTTTATCATTGTGGGCATGTAAGTTTAATAAGTAGGGATATAAATAAAATAGGTAGAGAATTTATATTGAATAAACCTTCCAGCCGATCTCAATTGGGACGGTTGTTTTTAGGGTTCCCTACCTAAAAAGGTAAAAAAGGAACCCTCTTGTCCGTCGGTGTGTCCGTGTGTCACTAACAATTTTCTCAGGAACGGGTGGACCTAGCAAGTTGAAATTTATACCCGTTACTGAAGTCTGTAGTCCCTATTAGGTGTATCAAAATCAAGGTCCTGAGTCAACACGATAAAAAGATATGGGCAAATTTAGATTTTCGCGAAAACTTGTAAGTACCAAAATTTTCCTTAATTTTCAACTTATTTTATTATTCGGAATTTTCCTTTTTTACTGGTGCTGTAAGACATTGCTTTTAACCAAAATTGACAATTCTAGGCCAACCGGAAGTACCCTATAGGTTTTGGGTCGAAACCCTATATGGTAGTTCCCGTTGAACTAAAATCACGAAATTTGGCAAAAAGCAAGGTCTTACAGCACAAAAAGTAAAGGAAAAATTCCAAAAAATAAAAAAAGTTGAAAATATGACGCCAATTAAGATAGTCCTTTGAGTTGTATGGGCGCTCACTGGGCACAGAACTATTTAGGTACCTATACGAATGAAGCTCCATAAGGGACTCTCGGTGCGCGAGTCCGATTCGCTCTTGACCGGTTTTTTGGTACTATCTGCGCCCCACGGTTTCACCCGCATAAGTCTCGATCCCGTGGGAATATTGGGATAAAAGATTACTAAGTCTTTTTCCAGGTCATGGTCTACCTATGTACCAAATTTCATTTAAATCCGTACAGCCGTTTTAGCATGAAAGTGTAATAAACAAACAAACAAACGCAGATTCGCATTTATATATTTTTTTCGTTAGAATTCCCATTCATATAAGGAATAATCGGTTGTTGTAATACCATTGTAACATGTCATCATCTCATCACATACTTATTGTACAAAAGATACCAAAATAAATCAAAAGATTTGCGTTTAATAGTCAGCATGTGTTACTTGTTGTTGACTTCCTGTTAATATTATCTGTAGTAAATATAAAACTATTAACTTCCGGTTGTCAAAATGACACTTTCAAAAAAGATTGTTAAAGCGTTAAGACGGATTTGCAAGATTGATACAGTCAGTCCGATTTAAACTTAATGGCGGCTCGGAACATGAGGCGAGTCGCTGCGCAGTAACAAATTCATGGGTCAGGGGGTGAGGGGTGCGGTACTGCGCAGCGAACAGCTAACTTCCGAGTCGCCATTAACTTTGAATCGAACTATACAAGCGCGAAACATTTTGTAGAAGTGTATTATTAAATTCCATGTCAGTAGAGTAACCGCTGTTTCATTTTACCCAAGAGGTACTATCGAAGAATTCAAAGCAGTTTGAAAACAAAATCCCGTGAACACGATGGCCACATCTGTTACCGCCCCGGTTCTATAGCGGCCGAGCGCTGCAAGCAGAAATAGTCCTTACGGTATATAGAAAATGAACTTCTTCGATGGTACACACGGCTACACATCAAACTATACATTTCCAGTATATGCTGACCTCGCATTGTACGGAAATCCTATACAATGCAAGATCAGCATAAACTGGAAATGCTTGATGTGTAGCCGTGCATACCTATATTCCTCTCGGAGGGAATGGGCACGTATACATAAACGCACGTTCTCTACACATGGAAGAAGTTCCTATTCTCTATTATGTATGACTACTGACGCTTGGAGAGGTAAGCTTACTCAAATAATCTATCAGATTAGCCTACTGCAATCCCCTGTTCACCTTAGTCTTCATCTTCAAAGCCAATATGTGGAATTGACGATGCCTTTGCATCTAGGAATACCCGGACGTCGCGGCGTCCAGCTATCTAATTACGCAACACATTTTCGTAAACGATTCTGACTAATCGGTTTCATTTTGACAGTTCCACAATAATCATTGCATTATTTACGTTGTCGAGCAGATTTTTCTACGAAGTTATGAAGCAATGGATCAGCAATCTGTTTCAAAACGATTCAAATTCCGATTGATCGTGTATTACGTAATTAGGGTACAGGTAGTGCTGGATGCAAGTCGCAGTAACTGACTGGACTGTTGTTCAATGGCAGTCTACTCTTGGGATCATTTTTTCCAGCGCCCATCGGTCCTACGAAACCTGGGGATCTCTCACTCCTTCTCTAGTTACAATCCCAATCTCAATTTTCCCTGCGTGAATTTAGAAAGAATTACAATAGGAATGTTGCCTAAAAATTTTTTTTTGTCCGTCGCGTCGGATAGATTATTACAAAATATTGAACACGTATTTTTTCTTTTATTACGTAATCAAAAGATTACAGTAACATTGAGTTAAAATGTAGCATGACGTCACTCCGGTAGATTTTATACCGACTTGTGACGTAGCAAGCCCCCACTCCCCAACTTTAATGCGTTTTATCTAAATCATTTTTTTATTAATATGATAAAGCAAAAAATTGTAATAGTAATAGTCAATCTTCAATCTTCCTAGCCTTTTTCCCAACTATCTTGGGGTCGGCTTCGTCGGTTAATAGTAATTTTTAATATTAAGTAATTGTAATTTTAATTTTTATTTCCAAATTTCAGTACACGTTACATCCAGTGAGGTCTCGACCCCTGAACTAGGACATCCTGTCTGACAGGGGTCGACGTTTCTCCAGTTACATGGATCAACATAAGAAGGTTTAGACTAAATACGCGTCTAATATTTTTTTATTATCTGACTGACGGACTAAATTGTTATTTTTTTTTGCTCAGTCTACATCTCCCTATGTCTATCTCAAAAAAAGCTAAGTCCATTGCTGTATGAGTGACTCTTATTTGTTGCGCAGTTCTACCAGCTGTTTTCCTGTTACAGTAAAGGAGGGTCACCCCTTCGCTGTTTCATAGGATTTAATATAATAGGCGAGTTTTATATCTTTGGAAGCTGAGATAACAGAGCGTTGTGCAATGAGTTGGCTTGATCATACATCTACATCTCATCGTTAGTGTTCTAAGTGGTAAAAGTAAAGTTGTTGAGAACGTTTCAACGACTGTAGGCAGTAAGGCTTGTAGGCAACAAGTTATTATAATAAGCTTATTGCAGCAAAAGCTTGCTTGCTAAGTTATATTCACCCAATTTTCTTCAGATACGAATGATTTTACGATTTTTTATTCGGTTTGGAGACAACTGTGTTTCATTCTTGATAGGTTGAATATGAATAGGGATTGCTCACTAATGGCTGATTCCTTACTATTTACGGTCCGTTGTTGGTTAAAATTAAGACTTGTATCTTTACCAATAATGAAGTATAGACCATGAGGGAGGTGCTAAAGCTTTGCATAGCTTCTTGCTATTACTGGTAAAATTTGCTGACGAATCTATTTATACTACTGGTCACCCAGTGGTCAAAATTCAAGTTTGTTAGGATAGTTTAGGATAATTCATACTAACTCCATGCTGCCATGTCATTATTCTAAGGTCATCTTTAACCATAGTGTGTGTCAAACGCATGGTAGTGTGTGTTATATTTTTTTTTAATTTATTTAGTTTATTTATATTGCATATTTTATAAAAATATTAGCTTTCTGCACTCCTTCTCCATATAAACTTTAAGTGTGCCAAATTTCATACTCATCCGTCTGCGTAGATTTCGTAAAAAGGGGTACTTACAAAGTTTTTGGTTCACGTTTTAATATATAACAGATGGGGCAAAGTAATAACCCGATTTTGTTTTGCTGAATTTTTTTTATGAATTTAAATATTTGATTCTGCTTGTGGATTATGTTTATTTATTTAATGCATTAGAATTTTTTCAATCGGTCAAATGGCTACCGTCAGAATTGATGTTTTGGCAATTTCCATCACTTCTGTCAGAACTTCCAGCGATAGGTTCTCGCATTCCTGTCGGATATTCTCTTTAAGGGCTTCAAGAGTCTGAGGCTTGTTTATATAAACCCGGGACTTCAAGTAACCCCATAAAAAAAAGTCTGGAGCGGTCAAATCGGGTGATCAGGCCGGCCAGTGCAAATCGCCAAAGCGGGAGATTAGACGACGAGGAAATGTTTCCTGAAACAATCGTTCCACGTTATTGAGGAATAATAGCGTTCCATTGCATAGTGTTCTGCATTTGTTTACTTCACTAATGTCAAAACAGAACTGACATTTACCGCCATTTGCAAAAGTATAGTGTCTTCCAGTTGGCTGATTACTTTTGCACGACTCGTAATGCGAAATGCGAAGCATTAGAGTGTGCTCTACGATCGAAAAATATTTTTTGCCCCATTTCTGCAACTGTTATTATTGTTAAACTCCTGCTAGTACACAGAACCTACTTAATTTATATACCATTGTATAGATGATTAAATGGAGATTAATACTGTACTTTTTACCAATTGATTTAATGCAAGAGAAATGAAAAAAACATCAAAATAGTTTAAATAAAATTCCTGTCTGTCAATTTATGAAGCTTGAAAACATTGTAGCTTGCGATAAAATCAATTAATTGAGTCAATTTTTTTTAATACATTGGTTTCGGCCATAAAAGGAACCCTATTGAAAATGGCTCTTTTATTCAAAGTAGTTTAATTATAATTAATAAAATACTAACTAAAATATAATATCTTGAGAAAAGAAGTGGTATTAGATTTAGTTAGTTATCTGACAGCTGTCTTGTCACGTGGTTTTATTTGTTTACCTTTATTTAACTACCAAAACCTATGGAGCATACATTAAAGTAATCATCAATACTAGAAGTAAAACTTCCCTTAATATATTGCGTTTTGCGGCATCTTTAATCGTAGCACTTATGTTAAACACGCTACACATGTACACTAAGCTGGAACACGCAAGACCGATACATGACCAATACAACAAACTGTCTGCAACATGTACAACCACCGGCTTGTTATATCGTTCAAGGAACCGCAAATCGTATGTATGTCTATGTAATCGACTACACGTTGGGTTGCTGAGCAAGTATCGACATGGAGGTGATTTATTTAGGTACCTACTAATCTGAAAATATAACTTCATTCATTTTCTTAGCATGAAACTGCTAAATAAGGTTCCAATAAACTTATTATTAATAAGCTAGAAAAGCAGGAAATAGGCTAAGTATTATATCTATCTAATACCTAATACGAGCAATTCTTGTATGTATGTATATATAGAATCTGAATCTCGGAAACGGCTCCAACGATTTCGATGAAAGTTGCAAGTGACCAGATATTTTTAATAAATTAAGCACATACTTTACTCATACTTGTTTTTCTGATCTTATTTCCTGTAAACTAAAGCAGCTTTAACTGTGTCATTGCCTGGCTTGCTGTCTAGCTTCATTATTTCAGCCGAAAGACTTCCACGGCTGGACATAAGCCCCAAACACCGCCACTTCGGTTCTGTGCTTCCCGCATCCAGCGGATTCCTTCACAACGTCATCGGTCCACCTTGTGGAAGGCCTTCCAACGCTACGTCTTCCGGTACACGGTCGTCACTCCAGAACCTTTTGGCCCCATCTGCCATCTATTCTGCGAGCAATGTGCCCCAATGTGTTTAGGTTATTAAACGTATAATTAAATACCGGCTTTTGTGAGTTACGAAAAGAAGCCTAATGGCTCATTTTCATTAGTCGATAACTCAGTCGATATACAGCATGCGGGTCCCCGCAGGCGGTATAATGTCTAATGAAAGTCATAAGTCGATAACGCGCGGTCGGTACACCGTCTATAGGGAATCCCCGTAGTAGGCGTAGCGATCAATGAAATTCATCGGTCGGTAAAAAGCCTGCGAAGACTCCCACTTAATGAAAATGTCTTCAAAGCAACTGCCAAACGGGCGGTACAAGTTCTCCGTATAGCGCAGTCGTTCCTTATCGACTAATGAAACCGGTTCCCTACATGCGGGCCCTATGGAAAATTTCTGCAACGCATGCCCGTTTACAGAAATCTCCAGCACCCCGCATACGAGCTCTATCGACCAATGAAAGCCTCATTGGCTTTAGCTTCTAGTGTTATAAATATATTTTTTACCCACTACGGTGAAGCTATTGGCCTGCATCTCACCTGATGGTAAGTGATGATCAGGCTGAAGGCGGAAGCGAGCTTCACCCGGAATCCTCAACCACAGAAGAACTTGCTATCTTATCTCTAACTGCCGAAACACAACAATGCTGTTAACATTGTTGTTATGGCGACAGGTTTAGAAACGATGGTGGTAGCTAGCCAGGCGGACTTAGAACAAGCCCTACTACCAACCAAACCGAGCAGAAAATTTTGCTCCCACTGGGAATCGAACCCGGGACCAGTGGGTCTGAGACAGGTGGTTTAACCACTAGACCAAAGAGGCGGTTAAAAATTCAACTGGCCTATTATTTACTCACTGCGATGCTAAGGCTTCGTCTTTTACAGAGAATGGGGATTGACCCTGCTAGATCACTGCGTGTTGGTGATACAGAGTGTGAACCTCCATTGTATTTTCAGGTTTCATCATGACACTTGCTAGGTTCAAAACAGCGTACTCGTGCTTGAGAAGCTCTTCAGGACTGGGATATTCAGTATTTTTTTATCCTACTGGTTTCAATTTTTTCTTAAAAAATATATATTTATAGCTTTATTCGTTGCAGTCTTGAATTTGCAAACTCCAAATTTTTCTAAAGTGGGAAGGTAGGTAGGACTGGTGGTACCTATGCCTAATATCCATTTAAGTGAAAAGGCTTTCAAATAAATCAACAGCCTTAGAACAAAGCGATGACTCGTCTATTTTTAATTAAGTTGAATAAGTACATTCATGTCGATCACAACTCGCCTCGTGGCCGCCGCTGACCGATAGGAAAAAGGAAAGAGGAAGCGTCCAATGCGCCTAGAATGAAATTAGCCCGTCGGTCAATTACTCCGAACCGAGCGCGGCTTACTAATGGCACGCGCGGTGTCCCTTGCATACACCACCGCTCATTTATATGCCTTCGCGCGTACTCTTTATTGTTCCATAGATTGGTAATACACGGGAGGACTGGCACTTTGTGCTGTAAATCGTTGTCTGTACACGTATCCACGATTAACTGTGTGCTGTAGCCATAGTCGAGGCGGGCAGCGTGTCAGTACATGCCGCCTCTGCGCAAGTGTGGACGATGACATCATGTCCGGAATGGAGTGGCCACACAGAAACGTGAGAGTACGTGTTTGCCTGACTCTTATTATCGCTGCGCGTTACTGTGCTCGATGACGCATAGCCCTTCAGTCGGCTTTACCATCAATGTATTATAGAATTGATCCGCGATGCTGATAAACATAATATTACAACCTCAAGCGAGTTTAAAGTTTTAAACTGAACCTGTGTATAAGTCTTACTTAAGTACCTAGTTTTTACTTTTGAACAATAATAATATCTTTATCATAAGACCAGCTGTTAGACAAAATATATTATTTTTCGTATAAATTCAGATATACACTTGTTCTTGAAAATAAAAAGAGTACATACATAACATCACGCCTTATTTCCCCGAAGGGTTGGGCAGAGGTGTACCTGTAGCAGGTACACCCACATTTCGCCAGTTATGTTAAAAAGAGTACAGTTGATTTTAAATAAATCGAATCTATCTAATTAGCCTGTATTGTCCCACTGCACTGCAGGGCAAACCCTCCCTCTCCCTTTTCCACACAATTCTGTCTGTTACTAGTATCAACCAGTTCTTTAGGTAGGAGTAGGAGTAAGAGTAGTTTTTTAAATAAATGATAATAAAGATTTATTGTTCAACTAGGACTACATGGCAAGGTATCTATTATAAATTTATAAAGCACAAGCATAAAGTTTCTTAATCTAGTTAGTGGGTGCCGTACTGTTCTTCTCAATAGGTTACAGAATAACCTGTGTTTAGTAGAAAATGTTTAAATCCACATTAGTTGCAGCACGCCTTAATCCGTTAATGTATGGTATAATTCTATTATACTTGGGTAAACGTTGGCTTTTCTTTTAAAACAAAATTATAAAAGAAATGTCGTTAATGTTATGAATAATGACATGTTATAGTAAAGAAAATGATTAAAAAATAAAACAAAAAACCCGACTGAAAAAATATAACTGAAAGGAGAAAAACAGCATAATAATCCATAGATTTTGATAAAAAAACCAAAAATCTGAAATATGGTGTAACTTTTGCTGGCAATACCAAAATTCTATAGATTTTAATGCTGATGCTTCTCTTTTCAGTTATGGTTTTTGTTTTTTTTAAGTAATTTGCTTTATTTCTAGCTTTTTAGTTTTATTAGTATATTTGGAATTGACTCATTACTGGCTTTTATTTGATACCAATATTGTTATAATTAGATTTGAAAAAAACCTACCCCTTCCATTTTTTTTGTATTTGAATATGCATTATATAAATATTATATAGCCTTTGGCACTCCCACAATTAAGACTAATCTAACCACACCTCATAATAACCAACCATGTTAAAATCCATCAAGCCGTTCAGGCTCCAGAGCGTGCCAAAGAATTGACATACATACACTCGAAAAACAGTACACAGTTTCCCCTCCTTCTGGGGAAATCGGGTAATAAGTTTTTTTAAACACAAAATGTACAGCTCCATTTGTTTCCTACGCCTGTGGATTCACTTTTACTATATCCCAAGTGACCGAGATTGACAAATTGTAAACCTTAACTTTGGTACTCTACCCTACCCCAACGAGAGTCCTTTGGGCTTTGAGAGAAAAATAACATAAAGATTTAAATTATTTTTCTAACAAATTGTCAAATGCCAGTAGGGTACTCGTAGTAGTGAATGCAAATCTATACTGAATATTCATGTGTCTACGTTATTTTAGATTGAAACATTCGAACAACGATGTTGCTATAATTTGAGGCAAAGAAGAAGCGACAGGCGCCGTCATATTGGGAAGTTATAACCATTAAGAGAATACAATCGCAATTTCTTCCTGTCATAAATAAACTTTGGCGGGCATGAGTAATCGTTACTTTGTGTGCACAATATCGGGTCGGGGCCAAATAGATTGGTACGTGAGCTGCGTGCCGACCGCGTCCGCCTCCCGAGTATTATCACTTGCTTCAACGAAATTCGTCTACACTTTTGTATGGTGTAGTTGAATTTTCCGTTTGTAATTATGTCGGTGGACAGAGGAAGTGTCGGCAGTGGTTGTTACACCGGTCACGACGCACCGGTTGACGACCGTCGCCCGTCGTCTAACGGGCTACTGCCTGCTATGGACTGCGGCGCGACCATCTTACATTAGGGACTTAAAATAAATTTAGTTGGGCCCTTAACGTATTCAATTTGCCATAAGTTCATAATCTAAAACAATAACTACGGGAATCTTTTTTGGCACATCCTGTCATTTTACTGTTATACTTTGACAAAATTATTGACATTCTTATTCTTATTATACGAATAATAAATTCGTAGTTCTTCAATATTCTTCATATAACCAAGATGTACGAGTATGCTCCAATTATTTAAGCTTCATTCATTTATTTAATCAAAGTAATTTACATGCTAGTTTTGTAAATTATTTTAGAAACTGTTAAAAAACTCGACCATCTTTAATGTAGGTATGTGTTTACGTCTTGCAAATAAAAATGATTTCATTTCATTTAAAATTCCATCACATTTCAAATTTCATTTCATTTCAAAATTCATTTCATTTCAATTCATTTCAAAATTCATTTCATTTCATTTTAACGCAAAATCAATGATTGAGATAATTATACAAGTTAACGCTGGAAAAGCATAAATTTCCTATTTTATTATCAAATTATTCTTCAATACGTTATTCGATAGAAACGGAATGTAGTAGCGTGATCGATAAATCATTTGTTACTCAAATTGTCATAAGGAGAATATTGAGCAAGCCTGTTGCTCTACGCAAAACTCGTGTAAACTAGAGGCTAAACTTTGATTTATGTTAATTAAATTTAATAAACAGACAAGCAGTTGAACTAGGCGCGTATAATCGTTTCGCTTCAAGTAACGTAGATAATTAGATAGAGTTAAAAGCCGTTCATCGTAGTTTGCTAGCCCATCGCTTATGAGTATACCTACCTACTGTAGTAAACCGTTTTCCTTAGATGGTTTTATAACAACCGTTAGGTTGTAATTGTAATCAACTGATGCATACTATCTTTCCAAATTTAGCAAGAAATGAATAAGTTTTGTGATTCGAAAATCGTAGACATGTTAATAAAATGCTTATTACATAGTGGTTTACGCAACCGATCAGGGTGTCCGAGTTTTCTGGAAGTGGTAATTAAGTAATTAAATTTGTTTGTAGTACTTCTTTTCAGTGTTGGTCGGTTGTCACTTCTCTTAACCGGATAAGGGTGCCAATGGGGTGCCTAATTGCTGGCGTAAATTTGCGACTAGCGATTGTCAGCGCTATGACAGTTTTGATAGAGTAAAAGATAGTTTCAAGCTTAGTTAATTTTAATTTTAACTGATCTTTTCTAGCATGTTCGCCATGAAACATGCTGTGACAGGAACAACACATCATTTACATAAAAGCTACATAATATGGACCACGTGTTAAGTATGTTCGATTTAATTACTACCACAGAGTAGGTACTCTGCTATTATTAAAATACAAATGGCAATTAACACTCGGAATAACCTCAAAGCATGGTGTGTACGACCTACAACTCGCGACTTACGAGTTGTAGGTCGTAGGTTCGAACCCAGACAGGCGCTTTATTTTGTAAAAAAAAAATCATCACCACTGCTCTCAAAACGGTGAAGGAGATCATGGTGAGGAAACCTAGAACCAAAAATTTAAGACTTGTGACATCTACCAACCCGCACTGGGCCCGCGTGGTGGTTCATGGCCCACTCTCTCACAGAGAGGTGGCCTGTGTCCCAGCAGTGGGAACATTATATGCTGATTATGTATGGTGTGTATTGAAAATGTATATAGAAAAGGATGATGTAGATGTAATGTTACTGTGAATGCTCCGATATTAGTAAGTGTTGCACCGGCGTAAGTCCACAATCACCAATTTCGATAGTATAAGTCTGAAATTTTTTCATTAATTTACTGGAATCGGACATACTCGTAGGTACACCAATGAATGTTAATATGCACCTCGGCAATTCTGTGAATCTTTGATTCTGCGATTTTTTACGTGAATGTTACATACGCTAGTGTTTGTTAGAAAAGCGAAAGTCTTATACTGTTCCTTCTTTTATCTACGCCACCACCGCGTCACCCTGCAACCAGGAGTGAGTATACATTTTAATTTATATAGCCAATGGTCTATGTGACCATTGGCATATATATAGATACATAATAGTATGGTCCAATAGCATTAATAACTAAGTGTATTTATTAATAATCATACCTAACTATGTACTGCTAATTATGTTACTGATTTTGATGAATACAGTACTATTTCTAAATTTGTATCCATTGTAACTATATGACTTAATTTTATAACGGCCTATAACTCAGAAGCTAAGTTACTATTAGTCAAAAAATAAATCTACTCAAACAGATTTCAATAGTTTTTTTTTTATGAATCATTAATGTCGTAATTTCGCTCATAATGAAGATTAACCAAGTCGTCGTGGTGTATGATAACGATAACATTCCTTCATGAAAGGAATAACTTACGGTCATACACCAGCTAGTAGTTCGTTGCCAGAGTATCTTCAGATACACTGCGCTTTGGATATTCACAGTAACATAAACAGTTTAGGACGTGCTCCCGAAGTCCCGACTAATGGTCGATTCTTATTAATTACGGACCGTTATTGGTTAAAATTTAAGACTCTTGCATCTTTACCAATAATAAAGCTAAGACCTCATTGGTATGCATAGTAGACCCTCCCATATGGAAGTAGTTATCACAGTTAAAAGTAGCTTACGAATCTATTTAAATAAATAAAAAACTAACTGATCTGTGCTGCTGGGGAGTTTGTTGCGCCACTTCTTCTTCCTAGCTAAAGCACTAGGTGCGGTGCGGTGGTGAAGGATGGGCGTTTTGGGGGACTGTCTTATGTTATTTTGACGTTCCAAAACTGCTGATTCTGAGAATCAGCACTTTTAAAAAGTTATTGAAATTTGTATTTAGGTACATATTAGGCCAGTTTGGCAATAACAATGATTACCATTGGTAAGTGAAACGATTCGTTATTGTTTATAGGAACGCATAAGCAAGCTCGTGCCGCGACTGTTGTTGAATGCACGCACATGGTAAGTTGGGACCATCCAGTTGATCGTATATTAGAAGAGACTATGGGTAAATTGCGAGTGTTTTATTTACTGTTATATTATGCAACTTCATTCTACATCGACAGTGCTTTACGCCGGTCAACCGTGGAGTTTCTTGCCGGCTCTTCTCCATAGGAAACGACCTATTGGAACCGTGCACCTAGCTTCTGACGTTTCATAAGTGTCTATGTAGGTTTATGTGAAATAAAATATTTTGAATTTGTCATAATATCGTTATACAAAGAACATTTACTGGCTTAAATTGAACTTTATTTTTGTTTTAATATTAGTGAGATCGCCGTGCGATTTGTTACCGATTAAATTTTAACAATAACTAGTTGATCCGCCAGACACCATCCTTTCCAAATTTCAATCAATCGTACAAAAATCTTATAGAAAAAGTACGTTCAGTAATTTTCAATTTTTCTTTTCATAATAACCTAATTCGGACTATTACGAACAGTTTATAATCCCTTATAGGCTTCTCTGCAGTCGGGTAAAAATAGCCAAATCGGTCCAGCCGATGTCAAATAATGCGCTTACCAACAAATAGCATTTCATTTTTATTTATATATTTAGGTTATAGATAAATGATGTTTATCTCTGTGAGTAGGTTTATACAAACACTTTTACACGTCAATATTTTTTTTTTATAGATGAGGTCAGTGTCAATAAGGCCTAATCAAAAGATTCCTAGACTATCATATCTATACCATCCTGCTCTAGACTATAGAGCACGGTGGAATACGTGTCAAAAATAATATCTGTTAAGCCTACTAATAATAGTACACATTATCAACGAAGCACCTGAGTTAGTCTTGAAATACGCAATAAAAAATTCAATAAAAAACTGTTTAATTCACCTCTATCACGTTTTCAAGTCGGTAACATAGTTAAATGTACTTAATTATGGTCCGTTTTCGTGTTTATTTAGTACATACATATCATTACGGATTGTTGCCGACGTGAGTGATTAAGGTGTGAGATACGCATCGGGAAAGAGTCGTTGTCTGGAGTCGCACCTGCCGCCCGCTCGGCTCACTCCGCTCGGCTCACTTCAAAACCTTCTATTACCTCGTTATTAGTGAGACGCCCCTCGACGTTTTACAACATTTTAATTGTGTTATTTAACGCTTGTTATTTCACAACTGACATGGTGATTTATTCGTTATTGGCAGTTGCGGATTTTGATCGCACGACTATTAAGCGAAACCAGTATGCTTCCTGTCGGACATTGTAATTGAAAGTGACAGATGTTTTATTTATACCGAGTTAGAAGTCTGAGAACGTTACTAGTTTTGTTGTGAACATAATTTTTGTAAGTATCTAACCAAAATTCTAAAGACCCGCCGATTACAGACTCCGGATAGTTCAGCCAATACGTTCAGTCTCATCATCTAGGTTTTAACAAGACGGAGTGGAGGCCTACAAACTAGTTAGAAAACTTTCATGGAAATAGGTATTGATTGTAGAAATAAGCTCCTGTAGAAACTTGATGCCGCAATTATCGTATTCATGAGTATTTTATTGCATTGTTTATGAATCCACCTCTGTTTTTTTATCAGCATTATGTTATCTTGTCCGAATCTTTGCCGTGATTATTTTAAGCCTTCTTTTTATGTTTTTTTTTTACTTTTTGATGCAGGTAAAATACGATACAACCGTCGTTATTCGTGTTTAGGTAAGTTCTTTCTTAACAGTGTAGAATCGCTAAAGTAATTGAACGTCATAATATTTTTTTATTGAATTTAAATTTAACTGGTAATTTGTAACACGATGGTGTAGTAAAAGAGCAAGTGACTATTTCTAGTGAATGTTTTTTTAAGCCTGTAAGAGAAAACCGACTGTACAATGGTAGTTGAACAAGGACAAATATTTATTTTTCCCTATAGACTTCTATTAGTATATTGTAGGTAAAGACACAAAATATGACTTTTCTGTTTGTTTTTCTGACTGTATTGCGATTTTAAATAGACCAATATAACCACGCTTCAATGAAGTCTCAGAAAAGGGCCTAGAGTAAAACCTTGTGGCACACCCATGTTGGGCCTATGATTCAGGGGTTCTGTGATGTCAATGGCTACTTTTTGTTACCACCTAGATAGAAAATATATTATTATCTGTACAAAATGATACTGTGTTCCGAATTGCTTAAGTTAAGACACAAGCGCATTGTGATGGATTTCCGGCCACCGTAGGCGCGGGCTTGCGGACGGAGAGTGATGGGTAGCTCTCCGTCCGATCAGGACCAAGCCCGGGTCGACGGCGCGTAGTGTTCCACGCGCGCCTCAAAGAGTCGTCAGCGAAGCTGAAGGGGTCCGTTTGGGCCGATGCCTACCACTGGGGTTGCGGATAAGTCCTTAGGGGAAACCGTGGCCCTGGTCTAGGCAAGGGAAGGAACACGGGTGGGTTTTAGTCAGTAAAAGTCTGACACGCCCTTCCGCTCCGCCCAGAGCGGGAGAAGTCATTTGATGATTTCCCACCCAAAAAAAAAAAAAAAAAGCGCATTGTGATCAAGGCAGTCAAAAGCCTTCCTACATCCTTTCTAATCTCCTAAAATATAATTTCCTACTTTTAATGCCTTCAATATTTAGGATTTTTCCTGAAGTAGAACAATACGGCCTTTTTACCCTCATGTATTAATCGTGTAAAGAAATAAAGCTGATCACTTCTAGTCCATAGTGCTCAATTTATCAAATCTAGTCATAATATCAGTTACGTTATAATGTTTGATTTTCAAAAACGGACAATATTAGGCAACAAAATAATACGCCGTATCGGCAAAAGGTAAAATAATTAATTATAACCTGACAATTGCGCAACATTGAAAACGGAATATTTCCCTTTATGGATGAAAATTGAAACGAGAAAATACATTATTCCTCTCGGTAGAAGTTGAGAAACTAAATCAAATTACAGTAATCATTAATGACGAATATAATTGGCACTTTACGTATCCATGTTGCGCTTGTAGCAGGTATTACTGGCGTACCGGTAACGTTATTTATTATGATTTAGCGAACGATTGAAATACTATACAACAAGCGGCTCTTCATTATCACACTTTTTAATACGTATACCGGAACTGCGCAAAGTAAATGTAGCTATTAGCAATCCTATTTACCACAGATACGTTTTTATAGCCAATTACTGTTTTACAGCGAACGATAAATACTTCCAATACAGCGGCATACAACCTTATAGAGGATACAAAATGTTTTTAAATTACTAATTCAAATTAACGAGGGGTTTCGTTGCGGTAGAAGAACGTCTAAAGTTAGTTCCAATCGCGTAATCTATATTCATTCGGCGAAGTTAGCGCGGCATCAGTGCACAGCGGTGCAATTAAAAACGTATAAATCAAAACATTCTCTCTACATATAGTTAACAACGGCGGTAATCTATTAACGCGTTATAAAGCCGCTAATTAACTTATATCCTCGGCCTGTTTTTGTTTACAATTAGTTGAACAAAAAATAATCAACATGTTCTTAACTAAACATTCTATCATTTGAAAGACTAAAATATTCATAGAAGAAAGGTTCCATTCATTCGTTTGGTGGTTCTTACTTACTTGAAGGACATAATTATCAAAACACTAAAGTTTACGATAATAGGCCACGAATACTCACCATATCTATTCCTCGTGTCTACTGTTAATTGATGCAATTTCATTTATTATGCTCACCTGTCGATTAATTACTGGTTAGATATCGTTTATGGCTAGTTTATGTGTTATAAATGTGATAGAAAAACAATGTTTCCTCCTCACATTGACATGAAACCATTGCTAATTATAATTACCGACGTGGCGCGATGAGCACGTAGCAAAAACAGTTCATGAGAACGATGCCATGATTGTATTAACTTTCGTATTCTTGTTATACGATCAATAGGTATGCGCCGACATTATCGTTGAAAAAATCTTGTAAAGTACCAAGGCGTGAAACTAATGAAGTGTTTCTATAACAAAAACTGTAATGCCACACTTTTTCTTCAAACTACTAACAGATTTCCTACTTTTTGCCCACTGATAAGTGCGTGAAACATTTTTATTCATTGGCGTTTTTTGCGCATGTATTTTTACAAATGAAGATACATAAATGTTGTAATACTTGATTCTAAGAAAAATCACTCTTGTCGCCTTATTTTTTAACTAGGTACTGGATTTCAGGTTTTTTTTCTGTTTTTTTTTGGTAAACTTGTCGCAATTACCATATGAAAAAATAATGTTGCATTCAGTTTGACCCGTAGACAATTTAGTTGGACCAGTGTTAGCCTGACGAGCAGACATGGTTTCATAGAGGATTTTTTAATTGCGGATTGAAAGCCATAATTATCCACTTCAATGTCCCGAAGGAATTAGTAAAATTTATGTATCAAGCTGGAAAGACTTAAATAAATTTAACTACAGTTTATGTAAGGTCTCTAGGACTATACAACACACAGGATGCGGTGTGTGTTAAGGAATCATCATTTTTCCTAGCAGTTATTTGCAGTTCCACTGGAGACAACAGAACCCTTGAACTATTTATTTACTTTATTTACTGGCTGAAATGGCCTAAAAAATCGTTTAAATAGAACAATTATCGACATGGACTACGCGGTGGACATCACTCATCATGGACGGTGGGGAGTCACGCTCGCTCAAGCTGCATCAAGGCGCCACACCTCGATGCTCCACATTATACACATTCTTTAGGACTAATTTGCTCCATTGAATGTTAAACCTTATAAATTACTGGTAAATCCCATTCAATAACAAAATCAAACATCGCAAACGCTACGAAAAACTTCGAAATTCTGGCACTTGTTTCAGTTTTTTTAATATGCCATAAGGACGTATTTTTAGCTTTTTGTAAAACAAGCAAAATTTCCAATCTGAGCCCAACCCCAGCACTCTAGGCCTATTGGTTGCGAAGATACAGCTAGTCAAAGAGGGGCATTTTTTTTCCAAAAGTTGAATATTATCGATAAATTATGATTTAGTGCTCTTCATAGCTTCTTCTTGTGGGTATCCATCTGAAATCTAGCCACGTTTTTACCAAAGTGGTCAAAAACCTAGCTGAAGTATCCCGCCACAATGGCTCTGACATTTTGATTTCACCGTACCACTGTGAACGTACCATATCATCAATAGTGGCATCGAAAAGATTCAGTCAGAGTCATTATGGTGGGAATCTTCAATGTTTTGAACTTAGATTGCCTTGGGTTGGGTTCACAAATAGAAAACAAAGATACCTAAAAACACGCACTTAAGGTATATTTTTCAATAAATCTGAAACGAGTGCCAGAATTTCGCAGTTTTTCGGCCACCATTTGAGTAGGACAAGGTTTTCAGGGTTGCAAACTTGGGTATAAACTGCTCTCAGGGGACCTAATAACATATAAAAATCGTAGTTACATGCGCGTTTGCCACGTTTACAATGTTTTGTGTCGTTATTGGCTGGGTTCATAGATATAAGGCTGGGTTAGTAATTCCCGTAGCATCTACGTTTTGTGGAAGATTTGGCCTTTTTAGCTGAATAATCAGAAAATCCCAAAATGTTACTTAAAAGACTTAAAACTGTATGTAAGTAAGTACTTACCTACTTTTAAACAGTCTACGAGAAACTTCCAAGGCCTCCCGAATAATGTAAGTCATGGACAGCGATTCTTAGGAAGGATGTTAAAGTGACCGATCAGTATGTAAACACAGGGAAATAAATAGTTAAGCAATATGACTTACAACTTCTTTGACAGTTTTATGAAATGAAACGGCAAATTGACGTAGGTAGGGTGTCAATTTGCTTTAACAAATAATTTACCTGGCTGAAACATTATTCTGGATACTGTTAATTCTTTATTAGAGAACACCAAACCAAAGACATGTTCAAATGTGGTGATGAGGTGGGTGATATTAGGCAAACTTAGCGACGGACGTGGTCAAGAAAATGCCCCATTTACATGGTGCCAAAACAATCAATCTGCCTAGCCTTTTCCTAACTATGTTGCCTATGTTGGAGTCTTCTTCCAGTCTAACCGGATGCAGCTGAATAGCAGTATTATACATGGAGCGACTGCCTATCTGTCCTCCACAACCCAGTAACTGGGTAATACAATACCCTTTAGTAAGACTGGTTGTCAGACTTTCGGGCTTCTGACGACCCGTAACGACTGTCAAAGATCCACGAATGACAGCCGGGACCAACGGCTTAATGTGCTTGCCGACGCACGGAGGAGTCTCGGTATGTAAAGATGGTCACCCATTCATGGACCAACCCCGGCAACCATAGCTTAACCTGATGGATATACCCGTGCGGTTGTTATTACTTAGCCACCTGGAGCACATGGTGCTAAATACATATGGTTCCTAAAGTGGAAATTATAGGTACCTACTTCAGTTAGTCTTGCATAAGAGGGAAGGGAGCTAGAAGCACAGAACCGGTCGAAGTTCCGATGCATGGGGGAGAGCTTTTGTCCTAAAATGATGATGATGAAGTTAGGGGTCCATATTGACCGAAGAGGAGAAGGATAAGATGACGTTTTGCAGCAAGACGGGTTGCTGAATGGTAGTGTTCTAATTGGTACCTATGTATATTCGATTTGAAATAAGATTGGACATTTAAACAAACCCTTTTTACAGTCCGTTCAACCGATTCTGATTTCTATATTGTAGGCATAAGGATGGCATTAAAAAAGCAAAAAAGTGCAGTTACAATACCAACTGCTGACTGCAGCTACCATTTGTCATGATACCAATGCAATAGAAGTCAAAATCGGTTGAACGGACTGTAAAAAAGGTTTAGTTAAATGTCTTATCTTATTTTAAATTGAGTATACGATCATTATTCATAATTACATTCTGAAAACCCGGTAAAAACCACTTATGCTACTGATGGTTAACAGCACCAACATTAAAAGTAGCGTCAATGTTGCATTGACATGTACCGCGTTATTATCCAAATCAATCTAACCAAATCGTCGATACCTATCATTTAAAATAAAAATATGTGATACTAATATTAGTGACAAGGTAACTAGGTAGGTAGCCTACCTATACAAATTGAAGAAAAAAACAACCGACTTCCAGAAAAAAAAACTGAAACGTGAAAAATTACTTTTGGTTCGGAAATCGGTCTTTGGTTTTTTATTTCCGTTTAACACCAGCGATTTTCAAAATTAAAATTATTTTATTCTGTCACTTTTTATTTGTTGTATCTAAGAATACGTAATTCGTATTCTTACTATTCAAAAACAACAGTGACCCCAAAAGCTACTAACGCAAAGTTGTAAATGCACCACCGCGCGAGCTGTGTTTAAAAAAAAAGAATCACGTAATTCGGCTCCGTAATCATGGAATAATCGATCTACCTACATACATGAAAAAAAAACCCGCCGAATGCATAATCTCTTTCTTTTTTAAATCAGTCAAAACTACTTTAGAATACTTAATTACTTCAGTTTCCTTTTCTTTTTGGCTTGCTAAATAAATGTATTTTCTTTCTTTCTTTAAATTCTCTCTTTATAGTTTGAGTGAAATCCACAGCAGCCCTGGTAGCGCGACCAACAAACCCCACTTCCCAGCCATAACAACTAAGTCAAAATACTTATAATTTTGACTATAATAAGAACTTTTTTTTTCCAATCTAGGTCGGCGACTATTTCCTACAATTGCGCACCTAAAGGACTGCTTTTGTGTACCTACGCCCGCATATACGGACACAGTTTCGATAATCTAATTCAACATTCATAATTATCTAATAAACTCATGTTTTGTAACCTTTTCAGGTTGCCGCTATCAGTTTACATAAGCGTGTTGACTGTATCAAATCCTATCTACATAGGTACGTTTGCGCTGATTACGATAATATACACATCAAAAGACTCCACAAGAATTACCTACTTATTTAAAAAAAGCGATATCTGGCTAATGTATCGCTGTTAAGGGGTTAAACGGATTTTGATTACCTTTTGGGAATGCATTAAGAATAAAAGATAGGAAAATATTATAAATGGTAGCGTCATCTGCCGCCTCTGGATTTTGTGGTGGTATTTATGTAAGGTATTATTGCTATGGATGGGTGACCATTTTTACATACCGAGACTCCTTCGTGCCTCGGAAAGCACGTTAATTAAAAAAAAAGTAAAGTCATTGGTGGATCTTTGACAGTCGTTACGGGAGTCCGAAGTTCGAGAGTCTGACAACCAGTCTTACCAAGGGGTATCGTATTACCCAGTTACTGGGATGTGGAGGTCAGATAGGCAGTCGCTTCATGTAAAATACTGTTATTCAGCTGCATCCGGTTAGACTGGAAGCCGACCCCAACATAGTTGGGAAAAGGCTAGGCAGATTGATTGATATGCCTCTTGCCTCAAGAATCTTTGAGGTTATAACAGTCAGGTACCTACTTCAGCTGTACACCTTAGTAGAAGTAATATTATAAATAACAATAAGGCTGCGGTCATAAGCTGCAGTACAGTAAGCTAAATGAGATTTCTCACGTATGTGTGCGTTTGTAACCCTTAGCTCACCCGCGGGGCGTACACGTCGATACTCTACACCTACACCCCTCTGACCAAGTATCTGGTTACTTACCGACAATGTCGTTTTCGTGAGCTATATAAGGTAACTTATTGTTGATTGCGTAACACGTTAACTTAAATTTTCTTTAGAAATGTCTTAAAATATGACGTACCCTTTTTTTTGGTGGAATAATAAACGCACTTTTAAATAATGTTTCACACTTTAATTAGCTTTAAAATTAATTGAATGAACTATAAAAAAATGGTTGCCACTGTAAATATGCTTAGCTTATTACTATGTCGTGGGATTGTCTAACTATCTAGTCGCAGGCAGATTGCATGATTCGTCATTTTGAACTGGGAGATAAATATAGGTTAGGTTAGGTTAGAACTGTGACCAACCGTTACTTTCAATTTGCTCGCAGAAATTAGGTTCATGTTTATTAAAGTGATAATATTAAATTATAGATGTACGTATTATTATGTTAAAGTGCTGATAATACAATTTTATAACTGTTTTCATCAAATTTAAAGTGCTTAAATACATCCCTTTTTTGGTACTATTTTTACAGCGTGGTGTTCAATGAATGTCAAAACGAGCCTCTGTTGTTTGTATCTTAAAGCTAATATTTAAATTACACTTAATGAATACGAAATATAAGAACCTTAATCTTTATCCCTCAATTGCGTGACACGGGTGATAACATGTTGCTTCACCTTTTAGTGTAACGGTTAATTTTAATAAGACAGTAATTAAGTATTTGACGTACCAGTTACCGGTTACGAAAATTACTTTTAATTTATTAAGTTCAAACAAGGAGGACCTAAAGACATTTTTATAACAAGTTTTCCTGCAGAACTTAATCCTAATTCCTAACTATCAAAAAGGCAGAGTAACTTCGAATTTTCAACATAGATTCGATGTAAAAGTGACTTTATAACTGAAACCTATTAAAAGTTGAGAAATACAATTATGGAAGAGCTTATTTGAAACTATCAATCTTTAGTTATACTAACTTGAAAATAGAGATAAACTTTAAAACCACTAAAATGAGGTACAAGATTATTACATATTTAATTTCCCTACGTTTACAAAACATCTTCTGGCTCGCTACTAAACTTAAAAAAAACTAGAAAGTACTAGTTGGTATGTCAAATAGTAAAAGCAATACTTGGCTAACTCCCACAAAACTATTCTTCCTATAACGTAAAGAGGCTTAGTCTTAACGGGACAAGAGCGTAAAAAGAGCATCAGTGGTATAGACAGGAAAAGTAGAGTGACAGTAGGAAGTTTGGGCGTAGCATCCATTTTAGCCTTTACGTCAGTTTTCCCCTTTTTTAGAGATTTGCACGTCTAGTCCGTCGATATAGAAGCCTTTAGGGACTTATCTGTAAATTGCCGAGGGTCGAGTATCGTCTGGTATTGGCTCTCTGCGCCAGTTACTAAAAAATTAATTATGCCAGGCACAGACCTGCCCAGCGCTGTCAACGAGAATGGTAAATCAGGAAGCATAGAGATGGACCTGAATTATAGATACATACGATTTTGTACTTGGAAACTATTATAGTAGGATAATTCTATCATGCAGATCGCATATGCCTTACAGAAATCTTTAAAAGTCCGTTCAAGTGGGGCAGTCGAAAGTACGCAAGTTTGACAACCGATCTTACACAAGTCACATCCGCTTCTTCGTCTTCTTTTCGTATGGTTATTACTAACCTGGTGTCAGAGTTTTAAAGCCGCCCATGGGCTTCTGACTTGGCTTTACATGCCGGTTTCTTCACGATGTTTTTCTGCACCGTGTTTGAAGCAAGTGTTAATTATACAAACGCACAGGAATAAGAAAATTAAGACACGCACTACCTGACTTTTTGGATTCATCACATCCGCTGTTAAATGGGTGCGGATGGGTACGATGGCAGTCCTTGCATGGAAAGTATAAATATTCGACCATTTTCTTTGAGTTTTGAAGCAATCTCAAAGTACCTACGTCTGTGTAAAAAATGTGATTATCAGGTAACTTACCCGTTGAAAGGATACCCCGCGAAGGCTGCATCGTAGGGGTGGTAGACAGTTGGGTAAGGCCAGGTTGCTGCACTTGCCGCTAGGTTTTCTTTTAGTTCAATCCCTGCAGCCTATGGATAAAAAAAAAAACATATAAAAGCTCTGTTCCACATGAGAAATATCTCTAAAGTGACATAAAATATTGATTATCATGTTAATGCTGTCGGTAACATGTTGGCAGCAAATAAGTCGTATAACTATCTCATTAAAACGCACCAGCATAATAACTGTACTATTATAATATCTCCTTCCACGTTTCCGGTAGCTTTAAAGTAATCCATTACTAAAATGATCCTCGTCGGATTGATTTCTTGATCGATCGCTTTAGCGTTTCGGGCTTAACTATTATTACTTAATGGGCAAAGATAGGAGACGCGCGCATCAATCATCTTCCGATCGACAAATGTATCTTTTTTATGTTTTGTAATTGTTGAACTTTGATGCTTAAACAAAAACAAATTCCTTTAATGTTTTAAAACTTAAAACCGCTTCATTTGAGAAAGTTTCAACATTAAATAAACAGCGGTTTTAAAATTATGATTAATTTGTTATTAAGGTTATGCGGCGGAGATCGCGTAAAAAAGCATGGCTGTCACTAAGGGTCCAAAAATTTATAGCGACACATTAAAAATAACTCAGGAGCGAGTCTTAATGCGGTCAGCCAGGATAAATCTATCAAAAGATTTTGTTGTCCAACAACTTCATTGGTGGCCGAATTGAAAATCCGATAATAAATTTTACTCAAGTACGACAGCGTAATCCAGTCGCGCTGTCGGTCTTTGTTGGTACGACCTTTGTGATATAATTCCAGTTTTCTGTTACTTCAAATAATAATCGGACTACGCCGTACCGCGAATCTGCAGCTATGTGGATTTATTGTGCCTACTGCGTTGTTGCCTTATTTACTTAATAGGCTGATCCCATCCATCGTAGGTGTTTGAAAGACAGATAAAAGACAAATTTTATTGTGTGACGGTCTGAAATATCAACTATTTTGTTTCACTCTCATTTTATCATTATTTGTTGGTGTCCATTTATCCATATGTCCTTCATTCTCATATACAGGGTCAAATTAAATTAGCTAGCTAAACTCCGCCGACGTGATGGGTTATATCGATATCCAAATTCTAAACATGATAAAATGAAAAAGAAGTTAAATTGATGAGTTTTTTTTTTGGATCATCATCTGCATCTAGAGTAGTCACTTGAAAAATCAGTTTAAAAAAAATAAAAAATTTTTTGTGTACCTAAATGTCACAGACGTCATGGGTAACATAAAACACATAACAAAAAATATGCGGGGTAGTCTTTGGTTACTTCCGATGAAAGTGAAAACTAAGTAACGTCATCTAACGACAATGTCAGGAATTTATGTGGCTTGATGTCAGTACAAGCCGTCTTATGAATTTTCGATCAGGTCACGTGTCCTGACGCAAGTTTAACATTTTGTACCCATCCCAAAAAAAGTGCACAACGCCGCTAAAGAATCTGTTTTCATTTCAAAAATAAAAACAGTCTTTTTTAACGCATACTTCAAGTAACAACAATACCAGCGCTTGTTGACCCCAAAAAAAAATCTTCAAAACTTATTTATTTTAACTTTGTCGTGTTAAGATATCGATTTCGATACCCATCACGTCTGCGCAGTTTCGCTAATTAATTTAGTTTGACCCTGTATTCAGTTATTTGATCTAGCTTATAAAAGCTAGTGAAGTATATTGCCTATAATATTATGGACAAAATTTCGATTTTTCGGCTGTTCCTTAGGGTTTTTCCTATATTCTTTTGTTCTAAACCACCTCAATGTTCAGGAAAACAAAAAACAAAAACATTCAAATTGGTCGAGCCATTTTTGAGTTTTAGCGAGACTAATACACGTCAATTGATTTTTATAAATAGAACACGTTTTTACAGTAGGTCCTCTTAAATATTGTCTCCTTATTTTAAAAGATAAATTTATCGCCTACCTACTTAAAAGGTTAAGAAATGATTGATAGACGTGTTGGTCTTAACGAAACAATTATTTTAACACAAAAAACTTGCCCGTGATCTTTATTGGTATCAACAGTATGAGTTTAATGGAACCTAGCTATAATCCCATTAACATTAGTGTGTTGAACTAGCCAGTAGGTATATATGGAAGGAATAAGTTAATCCGGTGAGCGATGTGGTTGACACGCAAGCTCAGGTAGCGTTCAAATGTCGTCGAGTCCACAAAGGTACTGAGTAGATACACGACTTTGGACGGATTTTTTAAAATGATTAGTTGTTTTTACAGTAAAGATATGATTAATGTTGAAGACAGTATTAAGGTTTTAGTAAAGTGGTAGGTTTTTTAGATAGCCTTGTCCGATATTACAATCTAACTTACTGAATTTATAACATTGAGTTTTAAACTAATAATGAACGTTTTTACAAACTCTAAGCTTATGATGCTTATGTTACGTTGTAATTAGTTGTACTTGTTTATCTAGCTTTTTAGTGTTAAAAAACAACGTCGGTAAAGTTAAAATATCTTCCTTAAGGCGGATGCGCTAAGGTAGCCCGTGAAATTCAAATTTTCTTTAGTTTTATGCAATTTGTAAGTCAGTGTCGGGTTGTATGTTGATTAAAATATGAGTCGCTAACTTAACAAATATGGCTTTACAAAATTATAATAATTAGAATCAGCAATACCTACAACTCCTTAAATTAACATAATCCTCAAATGTCATGATTTCATGTAATAGTAATTCAATAGGATTACATGAACTTAGAGAGTTGTATTGATGATTTTTATGATTATAGTTCTATAAATAAACATTTTATACGGCCGCGAATCATATTTAGATCAAAAAACAACCTGATACTGACCCGCAAATTACAAAAAACGTAAGAAAATATGAATTTCGCGGTCTACCTTGACGCTTTCGCCTTAATGCCTAGCTAGAACTAATGACAGAATAATTTATGGTAAAATTATTGATGTCTGCTTACACACTTTTGAATAAATCTGTAAGCCCATTGATTACAATACCATAATATTAATATTATAATTACCATAAATTACTGAGGACATTAACCACAAATCTACTAAAAGCGGTAGCGCAAATCGATTATTTATTTTAAGACACTTCTTCGGAACTATAAATTATTTTTTTAATATAATAAACGTTAGTTTCCTGTCAGTATATCCCCACATGTGCAAATGGAAACGATTAGACCGAGCGAGCTATTAAATATTTTGACACTTCAAATATTCCGTTTGTCTCATAAACGTATTTCTGTTTACAGTAAGCGTTAGATTTAAGCTTTAAAGTGTAAACAAACACGTTATAATCCGACAGCTAAAAAGACCAAACAAAGAAGTATAAAACAAGTCTACAGTGCACGGATACCCCACGAGCCGGGATGAAATAATAAATTATAGACAAAATAAAAGGCGTTAACTAAAAAAACGGTGTGAGGCAGGATCCCATTGAAGGCGTCGCATCGGCCAGAGTTAACACTTTCGCCACTGATGATATACGATCATATCTTCATGAATGATTGAATCATCTGCCGGGACACGTTCACAGCTTTTAACACCTTCCTCCAACGTTTACTACACGTCATATATTACGTAGCGTGGCTACTTTTATGTTGTTATGATCATTATCATTCAAAGTCACTACCCACGTTTGGGCAAGCACACTGGAGTGCTTTTATGATTAGAATTTTGTACTATTTTAAGCGATTGAAGAAGCTAAGTTTTTATGTCTAATTTAATTTCATAAAACAACCTAGGATAGACAAGTAATGAGATTGACACATTCCGATATAAATATACTACTCATATTATAAATTTATAATCCTGTATAAAGGCAATATGGACCTTTAGACATATTTTAATCCTCTGAAAGAAATTGTTAAACATATTAAGTTAGTAAAGCCGGCTGGTCCGGTACAAGTTTTTGGGTCGATGTACAAAAGAACATACATCAACGGATTACGATTCAAATTTATATGTATTTATTACTTATATCATAAACCTTATTGTGGTGCCTACTTAACACTGCGCGAGAGTCTTATAACTACCTCTCTAACGTAATATTTTGACAACGTATCCTAATTATTTTAACGTAATACCTTTTGTAATAGGAAGTGGAAGAAAAATGGAATTAAAGCTCTTCTGTCATAGATGGAGATAGAAACATAATCCCTTTGGTTAAGTAGATGATATCGCGGCATCAGCGGCGATGGGTTTTTAAGCTTTTGTGAACGTAATTAATTCAAGTCATAGTTTAATAAGATTAAGTAGATGGTTTAGATTTTTTAGAATATGAATATTAGGGCTAGATGATGTTGGTACTACTTGGTACTTATCAACAACAAATGGTAGCTACCTAGAACTTGTTAGAAACTAAGATATGAAGTGCTAGTTTTTATCCTAGAATTTAAGTCCTATGAAATATAAAAACTTTAGCCTCTAGCTTTCATCAGATATGATTGAAAATCGTTTATTTCTAACTTTGAAAAATCTCTCCAAAGCAACATTTTTTCATTCTATACAGTCCGTTACTCGAAGTGTACCTTCACACTGCTGCATCAGTCATAATGGCAGCGCAGTAAAATTTGGCAGAATTTGCTTTAAGGGGGATGCGCCAAGGTAGACCGCGAATTTCAATTTTTCTTACGTTTTTTGCAATTTGCAGGTCAGTATCAGGTTGTATGTTGATCTAAATATGATTCGCGGTCATATCAAATGTTTATTTATAGAATTATACTCATAAAAATCATCAATACAACTCTCTAAGTTCATGAAAGTGTATTGAATGACTATTTCATTAAATCATGACATTTGACACCTTTGCTGACTTAAGAAGTTGTATTGCTAATTCTAATGATTATAATCCTGTAAAGCCATATTTGTTACGGTCGCGAATCATACTTTAATCAACAGACAACCTGACACTGAGCTGCAAATTGCAAAAAACCTAAGAAAATTTGAATTTCGCTCTACTAAATTCTACCTTGGCGCATCCCCCTTAAGTCGCAGTCACCGCTACAATTCGCTACCAAGATGTCAAGATAATTCAGAAACTCTACCAACAGAAGGTATAAAATCATGATGTCGATATTGTTGGAATGACCACAATTCAACACAAGCGACTGACATTCCAGCGGTCTTGGGGCCATCTCACAAAGCTCACTTGACGCAACATTTTTTATAAAATCTCTTTTCGAGAGTGGCCTCCATACCCACCGGACCGAATCCCATGAACCATCAGGAGGCCAGGGTTCAACTTAAAGATACGTAAGTGTGGAAATGCTGAAAACATTGCTTTGTCGGGAATGGCACCGAACACATCTGCACACATGCGTGTAGTGGGGACTACACGCATGTGCAGCGTGCGATGGCTTTGTGAAACACACGATGGTATTATCCATGATAAAGAAGACCATATTCAACAATAAGTTTGTTTATCTTAAAATTCAATTTTGTTCTAACATAACCCGGTAATTTTGAATTAATTTTATGTCAATTAACCAAATTGCAGCATTTTCAACTGGTAACAATTCGAGGGATGGACCCTTGAAAGATCGTTTATTTTTTTACCATTTATTAAAATAAAACGCTATAAAAAAAAAATTGCAGTGAGCAGTGGTGGCCCAGTGGTAACGGCCCCGACTTACGAGTTGTAGGTCGTGGGTTCGAACCCAAGCAGGCGCTTTACTTTGTGTAAATAATTTCATCACCACTACTCTCATAACGGTGAAGGAAAACATCGTGAGGAAACCGGCATGTCTTAGAACCAAAAAATTCGAAGGCATGTGACATCTACCAACCCGCACTGGGCCCGCATGGTAGATTACAGCCCACTCCCTCTCACAGGGAGGATGCCTGTGTCCCAGCAGTGGGAACATTAATAGGCTGATGATGATGAAAAAAAAAATTGACTCAATTAATTGATTTTATCACAAGCTACAATGTTTTCAAGTTTCATAAATTGACGGACAGGATTTTTTTTTCAACTATTTTGATGTTTTTTTTTTCATTTCTGCTGCATTAAATCAATTGTTAAAAAGTACAGTATTAATCTCCATTTAATTATCTATACAATGGTATATAAATTAAGTAGGTTCTGTGTACTAGCAGGAGTGTAACAAAAAAAAAACAGTTGCAGAAATGGGGCAAAAAATATTTTTCGATCGTAGAGCACACTCTAATGCTTCGCATTATGAGTCGTGCAAAACCTATTTACGTAGGTACTACAAGTAAATCTATTATAAATTCAAAATTGGAATAGATTTTCAATGAAATCGATTCCATTCCTACGTCATTATTACGAAAACAATAAAATATTAAATTACTTGGCTGTTTGGTGTCGACTAGATAGGACAGAAACCTGTCAACGAAACTTGTTTTGTAAGTACTTGCTGTAGGCTGGTCACAGCCACATAAACAGTGACCACTCATATAGTGGTCTAGCAGTAGTTGTAAATTTTATCATAAAATTAATAGGTACATGAGTCATTCTTTAGTTAGTAAGTGTGTTGCATATTAGCAAGAACAGAATAAATTTTGCTGTATTCACAGCCCAGACTTCCAGATCAAAACTAGATTGTTAAGGCTTTTAATTTTTATATTGTATTCACATAATATAAACCTGAACGAGAGAAGTACGTAATATACGTATTTTCTTTTTTTATAGAAGTCCGTTTACTCATCTGATTCTGAAAATTCTCAACATGACTTTTGCCTTCATAACTTCATATCTTTTGCGTTCTATACCTACATTATTACCCGACTGCCCCAGAAAAACGGTAATGTTTTTTATATTTGTTATAACTAAGTTATACGAAATATTTATAACTTCGATTCATTATGTCGTATCGAAAGGTTGCTGAAAAAAGTGATTTCTAATGCGATGTAAATTAAGAGACGACGAACATTAAGTGACCGATATTCGTGAGTGCAAAAAGCACAGAATTCATTTACTGATCGTTTTTATTTGCAATTCAATTCGATATCCTTAATTCATGTCGGTTGCAACTTGCAACACTAGTGTCTGATTATCATGTCAACCGCAGGAATTGGTCGCGTATAATTGAAAAGTCGTTCTAATAATATTATTAATCTTTAGTTTGTTTAATTACTATATTAATGAGTTACGTTGGTGGCAGTTTAAAACTCAAGTTTAAGTTTTGTGTGAAAATGTAGTAGATTCGCTTTTTCAAGTGACAAATAACCCATTTAACTCCTATATTTTCGGCGTTAATTAGGCACTTTACATTTGAATTCAGATAAAGATTGATATCTTAATTTTAATAATACATTGTACAGACTATTATTTATTGTAATGTGAACACTTATAACATACTCGTTAGTATAAAATATTATGTACTGAATGTTCTATTCCCTTTCAAATGAAAACATTATAAAGTTATTTTTAAAAACCTTGCCAAGTTATTTTTACTGTAACATCGGATCTTTTTTAGGCAGAAAACGGAACCAAATATTTTTTTTCGTCCTATATCAAGTAGGTAATGATGTGACTTTTAATTTCCTAGTGCTTTGACGGTTATGAAGATACGTGTAAGTGAGAGTTATACTGCTGCAAAAATTACCGACAAACATTGAAAATATATGGTTTGTTCCAAAAGCATCGGATGAAAATGGAAACATATGGACCGGAAAACGTACCTGTGTATCCGAATTTGAAGTGGCACTTACCCGAAATTCTAATTTTAAATCATGTTTTTATTTGACAATGGAGGTTGATTCTAAATCTAAATTGTCGTCGATGATTTAAAAATTACAATTATAAATAGGCAGTGTATAGAGTGCCACCAGTGGCACTCTATCTCTATCGGATAAAGTGCCACTACAGGCACCCTAGTAACACCGCCTCGGCCCGGCCAAAGTGCCGCAAGCATTGGATTGTCACTGTCACTGTCACTAAGTCACGTCACTTGGGGGCCAAGTCTACTAATTTACAAACGTCATAATGGTGTCACGATGGTGAGTTTCTGACAGATTTGCCATACAAAATCTGTCAAAAACTCACCATCGTGACACCATTATAACGTTTGTAAATTAGTAGACTTGGCCCCTTGGTATTTTGTTTGATTGTCGAGTTAGATCGCTGTAAAACACCACATTCCCAAAACATTACATTCTCTTGTGCCTAAACGGACCTTGGCACTTCGCCGGCCTCTACCGCGGCACCGCTCGCTACGCTCGCTCGGCTCGTGCGTTGTGTGGTCACAGTTCTAACCTAACCTAACCTAAATAACAAGTGACAGTGACAATGCAACGCTCACGGCACCCTAGCCGGGCCGAGCAACGACACTAGAGTGCCCCAAGAATACTCGCGGCACTCTATACACTTCGTTATAAATAATGGTTGTTAGAAAAACTGGTGAGATATAAAGTTGAAATTAAAACCTTCTGCCTGAAGGTTTAACCTTTAAACTGAACAGGGTTTGTTTACACTTTCATGAGATACTTTTCGAACTGACTAAAAGAGATAAAATTAATATTAAACAATATTCGTACTTACAGCATTCGTGTAAAAGGGTGGTTGATCAGCTGCTAAAGCGGGAAAATACGCCGCCATACCGGCAGCTGTGGCCGCTGCGGCGTCTGAGTAAGGGGCACTGTACATAGACAGGGGCACACCGGAAGCGAGCCTCTGGTAGTTGAGAAACTCGTATTGACACGAGCAGACGGTCTGTCCGGTGATAGGGTCCTGGAATATAGGGCGGCCAGTGTCGCAGCAGCGCGGGGCCGCAGCCGCGGGCGAGCTGGGCCGCGCTGCAGCGCTCGCGCCGCCCGCACCCGCGCTCATTCCCGCCTGCGCCGGCGGCGGACTGTTGGAGGCTGTCGAGATGGTGCTCTGTAAGTTGTAAATTTTGAAATGCCTTTATGGCGCGTTACCAATTCGCTTTTGCAGACGCGATGTATGTATATAAATTGGAGGCCTCCGTGCGCACAGCCAGTCGCAAAGCATGATTTATAACAATTTGAAATGCACTTGTGATATGCTCACGTAGTTAATGTAGGTACAATAAATTGATCAATAAAAAGTTCATAATGGACAGCTAAAATAAAATTAGCATAATATAAAATAATTGATGGATAATAAACGAGCCTTTAACGATTGTGTGAAAAGGGGTGAGCTTCAAGAATAACCTTGGGCGTGCCTATTACATCGTCAGGGCTTGCGAGGACCCACGATACGCAAATTCGAAACGCTGAGGGCCCTTTTATTAAAAAAAAATACTAATGCTCCTTTACGAGTTATACTAATATGATGCGATTGAAGATTTTGAATAAATCACAATGGGATCGGGCAGGGTGGACACATTGTTGTTGTTATAGATTTATTATTCGCCGAACTACCTGAATCGATAACGCGGTCGTAAAATAAACATCCGGCTGTTGTCCGATCATAATGCCAGAAACGCGAGTTTAGATCGTCCTTTTAATTGAGCACAGTGCCGAGTGCGGACCCGCCGTACCTAAATAACTTTCTAAATATTTGTCATTGGAATGAAAAATGATCCCAACCACCCAACATTCATTGTGTTTTCAATGGGATTAGAAACCGAGAAATGTCGTTTTGATACAAATCCATGTCAGTTTTTTTTTAAGAAAATCAATTAATACTTCTATTGTATGCTTTGTGCTGTTGTTAGTTATTTGTGTAAAAAAATACCTATCTGATAATATTATTCGTACCTACACCTCAATGAACAATATAGTTCGTACTGTGTCAAAGAATTTGTTTAGGTGCGTCTCTTTGTTACATTATATTGAACATACCTATTATAATTAGGTAAGCGGTACCTGGTTAATCAGTCAGCTTCAGCGTCTCAATTGACACAACATTTTGGTAAAGTGGTAACCTCGTCCAGGAACAGCGTGACTTGACCTTTAATTGTGTAAAGAAGTAAAGAGGCGGTTCTGTCGCCATAAGCCTAGTAAAGCCACGTCGCGGTTGACTGTGGACGTATTAAGTTGGAGCTATGACCCGTCTACCAGAAGTATGGCTTCGGTCGCCCTAAACACGCGACACACACCCATTGCCACGTCTGTCGCTATGGATACGAACCATTCGACGACCTATAGCATCGCTGAGCCCACGTTCACTCCCTCACGACAGCGACAGGCTAAAAACATTTGTTGTGTTGAGGGAATTATTGAGGTAATCCCGAAGCCGTTAAACGTCGAATCCCTGCATTACCTACATTACATACCCTGCATAGTTATTTAATCCTTGCTTGCTAACATAGTGTACCTATGTAGGTTCCAGAGTTGATAGCTGTTCAGGTTGTATCGTCGCTCAATCGACCTAATGGCTATGGTAATAGAGATGATATCGATCTATATGGGGCTGCGGGTGAAATCGACGCCGGTGCTTAAAAGGGATTCAATCCGTTCAAATGATACGAGTGTCTGGTGGGTGAAACGACATAATTATTGTTTCTACGTACAGTATGCTCTATTTATTCGCTCGGTCGACAATTGTTAACAGGCCTCAGTTAACACTAAATCTCCCTAACGATTACAAATTCATTCTGTAGTGTCTCAGGTAGGTAGGTACTATAAATGAATGTATATACTTTTAATTAAGTGATTTAACTCTCTTTAATTAATTATGAGTGATGTGAACGAAAGAACGCAAAATAAAGTGCGGTAAAAAGTTCAAAATTAGATTCGAATATTTTTAATTAGGTTGACAGTAAGAAAAATACCATTTGAATATAGTAGAATGTTGTTGAGCTAAAAGTATAAAACTTCATAATAATTTTGTCAATGATTTAAGATTTATTAATATTTTTGTGGTTTTCATGCACGCTCACATCGAGGCAAGTAGGTACCAATGTGACTTTTTCAATTCATATGTATCTATTTCTAAGTTTATGTTAGACATCATTGGCATCGATGAATGAAAACATCGTGACTATTCGTGACGAAACTTGAACTTATAATGAATATAAGTTTGTCATCTATTTGCTAGCTTTGAATAAACTGTAAAAAAAAACTCACAGATTTGACAAAATGAAAGTATCTAATGAATTCCCTCGAACTGCTGTGACAGAATGCCCAATTTGATGACAAAAAAAAAAGAATGCGCAATCAAAATAAAATATTACTTACTTTTGATGAATTTTCTATTTGGCAAAAACATATTTATATTTTTAAGGAAAAATAATACCACCAAAACAATATTAATCGTTTTCTCAAAAACGGCCAGTTAGCTATTGTTCCTATTTTTATTAAAAACGTGTTGAACAATGTGGATTTTCTATTTAAAAAAAAAACGTAATTGCTCTTATTTTGCATAGTAATATTGTTCATATTCAAACCATGGTCGATACCTATTGTGATAAACTATGTTAAGAAATCATTTAATTCAAATCACTTAATTATAACAACGTGCTACGACATAACCTTCGCTAGGCCGCGTAGTCGCACGTATTGGAGACGCCACGTAGGCGCGCGTAGAGGCAGCGTAGTAGCGCGTACAGGCAGCGTAGTAGCGCGTAGAGGGTGCGTCTACGCGCGTCGAGCTGTGACGACCCGCGTAGAGCCAACACAAGCTTATTATGGGTCCATATTGGCTCACCTAAAGTTCTTTACCCGAAATTGTTCTTCATAACGATTTGTAATCCGAATGATCACTCTTCCTAAAATTTTTCATCCTAAAGTTTTCATTCATACTATTTGTAGTGCTACCGGCGATGTTCATAACACTCATGTTTCCGAAAATTGTAATTAATAATATCATTAACGTAAATATATTTAAACTCCTCCTGTTTTTTATCATAAAACGCTTTTATCCTACTGAGAGAACATAATCATGAACCAGATGCTTTAAAGGAAAAGGTTTGTTTTTAAACTATTTCTTGTTATTACAAAACAACTGTTTTTACATTTAGCCATTTTATTTTTGGTTATTGTTGTTACATTTTTATATGTCTAAAAACCAACTGTTTAGAATGATTAACGGTCGTTTCACTGATTTTTGTCTTAAATTAATGAAATTCAGGTCAAAGTGTCGTCTTGGGGGCACTATGAAAAAAATACTTAGAAAAATCCACGACCAATTTCGAGGTAGCGCTCGCCGACCGCTGCCGCGGCACCGCTCGCTTCGCTCGCTCGGCTCGCGCGTAGTTGGTCACAGTTCTAACCTAACCTAACCTAATCCTAATCTAAACAAAAAAGATATGACTTTGAATAATAGTGTAAAAGATGGTTATGTTGAGAAAATATAGGAAAACAAATAAAAGTATAATAGATGATTATTGCTACTGACATTATGAAGTTGAATGCTTCGGAATTATGAACATTAGAGACAGAGTAGTTAGGAATTGTGATTGTTAGGATGAAAAATGTTAGGAAGAACGTTTTCGGATTTCCAATTATCGGAGTTGAAAATTTAGGTGAACTTTGGCGCACCCGCTTATTATACACAACGTTCGTTTAACAACGCGTCGTGCAAACGCTACGCGAACGATACATTATTTTTATTTTATACAACCATTAAAAAAATGATCCCGACGAGGAATCACTATATTTATATCGCTGTGTTGCATTATTATTATTTATTACAATCACGAAGGAAGAATAGAGTTGTAGGAGGATAATTTTGTGGAGTTTTCGGTCAACTGAAAGTGCTTACTCTCAACTATTTTGTGCACTTTTGAAAATAATACGAGTTTTGTTCAAAATTATACCATACCAAAATTATTATACAAAATTATACCAATTATACATTTCCGTTACGATCGCTGAGAAAAAGTGGGTAACTTGCAGTATAATAATATGCTAACGCAGCGCCTAGCCATAGTCAAATCTAAAGGCACCCTACCCTTTAACATCATTTCATTCATTTTGATCCATTCACAATTAGTGTGAATTCGGCCAGAAGGTGCTTAAGCCTCAAGTAGCGGTAGGTTATATTATTTGTTCTTGTTTTTTATTATTTTCTTTATTACTTTAGTCATATAATTTAGCAAACCAAGTATTTATATTGCATCTTATTCTAATTAAAGCGATGTGTTTTTTATTTTTGTGCTCACACAAATATTATTATAAGGCTATATACGTGAGGATTTGTAATTGGCTCTCTGGTGACTATGGTTTCGTTTTTTTGTCTGTTTTTATTAGATGTAGGTAAGTCCTCCATGTACTAAATAAATAAGTAAATAAACACGAAATTTATTATCAATTAAGTAATTGGGTCACCTGCTATGATCTAAATAGCTGTAGGAATCCTATATTTACAATTTCATTCCTGCTTTAATTGAATAAAAAACGTCTACTTTCTTAACGTATTCATTTTATTTCTTCTCCAATCGGAATTATTTCTTTTATAAAGTACTTCATCAGTAATTAAATGGTATCTTGGAATTATTCACATGAAAAGATTTTCTCCCAAATTATATCTATAATATTTCATGTAAGTAATAATACAGCTAATAAAAAATGCAGATCTTTGAGGTCTTGGTAATTAGCACTTGACGAGTTCTGTTAAGTGAAGCTGAGTCTGCCAACAAACCGGGAAAACGCTAAGGATGTAAAAGACTAAATGGTTTAAGACAAGTCATTGTTGTAAATTATGAAGCCTGTAGCTTGCAGCAAACTCAGTAACAGTTGCTATTGAATATGAATAGCCTCATCAGGAATAAAAAGAGGAAAAAGAAATGCTAGTCTATATCACGAAACAACAATTTTTTTGTTACAAGTTTATAATGCCGGATAATTCTTGCAAGCTCTGCCTAATGGTTGCAGTTAATTGAAAGAACAAATGAATTATAGACTCATATGTCTTTCGTAACATAGTTAAAGACACTACAGTTATAATTTATTAAATTAGATTTGTACGCGTAGATAGCGCCGTTTAACGTTAGGATAACTTGCGTGTGTAATGTCGTGGCCAGATCTTAGAATTGACCGTTTAATGAAATGGCCAGCTAAAATTGGCCATATCGTTTAAACGTCAACGTTTAATGATGTCAGTCGACGTTTGGCCATATCATTAATTTAGGGTATCCATGGTTTAAGGTGTAGTAAAAATAGCCAAGTAACTGCGACCAACTTGGAAGTAGCGCGGTGGGTCACAGTTCTAACCTTACCTAACACATTTAGTCAAGGTGCCACATGAGCGGCGATAATTTTTTAATTTTTTTAAACATATTTTAAAAGTTATGTTGCATTTCACGCCGCGGCAGCAGCCAGCGAGCGCTGCTTCCAAGTGGATCGCTTTTCATAATATCATATTTGAAAACCCAATAAAAGTCCATCGACCTTGTTTGCATGGTCACCCTACTTTGTTTGATTTGTTGAAAAACAAAGCGACATGAACGCCTCTACCTGTGGATAATCTAACTAATGTTTGGCCACATCATGAAGTAGTCGTGCGTTTAACTGGTCATATCGTGAAACGTTGAGTATTCAATGATCTGGCCAGAGTACTTCATGACCAGCGGTCGTTGTTCATTTCATGAAATGATCAATTCTAAGATCTGACCACGACATATACATGCAAAGAGAATGTAGTGTGTAGATACGAATATCTAAAGTCGATAATTCGTTAAATCTAAACATCTTAAGACATTTGCATTAAACAAGTTTCATATTTATGCAATGTTAGATTGTCAGTTTCCTAAACGGTACGTAAACTTGACATGTAACTAAATACTCACGTATAACACGTAATTTTCATTTATCTATTTGGACAAACTTTGAAATAAGTAAGTATTGGTTATGTGTGCTTATTAGATAAAGAATACAAAAAAGTTGTCATCATATCCTTTTCAAATATCGGACGGTTGGAGGATTAAAGTGCCGCTGCACCTTATCTTCAGCAGACATCTTTTAAAAAACAAACACGAGAAGTATTCTCTTTTTGTCGTCTTTTTTTATCGTAACCCGCAGGATATGTTAGAGTCGTTAAGCCCTTTTAAGTGTTAAACCATGTAACTGAATATTCGAGCGTATAAGGGTCCGATCTATTTGTTAAATAATGTAAAAAAGTTAATCTTAGAGAAATCGGACCCAATGACATGAATTTCGTTAAAGACATCAGCCGGGCAAAAAATATCGATGACATGTCGCTCGCTTAACTAACCGTGGGTGACGCCGAGCGATGGCTTTTGTCCAGGTACCACGGATTTTTTTTATCAAAGTCGGCCCTTTAGCAGACATCATTAAAGTATTAAATTTACGATAAGGTTACCGGTGCACAATAATAATTTTGAAATTCTTGCTAATGTTTAATTCTTCGACAAAGCCGAGATACATGTCTTCGCAGCGAAGTCCTGATGCGAGGCGTGATCCCTCTTTGAATCAGTAACAATCAGGCAATCTGTTACGCAAACAGATAACTGATATAGATCACACATTATGAACACTGTTTACAGAAACACGCTAAGTAGTCTATTGCGGTTGCGTGTTATCATTAACGATTTATGAATATAATAGGTGCGCTCGCATATGTCAAAGCAGGTCTGCTGATTCTGTCAGCGATGATAATAATTTGAGCTCGTAACCATGTAGCAGGCCACGACCTACATAAGCTATTAGTCAGACCCAAGACAGTTCACAGAATTATCAGAGTGCTAATATTCTCTCCTAATCCTTTTCGCACATAGTTTGCAAAAGAAAAAGCATCACAATTTGATAGATCGTATGATAAGACTGCTTGCGCGGGCGTCACGCCAGCTTGCGTTCGCGTTTACATTCCTTGTCTTGAGAAAAGCGTGTGCGAATAATTCCGATGCGGTATATTTTTTCTTCTCCTAAACATCAGGTTAATTGCGGCAGATTAAGATCAATAATACTAAAATAATTTGTTTAACAGCTACACGCTCCCATCTCCCATGCTAACTTTCGATTCTATAAGCAGATATACCGGACATTTAAAGTCTTATGAAAAAAAATTAGCATAACAATATTCGCGTTCATGCTTTCCTGCAATAGATGAACATGATAACGTCGCACTCGTTCTACAAGTTAACATTGACTAGAAAACGCTTTTTTAACGTGTCATTCATATTTATTAGAGCTGAACTAAAATTTTACAATGTTCTGTGCTTGTAAATAGCTAATGCTACCAAAATCATACATGATTATACGAACGAATCAAGAAGCTGTGTAAGCACAATATTTAATGACATATCGAGTAACTAGAAACGACGAGTACATAGGTAGGTACTTTCTCAGAGGATTTTTACCATATATCATCTATCTTAGGAAAGCATCTACGTATGATTTCTATAATTAAGCTTCGAGTCGATAAAACATAGTTGCACACCGGCAAACTATGATAGATTATCGTCGATCTGTTTTAGACAATGAGTGCTAGCGTTTCGTGTGATTCGGCCTCAATTAACCACGTACCTTGTTCGCATGAATAGGAAAACTAATTAATTAACCGGTTGTTCAATGTTTTTTATCCACTTTTATATGGAATAACATTGGCAATGTAATTACGTACCTACATCCGAATCGGTTGAACTTTGTGTAGCACCACGTAGGCGAGGATTTATTTTGCGACCTCGTATTAAGTAGAAGTGGACAATCCAACCTTACTGCTGATAGCTCATACGTGCGACATAAACACCACCACCTCCTTCCACCGTATGGCATGGTAAAAATTTAACGTCTCTGTGTAATTATGTAAACTTATTTACATCAAATTTTAATTGGACAATTACATGGTGGATCTCCAGTTATGGTAGGTGTCTATTTCGACCGCATCCTGTGTCAAGATATCCGTAGAGATAAGCCTACAAAATTGGCCCACCCTCAAAATACTTGATGCCTTAAAAAAATTCACACCTTCCCTAATTAGTGTAGAATTAGGAAAGAATAAATATTGAAAAGGAACCGCCGCGGGCCGCCGCCCTTGTTCTAATACTCGGTGATATGTTAATGTAAAGATAAATACACATTAATGATGCATAATGATAATAAACGCCTATCTATTAATTTATCTAAATATAATTATATTTATTATAAAAGTTGCTTATGAAACGGTATGGTAAGTATGCAGAAAACTTTCCATAAAAAAAATCGAAAATGGTTTTTTTTCGTTTGTTTTTAGCGGTGAGACATAATATAAAAAAAAACATAAATATGTTGTCATCTATCATTCTGTGTTTCGATATAGATAGGGGTACCTACCTACAACCTGCGATTAATATGTCGGTAGCTAGTATGGTTGCAGATAATAATAATTATATCAATCGTTTAGGCAAGAACATGAAAAGTTCATTTATTCTTGTATTTAGATAAGTCTAATTAAAATGTATGGTCGCAAAACAAGCACGTTGTGCATACGCTCTTTTTGTAGTAGGTAAGTATAAGTTTGGGTGTGGTCGTAAAAAATGTTATAAAACAGTGTCGGCGATTTTATAACAGAACCTTCTTTTCTTATCGACTGATGATCTGTTAGCAATGCAGTGAGTAACATTTATACATGAAGTATTTAATTTTTTTGTGAGGTTATAAATATAATTACCATGACTTAGTTAAATACTGGTTATAAAACATAATATGTGGTCACCGAATTTATTATAAATTATGTTTCAATTATTATCGAAAAAGCTTGCTCCGTCAAATCTGTCGTATTATGTACCACTAATGTAGAAAGTGTTTTCAGTAACAAATAATTTTATTTATTTCAACTTTAAATACGCTTCATGCGATTTTAATAAGAACAGTAACGCGCACCGGGCGCTGTAAATCGATATACAATATTATTATGTGTTTTATGGGGAGGTGAAATCTTTAACGTCGGACCAAATATTATGCTCGTTTAAAAGGCGGTTCGGACACGTACACGTCTACAGTGCGCTTTCCGCGTCGGTTCGTAGCCCGAGCCGTATTATTATTGTGTTTCATTCAAACAACTCATTCATAAAATTGCAACTCTTTCGAGAGCAACCGGAGAGCCCGTCGACACACTCCAGCGCACCCACAAATGTGAACGAAAACTTTTACCTGCTCCTTTTAATCCGATATTCACAATATTCACATGTGAAAAATAAGATTCGATTCATTATCTCGAAACAGCGTCTTATGTGTCTTCAATCATCCAGTGCGGTGTGAACGAACGTTGATTTCGCTAATGAAGTTGTTTCAGATTGTTCAGTGAGATTTATTGGCCCCTGTTAGGAATAAACATGTGCTAGTGCCGCGGGTACTTGTCTATTAATAACCGGACTATTATTCTGCTTAATACCCCTGTGACGTGGTTGCAAACATTCCTACGTTACTGTAAGGCTGGAATTAGATTGATGCAATCAGAACACTGTAATACAGTGATTTATTTCATAGTATTGATATGGAGTACTTCGTTGTATTATGTATTAGATGTAGTTTTAAAGTTTTTGTTGTTAATTTTAATTTAACAATTTTGATTTTCATTGTCGCGTAGGTACCTAATGTGTACCTTCAACTTGCAGTGCTTATTTTTTAACTCATTTGCTCCATTTGGCTGAATAATTTGTTGAGGTTTATTTGGTTAGCATGGTATCACTGTACCAAATTATTATACTAATTACCTACATTAATTTCTTAATTGTATTTAACTTTTCCTGGAAACATTTCCAGGAAAAGTTAAATACATTTAAGTTTACATTGAGTTCATAATTTCAGCATAAAGTGTGGTCTCAATACAAATGATAAACTATTGAAAAAAATCTTTGTATGAATAATAATGCAGCCGCAGGTATGACTAATATGATGACGATGGCATATTAATAGATACATATTTTAGGTATTCATTTAGATTTCCGTCTCGTCTCTCTTGAATCACAATAAATGTCACCTAGAATCATCTAAAGTTACCAAATCTTCGTGTTGTTCACATAAACATTGATGTAATAAGGCGATTCACAGAAGTGATGTTCTTATCATAAAAGTATCCAGAAATAACAGTTAGTAGGAACCTATATTAAATCCACGAATATGTAACTAAGTTTGTATTTGTCGGTGTCTATAGAGAGGGCGCACTGTGTTATGTCAGCTTGTGTTTAGAACTGGAAGAGGGGCATGGAAATTTGAATTATCGGTTAATACAGACGCCGTTAAAGCGGTGGCGATTCAAAACATCCCGTGCTGTTCCCGGTCGATCCTTTATTGCAAACTCCCTGTCGTTACCCACTAATCGACAACTGTGTTACCAAAATAACTCCCGTACAAAATTACACTGTGAGCGATAGTAATTTATTTAAAAATTGGATAAAAGTGTGTGATTTATTAAAGATGAAGATGTACTGTACCGCATAGAAGGCTTTAGGTATTCCGTTAACATACGACGGTTAATTATACCGTAGTACACGTGTAACACCTCTATAAATAGTAAACCATTGTCAGCACTGCCAGACTGTCCATTAAAATGAATTTTAAATTTTAAATTTTACAAGGCTAGGCAGATTGCAGATTCAAATTTTTTTCGTGTGTGCTGACTAGCACACACGTAATAAAATTGAATCTGCAATAAAAAAATCTTTCTTAGTTTGGTTATTACAAAACTTATTTCTTTGACGAACAATTACATCTAATTTTATTAGTAAATTTTAATTTAATTTTTAATATTTTTAATTTAATTTAATTTTTAATAAAGTTTTAATTTTTATGGTATTTTATTTTATTTGTAAATGTATTATGCCTATTCTATTAAGAGTGTATGTTACTCGAAATAAATGATTTTATTTTTAATTTAATTATTTTGAAAACTCATTCAATATACCTACTGCTAGAACAAGAAACTCTACAGTGACTTAGATGCTCTCCTATAGAATATCTTGAAAGTGTCCTGTTTAATTATGGATACATTTTCGTGGCCATAATAATAATTTAACTTATAAAAAGTGAAAATAATCTTTAAAGATTTAATTTTATTGGCACTGTGCATTCGTCTCGCAGTTCAACTTCTTGCTTAAATTCTAATTAAACATTTTTCACGACTTGGAAATTATTTGTATTTCTATATGTATAGAATAAAAACATTTTAATTTAAACAGATAACGGTGTAAGTTAATTTATTTACAAATAGCATTAATACGATATTTTTGTTATATTCTTGGAAAATCTTTCAATCGTTTAAGAAATAAGTTGAATAATTAAATCAATACTGTGTAATATGACTGGGAAGGCATTGATCTGGGGACAATTTGGAAGTTGCTTCAGGAACGGCGCAGCAGTGTGTCACGACTGTAACGATGTCTCGCGAACGCGGACAGTTCGGAGGCGACGAGGTGTGAACTAACGATATGTGAGCACCTCATCCGTCGCACACACACGCCCGTGGGCGAGACAACGCCAGTAATTGTCATACATGTGTATTTTAAGTTCACAATGTTGGTAATAAAGTTTCACGACTCTCTATGGCGCGCCTGATTAGGACCACTAACGAAAGATCTGTGGTCGCGGCGCGCCACAACGCCCGTTTATTCGTGTATTACAGTTGTCTCGTGGTTATTTTGATGCTGTATTTTTTTTTGTACTTAAAGTAAATAATGACATGAGAAAAAATAGACTGAAATATGTCATCATACTCATAAAGTTAACAATGAAAATTTCACAGAATTTTCTATTTCTGTAAAATGTAATAAAATATTGCACATACCTACCTAGTTAAGTATCTTTTTCATTACCTTCTCAAAGTTGGTACCTTTGCTAAATACAGTAAATACGCAGGCCATAATTGTACTAAAACATGGATTATATTTATTTATAATTTAAGGGGCTGTAAGTAATCTGTAAATATCTTCAAAGGAACTTTACAAATGCTGAGACTAAATTATTTCTACCGGAGCAACTTTACGGGCGTAAGTACCAGAGTAGGTATGCGATGTTTTCCATTAAGTAGCAGCAAATTCTATAATTTCATGCGGTCATCCATAAGAATTACTGTATCTTCTTATTAATCGCAACATAACTCGCTAACACGGCCTTTTCATTGCCGTGTTTGAACGCGAAAAAGTTTTATTACCATCAAAATGTCGTAACATATCGTGGGGTTCCATCCGACTGACTCTTAGATTATACGGCTGAATTAAACTCTGTAGCATAGGGGGTAAGATTCATATTCGAAAGGATGCTAACGCGACTTGATATTCTCAAAATGGATGGAGTATGTCTCTGGGCGAGCGTATGCGGCACGCACACACATGCTACTAAATCCGGTTGCGCCCGCGCTTAAGTATGGGAATCACTATCACAATTCGTCGCTGCCGTAACGAGAGACTACAAAATTTACTAACCGCGTGAACAGCGCACTCCCTTCATTTCGGAGAAATTAATTAAAGTTTCTGAGAAGTGAACGTCTCATTCACCTATCTGATTAGGGCGAGGTGAGTGGGTGTGCGGGGGATCGCTCTACACCGATTTTGGGGTCGTGAGATAAGGTGTCAGGTTTACGGTACGGTGCTTGACAAAAAGATTTTGTATCTCAAGTTCAGTTAGGGACCAATTTCTGATTTGATACGATTGCATTAAACTAGCTATTGCAATAGGTGCCCACAGACTTACCTATAGCTAATCATTTTTTTTTATACTTGTGTTTCTAGATTTCTCATTCATCATTTGCCCAGTTTATTATAATACGTAAGTAGGTACCTATATTTTATGTGTATCATTTTTATTTTAGGGATGTTCATTTATTTTTGACATCATGAATAAACTTTGATACCGTTTGACTGATCAAAATGAAGTTGCCACTTAAAGATAGGTGGTACTGGTACTTACCTATGTATTTGTTCATGAAACAGATTTACGTATGGGGTTTTTCGTACCCTTGACACAGACGAAGCCGCGGGCAACAACTATATTAATTATTATTAATTTTATAAAGAGAAATTTTTTATTTTTTGTATGTTTATTTGTTACGCTTTTACGCTAAAACGGCTGAACGGATTTGGATAAAATTTGGCACACGGGTAGGCCATGACCTGGATTAGAATATAGGATAATTTTTATCCTGATATTCCCACGGGATCGAGACTTGTACGGCTGAAACCGCGGGCGCAGCTAGTAATATAATAAATGTGAAAATAACTCTGTCTGTATGTCTGTTACATTTTCACGCCTAAACCACTGAATGATCGTTATAACTAAAACTTGAAAGATAGGTAGCCTGGGATCTGGAGAAGGACATAGGCTACTTGAATAGTACCCTGTTCTGGATATTTGTATAAAATTATGAAACACAAAACGCAATTACTTACACGCAGACGAAGTTTTGAGCAACCGCTATATCAATCCATAAAATATATATAAATACTAGTTGCGCCCCGCGGTTTCACCCGCAAAGTCTTATGTCTTAATTCAGGTCATGGTCTACCCATATGCCAAATTTTATTCAAATCTGTTCAGCCGTTTTAGGGTGAAAGCGTGACAAACAAACAAACTAACAAACAAACAGACTCACTTTCGCATTTATAATATTATAAGTTAGGATTATGCGGAAGTAACTGTTCCTATCTGCTACCGTTTCAAGCCTTAACGGCTGAACACATTTGGATGAAATTTGACACATGGATAGACCATGACCTGGCTAATTTTTATCCCGGTAAGACATTCCAATGGAATAATCCCCGACCTCCAAGCGGGCGAAACCGCGGGCAAAACCTAGTCCTACTATAATAATATTATAAATGTGAAAGTTTGTATATTTGTATGTTTGGATGTTTGTTACTCAATCACGCAAAAACGGCTGAACTAATTTTGATTAAAATTGGCACACAGATAGATTATAACCTGGATTAACATATAGGATACTTTCTATCCCGGTAGTACGTTCCCGTGGGATTATTTCCGACCTCCACGCGGGCGAGGCCGCGGGCGAAAGCTAGTATAATATAAATGCGAATGTAATTCTCTGTGTCTGTCTGTTTGTTACCTCATCACGACTAAACCAGAGAGAGCTTGGGTTCTGTAGAAGGTTATACCTAGTATTGGCTACTTTTCATTCTGAACATTTATCATGAAATATAAAATACACGCAGACGAAGTCGCGGGAAAGAACTAGTTTTAAATAGAATTTGGAGACTGTCATTCCAACCATTGTTACCTTTGACCCTTGAGAATTTTATTGATTACCGGTGAGCTGAGTACTTTCTTCATATTCTCAAAAAAAATATTTTAGTATTTATTTAATTTAGAACCGAACTTTTTACTTCTAACAGCATGAAGCGTTATCTTCATTCTACGAGTAAGAAAATATTTAAATCCAGGACATAGTGACTATCTTTTGGTGATATGATGTCTCATCAGGTAGATATGTCCTCAACGACTAGTGCTTGTATTTGTAATATCAAAACACGGTACCTACTTTGACTTAAATAATATTTTAAAAATAATCCTTTACCAAATTGTATGACGTAATTAGCAAAGCTGCGATGCGATATCCTGTTACACAAATGTAAAAAGCACACTTGCATATCATTAAACATTGGCTCATTATCAAGAACAATAGCTCACCAGACGAACATTTACTTAATCATGGCTTTTTATTAGGTACGCATTATTAAAGTTGAACGGGTACCAAACGTCAAATTACGATTCTGAACAAAAAGGGGTCAGTAAGCGGTCGAATGCAAACTGCAAAAATGACGAAGATTGTTCATGGCTCATTATGAAGTTAAATGAATGGTGTTGGTTTTGTTCTTCGGTTTACGTGTCCCGAGGTCGTGCACGCGTGTTCGCCGCTATGTGACCACAAGCCAGCGAAGTAGGCACCCATAGTTCAGCTCGCTCACGCCTCCGCGCCTCGCCTCTAGAGCCCACCTTCAATTACCGCGAGAGTAAACCTCCATGCACAATCGACGCTGCGTGGAATATTGATTCGAAAATTAAATTTATTGCCAATTTATTTCAAAATTTACTAAAAATTAATGCGTTATGACAATTCTGTACCATCATTAGCAACCAACATGACGATTAACACAAAAACGATTGTCGTTTGTGTCACGCATTTCCCACGCAATGCGTCGTTTCTACAAATGTGTATTCCTCCTAAGACTTGGTTGCAACTCCGAGACGCATTCACAAAATATTAATCTGGAACTCGACACTTGGAACGCAAGCTTGACGAGACTCGTATGACCTAAATAAAAACAACTTTGTCGTCTTTTGTTCCAGCTTGTTTATGAAATGAAAATGTACACAACTGAAACACCAGTGAGTAGATAATAGGTATAATAACATAGCTCTACGTTTAAGTACCAATTTTTGAAGTGAAAGCTTCTTTAGCGGCGTTGTGCACATAAAAAATGTTAAACTCGCGTCAGGACGTGTTCGTAAGATCCGTTGCCTAGCAACCGACAAAGTAAATATAAAAATAAATAGTCTTTGACTTTAGGTAAAGATTGCGAGGTAAGAAATTTTACCCATATTGATGGGTAAAAAAAAGCAGTCAAAACATACTTCATGAAAAGTGTTTAAATAAATCGTTTATTTTTGTTAGACTATATTCAGAAAACAAATAAATATACTACTACCACTAATGAATATTGTATTTACCCAATTCAATAAATAAAGCAATTCGTGCGAAATTATTCTCTAACTATTCAAAAATGCACAACGTTAATGTTCACGTTTTAACTTCTGCCGGCACTCCCGGAGTGCAACCCCTTGTTGTTTTATTTTTTGTATATTTAATGTTAAGGCATAGTACCTATTTATATTTTTTTGTACCTCTGTTCCTTACCTAAAAAAACTTAAGAAAGCCATGTTCAAAATAAAAGTTTGTTAAATGAGCCATCGGTGTTGGTTGAGGAAAATCGTCCCTTTTGCCTACTTTACGTATTTATTCGCTTCGAATAAAACAAATATGGCTTCCTAATGCGATTTAATTTTGATAATTTCTGTGACAAGGTGCCATGAAGTAGTCCATACACTTAAGAAGACCCCATGATGCGTTCTTCAGTTCTTACACATTGCTAAAAGACAAGAAGAATATTAGTAAATCCTTCCGTTTTTATATGCCTTATTAAATGCTGATTACTTGCATTTTAGAATTGCGACGCAAGAGGAATATAGGTACCTCCTTAAACCTAAAAATGTTATGAACTAGGTGAGACTGAAATGGGATTACATTATTATATACGAGTACCTACTTCCGATCAAGAATAATTTAATTGCAATATTGTTAGAAATCAAAGCCATCTAGGTATGTAAGTATTGTGAAAGTAAAATGATGCCACCCGAGATTTAGCGAGTCAGGTCTTAAAACGAACGATACAACGCAGTATAACGTTTACAGCCCATTCTTGAACTTAATTGCTATTTAAATAAAAACGTACCGTGAAAGCAATGAGACCAAGCTGCTATTAAAGAAAAGACTTTGAATTCTTATTAAGTAAGCTTATTTAAAGGCAGAATTTACGACGGTCTCATATTATGCAATGAAAAATAGAGAGTCATAACTGCAACTGGATCGAGTCAAGACTATTGAGTGTTAAAAGTCTCAGATCGAGTTGTCGATGGAGCTTACGTTTCTAAAACTGGGAAATAATGAGGATAATCCTCTCTCTGTCGAGGGAGTGACTCCCTCTTATCAAGGAGATAGCGAAATTAGATCGAATACGGCACGCACTCGGCCACTGACCGAACCATGCCATAATATTATCTTTATTAACATCGGTTTGCGTACATAGACTTCACCATTTTAATTATAGCTCGCAAAACTAACTGTATTACTAGATAACTTTGACCGATATTAATACGAGTGCAAAATTTAATAAACTGTTATCGGATAACAAATAAGGGTGACAGGAAATCCAATAATTGATTAATGAATCACATCCACTTGAGAGATAATGTTTTGTTTTTAAATAATAAGCTTATTACGGAGATTTTTTTTGATTATTCAGCAGGTTCGCAATATAGGTAGGTACTTATTACAATTATGTTGTGTAAAGTATGGATTTAGATAAAATTGAATCCTGTGTTTGAAATTAAACGGAGCAAGACGAAATATACTTAAAACTATAGGAGACATTAGATTTCGTCACTTTAGGATGCAGAAACTAATACGAAAATAATGGGCAGTATTGTAGGAACCTGTATTCCTGATAAAATAATTAACATCAATCTGAATTAAATTGGAACCATCTTGACATTACAAGTTGTTAGAAACAAGGAAGGTTTAGGCCTGATTTTACACTTTATAACAAATTAAGTACCTACATAAAAGCTCATTCTAACTGGTTTCTGTAGTTAATTATAACTGTGTTTTTTTGACCAGATAAAGTTGACATGAGTAAACTACTTGATAAAGTTAAATATAATTTTGAATTGATTAATTTCATCTAAGTATGTATTATGGTAGGATCAGTGTTTTGATTTTAGTTGTTACTTATTTGTAAACGTTATGTTTGTGATTTTTTGTTGATAGAGGACTTATAGCAGTTACAGTATTCCTGAAACGTGATTTTCTAAGTGAACACCTTATATTTCATGTGCTGTTAACAATGGCAGCTTTGTAGCCATAAGTACTTAACTACCCGTCAGATCATTTAAAAAGCTGCGTTTTACGTTCAAGTTTGTAACTTAAAACTCAATATTAATAATAAAATAGAACGGACTCTATTTTTTCAATGTTAATGCTCAATTATTATTTGTTACAGTTATATGTATTTTCACGATTGATGCACAATGATATGATAATAATTATAATTTATGGGTCATTAATGTTTACTTTTTACTATTTGTTTGAATGGTGAGCAAACCAATTCTGAAAAGGTCCAACCTAACACAAATAAAAAGAAATAAAGGTTGGGCTGGGGATTTTTTTTAAACTATTTCGTGTGTTATTTTTAAGTTGCCATATGAAACAATCTAATAAAAATACAAACAATTTCACTATTGATAAAAAAGTAGAGATAAAAGTGTAGCGATGATTAGAATTATTGCGTCGGCATAATGAGTTTTATCAGTATTAACGATTTCAAATACAAATTTCAAATTTGTATAGATTGTAAAGACTGTTGTGTACACATTTACATTTACATTAATAATATAAATAAAACACACCTAAGTTTATAAGAAAATAATAAATAAACTATATAGGTATTGTACATAATAAATATATTTACTAGCAGTAAACCTATTTTTGAACACAATGTGCACTTCATTACAGTAGTGTGAGGCTGAACTAAATCGATTGATTTCGTTTCCGATTGTTTTTCTACGTTCTATCGAGAGTTAGTTATTTTATTTAAAAATATATAATATATTCATTGTCAACACCGCAACTTACGAGCATTTATATTGTCCAAAAGAGAATAAAAATATTTTATATGGTAAACTGTGATTATTGTTATTATGTATTTCTAGCTTTACGTCCACATTATTTCTAAAACGTTAAACTATTATTTGTTACGTTTATTGTGTCCTCTAAAATATTGCTTTATTCTTGAGCTCTTTTTTATTATAACACAAATGGTTTTACAGTGTAAGAGATAAATATATGACATGACAACAAATTAACATTATAATTTCAGAAAAAAACAAGTACCTATCCCAATTATTTATTTGCTATAGGAACCCTTAACCACATGAACATATCACTATAATACTTATGCATTATTTTGGCATAGTAGTACAGTACATTAAAAAATGTTTATATTTTATATCAACTGACATCGCATCGCAAAATAGTTATATTTGATTACTTTCAAAGTTTATAAATTTTCCAAATAGCAAAGTATGTTACCTGATTGGGGGGAGATCCTCTGAAGGCGAACTGGGACGTCATCTCGTACTGTGTAAGTCGCCAGAAAACTTTTAATTGATCACGTTTAGTTTAATGTCTGTGTCACTGTCCGCACACACTTCACAGTTGCATGTTTGTCGCGCGTTGGCACTATTCAGGACGCGGGCTGAAGTAGTAGCGGTGCATCCCCGAGACGAGCGAGAATCAGCGAGCGTAGCACGGGATGCACTCGCGACGGTGCACAGTGGGTAGCCGCGGGTCCGCGAATATCGATTGCGGTGTGGAGTCGGGATACAGCGGAGCGTCACAGGAGCGGAGCGAGCCGCGTGGTGCAGCGGGCGCGTGGTCGCGCGCGCGGCGGCAGTGGGTAATGCGGTAGCTGCCCGCCAGGTGATAGTAATTGGCGCCGCCGTCCCGCTCGCTCGTCGGCCGTCCCTCTCGGCGCGCACACGCACACTCGTCTCTGTGTGCGTGACGCTCGCACACCGCTCCTTCTTTTCACGCTCGCGTCGCCGTTTGACCCCGCGCGCCGTCGACGCTCTCGATTTTTGCGGTGCGGTGGGTGGCGCCCGCCACAGGGGCGGCCCGACGCGGTGGGGGCCACCGGAGGTGGGGGTAGATGCACTCCTTTCTTTTTTAAAGCTTCTCTTTCTTTTCTCGTATTTTTTATGTTAGTATTGGTACGAAGCGGTCTCTTTTATTTTATTTTATACATATATATTGTGATAATTAACAGTGACGATGCGCACGACGAGCGAGTTTGCCGAAGCGTCGACTTAATGATAGCTTTGCATTTGATTAAAGGTAACCACGACATTTGTAATTTTTATTTTCCTTCCATGTGAAACGTACCTACTCTGGTACAAGCCTGTCTGTACAGTCGACAGTTGTGGCCTGTTGTGTACTCCATAGCTTATATTACAGGAGTCGCTTTAGCGGTGGAAACATGTTAGCGGTGACAGTATTAAACGGTCTTTTGAATGTGTTTCACTTATGTCTGTATTGCGTATCAACTTATAGGAACTTTAATCTCCGACACAAATAGAGTTGGTTTATACATACCTATCTACATTCTCGTGTGTTACTTGTATACCCTACGTATAGCTATATCAACGTAAACAACTACGTTTAATTTAGCACGGTATTTTTAAAATAGTTTATGCTGTTTTCAACTTTAAAGGCTGGCCTGGCTTTGGCATACACTTGAATGAATTAATATGGAATATTATTTTAATGCAGGACCTGACAGCAGCTCTATCTGCCACAATTTCAATGTTCTTTGTTAAGAAACTGCAGTAGGTAATGGAACAAGGAGCAACCGTGCAAAGTGGTCATAGGAGATAACCATCTACAATTAAACTATGACAATAACACACCAAGTATCGAAATAAAAAGCGCAACGTCCCGATCGATCTGTTCCCCTCTTCTTTCTTATCGCGCGAATATTTCACAGTGAACGCATACCGACCGAAAAAACTCACACAGATATAAAATATTCAAACGGTATAACATAAAATAAATTATCTTAGGTGAGTGTGAGATTGTGTGCGTTGCCCCCTCCTCTGGGCGGGTACCGGCGAGCGACCAATTGGGTCGAGCGGCGCGCGACGCCGGGCCAAAGTCACTCATCGCGGCGCTGTAGCCGATGCCGCACGTTATGCCCGCTCTCACTTCGGCCGTCACGCCACCCGCCGGCACTAAACCATGACCTTAATCCTTTGACTCATTACACCGACTCACTGACACCGCAATGTACTTATACATCGACACTTCCATATTGTTGTTAACTATCGTCTCGATTAAAATGGGGCTACAAAGCAATATAAACAACTGATTGTAGCTAGTTAGATTTTGCATTAAACGGACTCTGGCCAGAAAATTATGACAATTTTTATGAGTGCCTATTTATATTTATTATCACTAGTGACATTAAAAACAAGAGTAAGTGGATATGATGAGTCGTTTTAAATCATAAATTAATTGGTTGATAAAAAGAAAAAAAAAATTTAATGCCTCACGTTTATAAAATAGACCATTTGATATTTTTCTTGTAATTTGTTCAGTTTTCTACTTAAATAGTCTTGATTTGTCTTCAAACAAGACTTTTTAGTGAATTTTTAATTATTGTTAATTATTCTCTTGGTATAACAGGTAATGCTTAAATACAATGCAAGTAGGTCGGTAGGTATATTCAAAATAATATTTATTCATATACCTAATTTGGTAATCAAACATTGATTAAGGAAAAAGGGAACGCTCGACATAAAAAAAAAACATTCATTAATTTAAAAAAATCTGCTCTATTTAAGTTTAATTCGTTGTTTTTTATTCAGACAAGTACTAAGCAAGTTGAAAAAATACTAGGTAATAATTGGTTAATAGGTGCGTTTTTATCTCTTATAAAAATCATACACGTTCTGTGGAACAGTGACAGTAAATCAAGAACATTGTAGAGCTCTACATTTTATTTTCCAGTTTGTTATTAGGTACCTACATATTTGACGTTTATTTGTGATAATTTTTCGTTTATTTTATCAAAGAATTATAAAAGAGTAACAAATTCTACAGTGCCAGTCAATTATGACGTCTCTACTAAATTTCCCTCAGTAATTTCTTGGCTACTGAGTGATGCGCTTCGCAATAAACACGTTGTGAAAATATTTTCTTGGCTTGTTATTTCTGAAGTTACCGGTAGACATAGCTCATTCGACGGCTTCTTTTAATTTCAGCCATGGCGGCATGTGTGGTGATCTTTTATGAGTCGTCCACTTACACCTATAAACGTTCTATAGCCTCAACGACAGATTGAAATAAAATGGAAAGACGCATCGGCATCTTAAAAGGCGTGCGCATAAGAAAATAAAAAGAAAGTGAACGTTATTTGTTTTAGTCAAATGAGTTTCTGACGTGAAGCGTCTCATACATATCGAGTTCGTGGAAGGCTGGCTTTATTAGCGCGACTGTACCGGCACAAAGACACATCGCATTTAAATATCACACTAAAAGCGTCAATCTACATACGTCCTATCGAGCAAATCCTAAAAGTGATTTATACTGAGACCCTATTCGATTGAAGTAGATTACAAATAATGAATAAAATTGCATACGAAATGAGTAGACCGAGAGTCCGTGGGTGTACCGTTGTTTGAGCGGGGTGGGGGAGGCGTGCAGGCGGGTTTATTGCTGGTAAATACTTAGTTAGTATACCTCTAGATACCTCTAGATATCTCGCCGTTTATCCGCCCGATATGCCCCCGTGTGGATACGTCAAAATTCATTTGCCCTTTTGATCTGTGCTCCAGTAGCTTCGTGGAACGGATTCGCTTCCACACGCTCGCATTAAATCAGGGAAGTTACCGGAGGAAATGGAGAACGACTAAATCCCATTTTGGTTACGTTTTGATTTTAATAAGGTTTTTGTTGACCTTTAACACGTGTGAAAAGCATACTAGATTAAACCTAGACGTGTTTGTAATAGGTACTGACCTGCATACAAGCACACGTTGTCTTCTAAGCAAAGCAAGGTTTATTGTAACGATGATCGACGTGAACATATTGTTTCAGCCTGTAAAAGTAACATTTTCTTTTATAGTCGTTTAATGTAGTAATATTCCTTGTTTTCTAATAGGACTTGAGTAGGTCTCATATCCTATTAGGTACTGTTACGGTAAGACTAGACTTTTCTAACCTCGTTTTTTCAGTAGTCAGGTATCAGAAGTGTTTCAAAAACTTTGTTGAAGTTAATCCGCGTTATGTGCAACAGGAGGTTCAGTAGGTTTTGTGTCACGATGAACTTTTCACATATTTGTAACCTATTCATGTTTTGACCTTGTGTTTTACAAAAATAAAACATGGCGTATTATTTTTGTAGTCATCATCATTGAAAAAATACTTCTTTTTTGTTTATTTTAATTTTAAAAGGCTTTTTTCATTGAAAAGAGAAAATGCATCTTTCTTAATTTAAGTTAATTCAGAATTTATATTCTGTCTCGGAACCAAAATGGTTTCTTGGTCGGGTCGGTGTTTACTGTGTTATTGTTATTCTTACATATATCTACATTCAATATGTGAAAAAAGTCCTGTATGATCCAACAGGGCCCCATATTAAGTAGATTACTGCAATAACATTAGCAAAAAGTAATTTATTTATTTATTATTATTGAAAATAAAAAGTTATTGCTATTTAAAATTTATAATTTTTGTACAAAAAAATTCCGGCAAACCAATTAAAAATTAAAACATTTTCAACAGGAGTTATAATATGACTTGTAGACACCCGTTACACGAAGGCCACCCACGCCCCTCGTACTTACCCGGTAAAATACCGCACCGATTTTTTTTTTTGTTTTTTCTTTTTCCTGAAAATTACCACATAAATAAATTACTACGATACCTAACAATACCTAGACAGATCGAACAGTTTTTTTTTACATGTATAATACCTATTAGGGTTAGATAATAGAGTTATTATTCCGTGAGGCTATTTGCCACCGGCCACCATATTCTTGACGGAAGTTTCACTCGAACAATTAAGCTAAACCTGCAGGCTGATCAGCGGCACCATTTTGCATTAATAGCATTATGCTACGGCCATAAAACCCAAGCCAATCGAGATGATTATAATTAAGTAAGGCCTCAAAGCTGTTGTCAATCTATATTGGAGGCCCGGAGTGTCAGTAGGCAGTGGTTTCCAGAATATTGGTTTATAATAGCAGTGAAAATAGATTATATTGACCTACTAGTTTCTATCTGACTTACCTACATTATTTTCATGTGACGGCGATTCGCTGTACCTTGAGGTATTCATCATCATCATCATCATCAGCCTATTAATGTTCCCACTGCTGGGACACAGGGCTCCTCTCTGTGAGAGGGAGTGGGCTGTAATCTACCACGCGGGCCCAGTGCGGGTTGGTAGATGTCACATGTCTTCGAATTGTTGGTTCTAATACATGCCGGTTTCCTCACGATGTTTTCCTTCACCGTTTTGAGAGCAGTGGTGATGAAATTATTTACACAAAGTAAAGCGCCTGCTTGGGTTCGAACCCACGACCTACAACTCGTAAGTCGGGGCCGTTACCACTGGGCCACCACTGCTTCTCTTGAGGTATTATTAGGGCATAATTATGGGCTATTAGAAAAAAAAAAAGTAAGCCTAGGCCAATAAAAAACGCAAAGGTACTTACCGCATGAAAATGGCATTGAAATTCAGCGTTTGTATAGTTAATAACTTGGTGTGTTACGCCACTCAAAGATATTATGTTTTGTGTTCTAGTTCTAGACTGCACGATGTCTTAATTGGTCTGATAATGAACGGGTAACTTCAATACTGTATAATGTCTTTATTAATTAAAATGGACGAGTCAGTAGTACCGCTAATAACAAGCCGCTACCGAAAGGGCTATAAAATAAGCATCGGTATTCAACGTTTTTTGTCATCATGTTGAAGAACAGTTTCTGCAAGAAATTATTTATAAGTAATTATATGAGTATGATAAAATTATTTCGAATTAAATAAGTCGTGTTACAACAAAACATAGTTTATTTCTGTTAGTGGTTATAATAATGTTGAAATATCTCTAGGTCATCTTGTTCATGAAAAACTACAAGTTTAGTATTAAATTATTGTCTTGTTTTAGTTGTTTTAGATAGGTAAAATAATGCATATAATTATTGGGGATTACCTAACCTCAACTCAAATTTTTTTGTAACATAATTAGAGTAGGTACTTACCTACCCAATCTAGTAACACTTTTCTTTCGGATAACGAAATAATATAATAAAATTCTTTTTAGAATTTGCTGTATAGAATATAAATAAAAACGTTTTACAGTATTTAACACAATTAACTATTTACGCTACGTACTAAATACAATGACTAAATAACTATACAAATAAATACAAAAAACAAACGGACACTTAGGCGTCGAAGTATTAAGTGGACAAATTCAAAATAAAATCTGTATAAGTATGAATTTAGATTCCTAACTTCCAAAATAAAAGTTACTTATACTTCGTAAGCCAGGACAGTACTAGTAAGTATCTAGGTATAGACGTAGAACTTAAAAATAATGTGTATGTTTATAGGTAAATCGCACCATTTCATTCCCATGAATGGAAGCTACTTACTTATAATTACGATTCTACAGTGAAGTTTCTGCTCCATTAGCCGAATCGAGTCGGGATCGTTAATTGCCTTCTACTTAATTATCGAGTTGCACGGAACATTTTTTTTATTTAATTACTAGTGAAGTTATCTTGGGAGCACACATTGAATAAGTGGGTAAACATTTCTTGGGAGAGAGAGAAGACAAGTTACAAAAACAGTTTAAGACAAAAGAGTAGCGAAAACCAGAAATGAATCCGGGCGGGCGGAGTGCTTCCGCCCAACCCCGACGGCGAGGGCGCGGGAATAACACGGGAGGCACGACTACAGAGCCACAACCACTTAGACCTGTCATCATCATCAAACTACATCATTTTAGCAGGAAGCTTATTTTAAACTGACTGTTTGTTTGCGCGTGCCTTTGCCTTTGACAAGTCTTGACTAGAGTTATAGTATTTAATCATTTTGTTCACATCACCTGTTCGCTAATGTCAAATTATGTCATGCAAACCTAACCTAAAGCAAGTTATTAAAGACCTAGGTTCTAGCCGGGCAATAATATTGTACTGAATTTTATTATGACCCGCTGGTGTATAATAATGTGATTTGAATTTGGAACTGCAACTTAAAAATTCGTTTGGATAACTTTAACCATTTTTTTTCTGTTACCGCTCGACTTGATAGTTCTCACTTTATAGATATTAGTTGCCGTTTACGAATAAAATCATGTAATAACGCAACTTAGTAGAGATAAAGTGAAAATATAAACAATAATGTAAATTAATTAAATAGATCAAACAAACATCATTGCAACAGTGGAATATTTGTTTTCTGCATATGGCCAAATTATTGAATAATGTGTATATTATTCAAGCTTTTTTTAGCGTCGCCCAACCGCTGTTTCCACATCATTTGTGGTGGTAATGGCGGCAATGTCATCGACACAGCTGATCGGTTGCTGTAGCGCGTACCTCCGCCGTTTGAAAGTTGGATTTGGGTGTCATAGTTACGATTCCGATATTAATTATTGTGTTTTTTATGAAATTGCATGAGTTGAGATAAAATTTGTATGAATCTGCACATAACTAGGTATTCCCGGTTATTTAACAGTTTCATGACTACAAATTCGAGAATAAACTGGTTTTTATATCATAAATCTCTTTGAATTTTTATTACCTAGCAGTAGGTGCGAAAAGTAGAGTATTCTCTTCGGGGATAAAGGTGTCTTCGTCTTGGGCGACCTTGAATCCCTCGTTACCGAGGAAGCCCTCGGTTCTCTCAGGAGTTGACACACAGCTTCCTCGCTGCGCACGGGAACCCCAGAATCTTTCGTTGCATTCGGGATTCAAAATAGGACCCGTGATATTACTGCCCGTTTTCACCGACAACTAAGTGACACTTAAATAAATCACTAAATAAAATGCACTCTTGGATTTTCAACGCTGAAAATCCAACAGGGCACTTTTATTTAGGGATTTATCTAAGTGTCACTCAGTTGTCGGTGAAAACTGGCATAAGACACTGCTTTATCCCCTAATAGTGAATCTACAATTAACACTTTCAACTCCACCCATTTTCGTCGAGCTCATACGTCATGCCGCCATACATATTGCAAGTGGACCCTCCAGGAGGGTTCCCGGCATTACCTACGTCTGCGCTAAAGTTAAACATCGCGGATGGTTGACGGCATTAGGTTTAAAACCGTGTTATTAAACACTGTAAAACGAAGTGAAATTGTGTTTTCTGGGGGTCTTGTCGCTATACGTAGTTTCGACCCTTTTAAATCTTTAGTGAATGTTTGTAACCGTGAACAAAAAATACAAAAAAAATCTAAATCTTTGATTTGAAAACAAACGAAACAAAACAAAAAAGGTTTATAATGATGTATTCGCTAAGAAAAACTTACATTTAAAATGAGCCCTCCGCGAGGGCTCCCGGCATCCCATATGCGAAAAGGTGAACCCTCCAGGAGGGCTCCCGGCACTGAACGTGTGAAATCTAAATAGAGTAGAAGTTTCAATTAATTAATTCAGATTTGTGTCTTTTATGGATCTTACCTGAAAGACCAAGTTAAAGAAATCTTTATGCATCACAATGTTTGCGGTGAATGCAAGAATGTCAAACTGCAAATACACCACACAGCATGTCGTATATCGCATTCCCAGTTTTAATTTAATATTATGCCGCTCTAATAGAGTGTGTGGTACTATTGTTTGCCGCACTCACCGAGTGTACTGTTTGTGGATACGGTGGCACGGGTTAACAGAGTAGAGGGATGGTCATTTAGTGGAAGGTAGCCCGCCCCGCCGCCCCTCTGCCCCCGCGAGCCGTGTCTGCAGCACAGACTGATTAAACGATCCGCTGTCTGTCTCTAAACTTGTTTGTTTTGCGGCCCTCATCGATACTACGTATTTCACTTTAAAACTTCGAAATTCGAAAATGAGTAACGAACTTTATTTTCAGTTTCATTAATATTTTTTCTCCGGTTGCCATGGTAGCCATCAAGGGGTTTGATGACAGATGTCCTTTGCTAAAATTGTGAGAATGGATAGATATGCTTTATGAAAAAGAAGGCATCTTTGTCTGGCACCATGTTTGTTGTTACTTATCTACACTTTGTCCATTTTACCGGAAAAGACTAAAACTATGTAGTGGGGGGTTTTAGAGTAGTTTCAGGGCTGTCAGTTCAATATACCACCAAAACTATATTATTTATCTTAATTCTAATTAGCCATTTTGAAGATGCAATTTATGTCTAGAACTTTTTCTTCTTTGTCCTCGTGTATATTGTAGTAGTAAGGTGGCACGAGTTACTAGGAGATCAGAAATATGTAGAAGGAATTATGGTATGCAAAACTTTCAAATTATAAATAGAAAAAAACTTTATGCATCAGGCATAAAGTTTCTTTTGCATTACCAACATATGCACGAAAAGCATGGTCTTGAAATATTACACTAGGCAAAGCGTAGCTGTAACGTGCTGTTCCTCTTGCACATTATGGCGATGTTCACTATAAAATACTTTATACACATCTTAGTCCATTTACAGTGGTCTAAAACGATTTTAAAGAAGCCTCACACCAAGGTCTTTTAAAAACACCCCCATGTATGTTCACTTGTGCAGCGACTATTTATAGTTTCAGAGAAAACTAAGTTCATAGGGAAACATTTTGTTGGACAAACTTCGTTACAGATTTTCAGTTCCTAAAGTTTGTTACAGAGATTGTGTCAAAGACTTCCCAATAATTTGATAAACTCTTAAAGACTGTTTTCTTGCCAAAACCACCAAAATATCCGTGTCAGAATTCCACTCAAAACGGATTAAAATGTCCTCCAAACGCGTTTTTAGTGAAAGTTTGCTTAATTTTAACTACATTTTTGATCTCCTATTGTTACCTAATTGTCTATCTGCCTAGCCTTTTCCCAACTATGTTGGGGACGGCTTCCAGTCTAACCGGATGCAGTTGAATACCAGTATTTTACATGGAGCGTCTGACTATCTGACTTCCACAACCCAGTAACTGGGTAATACGATACCCCTTGGTAAGACTGGTTTCAGGCTTCTGACGACTCTTAACGACTGTCAATGATCCACGAATGACAGCCGGGATCAACGGTACCTACGGAGGAGTCTCTGAATGTAAAGATGGTCACCCATTTACGGACCAACCCCAGCAAGCGTAGCTTAACCTGATGGATCGACCCGTGCAGCTGTTATTACTTAGCCATTACGAGCTCCTCCTATTTTAAATTGTATGAAATGAAAAAAACCATTGGCGAGAGTCTTCAAAAAAATTTTGTTTATTATGGACGATCGAAACTAGTGAATTTGAATTATTCCACTTTGCTCCACCAAGCCGCCTCAGTGGTGGGGAAAAGTCCCACTAGATCCATTTGGTGGGGCAGTCTCCACTAGTCTAATATCTTGCTGGATTCTGTCGACTAGGGTTGGTCATCGATCGAAGTAGAATAAAACAGTCGACGTCGATCGGCGCGGGCGCCTCGATCTTTAAATATGTCTTATCTGCGGGTAATAAAGTGGCCTGCAACATTACTACCTAAAGTTTTGTTAACCTTATGTATATACGTTGTAGTTGTTTATTATCCCTCAATAAATAAAATAAAACACTGGATCAGCCTGAATGGTCGATGTCATGATGACCGCCCGCAGCTTTGCAGATGGTAGTCTTCTTAGATGGTAGTCTTCTTAGATCGTAGTCTTCTTAGATCGTAGTCTTCTTAGATCGTAGTCTTCTTAGATGGTAGTCTTCTATGTAAATGGCTTTAAATATAACCACGAATTTAAATACCAATGTATTTAAATTCGTGGTTAAACTGATCTTGTTTGGTTAGAAACAAGGTACTATTCCGAAGGTCACAGCAGACCGCAGACGGCAGTGGCAGTGCCGCTCAACAGCCATAACAGACCGCAACGTCACTATTGGTTTATGTGGATATTTCGATGAAAACGCTTCGGTACCGACACAACTGCAACAGTACCTAGTGTTGCCAGTACCTACCACTAACAGAGCGTTCAGAATATAAATTTTAAGTAATTTAAAACGTACGTAACGTACGTAAAAGCAAAACAGTTTTTTGTGGTTTCACGCATTGTAGGTACTGTATGAATACTAATAATGATGCTCTTTGAACTACTTACTTCATTATTAATTAAGACGAGGAGTAAAATATCATATCCAATTTACCCTTTTCACTAACAAATTTCTTTTTTAAACGCAAGTTATTTTATTCTGGATGCACTTTTGAAATGTAGTATAAAATATTGCCTACCAGACATGCGGTGAAAGAGAAAATAGTGAGAAAATCTGCAGTGAAGAGTAATTCGGTAACTTCCAGTAAACTAGCATACCTACTTACCTAATAATCCCTTTTCTCGAGCTTGTTCCTTATCTCATAAAGATGAGAAGAGGCTCTCGCCTTGTACAAGCGGATTGCACAGTTGCACACAATTAAAACCTAATTTATTACATAATATTATTTTGTGAATTATGTTTCCTGCTACCAAAGTTTATATCATTTTGTTATCAATTCATAATTTCTCTAAATTATAGGTTCTCTACGACTGGCTACGATATTTGTCCTAATTGTAGAATAATCATTTTTTCGATGTACAAGAGTTTTGTTACAAAACGTTTTTTTTTTATCTAGACCAGCGTTTACCATTTGCCGGTACCCAACCACCGGGCCATCAAAATAAAATACCGGGTTGCAACATACCCGCCTTGTTTTACCGACTTGAAGTGAAACCAGACCTTGGGATAAAACTTTTCCGCGAACTTGGATTCTTTAGTGAAAAATAAGCAGCAGTTCCATACTTCACACTAAAATTTAGTGACTAAATAGGCGATACCAAAAGATGTAGTATTAGTATTATTTTACCTAATGGAACCAGCTTAGGTTTAAAAGTAGGTACCTATTAAGTGGGTCACGAAGGGGGCAGTGTGAAAATTACCGGGTCATGGTAGAATGTTTGGGAAACACTGATCTAGGCACATTATGGTACTGTCGCAACATATACATCGCCACATGCGAACTACGCATGAACGACCTGACGACACACAAATCCTTCATCGCGCAATTTAAGTTTACCGCGTGATCTACATAGGTCCTGTTACACCGCACTTTTGAGGGTATTGAGGATTTTTGACGCATCCACACCGGTGTACATACTTTCCGACATCAACGTTGGGCAGTTGCCCGCCAGACACAACACCCGTCTGGTCGGAGAATCCTCCCTTTTTAATAGCAGATGAGTGAATTTTACACCCTGATCCTCATACCTCTAAAGTACCATCAAGTGTGCACGGGCCCTTCTAAAGTAGGACAAATCCTTGTTAATCCAAGCACTAATCCGAGCACTTCTAAAACATGGAATAAGAAGGTTATTGTAGGGTTTTTGAGCAAGCATATGCAGGGCGAAGTTGATAGCTGAGTAGTTGCGGCATGACGAGAGAACAGTGAAAATACATTTGAAAAGTTTCAGATAGGCGCCCCGTGGTCAGGAGTCCACTTTCAGATTTCGAAATTGGGCCAAAAATAAAGTGATCTTCAGAGCCTTTCATTTTGGCATGATCGTGTGTGGCCTAACCCATAATGACTTAAATAGGCAAATGTGATGAAGAAATTGCGGCTCATTAAGGAGGAGGTCGTAAATGAAATCAGTGTCCAAGGTCAAAGAGTGGCAAATAAAGCGGCAGCAACTTCTTGGAAAGAAAATAACACTGAAAATCACTGTTTGTCGTCGCTTATATTACAACACCGCGAACATGCATTTTTTCCGTTATTAATTTTTGAATGTCATTGGATAGAGAAAAAAATCACGCGTTTATTGCACCAATCGCATTCAAGGTAACTCGCCAATCACAAGCTAGAAATCAAAATTTGTATAACGGTGATTGGCTAGTTTGGCATAAACAAGTTATAAAGCTTATTCGCAGTGTTGTAATACTCGTATATAAGCGACGTTTTTCGTTTTCTAATAGTTTAATAAATCAAACTTCATCCCTTCACGAGGTTAAAAGTTGGATAGATGGTTAATGAGATCGAGGGTTAATTTCTGGTGAACTAACTGTAAACCGAGTAAGGATCCGAGTACTAAATAAGTACGTAGCACGTTCACTGCGTAACGTGGCGAGCTAAACCTCGTACGACTCAGTGCGCGGCCGAAAAAGCTATTCTTCTCGCTCGTCCGCTTGAATTTCTCTTTGGCAAATTAATAATGAGTTTAATGACTAGAATAGGTTTAAAGGCCTTGTTCACTAGCATTAAATTTTTGAATAAAAACATTATTCGCCTCTTCAATTATTTAATATAATACGTTTATTATACAAAAAAATTAAAACAAACATAAAAAGCAAAAGCATTCCATTCACTAAATAACTACTATCATTATTAAAAATACTCATATTATTCAAAAACATTCGGAATTAGGCACAAAATGTCAACAAATTAACAAATAAACGTATTAACAAACTAATTTTTCTTATCAACCGAATAGTTGCCAGTCAAAAAAACCAGCAATAAAGATCAGTTTTGTTACTGCGTCGATAAGACGGACGTATCTGCTTAATAATTATGTATCTTAACCAGATTTTAGAATAACATAACATAACATCACGACTGTATTCAATTCCCCGAAGGGTTAGGCAGAGTAACTACTTTGACAGCCGTAGACAGACGATAATAGTTTTTGTAATCTGCCAACACAAATATGAGAGCAGTAGTGGACCAGTGGTAACGACTGTTACTTACGAGTTGTAGGTCGTAGGTTTGAACCCCGACGCGTCTTTCCATTCTATACAAGGGTGTGAAAATAATCGGGTATAGTTTGGAAATCACTTTTTTACTCAGGTCTTCCAATCTATACAAGAGTAGTACGCAAAGACTCGCGTATACTTCGTAGTGACCTAATTAACTACCTTATTTCAAAGTACACAGTGCCAGTACGCATACGGACTAATCGTGTTTAGATTGCGACAAATTGTGAACTGGTATCCAACTTGTTTGCGACGTAATGCACCTTGCGCTAAATAGCCTACCTGGCTGCGAGCAACTTGGAAGTAGCGCTCGCTGCCGCGCCGGCCGCTGCCGCGGCACCACTCGCTCCGCTCGCTCGGTTCGCGCGCGGTTGGTCACTGTTCTAAACTAACCGGACCCATTTCATATTCCGTTATCTGTTATCTGTTCCATTTCACCCAGATCACTTTTTTTTTTTAACTCATGTCAAGCGTTAATGCCGTAAGTTACAATCTATACAATGTCGCCCATGCGCATGTGACCGCCCGTAATTTTCTGAATATTCATGAAAAAATATCGAAAATAAACTTCAAAAGGGGGGGTCTATCTATAACATTTTCACTAGTTTTTTTAAAATAAATACACAATTTTTTACCGAAAAAATGACTTCAATTCCGTTTTTTCTTTCGTAGTCGATAATTTTTTGTAAAAATTTTAATTAACCTGTTAAAATAACTCATAAGCTTTTGGAAATAATAAACAGAATCCAAATCGACCCATAAACTTCGGAGATGTGTCAAAAAACAGAAAGCAAATCTTTGAAAAATTAAAAATTGAATAACATGAAAAATGTTATAGATAGACCCCCTTTTGAAGTTTATTTTCGATATTTTTTCATGAATATTCAGAAAATTATGGGCGGTCACATGCGCATGGGCGACATTGTATAAGTACGAGCAGTACGCAAAATTCGTGTAGGTATACATTGTAATAAAAAAATATATAATAGCGTTACAATGTATACGCGAGCAGTTTCCTATGGCTGCGTTCTGGCCTTGTATATATTGGAAATACGCAACCCTGACAGGCACTTTACTTTGTGTAAATTTTTTCATCACTACTAGTCTCAAAACGGTGAAGGAACACATCGTGAGGAAACTGACATGTCCTAAAACCAAGAATTCGAAGACATGTGATATTTACCAACGCGCAGGTGGGCCCGTGGACCAAACAAGTAGGTAGATTCTATTATCAAACTTTAGAAGAAGTAAAAAGGATTTTAAAAAGTTCTTTTAATGAACAATACAGTTTCTGGTATAGTTCTTAGGTTCTCGCATTTGATAATGAGATACTTTAACGGCCAAAGGTACGGAAATATTTTATTATTGCAGTGCTTAGGTACCTTTATCTTTAAATAAGCATATTCTTTAGAGAAGATCTCGATCAAGCTGAACGATCGGCTTTAAATGATTATACTTAATTACTTAAATATATAAACTCAATCAATAAACTTTCAGAATCGTAGATAATAAATTGTTTGAAAAAAATACTTAAGTAAATGTCATAATTCATTTTAGCTGTTGACTATTTAAGTTTCAACCGGTAGTCATAGTCACTGCAAGTCTTTAAGTTTTTCCTTTTGACTTTTAATATAAGGCTGGTGTCATTGTACCTCAGTTTTTATAACTAGAGTAAAATAGAGTTTTATTACCATATAAAATACATTAATGGAACAAAACAGCAACAAGTCTATTACTCCGCTTAATGTGAGTTCGGCTCTATAAAACACCTCAGGCGAATTATTTTCACGTACAAACAGAGCCGTTTCGTCAGCATAGGTCATAGCCACGTATTTAGAAATATTAAGTTTCCTTAGGGTACTTATGTAAAGGAAAAAGGAGGATAGGGACTAGAACTGAACCCTGAGGTACACCGAAGTTGGAAGAGACATTTCACTTATAAAATAATCTATTTTTACAGATTTCTTTCCTTCCAGAAAGATAGTCTATGGAAATTCGGAGAGCATATCCTCGGAGTTCCACACTTTTCATATTTTACAGGAGGATCGTAACAGAGACAGTATCGGATGCCTTTGTGCGATCAAGAAAAATATATAGGAGTTTTGATCAATTTTCAAGACAGTCCACTATTTGATAAAAAAAATAAGTCACTGCATCTTCCGATGGTTTCCCAATTTTCCATGTTTGAAACCAAACTGATTTAATGCCAGAAGATTGTAACACACTAACAAATGCAATGCCTTTCAGTTTGACATTTCAACAACATTCATTGCGTTATTTACGATGTCGATCAGACCAATTTTTCAAACATATAAATCAATGGTTTAGGAGTTTTCTTAAAAATCCTTCGGATTTTAAAAGAAAGTGTGTTGCGCAATTAGGGTTGGGGACAAGTGTGTCATAACACTGATGTGGCAACTATGTTGGAATTGAATCCCAACTAATAGTGTGTCTCTATATATACTAATAGTCTGTCTGTGTCTGCACGTAATCCTCGGATGATTGAAGTTTTATAAGATTCATTCTGATTGATGTTGTCAATTAGATGGATATGAACGAGGGAAATTAACACTTCCAAATTAAATAATGAGAAACTCTAGTCAACTCACACATTGAAGAGGGTCATCGGGAAGTGTTTATGATTTGTTAATTTTTCTCCTCGCGCGATGGCCTTGTATAAACGATCGCAGCGTTCATTTTGTGCAGCGAGCCCGAACGTGTCGCCGCGGCGACAGAGAGCGACAAATGATCAAACCGGAAAAACCAACAATCCAGAGTGACAAATGATCGCTTTCTATTAGGACACGGGGCAGAAAATAGTGTCGTGCTGGTTACAGCGCAATTCGCGGAGGCTCGAGCTCTCGAGTTTTTATGAGCAGCAATGCTGAAACATAAAGTGTTTAGAATCATGTTCTATACAGACTCGTGCAAACTGGCGCCACTTGTCGCGCGACGGTTCACCGTTAATTGTTCTACAGTGAAGTTTTCTTAGAAATTGTTTTATTAGAGTCGCGTCGCACCTGTTTGCCTGAGCCTTAAGAGTAGTTATTTTGTAAGACCCAAAAACGATGTATCAGGCAGGCCATTTTGAATTAAACCGACACAATAATAGCTATAGCAAGTAGTGTAAGAAATATTTTGAATTAAGTGAATATTTAATTTTTGATCTGCTTTCGGTACATTTTCGATATCAATGGAGCTCGGTGATACGTAACCAAATGCTTGTAAGAGGTTCCTGTTTTGCAGTGGACCCGACCCGTTCGATCCCTTACTGGGTTTGAACACGGACCACCGCTGGCTGCTGTTTCACAACGACAACATTAGTGGTTTTCTGAACAGCATACAGGTCAACGTCCTTTTGATTCCTATTTGGTACCATATTATTGATACTGAAGTATTTAATCAGCTCTAAAGAAAGCAGTTGTCTTCACAAGAAGATGCATTTGAGCAACCAGTAGAAGTGTCTATTATCTTTGGAATTAGAAGCGGTGATAATATTATTTAGATGCATGAATGTATTTCAGATGCTGATGGTAAGTTCTAAAAAGTAGGTAATTAATTATTGAAGTTCACCTTTCTACGCGGAAATACATAGTTCTACTTAATAAGCTGTACGTAATCAATACACAACGATGCAAATTAGGTACAATGTTTTGTGTAATTAATTGGTAATGATACTGACAAAACAGTTTATTTGTGTCTTAACAAAGGTACCTTAAAAAATTCATTTGTTTATGTTAACGAGTAGTCATTTTAATTGTTAAACTGTGTTAGTCAAAATACATTGTTTAAACGGTTGCTGTCGGATTAATAACAATGCAAATATTCATAATTTCGTAATTGGCAATTCAAATGAGCATTTTGTTAGTTTTGGGTCGCGCTGGTGACCCGGCCACCGCAGTGACAACCCAATATAACGAGGGACAGACATAAGCAAACTGGTACGAGAACAGTGTCTATTAACTGCAAAATAAAATACGTTCGTAAACTAAACAGACCGCTGATAGGTACTGAAACTTTTATTTTCGTGTGATTAGAACTCCAGAACAATGCTGATAAAGAAAGTTAATTTCGGTAAGTTGGTAAATGGAATTTTCGAGGTATTTGTGGAGAAATTATTTATTTATAAGATATTAAAATGTGATCAGAATCTTATCTATTAACAATTTTTTTTTTCAGATACGTTTTTAGCTTTTATGCGAAAAACTAGCCAGACTAGCGCGACTTGTCGCGCGGTGCGACATGGTAATTGTTCTTCCGTGAAATTTCTTAGAAATTATTTTATTAGAGTCGTGTTGTGCTGTCGCGTCGCGCCAGTCTGCACGAGGCTTAAGGGTCTTGCTTTTCTCGTATTGATTGTGTGTAGTACATAACTTTACATAACTTTTGTTGATTTAGATTTAAAATCTAGTTGTGTTTTGTGTGTTAACATTTCTTATTTGTATCTATATTTTAAATTGTCTATTGTATACAAAATATCTTTTAATTTAGTATTAGGCTTGCCGCGCTAAGTTACCCACGTTTAAACAAGAAATAAAAAATTAAAGTGGACAACGATACGTGAAATCTGAACTGTCCGTTGAACCCTTTGCCCGTATGTATATAAGGGGGACAACGGTAAGGAAATTTTTAAATACTGTTGTCCCCGTGATGGGGACACAGATTATGGGGACACCGAGAACAATAATATCAACTCTGAAACTGGAAAACTCATAATTTATCTGCAAAACTTCAAATTAAGCTACAGGAAAAGTGCTTTAGTAATCCCAGGAAACTTTCGTAGTCTCTGCCTCATTACTGGATAATCTGAACACTTGACTTGAAAGGATTTGAAGAAGCTACTCCACGTCAAAAAAAAATGTTATAATTCTATAACACCTACTACAACTTTTCTTTTCAACATAAGGACCAATAATTTATTTTCAAGTAGGTAGACAATTTTAGAACGAAGTTTCTGAAATCATATTAGGTAACCCTGTTACCACAGTACCTACCTTATTAGCTTTAGCTAGTCAATACAAATATTCATTATTTAGTTACAAAACTAGCATTTATGTAAATATTTCTGAGTAATAAAACCAAAATCTATTGACCTTGCATTCTTTGTTAACTAAGTAGTTACCTACTTACATTACTGCGTAGTAGTCGAAACCTTATTTACTTAATAATAAACGATTTACGCAATATTATTATTATGTAAGGCGGGCAATTCTTGTCTTTTTTTTTACTGGGTTCGAATTTTTTTGAAAAAACGCTGTTATCGTTTTTTTTTTACAGCTAGGAGGCTAATTTTATTTTACATAATATTCTCAACAAAATAATGTTAACGGCACAAAAAGGTCTTATATTTTAGGAAATATTAAGATTTAAATAAATTGACATGGTGAGGTTAATGACGTATAGTGTTGGTGAATGATGTTTTCGGTGATTGTAATGACGCTACGTTGACCAAATGACAGACAGAATTATTATTTCAAAATCAGCTTTATTGTAACAGTAACAAATGAACATTTTCTTTAACATAACATATCTAATCTTTTTATTACTATCTGTCGCAATCGTTTTACAGATTCATGATTTTAAGTTATTTCTTATTTATTAGAAACTTTTGCTTGTTAAAAAGTATTCTTAAAAAATATATGTATACTAGCTGCCCGTCCCAGCTTCGCATGGGTAGCCCTAATTTGCAATAAATTAAAATTGCGACTATAATTTGAGATTTAAACTATCCTATCTCTCAAGTTGGATCGAACTGCACATGGTGTGCGAATTTTATTATAATCGGTTAAGTGGTTTAGGAGTCCATTGAGGACAAACATTGTGACACGAGATTTATATATATTAAGATAATTAAACTTTCATTAAGCCAGTTGCTGAAACGAACTTTAACTTTTAAAGCTGTCAATAAATACTAATCTTCCATTAATTTGTTTCACTTTTAACTTGTTGCAGAAAGCAACATTATACTCGATTTTAATGGTTCTTTGATGAAATTAATGAAATCATTAGTGTTAATGATTCATTACGTAATGGCATGGGGCATTCATTCCTCATACCTCTATACTGGTGAAGTGGTGACCCCGAATAAGAACGTCAGCGCAACCTTCGTGCAGCTACTTCATCGTGACGTCATCATAATCCCTTCCTCAAGCTCTCGAGCGGTGAGTCACACCTCCCAGCCAGCATCCACCATTTCATCGGGAATTCTAACGTCCAGGAAAATTAGAAGTTAGTTAGAACACTGTAATTAGAAGTTTATGACTTCATTCGTTATTGTTCTCAACCCTGGCATATTGCTTCCCATTCACGTTGATAAGGAATGATATAAGAATGTGATTTTTCATACAAATTATTTTACCGCTTTTCACCCCGACAAGGATTGACTTTTGAAAAATCGTCTATAACGTTTTCATTATTTGACTTTATGATTTTCGAGTAAATCTGAAACAAGCATTAAGATCCATCCCTAAAAACTTGATTAACCCTTTTCGGCCATTTAGGGGCTGAATTTCGGAAATTCCAAAAATACGTAATTATAATTTTTTTATCATTCACACTCATCGGACCGTTTGTTACGATTCATCCATACAAACTTTAACTTCTCCTAAACCCATATTGGAGGTTAAGTTGTTTTGAAAAACGAATAATGTCAACTATTTTATTTACGTATTGATAGTGATTTTCCAAGTTTCAAGTTAATAAATCAAAACATTTTTTCATATAAACGAATTCCCCCTTTTTCTCCCCCATAAGGGTCGATTATTGCAAAATCCTTTCTTATTTAACCTTTTCGTTTTAAACTCGCATCTCTTTCATACTGTACAAAATTCAAGTTTCTTTCTTTAGCGGTTTGGGCTGTGCCTTCTTACGAACGATTTTGATTATTTTCGACCATTAATGACGACTGACACAATTTGTCATTATTAGTAACGACTAATAATGACAAATTGTGTCAAAACTTGTAATAACATACCATAGACGAAGTATATTTAGTAACCTAATCCGCTTAACTGTTCTTAAAGAGTTATAAGTTAGGTGGATACAATAGTACCTACTTTTTCATTTTTTTTTGGGGGGAAATCATCAAATAACTTCTCCCGCTCTGGACGGAGCGGAAGGGCGTGTTAGACTCTTACTGACTAAAACCCACTCGTGTTCCTTCAGTTGCCTGTACGTTCCCAGGGTTCTCGTCCACGTCCTAAGGGGAGACCTCCTTAGGACTTTCCCGCAACCCCGGCAGGCATCGGCCCTAGCGGACCCCGTCAATTGTGCTGACATCTCTTTGAGGTGCGAGTGGAACACAACGCGCCGTCGACCCGGGCCAATGGTGACACCCGGGCGTTTCCTCTCGCCTTATGCGAAATAGGAACCTCCCGAAACAACCGTGTCTGGTGAGGACCTGCGTCAGGCTTAAGGTGAGGACGCCGTGGCGCCTCTCTAGGCACTCCACAAAGAGGGGACTTACGCAATTGTGGCGTGCCCATGATACATTAGTACTTACATTACTGTCGCGGCTTGCAAAAGGGGCATTGATGAATGATCGTAAAAATGTGGGCCCAGGCGAAGCACATACATGAGTCCATTAATGCCTGGTTGCGGCCAAGGCTTGTATAGTACTTTTCTTAAATAGGTAATGCACTGAGTAAATCTAAATATATGTATAAAAATCAATGGCACTTTTCGTTGTAATTTTATAACTCGAGAACGGCTGGGCCGATTTGATTTTGGTCTTGAAATGTTTGTCGTAGTCCAGGGAAGGTTTATAGGGTAGGTAGGGTAGGTAGCCGTAGATAACTACCTATTTAGTGCTACCCGTGCGGAGCCGGGACGGGCAGCTAGTTAGTTAATTTTTCACGCGCCATTATGCTTATTTGTTCTTTCTTTACTTTAAACTGCTCTATTTGCAAGCCAAATCGAAATTTTGATGAGGTTTTCATCATCGTTGAGATTTTTGTCTAGTAGGTTTATGTGTATAATACGTTAATATTAAAGTTACGTTTATGGACATCTGAATGTTTTGTAAAGTCGTTAAAACCGTGCGAAGCAAGAGCGGGTCGCTGGTTTATATTAAGCACGGATGGAAATTAGGATATGGACGGCATGGAAGTAAGCAAATTCGTCTTGTAACCTTAAGGTACGTATTGAAATGTAAATGTTTTGTAAACAAATTGATTTTTCAGAACTATTTTGCTAGAACATGAAGATTTAGTGGGATGGATTTAGTAACATTTTGCTCACGTATGAAAGTCACTCTTCTGCGGAAAACAGGAACAACAACGCCGCGGGCAGAAAATCGCGTCATTTCCACAACGACATTATATCGAAGACATTGGTAAACTAAAACTCTCCGCCCTGCTCACACGGTCTTGTATTTTCAAATAATCTTTATTTTTGAGCAGTGGTGGCCTAGTGGTAACGGCCGCGACTTACAAGTTGTTGGTCGTAGGTTTCTTAAAATAAAAATCTTAAAAGACATGTGACATCTACCAACCCGCACTGTGCCCGCGCGGTGGATTACTGTTCACTCCCTCTCACCGAAAGGAGGCCTGTGTCGCAGCAGTAGAAAAAAGGCTGATTATATTAATGTTTTTTTTAATATTTATTGTACTAAAAAAAAAGCCCGGAAATTATCAGGATATTAACCTGATTAAGTCAGTCACTCGGTCAGTCTAAGAACTTCGATGATTTCTCGGCCAGTTTATTTTTCGTGTTTTTAAAGTGTCTCGGAAAGGAACGGTTTCTTGATAATACTTCTATATTTGGGAACGACTTCCACTAACCGTTTCCTGATAGTATCTTGAGGCATATTAGAACCCTTTTTCATCAATAGTTCCTGGTCATAACAAATAGATAACCGTGGTTTCTATTTTTGAAGTTGTAGCTTGCTTTTTTCTTTGGAGGACACATCCTACTCAATTTACCGCGGTCTGGTCAGTTATCGACATGTTCAGTTTGCATTATATCGTTTAATACCCGCTTCGATATGAATGACTTTCCCTTCTTCAAATAGTTTGCAGCTTGATCATTGAATGCGATATTTTAGGTACTTTTGGATGCGAGTACACACGTACACACTACTTACATGTACATATTAGCCAATTATGAATTTCAATAATACCTAAATGTGAATTTTAAAATCATTCATATCCCTAACTTAACAAATACTGGGTTTCTCATACAAACTTTCATCCCTTATATCACCCCCTTAACGATTAATTTTCAAACAAAAAATAGCCTAAGTCCTTCCCCAGGATACCATCTAACTCCTTGCCAAATTTTAAAGAACCCCGTTTAGTGGGTTAGGCGTAAAAAGGTAACATACAGAGTTACTTTCGAATAAATAATGGATCCTTGAACTTGTGACTAATATCACAAACGCGTAGTCCGTCAAACGTATGCTTAGTGATCTAGGACAAATTGTTTGTCCGAGAGAGTTTTTTTGATCCTTATAAGAAACGGGATCGATTGGCATAATTTTTTTTTGGTGAAAATTGCCCATTTTCTGTAAAAGACGGACGGCGAGCTACCCATTGCTCACCATCCGAAAGCCCGCGCCTATGGTGGCTGGAAATCGGCTTGGGATTCCCGACGCCAGGGCGCGAAATTTGCCTCTCCGTGACACGCTCCGTCTCCTTCTTCGCGAGCATTACTGCTTCGCAGAGGGAGGTGACGGCTTTCCAAGCCCTGTTGCTCCGTACCATGGCCTGGATCAGGGCCGGACGCGAGAAGTCACCGCCGTTGATTGCCTCCACGAGGACACGGCGGTGCTCCGACCAAGCCGGGCAGACCACCACCGTGTCCTCCGGGCGATCCACATAAAAGATGTTTATTCAGTAAACTTAAGAGCGGTTTTGACTACTACAAACTAAACAATCTTCCAATGTCAAAGTATTTTCGTTTGAATGACTGTATCTACTTGACCAGTTAGTAAAGAGAAAAGTATTTATGTTGCAAATTCTAATTACAAATACGAAACCGGCAGAACTCAGCACGATTAAAACAATGGTAATCGATTATAGAGGTAATTAACCGACATGTAATAAGTTCAAGTAGGTAACTATACATACATACATGGCGTGTAGCGATTTATTATTTCCTTCCATCCGTCTTTACAAGCGCATGTTATTGTGTGAGTCACACAGACACTCACAGCAATCAAGGAAGTTTTGTTTATTAAGAACTAGCTGTTGCTTGCGACTTTGTCTGTATGTTTTTTTTTGTATTTCATCATTTTTATACAAATATCCAGGGGGCCAAGTCTACTAATTTACAAACGTCACAATGGTCTCTCGATGGTGAGTTTTTGACAGATTTTGTATGGCAAATCTGTCAAAAACTAACAATGGAGAGAGCTTTGTGACGTTTGTAAATTAGTAGACTTGGCCCCCAGGATGATATTAACTTAAGTTGCAATGGAAGAAAGGTTCTGGAGTGGCGACCGCGTACCTGAAGACGTAGCGTTGGAAGGCCTCCCACAAGATGGATCAATAACCTAGTAAAGGCCGCAGGAATCTGCTGGATGTTTGAGGCACAGAATCGGTCGAAGTGGCGGTGCTTGGGGAAGGCCTATGTCCATCAGTGGAAATCTTTTGGCTGGAATGACGATGATGATCCAGGATGGAAAGTAACCTAGAAAGAAAGAAAGAAAATACGTTTATTTGCGGTACACATGACGCAAGGAAAGAACAGAACACGAAAATAACAATTTGGGGGAAATAACAATATGCGACACATACTCGCAACACGGTCATCACTCAGCATAATGCTGCGACCCTATGCGAGACAGAGCCTCAGCGCTGGTTTTCAGTGACAGCCGGCGTTGACGTATGACGTCAACCGGTGCAGCATATTATAGTGAAATAATAGCAAAAATAACACAACAATAAAAAAAAAACACAATACTTAATCCTAAATGAATTTTTAAAGTAAAATATTTAAAATGGCAACATTTCGTACCGTTGAAACTAATTGTAAAAGCTGTCATAAAAAAAAAATATGACGTTTAGGAGCAGTGGTGGCCCGTTGTAAAGGAGCAGTGGTGGCCCAGTAGTAACGGCCCCGACTTACGAGTTATAGGTCGTGGGTTCGAACCCAAGCAGGTGCTTTACTTTGTGTAAATAATTTCATCACCACTGCTCTCAAAATGGTGAAGGAAAACATCGTGAGGAAACCGGCATGGCTTAGAACCAAAAAATTCGAAGACACGTGACATCTACCATCCCGCACTGAGCCCGCGTGGTAGATTACAGCCCACTCCCTCTTACAGAGAGGAGGCCTGTGTCCCAGCAGTGGGAACATTAATATAGGCTGATGATGATGATGATGATTGACGTTTTGACGTATTAGAATATGCTATGTACAGTACTGGTTATGTAATAATTATAACATGGCGCATTAAGTAATGAATGTTATGAAGCAATGACCTATTTGTGAGTGAAGGGGCTGGTCAGTGACTTGTCTGGATACGGTGAAGCCTGAGAACCCATCTCCCCAGAGACATTGGGATCAGTCGCTCTGTGAAGGTTGGCACGGAATAATCTCATTAATACGTCGACTGCACGTGGCACATCACATCTTGGTCAGTGCGGTGAAGCAGTGGAATGCCTCTGCCACCATGGCCTCTCCTGCAGCAAGAGCGCAAGTCTGCTGGGACGGTAAGCTGGCATTAATGATATCATTCGCCGGCTCTTGTCCCAAGATTTTAGAACCCAAAGCTTGGCACGCGGCGATGGTAAGTGGCCAGACGGAATGACCATGCCTTGGAATTTGGGTAGACCTTTGTGTCGGATGCAATCTGTGTCGACCCTCGTACCATCCCAACTTCCTGGCATTAAAATCCTACTTGAAATATCCAAAAATAGTTAATTACAGGTCTTGAGTTAGAATGTTTGGCATTTTAAGTACGGGGGGACTTTGAAGAGCTAGATGCATTCTGCAAATTTTGACGGCTAATAGAGAAGATTTATTGAAATTATGATAAGGGATAATGGTCAGTCCGTAAGAGGGATAAAAATAAAGTCTGTGAGATATTTATGCGTTTTTTTAGTTGTATAAATATGCCCCCCTCCCCCCGCAAAAATTTCAACAACAAAATAGGTTACAGAACTTTAAAATCTCATGTTCCACGAAAATCTGTTAGGGAAATGTTATGTAGTTTAAAACACTTGACACAACTTCGGCTTTGGTCGGAAAACCGGAAGGCGGCCTCTGTCCGCGCGACCACACACCGAACAAAAAGTGACATTTATCTCATAGCATAAAGTAAGGACGAGGTACTCCAACCAATTAGGTACATAATATTAAGTATTTTTACATGGCTGCTAAGTGTAAGTTTGATTTGATTTTACTGGTTCATGGTGACCTCACACAATTCTGGGGGTGGTAAACAAAATTCATTACCCCTCTACCCGTTTTGAAGAATAGTTTTAGAAAATTTACTTGTTCGAAATTTTTTATGTAATTATGTATTTGTGCCAAGTTTTAAGTTTCTCTACCGTAAGAATAAAAAAATCATATAAACTGTTTACCGTTCTCACCCCGATAGGGGTTGATTTTTGAAAAATCGTTGGAGCTTTTGCGTTTTTCAAGGAACGTGAAAAGTGCGTCCATCAATGCCTGGTCGGCTTTTTTCAAATATAGCGCGAAAATTCAAACAAAGTAAATATTATATTATAAATTCCAGAATCATTTACGAACAATAGTAGATTGTTATACAAGGGTGGAAAGGAATCAATTCCCATACGAGGTATTTAGACGCCCGAGCGCAGCGAGGGCGGCTATAGTCCGAGTAGGAATTGATGTCTTTCACCCGTGTTAAACACTCTACTTTTCATTTCGAATATAAGGAAAGTAAAAAATTGTGTTTAAAATTATTGATATTGAATAACATGAGTAGTACCTATTTAAAATGAACTAACAAGTTAGAACAATTTGTAAATATGTTTAAATATGGAACGCACCGCTGCGGGCCGTCCTGCTTATAGGTTTTTTTTTTATTCACACTGGCTGTTTATAATATACTCACAAGACCGGAGCCCAGTGCTTCCACTTTTAGGGATTTCTCCCTTTTTTTAGGGAAAAAGGCTAATAATAAGCATGGTTTACTAATATTTTATTTTGGCAGGGATTTAGGGAAAAATTGAACTTGAGTTGGTAGCCCTATTGTTTAATTAGTAGGCAGAACCCAATGTACTACTTTACTCTATGGCACCACCGATTGATTAAAGGGGATTTCCTGAAACTTGTAATGATTGTTATTCGTCTAATTTTAGTTTACCATGTTATTGTTAATAGTACTATTTCCGTGGCTAAAGACGACATCAGAAATAAGTCGCATTATACCTACAGTTGGTTTGTTTCCTCTGTCTGTAATGAATGTTTTCTAGGTATTTAATGACATAAAAATTAAAAATTCCCTAAACCAAGGAATTTTTATATTTTTTAGGGAATTTTAGGGATAATTCATTAAGAAACTGGGGAAAACCAAAAACGTAAGTGGAAACACTGCCGCAGCTTTTATTTTTATTCTATTTCTATTCGATATTTTTCTTAAAAAGTTTCGTACCCATAGATATTAATCTAACTAGATGACGCGATTGTAAACGTATGTACTTCGCGTGTCAAAAAACGGAGTAAAATTACGATATTGAGCTGTAAAGACTTTATAGAAAAATTGGCCGAGGCATTGGAAATGTTTTCTTTCATTGGTAAGTTTTGTTTTTAAATTGTGTGTGAAAAAGTGGCACGCTTGGTTTTCATACAGATAGAGGGACTTGCGATATCTAGTTAGATTTATATCTGTGTTCGTAGCCGACTACCTAACCATAAGTTCTATTTTTAAAATTCATTCCCGCCCTAGGGCGGGAAGCAATTACTATGAGTCTTTCCTGCCCTAGAGCGGGAAGCAGCGTCTCCCACCCGCTACTCGGATCAAACAAACACTACTTTCCGAGCATGAGATATGAAAAAATATTATTTTCACGCGCCAATATGTTCTTTTGTTTCTTTTTACAAGCTTTTATTTAACTTGCCGTGTTAGTTATGCCTGTTAGTATGTGGCAGTGAAATCTTGCAAGCTGAATTAAAACCACTTCCCCATAACCTACGGAGTTGAAACTTTACACGTTGGTTCAATTTTGCTGACAATGCATTTTTTTATGATGCATGATCTTATTCTACACCCAGGATTAGCTCCAGGCGAAGGAACTCTACAACAGTCAACGGTGCTAACACGATTAATATACGCATTCAATTATGATAGTCCGTTCGAAAGTCCACCATGACCTGGCTGCTACACCCAGGGTTGGCTCCAGAAGAGGGAACTTCTCAACAGTCAACAGTACAGAAAATAAATGTTATTACGCCTTTAATTATGATAGTCCGTTCTAAAGTTCACCATGATCTAGTTCTTGCACCCAGGATTGGGTCCAGACAAACTCCTAAACGGTCAACAGTATAGAGCCAAAATTTTATATACACATTCAATTATGGTAGCCTATTCTAAAGTTCACTTCGATCTGGTTTTGGCATCCAGGGCTAGTTCCAGAAGAGGGAACGCCTCCACAGGCAACAGTACAGACAAGGAATTTTATATAAGCATTTAGGGCCAAGCCACACGGTGCGGTGCGGCGCCGCACCGCAGGTCATATAGTATGGCGCACCGGACGGCGCCATACGGCGCCGTGTAACATACTATACATTTTTGTATGTAGGACGCCGCAGCAACACCGCTCCGGCGCCGCGCCGCCGTCGTGTGGCTTGGCCCTTAATTATGATAGTCCGTTCTAAAGTTCACCATTATCTAGGTGCTGCACCCAGGATTAGGTCCAGACGAGGGAACTCCTAAAACGGTCAACAGCATAAAGGCAAAATTTTATATACGCACTCAATTACGATAGCCCGTTCTAAAGTTCACCATGATCTAGGTGCTGCACCCAGGATTGGGTCCACACGAGGGAACTGCTAAGCGGTCAACGGCATAGAGACAAAATTTTATATACGCACTCAATTACGATAGCCCGTTCTAAAGTTCACCATGATCTAGGTGCTGCACCCAGGATTGGGTCCACACGAGGGAACTGCTAAGCGGTCAACGGCATAGAGACACAATTTTATATTCGAATTCAATTATGATAGGCCGTTTTCTAGTTCACCATGACCTCGGTGCTGCACCCAGGGATTGTTCCAGACGAAGGAACTCCTAAATGGTCAATAGCACAGACAGTAAATTTTATACACGCAAATATACACCATGACCTGTCTGCTAACCCACGATTGGCTCCATACGAGATCTCCTCAGCGGTCAACAGCACAGGCACAAAATTGTGTATACTATTCAATTATGATAGCCCGTTCTAAAGTATAGCATGACTTGGATAGTGCAACTTGGTTGGTTTCACACTATGACTTGTGTGAATGCGTGTTAGGGTTCGTTGGATTTGTCTTTAAAAGTACCTTTCAAGTGAAGGTGATAGAACAGATATTTAAACAAATTGTAATGCTAAAAAACATAAAGTAAAATTTAAATAAACACCTTTTTTAAAACAAGCTTTAATCGAACTAAAACAAGTAAAAATTACATAAATAAGCCTCAAGCTTTAAGAAAATATTAAAGTTCTATTAAGTTTGATTTGTTACTTTTTAGTTTAAGTCATAACGGATCCGTGGGGCCGTCTGCTACGTGTTTGGGCCCAATAACACGACCCAGGCCACATGGATATTTATAAATTACTTTTTTAAATTTTATTCGATATTCGTCGGTGCTCAAACTTAAAACGTCAATAATATCGATTTTAAATAACAAAACTGGCCACATTTTTTTTCTGTCTGCTTAACACCCTGTATATTACGAATATTTTGGTATGCTGGAATAAATTGATTTAGAAAAGCATTATTTTTTGTTCCTCGTGCCTAATGTCAATGTGCGTACGTGTACAAGTAAATAAATATTAAATAATTTTAGTTCCATTGATGTATTTAGGGCAGTATGTCTTGCATTTTATTGGGTCACTACATTTGTAAATAACACAAACCAAAATTAGTTCCGAAAACCAGACGAAGTGACAATGCCCCCATTGTTTTAAAAGCAGGAAGCAGTTTGAACCATACGACCTTATTTGCATTTAATGGGACATGCAGCCGGATCTTAAATTACCTATTCTAGATTTTCATGTTAGGTAACATAATAGCAGGTAAGTAAGTCAGTAGTTCTTTTTAACGCGTGAAATTATATACACGTGCAGTAATTAAATGGCTAACCTCAGAGATGAAAGCGATTAGCCACCTAGTAAGTAGGTAATAAAAATCGAAATTAATCACAAATAAATAAGCCATTGTTCTGACTGCTTCATTAGCGGATGCCAATACTAGCAATTATTGGCGTACTAGTAGACAGTGGTCTCTGTGGAGTAATTCCGAGGGCAAGCCAAAATTATTTTTTTAGAACTGATTAAATTTGTCACTATTTCAACCTCTGAGCGTAATATAAAATTGACTGAGATCAGGGGTAGGTTGGTTTCTGTGAATCTGAGTTGCTGGGTGTAAGTGAGCGCCTGTAGGAATTAACTCAAATTAATTAAACTACGAAAACTGTCAATGTCAAATAACAAGGTTGTGCGGTTCACCAGTAAAAAACAAAAAAAATAATTAAAATTTCAACCTATTTATTTCACTTAAAAAAAAAAATTTTTTTTGACGTTACAATAACGCTCAATCTTTTATATAAAGATTATGTGCGCTATCAAAAAATAATGCGTTACTCACAAGCACAGACTACAGTTTCAACTCACAAGCTCGACTTTGGCCGGTAGTACCCTGTTGGTTATAAAGATAAAAATAATTTAAGCACATTTTCCTCAAACATTGTATTTACCTAAATCAGGTCTTTCTATGATCTAAAATAGGTTAGAATTATTTCAATTTCCGCTTACAAAGACATATTTGGATATATTTTTTTTAAGTTTTTTAAACTAAGTAATAGCCTTCTTTATCTTTACGTTGTTGAATGAGAAATCGTAAATTAAGATTTAAATAAAAGATGTCTTGTAAACAACAAACCTTTTGCTAAAAGCGGTAATAAATTGTGGGTACGGCGATTTTTTTGTATACTTATTTTTTGTTAGTGTTTTATCACCTTTCTGCTCGCCTATTTTTTATAGGTGCTGTTTTTATCAACTACAGATTTTTGTCGTTAAGGACACTTTTTGATCGTCCATGTTAAGCAATAAAATCGATTGATCCCTTTCTGGTGAGCATTGTTTTAGAAAAGGTATTTGTTTAACATACGGCAGTATTTTCTTTCTTAGACGAACTCCTGTATTGTAGGTTTTCAATAAAATTAATTTAAACTGTGTGTTTCTTAAAATATGTACCTACTTAAACAAAATTGAATGACATTGTCATGAATATGGAGTATGTAATGGAATTACTAATTTAACAGTATACAATGAACAAAAGGTTAACAGAAACAACCTCTTTTCCTCGATGTGAAAATTAGATATCATAAACCATAACAGACAAAAGTAACCTTAAGCGATGTTTTTTTTTACTTAATGATTCCGGATGCGGAATAAAAATGCAGAAAGAGGAGCTCTTGGCTAAGTAATAACAGCCGCACGGGTCAATCCATCAGGTTAAGCTACGCTTGCCGGGGTTGGTCAGTGGATGAGTGACCATCTTTACATACCGAGACTTCTCCGTGCCTCGGAAAGCTCGCTAAGCCGTTGGTCCCGGCTGTCATTCGTGGATCTTTGACAGTCGTTACGAGTCGTCAGAAGCCCGAAAGTCTGACACCAGTCTTACCAAGGGGTGTCGTATTACCGGTACTGGGTTCTGGAGTTCAGATAGGCAGTCGCTCCATGTAAAATACTGATGTTCAGCTGCATCCGGTTTGACTGGAAGCCGACCCCAACATAGTTGGGAAAAGGCTAGGCAGATTGATTGATTTCGGATGCAGGTTGGAGAATCGATCGTAACATGACATGCAACACAAACTCGTCCTTATTTGTGCAATGTAACACAACAACAAGGTGAATTTGTTTCAACGTTCGCTACATTTCACCAATCTATACCCGGTGGCATAAGAAGCACTTGTAGAGTTGAAAGTTACTCTAGTTGATTAAATCAAACAAATAATACGACTGCGTCTCCCTCAGAACTACTTACTAAAGGAAACGTAGATACGTACCTATATCTTGAATGAAATCTAAGTCATCCATATATATATCTATATATATATCCCTCTATCTTCGTGTATTTACAATATTTTGCACTTAACAATCGGAACAATCAAATAGATATGGCCTGGTTTAGTTAATATTGAATATAATTCTTTCGTATCTAAATACATCAGTAAGTTCTGTTAAATCGTACCATTTATTGATATTTTGTCGCGATAATATCGTGATAATACGCATATAAATAGGTATTGTTAATGATATTTTAACTTTATCTATGCATTTATACTTAGCTGATTACGTAAAACATCCTGTCGACGCTTCTTTAGAAGACAAGGTTCAGTAACCATTTTCAAACAGTTATTATTTTAGTTTATTTCTATTTTTATTTGTCTGTAAGTACAATTTTTTTCTAATAATTATGTATTCGTTGCTTTTTAATCTTTATTTTTATTCAATTTAAATTCAGATTACCAATTTTAATAATGTATTAGTATAAGCTTAATAATACTACCACTTCTATTTAATAATATGTAACTGTTTGCTTGTTTTTATTGCATGATGTGGTCTCCTATAATTGAGGGAGCACATATATTGTTGTTCTTGTCTTTGTATTATAGCATGTAAGGTGTATTCTTTGTTGGAGATCCTAATAAAATAAAATAAAATAAAAAAATAAAACAGTTGGTTCAGTCAAGAAATCAGTAGTCATGACTGTTAAAAGTGACCGTTTAACACTCAGTCAGTCGCTTTGTTTGACTTAGATCATTCTGGGTCTCCACCCAGAATGCTCGAATTCAAACAAAGCGTAATAGTGAACTCATTCAATATACGTACCTACTCTCTCTCTCTTCCTGGCTATGTATCCCACATGGTGGTGGGGTCAGCCTTCCTGGTTTGCTCTATCCTCGACATCGTCTTCGGATACCTGACACTCTTTCATGTCCTTTAGCACTACAGCTTTCCACCTTGTTTTGGGTCTGCCTCTGGGTCTTGGACTGGGAATGGTAAGTTGTAGCGCTAAGTTGCCTGCATATTCAGGCGGCCTCCTTTTTACGTGACCATACCATCGCAGCCTACTCTCTTGCATCTTGTCGACGATATCGCGAACGCCCAGTTTTTCAATATTTCATTTCATTCAATATACGTACTAAGTACTCTAATGTCGATCCATCTGTAGAGTCTCTGTACGGAATATTAATAAAAAAATACTGTTTCACCCTAACCTTATTTTCTTAAGAGAGTCCTCAGACTTATTGAGAAAATTAAAATAAGGTAGCTACCTACCATGTGAAGTAATTACTTCAAGCAAAATGTAGTAGCAAATAAAACACAATGACTTGGATGACCTCGGCTTATGATTATAATTAGAACCGATTATAACACCGTGCCTCGGAAAGCACGTTAAGCCGTTGGTCTCGGCTGTCATTCGTGGATCTTTGACAGTCGTTACGGGTCGTCAGAAACCCGAAACACTGACAACCTCTCTTACCAAGGGGTATCGTATTACCCAGTTACTGGGTTGTGGAGGTCAGATAGGCAGTCGCTCCATGTAAAATTCTGATATTCAGCTGCAGCTGGTTAGACTCCGACCCTAACATAGTTGGGAAAAGGCAGATAGATTTCATACCGATTATAACACAATTTTCTACATACCGCAGTGCTGAGTAACTTCAGAGTAATGTAAACCACAGCAAATAAAACGTTATTTATAAAAAAAAGTCCCACGTCGACTAAGGGACATTTGCCTCATGATAATAACATGATAGTTTACAGACTTATGTTAAATATTCCTCGTATAGTAACTTGACCTCAGAATTTCCTTCGTGTAATCGTTAATAGTGTATTTGTTATTCAGTGTGTACTCAATATTCTGTTGTTTGTTGAACTTTGGAGTACGAAGTTATGACTACTAATTATGATTTACATTCGGAACTGATTTAAAACATTAGCTGATTATTTGTTTAGATAGGGCAAATGGTGACTTTGGACGAATGCAAAGTGCAATACACAACGGTATCTGTATTTATATCGTTTGGTTTCTGGATGAAAACTTTGGCGTTCCTAAATCTACATGCAATAAGCATAATTTAGTTGTGAGAAGAACTTACCCTTCCCTTTCCACGCTTTTCTGCTGGGAACATAAAAGCGGAAAACATTTTCAGTACCTATCTATTCTATTTTATTTAATGATAGGAATGTATTATAAAGAAATGAAATATCTTATACTAAGGTGTACAGTCTTAACAAACCAGTCCTAAAATAACCAGAATTTGAACAAATCAGTAAAAATATCATAATTATAATAATGTAACTTTACTCAGGCCTTTTTACAACCATTACCGAATATCATAGCAAATAAATAAAAAAATTAGTTCATAGGATTCGAAGTGTTAGAAAAAGCTAAAGGTAAGTTTTTTGAGGAACCTAAAACTGAAATCTATTGCAGGTCGATATGCTAGCGTATCTACATAATATTACTAAATATATGGCGTTAGCTACTATTAGACGTCATTCAAGGCGCAATCTTATCTTGAAGAACAGTCAGTTGTTCTCGACCCCCGGTTTATTGGTCGTCGTTTATTATCAAGATAAGTTATCTTTGAGAAGCCAATTAAATTTGAAAACAAAGGTAACATAATAAGGCGCCACAGTGAACTCGGACGGCGAAGGGGCGCGAGGGCGCGGGGCGCGGATCTCGGCGGCGGGGAGGGGGTCACTGGCACTGGCGACTTGCGTAGGCGCAACTCCTTTGTCGCTCAAAAGGATTTATAAGGTAACATTATGAGGAATCGGCTATTGTTTTATCTAAACTACGAAACATCGATATGATCGGTATTTTGATTACAGTTACGTACCTATCAGTTATTTAGATAACAGCAAATACGAAAATAAAATGGCGGCATGTTTTTACTAACTCTTTTAATTTAAGTTTGTCCTTGTTGACGACCTTTGTTATAAAATTTGGTATAAATTAAGTGTTTTTTAAACCGCCTATACTAACTTTGTTCTAAGAGCTCATGATTGGAGCCCATTCCATACTTGGCCTATATCCGTTCGGCACCTCAATCTCCCCATTTTATTGCCCTTATTTCTTCCAAAGGTAGACACAAAGAACTGTGTTTATAGCTAATGATACTTAGGTGTGTATTTTAACACAAAATCCGGGCCTCCAAAAGGTACATGTAAAAAATACACTACACGATATTATAAGGACCTGCCTGCTGTACATCGACTTGGGATTCTCCTTGGTGGCGCCTATTTTTTGCTAACATTTTTTGGGCGCATATTAAACCAAGAGTTGGCAGTGTAATAAAATGGCAACTTTAAGAAATTTAACAGCCACTTTGGGCAGTATCCTCTACTTTATTATTACATTAATGGTTGCCTGCTTACGCGATAGAAATTTCCAAGATTTTAATGTTATAAGCACTGTTTTACAATATCAGCGCAAAAATGTTTTTAAAAAGATGAATGTTCTTAAAAAACATATTAATTATGCAGGTAGTTCTTTTCAATCTTTGGAGGGAGAGGTGAAGTTGGTATCAGAGAATTGGTGGGATCTGGCAAGTGCTTGTGAACTTCTTATAAAATGCCCTAAGTCTCGGTGCAATACTTTGTGGGTGTAATATTCAAGAATGGAAGTAAGACCCCGTCCGCGTCTCACGTCGCAGTCGTACCCAGGCTCGAAGCACCAGAGCCCTAGGGTGGAGGTGCTAATCACTCACTCACCTTTACCCCCAACTTCATTGTGAAAGACAAAATTTAAGAATCGAATTTACAGAATATTAGCAGATATACACTCGTAGACGAAAAGAGGACTACCAAGGCGCCAGAAGAAAAGGGAAACACCTACATAAGAGAAGGATAATGTTGCATGAAGAACAGCACCTAAAGGAAATAGTATCCAATTATGCGAAGGAAGGGACGAGACAGTTTTACAGCGAAATAAAACAAGGGCGAAAGGATTTTAAACCTAGGACCACCGACTGCAAAAGTAAAGAGGGCTTGTTACTGAACGACAGTAGTGACGTTATTATGAGATGGGCAGCGTACTTTGAAGAGCACTCAGTGGATCAGTGACAGCCGAGTCATCCCCTGTCACTGAGCTTCAAACAAAAGAGCAAGGTAATACTAATAGCGATGTTTTAGAACCCACTCAAAAAGAGGCTGAATTAGCCATAAAACATCGTCATAAAAACAACAAGGTAGCAGGCGAGGACAACATCCAGGGTGAACTTATAAAGTATGCTGGGGTTCGTATTGAGAGTTCCACAAGCTAATTATACAGATCTGGAACGGAATTACCATTCCAGACGAGTGGAACGCGGTGGATGTTCCGCGCATAAGAAGATGTCGTCTTGGAGTGACAAAACTGCCAAGGCATCTCTATATTGAACACTTCGTTTAAGGTGTTTGCGAACATTCTCTTGTCGAACCCTCAATAGGCGAATATGAATGTGGCTTTCGACCAAATCGGTCCACAACAGACCAAACCTTCTCTTTAGCAAATTCTTGAAAAGACGACGACAACATCAGCATAATTTCTTTTTGGGTGGAGATTGGTATTCCACCGAAATTAATATCCTAGACCAAAATGACGCTGAAGCACTCTTTCTCAAACCATAGTTAGCGTACAAACGGTTCTGTTAGAACCATTTAGAACTCATGACGACCTTAGACAGGGGAATGCGCTCGCCTGTTTACATTTCTATATTGCTCTTGACAAGTGTATCCGCGACTCAAAGATAGACAGCGGGTAGCATATTTTTTTAAACCATCGGACGACCTCGATGTGATCGGTAGGACCCTGCCAGTGGACTGTGCTTTCCAGGCCCTCGCAAAATCATCTGCGGACGCTGGTCTTCGGGTGAACATGACCAAGACTAAATATTTAAGAGTGTCCAAAGACCTGCACGAGCTGACGTCTAATATTAATCATTAACACCTTTGTCTGTGTCTGCGAATTCTTGTATCATGGCTTCAAAGTATCGGACGAAAAAGATATATCTGCAGAAATAAGCAGGAGAATAATGGCGGCCAATAAATGCTATTGCAGCCTCCTAAGGTATTTTCGTCCAAAATTACTCTCAAAGAAGCATTAAACGTTTACTGTATAAGACCTTACTAAGACCATACATACGGCATACGGCTGATATTCGGAATGCTGTGTACCAAGCAAGAAAGACGAGAACTCTCTGTTAGTATTCGAACGGAAAATCGTCAAGCGCATATTCGGTGCAATGCTTTAACACTAGCAATGCGCGGTACGACCATGAGCTCTATGAGATGTACGACGAGCCGAATATAGTTAAAACCATCAAAATAGGATAAAATAAAAAAATGGATGGCGCAGACTAAGATTTAAGAACTGTTGAAGTGAGAAATTGGAGAGCAAAAGCCGGAAATAGGTCACATTGAAGAAATATACTTGACCAGGCACTTTCTTCTTTGTTTCTATTGTAACACTTGATGACGAAGTCGTATTTACGACGACTCGAAATAATGAATTAGTCTGTAATTTATTCAAGGGGAGGTGGAGAACAAAATAAATCAAAAACTCAATTCACATAAAACTTCAAATAAAAAATATACCAGTGAAATGAAATTAGGGCAACAAGTCAAACTTTTACTTGACTTACTTTGCCCTGTCACGCAACGGAAAATGACATCGAAACATAATGTCAGAACTAAATAGGGTACTTAAAAACTTAAATAGAAATAGTTGTTGGCAATGTCGTACAACAGATTTTTTTATAACTAATTAATTCGAAATAGGTATTGAGTATTGATTATGATAATTTAGTCCCCAACTATCATAATTTAAACAAAAAATAGGAACTAACCAATCATCATCTTAAAAACACGTAATGGCTTTCTGTATCTACTATCTTGCTCAACTAAAGCCGGTGTCCAGAGACAAACGACAAAGCATCGTTTTAAGATTAACCCCATCAATTCAAGATAACTGCGCCTACTGTTCTCTTGTGTGGCCTCCTAAAATGAAACAAAAATAAGTAGTGAGACTGTCCACTTCCTCCCCAAAATAAAAGGTTAAAACCGCTTCAATAAAACCAGGACGTGCTTAGTACTAACAGTTCCAATTGTTAAATTGAAAAGCTTTTAAATTTATATAAAGCCTTCTGAAATAGGACAGCCGCCATCGCAAGTCAAAGTTTCTCTGTCAATTATCTACTTAAGAGCGGCGTATTTCTAATAAATGTGATATTTGTGTACATCATTATGATCAGTAAAAAGGCGGAGGAAAAGCTAACGAAGCATCTTGATTGGGATACACAATACGAACTTAGCGTCGACGCTCCATTAGTGAAAGAGTTGGTGTCACGACTCAGGCTCGCACGGCTTTTATTATTTATTCCCAGTTTCGTAACCGCACCGCCACGCCATCGGCCTGTACACAAACAAATGAACGTTTATGCACAATGAATAAACGGGCGGACTGGAATTTTGTGACGACGCACGGCGATTACACTGAAACCACTGCAGCTTTTGTGGATGTAAATGCGGAAGTTGCTATGCCTGATTGGTTGTATAAGGATATGAATTGATTGCTGCTGCTGATTTTAGTCTATTCATATTTTTTTAATAATTAAGTCTATTTATTCATGACAGGTCTTTTTAAGACTTGACTTAGCCGGTAGGTACTTTAGAGTTTATAAATGTAGTGTGTGTTAAAAACTCAGAGGTTAGAATAGAATAGGGTTATCCAGCACGGGTCAAGACAGTAGGTAGTAAATATAAATTTTCTTAGTAATGGTTACTTTAAGCTGTCCTATAAAGCTATTGATGCGTGTTTTTAGTACCTGCAAACTACGGTGTCAGGACAGGGTATTGACAATAAGTAGATAGATGTACGATAAATAATAAATAAGGAGATAGTATATGAACGAGCCAGAAAATGAAAACTATCTTTGTCAGTAGGTGCCTACATAATTATTTGAGGAGCACATAATGATGCAGAGACTCAGGAAAGCAAAAACTGAAACACTAAATTAAACAAAAAACTAAATCAATAATGAAAATTTCCCTTTTCTTATCTCCGCCGTTTTTGAGAACAATGCCGCCTAAACTGTTTAATTTACATCCGAAACAGTAAAACAAAAAAGCTAAAGTGGTGACATGCGCCGACACACCAAAAGCCTAGAGATGTTGAGAGAGTCCGGCCGGCGCGCGCCGCCGCAAAAAGGACGAATCATTAGGAGGCGCCACACGAGATCCCATTTAAAAGTATGAGAATATTTTCACAAAAAGCCTCACATTCAACTCCCAGCACATTCATTTTATGAGAACAATGAGTGATTTTTGTATTTTTCTTTAATTCTATGTCGATTTTATCCGCGGCAGCGTGGAGGCGAGCCTCTGTGGTTGTCGCCTCGTTCCGTCTTCGACTTTTTGCTATAAGGGAAGCGCGGGCGTCAGAGGCAAACGGTGGTTTTATTCCCGCGGAGGCGCTACTCCCCCGCCCCCCGCCGTGTTGGCAGCTCCCCCGTGACTTCCACTCGCCGGCGGCGCCACTTTTCACGCTCCTGACGCTCGCCTCACAGAACCTGTATGTATATGCCCTTGATGCTTCAGACAGCCGCATCACCCGATTAACTAACCACATGCGACTATAATTATGAAAACAGTCAATAAATATTTCAATTGCTAATAAGTCATTAAAACAGGTGTAAAATCATAACTTGTTATGAGATATCCAATTACGTTTGCAAGTGTTATTTATTAAAGAAGTGAAACTAATGACGAATGAAGGCAAGCCATGCCGGAGTCCCCGATGTTTTTTGTTATTCATTTCTAACAGATCTATGACGGGGCTGCATAACATGTCGATGTGACGGCATAATGGTGCGGAGACAATGGACTTCAAGACTTGTTTATTGAGTGGATGGAGTTGTTTTGAAGTAGAGTGTGCGCAGGAGTGGAGGCGGCGTCTGGTCCGTGAGAGCCAATGATAGCCGTTCGGCGCGGTGGGAGGAACGAGTAATCATGCATTAAGACTACCACGAGCAACGTCGACAAGATTCACCTCGCGGTAACAGCTTTACGAATCATTATAAATATTTTGTGTCACTTTGTTTATTAAGAATCTTCAAAGTACCCTTCAGTTTATGAATGACAAGGAAGGAAACCAGCCTGGTAATGGAGACGTAAATATATCTTAAAATCATGTCTTTCATTATACTCTTTGTCTGTATACGCATCGGCGCGGCGTGTAGGCTAATTTCATTTATAAAATGTAGGTAGCACATGTTAATCTAATGACGCAATTACTGAGTCACTCATTCCGCACGAGGATTTACATATACAGTATAGGTTTTTAACTTTGCTGTGCCCGACAGGGTCCATGAATGATACAATGTCTAACATACCAACTGTTTTATCTTACATTATGGAATGCAATAAAGTATTGAGTATTGAGTATAGTAGGTTTTTAACTGTCAATACTACAATTCACAAGGCTACCAGAACCTAATTTAAAACGTGATTATATTTTTATTTAAAAAAAATGGTTAAATTATCCGCGGGTCACTATACTTACTTGCTAACTCTATACTCTACACAAGGCATCAAATGAGTTAACGTGAAGGACTCCGAATAAAACGCTAAAAGGAGGGGATTCTTTATTTTTATTTACAATTTTTGTATTTAATGCATCATGATTTCATTGAAAGCAGACTTTAAAACTTGAGAAGTATTTCTGTTAGTCATTTATCAAAGAACCCTTGAAATATATGTAGGTACTTATAGGTATGTAAATACTAAATACTTGTATGAAGAATGAAGCACTACGTCTACTACCCACCCAATATCAGAAAATTCGTAACGCACTGTGCAGAGTAAAATTGTGGAGACACTGCAATAAATACCTTATAATATTAAATTATAATATTATAATTTTTTATGTATTTAATATTATACCGGTAAAGCCCGTTACGCCCCTTCGTTTTAAAAAGTTAGCGTAACCGTGTAGGGCGCGGCGGGGCTTGTTCGGTTTAACATAAGCAACTGACATGGTCACTTAGTCATCATGAAATTTAAAATACTAAGGTGATACCAAACATAATTGTAAGTATAGTTGAGAAAACCCCGGGTTTTTTCTGACAGTATACGTGGCTTTTACGTGACATCCATGCGGTGCCTACACAGCATCTACGCGGCGCTTATTTGGCGTCTACGCAACTTCTTTTGTAGGTATCAACTTTTATTAAGAGCTCTGCCTCTCGCGAAAGTAGGTACCCTGAATAGTTTTAATTAAACGAATATATATACGAATAATGCGACAATTCAATGAAGAAACTATATGTGTATACTAGTTTAGAAACCAAGGCGTACTCGTCGATGTATCTACAAGTATTCTTTCATATATTTAATAACAAAGAGCATAAGTTAAAAATGCATATTTACGATATTACATTCAAAGTGCTATCCACTTTGTATGCATTTTGCTGTGTTGTTCAAGTTATCGCACTTGTTTTCAGTGGGTAGATATGGTTTTTGTAGTGTTCTCGCAAAGCTTTATAGAGACATTAGGTATGTGCAAGTTTATTTGAGCCAGACATAAGCGATTTGATTATAAAATAAATTGTAACTTGGTAGCTAAAATTTTGTATAGATTCAAATGGCTGGCTCGATGTATAGATAATCCTGATTGAATACCGATTCGCTGTAGTGCTGGTGTGCTATATGAGATAAATTCCTCTTTCAACATAAAATCACGCTTTTGTTACCAAAATCGAATTGCAGGGAGTAATATTGGATAAATTACGCAATAATGTGATGAATAAGATACATAATCGAAAAATTTCGAGTCTTAACTAGATGCGTGTAGAACTCCGATTTAATTCGAAATCAATCTGCTATCTAATTACGCAACACATTTTCGTAAACGATTCCGACTAATCTGATTCATTTTAACAGTTCAACAATATTCATTGCGTTATTTACGTTGCTGAGCAGACTTTTTTTCGAACTGATGAAGCAATGGATTAGCAATCTGTTTCAGAACGACTCAAATTCTGATTGATCGTGTATTACGTAATTAGGGTACCGGTGTGAAATATATGATAGTCTTTAACACTCATTAAAGTTTTGCCAAATGAAATAATAAATAGTTAAATGTTTAGGTATTATTATTGTATTATATAACGGGCCGGTGTGCCTGTGTAAGGAGGAAGCTTGTGGGTAAGTAAAAACACCCGCACGGGTCGATCCATCAGGTTAAGCTAGGCTTGCCGGGGTTGGTCAGTGGATGGGTGACCATATTTACATACCGAGACTCCTCCGTGCCGCGGAAAGCACGTTAAGCCGTTGGTCCCGGCTGTCATTCGTGGATCATTGACAGTCGTTACGAGTCATCAGCAGCCCGAAAGTCTGACACCATCTTACCAAGGTGTATCGTATTACCCAGTAACTGGGTTGTGGAGGTCAGATAGGCAGTCGCTCTATGTAAAATACTGGTATTCAGCTGCATCCGGTTAGACTGGAAGCCGACCCCAACATAGTTGGTAAAAGGCTAGGCAGATTGATTAATAAAACGGGCCGGTGTCCACATGTTCATGTCCAAGCGCGTATCTTTTATTATGCTGTGTACAGACTAGCTTTTGACTGTCTATTAAGACTTTATAAAAGCTGTAAAGGTACAGACACTCGCGATAAAATTGTCGAAATACCCAGTAATAAAAAAAAAAATCCTGATAAGACACACGACAAAACCGTTTAGTTTCGAGTGCGCAACGGTCTATAGCACTCTAGCACATGTCAATTCACCTAAAAGGTAAAGAAAAAATAGCCAACAGAATGTAGAATAATAAGTATGGCTCGATTTTCTGTCAAGATTTTATTTAACATTTGACAACAGCTTTTTGTGACAACAAATTCGCAAGTGAAAATAAAAATAAGCACTCAACTGCTATATTAGTAACAGGAGAGGAGATTAGCGCACTAATTAACGTGAAATGAAACCCATGTTCGCGGCAGCGTAGTTAACAATAGATTTAATCGCCAATATCTACTGTTTTTGAAATAAACCAGAATTGCGCGGATTTATATACATTTTTGAAGTGAAAACTTCTTTAGCGGCGTTGTACTTTTTTTGGGATGGGTAAAAAATGTTAAACTCGCGTCAGGACGTGACCGTAAGATGCGTTGCCTAGCAACCGACAAAGTAAATATCAAAATAAATAGTCTTTACATTACGTAAAGATTGCGAGGTAAGAAATTTTACCCATATTGATGTGTAAAAACAAGCAGTCAAAACATACTTCATGAAAAGTGTTTTTATTTTGTTTAGACTAATTATTTTGAAAATAAATAAATATACTACTACTACCTACTAATGAATATTGTATTTAACCACATAAATTATAGTACTTTTATACTGATAAATAAAGCAATTCGTGCGAAATTATTCCCTAAACATTCCAAAATATTAAAAAATGCACAACGTTAATGTTCAAGTTTTCACTTCTGCCGGCACTCCCAGAGTGCAACCCGTTGTTTTATTTTTATTTTTCATTCGTTTTATTTATGGCACCTTTTTAGATCATGAGCTATCCAAATTTGGAACAATATTTGGCCAAGGTCTTCAGGGAAGCGGGAAAAATAATTCATTGTTACAATGTATCAGTTATTTCCTTTCTACTTGCAGACAAGGTTACAGTTTTGTTCGATGAAGTTGCAAATGAGTTTAAATATCACCGAAACACCCGAAGGCTTGCTGTACAATAGTTTTCAATTTTGCTGGAACTTGGCCACTGATCTACTCAAACCAGGAAATAAACCGCTGTGAAAAGTTTGTAGCGCGCGAATAACCAAACTTTTTACTATATTCATCTACACACAACAAAAAAAGATTGCGATCAGTTTGAATAATCGAAATCTTTTTTGTTACGGTAGATTAAATTATTATTTCTTCTTCTTTTTAGATTCTTTCAGGCAGTGTATTTCTATTTAAAAAAAGATATAACGTAAACACTTTTTCTTGATAAAATTAAATTTAAAAAAAATATCATTTTTTGCTAGTGATCTCAAACTTTTTTTTGATCTGTGTATTTTGGAGATACTAGATAATTATATTCTAGATTTATAATTAGCTACAAATGTGAATAATAAGTAATAGTATTAAGTTAATAACTACATACTAGTTTAATAAGTCTGCTTTTAGTAGAAATGTTCAATTTTTTGTATAATCTCTTGTATAGTAAAAGCGATGGTATATGAGGGTGGCTATTAGTTGTTTCTATATTGGTATTCTAAGATCATGTCCAATTTAAAGAGCTACAAGAAAATTATTACCATTGTTGTCAGCCTCATAGGCTCGAGGTTTCTTAGTTAGCTCCGAGGCATAGACTGCTACATGAACTTCAAACAAGATTCTTATACGGCATTTATAATTTTTTGGCGGTAATAAGTAGTCCCCATTATTTTGTATTGCATTTTCTTACGTAGGTATAAAATGTAGTGGTAGCTTAGGTAGTCCGAAAATTTTATGATTATTTCGTTTATTCATTTTTATAGTTTTATAAAAATAATTAAAAATATTTAAAAAATAGTAGTCCACCGCTGTCGGGAGCAGGGTCCAAGCTACCGGTGGTTAGGGCTGCAGAGACAGGAACCTCCTCACAATGCGAGCTGAATCGAGGAGTACTGCCATCAGATTTTTTTTTGTATAAAGTATTAGAAATAAAATTCAAACAAATACTTGTAACAAACTAAACAGCTTAGTGGTTGTATATTCAGTGTATCTGACACCTTGGGCTTAAGACATTTACCGTAAGAATTGTAGGTACCTATGATGACTAGTACCTACATTAGTTACCAACAGTGTTGCACGACTCGTAATGCGAAGCATTAGAGTGTGCTCTGCGATCGAAATTTTTTTTTTGCCCCATTTCTGTAACTGTTTTTATTGTTACACTCCTGCTAGTACACAGAACCTACTTAATTTATATACCATTGTATAGATGATTAAATGGAGATTAATACTGTACTTTTTAACAATTGATTTAATGCAGCAGAAATGGAAAAAGCATGAAAATAGTTGAAAAAAAAATCCTGTCCGTCAATTTATGAACCCTGAAAACATTGTAGCTTGCGATAAAATCAATTAATTGAGTCAATTATTTTTTTATACTTTCGTTTCAGCCGTAGAAGGAACCCTATTGGAAATGGCTTTTTTATTCAAAGTAGTTTAATTATAATTAATAAAATACTAACTAAAATATAATATCTTTAACTAAATATTTCCAACCTTTGAGTAAGTTGCCTAGCAACCGCCAAGTAAATATCTTTGTCAGTCGTTGACATTACGACTTCATGAAAAGTGATAAATTATTCATATTTAAACTATGTTTTGAATTTCTTTTTCGTTTATGAATGAGTGATAAGTATGAGGCGTGCACTTTTGGATTTTCCAAACTATTTATTTACTGCTTTTAGTTAAATAGGAGTGATAGCCCAGTGTTGTGACCGGCGGACTGCCGAGTCATAGGTCTCGAGTTCGAACCCAAGGCACGTACCTCTGACTTTTAGGATTCGTGTGCGTATTGTATAATTATCACTTGTTTTAAAAACGGTGAACGCAAAGATCGTGAGGAAATCGCCATTCCTGAGAGAGATATTTCTCGACGGCATGTGGAGTCAAGTCAGAGGAGCATGGGCGGCTTTATTGACACCAACGAAGAGAAGAGAACTCGAAAAGAATAGAAGTTAAATTATGCATAATTTTACGCTTCTTTGTAAGTTGGTATTTTATTAACTTATTAAAAGTGTTACTAGTAGTGACCTAGTAAACAAAGCATTACTTGAAAGTAGGTATATCTCAGCAATAGTGCGTCAGGTAAGAGTCTTAATCTTAATTACATACATTTAGATTAAGATTTTCCGTTTTAATTATTCATAAGTTACAATAAATTAAGCAACCACCGCTACTACGAGTTTTGAAACTATGCTAAATTATTATGGTTCAAATTTTGACAAGTTTTACTCCGAATTTTTAAACGAAACGACCCCCACTTTATTTGCCTGTGTGTGAGTCTGACTTTACCACTACGTACCTTCATGTTCTCTAAAGTCTAAACTATTGCTGTGGGCGTTTAGTTTTTCTTTAGTTAAAAAAAACATAAATAAAACATTATTTAAAGTTTTTTTTACATAGTAAAACAGTGAACTTAGTATATATATAAATATAATTTATTGGTTTTAGAATAAAATAAACTTTGAAGTAATCAAGATGTTGAGATTATTAAGCATAACTATTGATAGCAAACACTGAATTCGAATAAAAACTTTGCAAAAAATTGGGTTAATCCTAACATTTTCCAAGAGATATCGATGCAACCGGGCAAGAAACAAAATACCTACTATAATATTATAAGTAAGTTTTTGTAGTTTGAAGCTATTTGTGTAATCCGTTAAGGTACCATTCCGTAGCTGACCGCAGGCGGCAGCAGCAGGCGACGTGTCGCCGCGACACTTCTGGTTTCTATGAAATACCTTCCGTAGCTAGCGACACATCGCCATCATAGAAATATACAGAAACCAGTCACATCGACACGTTGCCTGCTGCTGCACCTCTCGTACCCTTTAGGTTACATAGGGCCAGCCATTCTAGGTATTCTGTAAAAATCTCACCGCTTCAGGGGCGGATCCAGGATTTCATTTGGGGGGGGGGGGGGGGGGGGGGCATTCTGACAAGGTTCAGAGCTAGGGTTAAAATCACAACTTCACAAGTAAACAAAAAATGTTACCCGACTACGGCAAAGCCAAAAGGAAGGGTTATGATTTTAGCAGTCTATGTATGTATGTATGTATGTATGTATGTTTGCTTTTACGTGTGTTCCACCGTAGCGCCTAAACTACTGAACCGATTTTGATGAATGAGGTATCAATAGATTCGTAATAATGGTCCGGGTGACATAGGCTATATAAATTATCCGTAAATTCAATATAGTGGACTTTACACATCAATTTCTAACCTCGAAAAAAAAATTGAGATAATGGTTAATGGTTAAATTAAGAATAAAGTTTTATTTTAGCTTGATTTCTATCTACAAAATACCTAAAGTTAAAACGCCTTGTGCTGCTTTTGGCACACCTATCTATAGGTATTTGCATTTTTGAGGATTTATTATGTTCTATTCAAGTTCCCACAGGCTCAAGTGGACGTGGTTACTTACGAGATGGGTTGCTGCTAGTGATCCTAAGTATGTGCATGCTGACAAGTACACATTATATTAACTGAGAAGAAAAAATTCACCTGTTGTTATATTTCTGTTTCCTGATATATCTACCTATGACTATGCTGTGTAAAAGTGCACCTGATTTGAATCGAAAGTATGGAATTCCTCGGTCTTTTGGGGGGGGGGCATGGCCCCCATGCCCCTCCCCCCTCTGTATCCGCTAATGTACCGTTTGAACTAATGTTAAGTGAGCTTGAAGTGACCTATCATTGCGCCTGATGACACTATTACAGCTCAGTTCACCTAATTTTTAGTGATATTTTAACGGAATATATCGGGAATAAGGAAGCAGTTAATGAAGCATGGAAGCGTTTAATTTCTGAATATGGAATTGAACTGGATAATAAAACATCTTCCACAGAAACATTGATACAATACACATATTTCAGCACAACGTAGAGACACGAACATAATAATAGTTTAATGAATAGTTATTGCTTTCCTTTTAAAGTTTCTAGTACTTTATTTTACTGCCTTAATTTGTCCCCTAAAAGAAAAGCCCAACGACACATCCATCGGAAATTCTAATTGGATGAGAAAATAACGTATTTTATTTAAAGGCACTCGTTAAAAACGTGCGCTCTGTGTAGTATGAATTATAACGGGCATCGTCTGGTAATAAAAACTGTCGTTCGATATCGGCAACGCATAAATAAGCGTTGTCGGGTAGCGCTCTGGTACATCGTCGATCCCTGATTAGGCGTGCGTCGCGTGACAAACCCCTATTTGTTCGATCATTGTCTTACCCTGCATCCTCGCGCCATCAAAACAAACTGGAACACACACAAACTGCCAGCTACAACTTTCTGCGTTTCGGTATAAATGCTGTTCAAATTAATAAAGCGACCGTTATGTACCTACTTGATAATGGCGGGTGTTGTTCCAGTAGTATTCTTGATATAAGGTTCCTAACAATTAGTTATAATGTAAGTGCAATCTCTTCAAATCTTGTCAAACAGTTCTTAAACTACGAAAGCTGAACTTACTGCTGTGATTCTTAGGCGCTGTCAAAGTCACTAGTACCGCCACCACCACGTGTGTTAAATATACTTACTCAATTATAGAATCTATTTGGTAATCCTCTTCTTGTAAGCCAAGTCGGGTATACATCCATTTTGTTGCTGAATAGTACCTACTACGAGTATGTGCGTTACTTAATTTATCATTGATGGAACCCTGCCGGAAGACGTAGCCTTGGAAAGCCTCCCACCAGATGGACCGATGACCTTGTAAAGGCCGCAGGAATCTGCTGGATGCGGGAAGCACAGAATCGGTCGTACTGGCGGTGCTTGGGGGAAGCCTATGTCCAGCAGTGGACGTCTTTCAGGTGAAATGATGATGATGATGATGTAACCCTGCATCAACGAATAGAAAACATGAAGATGTGTTTTGCTAATAAATTGTATCTACCTGTTTAAATTAAACACCCACCTACATACCACTATGCTTTGCCCAACTTGTAGGAAAAATCTGTAATAAGTGTACTCTCTTTTGGTAAAACTATAATCTATTTCTGTTATCTACTGATATTGTGAGAAATTTAACTTAGAGCAGGCAACACGCACTTTTATCTTGAGAACGAAACTCATAATTGTATTTTTCCTATGTAATTTTTTCCCTTGATAACCATAGAAACCACCCATAGAAACTGTCTTTCTTTGAAACCTAGAAACTCCAATTCTCAATATGCAAAGTAAAAAACACGCGTGTTCAATACGCTGCTTTGTGAACCTAAAAGCGGTGCAATAAGAGCGAATTTTCGAGCAAGTGTCGTGAAAAATTGTACTATACATATTTTAGCCCAATGTCTCACCGCTCAGACGGCACTTTTTCCAACGCTCATCTCATCAGTCATACCCGGGTACCTACTGATGCAGAGGTGTCAGGGCACAGAAGATAAAATTTTAGATAGGCCATTGGTTTTCACATCTAAGAATGGAACTGTTAGTACCTAAGTTGCCTTTGCTTTGAACCGACTGAAAATCGGTTGGCTTCGGTAGAGTGATGAAGATCAAATTTTACGGAATAAGGAACTTAACGAAAAAAAAAAACAGATATCGCATATGGCTCCAGGAGCGTCACCTTGACATGCCTTTAATGAGATTGAATCTAGGAAGTTGTTTTGACTCTTGAGGCTCTGTTGAACAGTGGTTTTATTGCTAGCCTGATGTCGTACATTTCAGGTTTTGGAACTTTCTTTCGACCTGCAGACACCCAGTGGGTCGATTTCAGTCAATAGGAACAGAAATCCAACAGTAGTTCAGGCAGTTATGGGTCAGGATTGATTCATGGCTGTATACACCTACTGCTTTGTATGAACAGAACGACACCACACAGGGAATGTTTGTTTAGCTGCAGAGTAACATAGAGCTAATCCAGTCTTTCATAGGTATTGTGACAAAGGCCACAAAATAAAAAATTTCACGTGATAAAAAGGAAATGATAACTGTAACTATTAAACACTAATATCTGGTCAATCGAGCTCTGCTCGGGGTGAAAATATAAACATATCGTCCAGGCACACCCACGTTTTATCAGATTTCCGAGGCTGTGAAAATAAAGAAAACGTTTTTTCCATCGTATTCCCAGATTCCGATCCCAGATTTAAGCTAGCTAGACCGATTTTTCATTCCCGTAAACCCCTGCATACTAAATTTCATTAAAATAGTCGGAGCAGTTTTCGAAATTTGAATATATATGTATTAGGTAGATATTATGTTCTTCAACAGCAATAAAATGGTTACTTAGGCAGTTCATTAATTAGCTATCTATCGCTACTTGGGTCTAATTAAATAATAAATCAGTTTGAGTAATTTTTACTTTGCATTTGAATGAAACAGAATTTAAAATCACAACTTTTATACAATAATTACTTTGCTCAGTGCAAATAATCAGTTATGTCCATCTTGACTGTGAAAACGTCATACATACGTATTCGTAAATACTCAGAAAGGCTAAGGAAACGGAATTGAATCGACATAAAATATCTATAGACGGCAGGCGCACGTGCGTTGCGTGGTAATTAAGCGCCGCACAGAGCCATCTATTGGTCAAGGAACATCATTAAATTAAACAAATAAGTGCTGTGGAAACCAAATTGTGCGCCTTAAAATTATCTCGAAGACAACATGAATTATGAATAAAATATAAATATTTCCCCACTCGGTTTCGTCTCGTTAAGTTCCGCTTATGCGCAAAGTTAATGAGCCAACCCAAGACAGAACAGTGCTCAACCGTTGGTGTAACAATTTCTAATTTATTTTATATTGGGTTTTTATTTAATTTATTCAGTGTGAGAGAAGTGGGCAGGTTTCCGATGCTTGTTACGATACGATAATCTCGGCTTACAGGATGTTTGTGGCGATTTAATTGGCACTCGAAATGCTTCGACGTTTTTGCGCCTGCCTTTTATTGCAGGCTAACGAGAAATGAACATAGTTATGTGCAATACACTGTCCCTTGCATGACTCGACTGCTGATGAGTTGCCTATCCAAGTGTATGTTAGCAATAATATGTCACGTTCAATAAAAAATAACCTCGCTTCGCATTCAATTATACAATTATTTCGTAATGATTCATAACAGCACGCTGGTTATCCCCGAATGCTGTTTAACTTTGTGGTAATTTTCATACTAATAAAATAAAAAACATAATTTATCAATCTTTCAAATCTCGCAATCTATCATTTCTGTTATGATGGGTTGTATTATAACGTTTAATAGAAATGGATCTCAAAGCAAAAAGAAGTTACGTTTTATCAGTCTGAAGAGTTGAGTCCTGGGTCCCAGAAATTATATTCAGATACAGCAAAGATTCCTGGAAAAATTTACCTAGCGTTTCCACTTTGTACAGCGTGCTTTGAATCGAATAATACATGTATTTCAGTATGGTCAGATGAGTCAAACAACGTTACCTAGTTGAATCTCTACTGTATACTGCAATCAGATTTGGCAAAATTTTCCGGAAATCTGATAGAGCTGAAATTGAATTGTTAAAAAAGTAAGTAGGCCTTCCGTGAATCTTTAACTTTAGCATACCACGTTACAAACCAAATTCTTTAATTACCAATTACCCTATTATTGTGTACGTTTTTGCTAGCGTGTTTTTTTGGACGTATTTCGCACTCGACAAACTTAATTGAATAGTTCTTTACGCGCGTTTGTTACTCGAATTTTGTCTTGGGACATACAAAATGCCTAATAATAAATTCAAAAAGAAGATTTTAAGTTTCAAAATTTGTCGATGTCTAATGAGCTCTTCCCTTTGTTTTTTTATTTTTTCCTTTACCTACTTGTACATAATATATATTTTAGTGTAAGAAACAGTAAATTGAATTCAATGTAACATATGAACGGAAATAAATGAGTGTAATTTTTTTTAGTGTATTAATTTTAAGTACAGTATTTTCTAACAATAAAATACATTAGATACCTACTTAAAAATGTATTAAGTTGAGTTTAAATGACTTTTATATTATATTGCGGTAAAGCCATTCAATTAAACAAAATGAGTTCTTAAAACATTAAAAAAGCAATTACAGCTTTTTATTTTTACTTAACAATAACAGTTTGGAATCTTTATTGTTTTGTTCTCCTATCTGTTCTTGCAAAAGTATGTTATAATGATATCGTTAGCTGAAATCAGCGACACCCAGTTTAGTTTGCAGTTTCCTCAAATTGAATCTCACGTTCAACCCTGCTTCTTGTCTCTGACGGTAAAAAAAATGGTGTAAAATTAACTAAAACTTACACGTTACATGTAGGTAGAAAATGGGGAATTATAAAACGAACGAATAAAAAAAACTTAGCGACTGATGATGAGATACTGTTTTAATAACTTGAGCGGTATGAATTTGAGTAAGCGAAAAATTAACTAAACTAACGATGAATATTGATTAATAATAAAATCCAGAAGGAGATTACAAAAAGTGGGTTGTGATTAATCCATTTCAGATATTAAAATTCTAGCCGTGTGACTAAATTACTAAGTGAGCGACTAGAAATACAGAGAGGACGGTACTCCATGGTATTTAGTGAAATAGTGACAAAAACGAATCGCGGTAAATCCGACTCCACGCAGTCTTGTCTGCCCTACCCCTAGAGTGTAATTTAGAATCGCATAGGCGCGGAGGGGCGAGGCGGCCCGCGAGTTGAGGAGCAGGTGGTTGTAACGCTCGCCGGCGCGGCTGAGCCGGCCGGCTTTGCCGGCCAGCCTCAAGACGAACCTGCGCTGGTGAGCGTTAAACCATCTGCGATGATAAGCTCGCGTGGGACCGCCAGAGCCCCACAGCGCCGGAGCCGTGACAAAAACCATGCCTGCTGCATGTTTGCTTGCATGCTGCATGCAAGCATTGGTGTTTGGTGTGGTTTTTCTATTCGAAACACTTCATTTAAGATAAAATGCCGCTCAGTATAAATAAATCATTTGCCAAATATTGAAAAAAATTGCAGGACTTAACGTTGACACTCAAACAAATAATAGGTCGCTATGAAGCTTCTCATTTTGTATATTAAGTAACTCAAATTAGTTTTTGTAGACAATCAGCAACACTTTTGGGGTTACATAGCCTCTCTAAGAGAGGAAGTGGGCTGTAATCCACCACGCGGGCCCAGTAGATGTCACATGCCACATGTCTTCGAATTTTTGGTTCTAGGACATGCCGGTTTCCTCACGATGTTTTCCTTCACCGTTTTGAAAGCGGAAAGCAGTGGTGATGAAATTATTTACACCTACTACCTACTTGGGTTCGAACCCACGACCTACAACTCGTAAGTCGGGGCCGTTACCACTGGGCCACCACTGCGCTTTTGGGATCAACTACACTTAAATATGCTATTCTCTTACGTGATATTTTCTTGAGATACAGGGTAAGGGAAAACTATAAGAGCAAAGAATTAAGTATTTTTTTGGGAAAAAGAGGTCTTGATACAGCTTTGACAAACAAAATAGTAAAGTTTCAGGTTCTGGTGGTGTCATAGTGGTGCCTGAGGTAACTGCCTGTCCTGTTTTGTAGACTGGAGGTGGTGAGAGAGATAACGATGACGAGAGAGAACGGGCACCTCGTTCGACGTTGACTCTTCGAGTAGGTCAGTGACGATTTTAGTGTACATAGACCTCGGGTTTCAAAACATTAAAAGTTTAATACTGTTGTAGCGGTTACACCGCGACATACGAACTACGCAGTAAAGACATGACGTCACACAATTCCTGCATCTCGCAGTTAGAGTTTACCAAGCGAAAAACATAGATAAGTCTATCCGAAATCAACATACGGGCAGTTGCCCGCCAGACATAACAACCCGTCTGGTTGGAGGATCCTCCCTTTTCTATGGTGGATGAGTGAACTTTACACCCTGTTCCTCATGCCTCTAAATTGGTGACCCCGAGTATGAACGTCAACGCAGCCTTCGTGCAACTACTTCAGCGTGACGTCATCATCATCACTCCCGCAAGCTTTCGTGAGGCTAGTCACACAGCCAGCCAGCACCCACGGCTTCAACGGGTATCCTGACCACCAGCATGCAGCGAACGCGCATTCCTGGTCATCACCCTCAGCCACAACCCGGCACTGTACCAAAATCCGACTCACTGGATGACGACGCAGCGCCACCCCGACTCACTGGGGAATCACCGCAGACAGTTCCGACTCACCGTGAACTATGCGGCACCCGGTTCCGACTCACTGGAACCACAGCTGGTACTGTGAAGCATCGCAAGATCCAAGACTCAGCCCACTATCGACCTCCGGTCTCCGGAGGGGAGTGATGTAGCGGTTACACCGCGACATACGAACTACGCAGTAAAGACATGACGTCACACAATTCCTGCATCTCGCAGTTAGAGTTTACCAAGCGAAAAACATAGATAAGACTATCCGAAATCAACATACGGGCAGTTGCCCGCCAGACATAACAACCCGTCTGGTTGGAGGATCCTCCCTTTTCTATGGTGGATGAGTGAACTTTACACCCTGTTCCTCATACTCCTAAACTGTCATCGCTAGTCGAGAATCATGGTGCTCTTATTATTATTATTTATTAATATATACTTTATTGTACACCAGATAATGCATTACAAAAAGAAAAAGTATAAGAATAAATATTATGAAAACTGTTATTCGTAGTATAAGAATTATTTTTCCTAGTTCACCTTATTCGCAGTTTAAACCGTTGCCACGAATTTCACCAAAAACAGTATTGAGGTTATCAGAAATCATTTACATGGAGCGACTGTCTATATGACCTCCACAACCCAGTTAGTTTGTTATCGGAAATCTGAACTGAAATCATCAACAGGCGTGCTAAGCTAGATTGAGAGCAAAACAGATTCACTCTTTGAGTAGACCACTGTGTACGAAGTGTCATTTGCTCTGCGGTGGGAATAGTAATAGCGCGTATAATAGGACCGGAGCGTTGCTGAAGCGTCAGCTACATAAATGCCCATTTTCATTAACCTAGGCGTCACTTAAATTAATATATAAATAAAAGAACGCTATTGGAATTTCGGCGCTGAGCCGAGCGTTAAGTGCACTGTGTATCGAATACCTAATTTATTTGCTAAACAGAAAAGCTAGACAAAGGCTGTCAAAAATGCTCAGTTTTGTCAATAACTGCGTCTGTGGTCTAGTGGTTAGACCATGTGTCTCAGACCCAGAGGTCCCGGGTTCGATTCCCAATGGGGGCAAAAGTTTCTGCTTGGTTTGTAATAACAGCCTGTCGCTATTTTCGTCAAGTCCTTAGAAAATATTATGTTATTAAAAATTTAATAATTAAAGAGGAACGTGTGAAAAAAAAGGTACCTAATTATATTAACTTTCAATTTATCTATCCCTTATATTGCACCTGCCATGTTTTGTCTCTGCATCACCCTAAGGTTGACTGGTAGAAAATGCCCCAGGCATTAAGTCCGCCTTTGTACTGTATTTTTTTTACTTGTGCATAAAGATTTAATACAAAAAAAAGTTAATTAATAATAATTAAAACATAAACAGATAGAAAAACTATTATCTTGACTTAGCACACGAGGTTGTCGACATGTGGGACGTGGACTCTGCAATCATTGTACCGATAATCGTAACCGCTAATGGCCTAATAGCGGAGAGCCTCGACCAACCCTCAGGAAGCTCTCATTGCGCGGCTGGATCAAGGGCTTGATTCAGAAAGCAGTATTCCTAGACACGGCACGTATAGTGAGGAGGTTCCTCTCTCTAGAGCCCTGACCACCGGCATATTAAACCGTGTTCCTGATGCCGATGGGCTGTTTATGGGATTGGGCGACACTATTTTTTATATTTTTAAATGTTTAGGTTTTATGTTTTTTTTTTTTTTATTTAAAAACAAATAAGAAATATGTTAAAAAATGAAATAAAGGATAATATTAAAACATAATATATAGTATCTTTTCATAATATTTAGTAATTTATCAATTGTTAGAAATCTGTTCCCTTTACCTACAAAACCGCACACAAGTGCCAAAAATGTAGATTCCGATGCTTATGAGTTGCCTTCTCTGAAGCAAATGGTGAAACAGGAGTGGTTGTTTGGGAGCTGCTTACGTTAGACATTACCTAATTAGGCGTTGCTAAACTTGAGTTACGTGTGACTTAAGTTTAGTAACGCCTCGAGAAAACGGCCGTTTGTGTTATCTTCCAGTATCAATACTAAGAAAAGTGAAAGAAATATTAAATGTAAAAAATGGAAATATTCACTGGTCTGCCCTGCACTCTGAAATTCAGAAGGAAATCCATTTGGCTAAAATAAGAATGGCCAAGACGTGAACTGACCGACCGCTAAGTGATTTATTGTTAGACCAACGAATTTTACAGGGAATCTATGTTTAAACGCTATGCAAAAATCAATAAGAATCTTTACTATTAGTGAAAAACGATAAGTTAACTGTTATTTATAAATTCTATAGACTTTATGTAAAATAATCTATACGTAATGAATTCATCGTTTTTTTTTTCTTTTAATTTCTTTTAAGTGTTGAAGTTTTTAATGAAAGTGCAGGCAAAATATAGTAGTAATAAAAAAAAAATTGTTTAAATCAACAGAAATTTTATTTTCAATGCCGGCTGGACAAACTTGTCGGCCTATTCGTAGCAACGTAGCAGCAGCTACGTCGTGCTACGTGGAGCTACGTGGTGCTACGAATAGGCCACCCATTCACTTCCTGTAGAACTGGCGTAGTAGGTGATACGTACTTAGGTCACCAATTTTCTTAATCTGGACGTTGCCCTATACGTTTTTTTTTTAATTTGTTCTAAGTAGAAAGAGATGCAAGTAACGTGCTCCAAAGGTATCTTCCGTGATATTACAAACAACGGAACACTCCTTTGGTAATAAGCAAGGTCATTTAAGCAGGACATTTGCTAGGTGGTTTTGTTATTTTTTCCTAAAGACTGAATTGAGCAGTGTTAGGTTGTTTTGCAATAAAAAATCGATCAGTTTGTGCCTGTTTTCAATCCCCTTTCCATGTCCATGTTCTCCCATTATCAAATTCTTCACCAGCTTCTCTGTTAGTAAACTTGGGCATTAAAAACTGCCATCTATGAGGTGGCTGTTGTGATATTTCTTTACAATATCCGATCGATAGATTGATGTAAAATGATGTGTCTTCAATATCACATTTAATGCTCACTCTGTGCGTGAATTTACTTGTATGATTATCCTTAGTTTCTTGTAGCTTGGCAAGATTGTTAGTCTGGCATGAGATTCCTATCAGTTCCTGTATGTCATTTTTAACGACCTTTAAATTTAAATATCACTCCTCTTTAGCCCACCGTTTTTCCTCTTTGATTCAATATGTAATCATTGGCTAGAAATTAAGGGCGCCTTTTATATTATATAGATTTACACAGCAGCGCGGCTGCAGCGCTGCAGCCGCGCTGCTCCCACGCGGCACTTTGCGGCAAATTTGAAGGCTTGAAGGCGCGAGCAAAACAAAGTTGACTTCACAGAGGTCGACATATAAGTTTACGGAAACAGTTTTGAATGTGAGAGCGGTTATGTTTACTAAGGACATAATATTATCTCACCGAATCTCCCTATGTCCAAACACGGTACTAAAATAATAGTTGATGGAAAAATTAAAATAATTAAGAGCAAAGATTTAATTAAGCATGTATATTAAGAGGACAGTTTTCTAACTTTCATTCCTTGCATAACATATGGCTGTGAAACTAGAACGCATGCCAATGATAGAGATAATAATGGCAAAATGTCAAAGGGCGATGGAAAATATCTTGCTACGAGACAAACTAAAGACCAAAATCATAAATACAGAGATATGAAGAAAAGCCAAAGTTATGGATATATTACCATTTGAAATGGGGCTGGACAGGACACAATACCGCAGGCTGCTTTGCTATAAAACTAACGAATGGAGCAGACAAGTGACCCTGTGATACCCAAGAGACAGACCTAGAAAACGGAGGCGTCCAAAAACAAGATAGGAAGACGTAGGTATCCGCCTAACCTTGGGGTCATACTAGACTAGAATTGCAGAGAACAAAGCACAATGGAGACAGTTGGAGAAGGCCTACTTATTGTCAAAAGGCACATTTAAATGCGGGACATCTTATAATTTTCTTTTGATCCAAATGCTTCCTGCTAACAAACAACGTACCTCTGCCTTGTCATTATTATTTATGTTCTTCGTCATTGTATCAATGGCACGACAGGTTATTAAATTTCGTTGGCCCAAAATTTGGCCACTTGATCGGCGTCGACGACGTCTGCGCAGAGGTCACTTTGGCTGCATTTTTATATGTTCATCATAATCATCTGCCAAGCCTTTTGTCAACTACGTTGGACTTGGCTTTTTGGATTAAATGTCATGGTTAGATATTTGGATTAAATGTTTTTTTTTATATGCTACACAATATTATGTGGTTAGCACCCAAAATCTTTCATCAGTCTAATAATTTTTCGGTATTAAACAAAATCTGTTTTATCTTAATCCGTATCACACGATACTTAATAGGTTTAAATTAGTCATTCGCCGCGTAGAACAAAGCCTTTGACTTCGCCGCTTAGAAACCTAGCATCTGTTTGCGGTTTCATCTAACTTGTCTAATTGCGCAAGTGTAGTTGGAACTTTATCTATTTCATAGCTACCTGAATCTTTATGTAAAGATTATTTTAATCGTTCGGTGGATTTTTTTAGGCGTGTTCGCACGAACTTACAAAACATGGTGGATACGAACATCGAATACGGCACATTTGGTTCGGACGTGTGGACGTAAATTAGCGAAGCGAACACGAACACCATACGAACAAAGTTCGTGCTTGTGTTTGTGCTCAACCGCCCCGCTCTCTTTAGTAGCCATGGATTCGAAATTGGACCGCCACGAACATTTTTGACGAACACAGTGTTTGATGGTCGTTAGTGGTACGCACATGCGAACAAAGTGTTCGATGTTCGTGTTCATCATGTTCTTGTTTGTTCGTGCGTACACGCATTTTCATGAAGTGTGAAATAACAAAAATATTTTTGATAAAATTCGAAATATGTAGGTAATATGCATTTATAAATAAATGCGACTGTAAAATAAGTTAGAACAAGTCAGAATTGTACCAGGTATAATCTTGTTTAGTAGAACGTTTCGTACGCTTCATATGGGTTCAAAATCGTGCTATTAGCCACGACTCAGGGTGTCAAAAACCCCAGTTTCGATTCTGCACGATGACAGGACCTACTTCTTAAATGACACAGATAAAGGAGGACGATCATGCATTTAATATGAAAATGTAGTTCATGACGTAATGTGATGTGTACGACTGCCTCGTTGGTCTAGTCGCAAGCGCTACTGCTGAACATGAGCTCCTGGGTTCGATTCACGGGTCGGGCAGTGTTATTGGGTTTTCAGATAAAATTTGTCTAGCAGCCCGGAGTTTGGATTTGTGCCCGGTTGATGGCAATAGGCTCGCTCCCTATTACATGGGACTTAAACATAACTGGCAAAATGTGGGTGTAGGTACCCTGTATACCTCTGCCCAACCCTTCAGCGAAACAAGGCGTGATGCTATGTTGTTCATAATTTTTAACAAACTAATGCAGTTATTTTAGTTGTCCTAGCGACCATCTAATTAAACGCCAAGAGTAACTTGAACTTTAATTTAAACCTTTCCTGTGATTCCACGTTACTGCAAAGCATCTACAAAAGGAAAAAAATCATAACCCTTCCTTTTGGCTCTGCTGTCGGGTAAAAAAGCGCCAGGAGCGTTTCGCACAACTATAGTTCCGTACCAAACTACACTGAGCATGAACAGCCGCTGGTCTGCCGAAATGACGGTAATTATAATAAACTTGCGGTAGCTCCTCAACTAAAACTATATTATATCTAAAGAGGTGCCAAGGAAAATATTATAATATTTTATAATTAACCTAACTAACGTTTGTATTTGATTATGATCAATACTACACCTAGGCACCTATTTTTAGCTGACTTCAAAAAGGAGGAGGTTCCTAACAGGCTGTGGCGTATTATTGAAGTTTGTGTTGTTTTTCTGGTAGATGTTAAGTACTAACACTAGTTTCTATGTCGTGTGTATACTAACGAAATGGACTATATACAATTTTATGGGTCCGAAATAAAACAATTTAATTTATTTTATGTTTTTAATTCGTTTATACGTATTTTTTTTTTGTATATTTGTTACGCAATTACTCCGCCAATATGAATTGTCGGTGGTAAAACACGAAAATTCAAAACCAAAGACTGAAGTAATTTTTCACTTAGTTCGTTTTTTTTTGGAAGTTTGTTGTTTACTTATTTAACTTTATTTCCTAAACGGCTATACTTTTCCTATAAAGTATGGCTCAATATCTACCTAGTAATCCTATTAAAATAAAATAAATTGCTTTAGAAACATTGGAAGTGTGGGAGAGTGACGATAATTTTTCACTTTTTTCAGCTAGTTATTTTACAACACCCAAAAAAATCTGAAAATATGGTTTTCATTTTTAGCGATTTGTGAGCACGTCATCGAAACATGTGGGGGTTGGCTTCTAACCTAACCGGATGCAGCTGAATACCAGTATTTTACATGGAGCCTATATGACTTCCACAACCCAGTTACTGGGTAATACGATACCCCTTGGTAAGACTGGTTCTCAGACTTTCGGGCTTCTAATGACCCGTAAGGAGGCGTTCCTTACGGGTCATCAGAAGATCCACGAATGACAGCCAGCTTTCCGAGGCACGGAGGAACCTTCGTATGTAAATATGGTCACCCATCCACGGAGCAACCCCGGCAAGCATAGCTAAACCAGTTGGATCCACCCGTGTAGCTGTTATTACTTAGCCACGAGCTCTTCACTACATAGAAACCTAATATAGTACCAACATTCAAATTTCTACGTTGCAGAGAAAAACTTCATTGTCAGACGAACAAGAAATTGATCTTACCTTTCCTTTTTAAGTACCTATGTAACTGCGTACGTCTATGATTTCTTATTACAAATGGGTTCTGTATGAACTCTATACAGACTTGAAACACTTGTACAAATTATTGGAGGATTGAGATTGGTGCGTATAATATTTAATCAAGTCTAGTGTTGATAGAGTCAGTGAGTCGTTGACAGAGTAGGAGCGTGAGAACCACGCTGAGCAATGTGGCTACACGTCATACCGCTTGTAACTTCCATAAATGTCAACAATACCCGCATAATCCACTTATGATATTAATATAGCACCAGTTGAAAGAATAACCTGGGAATAACGAAAAAAAAAAATCAAGAACACAAAATGCATTATGCTAAAATCTATCAAGCCGTTTAAGCTACAGAGTGTGCCAAAGAAATAGACATACATAATATGAAAGTATTAAGACTAATCTTAACTTTTAATATATTTCTTATAGGTATGAAGAAGTCAAAGATTTATTTACAAAGATACCGACGTCAAAAAGGTTTGTCAATAAAATTGACAATGTTGCTACTACTAATATCCGGTTATTTGCACAGGGTCAACGCTAACAACAAAGAACATTGTTAAAATTTATCTCTAAAAACTTCCGGTACTAACAATCGAGTATAAATCCATTCATTATAATATGTTTTTTAAAACGCCCATGACAATGGCGCGACGAATCGAAAGGCAAACAAATCAACATCACCTTTAGGCGACGCAAACAGATTAAACTTGGACAAAGCACGCATTGACCCTTTGCATTAGGACGCGAAATCAAAAATTATAGGGCAGCCAACCCCCGCTCATAATTCAAGAATCATTCTCGTCCATATTCGACGATCCTCGGACAATGGGTCGGACAACACACAGTTAAACGCCGCAAATGCCGTAAGCGGCTATAAATCATTGACATAGCGGAAGTGCGTAGCCTGCCAGCGGTGAGAGAACCCCAGCAATAACGGTTGCGCGGCCGTCTCCGGCATTTTCAGCGTTATAGATAAATTAAATGCCAACACATCCAGTCGGGCAAGCGCAGCCGAGGCGCGCTAGGAATGTCCAAATAAATTTTTTGATAAACGCACCGGAAGCTGGACCTATTACGTGACACTGTCCCCGTTCCTTCCTTATACTGCTCAGTTATTGTTTTTCTCGGTGGGCATTCGAGGAATTTTAAGCTTTTATTCAAACCAGCATATGGGAAGCGCGGCCCTTTGAATCGATTTAGAGATTGTAATCAATAAACTGTAATAGGTCAGTTTTGTGTCGGAATTAATCAAGCGTCAAAGGTCTGGCTATAATTGAGCGCCAAAGGCTGCGGGTGTGTCGTATATCTCACTAATTAATGGATTCGCTAGAAATGTTTTTGTCACAAAAGATACCGCTTAGCCGCACAAAAAACATCTCGAAACGTTTTTATGTTCAGATACTCAACAATAACCCTTTTTCGGTTTCTAGAGCATGTGTTGTTTATGTCGCATACGAAGACACAGAAACAGCCTTCTTAAAAGAATTATTCGCCGCATATTAGCGGGGCGGAATAGGTGCGTGCGTGTTCGATATAAAGAAATATTAATATTCCGGTGGCCATAAACAAGCGTTTGACGATAATAATTCGAACGCATAAAACAAAGCTTTATCTATGATCGAAAGGCAGCCCCCAGAGAGTTTAGTGTGAAATGTGTTCTCAAAGACACCGTTTAGTAGCGTAATGCGCGTGACTGTCGTACAAATTATGCATTTTCGAGACAAGCCGATTTTATTGCCGCGGAAGTGACGTCAATAAAGCACAATGTACAGCAGTTTAATGTTCTCGTATAATAATTTTTGATCGGCTTCGTTCACGATATGCATCACGCTCTGACACGGAACGTGGCACACGTGCTCGTTGGCAAACATCATATGCTGGAATACTTTAGTGCCGTCTGACGCACTTGTCCATTACAAGATTTTGTTCTTAAAATCTTTTAAGTACTTGCCTACTTTTTAGTATTACCCTCTTGACTTAAAAAATGTACAAACACTTCACTCAGGTACCTACTTCAGTTTTCCTAGAATGATTGAATGAATTAATTTAGACCGTTTTAACACTCAAACAGAATGACGAGCAAACATAAATTATGAATAAAAATGAACAGGTGTGCATATATTTAAATAGCTCTCCTTAACCAGTACCAGAAAATTCGTACTATTTAAAAACCATTCATTAGTTCAGTACAGTTATTATAATGAATAATTACGTAAACACTAATACGCATTTAATAAAAAGCAATTCAGAGAATTGTCGTGTCACTTAAACAGTAAGCTATTATGTTTAAATAGTAAGCTATTATGATCTAACAGTAAGCTATTATGCTTAATAAATAATAATGAAAATATAAATATTGATAAGTACATAGTCGATTGCCTCGCTTGTATACAATTTATCGATATTATTGTTTTAAACTACGACATAATTCATAGCTGTAAAACGCGTTGAAACATCAAACACCCCAGATATAAATGGTGTGTGACGCCCAACCGCTCCGAACGCCCTTAGAGATTCGGTAGCGACTCAAAAAATGATATACTCCATACCTTATATTGAACGGGAAATAAATCGTATACTTCCTTTAAGTGCCAATAAAAGTTGGAGTAAATCATAAAAGTATCACTCCTCGAGAAATGTCTATAACAAGTGTGTTATTGCGGAATAATTCAGTAGCGACGGAGGGTGGTTTGAACGATGGCTCCCTCTAGATCCAGCCGGCGTACTCCGACCTGGAATTCCCGATGCTCTATCAAAGCCTTCAATTATTTATCGGACCCGTGTCTACTTTTCATTTTACTCCTTTCCCCGGCAAGGCTTTCAGTGCCGGAAAATAAACATGTCACACTGCTGGGAATACGTTTTACATGAATAGTGTTCTTGTGACTATAAACTGTATCGGTTACCGTCCCACCGCTGACAGTGATGTATGGCGCCCGCTCATATTAATTATTAAATTGGGACTTACATACATGTTATTTGTTGAATAAACAATAACAGGATTGATTTTTAAATTCGCACCTGTGAGGATTCTCGTGCCTGGTGATTAACGCAACGTATTCTATGAGCCCCAGTGGGTTAGACAGTGACGCTTTGTAGCAAATCGGCGACCGGAAATCGAAGTGATTAAGTATGCTGTCCAGATGTTACTACTTGACTTGATACACGAGTACGAAGAGATTGTTAGTGCTAAAGAACAATTACCCATCCAATGCACACCATCACCATTCTTTCAAGGACGAGCCGCTTAATAGGAACTTTTTTACTTGATCTTAAGAGGGTTTACGCCGTACGGCATTTCATACAAACTTTCAAGCCCTTATTTTTCGAAATGACTCAACCGATTTTAATGAAACTTCATACGCATATGCAGGATACAAAGGTCTAAAAACTTAGTTAGGAACATTTTCAAAATGTCTTATTTAAAACCAGATAACTGGAAATCTCTGTATCTATGGAAAATGAAAAATCGGTCTAATTTGGGTGTAAAACTATTTTTCGATAATCATCTTAACTAAGTTTTTAGACCTTTGTATCCGACGTATGCGTACGAAGTTTCATTAAAATCGGTTCAGTCATTTCGAAAAATAAAGGCTTGAAAGATTGTATGAAAAGCCGTACGACGTAAATTCTCTTAAGCCTTTTCAAAATACTTTCACTTTTACACACGTAAAATACCGGGATGCGCATACTGCCATTCCTTCATGCAATAATTTTATTTTAGTTACGGTAACTACTAATAAATCAAAAATCTAATTTATAGTTACAGTTTGCTATAAAATACTATCATTACGCACACTAACAGTGGAGGAAACATAAAAATTATATTATCTTTTCACGTGTAAGCTCGATTCGTCGTTTAGTACCTAGTAAATATATTGAATTATGTGGTCATTGTAAAATATATCACATATTATGACAAAGACAATAATAAAAATTGTTCAACGTAATTCTCAATATTGTAGGCAATTTATGAATTTAGGTGAAGCTTTTCTTAGCGTTAATACGCTAAATGCTATGTCATTTAACATTTGCGTTGTCAATAAAGTAACATAATAGTAGTTAATAAGTATCATTGTAATCAGATAAACTCTTTGTACAAAAGTATTTTTAATATTATTGACAATTGCAAAGATAAATAAGACCCGTATATTTAATTACATGACAAAAAGATCTTTAAACGCTGACATCTACTAGCTACATTATCCTGGAATGGCCATCGTCTCGCCTCTAAAAAGCTCATTTTTACTCATACGTATGTGTTAGTAGACACGATTGGTGCGTAGGTGCGGCCGCACAATACGGACATCTCTCGAGGTTGCGGCCAGTTATGTGAGGCAAAAAGCGATGATAATGACAGAAAGCATCGGCGCAAAGGGCGCGGGATGAAGCCCCGCCAGAGAACGCGCGTAGAATAACAAATGTTCCACACATAGACGGCGGAATCTTGCAGACTGGCCTTCCTAAAACCTCTTTAGCTTTAGATATTAAAGAGAGGCAGCTACGTCCGATGATCGATTTCGATTTGGGATATTTCTAGACGTCTGTCTGTCTGGATTTCCGCTTTTGAAATATTTATAGTCTCTGTTAGTTCACCGGGATATTAGCGAGCTTCAGTTTTTACCGTGTGTGGCTATAAAAAGATAGCTATCGCTGCAGTAAAAAAAAGCATTAAAGATAAGTTACTAATATAACGTTACGGTTGGAGTATTGTGATCTAAAAATAAATAATTACCATAAGTAATGGAAATAGTAAAGTGAAATATTATTATCCGGTGTATAATTTGTGTTAATAGAAATGATGAAGGGAGGAACGGACTACATTTGACTGTTTAGATACGGGCGTTTACAATTTCAATAAAATGAATCGTAATACGCAAGCTAACTCAAACTGAACGTGCATCCAAAATATCTTTAACGTCGGTTTTAGTTTATGGTCAAGAAGCGAAAATTGTCCATTAGTTAAGTAAATAAATTATTGTTTCTATGGTGTTGCCAATTGGACCGATCGAATTCTCAACGCCATAATACGCTCCAAAACAGGCATCGCCGATGTTGACGATAAATCTGCGAACCTGAAGTGGGACTAGTCAGGTCACACTTTCAGGATGCATGAGTACAGACGGACCAGGATCGTCACACAGTGAATGTCTGAAGACGGGCGTCGTCGCCGAGGAAGGCGTAGGAAACGCGTGACTCCATATATCTACTGTGGCCTGACGATTTGGACTCGTTCTTGCCAGATTGGCCGGAGAACACAAAACCAAAAGAGAACTGGAAGAATCACCACAATTTCACACCTACCGTATTAGTTAGGAAAGGTCCAAGACGGAAAAAAACTGCATACCAGTATAAAATTTAAATAACTAGAACCTATCCTTGGTGTTCAGCGTTATAGGTACTTACAGCTTCAATTTAAGTGCGTGATAGACCCACGAATCATCATATTAATAAAATTAATACCTAAATTGTTATTTCTACCTTACAATAAAGTGGCTCCACCACGTAGACTTTTACATTTCTCTTGCTCTGGCTCATCCGTCAGGAGTAAAAAACATTTTTTTTCAATCTTGGAAGATCTACCGCTACCTAAATCTTTATCATATAAAATCGTAGTGATACTTCTTAGTGGCGCGGTGAAGAAGGGGAGGCCTAAGGCAATAGTAGAAACACGTCGCGAACATCGTTTCAGAGTCACGTAGAGTAACGATACCGAATTACTCGGTCGCAAACTGATCTTTGGCGCGCCCAGGGAAATATGCGGTAAGGAAATAAAAAGTACGAATACCTACATACGTCTAACAAATAAAGTTTTATTACGTCACGGTACGAAGCTGCACTGATCCCCCAGAACTGTGATCATTGGCTGTACGAGTGGACAGGCCGGTGGGATAGTTAATAGGGTACTTACATACGTATCCGCTAGTCATGTCCCCAATACGATGGCTTATGGTACGAATATTTTGGAAAGGGCTTTAAGAGGATTGATATGGCAGTCGCTTGTAGCAATGGGTTTTAAGATAGATCATCAAAGCGCATTGCTTTGATCATGTGTTCAATGATTGCCTTCATAGATTAATTGTCTAGACTGGAAAATTAATTTATTTGTAGTTCGTAGTGTCTTAGAATTCGGCTTCGTATAATATTTTACAAACAAGAAAACATTGCATAATGTAAGCACCGTTTAAAGGCATACGATTTTTCAAATCGCCTCTGTAACGTCATTTAAATGAAACAACATAAAACTAAAGCCTCGTAGCATTATATGTCGAGCGGAGTCGAGGGGCGACAGTAACAGAATTTTCACAAACTTTCCGAAACAATATCCTCAACGTTTTCCACCGAATCTTTCTATAAGCCTCACTCAGCTTTTTAAAATCTTATTCAAACTTTATAAAATAAGTGGTGCTCCCCTCTGAAGGGGTCTCACTGCCGATATTATTGTGTAGCCATCTGTGACGAGACCGGGACGCCATAGAAAAGACATATTTTTAGATTTAACTCGTAAATTACTTCGATCCAATTGCTTTACGCTCGTGTGAGAATTAGGAGAGAAGTTTTATTTGCCAATGCGGTTGTTTATAGCGGCGGAGGGCGCCAGCTTACAGTTATACGCAATCTAAGAGTGTATCTGTTTACATTTACTGCGTTTTGATTTACAGGTCTGATAAAAATTACGGCTTATTGTTTCCTTAAGTAAATATTAAATTATAATGAATTACATAATATATTATGTAGATGGAAATAACCACAATCAAATGAATGGTTTACACTGAGTATTAACGATGCTGAAAAGAATGTTAAGTATGCGACGTGGAAACATGCTATTGTTCCTTTAAAGATGTGTTATGATGATAACTATTATAATAACCAGTTAGCTTAGCTTTATATGCCTTGAAAAATAATAAAACAGCATGCACAATAATCATTTACACATAAAACACTTTTATAATATTTTATAAGTCTTACTTTTATAAATAAACTGTTCCTTTCAATTCAAATAATTATACTTACCATAATATTATCAATTACCTATACGATTTTATTAAATAATATAAATCATAAAGTATTTTATTAACTTTACAAAGTCATCATGGCCGAGCTATACGAAAGTGCGTAACTAATTATAAATCATGCCATCAATCCTAGTCTTCTTATTGGGCTAATAGACATTTTTAGCCTCGTCACACTTTATTGACGGAACTCAACACGTAACTAACCAATTTAAAAATTATGTCTCTCTTTATTAACGTGGCAATAAATTAATTTACTTTCATATTATATTATTACGAGGCTGCTATAAAAAGTGTCTGTCACCATAATTTTGGACACAGATTGTTGCACTAATGCGTTAAGTTTAAAGGAAGGGGTTGACGACCCCTTTTGCCCGATTTCCATTCGTCACACATACGCCGTCAAATGGAAGTTTAATTTTTTTAAATTGGATTTTTATTGCTATTTGGAATGGAATGAAAAGTGGCAACACAGGCGACTTTGACATCTAGCTAGAGCCTTTCACTTGCAGTGAACAGTCAAAAAAGCAAATGGTTTACCATGATTCACGTTTTTACAGACTATAAAAAGTAATCGTATTCCACAAGATGATAATATGTTCATTATTTATTGTACATAGGTATACAAGGAGGACCATTAACGCAATATTTTATTAAGCTATTGCATAGCTTCTATCGCGGGCCTTGAGCGTGAAGACCTAATCCAGAAATTTCGTAACGAAAATACTACCTAAGAAAAGAGTGTTTTGTATTGAAAATTATGTTTAACTGCTTGACAACAAAGTTCAAATTTACTTAAACGAATGATACGAGAGTGTTGTATTGAAAATTATGTTTAACTGCTTGACAACAAAGTTCAAATTTACTTAAACGAATGATACGAGAGTGTTGTATTGAAAATTATGTTTAACTGTTTGACAACAAAGTTCAAATTTACTTAGACGAATGATACGAGAGTGTTGTATTGAAAATTATGTTTAACTGTTTGACAATAAAGTTCAAATTTACTTAGACGAATGATCCTTGACTATTAATAGTTAAATTAAAACCTTTTTATTAGTTTGATGTTCCCGGCCATTACGTTGTGTCAAGTTTTAAAAACTATAAATGTGAATAACAGTTCCTGTCAATGTCATCATTGCTATTTCTTGTATTCGGGTTAATATTTTACAATTGCGTAAGTTGATAAAAAATGCTATGCAATAGCTTCGCCGGGGCAGTCCCCGAGTGCCACACAATTATTATTTTTATATTAATATTGGACAATTAACCCCTTTTTATGTGATGATGGTATAGACATTAGGGGGGTAATCAATCATATTCAAATCAGGAACTTTGACCGGTAACCTGAGTTGAAAAACTGTAAGCAAAATCAATTGCAGCAAAAGTAAATCGAATACCTACATAAATATTCGATTCACTTTGGCTGCCATTTATTTTCATCAGACCTATCAGTTATGGATTTAATAAAAGCCACTTACGCCAAGAATACACTTCAAAGCCACTTACGCTAAGAATACTACTAATAGTCTGTTATTTAGCGACGGATATAATACGGAATAAACGACGGGGAAAACATGACGCATTTTCATTAAAATTCTGACGCCTTTAAAAACACATCGGGGAAAGAGGTAAGTGCTCTTTAATCAACAGTTAACAGCAGGGTGCGGTCCCCTAATAAGCATCTACTAGATTACGCCACCGTCTTTAAAATTTGCACCGTCGTTGTTTAATGGCGTAATTGGCGGTGTAGCATGAGGCATTGTCCGACGCTCACGTAAATAATTCCAAGTACCCCATGCAACGGCTGATCGTTTAATCGGCAACAATTATATATGGAAATTATGGGCGGTAAATATAGGTTTCCCGTTATGACCATAGTCTGTGGTATATCCAACTTTTGTGTGGTATAACCAACAGGGTAGCTGATACAATTGAATTGTTTTCTTGTTCTCTGAACGATTTTACTTTGGCGACCTCTAGGGTGTTATGTTATAATTAAATTAAATTTAGTTGTTGTGTTTGTTTAGTTTATTGTGAATTTAGTTTGTAATGTTATAGTTTTTGTAGTTTTTATTTAATTTAGTCTATTAGTGACTAGGATTAATAAATAAAACTTTAACTGCAGAATACAATTACGGACATCGGAAATATTCTATATCTGCGCTATAAGTTATTTACGTTGCCGGTGAAATTTCGGTTATTATTGGACGGTTCATAATCAGCCTATTAATGATCCCACTGCTGGGACTTAGGGCCTCTTCTCTGTGAGAGGGAGTGGGCTGTAATCTACCACGCGGGCCCAGTGCGGGTTGGTAGATGTCACATGTCTTCGAATTTTTGGTTCTAAGACATGCCGGTTTCCTCTGCGCCACCACTGCTCTTTTGCTGCTCTTTCTATAATATTTGGACGGTTGCCGTCTTGCAGTGGTGGCCCAGTGGCAAAGGCCCTGACTTACCAGTTGTGGTCGTGAGTTCGAACCCAGGCAGGCGCATTATTTTGTATAATTTGTTTCATCATCGCTGCTCTCACAACGGTGACGGAAAACATCGTGAAGAAACCGGCACGTCCTAAAACCAAAAAATCGAAGACATGTGACAGACACATCTACCGACCCGCACTCGGCCCGCGTGGTGGATAACGGCCCACACCATCTCATAGAGAGGCATGTGTCCCAGCAGTGGGAACGTTATGGGCTGATTATGTTATGCTATTCGGGCCATGTTTTGAAATAATAAATTTTACTCAAGCATGTATCTAAGACATATTTTTTTAAATATTTTCTGGGTTTAAATACACTCATTAATTGACTGTTTAATTTTAATCCTTAAACAAGCAAATTCGTATTAGGTACCCACCATTCATTGATAGAATTTAATTTAAGGTCAAAATACTTGCCACATTGTGGAGTGCATTTGGTCCGACTTAAATAAATAACAATCAATATGAAATTATAGATAAAAAGAGTCAACATCATCCTTTAAAAATAATACGAATGCCGCTTGCCTTATCGAGAGTTATTTGTTAAGTTTAAGTAAAATTCCTTTAAAATATTGTCTAGGACCAATTTAAAAACGCACATTGTTTACCTTTCCATTTTAAAAACCGAAAGATTACCGAAATATTAAAATACCCTTAGTCAAAGATAATACAAAGTTTACTGAATTAAGTATATACTATGTTTTATCTTTAACCGATAACATGGCTTTAAAGTGTGGCTTTTGGAATTTAGAAAAAAAACATAGATTTAAAGCTGATTTCATCAAAGAAACTGAACGCGATCAGCATTTCTAAAACGCGTTCAAGAGCTGTCACTGTCAAAATTGTTATGCAATATTGTACGCTGACACTCTTGAACCCGTTTAGATGTTCTGAACGCGTTCAATTTCATTGGTGAAATCCGCACTTAATGATGATCAAGGTATTTGTTTAGGATCTATTTTCGTTTTGTAATTTAGCAGCAACAAAAGGAAGTTTAAAGTTACTAACCTAAAACGAACACAGCGTTATCTTTCGTTTTTTTTATCAATCTCCTCAGTTCTTTCATTTTGCCCGCAGTTTAAACAAGAAGAGAGGGGAAGTGTAATAAGAGCGCAGTTCATATTGCGGTGTTGGTGAACAATCGGAAAGTTTAGAGAGACTGAGGTGGCGGCGTGTACAAACCCCAAGTTAATCGAGACTAAGCCTGCATACGTAGCTGTGGAAACTTTGCGAAACGGTATGTTACCGACATCTTATTAGCTGCTAAAGTTATATTAGTGATAGTGATTATCAAGAACATAAGAACCCTTAGGGCTGATTTCACTAATGTTACTGAACGCGATCAGCAAATTTGTTATGGAAAATTGTACACTGACAGCTCTTGAACGAGTTTAGATGTACTGAACGCGTTCAATTTCATTGTTGAAATGCGCACTTATTATGCTACGCATACATAATCAGCCTTTGATGTTCCCACTGCTGGGACACAGGAAGTGGGCCGTAATCCACCACGCAGACCCAGTGCGGGTAGGTAGATGTCACATCTCTTCGAACTTTTGGTTCTAGGACATGCCGTTTTCCTCACGATGTTTTCCTTCACCGTTTTGAGAGCAGTGGGGATGAAATAATTTACACAAAGTAAAGTGGCTGTCAGGGTTCAAAGCTACGACCTACAACTCGTAAGTCGGGGTCGTTGCCACTGGGCCGCCACTGCTCTTAAAATAATATCAGTTTACAAAACAAAAAATACGCTACACAGCAACCTTTAGTCGCATTATGTGAAGACATCAATGTTTTGCATTGGTTTTTTGCTACGCATGTCTAACAAAAAAAAAAATACAAATACATTAAATTATCTGTATATTCTTTATCCATTAAATTATCCTTTTTTTGTAATTTATAACATAACATCCCGCCTGTATTCCACGAAAGGTTTGGCAGAGGTTTACCTGAAGTACACCCGTTATGTTTTAAAGTCTCATGTGGTGGCGAGCTTATTGCAATTGCCACCAACCGGGCACAAATCTGGATTTGTGCCCGGTGCTGCTATTGAGAAATTGAGACAATCCCAATATCACTTTGCCCGACCCGGGAATCGAACCCAGGACCTCATGCTCAGCAGTAGTGCTTGTAACCACTAGACCATCGACGCAGTTTTTTTTTTTTTTGTTTTTTTATAACTTATGTACTCACATACGTTTAAATTCATGTGTGTTCCCAAAGGAGGTGGAAAGTAGCTCTTAGGGCTATTAAAAATGTCAAGAACTAGTCGGACTCGCGCACCGAGTGTTCCGTAAGGAGCTTCATTCGTATAGGTACCTAAATAGTTCTGTGCCCAGAAACTAGTCCTCTAAATTGTATGAGCGCCCAGAGGACTATCTTAATTGGCGTCAATTATGTATGTATGGGGACACCCTTTGATTTACAATATTTCCTTTACTTGTGCTGTAAGACCTTGCTTTTTGCCAAATTTCGTGATTCTAGGTCATCGGGAACTACCATTATAGGTTTTCGATCCAACAATGATAGGGTAGGTACTTCTGGTTGACCTAGAATTGTCAATTTTGGTTTAAAGCAAGGTCTTACAGCACAAGTAAAGGGAAAGAACCGAAAAATAAATTAAAATGCAAGTTTTCGTGAAAATCTAAATTTGTCCATATTATCTTTTTATCGTGTTAACTCAAGACCTTGATTTTTATACACCTAATAGGGAGTATAGGGACTTCAGTATCTGGTATAAATTTCAACTTTCTAGGTCCACCCGTTCCTGAGAAAATCGGTGGTGACACGCGGACAGACAGACGGACAAGAGAGTGATCTTATAAGGGTTCCTTTTTTACCTTTTGGGGTACGGAACCCTAAAATGTAAAAATGCGAAAATGTAAAGTTTGGAATTTGAGTCCGATGGTGGCAATAGGCTTGCTCCCTCCCTATTACTTGGGTCTTAAAACACAACTGGCGAAATGTGTTGTACTATGGATACACCTCTACTTTACCCTTCGGAGAAAAAAACATCGGGCAGTCTTTGGAGACTGCCGATAGAAGTGAAAACTAAGTTACTTTTTGAAACAACTTATCGCCATCTGACGAAAATGTCAGGAATTTATGTGACTGGCTGTCAATACAAGAAAGAAAGCTGTAGCTGAATCAAAAAATTTCAAAAAAATAAAACAGATTGCGCTGTCAACAACATTTCTACTCTCCCTACGTCTTACGAATTTTCGATCAGGTCACGTGTCCTGACGCGAGTTTAAATTTTTTTACCCATCCCAGAAAAAGTGCACAACGCTGCTAAAGAAGTTTTCACTTCAACAAGGCGTAATGCTGTGTAAATAAGTAATTTGTAAAATTCCTAACACTGACATAGATCCCTATAACAATAATTTATACATGAACAAAACCTGACACAATTGTTCACTACAGAATGTACAATTTGGAACTACCTTACCACGGTTCACGTTAAACTTAATACTTACTTGAAACTTTCACGCGGCGTGATTGCGAATCTGAAAAGTTCCAGTCTGGCTTGTCTCAAACCCCGCATGTGGCGCCAGCAAGAACCCCTAATCGAAAATAGTTTATAAACCCTTAAACATAAGGTGTATTATGACTTGTAGCTGTTACCGCTACTCTGTCAAGCATGAACTATCGGTTCACACTCATGTCTCCCACTTCAGCTCACTGCGGATTAGTTCTTAACTGTAAACCTGTTCTTTGTTCAAGTTTTTGAACTTACGTTGTAACATTTTCAGAGGTATGTCTGTGGGGCTGAAACACATTTTGTACTGTAACTGTAAGGTAGGCAAGTCGATTCACATGCAATGATTTTTGGCAATGTAATATCCAAAGCATACCATTCACGTATTTCTTTGACTTAGTGTACCTATTCTATGTTTTGTGAACTTTTATTATTTCCTTTGTCATCTTTTAATTAGTATATTTACAAATACTGGGATATAATGTTGTGTTGGTATGTAGGCAAATATTAGGTATAACGATATTCCTCAGAAAATAATAAAGTACTTACTGATCTATGAGGAGCTCGTGGCTAAGTAATAACAAGCCGCACGGATCGATCCATCAGGTTAAGCTACGCTTGCCGGGGTTGGTCAGTGGATGGGTTACCATCTTCACGTACCGAGACTCCTCCGTGCCTCGGAAAGCACGTTAAGCCGTTGGTCCCGGCTGTCATTTCTGGATCTTTGACAGTCGTTACGAGTCGTCAGAAGCCCGAAAGTCTGACACCAGTCTTACCAAGGGGTATCGTTTTACCCAGTAACTGGGTTTTGGAGGTCAGATAGGCAGTCGCTCCATGTAAAATACTGGTATTCAGCTGCTACCGGTAAGACTGGAAGCCGACCCCAAGATAGTTGGGAAAAAGGCTAGGAAGATTGATTACTGATCTATGAAGTTATGATAGTTGAAATACTTACCTTCAATTTAATTTTCTCATTCTAAGTTATCTTTTTGACCATAGACCTGTGTGTCAAACTCTGTGGGTAGGTTACCAAATATTTGAAAATACTAATGAAAATAATGAGGTTTATATTTAAAGTATTTCTAAAAGCTTTTGAAAAACAACAAACATCTACTGAAAATTATAATAAACAACACAATAGGTAAAATAGGTTCTAGTGTTGATCAAAACTTAACAGTAAATCAGAAACTGTTTGGTCAGTTACATTAGTTAATTAGTTTGGTAGTGGCCGTTTTAATATTAACAGTTGGAAATTTTAATATCACAAACAATTTGCATTTGCGCAAACTGCGAGAGCTTTTAATAAAACCGTGGAACAAACAGCTCCGCTATGGTATGAACTCTTGCAAATTGCTTTAAGCTGCAGGGCGGCGGCGTTTAACAAGAACCTGCGCGACCGAAGTTCCGCCGAGTTCCGTTTTAAGGCCAAGATGCACCGATCATCAACAAAGAGATTTAAATATAAAATAGAAGTACTTACTGCTAACTACACTGGACCAAAAAAGTTCACCACACAAGTTCTTAGTGAAATGTATTGTGTTTAGTAGAATATGTATTAATTAAGAGTAGGTTTTTTTAATATTTTCTTCTGTTGCCTTGTTGGTGCACAATAAAGAAACTTCATCTATACATAGTTAAACATATAGTTGGTCCAGTATATGTGTTTTTGCCAAGACTACAGAAATACTTCATACTTTTCATAAGTACTTTTTGTTTTGACCTATGAAGCCAACCACAATCCATACAAAGACTGAATACTAGTCCACAATTTTTTAGATCAGGATGTTTTTAGAAGTAAAACCTAATGATTCTTAAGTACACACAAGTGATCACATAAAGATTTAATCAATACTTTTAGGAAATTAGGTAGTAGTTCGTTATTGTTAATAAATCTTTGGCAAACACCCCAAAATTATCATAAGCCTAGCCTTTATTTTTATCTCCACCATAATAAAGCAAATTTTAGTTAGCAAAAGGACGACCTAGTTTCATAAGAAAATAAAATTATGTACTTACAACGAGTATGACCTGATTTAATAAACATTGTTGAACTAAATACCTACCAAAATTTCTAACATTGGAACCACCGCAGGCGAAAATAATTACTGGCTAACGAATCTCATTGAAAATAATTTGGTACATGCACATACAAAGATTTTCGGCCGGCCGGCGTTGTAACAAGCGCGTTTCGTTCTATTGTTAACTCAAGTACCGGTAACAGACACTTGAAAACGTCCAATTAGCAAGGGCTGAGCCTTAAGCACGAGCTCGAGGCCGATGAGAGCTTGCGAACAAAACTATGTGGTGGCGCGGAATAGCGAAGCAAGCAATGCAGCCGCCCCCCTCCCCGCGCCCTCCACAGCCTCCGCCGGCCCCCCCAGGTACACACAGAGGTGAACAGCAATCTCGTCCGCACAATACTCTGTAGATAGTTCACAACACAATAGTTTCTGCGAGTCTCGCCAACTCGCACCGCTTGTAGGTGAGCGGTTACGTTCAAACGTGAGAATTAACTTTTTATTTATTAAACGGCTTGCGACTTGCGTTTTTGTCGATAAAACATGTTTTCATGCTTATATTTTAGGAAGACAGAAGCTGTAATTCGTTGGATATTCATCCGTTGCGGCTACTCGATTGCTGACTTGTTATTTTTAGCATTAAGCCATCCTTTGAGAACAGGAACAAGGTTTTAAAATTATACAACTGTTTTATTTATTAAATCTGTTTTATTGATTAGGGCCCGCGAGTAAAGACAGAACCTAGATCACGTTAGTTAAATGGCCATGGTCTGTTTGTATTAGCTAGCTAAAACCGAAAATGGATTATCTATACGCAATTATTTACGAGTATCTGCCTCATGTGGAATCACTCCATGATATCAAACCTTTCAAAATAACTGCTTTAACTTAAATGCGGATTTACTATTTAAATCATGCATTGTTGACTGACACGCCCTTAGTTGGCAAGCTGTAAGGAATTCAATAAGTAATACATTCTGTTTTATCAGCCATACATAGCTCTTGTACAGCATGTAGGTATACAGATGCGGAAATTATAGTTATTTCATTATAAGTAAGTTTCCTTGTGTTACAAGTTAATTAAACTTCCATAATGTTATCAGCTGATCGTCATAACTTTGCTGGTTATCAGTAAAGCTCAACTCCCACCGTGCGTCATATCGCGGACGCACGCGCACCAGCCCGCACGACGCACCGTGGGAAACCTAGCGTGCGTGGTAGCGCACCGTGGGAGTTGGCTTTAAGATGTTTATGTAGGTGAGGTAGACCTTTATTGGATGGATTTCGTAGCATCCCCTTTATAACTGTGACACTATTTTTTGCACCACATTAACTTGAGACCATGAGTAAGTTTCTTGTTTCGAGGTAGGTATCTACATAACTCGTAATATTGTTCAAGTAAGGTGATGGTAGGTATACCTATCAAAAGTATGTTGAAAAGCTGGTCGGTAACTCTTAAGAGCGATCATTCCAAAACTTGGCAACGTCGCAAATAGCTGTCAAATATTTACCTGTTTCGATTAATTTGGCCACATTTCATATAATCAATATAGTTAGTTCACTAGTTAGCCATATAATTTCATACTTCCTTAAAGTAATAGTGGCAAATTAAACAAAACAGCGAAATACTTGACAGCTATTTGCGACGTTGCAAATTTTTGGAATGAACGCTCTTAAGAGTTACCGACCAGCACCCTAATTACGTAATGCATTTTCAATTTTAAATTGAAACCAATTGAAAAAGATTGCCAGTCCATTGCTTCATAAGTTCGACAAAAAAAATAGAGCAGATTATTTTTGTCGAACTTATGAAGCAATGGACTGGCAATCCTTTTCAATTGGTTTCAATTTAAAATTGATCGTGCATTGCGTAATTGGGGGGCTGCTTTTCAATAAATGGGTAACTTACTTTAAAGTAGGCACTTTCAGAATAAATGCTCTTAAAAACACTATGCCGTGTAGGTGTGAGATTAAAAACTATTGTAATAGTAGGTATCTTATTAGTATGCAAGTATCGCTCGAAGTCCTCAGCTTTTACCACCTACGCGTTGAAGCGATATTGATATCAACACTTTGCTGCTACTTGTGACAACAACCATTTTATCAAACAATCTTAGTTAAGTGTTTCAAACGTCTCATTGCCCTTTGACCACTCTCACTGAAGTTTATTTCATGCTGATTCCCACAGGAACATTTTGGGTTTAGTTTTGGTCCTTTGTTCACACGTTCCAAGACGAAAAATCCTGAAACATCTTCAAAGCATTTATTACGTGTTTGCTAGACACGAAAATTATTCCTACTAGACCTAATTTTTTCTCAAACATGCTTGGTTTGAACATTATTTTGACAACCTTCTTCGAGATAAATCGAAATTGCTGTACTGGTCAAAAACAAGCGAGCGCCCGGCCGGCAATGCTGCTATTATAATCCATATCTGTCGTGTTTAGCGGCCAAATAAATTACTATGAAAACACATAAATATCTGTCGTGTTATTTAAAATGGAACTAACTTTTTACTTCAACACATGGCAATCAAGGATGTAACTTACAAAGATTTTATTTAAAGTAAAGAAGATACAACTGAACGTAAAGGCGCGTGAAAAATTTTCTTTGTTCGTCATTGATTCTGGAATTCATAATTCATTTACTTAGTTTTCATTTCCGCACGTTGTTTGAGAAAAGTACTATATAAACCTTGGCCGCAACCAGGCATGGATGGACTCGCGTATGTGTGCCCCGGCTTCGCCTTGGTCTACATTTTGACGATCCTTCATTAATGCCCTAATTGCTGGCCGCGACAGTAATGTACTATAATATTATAACTATAAATTACATAGAACAAAATAAGTTCATTCATTGTAAAACTGGACCCTACTGGACCCTAAAACGTACAATTCATAACAAAAGCGCTGTTTAGAATGCTGATAGTGGATTCGAAGATTCATTCCATTATAACCAGTGCTACTTAAATCTATCTCTTGTGTTCCTGGTGCTCCGTTAGTATGTGATCCGATCACAGTTTGTTGTAAAGATTATGTCTTAGAGAAACTCCCATCCGGTCTTTGGGTTAGACTGCTACACGTGAGATTAAGAAATATCTCGTCAATTAAATTTAGTTTAATTAAAAAAACACTGTTTCATATAGATAAACAGATGCTTTTAATGCTGTTTAAATTATACAAAAATCGTTTCAAATATTAATTTAAGTTTCCATTTATTTTTAGTTTATTACATTTTATTAGGGAAAACATTTAAAAAAAGCAGTAATAATAATAAATTCGTTTATTAAAACTCATAACCAAGCATAAAATAAATGAGATGAAATAGAATAATATAACATTAAAACAAAACAAATCAATTATAAATAACTAGAATCAAAATAAATCAAATCGTTATAATGTCTTTAACATGTCACTTAACAATTATACGACTCACTATAAGTTAAACTTAATAATACTCATTTATGTAGTAGGTACCGAAAACTCACAACCTGGCTCATGAAAAAGGAGATATAAACTGACCTAACGTTTATATCAATACTAGCTACCCGCCCCTGCTTCACACAGGTTTTACGTCTTGACTTTAATATGGTAATTTAATTTAATATAATAATTATTATAGTATTATACACATAAAACTTTCGGCATAAATTCTCTAAATTATGGTGAAAACCGCATAAAATTTCGCTAAGTCAAGAAGAACAATGTGATCAGTTGATCACACAGACAGACCCCAAAAGCGACTTTATTTTATACTATTTATAGATGCTTGGTGACTGAGCTACTGGACTTGACTATATTAAGACGGGATTAAAAAATGTCAGAACCACATTAATACTCTAGCAAAATCAAAGCCCGAGGATGTGAATAAATCATGGCGGTATAAAATCACCATTCATTCAGCTCTCTGAATTCAGCAATAGGTTATTTCGAGTCCAATGGATTGTCCGTTCATTTTATGGGAACACTAAACGCGATTGAAATCTCCTGAAGTACGTTGTTTAACGCAATAATAGGTACTAGTGTCACCGTGAATTACATAGGTAAAATAAAATATTTTAGTATTGCTTTTATAGGATAAGGCAATTTTATTAAAAATCTACAATTAGGAAAACATGCAATTAAATAGGCTCTACATCATCATCATCATCATCATCAGCCTATTAATGTTCCCACTGCTGGGACACAGGCCTCCTCTCTGTGAGAGGGAGGCTCTACATACTTAGGGTGAATAAAATATTATTTCATGTTATTGTAGGCATTAATAACTAATAATAATACATATGAGGTGAATATAATAAAAACACTTTTTTAATGAAAATGAATTCGAGAAAATTTAGTCAAATGACATAGGTAGCGAGTTTAGCACATATCTTGTGACGTGTCTTTGACTAATAACGCCGTGTATGTTCCATGTATAGTGGTCAACATCGGTCCTCCAATGTCGGACATGTCGCTCCTATCTGTTTCAATGCATTTGTCGTTTAAACACCGACCTGTAATAAATCAGCCACCATTTCAAATATTACCAAACGAATTAACTCGCAACACGAGCCCCATAAAATAAAACTGTAAATGTATTACGTTAAGAACCTGTTTCGATTGGGGTATTACCGTGACTTGTGGCGCAATCCTGAGAGCTAATTTAAGCCTATCTCAAGTCCACTACGGACACTCTTCATTCAATACTTTAAATGAGATTCTTATCGCCCGCCCTTAAATAGATTAGTAGATTAATGATGTCTGTAATAATTAATAATGGATCATGAATTTTACAACAACAATAAAAGCGGTTCGGTCGTCGTCGTAAACACTGGCTTGCAGTTTGTTGTTTTGAATCCTTTAGCTTTACGATCCGTCAATGCGTTCCATATATTTACCTCGTCTTAATTACTGTGGAGTTATCCTCTCCGTTTTATTGCACTTCTTTTTTAGTATAATCAAAGCCCTGTTTAGTGGTACCACGATTACCTTCATGTTTGCCTTGCAGTATAGGGTTTTAGAGTGCTATTAATGTTATCAAATTAAGTCGATATTGCGAAGTGACAGTTGTATTTAAAACTGATCAACGTAATTATATAATATATTTGAAGATGAATTAATTAGTGCTTGAAGGTCGAATAGATTTGACACTAGTGTTTGGCGGAGCCAATTATTTACGCATAGGTATTTTGGTTAGGTTAGGTTACCTAAAAGTTATGGCACATAAAATAGTGACGCTCCTACACCATAATACCAAGGCATTATCATTAATGGATCCCTAAAGAATAAACGAGAGGTAATGTTTGCATCCATTTATCTCTTTATCGCCGTAACTGAAATCCATACAAGAATCATTGAGATTGATCTAATCAAATAAGTCAGTAAAAAATAACGAACAACATCGAGCGCCGGCTGGTCAACGTACAAGTTTAAAAAGTTAAGCCCTTTTTCAAAAAAGGGGAAAAAAACAAGAAGAGCCCCTAATTGATGCGTCGTCTTTGTTTAGTTTAATTCTAACATGCTTTTCCCATTAAAGTGGTCAGGAATCGGGCCTGTGTAAAAGATAACGCCGGCTCTTTTACTCCTTACACGTTATAATATTATGAGGTCGGGGTAGTCCCTCCACACTTTTAACCCTAGTTTAACTCTCGTTTCGGTAATGTTCGCTGCTCACTCGCCGCACAAGAGGACAAATAAGTGAATCACGCGGTGCGCTGCGTATTCGCGTTTTTACATTGTCACAGTGTCCCTGGGGCGTTAGCGTCGCATATTGAGAATCGATATGTTTGCGCTAAGTGCTTAAGTGCTTTGAGGGGATTTCGTTTCACTGATGAATAAGCAATGCATGCTATTTAACATTTGGCGAGTTTCTCAATTCGATGCAACATTCTTATACTTACTATTCTTGTAGACTAATAAAAAAACTGTTTTTTTCTGTAGGTATATTTATTTCTGTATTCTGAACTTGTCAACTTTTTACAAAACTTTTAAATAGCACGTATTAAGTTTTGTAATCATTTGAAAAGTTCACAATTTTTAAGTTATGTGAAGCCTATAGCAATATCTATACTAAAATGACCAATAATTTGACTGCGTATTTTAGTGGAGTCAAACAAAACTTGATCCATATATGTAATCTGTATCTAAACGTAGATTAAGCTGCGGTTAAGCGCTTCTGTGCAGTCAGGCCTCGGGTCGTGAAGACAACTCGGCACCTTTTGTGAGTTTTATGGATTATCTTGGTTTACGTGTATTAACATGCGGAGCTGTGTCCGGTCGCACGTCTCGCCTCCACACCCACTCACCGCCTTATCACACACTACGGTCAATGCTCGATAATTTTATTACAGAAGTTTTGTCGAATTACTTGAGCCTTCAAATTAAATTAAACGATACTTGTCTCTCGTTGATATGAAGCATTAATTTATTTTAGGACCTCGTTTTATACCGTCGCGTCGTCACTGATAGAAATGGGCTGACGATTTCACCGACCTTCTGAATTAGAATTTCGTTCAATGTGCGGCGGGCTGTATCAAAAATACTTAAGTACATAAAGTAGGGGGACTCGATGTGACTGAACATTGAGACAAACAGGCGTTCCCAAAGCTCCCCTGCGTTTCAGGAATGACACTGTAAACAAAAGTATCATATAAGTTTATTAATTACACGGCCCCTCCGGCACGAGCCTCCATGAATATTAATTACTGGATACCGAAAAGCTTTAGAACGCTCAAGGAGGGAAAGTTTTACAAAGAGCTTTTATTATTTAAGAAGTAACGTCGATGCGGTGAAACGAATTATGCTCACTAGATGGTGTTGTAGGAAAATGTACGCTTGGGCGTTGAGAACAGGGTCGTGTTCATGGCGGAGTTGGAACCATTTATCATAACTCGATAAGAAAGTGACGGAAGAAAGTCAATAGAGTAGGTGCTTGAGGGTAGGCTTTACACAGCGCTGGCGCTCGCTCGCCCCGCCTTAATGAACAAATAACAGCCGACTGTGCGTCGGGACCATTGAAATTATACTCTGTTTTCATAAAAGTAAAGTGTTATTACGCGCTTTTTTTAAGTCGACGATCGATTAAACTACGCTCTTGGAGTGAACAATGAAGTTAATTAGGCAATTTATATGACACATGTGTTACATTAACTTTTTGCAACTCTGTATACGGTACTTACCACGCAATTAAAATGGCAGGTTTAATATTATAATGTTTTTATTACACAAAAATAATAGATAATATTATGTAGTAATTTATATGTTGTACTTATATGTGTGTTCAAATGTTAACTATAAGTTTTTTGTCTGGGTTTAGTTAAATTGAGTCTGGGAAATAGACTAACAGGTTGGTTCTAGAACAAATGTAATATTTAAGCTACATTAATATAAAAATTCAATGGTGTTTATTTAGTTAAGTTATGCTTACTTGGTTACTTACATATGCAGGATTAGAATATGCCTCGTTGGTCTAGTGGTAGCAAGCGCTACTGCTGAGCATGATATCCTGGGTTCGACTCCCGGATCGCGCGAAGTGTCATTGGGTTTGTCCATCTGGAATACTTCAGCTTCGGAGTCTGGATTTGTGCCCGGTTGATGGTAATCGGTTCACCCCTTAATAACATGGGACTCAAACATAACTGGCGAATTGTAGGTAGTCATATCTACTATAGGTACACCTCTGAGCTAACCTTCAGGGAATGAGCAGACGTGATGTAATGTTACATATGAAGGTATGTTATTTTACTTATTTTACAAGTCATATAATTATGCCCAATAAAAACAAAAACTTTTAGAACAACGTTTATACAAACTTTCATCCCCTATTTAACCACTTTTGGGGCTGAATTTTCTAAAAATCCTTCCTTAGTTCTCAGTTTCGCTATATAAGGTACTCATGTGCAAGATTTCATGTTTTTCGACGCAGTGGTTCAGCCAGAAAAGTAGATGTTTCACGAATTATAGATACGGAATAAAATCAATATCCAATGTGGAATTGAAATAATAGGAATAGGATTCGTCCACCACCGCTAGGCAAAAGACGATAACCTTCTGCTTCTTTATAACAACATACCTACCTACTGCGCTCACCCATCCGTCCAACCTGATTGTGGCAGTAAGTACCTACCATCAACATTATCGAGACTGAGCCTTTTAGCAGTCATTAGGACGCGCCCGCAACAGTTAATTTTATAAGAGCTGGAACTACCATAATAAAAAAGTCACTAATCCACTTTATTATCTGATTATAAGTTAGTCCATTTAAATTAATTCATATGTTCATATATTTTGTAACGAAGAGATCCTTAATATTAATTTTATGTTGTTTGTAACTGCAGTAGGTCTGAAATCCGTAGAAATACCCTGTTGCTGAGTCTAACGCCTATAAGCACGGAAATATTTGCTTGCAGTTTCCATCATTGACCGACAAAATTAAGTAGGCCTTAGGCTACCTACATGATCTGTTTTACCTTCCAGCTCGTCTGACCTCATCGGGATCTGTACCATGTGCCGATGTCACGACCTCAAGACCTTTGCATGTGGAGATAACCCATCGCTGTCCTTCATCACATTCATGATATGGCGAGAGGAGAGTGGCTTTTACTAGCTTAGAATCAGAAAGGAAATACTCCACTAGCAACAAAATTTCAGAATAACGAACCTGTTAAAGGAGGGATTTAGGAAGGTACTTGTACTTAGTTAACATGTCACTACTGTTTAGGTACTCTAAAGTACCTACAGATGCATATCAGGTGATATGCAACTTGTGACTAGTGTGTATAAGATATGCTTAAGACCGTAGCCTTTTTAGCTGGCTATTATAACTTAGGACTATGGATAAACGAAAAAAGGAAGCGCAATGGGCTTAAAATTCGAAGTCTGTAAACATTGATTAAATAAGTCCTCTCCTTCAGAATCGCATTTGTCGCAGACACACTGCGATCAACGCCACTAATGCGATTCTGATCCAAGTAAGATTAGCAGCCAAGATCTAGCCATTCTTTTGACTAAACGAGTGTATGACCCTGCACTAACGTGATACTTTTTGTGATAGATTGGGAGCGTCAAAGCTCAGCTGCCACAGTCAGAATAGTGTAATGAACCGGTAATTTCCTAATAAAACTGACAGGAATTTTGACTCTGAACTTGTGTTGTAGTAGGTACCAAGATTAAGCGTTACAAAATGGAATGACATTTATTTAGCTTGAATGAATGTTAGCTTTAACTGCATCAGACGTTTCCACTAATTTCCACCTTGGTATTTGATCCAACCATTAAACATGACCATTGATTATTTCGTTTTGTTCCTCATCTTGAATAGACTGAACCGCCGTTGTGGTCAAGTGGTTATACCACCAGTCTCAGACCTAGAGGTCCCGCATTCGATTCCCAGTGGGGGCGAAATTTTCGTCTTGGTTTGGTTGGTATTAGGGCTTGTTTTATGTCTGCCTGGCTAGCTACCACCATCTTATCTAAGTCTGTCGCCCTAAACATTGTTGTGTTTCGGCAGTTAGAGCTAAGCCTAAGATAGCCAGTTCCTCTGTGGTTGAGGATTCCAGGTGAAGCTCGCTTTGACCTTCGGCCTGATCATCACTTACCATCAGGTGAGACGCAGGCCAAAGCATCTATGTAGTGGTAAAAACAAGGGCAACGTCATTATAGCGCACAAAAAAAGAACCATTATTATAATGAAAAATACGCCTGCAGCGGTTGGTGAAAACATTCTATAACTATAAGAGACACTTGAACATAGCCTGGGGTTTTATTATGAGTTTAGACAGTCGACCTCTGGGCATTAACTGCACCCATTAAATTCTGCCTTTGATATCAACCAGGAACATTACATTCTGTGAACTTGTGTTCCCCTTTTGTTTAGTTGATTCTTTTGAAATAAACTTTTAGAATGTAAACTTGAAATGTAGTAGCTTTATTATGTTGATATGTTCTCTTTTAAGACATGGAAAATAGTCACAAATCATATAGTTTTGTTTATCATTTATTTGCATCTCATAATAGAAATCTTAACTATTTATGAATGGACGGAATATGGAGCACTTCTGACGACATTTGTTTAACTAAAGTTAAATGCGCATCTACCAGACGAAGTTTTTATAACGTATGAGTAAAGATGCACAAAGTCAAAACAAAGACAACCCGGAAAAAGAGGAAAAAAAGGTGAGACTTAAATGGCTTGTTATTAAACACAGTTACTAAACAATCTAATACACTGCGAGAGTAAACATGGCGAAAGCAAGGGACGGCGTGTAACATAGCGCGGCCCGGCCGGGTCGGGGCTCGGGGCCAAGGAGTTATTATTTAAAGTAATTATTTAATTAACACCGTGTCACTGAGTCTTACCCTCTTAAGCGAGTTTAGGGCTACAAGGAATTAAGTACGGAGCTAATGTTAACACGGCATACGTCGTGGTTATTGTTACCGACGCCCGGCGCGGCGGCCCCCCGCGGCGGTATTTATGGCCGCAGTACCCAAGTTTTGGCGCACACACACCCGAACTATGACTGTTAACATTGTTACTCTTACCCCTCGCTTTTAACGTCATTAGTTGTACGAGATTTCGTACGTACTCGTAATGTGTATTTGTTTTCATAACTCACTGCTCTATAGTGTTTTCAGTTTGCCCTTTATTCGTTGCCGTTTAATCGCTGTGGGAAACTAATGTTTTGACTTTGCAGTTTTTTTTAATTTATTGACATAATACACTTTTATGACGTAAGCAGATGCTTACCAGAGAAAGCTTTATGTTTAGTTACTGACTTATATAACACACACACAATTTACATTATGACGCTCGTTTCAAAATGAGTAGAGCGCGTTCATTGTACGTTAAATAGCGTGCCATAACAATTGAAGATATAAACTGATAGACAAAAGATTCATAATGTTTTTTTGTTTGCTCATTAACAGTAGCTAAATGCTGTCTAAACTCTCTTTCGAGCAGTAAAAAGAAATTCATCACATTTTATATGACCGTTTTATTCAGACGGCGAGCGTCAAAGAGCACTAAAGCTGTGCGACTTTAAATTCATAACTTTTAATTAACTGGAATGCTAACACAATTACAGGCTTTATAGTCGTATCAAATTTTCCGAAACGGACCGTTCACCGTCGTAAAATGTGAGAATGATTACAAATTTTAAAACAAAGCATTGTAACGTGGAATTTAGTGCTGCGAGCAGCTGGCGTCGCGCTTAAGGGAAGCTTTAGGGCTCGTTCCGAGCTGGGAATGGGTCGTTGCATTGCCTCAGTTTGCTCGAGTCGGTGTTAATTTGTCGCTACAAAAGGAACAGATGTTACGTACGGCGTCTCCGCGCCGCTACAATCACCGCTACCGCGCCGTACCGCACCGCCGCACCACCGCCCCGCAATCTTGCCTGCTGCACCTCATAACACTCTACTCAAAACAACTCCCTCTACTCGTTAGAAACATGAAAAACGTCATTTACAATAATGTTTCATTTCAATAGAGGCTATACACCGATCCGCCGTTATTTAATGTTCGAATCATATTATAAGCTTTTTACCTTTTAAGTCTATTGCAAGTATTACAACCATGAATTTAGCGGCTGAAGCCCGTAGAATCGCAGACTGGTCAGCGAGAGGTCAAGGATTCGATCCCCACTCATTGAATATCTTATGTATTTAATAATAATATATTTATTTCAGATCTAATTAGGTACAGGATCCATAAGTTGTTAGTAAAGGTCTTAACCTAATGTTAGTAAAAAGCCACACCAGTACAAAATTAAAACGACTGACACCTACGTGTGCAGCCGTATCCAGTGAGCCAGCATGGGGCTGTCCCACTTATCACACAATACACTCAGGAAGCTGTGGGAGCTAGCACGTATTCTACCAAGAATAGAAGCGCACCGTTTCCGTATAATGGCATGATAACCATCAACCCTGGCCTGGCCTGGTATTTAGCACAGGTAAAGCAAATTGAGTCAGAGGCCTAATCAGGAGTAGGTATTAAGTTACCCGCATTTCTAGGAATCTTAAAAAAGATGTATCTTCTAAATACTATTTTAAAGGTTCCGTACTTAAATGGTGTCAACAGAACCTTATTGATAAACCTACGCGTCTGTCTGTCTGAATAATACTTGTTACTGTGGCCTATATCATGGCTATTAATAATAAAAAAACATGGTGAAATATGACAGTTTTAGTGGTAAAGAAGTCTCAGTACGCAAGCCGGACACTTGCACTGGGCGGATTTTTGAGAATAAAGGCTCGTGCAGACCAGCGCGACTTGACGCGCGACTCGACACGAACAATACATTTTTTAAGAAAACTTCACTGTATAACAATAACCTATGTCGCGTCGCGCTGGTCTGCACAAGCCTTTACACAATTTTTTGATAAAATGTTCGTCTTGAGCTGCACCCCCGCTTGTAACAAACAGGCTAAAAACTCTCTAAGAGACCAACATTTTATGCAAGATGTGGACGGGGATTTTAGCATATCACTCAGCGAACCTACAACCTAGTCCAAACACAGACCGCGACGCCGACAGTTCCAGACTCAGATCATACCCTTAAAATCGTGCTTATGGCCAGTAGTCATGTCGTAGGCAGCGTTAACGAAGGCCAAATATTTTACCGTGTGCTGCTTTTAACACTAGTATATTATCGTATGTATCTGTTAATGTGTCTTCTAAAACCCATTCAACTTGATGTGATGTGGTTATCCAGAAATATCTATAATGATATTATCTGATCTGATCAGTTTTAACTGAATCGACTATTCACCAGGTAAGATCACCAATCCCATAAGATATTCAACTTGATTTAATTATTCACCAGATAAAATTACCAGATAATTTGGAAATATCTCAGTAACCAGACGTAAAATAAGTACCTATCTAAGAGATATTTGCAAAAAACCCTAAAAGAGGATTCGAAGGTTCCAATAAAATTTTTGGGTCTTTAATCACATCAGCTAAAGTTCTAAACACACACACTGACGCGACATACAAGGAGTTCACCGAAACCCTTTGATGAGACCGACAGCTGATGGATTGGCTAAGACATGTTGATTTGAGGTCCGTCGAAAATAATTTTGCAACTAGGTTGCAAAGAATAGGTAAAGCGTCGACTTCGGGAATAATATGTTCGCTAAAACCTGATTTGCTTTGAGAGTGGTGCGGATATCTGTGTGACGTCACATATTGCTACTAGAATTTCACATGTTGGAAGTTTTGACAGCTTATGAGATTACAATGCAAAACAAATATGAAGTACTTAAAGGCGGCAAAGCTTTCGCTATTGAAGTGAGAGAGAGAGTGAGAGTTAATGAAGTTAGATGATGTTTGCAATTGAAACACCATTTTACCTTACATACGTTTACTGAAGAAAAAAGTCATATTATTCAGTTGTAACAACGTTTGCGCTTACGCCCAAAATGTATGAGTTAATCTCCCATAAACAAGCTAGGAGTATAATTGAAATAACTGAAAATTCAACATGGTGTAATTGTTCTTAACTCTTTTCGGGTTTTCAGTTATTTCAAGTTCACCTTGTGCCTAAGTATAGCCCATTATTTGAATAAAGTGTCAACGGATACACAACTAAGTAAAACTTAATTTAGGAGGTGAAGAAATAGCTAAGTAGAATGAAACATAAATAGGTACTACTTAAGGGTTTGGATTGTTATAATTCTTTAAAGAGTAAAACGTTAAAGTCGTGTCGAATTTTTTGTAGTTTTCGTACAACATATTTTCTGAACGAATAAAAACTTTTTCACAAAAAAAATACAACCGACTTCCACTATAAAGTGAAAAATAACAAACATTTTGGAAGTCGGTGGCAAAAACAAAAATACAAAACCAAAGACACGGATATTCGTAATATGCCACCGACTTCCGAAATTTTCTTCGGCATAAATTGCTAGGCAACCACATTTTAAAGTAATCGAATCGCAAGTTCGCAAGTTGTGAAATACGTATTATTGAGTAGTTCCGGTGGCCATCTGAGGTCTTCATCATCAGTTCCACTTCACTAAATGGTGCTTTCCGAGAGCAAATTCAAGAGTTACTATAAAAAATACCAAAATCACTATAGGTGTGCCTATAATATTTCAAGAGTTCCCTCGACTTCTCCAGGATCCCATCATCCAATCCTGACTTAATGACAATAGGACCAACTCTTCGAGTAATCGGGAAACATACATTAAAAAAAAAACAACGGGTTGCACTCCGGGAGTGCCGGCAGAAGTGAAAACTTGAACATTATCGTTGTGCATTTTTGAATATTTTGGAATGGTTAATACGGAATATTTTCGCACGAATTGCTTTATTTATCAGTATAAAAGTACTATAATTTATGTGGTTAAATACAATATTCATCAGTAGTAGTAGTACCTAGTATATTTATTTATTTTCAAAATATAGTCTAACAAAAATAAACAATTTATTTAACACTTTTCATGAAGTATGTTTTGACTGCATTTTTTACACATAAATGTGGGTAAAATTTCTTACCTCGCAATCTTTAAAACAAAGACTATTTATTTTGATATTTACTTTGTCGGTTGCTAGGCAACGGATCTTACGGCACGTTCTGACGCGAGTTTAAAATGTTTTACCTATCCCAAAAAAAGTGCACAAAGCCGCTAAAGAAGTTTTCACTTCAAAAAAAAAATCCGACGAACTGAGAACCTCCTCCTTTTTTTGAAGTCGGTTAAAAAGACATGTTGCGCCGACCACAAACAAAGGAGAAGGGCAGGAAAATTATGATGACACTTTCTCACCAACTTGTAGACATCTAATATCATGACAACACGCCTTTATTCTAATGAATGAGGGATAGGCAGATCTAGTGTTTAGTGCATACATATTGTAACAGTTATGTTTGTTTGAGTCCCATGTAAATGGCGAGCACGAGCATAAAGCTAAAATCCAATAATACTGCCTGATAATAAGGATTGCGACCACTAGAACAAAATTGCCTGACTTTTATACAATTTCTACTTCACTTCATGTTACAAGAGTAAAAAATTACTACCTATGCGTTTATGTAGCTTCAGAAATTTTAAGCAGTAGTTTGCTTCGGCAGAAAATAATGTAAAGTAACTGGCTTAACTTTCATCTTTTCTAAGAATGTTTGTAAAAAAGCTATACAGAGTCTTTGCGACGTCTAAACGACGTCTACGCGCCGCTACGCTCGTGCTACGCTCGTACTACGTGCCGCTACGCTCGTCCTACGAGCTGCTACGCCAGTGCTACGCGTCATTTAATAGCCGCTACGCCCGTGCTACCAGCGGGCTACGCGCGTACGACGCACAGTTTCGGTCGACCTATGCGTAATCTATCAGGGCCTTTCCACGTAACGTCCACGCACCACCTACAGAGCTCCTAAGCGGCGCGGCGGCGTCCGACTAACGCCTACACTGGGCAAACGCTCCTTGCGAAGAAACTTTTAAAAGGAGCTCTTAAATTTCGGTTTTACCCGACTGCCCTAGAAGGAGGGTAATGTTTTTCGAGAGTATGTATGTTTGTATTTATATCTATTTCTTTGGCACGCTCTGTAGCCTAAATGGCTTGATGGATTTTAACATATTATGAGGTGTCGTTAGGTTCGTCTTAATCGTGGGAGTGTCATAGGCTATATAATATTTATATATTGCATTTGCAAATACAAAAAAAAGGGCGGGGAAGGTTTTTTACTAAAGAAATTAAAACAATATTAGTATCAAATAAAAGCTGATGATGTGATGTGATGAGTCAATTCCAAATTTAAATATATTAATAAAACTAAAAAGCTTGAAATACCAAAATTCTATTGATTACAATGCTTGTTTTTCTGTTTTCAGTTATGTGTTTTTGCAGTCGGGTTTTTTGTTTTTTTGAATAATTTTCACTTTTTAACAATACCAACACAACAATCCTTGGTACCACTCGGATTTTTCCAGCTCAACCAGTATCGGGTTTGACCACTATTGAAATTATAAGTTTGCTAACATAAAAAAGTATTTTAAAAAACAAATACTATAGGTCCTTTCTTTATTAGAGCTTTAAAATTGTATATCGATACGTCACACACCTGTGCCTACCCAATAAATGAATACAAGCGTGATATAATGAAAACAACAAGTTGCAAAAATATTATTATGAAGTTACTTACTTACCTATACCACAAGAATGACATGTATCTATCTGTAAATAAAATATGTGGGAGGGTACAAATGTAAAACAAAGCGCGGCTGATAAGTTTCAAGAGCAACCAATACTCTCTCAAAGTTGGTGTAGCGATGTTCGTCAATCCCATTTTCTCGTATTTTCTCCGCGCCACCGCGCCGCACCGCTCGGCTCGCGACAACTCGCGAATCACAACGCCGCCTCCTCCTCCAATTTCCGACATTAATCCCCAGATCGTAAGGTTTGTTAAATCAAATAAGTTCTTGCTTTATAATTTAAGCATTCGCATTTACATTCGAACTAGATTCATCTCGCCGCCGTCTTCGGCCAAAAATTTTAATAACAAAATAACTTGCCAACTCCGTCTCGTCAAATATAATAGCAAAGTTGGAAGTAATAAGACAAAATTTTATGCATAACAACGGGAGCCCTTCGAGATGGGGTGGGCCGGGGGCGCGCGGGACAGGCACGAAGGAGGGTTAGCACTTGTCGGCCTGCCTAGACAGAAATGAAACGTCAAGCCTTATGAAGACGAACAACTTCGCCTTAACAAATATAAATCTCCTTTTCATCCTGCGTAGGTTTTTTGAGGCAGTTAAGGGTAATGTTAATTTATGGTTTGTAATTGTTTGCTGTTAACCTCGTCGGTAGAGTTCCTTCTGATAATGTTCTCGAGTGGTTTGTTTAGTTAATTATTTTGGGTTTTATAAGTAGGTATATCCGAGTAATTTATTGTGTATTACCAATGTTAAACATTTTAACACTTCACATTTCAAGTCCTCCATATTTAACATAAGACGCTTTCTCTGCTAGCTGGAAACTTTACAAACGATGTGGGGAGTTATGTGTATCATCCGGCACTCGATGTGGCGCCATCTGCACCGCCATTTACATACGACAACAAAATATATTAAAATTCTGTCATCGCGATCCAAGATACAGTTGCGAGCCGTCATTGACACCGGGCGCGGGCGGTGATTAGCTGAGGGGGACTGGGGGGCACCATGGCGACAAGGAAAAAGGGCTACCCAGTAATAATTACTTTATATACCCCCTGTGAATAATTACCCCGGCCAGAGATCAATTAGACGGAAACCCCGAATTAAACCCCTCCTTAATGAGCCGGCAAATTTTTATTTCAGCTATATTCGAACTTTAATCGACCTAATGCTCTATCATAAAGTTAACCATATGACGATATTTACAAACCGTATAAAGACCACTAAGAAGGTATAGAAGCTCTCATGCTTAATACATTGCTGAAATAATTATACGTTTCGTAATTGACTTAATTCCGGTGCCCCTTCAATTCAATAGGCTCATTTATTACCTTTTTGCGTCTATTAGAAAAAGTTTGTTTATCGACGAAGCTGAGATGGTGATACACGGAAAAAGGCCGGTATGTCATACTATCTCTCACAAGTCGTAAAACATTTTTTTCACTTCCTACTCAAAGCGTTGTAACGACTTAACATATGGTGAACTAAATTATGTTACCTACGTCTAAACGACAGCAAAATAAAAATGTCCAAACATTTGTATACATTAAATAAATTTATCATCCCGTTTCATTTATAGGAGCGTTGCAGTGAAAAGGAAGCTGCCGTGCGCACATGGGGTGCCGTCAAATCCCAAACGTATTATTTTTTCAATATCACCTCACACGCTCGCTAATACAAGATAACGAAATTCACGACAATCGGATGAATGTTCGCGCCGCGTGAAATCACGACTTTTGTGCGGAAAAAAGGCTGACATCGAACGTTACGTCGAGTCCGCGTGGGACGAACGAACACGTGTATGTGGGCAGACGAGGGTACGGACATATGACGATACCTGTCAAAATATGACGAGTCTTATTCAGCTACAGATGTAGTTATTGTCATCGCGCTAATCTAATTCGGTGTCGCGAACCGTGAAAGTGTTCGGCGCGCGATTAACACATTTTCGTAACGAATTATTGGGAGGCTGTCAGTCGGTTTGCGTAAGCTGTGACAGGAGAGTGGCAGCAGCCGTGGGGTGCGAGCTTAGGGCCTAGCACCCAGCACCGGCCGTGCGCTGTGCTGCGTCCCTGCGTGCGCCTGTCGGATAGCTTTATCTAACAGCTTACTTCCACACTCTGCTACAACACTAGCACTGTGCTGCGTTTAGTCAAAAGAAACAAACAAAATCTGCCAAGAAATACAACCCATCAAACTACAATAGTTAGGTACCTCTTAGTTCAAATAGGATAGACGGAAAGAAAAACAATGTTTTGATTCATCGAGTACAATTATTTATTGAAATACACTTTAATACATATTAAAACGCTTTGTTATAAAAAAACGATATTCTAATATAACTATTACGAGTGTTCAAACGTGGTGACTTTTTCAAGGAACCAAAACTACAGCTGTTTGAAGAAGTGCCTACATGATTAGTAAAAAAATATTTTTTGCTCTCTGTTCGTTTCAATTAAGATGAGACAACAAATCTGCTCCAAAAACACATTTGGTTTGAATGTTTCTTCCCCAATACATTTGTACAGATACGGCTACTTAGTTAAATTAGAGGGTAGGGGAAGAAGTGTCACACAAAAGTTATTTAGATGTTTACGTGTGCATCGTTGCATTAAATAAGCAACGAATCCTTGCGGGGGGTGGCGAGCTCGAACCTGGGACAATGATATCGCAACACCCGGCCCACCCCGGCGCACTAACATGATTAACTTTTATATTGGCAATCACAACCGTTGACGTTTCGGGGTTTTGTTCTCGACAAACGCCACTACAATGTGTTATATGATAGCTTTCACATCACAGCAAAAACTTTATTAAAGTATACAGGAGTTTATAATTTGTTGATGAAATCGTCTGTTCAAAGTTAGTTATAACACGTGTACACGTGTGTCCTAGGTTTTTGTTTTGTTTAAAATGTCGACACTTGACAGGAACAGAAATAATAGTTACTTTAGTTCTGAACAAAGTTTGCGAAATAGTTTGAATTCAGGCTAGCATTTACAGTTGCTAGGGTTGACGTGTCTTTTAATATTGATACAAATGTTTCGTGGAGGGTGCTCTGGCATCGCGACGATACTCTAATGCCGAGATAATGCCCGCCCGAGGAGTTAATTGTAAGCACAGCACCACACTCTGGTGTCAGGGGTTCCACACTCTCCCTTGAGACGCAGGCCCTTTCACGAGATTGTCACTCCCTCGCCGTTTCGAGGCTCGACCTCTTAATCATTCACTCCTAATGGAAACCCATCAGCGACGTCTATCTCGCTAAAATACGCATGCAATTTAAATGACCCACTCGAAAAGTAAAACGGTGAAAAAAATAGCACGAGAATGTTTGCCGAATTGTGTCCGCAGTGAACAATAGCAGAGCCACCAACGCTGACGTTCAGCATCCCGCTGCGCGACTTATGAATAGAATAATGCGAGCCTACACAAAACCCGTGCGAGGAGAACATCATCAATCAATGTATTTAGAAATGTTTCATTAGTAAACATTAAGATGTTTGCTTACATGTCCGAATGTTGTCCGCCGTAATATAGTCGGATTCCGTGAAATAAGGGTCGGTGGTAAAATATTGTCAGTAAAGATGTATGGGATGACGCAGCGAGGTAAAATAAACGCAGTCTATAGGTACGCAGTTGCGTTGCAAAATACCCACGCGGTAGGTGTCAAGGCCACTGCTGTGAATATAATACATCATTACACATTCAGTTCAGTCATTCTCTTGTTATGTCTGTACAACTGGGAGGACTCTTTATGCCATCAACTGACCAAAGCTTGGACAATAAGATGTCAGTAAAAGTAAGATATCAACCCTGAATTGGGCAATAATTTTTGCCATATAGGTGGGAGCACAAATCCACTTTCAAATGTCAATCATAATTTATAGAGAATTATTTCGTTGTTTATGTTAAGGCTCATAAAACGCCTACCTGCCCTTATGTTTTCATTGTTTGTACACACTGCACACCTCTTATACCAACCCAAACCAATTTGGGCTTTTTCAAAATTTACAATTAAAAGGCATTTCGGGAACCGCCAATTTATTTATGAGATATAGTCTTAGACATTAGTGCTTTCTAGCATTGCATTAATTATTTATTTAACCATTTGGGATATTTCTGGACGAGCAACGTCAGCGGCTTATACCTCCACTCAGATAAGAGATTCGTAAATCAGCATTGATCTGGCTTTCAGAAACCGGTGCGTGGCAAAAACCTCATCTGTGAATTTGCTGTTAAATCTAATAACCACTATGTTGAGATCGGATAATAAAAACAAAAGATAACAGATTTGTTGATACGGTTAACAACCAAATTAATTGATTAGTTTTGGCCTAAAAATTGTCACCTAAAATACCAATTAAATTAAAACGTAGGTACTTAACTTAGGTAACTCGTTTCGGATGTTGAACTTCATACACATACGTAGGTACAGCAAAGTACTACTAATAAAGCTCTATTTTATATCAGTTCTTTGCTTTTCTACTTTCCTGTATGTTGGCTGCACTGAACCGTATTGAAAACCTAACAAGTTAAATGAAACTTTAAAATAACAGTAAAGATAAATCTTCATTGGGCTACAAATTATATTGATCGCGGGTTTTGGAAGTGACTCACGCGCATAACGCCTTGTAGAAAAAGAAAAGTGGCTCGTACAACGTTTTAATGTTGCTGTATAGGTAAGCGCAGGCGCTTCACGACACAAAACTTTTGTATATTTTTTTGAGCAAAAACATGATTACGAGAAAGTTACAATATAATTTTAATTGATAATTTTATCAGTAGTAAGTACATAATTGTTTTTGTTGTGATTTTGTTATCCGCTTATGTAGATAAACTCTACTTAGGTATGAGGGCATAATAATTCACTCTCTCAATTGTTTTTGACGAAAAAATATGCCAAGTTTAAAAAAAAAATGCTGTATGCTTTTTAGTACTTTGGTAGTTAGTGGTAGGCACCTCTGAAAACCTCTCGTCTTCCACGGCTTTTTGTTGTAGTTGCGGGAAAAACTTTTCTACTCTGAGCTTTCAGCTTCAGTTTCTGTGGCTACAGTGATTACAAATTACTGTAAAGGAAGACTATTAATTAAAATATTATTTGAATTAGGTATATAAATAAGTAGGCGAGCAAATCTAAATAAATTCATATAACACCATACTGATAACGTCTCTTGGTAGATAGTATTAACCTACTCAACTGTTCATGAACCTCCGCATGGCTGAGTGGCGATATTGCCTCAAGTAGTCTGCAGTTAGAGTATGTTGTTATTAAGAAAAATTGCTGCTTATCCTCTATATAAGTGCAAGACTATGTTGGCAAAAACGAAAAAGATAACTTTAGAATCAGGATTCGAATCGTGGAGGCTGAACATTGAACGCTGGTAGGAATATTCTTTCACAACGTAAACAATTAACCAAAATAATTACTTTCTATAATAATAAGACTAAATGGTAGCTGTGGTTCAAGTAAATGGTTTGTTCGATATTTTGTTGTGATGCCAGTCATTTTTCGCGTACTAACGTGTGAAATGCGGGCTATTGCACCAGAATGAACGGTTGTCGCGGTTCGCAAAATATCACTTCAATTACGAAGAAGGTACAATACCTATTCACACTTCCGTCGCTTTACATTTTGGAAATAGCCTTATTCGTCAAAAAAAAAACCCCATTTGTTTCCTCGAATATCGGACATTATTATAAATGTAATCGCAGGGATAATAGTAAATTCGTGTTCAGCCAGCTCTTGTATGCCAATTCTTGTATGCAGAGCGCCAATCAATTATAATAATATCCCTAACAATGTTAATAAATTAAATACAGACCAGTTTAAGAAAACATTAAAAAAAAGACTAACAAAAAAAGCCTATTATAATGTTAATGAATTTTTAAATGATAAATCGCTCTGAAGATACTTACTGAATCTATTCTATCTATTTAATCGCACGTTTATTGACCTATTTTGTTAATTTGATTGAATGTTAATTGTTGATATAGTTATATTCATATTCTTTGTATGTTTATTTTGAAATTAATTGTATTTCAACCTAATTTGTACACCAGCCATGATCAAACATGTTGAGCCAAAAAATACCTTGTAACACCTTTAACACGCATCATACCATGTATATTATCTACACATGTTTTTACAAATAAATGAATCTGAACCATAACTCTTAACAGCTCATAGTTCTGTTCTTGTTAGATGCGTAGCACAGATATTAATTGAGTGAGATGCAAGTAACTTCAATACAAAATGGTGGTCTTAACTCGAGCGCTTTCAAGTAACATTAACGTGCCTAAACTAAATAAAATCACAGAACCGCAATAATAGTGTTTGACTAACTTAATGCTCGTATCTTCTCCTTATGAGAAGTTGAGAAGAGACAGAGCGACAGGCAGATATTGTGGTTCCATATTCCAGAATAAAATTGGTAGTTCGTGTAATTCAGAGTTTCAGACGCAAGTATACTTCTTGGTCCATGCTTTCAAGAATAACTTGAACTACAAATGGTATTTTCAGGACTCTATCGTACATTGTGTGGGAAAAGTTTCGCGAGCGTTGGATATTTTTTTTGTTGAGTTTCGGTTGGATATCCGTGGCTTGCCTTCGGTTGATGAAGAACATTTGACTGATAAGCTGCATAGGAGGAGGAGCTCGTGGCAAAGTAATAACAGCCACACGGGTCGCTCCATTAGGTAAAGCTACGCTTGCCGGGGTTGGTCCGTGAATGGGTGACCATCTTTACATACCGAGACTCCTCCATGCCTCGGAAACCACGTACGCAAGCACAAAGGCTGTCATTCGTGGATCTTTGCCATCGTTAGGGGTCGTCAGAAGCCCGAAAGTCTGATTACCAGTCTTACCAAGGGGGTTATCGTATTACCCAGTTACTGGGTTGTGGAGATCAGAAAGGCAGTCGCTCCAAGTAAAATACTGGTAATCAGCTGTATCCGGTGAGACTGGAAGCTGACCGCGACATTATTGGGAAAAAGCTAGGCAGATTGATAAGCACTGCTTTGGGGTACTCAATCAGACAACTGTTAACTGTTGGCTACTGCACCTTTCTTGCAACCATAAACAGATTTACTTCTAGATCTTGAGAAACATTTTAGAGCAATTAAACTACGCATACTATAAATTAACTTTCCTATACGTATTATAAACCACCATAGTGAATATAATATGCGGTGTTATGTTTAGTGAGCATCTATAATACTATACTGAGAGCGTCTCAGATATGATCGATGACTGTTGAAGTCAAGGACACCCACCCATGCGTCCCCATAAAGACGTAAAAGTTTTACTGGAAGTGTTTATTTCAACAATGGCGTTCTTATTTTCGAATGTTTGTTTATTAAATATTTGTTTATTTTGTTTTCAAATGGAGCAACATATAGCTACAATATACAAAAAGGTAATACGCAAAAGTTATAGACAATATTTTGCTTGACAACGCTGTTCACAGACTACTTAAAATTAAAAAAAAAAATATTTCTGATAAATCGTAATAAAATCATGATCATCAAAATTTGACTTTTTCTATTGATTTCAGAGTTTAATTCATGCGGATTATGCTTATTATGACCATCATGCTCCGTCTGCGATCCAGGATGAAAAGTACCCTATGTCCTTTTCTAGAGCACAGTCTACCCCTGTGCCAAATTTCATCCAAATTCGTTTAGCCGTTCTAGCGTGAAACCGTTACAAACAAACTCACTTTTGCATTTATAATATTAGTTAGAATTACTACAAAGAAACCGTTTCAGTCAACATAATTTTTTAAGATTTTAGTCATAATCCTAATAATTAAGTAATAGTTTCTGAAAAATCACCAATGAGTGATTCCATACATAGTATAAGAGTTCAAGTAAAGAACACAAATAAATAAAAACCGGGCAAGAGCGAGACGCACCGAGGGTTCAGTAAGGAGCTGCATTCGTATAGGTACCTCAATAGTTCTGTGCCCAGAAATTAGTCCTCAAAATTGTATGAGCGCCCATACAACTCAGAGGACTATCTTAATTGGCGTCAACTATGTATGTATTGGGACACCCTTTAATTTTCAACTTTTAAGCTATTGCATAGCTTCTATCGCGGGCCTTGAGCGCGGAGACCTAATCCAGAAATTCCGTAACGAAAATACGAGTACCTAAGAAAGAGTGTTTTGTATTGAAAATTATGTTTAACTGCTTGACAACAAAGTTCAAATTTACTTAAACGAATGATACGAGAGTGTTGTATTGAAAATTATGTTTAACTGTTTGACAACAAAGTTCAAATGTACGTAGACGAATGATACGAGAGTGTTGTATTGAAAATTATGTTTAACTGTTTGACAATAAAATTCAAATTTACTTAGACGAATGATCCTTGACTATTAATAGTTAAATTAAAACCTTTTTATTAGTTTGATGTTCCCATTACGTTGTGTCAAGTTTTAAAAACTATAAATGTGAATAACAGTTCCTGTCAATGTCATCATTGCTATTTCTTGTATTCGGGTTAATATTTTACAATTGCGTAAGTTGATAAAAAATGCTATGCAATAGCTTCGCCGCTGCCGCGGCAGTCCCCGAGTGCCACACGTCTTTTTTTTATATTTTGGTATTTTTCCTATAATTGTGCTGTAAGACCTTGCTTTTTGCCAAATTTCATGATTCTAGGTCAACGGGACCTACCCTATAGGTTTTCGATCCAAAAATTATAGGGTACTTCCGATTGACCTAGAATTGTCAATTTTGGTTAAAAGTAAGGTCTTACAGCACAAGTAAAGAGAAAATTCAGTTTTTTTTTTTTTTTTTATAGTTAAGGTAAATTTTGGTACTTACAAGTTTTCGAACATCTAAATTTGCCAATATCTTTTTATCGTGTTGACTCAGGGCCTTCATTTTTATTATACACCTAATAGGGACTATAGACCTCAGTATCTGGTATAAATTTCAACTTGCTAGGTCCATCCATTCCTGAGAAAATCGATGGTGACACATGGACAGACAAACGGACAAGAGAGTGATCTTATAAGGGTTCGTTTTTTACTTTTTGAAGTACGGAATCCTAAAAAGAACATTCCACGGAAATTATGCGTATGTTAGATACTCTTCTCTCCTGTAACGATAATATGTAGAGAGAGCACATCAACCGATCTGCCAAAAGTGGAGATTCCGGCAAATATCTTCTAAACTTGCGGTTGTGTGGAAGGCTCATTTTCAGCAGCTAAACGTTTAAGCAAAATGGCGATGTCGTATCCGCTAGGCGCTAACCCGCACTGGGTCCGCGTGGTAGATTATGGCCCACTCCCTGCCAAAGAACGGAGGGCTGTGTCCCAGGAGTGGCAAAAGTATTTAGGGGTATGAGGAACAGGGTGTAAAGTTCACTCATCCACCATAGAAAAGGGAGGATCCTCCAACCAGACGGGTATTATATCTGGCGGGCAACTGCCCATATGTTGATTTCGGATAGTCTTATCTATGTTATTCGCTCAGTAAACTCTAACTGCGAGATGTAGGAATTGTGTGACGTCATGTCTTTTTTTTTGTTTCGTAGTTTTGTATGTGGCGGTCTAACCGCTACATCACTCCCCTCCGGAGACCGGAGGTCGATAGTGGGCTGAGTCTTGGATCTTGCGATGCTTCACAGTGCCAGCTGTGGTTCCAGTGAGTCGGAACCGGGTGCCGCATAGTTCACGGTGAGTCGGAACTGTCTGCGGTGATTCCCCAGTGAGTCGGGGAGGCGCTGCGTCGTCATCCAGTGAGTCGGATGTGGTACAGCGCCGGGTTTTTGGCTGACTGCTTGCGTCGACCAGGAGAGGGTAGAATAGGCTCTTCTTGTGAGACCGGCCGGAAGTGCAGGTGCTGTGCCAAGGTTGCTGATGAGGCTGAGGGTGATGACCAGGAATGCGCGTTCGCTGCATGCTGGTGGTCAGGATACCCGTTGAAGCCGTGGGTGCTGGCTGGCTGTGTGACTCGCCTCACGAAAGCTTGCGGGAGTGATGATGATGACGTCACGCTGAAGTAGTTGCACGAAGGCTGCGTTGACGTTCATTCTCGGGGTCACCAATTTAGGGGTATGAGGAACAGGGTGTAAAGTTCACTCATCCACCATAGAAAAGGGAGGATCCTTCAACCAGACGGGTATTATATCTGGCGGGCAACTGCCCATATGTTGATTTCGGATAGTCTTATCTATGTTATTCGCTCAGTAAACTCTAACTGCGAGATGTAGGAATTGTGTGACGTCATGTCTTTTTTTTTGTTTCGTAGTTTTGTATGTGGCGGTCTAACCGCTACAAGTAGGCTGATAATATGTACCTACTTATTATATTATAAATATTCCATAATGGACTCATATTATTACTATGCTTTTTGTGAAGCAGCTACAGAATAATAATTACAATGCCACACATTATTCGATATCAATCAGTTTCTTGTTGTGGTGCTTACATCATTCACGTAATCAGTTTCATTAAATACATTGATAACTCCTTTAAGATAGCCTATGGCACAAATTTAATTAGAACATAACATAATACAGAACAGTGTCAACAATAAGTTTTTTTTTTTGCGTTTTTTAACCTTGTTACACTTGTAACAAGGTTAAAAAACGCTATAAAAAAAGCTTTACTTTAACTTTTTTTTTATTTGTCTGTACCTACTGCCTTAAGTAGTAAGTTAAGTTAAGACAGTATATCTGTACTGTCTTAACTTAACTTTCTTTTTCTAAAGCTAACAAGAAACTAACCAAATGAGGAGAGTGCGAAATAGTACCTACTCGAATTAATTAATACAAAAAAAAGTATCTGAATGCTTATTTTTTAACAAAATATTTCTATCTATTAAAGAGTAGCAAATTGTTACATTTTTCTTTTCCTCTATTCAATGGATATTTAATAATATTTTGCTCAGCATCATCCTCATCGCTTGGCGCATCTTTTAGTTAAGTATCTTTGTTCACCGTACGTGCTTAATGAAATACACATATCGATACATCATTGATCGTGGCGCGATAGCGATGCCCACGTCATGTTTACTAGATCTGACATGAACGCCCCGTGTAGTTTCAACTCTCATTACCGGAATTAATGATGATTGTCATTTGGACCTTTACATTGGTTTCTCTACCTCTTAAACTTAGGAAATCGATAGAACAACTAGGTAACCTTGGTAGGACTCTACATACCTTGTAGGTGTTGGAATAGGTAAATTTTTGCTCTTCATTAGCAACAATCGAGACTACAGTAATGTCACATCAAATTTGGCTGCCTCAGAGGTTTAGACTAGCAATACTTTAGGCAGCATTAGATAAAATGGAAAATAGGGTCTACAAAAATATAATTAAAATAGAAAGTCTTTCTTAATCTCACGCACCCATCAAGTTACGTTTTCTGATGTTTAAAAATGTCTTTGGAAATAATATTGAGAGAATTCTGTTTTCTAAATATCGTTTTATAAGGGACAGTAAATAAATTTTTATAAAATAATATATATTGGAGATAGAGATATCTGGCATTATTTGATATATTCGAATATTTGTTCTGGATTAATGAGATTCCCAGGATCCAGTAAAACATAATTCAAACCGCAACTAAAATACTACCTTAAATACTTAGTCCTGTACAGTAACCTGAATCCAAGCGATACTTTGGTTTATATTTATTTATATTATAATAATACCAGCCTTTACACAGAAGGCCGAAAGTCTGACAACCAGTCTTACCAAGGGGTATCGTATTACTCAGTTGCGGAGGTCATATAGGTTGCGGAGGTCATATAGGCAGTCGCTCCATGTAAAATACAGATATTCCGTATTCAGCTGGAACCCGACCCCAAGCCCAATATAGTTGGGAAAAGGCTAGTCAGGCAGATTGAATACCAACCCATTACTGTCCCACTGCAGGGCAAAAACTTCTTCTTATACAGAAAAGGCACAAGCACTGATCACCACGCTTGCTCTAGAGGGGTTGATGATTTCAGACTTATATTAAGAGACAGATACATGCCAGTGACCTTGAGCGGTTAGCTTGCGTGTTCTGTACTAAGCTCACGCAACGCGTCGTACATCCAGCCAGTAATAGAACTCGCGCATCAAGGAGCGCTGTCACCAATTTGACGCATTATTAATTTATTATACAAAAAACAGAAGGTATTTTAATAAAACTCGTAGACTAAAAGATTAATATTTTAATTATCCTTAAAATGCTGTAGGTTTCAGAATAATACGCTTGACAGCTTTTGAGTAATTATTAGTTTTTTATCCGCGTTAGACACAACTTTACAAATTAATTTCACTATGTTATGTAAACATAATCTAAAATGTTCGTGGATTAAATTATTAAGAAAATGCTTTAATTTAACATATATTTTTTCCAAATCATTAACACCACTCCTTTAGACGTAATTTCCGGTATAAAATCATTAAAAGTAGCTTGACGTCGCCTTAACTATAAGTCCAGCTATCTAATAATTACGCAACACATTTTCGTAAACGATTCCGACTAATCTGTTTCATTTTGACAGTTCAATAATATTCATTGCGTTATTTACGTTGTTGAAAAGATGTTTTTTCGAACTTATCAAGCAATGAATTAGCAACCTGTTTTAAAACGATTCAAATTCTGATTGCGTAAATATTACGTAATTAGGGTACTGGTGTCCTCACGATGTTTAGGTACATCATCTTCATCATTTCATTTATGTAATTACTTTACTTAAAGCTGAACGGATGAGTACGCGTCTCCATACAAAATCGTTGTTTTCTATGGGCATAAGCTGAATAGAGCTGAATAGAGCTGAATAGAGCTGAATAAGTGTGAGTAGTCCCTTAGTCTGACGACACAGATTTGCTAACAGTTTTTTTTAAAGTACACGTAACATAATTATAAATACTAATATTTTTATGGTTAAAAAACTATTATTAAAGACACAGTTAACAAAAATAATGCCGACATATGCTTTCTTGGATTTCCTACTATTAGTGCTCCAAAAATACAATTAAAAAAGAAAATCATTTCTTAGTAAACCTAGGAGGTACATAGTAGGAAATTAATATCAGAACAACAATCACAATATCTCGAAAAGAAAATTAAAGCAATTGTAAACAAAAATAGTTTTTTACGACTCGTGCCGAGAAACAGCCATAAAAAAATGTTCGGTGGTAGCAATAATAACTTCATTCATCCTTTGTCGATCTCCATCGGAACACAAAAAAGGGTTTTACAATCGAAATCAATTTAAAATTAATAAAACCGTTCAGGGCGACCGCAACGCTCAATCATCTGGTGCTTACGTATATCAAAACATTTAAAAAGAACAAACACTCGTTATGGTGTTTATTATTTCTCGTAATATTGTGTTCCAAATGACTTTTAATAATACCCTTTTAAAAGAATAGCCCGGCCCTTTCACTGTTATAATAATATATGTAACGATTATTATTGTTGTGCCTAACGAAGGCAGTAAATTTTCATGTTGTACCTTGCGTACCTACAAGTATATCCATTTGACTGAGTGCTTATTGCAAAAAAGCCTTATAAACTAAACTAACCTTTAATGCACATTAGTGTGTTTTAATAACACAAATACCTATACACAAGCATTCGATCCCTCGTATAACTTTTAGAAAATAAAAGGTTAGATAAAACTCAAAGTCCATCTAACATGGTTTTTTTTACACATCCGGCTCTAAAAAACATATAAACGAGCCTTGCTTCACTAGAACCCACGGTCAAAGTTATCGATATTATTAATTTTCAAAGATTACAAAATCCAACTCTAACTTGACAAAGTTCTTTTGTGGGAGCATCACGCGTCGTCATAATTCGATACCAAATATTTATCCAATAAAGCTTAATACGTACAAGCATTCCAGAAATTAAAGAGATAAATATTTAAAGAAATACCACATAATGATTATAACACACTTATATTCATTAATCTCGGGATAAATTATAATTTATAATGGAGCCAAAGCGGAGCATTAATAAATTTGGACGAGAGTATTGAAAAGTCCGGAGTTATGGTAAATAAATAACAACATGATATCGTGGAACAAACAAACACAGGTCACCTCCCGGAGCTCCGAGCGCGTGCCCCGGATTAGCTGTATTTTCATATCAAAGGGCTCGCTCAGTTTTATGAATTGCTCCTATTTGGGCCCCGACGTAATGTCTTTCTTTATACGAGGGACGTTTCGCGTGGGAGAATTTAATTTGTTGCACTTTTCATTTAATCGCATTAGAGGGTATTCATATCTTTATTTTGTCGAATCAACCACTCCTTATCGTTGGTTTGCATAGGCGTTGAGTGACACTGTAATTAAATATTCGGTCAAATAAGAGGAGGAGGATCTCGCAGAGCCAAAAGGGTAACAACAAAATAATATACATTGAACATAAAGTAACAATCATTTTGATACAACTCTAGGTCATTGCAAACATAATAATTTATATTGTTTATTTTTAAACTGCTTTTATTTCTTCAATATGTTTACTTTCTCGAACTGTGTACCAACTAAAACTTTCAACACAGGAAGTTGTGTATCAACCAGGAGCTATCAGACGTAAGGAACTATTCTTCGACATGTGGTCGTAGGGAAGCAGCGGCGGTCATGACGTCATTATTCCGGGATTCGCAAATGGATCACAAGGTGAATCCGCGGACCACCGGACTCGGTATTGTCAGATTTGTCCCCATTTCCATGAATTGTGTTTATTCAACATTGGTCCGTTTCTGGGTTTGTTTTGTATGTTTTTTTACATATACACATGATTTATCCCCGCCCATTAGGTCACGGTGAGTAATGCAGGCAAGTCGGGCCTGCACCCCGGGGCGTCCGATCCGTCCGCGTAGATAGCGACTACACGTGTTGTCAACTTGTATGTTTTCATCCAAATACCGTATATTTGATAAATTTAACATTCTATATTAGTATGATATCTCGATAATGACGCCGTTTTATACAGAGGTGTCAGCTAATAAAGTTCTCCGGTTTCGGTCGCTCGCCGAATGTAGGTGTTTTACAACTTGTTTGCATGCATGTTATGACACTGTCTATATTTAACAACATAGTTTTAATTTACTTGCGAATATACTATACTACTTAATAAAATTAAATTAATGGGCACCACGTTTCTTAATGTCAAGAAGGTATATTTACAAAAGTAGGCAATATTAATGTGGGTATATAAAATAGTGATATGTAGGTATACTAGTAAATTTTTGTTGCAATGTCAAAATAACGGCGACTTTTCACAGTTTGAGATGATTTATTGGCTAATAATTGAGATTTATGGCTCCATTTAAAATTATTTGAGTTAAGAAAAACTAGTATCGTAATCGAGGTCATATCCACCCTTACCAACCACAAAAATATCGGGTGTCTATTTACACATCACTGCTGCACAGCACGCTTATAAGCTGCAAAAGAGCACAGTCATCAGGTGTTATGGACATTCATAAACAAGTTGAACAAATCAACAAATATTATAAACAAAGGCCACTTGTCACCCGACGTAAGCGTTTTTGTTCCTCGTGCATTTTTATAACAAGCGTTTTTGTAGTGAGGCGATGTAGGAAGGAAGCCGCGGCGGGGGGTCCCGGCCCGGCCTCCCGGGGCACCACTACACAAAACATTTCGTGATCCATAAAGACAAAAGGAAAATTAAAATCTGTAAAACTCACGGGACGGACCTCGCGTTCTTGTAGCTTACACTGACATCCAGCTCCACTCCGAATTATTTCGGTAATTGAATCTTGTTTGCAGGTTACGCGAATTTCAATAATATAGAAATAGCAAGCTTTTATTTTAGTGCATATTATTGTAATTATGCGGAAATTAGTAATATAAAACTTTAAGTAGATTGTATCTTAATTACCAGTTTCACCAACTCCGGATGATTTCCAGTTTGCTTATCTGAAACATTTCAAGAAGTAAAATTTTTGACTTTTTCATTTATGTAGATTTCATGTCCTGACGCTTCATATAGAACCTTTCTTAATCGTGTCGTTCAAAGCTTTTTCAAACGTTGGTGGTGGGTCACCAACGTTTGAAAAAGCTTTACACTTAAACAAAACGCTATCTAATAAGATATCAAATTGCAATTCCTAAATGCATATATCACCAATGTATCATAACAACACTTTCAGAAGAGCATTTTCATGTAAGCAGGTGTCAAAAATTTAATTAAACATTTTAATAAATCTAAACTAATACTACAAAGGAGACCAGCCCAAGTACAACAATTAAGTTTAATTGCACAGTTTAGCACACCACTGTCTCACGAAGTAGTCGAAGAGCTCTCCAAACGTGTATATAATAATGTATTTACATATTATTATTCATGGAAACAAATGTCCTTTGAATGGTTTTTGGATTTGTTGACTTAATACAAAGTGCTTTTGCGAGAGGTGGTCGGTCTGTCGGCGACGTCACATAATGGATGGTCCCGATGTTCGCATTTTGCGCAAATGTTTCTCTTATAATATCACAAAATATATCTTGGTGAGTGGAATCGATGCTTTTGTTGCCTCTCTCGTTGTTTGCTCTAAGACCGTCTCGACTCTGTTCGCTATGGGTTTTTCTTAAGATTTTAATCTAAAGTGTAATCCAGTAATTTTTTTTATGAAATGTATTATTATGTTATACTATGAGTTTCAAAAAGCCAAAAAAAAAACATGAATACTGTGTGCTTTTGCCTTCATTTTAATATTTCAAAAAACTCAAGAAACTCATGTTTTTTTTTCTGGGTACGTAGGTACCTACAGTTTTTTAAACTCTTATTTGCGAGTATTGCACATGATTTACAAGTAAGTCATAAGCAAAATGATTGCCAGCACAACACAAAATGCACGTCCCTTTAGTATCATAAAAACAACATCGGGGTTTATCTGTTTTTATGCAAATGCAGCATCATGTGGTGTACTGTGGCAGTGTGAGGAGGGCGCGAGGAGTGCGCCGAGTGGCCAGGCGACCTCCGGAAATCATTGGTGCTGTAATAAAGAGCTGCGCGAGAAAGCGCCCGCACGCTGCGTGATAGATGCCCACGAGCGAGCGACAAAAAAATAACAAAATCGACTTAGCAAACATGTTTAATAAAATGAATGACCCGCTCGTATATCTTCACCTGCTTAGTATGACATAAATTATAATAACATTATGTTGTACACGTTCAAGGAGTCCCAACAAATTCTTATTCACTAGAAAATAAGACGTTTCACAAAAAATATTGTCCGAGTTATTAAGATGAGTTTGGAATAGAATAAAATGTTGGAATTTTTCTATGTCGCCCCGCTGTTGAACAGCGTACACTGTCTTTTTGTTGTTTATTGCTCTCGTAACTAGCTTTGTATAAACTTGGGGTAAACAGATTGAACCGTCATGTCACCTAGAATTCAATACATTTCCATAATCTCAGCAATTTCACGTAAATAAGTAAGTTGACGCCTTTTGATATAGGTACTAAAGTCTATTTTAATTTAGATACATTATTTTATTATAAATTACACAAAAACGGATTAATTTGTAAATGAGGTGATAAGAACATTAATTTTCGAGTAAACCGTGATACGATCGATTTCCACTTAGTTACATTTAGCATTAGAGAATATTGATATCCATGTCTTGTCATTTGTAGCACATTGTGTAAATGAACATTGGTAATAAAATATGGATTTATGACATGAAAGATATTATTTACGAATTTTTTAAAGTAAAACCGAAGCTCCGAACGAAAACAGAGTGTTCAGATTCTCGATAGCAGCTCAAACAAAGCCTTTACAAAATTGCCTCCCCGCAGACAGCCTTAACGATCGCAAAAGCAGGCTGCACATAATTAGCGCTAAACAATATTTAGCGCCGATTAACTCCATAAACTCGCATTAAATTAGAAGGGCAGTAAAAATCAATTAGAGAGTCTATCCAAGTGATGTAACCGCACGCTTCCGAATTCCTCCTTTTATTAACAATTAGGTGGGTTTATGTGTGGAGTAGGTGCGGATTAGGCGAGTTTCGGACGACGTGCGTGTCTCCGCCGGACGGCAGGGGCTTAGCCTCGAGGGATGCCGCGACCCTTCAAGCCACGATGACAGCTGCCTTTGTCGTGTCCGAAGAGGAATTTTATACCGCGAAATTGACAGCCACGCTGTACCGTAACTCATCGATCGCGCAACGTGTTCCCAGGGATGTTTCGATGAGCGCAATAAAGTATTTGTTCATGTTCTCGGCGCATGAGTGAAGCCAAGTCCGCAGTTCACGCGGCGGGATCCGATTTATGTTGTTTTATATCGTCTTGTCCGCTTTTGTTAATGTGAAATCTAAATCAGCGTGTGTTTTTTGTAATATCATTTGCTTATTCGAATGTGTTTCATCGGCGCTAATACCAGGCGTCGGTTTTAGTTCGCGCTTCATCTGGTTTTATTCTTATTTTAGATTTCAAAGTGATCCTAGATTTATATTGTACAAAAATCTGCTTTTGTTTCATAACTATAGTCATTAGTCAGTCACTTATTATAACTTTATGCAACGAAAATGTACAGAAGCCTTAAAAACTACAAGTGGACCTAGAGTGATGGATACGTAGCAGGTGCATTACTAACCTATTGAATGGACGACCATTCCAATCTCAACACCTAATTCTCGAGTCTTTATGAATAATCTGCATACGTACGTGGGTACACCGTGGCACAATCACGCCCGAAGGTGAACTCATTTAAACTCCAAAGTTCCTCTCAATCGCGAATCTTCGACCGTCGTGTAGGAATGTCTCATTGATTTTCCTCTGGATTATGCGTCGACTGCGCCGTGAAAGTATTCCCAAGTTAGGTATTTGATTTCGATAGAAATATTAATGAAGTAAATCCCTCGTCTCCCGCTTTCTCGGGGTATATATATAATATGCTTTGTTTCTTGGATTACTTCAATTGATTTATTTGTTTTCAGAAAAATGCTTTTTGCCGAACGCTTTTTTAGCTGTTACTTAATAATGTATAATAAAAACAAACAAATGTAAGTAGGCAGGTTTGTGTCTAAAGCCTTGCCTCTGACGTGGTTAATACGTTTGTCTTACCTAAAGTCGTTAAGGACGGAGCAACTCCATTAAAGTTGATAGGTACCTTTTAACTGATATGAGAAAATTATCCTTTTTAATCAGTTAAGTATCTGCAGTAAATTTAAGTTATATTATCTGGCTTATCTGTAACTGCATTAATATTAGTAAGGGTACTATCTAGTGGCTCGGTGTAGGAAGGTACCGTGCGGTCGGCCAGAGCATCCGATACAAGACACAGGGAGCCGAGCGCAGACGAATTGCTGTAGATAAATTATTAAACGTAATGTTTTCAGTTATCTCCGATGTCGGGATGGTGGAATGCCGACGATCACATCTCGGACGCAGGGAGCGATCGATGCTACGATACGCGCTCGGCACACATCTGGTAGCCACTAGTTTGTTATCGGCGTGAACCGTCGGCCAAACCTATTTATCGAAGTCATAGAGATTTATTGATGGCTATTTTAGTTAATAACATGACGTCTAACACATTATGTCACAATAAATAATTAGATATATATCTTGGTCCGCACAAACAACCGTAATTTATTAAAGTTTGTTTGATATCACATGTTTGCTTTCTCTGCAGAATAGTTTTTTACACGCAAATGATCGTTAAATTACTCAATTGACAAAGCTCACAAAATTCAGCCATTTATATCAATAATGAACTTCACTAATAGCAAGGGAAGATATTTCTGCAAGTATTCAAATATGTTTGCGGGTCGTTCAACCTTTGTTTTAACAAATTTCGGAATGTTGGAATCAAGATTACAATTCTAAACAATCCGAACCACTCCGAGTCTCATAAATCGTTCATAAAAATCTGTTTAGATGCAATAAATAAAGCTGAAGGTCCGCACTGATCTTCATGCATATAGGGGCAGTATTACGCAATAGTTTGATTTATTGGTTTCGGCAAGGTGCACAAAATTCTAACGCCCTCCTTGGGACGCGGCGTGCGGCGTGATAGAATTTCGCCTCGGCAATTTTCTCATACATGCGAAAAACTATTCGGAGCGGCCCGCGGTGATAAATGTGAGGTTATGAATAAATTTGCCCCTTCGCAACCAAATCTGAAGTGATTAGATTCGACACTTTCGACGTGAGCAGGTGGGCCGGTGCCACCTGTGTTTTTTTACATTGTTTACGGTTGTAATTGCGGATGTCATAATAATGAACTCTCATAGCATTAAATCACAGACCGCACGTGAGGGCGTACCTATACGATTTGTTTTTATTGCTCTCCAATTCCATTTGTACACCTAATAAATTTTACAAGCTCAAAAAAGCTAACTCGGGGCGCGTTCGCAATAAGAGCCATTCTCGGCGAACAATAGCAGAATAACATTCACGAAGCAGTAAACGACGTTGGAAATCTAAATATTTATTTGAATTACTGTGACCGGGCGGCACGGGGCGCGGTTGACGGCCGCGCCGCCGACGCTAAGTTCCGACCGCGAACCGCAAACTGGACTGCGTTGCACACTCGGGGTTATCCCAAGACGAGACTAAAATATTTATAAAGATACCAAACGTAAACGCGTTTGTGCGATAAAAGTTCTCTTTAAGGAATCGATATGCTGCGGGACGCCCGCAGAGGTTGCGGTGACAGACCTCCGCTGCGCTCTTTGCGGGAACATTATTGGGAACAATCATCGTGCTACAACTGTCCTTGTTTGTTTTATGCAGTAACAACACTGATAATAGCTTAATAAAGATAGTTCATTCTTTTGTTTCAAGAGTTTTCAAGTCAAATTAATTATAGATGGGTGGGTTTACGTTCATGTCATATACCTAAATAAATATGATGTCGGGATGCAAATCATGATTCTTTGACACTAATATTACAACGAGATTTATTTTTTAGTTTTCATGAATAAACTCAAACACTACTGGACCGATTCTAAGAATTCTATTACAAGTAGAATGCTATATTATCATCACTGTGTAACTTAAGCTATAATTTATAAAGATACTAGCTGCCCGCCCCGGCTTCGCACGGATATGTACCTACCCTACCTTCACCTACCTATCCTAAGAAACTTCTCCTTACTACACAAACACAACAAAAAAAGAATTATCGAAATTGGTCCAGCCGTTCACGCGTGACGCCGTGACCAAGGAAATTGGGATTCATTTTTATATTATATAGATCACGTGGGCGAACCCACTTGCGGAATCTAGTATCTAATAAAATCGGAAAATAATGGGATAATTGGTAGACGAAATGCATATTTCCGTTTCAGTTTGTGATCTTCTAAAAGAAGGAGATTATTGTCACAGTAAACAATTGTGTTATTGTCCATGTTTGTACACCGACTGATTCTTTTTTTATTCGATAGAGGAAACTTGTGAATAGTCCCATAAATATAAATTTTATTTACCTACTTTTTGTGTTAGTTTCAATAATACGTATTTTCTCCACTTAGTGTATGCTGATAATGCATGTATAGCTTCCTGTCAGCGCTGGTATTTACATAGCAAGTAGTGGTATACGAAATTGTGTGGGTTTGCATTGTGGTTTTTTAAGTGGTACGTACCTACCACCTAAAAATGAACAACTAAATTGCAAAATAAAACCACCGCAATTAGAAATAAACAAAGCACTCTATCCGTTGAAACAATTCGGTGTTCCAAACTAAATGCACAAAGCTTGTGCAATTTGATCGATGCGTCTAATATAATTAATATTTGAATCGTATTAAGTATCGAAACGCGGTCGGTTCGATTCTCTATAGCTGCTTTTATACGTGTAGGTGCTAGGTCAGGTAGAGCGCTGTAGTACCAGGTGTGCCATCTGTCGCACAACGCTGGAAGCTCGTTTAACGTTAACTCGACTTCCTGGTTACGGAACTGTAGTTTGCATGAATTAAACCAAGCGAGACTATTAGTTCGGGCGTAATCAATGGGATGTCAAAGATTTCGGAATCCCTGTGCTAGATTTTAGTCACAATAATGATAACTAACGGTTTACGTATCATAAAACTCAGATTTAAATGTAATAAAATTAATCTTGGTATGGCATTCTAATGTAAACTCTTTTGGTCAGTGGCGCTACCCTTCGGTGTTTCTTTGCCCCATCGTAAGTATTGTCGCTCTTAACTAAGTGGACATTGCAGCGCTTTCAGATTAATTAGGTAGTACTTACTCGTTTCATAAATGATTCCTGAAAAATGGTGCATGCTGTTTATTTAAATAGCTGGCAATTTTTCTGATTTATTTGAACTGAAATATAGGACCTACATTTTCCAACGTTAGTGTAGGTAATGTGAACCTAATTAATTAAAAGCGGGGACAGCAAACAATTTTATTGCGGCAATCATCTGCAAGGCTCGATCTCTATAAAGGTACGTATAAAATATATTGGTATCACACGCGTACGATCTGATTGGTTCCATTGGTTATTAGCTGCTATTTGTGTTGTCAATGTTTATGACCGTTTTATTAGCGATGCTGGTTTTATTGCAGATTCAATTGTTATAGCAATGGATTTGATTAAGTAAAGCAATCGTTGCGTTTTGTTTGTTATTAAATGAGTACTTTTTATTGTCTAGCTATATTTGCTGAATGTTATTTTGTTTATTGATTCGTTGTTAAAGTCAATGGTTGTAGAGATTGCTACGTCAATTTTTTACACTTATCACAAGTCACCTTGGTGTTTTATTGATACTTTATGTTACTAATGGCCTATTTCACGATCTCCAAAAAGCCACTTCTTACCGAATAAATTCAAAAACGGAACAGAATTTGTATGAAATTATCTGCCAAGTAAGTTAATAGGAACTTAATCGTACCTTGTTTCGTTATTTTTCACTTACCTAGACGGGTTTACCAGTACACTCCTAATATTACCTCCTATTATTTATAGTATTGTATCTTTTACATACTTAGATTTTTGTCTGAATAAAATAGTAATAATAAGATGATTTGTAGGTAATTAATTTGTGTCCTAGGAATATCTAGGACAATCGTTTGTTTGACATTGTGAAACAACCTCATTGGCTTTTCAGTATTGTTTCTAATTCAATCAGCACAAGTAAATATAAAATAGATGGTCAAATTTTAACACAGCGTTCAGTACGTCTAACCAAATATATCCAAGCAAAAAAAAAGTGATTTTATTTTGACAAAAAATAATAAATGGCATTGGGTATCCAACATTTTTGGTGTATTTTCGTTAGCTGATTTATTTTTCTTGTAAGTATCTAAAGCGTTTTTCTTAAAAAAAAATTACCATTGTCCTTATTTTGGTGGTCTGAATGATTTCTAAAAGTTTGTCTATCTATTTTAATGGAACCTTATATTCTCTAAATGATGTTGAAAACCTCATCAAAATCCGTTGCGTATTTTAGAAGAACGCGGAGGTACAGACAAACGCAAAAAGCGACTTTCTTTTAGAGATATTTATTTTAAATAACTCCAATATTGGGTGCCTACCTAGCTAAAAAACAAACAGGGTTGTCATCGGAGTTTCTTTTGCAATAAACGAGCCTATAAAATAAACTTTTATTTTGTTTTATTTTGTAGGCTCGTACTTATAGGTAGGTACCTATATTTTTCTTTATTGGGTCTTCTTCTATTTTATTTAAAGATATCCCTTAACCTACCTAAGCATTTATATTGCCATCTCCACGTTTCTTTCACTTTTTCATTATTTTAACAGGAAAATAACCAGGTGTTAGTATAAACATAAACAGAACTTCAAAAAATATATTTATAAAAGCCTTTAATTAAAATAATCCTCGCCAAAGTAGAAATAGAAGCCGTAATTTTATCAAAAAAAGTTAAAAAGGTTCATTTTATTAGCTTTTAAGCATTGTTTAAGTGTTGAGAATAAGGGAGGGACCCCTCGGAGTGTTCCCTACGACTTTTAGCGGCTCATTATGGACTTTTTTCCCATTTTATTTGTTCTATGTACCTACCTCACGATGGAACCATTTGAAAGTCCAATTCTTTTAATTTAGTTCCGATTAAGTACTTAAGAAACGGGTAGACCATCAATAGCTGCTTCCTCTCATCAAAGATTAATTGTGAGCAAATGGAAAAAGGTTTGGGCCGAGTTGAATTCTAATGAAACGATCCTGATAATATAATTTACTCAGTTTAAGTTTTAAAATACTCAGGTAGGTAGCCTTTATCCTCTTGTGAATCTTTTTTAGATGTGTCGTTAACAACGGGTTTTTTGGCATCAGAAGTCTCGAATTTTGTAGTTTATATCTAATAAAATACAGTAGGTAGGTATTTGCTGAAAGGCCAAACGTTGATGTAGAAACCAATTATTACAGTTTTCATGCAATCATGCTACATTAATGTTACCAAAGGATTCAGGAAATTAGCGTAAAAATAAAAATTACACCGTTGAAATAAAGATTTAATTACAATCGTTACATAATTTTACTCATAATAATAATAATTAATAGGTATAATATTCTATAAATATCTATATAGAACATTTAATATTAAGCGAATGTATTCGATTTGGTCACATTGAAATTTTCTTCATCTGTTTTTACGTTAGATGAACTTCTATAATAACAAGCCTCAAAACTATTGCTTTAAATCTTGTGACCTGAGAATAAATCGTTATCTTCTGTTAGAATGTGGGAAATAAAGTTTAATTCTATGTAAAATGCTTAATAAATTATCTTATATTACTGATCGATGTATGTATGCCTTCGTTATAAAAATTTTAGAAACACGTCGTAGATATTCACAGCTCCGATCAATTAACGCTATGCGCAGACGCGGCAGTACTGTGCTTAACTTGGCGTACGTATGCTCAGTGCCTGCACTTAGCACTAATTATACAACAAAATATACATCAAATGTCAAATCCAATTGTCTACCTATTTGCCACAACAGGTTTTATACACAAACACATAATATGACTTCGAATTTTCCAAGTCTTGCATATCGATCGGCATCAATAAAATTTGAATTTCATATCCAGTAGCATATCCATTTTAATTCTTAAGTTAACCCACATGACTATAATTTGACTTGAAAGAAAATAATTCCCAAAGTAAACTGTCGTTGAAACGTTGCTTCAGAAAAGTTACTGCGACCGTTTTAAAATAAAAAATATTCAGAATATTTTTATGTACATGTATACTAATAATACTTTTAAACAATATTTATAAGTTTTATTATCGAAATATTTGTCGACAACATCGAACGTGGTGAAATCATACTAATTACTTTGTACACATCTCGACAAACTAAAATAGAAAATCTACAAAACATTTTATATGTACAAGGACAACAACAATAACCAAATCGATGATTGTGTATCGACTTTTTATCTAGTTATTAACAAAATTAAACAATCGTTTGTGTAGTAGGGCGTGATACCAAACCTAACCACCTCACATTGTCTACTCTCTCAATGTACAGTTACACTTATATCTAAACAAAGTTAAGTCTGGCACCTGTACTAACGAATAACTTATTGCTCCACAAGTAATTTAAACCATAAACATAAGATTGGAAGAACTTAGCGAAAACATAAAGATTCCTTATTTGTATGTAAAACATTCCAATCGTGGAATTGGTAATAAATTTACAATAATTCACTAAAACCAATTTAGGCTAGTTTAAATTTTATTACACATAATTGCGCTTTCCGTGTATCTATAAATAATTTGGATATTATTTCCATAATATTCTTAAGTCTATAAAAATACTGAGCAACGTCGATTTCATACAATGATTCATTCGATAAGTACTTAGTGACAAGTGACAACCATAGACATAACCACATCAAACAAAAAGTAAGTACTTAACGGAAAACTTTATACATCGTTATGATCTGTGCATATAGTTCAGGAATTTAAAATTACACTATGTGATATACAAATAAATGTATGTACCAAATTATATAAATTTTACAAAGGGGTCTATAGACCTAGTTGTATATCCAGCCAGAGGCCATTTAACTAAAGTATAGTCGTGTCGTTGATCTAAATGTAGAACTGAAACACTGTGCCACTGTGATAATCTGAAAGTCCCTAGTAGTTAACGGGTAGTGCAGCGACCCAGGTTTCACGTGCTTTACCTGCAACAAACGATAACAAGATTACATTTTAAGGTCCATTTCTTGCATTGAATTAAATTCATTCAGAGGGCCATTCTTAACGGCCGCGTCATTTCGGTTTATTTTAAAACAATAAAAATATCCCTTAAAAAGAATCTATAGCGGTATTTAAATTAACAAAAAAGAAGGTCCATTTCGATAGCTGTTCCGATTCTATCGCGGCGTCGACGGTGCGAGCCCGCCGCCGCGTTCACACATATAAACCGAAAAAGAAAAAATCTAAACCAATCGAGATGAGGTGACGAAACGTTCAGTCTCATTATCTGAGAATTTATTAACGAATCGCTTGGACCGGAAAACCAAAATGTGAAAGAAATAAAAACTCGACCTCGACCGCGGTCATCTAAAGTTTGTACGGCGTCAATGAAAAAAGAAGTCAAACAGGTTGTCCGAGCGACCTGCGACTGAATGAAACGGAGAAGGACCCGAGTCAGGATCGGGAGATAAGAGAAAAGATTAGGGCGTCGAAAAAAAGTAAAGCAGCTTTTAATGCGGAGGTAGTGTTGTGAATGAAGAGGACCCATTGAGATTCCGCGCCCACGCACACTCGCAGTACGCGCGTTATCGGTGCGCGCTGGACCGCCCGGCTGCCGTGCGCCGGCGCAGCCACCACCACGCACCCTCACAAAGAACAATACACATTGTACCACTGCATATTAAGTCTTTTGTGTTTACAACGACCCTGCCGACCTATTTAAATTAGTCTAAGTGAATGGATAGGGCTGAGAACAAACATCACCGTTGACCGTATCATGCGGCCATAGATGCATCGTGCCTCTTACCGTAATATTGTTACGAGACTAAAGATAATTTAAAATTGAATTGTACTCTAATATAGTAGCAATATTATTTAGAAAAATAATAATTTAAAACGATGTAGGAATGTTATTTAAGGCGAAAACAAAAACTGACAATTTAAATCTGTTCTTTTTGGGGCTACTTTAAAGGAATGCCGCGATAAGGAGTTATTTTCGCGTCAAGGAATTCGAGGGACAAAAAGGCGTGAAAACCAAAATAATACAAAAGGTTTATAGAAGTGAATTTGTGAGCGTTTGGCTAAAACAAAATTCTTGGCGTTGCCGTCCTGTGCGGCGACGGCGGTGACGCGATTTATTGTAATGAGACGCGGATGCCGCTACTTCTTCTTAGAAAATCTTTGACGACTCTAAGAAATATGTGACACGGGGAACTGTGGAACTGCCTTCGCACAACACTACTTACCCTGTCAGTATTGTGACCTTGTTAATGGAATTCGACCATAGATGCGTTCTGGTTACGACTAATAACTACCTATGATTAATATTAATGATGTTCATCGTACTTAATTTGACCAAGCCGATAAAATATTTCTAAATTACTTTGTGTAACGTTTCTTGTTGATTTTATTATCCACGTCACCAACGAGTTTACATACTCGTAGAAAGAGCTAATTTAGGCAGGTCAGCGGTACGAGTGTAGGCGCAAGGAACGCGTCGCTCTGACAATGACAAATGACACAAGATTGCAATCTCGCCGCCCTCGAGTCGCGCGTCGCCCTTCCGCCTCGACTCAACTCCATTGTTTTCAATTACCGACATGACACCCCGGCGCGAGCTTCGCTACTAAACCGCAACTCAGTTTATGGCCCTCCGATATCTCCACCACGATCGTCCATTACGTGCGCAGCTCTCATTTACATGTGCGCGTCGCGATTATGCTCAAACTCGTCAATCTGAATCAATCTGTAACTCACCGCTATTGGTGCGCGGTCCGCTTTCAGACGGCCGACACGAAACCGTTGGGGTGTTGGAGCGAGCTGGAATAGGAAACATTCACTCTTTTCACGTGACGTTAGCAATATCTGACAAACCTATACCGAAAGCGTGTTCACGAGCGAGATGATTTGTGTGTTCCTATAATCATGCAGTTTAGATAGAAATGAAGTTATAATAACCTTTTATAAAAAGGCTTGAAGGCCGCAGATCCCTCGTTGTGATGTGGTTGATTAGGCTGGTGACTGTTGGCGGCGTGGTGAGGGTTGTGGTAGGGATCGCGCTGAGGTGACTGCTGATGTCGAGGGAAGCAGTACCCGGAGCCGCCGCCGCTGCCGAGTGGGTTGGCGACGCTGGGCACCTTCATGTTGGGTGGCGTCTGAGGTGGCGTGTCGGTCTGCACGTCGGGGAACGATGCCGGGTGCACGCAGGGGTGCTGCCCGCCGTACTGCCCGCCGGCGAAGCCACCGTACCGCCCGTATGAGCCACTGGCTGGACTTGCAGCGGCTGTCGCCGGCAATGCAAAGCCATTGGAGCCACCATCGGAAGGCGCCGCTCGTTCCGGCGGACCGTAGGCATGCTGAGGCCATGGCTGAGCTGCTGGCGGTGGAGTTTTACATGCCGCAGTGTCAGCTAAGGACCATATTTTTGGTTTGGAGGCAGGAATCGGCACGCCACAATCAGATGAGCCCCGCTTCGTCTCTTCTTTTATTCCGTAGCCCAGCATTTGGTGGTGCATACCCTGCAGCATGTCGTCCCCCTTCCGCTCCTCATCTGTAAAGATAATAATATTCATCGATCATATTTTACGTCGGACTGGCAATAAACGCGTGAGCGCACGTTATTGCAATCAGATTAGTCGCAATAGCCGAGGCCATAACTAACGCGACAACAATAAAGAGGGCTTAAAATGTTCCTAAAAAATCGATACGTTGCGGATTGAATCGTCGACGTGACCGTTACAAGCGGTACGTAAGTTTTAGCTAGTAAGAAGCGGGATTTTGCGGGCCCCTCCAGAAAAGTCGTGTGAAAATACGTTAGGCGTGCAGTGACCCATTCGTTAAGTGGTTATCCGATTAGCGAAGTGAAAATACCACTTTGGGGCGCGATTCCCTCGCCGCGGGCGCTGCTACCGATCCCTTTCGTATTAAGCCGAGCATTTATTTCGCATTTCCCGGCGCGCCCCGCGGCACCGCTCTCTCCACCGCGAAATGTGCGAGCGATACAATTAACGGTCAACCACGATGGCCGTTTTTCTTAACATTTTCTTATTTAAAACTGTTACTTATTCAAATGTGCTTACCAAAGATTATTTTTTTTTGGTTTATACGGAATGATCTCGTAGAATAAACCGCATATTTTTGTTTTATCCATAAAGATCACGATGGTAAAAGTGCAATGAAATAAATCTCAAAGAGGATCTCGCTTGAAAAAATTTGATGTTATTGTACAATTACACAAAAATGTTTATTCAGCGAATTTTATAAGGCTCTAAGTATTATCATAATGCCATTTTCCGTTGTAAAGTGGCTTTCGGCGGGTGCGGAGGCGGGCCCGGGGCCGCTAATGAAATTCAGAGGCCCCGCGATCGCGGCGAGGACGTGCGCGGGGGCGAGGCGCGGTGCGGGGCGACGCGACCGCTCGACTTCATTCTCTTTATTCCATTTAATGCTGACTGCTCCTAGCTTTTAAGAGGGGTTATCCGCGTTGCCCTTCACTAGGGATAAATAGGGACGCCACTGATACTCCGCGCGAAGATATTTATCCGGCAAATTGTTTTAATTTTCATTGTATTAATCTAATAAAGGCCCACAACGGCGGGAGATAAGCGTGCTATGGACGATTTAGTAATGTTTTATTTTGGCAATACATTTAAGGCACTTATCAGTCAGATTAATTTCTTTACAAATTACTGGTGTATGGATGGGTTAAATATTGTTGGAATTTTATAACATTTCAGTTACTATAAAAACTTGTTTTACTGTTGTTTAACGTTTATTTGCGCTAACTGACTTCGTAAAATTTTACTGACAAGTAGGTGCAAGTGGTTAGTAAATAATAGTTTATATTATTAACTGTGCTTTTAACTTCGAACTTTACTTAATTGAATATACGTTAGCTGTTTTAATTAATTAACTAAACCATAAACAAGGAGTAATTTAATTAATGTATAGAAGGAAATCCGCCACTTACAGTTACTGCAAGAGGTTTGTTTGTTCATAAGGATAAACACTTGAGTAGTTCTGCGGCATTACTAGAGCGGTGCTTTACAAGATCAGTGAGATTATTCGGTGGGCATATTCGAAAACAGGATAGAAAAATCAAATGGTAGGTATTTTTAACCGACTTCCAAAAGGAGGAGGTTCTCAATTCGTCTGTATGTTTTTTTTTTTTTTTTTTTTTTTTTTTTGTATGTTTGTTACGCGATTTCTCCGTCAATTATGGACCGATTTTGAAAATTGTTTTTTGTTTGAAAGGGTATGCTCCCGAGGTGGTCCCATATTAATTTTATTAACTTTACTTGGATAGTTTTTGAGTTAGCTTCAATAATACGTATTTTTCCCACTTAGTTTATATGGATGATATAATGATAACTTCCAATCACTGTTATTTTAGCAGGTTAGTGGTATTCGAATTTGTATGGGGTAGGTACCACAACTAAAAAGTGCAAAATAAAAACTTTTTACAAAAAAAGAACAACCGACTTCCAAAAAAGACACTACAAAGTCAAAAATAACTTTAATTTCGGAAGTCGGTGGCAAAAAACGAAAGTTCAAAACCAAATACACCGACTTCCGAAATTAAAGTTATTTTTGACTTTGTAGTGTCTTTTTTGGAAGTCGGTTGTTCTTTTTTTGTAAAAAGTTTTTGTGGTAGGCGTTTACACATTTTGTTAATTACCTACATCTTGGGAAATGCACTATATGCGATCGTTGGGCTAAAATTATTTAGAGCCTATCTGTTTTTATAGCTGTTTATCCATTAATTACCAGAAACACGAAATTGTCTTAAATCTGCAATGTTTAAATGCGCGCGCCGTGTCGCAGGCGACACTTGCAGGCGGTCGGAGACGAAGCGTGCGGAAAGTGGCAACGTGCACGCTCCGCATTGAGTGGTTTTCCCTTCAGTATGCTTTAGTCACAAGCCGGGCAAAAGTGAAACATAAAGACCCGTCTCGGTCGCTCTGGGCGCCTCGCAGCCCCACTCTCTCTATAGTGTATCCACTTTACAAAAACCCCTTGTTTAGGGTGAAATAATCTGTCTAGGATTTGTTTATTTTGATATCGAGTTACACATTTTGGAAATTAAATAAGTATAAATTAATAAGGTTTTTCTGCTCAAGTTTAGGTCCTACCAACTTGGCGTTTTATGCAAATGACACGGATGATGCATTATAAAAGTATGCAGTGTATCATATGAAGTGTGTAAGAGCGGTTGGCGTTAAGTGGTTGCACCCCCGCTGCAGCCCTGCACTTAACAGCTGAGGTCAGTGCAATTTATTGCTCGTCGCGGTCCTCCCCGGCGCGGGCGCGGCGAGCGCGGGCGGACGACGTTCACTTGTTTGTGTTACTTCTACTCGTTTTCCATTAACGCGCGCCGGATTAATATTTTGTTTGCAATGCGTGCGCTCACGACAAAAATTAACATTTATTGGTAGGGTCCGAAAATGAAGCTTTTATTCATGAGTGGCTTAGCTCCGGATAGTTCTGTGTGTTTGTTTGCTGACGACGGTCTAGGGATCGCGTGTGAAAGCTTTTATATTGGCTTTGTTTGCCGTGACTTAAAATGATATATTACACGTCGCTAACATTGACGTTTTTGTAAAAGAATGGTTATGCACGTTCGTGAGAAATGTTATGGTTTGTTTGCGATCTGACTCCGGGATTAGTTTAATCGGAAAGTTGTTTAGTTCAGTTTAATCTGGTGATGCCCAGTTTTTGATTACAGATCATTCTCACGAATTTGTGGTCACGAATGTTATAAATATTTATGTTGATGAGTTTTTGAATGTAGCATCAGTCACGCGACTTTTGGCATTTAGGGGCATTTTTAGGAGAATTTTGCTACAACTTATTCCCGTGTCCAAGCTCCAAGGACAGTTCAAATTTCCATAATTTTGAAAGTATTATTACCTACCTTACAATTTACCACGCATCGTAACAATTAAAATGCTTAGTTAGTTAAAATTCCATTTAGTTGAGTCGAAAGAAAAACATTTAATGCTGTAACAATCGCGCGACACCCCGGCCTTTGGCGACGTCGCGTCGAAGTCGCCGGGGGCGCGTGTCTATAATCCTGGGGCGGCAGTCTCGACATAGATAGCGATCGATAAACAACCGAATTCGGTCGCAAAGTCTTAAAGGGGTCACTAGACGGTCAACATTGCTTGACAAGCACCGGCCTGCAGTCTCTACATAAATAGCGGGAAAATTGCAGAACATGATTTAATAAAAATAATTGTTTTTCTTGAAAATTGTATAGTGAATAAGTAAAACTTATCTTGAAAACATTATTTTTCATGGAAAGTAAGAAGTAGCAATATCCATTTTAAAGAATTAAAATAATTTGTTAAATATCTAGGGGCATTAAAGTTTACCTCCTTGCAACACTTAACGTCGGTGTCAAAACAACTTTTTGACATGTACCCTATATATAATTGTAGTCTGTGTTGACATGAAAACAAATACGATTTGTCGTTTGTCGTTTGTTGTATTTTGTCTTGTTTGAGAAATCGTAGATTCGTAGTGTCGATACTCAAAAATAAAATGTTAGGAGGACAAACTGAAGCAGGTGCAGACCCGGCTCCAACCGGCGTCAAGTAAGTATCTCAACCTACAATACCTATATTTGCACATTCAGTGAATGGCCCTCGTGGTGACCACTCACATAGGCTTCCTCGTGAACCCTCGGGGCTAAAATTTTTACGTGGCTGCAGTCTATGGCTCCAATGGCGTCTGGAAAAGGGTGTGGAGCATTTCGAAATTTTTCTTTTGCTAAACGCCTTTCTTCCTGCGTCATAGGAAACTTCACAAACTTCCTCAACAGTTTTTCATTTATAGCCTCGGTTACAGCATGTATGCAGCGGCTAACCGATTTTTGGCTCATGCTGCAACACTGTAAGCCAGTAGGCAACTGATAGCAGCCACTTGCGTAAAATCGGAGTGCCGTCAGTACCTATTTGGAAGGAAATAGAAACAAGTAAGTACCTACATAAGACAAAAAAAAAATAGATTTGGATTTAAAAAATAAACGATAAATGCAGACACTCACTTGAGACTCCACAGAAAATCCGTAAGGTCGCTGTCTCTGCAGAGATGGCTGAAGTTCAATGACGAGCTCATTGAACATTTCTTTATTCACTCTATACAAAGATAGAAATTCCGAATCCTCCAAATCTAATACATTTTCACAGTCGCGCCGGTTTCTTCCGATTTGTCGTCGTTCAATAATGTCGCGTCTGTGTTCAAGCACGACTAAATCCCACGCTAAATATGCCTCCGCCATAATTTAATGTGATTTCTTCTTTTACTCAAACTTTAACGAATCACCACAGACTACATAGAGCTAACGAATCACTTTGCGGGCTGTCAAAAATGGTCGCAAAATATATTCGTAAACACCGAGCATTTGCGACAAAGTTCGGTACAATACCGATGACAATCGATAACTCGGAGTATCGAAACTACCAAATAACGTTACATTCGACTTTGCGAACGAATTCGGTCGTAAAGTGATCGCTATCTATGTCTACACTGCTTGTCGAGTCAATGTTAACCGTCTAGGGACCTCTTTAGGATTTTGCGACCGAATTCGGTCATTTAGCGATCGCTATCTATGTCGAGACTGCCGCCCCTGCAGACAATGCGCAGCGTCTAGCGTTTTTTCTCGCACTCGTTACTTAGATTACATCGATGACTAGACGCAACGCGACAATCTGACGGTAAACTAAAGCAGCTTTGGTTCGACATTAATGATTCGAAATCATTAAATTTTCCAAAACATCCCTAATTAAGTATTAGGGATGTTTTGGAATATTTAATGATTAAGGGTAGGTTGGTAAGTCGATATTTACCAATTCGGTTAGTACGGAGATCCTCTGATCTACATACAATAAATTCTGATCAAATTAGCTAAATCTCAAAATTATCTAAACACAGTCTAACAGTGTTTTACAGTTGTTTAACTGACTCAAACAGTAGGAGACACGGTGACTATTATTTAAAACTGTGTGCCCCACTTAAATTGGGCACCAATCATATTAAGTCCGTAAATAATATGATATTTTGGCAATAAACCACAAATTTGAAATTAGTTCCATCAGTTTCAGACTGGCACACACGCTCCTGCCATACATCTTACTTTTTATGAATCGTGTGAGATGGCTGCGAGTGGCCCATTCACGAGGCGTTATACACAGCGAATTAAGTACACTTCTGTCGCAACAATAGTGGGCTTCATTACACGAGCGTATGCCGGGCGTTATGCGTGACGCCCTCGCGCCTCCATTAGCGACGCGAACTTCGCTATGAAAACACTCTGTTAGAAGCCATCTTTATTGTAACAATGCCTACTTATAATTTATGTTGTTGACAAGAGGGCCTAACTGCCGCCCTAGCAGTTCTCACGTAGCGTGTCGAATACGTATCTGCATTTTATTATTGCACTTACGCTTTTCAAACACTTACAACAACTTGTAATTTTTTTAGGTCGAGTACTAAGTTTATTTGACCAGATCTTATTGCAGGACTAGAATATCTATGGTATACAAATTCTATGGATTAAATCTGAAATCAAAATAAAACAAACAACGTGCTTCTTGACGATATGTCAATGAAAAACGTTGTTATAAATATCCAGGACCTAAATCCGATCAGTCGGTATATACCTACATTATAAATCCCCAAAACCGTACTTACTTACGTTCCAGCGGAATATCCTCATAAAAGAAACGATCCACGAACTCGACAAATCCTTTGGCAAGAACATGAAGTAGGGCAGATCGTCAGACAAGCTGAACGCGACCTCCGAGCGTCGCGTCGGCCCGTTGTAGCGACGAACGGAAGACGCGTTATATGAAATTTGGGCGCCGCCCACTTTACTACGAATAGGAAATCCGGTAGCGAGGAGCGGTTACGCACAGTTACACGCCTGAGACCTCCCCCCGGCCGCCGCACGCCCCTCCGACCCCTCGCCTCCTCACAGACCCGCACACCCTCCGGCCCGCAGCCGCGTTATGCCAATTCACTAGACGATTTATACACCGACAAAATTAAAGCAATTTTAAACGGTTTACAGCAACGTCACAATCCGTACATGAAACAACACGCACTACTCACAGGTCAAGGGTAATTAGTGCACTATTGGTAAGTCAAACAATCGCAGGCGCGCTTATCGAGAACAAACACAACAAAATACATTAACATACAACAGTTCGCATTGCAATCGGAAATTGAAAACTTATATTGCAACATAGACAGATGGTGAAAGCTATAAAAATTGAATCAACATCCGACAGTCAACATTGGTTTTCACTTTTACATATATATGCGTCATATATAATTTTCATGTTAATAATGACGGTTGACTATCCGACATTGTGTTTCATGTAACTCAACGAACCTTTATGAGTTTTAATTTTCTCCTCCTGCTCGTCTTTCTCCTTCTCCTCGTCGGAGAGCATGGTGTCGTCATCGTCGTCCGTCTTATTCTTGGGCTCCCACGTCATCTTGTTCTCCTTCTTGAGACGGCGGCGCGCGTTCGCGAACCACGTCGACACCTGTGTCAGCGTCATCTTGGTGATGATCGCCAACATTATCTTCTCGCCCTTCGTTGGGTAAGGATTCTTTTTGTGTTCGTTCAGCCACGCCTTGAGCGTCGCCGTTGACTCCCGTGTTGCGTTTTTCCTTCTGGCAGCTAAATCGTACCCCGCTCCGTATCTGTCGACAAACATGTTTATACTTACATATGCCTAGTGGGTAATTTACGCTTCCGACCTTAGCAGAGCTATAAAACTTTCGCATATGTCGTAAATATATTGCAAAATAGATTCGGACTACGTTTTCGTGAGGGATACATTAAACTAACTTGAATATTGGACTGTCTGTATTCTGACGAACCAGTGTAAAATACTTAGAAGTACGACACAATTAAGTATAATAATATAATACAGATAAAAAGCAATCTGAATATTATATTCCCGTGCAGTGTTCAAATGCAAGGTTTGTAAATGATGAAAATGACATCGACATTTGAATCGTCTCCATAATAAATGTACTTGAACCAATAAATCCGTAATATAACGAGAAGTTTCACTATAACATATTTCAGTTAGTTACACCGTCCATACGTCGAATCGTTTACAGCGAGCAATAAAGTGGCTTTTAAATTCGTAGCAGATAGGCGTTTTATTTGAGGCAATAGATTTCTCGTAACGGCAGCAAAAATAAAGCTATCGCGGCACAGGGCGACATTCGGTTCACTTTTTAGGGTCTACGGTCCCATTTGCATCCGCATTCTGAGCGTAATTGTGGCTTCCCCCCGGCGCTGCTAGTATTCGTACCTGACTTCGATTTTCCTGCCGACATGACAAAGGCGCGGTCTAAGGGGCCCAATAAATAGGTTCCGCGCGTGAAAATAGTTAAAAAATGGTCCCGAGTCGATTGATATTCACGCAAATTGCGATGTTGAGCGTCTCGCTTAGGGTCTAGTTTCGAGGAGGTTGTCGAAATTTCCGCCTACGTGTTGTGCATGACGCGAATAAGATTTGCAAAATTGACAACATTTGTTCTTTTGTAACGGTATAGCTCGATTTTATCTAGGTTGGCTGATTCTTTGTTATTATTTAAGATATCCAATACTGATTATTTCGTACAAATATCAAAGTTAAGGTCATTGTTTAAAAACAAACAGTTTTCATATGTCTTGGAATTTCATTGAGAACACTTCCCAAGAAAGTAGGTCTTTACAATTTGAAGACCTCTTTCTTGTACGATAGTCGTTGTTAAAGTAGAGGGCGGACCGTTGCATCGCGGTTGCAATTGCAGGGCGGTGCAGCGCAGGCGTGGGTAGCGTGGGCGTACTCACCACCAATCGATCGCGACGCCATCTTGCTCACCGGACATCACCGGTATTGCTAGTCGCCGAACGACCGCCGGCCGGCGACACCGGCCTCACGCGCCGACCGAGCCGGTGGTTTTATTGTAAAAATACCGAAGGAGCGACCCATACTTTGAAATTGAAATTCGATTTTTTTGTGAAAATTCATGCTGCCGTAAAGTACCTACGCCATATCGGTACGTATGTATTCCCATATGAAACACGCGTCGCGCCATATTAATACACGTGTCAAACGTGCATCTATACAAAGCCTTGGAAGACGAACCGCATTAGTTTGAACACGAATAAGCTCTTCAGAAATCTACGGTGGTTAGTGACGACAGCGCGGTTAGGAAAAACAGCGCTTTATTGCTTTACGTTTTATTGATTCGGTCTCGCATGGTTTGGTTTATAGCCCTGAAGCTGCTGCGAGGGTTGAATCCTTTAAGCTTTGTTAATTAATTTAGACAGTCCACTTACTCGGCGCGCCCGCCCTGTGAGAACACATGCACTCGGCTCCGAGAATGTTAATACTTTCGTGGGCGGAAATACTTTGTATCTTTGTTAATTTGGAGACGAAAGCATAAAACCTACGGCGAGCTTTGAATAATGTTCCATATTTGTGCGCCGAACAAATGTCTGGATTAATTCTTTGTGACATTTCCTGGCTTATTATTTAGGTACTTTAATAGACTAGTTGCAATGGAAAAGCATCAATCGCTATAATAAAAATGAATTTGGTTTTGAAATTTTTTGTAGTTTTATACAGTATGTTGTCCACATATATATATGTCAGTAAGTAGTTAGTAACTTAAAACCCTAAATAAATTAATTATTGGACTGCCTCGTTGGCCTAGTAGTCGCAAGTTCTACTACCGAGCTTGAAGTACTGGGTTCAATTCCCAGGTCGGGCAAAGTGATATTGGGTTTTCCAATAGAAATTTTTCAGTACCAGCCCGGAGCCCGGCAATAGGCTGATATGGGTACACATCTGCCTTACCCTTCAAGGAAACAAGGGTTGATTTTATGTTAAATTAATTATTTTACATGCTATACTATGTAATTACAAATTACATGTTAGGAGTAGTAAACATTATCAAATAAACAGTACGCGTAGAGTATGTCAGGTCACCCCGAGTCCCGGTGAAGAGCGGCGCTGTGTTGGGCGGGTGCTTACTACCGCTGCTACATATTTGCGCTTGCCGAGTATTCAATTCGCGGTATCGAAGGTTTACGATCTACCCGCTTGGGGGAATTGCGGCCTCTACGTGCCCTCCCCCGGTAACCGTACAGCTATATACGAAAACGAATGTACATAAGTAATACCCCCCGCTTTGGGGGAGGTTTGGCTCGTATTAGAATTAGGATTCGCAACTCAAGTGCGCGTGGAGTACTTCTACTTAGGCATTTTAAGAACTATTCGCAGCTTGCTGTGTTAGTTTCTAGAGATTCCTCACTTCAATTACAGATTTATAGATTACAAAGGGTCTGGTTTTATATAAAACCTTGAATTTTGAGAAGACATTTTTACAATAAAAACAAGGTAAACCAGAATATCGCTATTCGGTTTCTGGACAAGATAAAACAATTTTATTTGCGATCGATTGAATTGATATTAAGTGACAAATATAACTAACTTGTCAGTGAAATATAGTATTGTTAATTTTGTCATTTAATGTAATGAATTTTTCATCTTCTTTACTCTCTTTAAAATGCTTGCTTTAAGCAGTTAGCTACCTTATATACCTACGTTTGTTTTTTCATAAGTTGACTGTTAAGAGGACCTCTTAAATCTCTTAAAGCAGGAATAAATATTTCTATAAGTTTTATAGCTGAACTTTTAAAGGGTATTTATTGTATGACTGTACAATATTGTGTTTGTTGAAGTAGGTAAGTACAGTCAGCAAGGAAAATCAGTTAACCCTTAATGAAGTGTTTAGTGTGTCTATTATTATTAACAATAGTTTATAAAAACAAACAATTTTATTTCATTATTAATTTATAATTTTTAATTAGTTTTTGATTGTTTTGCAAAATAATCATAAATGAGTGCTACTCAATTGCCCCCGGCCGCGCCGCCATGGGACATCCTTTACATTTTATGATTTTACTAAAAACAAAGTTTTTCCTAACTTAAGTTTTAAGTTGCCATCGATAGGTCCGCTAAGAAGACTTGAAGAAAGATAAAAAAATACCGGTCTAAAGCCAGTCGGACTCGCGCACCGAGGGTTCCGTAAGGAGCTTCATTCGTATAGGTACCTAAATAGTTCTGTGCCCAGAAACTAGTCCTCTAAATAAATAAATTGTATGAGCACCCTTACAACTCAGACGACTATATTAATTGGCGTCAACTATTTATGTATGGGAACACACGTTAATTTAAAAAAAAAAAATATGTTTCCGTTATGTGCTGTAAGACCTTGCTTTTTGCCAAATTTCGTGATTCTAGGTCAACGGGATGTAGGTCATATAGGTTTTCGACCCAAAACCTATAGGGTACCTACTTCCGGTTGACCTAGAATTGTCAATTTTGGTGAAAAGCAAGGTCTTATAGCACCAGTAAAGGGAAAGTTGTGAAAAATCAGAAAATTTGGAAATTAAGGTAAATTTTGGTACTTACAAGTATTCACGAAAATCTTGCCCATTTATTTTTATCGTGTTGACCCAGGACCTTGATTTTTATACACCTAATAGAGATTGTAGACCTCAGTATCTGGTATAAATTTATACTTGCTAGGTTCATCCGTTCCCGAGTAAATCGGTGGTGACACACGGACAGACAGACGGACAAGAGAGTGATCTTATAAGGGTTCCTTTTTTACCAAAAGGTAAAACAGGAACCCTTATAAGATCACTCTCTTGTCCGTCTGTACCTCAAAAGAGGTACAGAACCCTAAAAATGATTTTACTAATCTGTAGTTGGTACTACTGAAATGGAATGACCATTGACCATGGTCAAATTTCAGTAGTAAGTAGTATTTTAGTTTTATAACTAGATATGTAATTAACATTTTGATGGACTCTTAACGTCCATAGGCGTTATAGCAATACAATCTTTATTGTGTCTCGTTCAGTGTCCTTGAATGCGTTAATAATATGATGTAGATCATGTAGATGGTACCTACGATACAATTTTAAAATAATTGATCATATCGCACGATAGTACTTACAAAGGCTATATTATAATACTTAGTACTCATTGAGTTTGATTGGGTAGGTAGTTTGCCAAGGGTTCCTACCTACGCAGAAGATTCGGAAGAAAATCTTAGGGAGCCGTCGCTGATTTTTGCGATGCGACGTCGCATCACAGTTTTGTGTACAAGCCCTTAAACCAGCAAGACTCACATCGAAAGAAAATACTAACTAAAAATACTACTCTATGTTCTAGATATAATATGCACATATTGAAATAGCTACTATACATTCCTGCTACTGTGTTTAAATGATGTGACAGAAGTTCACAATAGTTGTGTTGCTGAAAATTGCGAATTATAAGTTTTTTACTACAGGTGAGAACAGAACCTTTACCTACAACTTGTTGCAGCATAGTTCCCTACCTTAGTAATTTCCCCTATTCAAACTTTGCCCCTACTTAAAAAAGAGGTTCTAAAAGAACCTCTTTTTTTCAATCCATACTTACTCTTACTATAAATGCAAAAGTAACTTAGAAAAAGTTACTTCGTCTGTCGGTCTGTCTGTCTCGTTTTCACGCCTGAAGAGCTGAAAGAATTTGGATGTAATTCGGCACACGGATAGACCTGGGTACTTTTTATCACGGTAGTGCGTTTGCGTGGGATGATTTCCGACGTTCACGCGGGTGAAGCCGAGCGCTATACCTAGTTTCTAAGATAAACATAATAACTACATACTTTGCGTAAGCTGTTAATGCTTCAGTGTTGTGTGCATAATGAGCGTATTTCAGAAAGGATGTGCAAGTGTCAATCATATTGTAATTCTGTAGTAATTAGTTAATTACGCTGGCTTCCTCCTGTCGAGCCCCACACCTACCTACACAATTATCTGATACATTTATTATTAGCTTACACCTGATTGGAACGGGCTGTATGACGTATTAATTATGATCAATACACGCACCGGTAATTGTCTTCCGATAACATACGGTTTTTGTAGGTTTTGACAGCGACAAAATAATTAATAATTCTAGGTTAACACCGGCCGGCATAATGAGAAATTCTTATAAATTGCAGCTGCAGATATTACAAGACAATTATTTTTTAATTAATTTTCTAGACCAGTCAGGTACTTGCCGTGTCAGTCATTTATAGTTAAAGTAGGCTAACGGTCAATATTTGTTTAAGATGCTATTCTTTCCATAGTACCTTTAAAAGGTTACAATTTTACCGAGCAATCTTTTTTGACGCTTTTTCAGTATGTAGTCAATGCCTTAGAATTTCATGTCATCATAAATACATACTGTATATTACATTTTTTTTACATGGAATGGATAATAATGACAGAGTTCGTAAATCTAAACGTGTGCTAAACGCTCATAAATGTCGCTTGAGCTCTGTGTCTCGTTAACAAGCGCCCTTACTTGGGTTATTTAAAAAGTAACAACCCAAATCGTTGGCACACAAATAATTCCCTCAGAGCTCCGTGCTCGGGGCGCGGTAATTTCCTGCGCATTTTGATCTCAATGGTGCGGTACAAGTGCTCCCTCGTCTCTTTTCTCTAATTTTTGTACGTTTTCTGCTCGAGACTTTTGTTAAAAATAGCTGAGTAATTTTTCATTTCGGCGCGCGGCGGGCGTGGCAGATTACAGGCTGTTCCAAATAATACGCCAACGGTACTTAACTCGAGAGCGCCTACACTCGCGGCCAAGTTTTGTTGCTTATGTACGCTTTTCACCGTAGTTGTTTCTTTGTGAGGCTATTTATTCGGTCCGGCTAACTTATTGCGACCCCCGGAACGTTTTATGAGCCTCTTATGAAGTTTTTCTTTTGAAATGAATACACAACAATTTCGTTAGCAGCTGACTGTAATTACACTTGCAAATAGAGTTTGGGACAACGATGTGTTGCAAAAATGTTTTATTTAAACACCTTTTGAGGTTTTAATTAAGTTTATCGAAAGTATAATGATTAGAGAAATGTAAAGTGATCATCCTATGCGTGCGTCGGAGTAGTGAACAATTGTGTTGGAACATTGGGGGCGCTATAATATATCACGGTGTATTTCCGTGCTCGTCCCGCCACGATACCGTAACGTCGCGTCTTTTTTACGCATAAAAACTAATGTCGCCTCTAATTATTTTTAGATTATAACGCACCGCCTGCTATATATTAAGTCGAGCGCAGCCGAATTGTCAGCATAACTCCGCTTTGATGTATCATGATTTGTTTTTATTTTCAGGCAGTTTCAATGTGATTCATGGACGGATAAATTTCAAGTGCGCCGTGAAACGTATATTTAATTGATGCGTCTGCATAATACATTGTTATGACACTCTTATGACGACCGTTGCCGGTTTATAGACGACAAGTTTGTGTAGACGATCCGATATAAATAATATTGAATAAGAGGCCACCCTTGCTCGTCGACAAGTCTGACGGGTTGATAAGTTTGCCAAAAACGTCAACGCAACGCGTCGTGCGATCGCGTTTCAAAAGAAAAACTGTGAATTAATCAAGCACTAGTGCGAATGGATGTGGCGTCATCCGTCTCTGTCAGAGGCGCTGGTATGTACGTGTCGAAACGGGACGGGGAACAACCGGGAGTGGTTACTCGGTCATTTGTCCCTTGCGGCCGACACGCACTGCCTAGCGCACTACTACGAGTGTGTATGCCTTCATCGGTGCACTTGAATTTTTTTAAATGATAAAATTGCATTTATATAAACGTAACGACATTTGAGTTGCATGTTCCCACTCTGTAAATAGAATAGTATTAATAATACCAAAGGATGCCGAGCGAATCGTCAACTCTAATACATTGCCATTGACAATACGTCGAATACCGTATCTCATTATGTCTTCTGTTAAATGGGAATCTAATTTAAATTTATGGTACCTAATAACGTTTACAGAGAGAGAGAGAACACTTGACTATTATCCACATTCCTATATACCTCAAACAACATATGTATTAACTATTTAATGGATATGTTTACCGCATATATTAAAGGAACCTGTTTAATACTAATTGTATGAACTGTCAAACACGGCATCGGCTGCACATTATCTATATTTAACCAATCTTAGTCAATCTTATGTCGGGCTATAGTTACTGGATTTTAACGATCACGTATAAAATGTCAACAACTTAATTATGACATGTGATTTGACAACGTCAAATGAGTAATATGAAACCGAGGAACCGATGGTTGTAAACACAAATCGGTCTAATAACCAGCTGAACACAATGACAGATCGTAATGACGAATATTTTATGACAATTTCACGAGCAAATACTATTGGGGACAAACTAATCTAACAAACCTTATAAACACATCAACTTAACGAGAAAGCTGACACGGGGAACATTGTAGAGACAATGTTTTAATTTTGCTTCAAGTATGTTAATGTATTCAGAAGGGGCATTGTTTAAAACGATCACTCAGTAAAACGCGTCCGAATCCAATAAACACTAAAACATGTTAGGGGTACATATGCACAACATAACAGAATTTATTAAAGTCAAAACGAGTCGCCAAATACAAACATGAGCCTTTCGCATTGCAATCTATTAGAGAGATAAGTCTCGATAGGGAGGTATTATGTTAATCCGGGTGCGGCGCGGTGCGGGCTTTATCTAAAGTGGCGCGGGCGCTGTGGACCTGTGGGGTCTCTTGGACCCTGGGGACTTACCCGTAGGCTGCGAGTGTGGGGTCGTAGGGGTAGTAGCCGCCCGAGGGTTGAAGGCCGGCCGACGTCCACGCAGACATCTCGCCGCCGCCCTCCTTGAGCGCGTAAGGGTTGCTCTGAAATACCGCACGACACAATAAACAAACTTGCCTCTGGCTAAATGATCATGTTGTAGGTACGTCGCTATAGATATAGATACAGTTTATTTCAGTCGACACATTGTTAATTAGCTCGTAGGGTTTCAACTGACACATATGAATAAAATTACATAGATACTGGGTATTTTATCAAATTAACACTTTGATGAACACAACCCATAGGCGTTATAACAATAAAACTTAAATTGTGTCTCGTTCTGTGTCCTTGAATGCTTTATTACATTAACAAAAGAGTTTCTTCTATCAGAACTAAATATGCAAAAAGTGTACAGTTCTTTAGGAAAATATTAACAAACCAAGTGTTTTATCATAACATACATATTGTTATGTAAGTTGGGTGAATATGCTAAAACCAATAAATTTGGAGTCTACTGATAACTTTTGAGAGAAACAGAACAAAACCTATCTAGACCTAACAGTAAAACTTAACCATCTAGTCGATAGTTAAGTTTTGTTACTGAGTTTTTGTGTGTTTGCGCTATCAATCTGCCTAGCTTTTATCCAACTATGTTGGGATCGACTTCCAGTCTAACCGAATGCAGCTGAATACCAGTATTTTACATAGAGTCACTGCCTATCTGACCTCCACAACCCAGTTACTGGTAACGATACCTCTTGGTAAGACTGGTTGTCAGACTTTTGGACTTCTGACTACCCGTAAACGATTGTCAAAGATCGACAAATGACAGCCGGGAACAACGGCTTAACGTGCTTTCCGAGGCACGGTGCGGTCTCGGTCACCCATCCACAAACCGACCGCGGCAAGCATTGCATAAGCTTCGATCGACCCATGCGGCTGTTATTATTTAGTCACGAGCCCCTAAGCACTATCGTTATCCAATTATTTCAAATCCGTTAGCCATTAACGCTAGCACTCCGCATCGCTAAGCCCACATGTAAGCGGATAAATCTCGGCGCTTAATACCTTTCAGTCAATCGGCCTTTGTAAGGCCGATTGACTTCAACTGACACATATGAATAAAATTACATAGATACTGGGTATTTTATCAAATTAACACTTTGATGAACACAACCCATAGGCGTTATAACAATAAAACTTAAATTGTGTCTCGTTCTGTGTCCTTGAATGCTTTATTACATTAACAAAAGAGTTTCTTCTATCAGAACTAAATATGCAAAAAGTGTACAGTTCTTTAGGAAAATATTAACAAACCAAGTGTTTTATCATAACATACATATTGTTATGTAAGTTGGGTGAATATGCTAAAACCAATAAATTTGGAGTCTACTGATAACTTTTGAGAGAAACAGAACAAAACCTATCTAGACCTAACAGTAAAACTTAACCATCTAGTCGATAGTTAAGTTTTGTTACTGAGTTTTTGTGTGTTTGCGCTATCAATCTGCCTAGCTTTTATCCAACTATGTTGGGATCGACTTCCAGTCTAACCGAATGCAGCTGAATACCAGTATTTTACATAGAGTCACTGCCTATCTGACCTCCACAACCCAGTTACTGGTAACGATACCTCTTGGTAAGACTGGTTGTCAGACTTTTGGACTTCTGACTACCCGTAAACGATTGTCAAAGATCGACAAATGACAGCCGGGAACAACGGCTTAACGTGCTTTCCGAGGCACGGTGCGGTCTCGGTCACCCATCCACAAACCGACCGCGGCAAGCATTGCATAAGCTTCGATCGACCCATGCGGCTGTTATTATTTAGTCACGAGCCCCTAAGCACTATCGTTATCCAATTATTTCAAATCCGTTAGCCATTAACGCTAGCACTCCGCATCGCTAAGCCCACATGTAAGCGGATAAATCTCGGCGCTTAATACCTTTCAGTCAATCGGCCTTACAAATACGTCGGCTTGAATTTAATTAAAGTTAACTTAATAAAAGGGAATAAACTCACGAACAACAATAAAAGTCCCAAGTGTACTGGCTGACATATCACTGGCGTATTTGCATAATGTATGAAAGCAGAGGGGAAAACTATTAAGGCCTAACGCACCCTATGCGTGATAGTTGTTTAACAGTGAGGTAGAGAGCGGGGATGCTACCCTCCTTACTCAGTTATTCGCATACATTAGGAGCAACTAAATTAAAAGTGTGAACGATTCGATCGCGCCTCGGGATCTCGTCCCTTGTCTCACCCTAGCCCGCTCCTCTGATAATAAAATGAAAAGCATTATGATACGTATGGCACTGGTTGTGACGCGATAACTGAATAAAAAGAGCAAGCTTATTTGTCCCCCTGTCTTAAGTAAGAAAAGTGTGTGTCGTTGTGTTTCGTAATTTGTTTTCATTTTTGCGACAACACTAAGATGTTACTGTTTTGTTTAGAGAAAGATATTTCTGTACAAGCCATTTTTACTCTGTGTACGAAGATTCCTTCGTAGAAATCCGGAGTTTAAGCTGCTCTAAAAGTTGAAAGTTAAAAACTTCAGATCAATATTTCGGTCGACATTTTCAACTCAAGTTAGGAACTTGTGTAGAAAACATAACAAAACCTAAAACGGTAAGTAACAGTTAAGTTCATTTTATTGTTAGCCGCAAGCGGCGGACTCTAGAGCGCAGAGTACAAAGCCAGGGAGGCAGTTTCGGAGTGTTCGTCACTACGAAGCCGTGACAGGCGCCTGATGACAAATGGCATTTTATCTACTACCGTAGGGTGAGAATACTCCTACATCTGTTATACCTACATACTTAAAACAAAGTAACGCGCAATATTATGCAGATAAAATGTAGTTTTAACTATATTTAGCCTGAAACTTTTAAATCGAGGTTTATTACAGCGCTTAATTTGTTACAAGTTTTTTTTTTTAATTTTCAATTAAAATCTGAAATTTTTTTTCATTTAAAAACGTAGAGACGAAGTTGCCTCTTTAGAGTATTTATGCAGCGTAAGCGTTGTTCAGACGTTTGCATAGCGTAGCATCCGCGTAGAGGCCGCGTAGCATCACCTACGCCGCGCCTACAGCGTAGGCGCTACACATACACCTACGTCGTGGCACAGATTAATACAGATGGTTCACTCCGCATTTTAGGTATGTATAAGTACGCGGCGGGCTCGACTTGTTGAGCCAATTCAATGAGTGTAACATAGTCAGAAGATCTAATAGTTACACGATAGAAAGAGAGGCAACTACTTGGTGAATATAATTGTAGGTAAATAGCGCTATGCGACTTGAATTGCACTTTATTGTGTCGTAGCAAGAGTCGCTTTTTATTTAAATGATTTTGCGGAGATAGGTAACCATTTGTATTAATCTGTGGTCGCGCCTCGTGTAGAGGGGTTTTACGCTGAGCTAACGTCGCCCGGACGTCTGTGCACGCTATATCACGAAATCTACATCGTTCTGATACTAATATTACTATGAATACTCGTTCGTATATATATGAAAAGCTATGAAGGACTCATTGTAGAGTTTTTGGCCAACTGCAAGTGACTATTTCGTGAGTGTAAACCATAATTCTAGACATTTTCGACACGATTTTGCAAGTGTGGAGAAAACGCGACATCCTGTGCGGCGCTAACGAATGGCAAACTATTTATTACCAACGAATAACTTACTCCAATAATTTATCGTGCTTATGTCTTATAAAAGCATAAACGAAGTTGTCTCTTAAGAGTACTTGTCCAGTGTGAGTATTATTCGGACGTTAACGTAACGTATCATCCGCGTAGGCCCCTACCGCCTACGCTGTGTCCTGCGTAGGCACAGCGTAGGCGCTGGCGCTACGCATAAATCGACGCGTATTAAATGGGTTTACGCTGGGTTACGGTGCGCGGACGCGACGATGCCTGAGCTCAACAGACTACAGCGTAGTGTTTCAATCATTAACAAAATGGATTGTGACTTGAAATCACATCTGTTGGCTTTATTGTAAAATACGAAATTAATGAGAACACTTTTATGTGCATTAAATAAAAGCTAGATATAAGTTTTATGTCCAATCCAAATGACTGAGAAAATACGGCGTCCTGCCTATGGATGTTCTGTCAGCCAAACCCAGAAGATTAGAAAATACACTGTCTACACTATTCATGGTAATCTTACTGAAATTGGGCAGATATGTTAAGTTCTTTATCATTTTAATGGCAAGAAGAAGAGAAGACAGGCTAAGTAAGTATACATAGGTATTGTTTAGTTGTTTCTAGACATGCAGTCACTAGATTCATGATAGTGCCTGAATTTTGGTCGTGCGGGTCGTATTAGATTAGTGACCGCACTTGAATATCTGTATACGAAATATTATATGAATGTGTTAAAGACATACGAAAACAGTATTTATTTACGTATGTAGAAATGGAAAAAACTGAAAGGGAATGATGTAATTTCGGTGATAGGAACTCAGGCAAAACTAGACGTATATAATCTATCAATTCAGCCTATCGCAGTACACTGCTGGTATGCCTTCCGCAGCCAGCCACCTTTTAACGTCATCGGTCCATCTAGCTGGGAGGCATTCCACCCTACGCTTGCCGATGTGCGGTCTCCACTCCAGGATACGTCGACTCGTCTGCTCCACCGGCCATCGGTCCTTCGTCAAACATGGCCAGCCCACTGCCACTTCAGCTTGCTTACTCTGCAAGCTATGTCGGTATTCGGTTCTTTTCTGGATAAGTTCATTACTAATAAACGTATAATGATTGATGAAAAATAACGATGTATAGGTATTTGAACACAATCATCAAATTTGGTCGAATTCTCTTAGTTTTCTTGAAGTAGACATTATAATCTATCTAAAAATCAAGTGCCGTGCATTAGTGAAGCTGGCCGAAAATGAGTCGACCGAATTGAATACTTTTTTTTTTGTTTTGTTTGCCTGAATTCTGGGGTGGTTTAGGAAAAAACAAAATTATTAATTACTTAAGTTCAGAGTTGAGCTCCGCGATTACTGACAAATTGCACTGCCTGGACAGGTCCACTCAAATCTGTGTGGTTCCTTCCTCAAAAGACCATTTCAGACACTAGTCTACATGGTCCTCATATGGCCTGACCAAGATTATGTCTGAACTTTAAAAGAGACTGACCTCTGAGTTTGTTTCAGCCTTTCTTCTCAGAGTAGTCAAATAGGAAACGCCGAACTCATCTAGCTAATTTTTAACATAATTATTAATATGACGCGTAAAAGTGATTCCAATATCCTATTTACAGAATAAACAATTTCATTCCATTTTATATGAAAGTCCCAAAGGAACAGCCAAAAAAACGAAATTGAAATTTTGAAAGAACAATGGCTGACGGATCAGCTAGAATAACATAATTTTGTTAAATAAAGTGCTGCCATAAAATTAACTGTTGGCAATAAAAACTAAAAATCTATAAAGTATACGTAGATAAGCCAAATGATGTACGCGACTATAACATAGGCAATAAAAAGTAACACAAGCAATTACAGAGAAAAAAATGATAAAAAACTACTTCGTACCATACCTTATTAGAATGGTAACGAGTATTTGTGAGATAATAGCATAATTATTGTTCAAGAGCTGAGCTAAATAGTTGTACTAAGTAAACAGCTCATTTGTTCATTGCGCAGACAAATTGTTCGGCTTAGTTACCCGTTTGCATTAGTAATTATTGACATTGGTGACGTCATTCGATTTATGTTCGACACGACATTACTGACTTACAAATCCTTATTGCATGTTGGATGTCACGTTTCTCGTTAACGTCACACTCGGATCGTGTCGAGACAAAGAGATGTATTGAATTTGGCTGTTTGGAAATATTAGGGACCTACTTCTTCGAAAATATGAAAATCACTACAACTAACTTTTACTCTCGGAACATTTATGGTCTAAGATCCGCAGAGGAATGACTTTCACCCATCTGTTTAATGAAGGAAAAGTATTTAATATCAAATTTTATATGTTAAAAAATATATCGCGCATGGGTTGGCTAAAAAAATCCTGTCCAGACTATGATTAATAAAAAATAATAAAAATGTCACTCATTCGTTTATGTAACAAATGTTTCTCTTAAAGCACTATCCATTTGATATAATAATATCACTTAAGGCTTGTGAGCGCCAACAACACTCTTAAACTTATGTGGACAAGTAGTCACCTATTTAGGTCTTTAACTCTGAATTGATTAACAGTTGGAAAAGTTGAGTTAGTAGCAAAGGTTCTCCTGGAAAAGCACTTTCAAATGGTGTTATCTTGCAATGTTTAAAAAGAATTTTAAATTAACCATAATAGTCTGGCCAGGATTTATCGCATTATTTTTTCTTTAGATTTAAAATTCTTTTCATCCATTAAACAGATGGTGAAGGTCAATCTTCTACGGCTCCCGTGCTATTATAATAGTGCAGAAGTATAGAAGGAAAATACATGTTACGCCGCGAAATAAATTGGGATAAGGGCAGGAGAATGATGATAATGAAGATTTATAATAGTGCATTAAAAATCTAGCTGTATGGTACTCTTAACATGTCTAGTGCCAAACAGATGACCAATGAGTACAATGTTAGAATTGCCATTAGAACCACGCACGGAACCAAATCGGATTATCACGACATTAATAATAATCCAAATGAGGGTAGGTTCTCATTCCCTTGACTGCTGGGTAAACTCATCCCTACTCTCCTTCCACCTCTCTACCTCCAGAGCTCGAAGACCCAATCTGTGTTAATGGAGCCCAGCTCCACTACAAAAACGGAAAGAAATATATCTTAAGCCATCGGTAGTACTCGTAGATAATGAATGGATTTTATGTTAGTGTAATGAGAACAACGAAAACAATTTCTACCATGTATTTTGTAATCTGCATCCTATATTCACTTCACATACCACTCAGATTTTCCGATCCACTGGAATTTGACACAACCCAACAGTTCATAATCCCCCTACTCACTCGGAACACCACCTACACTAAACGTCTAGATAGAGCCGATGCCTATAATCGGATAATTGCTGTTCTCGTAGGACAGCACCAAATCCTGTTAGTTGATGAATGGAGAACAATATGGATGAAATTCAAACGGCTACATGCTACGCTATTATCTTCACGAAAAAATTTATGCATTTCTAGTTTATAAAACAAACAAACAGGCATTTTCAATTGCAATTTTATTATATTTTGCCCACAACTGCGTGAAAAATAAGAGCCTTAGGTGTTAAATTTTACAGTCTGTCAATCTCAATATCTTATTTCGTATGTTAGACATAAATATTTATTAAATTCATTAAAAGTAATCGGAAATCAAGTAGAAAAATAAATGGCGCGTTGAATATTTTTCACATAAATTAATCAAGAACATTCCATGGCAAGTTTTATTTATTGGAACTAATAAATAAATTGATGTTTTTAAAATGCCCCCAGTCTCTACAAGAACTATTCTCTCCCGTTCTCTTCCGTCATCGAAAGCGGAGACTTCACGGAAAAACAAGCTCATAAGCAACGGCCTGCATCCGTCACGCTGTTCTACAATGATAACCTTTTGGTTTTTCTATGGTTTCTGTCCTCTACAGAGCATTCGACATCTCAAAACAATCCTAATATTTAAACAAAGGGACCACTTGTTGCTTTGTCTACAGGGATATAAAAAATATTTGCTACATGCTGAGAGATTTTTTCCAAACTATGAAATCAGCTTTCTCACTGACAGTTGTTACGGGTTGTCAGAAACCCAAAAGTCTGACAACCAGTCGTACTCGTTGTGGAGGTCAGATAGGTAGTCGCTCCATGTAAAATACAGGTATTCCGCTGCATCCGGTTAGACTGGAAGTCGACCCCAACATAGATGGGAAAAGTCTAGATAGATTGATTGAGGTCAGCTTTACCATTATTTTGAGAGTAGTGGTGGCCCAGTGTTATCGGCCCCGACTTACGAGTTGTCCGTGGGTTCGAACCCAAGCAGGCGCTTTACTTTGTGTAAATAATTTCAACACCACTGCTCTCAAAACGGTGAAGGAAAACATCGTGAGGAAACCGGCAAGAACCAAAAATTCGAAGACATGTGATATCTACCAACTCACACTGGGCCCGCGTGGTAGATTACGGCCCACTCCCTCTCACAGAGAGGAGGCCTGTGTCCCAGCAGTGGGAACATTATAATCTGATTATGTTACCATTATTTTAGGGAAAATTCTTTGTCTCATCTGTCTAGCCTTTTTCCTAACTATATCATGGTCGGCTTCCAGTCTAACCGGATCCAGCTGAATGCTATTTTTCTTAGAGCCTACCTGACCTCCACAAAGCAATTATTGGGTAACACAATAGACCTCGGTAAAACTGGTTGTCAGATTTCTGGCTGACAGTAACAATTGTCAAAGATCTACAAATGACAGCCGAGGGTCTCGATATGTAATGGATGGTCACCCATCTACGGACCGACCTCGGCAAGCGAAGCTTTACCAACAATCGACCCGTACGGCTGTTATTAGTTAGCCACTAAGCGACCTTTATTAATTTGAACTAAGATGTTTGTATCATCGTCGGTATTGAGTAGCTTTTATGAAGTTAGCTTATCCTTTAGAACGTTACTGAAAAACGTTAAACGTATTACTGTGAAAACCACGTGAAAACGTTACTGTGAATCGTTAATCGTTCCCAACCTACCTAGGTACCTACCTATTTGTTAACTGACTTCAAAAAGGAGGAGGTTCTCATTTCGACTGTGTTTTTTTTAATGATAACTTCTTTAGCGGCTTTGTGCATATTTTTTGGGATGGGTACAAAATTTTAAACTCGCGTCAGGCGCTGGACGTAAGATCCGTTGCCTAGCAACCGACAAAGTGGATATCAAAATAAATAGTCTGACATTACGTAAAAATTGCGAGGTAAGAAATTTTACCCATATTGATGGGTAAAAAAAAGCAGTCAAAACATACTTCATGAAAAGTGTTTAAATAAACTGTTTCTTTTTGGTATATATTTTGGACTATATTTTGAAAATAAATAAATATACTGCTACTATTAATGAATATTGTATTTAACCACATAAATTATAGTACTTTTATACTGATAAATAAAGCAATTCGTGCGAAATTATTCCCTAACCATTCCAAAATATTCAAAAATGCACAACGTTAATGTTCAAGTTTTCACTTCTGCCGGAGCTCCTGGAGTGCAACCCGTTGTTTTTTTTTGTATGTTAGTTATGCTTTTAATCCGCCAATTATGAATTGATTTTGATGATTATTTTTTTGTTAGGTAGGTCATACGTCAGGGGTGGTCCCATATAAATTTTATTAACTTTGCTTGGGTCGTTTTTGAGTTAGCTTGAATAATACGTATCTTTCTCACTTAGCCTATGTGGATGATATGATGATAAGTTCCTGTCACTGTTATTTACATAGTATAGCAGGTTATGGTATTTGAATTTGTGTGGGACAGGTACCACAAATAAAAAGTGAAAAACAAAAAACTTTTATATTGTTGTAAGATTTGTATTAGATACAGTAAAAAACAACCGACTTTAAAAAGACACTACAAAGTCAAAAATTGCTATATTTTTTGAAGTCCGTGGCAAAAAACGAAAATCAAATCCAAAGACTCCGACTTCCGAAAATAAAGTTATTTTTGACATTGTTTTTTTTTTATATCTACTTAATTTATTTTATAATCCGGAATTCCGGATATATTATAATTGTATGTTGCATTGAACATTGTTTTCGGTACAAGATCAACGCTGATACCTTAATTGAACTCGATAATTATAATTGGCAATACACGTTCAATCGTTTATCAATCTCAGTTAGATAGGAAGACATTATGATGATCTGGTATACCCAATGTATTTCTGAGAATTTTGGATCTATAGATAAGTTTCGTTTTTACTTTGTTATCTGCAATGTCTGATAACGGTCAAGATCGTAATCTTTAGTCATAATAGGCTGTCATAGCAATTATAGTGTGATTTGGTAGAACATTCACTAACGAACTTGGGAATGCCCAATAGGTGCCACGTGTTTTCTACGAACAAACTATAGAGATGCTGTTATTTTTTTATGTGAGATCATAACTTTCCAAATACTATATTTTTTTACATAAATAAATCACTACGCTATTCGAAAAAGCGAAGATGCGTAAAAAAAAATAGAAATATTACAACAATATAAATTTTATAATGATACTAGCTACGCCCCGCGATAGAAAGTATCCTATGTCTTAACCCAGGTCAGGTGTACAGGCCAAATTTTATCCAACTCCGTTTTAGCGTGAAAGCATGACAAATTAACAAACTCACTTTCGCATTATCAGGTTTCGGCATCTTACTATTGCAGTGGGTCTAACCCTTCACCTACTTAGTTGTATGGTGAAATGGTATCAACATTATACCGTATACTTATGCGTCATTGTTTCTGTACTAATCCCATAAGGAGAGGCGCCCGGGCCATACATTGGTACATACAATAAGATTAGAGCATCAAAGCCGAAGGGAGAGCCAAAGAGCCGAAGAGCAACTGTAAATGATTACCGTATCATTAATATCTATCATTGTATAAGTAAACATTACACTTTTTCGACGTTCCCCAGCAAATAAGCCAGTGACAAATTCGCGACCGCAACTCTTTTGTGGGACTGTGATAAAAATTGCTTCTTTTCCTGGTGGTGACAGGGCAGCGTGGTTCCCTCTGAGGTCGGGGGCTCGCTAACTATGAGTGATGATTGTCTCGCCCCCGACATTAGCGGCAAACTCGAGAACGCACGTGCTTGCCCGAACATTAATGATTATACTATTATTACTTATACGACTATGCATATCCGACTTCGTGTTAGGGATTTATGAACTTTTTTGTTTGTATTTGACAAGGGAGCTTTAAGGGATTGTAAGTTTGCCAATTTTTATTAGGGTATGACAGAAATTGCTAGTTCTACTATCTTTCGTTAATGCAGTATGCTCTTCTTATGTTAGCTGTAATTAGGTAGGTATGGCTTAAAAGTGTTCCAGAGTTTCGGTTTAACTTGCAGGCACCTTGTTTTAAACAAAGGAGGAAAATCATTAGACCTAATGGATTATTGATTGCCTCTGTATTTTATTTAAATATCTTCATTATTCAGTTACACTTTCTATGGTGCGCCCCAACAAGTAGGCTATTTGATTGAACTGCAGCTGCAATTTTTATTGCCCTATATTGATACAAATTCTAAGTACCTATTCTACCTACAAGTTTCAGTTTGTAAATCTCTAACGTGTTTATTTTAACTGGGGTGATAAAACTCATTTATTAACTCTCGAAAAATCTTATCCGCACCAATTCATCCCCCTTTTCCGTAAGACTGGGTCTAACAACATTTTAATCAATTCTCCACAGACTCCGCGAGTCAGCGCGCCAGATAGACTCATTACACCAACCCCAAATAAATATAAACAGTAGCGAAAAGGGGCCGGCCCCACTATTAACGTTATTCACACGCGCCGCTAGATTCATAAATAAAAGCCAACTACGGCTGCGACCCTAGAAACAAAAAAGACAAAGTTCACGTTCGACTGATCTGTGCGGTTCATAAATAAGGCTCGTTTATTTCATTGCATTAAACTGGTGATAAGTTATTTGACGGTTCATAAATTCGTACCCCATCGGTGGTTGGAGCCGCTTATTGAGCTAGCGCGCGCCCCGGCACCGCCCGAGGCGCCGCGCCGACCCGCCGCCTTGCCAAATCGACGACACTCCATCATACCGCGACTCAGCTTTCTGGCTACTGTGCGCCAGTTAAAGGCATGATTTTACTTTGGTATCGTGTACGGCGATAACATTTTCTGCATCATAAACTGTATTATAATACGTCTTGCACCACTCCAAGTACGTGCGTCTAAGCAAAATATAACTTTGGCTTAAGAATCGGCATTTCAATATATCATCGATGGTTTAATATACCAAGTCCTTCGACCGTAACTACAAAAAAGAAATAAAATTATTCATGCTATAAAATAATACTGGTAGGAAACACTACTAGCTGAATCTAAAAGTGAATTGTAGCAAGTGGAAAAAAGAATGACTCTAAGTGGATAAAGAGCGAATACAAACGAAAAAGTCATTTCATGGCGCACGGCAGTGACGCAACGGTGCGTGGTACGCCACTGTGAGCCGTGGCCGAGCGAGTTAAGGGCTGTATTTGTAAGTCGCGCAGACAACGTGGCTAACTTCAATAAAGCTTTCCCCCAAATAAGCCATAAAACGAGCGGCGACGGGCGCGGGCGTTTTAGGTACGTTCCCGTTCCAATTATTTGTTTGTGGAGGCACAATAATTTTATTTTACGTTTTATTTAACATTTATTTCGTTACGGCAATTTCACGGGTATCAAAGAATTGCTAGATTGTGATTTAAACGAAATTGGTTATTTTCCACTTCGAGAACTGAAAGTTATTTCTTTTGGTATCGAGTTAATATTATTTTATTATGCATGATATTGTGTTCTTAATCAGAAACATTTCTTTTTACAACACTTTATTATTGAAAATTGACCGAACGCTCGTAATTTGGAATTGAGTTGTACGCCGTTATTAAAAGCTCGTGGTGTAGGCACGGAGGTTCGCAAGCTTATTAATAAGGCTTACGACTGGGTCGGGTCAGTAAATGCTTTTATTTAATCTTTTAATTAGGCAGTTTTGAAACTTTTAGGTAGGTAGTAGGTATCATCTACCCGTAGTCTGTTAAAAGACTGGAGCAACGCTTGAAAAGCGTACCCATAAATAAATAAACAATAAACCGGGATTAAACAAGTCAATTGGAGCTCAGACACAGACAATGTGCGGTCACGTTTAACTGCCGAACCCGACGGTAACCGATCGCGGCCGGCGTAATTCAATGATCGTAAACGCTCGCAATGATATCAATTAGACGGGGCCCCGAGACCGATAAAGCTCCACTTTAATTAGGAGAACAAACAACAGACGGTTCTTAATGAGCCGTGCGCGTGTGGAGGGCGAGAGAGGTAATTAGGTCGGGGGAGACTGGCGCGGTGCCGCCGAGGGCGATCAATTATTGAGCCTCCGTGATTGATTCGGGCACGCCGGAGCACCGCGGCCTCCGCGGTCCACCGCGCACTCCGCCACCTCCGCGACACCGCACTCTTAATCCTCGTTTGCCTCAACTTCTAACTCCTCTAAAACCGTCTCCATTTACGGGTCTTGTTTAAACCGCAAACACAACAGCAAAGTTATGCTCGCTTACAATTTACAATCTATTAAAGATTCGTTACAGAAGAGCTTTTACTTAATAGCTTACACTTCTATTGAGTAACGAAAACACAAGCAAGTTAAGCAACAACCTAAATTAAAACTCCAAACATCTAATTCAATGATAACTGAGTGAGCATTAAATTACAATGAAACATGGACTACGTCGGTTCATAAGAGTTTCCGGGGCCCCGAGTTTATCGTATTTATCTGATGTCTTGCTAATAGCCGTCATTGAAGGGTGCAACGCAGCTGTAAAAGCCCGACTGTACGTATAAATTACTTTATAAAATAAGGACATTAAAAACCATTTAGAGCAATAACTATTATACACTGAATATAGCTAAAAGTACATTGAATAAATTATATGTATTATTTTGATACAGGAATAAATGTTAGAGGTGTCAGCGTTAATGGTTGACTCGGGGAGGTCGGGGAGGAGAGGACAATGCGCCCCCGGGGCGCTTTTGTTGTCGCGGATTCCCTGCCCGTGACATCTGTCCGAATCGCTACAATAACTCGCAAAAAACTCACTCCAAATTTACCAACTGTAAAGCGCTTCTCTGCGATTATTTTCCGCTGAACATACAATGTACCTATCGTAGAGCTTCGCTTGCACGCCGAGATGTCTTCACTGAGCCATTGTTGTCGGTGACGTATCATTTATTCCGTTTTGAATTAGTGCCCCCCTACTTCGGTGGTCCTAAATCGATCATAGTAGGATACACTATCGTGTCACAATATTATAAATGGCGTAAAATTTTGTCTTTTCAATGTTATTGTTATTTTTTTTTTGTGCAAAACTGTTACAAAAGATATGAAAATGTCATATGTTGAATTACGAGATAATCATATTAGGTAGAGTGACATCAGAGTTGCAGTTCTTTTATAGTACAAAATAATTCAAAGGAAAACGTTAAATTTCTGACTGTAAGTACCTACTTAACAAATGTAAACTTAAAAATATAGCAATTAGGTATTCTTCAAATAATATTTAAACCGAATTAACATATTGTTGTTTAGATCTATATTTTACTTAAACGCCATGTATAATTTGCTTCTATAAACTTTCTTATTATGCAAATGACTTCAAAAACACGAAACCACGGAATCCTAAAACAAACTTTAAATTAAATAATAACGTAGTTAAAAGCTATCTCAAGTTTAATCGACACCTTGTTTTTTATTCGACTAATGCTTAGCGCGTTGGGCGAGGCAAGCGGCGCGGACAAAAATTACGCTTGGATCACGTTTTTTTTACTTCCGGCCGAGATAACGGTCGAAATAAGCACCTTTATATTGTTAAGTGGTCACAGATCGCTTAGTAAACGGCACATACAATATAATTGTTTATTTTCAAGCTAATCTCAACCCTCGTCGATTCCTCGTATAACTTTCAATTATCGCGCATTAGACTGTTTCCTTAGGTCAAGCGACCGGACAAACTTTTCGCTCAAGATTAATCGCGGGCGCCTCCACACGGAACGGTCATAATATCCTTCAGTTCCGGACCTAACAAAGGATGTAACAAATTTCCTGCCGTCCAAGATTGCTGACTAACGTCTGTTACATGTACGTACGCAAACCGAAAATGATCGCCGAATGAAATATGCATCAACACACACGGACATCGGTCACGATAGTGGTGTACGAGGTGTATTCAAACAATAGTAAATGCATTTAGCCCGGCCATTGTGTGATTTATAGCGAAAGCGTGTAGGTAATTTATAAGAGTGGCACGAGAGTGGACGTAGGGCGCCGGCCGCCGCGGGGCGCCGGGAAATCGGGGAAAATCCGAAGATTTATTAGCGGTAGAGCCGCAGCGCGGCTGACCGCGCGACCGCGCTCTCGCTCTGTTTGACCAGTCATTAAAGTCGGCAAGTAAACGCTTAGTGCGAAGATGAGTATATTTGCGGAGCAATTAACGCGTTTGAGGTGAGACGAGGGTTGCGGGGTGGTTAACGGTCATTGTTTGTGAATTATTTTGAACGGACTAATAGCCACGGCCCGGCCTGTCACAGTTATCGAATATTATGTATTTTTAGACGGTGTTGCGACCATCTTTCGTTTGTACGGTATCGTTAAAGCGCTTATGTGTCTGCTAGATAAGGCGGCTGATACAGAAGGTGTATCTACGTCAGGATATCGCAGTGTAAACATGCGCGGTGTCAATCACTGCTAGGCGGTGCTTTACAACATTTTATCGGTTGTCATATAGGTAATCTAAGTATAACGCATTTATGTCAAATCGCCGATGTACCTATTGATAAGCCCACCCACGTTTCGCCGGCTCTCTATTGCATCATTAAAGCAATGGCGGTTGATATTATGTATACTGTAACACTTATACAGACACGTTGTCATTACGAATACAAAAAATGACATATGTTACTTATCGCGCCTGCATGAATATGTTGCGGATATTTACAGGTAAAGAAAATTTTAAAATTTCTAATTTGCTCGAGAACATGTTTTCTGCAGTTATTAAAGTTGACGCTAACTGTTTTTTTAAGATAATTTATGAGTCTACAGCCACTCATGACTGACAATTTTTTGTAATAGGTGCATGTTGCAAACACAATGACTGGTAAACATTATATTATATAGTTATATTGTTATTCTTTGAGGCCCGTTTCCTTATCTTGATTTTACATTCTGTGATTACTTGAACTCACACACTGACTTATTAGTATTACTTGTTAAAATTTTACGAATATAAATTAATTTAATCCTTAAAATGTTTGTAAATATGTGAGCACCATGTATCCATCACATAATTAATTTATCTGTCATTGCTTAATTTTTCATTGTGTTTACTTTTTACATATCGTGGTATAGTACCTAATCTTATTCCAGGTGCATCGTCTTCACATATAATTATTGTATACAAAATATTGAGAAAACATTTTAAAAGAGTACCTAACGGTGGAGTTTCTTGCCCATTCTTCTCCATACGAAAACTCGAAAACTACCTTTTTGGAGGGAGCGACTAGAATCAATTCTATTTTTGTAAATTTTGACGTTCCAAATTGCGTTTTATGTGCGTAAGTGAAATAAATTATTTGACTTTGATTTTACAAAACTAACATGCTTCATAATAAAAAGTTAATTCGAACGGCGAACCTCTAACTTTATTGTGACATTAAGGAATCGTAAACCATATCCTTTTGCTCACTTTTGACAATTAGTTGGTCTTATGGTCCAAATATCATTGCGCAAAAATCCACAGTCCCTACGTATGTGAGCCGCAAGCGCAAAAGAACTAAAGTGTGTACGGATAGACATGGAACTGCTCTTGCGCAGCGGCATTATTGGATGCGTTTTCATGGGTTACTATAAACTCAATATTGTACTAATTAATAATCTGCTTCCCTATCTGACAGCAAAAGCGCAAAAGAACGAGTGTGTAAGGAGAGACATAGACCTGCTCTTGCGCAGCGGCATTATTGGATGCGTTTTCACGGGTTTACAATAAATTCAATGCTGTATCTACTAAATATCTGCTTGCCTACCGGACAGCAATGTAGGACCGTTTTAATGAAATGAAATGAAATTGTTTATTCTGTATATTGGAATCACTGTTACACATCAAATTAAAAAAGAAAATTTCAAATAAGCTAGATGAGGTCGGCGTTTCCTAACTGACTACTCTGAGAAGAAAGGCCGAAACAAACTCAGAAGTCGTAGTCTCTTTCAAAGTCCAGACATAATCTTGGTCAAGCCATATGAGAACCATGTAGATTAGTGACTGAAATGGTCTTTAGAGGAAAGAACCACACAGATTTGAGTGGACCTGTCCAGTCAGCGCAAGCATTTGTCAAAAATCGTGGAGCTCAACTCAGAACTAAGGAGCTCAACTTTAGGTAACTGACTCAAAGGTCTTACCTAGGAACAGTCTGAGAGACATACTTATTGAATTTGTGGGGTAACTGTCTATTTCACCAAGGTATGCTCACTTGTGTATGTGTTTGTATTGGGTAATGTGTGCCTAAAAGAACATACACTGCCCAACACAAACACACCCACACAAACTACTTTTTATATAAACCTTTGTTTTTATAATTATATAAACATAAACATCACGCCGGTATAACCCATGTAAATAATATCTATAGTAGGTACATCCCCATTTCGCCAGTTATATTTAAGTCCAATTTAATAGGGCGCGAGCCTAATGCCATTAACCGGGCACAAATCCAGACTTAGGGTTGCTACTAAGAAATTTTAGAAAGAAGAAGAAGTTCGCAAAATATTTATTTCTGTTTGTCATTTGTTGGATTTAAGTTAGTCAGCGACGACCTAGTATCGGAGTTTTGGTTGACAGATAGCGCTGTTTGTCTTATTTGTCACCCAAAATATTTGGATCCTACACTTTACTTGCAAATTGTGAGTGGAAATAACGAAATAACCTTCACTGATTGCTACCCTAGTAAACTATCAGATAAATGCATTGTTTTGTATTTTATTTGCGGCTGCATATAGGCATTCTTCGTTGTTTTCCTTCACAGTAAAAAAAAGTAATCTTTAGATATAAAAATCAATTGCCGTGCATCAGTCTCACAAAAACTCGAAAATGGCTCGATGGATTTGAATAATTTTATTATTGTTTTGTTCGTCTGAATCCTAGGGTGGTCTAGGACAAAAATACAATTTAAAAAATCTAAAAGAACAGCCGAAAAATCGAAATCGAAATTTTGACAGGATAGCATCTGCCGGGTCAGCTAGTAGTTATAATAAACAGGAACTTTCGACTTGCGATAAAAATTAATGTATGCCGCACTTCTATCAAAATAAAACAGCCATTATGCTACATATTATCTAAGTTCACCGCCCAATCTAAAGATAGCTTATCCATTTACAGAATACTCCTACTTGTGTACAGATTGACGCACACATGTTTACATAATCACATATGTTTGGATGTTAAAGATCAAATGATTTGAAACCTTACTGCGAAGTTGTACAGTGTAATTTTATTTGGGCTGCGATCGAGTGCTCTTTTCCCGGTGAAGCTAATTAAAAAGAAAATAAAATGAAGTGTGGTCATTACTCAGAAGCAAGGTCGCTTGTGACTAATTAATTGGCGAAAGAGTAATGGTGGTAATAGACGTCGACTAAGATATTTATGATATACTTAAAGTACCTAACTGAGTACCTGCGTATTATTTGATTAAAAGCTCTAGCATTGAAGAAAAGCATAGTTCAACAAGGCTATACCTACGGAGCCAAGCTGGTAGATCGTCAGAATTGTATTTTTGTGTTGACAGGTAAGACCACCTAATAGTTATCTAAAAGTAATGTAATGAGTAATAACAGTTTTGTATGTTGCGCTCAAGAAAATGAGGTTGTTTTCAGTGGTGACAATGATTTGTTGGAAGTTTATTTATTTATTTATTATAACTTTATGCACAAGTAAAAAATATACCGTACAAAGGCGGACTTAATGCCTGAGGCATTTTCTACCAGTCAACCTTAGGGTGATGCAGAGACAAAACATGGCAGGTATGGTATGGCATGGTAGGTGGCATGGCATGGCAGTTTAAATAATAGTAAAAGAGTGATAGGTAAATGAATTACTTACAACAAGAAATGATACCAAAAACATAGATACAGGCAAAGTAGTCATCTTTCCATTAAGTACTTATTTTGTTTAAGATTCAGTACCTGGGCGACCAAGCTCTGCTCTGGTGAAATTAGAGAATGCTCATTTGATATGAGGTACTTACTAATTCCATGCTGCCATGATAGTTGGTACTTACTAATTTTATGCTGCCATGTCATTATTCTAAGGTAGCCATTCTTGTTTTTAACTTAGGGATACTGAACTCAGCTCGGTTGAAAATAAGGAGAAAACGAATTTTCCCAGATATGAGACCTAGCTAGATAAATTTTTCGCCCCCGTAAACCCTTATATTGCAAGTTTCATCGAAATCGTTAGAGCCGTTTTGGAGAACGTGATTACAAATATACATAGGTATAATAATATAAGTACAAATTTAATAGGATACAGGATTTTGATTGTGTATAGGTTATACATTTTTTAACCCTAAAACACCGTAGTGCAAGGGTGTTTTAGTGTTAAAAAATGTCATATCACAAGAGTGATGTAAAAAGGAGAAGGGAACGACTCCATAGATTTCTGGGCCCAGGTGTTAACTCAATCAAACTAGCCTTATTTGTAAGAGGATATAATAACAAGGCCTCACTGAAAATTTGGTGAAATTTGGCTATCCAGGAATCAAGTTATATGAAGTATAGTTATGTGTTAATGCATGTTCAACCAAATCACTACGAGTTTATGAGTGAAACGGTCAAATGGTACATTCAATAGATTCGTATGGCTAATTAATCAACTACTTAGCTATTAAGTAAGTTTTGTTTTAAAATATGCTATCCTACAGAAAGACAACCGACAGACATGACGCCGGAGACTGTAAACAGTAGATACATAAGTCTGGTTTCGTTCGCTTGATAGGCTAAAAGCTCGATTTGAATAGGTACTTACAGGTTGAGATGCACGCCACTAACGAATAACTGATAAAATCGCCTCATCGTCCAAGACTCTTCTGCCAATAGAATTACTGCGACCAGTCGCAATAGTACAATTCACACAGCGATCCATGTCGTCAATATCCGATCGATAGGCGTAATCAGTTGTCCAAAATAGAGAGCCAGATAATTAAAAGTAGCAAGATCCGTCGAATAGTCCTTTATAATATTTAAAGCCGAGGTCGTGGGGTTATACAATAAAAAATGGAAAATACGTGAGCACTCAGAACGAAAGAAAACGAACGAGTACCCGTGTACCGAGTTTTTCTGCCTGTCATCTGTCAGCACAGAACATTATACCTATTATATTAATATGTTATTAACTGTCATAGAAAAATTAAAGGAGTTCGATTCACTATGAATCGATTCCACGAAACGATCATACATATTCTGAGAATTAATTTAACTTTTCTCGCTTCCTAGATAGAAACATGGTACTGTATTTTGTGATTTGCTTTATAAAAATATAACGGTTTTTTTAATACACATTTCAACTAGTTAACTGCTGGGCCCAGAAGTCGCCTTCTCCTTTGACTCATTACTCGGCCCACCCACAAAATTGTTTAGAAGTAGTAACTTAGCTATAGTCAACCTAAAAATTACGAGTTTCGATAGTAATGTTTACCTCTAATGCAGATCAACGTGAAAACTCAATAAGGTATTCAAACGATGAACATTCAGTATTAACGCCCACATTCAGATTAAGTGGCCATTTTCAGTCGTGTTTTATTGTGGCATGTCACATTAATCCGACATAACGAATTCTGAGAATACACTAGTGGAAAACATGGTCTAACTGAACCGAAATGACTTTTACTTCGAAGGAATCGTGATTTACAGAACTCTTTCAGCTATTAACTATTAAGTACCTACTTGTGAACTGACAGAAATTAAATGAGACAAGGAGGTACTACATAACATATCCGTTGTACTAAACCTTCCTATTGTCAAATTGGATAGCTTTGAGTTGTCACTTGACTTGCTAGTCCTACTTTTGGCGAGTGATTTTCGACCCTCATTGCAATGTTGCATAGTAGATATCTAAATAAGTGTACTCGCAAAAACGAGATTTCCTAAAAAAAAAACATGCGGGGCAGTCTTTGGGGACTGCCTATAGAAGTGAAAACTATTAAACGCCATCTAACGAAAATTTCAGGAATTTAAGTGGCTTGCTGTCAGTCAGTACCAGAACGAAAACTGTGGCTCCATTTAAAAAAAAAAACATAAAATTAAAACAGAGTGCGCTGTCAACAAAAAAGTGCTCAACGCGCCTTCGGTGACGATGATGCCGCGCCTCTAGAAGTTTTCACTTAAAAAATATTGAAATTGGGGGAGACCGTTGTTAAAATATCTAGACATTAATAATATTATTGCAACGCTCTGACAGTGTTAATTTTTTATTGTAATTAGCAGTATCTTCTGGTTGTGCAAAATCTGGAAGGCATAGAGAACGCATTCAGTTATTCAAGCGCACTTTGAGAACGTCTTGCCATGTGTCCGTGCAGCAGTGAACTGCCATAAACTAATTTTGATTAATTGGATTAGGCTGAAAACCACCACAGGCCGGTTATTCGCTTTGAAAAAAAGAAGAATCATGATGATTAAAGCAGATTTTTAGCATCATGATTCACGCCACGCAAAATTACCAGCTCAGTCCAATCCTATAAAACAAAATTTCTTACTTCTTTAAGCGCCTATTATACAGAATTTGTGCAAAATGTGACTCAAACTGCACATCGATACAAGCAAGCTAACTCACGAACAAAAACGATGACATTATCAAAACTTCATCGTCCATTGTTGCTCGTGATACACATTTGATAATTAAGTCGAAATTTAATCTGCAGTGATTAATGAACAAAGCAAGCACTACAGGCAGACCACCCACGGGGAGGAGACGGCTTAATAAGACCCTCATTAACACCTTAATGGCTATTCTCAATTCGCCTGATTTCTCTTGACTTTTATTTATTTTTTCCTTCTCAGTCCCACTCGGTTCCTGCGCATCTTGCATCCTGCTCCGATACCCTCCTTTAATTGAATTTCTGGTCTCTTTTTTCTAAACTTATTCTCTTTGACTTAAGATTAGTGATGTATTTAAATTGGCGTTTTGTTACGTTTTTATAACCGAGCAAGCCGAGGGCGCGTTTCGTCGTTTTACGTTTATTTCCGTTTTCTTATCGATATTTTAATTTGATTGAAGTGTTATTATGAGTAAAGAACATGGCGTGAATGTTTGATACAGTTCTTATTGATGTGAGAGATATGACGCGGTTTGCTCGCTCTCCGCTCGTTAATTTGGGACGTCGCGTCATATGTCTATCAATGGGCAATAATGCTGTATGGTCGGAGGGTTGGCTGAGGTTTCCGTTTGCAATAAACGAGTGATAAACGTATATGTAGCAGGACACATGCTGTTGCACATGCTCTAGAACGACTGACGAGAGATTTTATTGCTCGCCTTCACGATTCGCCATCAGTTTCTTAAATATTAATTAACATTTTTATCACGTTTTATGAAGTATTTATGCCTTTATCTTCAAAGGAGAAACACTATTCGTTTTATTGTGTCTACATAAAAATTAATTGCGTAGCGCCCGATGCTTATAATCTAGTAATAAAACAACATTTATATTACATAACTTGCTTTTGAAATAATAAAATGTTACATAGCACTACTGAGCCACCCTGAAGCTAACCCTATGCATTCATTGTTACTAATTCCTGGGACCCGGAAGCAACTGCAGATTAATTTAGCGAAGTGCGTTAATCGAATGATCACATCAGTTGCTGTTTGTGTCAATCTTTGACGATATCTACTTACTTTTTACCCGACTACCTACGGCTAAGCCAAAAGGAATGATTATAGTATTTTTATTCTGCTTTGTTTAGCTATAAGTCTTCCAAAGAATCTAGTCGTAATCTAGAAAGGACGCATTCTATGTTGTTGTACTGCGATCGAAATAATAATGAAACTCACTAAAAGTAAGTAACACAATTAATTCGGAAACATTTTCACCATGAAACTACCAAATCATAACAAATTAACGTGATGTCATTAAAAGCGGTTACACAAACAAACCCCTTTTATTGATTATCAAACGCATACAATAGATGGCGCTGCTCGTATTGTAAGTCGAACAGACGCCGCCACCGGAGTTGCTCGTGTACAAAAATGGCAGTTGAATATTTTCCCCCGCAACGGTTTCAAAGAGTGCCACACGATAATACACCCTGTAGAGCTGTCCTTACGGCTGTATTTGGCCTGTGGGTAGGTGAAGACTTACATAGCCAGAAACAGACACAAGTGTATTTGCGGTGGAGCGTCGTCATTGTTCGCTAAATCGTCGCTTGCATGGAACCGGCCGGGCTTGTCGTGAGTTAGGTATGAACAGGGACACACAATGACAGTATACATACATTTAAACACCTGTTATTAAACATGCAGGATTAGGATGCATCCACATTACCACAAACAACAAAGTAACCACATTAATAATAGGTATAATTATGAGTTGAATGAACTCATTTTTTTTTTGTTTTCGCATCTTACGAAAACATTGTATTTCAATGAAGTTTATGTAAAATTCTCAACGAATTATCGTTCAACGCTATGTTATGAAGACCCTTTCTGATAAGATTTATGAAGTTGAATTTAAGCGCATGCTAGTTGAGTAATTTGGTTTTAACTAAGCATGTCCGAAATAAAATTTTTACGATGATGTGGTACAAAAGTCTTATAGCCTAGCAAAGAACGCTTAATTAATTGTTTCAATATTTCAGAAACATAATGTAACTAAGCTATACAACACGATTTTTTTAAATAAAGTTTTCCATAAAGAAAGACACTAAAGATATCTACAACATTTCACGTAGGTATGTATAGGATTAAGATGTTCTACAAAAATACTCATGTTAGGTGTATAGCCGTGACGAAAAACGCTCAAAAGACATTATAATGCCATAATCTTGCCAAGCGTCGCGTCACTTATATCTTTGGTGAAAACTTCCGTTATGAATGTTTCAGTGGATCGCGATTAAGCCCTTTAAACTTCCTCTCGAAAAAACGAAAAAAGAACGGATGATTCGTTCAATAGGATTTTCTGGGCTTAGCGGATTTCACATGTGTTTCACGGGAATTGCTTAAATCGAAGAATCGGTAAAACTTAACGCAGTAAAAGAAATAATAAAATAATGGATACAAAGTAATGGTTTACGTATAGTGATTATTCTGAAAGCTTTACGCTACTAAGCCTGTTTCGAGCATGCGGTAGCTCGGGTATATTCGATTCTTTGGCGACTATAGTACCTTATAAGGCATGGGTACCGCATAAACCGACCGCCCATTTGTCCCCTTTGCTCAGACAAGGTGTTAACCGAGCAGCAGTTCCAACCATTCTTCGGCTAACCACAAATTGGATACTTATTGCAATTTATGAAAAACGCATTCGCCAACTGTCATAATTTGAAAGTGGCAGAAGGAGAATACAGAACGAGAAATTTCGTGTCATTTCAAACAACGTGAAAGTATGAACTGAACTGAGATATAGTGTAATTGGTATAATAATGGTGGTCGTTTTTTGAATTTATTTTTGAGTTTAAATATTAATGTTTCGTGACAGGGCACCGGCGGCGGTGGGGTCTGCGAGGTGTCGGTGGTTTTCTGGCCCAGCGCGCCCGGACCGGTTCGCCGGTGGCTCGCACGCCACGCCAGAAAAGCCAAACACGTTGTATCGCAGTCGAGAGCGATAAACCTTGCTTCGTATACGGGCAAACGGCAAACGACCTATTCGTACCAATTTGCAGACTGTTCATTCTGTTTTAGGAGGTAAACAGTTTGACTGAACTAATGGCGACTATGAAATAAACTGTATCATAATTACTGATATATCCGATTGTGACGTTTCAAGCGGTATTATCACGAAGAACAGCGCCTTATATTTCTCAATTAGCTAAGATAAACATCGACAGCAATTTGTTCGTTAGATTAAATAGCATTAAATATTGAATCTTAATACTTGTTCTGCGTGACATGACTCAAGATTCAATTATGATCGTCTAAAAACATCCTAGAATGTCATGTTTTGCGTCTGTCGTATTAAATTTCATAATGTCGCGAATGACGTTCTAGGTGTTTTAGTGAGGTGAGTAAAAATACATACCAGCGGTGAGTAGAACGCAGAGCTGTCGACACCAATGCTGGGGTAAGGGTTTTGATCTGTCGATGGGTACGGTGATCCATAGACGCCGACGGCGGCGCTGGAGAGGCGTGGATAGGAGGTGAGGGCGAGTCTTGCGCCGTCGTACTGGCAGGAGCAGACGGTTTGGCCAGAGACAGGGTCCGTGATGATGGGGCGCGGCGTGTCGCAGCAGGAGGCGGCGGGGGTGCTGGCGTGGCTGCCGGCGCCGGGCGAAAGCGCGCCGCCGGCGACGGCCGAGCCGCCCGGCGACAGCGGGGGCGCCGAGCTCGACCCGCCGTCCGGCGAGGTGGCCGCGCCGCCGGTGCCCGCCCCGCTGCTGCCCACGAGCAACTGCAACAACATGTCCTGTTACTACACTGCTGCTTCGCATCTGTTAGTCTTCTATGACATGTCTGCTTTCAGCTAAATAACTGGATTCTTCAGCTACAACTATGTAGTTTGAGCCCAACTTTGTCCACAATGCTTATGTACTCGAATCACTGTGATTTTAGATACTTGGCGAAAAGATTGGCTTAAGCCTGGTTGCCATGATGTCTAGTAAGTTTATATTCTTAATTATTTACCTACTTATAATACAATTTGGTTCCATTAGTACTTAGAACAGCTCGGCGGCCAACACCTTAGGTACGTCATTTGAAACTAGTTACAAACTTGTCACTGACTCGTGACTAACCAACGCAACGGCTCGGTGGCGAGTATCTACAATATACCTAAGTTAGTAGTAAGGGACCTATCCTAAATTGGTTTCGTTTGAGTAGCTCTTCGCAATAGTAGTCTGGGCGTAATCGACTTTGATGACTTATATTTTGTGATCTGTTCAAGATAAATACACAAATATTAGAATGATCTTCAGATTTGTAAAACTCAGCGACAACCACAAGCTAATTAACAGTTAGTTACTAGATAGTTACTCGGTCGATTTGAGAGCACACCTAACAAGTGGAGCGCTTTCTTGTGCGTTTATTTTTAAACGAATGCAAATTAATTCCATTTCTAGGGCAGAGCGGTAAGATAATATCAGGGGCATCCGCTTAATCTAAGCATCTCTGTGACGCGCCCATCGTCTCGTCCGACTGGAGATACTCTCGAATTACTTCGTGGAAATAATTAGTAAACATATTATGAAGAGTCGAGTTAACGCTCCGCTGATCAAAGTAACGACGTGATCGGCACAATTTGTTAATCGTAACGTCTTGTTTAAATCATCGTAATTTTGTGTTGATATTTTGAATAGACGAGTCTCGTTCACTTCCTCTATTCTCATTCCGGCTATTTATTACTTTAGCGATAAAGATTTGTGTAATGGTGTCTAGAGAATATTGAAATTACTTATTGCTTCTTTCTAATTCTTAGCAGAGTAAAAAACTACATCATTGGAATATTTTTCTATTACTGTTTAAGAGTTTTCAATTAAATTACCTGGAAAAACAGTTAAGACACTACCACACATTTTACCGATCTCACCAATCTATTTATTTTCCTACAAATGGTATTGAAATCTAAAGATCTGAAGTTAGAGTTCCTGTATTTTTCTTAGGTACAGTCAACCACACATTTTAACAATTTGACATTGGCAGTGCCTTCCTGTCGTAGCAGTACGTAAGGTCGAAATTCGTAGTGCATGTGTTACCAGTACCTCAACCATTGATGTGATTTTGACTGTACATTAAATTGGATTTGAGGTCTTTTCCAGATAAATGACTTAGGTAATGTTTTTTAAATTTACTGATTTTCACCACACCATCCAGCTATTATGACTTCATTAGAGCAGTGATAGATAGCCACGTAGTGTAACCGTCAAACTGCCAAGTCTCGAGTTCTAACCCAAGACACGCACCTCAGACTTTTCGGATTCATTTGGGTATTGTATAATTATCACTAACTTAAAATCGGTGAAGGAAAATATCGTGAGGAAACCGGCATGCCTGAGAGATATTTCTCGACGGCATGTGAATTTAAGTCGGAGGCCCATGGGCGGCTTTAATAATCTGTCACTAACTACACGAAAAGAAGAAGATGACTTCATTGGAACTTCAACCAATCGGAACAATAATAATAATGATCGGTACGCAAATGTAAGCACTGTGCATACCACAGAACAGATAAATCTGTTCTGTTGGTGCATACTTATACCTACTCGTATAAAGAGCAAACACGACGTTAGGCCCATTGAATAGAGATGAAAGAGTGGGTTCAGACAAGGCTCTTCAGCCTTCTTGATATAACAAATATGAATTTCTTTATTTAATAAATATGAGTGTAGTTTAGGCGGTGAAAGACTAAAGGGAACGGGGACGTAAACAGATTTGGTTAAACATTGGGGCCGGGTTGACTTAGAAATAATAGCATAAGATACTGTGCACACACTGGACCCCACTTCAGCTATGACGCTCCGTTTGAGTACAGCAACTTGTTTTCTTTAAACAGAGCGAGGTCTCCAAAGAGACATGTCTTGTACCTTTGTTGGCCTTCAATTTTACATGGGAATTGTAGGTTGCAAGCTGAAAGCTCTGACTCATGCGTGTAAACTGTTAACTATCATTTTAAAGGTTGTTTAAATAAAGATATGGTATGATAGCGGCCAGTCCAATGGCTGATAATAATGATGACGCTACAGGATATTTTAACTGTCCTAATAAGAAAATCATAATTATAGATATTAAATTCACGACATCGTCAGGAGTTACCAGTATATATTTTTTGCGGTAGGAATATCGCCTGAGGCGGTCAAAAATGTGTTAAAATAATCGAAAGTCAAAAGAGTTCAAAAACTTTTGGAAAGAAAATGTCAGAAAAATAATATCCTCGTGGACATTATGAACGCGTGAAATTAGAGGTACCTACGCAGTTGTCGGGGCGAACACGTCGCGATTAATCTGAGCAACAATTACAAAGAGCCAACCGCTTATTGGACCGCCATATTTGTATAAACAGCGCTATCACTGCTTGCGTGCATACGTGTAATTAGTAATAGTCCAAGATAACACACGTACACACTATGTCATTATGGATAACGACGATATTTAGGTATGAAATTGTGATTTCGATATCAATCGCACGCCGCTCGATAATCGCGCCGCGCAGCACCTACCCCGATTGTCTATGAACAATATTAACTTGTACATATATATACGAGGAACATTAAATAAACCGTCTATATGTATATAACTGTACTGCTGTCAGTAGGAACTATGAATTAGAAAGCTATTAGTCATGCACCTATTGGTGTGATATAGAATAGTTGCGCGTAATTGAACGTGTGTATATCAGTGTGTTTGAATATGTTTTAACAATGTAAATATTATGATTATTTGATGTACATACATGTATGTGCTTTTACCGCCACTTAGAAAAAATATTCTTTCGTTGTTAACACGTAAGTAACGCAAAATGTTTATTTTATTTATTTATTATACTTTAATAATAAAATGTGTTGAACACAATGTAGTTTTTCTTATTTTTACAAAATGAATCCTGTTGTTTTAAATATTAACTGATTCTGGTAAACAGCTGGTAAAAATGAAGATATCAGTATAATCTTCTTGTTATTAAAAATCTTAAATTCATTAATGCACTGAAGGACAACGCACATTCTAAACAGTTGGGTCTAGAAGAATTTTGCTCGGAGTTCAGTTTACAGTAAAACTGAGCACTAAGGAAGGATTTTTGAAAAGGGGTTTGAAGATTTTTGTATGGAGGGTGGCCCTAACATGATGGCGCCATTTTGATTTTTTTTCAGAATCGCGGAAAAAATCGAAAGTTACATATTTAGATAGAGGACACTTATACAAACAAAAAATATCATATGACATAATATCCTAAAGCGTCAGGTTTCGGAGTAATTCACCGAAATATAAGTCAAAAACTGAACCCAAAAACAAGGATTTTTTGTTATTTTCCCTTCAGGTAAGTATATTGAACTATGAAAACATAATTGCATCATGTATAGGTAATATTTTAGTTAAGAGCGAAAGAGACAAAAATATATGTATACCCTCCGCCGAATGAGGACGTATGTTATATGGTATCTGTATTATATGGTGCATGGCATGGACGCGACACCAAGAAAATCCTATTCAGCCTCCCGCTGCCTTCTTGGATGATATTATTTATACCGAATATGATTAAAAATCTTAATGTTTTATCCACTAGGTGTAGACAATTAATTCATGTGTAAATAACTTAATCAACATGAAGTAACTACAACATAAATACATAAATAAATTCGAAAAAATTGTTTGTTATCTTTGAATATCTCAGAAACGTGACGCTTTATGATGTTATGTTATATGAAGTTTTATGTTTGTATAAGTGTCCCCTATCCAAATATATGACATTAATTGTGCACCTCGATTTTGAAAAAAAAACAAAATGGTGGCTGATTTTAGGGCCAAAATCTTCAAACCCCTAAAAATTGAGCAATAACGAAGAACTTTTGAAAATGTATCCCCTAAATGGGTTAAATTGGGGTTGAAGTTTGTATGGAAGATCGGCATTTTATCGATGAGAAAAACCTCTCAAGCACAAAACACAAAAAAGTACCTAGATAAACTTTATTCTTGGATTAACATCAATATTCAATAGGTACCGGAACATTACACATTTCTTTGCAACATATTCATTGAATTTTGACGAGCATCACTAATTAAATCCAGCAATAAATTAGACACTTGTTAAGAAAAGTAACGAGCGTTTATAAGCTAATAAAAACCGGAGGGCAAGAGCAATAACGGGGCTTCCTGTGCCGTCCGGAGGGCTGATCAAATCAAATATAAGCAATATTATGTCACTGTGTACAAAGGGGGCAAAGCTCGCCGACGCTTGACTGCTTCGGTCAACAAAAGTTCCAATAAAAACTACTTGGACGAGAGCGATCTCAGCGAGACAGAACAAACAAGCTTTCAAATAGATATACTCCTACGATTGCTGTTACCCTTAAATTAAATAAAAAAGCTTCAGTAATTTAGTCCAATCTGTCAAATGAAGAGTGTTGAGCAAAGAGAGGGTTTCGGATTAATGTTTTATGTGGGCGATATCAGATGGTTTCAAGAGGGGGGTGAAAGTATCGTAGCCAGTTGTTAATATGGCTCGGCCTGACACCGGTTATCTTACGCACTTTACACTACTTACATGCTGAAAAACAATTAAGGGGCTTTATAAGCGAAGTGCTGTTATGATACAACGTAATGGCATTGCCTATTAATGTTTTGATTATTATTTTTATTAACTTATTGATATTTTATTTTGGATCTTTACGCTCTGGACTTTTAATTTAATTTATTTTTACACTGCGAGAGTTTATCCATTAATCACGGACCATTTTTTTTATTTTTATTATTTAATCATTCGAAACAATATTAAATCCCGTCAAGCTGATCTCGAGCGCTTTCAGGCTCTTAACTAACCAATAAGGAGTCTTTATTCATTTCTTATTCCAATTAAAAAAAAAACCGGTCAAGAGCGAGTCGGATTCGCGCACCGAGGGTTCGGTAATTAGCTTTATTCGTATATGTACCTAAATAGTTCTGTGCCCAGAAACTAGTCCTCTAAATTGTATAAGCGCCCATAGAACTCAGAGGACTATCTTACTTGGCGTCAACCATATACCTACGTAGGTATAAGGACACCCTTTAATTTACAACTAGGTCAACGGGAACTACCATATAGGTTTTCGACCCAAAACCTATAGGGTACTTACTTCCGATAGACATAGAATTGTCAATTTTGGTTAAAAGCAAGGTCTTACAGCACAAGCAAAGGGAAAATTCCGAAAAATAAAAGTTTAAATATTAAGGTAAATTTTGGTAGGTACTTACAAGTTTTTGCGAAAATCTAAATTTGCCCATATCTTTCTATCGTGTTTACTCAGAACCTTGATTTTTATACACCTAATAGGGACTATAGACCTCAGTAGGTATAAATTTAAACTTGTTAGGTTCACACTTTCCTGAGAAAATCGGTGGTGACACACGGACAGACAGACGGACAAGAGAGTGATCTTATAAGGGTTCCTTTTTTAACTTTTGAGGTACGGAACTCTAAAAAAGGATAAGTATCTCTGCTAGCACTTATGTTCTAACTTGTATAAGTAATACCTACAGATTAGCCATATTTGTTCAATATTCTACCTAGGTCATCAAAACCTATACATTTTTATGAATACGAGTATCTGTGCGAATTGTGGATAAGCTAGGTACTTGCAAAAGATTTAGCCATAATTTTTAGTTACTTTTTAGTCCTCGATTGGCAGATAGTTACTTTTTATATTGACTAACCAATTTTTTTTCGCAGATAAAATTTAAAAGTAATTAAATTTTTAATTAGGTATCTAACTAATTTAATCTTTGTCAATCAATCTTCCTAGTCTTTTTCCCAACTATCTTGGGGTCGGCTTCCAGTCTTACCGGTTGCAGGTTGTTAGCGGTTGTAATTTAATCTTTGTAAGAACTAGTTAAAAATGTGTTTTCTGATGTGCTGTAAAAGTATGGGTACGAAGACTTATTTAAATACTTAAATTGTGATAAGCCTATGGCCGTTATAAGTATAGCTTGTCTACTCTGAAATGACGCGCCCCACCACCGCATTACCCATCGAAATCCGAATTAGCGTGTGCATAAATACGGTAGTGGGGCGCGTCATTTCAGAGTGGACCAGCTGTGATAGGCCTATGGCCGTTATAAGAATAGCTTGTCTACTCTGAAATGACGCGCTCCACCACCGCATTACGGTACCCATCGAAATCCGAATTACCGTGTGCATCATCAGGCGTCGGGAATTGGTAGCCGATTTCCGGCCACCGTAGGCGCGGGCTTGCGGAAATGCGGACGAAGACCAATGGGTAGCTCGCCGTCCGATAAGGACCAGGCCCGGGTCGACGAGAGACTCAAAGACATGTCAGCAAAACTGAAGGGGTCCGCTAGGGCCGATGCCTGCTGGGGTTGCGGGAAGTCCTAAGGGGAAATCGTGGCCCCTGGCACAGGCAAGGGAAGGAACATGGGTGGGTTTTAGTCAGTAGGAGTCTGACAAGCCCTTCCGCTCCACCCAGAGCGGAAGAAGTCATTTGATGATTTCCCACACACGGAGAAAAAAAAAAAAAAAATCGTGTGCATAAATGCGGTAGTGGGGCGCATCATTTTAGAGTGTACCTAATCTACGTTGGCTCTAAAACGGACAAAAGGTTTGAGTTGGAGCTCAACGGCTCAACGGTTGCATGCATCACAAGACTAGGACATAGCTTACTAGTCTAAGTCCCCATTACAAACTCGTCAGCCATCGCGTGCCGGTCGGAAAGTTCCAGAATTCAACGTTAAGAATTTTTATACCTAAGCCTAATAGGCACCGCATTGAATTTCTGAGGGCTCATATCTCATATTAAAATAAAAACTGGTTAGGTATTCTAGCAATTGACGTTCTTGATTAGAATTGAATGCACGATTAACTTTATATTATTATTGAATCGAGTACATGCGTAGGCACGCTAATGTTGTGAAAAATTATTGATTTTCCGGATTAATACCAGTTTATTGTTCAAATTTCTTTTATCGTCTTTTGAAACGCTAGAAAGAATATAGCGCTTGTAGTCTATTAATGTAAATTTAAATTTCGTAATGATTACCGTCTTTATTGCCAGTTTCATTGAATCTATCCACGCAAAAGCATTGGATTAATTTAATCGTTGATGGGAAGGTTATCCCTTAATATTTTCATTTTAGTACTTAAGCGGGATGCGCCAAAGTAGACCGCGAAATTCAAATTTTCTTACATATGTATTATAAACTATGTCATATCATATTATGTCATGATTTCGTGAAATAGTGATTCAATAGGATAACATGAACTTAAGAGAGTTGTATTGATGATTTTTAGGGTTCCGTACCTCAAAAGGAAAAAATGGAACCCTTATAAGATCACTCTCTTGTCCGTCTGTCTGTCCGTGTGTCACCACCGATTTTCTCAGGAGCGGGTGGACCTAGCAAGTTGAAATTTATACCAGCTATTAGTATCTGGTATAAATTTCAACAATAGACCTTAGAGTCTATAGTCCCTATTAGGTGTATAAATCAAGGTCCTGAGTCAACACGATAAAAAGATATGGACAAATTTAGATTTTCGCGAAAACTTGAAAGTACCTAGGTACCTACTACCTTTCTTTTCAACTTTTTTTATTTTTCGGATTTTTCCCTTTACTTGGCCCTTTACAATTTAGAGGACTAGTTTCTGGGCACAGAACTATTTAGGTACCTATACGAATGAAGGTCCTTACGGAACCCTCGGTGCGCGAGTCCGACTCGCTCTTGACTGGTTTTTTATGATTAAAATTCTATAAAAAAGCATTTGATGCGGTCGCAAATCATATTTTAAATTAAGATACAACCTGACTCTGACCTGCAAATTGCATTTTTTATGATTAAAATTCTATAAAAAAGCATTTGATGCGGTCGCAAATCATATTTAAATTAAGATACAACCTGACACTGCCCTGCTAATTGCAAAAAACTTAAGAAAATTTGAATTGCGCGGGTAACCTTGGCGCATTCCCCTTAACCCTTTACTTGTTAGGTACTACATAACCAGTAACGTCCATACCTTAAATACCTTGATTGAATAATCCTAACTAATATTATAAATGCGAAAATGAGTTTGTTTGTTTATTTGTTTGTTACGCTTTCGCGCTAAAACGGCTGAACTGATTTGGATGAAATTCGGCACATGAGTAGACGATGACCTGTAAAAGGACATCTTAGGTTACTTTTATCTTGGATCACAGACGAAGTCGCGGACATCAGCTAGTTATAGATAAAAGCTCACCAAAAGAAAATGAGGATCTAGTTAAGTTGCATTAGTTTACTTTTTATAAATTACGTCGATTAAGCAGGATTCCGCTGGATGCGGGAAGCACAGAATTGGGTGAAGTGGCGGTGCTCGGGGAAGGCCTATGTTCAGCAGTGGACATCTTTTGGCTGAAATAATGATGATGATGAATATTATTGCCATTTTTAATGATCAATGCTTAGGGATCGTCCCTTAATCAAGTGATGCTCGAAAGGGGGAAAGGGGTTCGGGAAAAAGTTACGAAATATCACAAAGGGGAGGGGGGGTGTCGTGAGTTATCACGTGTATTATTTTTTCGTTGAACGCGCAATTTCTAAACCGAAAAGCGGTGCGTGCCCTTGACTCGTCGTGGCCAGACATCGATTTATACCTGTATTTAAAGATAAAATTTTCCGATTTTTTTGTATTTGTACCTATATTTTATTGTATCTAAAAAATTTACGTGATTTTGGGTTGGGGGGGGGGGTTAGTCTAAACCTTACCACGTATCACCGGGGTTAAAAAATTGCGGGGTTAAAGGTACATCAGTTGAAGGTTCGAACTCGTTGGTGGGCGTAACTAATAAGCATGTTAATTTAATTAAATAAACTAAATAAATCTAATTACCTTAATTAGTCTTATTATTTATTTTTTATCTAGTTTTTGTTTATTTATTTTATTTAGTGAAATAGACAATGATTTATAGTAAAATCGAGTGTGTAAAATTTCATGAACAGTCCTTTGGGCGTATAGATATTATGAAAAACTACTAATTGTATTTACTCAAAATAAAATTATCTATCCTTGTACGGTTTCCATTTTTTCATTTTCTTACTACATAAATTATTTATTTACGCCCAAAGACTAGTTAAAATTAGTGTTGAAATATGGAAATTTCGACACTCATAACTTTCAAGCCATTTTTATTTCCAATTCTGCTTTCATACAGGGCTATATTAATATAATGACAAGACAAATTGATATAATTTATAGTTTTGAACGTACACCGTCAGACAGACGAGTAATCACCATTCTAGGTTTGTATGGAAGAATGACCGACTTGCGTACCCTTAAAAGTACAGCAACGTCAATCCACAAATCTACATCATTAAGTACATCCTACATCTGTACGAACTTCTTTCACTTCAAACTGTCATTTCGTCCATTACCCAAACTAATAAACAGTCTCATAATATCATTTGTCAATCCGATCGAATAAATTAAACCCGTTGAGGGACAATCCGTTCAAAATTTTATGGATTCATAGGCTGATTGACCCTTTCATTTAGATTGTTAGTTATTTTGGCAACACTTGATCCCAAATAGAAATGGTCACTCTGATCAGAATACATTGATTATGTTTATACCCAAAGATAATTGAACTCAGGCGGGGTCTCATTTTGTATGCCTCGTCATGTACGTAGAACTAGAGATGAAGGTAGGTAGATGCGTAAGTAGATGTATACCTATAGGTAGATAGATGCGTAAGTAGATCTATACCTATATAACCGATGGGAAGCTTTCAGTCTCCCGTCAATATTTGATGAGATTCGGACGAGGGCGGATTCGACAGTGTCCGTGCCGACCGCTTGTCCTTCATAGCGATTCGTTGTCAGCTTTCATACATATTGATGATGGCTAGAGACGATTATTCGAGCGACGGGCAGAACTTACTATAGGTATCTGAAGTTATTCTTTTAACTGCAGTAACGAAAATAGGCTTTTGTATCCTGCAGCATAAAAAATTGTTACGGAGATAGTTTTTTTATGCCGAGAACTAAGAAAATTTGTTAGTTTTTTATTGCTTTTCCCTCAACATTAATACGAGTACTATACAGTCCAGAGTAAGGGCTTGTACACAAAACTGCGATGCGTCGTCGCATCGTAAAAATGGAACGAGTCCGCAATGCAAAAAATGTGAATGCGAATTTGCATCACGCCGATTCGCAGTTTTGTGTGCAAGCCCTAAACGCAACCTAATAATATAATATATAATATAAAAACATATTATGTTTTTACTAAATTCAGCACAATGCAGCAACGGTTAAAAAAAATACTTTACCAACAGGACCCGTACCCTAATTACGTAATACAAAATCAATTCGTTTTGAAACAGATTACTAATCCATTACTTCATAAGTTCGAAATTTAATTCTGCTCTGCAACGTAATTATCGCATTGAATGTTGTTGAACTGTCAAAATGAAACAAATGATCGCTATCGCATTGCTTCTGCAAGATAGGTAATAGCCCTGCCGGTATTTTAGTCACAGAATGGGAAACGACAGTAAGTAGATCCCTCATTTAGGCTTTCAAGAACCGGTGATTAGGTTTATTATTTTGACTACATCTTTAAATAAAAAATAAAGCAATGGTACTTAGTGCAGCGGGTAACGTTAAAAGACAAAAGATTTTTCTGAAACTGTACCTAATGTTTGGCTAATGGTGCACTACCTTTAGAGCTGTCGTAACAAAATAGTGTTAGTTACCTATCAGAGTAAGGATACTCTTTCTAGTGATGCTTCGTATGCGATGACCGTTGTTATAAAAATAAAATAGGGGTGTGGGTTAAGTAACCACCGTACAGTCTGACGAGCTACACAATAAGCCACTTTGTGCACAAGTGCACAACCCAAGTTACTTAGCTTACTTAGTTTCTTCTTTTAGATATTTGATAAGTCAGCCTCCACTTTGCTTATTAGGTAATTATTCAAAATTAACTTTGATTATTTGGAAAAATCTACCTATTGAATTTCCATACGGTACTTATTCTGTTCATAGACAATAACCACAAATACAAGCAATTTTTACATCATTTTCATATTATTTTAATTGAAAATCATTAGCTACCCGTACGGACTGTACATTTGAATATAAAGCGTGGTTCACACGGAATACCCGCCATAAACTCGCCGGACCGACGCTAAAGTCGAAGTAATGTGTTTATTTTAAAAGCACAGTCGAAAGGCATAAAGATGATCTCATAATTTCCATTACATTAGCGAAGGCATTATCTCGTCCCAAAGGTCCGTCTCTCGTTCCAATTTCGCCCCGACCAACGGGATATGTTAAAGAGGACATTATAATAATTAGATTGTTATCAGATGTTATTATATGAATTTTCCAAAATTATAAGAGTGAACGACGAAGATAAGTCGACGATATCGTGACGACGGTAGGAATAGATTACGGAATAGCCGGCGGGCAGCGCAGCGGCGCGTAATCGGACGCACTAAATTTTGGTCCTTTAGAAAAACACGCCATACAGCAAATCGATAACCGATCATTATAATGATTGGGCTGTAAACGCCACTCTTGTTTCTTTTGAGACGCTTGACGAACGGGAGTCGTATTTTAATTTGAGCGAGGGCGCGCGAGGGGCGTTCGCGGGTTGCGCGGGCGCGCACTCCATGCGTGCTCACTCCACCTGACCATTCGGCGAGGTCGAACCATTAAATATCAAATTTTCTCATTTTTAACAGTCGCTACTCGAGTAGGAATTACTTTCTCCTCTTGGTACGCCTCTAACATCATAATTAAATATGCTTACCTACATGTTACCGTAATATCTTAAGCTCATCCCGCTCGTAAAGCGTAAACGCAGTAGCATCGTGTAACCATAACGTTTTGAAACATATTTTTTCTGAATGGTCAGTCATAATGGCCCTAAGCGCTATTTAAATATCACAGTAATGGGTGGAGACATCACAAAACATCCACGCATCGAGACGGAACACAAAAGGGGTCGTCTCCTTCGCCGCCAGCTTTCAATTGACGCCACTATTATGCGTATCATAAACATAAATCTTCAAGCGCCATTCCTTGGAATTATTATGTGGCGCTTTGCAGCGCTGCGGCGGAAAAATTGTCTCACACTGAGCGTCCGTCTACCTAAGTACACTCGGGCACAAAGTTCACTTTCTTTTCGAAATAGGGTTGTTAGCCACAAATTCATACTTTATTTCTGCTAAGGAACACCTACAAGCCGGCAAACTCTAAAAGTAATAGTTTCACTGAAATACCCCTTTATTTTAAAGCACGAATACCTTTCTACATCACGATAATGTGTCGTCGAGAGTACATTACACTGCACTGACATAATATTATTATGTACCGGAGCTCGGTGCGCTGTGCGGAGTATAGCGTCGTATAATGTGTCTACATTGTAATATACAATATGTCATGTGGGTATTAATGTCTAGTGTCACACTAGGCGTCGGAATGTCGAGCGAAGTATACTAAGTTGGAATACGAGCGTTCGCGAAAACAATGATATGACTGGGGCGCGATAAAACGGCTCGATTCTTGTAGTAAAATTGAAATGAGGTGTGTGCGTGACGCACGTTGTCACGAAAAACGGGTTCGCGGCGTGCGTGGCTATCGGAACACGACGAAATGACGCGTCGGCTGTGACACACGCGCGGACGTGTGCGCGCCGCCATTAGAGATGCACCGGCCGCACCTTGGGGCCCACAGATCGCACCGGCGATAAATATCAATCGCGCTCGCGACAACAATTAATGGTTATTTAACGCGCTTCCATTCAATTATCGTCAAGCGGATTGCGCCGATAATTCCGATGGCCAAATTCCCAGTAGTTAATACTCAGCGGGTACTTCATTTATGGCTCTTGCCATGCGAGCAATGGACTCGCCACATGTTCAATCGGCGTCCATTGGGCATTAATTCTGCAACGTTCGAAGCCGACAGAGCGTAAAAGTATGTTAATGTTACTTTACAACTTAAAGTAACGGATAAAAATGTCATCTGCTAGGTAGGTATTTCGTTTAATTGCCCGTCCACCTGATGAAATTGCGATAACACTACGATTAATAGCCAAATAATAAAAAGGCCTAGGTAATTTGTTACGAAAATAAATAATAACATCGGGTCTGTTATTAGATATTTTATAGCCGGCAGCAATTACTGAACAAAATAGTTTTGCACAAATTAACCTTTACGAAATAACTTTAAACCGGTGGGCATACAACGCAACAACTATAGCATAATTTATTATTAGAATACGTATTATAGAGACACAAAAAAAAACCAAAGAGTAGAAATTATTATAAATATTTACAAAAAACAACGGATTAAAGCCTCAATGAAAAACAGGATTATATTCATATTTTTAGATAAATTACAGGTGTGCATTTATAAAAAGTGAGCAACTCACACGGATATGGAGACGCGGGTGTTCGTTGTGCGCACTGTACATCGCTAACAAATCGAATGGAAACGCGTCGAGTAATTATTCCCGACAAAACACAATCTAAGCGTATGCGAAAGGGCAATCGGCCGCGACGCCGCAATTTGAGATTCGTGTTCCATCTTAAATTATCGACAAGTTTAATAACAAGCGTAAAGGCAATAGCAATAATCGCTGCAAATTAATTACCAGCTTAGAGCGAGCGCGAAGAAAAACAGTAAAAGTTATGACGCGTTGCTGTAACACGCCAGTGGCTGGCGGCCAGTATGGGGTGCAATAGGCTAAAATTTATACACGGCGTAGGTGCGGCGGCCGGCGGCTGTTCCGAGTTTCGCTTATAAATAACATTTAGCGGGTGGGGCGAGAGGCGCGGATTATGAGGTCGGAGGACTCAATTAAACTGTGCTACCGGACCCGGCTTTTATTGTGGACTTTTGCAGTGACCTCCCACCGGATTTCCAAATAAATGGATCCACTTTGTGCTCGACGTTGGCGTTCGCACAAAATTCCGGTGAATTAATGATTATGATTTCACCACAAGCGGCCCGCGTGTGACCCCTACAAGATAGATATAATGCTGTTTTGTGAATGCACAGTGTGACCGAGGTCACTCCAAATGTAAAGTGAGATACATAAACTTGGATGTATAATAGGTACACTTAGGTCGATCTTGGTACTGAATGAATAACGTCACCCCACTGCAGAATGTGAAGCCCATGCAGGCAAATGAAAGTTACCGATCCCTTTGAAAACTTTTTACATTTAGTTAGGTCTAGGAATTAAAGAATAAAAACCCATTGTTGTACTCAAGGGCCATAATTTATAACCCGTATCATGATTAATTACCAGCATAAAGATGAATGTATACAAGGACTGTCTTAAACAATTAGCAATTTGTTCCATCTGTATTTAAAGTATAAATAGTAAAAAATATGTAGCTCATGTTGTATGAAGTGTGCAGTAATTACACATAAATAATTCAATACCGCATTCATCGAAAGCAAAAAAGTGTAGAGCTATTTTGCGTAGCTGTATGGGACAAAATGCTTATTAAGAAAACTACTTAAATGGGAATTTTCTTGCATAATACATAATAAAGGAGGTAAAACAAACACCTAGAAGACAACCTGTCTGTTTAACCAAGACATGGGTTATTTGCAGAAATATACCAACAAAATGCATTAATTTGTTCGTGCTTTTCATTTTCAGGTAGGCAACAGAAAACCATGAGAAGCGGGTGAAGTTTGACCTAAGTCTAAAAAAGTCTGAACATGACTACAGTTGGTTGCGCCACTTCTTCTTCCCAGCTAAAGCACTAGGAAGAGGGGAAGGGTAGGCGTTTTTTGGGAAGTGTCTTATGTAATTTTAACGTTCGAAAAGTGTTGATTCTCAGCCTAGGTTGAATAAATGGCTTTTAAATTTTGAATAAGTACATATATTAGTTATACTTCCCATTTAAATAACTATTACTGTATTTCAGGAAATGATAATGTTGGTGCCTACCTAGAGAGAGAACTATGATAACTGCGGGACTTCCAATGTCTATTCCAATTAGAAAAAAACTAATCAGATTGCCTACTAATACAGTTATTGATAACGCCAAACTACGTACGAATGTACCGACTAGAAATATACTTTGATAACTTTACCACGAACGGCACGAACCCGAATAAATGTTAAGATAGCATTCTATGTATGTTACTAACATTATCACACGATTGATTTTTTAATCAAAAACGACTAAAATAGTCATGCATGTATTTTATTTCCTTCATGTTGAATTTGGAGTGTTTCAGGGTTCAATATTAGGCCCGTTATAGTTTTTGTTCAGATTATTAGCAGGAGTAGGTACTAAACATTTAAAAACAAAATCCTTCATGTTAAATTTGGAATGTCTCAGGGTTCTATATTAAGCCCGTTAGTGCTTTTTTTTCCGATTATTTACAGGAATATTTATTATTTATTTATTAAAACTTTATGCACAAGTAAAAAATACTGTACAAAGGCGGACTTAATGCCTGAGGCATTTTCTACCAGTCAACCTTAGGGTGATGCAGAGACAAAACATGGCAGGTGCAATATAATTGATAAATAACTCGAAAAAGAATAAATACTAATATATAGATACACAGATACATACATATAAACAAAATAAACTTCGTGAAGAGAAATAACGATAGGTAGAGGAGAAAACGAATCCAGCAAATCAGCGCTGGGACGAATCTGCCAACTTCTTATGAATATGTTCACGTGCCTTCACTTTAAATGATAATCGACTGGTTGCCGTCCTGATGTTCAGAGGGAGCGCATTCCAAAGAAAGACAGCCTGGACAAAGAAAGAAGAGTGAATGAAACCAGAGCGGTGAGAAGGACATCGTAGAAGACGATTGTTGGGGGAACGAAGATTTTTAGTATGGGCAGAGCATAAGTATTGAAAATGGGAAGTCAGGTAAGAAGGAGAAGTGGGTTTGTCGAGTATAGTAAACAACATAGACAAAGCCCTCAACTCTCTACGCTGACGAATGGGTAACCATTTTAAAAGCAATCGATGCGCGGATACATGGTCATACTTACGAAGATTGAAAACGAATCGAATGCAGTTATTAAGAAGGCGGTCTAGTTTATTGAGAAGATCTGCATTCAGGTCATAGTAACACACATCACCATAGTCAATTATGGGAAATATTAGGGACTGTACAAGCATTGCCTTTATGTGTGAAGGGAGAAGGTTTTTCAACCGATAGAGCGACCGCAACGTTCCGGTGACTTTATTAGTAACAGTCGTGACCTGCTTACGCCAGTTAAGACAAGTGTCGACATGCAGACCCAGATCCTTAACATCCGAGCTATAAGGAATGACAGAGTTGTCGAATATTACAGGTGGCACAGTTAATCCATTCAGCTTCCTCATGCTATAGGGGCTCCCTACTATGATGGCCTGACACTTCGTAGGGTTAACCGACACCCCAAATCGATCTGACCAGCTTTTAACTACATCTAAATCCCGATTTAGCTCCTCAATGGCATTGGAAATGTTGTCAACACTTGCCTGGCAGTAAAGCTGCAAATCGTCAGCATAAAGATGATACGCAGTCGAAAGCACGGTGGTAATGAGATTAATAAAAATGGAGAACAAAAGAGGAGATAATATACCGCCTTGAGGGACGCCAGCTACAAGATCACACCAACTCGACGAGGAGTCTCCAGCATGAACAGACTGCTGACGCCCCCGAAGATAAGAGGAAAACCATTCCAACACCTCCGGAGAGACCATAAGATAGGAAAGGATGGATAAAAGGACTTCGTGACTGACGGTATTAAAAGCATTGGAGAAGTCAATTAACACTAAGACTGTAACTTTAGTGTCTTCCATTCCCCGCCTTATATCGTCAGTAACTTTAAGGAGAGCTGAAACGGTACTGTGCCCGGGCCTGAAACCAGATTGAAAGGGACTGATGAGGGAATTGTGGTGAATAAAGCGGGAGAATTGTTTATGGACACTGGCCTCGAGCACCTTAGACAGAAAGGGAAGGATGGAATAGGTATCTACTACATAAAATAATTGGTACCTACTTACTTATGCTCATAAAGATAGAAAATACTTATTCTTGCAGACTACTTAAGGTTTTTACACACATAAAACTAAAACTGTAATTTTAGTTTTATATGTTACAAACCAAAACGGACGTCGATAATTCACATTCAACTGTATTCAATTTTTCACATGGTTACCTATATTTGTACCCGTACCGTATCTCTCAGATTCATATGATTGATAAAGCGCGTGATGCCCTTGTTATCTGGTGTCCGCCTGAAACGCTCTCAACACCCACACCCGCACACCTGCAAAAGTGAGTTCAATCACTCACAATTTATTGAAACTTTAATGCACTGCTATGACAAAGCTGGTAATTTCAGGTCAGTATCAGAGAAATGGTTTATTCTTTAAATAGGATATCGGAATTAATTTTAAACTAAACGTAAAAATTAAAAAAATTGCTAGATGAGGTCGGCGGCGGTGCTTACTATCTGACTACTCCGAGAAGAAAGGCCAGAGCTCACAGTCTCTTTTTAGGTCCAGAAATAAATCTTGGTCAAGTCATATGAAGACCAAGTAGAAGAGTGTCTGAAATGGTCTTTTGAGGAAAGAACCACACAGATTTGAGTGGACCTGTCCAGTCAGTGCAAGCATTTGGCAGTAATCGTAGAGCTCAACTCAGTGCAAACGTTTAAAGTTTGCTTTAATGTATTTCTATGGGTTATTTTTTATTCCTAGTTATCAGATTATGCTTAGTCATTTAATTAAAATGTATTTGTATTTTTGTTATGGGTAAGTCAGGTTAGATCCACTTTATTCGTATAGGACTTACAAGAATCCAATAAGTCAAATCTAATATGTAAAAAACATGTTTAATTATATCAACATGATTCAAATAACATAATAGTTGCAACTATTTTCTTTCTTTTTACTGAAATTAAAGATTTAATTTGGCTTACAAAGTTCCTTTTTAAATTTTCGCGGACTGGGAACTGATTTTAAATTTATAAGTTCCTTCAAATGTTTTTATAGAATAAGAATATGAAAACAGTGATATCGAAAGTCTGAGTTCATTGAGAGCTTTAAGTTTCGATTGCCATAGAAGTAAAATGATAAAGATATTACAGCTTTTTAATTATAGGCAAAGATAAGACGCCAGGCGAAGAAGCCCGTTGACAGGTATGCTTCGAATTTTGGAAAAACTACATACAAGTTTTTAAAGTTTTCTTTTTTTAAAGATCTGATATTCAATTGATTAATGCAATGGTAGAGGACATTTTATTTTAGGTCTTCCTTATACTTAGGTAAATCTAATCGAAATGATTTTTATACGAGTATGTAACACAAAAAAGAAGCTGCAATCTGAGTCACTCCAAATCGCACAATTTCTAACTAGAAATAACCTTTACCTAACTAGCATTGCCTCATAAATCCAGAATATTGGAATTAGTGTTTTTTTTTTTAATATCTTGTTTAACAATTAAATGGCCAACGTCAAATTTTTATCATCCGAATAATTGGTGTCATGATATTTTAAATTAAATGAGGAATTTACATACGTAAATCAGAAACGGAATAAAGGAAAACAGAATCACCCACTGCTCAGCAACAAAACCAATCTTAAAGGTCAACTTGAACCGTCCACTCACTCGTAACAAGGGTTATTCTAGAAATGTGCATAAAATAATACAAATGTTAATTTTTTCAATTTAATTTCATGCAAAGTAAGTAGGTACTAAAAATGAGGCTGCCACTTAAGTTTGTAGAAAAATCGTTTTAAATCAGTTCTTCAAAATTATGTAAGATCAGTGTAGCATAATCTATATTTTGACAGAAAAACCATTTCTATCATCATACTTACAAATTAAAATACATTAACAAATTAAAATATCACAACATGAGTTTCATTTGCGGTTTATAAAAGGTTCCATGGCTCAAACGTCTCACTCAAGTACATCTGATTTAAACAAATGAAACAGCTCAGATTTAATTAAAAGGAAGGGATCACAAAAAGTAAAGTAGAAACCAGTGCGTGTTTTAAAAAGGTAAAGTGTTTACAAACGGCAGGTTACCCAATGCAATTTTCTTTCAAGTTTGTTTGATTTTCTAGCAAAGGACCCGTATCAGAAGGCTATTAACTATTAACTGCTATCGAATCAACTTGAATGCTCAATTGCATTCGGTCAATTAGACGGAAAATTGTTGTGGGGATTGCACATGTGCCTTTCTGTTCTCGTGACGAACGACAAAAACAGGTCCTTGTTGCTTTCTACCTGCGAACAAATCCGCTTTTAATTCATAATAACTGATTAATCAATGGATATAGTAGATACATGAAAGTTAGTATTTTAATACGTTGTAGTCAAATTAACTATGTGTGTGTTTTCTAAAAAGTTCGTAGATTGCTTGATAATTTGACATTCAAGTTTCTGTCACACCGTATTTTCGACGTGCCTGAAAATAAATACATTTTGTGTTATTTATAAATATAACAGTTATGGCTTATAGATACAAAAAAAAAACTTATTGAATACGTATTAGTAGCATTGACTATCGGCAATAAGTACCTTGTCGCTGTTTCGTTAACTTATATGGCTTCTAGTATTCTAGCTTGCTCATATTGTTATGATTTATAATAAAAATAGAACGGCAGCCATGAATGCGCAAGTTACCAGATTAGTCAGAAAAAACACAACGAAAATAGGAATACTTTGACATCGTGTGATGCCTATCGTTAGATCGCATGGGGAAACGCTTGGAACAGCTGACTGGCACACAGATCGCCCTCAACGATAAACAGATTAAATACTTTTAATCCATCGTCCGTTGAGAGTTTAGATCGCAGTTGTGCCCAGCAAATGTAAATTGTTGCCAAAGCGCTAAATACGTAGCACTTAAAATTGAATTTTTATTAGGGTATTTTTTTCTAAATGTGTGAGGAATAAAACCCGAAATTTAACGCAAGGGTCAAGTTTACCTGCTCCTAAACATTATCAGATCTTATTTGTTCACAGAGGCGCCATCTTGATATTATTTGGAGTCCCGTAAAGGTAACAACGGAACCTCGTATGGGATTACTCGTTTATCAACCCGTCCGGCCATTCATCTGTCACCGAGTCATCTATTTACAATTTGGACTTTTTTTTTTGTTGTGCGTTTTTATCCTTTTTCGTTTATGTTTAATTATTTTAGTATCTTGTTCTGTTATCGTTAGTTGAATTTTTAGGGTTAAGGCTGTTTGCAAGTAAAAAGTTCAACCATCATTTCACAGGTCAAGTAAAAAGTTACTGTAGGTAATTGAAAGAGTTTTGGGTTAACCTTAAAAGGTCATAAAACAAAAAAAATCTTGAGCTTATTAAGGGCGTTTATTTTGAAAGTGGGCAACTTCGCAAATATTTCGTTGTTTTGATTAATTTGGAAATATTACTGTATGGAAATATGAAATAAGGCTAACTAGCGAACTAGAACATTGATTATGAAATGCAATAATTAATAACGTAACACCGAATATTTAGTTTTAGATGTAAAAAAAGTTTTAAGAAATTTTTTAAATGCCTTTTTCACACCTGAAACGGGTACAACATCCAATTCAATGTTATTTATAATTGCAATTCATTATTAATATTCTAGCTCGCTAGCTAGCCACATTTCTTATTTCCATACAGTAATATTGCCAAATTAATCGAAACAAGTACATTTTTGACAGATATTTGCGACGTTGCCAACTTTTAAGATAAACGCTTTTAAATATGAATACAGAACCTTATTCTACTATTAGAAATTCAAGCTTGATCTTTTTTCTATCAGCTCATGCGGGTGTCAAATAATAACGTTTCGTTACTTCAACGTAGTAAGCAAAGTATTTGCTCGACAATCTTATTAAATAATATAAGTTTACAAATTCATGCCAATATACACAATATTACATAGGATATAAAGGTGAGACTCGTGTGCTCTATAAAACAGATGTTAATCGCTTTTAATCCTATCTAACTAGGCGATCGAAGTCACCACCTTTTGGGATTGTTGTAATTAATTATTAGTTAATATTTACCATTTTCTATTAACGTCAATATGTCTGTCGAGTCTTCAGCCTAAGATTATATCTTGTGTTATTTTATGGAGAGCAACTTTTTAATTACCTTTTAATAAAATTCGGCTTTGTAATTTTTATAAGTAGGTATGGTTGTATGAGTGCATAGTTCTATGAAAATGGACAAGACAAACTACCTACCTACTTATACTTAGCATGGTAGGTACTTCTTTAACATCCTTTAGTAATTGTAAGCTTTATAGATGGCTAATAGGTAGCTACTACATCTTTACTTGATCTACCTACAATAAAATACATGTTATTATACTGTCTACATGCATTCGGTAAAGATAACATTGTAAAAGTAGATATAATGGATGCGAACATGAATTGATTAGTTGAAGTTATTTATTGATTTTTAAAATTACAAAAAATGTTCGTTACTAAAATAATAGCTTTCAGCAGTGTGTACAGGTGATATTTAAAAAAGTATATATAATGTAAGTAAGTACTTACCTACACACATCTAGTTAATTTAGGTAAGTACCTATACGGGATCCAGGAAATGATATGCATTCGAAAACCTTTTTTACGGCGTTTTTTATTTAGGTAAGGTTTTTTTTGTAAATTAGTTTAAAATAGTCTGATGGTTTTAACATAATAAAAGAACCATAAGTTAACCCATAGGTCAGTATTCACTTCAAATTTTTCGAAAAAGCTTGCAAATTGTTTTTTTTTTGTTTTTTGACTTCCCATAAAGCTACGGCGTTTTGTGTCATTTCCCAATCTTTAGGTATATCAGCCTTTATTGCTTTTCAGAACAAACTGATAAAAATCTTTAAAAAATACTTAATAAGTACTTATACATTTAGGTATAACTGATAATTTATTTTTTTACATTTACATTATACTTAAAGATTATTAATTTTGTTAGATACAGATATAAGATTAGGCATAATTTTCTTTATTGTATGCCGCGATAATGTCCTACATTATGCATTTTAACTTATCAGTACAATATGGTAACTTCAAGAACTGATTGGACACAATTCTTTGACAAGGGATATGGGTTTGCAGCTGTTTAAAAAAACACGTAGGTAGGTTTTTTAAATCCAATTAACCTCCCATCGGTATTTGAAAAGTTAAGTTAGCTAATAATGTTAACTACTTAATTAGACAAGATTAATTACAAGCTAACTTAATGAAAAAAAATTGTAACGTCTTGTAGCGTAATCAAAAAATAAAAATTATCCCATTCATAATCATTTAATCAACAACACTAAGGCTGCCTGTCCACTGGAGCGGAGAGGAGAGGAGCGGAGATGTGCCAAAATTAACCAATAGAATCGCACCGCTGGAGCGGAGTTTTGATTCTATTGGTTAATATTGACACATCTACGCTCCTCTCCTCTTCTCTCCGCTCCGGTGGACAGGCAGCCTTATACTATAAACTAATGCAACGTTAATATTTTTAAAGAATAGTTAAGAAAGTCATCTAAAACGAACAGGATTTCCTTACGAAGTACCTAGTCATTAATGTTGATTTAATACCTAGCTACTTTACAATTCACTCGATTCTGTGATTGCGGTTACATTGTTCAGTTGTATAAATAATATGTTTTAGCAATCGTAGCACGTACTATAATAACAATACTAAAATAATAATTCGATTTTGTTGTTTTGTATAATATATAATAACAGTATTAAATGAAATACAAACCGGTGTAAGCATGTAAGTAACATTGTAACACAATTCTGGTTGTTTTTTCGCACAAAGCAGTAATTTCTAAGTCTCCTTACACTCTCAAAACGGCTTATGTTTAGGCACATCTACATTTAACGTGACCACATAATCGTTTTTCATTATGTTGACTTCAGAAAGTTAAGCACTATCAACACGTACTCTGTTTAATTTCAGAGATAATATTCTTTTTAAGTATACTTTTAATTGAGCCTACTCGGGCTAACTACATAAAGGCTACCGGCCGACGGCTTATACCGTCAACAGGTGATGAAAATGTCAGGAGATAATAACGGAACGTGTCTTATTTATTGACTGGTAATATTAATGGAACCCTATAGTAATAGGACACCTAATTACGTGTTTAAAAGGATTCGGCGCACAATGCCACATTCGCAAAATGACATATTGGAATTTCGTAAAATGTCATATTCTCAAATTGTCTTATTCTGAAAACGCCACATCGCAAAACGTCACATTAGCAAAATGTTTTAATTTATTTGATACTCTTGACGCCAGTTTAACGCGTATTATAGGTACTTACCATAATATAGGTTTCAGACAAAAGTCAAAACAATTTTTTTTATAAGCTCGCGATATTATTTTTACTGCAAGAATTGTTTGAAATTCGATTCTTATTTTATTTATTTCATTTAAGTTTTAATAGCGGGTTTAATCTATATGAATCGTGTTAGTTAGAATATTCATATAGTGATATTTTTTAATAGTGCAATGTTTACCTGCTATGCTCACGATAATAGTCGAAACACAAACAATGCCAATGATGTAAACATTAATTTATCCAACATAAAATATTCTATGTACTTTTTTTTTTTGTAAGAACTATAATAAAACAGAGGTTTAGGGATTTATAAACGTTGCTTAAAATTAAGTATCTAATGATAAACATCGATTTAATGTATACTTTTTTGTCGTTTAAACGTTTTTTTACTTTGAGCAACGTTTATAAATAAACCCTTAGGTAATACCTATTCCTTGTTTCGTTACATTTTATTACCCGATTGCCCCAGAAGGAGGGTAATGTTTTTTTTTGTTTATGTATCGCGAAATTTACGACAAGTAAATGTATGCAATCATTGTGGTTTATTATGATTAAGTTAGAACTAATATAAGTAGTAGGAGGACATGCTTAGTACCAACCAAGAGATAGACCACCGATCTCTAAGCCTATCTAGTATCAAAGCCAGTCCTTTGAAACTTACGGGCTGAAAAAAAAAACGATGTCTAGGAGACATCTGTTTACATGAACTGATAAATATGTACCTAAACAGAGCAATCAAAATAAGCAATGTTCTAAAAGCAAAGCAAAATTTTAATACTAAACTACTCACAAGTACATAAGGCTAACAGGTAAAGCCTTCCATGTTATTAAGTCAAACATTAAAAACTACTTAGGTATTATTGGTTTGTTTTACCTCATTCATATCTATACCTACTATAATGTAATAGTAGGTTTATCTAATAGGTAATATCTAAAGTCATTAAATGAAATACAATCTCATAAACAAAATCGAATAGAACAATAATAGTGTAGATTAACATAGAAATAGATCATCAATAAAATAAATACTACTAACAAGCGGAGCCCACAAAGTAGTCAGCCATTAATTTATTTTAAGTAAGATTACGTAAGTGGTTAAAGTTTCATTTAGTTAAGTTGGGATTAAGTAAGCAGTCTCAAGTTTCATTGTGTATCCGATCAATAAATTTGTTTTGTGTAAACATGATGTTAAAAACTTAAAACCAACCTTTAATTGCATTCTTGTTTGTAATAATACTTAATACTAAAATCGTTGACATTACTTTTTGTTATTTTGTAATGAATGTTTCAATGTTCATAAGCTAAAGCTGAACCTGTAACTAATACTTAGGTAGTAGGTAGGTTCCTATTGATTTAAAAGTTATTTTTATTTTTTGGAAAAAAAATTAGTAAGTTAATCATTCAAAAGTTCTGTTTTGATTATAATGAGGTAGTTATGAGTAGGCCTAAATATTCCTAATAGTCTCGTGACTTATTTGGAAGTTGTGGTTGATTTTAACTATTTAGTCAATGCAAGTACATAATTTATTATGTTATAGATACCAAAATACCAATTTTAATTTTAACATTGTTTACTAAAATAACTAAGGATTGTATAGATAGTAGGAAATACTTTGTATCGGTGTTAAGATCAGTAGTTATCATTTAGAATAAGAAGTAACTATTAATTGTATATTCAACTAAATTATTTATTCACATTCAGGTAGATATATAGTTGTAAATTTAAAAAAAATACACTTTTCATAATATATATATCTGAATAAATATTTAGGTAGGTAATTTGCATAGGTAGGTACCTACTTATGTTAGAATCAATTAGGCATAGGTAGGTAACAAAGCATCAGGTATTATACTATATAGGTAGGTACATGAATTAGATGGGTACCTAATTCTGATTTATTTTTTAAGTAATTGACTTTATGTGACTTTCAGCACCAATATGTTTTAATTGAAATAAATCATTTGAGACTTACGAGTGCTTGTAAAATACAATACAATTTTGTTAGGTTTCGTAGAGTATGACCTAATCAATATATAGATCTACATTGTTTTTATCATAAATCAGTTGTTTTAACGTTATAGATCTATCAGATTGCTGTTAACCTGACAAGCGTCATTGATAGGTTAAAAACTCTAATCACTTCCGTGTTTGTGTACAAATGGACATATTACAACAACAAAAACGCAAATAATAGTAAAGTTAACTTTCTACACTTACTTTTGCTACTAAAATAACTTCATTAACCAAGTAGCCAGCTCTACCAAGCTAAGAGGTAACAGGTGTTGACTCCAGAGTACCTACCTAACATTCTTTGTGTTATACAGGAATGCCTCTTGTTACCAATAGGTTTTCATTGTGAACCGACCCTGACTTTATGAGAAGGTAGAGCTGTTTACAGAGCGTTTATTTTCAGCTAAAATCAGGCTACATCAAAGAATGTTGCCACTGGGTTGGTATTAATGCAGATGTTTGGACAAAGAGCAGTAAAAAAGAAAACTCAAGCAAGGATTTACCTAATAAATGTAGGTTACACAGTTTTTTACTAACCTGCGAGGCGGGCGGGTATGAATAGCCAAATTGCGCATACGCTGCCATCGGGACGATCATATGGGCGGCTTCACACTAAACACTGTCTCTCGAAGTCTTTAGCACGGACGTATTAGTTTCCTATAAATATTTCTACTACTGCTAGTATGAAATTAAGTTAATTAATTGTATCACAGTTGGTTGTGTGCGCGGCGACTGCGCGGCGCGCTGCCATTCCTGCGCGTCAGGCCGGTGCGCGCGCGCTTCGCATGCCGGGCCCTCGTGCTCGTGTGCGACCGGCCTATACCTTCCTTACGCGATCGAGGCTAAACACCGACTGGCGCGCGTACGACGCCTGACGCCCCTCCGCCGTAGGAGACGGCCAATTTGGCCCCGCCTTGAAGGCGGCCCTGCGTATCGACCGCCAACCGCGGGCTCAATTTTCTGTCCTTTTCAAAACAACGGACGGAAACGCGGCATCGGATTGGCGTTAACTATCCCCTCCAGTGAACGAAACCGCCCACTCGTTCTTTGCCGCCCACGTCCGGGTGGGGCGCTGGAAAAAAGCGGCAGAGTCGGCCCGACTTGATCATGTTTATGGGTTTCCGTCGAGACAGTCCGCCAGCCCTGTACCGCGGCCAAACAAATCTCTAGTGGCAAAAAATGGCTCGGCCGAGGACAAGTTGTTTCACCTCGTCAGATTTACGAACAAGGCGACGCGAACTTAAGAATCGACTTTATAGACTACCACCTGCGTTGATATTGGGTAGAGCTTTATGTTGTCTTTGATGCTCAGATAAAAAGATGGATAAATGTAATTGCATTGGAGATATCGTCATCAAGTTTTGGGTCATATGAAGATGATATCGCCTTTAGCAAAATAAACGTCATTAGTTGCGGTAAAATATTTTCCATTTCGTAGGAATATGTAAAATTATTGATTCTATGCAGAAGATGTAGGTTAGGTACCCTATTCTTTGGTGGATTCAGGGGGATGAATGATTTAGGTATCAACCTAATTCATAAGGGGTGTTTAGGCAGTGGATACCTATAAGAAAGGATAACATACTTAACCAATAGGTAGCTTAAAATGTATCAATAACGAAAGACAAATTAAATAGGCTGCTATAAAAAATTGGTACCTAGATATCTTTATGTACCCAGGTACACTCAGCGAAATTAAAAAGTAAATTTGATAACCCATTGTGATAATATTTTAATTTCATACTCATTAATGCATTTGAGTATTATTCAAAGCTTTCCTAAAATAAGAGTACCACAATTAATTTACGAGTATAAAAAACTTACTTTATGGTATTGCTAAGTTTTGACCAATCTTTTTTACAGCTTCATGTATCTACCTGCGTAATAATATCGATAAAACTAATAGCTAAGTAGAGCAACACTAAAACACACTTATCATACATTAGCACTACAGCGCATCTACAATGAAAGCCTCGAATAGATAGGTACCTACCTATTTACTGAAAGAACAGCCGGAATATCGCGGTACTAACTGAAATTGGAGAGGTTTCGCGGAGACGTTGAAGAAGTGATTTAGAGGTCGCTACATAGGTGGCGCTATTCGTGCCGAGAACCGACGAGAGATGTCACATTTTAACTGATCGCTACAGGGTGCTATGGAAAACTGTACCCTACTGTCTATAGTAGGTACTTACTTAGTGCAATGTGTATGTAAGTCTGGTGTTTCAAGTTGTGAGTGTTTAGCAGCTATAAATTCAAAAATTTCCCAAATTAAGGTACCCAGGGTAAAGATTATTCCAAAGGAATTTTTATTATTCAATGTTAACCTAAGTAGGTACATGTTTGATAACAAGACTTATCTTCATGGCCGACTTTGAAGAGGGACTCAGCTTCTTTGAATCCTGGTGGAGGCAGTGGCATTGAACCAATATTCAAAACAAAATGAAATGCCAATCTTTCTTCTTCTATAGAATGCCCCTCTCAGTTTTATTTAAGGCCAATCATGACAAGAATCCATTCACAGGATGGCAAACTCATGTTACCTGACTGAAATTACTACATCCAACCAAATCACTTGAAATGAATTTTAAAAAAAATGTGTTGGCTTCCTGTAACCGGATGTTACGTAGGTTAGGTACTACCTATTGCTGTATAAGATTACAGTTAGGTATGTACAAGAAAGATTTGGATTGAGTTAAAAAGTTGCCATGTTGAGGAACCCTACATAGGTAGGTAGAGTTACTAGGTAAAATTAAAATTAATCCGCATGCCCTGTCACCTGCACACCTGAGGACCTAATGGCAGCGTCAGCGAACGGTATCCGCGTTGCTGAGTTTTGGGCCAAACAAATTTAAAAAACTTAGAACATAATTATATTAATAATATGTATTTATTTCGTGTTATTTTTGCCATCGACACGCTAAGAAGATTAAAATTAATTGTCTTTTGGGTATCTGCTATTGATGTCATCGGTAGGTAAGCACCCTGTCAAACTGCTATCATAGAGGATTGTAGGATATAGATTTTATTTCAAGTGGCAAAAAGGCTCAAAAAGTGAGTAAAATTTAGATATGAACGATTTAGTTGGACATTTATTCTGTTGCATAGTTCGTTAATTGGTTGGTTGCACAAGAAAACAAACTTGGCACGTGGCGCCCCTGGCACAGCATCCTCTATTCTTACAATTTGCTTGAAGTTATTTTTATATATAAATGTTATCAAGTCAATTATTAATTATTATTTTCTATTGATAATTGCAATAACCTAAAGCGGTTTCTCATGCTATAATAATTTTTTAATAAAAAATAAAAATATAGGTAAGTAGGTACCTAATGCCATACTACGTGTACGAAGGCAATTTTAGTTTATTACCTTTATAGGTACCCTATTTATAATAGTTAGTAAAACATTCATTGCAGAAATGAAAACTAACTTTACATTCATATGGAAGAACTTCAAACGATACTTAAGTCTCTTTTATAGTGTAAAATAATAGTTTAACGATAAAATATAATTAATAGTTGCAAGAGCCGACACTGTTAAAGATTTAATTAGTATCCGGGAAAAACTGTAAAAACTATAATAAAATAACTTTGCTTGCTAGTTACGGATGTCAGTTTGTATTGTTCTTTTCATTATAACTCAATTAGCAACTCCCTGTGTACCGGGGAACTAAGTTGGTTTGAAAATAAAAAGTGTTTGGCTATACATGCTTCTCACCAACCTCGTTCGGATCAACTGTCAATAGTTTTTCTATAAAATAGCGCAAAATATATCTCCCTGTCTAGACAGAGCGTTAAGAATAGACTTTAACGCTGCAAGCTATCTATAACTTATTCGCGAGAAATTAGTTTCATGTATAATAAGCTTTCCTAGAGCGGTCTTCCTCATGTATAGAGTATTCAAAGCATCCTAGTTGGAACGAAGTCTATGCTAGATTAATTATATGGGCATCTAGCTGCACCGCTCTATCGTAAACGATATATTAAAGGCCGAGCTATTAGAACCTGTTTCTTTGAACCAGAGCCCCCTATAGATATCACAATAAAATATAATCAGTGCTGACTGGTCTCATTTTGGTCATAGTCAAATTAGAACCTGGTAACAAGTTATAGAAATGTATAAACGTATTTAGACCAGTAGTAGACTATTAGGTAGGTACCTATTTATTTGAATTGTGTGCTTGGAAAGTGAAAAATGTAAGTAAGTTCGTCATCTTCTTATTAGGATCTGTAGGACATCTGATTTGGTTATTAGAACCAAATTCTAATTTTGGACTAGTATAGTTTTTATTAAAGCTATCGTTGTGGGTGGATTACTTAATTATGCTTTTTTTTTTCGAGGCTGACTGTTCATAGATCTCGAGTTCCAACCCAAGACCTTTGACTTTTCGGATTCATGTGCGTATTGTATAATTGTCACTTGCTTCAGAAATGGTGAAGGAAAACATCGTGATGAAACGTCTGAGAGATATGTCTCGACGACATGTAAACCCAAATCAGAGGCCCATGGGCGGCATGAACACTCTTACTGGTTACTAACCGCACGAAATAGAAAAATGAGAGGCCGAATATGTAGTAGATGAATTTTTACCAATTATCGAATCAATTCTAGAACAATATGCCCGGATACATATTATTTTACGATTTAATTCAACGTTGCTCAGTGAGCTATTTGAGTAAATTTTATTTAAAACTGTCAAACTTCAACGATTAATCATACATCTAGTTTTATACCAAACATTGTTCTAATAGACCTAATGATCCAGCTGATTTATAACTGAACTATCAAGCAGTTTCAATAATGACTGTCATTTTTGCAATTTGAATACATAAACTAAATTGCATGTAGAGAAGCATCAATATTTTTCTTTTTTTCAAATTCAAATTTATTTATATAGCTTATAAAAAGTTCTATAATATGTATAAAAGCATGGTATGAAATTCTCACTAACAGAAGACTTAGGGCCTATTTCACGATGTCCAAATAGCCACTACTTACCGAATAAATTAAAAAATGGAACAGAATTTGTATGAAATTATCTGACAAGTAATTTAATATGAACTTAATCGTAAGTGGTGAAACAAGCCCTTAGCCAGATTGAAATTGAAATGAAATGAAATGAAATTGTTTATTCTGTAAATAGGATATCGGAATCACTTTTACACGTCATACGATTAGATACCGGGTCCCAAACTAGGCACAGTCTGTATCTTGGTGACCCAAGCTTTGGAAAGATTTGGGAGAAACTCAAAGAGTGGGGCAGTCTTTAAACTTTGAATATTTGGGGATACTAGATTAATTTCTAAATTGCATGTTCTAAATCCCACCCAAAATGTTCTCATGTAAAATGTTGCCAAGACGAGACCATATGGCTTGCACTGTCAAAAAGTTATCAGATCTCATGTAGAGCCAAGCTTCTAACTCTACACGCCCTAACTCTACAAGCCCTAACTTCACAAACTCTACACGTGACGTCAAAATATGTGGCTTGGCCATTTCCGGCCCGCTCGCCATCGATTTATTGGTGAGGCGTGCGGAGTTAGAAGCTTCGGTAAAAAATACACCGAAGCGCTTCGAGAAAAGATAGGTCACAACCTACCTTTTCTCGAAGCGCTTCGGTGTTTTTTCAAGGGCACACCCTTGCGCTTCGTTTGGCTCGTATTACGAGATAAATGCTGTGATATCTCAAATATACTAACTTCGCAGTCACCGACGGATTAAAGCGCTCTTAACAAACATTGTTCTTTTTCTTTTGATTGTCTTAATTTTTCAAGATTGTTGGTATCAGGGTAACTCTCGATCGATATCCAAGGTTTTGTAATCTGGCTTTTTAATTCTCGACACATCAATAAATCAGCGTGCTTGCCACGACCCTAATCTTAATGCCTACGTCTACCTACATCATTTATTATGCCTATAAATAAAAAAAACCTTCATGCACATAATCAGACATTTGACAATTTGCTGTTTGGCAAGACGTCAATGTAACGTGTTTGTTTATAATAGTGTTGATTTTAAAAGAATAGAAATCTACACAACATATCGTTACGTAGCCGTAGTAGGTACCTACGCACGGATATACATCAAGCTATACTTTTCCAGTATAAGCTGAGCTCTCATTGTACGAAAATCCTTTTCGATGCGAGATCAGCATAAACTGGATATGTATAGCTTGATGTGTAACCGTGTGTACCTAGTTTTCGCCAATTGTTCAAGACGACTGAAACAAAACGACTTAACTGATAACTCGGCAACAAATCAACCATAATTATTATTTATTATCGAACTACCTCCTGCCCGCGACTCCGTCCGCACGAAATTTCTTGTTCCTTCGCATGGCCCGTCTGCGCTGTTACTTCGTTTTCGCTAAGCGTTCTTTCTAACTTTTTTACTTTTACTCGGCTCCTAAGGGTCATGATGATAATCAACCTTGACTACCTTTATTGCCTTATCGAACATTATCATCTTTCGATTCTACTCGTGTTTTGATTGACTAATTTGAACCGAGTTAGACATAATATAGCCTCGCGGACTTTTTTGTGGGTAATGATGAGTACTATAAATGAGTAGTACCTACATTATTTTATGTATCATCAATAGTTTTCGCAGCGCACGCCAAATAATGACTTTTATTGGCAAATTTTTAACACCTTGGGTAGCGAAAATTTCAATAATTTATAGGTATTGCAATTATCGCAAGGACCTCTATTTAAAAATAATACGCCAATAATAATGTTACTCGCTGATAGTGTAGATTTCTGTAGGTGAAAGAATTTTTTGAGTTTATCCATTACAAACAAACAAACATTCAAATATACAAACTGCAAAGGCCGCCGGCACTGTGTGTAGGAGCCATTACATGCAATGCAAGTATCGAAAAAAACACGTAAAAAAAATCTAATCTTCTATCGTTATAGGTATTTAATATTAATTTAAATAGAGGTTATCATAAGTACTAGGAAATCCTCTTGAAACTTAAGTACCTACTTGTCCGCAACTGTTTTTGCATGGTCTACTTTCGAATATTTCTCTAACTGATAAATCTGCATCTATTTAAGTACAAGTGACTGAACCTATTCAAGTATGACTGATGACTAGCGCATGTTCTATAAAATAACATCACGCATGTATTTTCTGAAGGGAAGGCAGAGATAGACTAACATTAATTTTTTTTTAAAGATTAATTAAAAGTAAAAAAAATAAACACTTAAACCCAGGCACTTACGAAACGTCAGAAGCTAGGTGCACGGTTCCAATATTGTATAAGTTTATGGCATTTATAATCACTATTTCATAGGTATTTAAAATATAAAAGATTCGAGAGTCAGCTCGGATAGCTTAACCTATCCGAGCTGACTCTCGAATCTTTTAAAATTGAATAAAGGATGATGAAGATGTAAAACAATAATTCTTTACAGTAATAATATCTTATCTTAAGATCTATCATAAACGTTAGTTTCATAAAGTACCTAATAAACTTAGGTATAGTAGAAATATGCAGCCACATTTCGCCAGCTATTTTTAAGTGCAGTTGTAAGTAGCCTATTGCCATTAATCGGGCACGAATTCGATATTTAGGCTGCTCCTAGTAACTGTGAAATCCCAAATAGAAAATCCCATATAACTTTACCCGACCCTGGTATCGAAGTCAAGACCCCCTTGTCACTACGAAAAATGGGTAAACTGACTTTACGTGTATCAAACGAGAATCCGTATTTTAATTTTCGGATAAGGATATTCTCTTTCACATCTAAGCACCTACTTAAAAGTAAACTTAGGGCCGAACCCAATAACCTATCTACCATCATTTTTTGCTTACTGGAGATAGAAAACCTATCTATCTATGGTTTTAATAACGTCCCAATAATCTGTCAGAGAATAAGGAATCTTACGGAATCGTGCGACGACCTTCAATGAAAGATAGAATTATGCTGTCGGATATTCTCTTTCACATATAAGTAATTAAAAGTAGACTTAGGGCCGAACCCAATAACCTATCTATCACCAGTTTTAGCTAACTGGAGATAGAAAACCTATCTATCTATGGTTTTAATAACGTCCCAATAATCTGTAAGAGAATAAGGAATCTTGCGGAATCGTGCGACGATCTTTAATGACAGATAGAATTATACTGTCTTCCATTTATAGCGATCTGTTTCTTACTGAAAATTAGGTTATTGGGTGTGGTGGTTAGTGGACTAACCAGCTTTTTGTTAAAACTGCTTCAATACTGGTAAACCGCGGTTACTTTGAATCACGGGGTGACTTTGATGGAAACTTCCATTCATATAAAATCGCGTAAACGAAACGCAATTTGGTAATTTTTTTTTTCAATGTTAGCAACACTGAATAACTGTCAAATCCTTTTTTGAGGACGCGCTGGGAATTCATCAACGATTTTTTATTGAAAAAGGTAAATGTATTGTTCTTCTAAATAACTGTCCTGCTAAACTGTTATTGGGGCTACTTTGTAATCACGTAATAAAACCGGGGGTATCAAAGTAATTTCTACGCTCTATTTCTTCTTTCCCCCATTCTACGTATAACTTTATCAGCAAGATATTTTTTTTTCTGAATTTCAAGCCTTAATTTTTCACATATGATTACAGTAATCGAGAGTAATAAAAAAACCGATGATGACATTTTTTGTATTTTTTTACACACACAAATTTAAAAGATAAGGACTTTCAAAGTTCAATATTGATCAAAGTAACTTCGGTTTATTGTACTCTGCTACATTAAATAGCCGTTATTTCTAAATGACTACCTTTAAATAGAATCTAATTAACTCTTAATTATATTCTTTATGCTGTGAACAATTGAATAGATTCAATAGACTAATAAACAGCTCGTTTACATTAAAGGATATCATAAGTTTGCGGCACAACTTATGACCGCCGCGCGCCGTAGGGCCCTTTTTATAAGTTTGCGGCACAACTTATGACCGCCGCGCGCCGTAGGGCCCTTTTTATGATTCTCAACAGTAATTTAAATAAAATACAACATTGTCACTAGTTGATAAAAAAAAACACGTTTAAAAACGGCTATTGTTTCGAAATGTTAATTATCTATTAATTTTCTCGATAATGATGAGTAAGATGCCTACTCATAATTATGGACAAAATTCCTATATTTACTAATCCGTTTTACATTTTATAAGTAGGTTAAAAAATAATGAATAAATTTTGATTAAGGGAAAAATAATAAAAATTAAAAAAAATCTCATATAGAAAAGTTAAAAGAACGTTAAGTAAAGAAAACAAATCTAACTTAGAGAGATTTATTAATAATTCTTATGATGGTAATTCTATAAATACATATTATTTGTTATAGTTGCAAATCATATTTTGATCAAAATACAACCGGACAATGACCTGCAAATTGCAAAAAAAACATGAATAAATATGAATTTCGCGGGTTACCACTTAACAAATGATGTTACTTCAAAAATAATCCAATAGATTTAATAATATAATAATTGCCTATTCTACTACAAAGAGTACTACAACGTCATTTTCGGCAAAAACATTATTTTAACATAATATATTCATCCTCTAGCCTACAATTTTACTTACTTATCGATAGGTATCGACAAAGTAATTTAAAGCTACATCAGAGCTAATACTATTTTATGTAGATATATTCCGTGAAAACCACGGATGTCTATGGTGGTAACTAAAGTCCAAAACGGCACAGGAGTGTAATAGGGTGACCCACTCTCTCCCTACCCATTAACTACACCGCAAGAGAAGTTATTCAAATATCCGTCAAACTGACGGACAAGAAGGCCAAGTAGGTAAAATAAGACCAACAATCCATTATTTTGAGGAAGATTTCCTTTACTTTCTGATGATCAAACCGCAAGTTCAAATAAAGAGAAGAGAATGAAAGAAAGAAACTGAAATTAACGGTTAAAGATATAAATAAATAGATAAAATGATGTATTAGTAGTAGCACGTGCGGCTGCATTGAACTTAAATGAATGCGGATGACCTTTGATAAGGTAGGGAGGCATGTCCCTACCTACTTGAACCTGGGCTTAGAACACACACAACTAGTGTATTATGTTAAAAAGTTATTACATACTTACTCTACATAACTTATATTTTTAAATACTAAATCCCTCTTTTATATCCAACGTTAAACAAGTCAAATTGTAATTAGATATAAAACCAAGGGCCAGCTAATAAGTGTCTTTTGAATGCAAGTGGGATACAAAATTGCCGTCTTGCATCAAGAAGCCTAAAAGAGTTACTGGTCCATGAAGGCGGCAATAAAAGGTAGCGTTCCTGCTTGAATGTAACCTATGGCGTTCAGACTTTAACTTTGTCTTTGAAAAACGCACAAGCTTCCTTCTCAAGAGGATGACAAATTGACAACTCGTATCAATCATCATCAATCATAATACAATTGATGTATAGGTAATAGTGTCAACTCTCTCTGAGTACCATCTGATTCTATTTTTGTAGAAATAAACAAAAATACAAACAGCTCTTATACAAAAACAAATTCATAGGCGACACATCAAATCCCTTTCCAATTTGACAGAAGATTCGAGCCAATTAAGAAGCAATATTGTTACTCTAGCGGTTTCTAGCTCGGAAAATGTAGGAAAATAACAAGGAATTAGAAGCCAACGACAGATTATTCTGAATGGTGTTGATTTAAGTACTTAATTAAGTATATTGTACCGAAACTAACCGAGCAAATGATATAGATAACTAAAACATATTTTAACTACATATCAATCATAAACTCAACGAGGCATGACCGAAATAATTATTAAGAAGATACTACTGATGTTTTGGAGGAATAAATATCCCATTAATCTCATAAATTAATAATAGGTAAGTAAGTAGTTGTAAAATACTAAAGATATCTAATGTTAAATAAGTTCACATAATTGTTCTTAACTAACCACAAAATTGAAATGTCCTGTCCACAGAATTATAATACGTTCGACATCTAAACAGCTCACCTTTCTTCGCATTCAACAAAAAACTAAAGTTTGTGTCACTAATTGCATATCCATAGCTCTAGTATCAACACATCCGATCAGTCGCCTCGAGATTTAAGAGTCCACTCTATTCCAAACACGTCCCTAAACCGACGGTGCAAAGTTGTATTTAAAATCAAAACGCAGCAGGGGCTGGCGCCAAGACATCTGTCATCGTTAATAACAAGCAATTTGAGCCAATTTTGCATTTTTAGAATATCGGAGAGCGCCCAGGCGTCTCGCTCTCACGGCAGGAAGTAATACAAAAAGTAACACTAAATAAAGTAGTGGTTGACATGTTTAGTTTTTGCCCCGGCTCACTAATTACGCGGGCGCAACAGTAGGTGCGTGAGCGTTCGCGTGAACCGTCGAGGCGAACGTTGGCCGTAAATGCTAACAGTTTAGATATTTATGAACATGTGTACGTAATTAATTTTTACGATGGATCAGATAACGGAATCGGTGGAGCGATACGCTTGTCGCGGCGGCGGCGTCTCGGCTGCGACTCGTATAAAGGTTAATTAAGCTTGAATTAGCGGCTAAGGAGGTTTTTCCGCGGATCGATTCGTTAAGCAATAAAGGCGACGAGAGGCTGCGGTTCGCGACCCCGCCACGCACGAACAATGGCCCGCCACACGTCCGCCGCCGCTGAAGTGTTAACATCGCTCCCACACAATACACATTTCCATAGAAAGCACTTAAAAAATGGATTAGTTTCGATAGAAAAACAAGGAAACTCGCTTTGTTGGTGTTCCAGTCACGGATATAAATTAGGAGAGCGGGTTTAATCCGCTTACGTGAATAATCCTTTTGTTACAATTTGATGCTACGTACGAACGGTGATATACATCCTAAAGGGCTCTGTGTAGTGGTAATGTATTGCTCGCGTTTACGGTTTGTTTAGAGATATTTCGTTTTTGTGAAGATGCGCTTTCGGTCCCACCCCCGCAATGAACATGACACCCCTCTTGTAGCAGGCGCTTACAAACTTCTTAGTAATCTTAGTGTTGCGTATAATGTTTATTTATTAGGTTTATTAACACTCGCTTGTTTTTACAGTATGGTGATCGCTGCTCTATAAAAATAACTCGAATTTAAAGTGTAAAAAATAAATTGGTTCCTCCGATTTACGAGTTTAAAAACTGCGCAAAGTAACAAAAAAAAACTCGATAAAACAAAAAAGCCGTAAATATCAATAACGACCATCCACTAGGTGCGCATCCACAGCAGGGAATAGGTATTTCGTACAAAAAAAAAACAAAAGCTATAACCAGCCATTTGTAATTCGCATTAATTAACTCTCCCTGAATAAATGCCAAAAAGTAATCTTTCCAGCAACAATGGGCACATAAACCTTTTTACGGACGGTCAGAAAAAAAGGGTGCGCGCACATAGATACATGTGTCGGCTTGAAACCGTCGCTGGTACATCGTGTTTATTCGTTGATTAAACATATCCACGGCCGCAATGCGTATGCAACCGGACGGACATATTACCAGGGCTCGAATTCTGATTGTTTAGAGAATTTATTACTCCCGTGCCTTGTACAGTTAATTGAATTCGCCTGTAGAATAGGCACGAGCTGAATTGCCCGCCGACCGTTTATCGTGTCTTCCCAGTGCGTGGTCCGACGCACAGCGACGCCATTTTTGTTGATAATAGACCTTGTCGTTTGTCAGTAAAATTAGATTTTGACGGAGATTTCAATTTTATTTTATCATTTTTATCAAAACATTATCACAATTTAGACAACTTTAACTTTTTTTTCAACAGTTTGATAATACAATACGTAAATGAAAAATGCGTCTATCATTCATGGTCAGCAATGTATACCTACGTAGTCACCTACTTAAACATGTTATATATTAAGTTAATGAATTATATAAAGAAATAAAACGTATAACTATGTTGTGCATGAATAAAATTAACAAGGGTAATTCGTTTTACAGCTAGCTTTAGTGAAAACACTAATCACTAATTAAATTAACGAAATTTAAAGGTAAGTAGGTACTTATGTGAATTTTGAATTCAACGATTTTATCGCAATTTCAAGTTCAAATTATTCATTGTTAAGGGAGAGATACTTATAGGTAATATTAAGAATGATTAATGTAAGAAATTATGTTAAATATAATATATTTGCACATCTGTTAAGGTAGGATATGCATTAAATAACTTTTGTTATATGTATCGCCTCTTGTAGGTGTACCTACCATACACAAGCAAATAAATGGTTTGATTTGAATATCGATATATATTTTCTAACAATTATTTTATAATAGTTTATGAAACTGTTGCATAGTGTGGATATTAATAGTAAGTATTAAAAGTGTTTCAGTTTCTACCTAGTTATGTGAGAATTTTCTGATGGATAAAGTCAATAACACTTTGGCGGACCTGGAAATCGAACCCAGGACATCAAGCTCAATAAAAAAAAACATATTCTTACTTGTTATTGTAAAATATTGCACTGATCAGCTGTTGCTGTCATCCACAGCCACAAAGCACGCGCCGGCCATAGATAATGTAGATAAAGCGGTTGGACAAGTCTAATAGGTATTTATTCACATTAGATATGTAGTTACTAATTTTGGACTTGCCATATTATGCAGATTTTTTTTGTTAACTGTTGTACCTAATCCTTTTTGTTGTATATATTTTTAATTCATTTAAATTGTTCTAACCTATTTTTAATTATTTTGTGCGTTGACAGCAAAATTGAGAACTCATTGGTCACATTTAGTTGAAAAAAAAATTATTTTGAAGCATTATTTTGTTTTGATTTGTGTTATAAAAATTACTTTTTAATTTTATTAAGTTTGTCTTTAAGTTACATATCATATTAGATTTCATAATGAGTGCAGACAAAACTTTTTAAATAAGCTATTGTTTTAAAAATCAACGCTCCACGAGCTGCTTCTATTAATTTTTAACAAAATTACAAACAACACTCGTTATTAATTTATCAAAAACGGTGTGTTGGCCGTTACATCTTGCGCCCGAATCCATTAATTATTTATCAACTTAACGCTCATTATCTTAAAACAAAACACTATTTTTTCGTCGTTAAAAAGCTCGCGGTCATTAATCACTACGTACACTACGTTTAGCGCGAGAATTTGACCTACATTTGTTTAATAATATAATCAGATCATCTTGTTTTGTAATCGTCGTTGTTTTTAACGTCTATTGTTAATAACTGTAAGTTATTCAGTTTTATTGACAAATGGTAATATCTATTTCGAGTTACTCAACTCATATTTTGGTTTAAATTTTAGACACTTACAAAGTAGTTATTTAGAGACTATTTTAGTAGATGTGAGAGAAGGTGGACTTATTTTTTGAAGTGAAAACTTCTTTAGCGGTGTTGTGCAGTTGTTTTGGGATAGGTATAAAATGTTAAACTCGCGTCAGGACGTGACCGTAAGATCCGTTGCCTAGCAACCGACAAACTAAATATCAAAATAAATAGTCTTTGACATTACGTAAAGATTGCGAGGTAAGAAATTTTACCCAAATTGATGGGTAAAAAAAGCAGTCAAAACATACTTCATGAAAAGTGTTTAAATAAATTGTTTAATTTTGTTAGACTATATTCTGAAAATAAATAAATATAATCTAATGAATATTGAATTTAACCACATAAATTATAGTAGGTACTTTTATACTGATAATTAAAGCAATTCGTGCGATGTTTAAGTTTTCATTTCTGCCGGCACTCCCGGAGTGCAATCCGTTGTTTTTTTTTTAGATATTGTTATTACGTAAGTATCAATATTTAACAAAAGCCGAATGTTATACAAATACCTACAATGTGTAGAATTGTTATGTTTGGTTCTAAAAATCTACATTAACGATCTAACATTTTCAGTGGGAACATCCAGTCTTTGTAATTGACACTGCTCCGGCAGGACTGCCAACAGCTGTCTACGATTTCAGGCGAAGAGTTGTAGAGATTGGCTGGACGAGACATTATTCTTAACTTAACACTACCAACCACATTACCACTTAGCCGACGATAACTGAATTTTAATGGTGTTATACTGAAGATCACGTCTAAACAAGTGGTGTTAATTATTTGGAAAAAAATATATGTTAAATTAGAGCATTTTCCTAATAACTTTATATAGCAATAATTTAGATTATGTTTATACTCGTATTACATAGTGAAATTAATTTGTTAAATTATGTCTAACGCGGATAAAAAACTGAGAATCACGCAAAAACGATCAAGCGTATTTTTCTGAAACCTTCCTCATTTTAAAGTTAATTTATTTATTGATCTTTTAGTATACGTGTTTTATGAAAATACTTTTGATTTATGTATAATTTTAATTAATAATGCGTCTAATTTGGAACAGCGATCTTTGATGTGCTAGTCCTATTACTGGCTGGACGTACGACGCGTTGCGTGAGATCGGTACACAATACGCCAGTTAACCACTTAAGGTCACTGGCATTATAATTATCTGCGTCTTAAGCCTGAAATTTACTAAGAGCAGGTACGAAAAAACTGCAATAAATATTCTCATTTTCTAAAATGTATTCAAATACAATTATTACTTGCCATTTATAATATTATATAGAAGTTCTTTATAATATCTACCTACTTTTAGTAGGCAAGTATCAAAATACGTGAAAATATTATCCGCTTTTAGAAACATAACATCACTTAAAAGGTTTTTTGTCCGTCACACGAAGAACACAAACAAGTAAAAAAACACACATCTGCAAACTACTTGATTCACTCAAGAACTCGAGAGCTAATCAGTTAAAATGACTTGAAAAAAATACTCTAAGCGTCCGGATGTAGCGGAAACATGTTATCAACGCCACTTGTACCTTGTATCTGTGCTACACGTGTCAAATGTGTTTACAGACGTTCTTTTTAACTAACCTAATCGTGCTAGTATGGATGAGCACGCGAGGTTTTAGCTGTTTGAAGTGCTAGTTAAAAGTAATATGAGACTTACTAAAGTGATAAAGTATGCAGTTGACTAACTCTAGAGCGGCAATATTTTTCTTGAAATAGTATCAGTGAATGATATTACTTTCAGTTTTTAAATTTATTATTTTGATGTGAGACTGCTTGTCACTTTTATACGATCTTACGATCTATCCTCTCTTGTAATAATATTTATGTGTTGTTTCTCACCAGCATTTAGTAGGTACCTATGCTTCGTTTAATAATTTGTAAGAGAAAAGCATTATGCTAGTCTCACCGTTTGTCATTCCATGATTCCTTGTTTCTCAGATAGTAGTATTAGGTGAAAACTTACATATTTTATGTCTAGTTTGAGGATTGACATGCAACGTGACGTCAAAAGAGCTTGAAATAGGATGCAGACAGTTTACATCGTGATCAGATTAGCAACTTGTGTACCTGCCTCGAGTGCTTGCAAACGTGCTAGAGTTATCCATTTATGCCAAACTTCCATATACATAGGGACTGAGCTCAAAGGTTTGATGATAGGTAGGTAATCAACCTGAAACAGATACTTAATCCTCCTCGGCTTGCTATCTTGTTGTGATTAAAGATGTTGATCAAAATCATTCAACATTTATAATGTCTGTCTTCTTTGCCTTTCTTCGAAGGATTAAGTAGTTAAATGTGTTAGGATTTTTTTGCTCCTGTCTTTACATAGTTGCCTAACTACTAAAAATGTAACACATAACTATTGGATATTTCGCGCGATTATTACCCGACTGCCCCAGAAGGAGGGTTATGTTTTTCGAGAGTATGTATGTATGTATGTATGTATGTATGTATGTCTAGTCTATTTCTTTGGCACGCCCTGTAGCCTAAACGGCTTGATGGATTTTAACATATGAGGTGTCGTTAGATTCGTCTTAATCGTAGAAGTGACATAGGCTATATAATATTTATGTATTGCATCTGCAAATACAAAAAAAGGGAGGAGAAGGTTTTTTTTTAAATAAATTACAATAATATTGGTATCAAATAAAAGCTGCTAATGAGTCAATTCCAAATTAAGATATATTAATAAAACTAAAAAACTTGAAATAAAGAAAATTATTCAAAAAACAAAAAACCCGACTGCAAAAACATGTAACTGAAAAGAGAAAAACAAGCATTATAATCTATAGAATTTTGGTATCGCAGGCGGGGACAATAATAATTATAACAATAATAACCGGAAATATGGTGTAACTTTTGTTTGTCCCCGCCGGCGATACCAAAATTCTATAGATTATAATGCTTGTTTTTCTCTTTTCAGTTACATGTTTTTGCAGTCGGGTTTTTTGTTTTTTGAATAATTTTTTGATGATAAAGGTTCCATCTACATAACCAGTAAAACAGGAAACCTCTAAGTTTTGTTATAATTAGTTCTAACGGCTTACCAATTGGTTAACCGTCTATATAAAAAAAGTCAAAACATGCTTACGCTTATCTTGTCTCTCAAGATTCATTAAACTTTGGCAAAAAAAAAAAAAAAAAAATGACAGAATTAATTAATTAATTCATTAATTACAAATCAAAGAAATAATTTTAAATGGATCATTCGCAACCTCATTATGCATAGTTGCAAATTCATTTAAAATGAACATAAATTGAGCATGATGAAAATAATTTTATTTAAGTAGGTAAATAAATTTTAATTTCGAAGAAATACTGAAAGAACTGTTAGCATTAAGCATGAAATAAATTGAATTAAAATATACCGATTTTCAAGGAATCCGACGATTTATAAATCATGGAATAAAAACATTACTATCTAGCCTCACAACCTAGCTAAAAATATCACGCTTCAAACAAATCGAACGGGTTCAAATGGAAATTTAAACTGAAATAGAACTCAGAATGCAAGTTTCACGATTTGCGTGTACGTTGGTGGCATATAGATATGTTAGGGAAACACTAAGAGCTTTCCAAGACGAACTCCCCAGAAATGCATTTACATGTCACGAGATCCTATGGGAAAATGTGCACGTGTCGTTGATTGTATGCTTGTACCTGCCCCGTTCTCATGTAGTAGATATCGCGTTATTAACTCGTCAATACTTAGCATTATGTACAATTACGGTGCGGTTGTGTGTGTAAGGAGGGTTGATTAATTGAAAGTAGATTCTACGAATTGCGATAAATTGCACCAATGCAGGAAGGCAAAACTTCCTGGCTCGTCATTGTCAGTTTAATCCCTTTGTTGACGACCAACGAAATAGCGAGCTATATCAGAAGCTTATTTGGATGTCAATTTGAGTATCTATTATTAAAGTGCTCAACGATTGTCATATTTTAATTTTATATGAGGATTTTATACGAACAAACTGGTCGATTTCGAGTAAAATTAAGAGTGATTGGTAAGCGAGCTATATCCGAAACTTATTTGGATATCAATTTGAGTATCTATTATTTAATAAATAAATAAAAATCTTTACTGTTGACCACATGATCCATAAAAAAAAAAAAAATAAGAACAACAACACAAAAAAAAAAAATTAGAATTTTAAATTAAAATCACATTTAAAAAATTAAAATCCAAATTAAAAGTCTCTAGTGTATTATTAAAGTGCTCGGCAAATGTCATATTTTATTTTAATTTACGATTTTATACGAACAAACTGGTAAATTTCGAGTAAAATTAAGGGTAAATAACTTCACTGGTACACACGGCTACACATCAAGCAATACATTTCCAGTATAAGCTGATCTCGCATTGCATAGGATAACTGTACAATGCGAGGATAGCTAATACAGGAAATGTATAGCTTGATGTGTGTACAATCGCACGTTATATCTTCCACCGTAACATTCTCTGTATGCCTAAGCTCCTGTCCTTTACAAACGCGATTTGCGTTTCATTAGTGATCTACAAACCCGCTAAACAAAGTCCCCGTTTGATACGACACCCAATGAACTGAGGTTTATTAGCCTTGTATTTGTTTAATACGAAGGCTGCGCGTACTGCCGGGGTGTGGATAAGCAAACAGATTTTGGAAGTAACAGATTTCGGAAGCAATCTAGTCGTTGTTTACATAGGTTCTTCTCAGTTACCTGGTGCTCGGTAAATTAACGGTTTGACGAATGAAATGCAATACAATAGCGAAAAGCTTATAGTAATGTGTGAAGTATCTATGGGTAGATTAATCAAACAAGTTGTTGAAAAATATGTTCTCCCATACATTCCAACTGCAAATATAAGTTTGTTCGCACAATATTTAGAGATTTACCATGTTACTTTAAGACCATACCCTGTATTTTTTTACAATATTTTTGGCTCAGTCGTTTCGAATAAGCGGGGAATAGACAACTTTCATCTATTTTCTTGAATATATAAAAAAAAAAAAATTGCTCTTATCACACGGGTGACAGTTCGCAAATTATTTTTTTTTCTATTTGACCCCGAAAAGCTTATATTCAAAATCCATTTATTATCGTTACACGTCTGTGTTTGGGTCACAGAATTGATATGTGGACCAATTTTCAACTTAATTGGTTCATTAGTTTCGGAGCAAATTGGCTGTGACAGACGGACTGACAGACACCCAGCCAAGCCAGCTAGACACACGAATGATTCTTTAAAGGTTCTGTTTTTTCTTTTGAGGGAACAGAACCCCAAAAATTACTTAATTCTTCACTGAGAGCTTTCTAAAAGCATGAATTTTTGCATAAGAGTTCCTTACTCTTAAGCTAGATCAGGGGTGGCGAACTAATGGCACGCGTACAGTGGCAGGTAACTAAACTATTTGGGCACGGCATCATTTCAGAAACCAGTCATTTAGTTTGCAACAGCAGAAGTCAGACTAATTTGTTCTTATTTTAAATAAATAAAAACTGTTGATATTAGCATAACTGTATAGTAAGAAAGGTATTATTGAGAAAGTACTTAATAATATTTTTCCAGGAGTCACCAAGTCAAGATTGTTTGTTGGCACGTCATGACAACATTCAATTTATGTATTTGGGAAAAAATGTATGTAGAGACGTTCGCCATCCCTGACCTAGATGGATTTTTGAAAATTCGTCCATTAAAGAGTAATTTTTGCCGATTTTCATCGGGGACATGGCTTGTATTTATCATAAAATATTGACATTTGGAAACATACCCCTACAGGTATGAGTTACATGTAAAGTGAAGAAGTATATATCTATATTGTATTCCGTTATGTAGTATAACGTTAGGGGATGAAGCCCACAGGGGTGGTCGGTACCTACGTACAGTTCTCACTCTCTGAGCGGAGTTGAATCTGCACACAGCCTTTAGGCAAAGTAGTTAGTAAGGATCGATTTATTAGCAGGTTTTCCTCGGTTTATTGTGAGCACAATCAAACCTGATGCGGTACCTACTATGAGGTCATTGTTAATCTAAACTAATATTATAAAGAGTAAAGATTTCATTTTTTGTATGTTTGATTGTAATGCATAAACTCAAAAACGAATGAACCGATTAAAAAAATTGCATTTTTATAATGGTCATAACTCATAACTATAAATAAATTAGTTTAAAGAAATAATGGTTCTGACCAACTAATAGATAAATGCACCTACATAATATGTAATGAAACGTTTGAAGATATAATCCAATGTATTTTCACTAATATACGCTAAGTTAATATGTTTCTATTGTCCTAATTATAACCCCAAAATCCGAAAGTGTTTTAGATTTTTCTACAATTCTCAGTAGTGTCCGTCATTTTAATTTGTTTTCAATAGAATATATGCATTATATAGAACACAGAAAGTACATTCACGTCTCTGTTGGTTCTTAGGCGAACGATGTATGGACGCCGAACAATGTCCTTTGCAAGAATTGTAGTACATTACGGATGGTCGGGTTTTTTAACAGTTTCTAAAACTAGCATGCAAAATTACATTCATTAAATAATTGAAATAAGCTAATAAAATTGAAACATACATCATAGTTGTTATAATATAAGATAATATGTACGAGACGGTACTGTAGGTACCTAGGTATTTTACGTGTTCCGACTGATTCTGATTTTTTTTTGTCCACTGTTGACTACCACCGCGATCGTTTCAAGTTGCTGAAACACGTCTCTGCCTCCAGTAAGAACTCAATTTTAATTAGACTTTCGTTTTCATTTCTAGGTATCTAGTGACAAGCAAAACCTTTTATATCTTTCGAATGGCTAAGATAGAATTCCAATAATAAAACATTTATTATACGTTTGGAAAAAACTCAATGAAATGAAAAGTAAATTAAAACAATCTGGATTACATTATGCGATTAGATCAACAGACTCAACTAATAATTAACTGTATAATGAAGTATGTAATACGGATGGTTTGATTGCATCCTGTGTTGAACTTTTTATCTGTTTGTAAGGGTCTGTAAATGTTTATAGCTGTTTAATTATCAGAGTTATAGATAAAACCCGTACTATATTCGATTCAAAATTTTATCGTTGGTGTCTACTTTTGAAAACAAGCAATTGATTTAAAAAAAAATTGAAAAAAACCCTAGGGTCAAGTCAATATTGAATGACTATCATTCAATACTCAATTATCATTTGTATGTTTGATCTCTCGTTCGAAACTTTTTTGGTATCTCGACATCTTTTTTTTTGTTTGTGATCAATTATATTCTTGCACTATATGAAAATAATAAAATTCACTATCATTTTGACAGTCAAAAGGGAGGAATAGAAAGATGGGCTTCAAAGGAAAAAATCTCTTGTTACAAATACCTCAGTTTTATGTCTGCTTTTGAAAGAAAAATATCCCAACTAACGCACACTTATCACATGACAGTCCATAGAACGTTCCCCAAAAACAATTTGGTTTCCAATACCTTTATAGCGCAAAGGATATAGCAGTCACTGTGGAACTTTATTGCGCAAATTAGATGTAAAAGGGAATTATATAGCACTTTTATAAAGTAAAATCACTCTGTTATAATAAAGTCCGATATAGTACTTGACTATAACAGTTATATAAACGTTTATATTGCTTTACTACAGAACATTTCTGTTCTATAAGCTTAAAGACCTAAAACATCATGCTTGAAGCATATCAAGAGGACACCGACAACACTTTTATACAACCTCTAAGAGATGTTTTTGAGTTATAATTATAAGCTTTTGTAACATAAATAATATATTATACAATTTTGCTACTTGGGATGACGCACATTCTTACGCAACTTTTTTTATTGTCTTCTCCGAAAAGTCAAACATTGTAACAAGTTCTATCCAAAAATGTTACAAAATATATTTCATCCCAAGTCGGTCTGAGTAACAACTTGGGCTGACTCCTTCTTAATATATTCTGTGTTTAGAATAAGATTATAATATTAAGGAGGGCAGACAGCGTCGTTTCACAGTTTTGGACCGGGGAATTTGTGGAAATGTCCTGGTTACTGTACACTGACGAATTATAATTGGAGATTAGTGGATATAGATAATGTACCGACATAGCTTAGTTGAACACGAACAGGTCCACAATACGACGACAAGTTGGTACCTACTGTTTAACTAATTGAACAGAGAAATTAGTTTGCGAATAAGAAATAGCATAATATTATTTCTAATTATGAATTTATAATTGATTGGCTCTGTAGGAAGGAGTAGTTGTATGTATCTAAGGCATGCATACATGTACCTACTCGACAAGAAAAAATGTAGGTTTCGAATTTCATCCTAAAAACAACGATAGTTCCTTTAAAGGGGGAAAAAACAGATGTAGCGCCAGCCACATAGCGAGAGTTATCCTTAACCATACCTTTGTCTTAAAATGAGAACTGATTTTAAAGATAACATTTTATACGATCTCATTTTGGAGATACAGCGTGTACGTCTACCTACCCACATTCCTAAACATAAAACTGGTAATAAAAAATGCATCCGTCTATGGATAAAAGTTTTAGAATTAGTGACGTCAGTTAGCTTATTTAAGTGAGAAATTTCTACTTAGACATGTAGGATTTCTAATAGATATCCGAATACCTAGTTCCACACCTATCTCCAAAAATGTTTGTATACAAAGACCAAACTGCATTGGAAATCGATCGGGGTTTTTTAACGAAACGATAAGCAAGTGAAACATGCAAAATATTTCAACTCATATAATAATGTTTAATATATACATATCTAAATAAATTTAAATGCTGTAATTAATTCCAGATGACTATATGACCTCTTATAAAACAGTTCTCAACTTCTGACAAGTCCTATACCAAAAGCGTGTTTCAGTCCAGTTTAGTTTCAGTAACTGTTTAGCATGAAACAGTACATTTTTGTTTAATTAAAAGACCGTTGTAAGTATTTGATCGGTTAATTAAAAATATTTAATTAAAATTCATGTTTTGTTTATCAAGTTCTGTTTTGATAACAATTTACTCTTCACAACTTTTTCACCCTTAGCTGATATACCTACATACGTTCCACCCTAACTGAAATATCTTTTCAAATATAAGTAACTAGCAGTTACTTTTAATCATAGCTAAAACGTATTAATTTCCAAACGAGGTGATGATAGACCACTTAAATTGCAGTTGAAATAAAGAGAAGCCAATTATTATCGCCAAGCAATAGAAGGGATATTACGTATCGCTTAACAATGTAGCAAAACTCCACTAATTAGCGACGTACAAGTTTTATGTATAATTTGAGGCTAATACAACTTGTTTAATGGCTCGTTGCATACAATTTCATGCAATTTAACTAAATACAGCTCATTACGAAAGTGAAAAATAGTTTGTAAATATTTCTGTTTTGTTTGCATAATATCATATTCGAGTGGTACTTGTAATTATTACCACCATTCTTTTAAACGATGATTCAATGCCAGTTGTCTTCTTGAAGAAACATTTCATAGTTTAACATTTACTTTAGAAAAGAAAAAAATAAAGTGTACAAAATCAGATCATAAATATTAAGAGAATTTTAAATTTAAACATTCACAAGAGCCCTTTAAAAGGCTTTTTTCAAAGTGGAGATGAACAAAAAATCTTAAACCTATTCTACACCAAGGACCTTTGTCACACACGCGTGACTACACGCAAAACAAGTACCTCTCACTCACACACGCACGCGCACGGACATCGAAAATGTTCATTCACAAAGGGCTAACGTGTCCCCTGTCCTCTGAACCCATCCTCTTCATCTTGCCTTATCTGTGTTCATTCATTACCATCTAGTTTTATAAGAGTCGACGGCCCAAAAACATATCACGCCTTCATTTTTTGTCACACCACTTAATTATCTAGATTTATATCACGATAAAATCGACGCATCGACGTTAGAGATAAATAAATATTATTGGAAAACATAAATGAATATTTCATTCCTCAGTAATTGTTGTATGTGTAATGACTTTATAAGTGATAATAACAGCTTAGTTGAGGATAAAAGTCTGAAACACAGATTTGCTGTGTACATTGTTTAATTTGATTGTGCTCAATGCTTGAATAAGATTAATACTATGAGGGGAGGCATCGGTAAAGCCTAATGGTAGATTCGGAAACAAAGGGGCATTCCTGGTCATGTGCGCGGCTAAAACAATAAATTCTAATATATCTTGTAAATTGTGGGTGACATTACATTAGGCAAAGACAATAGGTATAACATTACAATAGGATTCTAGGTCATTTTACATGTGCTAAAGCAGTTATTTGATAAATTGCTATCGACTTCATTATTTTGAATATAATATTGATATCGTTGTCGGCCAAACTGACAGGACAATGAGCGGCTTGATACATCATACATGAGCTCAGCGGCCACGTGTTGTTTCGTGTAATAGATATTATTTAAACACCCATAGCTACAGAACAAAAGAATGAATGAATTTTCTGCGGTGTACACACGACTACACATCAAGCTATACATTTACAGTTTACTGATCTCGCATTGTATAGGATTTCCGTACAATGCGAGGTCAGCTTATACTGGAAATGTATAGCTTGATGTGTAACCGTGTGTACCTACCGCTTGCCTTATGTACCTTGTGTGTAATCTATTATCTGAATCAAGTATTAATATTTAATTTATCATGAGTACGAAATTAGATTAACGTTTAATTGAGGCAGTGTACTCGTACAGTACATACCCAATTAAATCAGTTTGAAAACAGTTTTTTCTACCGCTCTGATAAAGCTATGGTCTGAAATAAATCAGTCTTGACTAGTTCTGCGCACTAATCATCCAAAGGGGTAAAACAATCGCATTGAACGCAGTGCCAGGCGTAAGCGTCCGTTACTATACGCAGCGCATACTTCGCCTATACGCGGCCATAACGCATTGTAAATATTTGCTATAATTTAATTACGCAACGGGTCCTATAGTTTTCTATTTAGCAGTGCCAACGTTATTGTGGCCTGGAATGTAAACAAAATATATTATTGAAACAATATTTTATTCGCGTGGCACCTGTGAGGCGCTACGTAGCTATTTATATAGTACATATAGCTATGATAAGACGACTACAAGACCTCCACAAGGCTTCTACGAGACCGCTTCGAGATGAAACGAGCTGACTACGAGACTGCTACGAGACGTCTACGAGGCTACTACGAGACCGGTACGAGACCGCTACAAAACCTAAACGAAACTTCAAACAGTCGTCAACGAGAGGTCTACGAGACGGCTGCGGGACGTCTACAAGACTGCTGCAAGACCTCTACGAAAGCGCTTCGTGATTGCGAAGTCTCTTAGAGACCTCAATGAGACCTCAACGAGACGTCAAAAAGTAGTCTACGAGAGTTCTACGACACCACAGAAAACGTCTACAAAACCGCCACTACGCCGCCACGAGAGCGCTTCGAGACAACTAAAGAGATATCTGCGCGTCGTCTGAGCGACGTCAACGCAGGGTTTACGTATCGTCTACACTGTGCATACCTTCCACTAGCCACTGCCCTGGACAAGCGCCCATTTCGATAAACTCTTAAGTTCGGCAACACAGAAAAAAAAAATACTGGTTGGTGTTTCGAAAAACGGCCAAGTGTATGGCGGACCACGAACAATAAAGGGTTCCGTAGTTGGAATGACTATTTACGCATGCGCAGTATTGAGTGATTATATCGACCGCAAAAATAAGTTTGTATTTCAAAGTATTATTCGTAGTCTACTATTTCGTATTATTATTAAAAATCATTCAAAAAAACAAAATTTCCACAAAGGAAAGCGTAAAGATATAGTGGTAGAAAATTTATGTAGTTTTCATTATAAAATGTTCATTTCTATAGAATCAAGGTCTTCTGCCTTAAGAGAAAACTGTGTTGCGGGGGACTGTTGTTGCGCCACTTATTCTTCCCAGCTAAAGCACTACATGCTGATGGCGAAGGGTGGGCGATTTAGTGGACTGTCTTACCGATGTAATTTTGTCGTTCAAAAAGTGCTGATTTTCAGCCTAATTTGCATAAATGACTTTTGATTACATTTTTCAATAAAGTTACAATGCACATAATGCCGTTATAACTTATTGTCTAAACGCCAATTACTTATTAAACTACGACTATTAGTTAAACATTATCTTTGTAGGCGTTATTAATATGTACAACCATGTCAAATTCTAGCTTTTTAGGACCTACCAAGTGTTTGGGTTAAAACGCGGACAGATAGATAGACGGATTTGGCGAAATAGCGAAATAAGGGTTCGTTGTTTTACTACGGAACCAAAAAATTATTGGAATAATTGTACTTTAGGCTAACACGTCGATACTACAAACTGAATGTTTTCTAAGAGAATTGCCTAGAAGCCAGTAGAGTAGCTAAATAATATGCCCATGGCTTTCGAATTATACCAAACTTGGCCACCATACTCTTACACCCTGCCAAGTCGTAAAGAAACAACTGACAGCATTAGCTTAAAGTGATGAGCTGAGGCGATGGGAGACGGTTGACTATACTTCAGCTGTCATTAACGAGACACAATAGAATTTTAATTGTTATGCCCACCTGATGTCCACTGTAACGGTCAAGCGAACTGTATTATAAAACTTTTATTAAAGTTTAACTCGAAATAAAGCAAAGCAAACATTGTCTATTTGATGTAGGTATGACATTAAAATAAACAGACAATATTTAAAACAAATCCACCTTTAAAAGTTCCCAAATAAGTGCTATGAACCAGATGCATTACAGATAAGGTTGGCTAAAATTAGCTGAAAAAAGGAAAAAATAGGGATAACAGTACGTAACAGAAGCCCAAGTCGGCCGCAATTTATGCGTGGACGTGCATTTTTCGAGAGTTGTGCATCCTTTGTTGTGCGTCGGATACATTGGCGGGCTCGATTCGCTCGGTTTTAGTTAATTACAGAGTGCGACTAAGCGCCGGGCGCTCCTCCGCGGCCGCGCTGGTGGCCGCTACACAAAAGCGGGTCGATGGCTTCGATAACGAAGCCAGTTTTATCTTCTTATTTTAACGCTTTTAATTAGTTAGGAAAATATTCTCAAATAAAAACTGCCAGCAGCGACCGCCAGGTCTCGAGTTAAGGATTGTCTTTGACCGTTCTGAGCCTGAGGCGCACTATAATGAAACGGAATATCTCCGCTCTTACGATTGGCTTCTGTATTGCCGATAACTTTAATAACAGTAATTGAACACATCGTTTTAATGATTTTCTTAGTGCTCGTTATGTACAGAATGACTATAAAATAAAACGACATCAAAGATATTAGATGTTAGCCTTTAATACCGCTCATGTTTTACGGATTAAATTGACAAAGTTATAATTGTTTATCAATAAAACCGTACACAAATATGAATTACGATGTTCTTAAATTTTTATCCATCCCATCAATTCCTCATGTTTAATTATTACATTTTTATGCAAAAACATTCATTATTCCTAGCTATCTTTACATTTTACTACCATATGGAGGCCTGTAACTGTAAATTTAATTAGTTAAACAATTAAAATAGAAATACAAGAAAACGATCAATAAACCAAACTATATCATACCACATCTGAATAACAATGAAACGTGTTTTTTTTTTCAATGTATACTTAAATAGGTGAGTTAATTATGATTATAGCGTCGCCAGTTGGATACTCGTAATTAGAATACATGAATAATGAATACAGTATTCTCAGTTGAACAATCAAACCACAATGAAACCTTAAATATCAGTTTGCGTCGGAACTTTCGAAACGGCACGAAATGATACACCTGTTAAATTATATCATTTCATTACGTACCTATTCAAGTTGTTTTAACAGTTTATCAGTGTCTTATTCATTTTATAAGGGACCACTGGCATACACTAGGTAATAACATCGTATTAAATAATAACATATAATTAGTATCTTATACCTGCTACAAAGATAAAGGAGGGACAACGGAGTTTTTTAAAAGCTGTTTACAATCAGCCGTAAGTGGAGGTACAGTCGTCTACTCGAGTTGTTTGTTGAACTGTAGACGGTATCTAATGAATACTGAAACGATGTGTTTCTTTACACTTAATTTCAATAAAAAATATTGACCTTGTAGTTTATGAGGTTGACATTTAAAAGACAGAAGATATTGCATACATTGCACTTACCATCTGATTAGGAATTATAGATGATAATTCTTATGCGTTTTACAAAATTCAGAGATCCGTATATAGGGTAACTGGTAATTAGTGACCGATACTTAAACACGTGACTTTACTCATCATTATGAACAACTTTAACTATGGGGCCAAAGCTGAAATCACAAAAAAAAACAACGGGTCGCTCTCCGTGAGTACCGGCAGAAGTGAAAACTTGAACATTAACGTTGTGCATTTTTGAATATTTTGGAATGGTTAGGGAATAATTTCGCACGAATTGCTTTATTTATCTAGGGAACAGCAGATATTTTTTTCGCATTTTCAGGTTTGGTCCCATAGTAAAAGTTGTTCATAATGATGAGTAAAGTCTCGTGTTTAAGTATCGGTCGCTAATTACCAGCCACCCTATATAGCTATAAGGTTATTTAATAAGCATCTAACAATAATGTTTGAAGATGTTTGTACGCGACACTACTACGGACGTTAGGCTCGTTACCACGTTATCGGCCCGGGCCGCGATGTTTATCTTGACAGCCACGTCGTCGGCCTCTTGGGGCCTTCAGCATCGACACCTCGCAACAATAAATTGACCTTGTTAACCCTTTATGCAACACAACCTAATTTTTGTGCACTTTGTTCTTTTTTGTTTCCATGTTATTGACTCATTCTTTGATTGATATCTTTGAGAAAGAGCACTAAGCAGCTGGGCTAGCTTTGAGAGAGGGAAAGAGTAATAGGTACCTGGTAGGCACTCTACGATGAGTGAGATACAAATTTTATTATAATTTTTAAATTAAATACCAATATTATAAAAAATACAGCAATAATACTATTTTATTATTTAAATGATACCAAAGTCAATATAATAAAGTGGGAAATACGTTTATAAAATATGGTAACTGACTGGTAACTAATCCGTCTCAATGTTGAATCTATTAGATATCTATGTAATAGATTGTGATGTAGATAGACCATAGTTCTAATGAACTTTACTCTCGACGAGCTGAAATAGAAAGCCATTGTCAGTTCGAAAACTTCATACAATACAAGTTTAATAGCCGTACGGGTGAGTTTGGCATGTACGTCTCAGTTGGGGAGTCCTTTGATCAGCAATATTCATTGCGCTAGTGCTGATTTCCCAGCTATTTTGAGATACCCTCTCAGACCTATAAAGAGGTACACGTACATTTACCTACCTCTAATTTTAGATAGAGCAGTGGTGGCCCCGTAGTAACGGCCCCGACTTACGAGTTGTAGGTCGTGGGTTCGAACCCAAGCAGGCGCTTTACTTTGTGTAAATAATTTCATCACCACTGCTCTCAAAACGGTGAAGGAAAACATCGTGAGGAAACCGGCATGTCTTAGAACCAAAAAATTCGAAGACATGTGACATCTACCAACCCGCACTGGGCCCGCGTGGTAGATTACAGCCCACTCCCTCTCACAGAGAGGAGGCCTGTGTCCCAGCAGTGGGAACATTAATAGGCTGATGATGACGATGATTAATTTTAGATAAGGTAAAGTACCTTACATCTGAAATTAACAGACTTATTCAGGAGTGTAAGTGACTGTAATGCCAGCCTTTCAACGTTTTCACGTCGTACTTGCAGATCATGCTGAATGTGATAAGCAGCGCTCCCTGCCACAATTAATCCTTCTTACCTTGGAATATGAATATGCTACGTATAAATATATACGTATTTGTATGTTTTGTATGAGTATCCGTCATCATTTTTGTCTAACTACGCTATGCTAACACCTCCTTCTTATGTTACAGCTTTAAATTTTATTAGCATTTTGAAAAACCACGCTGCGCTCCATAACGGATATCCTAGACGTGGGTAAAAAAGCTGCTCAGTTAAAATGGTAATAGGCGGGTCACGTCAGCCGCATGCACGATGACTGCTGGGCAACAGTCCACATTGTGGGTGCCTGGTGCCTGAGGATGGACGACGCCGCTGTGGCCGGCCCAGGAAATGGTGGCGAGACCTAGACGCGTACCGCAAGTGTTGGTTGGGTTGGTATTAGCAAACTATTTAAAATTATATTTCAACATTAGCCTATAAAAATTTTAGTGCCAGGTCTAACACGAATTTAAGACAATTCTTACTTCTAGAAAGTCGTGGATCTAATGACGATTAGGATTATTAGATAGGTACTTAGTACCCGAGAGTCAATCACTATAAAACTTTATAACTTTTAGCTGAAGCTCAATGTGCTAAAGTTCGGTTCTTCGAAGGAACTTCCCTGTTATAGTGTTCTCTACGACATATTAACTTAAATTGTACGTATATTTTTCGTGTATGTCAATTTTTTTTTTGTCGGTGTTTCATTGTGTCGGTTTGTTCATCACCCTCAGCCTCATCAGCAACCTTGGCACAGCACCTGCACTTCCGGCCGGTCTCACAAGCAGAGCCTATTCTATCCTCTCCTGGTCCACGCAAGCAGTCAGCCACAACCGTACCACTGCTGCTGCAGCTGTACCACATCCGACTCACTGGATGACGACGCAGCGCCACCCCGACTCACTGGGGAATCACCGCAGACAGTTCTGACTCACCGTGAACTATGCGGTACCCGGTTCCGACACACTGGAACCACAGCTGGCACTGTGTAGCATCTCAAGATACAAGACTCAGCCCACTATCGACCTCCGGTCTCCGGAGGGGAGTGATGTAGCGGTTACACCGCCACATACGAACTACGCAGCAAAGACATGACGTCACACAATTCCTGCATCGCGCAGTTCGAGTTTACCGCGCGATCGACATAGATAAGACTATCCGAAATCAACTTACGGGCAGTTGCCCGCCAGACCCGTCTGGTTGGAGGATCTTCTCTTTTCTAATGAGGATGAGTGAACTTTACACCCTGTTTCTCATACCTCTAAACTACGGCACGGGTCGACCGATCAGGTTAAGCTACGCTTACGGCGGTTGCTCCGTGGATGGATGACCATCTTTAAGCTGTGCGTGCCTCGTAAAGCACGTTAAGCCGTTGGTCCCGGCTGTGATTCGTGGATCTTTGACAGTCGTTACGGGTCGTCAGAAGCCCGAAAATGTGACAGCCAGCCTTACCAAGAGGTATCGTATGACCCAGTAACTGAGTTGTGGAGGTCAGATAGGCAATCGCTCCATGTAAAATACTGGTATTCAGGTGCATCTGGTTAGGCTAGAAGCTGACCCCAACATAGATGGGAAAAGGCTAGATGGATGATAAAGAGTACCTACTTTTGAGTTAGGCCTTACAGTTACGTATCGACTTGTATGTCGAAGTCCGTTAATTTATTTTAATTACTCGTAGCCACATAAAAGGCACATTCGAACGTCAAAATTTACAAAAATAGAATTGATTTTAGTTGTTCTTACCTTACCAAAAGGTAGTTTTCGTATGGAGAAGAATAGACAAGAAACACCACTTAAAATTAAAATACCCAAAAACCTATATTGCATAATGAAGTGGGTGAGATTAAATAAAATTATTCACCAAAAGATCAAGTAAGTATCAAGATTATTAATTGCACGTAATACATGTGCCTACTACAATCAAAATAGACGATGCAAATAAATGGCAGTCAAGTGATTTGTACAGGGAAATGTTACCGAGAGTCGGAAAGGCGTTTTATGTCGGTCGAACGATGTCGGACGTGAGTCTTGCATTGTTCCTGGAAATATAGTCGTTCCTTTATGTTCGAGTTAGTACTGAACCCGCAAACTGGATTAGCTTCAATAAGATTGAATATGTAACGTCATAACGTGTTATGAAGACTGAATTTGTGCAGTATTGTAGATAGATTTTTATTTAAATGTAAATCTATCTACATCAATTTTTATTTAATTGTAGATTAACTTCCCAGCCAGCGGCTTCGCGTGATATCTTTATAAATTATAGCCTATGTTACTCAGTGATAATAAATCAGTCCAGTAGTTTGTGAGTTCTTTTATTACAAACAAATAAAAATCAAATATTTTCTCTTTATAATATTAGTTTAGATAGATGACAATTGAACAGTTATTTCGATGAACAATGCTACTCGTAAATTTCTAAGTCGTGGCTGACATAACTTGAACGCTAGTTTGAAAACATTGCAAGCACGGTGGTAAAGCGCAAAATACGTATTGAAACTTATAAAACTTTCATGAATGTCACATGTCATCCTGCCCAGCCTTTTCCCAATTATGTTGGGGTCGGCTTCCAGTCTAACCGGATGCAGCTGAATACCAGTATTTTACATGGAGCGACTGCCTATCTGACCTCGACAAATCTGTTACACGGTAACACGATACCTCTTGGTAAGACTGGTTATCAGACTCTCGGGCTTCTGATGGTCATCAGAAGCCCGAGAGTCTGACAACCAGCGTAACAGCTGCCAAAGATCTACAAATGACAGCCGGGACCAACGGCTTAACGTGCTTTCCGAGGCACGGAGGGATCTTGGTATGTCAAGATGGTGACCCATCCTAGGACTACACGGTAAGCGTAGCTTAACCTGATCGATCGACGCGTAAAGCTGTTATCAGTTAGCCACAAGCCCTCTTCCTTTTACACTTTCATGAATAAATACATACGACTTCATAGATATGAATTCTGGCATTTGATGCTTTGTTCAGATTTATATAAATTCAAACACCGAACTATTTATTTTATGGTCGTTGAAGACAAATGAAAAATTACAGTAACGAGAAACACTAGAATTTTCAATTTATCAACAGTAACGTTTTAGTCATAAATCAACATTCAATAACGGTTTGCAAATAAAAATTTAAAAATACAGTAGTTTCGTTTTCATTTTTTACTGTCACTTTTTACACTGCTGAGCAGTATTGTTGCAGTACATAATTGCGCTATTTGTCTTTCAATGTCATGTAATGCGTTATTGTTTTTTTCTACTTGTTATTTGTTGTTGTATCGCGTGTTCTGTGGTAATGCGCTAAACAAACACTTACAAATGTTTGTTATGTGTCCTAAATATATGCGCACCTGAAATAAATTTTAAGCTGCCGATACCTGTGGTTAGCTAGTACCTTAAAATTTGTGTTCATCGGATTAGCACGGAAGACAGACAAGAACCTACTTTTCTGCTATTTATTCATTCATTAGTCTCGTTTATTCCTGACCGACCAATCGACCATATACATATTTGAAAAGTCTGTCAATCTGTCATTGTTTTTGCAATTATAAAAATAGGCCATTTTATCAGACCAATATCGCTAAATAGAGTAATTATAGACGTTAAATAAAATTAAAATAAAATACTATTTGCTGATGACAGCAAGATGATGCTACATTTACGGGGTATTCCTCGAAGCGCACCAACTTTGGAACGCACTCAAAGTATTCCTCCAAACGCACCATTCAGGTGCGCTAACAAAATCGAATTAAAAATATTATATTTTTATTCCTCGAAACGCACCAACGATGAGACATAAGGAAGAGCATGACGGGTTCGTAATAAATGATATCAACATTAAAATTCAACTGTCCTAATTGTTCATTTATGAAAACTGCATTTCAGCTTACCTGGTGGAAAGCAGAAAGGAACTGGAACTAGGTGCTTAAGCGATTTGCTACTTAGCTCAATAATGTTTAAAAAATATACAGGTTTTAACAGAAAAGCGCCTTAACTATCTCACAACTTAGTGAGATCGTTTAGGCGCTTTTCTGTAAAATTTTAAATCTTGGTAAAATTTTAAAGCATGTACTTCTGCACAACTTAGTGAGATCGTTTAGGCACCAATTTTCTGTTCATTTCTGTCACCCTGGTACTTACTTTTCAAAACAACAAATGATTCAATTTCAAAACTTGTTGTTTTACCATTATTGAGCTATGTAGTAAATCGCCTAAGCACCTAGTTCCATTTCATTTCTGCTTCTCTGGTAGTTTTAATAAATAAACAATTAGGACAGTTGAATTTTAAAACGACTATCGATATCATTTATTACAAATCCTTCATGTTTCATCGCTGGTGCATTTCGAGGAATATAATTATAATATTTTTAATTTAATTTTGTTAGCGCACCTGATTGGTACGTTTGGAGGAATACTTTGGTGCGTTTCATTTGGTGCGTTCCAAAGTTGGTGCGCTTCGCGGAATACCCCATATTTACACACAAATAACCTATTAATATAAAGCAATGAAAAAAAGCAATGATACCACAGTGTCTCAAGACGAAAGTCTTTGACCAGTGCGTGTTGCCAGTGATGACTTATGGCACTGAAACGTGGTCGCTCACAATGGGCCTTATCAGAAGGCTAAAAGTCACCCAAAGAGCAATGGAGAGGGCTATGCTTGGAGTTTCCCTACGTGATCGAATCAGAAATGAAGAGATCAGTAGGAGAACCAAGGTAACCGACATAGCCCGAAGAATTGCCAAACTTAAGTGGCAATGGGCAGGACATATTGCTCGCAGAACGGATGGCCGATGGGGCCGAAAGGTTCTGGAGTGGCGACCACGTACCGGAAGACGTAGCGTCGGAAGGCCTCCCACAAGATGGACCGATGACTTAGTAAAGGCCGCAGGAGTTCGCTGGATGCGGGAAGCACAGAATCGGTCGAAGTGGCGGTGCTTGGGGGAGGCCTATGTCCAGTGGACGTCTTTCGGCTGATATGATGATGATGATAAAGCAATGATCCCAACATGCAATATTTCAAAATTCCGCAAAACTGATTAACCTTCGTAGCCTAAAAGCTGGGCTGTCTGCATTGTATCTATTTTAAACTCTCTGGCCGAAATTAAACGACAACTAGAATGAAAGTTGTGTCCAGGTTTGTCTAAATTAGATTCGTTGCCTGCATTTAATGTAAATATTAAATAGCAGGAATGACCAATGCCAGTTTCAATTAGTTGAAAATGAGATGCCTGCTATTCAATCAATTTTAGTCTTCGTGAGACACATTCGTGATTTGGTTTATTGACCACTTTACGTTTGTGTTTGATTCAGGATTGCCGAGGTCGACTAACAACCTCGCTACAGAATGATCATATGTGGTATGGTGGGTAATACCAGAAAAGTTAACGGGAAACAACGTAAACAGTATTAAACAATGTACCTTAATAGACTTGGCAATAACAATTACAGCATTTTGGATAGCAGTCTTTTGGACATTTTACCAACTATGGCAAAACGTCTAAACTGCGATCGCTATTTAGCACATCTAACAGCTTTTCAATTCAAATCTAATTGGGAGGTCATAACACGCTTTACTCAATTTATAAATGCAATTTAGCAATGCCAATATTTATTCATTAAAAATCTTATCAGAGGTCAATAAAATTATCGTAAGTATTAGGATGTCAATAACATTCAAAATGTCTCTGACTGGATATTCGATGTTATCTAATAATATCCTTACGGTTTCACACTCGTGCATTACTTCGGAATAGCCCGACAAGTTCCGAACTCTACCGGATACCTTAGCCATATTAGTCATCCGGCTAGGTCGCGATCCAAACTACTCCAGCAATCACGCACTGATTTATGCATTTGTGAGTTGTGTTAAAGTAATTCTTGTAGATATATTACCTACTTAAAGCAACCAACATGTTTTAAATTTTATCATGATGTCTGAGCCCTACATGTGACATAGAATTCCAACAAGGCGCATAAGGATACCCTCGAGTTTTCGAATTGATCCCCAAGGGGTTGTTTAAAAAATTCCTCATTAGTGGGCTACAATTTATGAGGAAGATTCCGTCTCATTTTGCAATTCCAGTGGTTTGGTTCCAACTCTGACACAACATACAGTCAGGATGTTTTGTCTTTAATTATAAAGTGTAACAATAATGTAGTGGCTAGATCCAGAATTTTAGTTAGGGGTTTATTTACATGTTTCGCTTGGTGCAGCCTGTCGTAGATGGATTGTCGAATCTGCTGTTTTACAAAACTATTAGTTGTTTTAAAAAACAGCTCCGTTATTTACGTACCTATGTGTAACAGCTTATCAACGTTCATCTGGATTACCCTTGCTACGTTTAACAAAACCGCTACCCACATTTAGACGTAATTCAGAATGGCTTATCTGCAGTCACAACAAGCGTTTGGTGTGGCTTCTAATGCCGAATTGGTCGCAGTAACTAAGCTAGGGCACCCTGACCTATTGGTTTAGGTTAGGTTAGAACTGTGACCAATCACCAGCCGCGCGCGAGCTGAGCGAGCGCAGCGAGCGGTGGTGTCGCTGCTGCGGCCGGTGAGGACACTTCCAAGTTGGTCGCAGTTGCATGACTATTTATTGTTTGACTGATTTTCATAAAACTCTGATGTTATCACTTGAGATAGGGTAATTTTCACTCATATTACTCGTTTTATTAAATTTTGTTTCGCCCGTCATTATTGTTGTTATGGGCACACAGAGCCACGAGTGAAAAAAATAGAACTAAAACCTACAATCTGACGTTTGTTGACGCAAAACGCTTTTGCAATTCTGCGAGAAAGTTCTGTATTTATGAAAAACCGCTAAACGTAATTCAGCTATTTTACACAACGGAGCTGCATGGTTTGTAAAACTAGTGGTTTTGTAAAACTGGGGATTCGACGATCTATCTGCGACATACCTATATACAAAATGATATGAAAAGATCGGTAATCAAATTAAACGACTGTTTACAACGATTGCTTAAGTAATTACTTACCCACTTTGTTTAATAAACTTATTTATTTATTTAATCATTTATGTACACAGTAAAATACAAGAAACAACATAGTAATAATTTGAGTACAAAGGTACTGCTTATTTCTTAAGAAATTTCTTCCAGCAGACCATCCTTTCTTCTTTCTTAGTCAATGAAAGCGCCATGTTAAACAGCAAAATTAAAATTTGCTCACGTTTTTAGCCATTTACAGGTTAGTATTAGGTTATATGTTGATCAATATGATTCGCGACTGTAACAAGTATGTATTTACAGAATTGTAACCATCAAAATCATCAATATCTACTCTAACTCTTTAAGTTTTTTTATATTACCCTACTGAATAACCATTTTAAGACATCATGACACTTACACCCAATTTTAAATATTTTATGATCAGTAATTGCATAACACACTATCAATCACAATCTAAATGATTTTGAAAGATATTGTTAATTCATTTGATTGTTTATATGTTTAAATAGAATAACGCGCTGCAAAAGAACTAAAACAAACAGGCCAACGATGTAATGCTGGTGAGCGTGACATCTACGTCTTAAATTCGCGCCACGCCATTGTGATTTTCTCGTTTGCGTCCATTTAGCGGCCAATATTCGACGACTTTTCATCTTTGACTCTCTATCTAGACATATTATATCTTTGACTAATGCATTACTGTGTGTTCGGAATTTTTTTCTCCTCAACAACGTAAATAATGCAATAAATTTTGTTGAACTGTCAAAATGAAAGCCATTGCTACTGTACTTAAGTGTGTCACGCAATTACCCCGCAGATTACTTATATGTATTTTCCAATAATCAAATACTTAAATCATGAACCTCGGTTTGATTTAGACTGTAGATCTTCAACTTCTTTACACCTAACTCTTCTCTACAACTTTTTTACACCTAAAACGGGTACAACATCAAATTAAATGTTACAATTGCAATCCATTATAAATATTCTAGTTCGCTATTTAGTCACATTTCTTATTTCCATACAGTAATATTGCCAAATTAATCACAACAGGTAAATATTTGACAGCTATTTACGACGTTGCCAATTTTTAGTATGTACGCTCTTAAGTTTTGATTAAAACTAACCTACCAAAATATTAGTTCGTAGGTAGAATATTATTATGATACGTACAATTTTAAACCTATGTAAGTAGGTAATAACAACATAATCAATGAATAAATACAGCAAGTTATTGTTTAGGAGCTCAAAACGACAATAGTTTTTCTCCTTTTAAGTCTTCGTCAGTAATCTAAATAAAATTAAATTTTTAATTTATAAGATCGTTTACTAGGTATCATTAGCATGATTTACCTAATTAGGATAAGTCCTCGACAATTTTTGTCACGCCATGGTAATTAATCAAATTGTAGTTTCAAAGTGTAGTAAACAAAATGGTAATATTTTTATATCTACCTTGTTATTTGAATTGTGTTTTAGTTATACTTACAAAAATAAAACGAATCTTATGAGTTTTTATACAGAAAGTGGGCAACGGCGCAAATAGCTGTCAATTATTTCGCTGTTTTGATTAATTTGGCGATATTACTGTATGGAAATAAGAAATATGGCTAACTAGTATACTAAAATATTGTTTATGAAATGCAATAATTAATATCGTAACACCAGTAGTTAGTCGTATTAGATGTAAAAAAGTGTGTGGAAACTTTCCAAATACCTTTTTTTACACCTATAACGGTTACAACATCAAATTCAGTAGTAAAATTGCAATTCATTATTAATATTCTAGTTCCCTAGTTAGCCACATTTCTTATTTCCATACAGTAACATTGCCAAATAAATCAAAACAGGTAATTAAGTGACAGCTATTTGCGACGTAGCCAAATGTTTGGATGAACGCTCTTAATGATTTTCGCATCAAGTTCAGGGTACCTAAATGTATAAATCAAGTGTCTAAGCAATTAATGAATCTCGAAAATGATTTAATATCATTCCATAAGTGCACAGGAAGTTGTGTCGAGTTTTCGACAACCGCAACTTGGTGGATAATAAAATACGCGTTGGCCACGCCGACGGCCGCGCGGCTTCTTATGAATAAATTATTACCTGGCGGCAGGTGGAATGACCTGACACAAAATGTTTTGATGGAATTGTTTTAATTGGACGTTATCTCGCCTCAACTATCGCACCCGATACTTCGTTACAAAAATATGAATTTTGTTCCCTGACGATTCACACCAACGCAACGTTCGCATTTAATTATAATTTCATTGTTGCATCTTGATATTGGTGTAAAACAAATAACTAAGCGGAAAGGCTAAGATTAATTGTAACTCAATTTATAAAGCTGTTATAGTGTTTAACGGCTTGTCGGATACCTAATAAGGTGTGGCTTGTGAAAAATAGATGCCCGTGACGTCAAAGCTGAAATAATTAAATATGAATCGTTTAGTGCCTTCAATCTTGAATGACGATCCAAGTCGATAATCCAATCTGCTTAGCACACAACTATATTGGGGTCAGTTTTCAGTCTAACCGGATACAGCTGAATACCAGTATTTTACATGGAGCAACTGCCTGTCTTCACCTCCACAACCCAGTAACTGGATAAAACTTTACCCCTTTGATAAATCTGGTTATCAGATTTTCAGGCTTCTGACGACCCGTAACGACTGTCAAAGATCCACGAATGACAACCGGGACCCACGGCTTAACATGCTTTCCGAGGCACAGAGAAGTCTCAGTATGTAAAGATGATCACCCATCCACAGACCAACCGCGGCAAGCGTAGCTTAACCTGATGGATCGACCCGTGCGGCTGCTATTACTTAGCCACGAGCTCCTCCCAAAGATCTCTAGATAAATCTCTGTATCAGACATACAGGAAAATAATGTTTTAAAGGCTCTGTTTTTATTATAATCTAAAAATGATCGCTATACAGTAACCTAGACGCCCCATTGCTAGGATACCTGAGTATGAATGTATAATAGACAAAAACCGTAACTAGTGGCGTGGCCCATCAGGGTCCAAAGGTCACGGCAGACAAAACCCAGATGGTAACAATTTGGTTATGGTTGCAAAGGGCAGGAACGGTGGCAAACGCTAAATTCTGAGGCGTTTCTGTGTTGATACACATAAACGCCTCAGAATTTAGCGTTTGTAAGAATGTAACGCGAATAACATAGATTTTAGTATTTTATCCCACTAAATGCGCGTCATTTCGTGGTGGTAACCAATTGTACAAACTCGCTGTGAATGTGTGCGTATAGATGAGTAGCGTCAATACATAACACACACATCCACACACACATCCCCGTACACACACACTTCCGACTTCGCCATTATCTCGGACGGTACCGAGAGCTCCTGCACTTACACACACATTCACAGAGTGTTTGTACACTTGGTAGATATAATAAATATAGTATAAAAATGAAAAAGCCTTTATTATTCCTTAATTATAAAAATAAATAAAGTTCTTAGTACTTAATATTCATCATCATCATCATCATATCAGCCAAAAGACGTCCACTGCTGGACATAGGCCTCCCCCAAGCACCGCCACTTCGACCGATTCTGTGCTTCCCGCATCCAGCGTATTCCCGCGGCCTTTACAAGGTCATCGGTCCATCTTGTGGGAGGCCTTCCAACGCTACGTCTTCTGGTACGCAGTCACCACTCCAGAACCTTTCGGACCCAACGGCCATAATGACTTAATATTATTGATTAACTAAATAAGGACCCCTCGACGGGTATAGGCCTCTTTCAGTAAATTCCAGTCTTGTCTGTTTTTTGGTTTTTTCAAGCCATGATTTGCCAATCAATTTAACTATCTCGTCTTGCCAACGCTCTGCTGGTCTACCTCTTGTTCTCTTTCCGTGTGGGCCTTTCCAAGCGGTTGTTTTAAGAGTGCACCTGTCGTCTTCTGATCGAGCCATCTTCTGGTCCGCCCATCTCCACTTCAGTGCTTGAGCGTGTTGAAGGGCATCTACACTTGGTAACCAAAAGTATAAATCGCGCGTCGCTTCCTGAGATAAAAAATACTGTAGCTAATTACGTTAGTTAAATAAATATACCTATATGTACTGTTTAGAAATTATTATTATACTTACGTAATAAAAACCCGACCAAGCAGGTAAAAATAATTACAAAATGTAACAATAATTATAAAACCACATGGACTGAGTATGCGGGTATATACATAACATATTGAAGGTGAATGTCAACTGTATGTTCACATATATGATTCAAAAGGGTTTGTCGATCTATGCGAAAGGTTCTTTCAGTGCAATGAAATAATCTTCTCTACTAGACTACCGAGTAATGTCCATCTACGATTTCTTCTAATAAAGTCTTTCTTGAACATCCTGAATGTTCAATTCATAGGCTCGCATGACGCCAATTCAATATCCAGGCCATGCTTAATGGAGCAGGACTAAATTACTACATCGAATCTACTATTTACGTTAATTATCTCCCCTACACATTTCTTCGACCTGAAAATAACGACAAAAAATTAAGAAAACAATGCAATGGTTAAAACCTTAACATCACTAAACTATGTATTTGGTTGAGATATCCCGAAGGATAGCTGCGCAGTGGCAACACATTCAGTCTTATTACAAGGTTTATCTTCAAGGTTTAACCATGGAGATATTTTTGAATTTCTAACTTTATTCCGACTACGGTAACGTTCTTGAAACAAAACTGGCAACTAAGCACCAAGTGTATTTAATTAAAGGACTTTACTTCAGTCACAGTAACATTCTTATTGCCAAAAATGGCTCGATAGTTTAAATCAGTTCAAATCAAGTCAAAAGACAGACTTCGTTTTCATTATTACTCTGGCGTCTGATTGATACAGATTCAATCATTTGTATCGAAGTTCCGATACAATTATAAATACAGGGTGGTAGTGTGGTAGGTTATTTCAGATCGGTCAGCCTGAAGAGCTAAGTATGTTAACCGTTGTTGCAGTTATACGAAAACGTTCTTAGGAGACAGACCGTAAGATTTGGAGTAAGTAGACACACCTCCATATATAATTCTATATCCCATTAGAATTTCGGCTACGGTGACATTTTCTTGTTTTAGGCGACTAAAGGTTACGAGCAATGTAACAGCGTAACAGCATATTTTTCGATTAGTGTTGACCCGAACTGCTACAATAGCATTTTCATTGTTTTCCCCCACATCTGCAAGGCAGCCTCCAAGCCAAGGTTCTCTTTGGGCTAAATCGGCAATAGTAAGGTTTCACAATAATATCATTTACCTTATCAATAAAACCGCTATGTAAAAAACGAAAAGCCTTTTAACAAGTTGTTCTTCGAACCACAAATAAGCTTTCGTTTACCACGATTTGTGGTACCGCATTAGGTACTAACTGTTCACTCGTGATAAATTATTTATCAATACCAACTGTCAATACGAATCAAACAAAGATTGTGTTGAGTTAACTTCCACAGTTAGGTTAAGTTAACTTCTGCATGACCAATAAACAAAAAAAATACGTTTTGCAACATAATATATGATAAGGGTCGCCATTATCAGTTGCATAGGTATTTAGCAGACCGTTAGCACGCAGATCCCTGAAGACCTAACGAGTTCCAAAGACCATTATCTCTAAGTTCATGTCCACTCGTGTACACTCAACTACACGATAATTATATAATTTTCGTAGTTCGTCAAGCGCCTCGAGAATGAGGCACGCATTCATTAGACTCTCCGGAAGTCCGTCGCGTGCTTCCATCGCCGATAGCCCATTGAATTATTTATACTTTTAATATTGTAATTATTATACACCAGCGGTCTGCCTTATTATCATTTAGGTTATTATATTAAATGTTATAATAACGCTCACACAGAAAGGTTATACATTTTGATAAGGAGATAACGTCCACTGTCAGCGTTTAATGAGCGTTTTCGACCGATCGACGCACTCGCACACTCGAATGCTAATTCCGTAGTCGGCAACTTGTTGTTTATATTATTACACGCGAGGAATAAATTATTTTACAATTTGTACTCGTTTGTCGAACTTGACGATCTCATTTCGATACCGAATGTTATAAAATGGTCGCTGGTACCTACACGAATATCAATGTTCTTTTTACGTTTACACCAGACTGCAAAATTCTTCGTTAGCCTTATCATTGTTACCCATTGATTTTTTTACACAAACCTTAAGATCTTGTCATTGTTTTGTCGCTGTCACGAAGTTCATTGATAAAAATTGGGTACTAATTAGCAATATTTTATACATTACCTACTACTTACCTGCCTTCAGTCATATCCAGGCTCATAGCTATAAGTTTTAGTGTGACACTCACCTACTTTTAAGATTGACATTCTCACTAGATTTTCTCGGAAGATACCATTTCGTTACGTTTAAAAAAATAAAAAAGGTTTTTAACATAATATCTTTTCTACTGCTTAAGAAATCAAATTGTTTAGTTTAGTATTTTGGTCGTAATCATTACATTTGCAGTCTGCAGGTATTTTAAAATTCAATATGCGTTTTGGCGTACCTATATGAAATTTATTCGGGCTTGCACAGTCCAGCCGAGTGTGGCACAGCTGCACTATAGTATAGAATTTCATTAAATATTACCGGTCTTAAGTAAAATAATGCGGGTAGACGGTTCGTTGGCAAATGGCGGACACACGTGTCCAAGGAAGTACTACCTAAGGCCACCTGAACGCTAAACTAGTGGATTTTCTCACGGTGTAGCAGTAAAAGGGTATAACGCATTAAAACACAATGGGAAAAACTAGTAACAGCACTTAGCTGTCCGAGACCAAGTGGGCCGTGTCAAGTTTCGACTGTTGAACGACCGTGTGCTGGACAAATTTTATTTTAAGTTGCTGAAAGAACAGAACAGCATTAATTAGAAGGAATAGATAACATAAAAGTAAAAAAAAAAATGCTTGTCTATAATCCCTGGTAAATTGTTAACTCTTTACAATGAAGATAAGTAAAAACGAGGAGTTTCTGTGAGAAACCTCTGTCATTCAATGTGAAATATTTACCTACCTACTTACCGATAAAAATAAGTAAGTACTAAAACTTATGCGCAGACGTTCACGACATCAGGGAAAAAATGCATATCTAGTTGTCGTGGAATTAATGAACATGGAAGCTATAGTTATTAAATAGTATGCCCATTTAATTTATTATAGGTACAATAATTACACAGGATAATAATTCGCAAAACAAGTCGCAAATTCGTGCTTGATGTAGGTATTTATAAAATTAATTGAACGAAATGTTGGAGCTTCGAGTTTCACGCAGTAATGTAATAGGCATTTTAACAATCGTTTTTAGCTACTGCTAGTTAGCATTATTTCGGAGCTAAGTAATAGTTGTAAAATTACACTGAATTCATCTTATAATTTTGCGCATCTAAAAAGTAATGTCCATAAAAACCCGAACCAATTTTGTATGAGGTTGGTAATTAGGCTTAACGAATTTAACCCTCAGCACTTTTTGAACATCAATAGATATAAGTTTTGGCGACAAAAAACGGCGGTGGCACCCAAAAATTAAATAATTCCCACCGGCCGCGATAAATGATATTGCTGGCAGCTAAGATCTGGTTACAACAGAACAAGCGTGCTTTTGCAGGGATCGATACTAAGTAAGATACAAGATGGGGTTGGTTTGGTACTAGATTAGGTCAACCTGGGGGCTTACCATACCTCACTCAACACTCTTACTCAATCTCAATGACCGATTGAGAGATTATGTTGAAATATTAGATAAAAGTAGGTAACGTGTGATGAGATTTAGTAAAATGTACACACGAACTGTAAACTGTAATTTGACCTGCCCTGCACAAGTGGATATCATCTGCACAGCGTAGCACAACCCGATAAACTGACAGATTCTAGAAAAATTTCCACGGCGGTGTGTCAAAAATTAATAACAGAAATGGCACTTTTTTTGCATAGAGTACAGATAGAAGTGGCCATGCTACGCCTTGCAAAAATTTATGTTAGGTTAAAACAGCGTCCAGTGTCGATTTCGATCGATTTCGAACGATTTCGAAGACGGATTTTTGGTGTTTTGCGCCAGTGTCCAAATCGCGGACCGGCGCGGCGGCGGGCGTCAGCATCAAAAACAGTATTAGATAACAAATTCTAAGCTCCGGCGCACAAGAAACTACCGGCGCCATCAGTGGATGCTCATCTTTAATTTGAGGAAACAGGAACAAATATTAAAATACTAAGTTAATTATAAAAACGATCAATTCTCTTAGCGTCGCTGTAGCCCCGCGCTACTTATTTATAACCGCCCAAGTGCGACTCCAACTCGTGCACTATGGGTTTTGTTCTACTAAAATAAGTAGTAATTCTATAGTTGGTAAACTAACCAGTCTGTTTTTTTTTTTTTTTTATTTTAATGTATAGTCCTCCTGACCGTATTTCGGCCATGGCGGCAAATCTCAACGGAGACTAGCCTTCGGAGCGGGAGATATTATAGTGCACAAGTGTGTGCGAAGACACAGTTGCACTCTCTTTTCCCTCACTCTCATAGTCCGATGGGACAGCAATCCGACACGACCGGAGAGCGATCAGGCGTAGGATCAACAGCTTAACGTGCTTTCCGAGGCACTGGGGTACCACACCGCTAACTTTCAATCTCCGGGCTGTTACTAAGAAATTCCTAATGGAAAAACCCAATAACACTTTGCCCGACCCGGGAATAGAACCCAGGACCCCACGCTCAGCAGTCGCGCTTGCGTCCACGAGATCAACGGGGCAGTTTTAATGTAGAGTTGGTAAGATACACTATAATCCAATCAAATTTTCTGCAGCAAGCCGATAAAACGCAAACCAGCTTGAACCACGCTGATATGTGCAATTTTGCTATCACCACCGAAAGCAAAGAATCACCAATGATTCAGCATTGATGAAATCGCTAAACTACCAATAGCAATAGTATCCTGTCAGCTAAACCCCTTTATTATGAAAGTTTACTTAAAGAGAACTGTCAAAATGTTGACAGCAATAAATATCTATCTAAGGTATTATAGTTATTAGGTACGATGATTTTATAATCATTAGCTTATATCATTAAAATCCGACACATCAAGTAAGCATGATTAATTAAAGGGGCCTTATTTGGGACCACTTTAGTGATGATGCGGCCACTCGCAACTATTACTTACTCAGTTACTGAACACTACTGGACAAGACTCACGTCCTAGAATATAGCTTTCATATAGTGAGAGTGAGAGAGTTTTGTGTGTTGTAAACATGAATGATCGTTCGTGAATGAATGAATGGAGTGACGATTAAGATCTTGACTTCTGGTAAGATCGCTATAACTTGTCAGTATGATCCGTAGGTACATTGTTCATTTTTGCATCGAAATGCATGCACCCAAAACAACACATTGTGAAAGCTATATTCTAGGACGTCAGTCTTGTCCAGTAGTATGCGTTCACATGATAAATATTTGAAACAAACTTTAAGTATATCGAATGCCATTATTTTCATCAATGATATTGATCCACAAGGGTTATATTATTATGAACTAACGACAGGAAGGCTCCTTGTTTAACTTTGTGCTTTGTGAGCGATTTGATCAAAGGGTCTCTTTAACAAGTAGGTGAATGTATTATCCCTTAACTAAAATGTATCCTTGGACCATCAATATTGGTTACACATATGTGTCAGTAATTTTTGATAAATATTGTTTGTATTTATGACATCACGTCATATATTATCTTACATTATTAATGTAAAGATCTTACCAAGAGATTTGCCGCAAACATTGTACCTACAAGTGTTTCTTGCACGTTTTACTTTCAATTTGGTGTTTAATGATTTATATCGGAACACCAGTGGTAATACATTCGTTAATTTGCTTTCTTCGAGTTTTTTTGAATGTGCTTATTATGCGGCCACTGTGTTCACAAACATTAACTGACATTTTTAAGTCACGCCAAGTTTAAGGCTCGCTATAAACGAATTACAGTGGACGTATAATGCTTAAAGTTGATTTTTTTTCTTGTAACAGGAATTAATGTTGAGGAGGTTTTGTTTGACATTGTTATTCAATATGGGTACGCAACTCATCTGATTATTGTAATTACATTCTAAATGGCTAAAGAAACCCAATTAAGATAACACTCTTGTTGAACATTCAAAACAGTAGAGTGCCAGGGTAACTGAAGAAGATTGTAGACATGTAAAGATTCATCAATATTCATCTACTAATAACAACATTTGTCATATTTTTTTTTAGGAACGAAATGATAATGCATGTCACAATGAGGCATGTGGACTTCCAGACATTTTCCTTAGATTTTGGACATGGACGTTATCCAGTAGGACGAGTTCAGAATTTTCTGGTCTAGATTCAAAGTAACTTATTTCAGTTATCGGATACATTTCGCCGTTGATATCAACCGCCCGTATAGTGAAACAAAGAAAAATTAGTGCCATTTGCCCAGCAGTCAGACACAAAATATATTACATTATAAATTATAGCCTTTACTCAGTGATAATATAGCATTCTACTGAACAAATAATTAAAAAAATCGGTCAAATAGTTTTTGGATTTATTAATTACAAACAAACAAACAAACATACAAAAAATATAATCTTTTCTCTTTATAATATGAAAGTATATATAATGAGCCTAGGTATAGGTCGATATTGAATATACCTCATAAAGACCTTTTCTATAAAGAAGCGTTCGTGAGAGACCAATTTCACGTTATTTTTGTGCTCGATTGAAGGTCTAACGCCTAATCCAACCAATGAGATCATTCTTGTTTCAATATCAATTTGAAAACCACACAAAGTATACAAGACTCTCCAAAGATACGGGTGCAACATTTCCATCTTATTGCATTATTTCCTAAACTTCCACCGCTTAATTATTGAACACCTATGTTTATACTTGCCTGTCACCTACTTGATGTTATTAAAAGGTAATGACATCATAATTATAAATTAATGTCCGCTCGCCGTTCGAAAAGTGCTGATTCTCAGCCTAGTTTGTATAAATGACTTTTGAATTTGAATTCACAATAAAGTGAGTAAGTAAGTAATTATTTGAAATGCTGTTAACTCAAGTGAATAGTATTCACCCGAGTTAACAGCATGTTAAATAATTTTATTTAACAGTTCCTGCAAATTAGCTTGATTTTCTCGATTTCAATTTATATTCTTTGTTTTTATTCAAATCAGACTTGAAATCAGTAATGTTCCCAACATTTAATTTATACAGAAATGCAATTAATTCCCCACAAATGGGAGGGCTAACCGTTCACAGGATTGTCCACCTACAACGAATAAATCAAATAAGTCGCTTCATTATAATCGGAAAGGCTGTACATCGGATCTTGGGCGGATTTGTTTATTGATGGACGAGATAATAAAATAATAATACTCTACCCTACTTCCGTCTTGTTTGCAAAGTACATAATTTATTTCAAATGTTTTTTTTTTTTGTTAATTGATTACCCTTGCATGGATACCGATACCTATCTTACTCCTAAAACTGTGTGTGGGACCAACCAATATCAGAAATTAAAGTTTGATATAAAATTCTGATGATGATAGCTGACAGGCTCGACTGTCCTTATATACGACGCTGCAGTGACTTGCACGTCACCTACAGTCGTCGGCCATAGGTGTGTTAGTGTAAGTGTTGAATTTACTGTGGCTTTTGTATTGTAATGTAACGTAATGTTAATGTATTGTTTGATGTACCTATGTGTGTAATATTGAATATTTTATGAGTCATTGTAACTTGAATAAATAAATTAAATTAATTAATTAAAATAAATTGATGCTTTTTACCAGTACCTAGAGAAAGGGGACCAGACTAAAGTTTAGTATTCTAAAGAATGTTAATATTTGCAGTTAAGTAAAAATGTACACCTGCCTAAGCTCCCAAAAATGTAGTTGAAGGGAAGTGTGGTCAACACACTGGCTAAACGCATTACCTAGTTATAATTGTAGTAAAAGCGTTAAAAGAAGTAGTCTAGTTGGATTTTTACATCTAATTATTAATGCAGCTAAGCAATTGATATTGCAACAAAAAGAAAATTACCGTTTTGGATTTCGGAATGGGTTACGACTTACGAGATCTAAACTCTCACCGGTCTGATTCGTGAAAGACAGCTAAACGGTTGGAGAACTGCACATGGTCTCCCAACTATGCCCTTGATCAGACTATTGAGAGCTAGCAAGATTTTCGGGGGTATTCCTTGAAGCGCACCAACTTTTCAACGCACCAAAAGAAGATACATCACCTCCATGTACTAACACTGGCTTCTGAATAGATAGAGAAACGTCTAGATTGAAATAGCCACATAGTTTTTGTACGGTACTCCATTTTACACTTTTACTCATATACCTTCCTAATAAAACATGTGCTTAACAATATTCCATGTGTTTTTCGCTCTGTAAACCACTCCAACAACTTTTGGTGCGCTTCATTTGGTGCGTTCCAAAGTTGGTGGGCTTCGAGGAATACCCCGATTTTCGTGGACATTGGGCAGTAACATTCATCTACTTATAGGTACAAGATCTTCCTTTAGTCAAATCACTCATACGTAGAATCTGACACCCCTTTTCGGTTGTCTATTACCACAGCTTTATTATCAGATTTATTGAATAACAGTTAGTAGACAATTATCGGTAAATAATGCTTCGGTTTTCAAATGGTCAGCAGGAAGAGATCAACTTAGTCGTACAAATTGATCAATCAACTCATGCGTAGTTTGTGCAGTGTTTTAACTAAATCTCTCTAAAATTACACGCATGTCATTCGATTTTGTGCCTTCACACCGTGTTTACAGGATACTTTCTTCATGATTGAATGCCGTGACTGATGAAACTGCCTTTGCTGTTCCTCCATTCTCGTCCTCTGTCGATGAAAGTTTCTTCGGTATCAACTGCTCAAAGATTTACCTTAATCTATTGCTTTCAATTAGGTAACTAACAATTTTCCGCCAAACGCCATTGAAATTCATAAAAAACTTTGTGGATCATCAATCTTCCTAGCCTTTTCCCAACTATCTTGGGGTCGGCTTCCAGTCTAACCGGATGCAGCTGAATACCAGTATTTTACATGGAGCGACTGCCTATCTGACCTCCACAATCCAGTAACTGGGTAATACGATACCCCTTGGTAAGACTGGTGTCAGACTTTCAGGCTTCTGACGACTCGTAACGACTGTCAAAGATCCACTAATGACAGCCGGGACCAACGGATTAACGTGCATTCCGAGGCACGGACAAGTCTCGGTATGTAAAGATGGTCACCCATCCACTGACCAACCCCGGCAAGCATAGCTTAACGTGATGGATCGACCCGTGCGGCTTGTTATTACTTAGCCACGACCACCTAACTTGGTGGATCATACACGTAGAATAAAAGTAGCACTTTTATTTTAACTTCGCCATTTTTCATTTGTTACGAGTAAGTGCATTCAATTGTGTTTATATCAGAACAAAGATTAATTTGAACAAACAAAGCAACGAATATTGATTCAAACTGGAAATACTTAATTATGTTTATAACGGATTTTTTTTTGTTAGCAATCACGATCCCATCGAAATATGGGTTGACTATGTGAGCACCACGAACCTATCATTAACGAGGCCTGAAATGACAAGTTACGTTCAATAATTACCTTCCTAGGGGGTGGACTTATCTTTGGTTTTCATCTGTTTGTATTAAATAGAACGGAAAGTTGACATGTCAAGGATTTTTCAATCCTTTTTTAACCGACTTCAAAAAGGAGGAGTTTGTTACGCGATTACTCCGCCAATTATAATATGAATGATGTTTTTGATAATTCTTTTTTTGATTGGTAGGTCATACTTCAGAGGTGATTCCATATATAGATATCTTTGCTTGAGTAGTTTTTGAGTTAGCTTCAATAATACCTACGTATTTTTCCCCTTTAGCCTATGTGGATGATGTGATGATAAGTTCTTGTCGCTGTTATTAAAATAGCAGGTAGTGATATTCGAATTTGGTAGGTACTCGTACCACCACAAAAAGGTGAAAAAAAAAACCGTTACAAAAAAAACATCATTACAAAGAAAAAAAAAAGTAAATAATGGACATGAAAAATATATATAAAAAATATATACGTTTTTTTTTGTTTACTTTCTATTTGATCGATAATGAAAGTAAATAACTGAGTTATTTACTAAGTTACGATGTTCTTCATAAAGCATAAGAAGAACAGTTTTAATTCAGCCCCCGGCCACCACGAAGTCTTGCGTTTCACTTAGTGTGTATCACCTTGAATCACGCGCCCGTTACGGAGAGTGAAACCAACTTGACAATATTGCGTGACAGAAACTCGTGTGAACACGTAGCGAGTGAATTTTACATAAGTATTTTATTTTATACCAAATTGATATGATGTAAATTATATTCTCTGTTCAGTTTTTTGTAAACAATAGAACGTTCCGTGCTTGTTATTGTATGTTCTTAGATAAATAGAATGCCAACAATCGTTGGTAGAGTTTCACATTACTTTTTTTGCAAAAAAATATTGATAACGGCAACGGTGAGCGTAAAGACTTAGATATTGTTTTAGTTGTAATTTTTACTACTTAGAAAACTTTTCTTCCTACCGTAGTAGGAACTATTTTAATTTTATCAGTTAACAAAATAATAGGCACAGTACTTTAAAAAGTAAATTATTTTAATTTACTAACACACCGTTCGATACTGAGTGAAAGTCGAAACTATATTTATCTATACACTTAGATGTCAAGATAGAAAAAAAATTATATTGATAATACGAGAGGTAGAACTCATTCAATTGTATGTCATTTAAATTTTTCAGTAGGTCCCGATAGCGTTAGGAGAGTCAGGGTTATCATACTGTGAACTGAGATTAAGTAGGCAGATGTGATTAGAATTAAAAATACTGGTGGAAAGATCTATCAATGTGACCAATAATTATATTTCAGAACCCAGCATGTTTACTTGATGCCTACCTAGCTATTATATCGCATCACATCGTGCTAGCGTGAAAATGAGAGAAAATAATAGGAAATTATAAAATGTTAGTCCAACCACTATTCACTGAATGCGCTGCTTATTGCCTTGTGCGAACCACTACTTAGCGAAGTAAATGTGTTGATAGCGGCCTGTAATTGACTGGTTAGGTAGGTAGGAACCTAGGTACTGATTAGTAAGTGCGAATTTCACCAATGAAATCGAACGCGTTCAGCACATCTAAACGTGTTCAAGAGCTGTCTGTCTATTCCATAAGAATTTTGACATTGACAGCTCTTGAACGCGTTTTAGAAATGCTGATCGCGTTTAGTTTCATTGGTGAAATTAGCCCAATATGGGGGCTTACTTGTTAAATATCATAATATTGAACAAGTACAACTACACATATTGGTAATTATTATGAAAATTATCATTTATTATCTACTAGATATTATTGAATCTGAAAACCCGTAAAAGTTTCCGAGAAATACATAAACGTGATCGAGATAACGAAATAGATTCCCCATAAAGGTGTTGCTATATCATAAAGAACAAGGATTTTCCGGTATCATCGATATCAATTCTAATACAAGGCCAATAACCGATTCAAACACCAATAACAGTTCCATGTTTCAGCGAAGACATCGTTGTAGAGACGCGAATGTTGCGGTGAATGGCGCTCTTACTCGGGCAATTAAGCATAACAGCAGTACCAGGCTCCGGGCACCTTGCCACATGGCAGCAGTCTCGAATCTCGTTTTATATTGAAACTGGTCTAACCCGCGATATTAGATATATCTCTAGCGTAGCTCCAGTAGTTGGGCGAAATACTTTACTCATACCTAATATACGAGTAGAGTATTTCGTCGAGGCAACGATGAATGATTTGTGGATATTGGATGGTCAGCCAGTTGTTATAGGTACCTATAGAGTTTTACAAAAATGACGCAAAATATTATTGTAAAATACTTTATGAAGTTTAGAAAGAGAGTTCGTTTAGATAGACTCAGATAGAGGATATAAATGATATTTAGATAACCTAAGTATTTAATAGGTACTCATTTATCCCTGTTCGTAGCCTTAGCGCCAAGTGGAAGTTCAACTATTTAAATGCAGCAATATTTTTTTTGTATTTTATTCTTGAAATACAAAAGAAGAAAATACGATAAAATACGAAATATGTTTTTTTTTCTCGGATGGTAGTTATATACTTATCCTTAATAACCCTATCCGCATATCGCTTGTTAAAATAACTATTTATGCATCTAAACTGTTTAAGTAACTTCATAATATTAGATTGTTTCCGCTCACACACAGCACCTTTTAGTTAAATATTTTGAATTGATTGCGGATCAAATGAATGAACTACAAATAACGGCTTACCCTCCGGCTAAGCTACCTTAATAATGTCGATCCCTACCTACCTGCCAAATGAATGGTGGTTATCAAACGCTGATTCTTGTGATAACTTGCATAATACACCATTAATTTGGCACAGATTTTGTTAGCATTCCGAGGTGTAGAGTAGACAACTGAAAATGTTATCATCGGGTTGCGATATAATGGACCAATGTCAATTACCGAGCACATTAGCTTGTAGGTCTGAGGTTTACAAAAACGAGTTGACCGAATCTATATCTATTTATATAAAAATCAATTGCCGTACGTTAACCTCCCTAAAACTCTAAAATGGCTCGACTAATTAGAGTTTTTTTTTTTTTGCTTCGTTCTTGGGATGGCAGGAAAAAAGACAAAACCAAAAAATCTAAATTTTGTCTCACGTGTTACGAAGTTCACCGGGTCATCGAGTGAGAGATAAAAACGAACTAATCGAAAGAGAAATGATGACATTGAGATTTGCGAATATAATCCAAACGTTTGGATTACGAAGGAGATTACTATCCTGATAACAATAGGTAGGTATCAGCAATAAAATTCGATGAACATTTCAATTTTATACATTTTAATTATTGATCTAAATATTTGATTCACATCAGAACAGAAAACTGAACTAATAAATGAAATGCTGAAATAGAATGTATTAAATAATTTTGTGTCAATTTAGATGATATGTACGTCAAACTAACAGTATTTGACTTTTGTCGCTGATCGTAAAAACTAGCTCTGGAAATTAAATGAAGAAATACATACTTCTATGACGGTAAAATAATGAAGCATTCTTAAAATTATGATAAGACTATGGATGCTAAATTAGTACCTAATTGAATTCGAACTGCGTGATCCGAATTAAAAAAACCTACTAATCACATTATTTCTATCTATATTCTATCTTATATGCTATCTTAAGAATTAATCTTAATCTTTTTCTGGGAAATGATATGCAATAATAACAGCTACGTAAGTAGTAAATAACTAAATATATAAAGAAAGGATCTAGTTTTCATCCGTTAATACATCTTGGCCCTTACCTATCGATACATATTATAAATGAAAGTTGTTTTTTGTGTCTGTTTGTGTGACCGCAATATAACAGCGGATTTCGATGCGGTTTTGTCATAATTTAGAGAATTTATTCCGGAAGAAACGATGTTTTGTCAAGTTGAAAAAATGTGCGAAGCAGTTAAAAGTATTAGTGATTCTGCTTTTATATTTAATTAATTAAAAAAATAATAATAATAATTAACTATTTTTTCCTTTATTTCTTTAATAGATAATTTTAATCTTCAACAGTTTTTTTGTTATTTTTAGGGAGGCTTATTATTGTATGTAACTATACACTACTGTGAGTGCTCCAAATACATGTACTTATGATGAACCCACCCGCATTCTGTAACACACTCGGAATGACAACTCCTTTAAAGCTTTTGATACTACAACATAATCCCTTGACTATATGGATTATGTAGTAGTATCAAAACTGAACAATTTCTAGGGTCGACTATAGATGATCGCAATGGATTTTTCGATTGTCAAAATGCAAGGGCTTGAGTGTGCTCTGCAATTAAGACAGTGATCTGCAATGCAATAGTTATTTTATTTATTTATTTATATTTACATAAACTTTTTGCACTCAAAAAAGGTACAAAAGCGGACTTAATGCCTTAGGCATTCTCTACCACTTAACCAAGGGTGGTGAAGAGATTTGATGGCAGGTGCTCTGTTTGAGAGGAACAAAGAAAAACTTATTAAAAAGATATCATAACGCATTATAACTAAAATAGGTACAAAAGTACATAAGATTATAAACTACATACACATAAATACCTAAAATATATATATACCTATACATTATATACGAATTCAAGGGAGAGAGGTGTTGAGATGACTCTACTTGATTTATTTTGTTTCCTTATTAACATAAAATGCCTGACTTAATGACCTTCCCCGTGCCCTTTATACAAATGTAATTACAATTTGACTCCTACTTCTTTAATTTAATGATAGTCCGTCAAGAATGAGACGATATTATGGCGTTAATTGTGTCATTTCAGCGTGTAATCCTGAATGAACATTATTTAGAAGATGTTGAGGTCATTCCTCTATTTTACAAGAGATTTTATGTACGTGCTACGTGAGTGAAGGATGTGACATCTACCAACCCGCACTGGGCCCGCGTGGTAGATTAACGCCCACTCCCTGTCACAGAGAGGAGGCCTGTGTCCCAGCAGTGGGAACATTAATAGGCTGATTATGTGTGCATGAGTGGAGGAATTTGAATATAGGTATTTGCGATAAAAATTTAGTTTTACGTCCTACAGTAGCTGGAAATTATTTTGGTAAATGTAAAATACCATGCTCAATTAATAAGAGTTGTTTGTAACCGATTACAAAGAACATAATTATACTTCTCAGGCTTGCAAATACTCATTGAGGGAGGATTTGGCTAACAATGTGATGATTATAGGCTTCAATAATAGCACCACTGACTCGCCTCTCTTATTTCTAGTACCATTCTTATACATTTCTCCTGTTAGGCTGAAATGGTGTGTCTTCTGCTAAGACTGGATGTTCATCAATTGTGTAGGTATCGGATTTTGTTGGAAAACACAGACTCTTGACGATTGCCATTTTTTTTTATGTACAGTTTGCAGTAGTAAACTCAAGCAATTAAAAACCGTCGAATTAAGCGTTCTACTAGTCTTTACAATTTTGTCTTTATGTTAATCAAGACCTGAACTTTACGTACGCATTTTCACATAACAGTTTGATTCATTTTCATGATAGATATGGATACATAATGATTATTAAGGTGGACTCTTACCTCCACTAAATCTCTAACAAATTGTCTTCTGATTAAGCGATTACATGAAGATAATTACGTTTATTGCAAGCGAAGAATACAAACTGATGTTATTTTAAAGAGCTCTTTGTTAGTCTAAAATATTATCTCTTGTTTATTTTTTGTTTATGAACTTTAATACTTAGAGAGATTTTGTTAGCAACAATAATGTTTTATGATACGATTCTTTTTAAACCAGTAATAATCAAATCATAATTATGTGCCCAAAGAATTAGAGCATTTTTATTATGATTTTGGTGTGGACTGGCTACGTTTTATGATTTTATATCACAATGTAAGTAATTGCTTAGTCACTTGTCACTGACATCACTAACTGTTAATAGCGCATTATTCAACTTAGTTACATTATTATAATAATAAGTGTCTTCCTGACTGTTAAAATACTGGTTTACTATTTAATTCGTACGTTTATCACTTACGTCTTGTTGATTAAAGAAGTCATCTTGGGCGTCTTCGTTTGCACACCCCATGTCTTGCAGGAGCGGGGTTACATGCCGCTCCCAGTCATCCATTATTATAAAACTTTTCCTGAACAGTTAGATTAAAACGCGAACCGAAATCACAGCTCAACAATCTTCACAAACTAACAGAGTATTCGTCTTAACGATTACCACAGGGATCCAGCCTTCCCTGTGAGCGCGACATTGAATCGCACATTTCGCGCCAAAAACTTCTCAGTTTTACTTTTTACTTTTCCGTGAGCTACTGGAAGTGGCGGGAAATGGGCGAGATCGCACGCGACACTCAGCTGTCACAAAGTCGAGCGAAAGAGAAAAAAAACAGCTGTGGCCGCGGGCGTATCACGTGCCCGCTGTTACCGGCGCGCATTCAAAAAACGTACTAGGAGAAAAGTCAGTGTTAGCAGCGTGTGCGGAGTCAGTGTGGCGAGGCGCGGGTTCCCGGCCGCCCGTCGACGCGACCGGAACAGGAGTGCGTGGCGGCCCGCGACTCCGTACGCCCTCTGCGTCGCGCCGCCTCGCGCTCGTCTCGCTCGTGCCTCCTCCGCATGAATCTCGCCGTCCCTCTCACCTGGCCCGGCGCCGCACGCCTCCCATGGGCGGCCGCGATTTCCCGCCGTCCGTCTGCGGCCACAACATGGCCGTACCTCTGCAGACCTCTGCTTACCAGCCCAGGACATTATCCTTCATCCACTTTGCTCTCTTCATCATTAGACCTAGTAAAAAGATTCAGAAAGCATTCCATTCTAAAGAAAACTTCAAGTGGGTACGTAGAAGTTGAAAAACTCTCATTTTCAGAAACTTTCACCTGTCTCATGTCAAATGCCAAAACTTATTGCAAACGCCGGACTTCGGAAAGGCACTATTTATTAGCAGCATTCACTTGATATTGATATGAATAGAATTTGTAGTAAGTAAATTATCTGCCAGATAAGTTAATTATCTGCCGGAACTACGTTGAACTTAATAACAGGTCATAATATTATGTACTTTAACTATTAACTAATGCAGTACCTATTTCTGAAACCTGCGGACCTGCCTACAGGACCTACCTATATCATTTGAGTGCTGTGAATTCGCAACTTTGTTAATGTTAGGCGAAGCACTGAAATTAGAGCAAGAGTCTTGTTTTTCAGCATGGTGTTTATATATAAAACAGAGGCCATGGTGGAGAGAAATGATAGTCAAGAAGGTAGTTACTGTAGGAGACTTTAGGAGTCTCCAAGGGATCGTGGTAAGAATAAAACACATAGTTATTTAATACTAAGACAAAATAATTACTTATTATTCTATAGAATTACTCCTTTACATGGTGCAGCTATCCAAGCTGACTCTCGAATCTTATCTATTCTAAATACCTACATAAGAAATAGTGTAATAAACAAATTCGTTGTCTAATTTCTTCGCCCCCTCAGGGCTAAGATCAAACGAGTGATATAGATCCTATCCCCCCTGTATCAAATTCTCTTCGCGTCAACAGAGAAGGAACATACTTTCTTCGTCTGTTTTCGCGGGATTTCTTTGAAATGTTCCGCTCTATGAAACCGGCGCACGAACATTTGCCTAAAGTAAGTTGTCCTACTAATTTTGAAGGGCATGAGGGTCCAGGGGCTAGTGCAAAACTTGGGGTTCATTCGATCTATCGAGTCTGGTTAAACCACGCTGGGGTCAGTGCATTTCATTCATTCATTGAAAGGAAATTGAACATGCCATCAGTACCTACAGTTATTGTAGATAGATATTGAAATCAAGCTAAACTTTAAGTTACTCATAGTTCAATAAAGATCTAATAAAAAAACTTCAATGAAAAAGTTTTCCATGGTTCCACATGGAAAACGTTTTTATGCTGACATTCTACTTATCAATGACCACAAATCTGAGGCCTATGGTAACATTTTATCTGAAATAAGTATCTACACATGATATGCAGCAAGCGATTTGTTTTTCACAAAGCTGAGAATTGAAATAATATTTTCACAGAATCTGTTTTTTAATATGCGAAGCGAGCTCTAGATCACACATTAAAGGGTAGTCCTCTTTTGGTAGGTACCAATTTTTATGAAAATTTCTGAAATAGTCTCTTCACAACCCTTGAGGTTGTGAAGAAACTCTTTCAGGAATTTTCTTTTTCAGTAAAAAAAAATATTATTTTTAGGAATTGTGGTTTTGGATTTCTGTAATTTCTAGCGTGACTGACTGTAATATCGCCAGCTGCTGGCGGGAAATTTCAAATACGTTGGCGAGCAAATTCACCCGGGTTTTGGTTAAATGGGATGCATTTAACCAAAACCCGGGTTCAGGTTTTCCAGGTTGTTGGTACTACCTTTTTTTTTTTTACAGATATTTATGACACTTGTATTTTTTATGTGACATGTTTCTTCAACAATTTGATAAAAATTCATTGAATTTAAACTTTAAAAATCAAAGTACATTAAATCTTAATTATTCCGTTGATGTTGGGGTCTGAAACCAAACTATTTCAGAACAGAAAGCAACTTTGGTCATTATTAAAAGCGTGGAGTACCTATAACATAGTTAAACACTTACGGCGAACAAAGTTTCTGAAGACCGTACAAGCGGCCAATTAAAAGTTAAATGTCTAATTCTTGTTAGAAGCGGGAAGTCCACAACTAGTGGGTATACCTACTACTAAATCGAAAGTTCTTCAATGTTATGCATAGGTTTAGGTACGACACGGACCTGCTCCGGTTGTGATGGACCACACGAAAATCTAATCAGGATAATGATAAAGTTTGAACTCGACAAATTAAAACTTAACGTTTCCACATTAGGATTGTTAATAAATTAATAAACTTTATCTAGTAGTTGGCAATTTCAACATTCTATGTGTTTTTCGGTCTAGTTCTACTTTTGTGAAGTATCAAAGACTTTCTACTCTATGTTGATGGAAGGAGAGGGGGAGCAACAGTATAAGTTGGGCGGATTTTTTGAGAGATTGCTATGAATTAAAAGGGAGTCGCTGATACTAGGTAGACAGGGGAGAAAGGAAGAGAAAAACATTTTGCGCCGACCCCACGGAACATGAAAAGAATAAACCAGAAAAAGAAAATACATTTTAGTCTCATTCAATATTTTAATTGCTAAGTAGGTACATAAGGTAACATTTTTGATTTAAGTATAGTATTTTTTTGAGCAAATCGCTGTTTATATTAAAGACGAAGCTCCGATTCAGAGACTGGATTGGCCTGGTCATTTGACATTGTAGTTATAAGATCGGGACTGTGTTGGTGGTTGGGACTCGTTTGTTATTAATTATATATGTTGGACTTACCGCATCTCCTGAAGTGCCAATTTAAGCTGATATTTCCTATAAACCGATTAGTTGATAGTTTGCAGAATGTTACTAATATCTGCGAAGAAAGGATTACTGCTCTACATTGAAAATTTGGTCACTTTTGGGTACGCAAATGCATTCATGTTAACGAAAGGAAACACCGTATAGAAGCGTTACTTGCAAAATCAAATAATACATCTAATTTCTCCGTTTCCAGCACTTAGGTCTCACAAATACTATTTTATCTTGAAAATTGCTTCTTGATGCACGACACATTCCAAGTCAGAATTGCCCGAATAGTGCGGTGCGACGCAACGAATAATTATTTTAGGACGCCAGCCGTGCCGACGATGTAACGCATCCTCCTTAAATATTAGATAGACGTCGCGCAAGCCTAGAATTAGATGAATGTACTTAAAATATCCAAGTTTTGACAGCTTATACCTACGATCAAAGCTAGGAAAATCAATTCTGCTAATAAGTAATTCAGATTGTTTAATTATTGTCACATGAAATGACGGTATTGATGGTAGGAGCCTGCTTTAGGCTTTATATGAAGGAATTTTTGATAAGGACCATGTCTCTTAATTATTTAATTGTATTCAATTAATATTTTAAAAATATCAACTCGCAGAACTCAACTATAATAACAACTCGCAGAAGCTCCTTAGAATATTTTAAATGATGAGGATCCAACCAACGATTATCCCTGTATGCAATATGCAAGTGCATCCAAGGACAATCCAATTGCAGGACATGGAGCGAAAATATATACAATACTTTAGTAGTTACCACCAATTTGAAAAAAAATTGCTTTCCACCTTGCCTACCATGTTCGAACTCTTATTATTTTTATTGTATTGCTTATTGCCTAAAAGAGGTGTCACCTTTGGCCGTTCAATAAAGTCAAGCCAGAGATGATGGAACATGAATTCTCCCGGGAGATCGGGTCCGTGGGGTCGCTACTGTCCAGCAGCTCGCCACATAATGCCCTGTATATCTCATAATTAGTTTTTAAAACCAATGAATGTAGACTCCGAAATAGACAAGTTTAATAAAGAACTGAATGACGAGTCTGATACAGAATGTGACAAAAAATTCCGCAAAAAATATGTTCCAAACGGGAATCATCAAAGTTTATATAAGTATATGGCAACACAAAGCTCAGTTTAGCCAACCCTATAGTTAGGTGTATATTAGAGTGAACGGACTGTATTTTCTGGAAATAACGATGTCAATACTCGGTAATGAACGAAACACCTATACATAGCTCGGCTTTTAGAAGAAAAATTTTGGAATATTGGGCAACTGAACTGCAAGCAGAAGCGTAGGTAAGTATATTTGAATCGCGCAGGATGCAAATAAAATAGCATAAACCTACCCTAAGTTTCATTGCAAATAAGATTATTAATTATTTTAAAAGTGTTTTTTTAACATAGGTAGTTAAATTAAAATGTTTTTTTTTTATATATTTGCAAATTGCCTTTGAAACGGCTCCGCAGGAACTATCCCAGTGACGGACTGACAGCACTGGGATAGTTCCTGCGGAGCCGTTTCAAAGGTAACTTGTCTATATAAAAAAAAAAAAATTGCCTTTGAAACGGCTCCGCAGGAACTATCCCAGTGACGGAGCCGTTTCAAAGGCAACTTGTCAATATTTTTAAATTAGATATCTTTTTTGGTCTACTATCTGTACTTATATTAGACCAAAAAATATAAATCTAATTTATTCAAATAAAAGTTTTTAAATTTAAATAAATTACTAATACAGTCATCTACGCCCTCTTATCAAATAAGACAGAAGAAACATATATTCGCCCATTTACCCTCGTTAAGGGGAAATTAAGGATCCAAATCAACAAATTCAAATGTGACTATGAGATGCGATTATGAATGCCGTGTCATTGATTTTTCCGCAAGCTGAAGTAATGGGATACTACTATCATTTTAATGGTGCGATTTGGAAATATTCTAAAAAAAACAAGTTGAATGTAACCAGCGAGGGTCGTAACGTAACAAGAATGAGCGCGATTATTCCTCTAGTTCCGGCAAATGATATACCAGAATATATTTTAGAAATGGCCATCAACTCATCGGATATGAGGCGTTTTCGTAATTATTGTTTTTTTAAAAACGTTGCCCCACACTATGAGTTCGATAAAAAATATATCTAACAAATTCTTACGAAAATTACAAACAAGACATACGTCAATGGAACCAAACAATATTTAAAAAAAATTGAGACTGCGCATATTTAAATAATCTATCTTTATTAAATATGAATCTATAAAAAATGAAATTTATAAAATCAATATTTTACCATAATTCTAACACGTAAAACCTAAATTCATTACTAAGACTTTCTTAATTTCTCTAATGTTATTTTACAATAAAATAATAATATGTTAATAGTTACCACGTAATTACGGTATATATAGTTACCACGGATAATTTTTAGTTTTTGATGTTTTGGTTTATACAAAGTTATTTAAAATATCTGGTCAATCGAGCTCTGCTCGGGGTGAATATATAAACATATCGTCCAGGCACACCAACGTTTTATTAGGTTTCCGAGGCTGTGAAAATAAAGAAAACTATTTTCCCAAATATGAGACCTAGCTAGATAGTTTTTCACCCACGTAAACCCCTGCATACTAAATTTTCATTAAAATCGTTGCAGCCGTTTCCGAGATTCAGATTTATATTTAAACAAGAATTGCTCGTTTGGTATTAGATATTCCCAGTTTAAACGCGTAGCTCCTGTCATCGTTCAAAGGGACATTTCGGGAAAAGGACATTTCGGGAAAGGGACATTTTGGGAACGGGACGTTTCGAGAAAGGGACATTCTGGGAAAGGGACTATTTGAAAACAAGGGGCATTCTGAGCCTGAACGGGTTGCGCGGATGGGTCTTGACCCAGCCGCGCAATGAGAATTCCGAAAGCAGTAGGTACTCCTGAACGCGGGACGCATAGTGAAGAGAATCATCCATACTTTCTGAGGGCTCAAGAAACCTTGACCACCGGCATTGGAAGTGTGACTAATTGACGTAGTTTTAATTATTTGGTAAAAAAAGGGGGGCAGGCATCATAGGGCATACAAATCGTCCGCATCCCTGTCAACAGGACAAGTGCTCAAACGGCTGACAGCATTACCACGTTGTATACTTGTATGGCAACGCTGACTCTTTGGCTAACCGGCAACTTCACTGCATTGGCAGACATTCGGAGCCCCGCAAGTAACGCCCAGACGCACACAAGTAGCGGCTCGACTCCCATTCACAAAAGCTCAGCAGTATTGGAGAGATAATTCCGTGCCAACCTGCAGAGCGGGTCATTTCACAGTCTCCGGGAAGATCCGTATCGTATCCAGTATCCGGACAGGCCACCTTCCAGGCGTTCACCGTATTGGTCAATCACGGCAAGTCAACACTCAACCAGGAAGAGTTATAATATTCAATTTTCAGTGCTGTGGATAGAGGACAGGAATACTGGTGGTTTTATGGACGCCGCGGCTACCAAAACCGATAGCACTTGTTTTGTAATTTAAGTATTGAATAAGTGGCTTGCATAAAACCAGTAGATGCGGGCATGGGTCAGGGTCTACGATTCACAAATCGAACATCTTCTAGACCAACCACTTTATTGTGCCTACATCATCTGCTTATTTTCACCGCTTAGCGCCTGTCTACCAACTAGGTACCTACTCATCTAGATTATTTGGTCTAGATAATCAATCCAACGAGTCCAAACTCGGTTTTCATCACACCTATTCGAAAAACGACAATTGCCTATAGTGGATAGCGGGAGCCAAATTCAATTTTGCTCCCATAAGAGTTTGAGCTTTCTCTCTTCTGATTGGTCCGCTCCGGGCTTCTGGTAGATTTACGTAGGGAGTTAGGTTGGAGGCGCTCGCGTGAAGGTTTCATGTAAAAAATAGTTTCTAGTAAGTACTCGTAGATAGGTACTTGTACCTAGCTTTTTATTTTTCTCATAGGTAGTGATGAAAAATAGTGTGTATCACTCGGGGCAAAATATTTTGTTCTCGGGTGGAGATACCTATCTACGCCCTGGAAGAGCAAAATATTAGGTACTTTGTCCCCTTGTAACACAAATAACTATTGTCTAAGATTTAAGACTGAGTTCCTAAATTACTTCTTGTTCCATCATGAGACTATGTTCATCATTTCTAATAAATTCGACTACACATTATGCCCAACTGGCAATGAGCCCAAACGCGATATGTCTGCTGCTGGAGTTGGTTATTGTGGGTTAGGGTTGGTTATTCTGCAGACTTTCCCGGCTACAGCATCATGTCAAGGTTACCACATAATTGCAGTAAGTATTAACAAAATAGAATATAATAGTATACCTACCAAACAAGTCATTCGGACGAGTTAAAAATACCTACGTACCTAAATAAATATTTACCATTGTGTGGCTGAGATCCCTACACGAATCATAAAAGGCCTGATTGTCTTCAAAATTGCTCATGCTGTACAGCTGTTATGGAAACCCGCCTTCGAAAAGTTTTCAGTTTAGGTAATGAGACAGGTAGGTAAGTTTACTTTACTTTTAACTTAGTGCTCGAAACTAAATTAGTCTTTCCTTTAACAGTAAGTACATGTAAATAGCCAAAATAAAATGTGAATGAAATAAGTACAAAATGTTGATGCAAGTGTGCAATGGCCAATGCTCACGCATAATATCAAATGATTAAACAACCCGCGATATGTCATAAATGAGCCACTTTTCGAGCAAGTGTGTTGAAATATAATAAGTTTTTATCTGTATAGGCCGCACAGAACGTATGCCGTTAGCCATGCCCGTGAAAAGAAACGTAAACGTCAAACTTCAAAAACAGGTACGCGCTTGACGTTTGTACTTACTGATTTCATTTTTGGTTGGTGTGTGTTGTAGTTGGTGATAGTTTTAAAGGCTGACTCAATAGGGCACAAAATCATAATGTCACCACCATCAGAATTAAGTTTTGAAGAAATACTCAAATTTATGTTATTGCATAATGGCAAAGTAACCAACCATGAGTTAGTCAAACATTTCAAAGTATTTCTGATGAACCCCGACATGAGAGGTGAGTAGTACATAATTTGGATTCTATAACTTTATTTTCTTTCCGTTACCTCAACTTATGCAAGTGTTATATTCGTAGATGAAGCCAGAAGTACTTTTAAAAAGCATGTAAACACCCTCGCCATAATAAAAAATCAAAACAATGAGAAATGGCTTATACTGAAAAAAAAGTATGTGCCGAATAACGGTAAAGATAACGAAGATGTCATTGAAAAAGTTACTGATTCATCCAACACAACTGTTTCTGAGACACCCATAGAAACTGAGTCACATAATGAGGAAGAACCCCCTCAACGTCCACCACTGCCATTGCAACTTAACCAAGATTTCAGCATACTAACAAATCTTATTCAAGATAACACACTTGTTGTTAGTAATTCGGCTCTCAAACATGAAAGTGAGTCTAAAGAGAGCTTGACATCTATTCAAAGTGAAGACATACCACCTAAAGTGCATCCACGGAGGCGTTCATCGGATAAAAATATTGAAGCAAAAAGATCAAGCATTCAAGGAGCACAGGGGCAGAGATTGTCTATACCAAATCAGGATGAGTCCAGTTTTGATACTACAATGTCACCAACATTAACATCATCTAGAAGTGAGAGTATGCTAGTAGACAGCGAACAAACAATATCAGTCAAGGAGAGAAAACAAATGTTTAATAGAATGGCTTCTGAGAGTGATGTGTTGAAGACAAACAAACTGGGTGGCAACTTAAGCTCACAGGTGAGTCACATAAACTTATATTCATGTAATTTAATACAGTTTTATGGCAGTTGATTAATTTTATTGTGACAGAAATAATAATTTTATACAAATAATACTTTATCGTAATCTATAAATCAAATCGCTGTGCAGATGATTCATGAAAATTTATATAAAAAAATCAGTGTAAGTACATGCACTGATCTACTACTTCAAAACCAAATAAATAGAAACAAAACAACTTAAGTACTACCTGACCGGTTAATGTATAGACGCCAGCACATCAAGTTACTACAATCTGTCAAATTTCTTTAATAGATTTCAACTTTATCGATAAAGAATAAGGTTCAATGTTGATTGGGAAAATATGACAGATTGGAGTAGACCTACTCCAATCTGTCATATTTCCTCTGTACAAGATGAACATTTTAAGCATCACAAAAAAAAAAACACTTATTTTACAAATAATATTATACTTTTATGAGAAATGTAAATATTTTTTAATTTTGTGCTTCATCTTTTAAATTTTGCTATCAGTTGTTAAGGTGAAACCATTTGATATTTTTTCCATACAAACTTCGGAGGGGTTTTACTCCACTGTTTGACATCGTACATTCAAAGTTAAACATGATATCGTTAGGTCTCATTATTAAAATTGTCTGTACGGAAGCAGAATAGTAAAATAAAAAGCCATTAAAAAGTTATGAGCCAACAAAGATTCGTTTTTCTTGCTAATTTTAACGCAACTTTGGGCGTAAATAAGTAATACAAGAAGTGTGAAACCTCGAAAACAAAATCCGTACCGACACAGAAAAATTAACGAAGATTTCAATAACTTTTATTTGTAATTGATTTATGCAGTGGTTTTTTCAGAAAAACCTTTTTTCCAAAGGCCTTTTCGTAATTTTTGACGCGCTCGTTTTACTAAAATTGGTCGGTACGGTGTTTCTGTGCGTGCGAACTATACGTTGTCCATGTAGATCAGCTTCTAACTGCTCATCACTGATACTATCTCTGTCGGACACGATGCCAGGTGAGACAGCGTGGTTTTTGGCCATGCCCACCATTGAGTTCGAGCCCGCGACTAGTTCCACCTTAAGAATAGTATCTGCATTAATCTCTTGAAAACGCATGCTGTGAAACAGAGCACTCGGTCAATAGGTAGGTCATACTATCCAATCACTCGGCCAAGTGCTCTATACTTGGTAAGTGAAATCAATGTGTAACTCCGGTCTGCCAAAGGTTTCTAAGAGTTGGATAGGTATATGTGTAATGTGTATGTATGTGTAAATAAATATGGAAATTATAAGTTTTTGTTGGAGTTAGCGGTTCGGGTTAAATAGGACCATTTGCTTTTCAGAAGACTTCTGGTTTTGTAACAACTTGATGAGTACTATTTCTCAGCTAGTTACTAATCAAAGCATTCCATTTACCTGATTCTACATTATAGTTAGAGTTTTCCTTGAGTAGTTAATTGAATTGTTAGTTACTACACTAGTAATGTCTCATCTATTATGAGATAATTCTAAGGTTCTGTAGACAAATAGCAAAAACGGAACCCTTACAATTTCGCCATGTTTGTCCGGATGACACAGCAATTCTACTTGAAGATTATTTGAATTGAAAAGAAGGTGTATTCTGTGAACTGCTAAACAATAATGTAGTGAAATTACGAAAAAAATTATTAAGGGCGGCACTCCCCATACATGTAATTGAGGGATGAAAGAAAAGAAACTTAAATTCACTTATGAAAGTGGGGTATTGTTGGATCTCATCATTAAAAAGATTATGACATTTGTAGTCTTACTTGACGTACTTTGTTACTTGGTTGAAATTTTTGGTTACATCCGCAGCAACAACTTTGTTTTTACTTGGCCGGTTTTTGATTGATGATTTTGTATGGTCATGTCAGTCCGTTTTTGGGTTTTTAATGCTTTAGTTATAGATATTGAAATACAAGTCAGAGTTTCTTAATAGGTACCTAGTTTGTTAAGGGCAACACAAATCGCAATGATCATTGAGTCTTATAATAAATTACCTGCTATTCGTATTCATTAACATAGCAATGGGTTATAGAAATTAGTATGCTTAATTCAAATTACAGTTGGCTTTATAATACTCGAATGATACCTACTTAATTGGTAACTGGCGCAGTGTTGTCTCTGAATGGTCATTGAATATTCTACTTAGCAGCATGCTGGTAACGTAAAGAAAATTCTTAGGATTTTAGAGGTATGAGGAACAGGGTGTAAAGTTCACTTATCCTCTATTGAAAAGGCAGGATCCTCCGACCAGACGGGTCTTGAGTGTCTGACGGGCAACCGGCCTACCGTTGAAGTCGGGATCTTGTATATATTTCGATCGCGCGGTAAACTCGAATTGCGCGATGCAGGATTTGTGTGACGTCAGGTCTTTGATGCGTAGTTCGCATGTGGCGATATAGTTGCCGCCACAGGATGATGTTTATTCTTCAATAACATTTCTGCACTAGAATTGCAATTTGAATTGATTGTTATGTTTTTGCGTGTGTATTTTTAAAATTAAGATTTTCAGGTAAGTTAAAAGCCACAAAACCAAAGTACTATACTTGTTAGTCTGCACACTAACAAGTATAGTACTTTTGTTTTGCCTTAAATCTCTTAAGGGGTTGCACTTTATACCGGGTTAAAAACAGATTTAATAAATTTTTGAGATTCATTATTTAATAAGTTTGACAGCCATGTTGTTCCGTGCATCTGTGTGTCTGTCTGTGGCATCGTAGCTCCCTAACGGGTAGTCCGTGTTTAATGCGGTTTTTTATTAGATTACTGGTTGATTCTTAGCTATGTTTCATGAAAATCTGTTCAAGAGTTTGAAGATAATCAGGTCTTTTCTGGTTGGTGTAGGGATCTCAGCAACTCAATGGTAATTTATTTCACTTTAACTTGTTAACATTCAATATTTCGTTAACACTGCATTTATGTGGTAACCTTGACCTGATGCTGCAAAGCCAGGACAGTAAGCGGAATAACCCTCCTAGCTCAACAATTTACAGAAGATATGGTGTTTGAGCTCATATACATATAGACCTCCAGACCGTATTTCGGCCACGGCGGCCAATCTCAACGGAGATTATCTTTCGGCGCGGGAGATATTATATTGCACAAGTGTGTGCGCAGACACACAGCTGCACTATTTCTTCCCTCACTCTTCTGGCTTCCGACACGACCGGACAGATATCAGGCGCAGGACCAACTGCTTAACGTGCTTTCCGAGGCACGGGGGTATCACACCGCCAACTTTCAAACTCCGGGATGTTACTCAGAAATTCCTTATGGAAAAACCCAATAACACTGCCCGACCCGGGAATCGAACCCAGGACCCCATGCTCAGTAGTCGCGCTTGCGACAACGACACCAACGGGGCAGTCAAAATGGTGCAGGGCGTCAGATGGTGAACATAGTCTAATAATGGACCAGGAAACTGGTGAGAGATAATCAGGTGTAACTAAAATGTAAAATTCTTTATTCTTTTGTACGTCTGTATACCTACATTGACAAAGATACACACGAAAAAGAAATTCATTGAAGTCGGGTAAAGAATAAATGCGTTTTTCTACAATGTTTATTTGGTCATTCATGCTACATGACAGTTTGTGAATCATTTCATATTCAACGTCTACAGACTGCGTTCCACGGTTATTTTACTTAGATACCTGGTTAATTATTGCTTTTAATGAGTAAATAATTATAAAATATTAGGGGTTGTGTTCGAGCCAGGAGCGCAGCACCTGTTGGACGGCTGACCATCATTAACAAATATTTTGACCCACAAGTATTTGATACTAATATCAAACAAAACGCGAGAATTTTTTAATTGTTTATTGTTTTCTTTTTTTTCCAGTAAGTTTTAACGTCAGTAGTTGTAACGTTTGCGTTTGTAACGTTGAAGGGCCGTTACTCAACGTGTTTGTGAGTACGAGAGTGTGTGGAGTAGGTTGAAGAGACTGCAAGCCTGCAACAAAAGACGATACTTCATTGCTTTTACATATTTATTCTAAGCTCAACACAATATTTAATAGAAACGCGTCCACTGGTCGGTAGCTAGTTTTCTTCTGTCTTCTCATTAAACAAAAATCACATTCTTTATATTTTAAATACAAACTGCTAGAATGTTAAAATGTAGTCATGACTGTTTTCAGAACCGCCTGTATTATACAGGGTGGCAGGGACATCGACGCGAAGCCGGTTACCATGGATTCAGTACATGATTCTGAACCCCCCTGCGTTGAAATTTTTCGTCGGTTATTTAAAAAGAAAACAGCTGTTTCATAGAAAAGTGCAATACCTACGCGGTCAAAATGTATGGAGCAGCTGATTTTTTTTTTAATAACCGACGAAAAATTTCAACGCCCCCTGCGTTGAAATTTTTCGTCGGTTATTAAAAAAAAAATCATCAAAAAGGTTCAGAATCATGTACTGAATCCATGGTAACCGGCTTCGCGTCGATGTCCCAGACACCCCGTATAAGGTCACTTATCGCATGAAACCTTACAGTACCTACACCATACAATCAATCGAACAAAATAAATAAATGTGTTCTTTGAGTAAGATTGGTTAACTTCCATATTTAGGTGTTTCATCGTAAATCGTTTGACAAATCTTCTTCATGCTCCTTACGCTCGCACAGTTTACCGCAGCAATTCTTATATGATTCGCTCGACGCTCAGTCAAAATATTTAACGAAATTCTTAGGAATAAACACACCTCAATCGATTTGTTTGTGTCCATTACAATTGTTTTATCTATTCACTATAATAATATTATTTAATATTAATTTATTTAATATTATTTCTGATGCATTGTAATAGCGGTTGCGCCTGCATTTATGCCTTTGCAGGTGCTTAATTTAATGTTATACATAGCTTTTATTTATTCCTTAATTAAAATAACAATCATAAAATAAATATTTCATTCAACACATTCAGTAAAACACAATTAAAATAATTCAAAACAATAATAATTATGAGATACCTATTCTATTCATCACTACTATAAAATATTTGATTCATTCATTCATTCATTAATAACATAAAATAATTTAAGTTAATCAACACTTATGTAATACTAGCGACCCGCCCCTGCTTCGCACGAGTGCACTGTACTGATGCACACGTCAACATCCCAATGTTCATACATCAACAAAATGCCGTATGAAACTACCAAGAAACTGGATTCCCGGATAATCCCAAATTATACACAAGAACAAAGAAGAATCCAATGCTGGTATGCAGATGACTTTTCCGTTATAAAATGAGTAAAATAGGCTCATATGGTTACTTTCCTCAAGACAAGAAATCATGATACATATTATATATTTATATCCGAAAACGACAAACAAACAGCTCAACAGATTTTCAAGGGGATTAACATAATTATCTTAACTGCCTCACGCTAGTTATATTGGTGAAGGAAAAGAATACTTTGTAAACAAGAATATTAAAAAAACTGGATATCTACAATAGAAAAACTTTCACTTATCTGTAAAGAATCGCCCCAATCTTTAATTTTATTTTGATTAAAATATGCCTTGACATCATATCATTTAAATGAATAGTTTAAAATATATCACAGATTCAAAATTAGACTTAACAAAATAATTACCGGTAGCGGCAACGCGCGGGCGCAGCGGTAGGAGTCAATGTCCTTTTCCTCGGCTATTAGGTATGTAATCCCGGTAGTACGTTACCGTGGGATATTTTGCGACATCCACCCGGGTGAAGCTGGGGGTAAAAGCTAGTAATCTATAAATGTAGAGTTCATATTTCAATCTTCCTAGCCTTTTTCCCAACTATCTTGGGGTCGGCTTCCAGTCTAACCGGATGCAGCTGAATACCAGTATTTTACATGGAGCGACTGCCTATCGGATCTCCACAACCCAGTAACTGGGTAATACGATACCCATTGGTAAGACTGGTGTCAGACTTTCGGGCTTCTGACGACTCGTAACGACTGTCAAAGATCCACGAAAGACAGCCGGGACCAACGGCTTAACGTGCTTTCCGAGGCACGGAGGAGTCTCGGTATGTAAAGATGGTCACCTATCCACTGACCAACCCCGGCAAGCGTAGCTTAACCTGATGGATGGACCCGTGCGGCTTGTTATTACTTAGCCACGAGCTCCTCCTTAGCCACGAGCTCCTCAAAATGTAGAGTTCGTATTTCTCTGTATTGAATTCATTAAGGGTACGCTAGTCGGTCATCCTTCCATACAAAAAAAAAATATTGGTCTGGAAGTTGTGAGCGTCGAAACCATATTTCAACACTAATTTTAACTCGTCTTTGGGCGTAAATAAATAACTTATGTAGTAAGAAAATGCCAAAATAGAAACCGTACTGGGAGGGATAAATATTCAATAGTTCAAATAATTTTTAATTTATTTTGAGTAAATTCATCCAATAATTTTCATAATATCTATACGCCCAAGGCCCAAAGGTCTGTTCATGAAATTATACGCGTTTGTTTTCGTTATAAATCATCGTATATTTTACTAAATAAATTAATAAATATATGAATAAATAAATAGTTTGGAAAATCCAAAAGTGCACGCCTCATACTTATCACTCATTCATAAACGAAAAAGAAATTCCAAACATAGTTTAAAAATGAACAATTTATCACTTGTCATGAAGTCGTAATGTCAACGACTGACAAAGATATTTACTTGGCGGTTGCTAGGCAACTTACTCAAAGGTTGGAAATATTTAGTTAAAGATATTATATTTTAGTTAGTATTTTATTAATTATATTTAAACTACTTTGAATAAAAGAGCCATTTTCAATAGGGTTCCTTCTACGGCTGAAACTAATGTACAAAAAAAAAATTGACTCAATTAATTGATTTTATCGCAAGCTACAATGTTTTCAGGGTTCATAAATTGACGGACAGGAATTTTTTTTCAACTATTTTTATGCTTTTTCCATTTCTGCTGCATGAAATCAATTGTTAAAAAGTACAGTATTAATCTCCATTTAATCATCTATACAATGGTATATAAAATAAGTAGGTTCTGTGTACTAGCAGGAGTATAACAATAAAAACAGTTACAGAAATGGGGCAAAAAAAAAATTTCGATCGTAGAGCACACTGTAATGCTTTGCATTACGAGTCGTGCAATAAAAACTTCATAAATACTAAATTAATATATAATTAGACTAATTAGCATGCATATTAGTCACGCCCACCGACGAGTTTGAGCCGTCGACTAGTATACCCTTAAGTATAACTTAAGACTCGCAAAGCGTCACTCACAACTCTTGCGGGGGGAACTATACTGGACTTGTATGAATAGGAATGAACTAACTTTGCAGGGAGGTATAATCTTGCTCAAACGGGACTTAAGCCGGTAAAAATTGCAACGTTTGTATTTTATTGGATAGGTGCATAATTAACTGAAATAATATAAAATCATTTACTACATAATTTGGAACCCGAATGGAACCCGAACACACCCGAACCCGAATACAGTCCTACAATACTGTCCACCGTTCAAAAAATCAGCATGAATAATAGGTAGGTGGTTTTTCGTTGTCGGTAATTATGCCCTTCTGTTTCTCTCGATGTTGCACTTTTCTAAAAATTCTTGAGAACTAAAGTATCTTCAAACTCTTCTCTGCCCTAGGGCAGACCGTGGAGAAGAGTTTGAAGATACCTACCTAGACTTCGGTTAGAAATTTATTACCCCTGCTTCGCATGGTTTTTACGACTTGACAAAAAGTATGTGAATTAACACAGGTTTTGGTCACAGATACCCCTTTCGAAATATATGCTCTAAGTAATGTTGAAAACGGTATTAAAATCCGTTGCGTAGTTTAGAACTATAGAAGAACAACGCGGTCACACAGCAAAACACAAAAGCGACTTAAATTTATAATATCATAATCATAAATAATATGTACAGATTGTCGTTTCAGTAGATTCATTTATGCTTTAAGTAAGTCCCTATCTTTTAATTTGAACCTTAACACGAAGTCCAATTTGAATCGATCTTAAGGGTTTCGGGATTACTGGATGACAAACCGACTATAATGATTGAATAATGACCTTTTGACAAAGTCAAAGTGAATTCAACTATGAATTTTACAACGCAATCCAATAAAAGCCTTTTGAATGTTAAATTGTTGCGTTGCGGTAAGGGTAAAAGTTTCCTGTCTGTCGACACCTGGTGCGGCTAATTGAATTGTAAAACCTTCGTCATGGGCCTTTGGCGGTCAAAATTATGTCGAATATGATTATTATCGATATACATATTTTTCGTGATCGCGCCGGGATATCAAAAGAGGACGGGAAATTACTAATGCCGTATAATCATTGATAGAGGTGCATTTAAAAAAAATGTCAGAGTTCTATTGTACAGTATGATAACGTACTCAATTGGTAACAACACTACACCCAAAGGGCACATTTCTGAAACAACCGTCGAGGGATGTTCGTCGCGAGAGCAAAAATTTATATAATAATTTCGACTCATCCGAACGGGACAACCCCTACACGAGGGTACACAACACGAACAACAAAAGCTCCTAATGACAAATATTAGGCCGCGCCTCCGCGCACCTAATGGACTTTACAATTGCTTTATACAGCGTATATACCTCACATTGTAACCTATTAGAAGGACGCGAGGCGCATTAACCAGCTTCTATAAAAACATATTATAAGCCAAAGATATTTAAATAAAATAGAGTTTGTCACAACATTATTTTCGTTATCGAAGAGGCTCGTGGGTTTTCATTAGCATATCCTGAAATGTGCCCCTTCGATAAATCAGCGTGAATATTGAAGATGTCCGCTTAGCAATTAGTTTGTCATACAGCTATGCTTCTAAACGAGATAATCACAGGTTTCGGAATTCACTTAACGCCGCCGCGGAAGCTAATAAATAATAAATGAACAAACCGTTTCTCACTAATATGCCACGTTGCCACCCGTCTGAGTGAGATCCCGACGCATAAATCAACACTGAAATAGACCGACGATGTGTACAGTATACACTTCCGCTCGTCAGTTAGAAAACTTTCAAAAAACAGAAACTTTATGAAAGCTTTGTCTGTTTGATGCTATAAAGGGGTGTAGTAGATCTGTATTTATAATTAGGTAGGTACTTTCAGTTTTAAGAGCATAATTCAGCAAATCGCATCACACTATATTTCACAAAATAATATTCCAACGTATCAAATGCATGAGTTATAGAAGACTATGAAAACAATCATCTTTATTGATGTTTCTTGCGCTGTGACTATTTCAACCTAAGTTGACAATAATAGCGCTTTCAATCAATCAATCAATCTGGGGTCGATTTCCAGTCCAACCGGATGCAGCTGAATACCAGTATTTTACATAGAGCTACCTATCTAACCTCCACAATCCAGTAACTGGGTAATACGATACCCCTTGGTAAGACTGGTTGTCAGACTTTCGGGCTTCTGACGACCCGTAACGACTGTCAAAAATCCAGGAATGATAGCCGGAACCAAAGGCTTAACGTGCTTTCTGAGGCACGGAGGACTCCCGGTATGTAAGATAAGCGTAACTTTGTTCCATAATAGTCCAAAGATAGCAGTAGTATTTGCATGATAGAATCAGAAGCCATTCACGCATAATGAATTTTAAAAATATTTTAAAATTCGTTTAATGAATAATTAATGGCTTGCTAACTCACGATCTATAAAGAACGTACAAATGATTCCATTTGGACCTAATAGATAGTGATGAGTTTAAATTTCTGCCGGTCCATCAAATCAAGGTATGGATAGGCTAAAAGTCAATATTGTCATCATTATTCATGGCGTATACCATATTGAATAGAGCCTCGTGACTTGCGGTCGATTGTCAATTACTGTCGTGTGACTACAAAGCGCACGTGCGCTATTAAAGCTTGAAAAAAGGTCATTCGTGCTTAGTGCTGACCACGCTGTCGGTTGGGTTTTGCTTGTGTTTAATATGACCAGCCTGCATAATGACATTTGTAGTACTTACTTTGCCACATATACTCGTAAGTCTATCCTCTCTTTTACAAAAACAACAAACACATTCGTATATATGCTTGAATTTAAAATGAAGTGGCTAGTTTAATTTTGTGATCCCTTTAAGAGTTCTTAGTACGTGCTAAACGCGAAATCCAATTGGTTTTTAGGGGCTAAGCACCCCGTAAACGTTTTATTATCCCATTGCCTTATTTTGAGTTAAGTCCATCTAGACGTCTCAGATAATCTTGGACTCCGATAGTAAACGATTGAACGTAGGTACGGTCAGAGAAAGAAGTAAAAGGACGAACAGAAAAATTATAAACTAAGTTAATGGAGATAAAAACTGCCAGTTGCTCACTTCAGGTGTCGCTACTACCACGTGTCGAAGAAATTGACAGCTTGCTGTCACTATTAATATATTTTTTTTGTAAACAAGCGACTTCTTTTACGCATAATCAATTAATATACCCCGTTGCGCAGCGGTTAGCTGCAAAAATACGGGCCCCGTATATTTGCCAAAGATGGTAACAGACGACTTGACTGCTTCGTTGGTCTATTGGTCGCAAGCGCTACTGCTGAGCATGAGGTCCTGGGTTCGATTCCCAGGTCGGGCAAAGTGTTATTGAGTTTTTCCATCTGGATTTTCTCAGTAGCAGCCTGGAGTCTGGATTTGTGCCCGGTTGATGGCAATAGGCTTGCCCCCTATTACACGGAACTTAAAACATAGCTGGCGAAACGTGGGTGTCATAGGTACACCTCTGCCTAATCCTTCGGAGATTAGAGGCGTGATGTTATGTTAACAGACGAAAACTTTGGATAAGGCTCTCCGAAAAAAAAACCGCCCAGGTACGTGTCGGACTACGCACAATGAAGGGTTCCGTAGCTGGGATGAATTTATCCCAAGAACAAACTTAACATTGAGTTGGGAAACATATTCTCCCATACATTCCAACTGCAAATGTAAGTTTCGACGCACAATATTGAGAGATCTACCATGTTATTTTAAGACCATAGACTTCTTATAGGTTTTCCTGTGAGAACCATTCTCTGTAGTTTTTTTCAAAATTTTAGGCTCAGTAGATTCGGAGATAAGGGTAGGAATTGGTCAATTTCATCTTTAAAAGTATTCATTTTAGAATTATGAAAAAAAAATTGAGATTTTATTTATTTACGTCACATGTTCGTGTCACAGAAATACATAATGTGTACCAAACAACTTAATTGGTCCATTACATTCAGAGCAAATTGGCTGTGACAGACAGACTGACGGATACCCAGCCAGCCAGCCAGACACACGAGTGATCCTAAATGGGTTCCGTTTTTCTTTTGAGGTACGGAACCATAAAAATTGAAACCCGATATTTTGTGGAGACTATGTTGCTCTCCTTTTTGAACCTGAATACGAATTTCTCCTATAAAAGTCTTATGGGAGAAATTCATATACAGGTGATACTCCCAAGAGAACTAAGTCTGTTTTCTTAACCTACAGGCACTTGTGGTGTGAAATTGTGTTAATTATAGTACTGGTGTGTTTGTTAATATTATCATATTAGATTAGTGTTAGAATTAACATCTCTGAAGTTTTTCAGTCAGGAAGATCATCCTAAATATAAACAAAACAATGGCGGTTTCTAGACGGGGAGCCGTGCTGCCACCTATGAAGAACTTTCAGTTTTTACCCCTTTTTTATGTTCGTATGGGACATAAAATTAAACCGCATTACATCTATTAATCCTGTCATGCTTCACTAATGGACAAAGGCTTCCCTCTTATTTTTCCACACACGCTCTGGCCCGCATTGCTGAATAGGAAGTCTCAAAGAGATGGTGGAAGAGACAGGTGTTCGTGCATTATATTTGTGGCATTGTTTTTGAAGTGTTATCTTCAACCCCACTTTTAGCGACCTAGCGTACAGACGATAGGTCGCTAAAAGTGGACTTCCCTGGATTGTTGGTGTCGGAAGTAGAGGCGTTTCTGGCAAATATTGACGCCCGCCTCGTCGAATTATTTAAAAAATTCCCGCTTCTGTTTTGAACATGGCCATTCGCATTTGCGCGCGTCGTTGTCGATAAGAACGGTGTTATGCCGAATGTTGCTGATTTGTTGGAGGTTTGGCGAGTTCGAGAGTAAACTTTTCGGTTCAATTTGATAGCCAATTGATTTGTAGGCTTGCGGCCTTAGACTGTTGAATTTCGTTGCAGATATACTCGTAGTACGGCGATTGTTTATGGCAATTTGTCGGCCATGGCAACTAGAACTTCGACGGTTGACTCAGTGTTCCCGGAGAGTATGGCGCGATATTGCTCCGAATTACTCAAACCACAGCCTCGATTTTTTTCGCTAAAATGGTGGTAGTCGTGCAGGCAGATATATTGTAGCCACGTTGTCTTGACGGTGGTAGCTCGAGCATCGCAGTAATCTTTTTCTCTTTTGACATATCGACGAAAGAAGTTTATCACCAATTCGCTAGCAGTTAATGGCAGTAATTTTAGCTTGCTTAAAAAAAAAAACAAACCGCACTAAGCTGCGTCCGCCCTTGTAACAAACACGCTAACAAGTTTGCTAGCAAAGTGACCAACATATTGTTACCCATAATGTGGACAGGGATTTTAGCATTTCACTCAGCGAACCTAAGAAATAGTCCAAACAAAGCGGCTACTCCCTCGGGTCTTTACGTTAGGAAAAAATGCTTCAATAAAAAGAAAATTGTTTTAAAATCTGTCGTAAATGTGCCTGACTCGAGTTCTAGTATTCTGCGCCCTTCATATTTCGGTTCACACCGCGAACCATGAACACGCGGTAGCTATATGAGCGAAGCTAAACGAACAGAGAGCTTCGTTCCCAGTGTGGCCTGCGCTTTACACATTGCATCTATGCATGCATGCATGGCTTCTAGTTAGTAGGCGATATTACGCCGTACGGTTTTGTTCGAAACCATAGAAATATCTTCTTTCTTATATCTATGTTCGAAACACACTTTAGAGAGACAATAAAAATATATAAGCTAAAACATGACTGATTCTAAACTTAACTTTTATTCATTGACACTTTAAATGCATGCTTAATCTTTGCTAGATATCAAGATACGAATATAATGAAACACTTGTTTAATCCTAGGAATACATCAATGCACCATTAATTAAAAATAAACATTACTCTTATTTATTTTCGTAGAGCATGCACCGACGCCATTGAATGTTGATTGATAAACTAATCAGAATGGCCAGCTGCAACGGGCAAATTCGCGCGTAAATTTGAAATATGTAAGAGACTAAACTGTATTGTCCCGGTTTTACCCCATACCCGGTTTTGGACTAATCTCCCCTACACAACGCCAAACAGTGTGACCGTTTGAATTGAAGCGCTTTACTGTGTAGCGGAACCCATTTCGTAACAGTATGTCACCGCCTCTTTGGGATTTTATAATGTTAAAAGTTTGACCAGTAGAAGCTTCTGCTGACATCCTATAAAAACGAGACAATAAATAAAACGGAATGAAATATTAAAACACGTTCCAATTCTTTCGAAGCATGAATTGTAGGAAATTCTTTCCATAACTTTAACGCACCTTACCTATAAAACACAAATTATATTCATCAGCATATAGGTAACTAAAATATTTTAGCAGCTACAAAAACTAGCAGCATGTGGCCCGGTGTCCCCGTGACGGTGACACTGTCGGTGAACAAAAATTACAGACTTTTCACTATTCATTCTTTGGTTGCGCTTTAGTAAAAAAAAAATATTGTCTACACCAAAAGTTTACAGTTTTTTTATAGGCCGTTATTTATGTTTTCTTTCTTTAAATCCTTCACAAAGGCAGCTAAAATAAGCTTCGGTTTAAGTATACATCATCAGCGTTTTGAATAAACGCATGGTTGTTATGCACGATGAGAAAGATAACGCGGTACGGTCCGTTGCGAGTTGAAAAATATGACCGATTTCATTGTTCTCTCTGTGCTATTCGGGCCTGAGAATCACTCGCAGCCATCAACAACGCGGATGCCGCACTTAACGAGCCTTGTCGAAGTGATGGAAAATAGGAACGGATGAATTAGCTGTCAGCTATTCAATGATAAAAGTAAGACAACGCATAATACACGCTCTGTGGCATGAAACAATCAAGTGTCCATGACAATAACTACTTTGCGAAAGCTGCTTATGCCGTTTAATAGCTTTCGTCTGTAACAGTGTTCTAATATGGTAATAGTTCATCCATCCATAACAGCGTGAATATAAATCATAAATAATTCTAGTTTAGGTTCAATGTTAAGGAAATAATAGCCAAGTTGTGCAAGTTGCGGTTCATTCGATTTAAAAGATGTGGGACTCCGTGGAACTACCGTGATAGATGTGTTAACATTGAATCAGCATTGATGTATCCAATCAATTTGCCAGATAAAGCAACCTAGGAATATTTCATCCACCTTATCACAGATCTAGATCTGAATGTAGATCTCATGATCATGATCGCTGAAACAGCAATACCTACTCTTACTCAGACTGCATATACGAACTATATGAAACTTTGTGTGGTTAACAAGAGCGTAAACGGCATAATTCTAAATTTCAACTATTATATCGAAAAATTTAATATCATCAAGAAGAGGAACTCTTTTCCTAGAATCCTCTGTGAGAGCAGACTCCGTTCATATGGTAAAGTTAAAAAAAAAAACACTTCTCCCGCCGTGAGTGCTGCGTACGCTGCGCTCCAGGAGCCATGGGCAGTCCTGTACTTGTATCCAAAAGGAGCTACACAGAACAAGGAGCTTAAATGTCACATGGGGCTGCAAAGTATTTAAAGAAGTCAAAGACATTAATGATGAAGTACATAAAACGATACATAGAAACTAAAAACTTCGAAAACCGGCCAAACCGCGGTAAATTGGGAGGATATGTGTGTCCTGACTGACGTAGAAAAAAGAAAGCATTTTAATCTAATCGTTATGGCTAGGAATTGATTATTAACAAGGGGTCTAATATGTCTCAGGAATTGACACTGATGAACTCTACAGCAAAGTCTTTGATGAAAACCTTGAGAAATATTGATCGGAAAAAAGTTAAAGTTTTTGTTTGACCCATTACTCAGCAACGCTAACACTATTGGCTGATGCAGATAGTAGGTCCTCACGTATACAGGTGACAAGGCATGCGGTGCAACATGAAAGGTGGGCCATCTACGAAGAGACGAGACCAGGCGAGTCTTGCGGCCAGGTCCATAAACTGACGGAACATATTGAGGATGGGTTTGAAACAAGGAAACTGATGGGCGTTTCATTTGTAGACTCGTTGGGCCGTGACACCGTTTACTGAGTTTACTTGAATTTTATGGAAACTCCTCAGCAACAGACGATTTCATGTGAATCTTCTTGAAGCTAAAAGTAGGTGGTGAGCCCCACTATTGGCTGATGCAGATAGTAGGTCCTCACGTATACAGGTGACAAGGCATGCGGTGCAACATGAAAGGTGGGCCATCTACGAAGAGACGAGACCAGGCGAGTCTTGCGGCCAGGTCCATAAACTGACGGAACATATTGAGGATGGGTTTGAAACAAGGAAACTGATGGGCGTTTCATTTGTAGACTCGTTGGGCCGTGACACCGTTTACTGAGTTTACTTGAATTTTATGGAAACTCCTCAGCAACAGACGATTTCATGTGAATCTTCTTGAAGCTAAAAGTAGGTGGTGAGCCCACAAGAACGGTCTGCCCCAGGATAGTGCACTCACACCTCTGCTGTTTAACATCTACACCAATAATCAACAGGTAACCCCAAACACAACCCGCTTTCTGAAGACAAGTCGGTAGCTTACACGTCGAAAACTAAACTTGGTTTATTATCGTTTAACTTTACTACACCCTATCCAAAATAAAAATCTTAATAACTATGTATGTGTAATGTAACTAAATCAATAAGTAGAGATTAACGGATGTCTTTGTTTCATAATGTGGTTTACATTTACGGCGTTTTTTTACGCTGTCGTATAAATCATATAAATAAAGTTGAAAGTTAGAAGGTTGTGACGTGTATCGATTGTAATGTGGTGCCGTCGTCGCCACCATAATGCGAGCCAGCGCGAACAACGTGATGCCTATGGCGTCCTACGGCGAGGAGAGAGGCACGCACGCCTGGAGCCCTTCGGCGACTAACTGGCGAGCCTACCCTTACAATTTACTTACATTCATATCAATTTTATTTTTTATCGTGTAATGAAAGTGCCGTATCTTTATAAAAGCTTAGATAGTAAGATAACAAGCTCGTTTTTCTTAACGCTCGGTTAAAACTAATAATAATGATGTCACTCATCGTGTTGATTAGCCTTTATTCAGCAACTTGGTCTTGTTCAAAAGTGATACCCGCCACCAAACGTCCCAAGGAGCTGTCGGTCCCAATAGTGATGACAATGATCACAAATAAGTAAAAAATATCTGAAAAGCGAATACAACTAAATGTTGTGAGGAAGTGTGCATTTACATTGCAATTGTTATTTACGAATAGTATTGGTGTAATTTGAACCATGTTGTGTCAATAGGGATGCTGGCAATTTTTTTTTGCCCGTCTTGAAGATTGTAAAAAAATTTTTGACACGTATTTTTCTTTTTTTACTTCATCAAACGGTTACGGCAATACATTGAGTAGGTAGTACGTTAAATTGTGATATGACGTCACTGGCCGGTAGATTTTATACCGACTTGTGACGTAACTTTAATGCGTTTTATCTAAACCATTTTTTATTAATATGATACAGCAAAAAACAAGTGTCTAATATTTTTTTATTATCTGACTGACGGACTAAATAGTTTTCTTTTTTTCCCTAGTCTACATCCCTCCCTATTCTGTCCTTCAAATAATGAAGACCTAATCGGATAAATTAAACGCTACTTTGTTAAAGTCGCCTAACTTAAAAACCAACTATAGGTACTGGAACAGCGTTTGGCTGTCGGTTCTGTTTAGCGTATACTATGATTCAGGCATACTCAGGGGATTGTCCACAAACCAATTTAACCTAATATTGCAGTAAGATCTTGAAAGAGACTGCAGGACTATCACAATTAACTGTATAGATGAAATGTCCTGGGTTGTCTGTACAAAATTGCTTCAAATCGATATGGAGTTGATTTGAGCTAGTCATAAATGCCAAGATAATTACATAAATTCGTGTGTGAACTCGATATTACTTATAACAATTATAAAAAATATAATAAATAATAAACTCATAATGCCGTAGTCTTGGAATGACACTATCGCAATGTGTTGGTTTCTAGAAAATGTAGATAACTATGTTCTGGATTGTCTGTTTGATTATTACATTTAAGCAGTTGTCATCCAAAATTATCTTTCATTACATTAGACCCTAAAATAATCCAATAACATTTTTCCTATTAATCGTGTGTTATGAACGTTCAAAAACTAATTTGGCCGCTAATTTTAATTGTTGTTGCCATAAAACCTTAAAACCAGCGACGTACAAACATAATCTTATTATTAAATCAAACACATCACATTAAGGATGTTATCTTGTCAATATCAAAGTCCCTAACAGTGAGGCCAATAGTGTAGACATAAATATGTAACGACAGGTGGTAAAGTGGTCATGCTGCGCAGCGCACGCCCAGTGCACCACTCGCGAACATTGTAACTTTACCCGTACATTACACGAAAATGAACTGTATTCTACAGGACATAGAGTTTTTAATTACTCTGACCCGTACAAATAACTTATGACCTAAATCATCTTACATGAATAGCAGCGCAAGCCTGAAGACGGGAGAATTCGAATTTATTGACCATTAATTCAAAATATTATTTTCACAATATAAGTACTCATTTATTAATTTTGAAATATTAGGTTCCGATTAATTTATATGTGTCGTTAAGATATTTATTATGTATGTAAATATCGTCTTTATTTATAATCCTAATCTTTTGTTTTCAGACGTTAAGTACGTTGATGTACATCGTTTAATAAATTGCTCGCCATGAATGAACAAGCTTGTGTTTAAAAGTATAAAATTGTTAATGAAATCTTTACTATAATGGTGACTCATTGAAATATTATGTTTGTTCGCAGGGAGTGGATGAGGAAGACAGAGTTTCTGTAAGTAAGAATGAGGTGGGCATCAGATAAGAATTTAATAAAGATCAATAAATAAATAAATTATTAAATTGCAGTTAGATCAGAAGAGTGAGACTGATCCATTGGACTCGAAGCAAAAGCAATGGATTTTATGTGCAGCAAGAGGTGACTACCATGCTTTGGCAAAGATGTGCAGAGAGAACGCAAAACTTGTCAAGACTAAGGTAAGATTCGTTACATACTATTTAGAGATAAGGGAACACTATTTAATGTAATAAATAAACTGACCATGTTAAAGAAATAGGTAGACAAACGAGAAAAAGCAAAACAGAATTAATCAGAAACAAAGTTGAAGAATTTCATTTAAAAGAGTAGACACAACAAAATTAAACTTGGGAATACTTCAATCGTCATGATAATCCACACCCACCTGCCTGGCACCAGCCTGACATCACGCACTGCTGCGCATACGCCTCTCTTTTCTTGTGCCAATTCAATACTTCGATTTATATTTTATAAAATATTCTTCACTCGCGAATTCGCTTTACAATACCCATCGGGAACTAGAAGAATTTCCTTAAAAAAATGTGGTAAACGGTAACGGATGTTGTTGTCCCGTATCCTTGAGTTTTTCGGCGTTAGTTAGCGCCAAGTGAGAGCACATGTCCAAAAGGTGTGCTTCTAATTGGGTCTCTGGGTGCACGGCCGGCGCCGGCCCGCGCCCCCCCGCCGCATGCTATCTTGACATATCTCCGGACGTGGTCCCTTGTTTTATTTTATGAGCCATCTCTCAGACCCGGACTTTTTTCTGTCCAACTATTGTGTTTATGCTGTTTCAACTAACGTACTTGATATATAGACGTCAATATAAACTGGAGTGATCGCTAATTCTGAAAAGCGTTCCATTAATTTATGTGATAACTATTATGGAGTAACAACTTCTCCTATTTGTTAAGCAAATTCTCGGAGAATATCTTAGCAGTTCTGAACCGAACACTATAACTCGCAATTATCCCCAATGACTGACGAAGTGAATCATTTAAGTCGACAAATTGTATCTTGGAATCGTGGTCGACGTAAATTATTTTTATTGGTGTTCCTAAAAAATAATTATTAATTCTTCAGATTTATAAATCAAAATCCGATTTAAGTAAATGACCGCTAGGCTCTTATTTGAAAGACCACTGTCATCGGATTGATTACCGAGTACATTACTTTTATTGAATACGCAGTAAAAAGGTAATGATAGCCTTCTCTTTTATTGATTCGTTGTAAATCAAGGGTCGACGCAATTGGATTTAAATTTTATTGGCATCCTTTCTTGGGTATGAGAATAGTAAAAAAACGAATTAAGGAATTAACAAAGATTTTTTTTGTCGTCATTACGGAGTGTTTCCATAATCTGTCGTTGCGGCCGACTCTTTTTTGTTTCTGATTTCTGAATTTGTTTCCAATTAATCCTTCCACTTTGTATTACTCTAACTAACACGTGCTTTAGAATGTAGAACGGCAGTTATTTTCATTTTCTTCAATCCACTTCCCGAGCTAATAAAGCAACAGTAAATATTGTCAGACAATATGTAACACGTGTTTGCTACTGGTGCCTTGCTGGTTGACATTTGTCGTCTTTCCTCTAAAAAACACTTTGATGCTTATTTTCGTATTTGCCTGACTTGCTGATGGAATTATAGATTTGTGGAAATTTCTCTGTGTGTGGGTTCTTGTGATATTTTTTATTGTAGGCCTCGCTTGTTTCTCTTTGAAATGAGAAATTTAAATATGTCATCGTCGCTTCCTATCTAAAAGAACTCGTCTTTAATATTTATATTTTAATGCCTCATGATGATTAGTTGAGATATATTAGCTGATTTTATAAGCTTTTTTAACACTTCATGACATTCCCGTTAACACTGTGTTAATGTTGAATTCATTTTATATGTGTAAGAAATATTAGACCAGCCAGCGAAAAGATTTTCGACACTTTGATTATTGTTTGATAAATTGTCTGATTTTATCATAAAATTGTTGCAATACCAGTTCGCCACGCCACAATCAAAGACGAAATATTCCCTTTTCTAAAAGATAACCGTTTTTTTAATCACTGATTAGTTAACAAAAGGTTGAAAGCAACAAAAGTCCTTCTCGTATTACAAACTAAGATAACAATGTTTAAGATAAGGGTTTGTTTCGTCGCTGGTTTTAAATGAAGGTTAAAAAAATATTATGCGAGAATTGGTTCTGTTTGACAGTTCACATTATCAGGACCGGAGATTAAAACAAATGACATTGTTTGCCATAGGTAATGATTCATTGTTTGTGATTGATTTGTGAAATAAAAGAATGGAGGGAGGCCTTTACAGCCAGGCTGGCTATTATAACAATAGAAATAATGGGCATTTGCGGTGCAAGAATTATAGGTGCGTCATAATATTATTGAGGTGGGTGTACAGTTTATACAATGTGGAGTAGTAGTACACTCGAGAGCAATGAATCCGGGTCACTTAAAGAATGTTAAAAATCTCGGAAACTAAAAATGATAGGTTAATGCAATAAATTGTATTTAATAGACAATGTAATACTCCTTAAATGAAAGTAAAAAAAATATGAGTCACCATACATTTTATTAACACAAAATTACATAAAGAAAAAAACTGCTGATCTCTCCTTAAAACAAAAATAGGAAACATGAAATTTTTGAACTTTATTACGATTTTCTTGAATTTTAATACTTCGTATTGCCTCCTCGTGCTTCCATTACTGCGTTTACGCGGTTTGGCATGCTGTACACCAAGTTCCTTATACGATTTTGGGGAATATTCTCCCATTCCTCTGTGAGAGCAATTTTGAGCTCACGAAGCGTGATTGGGGGAGGGTTTCGTTGTTTTACGCATCTGCCTAGCTCGTCCCAAGCATGCTCGATCGGGTTGATATCCGGGCTGCGCGCTGGCCACTCCATACGAGTAATGTTCATCTCTTGAAGGTAGTCATTCACAATCCTACCTGTATGAGGTCGGGCATTGTCATGCATAAATATAGCATCCTCACCTAAATTGACCATAAATGGACCAACGGGATCATTGAGGATTTCTTCCACATATCTTACGCTAGTTAAAGAGCCGTTTTCTATGATCACCAGCTCTGTGCGACTTTCAGAAGAAATTCCGGCCCACACAAGTACAGACCCACCACCGTAGGCTACTTTTTCTTCGATGCATGCTTGCTTGAATCTTTCCCCTGGTCTTCGATACACTCTGTGTCTTCCATCGTGCTTGTAGAGCATAAATTTTGATTCGTCGGAGAACATAACTTTTGACCAATCTTCAATACTCCAATTTACGTGGCTCTGGGCATATCTTAGTCTTGAAATACGATGCCCACGCTCCAGTTTAGGGCCGTTTGCAGGTCTAAGGGGTTTTAAGTTAGATTCAGCAAGCCGACGTCTTACTGTCCATGCACTTGGGTTACTTCCTCCGAGGCGTCGAAACTGATTTGTGAGTTCAGTTCCTGTGAGAAAGCGATTTCGAAGCATGGTGTTCACCAAGTATCGGTCTTCTCGTGCTGTGGTACACCTGGTTCTGCCCGTTCCTGGTCTGCGTAGGTTAGAACCAGTTTCTTCGTAACGTCGGAGAACTCTTTGTACTGTTGACAGCGACACACCGACAGTCCTGGCTGTATCGCGCTGACTCCGGCCGGTTTCCAGCATTGTAAGTATTCTGGTGCATTCTTCAGGCGTAAGCGACATAATTTCAGCTTGAATAATGAATATAGAGCACTATCAACATGGTTTATGTACCCACATAAATGACAGATTACAAACAAAAGCAAAACCAAATGCTGTAATTTCGTAGTTCCATCTTCGAAAGTGGCCCTTTTTCAAATTTGATTTTTTTATGATATAACTTTACAATAACTAAGAAGTTTTAATACCTTCATTTAAGGAGTATTACATTGTCTATTAAATACAATTTATTGCATTAACCTAGCATTTTTAGTTTCCGAGATTTTTAGGATTCTTTAAGTGACCCGGATTCATTGCTCTCGAGTGTATTTAGTAGAGTGTTGTGTTGTGGAGTAGTAGTATTTAGTAGAGTGTTGTGTTGTGGAGTAGTAATAAGTACCAGTATTTTAATTTTTTGTTGTATGGTAGTCCCATACAACAAAATATTAAAATACTGGCACTACTAATGCTTAAGAGTATTTTGGAAATGTCAAATAAATCCTAGCTTCGAAATAAAATAATGAGTTTTTCAAACAAATTAAATTAATGTATGCGGTGATCCACCCTAAGCCTATAAATTCCGTTTATCCATTGAAATGAAATGAAATGAAATGAAATGAAATTGTTTATTCTGTAAATAGGAGATTGGAATCACTTTTACACGTCATATTAAAATGTATGTTAAAAATTAGCTAGATGAGTTCGGCGTTTCCTATCTGACTACTCTGAGAAGAAAGGCCGAAACAAACTCAGAGGTCACAGTCTATTTTAAAGTCCAGACATAATCTTGGTCAGGCCATATGAGGACCATGTAGACTAATGTCTGAAATGGTCTTTTGAGGAAAGAACCATACAGCTTTGAGTGGACCTGTCCAGTCAGTGCAAGCATTTGTCAGTAATCGCGGAGCTCAACTCTGAACTTAAGGAGCTCAACTCGACGAACAGTACCAAAGAAAGGACATTTGGGTAGGCCGCATAAACTACTCAAACTGCCAGACCATCATTAAATTAAAACTAACTGAGAAAGAAAAGAAAATAGAGAAGAAAAAAAAAATATCCACATAGTCGTCACATTCACAATAATTAAAATAATATAATACTTTACAAAGTAATCATGTCATTTTGTATGTAATATTCAACAATGTCAATGTTTATATAAAACTGGTATAATTTGATGATTTTACTGAATAATTATAATGTCAATTTTCAAGGTTTATTACAAGGTTTAGCAGAGCGAGCAGCTCAATCCCATGCTTTTTTATCTTCTAAATAATCGGAAATTCTTTAATACCCTTTTTTACAAAGTTTGGTTTTAATGAAGTTTTTAAATCGTTTTATGGGTAAGTTTCGAATGTCAATGGGAAGTTTGTTGTAAAAGCGTATAAGTACATTGACCCATGAACGAGTTGCTTACTCTGTGGAGACGAGTGTGATGTACAGCAAGGTTGTGTTTATTCCTGGTATTTAAACTATGAATATCGGACATTTTCTTAAAATTTGATATATTTTTCTGTACATACAATAGGTTTTCTAATATAATATATTGAGAAGCTACAGTCAGAATGCCTATTTCATTATTTCAGAATATCCACCTTAGGGTGGATTTTTGGGGTGGATAAACGGAATAGCCCGAGCTGACTATGGATTTTGCCGAGCTATAATGACTAAACTATTGAATATATTCAATTGAGTTTTTGTATACAGAATGGGAACGGCATTGTGGACGGCTTTGTTGTATTGTCGTCTCCACCTTGTATAATACGACAAGTCTGGGGACTCCCATCGCTACCTTCTCTTCTTCAAGAGTCGTAGGGGATGTGTTACCGATCCGACGATCATACAAGTAACTTACTTAAAAAGATAAGCGTAAACGATAATATCCACGTTACTTACTTCAAAAATTACGAACTTACATACAAACTTTCATCCCGTATTTATTGTTGAATTTTCAAAAATCCTTCATTATTGTTCATACCGTTTGACTGTCACTTATGAGACACAATAAAATTTTAATTGTTATCGAGCTGCATCAGTCATTCGGACATTTGAGCTCTTACGAAATGAAATTGTTTTCACGTCATACAAAAAAAAAATGCTAGATCAGGTTTCAATCTAACTACTCTGAGAAAATAGGCCGAAACAAACTTACGAGGTCACAGTTTTTTTTAAAGTCCAGATATAAATATTGATCAGACATAAATATTGGTCAAATCATGTGAAGTCCATATAGATTATAGTCTGAAATGGTCTTTTAAAATTTCATGCTTTTAGACCCGCGCGCATTGTCAGTTGTCCATCAGTGAATGAATAAATATACGATAAGATGGATAGAAAGTATTCTTTTTAATTTTTCGGCTTTTATACCGTTAGCTTGCTGGTTTTTTTTTCGAAAATGTTTGTATCTTCATTTAATTTTTATTAAAAAAATGCAAAATGCAAATAATTAGGTAACTACTTATACGTACTGTACTCAAATACGTAATTAGCTAATCCGTATTTTTGGAAGCCCTTGCAGCTTAACTGACACTGACTAGTGTACAAAAATCGACTTTAAATAATGAATGAAAAATAAAAATACCGAATAATTTTCTTCTTAGCGTATCGATAGCAAATAAGGTTGTGAAAATTCAAATATTATGTTTAGCCTAAAATTCTGCCACGCGAAATCCGTTCACAAGATCCTCATGTGCACAGGTGACAGGGCATGCGGCGCAAGATGGTAGGTGGGCCATTGTCTGCGGAGAGACGCCATATTATATTAATTTTTCAACACAATGTACCTATATTGTTATGAAATAAATTACTTATGACTTATGACTTATATACTTGTATATACTTATACACCTGAGGTCCAATAATTCATTCTAATCTTATTTTAGCTTAGCTGGTGAGCTCCTAGAAAGCTATTTGGTAATATTTAATTGTTCACTAACGATCGTGTAATTGTGTTGATAAAGATTTGTTTAGGCCATAAAAAAGACCAAGGCTCGGTATTATTATTCTTGATTTACGAGTGTTCGGTTCCAACGAGGGCGGAGTTGGTGATCCAAGTAATTAAATCCAAATCATTTCGATGTTGGTTGCCATACCAACGGTTATATTGATACGATCCAATAATGGTATTGTTAATTACATTTATATCGGGTAATATAAGTAGAAATTTATATCATCGTCTTTAATTTAAATGACTACTTACGGATTTTATTATGTTTGTTAAATCATCATTTAAGATGCTTCTACAATTAGTTTAATAGTTTGTGGTTTGGCATGTTCTAATTGGTGCCTTTAACTGGACTGCAATTGCCAACCACTTTTTTGTGGCGCCTGCTCGCAGACCTTGAGTATTCTATTTCATTGTAAAAAATACTCCCAAACATTCGTCTAAGATTTCGGTTGCACGCGCTATTAACGCCAACTCGACGGTGGGAGTGTCGTTGCAGAAAGCAATTTAAGTCCTGATTTATTCCGGTGCAAGGCATCGGCTCCGCTGACATCTCTCAGTCTAATTAAGACAGTGGCTTTCTAAATGATTTATCTGCATTTAAATCTATGAGTTGCACATTTAACATAGTGTTAATTAATTGAACTATAAAATTATTTATTCTTGCAGTCTCGTTAGGTGTTTTTGTCCGTCATGCGGTCTTCTATATTTTTTTTTAGATATGTAGATTAGATATCTAATAACATTTCCACGCGCTAAACAAATCGTGTTAAAATTAAAACTGTAGCACATTGACGAAATCGATTCCGCGACGGGCTCGTTTGTTACGGCCGCTTGTTACTTTGTGAAGTGAAGCACGACGGCAAGAACTTTAGTGTATTGTTTTTTAGCCGTTTTCAATGGGTGTGCTAACTTCTCGAATGTGTCGGCCGGCGCCAAGTTGGTGCAACCCGAGATTTGACGCCGCGCCTCATTTGACCCGTCCGTTGAACGCGCGCGCCATTGTTTAGCTATGCATGTTGAACATGACGCGCCGATAGTAACATTTCCTCTCCGTGTGTCATAGAAGATAGATATCTTTTCCATTATTGTATATCGGTGTAATTAAAATAAAATGCTACTTAACTGATTACGATCCAATGCGAAAATTTATTGCTTCCATCGTCCACAATTGCTCAACAACGGTCTTCTGTTAATCAATAGAATTTCCATAATATCTATTATAAGAAATAATTTAAAAAATATAAATGCTTAGGTAAGCTCGCTCACCAGTAAATCGCCGGCGGCACGGCCGCGCGGCGGGTTTCCTACGAATAGGACCTAGGCGTGTAGCATAAGGCACTTGCGCGGGAGTGCAAGTCACTCGTACAATAAGTGATTTCCAACACGGTGACGCAGCGATATTGTAATGGTTGTTTGTTTAGTGGTTCTACCTTACTCGTGTATCGGCCTAATCATATATGCCCATAGTTTTGTTTTTATACGGCTGTTTCATTATAGAGTTCATGGGCGTGTGATGTTGGGCGCAATCAAATTTGAAAGGAGACAGCTCAGCGTTCGTGCTGCTTTAGTAATTTGGTTCTGGCGCCATAAGGTGTTGGCAGTGGACGATCCAACATTTTCTCATTCAACACTAGCCTTTGTCTCTTCATTATGCAATAGTAGACACTACGTAGGAACTATAAATAAATACCTGCTAGGTTTATTCGTTTCGGAAATATCTGTTATAGGAATTCGGAGCGCCAGTTCTAAAAATTATGCAAGTTAACTAATCTCAAGCTACGAGTATTGTGAGACGCTTAAAAATGATCGTTGTTTGTCAATGATTCTGGAATTCATAGGTAATTAATTTACTTCGTTTGAATTTCCGCGCATTATTTGAGAAAAGTACTATACAAGTCTTGGCCGCAACCAGGGGAATTGATGGACGCTCGATGTTGCAGGCTGCGACAGTAATATGCTTTATAACTATATATATAAAAGGATTAAAGGGGAAACTGACTGACTCACTGACTGACATATCAACGCACAGCCGAAACTACTGGAACTAGGAACGTGAAATTTTGCACACAGCTTCCTTTTATAATGTAGGGAAGCACTAAGAAGGGGTTTTTGAAAATTCGACCTTTAAGGGGGTGAAAAGCGGGGATTTCGTTTGTATGAAAAATCTTATTCCTTGTGTGAATAAACTTAAAACTTTCAACAACAAGTACTTGCCTTGCATGAATTTAAGATAGTATTGCAATCATTAGACGTGCAGAATTTCTGAGTACCTAACCTAATAAAAAGTACTAGGCTTGCATGAATTCACGATAGTATTCAATCATTATAGGATTTGAATAAGGCAGACAGATAGTTTATAACCGGGATTAACACATAGGATACTTTTTATCCTGGTAGTACGTTTCCATGGGATAATTTCCGACTTCCACGCGAGCAAAGCCGCGGGAAAAATCTAGTATAAATATAAAAAAAACACAAGAAATATAGACCAATAAGTGAAAAATTTGTCAAACAGCTGTCTCCTTCTTATTCCAATAGAATAAAGCTTAAAATAGGTGGGTTTAGTGAAGTTTCCGTCGATGTATAATTTGTTATTCCTTATAATTGCATGAAGGGCAATTTTTCCTGGCCTTATGATTTTATAAATTTATATGGATCCTTTTTGGTGCATTTCATAATTTGAATCAGGAACTGTGAATCAAATTCGAGTAAAAGATGAAAATCAGCTGTCAATATTTTCCCTATAAAAACATACAACGCATTGAAGACATTATTAGTGCTACTGTTTCCCTACTACTGATTAAAACCAACGTTATTATGGAGCAGCGACGTCATTTAAGCAGGGAAGAAATGCTCAGAGCCGTGGGAATGATAGAAGCTGGTTCCCGGCAACGTACTGTGGCTTTAGCTCTGAATACAAGTCAGAGTGTTATCAGTCGACTTTGGACACGTTACCGAAGCACTGGTACCGTGGCTGAGCGCCATGGAGGACGGTATCGCTGCACCACACGGAGACAAGACCGATACATTCAAATCTTAGCTCGAAGAGCTCCAACAATAACCGCCATGATGTTAGCCGTGAGGCTTCATCACTCTTCAGGGAACTTAATTAGCGACCAAACAGTCAGAAACCGCTTGCATGAAGTGAACCTTCATTCCCGAAGACCGCTACGGGTACCACCTATAGCAATGCACAATCGTAGGATTCGATATCAATGGGCTCTTGAACACAGAAATTGGGCAGAAGAACAATGGCGTTTCGTGTGCTTTTCTGATGAGTCTCGTTTTGGTATGAGACCGGATACAAGACGTATACGACACTGGAGAACCCCTGGACGCCAACAGCGATTAAAATCCTGCCAGGAAGTCCATCCTTATAGTGGTGGAACCATCATGGTATGGGCGGGTATTTGGATCGGCGGAAGAACTGAGTTGATTTGGATTAGAGGCAACCTCAACGCTCAAATTTATGCTGAGACGATTGTATCAGACGTCATCGTTCCTCTACAAGTGCAAATCGGTCCCTTATTTCAGTTAATGCATGATAATGCACGACCGCACACCGCAAGAGTTGTAAGACAGACTCTCGCCGCAGCTAACATCAATGTCCTGCCCTGGCCTGCTCAGTCGCCAGACTTGAACCCGATTGAGCATGCATGGGATATGCTACAGAGAAGAGCTCTGCCGAATATGGAGGGTATCCAGTCGCAAGAAGACCTTTTTTTGTTGTTGCAACGAACATGGGCGGCCATTCCACAGCGTGATTTGGATGAACTCATTTTGAGTATGCCAAACCGATGTTCTTGTGTTGTTAGTGTTCGCGGTAGAAACACGGATTATTAATTGTTTAAGTTACCCAATAAAATTTTAAAGAAAACTGTTATTTCAGTCTTTTTTTCGAACTTTAATGTTAGTGGTTCAAATGTCAAAAATCCCTTTATTAGGAAAATGGCAAATTTCTTTATTAATGCAAAGGTGACTTGGTTTATCGTTACTGTGACAAACGAAAACACTTTATTTGATGAATCCTTAAAGAAAATTTTAATTAATATCAATCAGGAGAAAAGTTATTGCAAAAATATATGTTGATCCCTAGACACTTTTGATGTGTGTAGTTCTTCTCTCAGTTGTGCTCTCTCCCTCCGAATAAAGCTTTTATTTTCCGTAAGTATATATATCATAGCTTGGATGCTTGTAGCTAGGTACCTATATTGCACGTTGTGTTCTCCAAACGGGGCTCGGTTTGTTATTGCAAAACACGAAAGCATGCTAATTGAAATTCAGCATGAAAGGGATAATGAGGGTGGCGGGGAACCTTCGCCCCTCATCGCTCCCGCCATACGTCACTCAAGAGCGCAATGTTAAGATGTGATCTTCAGAATCACTTCACAAATGTAATATCGACTAAACTTGGAAGTAAACCCCATTTGTCACTGCATACCAAAGGCTTCATTTGTTATTTATAAACGTTGCTTTAAAGTTAAGAGAAGTTTATTCTCTTGGCCATGCCGGTTTCCGGTTTTTTTTCCATGAGCAGTGGTGGCCCATTGCTATCGGCCCCGACTTACGAGTAGGTCGTGGGTTCGAACCCAAGCAGGCGCTTTATTTTGTGTAAATAATTTCATCACCACTGCTCTCAAAACGGTGTAGGAAAATGTGAGGAAACCGGCATGTCTTAGAACCAATAATTCGAAGACATGACGTGACATGTAACAGCCCGCACTAGGCTCGCGTGGTAGATTACGGCCTACTCCCTCTCACAGAGAGGAGGCCTGTGTCCCAGCAGTGGGAACATTAATAGGCTGATTATGTATGCCGGTTTCCTCACAATGATTTCCTTTAGCGTTTTTGGAGCAAGTGATAATTATACAATACCTACGCATATGAATCCGAAAAGTCAGAAGTGCGTGCTTTGGGTTCGAACTCGAGATCTATGATTTAGCAGTCCGACGGTTACACCACTAGGTTATCACTGCCTAATAAATATAATAACAGCTGTGAAGTTTTGCCAATGAATTTAAAACCGGCGAAGTACGTGTTGGACCACGCACAGTGAAGGGTTCCGTAGTTTGTATGAAGATTTATAAAAACAGTATTGGTTTTATTGACCGCAAAAATAAGTTTGTATTTGATAGTATTTTTAGAGTACAAGTCACATGCTTAGATTTCGACACGTCAGCAAAAAAACCTAGAAAACAAACGCTTGGAAAATATGAACAGTCGAGCTTAAAAATCCTAATTTATCAAAGATACTGGAAGAACATTTTCATTAAAATAAAACAACCGAGTTCCATAATAGTGTGGTCATATGTAGTCAAGTTAAATTGTGTTAACACTGCGGAGTGGTTCATGTAAGCTTGTACTTCAGTATTCTGTGGCTCGTGTGACAAATGGCGCTACTTTATACACGTTGAAAATTTCTCGTGCTTGCGAATTTCCTCACGATGTTTTTCTTAATAAACCTCACAGCTTTAAATTAATTCGCAAGTTTTTACTTTGTGGAAACTTAGGAACCTCCATATTTTATCTGGAAATTGTATTGATAATATTTTAGCGACTAATTTTAATTTGCCAAACTAGAGCTGTTGTACCAACATGTGGGAGATGGGTGCGCAATTTACGAAACCCGGCTGGGGATGCGAGGGAGAGACTTTACCGTGGCACATTAATTAACCGAGCTGAATCTACATACGGCGCCACAACCACGTAGAGAGCCCACTGGTGGCAAGAGCGTAGATTTACGACTCGTTCGACCACCATCTATCGGATAAACTAATTGCAGCGCAGAGCTATTGTTTCTAAACACTAGGCAGAAATAGAGCCTGCCGAATGTCCGGTTGGGATCGCAGCTTGTATGCGATCGAGGACAATTATTCGATTGTCCGGCTGTTTGAATACGCAACGATCTTTGTTCGTGGAAATTCTGTGAAAGATGAGGGGCCGTTATAAATCTCAATTACGCCTGTTCAATGAAACATATTTTTTTAGAAACGCTATAGTGTTGCTTTATATGAATAAATAAATTGATTATCCAGTTTAATGTCAATTAGTCGATTGCATCTACCTAAATTACAAACTTAAATGCCATATATAGAGCTAAAGATCTCTACATAGCCTTTGGAAATTGCTGCTCAGGAGATAGGTAAGACCAAAACATAGCCACGAAGATAATGTGTTAACATCTCACATTCACAACAGTATTACAATTTACTTTGGTTCGTATATTTTCAAGTTATTGGTAAGTTGTACCGCTTGGATTCGTATTTTTGCACGATTTAATCCCAAATTCACAAATAGTTGCTGATAACCCTAGGTGGGGCATGTCGGCGGCGGGTGCCCTCGGCATACAAGCCGCGCGCCCGCAGCGGCGCTTTCGGCGATCCGCGAACAACCGCGTCTACCGCACCCTCACAGCTTCAAATATTTTATTGTAGATATCATTTTACGGCTTTGAAGTAAGTACCTATATGTAACAGTTAAACAGTATATTTATACCTAGTACATTTTCAAATTTTCTTTTTGATCTTCCTTTTCCGGCACATTAAGTACAGCATCGTGCCAAAATGTAGCCCACAGACGTCTATCGCTGAACCTTTATAGTGTTCTTTTCATTACATAACATATTAAGTTTATTATAAAACTTATTAATTTTTATCATTCATCACATCAACCGTCTCAGTTGGTCCCACATTTTGTTTATATATTCTTCAATACTGGTCTATGTTCCTGAGCGGCTTGTATTAAAACCTAAGAGTGTATAATCGGCTAATCCTTTAAAAGTGGTCCGGGCGTCAAGTTGTCTCGATTCACTTTCATCTCGATCTATACACACCAAGCAAAGCTATCTTACGACAAAAATAATTATAACCAAGAAGCGGTAGGCGAAGCTCGAGGTACTCCGCTAAGCCACTACAATTCGTTTGCGGCGGCAATGAGCGGCTTGTAAATCAAAGGGATTCTACATAATTAAGCTCATAATTAATGTAAGGACTCCGTTATTTATAGGCGTAGTCATTCTTAAAATTGCTCCCGTTTTGATAAGACGGTCCTAAGAGGATGTGATTAACACATGTTACATGTTAATGGGTGTAGATAATGGTCCCTAGTTGGGTTTTCAAATGTTTTAAATATATTTGTCGATGCTCTCTAAGAGCATGCAGTTTCGGATTGTTATTTTAGTTCTAATTTAATTAAACAGTCAAAAAACGTTTATGGCTTATGATACAAAACAGATATAAAAATGATTACTTATAAATTATGTTTCCTTAATACTGTCATCCATAATAAAAATATCACAGACAGGAAATATATATTTAATAAAAGTACAAAAAAGACGCGGCGTGATTTACAGCCGGCGCGTCTAATATTTTTTAGTAAATGCATTAATGAATAGTTGAGAGCTGTTCTTCATCTACTCGTAAACCCCTACCGGTGAACGAGTGTCTTCTAAATTACACCCGCCACCGCAGCGGGCTCGACCCACTCCCTATTAATTTGTTTATACTTATTAGAGATGTTCACTTGCGCAGTCAATCACGATTGTCGTCAAGCGACCGATACACGATTTGTTTTCGAAAGATCTTAACCGTGTTTTGGTTATTTCTGTACAATTGAAGCTTTTAAATTTAGTGTCACCGCAACTCTCCGGAGACACTCTAAACATTTGTCTCGGGATATTTATCGCTGCGGCTCGTCGACTATATCATCCAGCCGGCATTGTGGCAATCGATCAGAAGCCGCGCGGGGCTGGCTAAATTGATTATTTATTCAGGCTTAGTTAAATCTTTGAGCAGTCGCGTTATTTGTAGACTAAACAGGCAGGAAGTGGTTAAATGCTTATTTGAAATGTGTGGCGCGCCTCGACGTCTCATTTGTCATGGCGGCAAATTTTTAATATATTACTATGTGAAATGTGATGAATATTTACAAGCTCTACGTGATAAATGTTGTCAATGGAGAGTGGGCAAAAGTGTGGCCTATGAACCAATAGCAATACGGTTTTGGTATTTGTGTAGGGATACCTCATCATTACTATATTGTGCAAACGGGCACTAAAGTCAAAAAAAAAAAAAAAAATATATACAGAGTGGATATTCGGACGGATAGTAAGAGCCTTTATAGCTACCGGGAAACATTACGAGGAGGTCGCCTTTAACTTAACTAACTTAACTTCAAAATTTTGTCCTGAATTTACAGATTAAAAAATAAACAGCAAGAAGATAGGCAATTTACCCAAAAACTTTCACTGATGCAAATCGATTTGAATCGACCCTGTTTCTCACAAGGATAAAAAACGATTGGACCAACCGAGTTTAGAGTACTAGAATGGTAAAAAGTTTTCGGATAAAAAACAATTGGACCAGCCGAGTTTAGAGTACTAGAAAGGTAAAAAGTTTTCGGATAAAAAACAATTGGACCAGCCGAGTTTAGAGTACTAGAAAGGTAAAAACTTTTCCCAAAATCAAATCGTACTGATCAATCATTTTATCAACGATTTTTTACAACATAAATGCTATATGAAAAATTTAGTTGACAAAAAAACTTAGTAAATAACAAAAAAGATTATTTTTTCGTTTAGACGTTTAGACGCAACCTAAAACCCTTCCCTTGATCTTTCAAGGGAAGGGTTTTAGGTTGCGTCTATGAAGTCATAACGGTCAGTACCTTTAAACTGTAAAAAATGTCTGTTCAAAATACTTTTTGATTAATGTTTTTAAGAAAAGTATGGTGAACGTGTTTAACCTCAGCTGGTCTAGAAGAGGCTTGTAATATGTAGTTGTAATATCTTTACTAAACTGTATCGATAGGCACCATAAACATAAGAAGTAAGAATTATTAAAAAAAAAATACTGAAAACTGCCGGTTCAGTTTTTGATGCCCCTTTGCACAAGGGTATGGATGAAGGAGACGTGAGTTTTATCTCGGCAATCATCCTAATTTATACCTTATTTCAATAAGATAAGAGGTACATTGCAATGACTTACTATGTTATGCTATTGGAATAAACCCGTGACCTCCAAATTTGACGTGCGCAATTGGTTTTAGCCGGTTGGTTTTTACGTCGCTGACAGTTGCTTTTTCATCCTTCAAACTTAACCGGGATATGCTATTGGAATAAAGCGAAAGTGGCTTCGATTTTTGGTTGTATGCCTTTTCGATAAATCAAAATGACCGTGAATGTGCTCATACCTTATTACAATGATAAGAGTCACAGTGCCGGCGGCATGGCCCCGGCCATGCCGCACAAAGCCGCAAAAAACGTAAAGAAAATGAAGGCGCAAAAACCGGAGGCACGTGCCGCGCGGCAAAAGCCGGCGGCCATGCCGCCGGCACTGTGTGTAGGAGCCATGATACTTACTTGACACTGTGTGGTCTACATTGATTTCAGCCGATTCCGTGGTTAGACGTATGTCAAAGTTGGTTTCACGACATTCAAAGACCGTGAATGTCTACCTTAATCAAAGATGATTTTAATTTATGGTTTTATTTTTGTAACCAAAAATCAATATCGTGCATGTGAAAATATTCATCCCGACTACGGAACCCTTCACTGTGCACGGTCCGCAACATCTTGGCCGATTTTCTATCTTCAAAAACTTGGGCTCAATTCTTCAGTTTGTATCTTACCTGACTCCTAAAGCTTTAATAAGCTTCAACAATAAAAGAATCACATCAACCGGGGGACTAACGAGTACCGCATCCTTTTGAACTATTATACTGAGGGCTCCCTTTACACACAAAACGTTACCACCGCCCAACTCACCGCAGATATTTCGAAAACCCAACCTACGTGTCCCTTTTATTATATTACCTACTTGAAGGTACTCCCGTGTAAAACAACGCGAGAGGGCCACAGCCGCATGACCTCCCGGGGCAAACGGGATAAGTACACGCCGCACTCGGGTGGAAATATAAAACATGTTCATTATTTTAAGGCTAATTGGGAGAGGCCGCTTGCAGCAAAGTAGGTGCGAGCCCGCCGCCGCCGCCGCCCGCCCACGGCAGTACCGAATTCGAGCGCCGTGTTACGGGCTCATTATGGTATAAATGCGAATATACGTATAGACACTGTTTCTGCATTAAGCTGAAATACTACAGCGCTTTGTAAGATATGTTTAACCGTACGTTCGTCGCTTCATATGTCCTACTGAGTGGGAAACCAAAGCCTGCTCGACTTGAGAAACAGAAGTTTACTTTATAATTTCTCTCGCGCTTTGTTATTTATTTTATTATAGTAGGTACACCAAAATTCAAACAAATCCTTATCTTCTTGGTACATCCTTTTATTATTACTTTCTTTTAAATACTTGTGAATAGAGTAGAGTACCTACAACTTTAGAAAAAGGATTTATTCTCGTCTTTGATGATCTCCCCGCCCGAGGCGTATACTTTATTGTAAAACTTTTATATTTTGTTGCAGATTGAGCGTTGTTTTACTGAAAAACTTCTCTTTATAGGATAAAATACAAAAGAAGTTCACTAAGTACAACCCTTGCGTTAAGATTACTCTTTTCCATGCAAAACTTTTAATTAATTAAAATTAAAAGGGACGGTTGACGATATTCTGTCTGCTTTCTATTTAGAGAAATACTTATGTAGCTACTGCCTTTAAATTTTAGAAGAGAGATTGTTGCTTGTTAAGTTTCTTTAAAATTACGGAGAAAAAGCTAAAAATGTCTCATGTAGATACCATAATCTTCAAACCGAAACAAAGCAACACTGCATAGCGAGCAACCCTAGCTACGTATAGGTAAATGACAATGAAATCTGTGCTAGTACGTAACGCAGAATAAACTATGAAGACACCAAATTATCAAACCCCTTGGGGAAACGTTTCTGTCACATTCACTGGAATGAGATCTCATCCAATTTCGCATCTAATTGGCCAGCGGGAGGCGACTCAGGCGCGGGTAGCGTTCGAACACCGCGGAACCAAAGACGAAGATAGTTAATCACTATTCGCATCTGTGATGAAGTGTGGCTCGATTGTAATTACTTCGTGTGTTGATTTAAGCTTTATCACGAGGTTAAGCGGAGGGATCCCCGGTCGGCCGGCCCCGCAACGGAATATTGAATTTATTCCTCCAGAGATACTTTATACAATTACTGGCGAAGGTGCCGCCGCGGGAACCTATTAAAATATTGAAGATAAGATCAAACTTTTAGTGCAGACGAGGTGGGCCGGCCGCCTTATAAACAAGAATCGGATCCCGGCTGCTTCCAGCGCACGCTTGCTCTCTCGCTTATAGTTTTTGTGTTTACAATTGTTTCTAATTACGAATTGATCAAACATTCAATTCGATACTGTATGTTATTATCTTGAGATGTTTGGTTTTATTTGTAATTTGTTATTTAATTGGCTTCTGATTATGAAGTGGTTGAAGTAGGTATCTTACTTTTAATTTTTAATGGTGTTCTTAATGGACTTTGGTATGAATGGTATGATGGATGGATAGAGTAAACGAAAACTTGGTGTATGTCTTTACATAGTTATTAGTTAAATAAAACTGAAAATATTAAGATGATAAAATCAACAAAAATCAGTCTGTAGAAAACCAGCATACAGATATTTTTATAATGTAAGGAACATACATCAAAATATTATTTAAAAAAAAAAACGTACCTAACTGGCCGTCTCACCCATATACGGGAGTGATGGCAGTAGTAGTACGTGACAGATGGCCAGCACTACATTTGCCTCTGTCTTTCTTTTTTTCTTTGATTTCTGCGTGCTCCGAGCACCGTTTTCTTCTTCTGTCCACATTTAGAGCACATGCCATCAAAAGGTGAACAATTCTCATGTGGGGTACAGATTAAAGATCAAACATTGAAGACAATCTTCATGACATGTGCTTTATCAAATGTTTCGCTACATCCAGCACAATTATCAGCTTCATCTTCTTGCTCCTCTTCACCAGATATTAGGGCGTGCAATATCGGAAGGTTCTCAATTCCGGAACTGAGTTTCAATACTGGAGATCTGATTCCGGAATTCCGGAACGGGTTCCGGAACTGGTAACTTTTAATTGTTTTGGTATCTGTTCCTACTCTATCTCTCTACTATTACTTTATTAGACATTTGAAATAGTTAAAATTAAACATTGAATATTATGAATAAAAAACATACAACCACACATACGAGGGTCATTCAATAAATACTTAGCCTACAAAAAGTAAACGAAAATTTTGGAAAAGTGGGAATTTATTTTTCAACATAGTCTCCTTTTAGTTCGATACACTTAGCCCAGCGATGCTCCAACTTTTTTAATCCGTCCGAAAAATAGTTTTTGTCAAACTCTGCAAAATAGGCCTCCGTGGCGGCGATGACCTCCTCATTCGATCCATATCTATTCCCGGCGAGTGATTTTTTCAGATTAGGAAACAGAAAGAAGTCACAAGGGGCCAAATCTGGAGAATACGGTGGATGGGGCAGCAATTCGTAGCGTAATTCGACCAATTTGGCCATGGCAACGGCAGACGTGTGAACCGGTGCGTTGTCGTGGTGAAACAGCACTTTTTTCTTCGCCAGATGGGGTCGTTTTTTCTTTAATTCGGCGTCGAATCGGCCCAATAAATCGGCATAGTAAAGCCCTGTAATTGTTTTACCCTTCTCGAGGTAATCGATGTAGATCACACCTTGTGAATCCCAGAAAACGGTGGCCATAACTTTTCCGGCCGATTTTACAGTTTTCGCCTTCTTTGGAGCACGTTCCCCGGTCTGGATCCATTGTTTTGATTGCTCCTTGGTCTCTGGTGTGTACCAGTGGATCCAGGTTTCATCGACGGTCACAAAACGACGCAAAAACTCCGCTGGATTCCGCTTAAACAGCGCCAAACACGTCTCCGATGTGGTCTCACGGTTGCGCTTGTTTTCTGGTGTGAGTAAACGCGGCACCCATCGCGCCGACAGCTTTCTCATGCCGAGTTCCTCGTGAAGAATATGATGCACTGTTCCTTCTGAAATGCCTACAGTCTCAGCTAGCTCCCGAACCTTCAATCGGCGATCTGCCAATACGAGATCATGGATTTTTTTAATGTTTTCCTCCGTAGCAGCTGTTTTCGGTGCACCTGGACGTGGTTCATCAAAAACCGACGTACGGTCACGTGCAAACTCGTTGAAACAATTCTTGACGGTGGCCATCGATGGAGAAGAGTCACCGTACACAGCATCCAAGCGCTCTTTGATTTCGATGCGCGTTTTCCCTTCCAAAAATAGGAATCGAATCACCGAACGATATTGCTCTTTTTCCATTTTTGTAAAACCGATCGACACGTTCGCTTCCATAAGTTGTCAAATTAAAACAAATGAAGGGATTGGAATGAAAATTTGAAAAAAGAATTTAAAAAGAATGTGCTACACTGTGGTAAAACTCTTTTGAAACTACAGCGCCCTCTGGCGATGAGGCTAGGTACTTATTGAATGCACCTCGTAAATTAATAAATATCGTATGTTGAACCTACGTAGGTAGTCTACACTACAGTCTTAAAATTGTCATTATGAACTGAGATAGCATAAAACAACACATTGAGATCAAGTATCTTACTTAAATAATAAGTATTATTATACATAGCTTTTTCTAATTTGACAAAGCCTGCGAGGTCGAACTTACTTCCAGATTTTATTTTTATCTAGTAGCTCTTGTAGAGTTGGTACTTACCTACGTTGTTAGAAGAATCTAGTTCGGAGGCATGGGGTTGCAAGGAGTTTTGAAATCTCAGAAATTTCTTCATTATTGGGTTTAGGAAAGGTAAAAATAATAATCAAACTATCAGAAATTATGAATATCGGAATTACGATATTACTCCTCTCAACTCCGGAATTGATAAGTATATCTAAAAAAATGGAATGGAATTCCGGATTTCCGGAATGCATGCCCTACCAGATATATCACATAGTATTGGTTTATCGTTACTAGTGTTACTTAGACCTTCTAGTAGACCATTTGTTTGACAGCCGTTATATGGTCATCTCTCCTTTCTGTCCGGGTAAGATAGCCACCTCAATTTTTAAAATTACGAATTACAATTACTATCCCATTTTTAAGTTAGAACGAAGAAAAATATACACCAAACAATACACTCACAAAAACACAAAAATTTATAAAAATATTAGTATTTCCGGATGGTACGCGAATCTTGTTGAATGAATCTAATGAGAGGTAAGCTTTTGAGAGAGAATCATGTGACAATAGTGATCGAGCCATCTCTACTATGCTACGATTACACCGCTCCCTTACCCCATTTTGCTGAGGGCTGTAAGGTGCTGTCGTTTGCCAATCGATACCCAGGGACAGAACATAATCCATCAATTCCTTATTGATGAACTCAGTTCCATTGTCTGACCGTAAAGTCTTTATTTTTCCACCAAACTGTCTCTCGACATGAGAATGAACAGAACAAACCTTAGTTTTGACTTCAGTTTTAGAAGACATAAAATACACAAAAATAAAACGTGTATCTACAAAAATAATAAAATATCTATTACCGTAAACGAATTTGTCGAAAAAGGTCCACAAACATCGGTATGAATCAATTGAAGTGGCGATGTAACCTTCCTGTATTTAAGCTTTTGATAAGCTTTCTAGACGGCTTACCCTCTATGCAGGGTATGCATGGTTCCTTGTCAACCTCCGTGCACTGTACTCCACGCCGATAGCCTGACCTTTTCTAAGTAGATCCATGCCAATTCGACACAGATGTCCTAACCTCTTATGCCAAAGCTGGATGTTGGAACAATCAGAGTGCACAAGTTTAGCTGAAACATTATTGAACGTCAAAGTATCCGTATCAATGGATACATTACCAATACCCACAGCCTCTACTTTTTGTCCATTAGCCACAGTAATCGTTCCACCTTGTCCTGGCCGGTAACTGCTGAACCACTCGCGATGCGGAGTCATGTGTATCGTTGCTCCAGAATCAACAATCCATTTCCTATCATTTGCAGCCGGCGCAGTCAGAGCTATTTCTTTCACAACAGCCTGTTGTTCCATCTTTTCATTATGACGGCAATCTATACCTTTAAAAACCTTTTCTGACGCGCTCATAGCCTTCTTATCATTCTTATTGGGACATTCAGGACTTTTGTGTCCTGGTTTTCTACACTTAAAGCAAATTATAGGCTTCGTCTTTTTGTTTGTAGAACCTGTTGAACGTAGCGCAGCCACCTCATTCTGGTGAGGGTCCTTAGAAAGCTCGTTTAACAGCTTTGCCTTAACCAACTCACTGGTTACATCAACATTCGAATTCTCTAAAGCCGTGAGTGATGTCAATCCTCCGAGAATAATCGCAGCTAAAGATCCATCATCGATCTTCTTGCCAATATCTTCAAGATCTTGAGCAGTACTCATAATGGCGTTGATATAATATATGATTCTATATCTTGGAAATCGGTCAAGGTATATTTGTATAATCTAGAGAGAGCCTTCGACCCATACCTTAGTCCTCGTATGCTTTTTGTAAGCAGTTTTTCGCATTTCTCACGTGCGACATTGCACCTCCGTCTCCCGTAAGGCATATTTTTGATAATGCCTTCTGGTCATTACGAGAGCGCACATCCTCCGCTGTTTTATCAGAATCATCATACCCAGTGATGAACGTCCACAGCTCCTCATGAATGAGAAGCGTCCTCATTTTGAACTTCCAGGTTAGGTATCCGTCTCGGTTTATTAACATCTTGATCCCTTGAAAATTCACACTATTGCCTGACATTATCTACTTTTAAAACAAGCAGCTTCGTGCTGATAACGTGTTGAAAGAATAGTCTTATGAGAGGTATGAATTTGATATTTATAGGACAGTCAGTTTTTATTGAAGGAAGTAATATAGTAGTGACAAGAACAGAGTAAAGAGTACAAACCATAACTTTTTGTACTAATAAGTATGAATATACAACAAAGCTACTATAAAATTTTACAACTACTGAATTCAATTATGGCCCATTTACAAAATTTTGCGGAAAGTTTGGTTTGGATAGTGTTCGTGGCGGCGCACGAAGTGTACTAATTTAAATACAGCGCCACCTTGCCAATAAATGAGCAAATTAAATTGATTGGCCATCTCTAACGAATTTACCCTAGATCATTTATTTCGGAAGTTTATGTGTAAGTATCATACTCGCGTACCTAGTCACGTGGCCATTTCACATTTGTACTAGCGACCTGCCCGTTATCACGAGTTTCGTGTGAAGTCTTAAAGGCGGTACTCACCGCGAGCATTCGCTTCGCGAATTTGGTTGGAATCATTCATTGCGCGGGCTTTTGTTACGCGACGATTATTCATTTGTGAAACGAAAAGATCGGTGACTACGTGAACAAAAACAAAAAACAATCGAACCGTCGCCGTCGCATGACGCCTGGCAGATGTGAAACAACGAAACTATTTTGTATAGAAAATATCCTTTCATTTGTCGAGCCGTCTGTTCCAGACGGCTGTCAAAAACGGTAAAATGTCGCCCCATCTGAACCAGATGACAAGACAAATCTTTTATTTTGACTGATATTTGTATTAATAATCTGTGTGGTTTATGGTTTTAAATAGATAGAATGGTCCTGAATGAACTAAGAATGATAAACAAACTCTATATCAAAGATCTGACCATAGTTCGAGCCGAAATGTTCATTTCTTTGCAGTCAGTGCCGACTTCGCTACCCAAGATGGCGGATACGATGTTTTTATTTAGATTTTGTTGATTTTGTAAATGTTTTTGTTAGGCAACAAGCCTTTGTGTAGTGTTTTTCCACTATTAAAATTATCCAACATTAGAATGCACGTATAGATTTGAATAAAGTGTGACGAGAAATGTCGTGTTATCCAAAGTTTGTTTTGCGGATTTTGTGGTTTTGTTAGAAGTGCCGTAAAGTGGAAAGTGATAAAAAATAAACAATTTTAACAGTTAAAACTCTGTCTGCGATAACACGTGGTCTAAACAATAGACCAACTACAATAATGCTCCTTTGTTTGAGTCTCCGCGGATAACAAAAGGTATTTATAAACGCTTCTTTGTTTACGTTGTCGGGTTCAGCGGCTACCCGTCATAACTTTGTTTTTATTTAAGGCCTGTTGGTTTACAAAAAATGTATGGGGTGTTATGTTTTTTTTAATTGATTATTGTTAAATAGTGTATCTTTATGTTAAAAAGACCATCACATTTATTTTAAAATTTTTCTTAATTTTTTTATTTTTTTTTCTAAATGACGTTCCATTGAAAAATCCCCCTCCCCTGACTTTACATTAAAATTAACAATATATTACGAAACACCACTGTACACATTCATTTTTAATGTGTTAGCTTATTGCATAACGATTCCAACGACATAAGTTTTATAAACAGGTCCCTTAAAAAACTTTAAAGATATCGCCGTGTGTCGCGACTACAATGTGGTTGCGCGACGGCTAAAAACCGCGTAAAAAACGCGCGACACGACCCGCACTTGTCGCAAAACCGCTTGGCTAATGAAAGGATATGCATGACAGGATGGTTTATTAAAGGAAATAAATAATGGCATGATCAAAACCAAAATATTCATATTTTATTAAAGAAAAAAGAAAACCTTTATTTAAATTTTGTTTGGATGTTGGCCACATCGCCAAGCCAACAGCTCGTCTGACCCGCCGCATATGTTTCACATATATGTTTCAAAAACCGGACAAGTGCGAGTAGGACTCGCGCCCTGAGGGTTCCGTCTCAAAGCTGTGCTCAGCTGCCCGAATTGAGAATTCCCAATTTAAGGAGAAACTTAACTTTGCAGTTGAAATACATGTTCTTCCATACATTCCAACTGTAAGTGTTAAGTTTGTACGCATAATATTGAGAGAATTTACCATCTTATTTTAAAAGTATAGTCTTTTTATAGGTTTTCTTGTGATCTAAGTAACTAATTATTTTCTGTATTTTTGGAGATAAGGGAGGGTGGGTCCTTTCACTTGATATGTCACACGATAGAGTTTTAAAAACTTTGTTTTATTGTTTCTAATTTGCCCAAAAGTTTTATTATATTCCAAATTAACAAAAACCTAAAAGTATTTGTTTCTAAATTCTATTACTCGAGGCTGATATTGCAATACATGTGATTGAAAACTGATTGTGATTTTAAAATAAATAAAAACAAAGAAGTTATGAAGTTGTGAAGTTAGTTGTAGTGTATTACTTTTTCTTCTTGTAATGTATTATCTGGTGTACAATAAAGTATATATAAATATAAATAAATAAATAATAAGTTATGTTTTTATCATGTTATTAAACTCTCTACAGATTTTAATCAAATTTTTGATTTTGAGGTCCTAAAAAAGAAAAACCGTCCCAACACTAGTACGTACTTGATCAGTAGGTGCCATTTGTGGAATAACATTTTAAATAAGAAATTATTCCACTAATTGCACCTGCGAAAAATATCGATGGGTGCCGTATGTGGAATAACTCGGGTGCCATTTGCTCAGGAGCCGTTTAAGCGGGTACCCAATGTGGAATACATCATAAATGTTCGTTTCGCGAATAAATGTTCGTTGTGTAACACAAGGTCGTGCAACGCGTGTTTGCAAAACAAATTCGCGAATTTGCTATAAAGGGTGACAGGGACATCGACGCGAAGCCGGTTACCATTGATTCAGTACATGATACTGAACCCCCCTGCGATGAAATTACTCGTCGGTTATTAAAAAAAAAATCGGCTTTTTCATAGAAAAGTGCAATACCTACGCGGTCAAAATGTATGGTACCGGTGATTTTTTTTTTAATAACCGACGAAAAATTTCAACGGAGGGGGGTTCAGAATCATGTACTGAATCCATGGTAACCGGCTTCGCGTCGATGTCCCTGCCACCCTGTATATGAATCCCTCATCTCTCTGTAGTCGAGAATATGGATAAAATATAGGTATGTTATTGAGGATGAAGTTACTCTGTGCTATGGCTTTCTTCAAAAAAAGCGTAGTCAGAAAAAAAATTCAACCTATTTTGTATTCGTTGTTCTGGCATACAAATTATTTTGAAAAAACATGAACAAATTCACCTCGTTCTAAAGAATGCTGTCTTCGTTGTAAAGGATACTGTGATTTTCCATATTTTTTAAATTTGTTTTTTAATGTTTCAGAATAAACTTTTTTAATGTTTTTTTTACTAGGCGCTAGCCCCGAAATGTATGGGATTTGCTCGTCAAGGTCATTACCGTTGCCTAGAACCTTAAATGAGAATAATTCATGTAAACATTTAAGCAGTCGTTAGGTAATGATATGAATTAGGAATATGATATACTTGCTAAACAGCCTGTCGATACCTACATTTTTCAAATTCCAACCCTATTTCACCATGATGGGCCACTGGTCAGACTTTGTCTCATTCAAGAGCAAGAAAAATAATATAAAAATTGTTAGAAGTTTTCACACGCTATAGGATTTCATGGCTTTCATCCTATCAAACAAATGTCTTTCATTCGCGGCTTTGGCCCCAACGCAATACGAACGCTAAACGACTGGGAGGTGTCCAGACGTGGTGACTAACTGCCTAAGGCCTCCGCGTAATATACGACAGCGGCTGAATATAGTTTTTAATTAGGATCTGCCTACCGACCCAACGAGGCCTCTATTTGTTTAACCAAATGCAATGAAAAGCGAACGAGATGAGAACGGGACGATAACCGCTATCACGAATGCTTGACTCGTGGTTTTATTTGTGAAACAGCCGTTAGAAAGATTTACACACGGCTGCCACGAAACGGGTTAAGTGTCACAATCAATTGAGTAAATAGAATTACCTACAGATGGGGTACAGCGGATTTTAAGCAATTCTGATTACGATTTTTATGAATCTTTTTAGAAATAGGTACCTACTTGAGTTTTATCAACTTTAATAAGTTGGGTCAAAGGCTTTGTTGAAATACTTATTTACTCCAGAGTACTTTCCGGAAGCTCGTCTTTTAACAAAAAAGATCGAAGTTCTGTAAGCTATAATATGATTAATGGTGTAGCTGTCATTGCAAATTAAGTTCCCGTCAAGATTTTAATAAGGCCTTTGTCAAGTAAAAGTTTGGAATTCATGTAAATTGCTAAGTTTCTACTGTTTTTGGAGAGTTGCTTAGAAGCTAGATAATGTCCCTAGTGTTGGATTTTAGGTATACAGTATTTTGTTGCAATATCGTTTCGTTGTTATAATCTTGTAAAGAGTGCATAATCGCGAGTCATTGGGGCGGCCGGGCGGCGCGTCTGGGCGTCAGTGAGCGGCGCAAGGCCGCAGGTCCAATCTGTAAGTTTCAATTAAAATTCTTCTATCTTCGCTACCGCCGTTGAATTGGTCCAATGAACGATTCGTTTTGCATAAATGCCCGCCAGCTGTTTACAATAATCGATGATATGTTTTTACGAGTTACATTTTCAATTTATTGATATTCATTCTTGGTCGGACAATTTATTTGTATCGATAATGTTTCAAAGACTTCTGTTTATTTTTATCATGGCGTCGCTGACTGGTTTACGATGGCGTGTCTCGGACTCGAATGATATATTGGTTCTCTCTCATAATTACATTTTAATTACGAATCATTAATTTTAATCGACACTGAAAATGACTTTTAATGGATCTCGTTCGGTAACACTGTGCATGTCAACCAATTCAATTCCGGAAAAGAGAATACAATAAAAATAAGTGTTACTTCTTATTGTTTCTGTGTTGGGCCCATTCTGATATGTAGCTTTTTTTTTGTTGAGTCTCTAAATCCTGTTCAAACGTAACCTCTGGAGGCATTGACTCCGGGTACATTCGGATGTATTGTGTTGGTGAAACTAACCGACGACAGCGAGTTGAAAACAGTTTTTCACATCCCGGTAAGATAAGTGCATTTGCTTGTAACGACAAGACGCGCCGCGGCGATCGCCTCGCCACGCCGCCTCAATGGGCGCGCGTTCTTTATTTATATACGCCCTTCTGTAATTAACGATAGTAAAAAGAAATACATATATCTTTTGATTTATATCATATCATTCTTTCCTCATGTTTGTTTTTGGAGGAAACCGTTTCGTTGTCTGCTTTTTTTAAGGTCCACTTGAGCTGTAAGAAAGTAGAGCGAGTCTAACAAGTCTCAGCGCGCCTCAACATCGATGCAACCTCATTTGCTTTGCATCATTTGCTCGCCACATCAACCGATGCTATGCTTCTCGTATCCACCGAATTCCCGCGACCTTCACCAAATCATCGGTTCACCTTGTGGGGTGAGGCCTTACTAACGCTGCACGTCTTTCATCGTGGTTCAAATCTAACTGTCATTTAGCATACATCATCTGTCTCACTCACACCCTAGCATCTTCTTCAATCGTGCATTCATCACATTTAATTCCTAGATGAATAATATTATCACCATCATCGGTTGAATGGACCTAGGGAACCTGTCATCTTCAAATTGGGGATACGGGACGGGCCGGTGCCCAAGCCGACATGTTGAGCCGGACCTACAACTACTTACTAACATGAAAGTTTCCATGTGTGCGCCTGACTGGATAGCGCGAGGCACCCACATGTTCTCACATGCAGGACTTAGATGACATTGCTCATTTATGGCTAAATGTGCATGCCTGAGAAAAAAAATACTTTTTATGTAAAATGGCTTATTTTAATCAAGACGGCATGCATCGTGCACTATCGAAATAAGTTTTATAACAAGGTGTGCACAAAAAGGAGCATTATGAGCGTTCTCAATGTGCTTAAGCACAATGCTCCAGTTTTGCGTTTTAAAATAAAGATACAGTTAGTTAACATCACTAAGCAATATCACTAGGCCGTAAGTTATTAACTAAGTAACTTAACTCAACTGTTTGTCGATGCCGATTGCCGGCGAATTACGTTGTCGGAGCTGGCGATGTGCTGTGTCGTTGTTCGCCCCAAGTTTAAGCCCAATGATGTCGATGCTATTGAAACTCGATCTTCGGCTACTCGCATCCAGATGATACCAGCGACCCTACGGACATAGTCGCTCCACCTGAACCTGCAGCTTAAAGTTCCGAGTACCTGTCGCGAAATCCTCAGTGACCAAAATGGTATTTGTTACACATGATTTGTTAGAAAAATTGGGTCGTTTTTCAATCCGTTTAAGATTTTCAGGATAAAATTACTAGGTAAGGTATCGCGGTGGTCATGGTCTTATAGACTGCACAATTAATTGGCCATATTTTAACTAAATAATAGATATTAAATATTGGCGTTTTGGCTGTGTTTTCAACGGGCAAAGCATGAGACTAAAGTACCTACTACTTTATTTCAACATAAATTGACAATAATAGCGCTTTCAATCAATCTGCCTAGCCTTTTCCCAACTAAGTTGAGGTCGGCTTCCAGTCTAACCGGTTGCAGCTGAATACCGTATTTTACATGGAGCGACTGCCTATCTGACCTCCGCAACCCAATAACTGGGTAATACGAGACCCCTTGGTAAGACTGGTTGTCAGTCTTTCGAGCTTCTGACATCCCGTAACAAATGTTAAAGATCCAAGAATGACAGCCTAGATCAACGGCTTAACGTGCTTTCCGAGGCACGGAGGAGTCTCAGTATGATAAGATGGTCACCCATCCCTGTGGATGGTTAAGCTAACCTTGCCAGGGTTGGTCTGTACCAACCCTGGCAAGGTTAGCTTAACCTGAAGGATTCTCGATCGTGCGGCTGTTATTACATAGCCACGAGCTCCTCCAAATCAGAATACTGGGTAAAAAAAGTTGTATACTCTGTGCTTTAAGTTCTTACCTATATATAACCAACTAGGTTTTGGCCAGAACTTTGTCCTCGTAGATTTTTGGGATTTTCTATAGGTACAAAGTTTCATCGATAAAGTCTTCGCTTGCGTCGAATTTAAAAAAATCGCGAAAAGCGATCTTTGTCATAGTGTCAAAGGAATTTCTCTACCTACCTGAGTTTGTTTCGGCCTTTCTTCTCAGAGTAGTCAGATAGGAAAAGCCGACCTCATCTAGCTTGCTTAGAATATTTTTTAATATGACGTGTTAAAGTGATTCCGCTATCCTATTTTTCAGTTTTATATTCACATTGATATCAAAACCTAAAATTTACCAATGTTTCAGTAACATAATCATGTGTTACTGAAAAATTGGTTTTACTGGAAAATCTTATAGACTAATCCACTAAATATTATGTATGTCTCACGATAGTAGATTCTAAAATGTAGCTGACAAAATAGACTGCTATAAAACTGTTTAAAACGTTTAGACAAATAAAATTAAAATAATTTATAGCGGTATGCATGATGGATATAAAATACATCAAACGATTTTCCTGAAGAAATATTTGACAGTTCAATGAAGCTTATAATTTGTATCCTACTGTAATTACTACGATAAACGATAAGTTGAGATATTGGTCTTGGTTGCCATGAACACGAGATATACAATATCTCTTGTGTCATGGAATTAACGCAGCTGAAGCGATAATGCTAACACAAACAAATAGAATGGCGAGAGAACGAAACGAAAATTGAACGGAGCGTTGATAAAATAAGAGAATTTAGGAGTAGAACGTGAGGAATGAGACATCGACGCAAGAGTGCAGAGGCGGTGGAGCAGCTGACACCTGTCATCACGCAATTTATTAGTCGCTCCGAAATAACGGAGTCAGTGAACGTTCAAACAAAATGAAGAGACACAACGCTCTATTAACGACACATCCTCGGGGTGCACCCGTTAACAGCTCCACAATTAAATTCACAATGTTCACTCGATATCCACACGTTAAAAATAATATACTCCGATTGTGGTTACGTTGTGTACTTAGTCATTATAAGAATTTAGTGAAGGTACGATTAAAAATGTGATCGCTTTTTTCGATATCTGATGGACGGTTCTTTTTATTTGTAATTGCAGTCTTAATCCAAGATGATATTATTGAGGTTACTGTTTTGTATTATCATATTAAATACAAGGCTTTGAATTAATTACAATGTTTGCAAGTGTAATTAAGATATTAAAGTTGCTGTATCAGCGGAACGCATCGTTAAAGACGTAAATTTTAGAAGAATAATGACGTGGAATTTGTCTGAGCTTTGATTTATGTTTTAGTTGTGAGTGCAACTGACGCCACAAGCAAGTGAGATGACAATATAGTCGAGAGGGACGCGTGCCCTCTTCATCCTGATCCAGAGTTCTAGCGCTTAATAACTGTCGACGAATGTTTGCGTCACTGCGTCTGCAATGCTTATGATAATAAATTGCCTCTTATTTTAGAAAATCTCATTCACCATACTTATAGCCATACGAGCTCATCGTTTACGATGTCACCATACATTTCTCGAAAATGACATTCGACGACTGATTGTTTACTCCTTTGAAGTTAACTGATTAATTAGTAATTTTACAACAAATTTATGTTAGTTATGTAGCTTGCAATATCTGAAATTATAATTTTAACTGATGAGATGTCCATAGTTTAGTTTTTGTGGAATAGAAACGTAGCAGGTGGCGTTCGGTAGTTTCTGCTTTCCATGGGGGTTGATGGAAAAATGCGTGAGTTTATTGTCTGTATGTATTTAGGTAGGTATATACGCGACCCCTTTTGGGTTACGAATGTTCCTTCATGGACGGCAGTAATTATTTGTGATCAGGTAACCTGCATTTCCGTTTGCCAACTACCTTTTGCGTATTCCAATTTTGCCAGTTCTGACTAGTAGGTACCGTATCATAGTATCGAATTAATTTTCCATACCGTTTGTCCTATTTTTCATAACGAATACTTTTATGCAGTAGGTATGTATAATAATCTTCTAGAAATCTTAGAAGACAGTTTCTAATTAATTCTTGAGTAATTCTTCTCTGACCTTTTGAATTTTATATCGAATCTTTAATGAGATATTGGGACGTAACCATAATAATAAATCCATTTTACTTTCTGACGTGCGGAACCCTAAAAATGCGATACGAATATCGCAAATCGCATTGGCTTATCACTACATTTTTGTGTTTCGGGTCGCAGTTTCGATCCTTTGAACAAAAATTGTTGTATGATCGAAGTACTTAAATTAGAAATAAGTACAAAAGTATGAAGCAAGGATGAGGCTATTTTTAAATCAAATCAAAATATTGAGCCAACAAAAAGCCTTTCAAGAAGACTTATCAAATGAATTGTAGAAATGACGCTGTCGGACCTTAGATTTACCTTTGTACATTTGAAACGTTCCAATCAAACGATAAAGCGTGGCGTGCAATACGGTAATCAAACAGATTTATTCAATAAAGGTGAATTATCGGTCGCGGAGGCGGGTGCGCGCGTCGGTCGCACAGTCATTACCCGGCCTCATCTTTGTACACGCATGGGGTATAGCACTGATGGGATATTAAGGTTATTACCAACGGCAAAATTGGCCGAGCGACCGCTGAGGAAGCTGCCCAGCGAGACCTATTAGCGGTATTACATATTTCATATGATCCACCGTCAAACGACGATTATGGGTGTATTAAGACGCCGTCTGACCGTCTTCCGACCATGGGAATATGCACAGCCCCCACCTTTTATCTACGTTTTTTACAGTTTAGTAGGTAATTCGGCGATCACCGAGCGGCTGAGGCGGTGCGATGTAGGTACCTACATTATGGGCACTACTCCGAAACTTTTAATGGTATTTCTGATTTTTCATGATTGACCGCGCGGTATCGTGGGAGCGAGCCTAAATAAAAACACATTCATTAACATCCGTGATGACATAGCTAATAGCAGTTTATATTTGATGTAAGTACTTTGAATTCAGTGGGAATCTTACTTTATTCTTCCTCAATAATTGGGCTAACCAATGTAAAAATATTTTTTTAATCCTACTGGTAGTTCCGGAGATTACCCGCTCCCCTACATAAAAACTTACAAACAAACACATGAACAACCAAACAAATACCTCTTTATAATTTTAGCTTATATAATGAACAAGATTAAATAAATAATAAAAGAAAAAGTGTTATCTAGTAATAAAAAGCCGGCCAAATCTATGTCGGACCACGCACAATGAAGGGTTCCATAGTTGGGATAAATTTATCCCAAGAACAAGCTTAACATTGTAGTTGAAAAACATGTTTTCCCATACGGAATGTATGGAAGAACATATTTTTGCAACTGCAAATGTAATTTGGTCGATTATTACTCGTTAACTTGTAGAGCGTACTTAGCAGTGATAGTTTTACTTTTAATTTAATTATATTATACAATGTGGAGACTACCATACAACAAAAAATTTAAATACTGGCACTACTAATGCTTAAGAGGGTTTACGTCGTACGGCTTTTCATACAATCTTTCAAGCCCTTATTTTTCGAAATGACTGAACCGATTTTAATGAAACTTCATACGCATATGAAGGATACAAAGGTCTAAAAATTTAGTTAACAATATTTTCGAAAAATAGTGTTACAGCCAAATTAGACCTATTTTTAATTTTCCATATAAACAGATTTCCAGTTATCTGCTTTCAAATAAGATATTTTGAAAATGTTCTTAACTAAGTTTTTAGACCTTTGTATCCTGCATATGCGTATGAAGTTTCAATAAAATCGGTTCAGTCATTTCGAAAAATAAGGGCTTGAAAGTTTGTATAAAATGCCGTACGACGTAAACCCTCTTAAGAGTATTTTGGAACTGTCAAATAAATACTAGCTTCATAAAAAAAGAGTTTTTCAAACAAATTAAATTTATGTATGCGGTGATCCACCCTAAACCTATAAATTCCGTTTATCCAACTAGGCCTTGGGTGAATTCTCGGGCATACATTTCAGAATATCCACCTTAAGGTGGATTTTTGGGGTGGATAAACGGAATAGCCCGAGCCGGCTATGGATTTTGCCGAGCTATAATGACTAAACTATTGAATATATTCAATTGAATTTTTGTATACAGATTGGGAACGTCATTATGGACACGCCGTTTAATTTTTTGTTGTATTGTCGTCTCTACCTTGTATACTACTGCCATGAATTTTTTCACATATCCAGAATCAACCATTAAGCTGGCAGAGGCGGGGAAGACACTTGACTCTAACAAAAATTAAAGCTTAACATTTCGCAAATGGATCCCTGAATCCAAAAGTGATTGTGACACACTTGCAATATTTTTAAACGACCGCTCCATATTTTTAAACGACCGCTCCAACGACACCCGACACCATGGGATAGACGAGAAAAAAAAATAAACATCCGCACAATAGGTTTACCCTAAAAAAAAATACAGCTTTCTAGTACTAAGAGTCTCTAAGCTAAGCCGCGGACAGCCAGACGGACATGGCGAAACTATAAGTGTTCCTTGTTGTGTATATAAGTGACTACGGAACCCTAAAAAAGCGACTAAGTGCGAGTCGGACTCGCCCATGAAGGGTTCCGTAGCAGCAAGTAACATAATATAAAAGTTCTTGTAGTTCGTTAAAGGTAAATTGCGGTTTACAATTTATGACGTATTAAAAAAAAACTACTTACTAGATCTCGTTCAAACCAATTTTCGGTGGAAGTTTACATGTTTATGTACATCATATATTTTTTTTTAGTTTTATATTTCTCTTATTTTAGAATTTACAGGGGGGGGGGACACATTTTACCACTTTGGAAGTGTCTCTCGCGCAAACTATTCAGTTTAGAAAAAAATGATATTAAAACCTCAATATCATTTTTGAAGACCTATCCCTAGATATCCCACACGTATGGGTATGATGAAAAATATTTTTTGAGTTTCAGTTCTAAATATGGGGAACCCCCAAAATTTTTGTGTTTTTTTTTCTATTTTCGTGTGAAAATCTTAATGCGGTTCACAGAATACATCTACTTACCAAGTTTCAACAGTACAGTTCTTATAATTTCGGAAAAAAGTGGCTGTGACATACGGACGGACAAACAGACAGACATGACGAATCCACAAGGGTTCCGTTTTTTGCCATTTGGCTACGAAACCCTAAAAAGGGCTGTAGGTATAGTTATTCGGGTATTTTTCTTAAAGTAACTTCGCAGTCTGTTATAAAAACCTAGCGTTATTGCTGTGGCTAGCATTTTTCTAGCATCACGGCTGTATTACCTGAAAGGCTGAGCAGAGGTGTTTAGTAGATACTACGCAACCCTGTATATGGAACTATTACTGGAATTCTTCCAAAAAAATTGAATGTCTGTAGTGTCTCTAAAAAATACTTAGTAACGGTACCTAATAGGAACTACTATGTTTAGAAACACTAAAACCTTACATTTTCAGGTACTCTCTCTTGGTTTTTGCTTCAAAAGCGATAGTCTTTGATAATTTTTTAATTTTTCTATATTTTTATTCAGTGTCATCCACTCAAAATACAGTTATGTGCCATAACATTATTTTGGTAATTTTTATAAAGTTCGTAAACCCACGATGTGTTCTCGCGCTAATGACTTCTGCTATACTTAAAATAAAATGCGCCCGCGATTAGTCCTGTCCTGGATACATTTTTAAATTACATGTATTAGCGGTCATGTATTGTATGTAACCAATCAATTTCGTGTTGCACATCGTGTTCTTTTTACCCGACTGCCCCAGAAGGAGGGTAATGTTTTTTCTACACTGTACCATTAGAAAACAAGATCTGTAACGATAGATTTAAATGTTAATAAAATTTTAGTGGGACAAATTTTATTAACATTGAAATCTATCGTTAACTTACCAAATATTTGTTAATCGGACTGGTTATTAGTTTGTAAAAAAATTATGCGTCCCAACTTACCAAATATTTGTTAACCGGACTCGTTATTAGTTTGTAAAATACCGTTTTTCTTTTGTTTCAGGATCCTTTTACGGTAAGTAACATAGGCACAACATAATGGTAATTATAGTAGAGTAGTAATTACGTTGCATGTAGTCGATGAAATAAAAGCTTCCACAAAAACATACGAGGAAAACCGAAAAGTGGTTTGTGGTAAATAAATACCTATATACGAGTACTACGTGAAGATTGGTACGTATTTTTAACCAACTTCTAAAAGGAGAAGGTTCTCAATTCGACTGTAAGTTTTTTTTTAATGTTTTTTACGCGATTACTCCACCAATTTTGAAATGATTTTGATGCTTCTTTTTTGTTTGGTAGGTCATACTTCAGAGGTGGTCCCATATAAATTTTATTAACTTTGTTTCGGTAGTTTTTGAGTTGGCTTCAATAATACGTATTTTTGCCACTTTGTGTATATGGATAATGTTATAAGTTCCTGTCACCGTTAATTACATAGCAGGTAGGCTTTTTAGTATTTGAATTTGTGTGGGGTAAGGACCACAACTAAAAAGTGATAAATAAAAAACTTAACAGACTTAAAAAAAAAACAGAACCAAAGACTCCGTCTTACAAAATAATTATTTTGTACTTTTTACGTACAGTGTCTCTTTTTTAAGTCAGTTATTTTTTTTTGTAAAAAGTTGTAATAACTAGTTTCAATTACCTAGTGGCCTAGGTACAACTTGACTGATGCTCTACAAGTTCTGGAATGATATCAGATTACGTCCTCAATATTCAAATCAAATGTTTATATAGAGAGGCTGGTACATTCTTATAATAACTTAATGCATTTTTTTTTCTCGGTATTCACAATGTGGGCGATCCTGCACAGGGTGTAAGTATATTGTTTAGTTTTTCCATTTTTAATACCTATATCTAATAGCTGTGCTCTACGTTTCTAATTATTAAACTATGTTCATCAGACACTCTTTCTAGGCATGCATACCTAGATGGAGATTAATAGTAATTCTGAGTTCGACACGTATATCAACGTCGCTGTCAACCTATGTGCATAATTACACAGTGACAAGACGATAATTAGTGACGTGGAAGACGCATCGTTCCGCGGATCCTAATTGATGTACATGCAAACGCAATCAATATGACGTGGTAGCGGATGTTGGTCGGCACACGGGGACATGAGCCGTGTCCTCGCCATTCTAGGATATAGCCACTCGCGCTAAACAATACTACATGACGTCTTGTCACGATGTCACACCGAAGTCTCGAAATAATCTTGAAACTCTTAGGCTTTCATTATTTATTTTAAAAAAATATGGACTATTTAGATAGCCTTGTCCAATTTATTTTTTTAAACGTGTGGATAGACCACAATTCCTTTAATAATTCGGCGTGCAGCTTGTAGCTTATTTTAGATTTCAGTGAATCAAAAACATAAATTTTTAATTATGTACCAACCTAATAATTAAAATTTGCCAACTAAGGACAATTATAATAAGTTATTAGCAACATATTTTTAAAATTATTGCTTCTTTAACTTGCTAACGGGAGTGTTCACTCATTAAGTTACGCACAAATATTTGCGTATAGGTATCTACCGGGAGCCTTAGTACTTACCTAGGTAGGTACTAAGGCTCCCGGTAGATACCTGAGGTTTAGTACAAAACAATAAAAATACATTTTGAGTAATTTATATTACGGGACGGTGTCATTCAATACCTACCTACCCAAAGTAAAGCAAGTTAACACATAGACCTTCTTCGCCTTCCATTACACAAAACATAAACATAACATTGCTTTTTAAACGCCGAAAATAATGGCCTATAACAATTTACACTTTTAAAATGTACGGAAGTTGAAGCTAAATAAAATTTATTGCTTTTAAAACTGGTTTCGTAATATTTGTGAATCTAACCCCCAGAGCACTTGGGTATCTTATCACATATCGTAACTCTACAAGCTATTATTATACCTTATATGGCGATGGGGCAATTTATGTTTGATTCGCAAAAATAGCCCTATAATTCAAAATTTCTTACGTTTTTTGCAATTTGCAGGTCAGTGTCAGGTTGTATCTGGATCAAAATATGATTGGTGAACATAACAAATATGTATTTACAGAATTATAATTGTAGGGACTACAGTTAGCAGTAATGCTAGCAGTGCAAAATGCAGTTTCCCGCGCATAGAGTGTACCGTGTAAAATTTGTGTACCGTGTGAAATATTTGACTTACTCTTGGCCTAATAGAGCCTCCAGGCATGAAGAACTACAGCGGCATTTTGGTGAGCCCAGAACTATACAGCAGTTTGGCGTACATCGTTGAGAAGAAACTTGTGTTCAACGCAACAACGGATGATGAACAATCAAGAGAAAGACTTTGGTTTATGTGCGGATGCTCAGATTCTACACTTCTCGTAGTTTCGAGGAATATTAGATCTGATGTTAGTACTCGTAGACCCGGGAATGTTACTCGATCTACGTAGTGCCCCGAACATGCGATATCCGTCTACCTTTTTTAACTATGCTTTGCATAAACTCAGCTCACACTCGGAACGCGTTCGCCTGTGTAAGTTTCGCACGTTACTTGCGTGCTTGGTGCGCACGCACTATAGATGGTGCGGAGCCGAGGTAGAATCCGTCTTCAATGGCGATATAATCAGGAACGCCAGCGAAATCAACAGGCTTGCAAAGCTGGGGAGATACATGAACCTCAACGGTGTATTAACCGGCAGTTACCCGGCCATAATAGTAACCGATTACTCTTGCGACGTGCTTCAGCACGTTGAGAGGCTACCCGAGGACTGGCAGAGGAAGCTGGCAATGCTGTTCCACTCGATCGTTCTTGCAAACACGACAATCGTTTACATTGGATCCACGCCAGGGAGCGGGTGGATCAGCGCTATGGGACATTATCCCAACATACGACGCGTCATCTCCATTGACCTCAGAGATTTAGCAGAGCATGACGATCCAAGAATCATCCACTACAAAGAAGCGATTGAAAGTGCTGATAGCTTGAACCATATAAGGACGAGGTTCATTACCAAGTATGAACTACCCGTTGGGGGCAGGTTCACTCTACAGCCATACACTTTCAAGAGAAACATATACGAAGCGAGATACGTTAATTGTTCATCTAAGATCCGGGGTCCCGATAGATTACTTCGTTCCCAGTGATCCGACGTGAGACGCGCTCATAAACGAGATGAATGTTACTAAAGATTCAATATCACGAGGAGAACTGAGCGAGAGACATCTATTGGCCCCATAAACTACATCGACAGGAAGGCTTATAACTCTTCGCAAGAGGAAATTTGCCTCTTCACTATAAACCACAACCCTCCAGCCAATGTCATTGGATACCTAAGTGATCTAAGCGATAGAGGGATAAGCTACATAGTGAGTTTCATCATGGGTGCCGCAATAGAAGACCATCCATATGAATTCCCTGAGGGGACTGCCATCGTCGCGAACTTGGGTACCGTAATTGACTCAAGAAGTCCAATCAACGCTAAGATTGAGGGGTTATACTTCCTTCTATCAGATAGTTTGATCGTCTTGATGAATGAGGAACACTTCAATTCCGAGACTTACTGGACACGACGAACAGAATATTCGATCGCTAGCAGATCCCGCATAGCAAATTCCCAGTGGCATTTTCCGTCAGCGATAGCTTGGTGTCTTCGTCAAGTCATGCCCTACCTATGACCATCGAATATATCGAGGGCAACGCCTCCATCGCCACCGCTCGTGCAGAAGATTCTGAATAACTTAAGGAATGCCAAGCGCAGCAACGTGAAAAGCACATTCAGATCCGCACAGATAGATCACAGGGCCTCAAGTTTCTCGAATATCTTGAGACATCATGGAGAGAAGAGAGAAGGATTAGAACGCAGATTTGACACAGCAAGCTCGAATGGATTCTCGGAATTGAAGCCGCTACCAGGCTCCAAACTCTATCCGCATATCAGACCGAGCAGCTAAGAGCCGCCTGCGAACACTTGCAACGCAATGTTACGTGCCCATCTCAAGGCTCCGAGATCTCTGACTTCATGGCGCATGCATTTGGGTCCAGCAACCCACTTGAAGCCATGAGGAAACTAACAAGTGAATATCTAAGTTCGGGTGCGAAACGTCTGCCCCTGGATATTGCGTGTGTCCGACTTATACGCATACTTGAGCAAGCCAGGCTCTCCAGATCGGATTAAGTGGCTAACGTCAGGAATGGGTGGCAGGAGCAATTTCTAGCTGTGGCGTCAATCAGAAGGCTTCACGCCGATGTCGGTGCACGAGATATCTGTTATATGTTACTGGCAATGTGACATAGAGTGTGTCTATTTGACAGATACCTAGACTTTAAGAAGAATAATCTCTCTTCCTACCTGCAATGAAAAATGGTTTAACGTATATTCTTGAAATAAAACGATTATATCAAAAAACAGTGTTTTATGCTGGATTCTGTCCGCCCTAACCCTTCTCAATATCGTGATACTCAAAACCATCATAGAGATGATTGACCCCAGGTCTAAGAATCATGACAACAGCAAATTGACCGCGCTAAAATGTACGCTAAACTCTATGCGCGGGGAACATTGGATTTTACACCGCTAGCATTACTGCTACCTTTAGTCTCTACAACAATCATTAAAATCATTAATACATCTAAGTTAGAATTGTTCTCTTATGTCATTATTTCATGAAAAAGTCATTCAATGGAACAAATCTACCTTACGGTGCAACATATAAAACTAAAAAACTGACATTGAATACTTAGGTACATGCTTTGTCTCTTGTGTGATTCCAACAACGATAGAGCTATTACAAGAAGGCAGTCAACTGTTCAGCGTCTAGGCCTTTTTTAAGTCATTTCGTTTTAAATGATAAGTCACTCGTTTGACGCAGACGAGAGATTTATATCGGGCAAATTGTAAAGCTTTGCTTTGTGCACGGACCACGTAATCCTGTTTTAAATTTATTAGGTTAGCCGACAGTAAATTTGTAAATTCTGTAGTCCGCTGACCCGGAAACGTCGCCTTAATGAGATTTTTATTTTAAGGATATTCGAAGGACCCTTATCTTTTAAAATAACTGCTGCCATGGTAACATTTTTATGCCGGGCTTTACAAGTTCATGTAGGATTAATTACATTTGGACTTTGTTCCCGCATGTCGCTCGCCGATACCTGCCGCCGCCGATGGTGTGAACGCGTGCAACATGCAGTATGTAAGTATATTTAATTACTTGTAAATTACAGCTGTAGTAAAACATTCATATTATGATTGCTGGATGCCCTCCAGCTGATATTACAAAGAACTGTGCTAATTAGCTGGTAAATGTCCGACGTTTTTAACAAGTTGATGGAGCATTATCTCGTCATAAGTATTTATTTTATTCATATCTGCATACCTGCTAAGGATATTCCATATGGCACATATATAAAGTATGGTAATTTTATATGTAATAAAAATCAATGATTTAAGTTTTTTCAAAGTAAGTATTCTGCGTATTGATGATTCTATGAATTAAAAATATTTTTGAAAGAATTTTTAATCAAAAGGCAAGGTTGTAGAGTAGCAGTAGGTACCTACCTGTGTATAAATACGTTGTTTGCAACGCTCGAAGGTTTTCCATCGTTTATTTTCGGCAGAATAATAAAAAAAAAATGGAACCATTACTAACATAAAAAAAAAAATAACAGATTGGTCCACCCGTTCTCAAGTGATTCGGTTACCAACGAACAGCATATAATTTTTATTTTTAAAGATTAAATTTGACTTTTAAACATATTTAAAAAAAATGGGTTGACGCACAAATTCCTTCAGTCCCTTATAGGACCAAGACTATGACCCATATTGTTACAGACGCACGACCCTCTTTTAAAAACCTATAAGCCATTCTAGGCATATAACAACTCAGTTCGTGTTTTTTAAGTTCGGGTCAAACGAAGCGCTTGAGTAAAAAAAAAGACATTAGGAATTTTGTAAATATCATTTTCTACAGTTTGTCTGCTTCGCAGTCATATAAAATTATTTTCACACCTGCTCGATAATGTCAAATTATAATTATGTCATGCAAACCTAACCTAAACTGAGTCATTATAACCCTGGGGTTTAACGGGACAATAATATTTTACTGGACTTAATTATAAACCCGCTGGTCAATAAGGTGATTAAAATGATGAACCTTGACAAAAAATCCGGGTGAAAATCGTAAAAATCTCGTGTTTTATAATCTTAAAATAAATATTTTTTTGTGAATATTTGAAGCCGTGAAAATGTTTTTCTGATTTTATTTTCATAATTGAAGAAAGAATTTTACACACATAACATCACGCCTTGTTTCACCGAAGGGTTGGGCAGAGGTGTACCTGTAGCAGCTACACCCACATTTCGCCAGTTATGTAGTCCCATGTAATAGGGGTCGAGACTATAGCCATCAACCGGGCACAAATCCAGACTCCGGGCTGCTACTGCGAAATCCGCATTACTCCTATTTTACTAAAAAAATATTATAAAGAATACTGATCGGCTCGAGTTGAGGCGATGCTGATCCCGTGCAGTGCTTAAACGTGGGAGTTGACCTTTAACCCCCCTATCAATTATAATAACGGTACCTAACATCATCTAGAAAGATTCGTCAAACTCATAATTTAAAGTTACTATGTGCTTTTATTGAAAAAACCACACGTTGTCATTAAAATAAATAATAATAATACCATCCTATTATTGTCCCACTGCAGGGCAAAGGCTTCTTCTCATTCAGAGAAGGCATGAACATTGATCACCACGTTTGCTAAAGACGTGTTGGCGATTTAAGACTTATATTGACTATAAGTCCAGCCCCCTAATTACGCAATGCACAATCAATTTTAAATTTAAACCAATTGAAAAAGATTGCCAGTCCATTGCTTCATAAGTTCGACAAAAATAATCTGCTCAACAGAAAATGCATTACGTAATTAGGGTGCTGGTTTCCTCATGATGTTTTCCTTCACGGATATCAGTCATGTCCAAGATAAATTCAGAAAGTACATATGAATCGAAAAAGTCAGATTGGTACTTACCCGGATTGTCATTAAAATACGTATGTAAAATGAAACAAACTCAAAGCTTACACTGAACAAAGGAAATACTTGTATAGAACGAAATTGCCTCTACCAATATTGACGTAGTCAACTCTAAACGCCTACGTAGATAGATACGTGGAAAATCGTGCCTGTGCCCAATGTGCGCTGCAAATTAACAGCGCTTCCCCTGGGGCCAATATTTCTCTCGGCGACGTCGAACCTAGGACCGCCCGCCACTAACTACCCCACTGAATCAGCGACGATCACGCCTACATCTTGTACATACGCCGATTGGTACGTAACTCGTACCCTCGGCTCGGATAAAGTAATATATATTCCCAAGACTTAACTGCTGACTGAAAACCTTGCCACACCTAAGGTGACGTAGATTTTATGGTCTCCGGTGGAGCGTGGGTCAATCGCATCACTATTAAATCTGTATTCGTCGACGCTTTTTCATTCCTACATATACGTAGATGTTCTCATTGTTACATTACACAGATCAATTTTGGTCTTTACAGTTATTTACAAAATGGCGGCTAGCCATCTCACAATTTGTATTTTTAAAACGTGTACCATTACTTTCACACTTATATGTCTGGCTCTAGTCTAGTAAGAATATTCTTTATTTATCTCAACAGAACAATCAACAAAAAAAACAAACGATAAAAAAAATCTGTCAAGTGCGAGTCGGACTCGCACACGAAGGGTTCCATACCATGTCGTACAAGATTTAACACTATGAATTTTTGTAATACTTTCATAAAGGTGCTATAAAAAAACTACAAAGATTTGTAAAGAAATTGTCTAATTTTAATGAAAAAATGTTGTTGTGTTAAAATATAGGTGTAGGACTATACCTATTTCATTTATTTTAAGAGAAAAATATTAAGTTAACTTTATCCAGTAACATGCATTAACTAAAGTCAAAGTTATTTATTTGCTACTAACATAGTATTAGTAGGTATAAATAGGTATTTATGGTAGGTAAGCAGAAAGATATAAAGGGTAGGTAGGGTAGGGTAGGTAGGTAGGGTAGGTAATTAGGTAGAAATTAGGAAAGGTAGGTGCGCCGTAGATAAGTACTTACCTTAGTGCTAACCGTGCGAAGCCTGGCCGGGTAAAGCTAGTTACTTATAAATAATAGGATTTCTCTTGCTACATCAGACTATATTGTACAAAATAGAATGTAAGTAGTACGCCAAATTTTAATTATAACTGTGCGTTTGCACTGGCGAAATATTCACAACAAAACATGTTGGAATCTCTATTTTCTGTAAATTTTTCTGACAGGAACTAGAGATTTCAACATATTTTGTCGTGATGTTTCGCCAGTGCAAACGCACGGGTCAATACAGGTATTTATTTACGTTATTTTTGATAGTCATACAGAAATCTATTATTTCTTACTTATTATTTTTACACATCCCATCGGACTATGAGAGTGAGGGAAGAGAGAGTGCACTCGTGTCTGCGCACACACTTGTGCACTATAATATCTCCCGCGCCGAAGGCCAGTCTCCGTTGAGATTGGCCGCCGTGGCCGAATATTTTTACACCAATAATTTTTCTCAATATGAAATTGTATCCACAACGGTTTAAGGTAACTGAATAGTACACTGTATGTGCCAGCGTTCATTTCAATGTTGATGAATATATTGTCTATTGGAGTGTAGTTTTAACATGAGGTATAATACACACATCAACACCGTCTAGGGATACTTTGAAAAAAGTCGATAAAGTTCTTAAACTCAAAAAATACTGGCCGGTTTTAAAATCTTGTGAAGAAAGTTTATTTTGTAGACCTTTTTGGATGATCGAAATTTAAATGATCGAAATAGTATAATATGTTGCCATGATAGTAGGTACTTACTAATTCCATGTCATTACTCCGACTATTAAATAGTTATCTGTGGAATTTATATCGCATAATTAGCATGAAATACAAAATTATTTTTTTAAGTTGCAGAAAATCGCTCATATTATATAAAATACGTTATGAATCGGCGTTTTTAGTATTTGGTGATTATAAACAGTATATGTTACATGATACACACAAGTTTCAAATTCCTAATTTGTTTAGTTGTTGAGATAGAGCTCGTACAAAAATGGTCTAAAACAGACAACTTCTACGGCCCCCTAATTCATCATTTTTGAAGATAAAAACAAATAAAAATTATATTTATTCTCTACTCGATGAGTTCTAGAAAATGATACCCCACATGCCAGGGTCAGATTATTTTTTTTTCAAAAATTTATTTTATTGTATGGCGACCCCCCTTTAATTTTTAATTTTATTATTTGTTGCTCTTGCGGCAATAGAAATGCTCAATCTGTGAAATTTTCAACTGCCTACTTATTACGGTTCATGAGATAGAGCTCGCTGACAGACAGACGGACAGCGGAGGCTTATGAATAGGGTTCCGTTTGTCACCCTTCGGGTACGGAACCCTAAAAAGCAAAAAAATATCGTTATGGTAGCCCGTAGTGTAGGTGTTTTCACAAAAAATTCCTAACGACAATCATTGGGTGAAATCGAATTGTTCAAGTAAAATGATAATGAAGAGTTTTCTAGGCGTTTTTCTAAATACCTAATTCATAAAATTTGATGGAAAGAAAAAGTATTTATTGGGACTCTCACACTAAATAAAAACAAAGTAAAATGAAAATAAAAGCAGAAACTCTTTTACGAGGCCAAAAGGCTCCTTCATCTTAGCATGATGCTGCGACATTTAGAAATACCTAAATGTCGCAGAGCTGCTATAACACTACCTAGTGCCTACTGTTGGCTACTAGATCATCTGTTGAGAAATAATCACTCTGGATTTTGTTAGTGTAATTGCAGTTTCAATATCCGAAGCCGGTTAGTCGGAGTAATTACTAAACAGGCTTCCTCCGCTCACTCTCACAATGGACGGTCCCGCGAGATACTTCCTCCCAGTCGGTCTCGATCACTCTCCTTCACTGATTGGCTTAATACAAGAACAATGTTATTATTTAACCCCCTATTATATAGATATTAGAACATTTTGTATTTTATTGCGAACTGTCGCCGCCTATTGTAGTTTAGTTAAAGACTTACGTTGGTTTTCAATTCTTCCTTAGTTCTCTTCTCCTTCGACAACTGTGGTGAGATCGTGATAGAAAACGATTTTGTAAAAAGAAACTTGTACCTAAATAGAGATCGTAAAAACTTCAATGATGTCAAAATCACGTAACGCAAATTACATACTTATTATAGGTACCTACACATCTATTAAAACTTTTAAAAACATGCAATTTGTTTAAGGTAGTAACTTAATATCAGACTCCGATTTTTATAGACTAAACAACTAGTAAAAACAGCTTAAACTGCTAACCATTACCTGCAGTTAAACGCAACCTTCATCTAAAATACGGTTCCTTAAAATTATGCTTCACTTACCATAACGTTTTAAATATTAAAATGACCAATGATGATAGCAAGCTAATTCCTATAACTATGCTAATAACACCTACCTTCACCAAAATATAATCTTTAATCTGGATGCAAATCATCCTAATGCGTTCCGATTATAAAGAGCTATAATTTCGGCATTATATTGTCCATCAAAGTGTTTTACATATATAAAAATAAAAGGCTGACAATCAAGTAATTTGTTTCTCGACCTACTAAACTCTTTTCGTGATGGAATCGTGTTTTGGTCTTAGGATCTGAATATTTAACTTTATTATTTGGTATCGATTTCTAAATTGCACTATAATTAGATTAGCAGTTTTGCTAGTATTTACTCGTATATAAAATATTGAAAGTTTACTCGTCAATTTATTTCAGACGGCGATGCACTGGGCTTGTAAACGCGGTGATGAAAATTTAGTGAAACTGCTGGGTGGGGTGACCCGACAAGTAGTCAACGAACGATCGGTGAGTCGTAATTAACTATGAAAGCTACACATCCTCCAGTTATACATGCTGTGAATAAGTACATTATTTACAAAGCAGAGAAGCTGAAACAACTAGTATTATTTTTAGCTGTGAATATTTTCAGGGCGGCCAAATAATGTCTAAAGAACACATTTTTTTCTAAAATAAATAAACGTCACGTCTAAACTTAATCTTATCATGCTGAACAAAATTATGCCTTATCCCATAAAAGCTTACTTGTTTTTGAAGATGTGAATAACATATCACTACAGCCTCGGAGACATTAACTGTCTCCGAGGACTTAACGAGGAGGACACGGATCTGGCGCGAAAGTGAGGGATTACATCAATGCATGAGGATGACGTTTAAGATTACTAGACTTAGATGAGACTCCTAAAGGTAGACCTTTAAATTGCTGCACTGAGCGAACCCAACGTTAGCTTCTCCTGTGATCCTGAAGTTTTCGCAGAAGAAACTACAATAAGCGCCGCTGGGAAGGAGTTGATAGCTGGATTTCTTGAAAATAACCTGTCATCAGAAGACGACCGAGAGTTAAGAGATGAATCGTCGACTTCCCTGCTCGTCTCCAATGTCTCGACAGATGCGACCTATTACGATACTATGAGTCCGACTAAGGAACAAGACGCTCAGAATATCGCCTCGAGCTCCGAGCATGAACCAGACATAATTATAAGACTCCTGAAAATGGGTTACGCTGACACCATTTTTGAGAATGTAATTGAAAATCCCAATTTGTAAATTTTCGAACTTCTGTTGTGATTAAAATAATCTCAGCGCATTTTCTCGTATACCACAGAGTCAATTCTCGTACTTAAAAAACGTTCACATTCAAGTCGCAATCTGTGAAACTTGTCAAAAATGTTGGTAAATTGATTATATTTTTGACAGATGACGAATGAGGTGCGAATGCGAAAGTTCTTAAAAATACGGGTATTGCCCTTCTGTACAAACTTAAATCTCCAATGAGTAGTCAGAATGTCACAGCATTAGTAGGTATTTCAATAGCGGTTTGCACCCGACGCAACCAATCACAAACCAGTTAACAACACGTTAGTACTATCTAACTAATCACTCGCTACCCGAGGTGCTAGTCGCGTGCTATTGGTTTCAAATAATTTTTTGAAACTGCGCTACGGTACAAAGGACGATCAATTAATAAAAATACACTTATTCAAAATTCTTAACAAATGGTAGCGGGCGTGTACGACTCAGCGTCATCAATTAATTTGTATTAACTAATTACTAACCCGTTCCGTTTTGAGTGGCGTCGTGGACGACTCCTTTCCTACCAAAGTAGTAACCTAATGTCAGTGTACAATATTCCAAAACAATTTTGACACTGACAGCTCTTGAACGAAAAACTAGAACTATTAGCCATTTAGCAAAAAAAAAAAACATTTAAAAAAATCTTTGTGGCCTGGGTCTTGTTATTGGACCTAGCCACGTAGCAGACGGCCCCACGGATAAGCCATTTTCGTATGTTCAACCGTCTGCCGAACACCCTGTATAATCATACTATCTCATACGATAAGAAGTAACTTCTCTTACTTATAGTTTTTCCAATAGTATTGATATCTACTCTCAACTTCTTATTTCGATTGATAACTGAATACTGCAAAGTTAAATGTTCTTAAAGTAAATTTTGGCCATTCATGCAAACAAAGAATCCAGCTGATAACGTAGAAGCCATGAAGGGTGCACTTTGGTGGCCGTTTTTGGTGCCAACGATGATAACATACCAAAGAAAATAATATTGTGCTACAAACCATGCAACAGTAGTAAGTGTTTGCAATTGGCTTTAAATGGAGTTAATTATGTGTTTACATCCCCAGTAAGAGTAATTGCAAATTTTACTTTTACCTAGAAGCTTTTAATGTCCAATCAAATTTACTTACTGCGAGTTATTTTGCCTGTTTTACTGTATCGTTAAAGTGTCGTTACAATCTTTTTCATGTGCTGTTCGGCATCGTTGGCGACGGAAGTAGAATGGGGTAAGTCCGCCGAGGATTTTATTACTGGACTACTTGTGGATTCAAGAGAAGTGGTGGTAAATTTATCTGTGCACCACTTAGGATTTTAATGTTTCTCTTTCCTCATAAAGCTATAGTCTTTTTATGACTTAATGTATGTACTTACATGTCTTAATAGTGCCCATGTGATCCCAATAACTATCTGGAAGAGGTTTGATGTTAGTGCTTAGTAGTGCCATTTGAGATGGGGTTCTTACACCGAATCTACCATTTATCTTATACCTAATGGCATTTAGTTATCTCAGTTGTAAAAATAAACTAAACTTCCCTATGTCACTATGTCACAATATAGGTGCTTTCGCTTAGTTTACGCTACAGCTGTCGCTGTTATATATTCAGTAATATCCAACTGGGTTTAATATCTATCGCAGATAATATTGAATGTAAGTATTGGATTCGAGAACGGGGGCAATGTATGAGGAGCCGGGAGCAGATGTGTGCCTTTACAACTCGGTGTAAGCCTCATCCGCCCCGCGTCCTCTCTTGTTGAAATATTTCATATCTGATACCATCGTAAAGGTGCAATCTCCGTTATATATGTTCATATAAAAATTATATTCCTTTATTTAATTTTCATTACTTATGATTACATTTTTTTTTCAAATCACATAAAAATTATATTTAAAAACATAAAATTCCATCGGCATCAGGAACGGGGTCCAACTTATATTACTGTTATGTTTTAAATTTCCTTACACTTAATCTCATCCATCCTCATACATGTTTAAAGAAACGCAGTAAAGTATACGATGTACCTGCCCAAAAGGCACACTGATACCACGAATTAGAACTCTGTTATTTTACAAAATGTTTCAATAACGAAGAGTTATAGAGAAGATTGTACTTACCCGTAGAAAAGTAATATTATTGTCTAATGATTTTCATCAAAGACGTACTATGTCAAAGAATCGGTTCATGTTCAAAAAAACAATAAGATCTCGTATGACTCGTGTGAAAACATAAATATGTATGTTACAGGGATACACACCTCTGCACATCGCAATGCAGTTTCGCCACGAGAACGTGTATAGACTATTAGTAGAAGTATACGGTAAGTTCTTTCTCCTCCAATTATTAAAAATTAAAAAATAAATATTCCCATAAAATTATTATTTAAATAATATGTCATAAAATGAAAAAAAAAAACTCAAATCCGATATATTAATAAAAATTGTGTCATTTTCACCTTAGAACTCCATATCTACTAATTAAGTACACCAAAATAATTATTTTGCCTATATCCCGAAAAGTACATTTAGTTATATTATTATGTTTTGTAATGTTCAATAATAAATGTTTTATCTAAGTAATTATCTATCTATCTTATCTAATAGGAGTAAAAATAAAAGCTTTGTCAGGTGTCATGCCTTCTTGCTTAAAACTTCTAAGTATCTATTCTTTATTTCACTGGGTAACACAAGAAACTCAAGTAATATAAAGTTCTAGTTTTTGTAAGGAGAATTCAATTCGACTGTATATTTTAAATTTTTACTTAAAGAATTTTCACAAAAACTTACCTTAAGAGTGTCACGATAATATATTATGCTTGCCTATTTGTGTGCTAATACGAGCTCATATACAAGTACAACAACACAAGTGTTTTCTGCTACAAATTATAGTCCTTTATGTTAGCGAAAAATTTCGAGCACCACGACACCATCTAGTGATTTTAATACGTACCAAATGGTCCAACTAGTGCTAGTAAGACCCAGTGACGCGGTAGCGTAGCGCTGCATACAACCATTGTTTCGAATAAATGAATGAGTTATTTCACAGATGGCGTTAAGTTTAACGTGAGTTTAATTTTCTACAGAATTGGCCCAATCTCTCAGTATTATGTTAATTATCGAACTAAACTAATCCGATATTATAAATATGGTGAACCTATATCCTAAATTAATATTATAAATGGGAAAGTGAGTTTTTTTGTTTGTTTGTTTCGCTTTCACGGTAAAACGGCTGAACAAATTGGAATGAAATTTGGCACATGTTGGGTAGACCATGACCTGGGTAAGGCCATAGGATAGTTTTTATCCCGATATTCCTACAGGATAATGAAACCGCAGGGCGCAGCTAGTCACTTATAATACTTACCCAGCAAAAACAGTCCACTTCATAAATGCGTTCATATCTTATGCTTAGAACAGATTAGAATTACTTTGAAAAATGAAAATGAGAGAATAGCATTCTTCCAAAAAGTTGGCAATGTCGAAAATTGCTGTCAAATATTTACCTGTTTTGAATAATTTGGCAATATTACTGTATGTAGATAAGAAAAGAAATATGGCTAACTAGTGAACTAGAATATTAATAATAAATTGCAATTATAACATCGAAGTGTATAGAGTGCCGCGAGTTTCTTGTGGCCGGGCCGAGGCAGTGACACTAGAGTGCTAGTGTCACACACTAGAGTGCTAGTGTCACTGCCTCGGCCCGGCTAGGGTGCCGTGAGCGTTGCATTGTCACTGTCACTTATTATTTAGGTTAGGTTAGAACTGTGACCACACAACGCACGAGCCTAGCGAGCGGTGCCGCGGTAGCGGCCGGCGAAGTGCCACATCGTGGCAGTGGCGAGGGTCCCTTTAGGCACAAGAGAATGTAATGTTTTGGGAATGTGGTGTTTTACAGCGATCTAACCTCGACAATCAAACAAAATACCAAGTGACGTGACTTAGTGACAGTGACAATGACAATCCAATGCTTGCGGCACTTGAGCCGGGCCGAGGCGGTGTTACTAGGGTGCCTGTAGTGGCACTTTATCCGATAGGGATAGAGTGCCAATGGTGGCACTCTATACACTGCCTTATAACATTGAATTTGATGTTGTAACCGTTTTAGGTGCAAAAAAAAGCATTGGAAAGTTTCCAAATACTTTATCTACTATATCTAAAACTAAATATTCGGAATTACGATATTTTTTTCGTGGCGTGGCGTGGCGTGCCTTTGCATTTTAAAGGAGAGTTACTGACTCGAACCCGTATACTAATGAATTTTTCTCTGGCACAGTCTGACTTATCAAACATTGTTCTTGCTCAATCAACCCGTCAGAAAATAAAATATAAAACTGAACATTTCCATTTTGCTACAACATTGATTATAATTTGTTGAAATATCTAATACCTTTAAACGAGCAATTCTTGTATATATGTATATATACAATCTGAATCTCGGAAACGGCTCCAACGATTTCGATGAAAGTTGCAATTTAGTTTACGTAGGTGAAAAATCGATCTAGCTAGATCTCATATCTGGGAAAAATCGTTTTGTTTTATTTTCACAGCCTAGGAAATCTAATAAAACGTTGGTGTACCTGGACGATATGTTTATATTTTCACCCCGAGCAGAGCTCGATTGACCAATTATTAATGTTTAATTGTCATTAATTTTATTTATTTACACTGTTTCATCATCAATCATCATCATCAGCCTATTAATGTTCCCACTGCTGGGACACAGGCCTCCTCTCTGTGAGAGGGAGTGGGCTGTAATCTACCACGCGGGCCCAGTGCGGGTTGGTAGCTGTCACATGTCTTCGAATTTTCGGTTCTAAGACATGCCGGTTTCCTCACGATGTTTTCCTTCACCGTTTTGAGAGCAGTGGTGATGAAATTTTTTACACAAAGTAAAGCGCCTGCCTGGGTTCGACTTCGAACCCACGACCTACAACTCGTAAGTCGGGGCCGTTACCACTGGGCCACCACTGCTCTAACACTGTTACACTGTTTATATTATTAAATTCACAAGTAAAATCACGCGTGTTCAGCTCTATATACTGCACTGTGAAGCTAAAAGCGGTGCATTAAGAGCTACTGTTCGAGCATGTATCATAAAATAATTAGTATGTCATGTAAGTTTAAGATTATTATTTCCTTTATTGCAGATGCTGATCCAAATGTCCGCGACTGGTCAGGCAGGAAGCCAAGACAGTATCTAGTCCACATGGACACTTCGCTATCACCAGGATCATATAGAAGTATGCTGCTACACAAAAAATATTTACTTAAATCATTTTAATTAATATAATTATTTTATTGTATTCGTTTAGTTAAGATTCTTTATTTTTTTTTTCTTTTTAGTGGAAATAAGATGAAGATCGTATAGAAACTGATACATTTATATTTTTCTTAACAAAACTTGACTTGAAATGTTTTCCAATTGGAAAGTGTTTCTTATTATCCATCATTATATTTCAAAGAACATACAGCAACTGGGTAGCCAAATTAAATGAGGTCAAAACAAGTGGTCAACAATTTATATCATTTGTAGATTGGTCACAACTGTAAATTGGTCATCAATAGATCAATTTTAGATTGATCACAACTGTAAATTGGTCATCAATACAGCATTTGTAGATTGGTCACAACTGTAAACTGGTTATCAATACAGCATTTGTAGATTGATCACAACTGTAAATTGGTCATCAATATATCATTTCGTCGCTCGACATTTAATACCGCGAATGTGACATTTTTGACGAAAATCAGATTTTAGTTTTATTTCATTCTACACAATGAGTAGAACCAAATTTTCAGAAATCAGAAAATCAGATTTTAATATAAAAAAAAAAACTAAAATCTTATTTTCGTCAAAAATATCACATTCGCGGTATTGTATGCCGAGCGACGATTTATAAATTGGTCACAACTGTAAATTGGTCATCAATAGATCATTATTTTGTAGATTGGTCACAGGTATTTTTTTAATGTTTTAATTTTTTACAGCTTTCTATGATCAAAAAGTTTAAAAAAATATAACATCTTGAGAACTTGCTTCTTTTGCAAACCAACGCTTATTTCAGTAACAGACTTGAATACACTCTTTCAAGAACTGAATGATATTAGGTTTAAGTAATATTGAGATTTTATCGGCATTGTCCGATACACCAAGCTCCGTAGCTATTGGTACTTCAGACATTTACTGTAATAAATGGGAATAGATATTTTCAGTGCATTTAAGTGTAAGTACAAATTAATTGAATATCTGATATGTCGTGCAGCAGAAGTGCCTAAGCGGAGAATGTTTTACAGAGGCAGACACATATGACATACGTCGGACTGTAACTGCTCCTCCCGTCATAAGAGTCTCTCCGAACACAATTAATGCTCAATCAAGTAAGATACACAAAACCGTGTCTGCGTCCTCACAGTGCTTACTTGCGTGTTATTGTTTCAATTTCGTACTTACAACATTAAAGGCTTCGACAAATAGAACGCGTACTTCGCGCGCGCTCCTTTTTTTATGGGATGGAAATCATCAAAAAACTTCTCCGGAGGGCGTGTCAGACTCTTACTGACTAAATCTCACCCATGTTCCTTCAGTTGCCTGTACGTTGCCAGGGGCCACGGTAACTCTTTAGGACTTTCCCGCAACCCCGACAGGCATCGGCCCTAGCGGACCCCGTCAGTTGTGCTGACATCTCATTGAGGCGCGCGTGGAACACAACGCGTCGTCGACCCGTGCCTGGTCCTTATCGGACGGCGAGCTACCCATTGCTCTCCGTCCGCAAACCCGCGCCTACGGTGGCCGGAAATCGGCTCGTGATTCCCTTCGCTTAGAACGCTAGCCGAATTGTGTTGTACGTACGTTTACTGTTAAACAGAGCGCCGGCGTTCTGTTTGACAGTAAACCTACTAGCTACGTCATAGTACAACACAATTCGGCGCTATAGCGCGGCGTCACGCTAACGCTCTAACGCGCGCTAAGTGCGCGTTCTATTTGGCGAAGCCTTAAATCATAATATCATCCTCGTACTGGTATCATATTCTACAATCTGTATAACCATGTATTCTGCCGTAAATAATACATAACAAACTAGCACATTTACATCAGTGAAAACATCAGGACGAGCATTACAAAGCGCAGACTTAAAAAATATTTGTGAAACAAGATAAAACCTGTATAGCGGATCGTAGTGGGTGATATTATGATTTTGTTCTTTCACGTGCGCACATCTCAGGGTTGCGGTATTTGTTAATTTCCTACGCATTGTAGTTAGTCAAAGGTTGTTTTTGTTATTTGTAATTCCACTTTGTTATTAGGTAAAACAGATATCACATTAAACACTACCTTCATAGCACGTAGGTCTTCTAAAATAGGTTTTTAACCTAAACCTGTATAAATTGGTAACCTGTTAACTTTGCCGCCAAAGAGAAACTGCTTAAAGAATGAGGCCCTCACACTTTAGATCTAACCTCTTGTTTACAACAAGTTATAAAACATGTATTCTATATGTTGTGTCTATAGTTTTCGTTTATCGATTACGTCTGAAATATGTTGTAAAGAATAGTTGTATACAAAAATGCTAGAAAACTTGCTAAGTGTCCACAAGGTCAACAAAATACTAATAGTTAACAATATATGTCTGTAACAACTTCAATACATGTATGTATGATACCTACATACTTTATGTATATATAAGTCACAGTAAGATTTGCATAGCCGTGGTATAGTTATATCCCTAGGGATAAAGCTATATACCGTAATATAGTTATGAAAGCGGTTCATCATTTTCGGAGTGCCCTAATTTTATTACTGCAACCAATTTCGACGTAGTTGGTCATAGTTCTAACGTAATCTAACCTATTTGGTCGGAGTGCCTAATAGTTATATTACTAGATCGTACTCGTATCATACTTATATTCCTAGCAAAACAATTATGAACCGCTTTCATATAACTATATTACGATATAGCTATATCCCTAGGGATATAACTATATCACGGCTGTAACCATCTTACTGCGATATGTATATTAATTTTTATTATGTAATTAATTAACACGAAAATTAGAAAGGTTCATGATTCATGAGCCTAGGTGTTCCACCTGCACAGCCAACATGCAAATCGTTTGACATCTAGGAAAAGTATCAATATCTACTTAACACAAGTTAACCCGACAGACTTTGTCCTGTCCAAATTACAATAATTCATACAAAATTCCCATAGAAAATGCACATTCAGTTTCCCAATTTTCCCGCCAACTTCTATCTTATTCGGACTAGCAACGCGTGTCGACATAATATACATAAGTATATATTCCAAAACTAGTAACGCGTGTGAACATAATATTTATAAATATATTCCAAAATTTGTAACGCCTGTAGGTAACCACCGCCACCAACAGTGACACCATGAAGATGTTGCGTCGGCTTGAGTGCTATGTGACAAAACTGACACTGAAGCCTCATACAGTTATGCCAGAAACCCACTTTAAATGTGTGTTAGCAATCATACTGTAATTTAAAAATCCTTCTGTTTCCTACTATTCGTAGGTACCTAGAGGTATTTTATGTATAGGTATTTTAGCGCAGAGGAAGCGGTAGTATTCGCCTTGTACACGTTGATGGAAATTTAAAAAAAATCACTATCCTGTCACCATGTTTAGTATACAGTGTGTAAAAAAAACCCTATCCGATTCGTGAGGGTGTTTCAATAATAATAAGATTTTTTAATATAGTTTATGTAATGATATTGCAGTACTTACCAGCTAAGTGCCCATTTGGATATAGACAGGGTTTTTGTTACATGTCGTATAGAATGCACTCAAGATAATGTTAAGTATTGTAAATAATTATTTTGGTAATATGATACTATTTCAGCACATACCAAAAAATGCTAATGTATTTTATAATGCTAATTTAACTCATTACAATGCAAACCTAAATGTTTTCAATGTGTAGTAATATTATCCTTTCTTTTATCCTGTGACCTCGTTGTTGTGTATTGTTGTACTTAAACAAATAATGTTGTCGATGTGATACCTATGTGATAGTTATCTTTACTGTGTTGTCACTAATAATTAATGTTTAACCCTTTCCCTGTCCCATGAACCATAGTGGTTCAGGTTGATTATTTAACTATTGTGTATACTTTATGGACAGTGAAGGTGTTAAATGTGAAGTGCATCATTCGCAGAAAAAGAAGGATTTCTACGCATCGGTTCGCTTAACGTGAGGGTGAAGAAAACCACAGAAGCTTTTAGTAACTTCTTAGGGGTGGGCGCAACTAGGTCTTCAGCCTACGTACCAAAGTCTACCCGCGACCGTGAGGAACGGCGGTCCGATGACAGCGACCAGCTGAAGAGTTGGGGCTCCGCTGACAATATACAAGTAAGAATACCACCAAAACGTATTGCTTCAATCTATACTAACTTAATAATACACGGTGGCAGGGACATGGACGCGAAAACTGTTACCATGGATTCAGTTCGTGATTCTGAGCCCGCCGGCGTAAATATTTTTTGTCGAAAACGGCTTTTCCATACATTTTGACCGCGTAGGTATTGCACTTTTCTATGAAACAGCAGATTTTTTTAATAACCATAATGGCTACTACACACATGCCTTTACTACTACTACTTTTGCCGCGCGGCACGTGCCTCCGGCCCTTGCGTCTTCATTTCCTTTGCGTTTGTTTGTGCGGCAGTGCCGGCGGCCATGCCGCCGTGTGTAGTAGCCTTAAGACGTGTACGACATCTAACGTACCACAGATTAAATACACATCGTGGTCGCGGAAATTTAGACTAAAGCACTTCTTTAATTTCATATGCAATAGTGTTTTTTAATAAAAAATGTATCATGAACAGAAAGACGACAAGCTGATGCCACCTCCTAATAACAACAAGGTGCGACGTCGGGGCGCGAGCGGCCGGCGGGGGCTCGGAGCGGCGCACAGCCGCAGTACGCCGTCCACACCTGACCAAGTAAATATTAAATAGTACATTATTGCTGCGGCCTGCAACAGGGGTGTTGATGGACGATCGTGAAAAGGTGTGCCGACGCGAAGACGAGGCACACATACGTGAGACCATCAAAGCCTGGTTGAGGCCAAGGCTTGTATAGTAGGTACCTACTTTTCTCACATAATGCGCGAAAATTCAAACTAAGTAAATTAATTACAAATTCCAGAATCAATGACGAACAACGATAATTTTTCACGCGCATGTTAAACAGCCAAATCGAAATTTAAATAAAATCTTTGATAAGTAACCTCCGTTGTTGCCATGTGTTGAAGTAAAAAGTTCGTTCCATCTTTAAATAACACGACAGCTATGAGTTTTCATAGTTATTTATTCGGCCGCTAAACATGACAGATATGGATTTTCATACAAACATTGGCGGCTGGGTGTTCGCACGTATTTGACCAGTACAGCATTTTCGATTTATCTCGAAGAAGGTTGTCAAAATAATGCTCGAATTTACAAGCATGTTTGAGAAAAATCCCTTTGTAATTTACCCATAGTCACTTTCGCCAGTGGAAATATACAGCTGATGTCAAAAATAATTATATTTTACAGCCTCGGGCTCAAATGGGTGTAAGTGAAGAAGGAGACTCTGATTCGGATTCGGCAGCAGGGTTCCATTCGGCTTGGCGACAGCAAAGAGCTTCCAACTGTACATAGACCTACATTCTTCGTCAGACGATCACAGCGTAAATTATCTAATTTTTTGGCTTGATCCAAAGTAATGTATTAAACAGCCGTAATTTTATTTATCTGTTAAGGCTGTAGCGGTTAGACCGCCACATACAAAAAAAAAACTACGAAACAAAAAGACATGACGTCACACAATTCCTACATCTCGCAGTTAGAGTTTACTGAGCGAATAACATAGATAAGACTATCCGAAATCAACATATGGGCAGTTGCCCGCCAGACATAACAACCCGTCTGGTTGGAGGATCCTCCCTTTTCTATGGTGGATGAGTGAACTTTACACCCTGTTCCTCATACCCCTAAATTGGTGACCCCGAGTATGAACGTCAACGCAGCCTTCGTGCAACAACTTCAGCGTGACGTCATCATCATCACTCCCGCAAGCTTTCCTGAGGCAAGTCACACAGCCAGCCAGCACCCACGGCTTTAACGGGTATCCTGACCACCAGCATGCAGCGAACGCGCATTCCTGGTCATCACCCTCAACCACAACCCGGCGCTGTACCACAACCGACTCACTGGATGACGACGCACCGCCACCCCGACTCACTGGGGAATCACCGCAGACAGTTCCGACTCACCGTGAACTATGCGGCACCCGGTTCCGACTCACTGGAACCACAGCTGGCACTGTGAAGCATCGCAAGATCCAAGACTCAGCCCACTATCGACCTCCGGTCTCCGGAGGGGAGTGATGTAGCGGTTAGACCGCCACATACAAAAAAAAAACTACGAAACAAAAAGACATGACGTCACACAATTCCTACATCTCGCAGTTAGAGTTTACTGAGCGAATAACATAGATAAGACTATCCGAAATCAACATATGGGCAGTTGCCCGCCAGACATAACAACCCGTCTGGTTGGAGGATCCTCCCTTTTCTATGGTGGATGAGTGAACTTTACACCCTGTTCCTCATACCCCTAAAAGGCAATGAAATGGTTATTCTAATGCAAATTAATCTATTAAAGATAGGCGGCATTGGCAGGATTGTAAAGTATTTTTTTTTATTGTGGAAGTTACAACCACCTTGTTCTATTTATGTAAGAATCTAGAAACTTTCCGAACAAATCTATTCAATTGTTTACGATAATTATAATACTTCGGACGATATGTGGTGGCTCTTGACAACAATTCGTCTGATATTAAATATATTCACTATCACGACATCATTATTGCACAGAGTAGCTTTTGACATCCTTTTTGAAAAATCGGAGTTTTCAACGTCAAAATTAGGGAAAGCCCCTGTTTCTTCAAAAGATTTGCCTTTTAAGTACCAAAATCAACGGCGCTGAAGATCACGTAATTTTTTGCATATTTTGGTAATCTGTAAGCGGTTCCCTGACCACGAGAGTCGTATTAGAAACTTTTCAAATAGTTCTTCTGTGTCATCGAGCCGCACCTACTTAGCTCTCAACTTTTCGCAAACACTGGGTTCCATTACCATTGGTTTTTCTACCATTAAATTTGCAATTCCCAACATCGCTAAGTGCTTCTACAAATAATTGTCTGGGTACTTTATGCTGCTTGCCGAAAGTCTGACACCAGTCTTACCACGGGGTACCGTATTACCCAGTTACTGGGTTGTGGAGGTCAGATAGGCAGTCGCTCCATGTAAAATACTGGTATTCAGCTGCATCCGGTTAGACTGGAAGCCGACCCCAAGATAGTTGGGAAAAAGGCTAGGAAGATTGAAGATTGATTGTACTTTATGCTGCTTAAAATCGTTAATGGACGAAGTAGGTATATGTACTATATATATCTACATTTATAAAAATAATGCTGTATTAAATAGTTTAAAATTAATTTATATGAATAATTAATTAAATAAGCTGTGCTTTACAATATGTAATTATATTACAATACGGATGATTCTGTTGGAAACTTGTCACATTCCACATTTTTAAGATTTAATAATATATGTGTAAACAGTTGAAAATGTATTCGAAACATGTGATATTTTATGAAGTTCTTTTTAAAGGGATCAGTATTCTTTAAACATTCTGTTATTCACAATGAAGTGCCTTATTTTATAATAATTAAGATAGTTTAATATTTGTACGAAACTGATGAAGTTTATGACTTATGATTATTTAATTATAACTGTATGTATATAATGTAACGCGGTTTACTTACCCGACTGCAAAGGATCATGTTTTATGTTAGTAATGATTTGTTGAAATAGTTGTGTTAGCCACACTACGAGTTAAACTTATTTTGAATAAATTTTTTGACTTATAAAACCAAGTTGGTACCTATTATAGTACCCGGACGTATATGATACATTGACCTTTAGTGACCTTTAGGAAACCAAACTCGAGTGAGAGAAATGATTATACGACGCAACGAAAACCGAACTTTTTCTAAAACTGAAACTGAATGTTCCATATTTACGGCGGGGTACTGTAATTTGTTTTATTATATTTTCAAATAAACCTATCTTCTATCTGTATTTATCAAATTCTATCTATATTTATAAAATTCTATTTAAATTTATAAAATTCTATATATATTTATATAATTGCCGTGCATTAGTCTCGCAAAAACTCGAAAAACGCTCTACAGATTTGTTTTTATGTGTTGGTCGCCTCAATACTGGGTTGGTTTAGAAAAAATAAACTCAACTCAAAGCTTTATTTCAATTAAACCTTAAACAGGCATATGTAGCTAGAAGAACAGGAAAACCGCAAAGGAACAGAGATAAAATTTAAAAAAACCAAAGGTTGTCACGTGGTAAGAAGTTCACTGTGTCAAAATCGAAAAAAACCAAACGTTGTCACGTGGAAAGAAGTCTGAGTCATCTATCTAGTATTTTACAGATAATTATACAACCATCTCAATATAAAATCACGGCATTAAATCGAGGAAAGTTACAATTTTGCGAAATACCATTAATCTCAAAGCATTTGTTGGCAAGTTGGCATAATTATAATATAATGCTCAAAAATTGCTCTCGGAGTAAATGTTTTACCACATCCTGCTCCTCCTGTTATGAATAATTTCATTGTATCATCCGTTGGCTCTTTGGTTGTTTGTTGGTTTCGTAGCTCTTTGATTTTCGTTGTAATGGTCTTTAATATTTTTTCTGTTCTACATTCGTACTTAAAATCATTATCGAGATATCAGCATCTGATATCTCACGATTGTCAGTGTCAACTATATCATCGCTTTGTATTTCTACGTCTGCTATGTTTGGATCATAGCCTTCAATAATTGGGCTTACGTGATCATTAGAAAAAGAACAAATTCTTGCATCCACATCAGAAGTGCCTTCATTCATGTGTTCCAGAGTTATAACATAAGCAATTACTGTACTTGCTGTCTGAAAATTTTGAAAATGCTCAACATCTCCACCAAGGTCACAGTTGATGTCTTTCGGTTATAAAAGCGTCTTCAGACCATCTAAGAACGATTCCTCAGTCCCAAAAGGATCGTGTCTTCGTCGGACTATGTGGAGGCATGTAAACCATGTTTTGGCTCTTCTGAGGTTCTAATTTCGTCAGTATGATATTTTTTTTCGTTATTTACGTCTATTATGGACCACTTTTGAAAATTATTTTTTCTTTTAGTAGAGAAAGGTTGCGCGGTGTTTCCATAATAATATAAATTGTATTAACTTTGCTTGTGTAATTTTTGAGTTAGCTTCAATAATACGTATTTTTCCCATTTAGTTGTGGATGATGTAATAATAACTTCCTGGCACTGTTATTGCATAGCAGGTACTGGTATAATGGTATTCGAATTTGTGAGGGGTAGGTACCACAACTTTCAGTTTGTAGTGTTTTTTTTTTGGAATTCGATTGTTTTTTTTTTCGAAAAAGTAGTATTTGTCTTGAAATAAAATAAAGAGAGAACAAGTGCGTATGGGACAACGCACAATGAAGGGTTCCGTTCTAAGAATAATATAAAAGTCAAGAAGCGTAATTGTGAACAAAATCAACGAAAAATTCAGTTCCACACATCAGTACATTTACAAAATTATCTCGAGTGTTTGAACACAAGAACACACATGTAAATAAGCCAATTAGCTGCGCTCGCGTAACGCGTTGCATTCCGGCAAGCGCGGTGATTGGTTCTCGGCAAGACTCGCGCGCCTGTCACAGTGCGAGATGCGTGGACAATGTTATACATTATTCTAAGTTAGAGGATAATTCATAATAAAAATTATTGTATTTTTGCACTATCCATATTAGTTGTAATCTAACTACACCATTTGAATAATACTTAGATATTTAAAAGTTTGAAATTCTAGTGTTTTTTAAATTAAAATGCTCCTTAAGGGTCCGGCGAATACGGCTCGCAACTGCAAGTCGAGATGGGAGGAAAATGCGTTAGGAATATTGTTATCTCTGTTCTGTTGTGTTGTTGTGTAGTTGTTGTTGTCTGTGTCTGTTGTGTGTTATGTGTGTTGTTAGCGTTGTTACTAGCTATCGGAATTTATGATATTCCGTAATACCAAAAATTATGAATGAAAACTTAATATTCTTTCATAATTTTTTCTATACTTTGTAACTTGATAACATAAAGCTATGCTCCTGCCGAAACAATATGTTGTTCCAAATGTTGTTGTTTATAATACGGAAAAAATAGTATGAAAACGTCATTTAGCTGTAAAAATGTGCGAAATTCAATTCGCTTAAACTTCATTTTAGGTAAGTTTTTTAGAAAAAAAAAAGATAAATACTGTCTAAATCCGAATATTAACATAATAATATGCTCAAATTGCAAATGATTTAGGTATTACGTTTGTATGGACAATTCAACAGTCGCCGCCGTCTTAATGTGTTGTAGTATTGTATCGTTAGCATTTAAAATTAAAAGTATTTACCTACGATTAATAGAGTGATTTGTCGCATCAATGTCAGACCAGGAGATGCGTGGATAGTGTTATAAAAAATAATTAAGTTTATTGACGTGTTTACTTTTTACCCGACTATCCCAGCCCCAGAATGAGGGTAATGTTTTTCGAGAGTATTTATGTATGTCTATTTCTTTGGCTCGCTCTGTAGCTTAAACGGCTTGATAGATTTTAGCATAATAATATGAGGTGTCGTAAACTTGGTCTTAATTGTGGGAGTGACATAGGTAGGCGATATAATCTATATATATAAAACAAAGTCCGCCCCGAATAGCAGAATAACTATCAAATCATTGGAAAACTTCACGAAAAAATATAAAATAAAAGAAAAACATTTTCCCATACAAAATGTTCATGGGTTTCGTAACTGTCAAACATTTAATGTTCATCACGTCGATACGGTAAACTCTCCCCTTAAAGAACGTATTTAAATACACGTTTCGAATCGACAACATATATCCACAATATTCGGATAATGGCATATTTTAGATTTAAAAAATATAAAATAATGTCAGTAAAGGATTGACATAAATATATTGGTTGTCAAATATTTATGCGTGCGTTCAGAAATTTATTTTGTGTAAACTATGGAAAATATATCAATCTACTTTTAAAAACAAACAAAAATTGTCAAATCGATTAGTCTCACTCAATCATTACAGATTATTCTGTCAATCCAGTCAGTCAGTATATTATATGTATTAATATTGTTTTTTGTGAGTAGGTATGCCGCGATCAAGAAGATCTAATCTGTATGGCCGTTTTGGCATCCAAACATCCAATACCGACAATGAAAGTACGCGCTATCAAGTTGGTAGATATGTGAACTGCAATGAGGCAATTGGGCGTATATTCTCATTCCCTATTCACGAAAGTCATCACACTGTTGTACATTTGGCGGTGCATCTGGAGAACGGTCAAAGAGTATTATTTCACAGCGTCGAATGCTGCTCAACGTGCTGAAACACCTCCAGCGACAACGTTAACCAGTTTCTTTACGACTTACCAAAGTGATCCGTTCGCACAAACCTTGCTTTACTCGGAGATGCCACGTTATTACACTTGGAACGCTTCATCGAAGAAATTTCTGCGTCGGAGGCAAGGCGATGCGGTTGCTGATCATCCGGATATGCGTTCTACTGATGCTCTTGGTCGTATTTACACAGTTCATCCAAAGAATGATGAATGTTTCTATTTGCGGTTGTTGCTGGTAAATGTTCGTGGGCCAACATCATTTGAATAACTACGAACTGTTAATGGTACAGTGTGCCCAACATTTCGTGCAGCATGTCAAGAGCTCAATTTGCTTGAAAACGAAACTCATTGGGACACGACAATCGCTGAAGCTATTATTTCTACATCTCGAAGTCAGATACGCATATTATTTGCTATCATGGTTTCTACATGCTTTCCATCTAATTCACGTAACCCGTGGAACAAATATAAAGATAACATGTCAGAAGACATTTTACATCAAATTCGTGGCAGTTCAAGAAATCCTGATCTTGAGGCGAATGAACAGATGCATCACCAGGCTTTGGTCTTGATCTAGATATGTGTTACCTCATGTGCGGCAGTTTGTTAGTCAGGTTAGGAATGCGAGCGCCAGATCGCGGAGTAAATGACGCATTTAATAGAGAATTGGAACGTGAACTTGAATATGATCGATATGAACTAGACCAATCAGTTCAAACGAATGTACCCCTGTTGAACCCAAAACAGAAGGAAGTCTATGATATTAAGAGGGCTATCACAAAATTGCGTTTTGACAGTTCGAGCGCCCGATGCATCGCATATGTAGCAATTTGGCAGTTGTAATTAAGCTTATTATGAGTTATATATATTTTTTTTTTGTTTTTTTGTATGCAATTTTAATTTCCTATAAACCAACGTTTATTCTGGTATAAATTTCACGTAAACATATGAATGTAGAAAGGAGAAAATTACAGTTAATTTTGAGCGTTTTTTATGATTTTGAATTGGATTTTTTTTAGATGTCCCATAAATATTTCCAAATTCTGAGGCCGCTATGTACTATACTAAAAACTATTCTCCACAACTCAATAAGTCATAGTTGTCCAAGTCTTTCAGTTACTCATAACAAGAACGCCAAAGTTGCCCATTTTACGCAAAAATCACCGTCGAAATCAGTCGAAATGTCTTAGGGCTCTTAATGCGCTTGGTGATAAGAAAACTGACGAGTAATGTGATTCACGCGACGATACTCAAAGGAAAATTTAAAGATGAGTTTCTTCTCTTTCCGAGGATTCCAATGATCCCAACGGATATGCCTTTTGAGTTTAAACGAATTCAGTTCCCGATTCGTCTTGCCTTCGCCATGACGATTAACAAATCACAAGGCCAGTCCTTGACTGTTTGTGGTCTCAACTTACAAAATCCATGTTTTTCTCATGGTCAGTTGTACGTGGCATGTCCACGTGTCGGCAAATCATCCGCTTTATTTGTTCTTGCGCCTGATAGAAAAACAAAAAATGTCGTATATCACAAGGTGCTGCAATGAAGAGAATTAAACCGAGTGCATCCCATGCTGCACAATTATGTGCATAGTTTAATTCAATCATGTCTTGCTGACACGCGATTGATATACTTAATTTTTGTACTTATTTATTTATTTTTGTGTTATTATCTTAAAAGTACTGAACTAAATATTTATTTTCATTGTATTACTTTCATAAAATCATAAATTAAGTTCAGATAATCTGTAACACGACATTCAGTAGGCGGTACGAAGTTCGACGGGTCAGCTAGTATTATATATTACATCTGCAAACAAAACAAAAGGAGGGAAAGGATTTCTTAAAGAAAAAAAAAAGCTGAGAGGTGTCAAGGGACACCCGGATGGAACGAAGTTATGGAATGAACCTCACAAAGGCATGCCACTAATAAGTACCTGTGGTTGCTCACAGATGGCGTTATAATAAAAAATAAAAAGTGTCGTTACAACTTTTGGTCCCAATTTTTTCCGTCTAGCCCCCTTTCGCAACGCGCGAAAGGGAACTTCGTTCCAATATAACAATATTGGTATCAAACAAAAGCATGCTTGCCGATAAGTAAAGTCTTGCAATTCGTTAGGACTTTCTTGTTCCTCCGTTCCTTTTACAGATTTTATTATGGGTGTCCCGACTTCTTTATAATTGCTCATTCCGTACTTTTCAAGCAATTTCTTAGTGTACGCAGTTTGGTGGACTTTAATAGTACAATCTTTGTGTTGTTCTATTTCCAAGCCAAGAAAATAGGACGATAATTTTATTGTAATTTTAAAACGCCTTTTAATTCATTTTTAACCGACTTCCAAAAAGGAGGAGCTTATAATGTTCGTCGCGTGTTTTTTATTTTTAACCGACTTCCTCAAAAGGAGGAGGTTCTCAATTCGGTTGTATTTTTTTTATTTTTTTTTATGTGTGTTACCTCATATCTCCGTCATTTATGAACCGATTTGGAAAATTCTTTTTTTATTTGAAAGGATATACTTCCCGATTGGTCCCATTTTTATCAAAATTTAGTTCTAATGATGGAATCCATGACAAATTGAGGGAACTCTTCAAATTTTTCAAGATTTCGGTATTTTCAGCAACCAGTTAAGCATTTGCATTCAGAAAGTATCATTTGGTGATGTGGAACTGATGAAGAAGTCCACAGATGGCCACCGGAACTTCTCAATGATAAGTATTTCACGGGTGGCGTCATTTATGAACCGATTTAGAAAATTATTTTCTTATATGAAAGGTATACTTTCAGATTGGTCCTATTTTGATCAAAATTCAGTTCTGATGATGAAATTCATGACGACTCGCGGGAAATCCTCAAAAAAAATTATAAGGAAACCAGGATCTGCTGATGGCATCCCAGACAAATCGAGGGGAACCTTCCAAAATCGTAGTGGCGACTAGTGCGTTTGTAATCTTTTTTCATTAAGCATTTTAAAGCACTACTATTTAATGAAGGTGAAGGAAGTCGATCTGGTGATGGAGCCGAAAGACAGTTGAGGAAACTCCTCAACGATTTACAGCAATTACCTGGTGTTTGGGCTTGATTAATTTGTATTGATGAGAACTTTACACCTAGATGGGTTGTGACTGTCATTAGGGGTTTGATGATGAAGACTAAGGACAGTCAAGGGAACTCCTCAACGTTTTACAGTAGCTACCTTGTGTTCGGACTTAATTCATTTTAAGGATGATAAGATGATAACTTCCTGTCACTGTTAATTTTGTCGCTGGTAGTGTTATTCGAACTTGTGTGGGGTAGGTAGGTACCAAAACAAAAAGTGAAAAATAAAAACTTTTAACAAAAAAAAAACAACCGACTTCCAAAAAAAAACACTACAAAGTGAAAAATAATTTTAATTTCGGAAGTCGGTGGCAAAAAAACGAAAATTCAAACCAAAGCCACCGACTTCCGAAATTATAATTATTTTTCACTTTGTAGTGTTTTTTTTGGAAGTCGGTTGTTTTTTTTTTTTGTTAAAAGTTTTTATTTAAGTATGTCTACCGATTTCTCCGTCAATTGTGGACCAATTTTGAAAATTGTCTTTTTGTTTGAAAGGGTATGCTCCCGAGGTGATCCCATAATTATACATTTTATTAACTTTGCTTGGATCGTTTTTGAGTTAGCTTCAAGAATACGTATTTTTTCCACTGGATGATATGATGACAACTTCCTGTCACTGTTATTTGCATAGCAGGTAGTGGTATTCGAATTTGTGTGGGGTAGGTACCACAACTATAAAGTGAAAAATAAAAACTTAAAAAAAAAACCGACTACGTGGCCAATAATCCGTCATCTACATAGAGTGCGAACAACATTTTCTTTTGTCCCCTTTCTCTGACGTAGACGCAGGGATCTGCTTCACTCCGGATGAAACCTGATTCCATAAGAAAATCGTGGATACACTCATTCCAACATTTAGGTGCCTGTTTCAATCCGTATAAGCTTCTTTTCAATTTGTATACACAAACTGTCTCGTCATCGTATCCTTCCGGCTGTCGCATGATGATTTCTTCTTGCACAGCACCGTATAGAAAGGCTTTAGAGACGTCAAACTATCTGAGTGCTAACCCCTCATTTGCAGCAATACTCAACAGAATTCGGATTGTGCTTATCTTGGCATCTGGGCTAAATGTCTCGTCGTAGTCGATATATCCAACAGCAACTAATCGTGCTTTGTCCTTATCAACTGTACCATCCGGGTTCTTTTTATCATCTTAACTACCCATTTGCATCGTAGTGCTTTTCTATTCTTAAGTAGGTTCGTCAGTTCCCAAGTCTGATTATCTAGTAGAGATTTAACTTCATTATAAATCGCTTCGATCCACTTATTTTTATCAGAGCTTCGCATGTCGTCTCGATATGAAGTCGGTTCAGGAATAGACATACGAGTACTGATCAAAGCTAAACTGTTGTGGAGGTCTAATCTGGCTTCGATTACGCAGTTCTCGTGTTGTAGGCTCTGTATGAGCTGTCTCTTCTTCTTCTAGCGACTCATAATCCTCTTCGATGCTGTCATTTCCTTCTGAAAGTGAACGGAAGTGACTCTCCTCGCGAATAGTTTCAGAGTATGTAAGAGGCAATGGGAGCTCGTACGTATTCCTTTCAGGTTCGGATGATTGCGAAGTTATATCAATCTTGTTTTTCTCAAGTACAGGAATTTCATCAAACACAACATGTCGAGATCTAATGAGTTCAAAAACTCGATATCCTTCGTCACCGTCCATTTTTAGCTTTCCTCGCTATCTTACTTATTTTCTTCTGTTTTGGGACATGCACATAGCAACCAACGACTTTCAGGTGATTGATCCAATGCTTTCTGCCGTACCATAGCTCATGCGGAGACCTTCTTTCTACAAGAGTAGGTCCCGTTCTGTTCAATATGTAAGCGGAAGCTTTTGATATCTCAGCTCGTAAATCTTCTGGAATCTTATCACGAGCGTGCATTAGTGCTCTTGTCATCTCCACAATCGTACGATTTTCTCTTTCAGAAGAACTGTATATGGCATTATAAACCTTTGTTTAGTGCCGATTGCGTACTTGTTCATTATCGAACTCGCCTTCATTATCGCTCAACTCCTGCACGACGTGTGCAGAAGTTTTTGCTTCTGCTAGAAAGTCCTTCAAGCGTGCGTGAACTTCAGATTTTTGTCTCAGAAGGTAGATCCATCGATATGTTGAATCGTCTTTGAACAAAACATAGTATCTGGACTTTGAGATCGAGTAAGGAAATGGTCCGCATACGTCTGTGCTGATTAGCCCTCCAGGTTTAGTTGCTCCTGATCTCTCTCCTTTCTACCAGCTTTTTTTTTGCCGAAGACGCAGCATTCACAGTTATCAGCAGAACTTGAGTCTAGCTTTACTCCAATCTCTTTTTGTATCAGTTTTGCTACATGTCTCTCGTTCTGGTGTCCTAGACGTTCATGGTAGAGCTGAAAATTCTGTGACATCGTTAGTTGGTTTATCTCAAGCTTAGGCATCAAGTCTGTTTGAGTTGAGTTTGTACAGACCACCATACTTATCGCGATTCCCGACTAAAAACACTTTGCCATAATTCTTCACTTATTGCACGACTCATAATGCGAAGCATTAGGGTGTGCTCTACGATCGATTTATTTTATTGTTGATAATATTTTTAGCATTTTTTTTTTACACTTTTCGTACCATATAATGTAAAGATAAAACAAATATGAATCGATCAAAGACTACTTGTGCTAAATGCTTCATACCGTCATGTAAAAACACTGCTGTCGGCTATGTTGAAATTAAAAGAAACCGAGTTGAGTGTATAGTAAGAGCAAAAGTTGTTCCAGAGCACAGAGTTTCTTCTAAGCAGTATATTGTCGATATATAACATCGAATCGATGTATCCACGAAAAGGATGTAGTAATACTACAGGCAACTTGTGATGGCTGCGCTGCTTCTACCGGTGGATGCAAGCATACACTTGTGTTTTTATTTTGGCTTGATAAAAGAAGCAGTGAACCCGCATCAACTTCTGTCCAATGTTATTGGAGAAAACTAAAACTATCTGGATCACTAGAGGAGCCTTTAAATGCGAAGACATTTTTCCAATATAAAAAGGTGAAGTTAATTCCAAAGGATTCAAGTTCAATCAAATGCTTTCTAAAAGAATGTGAGAAGCAGAAAGTAGGTCAAAGCAAAGTTATAATATACTTGACAGTGGAGTATTTAGTCAGTGAAAATGAAGATTTTGACAAATACATGTCTTTCTTAGACAATAAAATAACAGCAAATGTTGTTCAAAAGATCAGCAGTAAAACAAGAATGCTGGTCAATTCAAAGCTGTGGGTGGCATAACATTCGACAGGGAAGGATAACTGCTTCTAAAATATATGAGACCTCAAAATGCAAAACTGACGGTACATTAGTGCAACCAATTTTGGAGGGATATAAAATGCCAGAAGCAGAGTTTATTAAAAGAGGTAAATGTTTAGAGCAGTATGTTATTGAAGAGGCAGAAAACCAATTAAACATAAAAATGCATAAATAAGGTTTAATCCTCATTAAAAACTCTGACACCAGGTTAGTCACTAACCACACAAAAAGAAGAACAGATTTGCCACTTTCTTAGAAACTGAAAGGGAGAAAGTAAGTGCAACACGGCGAGCAGAGACAGAAGAACAGCGTCAGGCCCGCTGGAATGCTGATCAATTACGGCACTCGCTAAACAGAATGTCGATTTCATCTGAAGACTCAGATGTGTCCAAGAAGTAGTTTCGAGGCATGAAGTCCTCCTTTGGGTAAATAAAGAAAACAGTGCATTCACCTAAACAAAAATGATCAATTATGCTACATTTGCTTCAATCGGGGGAGTTATTGTAAAAATTAAAAGCTGTTCTGTTATAGAAAAATCAGTAAATATACTTAAGTAAGTGTTATCCTAGCCAAGTCTCATGGCGGCTTGGAGTGTGCTATTATCGCAACCCAGGTTTGGGTACGCCATAATAGCTGCGATAAGTCGCCTCTTTGAGGAGTGGCTAGAGAGGCGCCAGAGGACACTGTTGTTTCGGGAGGTTCCTGTTTAGCATAAGGCGGGAGGAAACGCCCTGGTGTCACCACTGTTTGGATCGTCCGGAGGACACGGTGGAGCATACGGTGGAGGTCTGCCCGGCTTGGGCGGAGCACCGCCGTGTCCTCGTGGAGGCGATCGGCGGCAGTAACCTCTCGCGGCCGGACCTGGTCCAGGCCGGACGCCTAAAAAAAAAAAAAAAACCAAGTCATTTTTTTTTAAAGTTAATCCAATTCAAATTAACAAAACCACAAAGCAAAATCGTAATTATCTGTCTCCTTAGCAAGTATTTATAAACGTACATAAATCCGAGTCAAATAAACCAAATCACACAGCAAAATCGAAATCATGGGCGTCGCCAAGGGAGGGCAGGGGGGGCCGCGGCCACAAAATCTAAATTGGTAAAATAAAACGAAACCAAAACAATACCTAATACCATTTCAAATTAAAACTGTCAATTGACATTTTTTGTATGAAATGGCTTTCATGGCATATTGACATAGTCTGTCATCTTTATGCGAGTTGTTTTGTTTTTGATGTAGGTACTGAAAATAAACCTAACGTGACTTCGGTATGTAAAGTAAAAATTAACCTTAACCTTAACCATTTCGAGATTTTAGGTTTATAAGCTTTATTTTTCTATTTTTAGGTCTTAAAATTTTAAGATCGTATTTATTTTCACAAAAATACTTAACACCACTTGACTTTTACTTGACCTCTAAATGACGTCATAAAGTATCCTGCATAGAAAACTTTCAGTGCCTCTTGTAATTAAATAATTAAGACTAGGTTTTCCGGGCCTATACGCCTTTGAAACACTACCTCCGCCTCCCCCAATTGCAGAACGACGTATATATTTACGATAAGTTGTCAAACATTTCGAGGAAAATCCATGCCACAGCATAAAATATTTGCAGTTGACCAACTGAACTAGTTTTTTAGTTTTTTTTTTTCCTTAGGTTTCCATTATATGGTACCTACAGTGTAGTGAACTAAAATAATTTTTAAAATGTCCTGTGTACCTAATGGGCCTTTTCACATAGATATCGACACCAACCCGATACCGATATGCTGGCAGCTATACCGACATCAATTCCATACCGATATAATTATTATCGGCCCGATGATATTGGTGAACATCGATGACCATCGTGAAGCATCAAACTTCCGCAGTAGGTACCTACTAAGAATCAACGTGTCGAAGTCGGCAGTGCTAAAAAGTGTTTTCAATTGAAAGAATGCCCCCTACTCTCACCCCATATTGTGTCTTCCCCGGTAGATATCGTGCCGATATCGGTAACGCCCGCTGTCTGCGACGATATAGCTGACAATAACAACACAATGTTAAATTGTTTTGTTTGTAATCCCGTGTGTACAATCTACTGTTATATTGCACGACTAATAATGCGAAGCATTAGAGGGTGCTCTACGATCGAAAAAAAATTCTTGCCCCATTTCTGCAACTGTTTTTATTGTTACACTCCTGTTAGCACACAGAATCTACTTAATTTATTTACCATTGTATAGTATTAGATGATTAAATGGATAATAATACTGTACTTTTCAACAATTGTTTTAATGCAGCAGAAATGAAAAAAAGCATCAAAATAGTTGAAAAAAAAATCCTGTCCGTCAATGTATCAAACCTGAAAACATTGTAGCTTGCGGTAAAATCAATTAATTGAGTCAATTTTTTTTAATACATTCGTTCCAGCCGTAGAAGGCACCCTATTGAAAATGGCTCTTTTATTCAAAGTAGTTTAATTATAATTAATAAAATACTTACTAAAATATAATATCTATATCTAAATATTTCCAACCTTGACTTGACATCCGTAAGTTGCGTCAAAGTAAATATCTAAATAAATAGTCTTTGACATTACATGGATTGCGAGGTTAGAAATTTAACCCATATTGATGGGTAAAAAAGCAGTCAAAAAAACATACTCCATGAAGTGATAAATTGTTCATTTTTGTTAGAAAGTTTGTTTTGAATTTCTTTTTCGTTTATGAATGAGTGTTATGAGGCGTGCACTTTTGGATTTTCTAAACTTTTTTTTTTTGTGATAGCCGGTTTCGTCAGGAATAATCTGTAAGAATCAGTTAGTGTGTGAGTGTTGGCCAATTAGGTACTATTTGCTGGAACTCAGGCGTTCATTAATTTACAAAAAACCGGTCAAGTGCGAGTCAGACTCTTGACAACCTTTACGCGGCGCCCTATTTCCTCATAGTGAAGAGAAGAAAAAAAAAACCATATTTGTTCTCTACTCGATGAGTTCTAGACAATGATTTCAAAATAATTTTTTTATTGGTTGGGAACCCCCTTTTAATTTTTACCTTTATATATTATTTTTTTTTGTTGCTAAAGCGGCAATAGAAATACATAATCTATGAAATTTTCAATTGTCTACCTATTACGGTTCATGAGATACAGCTCGCTAACAGACAGATAAATGTACGGATAGCGGAGGCTTAGTAATAGGGTTCCGTTTGGCACCCTTCGGGTAAGAAACCCTAATAACGAAAACTTTAGCAAGCAATGGGAAATTGCTACTGTAGACTGCGGGTGTAGACCTCAGAACGAGCTGCTTCTCACACGGACAACTGTACGTCGCTTGCTTCCGCGACACCAGTCCTGAACTCCTGACTCTCTTCATATTTTGGCTGCTGAGACCAAAACTACAAACATAGTAGTAGTAGGCCGAGGAAATTAGGTTAGAACCCTGCACTAAATCCTAAGAGCGTTTTTTTTTCTCGAATCGTGTTTTCAAATTAAACATTTTCCAGGACTACATCAAGGTAAAAAAAAACAAATATAAATAATAAAAATAATAAAAATTGAGGCAAAATACACAACAGGAAAATTTTGATAACATTTTGTAAAAAAATTGTAAAACTAATAATATTACTTCTGAATTAAACATTTTACAACAACAAAATCCGCTACCAATCCATCCATAACAGTCAGTGCTATTGGATCCATTTACTGAATAAATCAGCTTTATGGAACGAAGTTCTTTAATGCTTGCGGTAGGAGTAAACTGGCAGAAATCGTCACGCTAAAAAAGCGTTCATACTTGCCACTGTCGCCTTCTAATTCGATAGAGACAGAGAGAGAAAGTGTGACTTTGGTCAAATTGTAAATCCAAGATGGCGGCTGCGAAAATTTTCTAATTATTCATCATGGGTATCATTTTCATGGTTTTAAAATTTTCTAATTATTCATCATGGGTATCATTTTCATGGTTTTATTAGAGGGTGCTAAAGCCGATAGTGAAGTCAAAATGTAAGTCCAAGATGGCGGCTGTGAAAATTTTGTTTTTGTTTTAAATCATCGTGAGAAGAAACTTCGATTCTGACGCCCCTCTCCCGACCGCACATGTTTTTATAAAGTTCATGAATTATAATAATTCTAATATTTTGCTCATGACATATTTTCTTTTGAATACGGGTACATGACCCAGTTCATGCCCAATGAACACTCCAAAAGCATTGTTTGCTAACTCCATTTTTTTTCATCAATGGTAGGACTTGTGATACCAGTTTGCGTAGATGACGTACTAAGCTCGGTACTGTTCGTTTGGTTTCCTTTTTCTAGCACTTCGGTTTCATTGTCTGATAAATTTACTCCCATGGAATCCCACCTTTGGCTATTTTCCCCCATAAATTGCTCTTGACTATTACATTGAGTCATGTCGTCGTCCGACACATTTAACTTTCCTGAAAAAAAAAAACAATAAGTCAAGCTTTCATCATCAACCTCATCAAACAACATGAATATAATAAGCACAACATACTCATAATGTACTTACTTTTGCATGCCATAACGATATTCTTATTATTCAGTCTTTATAGAATTGACTGTATTTTTCAATTGACATTTAATTCTTTGTTTTACTAATCAAATCTTTCTTTTTATAAGGCGTTGAGAGTTATTTTTAAAAATAAACTCTTCATAAACTCCTTATCCAACCTCATTCTGAAATTTCCTTAGATACCTTTACACATCAAAAGTGTCTAGGGATTCAAGTCTGGCGATTGAGCAGACCATGTTAAGACGTTGATATTAGCTGCAGAAAGTGTGTTTGCAACGACTATGGTAGTGAGTGGATATGCATTATCATGCATAAGCAGAAATGAAGCACCGAATTGGGTCCGCAAAAGAATGACCACATCTGATTCAACCGTAAATCTGTGCATTGAGATTGCCTCTGATCCAAATCAGTTCGGTTCTTCCGCCATATCGTGTCGGCCGGTCCATATCGTGATTGTTCCACCACTGTATGCATGAACTTCTTGGCACGATTTTAAACGTTCTTGGCATATCAGGACGGTGTCGTCATCGGCTAATGTGATAACGCCCAGTGGCACTTGTAAGATTTTTTTTGACAATTAACTGATTTTATTAATGAAACAGATGTAGTATCATCACTACATATTATAAAACAAAGTGGCTTCCCGCTGTCTGTCCCTATGTATGCTAAGATCTTTAAAAATAAGCACCGGATTTTGATGCGGTTTTTTTAATAGATAGAGTTATTCAAGAGGAAGGTTTATAATATGTATGATACGTGCATAATATAGTAAACTATAATGTATTAATTTATCACGCGGGCGAAGTCGCTGGCGGACGCTAGTCAAATCAATTAATCAAAAGTCCATGAAGTCGACTAGATGCATGCTAGGACCTGGCTGAGAATCATTGTTCGATTGATGCTGTGAGAAGGATGCGGAGTTTACATTTTCTTTATCTTGCAATGAAATTGATCTAATGGGCATGCCCCGTGAATGCCTCGGGTTTACTATTTCTGGCAATAAACATTTTAAATAAAATTTTACTATTTTCGGTCCCATATTATTTGTCTTCCAAAAATTGTCATCGTTTAAAACACATAGCATGGTTACCATATGCATGGGCTATTGAGTTGACGATGTCATTGTGAAGCATTGATATCGCAACAGGCCTGGGAATTTCGGATGTGTTATGGTGCTTTATGGACTTAACGATGACTTTTCGCATTGACATAATTTTTTGATCAGTCAAAGTTTTTCGGTGCGCTAATATGAATTTTATGTCCGAAGTTAGACCACGTAATTTTTTACAAAAATTTCGTAATATGTGATTTCGGCACTCTATTTTTTCAACGGTCACATTTTGGCTTTGATAGGGATTAGTTTGGACCACTTTGGCATAGGTTGAAGCGTCTCCATCCGCAATCATTCGGCCGTAAATTAGGCCGTAAGTTGAAATGGATGTCTTAAAGCCTTCGGCAATTATTTCACTCTCCATGGAACCAGAGGAACCTTTGTAATTTTTAAAACACTTATGTTCATTAGGACTAACTCCTTTGTTCTCAGCTCGAGCACACACCAAACAATATTTGTTTTTGACACCAATGTATAAAACTTGTTGAGTTATTCTGCCAATTATCGCTGCTGTTCCTGATGAAGTCTTTTCTGCAAGGCTAGTCTATCAAGCTATGATTTAGTAAGATACAATTCTATTAACAAGATCTATAAAAATATACATTTTTGTAAAAGTGTAGTAAATGATCATTTTGGACACCCGGGTGTCTAAAATGATCCCTGGGGTTGGGGTAATATGATCCCTGGGATCATTTAACCCCGCTGTTAAAGAAAGGTAAAATAAAAAGTAAAGTAAATGTGGTTTATTTTACCAAAAATTGTAAACTTTGTTAAAAACTAAACTTCTAAAAATTAAATCTTTGAATAACAAAAATGACCAGTCCAAATTCACAGTCTTAATTAAGTACAAAACAAAAACTTTATTTATTAAACTTAGATAAAACTCTTCTAAAATTTAAAATCACAGTAATAGCACGGTAATATTATGATAATATTACCGTGGTAATAGTCTTATAAATTATGCTCTGGTAAGAAAAAACTATCAATCATGCCCCCACTTCAGACAAACACAGCATCTGATCCACCCTTCGCCTCTATTGTCTGTAGAAAATTTTTCAGTGCAGAACAAACATTCTGATTCATCATCATCTTCTCCTGAAGATGATTCTGATATGTAGTTTTTTTTTTTTTTTGTTTACGTTTTTGTGATTGTTTAGCTTTGCATTTTCTTTTCTTTGACACATGGTCTACATTTTCCTTCAAACTATCATTTTCTTAATTTTTTTTATGTTTTTTATTCTGCCGTTCAAATGTTTTTTTTTCGTTGTCTATCTTTATTTGTCTTTCTTCTTCCAACAGATTCTTATACGGTGTGCTTGTGAGTATGCCACTTTTCCCTCGTACTTTCTTTACAGTTGTCCTTTTTCCTGTTATTTTTGGTAATGGTTGAATTTGGCATGATGGCATATTGAACGATGTAGATTTAATCGAAGTTACAGAGCGATCGAATGTTTCTACGTTGGAATTTGCTTGAGGTGGTGGACTATCACGGAATGGTAAATCTTCATCTGATTGTGTATGTGGCTGTGAGATGATGGAGTTAGATTCTGCACATGAAGATGAAGGAAAATAAAGAGGGGCATTAAAAGACGTGGATTGTTTTGGGGATGTAGAACCATATATGTTTAGCGGTGGTGGTAAAGCACGGAAAGATAAATCTACAGATGGTGTGTGTGGTTGTGGGATGATGGAGTTAGATTCTGCGCATGACGATGAAGGTAAATAAAGAGGGGCATTGAAAGACGTGGATGGTATCGGGGATGTCGGACAATATATGTGTTGAGGTGGTGGTATAGCACGGAAAGATAAATCTACAGATGATGTGTGTGGCTGTGGGATGATGGAGTTAGATTCTGCGCGTGATGATAAATGTATATAAAGAGGGGAATTACAAGACGTGGATAGTATCGGTGATGTAGAACTTTGTATGGTTTCTGTTACTAAAATAGAAGGTGAAGGTGGAGTTACTGGTAGGGATGCTGTTTCACGTAAATTTATCTCAGATGTTGTATGTGACAAGTCCAAGTAATGGATTGGCAATTCAATAGGTGCTGCATAGTTGTCCGATACATCAGGCTCTGCTCTAGTAATAGGACATGGTTCTAAACCTTCGTTTTCATCTTGTTCCGTAGTTTCGGCTGCAGGATAGTCTGCATCAGTAAAAATCTCAGGGTTAAATGGTGTTATTCCACATTTTTCAAATCCTTTTATTATATTTACGGGTACAGCAGCTTTCATATACGCTTCTGCAAAGATTTTGCTTATTTGAAAGACTGATACTATTCGTTCATCCATTTTTCTAAGGCCTGGTTATGATACAGGCTCAGTGGATACATAATTCATCCATTTTTCTAAGGCCTGGTTATGACACAGGCTCAGTGGATACATAACCGCAACATCAAGTGGTTGCAATTTATGTGTGCAGTGTGGTGGCAGACATAAATGGATAATGGACATAAATGGTATTATTATTATTATAAAATAGTGACGTTATTCTCTCTGGCTTTTAGTATTAAATCTAAATTTTTAGTATGGGATAGGTGGCCGTCCAGCACCAAAAGAGCGGGATCTTCAGCTGATGGTTTAGTATGGCTTAAAAAGTGATCAAACCATTGTGTAAACACTTCCATTTTCATCCAGCCTGATGAATTGCAAGCATACACTGATCCTGGTGGTGCAGTGTCCATTAATTCCATTTTCATTCTTACTCTACGAAAGATGAGCATCGGTGGTATGAAATATCCTCCAGCTGATCCGCAAATAACAGCAATAGTTGTTTCACGTTCAGCCCTTTCAGCTGATGTTATCTTTGCAACCTGCTTTCGTCCTTTCTTGGCAAAAACTTTGGTGTTTTTAGTCGGAACAGTATTAAGACTTGTTTCATCGACATTATAAATACGATGGGGAGGAAATGAATGTTTCTCGTAGACGCTCTGTAATATGCTATAATATTTGTCTACAACCGGCTTATTGAAAGTGCGGGCACGAGCAGCTGACGTAGACTCTGGTGCGCGCATGGTGATATCGGGATGTCTATTTCGGAACCCCCTTAGCCAGTCCTTACCTGCTCTACCTGTCTCTGCAGAAAATGGATGTTTTATGTTATTCCTTTCAGCTAATTGATATGCGAGTGTAAGAATATCTTTGGTTGTTAAACCGTACATTCTGGCTTCCATTTCTTGAATATGTTCACAGAGTTCAAGCTCCTGTTCTTGACTGAACACTTGGCGTTTGCTCCCCAAGACTTTAGCACCTCCAGTGGCGTGTATGTTTTTTCCTTTGGCTCTTCTTTTTAAGGCCATAATCGGCACGGAGTATTCCTTACTGGCAGTTTTATAGGGCATGCCACGTTTCACAGCATCTAATGCCTTGACCATTGAACTTTCAATCCAATTTTGGCGCGTAGTTTTTCTTACATAATTCCGCGGCATTGCTCCTTAAAATAAAATATAATAGATAAGGATTTCATATAGAAAAACACAACATTCGTAATTTATAATTGTTATTTGTAAATAACCATACAAAATTATTGTTAACCAGATCGATAAAAAAGAATTAAGTTTAAAAATAACGCATTTTAAACCACGACCAATAAACATAACAATGTGGGTAAAACGATCCCTGGGATCATTATGCCCTCTTACGAGAGGATCGTTTTGCCCCAAATGCTTAAATTTAAAAAACATCAAATAATAACCACATGGTTTTCATTTACAACACTCAATCATTAATAAATAAATAAATAAATAAATTTCTTTATTTCAAAAAGTGACAACATTGTTACAGACATTTACAACATACAGAAGAAGCATCTTAAACATAGGTCCCCTGGCTTCCAAACTAGGTTTATACCTGTGACTTGGGAGTCAGTGTTCCTCCATTATTAAAAGTCGTTAAGTATCCCGTTGGTTACAAAAAAAAAAAAACATGTAGTGAAAAAGTGAAAAGTGAAAAAGAACAAAAGGCACTTTTTTGACAAAGTACAACAATAATAACAATCATTAAATGAGTGGGCAGGTGTGTTGTAAGAGTGTGTATTTGTGTGTGTATTTGTGAGTTTTAGGAGTGTGTGAGTGTGTGTGTGTGTGTGTTTGTTTGAGGAGTGTCAAGTGTATGTATAGATATGAGATGATTGTGTTGGACTATTGAGTAGGAGAGAATAGAAGGTTTTCTATTTCGTCGTAGTTTTTTCCCATCAACCACGCTTTGACTGAGATTTTACATTTGTGTAAATTGAGTTTTTGTATCGCGAGTACTTTATTGATCCCGTTATACAGTTTTTGACTTTGATAAGAGAACTGGTGCTCGGCAAAGGTAGTTTTATGTCTGACAGGTGGAAACACAATATCCGCTCGACGTTTTTTGGTTATTTTTACTGGGACGCGATGCTTTCTCAGTATACACTGAAGCACAAACAGTTTCCTCACTGAAAGCACTTCGCACTCCTTGTAAAGCTCTTCTGTGGGGTATCTGTAGGGCCTGCAATACATTACTTTGAGAACTGCCCTTTGTGCTCTCTCTAATTTAAGGAAGTAGGTCTTACAGGCTCCTCCCCATGCAGGCAGGCAGTATGCAAGCAGTGACTGACACAGTGACATGTAGACCAACCTGAGAGTATTTGTATCAGCTGAAAAGCGAAGTTTCTTAAAAATATAAATAAGTTTCCGCGTTCTTGCTACCAAGTTGTCTACGTGAGTGTACCAGTTTAAATGTCTGTCTATTAACACACCCAAGTACTTTATATTTGGAGTTATTACAAGAGTGGGACACGTGCATGAGAGAATTCTTGAGTGCTCTGAGCAGGTATGACCTTTAATAACAAGTGGGATGTTGGGTTGAGATTTTCTGCTTATAGAAAAGGTTACTATTTTAGTTTTTTCTGTATTTAACGTAAGAAGATGTTTAGCGAGCCAATTCATTACCGTGTCTAATGCCGCCTGAGCAATCATTGCTGATTATATTTCTAAATAACATTGAAAACTAACGCAAACACTCCCATTACATTATAATTACTTAAACTTAAACAACATCATATTGAATTATGGCTTACCTTAGATCAAGCAACACTATTTTTATTTTTATTCCGTAAAATCTTGTGTAATGCTCACACCGCCATGACACTTCGACTGAATGCTTAAACTGATGTAGCGAAGACGATTTTAACTCAAACAACTAGATGGAGCTACTAAAGTCGGTTAAACCGTAGGTGATCGTTTTACTTCGAGGGATCATTTTGTACCACTTTCCCCTACTGCTGCATTGACCATTCATCATTACGATGTGAGATTAACCGTTGCCGTCACTTTATGGCTGCACATCAGATACAGAATCCACTGCTACACACTATAAATAACTACCAAAATACAATACAATCACAAAAAAACACACCACAATACAGGAAAAATTCCTAGTGTTGGGCAACGATTTCCTCTGATTCGAAGGCGTACCTACATACATTGATTTACCAAAACAATACTTTTGGCTGATTAAATAAAGTGTCACCAAATTAACTCGATTTAATTATTGTATTGTATAAAATTAAATTGAATGATTCAGTCAACAGAATTTGTGACCAATTTCAGATTGGTAGAGTTACATATTCACGTGTTATGTATACTGGAATAAAAGTTTTAGCAAATTTTTTCCAAGATTTAATTTATATGCCTACTTTACTATAAATTAAACAAAATCTACCATTGGCGTTTAAAATAAGATATTAAAATGTGCGTGTATTAATAACCTCATAACCCTGTATATCAAGCACAGACTTGGTCCCAATATAAAAATGCAGGGGTCCGTTAGGGCCGATGCCTACCACTGGGGTTGCGGATAAGTCCTAAGGGGAAACCGTGGCCACGGTCTAGGCAAGGGAAGGAACACGGGTGGGTTTTAGTCAGTAAAAGTCTGACACGCCCTTCCGCTCCGCCCAGAGCGGGAGAAGTCATTTGATGATTTCCCACCCAAAAAAAATAAAAAATATATAAAAAATAAAAAAATGCTAACACTGTAAAATATTTGATTGGCTGTACCCGTGATGGCTTTCTATCCTTTATCTCAATGGGTCAGGAGGCAGGATATCAGACAAAGCTCTAGTAGAAAAGATTAATTTAATTGAATGGTTACCAGACAATGCTGTTATAATGGCTGACTGACAGGGGCTTTAAACAAATCGAACCTCTTCTATCAGTAAAAGGCATTAAGCTCTGCGTCGTCCAAGTGTTTATGCCTCGATGAAGCCAACAAAAGAAGAAGTTATGCAAACAAAATTTGTGGCAAGTTTAAGGGTGCACATAGAAAGGTTTAAAGCCACCCATGGGCCTCTTACTGGGCTTCACATGCCGTCGAGAAATATCTCTCAGACATTTGCCTCGCGATGTTTTCCTTCACCGTTTTTGAAGCAAGTGATAATTATACAATACGCACATGAAGCCTAAAAGTCAGAGGCCTTGGGTTCGAACTCGAAGTGCTTAGGAGTACCTATGACTTCGCAGTCCGACGGTCACACCACGTCTTTAAGTTCATTCACTGCAAGTAGTCTTCCTGCTCACAATATTATTCTTAAAATCGGTGTTCCAATAATGCGCACGAGGAACCTTACTCCCCCAAAATTGTGCAATGGAACCCGACGTAAAGTGACAGTTCTACAAAATATAATTGAAGCAGATATTCTTACTGGATGTGGCTCAGATGAAACTGTTTTATACCGCGTATACTGCTTTTCCCCAATAACTTCCCGTTCGAGTTCAAACGCATACAATTTCCGGTAGCCGTTTGCTTTGCGATAACAATAAACAAGTCCCAGGGTCAGACCCTTAAGCCTGCTGGTATCGACTTAAGGTCTGATTGTTTTTCTCACGGCTAACTGTATGTGGCTTGCTCGCGGGTCAGTACTCAGTAATGCAGATATTAATCTTTTCATACTAGCTCAAGACGGGAAACATGATGTATCTTCCCTATATTATATTTCCATTTGAAAGTAAAAATTGCCCAAAATTTTGGCAGTAAGTTTTTTTTTGCAATGATTTAAATAATAGAGGTGGGTAAATTTCTTATTGCTGCAAACTCGATGCGGTATCATTCACGGCGCGACAACACGTACGAAATCGCGAGCAATAGCTAGTGAGTAATTAATTAATATATTCTCACTCCTCACCACAAAGCCAGGCTGTCATCGGTCTTAAGCTTTGAACAATAGACTAGATAGAATGACCGTCTCTCAGGTGGGAATAATGTACTCTCCAGCAGCACATCGTGCGCACCAGATAACCCATATTTTGACACGCGAAAACTCTTGTGCACCCCGTTGACCTTGGAGATTGGCATGTTGTTGTGGCCAAGGCGAAGTTCATTAATACGGAGAGCATAAGCAGAGAACATATCAAGATTGAGACCCATGGTGCCATACCAATTGTCCGAATCCGTTGCCTGGAACTCCTTATATTCAAGCTTATGTTCTTTGAGTATCCTCCCCTAATCTTTCTTGGTTGTGTCTGTGTCCAACATACTGTCTTTCTCCTTATAATGGACTTTGAAGGATGTCGTGGCAGTCTTTTTAACCATGTTGGTCTCCATCCCCTTAACTGACTGTCTGAAAGTGTTATGTATGGTGAAAATGATACTTATAAAATGGTTTTCTACGGTAATGTTGTATTTTGGATTGTCATGATCTTGGTTCCCCTCCTCTGAATCTACTTCCATCTGTTCAGTGGTGCTAGGTTTACTTGGGGACGGGAACAATGTCTTCAAGATGTAATTATGCATCTCCACAATTGACGATATGCATGCATATTTTCTGTCAGCATTAAGGTCAATTCTAGGCTTTTTAGCGTCTTCGATTCCCTCTAGTGTGTCGGGATCTACTATATGATCCTCCAGCTTTCTCTTTAAGGGTGCTCTTGCAGTAGATAAAGACATTTCGACTATTTACTCTTTGGGTTGATTTGGACTGAAACTATCAAAAGAAGGATCTGTTCATACTGTTGAGGTTGCTACAAGTGATTAGGACTGCGAAGAAACAACACATGGCAAAGAAACTGCTCCTCGCATATATAAGAAGAAAGTGCCTTCTTATATAGAAAGCAAAGGATGGCATTAATCATCTAACAAAATAGTACCTATTTTCGATGAAAAAATATCTGGGATATAACGTCAAAGAAATAAGTTGGCTCAAGTTAAGAAAACTAGCACAAAAAGTCTAGAGGAGGTAGAAGTACCTAAACAGTATGAAGATTTTTTACTTGCCGACTACTCGCATAAAGGTAGGTATGCGAATTGTTGTGTCATGCTTAAGTTCTAGTAGCGATAGCATTAATAATAACGTCAACGTGGAGTCTTTTAATGTAGACCGTGATTCGTGGTATAACGTGAAGCATATACTGGTAACTGGCAAAAGAAATGATTTCAATAAACCTGAAATTAAACATAAAAGAAGGAGGAGGATGCCTAAATCAAAGTGGAGTGGTTGTTTTATTGAATACATTGGCGTTACACAACTAATCGTTGTGTATGAAGTTTTAAAAATAGCTCTGTGACTGATGATTACCATGTGAAGTTTACAGGCACATGTAAAAAGTGCAATGGAAAAATTAATATCACAACCAAAGGAAATAGTGATAGCGTCATGCTAACATGTTCGTTTCAAAATGTCGATATAAATATTATTCATACGTCAAAAAATGAGTTGTCTTCACATAAAACGGAACAACTATCTTCACAAATGCAAAACCAGTATTCTATTGTCATGCGAAACAAAATGATTAATTCTTCTATGCAAGATGACGAAACACGTGAACCACCTTTTATACCAAACTTGAAATCATTGCAAAATGTAAGAAACATACACGATGCTGTAAAACTTTTCCATAAAATAGTTGTACGAGTATTGGCCTTATGGATTATGTCGTTTACAGAACAGTGGGTAAACATCATCATAACTGTTTCTCTGCAACCCTTTTTCATACATTACTGAACCGTACTTCAGTTAAACTTCTATAAAAAGGCTTCTAGGAAATATACCGTTCTAAGTATTGACGCAAAGGGCTCAATCTTCAAAAAAAAATAATCCTACAATAGTTTACGAAAGTATACACTTGTACGTCATGATGTTAAAGATCGAAGATAATTCTGTGCCAGTTTCTCAGATGATTTCAGCTCTACAAACTATGGACAATATATTTCAATGGTTAAAGAAATGGATCGGTGAAATGAAAGCGCCGGACGAAGACGAAGTTTGCGATGACTCTGCTGCAATTATAAGAGCTGTTGTGAACGCGTTCACAAGATTTACCACAACCCGGGAATAATTATCACACTGCTTTAATGTTTTGTGCCACTGAGACAAATAACTTGCCTTTTGAGATTGGATACGTCGTACTTCTTGAAGTCTTTGTATCATCTACAACAATGTTTCCAAGTTCGTTGATATACAGTGTGTCAAGTCTTGCTGTATTAGATAACTGTTGGGACTGTACTACTGTAAAAGCTTTTACTGAACGAATTTTGAGGTGGCAAAAACTATCATTAAAAATTTAATTGTCCTTGCGCTGCAGAAATATGATAGAAATTTAATAGACGGTAGCAAAAACAAATGCGATAAAGCTCGAGAGTTACTAAAATCTCTTGGACTGTCAAGTGAAGATTCCATTGATATTGAACAGAGTGATGAAGATGTGACTGGTACCCAAGAAGATGATGAAAGTTTTAATAATTCGTTTATTACTTGGTATAATGCGATTGTTGATGCTGAAACTGTTCACTCTGATTTAAGTGAATAAACGGACTATGAAAACATATATTATTTGCCAAATTTTGTAACATGTTTTCGCAAACTTGTGCTAAAATTACCTCTCTGGTCGAATGTTACGTTTCCCTACATACCAAACTCCTGTGACTCATCAGATGTTGCTAGTAGCAGTAACGTAGAAAGCTACTTTAAAAAAATTAAAACTTTATGATTGCATAGTAGAAGTGGTCTGATGACAGTTGACGATTTTTTAATTAAACATACACTGTTTATAACGGGAGATTTGAAAGCAGCTAATTATGCCAATATTCTAAAAAGTAAATGTAAACATTTTGACGAATATTTCAAACATAGTGTGAATGAAGAAATTAATTTAAAAAATGGTGACTTCAGTCGAGAATCGGTGTTTAAAAGCAACCCTAAGCTTGAAGAAAATTGGCACAATAAAACGGAAAATCGAATAACCGCAAGGTTAATAAAAAAAAAGAAAAACCCAGAATAAAAGAAATAGAAATTCTGCCTAATGGAAATATTTGCTCATCAGGTATAAAACATTTAGTTGTAACGAATACATGTGCTTTTGATTATACTTAATGCTTTGATAGTTATTTGTACTGATCACTTAAATATTTCTGTATTTATTACTTCTATGAATTATTATTCAGCTTTTTCGAGACTGATTTCTGCTTGGGTACATAAAGATGTTGATGTAAATTGTTTAAAAAGTAGAACAGAAATCTTACAAAAACATTATCAATCTACGGTACAAGGACATGTTGAACTAATTGATTGCAATTGTAACGTTACTTTTGTGCTTGAAAAAAATTTAATCGATGATATAATGCAACTCTTTCCAAAGTTTGACTGTGAAATGCGTATAACAAGAAAAGTTTAGATTTTTCCTTTAATTATATTAAATTAATGATATCAGATGGTAGTGTAGCCTGGTAGGTAACCCCTCATTCCCCATTGCGTCGCAAAACACGCAAAATTTGCCATATCCGTCAAGCCCCACTGCGTCGCATGCGACGCAGTCGGCGCACGCTGATTCAAGGTCTATTTGTACTATGGATAGGGGCTAATATGGTCTGTGGTTAATTTTATTCTATGGATTTGGTAATATACTTGTCAAATAAATCGACTAAAACGTCAAAATATGCAGAAACAAGTCTAGAAAAAAGTAAAAATTGAACATTTTGGCACGGCAAAATGGCGTCCGCGCATGCGTTCAGCGCGCTGCACTCCGCGTTCTATTTATTTGTTTTCTATTGTTTTTTAAGTGTAAATCGACGGGAAATGTTGTTTTTTAAATAATTAAGTAGTGTCGTCATCGTATTTAGTTAATATTTGCACTAAATAACATCGTAATTACCTATTACGGACCCATCAAAAAATGTAAACAAACTCGGTAATGAAAAAACGTATTGTTGTGAAATTTTGAGTTTTGTGTGTGTTTTGTGTATGTAATCGCTGGTAAGTCATTTATTTTATATTCTTTATTAGATAATGCATAATAAAAATGCCATTTTTCAGAAAAAAATAAGAGTTCAATATTTTTTATCAACTAAGTAATGTTACGTAATGATACGGATACCTATTATTGAACTTTTTTAATTATTGGTGTTTTTATTTATTGTGTTTGTTCGTAAATAATGGTTTTGACCGATAGTATATGTATTCATAATGTATCCTGCGAAATTTCATGTGAATCGAACCAGTAGTTTTATTATAAATCATCAAAACAATGCACAAAGGAATTTCTTATAAGAATCTGATAAGAATGTTTATTTATCAATACTAGCGTTCGCTTACAAAGATTCTAAGTATTATAAAAAATCCTTTGTCTAATCAGGAACCCAAAACCATTAATGATAAGACTATTTACGTAACAAGAAGCTCTCAGTTTTTGTTTATGTTAGCGCGCTCTTATCTCCGACGCGCCGCCGGCGGTCTCCGGTACGTTTACGGTAGTCAAGGTATATTTGCGTCATCGCGGCGGGGGGGCGGAAGGGTTAAGAGGCCCTACACCTTGGGCTACCTGGCCTGACAAAACCGACGACCGTAAAAACAACAGTTTTTATGGACCTGGACAGTACCTAGTGTAAGAACACTTGTCAAGTGAGTCCAAAAACGATGGCGATGGTTCTACCTTGTTAAGTTGAGGAGTTCCTATGGCCACCTTCTGGCTCCATTATAAAAAACCTGAACACTAGCATTCATTCTTAGATAGGGCCCCAAACTAATCTTATCTCTCTAGCTGATAAGAAGTAGAAATCACACGTAACTTCGGCCGAATCTTCGTATTTAGGGTTTTACCTGCAGGAAACAAACCATGAACGACAGCTTGTAGTTTTAGCGTTCGAAAATATTACCAACGCACTTTGAATTGACCGCGATGACATAATTTTTTCCTATCAAAAAAATATGACATCAATACGTCAAATAAATTGAAAAACTGGCCAAGTGCGTGGACCACGCACAAATAAGGGGTCCGTAGTTGGCATGAATAATTATCCCAAGTACAAACTTTAACATTGTAGTTAAAAAACATGTTCTCTCATACATTCCAACCGCAAATGTAAGTTAGTCGATTATTACTTGTTAACTTGTAAAGCATACTTAGCTTTGCTAGTTTTCTTTTTATTTAATTTAGCAAATGTATCCATGAATCGAAAAAACGTTTTCACACACACACACGCTACCCCATAACGCAGGACAAACGAGAAAAAAAATTACGTGTAGGGTGAGGAGGTACCCTAAAAAACAATCATGATTTTATTTTACGACTTTGTCGGCGTGATTGATAGTATAGACCTATACCTACCAAATTACAGCTTTCTAGTACTAAGATTCTCTGAGCTAAGCCGCTGACAGACAGAAAGACAGGCAGACGGACATGGCAAAACTAAATCAGTTTATTGTGTACTACAGAACCCTAAAAACCAGACAAATTATGAGTAAAAAATTTGTAGGCCAGCTAGAAAAATTAACAAATAGGTTTGAATAAATAGCGAGCAATTTACTGCATTTGAGGAGGTATTCTGCTCATCATGCCGAAGATCCTGATCAGATCTTTACCAATTTTTTTTGAGACTATCTTAAAGTTACTTTCTTTCAAATGAAAAAAGAACCATCGAAAACGGATTTCATAAGGCGGAGATATCCAGTAGCCCCCTTTTTGCCCCATTTTGTAGGAAGTACCCCTCCAATCAAAAATCCCCGACGACAAAAAATTACAAAAAATTCATAATACCTGTATGCCAAGTTTCATCCAGATCGGTTGTAAAATACGACCTGTACATGAGTACGTACAAACTGACACACGAAAGAAAATTTTGCCAGTTGATGCAGAGACGCTTCGCTCGCTACGCTCGCTCGGTCAATTACAATATAAAAACTATGCAATAGCTTTACCGCGGCAGTCCCCGAGTGCCACAGGTCTTTTATTTTTTAATTAGTTTTTACTATGCGTCTGTGCGACATTCCAAAGGAATTGCTGCTTTGCGACAAAATATTTGAATTAGCAGCTGTAGTTGAATTTATGGTGTTGGTCATTATAAAGCTAACTGTCTACGGCGGGCGTAATTCTGAATGGGAGTGTAACGAAGATATGGCCCGTAAGGCAGTTCCAGTTAAGTACGGCACTGTAGTTAATTCACATCTGCTAATATACAATGTGTTTGGTCTCGGACTGTACAAACTTTAAGGGAAGGTAGTTTGCTCTATTTTATCAATAAAATTATTCTACATGAGGGGTCGGAACCCAACCCCCCCTGAATGGCAGCCATTTTTGTATTTTGATCGCATTTTACGAAGCGTGCATACTAAAAGTACTTTAACTTTGGAATTTAATGTCCAATTTTCGTAAAATAAAAACTTTTAATAAGTGAAAAGTGTTAATAATGGGATAAATAACTTAAATATTGACAATAAATGCTGCATCATATTGAAATAAATGCTAAAAGATCAATTTCACGTTAAAATTAACATTGTTTTTTTAGTTCATCAAGGTTATTACAAAATTCACCCCCGGGAACTTTCTTTTTTTATCTACTCGTCTAATAGATATTTAATTTACCTAAATAATTATACCAAAATCTCGATTCTATGATAATTGGTTTAAGAGATATTGGTGTTGGAACATATGCTTGCGTAGGTAGTGAGTTCATAACGATTTGGTTTTTCTGTGGAGACCTAATCCAGAAATTCCGTAACGAAAATACCTAAACCTAAGGAGAGTGTTTTGTATTGAAAATTATGTTTAACTGCTTGACAACAAAGTTCAAATTTACTTAGACGAATGATCTATCGAGAGTGTTGTATTGAAAATTATGTTTAACTGTTTGACAACAAAGTTCAAATTTACTTAGACGAATGATCCTTGACTATTAATAGTTATTAAAACCTCAATGTCACCATTGCAATTTCTTGTATTCGGGTTAATATTTTACAGTTGCATAAGTTGATAAAAAATGCTATGCAATAGCTTTACCGCGGCAGTCCCCGAGTGCCACACTTTTTTTTTGATGGATGCTCAAGGTCAATATGCTTTATTGGCATGAGGAACAAGGTGTAAAGTTCACTCATCCTCCTTAGAAAAGGAAGGATCCTCCGACCAGACGGGTGTTATGTCTGGCGGGCAACTGCCCGTAAGTTGATTTCGGATAGTCTTATCTATGTCTTTCGCGCGGTACACTATGCGATGCAAGATTTGTGTGACGTCTTGTCTTTGATGCGTAGTTCGTAAGTGGCGGTGTCACCGCTACATCACTCCCCTCCGGAGACTGGAGGCCGATAGTGGGCCGAGTCTTGGATGAAGCTGTGGTTCCAGTGAGATGGAACCGGGTGCCGCACAGTTCACGGTGAGTCGGAACTGTCTGCGGTGATTTGTTGCGATTGTGGTTCCAGTGAGTCGGAACCGGGTGCCGCACAGTTCACGGTGAGTCGGAACAGTCTACGGTGATTGCGGCGATTGTGGTGATTGCTGTGATTGAGGTGATTGTGGTGATTGAGGTGATTGCGGTAATTCCCCAGTGAGTCGGGGTGATGAGGCTGAGGGTGATGTCCAGGAATGCGCGTTAGCTGCATGCTGGTGGACAGGATACCCGTTGAGCCGTGGGTGCCGGCTGGCTCACGAAAGCTTGCGGGAGTGATGATGATGACGTCACGCCGAAGTAGTTGCACGAAGGCTGTGTTGACGTTCATTCTCGGGGTCACCAATTTAGAGGTATGAGGAACAGGGTGTAAAGTTCACTCATCCACCATAGAAAAGGGAGGATCCTCCAATCAGACGGGTGTTATGTCTAGCGGGCAACTGCCCAGTAAGTTGGTTTCGGATAGTCTTATCTATGTCGTTCGCGCGGTGAACTCTAACTGCGCGATTCAGGATTTGTGTGACGTCCTGTCTTTGATGCGTAGTTCGTATGTGGTGGTGTAACCGCTACAATGCCATGCATGTAAGGTGAGATTTGATCGTATTTTGCATAATCAGCCTATACAAGATCAGCCAATACAGGATCAGCCTATACAAGATCGGCCACCCCAGGAAATAGACATTATGGCTCCACAAATGGTCTAATGGTCTCGGTTTTGTTGCGGTTCAGCAAACACTGGAAGACGTTGTATATTTCAAAACTGTAGAAATGTCGTGGCCCATAATGTGCTAACATAATAATATGCCAAGTTTCAACTTTTACACAACCACAACTATTTTATACCTGAATTAGCTCGGGTTTGCAACCCTCATTTAAGGAGCAATAATTGGCAAGACCTTCTAATGATCCAACAACAACACTCGAAAACTTCAATAATATGCAGGCACTCATGTGCTGAACATGTTAAACTTATACAAATAGAGCTTGGAACGAAGAAATCATAGTTTAGATTTTGAAAACATTGAAGAGATTGATGACAATGAATTGCCTTTTTACACAGGTACTATTACAAAAAATCAGTTTAACACGTTTTTGATCCAAACACCTTTGCATAATAGAACGGACCATCCTGCCACCGTTCTTGGAATTTATTTAACCAAAATAAGAACCGGTGAACTAGATAAGTGTTTAGCTTCCAATTTCAATATGTCCAGAAGAACATTGGAAAGAAAATTACAAATAGCACGAGAATGTTTAACCGCCGATTTTAACCCCCGATATCTAGGTTTAGCTCATATAACCAGGGAAGGCGTAGTGAATCGTGGTAAGTGAAGTCTGAGTATTTCTATTAATAAAGTATTTTTTTTTTAATTATGACGCGTATACTATACGTTCCAAATCCGAAGTTTTTTTTGTTTATTTTCGGGCAGGCATCATTGTAGTGGTCAATCTATCCATCATAAAAAACGTAAGTTGGAGTCTCATTGCCTACAAAATGTATGGGAAAAGTTTTTATGATTTCTGACTTTTCTAGTACTCAAACCTCAGTTGGTCCAGTAGAGGTTTTGGATCCTTATATAAAATAGGATCGAATGGCATCAAAAACAGTTTTTGTGAAAACTGCCCATTTTCTTGCTGACTGTACATTTAATATTATACATACAAAATCTGTGAATGCCAACCAAAATGTTTCAAAAAGTTAAGGACAGTCTTCTAAGACCGTTTTCCTGTAGCTACAACGGTTAAGGTAGCTGTCCTTGCTGCCCCATCTCAAAAATCCACCCTGTACATATTTACAAAAAAGTTCGATTTTTCAAAGAAAAACTTATATCTAGCTTGCATAAGTTTAGAAACCTGGTCAAACCTTTTATTATAGTATGTACCGATGGCTACATATGTTTTAGGACCATACAATTTTTTTGATTTTGATCAAACAGAATAAAATGTATATTATGTAGAGTTGGTTTTTATTTTTATCTCCCTTTCAATCGTTCAGTTAGACTTCAGTGTAACCAAAGTTGAACGAGGGCTATAGTTAACGTCAATAATATCTCTAGGAATATAAATATTATTGACGTTAACCTCCAAAGCACTCCATCACACGCATTCTCTTCATACATTAATTTTTCAAAGTATCTCTTCCAACGCTCTTTTATTTCATCACCATTCGTCAAAACCTTTCCGTTTCCATTTTGTATGCATGTTTTAGGCGATATATTTCTATCATAATTTTTTTCTAGCTTTTACTATATTATATAGCTGTTTTTGGCTTTCAAAACTATCTAGAGATTTCTATAAAGCCTGTCCTAGGCCTCAGCTCTAGCAATCACCACTACTGTGCTTATCTGCCTTACGCCAATCCTCGTACAAGTGTTAATTTTCTACATTATTTTTTAATTTTTTTCTTCTTTTTTCTTAGAATCCTGCTGTCTACAAGCCTGCTAAGCACAAAGGCGGAGTAAGTTTTGAGAAAATTGACTTTTGCACGACTCTTAATGCGAAGCATTAGAGTGTGCTCTACGATCGAAAATTTTTTTTTGCCCCATTTCTGTAACTGTTTTTATTGTTACACTCCTGCTAGTACACAGAACCTACTTAATTTATATACCATTGTATAGATGATTAAATGGAGATTAATACTGTACTTTTAAATTATTTAATGCAGCAGAAATGGAAAAAGCATCAAAATAGTTGAAAAAAAATTCCTGTCCGTCAATTTATGAACCCTGAAAACATTGTAGCTTGCGATAAAATCAATTAATTGAGTCAATTTTTGTTTTATACATTTGTTTCAGTCGTAGAAGGAACCCTATTGAAAATGGCTCTTTTATTCAAAGTAGTTTAATTATAATTAATAAAATACTAACTAAAATATAATATCTTTATCTAAATATATCCAACCTTTGACTTAAGTTGCCTAGCAACCGCCAAGTAAATATCTTTGTCAGTCTTTGACATTACGACTTCATGAAAAGTTATAAATTGTTCATTTTTGTTAGAAACTATGTTTTGAAATTCTTTTTCGTTTATGAATGAGTGTTATGTATGAGGCGTGCACTTTTGGATTTTCCAAACTATTTCCAAATTGTAATGTAAGGATAAATAACGAAATAAAGAACTTCGGAGTGGTTTTTTTACATGTTTTAAGTTAGATAGCGGTATTTGGCTTATACCATTAGATGCGAAATTATTATAGCTATTGAATGATATAAAAAAAATAAAAGGGCGTATCTCTGAGATACTGACTTTGTGCTTAGCAGGGCAGTATTGAACTAATTTGCTACATTCTCAAACATTGGACATTTTGGGAGTTGGACATATTTTGACACCGCTGGACATTTTGAGGATTGGACATTTTGCCCCTGAACGACTTTTTAGACATAATGCGATTAATAGATGTTACAATACAGTGGGCCCAAAAAAACTATCTCCAAAATGGTAGAATACACAATAACATTTTCTGGTTTCTGTTTTTTCGCAGACTGAACAAATTGTTGACACAACTGCACTGAAAATTTCATCATATAGTTTTTTTTCTATCACAAAAGTTACATAACAACCACAATCAATCATTTCTAGATTTCCTTGAACCAAGGGTGGATCCAGGGGGGGGGGGGGGTCATGGTACCGCTCCGGGCTCGTTTCGCTCGCTCTTGAATTGTATATTCTTCCAACTCTCAAACTTTTCTAAGTCGACAAAGCAACTCCTATTTCCGTAATGATGTTGAATAGACATTATTATTTTACCCTAGTTCTTAGGAATATAACTGTATTAGGCTAAAGTTTATTGAGTCCAAATAAACGTTATTATATTATATTATAGAAACCTAACCGGTAATACCGAGACAAGGTGCAAAGCAAGGCTCGCCTTGCTCGCTCCCGTACATTCTTGCTTTTTGTAAATTACCTAGGAACCTAACGTAGAAGACAAAAACGGACCTCCCTGAAAAAAAAATCCTGCCGGTTGCGAGGTTTATAGTGTAGGTAGTTTATAATTACGCACGCACGATAAACTTGGTTTGTTTGCTGCCATTATTGTCCGTCCGTCCCCCCGACTCGAAGGCTGGATCCACCCTTACCTTGAACTGACAATTCGTAATAATTTTTAAGAATTTCGGTTCAGATTAGAATAAGGCTTCAATGAACTAATAAACGCTGAAATATTAACATACGTACGTAACGTACTACTAGTAGTACTCACGTACAGCATCGAACGCACAAGTGTTATTAACTACAACTTTGTCAATACCAGTCTCTATTTTATTGGCTTTTTAGGCACCTTAGGTTTGACTTTGTCAATCAAGGGTATGTGTTTTTGATTCTCTGTTTTATTCCGCCAGTTTTCTTCAAGTTTAGGATTTTTAGTAAAAACTGATTCTTTAGTAAAATCATTTTTGTTATTAGTCTTGTTAGAAATGATTTCCGAATCAGTTTTAACATTATTGTCAGTTTTTACATTATCCAAACAACTGGACAGGGCTAACTTTACTTCCCCTGATAAGTATTCCGTATGTTGCATTATAAAATCGTCTACTCTCATTGTGCCACTACGACTACGTAAAAGTAACTTTTTTGTATTTTTAAAGTAGCTTTCTACATTACTACTACTTGGAGCATTATCTAAAGAGCACTGAAGATACTGTTTGACCATAGTCGTAATCGAAATATCAATTTGCGGAAGCTATCTATAAATCTTGATAAGTAATACATATTTTCAAATCCTGTTTTCACGTAAATCACCTCGGAGTCAACAATTTAATTAAACCAAGTTTAATACTGCCTTCTATAGTGAAATACAACTATACTGTCCCCTGTGTGTTGAGGAGTACTGTCTGGTATATCAACGTCTAGAGATATCTCATTTTTATCTCTCAAGTCTTTTAATTTCGCTTTGGCTGCATCGTATTTGCTGCCTTCCGTTAATTTTCTGTTGTATTTATGAAGTGCTACAATAATTAAATTTTTGATGATTGTCTTAGCTGTTGCATAACTTGTACACGATTTCAAACACAATAAATATCTCACATAGAAATTCTTAACACGTGTATCTGAATTTAAAAGATTGATATGATATGATAAGATTGATAGACCATATAATTTTTTTTAACAAAATGTGAGGTATCCAGTGTTACTAAACACGTAGATTGCAGCGTGTTTGCAATTCCAAAACTTCGTAACAATGGTTTAAGTATTGCCGTGTTGTTGTAAATTTTGTGCACAGCAGCTCCTATTAAAGCCGCTGAGTCATCGCATATAATTTGTGTTGACCGCATCATTGTACCAATCCATTTTCTTAGCCATTGGTATATATTATCCATAGTCTGAGTGGCCGAAATCATTTGCGCAAGAGGGACAGAACTGTTTTTCAATTAAAAAATAATGACATAAAAAACAAATGTTTACTTTCGTATGTATTTAAGGGATCAGCAGGAGGATAATAACTTTATGTGGTAAACAGGCTTTTCTTCCTGAAAACCTTAGAAAAGATGGCTAGTATTAAATACACATTTTCATAAAACAATAATCTTTATTTCAAAATTAATGAAAGCAGACAGACGTCACCAACTGTCAGCGCGACGGGGAGGTTGTAACTTTGTGGCCAGTATATATCAGTCCTCCGCCGCCATTCCTGGTTGTCCCACGCCCGGGGCTGGAAGCAGCTGTTCCAGATGTCTACGCCACACGACGCCATAGTCAGTCTGCACTTCATAATGAAGCCTGCCTAGGCGACGCACTATCGTGCCGAACTCCCATCTTCGTCTCTGGTCGGAGTAGGCTCTAGCCTGGACTCGATCACCTACGGAGTAAGTCCTGATGGGAGGCGGTGTGTTGTTTGGGTTGAACGACTTCGGGGCAGATGAGTCTCTAAACATTACATGTAATTTTGTTCTCACATCACGACTGAACATCAGTTCATAGGGGGACTGTCCGTTCAGGTTTGGTGTGCGTCTGAGCCGGGTCTTAAGGACAAGGAGCTTATCCGTAAGATCGCCCCTCTCCCCTTCCATTGCACGTAGTGCCTTCTTTATTGTTTGCACGTAACGTTCAGCTTGACCGTTAGTGGCTGGGTGGTACGGGGCTGACGTCAAGTGTGTTACACCGCAGCTGGATAGGTAGTTCTTGAATTCTTGAGATACAAACTGACGTGCGTTATCGGAAACAAGTGTATATGGTGTACCGAATGTGCAGAATAATTCCTTTAACTTAACAACACACCAAGCACTTGTTGTGGTCTTTGTTGGGAAGACTTCCACCCACTTTGAAAAGGCATCCACGACTATTAAAAGTTGATGTCCTAAAATAGGACCTGCGAAATCTATATGAAGACGTTGCCATGGCCCTGTAGGTTGTTCCCAATGGTGTGGGGGTGCTTTTGGTGACTCATTTTGTTGTAATCGGCATGCTCTGCAAGATTTTACTTTGTTCTCGATATCTTTATCTATATTTTTCCAGTATATGTAGCTGCGAGCTAGTAATTTCATTTTAAGTATACCAATGTGTCCGGTGTGCAGTTCATCAAGTACACGTATGTGTAAACTTTTGGGTATTACCACTCGAGTTCCTTTCAATATGCAGTTGTCTTGAAGTGTTAATTCATGATCACCGTAGCCATGTTGTCGTAATGAGTGACCTGCTTGTAACGCTTCCAGTAATGTTTTAAGTTCATTATCTTTTCTAGTTTCATTAGCTATAACTTCTGGTCGAATTTCTAGGACGTTAATCTGCTGTAGTTGGTATGAACAATGTTGGTCTATTGAGTTTTCTTTTGCTATTTCTACTGGAAATCTTGATAGGTAATCAGCGTTTGAATGTTTCGCTGAAGCTCTGTATTCCACGTCGTAGTTGAATCCCGATAAGAAATGTGCGTAATGAAATAATCTCATTGTGCTCAATGCTGGTAATGTCTGGTGGGGATGAAAAATTGAGGTAAGGGGCTTATGGTCCGTCACTAAAGTGAATTTTCTGCCGTAACAGTAGTGGAAGAATTTTTTTATGCCCCAGTAGATCGCCGTAGCTTCCTTGTCAATTTGACTATATTTTCTTTCACTAAATGAAAGTGATCTAGAGGCGAATGCGATTGGCCTATCAGAGCCATCAGGTAGTTTGTGAGAGAGAACAGCACCCAAGCCCGTTGGTGAAGCATCAGTAGCTAGTATCAGTGGTTTTCCTGGGTCAAAGTGAATAAGAACTCTTTCGCTCAAAATCTCCTTCTTAATGTTATTAAAACTGTCTTCGCATTTAGAGGTCCAGTGAAAATGTTTCTCTTTCTTTAGTAACTCATTTAGTGAGTTTGTTAAAGAGGCAAGGTTCGGTATAAATTTGTTGTAGTAGTTTGCCATACCAAGGAAGGTTCGTAGTTCGTTTGTATTTGTTGGTCTTACAGTGTTCACGATGGCCTTTACTTTGTCTTTGTTCTTGTGTAAACCATCTTTATCGATTGTATGTCCGAGGTAGTTAATGCTACGTTTGAAAAAATGACATTTTTCTCTGTTAACGTGGAGGTTACTCTCTTTCAGTTTTTGCAAGACTTTTCTTAGACGTGTTAAGAGTTGGTCCTCTGATGCGCCTTGAATTATAATGTCGTCGAAAAAACATTTTATTCCGTCTAGTCCCTGAAGTAATTGGTCCATGAATTTCTGCCAAAGGCTTGGTGCAACTTTAACTCCAAACATTAAGCGATTGACTTTGTAAGTACCTTTGTGCGTACTTAATGTTTGTAAGAGGGCGCTTTCTTCGTCCATAACCAAATTTAGATAGGCTTGGGTAATGTCTAAGGTGCAGAAGTATTTGCCTCCGTTCATTTCTGCAAATATATCTTCTATTATAGGAATTGGGTAATGTTCGTCCCTGATGACTTGGTTAAGGGTGACCTTGTAGTCAGCACATAGTCGAATGCTCCCATTTGGTTTCACAATCGGTACGATGGGTGTGCCCCAATCTGAATGGTCTACTTTGGTGATCACCCCTTCTGCACATAGTCGTTCAATTTCTTTATCGACTTTTTCTTTTAACGCGTACGGTATTCGTCGTGGTTTTACAAAAATCGGTCGTGTATTTTCCTTAAGATTTAAGTGGGCTTCATAGTTGGGTATTTTTCCCAAGTCCGATCTAAAAACAGTTGTTGCGAATTCTTCTAATAATTTATCAAGTTTGTCGGATTGTTCAGAAGTTTGTAAAACCCTTATGTCTGCAATTTTCACATTCAGTTCTTTCATCCAGCTTCTTCCAAATATTGGGTCAACGTTTTGATTGATTATGTATAATTTCCCGTTGAAGGTCTGGTCTTTATAAGTGCCTTTTACGTATGTCACTCCTGCAGGCTTGATAATTTCTCCAGTGTAGGTTCTCAATTTCATTTCAGTTTTGAAAATTTTGTTTGTTAATTTTAGGCTTTTGTATTGTTTGAGTGACATTGAGGATAAGGTCGCTCCTGTGTCGAATTCCATGCCAACCTGTTTGTTCTCTATTTTTACTGTGATTATATATTTTTCAGATATCTCACTTTTAATTAGGTTGATATTTCCCATGCTTTCGTTACTCGTGTTGCTTGTATTGTCATCTAGTTTATTGTTGTTTAAGTTACGCTGTAAACAGACTCGTGCCAGATGTCCAGTCTTCTTGCATTTCAGGCAGGTAGATTTGATGGCGCCACACTCATTAGATCGATGGTCGTCTTTGCCGCATCGGAAGCATTTTCCCTTTAAATCTTTAATCGTTATCGGAGATGAAGACGATGGAGAAGTAGAGTGTGCGCTCGGCGGTGAGTATGAGGGTCGTGGATACTTAGGTCTTTTTATTGAGCTCGTAATTTTGTTTACTGTGTCCGAATGTTTGTGCATGTCTGCGGATATTCTTAGGTTCTCCGATTTTCCCATTTCTATGGATGTGGCCATGTGTACCAGTTTTGTAAAAGGTAGTGTCTCCCCTTCTTGAAGAATTTTTGTTCGTATATCACTGTCTTTCAATCCCCGAATAAATTGTAGGGCTAGAAAGCCTTCTAATGTAGGTTTCTGACAATTTTGACATTTGAATTCGCAGTTCAAGGATCTTTTTTTTAATTCTGATGCATATGTTGCCACTGTTTCATCGTCGCGTTGTATGCGCGTAATAAAGTTGTGTTGTAAAGCCCATATGCTAGGTTTGGGGTCAACGTATTCGTCTAGTATATGTGTGAGCTCCTTGAAATTCATGTCAATCGGATCATCCGGGGAGCATAAATCGTGTAATTTTTCATGTAATTCTGGTGATAGAGCAGCAAGTAAGGTGTAAACTTTCATTTTAGCGTCTTCGATCTTGTTAAGTAAGAAAAATACAGTGAGTCTTTTAGTGAAGTTTGCAAAGGTCTCTTTTTCTTGGAAGGGCTGGAAATTAATTTTTGGGCCTCGTTCTTGATGCGTGTTTGTACTTAGCTGCGATGTTGATGATTCTAGCGGTAAAACGCGTCGATTGTCTCTATTTTGATATATTAGAAGTTTTGTCTTTATGATAATACATTTCTCTTCGAAATCGTACCTGGTTTCTATCTCTTGGTCTAGTTGTTCGTCTGGAGTTTCTAATTCTATGTTATGTTGTATTTCTTGTAATTTCTGTAGTGTTTCTTGAAGTGATTGAATTCTTGACTCTGTTTCTTCATACGGTATGGTTTCTCGAGTATTCACGTAATTTTCTAGTTTTGTAATGATACCACGCAATGAGGCGCGGGTTTTCTTCAGTTTTTTTATATCATTAGTCGACATCCTCGTCGCCAATTTATTAAATACACATTTTCATAAAACAATAATCTTTATTTCAAAATTAATGAAAGCAGACAGACGTCACCAACTGTCAGCGCGACGGGGAGGTTGTAACTTTGTGGCCAGTATATATCAGCTAGGATTAAATAAAAATGAGATTTCACGAAACGAAAACCAGCTAAGTAAAGTAAGTAAGTAATAACTTTAAAAAATACTAGATGAATGACTACTACTATAGGTTCTGGTGAGTGTATGGGCTGCGCCACCGCACTAACAATAGTGTAGAAGGTTGGAATCACGGCATCGATACGACCATTAATAAAATGAAGTGCATCTTTCAGAGACACTGCACATTTTACATCAAGATTCGTCACTCAATTGTGACCGTTTACAAAGATTTAAAAAAGGTCATCACCTAAACGCCACAAAACGAGCATTCCAAATGACAATTGCATTTTATTAGCACAAATACAGCTCGCAAATGCCGAAATTGGGATCGGCCACTTCTTAAAAAAATTACGATAAGTACTTACCTATTTAGAAATATGTATTTGGGTTTTAACTTTTAAAAAATAAGTGATAACTTCTCTATAAAATAAAACTATTTTTGCTTGTGATTACTTTTATCGGCATGGCCGCCGGCTTTTGCCGCGCGGCACGTGCCTCCGGCTTTTGCGCCTTCATTTCCTTTGCGTTTGTTTATGCGGCAGTGCCGGGCGCGCCCGGCGGCCAGTCCGGCCGGCACTAGTTGTAGTAGCCATTACATTCTTGGACGGTGGATGATCTCCTATATAGCGTATAACCTGAGAGTGACTGACCTGAGAGTGTCAAATATTTAAAGACGTTTGGCACGAAAGTACACGTCTTGAAAGAGGAACCAGGTAAGGATAAGTTTGCAGCACGTAGTTTTCTCGGCATTTTTGTAGGTTATCCAGCTGATGCTAAAGGCTATAAAATATGGATACCTGATAGTAGAAGAATCGTAGTGTCGAGAGACGTAAAATTTCAGGACGGTAAACTAACTGAAAAAGAGTGTAAGGTCTCAAATGAATCACTAATTGAACCACAATGTGAAAAGAGTATTGTGAGAAAGACTGTTGACATAGAAATCCAAACTAAAGAACAGTCGGATGTGCCATTTAATGATGAGCCTTCTAGAGAAGAAGTTCCATTAGATATTCAACCAAATGTGCCAGTGATTGATTCAGGTAGTACAGAAAATACGGAATCTACTGGAATTAGTGACGGAAACGTTAATTTAAAAATAGGTCCTGGAAGGCCAAGGACTCAGAGAGGACATGTTGGCCGCCCTCGTAAAATCTACAACATGGTTGAGATAAGAGAGAGTAGCGACAATGAGTCATCGACGGAAGAATACGTCGACACTGATGATTTTTCTGGAGCTATTGAAACCACGTTAAAGGCTTCGGCATCTGATAAAAAGGTCAAATGAGAGGAAGCGATTCTTTCAGAAATAAGAAGTCTAGTAGAAAGTGAAAGAAGGTTAAGAGAAACTAAAATATGCAGATGGCATTAATTCTGCAGTAGGTAATAAATCAGCATAAATGCTTCAAGTTATGAAAGAAGGTGGTGACACCTGTCGTCTAAAAAAAAATCTCTGTATGGTCTCAAACAACCTGCACGACAGTGGAATATATAAAGAAAATTGTTCAAAAAACAAAAACCCGACTCCAAAAACACATAACTGAAAAGAGAAAAACAAGCATTATAATCTATAGAATTTTGGTATCGCAGGCGGGGACAAACTAATAACCGGATATATGGTGTAAGTTTTGTTTGTCCCCGCCTGCGATAGTTTTATTTTTAGTTTTATTAATATATCTAAATTTGGCATTGACTCGTTACTAGCTTTTATTTGATACCAATATAGTTATAATTTTTTTTTAAACCTTCCCCTCCTTTTTTTTGTATTTGCAGATGCAATATATAAATATTATATAGCCTATGACACTCCTACAATTAAGACGAATCTAACGACACCTCATATGTTAAAATCCATCAAGCCGTTTAGGCTACAGAGCGTGCCTAAGAAATAGACGTATACATGCATACATACATACTCTCGAAAAACATTACCCTCCTTCTGGGGCAGTCGGGTAAAAACTGGACGAGAAACAGAGAAATGGGATTGAGATCTACGATAAATGAACCTTGTTTGTATCACAAGCGCAATAAGGGTGGATCAGACCTTTTTGTTGTTATTAACGTGGATGACATATTGATTGCATCACAAATGAAGTTGTAACTAGATAAACTGATCGGATCGGATATCGTATCTCAGCTACTGGAGTCCGGCACCGATATCGTATCGGGCAATGTGAAAACGCGCTAAGACTAGTATATAATCCTTTCCTTACAATATATTTTCTTTATATATTAATAGTTTCCTTACAAATAGTAGCAGCTTTTTTACTTTTGAGGTAGGGAAACCTAAAAATGGAAAATGTACACTTACTCGTGGTACGCACAGATATAATAAGCATAGGACTAATAAAAATGGAAGTACCCTGTGGCGGTGTGTGCGTAGACAAGAATGTATTGCTTCGATACTCGTATCACTCGATACAACAAGAACAATTGTGACTAGGCAAACTAAACATTTATGTGAAAAGTATGGTGTTGAAAATATAATTCGTGAACATGTTGCATATTTAAAAAAGTTAGTGTGCAAATATTTTAGACCTCTTAGATATCTGCTGATTATGCTCTCAAAGATAACTTATAGAGAGCACGAAAATCATATCTTAATACGAATAGATTGCATCATACAAGTACAGCAACCGCAAGTGTGCCAGACGTATTAGGAAAAGAATTTCTAGTTTGTGAAGATGGTGTAACTGAAAAGATTATATATTTGCAACAATACAAGCGGAAAAAAATATAAGGCGCCCAGGATCATACTTCGCAGACGGTACTCGTACTTTTAAATCAGCGCTATCTCCGTTTTATCAAATTAATGTATGTTCTACATTTAGATATAAAGGTTCAAGTGCTAAATGTACAAATTTTTTACCATTAATTTATAGTTAATTACCAAATAAATCACAGGAGACCTATACGCGTCTATTCAGACTTTTTAAAATAAAACTAGACATTCAGATCAAATATTTTATATGTGATTATGAACCAGTGTTTCCAGATGCACAAATAAGTGGCTGTTACCACCACTACAACGACGCAATATGGAAACACGCCGAAAAGAAGGGATTACTAGACACAAACTATGGTCGCAACATTACCAGGATTGCTGCTATAATACCGCTGGTGCCAGCTCAACAGATACTCTATTTTAAAGATCAATGATGTGTTATCTGCAAATAACACCATCTTCGGTTGATTTTGAAGTAATTGGGGTAAGCCATTAATGTAAACTAAAAAGAGGAATGGACCCAATATCGAACTTTTGAGGAACGCCCATTGCCATTTCAGACCCTAATGAGTTTATGCCGTTAACTTGAACTTTAATCTTTCTATACCTGCTACTTGGGTTCATATTTTGGAACAAGCTCCTCGGACCCCAGAAATGGATAGTTTTCGACGCTATTTTGAGAAGCAGTGATTCCCAAAGTTGCCACCATCGGTGCTCAGTTGCGCTGGTCAGCGTCACCGTACCACAAACGCGCTGGAAGGCTGGCACCAGCGAATAAATGCTGGACGTATTCCAAAGAAACCAAGCTTAAACATGTTTATAATCAAACTGAAGAAAGAGAGCGTATTCTGGTACAAAAGAATTAAAGATAGTGTGTCCAAGAAAGTAAAACCCAATAGACGACCGACGACCGTAAAACTTGGTTAAAAAAATGAGAAATCTCCACAGTTGGAACTCATACTGAGGTCCCGACACTTTAGCACTGAATTATCTCTGTTAGTGGGACAAAACAAACCTCTATATCTGAAATTAGTACTTTCAATTTTATCGTTTAATTAACCGACTTCAAAAAGGAGGAGTCTTCATACTTCCTCTTAAGTCAATACGTCATCAGGTTTTTGCTCTGGTACTACAGGTTCAGGTCGTATCTCCTCCGATGCTTCTACGTTCTCGTCTATAGCATCACGGTACACATCATCTTGAGCCTCCAAGGGTTCAGATCTGCTTGTAGATCGATGTATCGATGTATGGATGAATTCAGTACATTTTTTACCTGTTTCGTCGTCTTCTAATAAAGTTGTATGCTATAAGCACATCATCATCATCACTTGACACTTTCCCAACGAAAAGACGTGCTTTTGCAATGCTACTTAAAATAAAACTGAGAAGTTTGTAGCGTGATTGACGATTGCATGAAGATAACGTGGACATAACAAATATGCAAAATACGCCTATCGTCATCTGAAGCACATATTACTCTGAAGGTTGCATGCATTCGTCAAATGACGCTACCGTGGACACTATGGAGAGCTACATATCCAAAACTACATTCCTGACACAACAATTGTCCGATATTGATGCTCAAATCCCTGATGATTGGATCATATCGATTTTGCTGGGTGGATTAACCGCTAAGTACAGCCCTCTCATCATGGCTGTATATAATAGTGGACAAGAGATCACTTTAGAGCAAAAACAAAACTGTTACAAGAAGGAAGTAGACAGAGTAAGTTGGATACAGAGTACGAACAAGCCTTAGTTACACGTAAAGTACAGAACGATGCAAGATCTAACATTAAAACTAACGATCGTAAGCAGAAGTTCGTGTATGACTGTTCAAATCTTGACGACGTAAATAACGCCCTGCAGCAGGTCCAAAATTGGTTCACTGCTAATAATTTAGTATTAAATGAGAAAAAAACTAAGTGCATAAGATTTTCTTTACCAAATGTCAAAAGTAGTAATTGTGAGATAGTATTAAATCAAGAGAAACTAGAATTCGTCGATCAAACTGTTTTCCTGGGGATCACGCTCGACTCTAGGCTTCAATGGGGTCCTCATTTAACATCCCTTTCAGGACGACTAAGTTCGGCAGCATATGCTGTGAGAAAAATCCGTCAATTTACGGATGTAGATACCGCGAGGCTAGTCTATTTTAGTTACTTTCATAGTATTATGTCGTACGGTATTCTACTATGGGGACGGGCTGCAGACATCGAGTCTATTTTTATTCTGCAGAAAAGAGCCATCAGAGCGATATATGGCCTCCGCAGGCGCGACTCTCTAAGGGAACTGTTTAAAGATATTAACATCATGACGGTACCTTGTCAATATATCTATGAAAACATTATGTACGTAAGGAAAAATCTACATCTTTTTAGTAAAAGAGGTTCAAGACACAATTATATCACTAGGAATAGGGACCAATTAGTTCAACCGGGTTTCAGGCTGGCTAAAGTAGACTCATCATTCATGGGGTACTGTTTAAAATGCTACAATAAAATACCTCCCCACATACTTCAGCTGAATGAAACGAAATTTAAATCTTATATTAAACGCACACTATGCAGTCAGGCATATTATAAGTTGGGGGATTACATCGCTGATAAAAATGCTTGGCTCAACGCTGGTCCTGCTCCACAAGGGCACATAAACTAATTGTATAGCATCTGAAAATACTGTTGGAGCTGCGGAAGATTTTAAAAACTATCTTTGCATTGTATAAATTCAATCTCTTAGCATTGTATAATTGCATAGCACATGTGTGAGTACTATGTACAGACTATAAAGCTACCATTTAGGTACTGGGTATGTCTTTCATTGACTTGAATGTGCCCTGGCGGCTGAGAGTATGTCATGCTCACTCTAATGTCACGCTGACGGTGGCGTGTGTGTTGGATCATTTAGCTCCCTTCAAAATGGTTGAGCTGAATGGTGCTAATCCATGCGTCATGTTCGTGAACGGGCGCCGTCAGTTGTGACTGGTCATCTCATAGCTGCCATGGCTTATTTTAATTTGATTTAATTTTTTAATTGTTTTATTTTTGTTTTTATCTTTTATTACGGACGCTTTTAACGTTTTGCATCGTTCTCACATGTATAAGTTCAACATGAATGATGTAACCAATATTTTGTAACCAAATTTTTATTTAAAAGAGTGTCCGTGGAGTTTCTTGCCCGTTCTTCTCCATAGGTACCTACTACGCTTTGGAATGGGCATCTAGCTTCATCTTTTCTGACTGACCGACCCCTTGACAATTCAAAAGTGCCTGTAATTGGTTTATTTGAAATAAATGCTTTGAGTTTGAGTTTGAGTTTGAGTTTTCAGTGCCACAAGCAAGGACACAAGGCGTCCGAATGCAAGGAGCGGATCAAAACCGCGATTATCTGCCTAAATACGAAGGAGGCGATAAACAAAGATAAGTGGTATTTAGACAGTGGGTGCTCCAATCATATGACCCACGATAAAAACAAATTGTTGTCTTATCAACCTGAAAAGGGCAACATAAAGATCGCAGTAGCAAACGGCGAGAAACTATTGGTGAAAGGACGAGGAAATGCTGAGCCACGAGTGAGCAAAAACGAAAAATTAATTTTACAGAACGTTTGACATGTTCCTGATTTATCCATGAACCTTATTTCGGTGAGCGATTTGACCAAGAAAAATTATTGCATGAATTTTGACAATGGAGTTTGCATGATTCAAAATAAGAATCGAATTATTGCAAGATGTCAAGAGGTCGACGGAATCTATGAGTTGTTAAAGATTTAAGTAAGGTCATGTAACCTTCGCCCAGAAGCTAGTAGACGGAGGATAGAATGCAGTCCTTCTGCTTTGGTCAAAAAGAGAATTTGAACGAGCAGATGACTTAACCAATCAAACAAAATATTTATATCTCATATAGGGAGTTTAGCTGGGGGTGGTTTAGGAAAAGAGACGGCTTTTAAAACTAATTGAATAAAAAACTTTTATGTTAAGTTCTCTACCGTTGCTGCGCAATATGTCGAAATATCGGATTTGTGTAAAAGAATGATACTTTAAGCAAACTTATTTTGTAAATTAATATAGATTGGCCAAAAACCTAGCTACGTCTTTACCCTCTGGACACTTACTGTTTACATTATGTGACTTGCTCCAGTGCAACCATCTTTTCAATGGGGCTTTATAGATGCTCAAGGTAGAAGAACGCTAGTTCTTTTTCAATAACAGCTGCTCATCCGAATCCAATCAGTTACTTGATTTTCCCACCCCCAACTTTCCAAGCCTGAAGCCTAGAGCTTGTCTACTTGAGGAGGGCTCAACCTCGTCGTCCAGTCTAATAGAACCTCCCACAGGTTTTCTATTTGGCACGCGCGCTAACCGGGGGGCTAGCGCGCGTGCCTCTAGATCCGGGAACCAGAAGCACTGGGTTCACCGTGGCAGTATCACATAGTATGTCCCTACTGCCCTGTTTAGGTGTGCCAGGACTCTGGGCATCATGCTCGGAGGTGGGAATACCCATAATGTTTAAAACATCCATTTCTTGCTGACAGCGTCGCAAAAAAGCGCGGAGCCATCTCTTGAGTCAAAAGTCACATACCTTGGGACGACAGCGGTTTCTCTTGTTGCGAAGAGATCGACTTTGGGAATGCCCCACTGTCTGAATATTGCCTCCGTGGCTGGTGGTAGCAGATGTCACTCGGGTACTGATCTTCCCCTTGATAGGCAATCTGCGATGCCGTTCAGCTTCCCTGGTAAGTAGAATGCTGTCATCGTTATGTTGAATCGAAAGGTCAATTCCAATAACGAGTTCCGCCCTGATTCCGGATGTATACCACCAGAGTTCTGTTGTCTGACTGTATTAGAATGTGGGCATTTCGTAACAGTGTACCCTGACCCTGCTGACGGCAAAAACGGTATATATCACATTCATATTGGAGTGCCAGGCTTTCTGGTTTGTAGCCCATTTGCCTGAGAGGTATTGGCAGTTTAAGTTCGCTCCCCAGCCCGCATCCGCTGCATCTGTAGTTAAGAAATGTGTTATTTCTCTCGTGTTTAGCGGGGTTTGACTGCCCTCTATCGCATCCAACCACCACCGCAAGTCCTCTCGTATTCTGGGGCACAGTGCTCTCTTCTGACCTCTCTGAGTAAACCTTCTCAGAAAGAGCTGTGCCCTGCGATAATAAAGTTGGCCCGAGGAATCGTATATGGTTGGCGAAATTTAGCATGCCCAACAAACGTTGAAGCTCTCTTAATGAGCAGCTGTCTCGGCTCAACATGTTTGTCGGAGACATTTTTATACCCAGAACTTTCCGGGTGGGCATGGCTACTGCCCGGTCCTGAGTTTCCCAGACTAGCCCTAAGTATTCCAACTTGCGTGTGGGCTCGGTTACGGACTCCTGGTAATTTTCGTGCCAATCTAATAATTTCAAGATGTCCAGCGTTTCCGCAACCTGTGCCGTAAGCTAAGATTTGTCCTGACAAACCAGGAGATAGTCGTCTAGGAGGAGATGGTCGTACTAAAAAGCGTTTAGCCCGATTCCGGAAGATTTCGGCCACCCAGTTTGAAACTGCTGCAAACGCACTGAGTGCCGAAGACAGGCCGAACGGAAGGGCTGTTAACTGAAGGATTTCTCCATCGTAAACCACCCGTAAAAACCTTCTGTGAGTCTCTGCGACACTCAGATGGAAATAATCCTAACCGTCATTGACCTGAAGGACGTCTACTACATCTATCAGTGATATTAGATGAAAATGCTTTGTTGTTGTTGCATGTATATTTAAAAACTTGAGGTTGAAAATTGGGCGCAATCCTCCATCAGATTTTTTATCAGGAACATTTTTAAAAAGAAGCTCGGTTCTAGTAATTGGTTTGTCTAAAATACCCTTGCTCTTCAACTCTTTGACCATTTGTGTCAGTTTCGGGGAAACTGGTGGCTACGCATTCTAAAAAAAATTTTGTTGGGTATTCCAGAGGAAGTTTCTTCTTGAAAGGCAAGCGGTAGGTCGCTATTGAATTTATAATAAACTGGTTTGCCCCTAATTGAGCCCACATATCTGTGACATATTTCAGGCATCTCCCTTGGAAATCCGTTGCGAGTCATATTTTTGGACTTAGAGTTTGACCTCTCCACATTGGAACAACGCTGACGAAAGGCCCGTCTTTCGCACCATATTATTATGTTTGAACTTTTTATCCGACTTCCTAGTCTTATTTTTATGAAAGCCCTTCCTATTATAGAATGTATGATCTACTCGCTCTGAAAGCTTCTTGTCTTTTAAATACGTTGGAGTATTCAACCAGACTTGATACCCTCCGAGTGACTGTATTATAGGCTGCAGAGCCTCTCTGCTAAATAAGTACTACTCAGAGCTTGGTGGGACATTCCTTAATGTGTTTCTAAGATTTTTATTAGAAATTTCCTTTAAAATACGTTCACGCTTAGACGTGAACGTATTCACGCCTCAATACACTCGGAAGCGGAACGTTTTCCGCATATAACTTGCATTGTAGTTTCAGAGTTTTTGTGACATGATGGTCCAAAATTAACAGAAATTTTCTCAAATAAAGTATTTGGATTTAAGCCCTGTGGATTAGTACTAGCCCAGTCAACAATAGACTAATCCTGTTCTTAATTAAAACCTATTGGATAAGTCAGCTGACATCAACTGAGTTGAAGCTAGATAGTCCTTGATTTTATTAAAGTGACATAATTCATCATTAATATGAAAGCCTGTAAATCCTGGAGTCGCCAAACAGACCTGTAATCTGCTTATACCTAATGCCTGTCCAAGCCTGATAGTCAAACTGGTGTAACTTATTTAATCCTTTAAATCTATCCCTATCACTAGCTGGGATAATCTTCTTACTGTCAATATCGGTGTTTAAAGAACCCCGATTGAGAGATGTGCATCTAGACTGAGGGCCCATTTTTTTTTTCGTGCGGAACAAGTTTAGACTTATAGGGAATTTAGTTAAAAAATAGTAAAACTTAAAGCAATGGTTCATAAATTTCTTAAACGTGAATTAAAACTTTTATGAACAAATGTCTTGGGCTCTTAGTCCAGACGCTTGCATAAAGTGGCATAGCATATATCTCAGAAAGTACTATCTCTGGGTCAATAATTTATATTTCAGAATTTAGTTAAGAATTTCTTAAATATGTTAAGAAATTTCCAGCTCGATAGAATATGATGTTACAGATTTATGGCGGTTTAACTGGGTCCCTCAGACTGTACTGAGGAATCTTCAAAATATGAGTTAAACTGTCGAAATACGTAAATATGCCTTTTACATCTTATAGTTGAACATCTCTGTGAATTAGTTAAAAAGAAATAATGGCTCAAAAGTTATTGGTTGAAAAGTAAATGAAAGTCAAATTTTCTCAAAACGTCTGAACTAAGTGCCCAATATTTTCGGCTTTATTGACTAAGCTCAACCTCATAGATTTATTCAAATGAGACCAAGTATTTTTAGTATATTTTTATTAAAATTTGACATATCGTCCGTTGTTCTAAATGCCATATTTCAAGAGAAAATGCATTTTTAATTTTTATATAGAAGCATATTTAGTAGGGTGGATATGATTTTGTTAGTTTTACAGGACAGTCCTGTATCTAACCTCATACAAGGTATTTTTATAAGCTACTCAGTATATATTTGGTGCTTCAACTGTCGGATGCGATTACGTTTTGTGCTGTGCAGTAATTTACTAGTGCAGCAGGCGCGCAGCCTTCATACAAAAGTTAATTAATTAATCCTACTGGTAGAACCAGAGATTACCGCGTTCAAACGTTAGTATAGTATATTAATAGAACGTTTTTCAGATATAAAACTATAATCTGCAATACTTACCTGTTATTATTTTATTTCCGTAAAACATTTATCATATTGTTTGTGTAGTGCTAGCACCTCTTTGGTTCTGCTACAAGTAGCAGAATCCATCCTATGTTCAAGACCATAGTTTAAAAAAGTAAAGGAATGACGTTAATTTTTGAGTGTATTTATTTTAATGTCATCTAACGTTTATGAATCCTGAAAAAGTACCTTCGGCTTCTCAGCCCGTAATTTAAACTGTATCTTTGCCAATATTGTGCAGCATATATTATTAACCCTTCAAGGAAACGATTATGTTTTGTTATGTCTACTTTATTCAGTTGAAAACAAACATATGTTTTCACCTATGTTAGTGGTAATTTTCTTATTTTATAGAAAGCAAAGCTAAGAAAACGAGGGTTTGTAAACCGAAAGTAGATCGGAAGACGCAAAAAGAATTATTCAAAAAATATGTGAAAGAATTAGAAAAACCTAATCTTAAGTATAATGACCCCATCTTCACCCTTATGGCCGAAGAACTAGGTGCCAAAATAACACCAATAGCGTTGTATATGTCATTTAAACATAATACTAATACAGCAGCTTGTAATTTCGAAGAACTACAGCATAATTCACCAGATGATATATCACCAGAAGATAATTCACCAGATGGTATATCAGATGCAGGTCACAGCTCAGTAACTTCAACTCCAACTACACACATCAAAAGTGTCTAGGGATCAACATATATTTTTGCAATAACTTTTCTCCTGATTGATATTAATTCAAATTTTCTTTAAGGATTCATCAAATAAAGTGTTTTCGTTTGTCACAGTAACGATAAACCAAGTCACCTTTGCATTAATAAAGAAATTTGCCATTTTCCTAATAAAGGGATTTTTGACATTTGAACCACTAACATTAAAGTTCGAAAAAAAGACTGAAATAACAGTTTTCTTTAAAATTTTATTGGGTAACTTAAACAATTAATAATCCGTGTTTCTACCGCGAACACTAACAACACAAGAACATCGGTTTGGCATACTCAAAATGAGTTCATCCAAATCACGCTGTGGAATGGCCGCCCATGTTCGTTGCAACAACAAAAAAAGGTCTTCTTGAGACTGGATACCCTCCATATTCGGCAGAGCTCTTCTCTGTAGCATATCCCATGCATGCTCAATCGGGTTCAAGTCTGGCGACTGAGCAGGCCAGGGCAGGACATTGATGTTAGCTGCGGCGAGAGTCTGTCTTACAACTCTTGCGGTGTGCGGTCGTGCATTATCATGCATTAACTGAAATAAGGGACCGATTTGCACTTGTAGAGGAACGATGACGTCTGATACAATCGTCTCAGCATAAATTTGAGCGTTGAGGTTGCCTCTAATCCAAATCAACTCAGTTCTTCCGCCGATCCAAATACCCGCCCATACCATGATGGTTCCACCACTATAAGGATGGACTTCCTGGCAGGATTTTAATCGCTGTTGGCGTCCAGGGGTTCTCCAGTGTCGTATACGTCTTGTATCCGGTCTCATACCAAAACGAGACTCATCAGAAAAGCACACGAAACGCCATTGTTCTTCTGCCCAATTTCTGTGTTCAAGAGCCCATTGATATCGAATCCTACGATTGTGCATTGCTATAGGTGGTACCCGTAGCGGTCTTCGGGAATGAAGGTTCACTTCATGCAAGCGGTTTCTGACTGTTTGGTCGCTAATTAAGTTCCCTGAAGAGTGATGAAGCCTCACGGCTAATATCATGGCGGTTATTGTTGGAGCTCTTCGAGCTAAGATTTGAATGTATCGGTCTTGTCTCCGTGTGGTGCAGCGATACCGTCCTCCATGGCGCTCAGCCACGGTACCAGTGCTTCGGTAACGTGTCCAAAGTCGACTGATAACACTCTGACTTGTATTCAGAGCTAAAGCCACAGTACGTTGCCGGGAACCAGCTTCTATCATTCCCACGGCTCTGAGCATTTCTTCCCTGCTTAAATGACGTCGCTGCTCCATAATAACGTTGGTTTTAATCAGTAGTAGGGAAACAGTAGCACTAATAATGTCTTCAATGCGTTGTATGTTTTTATAGGGAAAATATTGACAGCTGATTTTCATCTTTTACTCGAATTTGATTCACAGTTCCTGATTCAAATTATGAAATGCACCAAAAAGGATCCATATAAATTTATAAAATCATAAATTTATTACAAAGCCACATCTCAATCTCAAGAAATCCGCATAAAAATGCTTGATCCCTAGACACTTTTGATGTGTGTATTAAGTTTTCTAATGATAAAAACGTAAAAAGAAGTGGCCAAAGTAAAATATTTTCATTTGATCTAGATCTATATGATACTATGATCTTTAAAAAGTTACACCTTTATCTGCATACAAGCAATTAAATGACGGTACCTTTCGGACATATAAAACTTTACCTAAGTATAAATGGTCTGACATGATTAAAAAGAAAATATGGTTAAACACAAAATTGCGCTGTACGTGGGTTATGAAAAAAAAGTAAAATTCAGAATGACTACATTAAATTGAAGGGTCATTGTAGTCAGTGTTTTGCACAGGCTGAAGTATCATCTTTTTAAACAACGGAAAAAATTCTGAATTTTTTCTGTACCATACAAAACATACAAAAATCGATCATACATAAACCAGTAAGAAAATCAAAACTTACACCGTACACAAGACTTCAAATAGCTAAAAACCTAAAATTTAAACCAGCTATTCTGGTGCACCATGAAATGGCTTCAAACCTGATTCCTACAGATGTACATGAGATTATAGAGCCTCCAGTGTTGCCGTCACTTTCCGCTTTACGACAAATTAAATCGGAAGCTAAAATTGGAGAGTTGTATGATGCAAACCCCTTAACATAATTGATAATTACCAAAACTCCAAACTGTGTAAACCCTATCCGTGAAATTCATGTTCATCCACATTTACATGTTTTCTACTTGACCGATCACGAAATTGACTACTACAAAATATATCATAACAAATTTGACAAAGTCACTATTACTATTGATGCAACGGGATCTTCTTTTGAAACAATAAACCTACCTGATGGTACCCGACTAACTAAGACACTGTTTTTGTACGCTGGGCTCATTACCGCTAATCAAAAATTAAAATCTGTCCCTGTTTTTCAAATGGTAACAGATTCTCACAATGAAACATCAATTTCAAATTGGTTGAAAAAATGGGTGAGTGATGTAACCAACGCACCCCACGAGGTAATCACTGACGATTCCTCAGCTTTGTTATACTCTATCACTCAGGCTTTTACATCGCATAACAGTACAAACGACTATATTCACCACCTATTTGCAGTTTTGGAGGGAAAAACTACAAATTTACCAGCTACTTTAATTAGGCTTGACACTAGCCACTTCACAAAAAACACTACATAATTCATCCTGTTTCAAAGATGGCATAGACAATCGTGTAAAATATTTTTATATACGCTGTATTTTGCTGATAAAGAAATGCGAGGAGTACGATGTTGCAAAACAGATAATTGAAGATATTGTGAATATTTTTATAGAACAATATAAAGATAGTGACGTATCTGCAAAAGCTAAGACTATTGAAGCTAAAACACGCCTCGATAAATTTATCGATGTAACAATTAATGTAACTACAGCAATACAATATATTAGACAAGAAATTTTTGAAGAGGATAATGTTAGGGAAGACGAATTGGATACAATGAAAAGCGTTAAATTTATGACGTGGTTTGACCAATTAGTTGATTCCAATAAGAAAACCATAATAATGGAAAACGCTATTATTATCCGCATTTTTTATCTACACTAAATAGGTAACTGTATAAAATGCCGCTATGGTCTAATTTAATGGTTCCTTTTTTCAATTCCGAAAATAAAGCTCCATCCTCATCGGCAGTAGAAAGTTACTTTAAAACTTTAAAAAAAACTTACATTTAAAACAAAGATATCTAAATACAGGATTGATCTGTCTATGAAAATTCATTTGGAAAATCTAGATGGGGAAATAAAAATAGCTATAAGTGATTTAAGTCAAGACTTATGCAGTTCTGTCCGTTACGGTGAAAATGAAATTGAATTAATGAACACATATGGCCTCGATTTGGTACTATACCTTTTGTCTTTAGGATACAATAGAAATCAAAATATCAAGATGAGAATAGATATTTTCAAAAATGTATCGATTGCAAAATACATTCAACATTTATCTGATAGTCATTCATACCAAGATGTTTATGAAATGAGGTCACGTATAGCCCTTGAATATTTTATAAATGAGCAAAAAGGTAATGTTGTAAATATTGATTGTGCTTGTAATGCAATATACATATTTGAAAAATTATTATTAAATTCTATCTGCAATGCAGTTTCCTCAAAACAATGCCTAAACAAATTGTGCACGGCAAGAAAAATCTTCAGAGATGTGATATTTTTGCCACTAAATTTAGACATGATTAAAATTTTTGGTGTGTCCAGCCTAGAAGACGCAGTTTGTATTGGCAATGAAAATAATACCTGTGTATTGTGTAAATATGAGGCCATTACTAGTTATAAGCTCGCGAATTTGATTTCATTTGATTTTAACGGAACAGATAAAGTTAATTTAAAGGACCTACCCGAAACAATTAGTTTACAAGGTAATTGTTTCAAATTATAAGGCGTTACTGAATATGTTCCTGCGTTGCGACCGGCTGATCTCGGTCATTACAAGGGGCATGGTTTTGTAAACCGCCGCATGGTCTGCTATGATGACTTGATGGTTAAATTTTGTAATAGTACAGAACAGCCTGTTTATTTACATACTCTGTCGTACGGGCTTACTGATACCGATGTAAAAGAAAAAAACATGATTCAAAGGGAGCTATGAATATTTAATCATACTTATAATCTTTAATTCTTTTTTCTGATAATATCTGTTTATTTTAATAGTTAGTAGCTGTTGCCCGCGACTTCGTCTGCGATCCAGGATGAAAAAAGCTTATGTCCATCTCCAGGTCATGGTCTATCCATGTGCCAAATTTCATCCAAATGCGTTCAGCCGTTTTAGCGTGAAAGCGTGACAAACAAACAAACAAATCACTTTCGCATTTATAATCCAGTAGCGCGTAAAATGAATAATTAGAATTTTAATTTTATTTTATTAAAAATGCCTATGTCCATCTCCAGGTCATGGTCTACCCATGTGCCAAATTTCATTCAAATCCGTTCACCCGTTTTAGCGTGAAACATTTTCACGCTAAAACGGCACAAAGAAACAAACATACAAATAAATAAATAAACAAACTCATTTTCGCATTTATAATATTAGTTAAGAAGTTAGGATTAGCTATGATATTATAGTTAAAATTTGAAAAATGTTGGCTAGTTTTATTTAGTTTTATTTTTTAATATTGTATCTGAGCTGTAATTTTATGTGACATTTATGTGACTTTAAGTTATAATATTATACGTTTTATAAGTACTACTTATATATATTATAAGTTATAAGTAAATAAATAGTAATGACTTTCTGACTTTATAAAACTTATTTTGAATTATTTTATTTTGTACTTATTTTGAATTATTTTTTTTTGTTGTAGAAGAGTAGGTATTATGGTCACCCTACCAAATATGTTTCTATATAAAAATGAATAATGCATTTTCTCTTTAAATACGGCCATTTAGAACAACGGACGATAATGTCAAATTTTAATAAAAATATAGTAAAAATACTTGTTCTCATTTGAGTAAATCTATCAGGTTGAGCTTAGTCAGTCAATAAAGCCGAAAATATTGGACTCTCAGTTCAGACGTTCGAGAAAATTTGGCTTTCATTTACTTCTCAACCAATAACTTTTGAGCCATTATTTCTTTTTAACTAATTCACAGAGGTGTTCAACTATGAGTTATAAAAGGCCGCCCAAAGTCGTGAATGGGCTGTTACTGACTAAAACCCACCCGTGTTCCTTCCCTTGCCTAGCCAGGGACCACGGTTTCCCCTTAGAACTTCTCGCAACCCCGGTAGGCATCGGCCCTCAATCGGCTACCAATTCCCGACGCCCGGGGCGTCTCCTACGGCGGCGGCTAGGGGCGCTAGGGCGCGACCATAGTCTCTCCCTCGCGCGCCCCGCCTCCTCCTTCACGAGCATTACTGCTTCGCAGAAGGAGGAGACGGCTTGCCATGCCCTCTCGCTCCGCACCATGGCATGGACCAGGGCCGGACGCGAGAGGTCAATGCCGCCGATCGCCTCCACGAGGACACGGCGGTGCTCCGACCAAGCCGGGCAGACCTCCACCGTATGCTCCACCGTGCCCTCCGGGCGATCCACACAGTGGTGACACCCGGGCGTTTCCTCCCGCCTTATGCGAAACAGGAATCTTTCGAAACAACCGTGTCCGGTGAGGATCTGCGTCAGGTGGAAGGTGAGGACGCCGAGGCGCCTCTTTAGCCACTCCTCAAAGAGGGGGACTTATCGCCGCAATTGTGGCGTGCCCAACATCAAAGTATCAATGCGAGGATCAGTTCAAACCGGATTCGACTTATACTTACGGTTTCGCGCTGAGGTACGAAAACGCTTATTTGGCAGGGGTGACGCCGCCGTGCCCTCCTCAAACTCGCGAGGATGAGGAGGAGGTGTTTTCCGATGCTCCAGAGCTTGTTGACGATAAATGTTCTCCATTCGGAGCAACAATACCGGCTCGCTCGTGGGTCTCATTAGCGCTACTTACCGGCTCCATTTATTGGTGAAATATACTGCTGTTTCCAAAAAGCACTAAAAACACACTTTTTAACACTCATATAAAGCGGTGACAATGGTTCAAAGGCACTAATATTTTAATCTATAAGAAAAAAATATTATTCTTACTCGAAAGAACCATAAGAATGCAATGACGTTTGACAGCTAAATTGGCGGTAAAGTATTTACGGTGCCTCAGGTGGTAGAAAAAAGAAGGTATGCTCGATACTCCTACTGATTTAGAGGGATATTCTCGTATTTTCACAGAATCATAAGGACTGCTTCTTCATATCATTGCTGTGTTTTCGAAGACATGGGAATCATAAGAATACATACTGGCGAGATGCGCCCGCTGCAATATGTCAATATGTCAAATATGTCAATCAATGTCAATATTACGAATAAAAAATATGAGCAATTATTCCCTGCAAATTCACGAGTTTCATTTACTTGATCCTTACGACACAACAACTGGTGACCCCGACGTGATTGGTCGGTTACATCCGGGTATAATTATTTCTTTGAATATCAAGTTTTCTTGATTTTTGAGTTTCTTTAGTTCTTGGTCTTGTTGCTGATCGATACTTATTTGATTATAATCGATAGTTGACGGACAAATAATCTCTTCTAGTCTTGATAACTCGTCGGCGACTGTATTTTGTACCCCCTTTAAGTACTTTATACTCGTACAAAACTGACTTATGAAATGCAGTTGTCTCTCGCGTCTTGGTGTGCAATCAAGACCTACGGACAGAGAACAATCAAGCTAAATTTTGGATTACGAAGAGACTTTGTTTGGTCATTCGTCGTTGCAGACGTCAAAACCTCAATACTGGGAGCTGATTTTCTCCGTCACTTTAAACTGATGGTGGACCTGGACAAGAGAAAGTTAGTTGACAAGGTTACCGAACTATCCATCGACGCGTTAGAAGTTTCTGCAAACAATGAATCAGTTCACATCATAAGCAACAATCAAGTATACTACGACATTCTAAAGCAATATCCTAATGTCTTACGTCCCATGTCGCTGAAACAACCACCGAAACATGACGTGGTCCTGGTGGACCACGTCATGTTTCGGTGGTTTCGATGTGGTCATCGAAACTACCGGCCTCCCACTCTACGCTCGCCCCCGCCCGCTGCCCCCGGACAAATACAAGTCAGCCAAAGAAGAGTTTGACCACTTGTTAGAAATGGGAATCTGCAAGCCATCAAAAAGTCCATGGGCCAGTCCTCTTCATGTAGTAAAGAAAAAAGACGGAAAACTACGCGTATGTGGCGACTACAGACGTCTAAACGCTGTCACTCAACCAGATCGCTATCCCGTACCTTACATACAAGATTTTACTTACCAACTACATAACAAGAAAATATTCTCGAAACTTGACTTAAAAATGGCGTACTACTGGATACCCATCGCCAAGGATGACGCACAGAAAACAGCGATCACGACACCTTTTGGAATGTTCGAATTCAATTGTATGACATTTGGACTACGCAACGGCAGTCAAACATTTCAAAGCTTTATGCACGAAGTACTGAGAGGCATAGACAGCTGCTTTTGTTTCATCGACGATATACTCCTCTGCACCTACAAATCAACCTTATATCACGAGAAGCGGAAGAATGGTCATAATTACTTTTACTCGTTAAAAGTAAAAAAGATTGTCGTAGATAGCCTCGGACTGTTTAAGAAATTGTAGAAGCCATGAACGTTTGCTGCTTTTAACGCTGAAGAGTCGTCAGTTACAATCTCGTGATCGGGGGCAGTACGTACGTCGTTGTGCCATATTTTCAACCATGACAATATAGAATCCGTTGTGTGGTTATCAGTAATCAATTGGCAAATTATTGCTGTCGACTTAATAGTTGAAGACATTACCATGGCAATACAGAGGAACATCCGTTTTGTTAGCAGAGATCCGTCTGGGAGTTTGATCGTTCGAAAGAATGATCCAGTTACATTTATAGTCATTGTGACATGAGGATTTTTTTTCCTATACGCCTTGTAGTATTGGATTTGTTGTTCACACCAATAGCACAGATGAAAACTCGATACCAAAGTGAACTCGCGATCGAAATATTCGTATGTTGCCATTATCGACATCATGAGAATGCTCATGATTAGATCAGAGTGCAATTGATCACTTTGCCTTTTCTCGTGTTTCACTTTCCTCAAAGTTTCCATCGTTGGTAGCATTGGAGAGTTTACAGTGTCTTTCAGTTTTTGATGACTACGGAAGCAATTCCTTTATGGATAACTGTTGCGGGCAAAATTTTTAAAAAAATCGCTAGTTGTCGTCTTTTGTACGCTGTGAACTTCGTCTTCTTGTTTGGATTGTGTATCATTCTATTATCGGTTTTAAATAGAGTGCAAGTCATTGTCACCGTTTTGTATGTTGCTGCCTTGCCCGTTATTTACGAGATGCAACTACATTGTCAGCACTTTCCTTTAATCAGAACATTGTTGTCTTCGTCGACGCGCTTAGTGTTGAAAACCCATGTGCATGGAAGCCTTGTAGATTCTCACAGTTTCTCTCGTAGTAAGCGGGCCTGCTGCGGGACTTGTAGTTAGGTATTGTTTTGTACTTTTTATGTGTTGATGTAGTATTAGGATCACACCTGACGTAATTAACTGAGAGGGGTTCTTTTTTCTTCCAGTCATATACATCCAGTAAAAAACTGAACTCTATAACACTTTTAACTTCTTTTGAGGTACATTTCACGGGTAAAGAAACTGCTACGGCACGAAGAAGTTAAGGCTTGCTTTGTGTGAGTGAACTTTCTTCATCATATTGTTGGCCAAAAATCGTCGGCCACGAACGAATACGGCGTCATTTCATTGTTCAGTTTTTGAGCAATAGTTGTAAATATAGGATTTTTGTATAAGATTTTTTCATTTATGCAAGTAGCAGTAGCTAAAGTCCTTCTTAAAGGATTGGCCCGCAATCGCAGTAGACCGGGAAAAGTGAAAAGAGGGAAGGGAGGCCTTTGCCCTGCAGTGGGACAACACAGGCTTATAATAACATTAGCTAGCTGCATACTTAAGAAATTGGTTATTCAGCTGCGCTGCATCAATTTTCGGTTTTCTACCTCTTACCATGTTTCTATAACAATTTAATTATATTGACCAACATGAGGCTGTCGTTAGGCGGTTGGATGAAGGGCCTGATTCAGAACGCAGTACGTCTCGATACGGCTCGCATTGTGAGGAGGTTCCAGTCTCTACAGTCCTAACCACCGATATAAATTAGACACAAAATGTACTGTCCTTTACACATCAAAATATCATCACGATTGAGCGATCAGTGTTTAATTAAGTACCTAAGTATTATCATTACAAGAATAGGTTGACCTATTCTTTTCCCATTTTTGTGATTTGTCTTTTTTAGTCAACCTAGTCAACAAGGTTGACTAGGTTGACTAAAAAAGAAAGATCATTTCGGTGCGAAAATATTTGGGTCGATTTTGCCCCACTATCTTTCAGCCAGGTCTGCGCTTCTATATTTAGGTATAATAGGAGAAGTATTGAATAAGTATTTATCATACCTCAAATACCTACCCAAAAAAGTATAATAGCTCTCGGGCTATACGCACGTCGTCGTTGTCGGCTAGACTTACAATTCCGTAGTCCGTAGTTTATTTTGTTGTCAAAATGCATGTCTATAAAGTATGGAAAGTATTAATACATTAAGGAATTTGTAAAACACTAACAATGAAAGTCGCAAATTCGTAGATCCAATATTCAGAAAGTTGTAAAGGTTTAACCATGGCCGCGCGGTCAAAACATGGAGAACTGCGCGGCCACGCAGTTCTCATATACGGAGCTTAGTAGAGGTCCCATTCTTTTTGCTAAACACTGTTACGATTTCGAAGAAAATGTAGACATTAAGAATAAAGCCCTAATGTTTGGACTTTACGACCTACAGAACTTAAATGCTATGGCCGCGCGGTCGAAACATGGAGAACCGCGCGGCCACGCAATTCTCTTAAATGGAGCCTAGTAGAGGTCCCATTCTTTTTGCTAACCACTGATACGATTTCTCTCTCTGAAATCGTATCAGTGGTTATGTGATATAAAAACGACGCTTTTGAAAATGTCTGTTTGACGCACCATAAATCTTGGTCACCCTTCTTCTAACTTGCATTAAAGGTTTTAAGTTCTGTAGGTCGTGAAGTCCAAACATTTGGGCTTTATTCATACAGACAGTATGAATATAGCCCAAATGTTTGGACTTCATGACCTACAGAACTTAAAACCTTTCGTCGTGAAGTCCAAACATTTGGGCTATATTCATACTGTCTGTATGAATAAAGACCAAATGTTTGGACTTCACGACCTACAGAACTTAAAACCTTTAATGCAAGTTAGAAGAAGGGTGACCAAGATTTATGGTGCGTCAAACAGACATTTTCAAATTCAAAATTATTTATTTGCAAATATGGGTAAACAATGTGCAGATGTTTTACATTCATGTAATAATTGTATATCACAGTCTTAGTATCACCATATTTTACCTTTCGGCATGCAAGGTACGTAAAAAGAAAAACACAGAATAAATAAAAACTAAACAGAATAAAATTAAGAATGAGATCAGTCAAACTAGTTTAAAATTATAATTACTATAATTTATCCTGCAAATATTCAGATACACTGTAATATGCTTTATTTATCAAAAATCTTTTTAGTTTTTTTTGAAAATAACAGGCGATGGTGCCTCCATTAAATATTTAGGTAGGTGATTGTATACACGGGGAGCCATGCAAAATATACTGTTATTTAAAAGAGTTGTTTTATTATTAGGACAACAAATTTTATTACTGTGTCGTTTACTTTTAGAATTTTCGAAGGAAATTATGTTTGATCTGACAAAATGAATAATTTCATAAATGTATATGCATGGAAGTGTCATTAATTTGAGATATTTAAAATGCTCTTTGCAACTATCTGTTTGTTTAAGTTTACATATTGATCGGACACATCTTTTCTGAGCCTTAAAAGCATCGTCTTTATATACAGAATGTCCCCAAAATATTATTCCATACCTTATTATGGATCCCACATAACCATGGTATGCAGACAGTACAGTCGATATATCAGCCATCTTGGAAAGCATATGTAAAGCATACGATTGTTGATTTAATTTTAAGCATAAATTCTCAATGTGTGTTTTCCAATTTAAACTGCAGTCAATATTTAGACCCAAAAATTTTGTAGTTTCTACATGAATGACTTTTTTATTTGAATATTTTATATTAATGTCACTAAATTGTGCAACTCTATTGCGAAATATCATTATGTTAGTTTTATCGAAGTTTAATTTTAAATTGTTAGATGTAGTCCATTCTATAATTTTTTCGATGGTGTCATTAATATCTTTTTCAAGTGTCATTATGTCTTTACCGTTAAATACAATGGTACAATCATCAGCAAAAAGAAATGTTGGTTGTTTTATAATTTTTGGTAGATCGTTGATGTAAATAATAAATAATAATGGTCCCAGTACACTTCCTTGTGGGACTCCTAAGTTTACATACCTGTTTTCGGATGTAAAATGAACCTCTTTTTTTATTTTTGGGCATATTCGAGTGATTTGGGTAAACTGCTTTCTATTGCTAAGATATGATTCAATAAGTTTAAGTACATTACCACGAACTCCATACATGGCTAACTTTTGCAAAAGTATTTTATGATTAACACAATCAAATGCTTTGCTGAGATCCATGTACAGTGCACAGACTGGAGTTTTTTTATCAATATTAGTCATTACTTTCTGGAGGAAATTATAAACTGTTGTGTTTATGGATTTATTTTTACGGAATCCAGTCTGCTCTTCGGCTAGTAGATGTTGCGATTCAAAGAAATTATATAATTTGTTGTGAATTACTTTCTCAAAAACTTTAGATAATATTGGAACTAAAGCTTCAAAAGTTTCAAAAGCGTCGTTTTTATATCACATAATGTACCTATTTCCATAATGAGGGAATAAGTATGATAAACTGGATGGAGAAGTACATAAACGAAAATATTTACACCTTATTCGTATAAATACTAATTTTAACATTTTGCTAATCAAAACACTCATTTAATCGTACACGCATTTATATTTCTATGAATTAAGTACCTATGCAACGTCATAAGATTTGTATACAATTATTTTGCTTTATTTAGGTGCCTTCTTGATCATCACGAGATTGACACTCTTTTGTATTTCTGACAAATATATTAATAGCATTAAGAGTATTCGCAATCATTTGAAAAATTGCTTGCGTCTTTATGGTTCTTGATGTAGTCATACCAATAGAAAGACTCTAAAATAATGTTCGTAAAATTGAAATTGTTGTTCAGACCAATAATAGACGTAAAAGGGGACAAGTGTAATCTCGCGAATAAAATTTTGATAAATTGGCAACATTGACTTCATAAGTATGCTTAAAATTGGATTGGCATGTAAACTATTACTTTGTCTCTTCTCATACTTTATTTTTCGAAAAGCTTCCATTGTAGGAAGTATGGGATCCCTCACATTATCTTCATTTTTAGGGTTCCGTACCCGAAGGGTGACAAACGGAACCCTATTCATAAGCCTCTGCTGTCCGTCTGTCTGTCAGCGAGCTCTATCTCATGAACCGTAATAGGTAGGCAGTTGAAAATTTCACAGATTGAGCATTTCTATTGCCGCAAGAGCAACAAATAATAAAATTAAAAATTAAAGGGTGGTCGCCATACAAAAAAATTAAATTTTGAAAAAAAAATAAATCTGACCCTGGCATGTGGGGTATCATTGTCTAGAGCTCATCAAGTAGAAAATAAATATAATTTTTATTTGTTTTTATCTTCAAAAATGATGAATTAGGGGGCCGTAGAAGTTGTCTGTTTTAGACCATTTTTGTAAGAGCTCTATCTCAACAACTAAACAAATTAGGAATTTGAAACTTGTGTGTATCATGTACCATATACTGTTTATAATCAACAAATACTAAAAACGCCGATTAATAACGTATTTTATATAATATGGGCGATTTACTGCAACTTAAAAATAATATTTTGTATTTCATGCTAATATTATGCGATATAAATTCCACAGATAACTATTTACTAGTCGGAGTAATGACATGGAATTAGTAAGTACCTACTATCATGGCAGCATATACTATTTCGATCATTTAAATTTCGATCATCCAAAAAGGTCTACAAAATAAGCTCTCTTCAAAAGATTTTAAAACCGGCCAGTATTTTTTGAGTTTAAGAACTTTATCGACTTTTTTCAAAGTATCCCTGTGTGTGTACCTCATGTTAAAACTACACTCCAATAGACAATAATATTCAGTAACATGGAAATTAATGGTGGTACATACAGGGTATTATTCAGTTACCTTAAACCGTTTTGGATACAATTTCATATTGAGAAAACTTATTTGTGTAAAAATATTCAGCCACGGCGGCCAATCTCAATGGAGAGTAGCCTTCGGCGTGGGAGATATTATAGTGCACAAGTGTATGCGCAGACACGAGTGCACTCTCTCTTGTCTCACTCTCATAGTCCGATGGGATGTGTAAAAATAATAAGTAAGAAATAATAGATTTCTGTATGCTGAATGTATATAATGTAAGCGGGCACGCCCTATAAGCCAGGAGGCTTTATACTTCGGGTATTAAGTTCTGTTTACGTTTTTAGGTTTTAGTATTTATTTTCGCTTGAGTTTAGATTTCGATATTTTTTTTGTTGGTACATTGGCGTGTGCTAGCTGTCATTATGGCAAATATATTTTATTTAATGTTTTGTGTTGAGTAATGTAAAATATTTGCATACTATTGTATAGAATCAAGTTTTTTTTCGTAACTGAACAGACAGCTGCGCTGCTGGGGAGTTTGTTGCGCCACTTCTTCTTTACAGCAAAAGCACTAGGAAGTGGTGAAGGGCGGGCGTTTTTGGGGGACTGTCTTATGTAATTTTGACCTTCGAAAAGTGCCGATTCTCAGCCTAGTTTGAATAAATGACTATTGAATTTGAATTTGAATTTGAATTATGACTATCAAAAATAACGTAAATAAATACCTGTATTGACGGAATGTTGTAATTAAAATTTGGCGTACTACTTACATTCTATTTTGTACAATATAGTCTGATGTAGCAAGAGAAATCCTTTTATTTATAAGTAACTAGCTTTACCCGGCCCGGCTTCGCACGGTTAGCAATAAGTACTTATCTACGGCGCACCTACCTTTCCTAATTACCTATTTCTACCTAATTACCTACCCTACCTACCTACCCTAACTGCTACCTAACCTAACCGGTAGGTTAGGTTAGGTAAATAGGTACCCTACATATCTACCTGCTTACCTACCACATATACCTATTTATACCTACTAATAATAAGTTAGTAACAAATAAATAACTTTGACTTTAGTTAATGCATGTTACTAAAATAAATGAAATAAACTTCTACACCTATAATTTAACACAACAACATTTTTTCATTAAAATTAGACAATTTCTTTACAAATCTTTATGTTTTTTTATAGCGCCTCTGTTGTTACCTTTACGAAAGTATTACAAAAATGCATAGTGTTAAATCTTGTACGAAATGGTATGGAACCCTTCGTGTGCGAGTCCGACTCGCACTTGACCGATTTATTAATAACTTTTGAAGCTATTTCTTTATGAACAACCGCAGCAGGCTTATATTGCAATTTCTTTGCTAATTGATTTCTTTTGTATGGCGTCATCTTAGATTTGAGTTTTGGATTATGTAGAACTAAATTATCTGCATTTGAAATGGTACATTTTATAGTTGCTGTTTTGTCTATAGCCTTTTCACTGGATATTTCTACAGTGCAGCTGCATTGTGTGCATTTCCCTTTTTTTACATTATTTTCTGAATCGATTAATTTATTCTTGAATGTCCACGTGCAAGGGCACCTCGAGTAATGCCTTTCTTTGAGTAGACTGGACCACTTAAATTTCGGAAATGTCTTGTATCTACTTCTTGTGTGTAGATGTGGTTTTCACATCACGTCTTACATAACGAACAGAAATTGGTGCTACTTTTTTCCACTCATGATCATCCAATAAGATTTTTTTTTTTTGTTTGGTTTTCATTTAATTCACATTTTTTCGTTGAATGCTGTGCTATTGTGTGTAGATGTGGTTTTCACATCACGTCTTACATAACGAACAGAAATTGGTGCTACTTTTTTCCAGTCATGATCATCCAATAAGATTTTTTTTTTTGTTTGGTCATTTTTTCGTTGAATGCTGTGCTACGACACGATGAAGAAGATAAGGAACTTTCGGCTATCGTATTGTCATTTTTATAACTATGAATGAATGAATGAATGAATGAATGAATGAATGAAATGCCCCGATCCCAGCGTGGTTTAACCAGACTCGATAAATCGAATGAACCCCAAGATTTGCACTAGCCCATGAAATCTCATGTTGCATGGGACTTCAAAAGCCATTGCATATCAAAGAGTAGACCGGGTGGCGCGGTAATGGTAGGGATTAGATATGTGCCCTGGGAAAAGGAGGGAGATATGAGCCTACCGGATATGCATCCTAGAGTAAGCCTAGGACTAGTGGAGAGACAGGTTATACATAGATCATTGGATGGGCATCTTTTTACGACGTCACCACTCGCCGTTATGTCGGTTCACATAGATCTTCGCTGGTGGTTCTTGAGGTGGGGTTACGCTGCTTTCTCGGCTTTTTTCAATATCGCTGCTTTGCTGTGTTATATTTAGCTGTTTCTAAGTCTTCGTCAGAGGCCTCGCTGCTATCCGTTTCAGGTTTCTTGTAGATCTCGCTGGCAGCCTTTATTATCTTGTTTCGGTCTGTAGCCGTGTCCCTCCAGAAGTTGACTTCCTTGTCGAAATAAATCGAGTCCTGTTTAATGTTGTCGTTCCATGTGTAGATTGGACGTCCTACTTTCTTGGATTTGGCCTTATACTGCATTGCTGCGTGTAGCAGGTGTAGTTTGCCTCGCCTGTGAACGTGTGCGAGATAGCACATTCTGTGATTCTTGATGCGTTTGGTTACTGTTTTTCCGTCCAAGATTTCGTGCATCTTCTTATGTCTTGGTTTGTTTCTGGCGTGGTTAATCAGGTCTCTCAAGATGACTCGCTCATATCTTCTCAGCCTTGACCTGTTAGCTTTGGTGATTGCCGATACTTTCAAACCGTATATCATACAAGGTACGATCACCATTCGGTACATGAGTCTGGCTAGTTTCCAGTCCATCTTTGAGTTTGTTATGAATGGTAATAGTGCCTTTGCGTTTCTAGTAGCTTGTTCGCATCGTTTCCTAATTGTGTTTCTCCTGCTTAAAGCAGATGTAATTTATGTGCCTAGGTATTTAATTTCATCGACAGTATGTAGATTTAATCCGTTCATTGACACATAAGTCGCTTTCTGTTTAGCTACTGGGTCCCTAATTAAATTTTTGTTTTAGTTTCGTTTATTTGTAGGCCGACACTACCTAGTAGGGGTTTAATATGGTATACGATTCCTTTTAACCCTTTTAGATCATCTGTAATGAAGATGAGGTCGTCTGCGAATGATAGCACCAGCGGGAGTGAGATTCCCCGATCTTGGTCTAATTTTATTAGTTGAGTTTCCTCTTCGAGGGTTCTAAGGACTTCATCCATGACCAGTGTAAAAAGGCGAGGCGACAGCGGGCAGCCTTGTTTGACACCTTTTCCTTTGGTAATCCAACTAGATTGCTGCCCACACCATTTGATGTGTGTGCGTTCATTCATGCAAACCATGATTATCCTATTGGTTAGTGCCTTGTTGGTTCTTTGTATTAGAATGTCTCGCAGTGCTTGGAGGTCGACGTTGTCAAAAGCTTTTTCAATGTCCAGAGCGAGTACATAAATTCTTTTTCCTGCTCGCCATTCTTCGTCCAGAACCCTTTTTAGCGTAAATATGTGATCGTCTGTGGATCTATTGTTTAGAAAGGCTGCTTGGTAGTTGCCCAATTCTTTTATTACTTCGTCTAATTTTTTAAGAACGTAGGAGGCGTAGATTCTATAGCCCGTGTTGCAAACCGATATTCGTCGATAGTCATTTGGGTCTTTAGGGTTGGTTTTTTTAGGGATTGGTACCTGCATTGTTTCTAGCCACGTGCCGGGTGCCTCATTCTGTGTCCAGGCTTTGTTAATGTGCTTAGTGACGGCTTCCTGTAATACTTTGGGCATAGCTTTGTAGAGCTCTATTACTATTTGATCTGTTCCGGGCGCCGTCCCGTTTCGCATGTTGTTAATTATTTACATTACGTTATCCACTGTGGGTCCTTTGTTTTGTTCGTCGGTTGTCGGCTTTGTTATGTTAACCGTTGGTATAGTTTGGCCCTCGGAGTTTTTTAGGATTTGCTCCCATTTGGACATTGGTATATAGGCGTTCCTTTTACGGCGTTTTGTAGCTTGCTTGTTTTTCCTGTAAAAAAGATAAAGTACCTGCATGCGTTTTGAAGGATGTTTTTTTCCCAGTCCATTGAAAAAAGCCCTGCATTCTTTGTTTTCCTCTTGGTTTCTGATCTTATGAAGTATTGCCTGACAATCTTTTACACGATTATGTCTATTTGGGTTATCTGGTTGATTTCTTTGTACGAATTTAGCCTTTTGTAGGTTGGCAAGGGCTATACGATGATTCCTAGAGTGATTCGGTTGAAAAATCAAGGTTTCTTGGGCAGCCGCTTTTAACACTCCCGTTATGGTACACCATGGTATTTCAAAATCTTGTTCCGTTGAGTCTATTCCTGAGTCTTCCAGTTTTTTGATAATGCACGCTTGGTATTTTGCTTTGGTGGATTTGATATTGAGAGCGGCATAGTTGCATTGTTTGTAATTAAAATCCTTGGTCTCTATTGTTATTTCATGTTTTTGTGTCTTGTGTGTGGTGGTGTCATCTTTGTTTAAGATACTTCTGAGTTGCCCCCAAATTATTTTATGGTCGGATATGGCCCTACTTGCCCATTTTCCTTTAATATACTTAAATAGTTTTCCTATTGCCTGTGGCGTAATAATGTGATCCAACTGTGACTTCTGTGTGCCCCTTGACCATGTTATCCTACAAGATGATCTCGCTTTTGTTGTTTCTATTTGCAGTTTTTCCCTGTTAGCTATATCCATTAACATTTCCCCGTTGTAATTAGAATGGTCATGATGAAGATTTTGGTGAATCAGTCCTTTGCGTTGGAAACTTATTGTATCTTGTCTGCCGATATGGGCGTTAAAGTCGCCTAGGATTATTAAAGTATATTTTTTTGGCTTTTGTCTGATCAAGTTTAATACACCTGTGAAGGATCTGGTTGCTTTAGAGGTACAGCTGTTGATGTGAGAGTTAATTATGTAAAGTGACGCAGGTTTGTCACTTCCTCTAACAACTTTGAGAGTGATTGACATCGCATCTGTATCACTGCTCTTCTTTATTGTTTCTATATGGGCATCCTTTCTGATTGCAATTGCAAGTCCCCGGTGGGCTTTACCTGATGTTCCAGATAGGTGCCATTCGTAATGGGTGGAATTGTACGTTCCTGTGTTCATCCCTGTTTCTTGTAGGCAGGCTACGTGAATGCCCCTATTTGAGAGTTCCGTATCTATTCTAGCTTTTTTAGCCGGCTTAGAGGCCCCACGTACGTTCCATGTTGTAATGTGCAGGTCTGGGCAAGTGTACTTAGTTACGGCAGAAGGTTGGTTTCTAAGTATTGTGTATCCGGTGTCATCAGCGACTTCATCCGAAACCGGTGGTGTACCTAATGTTGAATTTAATTGTTCACGCGGTGTTAGTGAGCTAGCTAATGTAGTTTTGTTGGTTGTTTCTTGCGTTAGATTTTGTATGTTATTGTTGTACTGCTCGCCGGCGCTCATGACACAGCTATCATAATGTTGATCTTTGTAAAGGATATGTATATTTCCGGGTACTGGTTCACCGGTAGGTGAATACATCAGTGTGCTCGCGTGATTTGTGTGCACGTGTACATTTACGAGATAGAATTCAGCCGCGGCAATTAAGATGTCTTCGCCTCCCCAAAAAGATTCGTTATACTGCGCGGTGATGTATTTTGTTATCCTTTGTTCCTGAGAAAGCTTGCTGTTAGGGATAAAGTCTTGGATATTATTTCTAAGTGCTAAGCGTATTCTGGCATCGTCGCAGTTATCCGAGACATAGGCCGCTAGGTCTCGGCGAACGGACTTGTGGTCGAATGTTAACCCCATTATATTGTTTATTTGGTGGGCGATTGCGCTAAACAGACAATTGCCGTCTTTACGCATCGCCGCAATTATAACCATTGTAAACTTATTGTTTTGGAGTTAAAGTCCCACTTTTCCGTGCACGTGCAGGTCTATTTTCGAGACAAATGACTGTGGGCTGAAATTTATTAGTTACTGTCTTTGTTTTTCAATAGACATGTACCTAAATGTGAAAGTTTAATGGCCGTTCGTTACAAGAAACTTGGGTACATTGTTCAAAAGAAACTCAACAAAAACAAGATAAAAACAAAAAAAAAAAAAAAAGGGTTGGCTCACATGCGACTGTTTTGTAATTCTAAAGAAACTGCCCGTTTGTTTCGTGCCGCATGAATCAATGTTCTATGCAAGTATTTTTTTTCCAGCAAGGCTTGGTTGAGAGTTGGACGTATCCTTTCTTGCATACGCGATTGTACTCCTTATTTGTATGACCCTACGGATCCATTTTCCATGCAGTAAGAGAATACTTGAAAGTATCTCGAGCCCCGGTTCCCGGCGCTGGTGTCTAAAGGTGGACGCACCTGGAAGCCCTGGTACTCGGTTTTGCAAGTGCGACCCTTGTCCTGCGCGTATCAGTAGACACGCCAACCAACACCAATAAAAACCAATCAACGCAACATATATGTTGATTGGTGTAGCTACGCCAATCAACAGCCATAAAAGTTCAAGATTCGCGCTCGATATGTTAAACCTTATTCTATTAGATACTATACTGAGCTTAGCCTCTGCGTTTTAGCCGCGGAATCAAAATATCGGCGAGATTTTAACTCATCGACTTGTCCGCTACACTTACTAGGAGAAATTCTACATGCAACTTGCTTTGGTATCTGAATCTAAAATATTTTCTGAATATATTATGACAGCTATGGAATTATCTCACCGGGTTCTGCTGGCCTCGCCGTTCATTGGTTCTGGATCCTGTGTCAGACGATTAGAGCCTCATATAGCCTGGATAGCTCGCCTGGGATCCGGATCGGACGTAGGTCTAGCACACCTCACTCTATCACTGAATTTATTTGGCAACCCGTAATTCACAGCCTACTTTAAACCAAACACAGCACTGTTCGATTTTGGCGGTAATAAGAGTCACTGTTCGATTTTGAGGGCAAGCGACCCGCTGTCCGCACATGTGTTAGGCTCTCTGCGAACTCGAAAAATATATAAAAAACTTTGGGAGCTCGCTTCCGGTGCGTCCGTGTCCTACGACGTCCAACGACCCGTACGAACGTATTGTCATTTTTATAACTAGATGGAAAATAAAAAATGTTGCAGTAATAAGTAATTTCTCTTTAGCCATGAGTGTATCGCAAGCGGTGACATGACGTGAATTATTTCTTCTGAGATAGTACTGAATATTGGATCATTATATTTTATTTAATCTTTCTGTTTTTGCATGTTGTGGAATATTTTATTAAAAAAAACTCAGCTGAGCCTCGTCGACTCTTAGTTTTTGTCCTTTCCTTTTCATTATTCTGGAAAAAAGAATTCAAATTTTTAAGTGAAAATTGTCTACCTACGATCTATTTACGACCATTCGACATTGCCTATAATACATACAGTCGAGGTCTTAAAATGTTTGTACCCTGAGGTCAATAATTGCATAACGGTGGAGGTCTGGCGCTTGGGCGGTGCAGCGCCGTGTCCTCGTGGAGGACATCGGCGGCGGTGAACTCTCGCGTCCGGCCTGTTTCAGGCCAAGGTACGGTGCGAGAGGGCATGGCAAGCCGTCACCTCCTTCTGTGAAGCAGTAATGCTCGCGAAGGAGGAGGCGGAGCGCGTGAGGGAGAGGCAAATTTTGCGCCTACACGCCCCCAGCTGCCGCAGGAGTCCCGTCGCCCGATTTCCGGCCACCGTAGGGGCGGGCTTGCGGACGGAGAGCAATAGAGCAATGGGTAGCTCGCCGTCCGATAAGGACCAGGTCAACGACGGCGCGTCGTGTTCCACGCGCACCTCGAAAATATGTCAGCACAAGTGAACGGGGTTCGCTAGGGCCGATGCCTGCCAGGGTTGCGGGAAAGTACAAAAGGGATACCGTGGCCCCTGGCAAAGTACAGGCAACTGAAAGAACGCGGGTGGATTTTAGTCAGTAAGAGTCTGACAGTCCTCCCATAGCTGGAGAAGTTATTAGATGATGTCCAAAACAAAAAAAAAAAACAACAATAATTTATCTTTTTAACTTTTCCCCGCACTAGGAATTTCTCCTGTATTGTGGGTGCGTTTACAAACATTTTAACTGACATACACAAGCAGCCAGAAGCACAGTGCGGGAATTGAATTGTGACCTCCCGTATTTTTCTGAATATTTACAAAAATTATCGAAAATTAACTTTAAAAGGGTTCTAACTTTATTATTTTTCATGTTATGCAATTTTTTATTTTTTAGCAGCGTTTGTGATATCTCCGAGATTTTATTGGCTCGGTATAGATTCTATTTAATATTTCTAAAAGTTATGAGTTATTCGGATCTAACATTTTTTATTAAAAATGTCGACTATGAAAAAAAAAGCAGGTGAAGACATTATTTCTTAAAAAAAGGAAGAAGAGGAGAAGAGAAGAAGGAGGAAGAGAGGAGGAAGTTTACACTTCCTCTTTCATTCTCTTCCTCAGTGATATGACATACTTACCCGTAAAGCAAGAACACATACAACACACATACACATGCAATACATTTTTGCAAAAACGTGTGCACTACACTGCAGAAGGCTATTTTTTATTTTTATTTTATATTAAGCGACACCACTAAAAACAATATGTGCATCAGTATTTACGTTGAAAGGAGGTAGGAACGTCATGCTCCCTGGCGGAACCACCTTTGCTGGGTTTAGTCCACGTTCAACCACCACAATCTTTACCCCCGACCATGTTGAACCCCTAAATGTTGTCCATGTTCAACCCCTGGGGGGTTGAACATGGGTTTTTATTTTTGAATGTCTTTAATCCACGTTCAAGCCTCAATGGACAGTAAAACACAGCTGTTATGTCAACAATCCAAAAGAAATTTCCTGAAGCGTCAATAAAAGGATGCTATTATCATTTTAATAGAGCGATTTGGAAGAAAGCAGAAGAACTTGACTTATGTAAAAACAAAATTACTCGCAAACACGTAGCTTTATTGACAGTATTGGCTCATCTACACCTCCGGAGGCTGTAAGCGACGGATTTCTATATATTATGGAAGATAGTCCTACTGACGAAGCTGTAACTAAATTTAATAAATATTTTGTGAAACAGTGGTTGCAGAATAAACTAATGAAAGATAAATGGTGTTGTTTTGCTGAAAGGCATCGCACCACAAATAAGTTACAAGGTTGGCACGCCATGTTAAATAGAATGTTAGGTATATCGTCTATTCTAGTTAAATTTTTAAAAACTTTAGAAGAGGATTGTATTTACCAAAAAAAATTAAGCCTTAAAAAGAATGAAAGAAGATCAGAACCTGTTAAAATTGACAAGAGGATAAATTATAATGTAAACCGTTTAATAAGTGGTGAAATAACGGTAGATCTTTGTCTGGAGAAATTGAGTCCATTTATTTTTTTAACTTTTCACACGCATGATGTATTATAGCATGTAAGCCCGCCACACTATTTCTAACCACTGCAACTCCTGAAAGCCAGAATCAACAGTGGCGACCACCAAAAAAGCACCGAGGTAATGAAATTCGACGAGTCTCGGAGAAACGATTCAACTATCTTGGATCCCGCAATGAAATTAATCAGAAAAGGATAGCGTAGGAGTAAGAAAAAACATATTTACCCTTCTATTAGAACTAGGCCAATAGGCACAAAGGGACGTTTACAACTGGGAGAAGCTCAGACTGTCAAGAACCACGGATAATATTGCGTTCATTCTGCCAAAGAATACACTCTCATAATATATGACGTGCATATTGTTCGTACTCTCAGTCAAATGTAGAATATTGACACAAAGGCCAAACAATCCAAAATGATAAACCTCAAGTAACTCATCATCATGTTTACCAACAGCTACTCATACCTGTAAAAATGTGTAAAAGATTAATTTTAAAGAAAATAAATACACTTCTGCTCTCACTTTATTGTCTTAACTTAATGTTTTATTATTACTTTAATGTCATTATTAGTTACCTAACAACAATGGGTTGAATACGGACAAAGAAAAGATGACCAATGTATTGAAATCCATGTTCAACCCCCGAGAGGTTGAGCATGGACAACGTTTAGGGGTTCAACATGGGTCGGGGGTAAAGATTGTGGTGGTTGAACGTGGACTAAACCCTTTGCTGTAACAAGTAGGTATAAGTTACATAAAAAATTCTATAAAATTCTAGTCGGAAGGTAGGTATATTTTTTGGTATACGTGTAGACAATCATTAATCCTTTTGACAACAAAAGGTATCTTAATAAAATTGAAAATGTCTGATTGACGCACCATAAATCTTGGTCACTCTACTTCTAACTTACATTATAGGTTTTAAGTTCTGTTGGTCGTGAAGTCCAAACATTTGGGCTTTATTCATTCTGTCTACATTTTCTTCGAAATCGTATCAGTGTTTAGCAAAAAGAATGGGACCTCTACTAAGCTCCGTATATGAGAACTGCGTGGCCGTGCAGTTCTCCATGTTTCGACCGCGCGGCCATGGTTAAACCTTTACAACTTTCTGAATATTGGATCTACGAATTTGCGACTTTCATTGTTAGTGTTTTACAAATTCCTTCGTAATGTTGATGTAGTCGTTTTTCTTCTACGACACTGTGGCCGAGCAGTCGAAACGGACACGCGCACGCTACCTCTGCGACGCCGCGCCGCCACTTCATTCGGATGACAGCAAGGACCGAGTGCGTGCGTCATACAGTTCTCTGTGCGCTCGTCTCTATTTAATTAATATTTGTAATTTCTATGTTTTATTATAAATTATTATAATCCATAATTCGTCCGTTTCAATCATCTCCCAACATTTGGCGACCGTGTGCAAAAGAAACTGCAAGTTGGGGCGAAGAAAAACTGCGGCTCTGTGGCGTGTTTTCTTGTTCGATGCGGTGTATTTTCTATGCACGTAAAAACGACCGCTGCTCACCGCTCATCGCGGCCACATGCAACTGTGGTGAAATCGCTGGAACACAAGGAGGCTACTGCTACCTATTTTGAAGATCTACCTGGATAAAGCGGGCATCGCGTCAGGTGGTCTATCCGAGGGAAGTAAGCTCGTTCCTATTATATTTTCCGTTCCCGATTTCCGCTTTTAATTGTGTGCTTAGGGTTTACGGCTTCCTCTGGTGTAAAGGGAAGCTAACTGCTAGCATAATCGCATTGTGGTCATTTAAATTCTATAGGTAATACCTGTATGTACTTATTATCGTAACTCGTAAAACTTGTGAGTCTAGCGACTATTCATGTCAAGCATGTCTATAATCGTGCCACAGCATTCGCTTTATATGCTTAAATATCTACCTATCAAACTTTAATTTCTTTGAGGTCTACATTCCTGTACTAAAATCCTCAATTCCGTGTCTCATGCACCAATTGCACAACTTAAAGCCTTGCACTGCATCCATGCCTGAAATGCTTGAAATAGATTTGCCGAACAATTCCAGGAAATCATCGGCTACCACTGCGCGCTGCCTCCCGGCTCCCGTCTACATATGACAGGGCTGCCGGGGCTCCTCGCCCGCCGCAGAATAATCAGCAGAGCAACCATCTTCCCGTGCGGCGTGCCTGCCGTGACACCGCGTGGCTGCGAGCTGCGCCTGGATCGTACTTCTATAACGACTGTTTGGTTTGATACACATTTTATTATATATTTCATTGTTTGTTTATTCTCGGTTATTGTAATTAAAAGATACCGATCATGGATAAGGATAAGGGTAAAAGTGAATTAAGTGAATTAATTAGGAAACGCGGTAATATTAGAGGGCGTTTAACTAAATTAAACGATTATGTACAAGGAATGCAAAGGCTAGACATTGGTGCTAGAGCACCAATGTTTAGCCTTTGCATTCCGTTAGTTAGACGTTTGGAAAATTGTCAAGAATTATTTAGACAATTTAATGACATTCAGACATCTATTGGCTAATAATTGACCCTCCTTCTTAAAGGAAGGATCACCTGCTTGGCCACAGCAACCTCATAATTCAGTGGAATTACCTGAACTAAAGGTTCATGTACAAACAGAGGCGGTTCGCGATGACAGTCATAATATTAAATACTAAAAAAAAATTGATAATTATTCCAAGTTTAATCGCCTAAGTCGCGTGTTTGCATAATTATGTATTGCGGTTTTTGCGTAATTGTAGGAACGAAACTAAATTATGCGAAATAAAGAAATCACATACTATTCTCTTTAAAATATGTCAATGCGAATCGTTTTATATAGAGTTGAAATCTTTAAATAAAGGTTTAGGAATACCTAAAACGTCCAATATATTTAATTTAAATCCGTTTCTTGACTCTGAAGGTTTATTAAGACTAGGAGGTCGTCTTGACAATTCAGGTTTCGATTATAACAAAAAACATCCAATTATATTGGATTGTAAACATAGACTTACCCTTTCATTAATGCAAAATGAACACCAACGTTTATTTCATGCAGGTCCGCAATTGTTATTATCTTCTGTGAGAGAATTGTACTGGCCTGTAGGTGGGAGGGCCTTAGCGCGCAAGGTAAATAAACAATGCATTGTATGCACTAGATTTCGTGGTAAGACTATACAACCTATAATGGGCAACTTACCATCGGCTAGGATGAGGCCTACTTTCCCTTTCCACTCGACTGGTACTGACTTCGCGGGACCGTTTCAAATCTCTAGTAAAAAGGGAAGAGGTAATCGAATAAATAAATGTTACCTCTGTCTATTTGTTTGCATAAGTACCAGAGCGGTTCACTTAGAGCTGGTGAGTGATCTTACTACATCAGCATTTATTTTATGTTTACGAAGATTTGTGTCGCGCAGAGGTAAGCCCTATGAAATTTGGTGCGACAATGGCACTAACTTCGTGGGGGCAAACAATGAACTAGGTAAGGTGCTACGCTCCAGTCGTGACTCAGTCATTGATTTTACTACCAACGAAGGCATTTTATTTAAATTTAGTCCAAGGCAGCCAAATATCACTTGAAAAGATTAGCAGCCAATGTTTCCCTTACTTTTGAGGAGTTGTCAACTCTTTTTACACAAATAGAGGCAATCCTAAATTCTCGCCCTCTCCCCCCGTTGTCTTCTGATCGTTTAGATCTAAACCCTTTAACCCCCGGGCATTTCCTGATCGGACGGCCACTGACTTCGGTGCCCTCTTCTGCAGCAGAAGACTCCAGACCGAAGTACCACCTCATCTGCAAACTTCGCCTCGAGTTAGTTAGCCAGGCTAATAAAGGTTACAAAAAAAAGAAAAGACGTTAAATAAACCGAACCATATGGTGTAAAGACTGGTTAATGAAAAATGAGCATTATTCGCACATCAACTTATTAAACAAATTGAAAATTGCGGCCACATAAACATACCTCATGAATTACTCCGTCCATAGGTGTAAACCGTATGAAAATCGGTTCGGTAGTTTTTGAGTTTATCGCATTTAGACAAACAGACATTCGCAGCGGGTGGAAAAAGTAAACTTCAAATTAGTACTTTCATTGTTGATACAAAAATTCTAGTGAAACTTGAACACATGCAAACACATGCTCAAGGTAACTAGCGCAAACTCTAATTTGTACAAGCTTGGAATTAAATGACACAAACCTAGAATTTTGCGTAAATATATTCCAACACACGTAACGATATACTTGCGCAAGCCTAAATTTGCGCAAGCAAATCCTTATGTGTGTATGTTACGTGTGTGGCTACCATAATGAACGAAGAAAAGAAGATCTGGGTCAACAAGCCAAGAAGTATGGGAGAACATGTGACGGACTGATATTGGCACTAGATTGGTTAACGCCATGCAATTACGACTGCGATATTAAGGGCCAATCATCACCAATGAAACTGAACGCGATCAACATTTCTAAAACGCGTTCAAGAGCTGTCAGTGTCAAAATTGTTTTAGAATATTGTACTTGTAATGTAAATAACTGATCATAGAAGCAATTCAGGCCGACGGCCGATACTAACTGCTGCGCAAATAACTAATATGATTCGACAGTCATTTTGCAGTTTTGTATAATATGAGTCCTCAGACGGTTCGATAAGCTTTGCATTAAGCGGAGCTAAACTACAGACATCATGCTATTAAGGTGGAACTCAAACTTCACCACAAAACTGCCCAACTTATCTATTAGAAGCTTCAAGCTTATCGTTTCTGAAAATAAATCTGGTTGCATAGCAGTCAACTTATGGGGGTGGATGATCCACGACGACGTCGGAGAACTGACGTCGTTAGATACTCGTAGTACAGCTACTGCGAATAGTTATATTATGTCGTTTTTGGAAGAGTTGATGCTGCCTATTGTGCGCGCCGTATATCCTGCAGCAGAATTCCCCTATATTGATTACGGTCAGGATAATGCACCGATACACATGGCCTGGTCTACTATGGCGAGGTTCAACGTGCACTGTGACATACGTCTCATTCAATAGCCAGCTCGATCAGCAGATATGAACCCGATTGAATATTTGTAAGGCATAATAGTTCAACGCTGGGATAGTCACAACGAAATAATCCCTGAAGATCTTAGATAACATTGTGCACGGATATGGGATTATATCAGAGGGACTTATTTATGCGTGTACCTTGACGTATAGAATAAGTGCCGTCATAGCAGCTGATGGAAGCTACTCGTATACTAGTATTAAAACAATTATAACGGTATTTCATCTCTTAACACATGTGCCTTTGATCAATGCATTTACTCAATCACTAGCTGTTGGGTATGTAGATGGATTTAAACTGAATGTTAAAATTAATAATACGGATGATATTTACTTTGATTTTATTAAAAAAATTACAAGTGCTCATACTAAATGCGATGATGTTCATAAAATACGTAATAAAATACTGAAGAAACAGTTATAAGTCGACGGTTGTTGGACACCGAGAACAAATTCAAAGCGAATGCAATATAGCATTATATTTTAGAAAATGTGGGCAGTAATGTATTGTACAGCGCAGAGATAGTCAACTCTTGTTCGAACTGTGATTGTACGATTAATTCGGTTAAAAGGAAATGTGGGTATATTCGTTACTGTTATTTTATGTTTATTTTCTATCGACAATATCACACATTACAAACTAGTAGCGCCATCTGGCGAAAAGCATGTACGACCGTTTTTTCAAAATAAAGTTTAGTTCTTGTCTGTGACTCAAGCGTTTAATTTATAAGAGGTTATGTGCTCAGTTTTTTAGTTTTTCTCGCAATTTTCTTGGACTGGAAATAGACTTTGCAGATTGAGATTAACTGTAATTAACGCTGTGACTGTGAAATTGTGAAAATGTCGACGAACTATCTAATCAGTGTGCCTAAATTGAAAGGGCGGGAAAACTACAGTGAGTGGGCTTTCGCGGCTGAGAATTTCTTAGTTCTGGAGGGAATGTCTGATTGCATCAAGTCGGAGACTGTACCAGCAGAAATAGGAGCAGCAGGTGACGCGAAAACCAGAGCTAAGCTGATTCTGACAATAGATTCGTCGCTGTACGTGCACATAAAAAGTGTACAAACGACCCATGAGCTATGGAAGAAATTGAAGAGTCTGTTTGACGACTCAGGATTTACGAGGAGAATCAGTTTACTGAGAAGTTTGATTTCCATACGACTCGAAAATAGCGTATCAATGACTTCGTACGTGACACAAATCATTGAAACAAGTCAAAAATTGAGTGGTACGGGTTTTAACATTAATGATGAGTGGGTCGCATCGCTTTTGTTAGCGGGATTAACAGAAAAATATTCCCCTATGATAATGGCGATTGAGCATTGCGGCATACCAATGTCAGCAGACGCCATTAAAACCAAGTTGTTGGACATGGAAGAAAGCGGAAACGGCGGTGACAATAGCGCTTCCAGCGGCGCGTTTGCGAGTTTTAAGAAGAACCGGAATGTTGGTAACACCAAAGACAACGCCCAGATGTCAAAGTCAAAACCAAAAGTCATAACATGCTATAAATGTAAACAAACAGGACATTACCGCAACCAGTGTACATTTTCGAACAAAAATTTGTCGACTAGTAATAAAAATGAATGTACAAGCAGTAATGCGTTTAGCGCCGTGTTTCTGAATGGTGAATTTTGCAAAAGCGATTGGTATATTGACTCCGGGGCGAGCGTTCATCTTACCGCGAACGAAAAATGGTTATCAAATGTGTCGCGAGATTTTATGATCAAGGAAATTGTCGTGGCAAACAAAGATAAAGTACCTGTATTATGTACTGGAGATGTGCAGATTACGACAAAGACGCGCACCTGTGAATACGATATTACAGTAGAAGGTGTATTGTGTGTGCCGAAGTTGACTACAAATCTGTTGTCTGTTAGTCAACTTATATCCAAAGGAAACAAAGTTTCATTTAACAATGATGGTTGTCAGGTTTTCAACCAAGCAGGAGTACTGGTAGCTACAGCAAGTCTGTTGAATGGGGTGTATAAACTAAACATGCCTGAATATTGTTCATCAGCTGCAGTGATGGTGTCCAGTGAAGTTTGGCATCGACGTCTAGGTCATGTCAACAGCCAGTATTTGAACAAGATGCAAGATGCTGTAAAGGGATTGACACTTGATAATAAGACTGATATATCAAAGTCATCATGTATTGCATGCTGTGAGGGCAAGCAAAGTCGCTTACCTTTTCCCAAAGAAGGTAACGGAAGTACTGAGTTGCTACATATTGTGCATACTGATATAGGTGGCTCTAGATACTTTATGCTGTTCGTAGATGATTTCAGTCGTATGACATATATTTATTTTTTGAAAACGAAAGATGAGGCATTGAAATGCTTTCAACAGTATAAAGCAGAGGTTGAGAATCAACTTAACTGCAGCATAAAGATTTTGAGAAGTGACAATGGGACAGAATTCTGCAACAGCAAGTTTGATGGTTTTTTGATGTCGCATGGGATAGTACATCACAAAACAAACCCATACACACCTGAGCAGAATGGTCTCTCAGAGCGATACAACCGGACTATTGTTGAGAAAGCCAAGTGTCTATTGTTTGATGCAGGACTCGAGAAAAGGTTTTGGGCAGAGGCGGCACACACTGCAGTATACTTACAGAACAGGACTGTGACCACATCATTAAATTATAAAACTCCCTATGAGATATGGACAGGCAGAAAGCCTGATATAAGTCATTTACGTGTTTTCGGTAGTACAGTCATGGTACATGTACCAAAACAAAAGAGATTAAAGTGGGACAGAAAATCTGAAAAATGTATCCTTGTCGGCTATTCCAATGATGTCAAAGGGTACAGGATTTACAACCCGAAGTCTAATGACATCACTACCAGCCGAGATGTTGTAATATTGGAGAAGATAGAGACAGAGAATGTTGTGGAGGTACAGGAAAATTGTTCAGATGAGGTGAATTTAGTTCCAGTGGGGGAAGAAGATTTGACACTTCAGGAAGATTCACTTGAACAATCAGAGAGCTTGAACACAGATGACAGCAATGAACTGTATGTACCTTGTGAAAATGATACTTTAGATAGCTCTGAATCTGGTACCACAGACAGTGAAGACTCCAATATACTCAACAATGTCAACATGACAAGTGGACCTCGGCGTAGGCAGCAGCCAGACAGATATGGATTTGCAAATGCTTGTATAGAAGATGACAACATATTCACGGGTGAGATATCATTGCAAGAAGCCTTGGAAGGTCCTGAGAAGGCACAGTGGTTAGCAGCAGTGCAGGATGAGTTACAGTCGTTTGAGGAAAATAGTGCGTGGGAACTCGTAGATGTACCAAAAGATGGTACTATAGTGCAGTGCAAGTGGGTTTTGCGAAAAAAGTACGATAGTGAAAACAATATCCGTTATCGTGCTCGTCTAGTCGCAAAGGGCTTCACCCAAAAGCATGGCATAGACTATACAGAAACCTTTTCGCCTGTGGTGAGACATACAACCCTTAGACTATTATTTGCATTGTCTGTAAAGTTAGGTTTAGATGTTAACCATTTAGATGTAAAGACTGCGTTCTTGAATGGTGATTTAGAGGAAACCATTTATATGAGAGTGCCAGATTGTTATAAAAGTGATAGTTCAGTTTGTAAAGTATTGAAACTTAAAAAGGCCATTTATGGACTTAAGCAGGCCTCTAGAGCTTGGAACAAAAAGGTTGATAACTGTTTGATCAGTAATGGTTACCAAAGGTCAAAAATAGAGCCATGTATGTATATAAAGGATATTAACAAATGTAAGACCATTGTAACAGTTTATGTCGATGATTTCTTTATATTTTCTAACGATAAAATTGAAACTAAGAACTTGAAACAGATTTTATCTAATAAGTTTAGCATTAAGGACTTAGGTGAAGTTAAACTATGTCTTGGAATGAATGTAACATTCAATAAAGATAAAGGATATGTAACATTGAGTCAGGAAACTTATATTGATCAACTTTTGAGCAAATTTAATTTAAGTGATTGTAAGACTGTTGATACTCCAATGGAGGTCAAACTAAATATAAATAAAGGTCAAGTAGATGTAAATAGTCATGTACCCTATCAACAACTAATTGGTAGTTTGATGTACCTCTCAGTCTTAACTAGGCCAGATATTAGTTACTCTATAAGTTTTTTAAGTCAATTTAATAATTGCCACACAAAGGAGCATTGGGAATATGCAAAGAGAGTACTAAAATATCTAAAACGAACTAAATGTTATGGAATAAAATATTGTAAAGAAGGTAATTCAGAAATAACAGGCTATGTAGATGCTGATTGGGCCTCTAATTCTCTAGATAGGAAATCATATACTGGGATGTGTTTTTTGTTATCTAATAGTGTAATATCATGGGAATGTAGAAAACAGAAATGTGTAGCCCTCTCTAGCACTGAATCAGAGTATATTGGTCTATCTGAGGCGTGTAGAGAAGCATTATACCTAAAGAGATTACAATATAAAATAACCAATAAGATGTACACAATCAGCCTGTTTAATGATAACCAGGGCGCACAAAAGCTGTGTGCAAATCCAGTCTTTCATAAACGTACAAAGCACATTGATATCAAATATCATTTTTGTCGTGATCTAGTAAAAGACAAAATTGTTAAAGTACTGTATTTGCCAACAGCTGATATGCCTGCTGACATTTTAACCAAAAGTTTATGTTCAGCTAAACATTATAAATTTATGTTGCTTCTTGGAATATTTTGTATAGAATAATTTTGATAAAATTGTTTAGTGAATATTGCGATAAGTGGGGGTGTTATTTTATGTTTATTTTCTATCGACAATATCACACATTACAAACTAGTAGCGCCATCTGGCGAAAAGCATGTACGACCGTTTTTTCAAAATAAAGTTTAGTTCTTGTCTGTGACTCAAGCGTTTAATTTATAAGAGTTACATATAAATATGATTAAAGACTGAAGCATTGGAGCGTTAAATGCTTCTGCTGAGACTTTTTTCAAAAGTAATATTATTATGACTTCGTGTAGAAGACCTGAATTTAACGGCATAAAAACTGTTCGAACTGTGATTGTACGATTAACTCGGTTAAAAGGAAATGTGGGTATATTCCTTTAGATATAAATATGATTAAAGACCGAAGCATTGGAGCGTTAAATGCTTCTGCTGAGACTTTTTTCAGAAGTAATATGGCTTCGTGTATAAGACCTGAATGTAACGGCTTAAAAACTGAAATTTTCTCCCTTTCTAACGTAATATTTTTTGAGCTGTGTAGCAATGAAAAAGTTTATATATAGGAAATTCCTACACACATAACACTAGGAGCAAAATATGTATTACAAAATTATTTCGGTGATCGATTTTGTCCCACCAGTGTGTGGAAGTGTTTGCCACTACAGGGCAAATTGAACCTGGAACACGCTTCGTCAGATATGCAGTTTTTTAAATTTTAACTTTTGTTAAAATTTTAAGTGTAAATACAATAGTATTAAAGTTGTACTTTAGTATAAATTTTCGCGTACTCTGAAGGTAGCAAATGAATATCAAACGCTTACTTCACTTCGAAAATAACGAAAAAATCTGCGGCTCCATACATTTATTTTCACATTCATGGACAAAATACACACATCAAAAGTGTCTAGGGATCAAGCATTTTTATGCGGATTTCTTGAGATTGAGATGTGGCTTTGTAATAAATTTATGATTTTATAAATTTATATGGATCCTTTTTGGTGCATTTCATAATTTGAATCAGGAACTGTGAATCAAATTCGAGTAAAAGATGAAAATCAGCTGTCAATATTTTCCCTATAAAAACATACAACGCATTGAAGACATTATTAGTGCTACTGTTTCCCTACTACTGATTAAAACCAACGTTATTATGGAGCAGCGACGTCATTTAAGCAGGGAAGAAATGCTCAGAGCCGTGGGAATGATAGAAGCTGGTTCCCGGCAACGTACTGTGGCTTTAGCTCTGAATACAAGTCAGAGTGTTATCAGTCGACTTTGGACACGTTACCGAAGCACTGGTACCGTGGCTGAGCGCCATGGAGGACGGTATCGCTGCACCACACGGAGACAAGACCGATACATTCAAATCTTAGCTCGAAGAGCTCCAACAATAACCGCCATGATGTTAGCCGTGAGGCTTCATCACTCTTCAGGGAACTTAATTAGCGACCAAACAGTCAGAAACCGCTTGCATGAAGTGAATCTTCATTCCCGAAGACCGCTACGGGTACCACCTATAGCAATGCACAATCGTAGGATTCGATATCAATGGGCTCTTGAACACAGAAATTGGGCAGAAGAACAATGGCGTTTCGTGTGCTTTTCTGATGAGTCTCGTTTTGGTATGAGACCGGATACAAGACGTATACGACACTGGAGAACCCCTGGACGCCAACAGCGATTAAAATCCTGCCAGGAAGTCCATCCTTATAGTGGTGGAACCATCATGGTATGGGCGGGTATTTGGATCGGCGGAAGAACTGAGTTGATTTGGATCAGAGGCAACCTCAACGCTCAAATTTATGCTGAGACGATTGTATCAGACGTCATCGTTCCTCTACAAGTGCAAATCGGTCCCTTATTTCAGTTAATGCATGATAATGCACGACCGCACACCGCAAGAGTTGTAAGACAGACTCTCGCCGCAGCTAACATCAATGTCCTGCCCTGGCCTGCTCAGTCGCCAGACTTGAACCCGATTGAGCATGCATGGGATATGCTACAGAGAAGAGCTCTGCCGAATATGGAGGGTATCCAGTCGCAAGAAGACCTTTTTTTGTTGTTGCAACGAACATGGGCGGCCATTCCACAGCGTGATTTGGATGAACTCATTTTGAGTATGCCAAACCGATGTTCTTGTGTTGTTAGTGTTCGCGGTAGAAACACGGATTATTAATTGTTTAAGTTACCCAATAAAATTTTAAAGAAAACTGTTATTTCAGTCTTTTTTTCGAACTTTAATGTTAGTGGTTCAAATGTCAAAAATCCCTTTATTAGGAAAATGGCAAATTTCTTTATTAATGCAAAGGTGACTTGGTTTATCGTTACTGTGACAAACGAAAACACTTTATTTGATGAATCCTTAAAGAAAATTTTAATTAATATCAATCAGGAGAAAAGTTATTGCAAAAATATATGTTGATCCCTAGACACTTTTGATGTGTGTATTTGGAACACCAGATTTTTTTCTGCGACTTTTGGGTTGGTTCTGCTGTGAAACTTGTTCGTAATAATGAGCTAAATTGTTGTTTTGGGTTACAGTTATTTCAACTACACCTTGTTTGCAAATAAGTATAAAAAACAATTACATAGTACTTTTTTTTAGTTAATCTTTAACGTAAGACATTTGCATGTTTGTTTTACTCATTTATTGCCTTATTCAGAAAATTAATTGACCCATAAGTGGGCTACACCTGTAACCCGCGCGTGCGTTCAAGGAGTATTTACGGGCGCGTGCACTCTAGTGTTAAGGTAGCTGTCCTTGCTGCCCCATCTCAAAACTCCACCCTGTATTTAACGACGGAGAATACATCTGTCGTCCATGCTAGCTAAGGAGTCAAAGAGCTCAAGGTCAGGGTGCTATGCAAAATCCTCTGCCAGAACCTTCAACACCACGGGAAGATGCAATTGGAAATCTAGATTAGGACGAAGTACCACAACAACTACAGCAACCTACAGAATATCTGTGTGCTCGATATATTGTGATATGACTGAAGCGTTTGACTATGTGGACCATAATATTTTGCTAAGTAAACTGGACGCCTACCATCATTAGAGGTAATGTCTTGAATTTAATAGAATCTTATTTAAAGAACAGGAAACAGTACGTTGAAGTATCTGAAATGGATTCCAAAACTAAATGTCAACGAACCTACAAGTCTGATCTTCGTACAATTAAATATGGCGTACCCCAGGGCAGTGTTTTGGGGCCTCCTCTATTTATAATCTATAAAAATGATATGCCAAAAGACAAGTCGTCCTATATCTCTATTTGCCGATGACAGCACTGTGACTATTAATAGCACAAACGCTCAAAACAATAACGATGACATTACGAAGACAATAACCTCCATAGTACAATGGTTAGAAATTGAAGTATGTCCACAATTAGAGCAGACATGAAAAGTCATTTCAGCCGAGTTGAAATTACTTTTCATGTAGGAGGAAACCTACCATGTTTATTAAAGGGTAGAATAAAATCTCGACACATCAGTCAAAAACCATATATATAGTTTGAAAGAGAAACAAGCAATCAGTATCCTTTAATTTTATATTAGGCTATTATTAATCTTGTTTAGTAGAAATCGAACAGTTGGCTGTTGCTGTCACGTGATGACAATTTGAAAACGGCACACACGTCTGCTAATTTAAATATATATTAAGATCTATTTGATAAATAGCCATATTTATGGAATATTATATAAATTCCATTTTATGTTATTGTCACACTGACATATTATATATTTGGTAAGATACAGGTACATAAACCTAGTTTAGAAGTCAGGGTTTTTCACTCTGGAGCACTAAATCTAGCCAGTTTTCGATCAGAATATTGTTAATGCACTTATGGAGAAATAAAAGATTATTTATTTATTTATTTTTATTTCATGATCTCTGACAGGATTCTCGTATTCTTAGCATTAGTTATACCTACACTTAAGTATATTATTTAATTTTTTTAAATAATGAAGTCAAGTTTTTATTTCAGTCAAGGTGGAGGGCGAAGAGTCCTATTTAGAAACGGTAACCGCTACAACCCACGCAATAGAAAAAAAGGTTCATAAATTGGATGAACGAATTAAAAACATTGTTTGGTGACTTTATAAAAGGACCTGAAAAAATTGATGTTTGGACGTATTTTAGGCCAAGAACGCACTAGCGGCTAGCCGCAATGCGGCGAGCCGGTGCGGCATGCCGCATGTCTATTTTAGATGATATCGTATGATTCTAACGTACTGACGTGCGGCCAGCCGTCAACCGCTCCGATGGGCTCAAGATTGAATTGAAGGGCGGTATTAAACCTAATTCAATATCTTAATATTTTTCTGTACCCTCAAGTACGGCGTACCGTGCGGCAGACCGCAAGTCATGCGGTTCGCCGCATTGCGGCCAGCTGCAAGTGCGATCTTGGCGTTAGAGATGTTAAAAGGGGTAAATATATTGAAATCCCGAGATTATAATAAATATGTTGAAATTCTTCGATCGAATTCATTTCCATTTTAATTGACTCTATTTTATTTTATTGGCAATTACGACATCGTTAGGGTTTAGAGTCAGATTTCAGTTATGTACTGTTAGAAATTAAGTATTTTTTTTTCACTCATACAGCACGACAAGATTAATCGTCACCTGACCTCTGTACCTACTTAGTATTTCATGGACTGACTGTTTGCGCTCGTACTATTAGAAGGAGACTCGAAGAACGAAGCCTGTAACCTCAAAAGCCATGCTGGCCAAAACTGACACGAGCCCACAGAAAGGCGCGCCTACAGTGTACATAAATACGAACATTTACATTGGTCTCCACGTCAATGGAGCCAGGTTCTTTTTACAGATGTAACCGAGATTATGCTGAGTCTACCAAAGACAGGGAGAACATTTTCACCAATGTTGCATAGAAGCGAAGGTGAGTTATGGTGATGATTCATGGACAGTCTGGGGTGGAATGGTCCACCCATGGTCTTTAAACAACGTTTTTCTGGTGAAACCCGATTACTTTTTATTTTAATTTGACCGAGATCTATCTTTTGGGAGTATTTTAACTAATGTACGTGAAGTCTAAATGCGACACCCAGATTATTCCCAGGAGTCCTGCCATTCTTCTTTCAGCCTGAAAAATTCTTGCAAATAAATTTTAAAAAGTGCGACGCCAAAACAAATATTTAACAAAAAATTATAAGTAGGTAAGTGTTGTTTGAAACAATTAGGTTTTGATTTTCGAACTGAAATTGATTTAACGGCCAAAACTGAGAATATAGAGCTGCACGAATTTCTTAAAGAAGAAAAATAAACATATTCTTTTTATATACAGCTTCACTTTGAAAATTTGCATTGTTACTTGACTATTATTATTCATCAGCTGCGAACAAAGATTCGAGGGAATCATATAATAAAGCTCTTCCACATCCAAGAACTATCTACAGATGGTATTCTACAGTTGACCCTGAGGGACCCTGGATTCACAAGAGAAACCTTTCGGGTATTAAAAGAGAAATGCCACATATATAAAAAGCCTGTCGTTTGCTCGTTGTCATTTGATGATATCGAAATAAGACAGCAAAAGCTCTTTCATAATAATCACAAAATTAGACACAATTCAAAACAAAACGCAAGCTTTAGGCTTCATACTGGTTTCTCTTAAGGAAAACTGGAAACAGCTTATGGGATACTTTTTAATAGCCAGTATTACTGCAGAACTTAAAGCTAACTTAAAAAAGAGGTTGAGTAAAATTGTTAGTGTTACTTTTGACAGATGTTAAGCCAACTTTAATGCTGCTGAGATTTTAGAGTGTAAGTTATCCATTTCAAATAATTTAAAGACGTACTTTTTACATTCAAGTACATTACATAAAGTTTAAAATTTGGGCATAATACCTATCTGTGTATGAACTTATTTGGTTTCAAAAAGGACCCCGCTGATGATATAGCCACACATAATAATATGTCAAAACTAAAGAACATTTGGACACAGTTGAAACAAGAACTCAAGAAAGACGACAACCAAGAGCTACCAGAACTAGGTAATGCTTATTTGTAAAATCCTAGATACGCTTGACGAATCATTCTTTACGTTCAGAGGCAGTTGGCTATTACCTACTCCCGAAAGCGAACAAATACTTCGACAGTCTTACAAGACATTTATGCTTATTCGAACGGGCACTGTTGGGTAATAACGCCGTATTGCAACAGCAAGAAGGCTTGTTTTCGAATTCCAGCCCCTCTGCTACAGAAAAAAAGAAGGCCAAGAAAATGAAATGCAATTAATGCCAGGGTATAGGTCATCGAGTGAAAAACTGCCAGAAGTGGATCCGAGATGGCAAACCTCCAAAGAGTACCAATACTGTGCCTTCTTCATCTAAGACAGCTAACATGATCCTGATGTTCATAGCGAACACAGACGTTTTTCACCTCGATAGAGACACCGAGAGCTAGTTTGTTCACAAAGGCGCGACGAGCTATGTCAGCAATCGGGGTCATTTGTTTGTTGTATTCCACTATATGAAACCACATCTTTTACCTTATTTACGTGGTATCGTATCAGACCACACTTTTACCTTATGACACTTACTTTTGAACACACAAAACATGCCTTTACTTATTATAACATGCATTTGAACTATTTTAACAACCAAATCTCTATTAAAAAATCTGAAACGCGTATTACACTTTACACTACACTGAATCAGGGCCCTGAATTAAGAGAGCACTAAGGGTGCAGAACCTAATTAGGGACCTGTAGTATATGAGTAGTTTGACGTATGTCAATAATGTCAACATTACCAATGTCAATGTGGAAATAAACAGTGTTTAACCAACTTGCGTGTGTTTAACTCCAGGACCCTAACTCTTATTACACCGCTCTAATTAAGAGTTTAGAGACCCTGATTCAGTTCCGTATTCTGACATTTTCATCATTGTCACCTGTCATATTTATTTATCTGTATAACCTGCCATGTTTAGGCGGGCCTACATTATCACTAGTCGAATAAGTTACTGGCCGTCTAAGTTACTGGCTGACGTGTAATTATGAAGTAATTTGACCTGTATTTGAAATATTCGACATGTTTAGAAAATGCACTTCCGTAAGACTAGTCTTAGAGGATTTGTCAAGAGAGACCGCAGTGATAGTACGTGAACATTGTGACGCACCGAGTGGAAGGGGCGACACGACGATAGAGGTTGACGGGCGCTCACGCAGCTCGATCACTCTTGCTCGGGCGCTCGGAAGCGACGGACGAGTATTAGGAACTATAGATTTCAATTATTTCGGTGTCTAACGGTTACACGTTATTGTGATTTATTTTCTATTCTGTTATTTTGAAATAAATACTTCTATGTAGTTTTGCTTTCCCTTTAAAATTATTAAATGAGCTTCTGATCCATGACTAGTATATAACCCGGCGTTGCCTTACAAATAAACTCAGTCTACGATCAACAGTCTACAGTCCACACTATGGAGTAGTTTTATTAGCCGGTGGGCTCTCGGGATCAGCCCAATCCTCTCTAGTGCCTCAGGTACTCCTTCTAAGGGAGGTCTTCGACCTCCGTTGCTTCGGCGTATGACGCCGTAGCCCTCAATCCCTGGCCCTTGTAGGGCAGGGAGATCTCCAACGCAGGAGGTTGCCCCTCTCGCGGACCTACTGATCGGGAGTATTTCAAACTCCTCCGCTACTGCCTGCTGCTCCCGGTCCTGCTGAGCGAGAGGATTTCAAACTCCTTCGCTACTCGACGAGGGTTGGTTCTGGTAAATTTAAATTAGAAACTTTGGCCGATTTCTTCGGAATTGAGGCAAAATTACAAATTTAATTTGATGTCATAGAGCTAGACACTGTTTTGTCAAAAGTCAGTGTCAACCCATGAAAATATCCAGAGATAAAATTTACGTAATTTCGACAACGTCAAACACGTCAAAGCTGAAAGTTATGTTTGCCAGTACTGTCATGGCGGAAAACACGAGGTTAGTGATTGTGAAGGTTTTAAATCTCTATCTTTGGATGATCGGTGGCAATGGCCTGCCGTAGATGTCTAAGAAAAGGCTTGCACCAATTTCGCCACTGCAAGAAGAAGTGTGAGCTCGAAGGCTGCCCGGTTGAGAAGCGGCACCCTCTTGCATAGCGCCCGACCTGTGACGACAGCCCATGTTGACGTACACTCAAACGATGAAATCGCTGATCCAAGTATCAGCGATCGGTCACTGTGGCCCATAACTCTACTCCACTAAATTCATCCTGGCTCAAGACACTACTAAAGGTCATAGCAGTCACTATTTCTGACCCCTTGGAAGCGTTAACACGCATGCCCAAGTTGACGACGGGAGTTCCGTGACTCTGTTAAACCAATCCGTGGCGGACTCGGTGGGAGCTGAAGGCCCTACGTCTCGGCTGAATATTGACGGCGGATTGAGGCGCAGGCCGACGTAAGTTATGTTGACATTAAAGTGAAGGGTCGACATGGTGCGGACAGTTTTGACATCAGAGCGCGATCCATTCTCAACTTGGGCAACACGCACGTTTAGACGAGATTACCAGGTTACGATTATCTATCTGATTTAGCGGTCGTCGTCGTGTGTTTTGATGCTGCGAAGCCCATGTTGTTGATAGGTGCGGTCAATTGCCACGTGTCACTCCCTTCTGCGCTCCGCCATAACAGTCGTGAACAACCCGCGGTACCGCGCTGGGGTATAATCCTCTTCGGATATATTTCTGGCAGATCTAACGCGACGACGGTTCTTCGCTAGACAACCTCATCAAGGAATACTTTCGACTAGACTCTGTAGGGATAACGAAGGTAGACCTGTGATTCTGTTGAGGCGTGTTGAGTGCTGCGAGAGATTCAAGCTCGCCTAAGTCGAAGACACCTTTATCCCCGAGGGAATACTCTACTTTCGCAACTACCCATCTGCCTTGCCTTTTCCCAGCTATGTTGGGGTCGGCCTCCAGACAACCCTACACAACCCGGTTACTGGGTAACACGATGCCCTTTGGTAAGATTGGTTGTCGGATTTTCGTGCTTCTGATGACCACAAAAGGTAATAAAAACCGATTCGACGTTAGACAAAGTCAAAACTGTAGGTAAAAAAAAATGTGGCTTATACCGTATACGTACTGCCAGTGCTCGTAAGCTAGCTGACAGGTGTCCACAAAACAAGCTTATGTCGTACTAACAACATTCTTAAAATTGATGATAACATTTTTAGAAAGATTATCGTCTAAAAAATATATTATAACGAATTTCGACATATTAAAAGTGCACATTTAGAAAGCCCAACATTTTATAGGCAAATCCAGTCGATAATAAAACAACGGGTTGCACTCTGGGAGTGCCAGCAGAAGTGAAAACTTGAACATTAACGTTGTGCATTTTTGAATATTTTGGAATGGTTAGGGAATATTTTCGCACGAATTGCTTTATTTATCAGTATAAAAGTACATATGTGGTTAAATACAATATTCATTAGTAGTAGTAGTATATTTATTTATTTTCAAAATATAGTCTAACAAAAATAAACAATTTATTTAAACACTTTTCATGAAACTTATGTTTTGACTGTTTTTTTAGCCATCACCAAGAATTTTTGCACGACTCGTAATGCGAAGCATTAGAGTGTGCTCTACGATCGAAAAATTTTTTTTGCCCCATTTCTGTAACTGTTTTTATTGTTACACTCCTGCTAGTACAACAGTGAAAGTGCTTATGAAGATGTTGAGGATCCTGATGATACAGAATATTTTCCTGACAAGTCTTTAGAATTGTCACGAAAATGTGACAGTAAGGACTCGGAGTCAGAAGAGAAAAGAAGCAGCAGATAATCCTGTATCGTTAATATGTTTTAATAATAAATTGGCAATGAGCCTATTAAACTGTGACCCACAGAGCACCAAACAGGCGTTAGACAGTGATCTGGCCGCACAGTGGAAACATGCAATGGATGAAGAATATGAGTCATTATTAAAAAATCAAACATGGGTCTTAACCAATCTGCCAACAGGTAGGAAAGCTATACCTTGCAAGTGGGTGTATAAAACAAAAACTAACGAAAATGGGGAGATTGCAAGATTTAAAGCAAGGCTTGTAATCAAAGGATTTAAACAAAGGAAAAATATAGATTATCATGAAGTTTTTTCGCCAGTTTTTCGTAACACCTCTCTCAGATATTTAATTGGTTTAGCAGTAAAATATGACTTAAAAATACATCAAATGGACGCTGTTACTGCATTTTTACAGGGGGATATAGAGGAAGAAATATATATGGTTCAGCCACCATTATATGAGAAAGACAGTAATAAAGTCTGTCTGTTGAAAAAATCCCTATATGGCCTGAAACAGGCCAGCAGGCAGTGGAATCTAAAGCTAAATAAAGCTCTATTGGAAATTGGATTGTTGAGATGTAAAATAGATCCCTGTGTTTATTATTCTATCAAGAATGAATCAGGACATTGGAGAAGCTAAATACTGCATTGGAATGAAGATAACTAGAAGTAAAGAGAGCATTTCATTGGATCAGCGCTTGTACACAGAAAAAATCGTACAAAGATTTGGCATGTCAGACTGCAAAATGATGCACACACCGTGTGATGTTAGCATGAAACTCATACCAGCCAAAGATGATAATGAAGTTCTAACAGACATTCCTTATCATGAGGCAGTGGGATGTTTACTGTACTTATCTCAATGTACAAGACCGGATATTGCCTTTATAGTAAACAATTTAAGTCGGTTTTAATAACAAACCCACTAAAGAACATTGGACTGCTCTTAAAAGAGTACTGAGATATTTAAAAGGTTCTTTAAATTCGAAGCTAATATTTAAAAAGAACCAAGAAAGCATAACTGGTTATTGTGATGCAGACTGGGCATCAAACATTGAGGACAGGAGGTCATGCTCGGGCCAAGTTTTTCTTTTTCAGGGAGCTGCCATTAGTTGGCAATCTAAAAGGCAACCAACAGTTGCATTGTCGTCAACAGAAGCCGAATACATGTCACTAACATCGGCAATGCAAGAAGCACTGTGGCTTAAACAGTTGGATCACGACATATGGTCCAATAAGATGATTTCACCTTTGGTGATTTAATGTGATAAGCAAAGTACAATTAGACTTTCAGGTACCGAGGGTTTCCACAATCGTAGTAAGCACATAGATGTGAGGTACCACTTCATTCGTGAGAAGGTGTCAAGCGGACAGATTGATGTGCGCTACCTGAGCACTGATGACATGGTCGCTGATATGCTCACCAAGGGCCTCTACCGTAAGAAGCACACCTTCTGTTCAAGAGCAATGGGTCTGCGTTCTGGAGAGGGTGTTGAAATGGAACGCAACCAATAAGCAGACAATAGCTGCAATCTGTCTGCTGTCATATTGTTTTTTCTTTTTGTGTTTTTGCTCTGTACCTTTTGAATGTTTGTGAAATATACTATTTTATTCCAAGTTCCATGTCCATTATTATTTATATTTCACAATCTGTTAGTTTCCTACAGATACAAAAATTCTATTGAAACTTGAACGCATGCAAAGACACGCTCAAGGTAACTAGCGCAAACTCAAATTTGTACAAGCTTGGAATTAAATGACACAAACCTAGAATTTTGCGTAAATTTATTCCAACACACGTAACGATATACTTGCGCAAGCCTAAATTTGCGCAAGCAAATCGTTATGTGAGTATGTTACGTGTGTGGCTACCATAATGAACGAAGAAAAGAAGATCTGGGTCGACATTGCCAAGAAGTATGGGAGAACATGTGACGGACTGATATTGGCACTAGATTGGTTAACGCCATGCAATTACGACTGCGATATTAAGGGCCAATTATCACCAATGAAACTGAACGCGATCAACATTTCTAAAACGCGTTCAAGAGCTGTCAGTGTCAAAATTGTTTTAGAATATTGTACTTGTAATGTAAATAACTGATCATAGAAGCAATTCAGGCCGACGCCCGATACTAACTGCTGCGCAAATATCTGATATGATTCGACATTAAAAAGAGCACAGTTTCACACAAACTACCTAGTCATTTTGCAGTTTTGTATAATATGAGTCCTCAGACGGTTCGATGAGCTTTGCATTAAGCGGGGCTAAACTACAGACATCAAGCTAACTTCACCACAAAACTGCCCAACTTGTCTATTATAAGCTTCAAACTTATCGTTTCTGAAAATAATCTGGTTGCATAGCTCAATCAACTTATGGGGGTGGATGATCCTCGACGATGTCGGAGAACTGACGTCGTTAAAAAGTACAGCTACTGCGAATAGTTATGTGTCGCTTTTGGAAGAGGTGATGCTGCCTACGTGCGCGTATATCCTGCAGCAGAATTCCCCCATATTGATTACGTTCAGGATAATGCACCGATACAGATGGCCTGGTCTACTATGGCGAGGTTCAACGTGCACTGTGTCATTCGTCTCATTCAATAGCCTGCTCGATCAGCAGATATGAACCCGATCCAATATTAGTGGGGCATAATAGTTCAACGCTGGGATAGTCACAACGAAATAATCCCTGAAGATCTTAGATGACATTGTGCACGGGTATGGGATTATATCAGAGGGACTTATTTATGCGTGAACCTTGACGTATAGAATAAGTTTATGGCATAGCAGCTGATGGAAGCTATACTAGTAGTTATTAAAACAATTATAACGGTATTTCATCTCTTAACACATGTGCCTTGATGCATTTACTCAATCACTAGCTGTTGGGTATGTAGATGGATTTAAACTGAATGTTAAAATTAATAATACGGATGATATTTACTTTGATTTTATTTAAAAAATTACAAGTGCTCATACTAAATGCGATGATTTTCATAAAATACGAAATGAAATACTGAAGAAACATTTATAAGTCGACGGCTGTTGGACACCGATTACAAATTCAAAACGAATGCAATATAGCATTATATTTTAGAAAATGTGGTCAGTAATGTATTGTACAGCGCAGAGATAGTCAAGTCTTGTTCGAACTGTGATTGTACGATTAACTCCATTAAAAGAAAATGTGGGTTTATTCCTTTAGATATTAATAATAAATATGATTAAAGACCGAAGCATTGGAGCGTTAAATGCTTCTGCTGATACTTTTTTCAAAAGTAATATGGCTTCGTGTATAAGACCTAAATGTAACGGCATAAAAACTGAAATTTTCTCCCTTTCTAACGTAATGTTTTTTGAGCTGTGTAGCAATGAAAAAGTTTATATATAGGAAATTCCTACACACATAACACTAGGAGAAAAAATATGTAATTGTTTGTCACTACAGGGCAAATTGATCGAGAGTTCTAGGAACCTGGAACACGCTTTGTCAGATATGCAGTTTTTTTAATTTTAACTTTTATTAAAATTTTAAGTGTAAATACAATAGTATTAAAGTTGTACTTTAGTATAAATTTTCGCGTACTCTGAAGGTAGCAAATGAATATCAAACGTAAGCGTTTGATATTATTATTTCACTTCGAAAAACACGAAAAAATCTGCGTTTCCATACATTTATTTTCACATGTCATGGACAAAATATTTGGAGCACCAGATTTTTTTTTGCGACTTTTGGGTTGGTTCTGCGGTGAAACTTGTTCGTAATAATGAGCTAAATTGTTGTTTTGGGTTACAGTTATTTCAACTACACCTTGTTTGCAAATAAGTATAAAAAACAATTACATAGTACTTTTTTTTAGTTAATCTTTAACGTAAGACATTTGCATGTTTGTTTTACTCATTTATTGCCTTATTCAGAAAATTAATTGACCCATAAGTGGGCTACACCTGTAACCCGCACGTGCGTTCAAGGAGTATTTACGGGCGCGTGCACTCTAGTGTTAAGGTAGCTGTCCTTGCTGCCCCATCTCAAAACTCCACCCTGTATTTAACGACGGAGAATACATCTGTCGTCCATGCTAGCTAAGGAGTCAAAGGGCTCAAGGTCAGGGTGCTATGCAAAATCCTCTGCCAGAACCTTCAACACCACGGGAAGATGCAATTGGAAATCTAGATTAGGACGAAATACCACAACAACTACAGCAACCTACAGAATATCTGTGTGCTCAATATATTGTGATATGACTGAAGCGTTTGACTATGTGGACCATAATATTTTGCTAAGTAAACTGGACGCCTACCATCATTAGAGGTAAAGTCTTGAATTTAATAGAATCTTATTTAAAGAACAGGAAACAGTACGTTGAAATATCTGAAATGGATTCCAAAACTAAATGTCAACGAACCTACAAGTCTGATCTTCGTACAATTACACATGGCGTACCCCAGGGCAGAGTTTTGGGGCCTCCTCTATTTATAATTTATAAAAATGATATGCCAAAAGTTACAAGTCGTCCTATATCTCTATTTGCCGATGACAGCACTGTGACCATTAATAGCACAAACGCTCAAAACAATAACGATGACATTACCAAGACAATAACCTCCATAGTACAATGGTTAGAAATTGAAGTATGTCCACAATTAGAGCAGACATGAAAAGTCATTTCAGCCGAGTTGAAATTACTTTTCATGTAGGAGGAAACCTACCATGTTTACTAAGGGGTAGAATAAAATCTCGACACATCAGTCAAAAACCATATTTTACTTATATATAGATTGAAAGAGAAATAAGCAATCAGTGTCCTTTAATTTTATATTAGGCCATTATTAATCTTGTTTAGTAGAAATCGAACAGTTGGCTGTTGCTGTCACGTGATGACAATTTGACACACGTGATGACGTGTGAAAACTGCACACACGTTTGCTAATTTAAATATAAATATTAAAATCTATTTGATAATTGGGCCACTGGCTTCTAAGATACAGGTACATAAACCTAGTTTAGAAGTCAGGGTTTTTCGCTCTGGAGCATGCACTTTGGAGAAATAAAAGATTTTTTTTTTTTTTTTTTTCATGATCTCTGACAGGATTCTCGTATTCTTAGCATTAGATTACCTACACCTAAGTATATTATTTAATTTTTTAAATAATGAAGTCAAGTTTTCATTTCAGTCAAGGTGGTGGAGGGCGAAGAGTCCTATTTAGAAACAGTAACCGCTACAATCATGCTCAAAACAACGCACGCAATAGAAAAAAAGATTCATAAATTGGATGAACGAATTAAAAACATTGTTTGGTGACTTTATAAAAGGGCCTGAAAAAATTGATGTTTGGACGTATTTTAGGCCAAGAACGCACTAGCGGCTAGCCGCAATGCGGCGAGCCGGTGCGGCATGCCGCATGTCTATTTTAGATGAAATCGTATGATTCTAACGTACTGACGTGCGGCCAGCCGTCAACCGCTCCAATGGGCTCAAGATTGAATTGAAGGGCGGGATTAAACCTTATTCAATATCTTAATATTTTTCTGTACCCTCAAGTACGGCGTACCGTGCGGCAGACCGCAAGTCATGCGGTTCGCCGCATTGCGGCCAGCTGCAAGTGCGTTCTTGGCCTAATTCGGTTAAGGTTAAGATTTATAAACATAAATAGAGATGTTAAAAGGGGTAAATATATTGAAATCCCGAGATTATAATAAATATGTTTAAATTCTTCGATCGAATTCATTTCCATTTTAATTGACTCTATTTTATTTTATTGGAAATTACGACATCGTTAGGGTTTAGTCAGATTTCAGTTATGTACTGTTAGAAATTAAGTATTTTTTTTCACTCATACAGCACGACAAGATTAATCGTCACCTGACCTCTGTACCTACTTAGTATTTCATGGACTGACTGTTTGCGCTCGAACTATTAGAAGGAGACTCGAAGAACGAAGCCTGTAACCTCAAAAGCCATGCTGGCCAAAACTGACACGAGCCCACAGAAAGGCGCGCCTACAGTGTACATACATACGAACATTTACATTGGTCTCCACGTCAATGGAGCCAGGTTCTTTTTACAGATGTAACCGAGATTATGCTGAGTCTACCAAAGACAGGGAGAACATTTTCACCAATGTTGCATAGAAGCGAAGGTGAGTTATGGTGATGATTCATGGACAGTCTGGGGTGGAATGGTCCACCCATGGTCTTTAAACAACGTTTTTCTGGTGAAACCCGATTACTTTTTATCTTAATTTGACCGAGATCTATCTTTTGGGAGTATTTTTACTAATGTACGTGAAGTCTAAATGCGACACCCAGATTATTCCCAGGAGTCCTGCCATTCTTCTTTCAGCCTGAAAAATTCTTGCAAATAAATTTTAAAAAGTGCGACGCCAAAACAAATATTTAACAAAAAATTATAAGTAGGTAAGTGTTGTTTGAAACAATTAGGTTTTGATTTTCGAACTGAAATTGATTTAACGGCCAAAACTGAGAATATAGAGCTGCATGAATTTCTTAAAGAAGAAAAATAAACATAATATATTCTTTTTATACAGCTTCACTTTGAAAATTTGCATTGGCACTTGACTATTATTATTCATCATCTGCGAACAAAGATGCGAGGGAATCATATAATAAAGCTCTTCCACATCCAAGAACTATCTGATGGTATTCTACAGTTGACCCTGAGGGACCCTGGATTCACAAGAGAAACCTTTCGGGTATTAAAAGAGAAATGCCACATATATAAAAAGCCTGTCGTTTGCTCGTTGTCATTTGATGATATCGCAATCAGACAGCAAAAGCTCTTTCATAATAATCACAAAATTAGACACAATTCAAAACAAAACGCAAGCTTTAGGCTTCATACTGGTTTCTCTTAAGGAAAACTGGAAACAGCTTATGGGATACTTTTTAATAGCCAGTATTACTGCAGAACTTAAAGCTAACTTAAAAAAGAGGTTGAGTAAAATTGTTAGTGTTACTTTTGACAGATGTTAAGCCAACTTTAATGCTGCTGAGATTTTAGGGTGTAAGTTATCCATTTCAAATAATTTAAAGACGTACTTTTTACATTCAAGTACATTACATAAAGTTTAAAATTTGGGCATAATACCTATCTGTGTATGAACTTATTTGGTTTCAAAAAGGACCCCGCTGACGATATAGCCACACATAATAATATGTCAAAACTAAAGAACATTTGGACACAGTTGAAACAAGAACTCAAGAAAGACGACAACCAAGAGCTACCAGAACTAATGCTTATTTGTAAAATCCTAGATACGCTTGACGAATCATTCTTAACGTTCAGAGGCAGTTGGCTATTACCTACTCCCGAAAGCGAACAAATACACACATCAAAAGTGTCTAGGGATCAACATATATTTTTGCAATAACTTTTCTCCTGATTGATATTAATTAAAATTTTCTTTAAGGATTCATCAAATAAAGTGTTTTCGTTTGTCACAGTAACGATAAACCAAGTCACCTTTGCATTAATAAAGAAATTTGCCATTTTCCTAATAAAGGGATTTTTGACATTTGAACCACTAACATTAAAGTTCGAAAAAAAGACTGAAATAACAGTTTTCTTTAAAATTTTATTGGGTAACTTAAACAATTAATAATCCGTGTTTCTACCGCGAACACTAACAACACAAGAACATCGGTTTGGCATACTCAAAATGAGTTCATCCAAATCACGCTGTGGAATGGCCGCCAATTGATGTTAGCTGCGGCGAGAGTCTGTCTTACAACTCTTGCGGTGTGCGGTCGTGCATTATCATGCATTAACTGAAATAAGGGACCGATTTGCACTTGTAGAGGAACGATGACGTCTGATACAATCGTCTCAGCATAAATTTGAGCGTTGAGGTTGCCTCTAATCCAAATCAACTCAGTTCTTCCGCCGATCCAAATACCCGCCCATACCATGATGGTTCCACCACTATAAGGATGGACTTCCTGGCAGGATTTTAATCGCTGTTGGCGTCCAGGGGTTCTCCAGTGTCGTATACGTCTTGTATCCGGTCTCATACCAAAACGAGACTCATCAGAAAAGCACACGAAACGCCATTGTTCTTCTGCCCAATTTCTGTGTTCAAGAGCCCATTGATATCGAATCCTACGATTGTGCATTGCTATAGGTGGTACCCGTAGCGGTCTTCGGGAATGAAGGTTCACTTCATGCAAGCGGTTTCTGACTGTTTGGTCGCTAATTAAGTTCCCTGAAGAGTGATGAAGCCTCACGGCTAACATCATGGTGGTTATTGTTGGAGCTCTTCGAGCTAAGATTTGAATGTATCGGTCTTGTCTCCGTGTGGTGCAGCGATACCGTCCTCCATGGCGCTCAGCCACGGTACCAGTGCTTCGGTAACGTGTCCAAAGTCGACTGATAACACTCTGACTTGTATTCAGAGCTAAAGCCACAGTACGTTGCCGGGAACCAGCTTCTATCATTCCCACGGCTCTGAGCATTTCTTCCCTGCTTAAATGACGTCGCTGCTCCATAATAATGTTGGTTTTAATCAGTAGTAGGGAAACAGTAGCACTAATAATGTCTTCAATGCGTTGTATGTTTTTATAGGGAAAATATTGACAGCTGATTTTCATCTTTTACTCGAATTTGATTCACAGTTCCTGATTCAAATTATGAAATGCACCAAAAAGGATCCATATAAATTTATAAAATCATAAATTTATTACAAAGCCACATCTCAATCTCAAGAAATCCGCATAAAAATGCTTGATCCCTAGACACTTTTGATGTGTGTACTTCGACAGTCTTACAAGACATTTATGCTTATTCGAACGGGCACTGTTGGGTAATAACGCCGTATTGCAACAGCAAGAAGGCTTGTTTTCTAATTCCAGCCCCTCTGCTACAGAAAAAAGAAGGCCAAGAAAATGAAATGCAATTAATGCCAGGGTATAGGTCATCGAGTGAAAAACTGCCAGAAGTGGATCCGAGATGGCAAGCCTCCAAAGAGTACCAATACTGTGCCTTCTTCTTCTAAGACAGCTTACATGATCCTGATGTTCATAGCGAACACAGACGTTTTTCACCTCGATAGAGACACCGAGAGCTGGTTTGTTCACAAAGGCGCGACGAGCTATGTCAGCAATCGGGGTCATTTGTTTGTTGTATTCCACTACATGGAACCACATCTTTTAGCTTATTCACGTGGTATCGTATCATACAAACCAAACTTTTTGTATATACCTTATGACACTTACTTTTGAACACACAAAACAAAACATGCATTTGAACTATTTTAACAACCAAATCTCTATTTAAAAATCTGAAACGGGTATTACACTTGACACTACACTGTAGCAGGGCCCTGAATTAAGGGAGCACTAAGGATGCAGAACCTAATTAGGGACCCTAACTCTTATTACACCGCTCTAATTAAGGGTTTAGAGACCCTGATTTAGTTTTCCGTATTCTGACATTTTCATCATTGTCATATTTATTTATCGGTATAACCTGCCATGTTTAGGCGGGCCTACATTACCACTAGTCGAATAAGTTACTGGCTGACGTGTAATTATGAAGTAATTTGACCTGTATTTGAAATATTCGACATGTTTAAAAAATGCACTTCCGTAAGACTAGTATATAACCCGGCGTTGCCTTACAAATAAACTCAGTCTACGATCAACAGTCTACAGTCCACACTATGGAGTAGTTTTATTAGCCGGTGGGCACCGGGGACCAGCCCATTCCCAGTTGTTTTATTAGCCGGTGGGCTCTGGGGATCAGCCCAATCCTCTAGTGCCTCAGGTACTCCTTCTAAGGGAGGTCTTTGACCTCCGATGCTCTGGCGTATGACGCCGTAGCCCTCAATCCCTGGCCCTTGTAGGGCAGGGAGATCTCCAACGCAGGAGGTTGCCCCTCTCGCGGACCTACTGATCGGGAGTATTTCAAACTCCTCCGCTACTGCCTGCTGCTCCCGGTCCTGCTGAGCGAGAGGATTTCAAACTCCTCCGCTACTCGCCGAGGGTTGGCTCTGGTAAATTTAAATTAGAAATTTTGGCCGATTTCTTCGAAATTGAGGCAAAATTACAAATTAAATTTGATGTCATAGTGCTAATGCCGACACTTGTCAAAAGTCAGTGTCAACCCATGAAAATATCCAGAGACAAAATTTACGTAATTTCGACAACGTCAAACACGTCAAAGTTGAAAGTTTATATGTTTGCCAGTACTGTCATGGCGGAAAACACGAGGTTAGTGATCGTGAAGGTTTTAAATCTCCATCTTTGAATGATCGGTGACAATGGGTGATGGATAGCAAGGCCTGCCGTAGATGTCTAAGAAAAGGCTCGCACCAATACCGCTACTGCAAGAAGAAGTGTGAGTTCGAAGGCTGCCCGATTGAGAAGCGGCACCCTCTTCCATAGAGCCCGACCTGTGACGACAGCCCATGTTGACGTACACTCAAACGACGAACCGCCGACCCCAAGGTGCCAAATCCAAGTACGTCGAAGGACGAGCAGCGATCGGTCACTGTGGCCCACAACTCTGCTCCACTTAACTCATCCTGGCTCAAGACACTACTTAAGGTTATAGCAGTCACTATTTCTAACCCCTTGGAAGCAGCGGAACTCCCGTCGTCAACTAGGGCATGCGTGTTACGCATGCCCTAGTTGACGACGGGAGTTCCGTGACTCTGTCTCGGCTGAATATTGACCGCATTGGCGGATTGAGTACGCAGGCCGACGTAAGTTATGTTGACATCAAAGTGAAGGGTCGACATGGTGCGGACAGTTTTGATATCAGAGCGAGATCCATTCCTAACTTGGGCAACAATAGGCAGTCCGCACGTTTAGACGACATTACCAGGTTACGATATCTATCTGATTTAGTGGTCGTCGTCGTGTGTTTTGATGCTGCGAAGCCCATGTTGTTGATAATGAAATGAAATGAAATGAAATTGAAATGAAATTGTTTATTCTGTAAATAGGATATTGGAATCACTTTTACACGTCATATTAAAATATATGTTAAAAATTAGCTAGATGAGTTCGGCGTTTCCTATCTGACTACTCTGAGAAGAAAGGCCGAAACAAACTCAGAGGTCACAGTCTCTTTTAAAGTCCAGACATAATCTTGGTCAGGCCATATGAGGACCATGTAGACTAATGTCTGAAATGGTCTTTTGAGGAAAGAACCATACAGCTTTGAGTGGACCTGTCCAGTCAGTGCAAGCATTTGTCAGTAATCGCGGAGCTCAACTCGACGAACAGTACCAAAGAAAGGACATTTGGGTAGGCCGCATAAACTACTCAAACTGCCAGACCATCATTAAATTAAAACTAACTGAGAAAGAAAAGAAAATAGAGAAGAGAAAAAAAAAATATCCACATAGTCCTCACATTCACAATAATTAAAATAATATAATACTTTACAAAGTAATCATGTCATTTTGTATGTAATATTCAACAATGTCAATGTTTATATAAAACTGGTATAATTTGATGATTTTACTGAATAATTATAATGTAAATTTTCAAGGTTTTATTACAAGGTTTAGCAGAGCGAGCAGCTCAATCCCATGCTTTTTTATCTTCTAAATAATCGGAAATTCTATAATACCCTTTTTTACAAAGTTTGGTTTTAATGAAGTTTTTAAATCGTTTAATGGGTAAGTTTCGAATGTCAATGGGAAGTTTGTTGTAAAAGCGTATACATTGACCCATGAACGAGTCGCTTACTCTGTGGAGACGAGTGTGATGTACAGCAAGGTTGTGTTTATTCCTGGTATTTAAACTATGAATATCGGACATTTTCTTTAAATTTGATATATTTTTCTGTACATACAATAGGTTTTCTAATATATATTGAGAAGCTACAGTCAGAATGCCTATTTCTTTGAATTTTTCTCGAAGGGAATCTCTCGAACCTAGGTTGTAAATGGCTCGAACAGCCCTTTTCTGTAGAACAAAGATAGTATTAATGTCCGAACAGGTTCCCCAGAGAAGAATCCCATATGACATAAGACTATGAAAATAACTAAAATAAACAATTCTGGCTGTATCTACGTCCGTTATCTGTCTAATTTTTTTAACAGCATAGGCGGCCGAACTTAGCCTTCCTGACAATTTTTCTATGTGTGGGCCCCATTGCAATTTACCGTCAATAGTGATTCCAAGAAAAACTGTCGACTCAACAGGGTTCAGTTCTATTCCATTAACTTGAACCTTGGTAGTTAGCTGCCTGACATTTGGCGTTGAAAATTTAATGAGTTTAGTCTTTTTTTCATTCAGGAGAAGATTATTTACATTAAACCAATGCACCACTTTAGAGAGTGCATCGTCAACTTGCTCAAAGTTGACTAACTGACTTTGATTTTAAAAATAAGGGAAGTGTCATCTGCAAATAATACGATCTTGTGATTATCCCTTATATGGTAAGGTAAGTCGTTTATATAAATCAAAAATAAGAAAGGACCTAGAATTGAACCCTGCGGAACGCCCATGGTGACCGTGGATCCTGAAGATCTCTTGCCATTAACATCGACCCTTTGAATTCTATTGTTCAGATAAGAAGTCAAAAGGTCGAGAGCCTTGTCCCTCATACCATAGTGGTACAGTTTCCTGATGAGTGTATCATGATGTACGCAATCGAAGGCCTTGGACAAGTCGCAGAAAATGCAAAGAGCATCTTGCGATTCCTCCCAGGCCTCGAATATGCTCTTCAGTAACTCCACGCCCGCGTCTGTAGTTGAACGACCCTTTGTAAAACCAAACTGTTTCAGATGTAGTAAATTAAGTGCATTGAAATATCCTAACATTTGTTTCAAAATTAATTTTTCAAAGATCTTACTCAAAGTAGGTAATATCGAAATAGGCCGAAAATTTGTGGGATCAGTTGTGCTGCCAGATTTGAACAGTGGAATCACTTTGCTAAGTTTCATCAGATCAGGAAATACACCAGATGCAATACAAGAGTTAAAAACAATTGCTAAAAAGGGTGAAATAACATCAATTATTGAAGACATGGTATGTACTGATAATCCCCAAAGGTCAGCAGTTTTTTTCACATCAAGATCCTTAAAAGATTCTATAATGTCTTTAGCAGTAGCAATTTTGAATTCAAAAAGTTTTGCACATTCTGGTACACATTCTTTTAGTATTGAGTAAGCAGAAGTGGAGGATGACGATGACAGAGTTTTGGTTGTTAAAATGGGAATATTAGTGAAGAAATTTTCAAACTCAGTTGCCACCTCTACGTCTGCCTTAATATCTACATCATTAATTTTTAGATGGAAGTCACGATTCCGTACTGTCGTTCTTCCCGTTTCTGAATTAATAATATTCCAAGTTGTTTTAATTTTATTTCCAGAAGATATTATTTTATTTTTAATGTGAATGGCTTTTGCTGAGGAACAGGCTCTTTTAAAAGTTTTAGAATATTTCTTAACATATTCTTTAAAAGTTTCATCGTGGTTGTATGTTTTTTCATGATACAAGTCAAATAACCTTTGCCTACTTTTGTAAATACCTGGTGTTGCCCAATCACTAAATATAACGCGATCACAAACAGGCAATGTTTTTGGGGTGAAAACCTTCCTAAACTCACAATTGATGAGGTTAAATAATAAAGTATAAGCTTTATCCGGGTCGTCGTGATAAGGCAAACCTGATAGTTTTTCCATTAAATTATTTTTAAATTGTCCTAATCGACTTTTATTTACAGGAACAAAACTCACAAGTTTTCTTTGAGCTCTGACTGCTTTCTGAGGGAAAGTGACTAACTGGCCACAGTGATCAGAGTCCAACTCATTTATAATTAAATGGCTAGAAGGTTTTAAGTTTGTAAAAATATTGTCAATACAGGTAGCACTAGTCGCAGTTATTCTAGTCGGCTCGAAGAAAATATTGTACAAATTATATGACTTTAATAAAGTTATGAATTTATTTACTACAGCAGATTTTTCCAGTATATTAATGTTGAAATCTCCACAGACAACAACTGTTTTATTACTGTTACAAGTCTTAATTATTGAAATAACACCATTTCCCGTCGATTTACACTTAAAAAACAATAGAAAATGAATAAATAGAACGCGGAGTGCAGTGCACGGAACGCATGCGCGGACGCCATTTTGCCGTACCAAAAATGTTCAATTTTTACTTTTTTTTAGAGTTGTTTCTGCATATTTTGACGTTATGGTCGATTTATTCGACAGGTATATTATCCTACCATAAATCAAAACCAACCACAGACCATATCAGCCCGTATATTACATATAAATAGAGCTGCAATCTGCATGAACGTACCGTGTTCCCGGGGACACGACGAGGCTTGACGGTATTGGGAGTTTTCGTGCGCCTGGGGCTTCGGTCCGGCCTGACCGGTTAATAATACTTCTTCCATATATTTCTCAAAAATATCATATGAAGCACATGGGGGCCTGTACACACTCAATACAATGAACTGCTCAAGCTCAATGCAAGTTATTTCAATTACTCGCTCAACAGAGAGGCTCACAATATCTTTACGTTCTTTAAATTTCATATTTTTACGAACAATTATTAGAGAGCCACCACGTATCATATTAACTCTGCTGAATGAGCTGGCTACCTCGTGGTTGTTAAAGCTGAACATGAACTGATGGACTTTTAACCTATGTTCAGTTACACATAGGATATCAATATAGCTACAGTTCATGAACAGCTCCAATTCTAATTCCTTACCGATCACACCCTGTATATTTTGATGAACAATTTTTAGAATATTATTATTATATTTATTTAGGTTACTGCAATTTGATGGGTGTGATATTAAACCAGCATTTAAATTTTCTTCATTTATTAAGCAAGAGGGTTCCTCTATTGTCCTAGTTTCTAATTTAAATGACAATCAATGTCTATAGTTGTTTCCAAATTATTGGCAGAATTATTTAAAATGTCATTGCATTGCTCAAAAGAAGCAAGTTGTTTAGCCAAGTTTTTGGCTGAAATACAAAAAAAATATGATAGCGACACAGCTATCTGTCTTTTGTAATAGTTGGCAAGATAGTACATAACAATATTATGTCTATCTTTTGTCAAATACAAATTGTTTCCAATATAATTGTTGGTATCAACTAAATGAAATAAATTATTATTAAATGTCAAATTATGCAATGTCATATTAATTGTAAATCTTAAGTTATTTTCTTCCTGTGGCAAACTGTTACTGTAAGGGAATGTAAACAACACAATTTTTCTTAAACTAAGATTAGATAATGTTCTATAGTATTGGAGCAATTCTCCTTTGTTCACATTTCCCCTGTTACCCATAAAAATTAATAATATAGTGTCCTTGTTAAAGTTACATTTAATAATTTCTTTCATAATATCAAATAAAGAACAACCAGGCATATAGTAATTTATTATGGATTGTCCCGGATATTCATCTGTCAACAAATGGCCTAAGTCCTTTCCAATCTCATCGCATAATAGTACTATATAATTTGTTACAATCTGCTTACATTGTTTATTGGAACCAATAATAGTAGGAAACGACAAATCCACACAGGGCTGCGGTAAGGTGGTATTGCATGTTGTCAATGAATGGTCCGGGGTAAGTACATTAGATGTTGTTTGACACTGCTCACAGTTGTTTGTTTGTGAGTTTACCAGCTCATTCATTGCCAACACGTATTCCCTCATTAGATCTTCAGAGGTATTATATTTGTTAGTCATTGAACTAAGTTTCTCCTGTAAATGGTCAAGTTCAGATTGCAAGTACTCTGTGTCAATGTTGTATCTCCTAGTACTTTGCTCCAAATTAAAAGAATACAAATCTAATTGTTTAAGTTAATTCAGTCTTTCTCTATTTAATTTCACATTTTTAATAAAGAACTTTTGTCTTTTAACCATCTTTTGTGTTTTAGTAATGTATTTATTAATTTTTATGTATTTTTTAAGTTTGTTTTTACTGGTGACTACCCTCAATGAATGATGTGACTTTGAATCATCACCTGTTAAATCTATTGTGTATGAGGGGTTTATAGCAGAAAGCATTGATGGGGCAATAGGCATCAACTCATTGAACAGACTTTGATTCAGCGAGGCGGTGATGTTAAGATTTGTGGTCTGAAGTTCTGTTATAAGATAGGTGCGTTGTATATAAGATAGGTGCGGTCAATTGCCACGTGTCACTCCCTTCTGCGCTCCGCCATAACACTCGTGAACAACCCGCGGTACCGCGCTGGGGTGGGTCCTCTTCGGATATATTTCTGGCAGATATAACGCTGCCACATCCGTTAACCATATATCCGTCGCTCTCGACGACGGTTCTTCGCTAGACAACCTCATCAAGGAATACTTTCGACTAGACTCTGTAGGGATAACGAAGGTAGACCTGTGATTCTGTTGAGGCGTGTTGAGTGCTGCGAGAGATTCGCCTAAGTCGAAGACACCTTTATCCCCGAGGGAATACTCTACTTTCGCAACTACCCATCTGCCTTACCTTTTCCCAACTATGTTGAGTCGGCCTCCAGTCTACCCTACACAACCCGCAGGGCTATTACCTATCTTGCAGAAGCAATGCGATAGCGATCATTTGTTTCATTTTGACAGTTCAACAACATTCATTGCGATAATTACGTTGCAGAGCAGAATTTATTTTCGAACTTATGAAGCAATGGATTAGTAATCTGTTTCAAAACGAATTGATTGTGTATTACCTAATTAGGGTACCGGTTACTGGGTAACACGATGCCCCTTGGTAAGATTGGTTATCGGACTTTCGTGCTTCTGATGACCACAAAAGGTAATAAAATCTGTCAAGTGCGAGTCGGACTCGCACAAGAAGGGTTCCATACCATGTCGTACAAGATTTAACAATATGAATTTTTGTAATACTTTCGTAAAGGTAACAACAGAGGCGCTATAAAAAAACAAAGATTTGTAAAGAAATTGTCTAATTTTAATGAAAAAATGTTGTTGTGTTAAAATATAGGTGTAGGAGTATATTTCATATATTTTAAGAGAAAAATATTAAGTTAACTTTGTCCAGTAACATGCATTAACTAAAGTCAAAGTTATTTATTTGCTACTAACATAGTATTAGTAGGTATAAATAGGTATATATGGTAGGTAAGCAGGTAGATATGTAGGGTAGGTAGGGTAGGTTAGGTACCTACCTACCCTGGTAAAGAGGGTAGGGTAGGTAGGTAGGTTAGGTAATTAGGTAGAAATAGGTAATTAGGAAAGGTAGATGCGGCGTAGATAAGTACTTAGTGCTAACCGTGCGAAGCCAGGCCGGGTAAAGCTAGTTACTTATAAATAAAAGGATTTCTCTTGCTACATCAGACTATATTGTACAAAATAGAATGTAAGTAGTACGCCAAATTTTAATTATAACTGTGCGTTTGCACTGGCGAAACATTCACAACAAATCATGTTGGAATCTCTATTTTCTGTCATTTTTAGGGTTCCGTACCCGAAGGGTGACAAACGGAACCCTATTCATAAGCCTCCGCTGTCCGTCTGTCTGTCAGCGAGCTCTATCTCATGAACCGTAATAGGTAGGCAGTTAAAAATTTCACAGATTGAGCATTTCTATTGCCGCAAGAGCAACAAATAATAAAATTAAAAATTAAAGGGGGATCGCCATACAATAAAATTAAATTTTGAAAAAATAATAATCTGACCCTGGCATGTGGGGTATCATTTTCTAGAGCTCATCGAGTAGAGAATAAATATAATTTTTATTTGTTTTTATCTTCAAAAATGATGAATTAGGGGGCCGTAGAAGTTCTATCTCAACAACTAAACAAATTAGGAATTTGAAACTTGTGTGTATCATGTAACTTATACTGTTTATAATCAACAAATACTAAAAACGCCGATTCAAAACGTATTCTAAATAATATGGGCGATTTTCTGCAACTTAAAGTAATAATTTTGTATTTCTTGCTAATATTATGCGATATAAATTCCACAGATAACTATTTAATAGTCGGAGTAATGACATGGAATTAGTAAGTAACTACTATCATGGCAGCATTATACTATTTCGATCATTTAAATTTCGATCATCCAAAAAGGTCTATAAAATAAACTTTCTTCACAAGATTTTAAAACCGGCCAGTATTTTTTGAGTTTAAGAACTTTATCGACTTTTTTCAAAGTATCCCTAGACGGTGTTGATGTGTGTACCTCATGTTAAAACTACACTACAATAGACAATATATTCACTAACATTGAAATGAATGCTGGCACATACAGTGTACTATTCTTACAAATAAAATTTATTACTACACCTCGTGGATAAAACATAAGATTTTTTAATCAATTCGGAATAAATAATATCATCCAAGAAGGCAGCGGGAGGCTGAATAAGATTTTCCTGGTGTCACGACCATGCCATGCACCATATAATACATATACCATATAACACACGTCCTCATTCGGCGGAGGGTATACATACATTTTTGTCTCTTTCGCTCCTAACTAAAATATTACATATACATGATGCAATTATGTTTTCATAGTTCAATATACTTACCTGAAGGGAAAAAAAACAAAAAAATCCTTGTTTCAGAGTGCATTTTTTGACTTATATTTCGGTGAATAACTCCGAAACCTGACGCTTTAGGATATTATGTCATATGACATTTTTTGTTTGTATAAGTGTCTTCTATCTAAATATATAACTTTCGATTTTTTCCGCGATTCTGAAAAAAAATCAAAATGGCGGCATCATGTTAGGGCCACCCTCCATACAAAAATCTTCTAACCCCTTTAGAGATAATTCATTCAAACTGGGGAAAAACAAAAAACAAGTTAATTATAATAGTACGAGAGCCCATGACCAAAACCATGTCACATCGTTTTACTGGATAATTGTAAAAAAATCTTTACGTTTTGATGATTCTGAACCCGACTCGATGGGCAGTACAGTACCGGTCAGAAACGTTACAGTTTTATGGGAGCCTATTTCTGCTATGTCAAAAAAAATTGGCAGAGACGGTTTCATCACAATATGTCTGATAATAAAAATATACAAAGATTTCGTAATTTGATTACTAAAAAGTTTGTTTTCAGATATTTCATTTGCGTCACTTTGCGTGTCAAATGTGGCCTGAGCACATTTCCAAAAATGACGTATTCGAATCAACTGACGAGACGACGACGAAAACGCGAGCACAGAAAGTGGACCTGGCAGAGCCCTGATGGTGCAACAAAAAATGAGATTGACTTCATTATGTCGACGAAGAAGCAAGTGTTCAATGATGTCTCTGTGATCAACGCGGTGAAAACCGGAAGCGATCACCGCATGGTAAGAGGCACATTGAACTTAAATATTAAGCTGGAAAGATCTCGATTGGTGAAGTCTACGCTCCGTCCAGCACCGATCCAGGTCCAAAACCCCGAGAGCTTTCAGCTCGAACGTCCTTTTATAAAGTCACCAAACAATGTTTTTAATTCGTTTATCCAATTTATGAACCTTTTTTTCTATTGCGTGCGTTGTTTTGAGCATGATTGTAGCGGTTACTGTTTCTAAATAGGACTCTTCGCCCTCCACCTTGACTGAAATAAAAACTTGACTTCATTATTTAAAAAAATTAAATAATATACTTAAGTGTAGGTATAACTAATGCTAAGAATACGAGAATCCTGTCAGAGATCATGAAATAAAAATAAATAAATAAATAATCTTTTATTTCTCCATAAGTGCATTAACAATATTCTGATCGAAAACTGGCTAGATTTAGTGCTCCAGAGTGAAAAACCCTGACTTCTAAACTAAGTTTATGTACCTGTATCTTAGAAGCCAGTGTCCCAAATATATAATATGTCAGTGTGACAATAACATAAAATGGAATTTATATAATATTCCATAAATATGGCTATTTATCAAATATATCTTAATATATATTTAAATTAGCAGACGTGTGTGCCGTTTTCAAATTGTCATCACGTGACAGCAACAGCCATGAAATAAAATCTGTCAAGTGCGAGTTGGACTCGCACACGAAGGGTTCCATACCATGTCGTACAAGATTTAACACTATGAATTTTTGTAATACTTTCGTAAAGGTAACAACAGAGGCGCTATAAAAAAAAACAAAGATTTGTAAAGAAATTGTCTAATTTTAATGAGAAAATGTTGTTGTGTTAAAATATAGGTGTAGGAGTATATTTCATTTATTTTAAGAGAAAAATATTAAGTTAACTTTATCCAGTAACATGCATTAACTAAAGTCAAAGTTATTTATTTGCTACTAACATAGTATTAGTAGGTATAAATAGGTATATATGGTAGGTAAGCAGGTAGATATGTAGGGTAGGTAGGGTAGGTTAGGTACCTACCTACCCTGGTAAGAAGGGTAGGGTAGGTAGGTAGGGTAGGTAATTAGGTAGAAATAGGTAATTAGGAAAGGTAGACGCGCCGTAGATAAGTACTTAGTGCTAACCGTGCGAAGCCAGGCTGGGTAAAGCTAGTTACTTATAAATAAAAGGATTTCTCTTGCTACATCAGACTATATTGTACAAAATAGAATGTAAGTAGTACGCCAAATTTTAATTATAACTGTGCGTTTGCACTGGCGAAACATACCGGCCAGTATTTTTTGAGTTTAAGAACTTTATCGACTTTTTTCAAAGTATCCCTAGACGGTGTTGATGTGTGTACCTCATGTTAAAACTACACTACAATAGACAATATATTCACTAACATTGAAATGAATGCTGGCACATACAGTGTACTATTCAGTTACTTTAAACCGTTGTGGATACAATTTCATATTGAGAAAAATTATTGGTGTAAAAATATTCGGTCACGGCGGCCAATCTCAACGGAGACTGGCCTTCGGTGCGGGAGACACACATCAACACCGTCTAGGGATACTTTGAAAAAAGTCGATAAAGTTCTTAAACTCAAAAAATACTGGCCGGTATGTTTCGCCAGTGCAAACGCACAGTTATAATTAAAATTTGGCGTACTACTTACATTCTATTTTGTACAATATAGTCTGATGTAGCAAGAGAAATCCTTTTATTTATAAGTAACTAGCTTTACCCAGCCTGGCTTCGCACGGTTAGCACTAAGTACTTATCTACGGCGCGTCTACCTTTCCTAATTACCTATTTCTACCTAATTACCTACCCTACCTACCTACCCTACCCTTCTTACCAGGGTAGGTAGGTACCTAACCTACCCTACCTACCCTACATATCTACCTGCTTACCTACCATATATACCTATTTATACCTACTAATACTATGTTAGTAGCAAATAAATAACTTTGACTTTAGTTAATGCATGTTACTGGATAAAGTTAACTTAATATTTTTCTCTTAAAATAAATGAAATATACTCCTACACCTATATTTTAACACAACAACATTTTCTCATTAAAATTAGACAATTTCTTTACAAATCTTTGTTTTTTTTTATAGCGCCTCTGTTGTTACCTTTACGAAAGTATTACAAAAATTCATAGTGTTAAATCTTGTACGACATGGTATGGAACCCTTCGTGTGCGAGTCCAACTCGCACTTGACAGATTTTATTTCATGGCTGTTGCTGTCACGTGATGACAATTTGAAAACGGCACACACGTCTGCTAATTTAAATATATATTAAGATATATTTGATAAATAGCCATATTTATGGAATATTATATAAATTCCATTTTATGTTATTGTCACACTGACATATTATATATTTGGGACACTGGCTTCTAAGATACAGGTACATAAACTTAGTTTAGAAGTCAGGGTTTTTCACTCTGGAGCACTAAATCTAGCCAGTTTTCGATCAGAATATTGTTAATGCACTTATGGAGAAATAAAAGATTATTTATTTATTTATTTTTATTTCATGATCTCTGACAGGATTCTCGTATTCTTAGCATTAGTTATACCTACACTTAAGTATATTATTTAATTTTTTTAAATAATGAAGTCAAGTTTTTATTTCAGTCAAGGTGGAGGGCGAAGAGTCCTATTTAGAAACAGTAACCGCTACAATCATGCTCAAAACAACGCACGCAATAGAAAAAAAGGTTCATAAATTGGATAAACGAATTAAAAACATTGTTTGGTGACTTTATAAAAGGACGTTCGAGCTGAAAGCTCTCGGGGTTTTGGACCTGGATCGGTGCTGGACGGAGCGTAGACTTCACCAATCGAGATCTTTCCAGCTTAATATTTAAGTTCAATGTGCCTCTTACCATGCGGTGATCGCTTCCGGTTTTCACCGCGTTGATCACAGAGACATCATTGAACACTTGCTTCTTCGTCGACATAATGAAGTCAATCTCATTTTTTGTTGCACCATCAGGGCTCTGCCAGGTCCACTTTCTGTGCTCGCGTTTTCGTCGTCGTCTCGTCAGTTGATTCGAATACGTCATTTTTGGAAATGTGCTCAGGCCACATTTGACACGCAAAGTGACGCAAATGAAATATCTGAAAACAAACTTTTTAGTAATCAAATTACGAAATCTTTGTATATTTTTATTATCAGACATATTGTGATGAAACCGTCTCTGCCAATTTTTTTTGACATAGCAGAAATAGGCTCCCATAAAACTGTAACGTTTCTGACCGGTACTGTACTGCCCATCGAGTCGGGTTCAGAATCATCAAAACGTAAAGATTTTTTTACAATTATCCAGTAAAACGATGTGACATGGTTTTGGTCATGGGCTCTCGTACTATTATAATTAACTTGTTTTTTGTTTTTCCCCAGTTTGAATGAATTATCTCTAAAGGGGTTAGAAGATTTTTGTATGGAGGGTGGCCCTAACATGATGCCGCCATTTTGATTTTTTTTCAGAATCGCGGAAAAAATCGAAAGTTATATATTTAGATAGAAGACACTTATACAAACAAAAAATGTCATATGACATAATATCCTAAAGCGTCAGGTTTCGGAGTTATTCACCGAAATATAAGTCAAAAAATGCACTCTGAAACAAGGATTTTTTTGTTTTTTTTCCCTTCAGGTAAGTATATTGAACTATGAAAACATAATTGCATCATGTATATGTAATATTTTAGTTAGGAGCGAAAGAGACAAAAATGTATGTATACCCTCCGCCGAATGAGGACGTGTGTTATATGGTATATGTATTATATGGTGCATGGCATGGTCGTGACACCAGGAAAATCTTATTCAGCCTCCCGCTGCCTTCTTGGATGATATTATTTATTCCGAATTGATTAAAAAATCTTATGTTTTATCCACGAGGTGTAGTAATAAATTTTATTTGTAAGAATATTGTTGTTACATAGGTGTTACACATAATATAATTGTATTCAATTACTTAATTCATGTGTAAATAACTTAAACAACATGAAGTAACTTCAATATAAATAAATAAATTCGTTATAACAATTGTTGTTTTTATCTTTCAATATCTCAGAAACGTGACGTTTTATGATGGTATTGTATATGAAGTTTTATGTTTGTATAAGTGTCCCCCCTATCCAAATATATGACATTTATTGTGCACCTCGATTTTGAAAAAAAATCAAAATGGTGGCCGATTTTAGGGCCAAAATCTTCAAACCCCTTTCCCTAAAAATCTTCAAATTTCCTTCGTTAGGGAGCATGATTATAAATAATAAGGTAATGGCACAATTAACATGAATTGCATTCATTATGAGTTTGAGTTGAGGGAATAAATCGGTGGTGGAATAAATCGAATCCTTTAATAAATCGGTGGTGCCATAGAGTCAAGTCATTTATTGGGTGCTGCCTACTATAAACAATAAGGTTACCAACTTAAATTCATATTAACCCCAAAATTCCCCAAATCCCTGTCAAAATAAAATATCCCTAAACCAAACTTAGTATTGGTATTTTTCCCTAAAACAGGGAGAAATCCCTAAAAGTGGAAACACTGCGCGGTAAGCTTCCAGTACCGATGCAGTAAAATGCGTGACGTCACGCAGTACCGAAACAATATCGCCCCGCACACTTACCGACCAGTGGGCAAGGGGCCTTAGATGAAATACTGACTTGCGGCCAGCCGTCAACCACTGCGATGGGCTCGAGATTGAATTGAAGGGCGGTATTAAACCTTATTCAATACCTTAATATTATTCTGTACCCTCAAGTACATCGTACCGTGCGGCAGACCGCAAGTCATGCGGCCTGCCGCAACGGTTCGCCGCATAGCGGCCAGCCGCAAGTGCGTTCTTGCCCTAATACGGTTAAGACTTATTAACATAAAAAGAGATGTTAAAAAGGATAAATTTATTGAAATGTCGAGATTATATTAAATATGTTTAAATTCTTCGATCGAATTCATTTCCATTTTAATTGACTCTATTTTATTTTATTGGAAATTACGACATTGTTAGGTGTTAGAGTCAGATTTCAGTTATGTACTGTTAGAAATTAAGTTTTTTTTTTCACTCATACAGCACGACAAGATTAATCGTCACCTGACCTCTGTACTTAGTCTTTCATGGACTGACTGTTTGCGCTCGAACTGTTAGAAGGAGACTCGAAGAACGAGGCCTGTAACCTCCAAACCCATGCTGGCCAAAACTGGCACGAGCCTACAGAAAGGCGCGCCTACAGTTTACATACATACGAACATTTACATTGGTCTCCACGTCAATGGAGCCAGGTTATTTTACAGATGTAACCGAGATTATGCTGAGTCTACCAAAGACAGGGAGAACATTTTCACCAATGTTGCATAGAAGCGAAGGTGAGTTATGGTGGTGATTCTGGGGTGGAATGGTCCACCTTTGGTCTTTAAACAACGTTTTTCTGGCGAAACCAGATTACTTTTTATCTTAATTTGACCGAGATCAATCTTTTTGGAGTATTTTTACTAATGTACGCGAAGTCTAAATGCGACACCCAGATTATTCCCAGGAGTCCTGCCATTCTTATTTCAGCCTGAAAAATTCTTGCAAATAAATTTTAAAAAGTGCGACGCCAAAACAAATATTTAACAAATAAAAAATTTAGTTTCAAAAACTGTAACCCAACTACGGGAAAATAAAAGTGATCTAAAAAGTACGAAACAAGAAAAATTTTCAGACAGAAATGAAGACATAGGTACAAAAATGGTCAAGATAAAGTCGTTGTCGCATGCCATTATAATTTTGATGGTGTTCCTGGCACCCACATGGTATACAGGCATGCGACCACGGCTTTATCTTGACCATTTTTATACCTATGTCTTGATTTCTGTCTGAAAAATTTTCTTGTTTCGTACTTTTTAGATCACTTTTATTTTCCCGTAGTTGGGTTACAGTTTTTGAAACTAAATTTTTTATTTTATACTTTTCCGTTTAAGGCTGCCTGTCCACCGGAGCGGAGAGGAGAGGAGTGGAGCGGATCTATGTGTCAATATTAACCAATAGAATCAAAACTCCGCTCCAGTGGACAGGCAGCCTTAACACTTGATAAACGGTACGACAACGTAAATAAGAGTGATCCAATAGGTCAGTAATTAAACTATTTTAAATTAAAATACCAGTGCATAGTGCCTTGAACGAAACCATGGCCCGATTTGTTTCGACGCCAACACCATTTATCGATCTTCGAAGAAAAAAAATTAAATATTTTGTTGTACTTGTTTTTCTTCTGTGGCATTACAAATCATTAAGGCTATGTTTTCCGGGCCTGTAGGCCTTTAAAACGCTACCTCCGCCTCCCTCAAATGTAGAGCGACGCGACGTATTTATTTACGATGCACTGCCTACGATTTCGTGGAAAATCCATGCCACAGCTTAAAATATTTGCAGTTGATCAACTGACCTAGCAAAAGCTAATCAATTTTGAAGTGAAAACTTTTTTAGCGGCGGCGTTGTGCACTTTTTTTGGGATGGGTAAAAAATGTCAAACACGTGACCTGATCGAAAATTCATAAGACGGAGGGAGAGTAGAAATGCACAACGTTAATGTTCAAAATTTTGTTGACAGCGCACTCGTTTTTTTTTTGTTTTTTTTTTAATGGAGCTACAGCTTTCGTTCTTGTACTGACAACAAGCCACATACATTCCTGACATTTTCGTTAGATGGCGTTACTTAGTTTTCACTTCAATCGGCAGTCCCAGAATGCCCCGTTTTTTTTCTTAGGTTTACATTTTATGGGACCTACTAAAATGGTTACTTAAAATGTCCTGTGTATACTCGTATAGTTATTGGGCCTATTTTACTTTTCACCGCACTGTGTCTTCACCGGTAGGTATCACGCCGATATCGGTGTCGTGTCGGTCACTGTCTGCGACGATTTAAGTGACAATAACAACACAATGTAAAAGCGTTTGGTAGGCACTAAACGTATCCGATTATCTGACCGCAGACATCGTTTCGATGTCGGGTCGGTGTCGTTATCAGCTAATGTGCTGTGTTGTCGCGGTCTGCAAAAGCCTTTACCCTGAGGCACACTATTTTTTATTTATTAGTGCGATTGATTAAAAATTTTCTTTGTAGTATATTCTGCTGCCTTTTTTTACAACTTTGGATAGCTCTGTTAGTAGAATGGGCTAAAAATAGTCTTACTGATTCGCTTACACTGTGACCATATTATTCTTTTGTTTGTATTTCTCACCGCTCATGAAGATCCGTAAATGTTGACAGCTACATAAGAAGAAACAATTGCCGTACTTTATTGTCAAGTGACGTACCTACTGCTACAGCTATAATTTATCGAATATATTATTTTAGGCCATCGACATTTTAGAACGACATATTATTTTTATCGTATACAGTAATACTCAAGCGTGACAGTGACTTTTTGTATTCAAAACTGAAAGTTGTTCACACAGAGCCAATACGATAAAATCACGGATTCGAGAAAAAAATCTTGTGTTGCTAGCTCCGCCAATACAATTGATCGTTTTATTATAGCACTTTTGTTTGAAACAGCATTTTTTTTCTAATGTTCATTATTGTTGCCAGAGTGAAAGTTGTTTACCTTTATATTAGTATACAACCGATACCGGACACATTGTTTATTGTGTTTGCTAATGTAGGATATGATAGTAGCAAAGACAGTACGATGGGGAGTGAATATAAAACATGAATGAATCTGATTAAAATCTTAGAAACTTGTGTTTTATTAAAACTTCTTCATTAATGAAGATAAAAAATTCAATACGACTATAATTTTATCGATAATAATTTTTAATGTGTCAAACACTATTGTAAGATGACAATTAAACGTCAACATATCGCATAGAAATAATCACACTTTCGAAATCAATATTATGAATTAAAACTATAATATAATAACGAGATATTTTTTCGTGAGCTCTAAATTGATTCTAAAACAGGCAAATTCGGATAAGCCCCCGGTAAAATTTGATTAACTCCGCGTTGCGTTGGTATCATCTCGCGCCGTATATATCGCAGTATCACTTTTGCTAGTTTTCAACTACTTAAACATATTTATTTGCTTTGTAAATATGATATATTTTTGTTAGGATATACATATTTATAATGTCATTGTCAAGGCCTTTCTTTTGATACCAAACATGTCATAATTATCTCAATTTAATTTTTTTCGTGGTTAGAAATTTATGTGTAAAGTCCACCATACTGAATTTAGGGAGAATTTATATAGCCTATGTCACCCGGACCATTATTACAAATCTATTGATACCTCATTCATCAAAATCGGTTCAGTAGTTTAGGCGCTACGGTGGAACACACGTAAAAGCAAACATACATATATACATACATACATACATAGACTGCTAAAATCATAACCCTTCCTTTTGGCTTTGCCGTAGTCGGGTAAAAATTATAAGTAGGTAAGTGTTGTTTGAAACAATTAGGTTTTGATTTTCGAACTGAAATTGATTTAACGGCCAAAACTGAGAATATAGAGCTGCACGAATTTCTTAAAGAAGAAAAATAAACATATTCTTTTTATACAGCTTCACTTTGAAAATTTGCATTGGCACTTGACTATTATTATTCATCAGCTGCGAACAAAGATGCGAGGGAATCATATAATAAAGCTCTTCCACATCCAAGAACTATCTGATGGTATTCTACAGTTGACCCTGAGGGACCCTGGATTCACAAGAGAAACCTTTAGGGTATTAAAAGAGAAATGCCACTTATATAAAAAACCTGTCGTTTGCTCGTTGTCATTTGATGATATCGCAATCAGACAGCAAAAGCTCTTTCATAATAATCACAAAATTAGACACAATTCAAAACAAAACGCAAGCTTTAGGCTTCATACTGGTTTCTATTAAGGAAAACTGGAAACAGCTTATGGAATACTTTTTAATAGCCAGTATTACTGCAGAACTTAAAGCTAACTTAAAAAAGAAGTCGAGTAAAATTGTAAGTGTTACTTTTGACAGATGTTAAGCCAACTTTAATGCTGCTGAGATTTTAGGGTGTAAGTTATCCATTTCAAATAATTTAAAGACGTACTTTTTACATTCAAGTACATTACATAAAGTTTAAAATTTGGGCATAATACCTATCTGTGTATGAACTTATTTGGTTTCAAAAAGGACCCCGCTGACGATATAGCCACACATAATAATATGTCAAAACTAAAGAACATTTGGACACAGTTGAAACAAGAACTCAAGAAAGACGACAACCAAGAGCTACCAGAACTAATGCTTATTTGTAAAATCCTAGATACGCTTGACGAATCATTCTTTACGTTCAGAGGCAGTTGGCTATTACCTACTCCCGAAAGCGAACAAATACTTCGACAGTCTTACAAGACATTTATGCTTATTCGAACGGGCACTGTTGGGTAATAACGCCGTATTGCAACAGCAAGAAGGCTTGTTTTCGAATTCCAGCCCCTCTGCTACAGAAAAAAAGAAGGCCAAGAAAATGAAATGCAATTAATGCCAGGGTCATCGAGTGAAAAACTGCCAGAAGTGGATCCGAGATGGCAAACCTCCAAAGAGTACCAATACTGTGCCTTCTTCTTCTAAGACAGCTAACATGATCCTGATGTCCATAGCGAACACAGACGTTTTTCACCTCGATAGACACCGAGAGCTGGTTTGTTCACAAAGGCGCGACGAGCTATGTCAGCAATCGGGGTCATTTGTTTGTTGTATTCCACTACATGGAACCACATCTTTTAGCTTATTCACGTGGTATCGTATCATACAAACCACACTTTTTGTATATACCTTATGACACTTACTTTTGAACACACAAAACAAAACATGCATTTGAACTATTTTAACAACCAAATCTCTATTTAAAAATCTGAAACGGGTATTACACTTGACACTACACTGTAGCAGGGCCCTGAATTAAGGGAGCACTAAGGGTGCAGAACCTAATTAGGGACCCTAACTCTTATTACACCGCTCCAATTAAGAGTTTAGAGACCCTGATTCAGTTCCGTATTCTGACATTTTCATCATTGTCACCTGTCATATTTATTTATCTGTATAACCTGCCATGTTTAGGCGGGCCTACATTATCACTAGTCGAATAAGTTACTGGCCGTCTAAGTTACTGGCTGACGTGTAATTATGAAGTAATTTGATCTGTATTTGAAATATTCGACATGTTTAGAAAATGCACTTCCGTAAGACTACTAGTCTTAGAGGATTTGTCAAGAGAGACCGCAGTGATAGTACGTGAACATTGTGACGCACCGAGTGGTAGGGGCGACACGACGATAGAGGTTGACGGGCGCTCACGCAGCTCGATCACTCTTGCTCGGGCGCTCGGAAGCGACGGACGAGTATTAGGAACTATAGATTTCAATTATTTCGGTGTCTAACGGTTACACGTTATTGTGATTTATTTTCTATTCTGTTATTTTGAAATAAATACTTCTATGTAGTTTTGCTTTTCCTTTAAAATTATTAAATGAGCTTCTGATCCATGACTAGTATATAACCCGGCGTTGCCTTACAAATAAACTCAGTCTACGATCAACAGTCTACAGTCCACACTATGGAGTAGTTTTATTAGCCGGTGGGCTCTCGGGATCAGCCCAATCCTCTCTAGTGCCTCAGGTACTCCTTCTAAGGGAGGTCTTCGACCTCCGTTGCTTCGGCGTATGACGCCGTAGCCCTCAATCCCTGGCCCTTGTAGGGCAGGGAGATCTCCAACGCAGGAGGTTGCCCCTCTCGCGGACCTACTGATCGGGAGTATTTCAAACTCCTCCGCTACTGCCTGCTGCTCCCGGTCCTGCTGAGCGAGAGGATTTCAAACTCCTTCGCTACTCGACGAGGGTTGGTTCTGGTAAATTTAAATTAGAAACTTTGGCCGATTTCTTCGGAATTGAGGCAAAATTACAAATTTAATTTGATGTCATAGAGCTAGACACTGTTTTGTCAAAAGTCAGTGTCAACCCATGAAAATATCCAGAGATAAAATTTACGTAATTTCGACAACGTCAAACACGTCAAAGCTGAAAGTTATGTTTGCCAGTACTGTCATGGCGGAAAACACAAGGTTAGTGATTGTGAAGGTTTTAAATCTCTATCTTTGGATGATCGGTGGCAATGGCCTGCCGTAGATGTCTAAGAAAAGGCTCGCACCAATTTCGCCACTGCAAGAAGAAGTGTGAGCTCGAAGGCTGCCCGGTTGAGAAGCGGCACCCTCTTGCATAGCGCCCGACCTGTGACGACAGCCCATGTTGACGTACACTCAAACGATGAAATCGCTGATCCAAGTATCAGCGATCGGTCACTGTGGCCCATAACTCTAATCCACTAAATTCATCCTGGCTCAAGACACTACTAAAGGTCATAGCAGTCACTATTTCTGACCCCTTGGAAGCGTTAACACGCATGCCCAAGTTGACGACGGGAGTTCCGTGACTCTGTTAAACCAATCCGTGGCGGACTCGGTGGGAGCTGAAGGCCCTACGTCTCGGCTGAATATTGACGGCGGATTGAGTACGCAGGCCGACGTAAGTTATGTTGACATTAAAGTGAAGGGTCGACATGGTGCGGACAGTTTTGACATCAGAGCGCGATCCATTCTCAACTTGGGCAACACGCACGTTTAGACGAGATTACCAGGTTACGATTATCTATCTGATTTAGCGGTCGTCGTCGTGTGTTTTGATACTGCGAAGCCCATGTTGTTGATAGGTGCGGTCAATTGCCACGTGTACCGCGTACCAACCCGCGGTACCGCGCTGGGGTATAATCCTCTTCGGATATATTTCTGGCAGATCTAACGCGACGACGGTTCTTCGCTAGACAACCTCATCAAGGAATACTTTCGACTAGACTCTGTAGGGATAACGAAGGTAGACCTGTGATTCTGTTGAGGCGTGTTGAGTGCTGCGAGAGATTCAAGCTCGCCTAAGTCGAAGACACCTTTATCCCCGAGGGAATACTCTACTTTCGCAACTACCCATCTGCCTTGCCTTTTCCCAGCTATGTTGGGGTCGGCCTCCAGTCTACCCTACACAACCCGGTTACTGGGTAACACGATGCCCTTTGGTAAGATTGGTTGTCGGACTTTCGTGCTTCTGATGACCACAAAAGGTAATAAAAACCGATTCGACGTTAGACAAAGTCAAAACTGTAGGTAAAAAAAAATGTGGCTTATACCGTATACGTACTGCCAGTGCTCGTAAGCTAGCTGACAGGTGTCCACAAAACAAGCTTATGTCGTACTAACAACATTCTTAAAATTGATGATAACATTTTTAGAAAGATTATCGTCTAAAAAATATATTATAACGAATTTCGACATATTAAAATTGCACATTTAGAAAGCCCAACATTTTATAGGCAAATCCAGTCGATAATAAAACAACGGGTTGCACTCTGGGAGTGCCAGCAGAAGTGAAAACTTGAACATTAACGTTGTGCATTTTTGAATATTTTGGAATGGTTAGGGAATATTTTCGCACCAATTGCTTTATTTATCAGTATAAAAGTACTATAATATGTGGTTAAATACAATATTCATTAGTAGTAGTAGTATATTTATTTACACACATCAAAAGTGTCTAGGGATCAACATATATTTTTGCAATAACTTTTCTCCTGATTGATATTAATTAAAATTTTCTTTAAGGATTCATCAAATAAAGTGTTTTCGTTTGTCACAGTAACGATAAACCAAGTCACCTTTGCATTAATAAAGAAATTTGCCATTTTCCTAATAAAGGGATTTTTGACATTTGAACCACTAACATTAAAGTTCGAAAAAAAGACTGAAATAACAGTTTTCTTTAAAATTTTATTGGGTAACTTAAACAATTAATAATCCGTGTTTCTACCGCGAACACTAACAACACAAGAACATCGGTTTGGCATACTCAAAATGAGTTCATCCAAATCACGCTGTGGAATGGCCGCCCATGTTCGTTGCAACAACAAAAAAAGGTCTTCTTGCGACTGGATACCCTCCATATTCGGCAGAGCTCTTCTCTGTAGCATATCCCATGCATGCTCAATCGGGTTCAAGTCTGGCGACTGAGCAGGCCAGGGCAGGACATTGATGTTAGCTGCGGCGAGAGTCTGTCTTACAACTCTTGCGGTGTGCGGTCGTGCATTATCATGCATTAACTGAAATAAGGGACCGATTTGCACTTGTAGAGGAACGATGACGTCTGATACAATCGTCTCAGCATAAATTTGAGCGTTGAGGTTGCCTCTAATCCAAATCAACTCAGTTCTTCCGCCGATCCAAATACCCGCCCATACCATGATGGTTCCACCACTATAAGGATGGACTTCCTGGCAGGATTTTAATCGCTGTTGGCGTCCAGGGGTTCTCCAGTGTCGTATACGTCTTGTATCCGGTCTCATACCAAAACGAGACTCATCAGAAAAGCACACGAAACGCCATTGTTCTTCTGCCCAATTTCTGTGTTCAAGAGCCCATTGATATCGAATCCTACGATTGTGCATTGCTATAGGTGGTACCCGTAGCGGTCTTCGGGAATGAAGGTTCACTTCATGCAAGCGGTTTCTGACTGTTTGGTCGCTAATTAAGTTCCCTGAAGAGTGATGAAGCCTCACGGCTAACATCATGGCGGTTATTGTTGGAGCTCTTCGAGCTAAGATTTGAATGTATCGGTCTTGTCTCCGTGTGGTGCAGCGATACCGTCCTCCATGGCGCTCAGCCACGGTACCAGTGCTTCGGTAACGTGTCCAAAGTCGACTGATAACACTCTGACTTGTATTCAGAGCTAAAGCCACAGTACGTTGCCGGGAACCAGCTTCTATCATTCCCACGGCTCTGAGCATTTCTTCCCTGCTTAAATGACGTCGCTGCTCCATAATAACGTTGGTTTTAATCAGTAGTAGGGAAACAGTAGCACTAATAATGTCTTCAATGCGTTGTATGTTTTTATAGGGAAAATATTGACAGCTGATTTTCATCTTTTACTCGAATTTGATTCACAGTTCCTGATTCAAATTATGAAATGCACCAAAAAGGATCCATATAAATTTATAAAATCATAAAGGAGATGGCTAAGCCACTGCCTTTAGCATGTATAGAAATTTCTCACTACATCATAACATTCAAATATTCATTAATGAATTATTACGGTTTTATTATTTTCCTAAAACTTTCGTGAACTAATCAAATAATTAAAAGTATTTTTCCTGTTTTTTGTTTGACAAGAAGCACACAAAATTATGACGGCACTTTATAAATAGTGCTGTTTACTAAAAAGTGACAATCGATTCTTCTTTATTAGACTTGATTCGATTAGAACCAAATAAAAAAATTACCAAAAGCTTCGGAAAACGTGTAAACTCTTTGGTAAACTCTTTGTTTAATCTATGCAAATGATCCAATAACCATCACAATAATAAGAAACTATTTTATGTCGAAGAATGTTGATTGAATAATAATCGACAAGAACAGTATTTCTATTTTCAATTATTTTATCGATTCTGCTACATTCCAAGATGTTCCATACCATCTCTATTAAAAAATCAAACGTCAGTCAGGCCAGACGTGTGTCAGACGTCGTTTTTTCGTTTTGCCGTTTCTGGATATTTAGTATTTACTTTTGACCCTCGCTTATTTGTTGGCCTTATTGAGTGTGCTTATCTTCATACTGACCTTCCGCTACTCTACATGGACTTCCCTTGCATATTCATTCATTATGAGTCGTGTGTGGTGTAGACTGTGGAGGCATATCACCTCTTCTTTACATGGTATTCTACTCACTTTCTTAGCATGATGGTAAACAATCGATCGAGGTAAGTCATCTAGAGTTAGCTGAAATCATTCTACAACTACTCAATATGAGAAGCAACTAAGTGCAAAGCCGATTTGGAGGTTGTTTACCACAGTTCTTAAAATCTAATATAAACTCAATGGCAATGGATCAGAAAGACTCAGGTCTTCTTATAATTGTAACAACGACAAACTAGTTGCCTTAGATGTCATAAATTATTAATATGTTTATGTATTTGTTACATACTTGACTCATGTTAATAATTTTATTCTAGGTTTCAAAGGATGCCAACTTTTGCTATCCATGTTTTGAACGTCTGAGTTCGGAAATAGCTCCTGAAGCACGTTTATTTGGGCATACCTACAATGTGCATCACTTGTGGCCGTTATGAAGTGCACAATACCATGCAGTGGAAAGGTACAATTCAATGTTTCAGAATGTACCGAGGTCACATCCAGCTTTCTATCAGGTAATTAAAATGATGTGTATTACAATGTGTTCTTTCATATTTAAATGCCCATCAAATGCATGAATGGATGGTCTTCTTTTTCGGATAATCAGTTCATCAGCCTGCAAATAGTCGGTCCTATCCCAGACCTCAATATTATGTGTATTTCCTATATTGATTCAATGCTGTCTTCACTATATTAATACTTATAATAAATATTTTGGATATTTTACACAGCACCATATCTAGTCCTAAACTAAGTAGAGCTTATATTTAATACTTATACAACTTCATACTTTTTTTTGTAAAAACCCAGACCAACAAAAACACGTATGTTCACAGTTCATCACATAAATATTTGTGGCTAGTGATGACTCCTTAAATATCCTATAGTGACTTTTTCTTTTAGGTTATGAACTATGCGTGTCATCCCTGTTGGATGAGACATCAACGGCAGTCAAATCAAGATCGAAATCGAGTAAATCTTCCTGGACCTGAATCAAGACCTGAGCTTGAAGCAGCATCTAGACCTTTACCTACTAGAACTTGAAATAAATTATAAGCGGGCTGCAAACACCTCAACACACTGTACGAGTATGTTTAATGGTTGTGTCTTTGAATAATTGTTACATGTAATCCCAGGATTTATAAAAAAGATGTTTGTTGAAAAACATAATTTTTATATTCCCCGCAGTACTAGAGTTTGTGAGACACATATATGTGATAGATATGTGTCTCACAAACCCTAGTACTGCTTTGCTCCATATTAAATAATTAATGTACCTACATTTTGTTATTTTATTTCTGCAATAGCATTCTGTTTATGTACCGGCACAGATTAGTACAGATGATTCACTCAGCATCATCAAATCATTTAAATAAAAAGCGACTCTTAACATACCTACATAACATAACATAATCAGCCTATTAATGTTCCCACTGCTGGGACACAGGCCTTCTCTCTGTGAGAGGGAGAGGGCCGTAATCCACCACGCGGGCCCGGTGCGGGTTGGTGGATGTCACATGTCTTCGAATTTTTGGTTCTAGGACATGCATAGATGCACTTAGGACATGCCGGTTTCCTCACGATGTTTTCCTTCACCGTTTTGTGAGCAGTGGTGCTAAAATTATTTTACACAAAGTAAAGCGCCTGGGTTCATCATGTTTCGGTTTCGAACCCATGACCTACAACTTGTAAGTCGGGGCCGTTACCACTGGGCCACCACTGCTCACCAAAAGCACCTCTTGCTACGACACAATAAAGTGCAGTTCAGGTAGCACAGTGCTAATTACATAAAGTTATATTCACATAGAAGTTGCGGTTCTTACAATCGCGTAACTCTTTTATCTTCTGACTACGTTACGCCACCTGAATTGACCCGACGAGTCGAGCCAGCCGCGTACTTGTAGCTTCATACCTAAAATACGGAGTGCGCCTGGCCTGTCAGTGCGTATAATTATATGCGTTGGGTGATTTTCCCAACATAATCTTTTTTTTAACCTATTTGTTGAAGGTTGTTAACAAACGCCTAGCTACAGTTCATAGCAAAATCTTCTTCTTGTGCAAGTTTGTATGCCTTTTGACGTAGGAGTTTCTACGATTTTATTTTCAGGATTGTAACGATATAAAAAGTTCCTGAAACTTTTTTCATACGCAATACTAATATTCAGCTATTCAGAATTACATATTAATAGGTACAATGTTTATACATTGCTAAGGGAGTCGCCCATACTTCCATTTAGCCATGTCATTTATTACAAAGCCACATCTCAATCTCAAGAAATCAGCATAAAAATGCTTGATCCCTAGACACTTTTGATGTAAAAATGCTTGATCCCTAGACACTTTTGATATTTTCAAAATATAGTCTAACAAAAATAAACAATTTATTTAAACACTTTTCATGAAACTTATGTTTTGACTGTTTTTTCTGTAATTTTTGCACGACTCGTAATGCGAAGCATTAGAGTGTGCTCTACGATCGAAAAAATTTTTTTGCCCCATTTCTGTAACTGTTTTCATTGTTACACTCCTGCTAGTACACAGAACCTACTTAATTTATATACCATTGTATAGATGATTAAATGGAGATTAATACTGTACTTTTTAACAATTGATTTAATGCAGCAGAAATGGAAAAAGCATAAAAATTGTTGAAAAAAAATTCCTGTCCGTCAATTTATGAACCCTGAAAACATTGTAGCTTGCGATAAAATCAATTAATAGAGTCAAGTTTTTTTTTATACATTCGTTTCAGCCGTAGAAGGAACCCTATTGAAAATGGCTCTTTTATTCAAAGTAGTTTAATTATAATTAATAAAATACTAACTAAAATATAATATCTTTAACTAAATATTTCCAACCTTAGACTTGAAGTTGCCTAGCAACCGCCAAGTAAATTATCTTTGTCAGTCGTTGACATTACGACTTCATGAAAAGTGATAAATTGTTCATTTTTGTTAGAAACTATGTTTTGAATTTCTTTTTCGTTTATGAATGAGTGATAAGTATGAGGCGTGCACTTTTGGATTTTCCAAACTATTTTTATTTTTTATTTATTAATTGTAGATTTCAAATATAGCTTAAAAGCCGAAGTGGGTATGCACCGTGACGTGGTCGCAGTGGACACGGGACTCACGCCGCTCTCCATGGCCAAAGAGAACTGGCGCAAACCTGTAGTACTTACTACAGATGACCGCAAGGAGGTATGGCAAAGCAAGGAGCTTCACGGGCACTTCTATCGGGCTCTCCATGAGCCCGGCGTAGATTTCTTAGCGTCCGTATCCTGGCTACGCTTCGGTGACCTTTTCAGGGAAACTGAAGGTTTCGTCTGTGCAATTGTGGACGAAGTTATCTTGACGAATTACTACCGGAGACATATAATATAATATAATGAAGGACGGTACGTACGGTTGACGTGTGTCGGGCATGCCACCGTCCGGGTGAGTCCATCAGACATATTATCTCAGGCATAACCAAGTGGCTAGGATTATTCACCAGCAACTTGCTTTGAAATATAAACTTGTGGATTCTGAGGTATCGTACTACAGGTGTGTGCCCGACCCAGTTCTCGAAAATGACCATGCCACGTTATACTGGGATCGGTCTATCATTACTGACAGGACTATTGTTGCCAATAAGCCTGATATAGTGGTGATAGACCGATTAGCGCGCCGCGCAATGATATTCGATGTAACCATTCCGCATGACGGGAACCTCGTGAAAGCTGAGAAAGAGAAACAAATAAAATATCTCGACTTAGCACACGAGGTTGTCGACATGTGGAATGTGAGCTCGGCTATCATTGTGCCGAGTGTCGTAACGGCCAACGGCCTGATGGCCGAAAGCCTCGACCAACATCTCTCGAGGGTCTCGTTAGGCGGTTGGATCAAGGGCCTGATTCAGAAGGCAGTACTCCTCGACACGGCTCGCATTGTGAGGAGGTTCCTGTCTCTGCAGCCCTAACCACCGGTAGCTTGAACCCTGCTCCCTACACCGGCGGAACACTATTTTTTATATTTTTAAATGCTTTTTATATCTTTTTTTTTTTAAGAAATATTTAAAAATGTAAATGAATATGTATAGAAATGAATAAACGAAATAATAATAATAATATAAATGTTTTATTGACATAAAAAGTTGTTACATTATAATTTGAAGCCCTGACTCCTTAGCTAGGGGACCAGGGAAATGAAATAACTTTCTTTAAAATTATGGTTCAATCTCAGAAGATCACCGTGACTAGCTATGTATTATTTTTAATTTTTAATAATAATGATGTCGCATCGCCTAAGATTTTTTTAAATGCAAAAAAAAGTAGAACGTCGTCGTCATTTCGAGAATACAAGGCTTCCAAAATTACCGTTCATCGAGGTTCGTCATTATTGGTGTTAGAAACGTGAAACTTTTATTTATAAACAGAAGACTCAGTACCAACTGCTTGAGGCTTCTGTTGATAAGTAAAAGTAACTAAGGTTACTAATAATTGATGACAAAATCCTGTCCTAATCCTATACGGCCTGTAATAATATACGAGTAAGTGACATGCAACTAATGTTCCAAAACATAGAATTCTATATGAAAAACGAGCCGTAACGCAGACAAAACTTTATTAAAAGACAAAACACATCGCAGTTGTCTTGAGACATCGCGTCGACAACAAGGGACTAGGGAGACGAGGCGTGCAACGTGGCGGCGCCGCTGAGCGTCGGCGGCATGTTGCGTCGACACAACAACCCGGAGCCGGCCGGCCAGATTGTTCCCGCCCTTCATCCGGCACTGTCGCGCCGCCCGCCCGGCCGCCCGTCGCGATACACGCACACGCCATTCGGACATGTGCCCCCTAATTACTTACTAACTCATCGTTTGACAAATTGCTCCATTGGTGACACAATATTTCGTGTTAAGGTGAAATTTGCGGATACCATCGCCCTGTGGTAAGGACAATGATTTGTATTAATTTCGAATTTCTTCTTAACGTTTCACAATAAAAGCATGCGATAGTAAAAAGATAGCCATAAAGATTCCTAAGCTGGCTAAGAAATACTTAAAGTCCCCATTCAGTCGACAGCTGATAGGTTCTTACCGAAGCGTTTGAAATGATTTTCTTAGTCAAAATGATAGGTTTTTTCTGGAAATGTCCAATAGTTACTTCAAACATTTCTATTGGACTTATTTCTGCGTTTCATGATGAACTTATTACTTATTTGCTCGTTATGGTCACAGAATGTGGTATATTATTGGCGGCCAAGAGCAGGGCTACTATTAAATTTCTTCTTTCTATCGGGAATAGAATTCTTTACCTTGACACGCAATAACCATAAACTTTTCCCAGTGTGCAAATATTAATAACATTACCAAAAATGTAATTAATTAGGTATATGTTGTTAATATTCGTTTCACATGTCATAATTTAATAGATTTCCCTTGTTGATTATGTTTTATTTCCCAATACACTAAGTAAACAGGTTCTTATCAAAAGCCTTTGGGTAAAGTTAAAAGAATAATGGTTTTCTATATTGCCAAAAAAATAGATTTTTTTTCACAATTTATACGGTATACGAATTCTTTCTAAACCAATGCACCTACCCTAGTGTGCCAACATGGCACAGTTTACCCAGGTAACGACGGGTAGTCAAGAAAAACATGTGTAATACGTTTGCTTAATTAGTTAATAGTCGTCGAGGCAGAGCTTCTCCCTCACTCTGGCTAAAGAATTAAGCCCACAATTAATGGAAATTACCGCAGCTGGAGGTTTTAACTGAATTAAATTGATTTTCTAAAGCACCGTCTGTTGTAAAGTTATGGCAAAATACAGATTAGGTGGTAGGAATTACGGTCTGCGTTTTGTATCAGACGTTCATCTATACTATAATATAATAATATTATAAAGAGGTATAGTTTATGAGGTTAAGAAGTAATCTCTGGATCTACTGAGCCGATTATGAAAATTCTTTTACCAATAGAATGCCACGTTATTTGTGAGTGTCATAGGCTAATGTATGTTACACCTAACGAAGTGGGCAGGGGTCAGCTAGTTTTAATAAAATTATTATTTCTTGCAACAATGTTTTTAATTACAAAAAAAAAAAAAAAAAAATGTTTTTAATTACTTATCTTCTAAAAAGAACATCCTAACTAATAATATAATGCGAAAGTGAGTTTGTCTGTTTGTTTGTTACTTTCACGCTAAAACGGCTGAACGGATTTGGATGAAATTTGGCACATGGGTAGACCATGAACTTGAAAAAGGACATAGGATACATTAGTTCTAGCAACAATATTTTTTTATTATCTAAAAAGAACATTTCGGATAAAAGTAATAAATATTGAATCAAATATACAAAAGTTTAATCTTATCTACTAATTTTCATACATGGTAAGTAATTGATTAGATTTGAAGGTAGCGTACACAAAAGTGTCATAATATTAGTTGCAGCACCGTTTATTCATAGGAGTCCTTATCCAAAGTAGGTAGGTAGGTAGGCTAGACAACCTAGTACCTACGTTGTCTGGCTGTGACAAAAGCACTGTATAAATACAGAGTTGCTCAACGAAACGACGAGATGAGATACGATACGACAGAGCGAAATCACAAAGTTGGCTATGTGGCTTTCATGAAAATTGCGTCGTATTAAAGTAGTTGAAAGCGAGGTGGATAGTCTTGTCAACCAAGTGCTTTTGAAATTTATTTATTGGTTAGCCAACAATTTGTTTACACAATACATTTAAAATAAATTCATAATAATACGTTTATAAGTGCAACAATTACTTACAGGCTAACACAACATGCACCATTTATAGTTTTATATAATAAACAAATTAAAAAAAGAAATTCAAAATAAAAGTTACCTAATAAAAAAAAAGGAAAAATATTTTTTGGTAATTCATATGTAGGTACGTGTATGTATAACAATAATAAGAATAATTGCATTCCAAATATAAAAAAAAAATATATATAGGTATGAAGGAAGATACCTAGCTATTTATGGAATAAAGGTAAAACAGTTGAATTAAAGGCAAATGTTCGAAATAAATCCTAGTGCAGATTTATCACTGGGTTTGTCTTTATGCAGGCATTAGAAACAAACTCATTTTCGGAACCGCTAATATATTTTATTTCGCTAAAGGAGATATTTTGCTCGGCGATTAGGCCCACCAAAAATTGTGGCATCAAACGCACGTTGATTCGTTCCTTATAATCTCTAGATTATAGTGGTAGTATTAATTATACTTCGTCTATCGAGAATACTGAGAAGTGCGATCATAACCTAAAAAAATAATTAATGAACTATTGTTTAGTGAGTAAGTTTGCCTTATAAGTATTATAATCTAGTAAAATAGTACACAGTTAAGTAATAAATAGTACGAACATAGAGTGCTTTGGACTGTTCATGAAATAAAAAATCGCATATTATGTAACAAAGCATTTTGATTAGGTAAGTACTGTAAGTATGTAACGTCAGCCGACTAAGAAGTAAATAGTATTCATCTAAAAAAGATGCAGGTCGCTCCACCACTGAACTTATACCGTGTCCAAGATAAAATACTTAAAATGCGTGCGTTCAAAAGTTACCGCACATCTGCAGCTGTCTCGGACAATGTCTTCGCAAATTGCGTTGAAATCTTACTGAACAATTGCCACAACATCCTTCTGGAGTAAATGCTACACCATCTTGAAGATTCCATATTCATTATAATCCTTTAATTACACACAGGAAAACAGACAAATCAATTTCATGCAATTCGAAAGGTATGAAAAAAAATTAATGTTTGAAGTGTTGTTGTCACTTGACAGTTGTCTTTCTGACAGTGTCAGATAGTGATGCGGCTCGATTTTATTTAGGCAGTGTATAGAGTGCCACCATTGGCACTCTATCCCTATCGGATAAAGTGCCACTACAGGCACCCTAGTAACACCGCCTCGGCCCGGCTCAAGTGCCGCAAGCATTGGATTGTCATTGTCACTGTCACTAAGTCACGTCACTTGGTATTTTGTTTGATTGTCGAGGTTAGATCGCTGTAAAACACCACATTCCCAAAACATTACATTCTCTTGTGCCTAAACGGACCCTGGCACTTCGCCGGCCGCTACCGCGGCACCGCTCGCTACGCTCGCTCGGCTCGTGCGTTGTGTGGTCACAGTTCTAACCTAACCTAACCTAAATAACAAGTGACAGTGACAATGCAACGCTCACGGCACTCTAGCCGGGCCGAGGCAGTGACACTAGAGTGCCACAAGAAACTCGCGGCACTCTATACACTTCGTTTTATTTAACACGTTACTGGAGTAAATAATACAAAGGCTCGAGGCCATTTTCTCTCGAGGTGCCACTAGATGACGATGTAGTCACGATAAATTCTATAATTTAATACGTAGGTAGGTAATATACAGAGTCACAAAATTTTAATAATAATTATAACTCGTCGAACTTAGGCACTTTGTTCGACGACACTTCTTTCCGCATCGCTGCTTCCCTGCGACTAGGAGCTTCTTGTTGTTCTTCTCATCGCTGTAACTGTGGCGAAGTTGTCAACAGCCTCGGACATGACGGCCTGTCTTGCAGCCGCAGTGCTGGTCGCTTAGCGCGGCACGCGAACATTAATGACATCATCCGACGAGCTCTTGTCGCCGTCGGCGTTCCAACTGTATTAGAACCCAATGGCTTGGCACGCGACGATGGCAAGAGACCGGACGGTATGTCTTTATTTCCAAGGAAGGTGGGTAGGCCTTTAGTGTGGGACGCAACGTGTGTGTGGCTCAGCGTGTTGTGCTGGCGCTGCCGCTGCGGCTGCAGAAAACCTCAAGCGGCGAAAGTATAATAACCTCATAGGTAACTATATTTTCGAGCCGTTTGGGGTTGAAACCCTAGGGCCGTGGGGTCCGAGTGCTCATGGTCTGTTCAATGAAATTTCCAAACGACTGGTTGACACTTCCCGTGACCCAAGGGCTGACTTCTACCTAGGCCAGAGGCAAGCAAGGTAAGCATTGCCATACAACGTGGTAATTCCGCCAGTCGCTTGGATACATTGCCTGACGACAGCGATGCGGAGGAATTTTTCGACGCCATATTGTTAGTTAATAGTTTTAGTTAGGTTAGGTTAGTTATTTTTAGATTTGGAAGAAGATTATGTATCCTTAGTTGTATATTTTACAAGAAAATAAAAACAACACGACGAATTTCAGAATGAAAATAGATGTTCTGTGGGTTAGTGCTGTCGGTTGATAACGTGTAATAACGCATAGTTATTGATTATCAGATTGACGGTGGAATGTGAGTAGAAGAAAACGCTCGTTACAAAGTCGAACAAAGCAGATCTTAGCAGAGTATCACTGACTGAAACCCCAACGTACCAGTAATGAACGATTGCTCATGCTGTATTTTGGATCTTCTAATTCTTTTCTATAGGTTTTTGTATGCGTTTCAAACGTAAGAAGCAGCTGAGAACCTCCTTCTAGTACCTACCTTAGATTCAATTTGAATTGAGTTTTCGAATTAAATAATAGGGACAATCTAGTGCCTGACCGTTAATAACTGAGTATTATCACTAGAGTCAAACTGACAAGCAACCAATAACTATAATCAGTTTCACGTTGACTTTTATTAAAACACTTTACCAATGTCAATGTGTCACGTAAACAATTATTGCTGTATACCGTACTCGCCTCTACAATGTAGGCAACTCGCTCATGGGTCAATGTAAACGCTTTTACAACAAACTTCCTATTGACATTCGAAACTTACCCATTATTTAATTTATAAGTTTTTATTATTAAAATAAACTATGCATAAATCGGTCTAAAAAGAATCTGATAATTTAGAAGACTTTGAATTGAGCTGCTCGCTCTGCTAAGCCTTGTGATTACGCTCTCTGCATATTTCTTATAAAATTTTGACATAACACTTGACATTTTAATTATTATGCAAAATCATAATTTTTTTATCCCACATAGATGTTATACTTTTAGTTTACAAATATTCGGCGGCGGTTTGGGTAAATTTTTCCTATTTTGTATGCACTGGTGGTATTTTTGTATGTCGAGTCGTCGAGCTCCCTCATATATATAAGGTTGAGCTCTCGGTGGCTGCTGGAAGATGCTTTGCGTCTGTTGGGACAGGTTTACTCAAACTGTTTCTGATACTTTCCTCATAAGGCCAGTCCGGATGCTACGCTTGGCTTTACATAGCGAGCTTGGACCGAGAGTGTAAAGAAAGAAAGAAAGAAAATACATTTATTTAGCCCAGATAAGGCACAACACAAAATATTGTACTACAAGTAGAAAAAAATAAATAAAATAACAAGTGTAAAGTTCGTGAAAGCAGGAACGTGTGCCTCGCGGCTGTGTAAGATCTACGTCACTTATCGTCACCTCGTACATTTTATATCACAAAATATGTAAATATGTGTACTGCAATCTGGTTTCACCCTTAGTGAATGTAAAATGTAAACTATCACAAGGTACAGACAATATATTGGATGCAACGCGAACCTTTGTCTCCCTTGTTGTTTAAAACGCACACTTTGAAAACAAGCATATTACAAAATATGTAGATTATCTGCTTCAGTTTAACAACCGTAAAACATAGAAATTCTTGATTACTTTTACTAACCCACATTGGTCTTTTGGAACAACTGACTGTTACTAATTAGACACACACTTCGCCCTCGCCAACAACGGCCCCTATTCTCAATACCTCGAACCAGTACCATAGCCCTCATGGCCAGTCCATTGTACCTAGCCCTCACCCATATAAACAACATTTTGCTGTATGACGAATCCTCGGACGTCTTCGCGAATTCTGAACTGAGATTCCTGAACACTACTACTCGATACCTGAAGTCCATTGCCACTCCTAGTAGAATCTTATTAGAGTAAGTATCGTGTTATTGATAATTTTATACCAATTTTTATCCCAATTGTATCTAATTTTATCTTATTTTGTCAAATTTTACCAAATTTTGTTTAATTTTATTTTATTCACATTTTTGTCTATAATAGTTTTATGTAATGTATTTTCATTTTTTGACATTACGTTATACGTAATTTAATCTCATTTTCTTTTATATAAATGTAATTATTAATTGATATTGACCGATATCTTGTATGTGTGGTGCAAACTGTTAGTATAAGTTGGTATTAAAAAAAAAAAAAAAAAAATATTTGTTTGTTTTTGACATTGTAAATTCTAGTTTTTCCTCCATTTCATTTTGAGTTATTTAAATATAATATATATCGACCGTTCCTACTTTGGAATTTGATTATTTTGTACCATTGAACACGTAACACTTTTATGTGTCTTTTACAAGCCATGTACAAAGTTTAAAACTAGTATCGGCAGTTAATTGAGAGTATGCCATGCTCGCTCAAAGCGCCGCTGATGATGGCGTGTGTGTTGAATCGTTCGATTCTCTTCAAAGCGATTGAGTTAAACGGTTCTGATACGCGAGTCAACATCGTTAACGGATGCCGTGAGTTAGAACTAGTTTGTATTGAATATGCTGCAAAGGTATCCAATACAAACACAAACGACATGCACCTATGATGTCGAATGAAAGCTGATAGGTAGCCATTTAATTAACTACAGCGATTTTCCGATGCAGAAGGATTTTCGGTTCAACTGGTACATACTGGCAGGGTGGTAAGAACATTGAAAGTTTGTGACAACTTACTAAGACAGGATCTCACAGGCAGTAGGTACCTTATTCTTTGGGATTGTTGAATGATCATAGATGCCAAGTAGCTTCTCTAGTTGATTGAAATGAATAATTTCACATTAGGTTACTTAAATATTAACTAGTGGTATCTCCAGGAATCGTAAGTTGAACATTTTAATTTTCTTGCAAGTTTTATGCCAATCTCAGAAAAAAATGGAACCTGTAATATAGCGCTACGTACATCCTGCTTGTTAATCGTCGAAGGACGAACTCAGTGTTATAAGGCTTGAACGCCTCGTAAAATCCTGAAGAATTGCTGTAAAAATCATGAGGTTAATTTACACTCGGTGACAAAAATTGGCAGAATATAGTGCACCAGCGTCCGCGAAGACAAAGCGCAGCACAAACTACATAGATAAAAAGTCGTAAAAGACAATTATACACCGTGATAGCAGAAAAAAAACTATTAATTTACATTTCTGGGAACTTTAAAAAATGTGTTTGGTATAATTTATAATTATAATGTAGCGGTTACACCACCACATACGAACTACGCAGCAAAGACATGACGTCACACAAATCCTGTAACGCGCAGATAGAGTTTACTGCGCGTACGACATAAATATAAGACTATCCGAAATCAACTTACGGGCAGTTGCCCGCCAGACACAACACCCGTCTGGTTGGAGGATCCTCCCTCTTCTATAGAAGATGAGTGAACTGTACATCCTGTTCCTCATACCTCTAAATTAACATAAAGTAACCTCATGTGAAATTATTCACTTAAACAAACTAGAGCAACAACTAAAAACATTTTAAAAGAGTAACGGTGGAGTTTCTTGCCCATTCTTCTCCATACGAAAACTACCTTTTGGAAGGGGCGGTAGAATCAATACTATATTTTGTAAATTTTGACGTTCAAAAGTGCCTCCAAGGGCCTATTTGAAATAAATGATTTGACTTTGACTTTGAACTTTTAAGTCTGTTCACAAAGTCGCGTATAGAGTTTGGGATGGTTTGGGTCACATTTATTGCCGTTGAGTGTATTTGGTAGCAAGGACAAAAACGATCAACTTAAGAGGCTGACGACAGCTGAAGCGCAGGTACTGACGGACTGAATAGAAAAGAACGAGAAACGCGATAACACAACCCTAGTAATTTATTGCAAAATATGAAGTAATTATCTATTTACAAAAAATCTATTGAATGGACTAAAACATTCAAACTTCGTTAATATGTTGGTTGTAGAACAATCTGACAAGAAATCAGAATGATTGCATGTACGTATATTAATATGGTTTTTACAGGTTTCTCGTGATTTTTATTATGTTTTCAACACACTATCTAACTAGCAAATATCCTGAAGAATGTCATATATTTTTCTGACATTGTTTACTACTGCGGATCATATACTTTTAGGCATTATAAAACTTGCGTTGAGCTCCTGTAGTCCCCTTAAATTCACTGAGAGACAGCGCACGGGTTTAAAAAACCTGGTCTAGAAGAAAGCAATTTTGCACAAAACATCATTTAAGCCAAATTTACATTACGAAACTAGTTGAGCGAAATTAGTTATCCATTGATAGTTTCACGAGTCAATAGATAATTATTTATACGTAAAACTATCAATGGATAACTAATTTCGCGCAACTAGTTTCGTAATGTAAATCCGGTTTAAGCAAAGAGAGTAACCAAGGAAGAATTTTTTTAATTTTTTCCCTACAGGGATTAATAGGGGATAAAGGTTTGTATGGAAGTTCGTATTTTTTGCCAATTGGAAGTCCCATCGGGCACATAGGTTGTTTAAAAGAAATTAAGATGTTTAATTCAGTAGCTACGATTAAATGACTTTCCATAAAACTTGGTGCCCATTTGGCTGTCGAATCTAAACGAAGCCTAATTAAAGGTGATTGGTCAAACGCGTGTCTATAAATACCTTGTAACAAGAAAACCGCACGACATTTAAAATTATTTTGTAGAACTCTGCAGAAACATTCATGTGAAAATAAAGGCGCTTATTTTGATCTACGAGTATTGTAACGATGTTTTTTCTCAAAGGGTTAGGTAGAAGTGTCCCCATAGTACATCCATATTTCGCTGGTTACAATAGGGATTAAATCTCTATAAAGTATCCTTATCACCAGCCCCACCATTTCATGCAATAATAACCACAAGGAGCACTATTATGAGGTTTATAATGTACAAATATGTATTTCTCTTTTAATTCAGTTTTAATCCAAATTGGGCCAAGCTCTTTTTGATTTTTTTTCTTGGTCAAGAATTTGGCCATCGAAGATCTTTAAAAACTTCGTAATTTGTTCTCAAGAGATTCAAACAGTCCGATAGTAATAATTATGACGATCAATACGTCCTTCTCCTATTATCTGGCAATCATCTCGCAATTAACGGCTCTCCGAAACTCATTACGCTTGATGCCACTATAGTGACAATAGCAAATCTTGCTTCAGGAGATATGTCATCCTATAAATTGCACTAGATCTGTACCTGCCTTTGAACAGGTTTTATGTTTTGGTAATGAGATTAATTGTCATGTCAACTGCATCAATAGGATATTCTTCATAGACATCTCACGATGAAATTAAACTGGTATGTTAGTAGGTAGGTACAGCCATCTACAATAATACATTTATGTGTGTGTGTGTGTGTGTGTGGTATGGCACCCAAAAAATCTAACATCATCATGGCCTAAACCTTACCGCTTCAAAACCATCGCAAAAGGTGCGGCAAGCCTCAAGAAACAAACAAAGTAATGTGACTTGTTTATGTCAACACAGAGGGGATTAAGAAAAATAAGAACTTAACATTTAAAACCTCAACCCCATTTGGGCATTGGTACAATGGTACCAGAGGGAATTTAGAGTAAAGAGAAAAGACCAACAACAAAAAAAAAAATCTCACGATCATACTCCAGAGGGAAATCTCAAAACCTACTCTGTCCTCACAAAACTCAATCCCCATTGAATGCCAGTCAGCCCTGACCAAACTGTGGGTCATAAGTTGAACCAATTGTGCCAACCAAATACACTACTACAGTAGAGAACATCGCATGAACCATTGCACTACGAAAGCAGTGTGTTTATCCCAGTACATAGAGACGCCACTTCCTCGCTCGAGTCGAGGGTTGAGTGACGTCTTTGCATACTGGGATTAATCTTGATATGCCATCAAATGTACAAACCCCCATACTACGAGTATCTTCTAAAAATCGAAACACTTATACAAATCTTCATATTTCATTAATCTTTTGCAGGATATTGTTACTAAAAAAAATAACACTCATGTGAATCAAATCAAAACTCAAATGATAGGGATATCGTGCACAGCGTCCTTAAAACGAAAGCAGAGAACTCTGATCGCCCCCCATGCCTCAACTTTACGAAGAAGTTGTTTATGAATTAAAACAATCGGGAAGTGCAATGGAAGTTCCCGCTTTCCGTAGTTTAAAACATGGACTTTATAACGCTAGAAATATAAAAGTGGGCGTGAAAAAACTAGTTGTTAAAAATCCTTGCGATGTTCAAGTACCTAATGTTTTTGAACAGTTCCTGTTAGCTGATTATCTGTATGAGAATTCGCGGATTCTTATCTTTTGCTCACCGGAAGCTAGAGAAGCCGCTTGTAATATAACTGAATTTTTCATTGATGGTACGTTTGACGCATGTTCAGGTCCTTTCACTCAAATGTATACAATTCACGGTGAAGTCGGCAGCACAGCAGATAATGTTATTGTTGCCCCTCTGATATATGCGCTCCTTTGTGATAAGAAACAAAAAACTTATGAATTAATGTTTGGCTTAATAAAGTCACAATTGAAAAATTGGAACCCTTTAAAAGTTCATATTGATTTTGAATATGGTGCAATTAATGCCTTGATGACAGAATTTCCAGGTGTCACTATTATTGGTTGTTACTATCACTGGGTAAAGAAGACTTGGCGAAAAGCTAAGGCTTTAGGACACATAAACACAAAGGCTGAAAGACGTATCGTGTCACTATGTTCAAGTCTCCCACTACTACCACAGGAAAAGATTCAAGCAGGATGGGAATACATAAAACAAGAGTGTCACACTGTATTGAATATGCACAAGTTCCTATTATATATGGAAAAGACCCTGTTTCAAAACAATTACTCGTCAATCATAAGTGTTTTTGCAGAGCGACATAGGACCAACAATGTGGTGGAGGGATGGCATTCCAAAATCAATAATTGTGTAATTAAAAACGGCAATAATTTACTACGTCTACTAACAACCTTACAAAAAACGACAAGATGGCAATGAGAAAAATAAATAAATTTATATTGTAATCTTTGTACAAATGAATTGTTTTGTCGTAATTGTTCAATATGTGGCAAACAACTCGTGGCAAAGTAATAACAGTCCCTCGGGTCGATCCATCAGGTTAAGCAACGCTTACCGGGGTTGATCAGTGGATGGGTGACCATCTTTACATGCTCCTCCGTGCCTTGGAAAACCCGTTAAGCCGTTGGTCCCAGTTGTCATTCGTGGATCTTTGATAGTCGTCACGACGACTCGTCAGAAGCCCGAAAGTCTGACAGCAGTCTTACCAAGGGGTATCGTATTACCCAGTTACTGAGTTGTGGCGGTCAGATAGGCAATTGCTCCATGTAAACGTTCACGCGTGCCGTGACCAAGGAAATAGGGATTCATTTTTATATATATATATATATATATCTATATACGTATACAGATATGATAATTAAGCGGTTTAAAAAAAAAATGGTATTTTTTTTTATATGGACAAGGCTTTACTATTCTATTAAACTGGGCAGCGGAACATTTCTCAATTCTCCATAGAGCCCAGTTGGTAGTTGGACGAAGGAAACATGTAATTTTCCCCATAGACCAATTGGTCAAATTTCAATTGGTCCATGGAGCACCGACGGAAATTCTTAAAGGGGTTTGAAGATTTTTGTATGGAGGGTGGCCCTAATGTGAGGCCGCCATTTTGTTTTTTTTTCAGAATGGCGGTGATAATCGAAAGTTATATATTTAGATAGAGGACACTTATACAAACAAAAAATGTCATATAACATAATATCCTAAAGCGTCACGTTTCGGAGTTATTCACCGAAATATAAGTCGAAAACTGAACCCTGAAACAAGGATTTTTATTGTTTTTTTCCCTTCAGGTAAGTATATTGAACTATGAAAACTTTTACTTACCTTTTAATTACGACTTATTATTTTAGTTAAGAGCGAAAGAGACAAAAATATAATAATATGTATACACCCCGCCAAATGAGGACGTGTGTTATATGGTATATGTATTATATGGTGCATGGCATGGGCGCGACACCAACAAAATCTTATTCAGCCGCCCGCTGCCTTCTTGGATGATATTATTTATACCGAATATGATTAAAAAACCTTGTTTTTGCTTTATGGTTGTGAATTAATTCATGTAAGTATAAATAACTTAATCAACATGAAGTAATTACAACATAAATAAATAAATTCGTTATAAAAATTCTTACTTTTATCTTTGAATATCTCAGAAACGTGACGCTTTATGATGTTATGTTACATGAAGTTTTATGTTTGTATAAGTGTCCCCTATCCAAATATATGACATTTATTGTGCACCTCGATTTTGAAAAAAAAAAAAAAATGGTGGCTGATTTTAGGGCCAAAATCTTCAAACCCCTTTGTATTTTCTCGAATCCCATGTATTTTCGCCTAGGCTTTATGGGGTGCTAAATTGTTGCAAATAGGTCACACTTTCACGTCCTGGAAGGAATACGTCTAATTACGAGTCACCCTGTATATAATTTCATATTTTTTTATCGTTTTGCTTTTTCCATATAAAACGCCTATTTCATATAAGGACCTAATATAAAGTTGCCGCATAAAACCTTATAGTACCGAATAATCCTGGCTGCATCAGCAGCAGAATGAGAATAGAACATTACGATACGATAAACCAAGAGGAAGTTGCCAACATTAGCTTACTAAAATCCATCTGAACATTTATATACACATACAAGTAAAACTAAACAAAGTCGTATGAAATTAATTAAAGGTTTTCAATACAGAACGTAATAACTTTTTGTGTAATATTTGCAATTCATATTTATATACCTACAATTCGTTCTAGAATAAGGTATGCGTTTCCACTCTTGAAATGGGTGTTAATGCACAAAAATAAAACAATTTTGTGTTAGCAAATGACACTCCCTGTCCCTCAAAATTCCCTCAAAATTGTGTCGGCCCTTCTACCAAGCATCCTGTATAATAAATATTATTATAAAAAAATAGCTTGAAGTCAATGTCAAGCTATTTTTAAGAAGAAATTAAAACCGTCGTGGGACACGTACACCGGTAATTGGAGGTACATTAAAATGCTATCGCTTGGTTGACTTAAAAGGCTATTAATATTCTAAGCAAATGCCGAGTAACATTGACCACTATTCGAAACTTTTGTTTATCTGTGTACTCCAAGTAACTCATACTCGATATAAAGAAACTTTCAAAGTAAAGAATATTAAGACAAAAAAGATAATTGCCCAAACCAAAATGTCTTTGAAAACCACGTTTTTTGGATTATAACTACTACTTTTTGAAAATAGAATGTTGTCTACTTCAGTTATGTAAGTAGATCCAATAATCAACACGAACAATCATGCTTACTGCAGCGTTAAGCTGCTTAACACCTCGTTGCTGCTAAATGATTAACAGCATAGAGTTTGCGTTGTTTAGCCAATTATTTTTCTGTTTTATTTTTTTTGTCATTTAAAATGTCAGGTCGAATGTCTGAATTTCTTCTGAAAAAAGTGTCAACCGCTTCCAAAGTCTAGATGATGGAGAAGTAAATCATATTATTTTGGAAACGAAAACCCAAATTCAGAAATTATATTAGCCACTAATTAAATCGTCGGTCGTTACTCGTTGGTGAAGGAAAGAAGCAGTTTGAGTAAATAAGTGTGGTGGTTTTACCGAAAAGGTATTCTACGGTCAAGATCCGGCTCTGTGTCCGGACACTGAACCGGATCTTGACCGTCTCACGAGCAGCCGGAGTCGCTGCTCGCGTGAAGAGCGCGAACCTACAGCCTTACAGCTGTTTGTTATCGCTGGCTGTTTTGCCGTGACGCGACATCCCATCAAGGCCGCGGTCCTGGGATTTGATCCCAGAGTCATATATTTACTTTTTCATGTTATTCGTCGTATTTGTCGTGGTCGTTCTTTAACTACCTTAAGTTTCGTAATCCTAATTGTTTTTCTACCATCGTTATTGCACGACGCATTAGACTCTAATGCAAAAAAAAAAAATTTCGATCGTAGAGCACACTCTAATCATTAGAGTGTGCTCTACGATCGAATTTTTTTTTTACTTATGAAATGGTTAATTTAATGTGATTAATACGTAGTAGGTATGTGATTGCCGTTACATATTGGACTACGAGTGATCGAAGGGACTTGAGTCTGGTTCATATGGAAGTCGTAATATATTAGACCTTATTGACGAGCGCGAAACGTAAACCTGGTTTTGCAACCAAAGATCGATTTCCGAAATAGAATAAGCCGGCACGGCAATTAAACTAAAAAAAAGGCTGTGTCCTTCCTTCAAATCAACGCAGCCCTTGGTATAGCTTTTAACCCTAACAGGACGCACTCAATGCACTTTATTTGCATTTAATTTGAAGTGTTGTACAGACGCCAGCACATCAACCTACTCCAATCTCTGAAATTTTCCCAATCAACATTGAACCTTATTCTTTAGCCATAAAGTTGAAAATCTATTAAAGAAATTTGTCACATTGTAGTAACTTGATGTGCTGGCGTCTGTACCTTGTAGTTTAAACCAACATGTAACATGGGAAAACTTTGAGTGGCATGCATTGTAAACAGGGAGGTAGGTACCTAGTTTATTTTTTAAAATTGAAACTACGGTTTAAACTGCGTCAATTAATTTGATGAAAAACTTAAAATTGTGTATTTGGCATCCTTTGTTTAATAAATATGAATGAACGCAAACAATCACCTGTTCTCGGTGTCAGCTTATGGCCGATAATTGGACACAATACTCGGTCGCGCCTATAGTGCGGATAATAGTCAGGTCCTGCACGTCGTCAATTCGCCATAGAGACATTAGTGATTTGATTGCGGAAGTGCAGAAATTAACGGCGAAGTATCATAACATAGCGGCAATATCTAAAATATTACTTTGCTATGAAGTGTCTTTTATTCCAAAAAAAATTGCAATCTACGCTTTGGTGAACGGCTCGCGCGCCCCTGCGTTGTAAGCTGGTATTCCAATTGCATTTTTTTGCGGGATGTTTCTGTTTATTTTATCGTATATTTTACTATTTTTTGTTTGCTTTAGACGAACCGTTTATTTACTGTAGTCTGCGCCTCTGCGGACTTTAGAATCATACTTACTAAAGAAACCTATACAGCAAGAGGTCAGACATGCCCATCTTGTAATAATTAAAAAGATTTTATTTTTAAATATAAGTATTTAAATAATAAATTCTGTACCCGGTTGAGTAGAATATCTAGGTATTCACCACGATTCTCAACAAAGCATTAATATAATTAGACATCTGCTCAGCAAATCCACAGAATCGCAGCCAAATTATTCAAAGGCAAGATTATTATAGGGGCGGTGAATCGAATCTGCGAAACAGTTATTCAAGGAGATTGATAAACACAAACACCCGTCAATTAAAAGTTCTTTTTGACGTACAACGTGATCGACTAATTTATCACGTTTTCCGCCTAAACGCCGCCGCCGACTAACCAGACTCCAGACATCCAGGCAAAAAAAGCCTGTTAAAAAGAATGTGAGTTTCTGTAAAATGTTCTATACCGTGCTGATACGCTTCAATGATGATGCATAAAGTTTCACGACATGGTTGGCGCAGTGGTTAAGCGATTGACTGCTACGCTGCGGGTCGCGGGTTCGATTCCCGCACGGAACAAATGTTTTTATGACCTACAAGTAGTTGTTCCGGGTCTGGCTGTTAGTATACGTGAGTTTAAATTTTTGTAAACGCACCCACAATACAGTAACTTAATGATTCTTAGAGTGGGGCAACGTTTTTCTTAAAAAATAAAAAAACAACGGGTTGCACTCCGGGAGTGCCGACAGAAATGAAAACTTAAACCTTAACGTTGTGGGTTCTAAAATTGTCAATGGGGAAGCATGTCGAGTAGCGATAGTGAGGACGAATTTATGGAATTAGTGGCAGCTGCTGCTGTTTTTTGTCCACCTAAAATAAAAAAATAAACATTTGGGTCCATGAAATTAATGTAAAACGACTCAACTATGGTGGTGACTCTACTCCCAAATTGTCAGCAGACGTCTCCCGAACCCCGTCAATTCGGATTTAAGAGGTCTTCTCATGACATTCGTCTTACTAAACTATAATCGTCTGTTTTTCATTTACAGACAGTTGAGTGTACCTACACACTATTGACTGTTCGGACTTTGAAATCATTTATCATGGATTTAATCAAAATTTGTATACCAATTGACAGAAACGGTCGTATTCTGAAGACGATCCCATCCTTAAGAGACCTGACAGCCATGGCATTTCATAAGTAGCCGACATTAAAACATCATAAGGCATCGTAAGACGGCCAAGCACGGAGATCTGGTGACGATTGGAAGCTGAAGCTTTCAAAGCATGGATGGGAAGGATATCCGAACACATACCGGTCGTTTCATCGTCAGTATAGGAGAAAAAAGTCTAGTTGCAGTTATCAGAATCTTGCGAAGTTTACTAGAATGTATATTAGTATACGTGACAACTATTCATTTTGTAAACGTTAGTAAAAAAATCTAGTTTCTAATAACGTTAACATTTTGGTATGTTCCACCAGATTTTCGGTACACTTTATTAGCAAATGTGTACTGTGTGCAAATATAATGGCTGAGCTTACTATCGTGCTTTATTTATCACAACAAAGCAAGATTTAATATAAACCGAACGAATTATTGTCATTACCAAGGTTAATGTAACCACGAACAGAAAGTTTTTAAGGACTATTAGAATATATCAACCACTGAACGGTATTTTATGTACTCTCTACCAGAACACTTGTAGCTACAAAAAAACTTTTATTTAGGTTTACACAAACCTATTATAATATTAATTATATTTTCTGGTTTTCATAACCAGTAAATATTATGCCCTCTACATAAATCTTTAATAATATTAACTATACTTTCTGATTTTCATAACCAGACAATGCTATGCCCTGTATTATAAATCCTAATAATATGAACTTTATTTTATGGTTTTCATAACTAGAAAATGTTATGCCCTGTATATACTAGGTTGTTGACGTTACACTCGTTTTAAGTTGCTTCAGACTTTCCAAAAGCGAATAGCCGGAGCCATCGTCCCATACAATACTTTTGAAGGTTGGTTTACTTCAAACCATTTGTATGGAACGGCAGCTTTGGCAATTCGCTTATGGAAAGTATGAAGAGGCTAAAAATTAAATAACATTGCAACCTGCTACAACTCAAATAAACAAAATCAGCCGTTACCGGAGGAGGTTAGGAACGGAACGGAAGGAAAGGTTAGGAACGTTACCTAACCCTCATCACTGAAAAGGAGTGGGCCGTAATCCACCAAGCAGACCCAGTGAGCGGATGTCACACAACCTTCGATTTTTTAAATTCTAGGACATGCCGGTTTCCTCACGATGTTTTCCTTCACCGTTTTTGGAGCAGTGCAGTGGTGATGAAATGAAACAATAATAAAATACTTAATGATGTTTTATTTTTACACTGATGACCTAAGGGTTACATAATATATTTAATTGTAGACTGTACTCCTTGTCAAAGTATGAAGAGCATAAATACAAAAAAATATCCTCTAAAAAAAAACTACTTTCTGTATGCAAAGCAATAACGGAAAACCTCTTAAGAGCGTGCATCCTAAAAGTTGGCAACGTCGTATATAGCTGACAAATATTTACCCGTTTTGATTAATGTGGAAATAGTATGGAAATATGAAATGTGGCTAACTAACGAACTAGAATATTTATTATGAAATGCAATAATTAATATCATAATATCGAATATTTAGTTTTAAATGTCAAAAAAGTATTTGGAAACTTTCCAAACGCCTTTTTTACATCTTAAACGGGTACAACATCAAATTCAATGTTATAATTGCAATTCATTATTATACAGGGTGGCAGGGACATCGACACGAAGCCGGTTACCATGGATTCAGTACATGATTCTGAACCCCCCTGCGTTGAAATTTTACGTCGGTTGTTTAAAAAAAAAACAGCTGTTTCATAGAAAAGTGCAATACCTACGCGGTCAAAATGTATGGAGCAGCAGATTTTTTTTTTAATAACCGACGAAAAATTTCAACGCAGGGGGGTTCAGAATCATGTACTGAATCCATGGTAACCGGCTTCGCGTCGATGTCCCTGCCACCCCGTATATTATACATAAATTTCCATACAGTACATAATATAGCCAAATTAATCAAAATAGGTAAATTTGTTTGCGACGTTGCCAACTTTTGGAATAAACGCTCTTAAGGGGTCATTGTACTCATAATTATTAACAACTTCTACTAAGCCCTCTTACAATCTTTGCAACAAATTGAACCAGATGTGAACAATTTACTTGAATCGTGGAAGCTATCTGAATATAAGGAAAAGTTTGCACGTAAGTCTATAATATTCATTAATCTCAAGATAGATAGATAGAATACTCTTTATTATGTACACCTTAAAAATTACAGACATAGATTTAGAAATTCTCAACTACAGTGTAAAAAGGTTTTTTCAACTTCTCAATCCGATTAAATATTAAGCAAGTGAACAGCAGATTTTTTTCCCTATTTCAGATTTGGTCCCACAGTAAAAGTTGTTCCTATATGATGAGTACAATAACCCCTTAAGAGGTTTTCATTTATTGCATGTACACTTTTTTATGTTATTAAAATAAACTTATTATTACTAATAATAAAGTTATACTTCAACAATAGAATTTACTGTGTACTAGGTGGAATTAACGACTGTGTAGTAATATTTTTATTTTAAATTGTGTGAGACCGACTATAAAAATTGTTGGTAGAAAGGTCAAACCATGTGCAGCATATTTCTCTTTGCGTCTTGATATACTTTCTTGCAATTAGGTTACTGCTTTTAAATGTGTGATGAATGCCTGTTGTGACTCCTGTTTCGATGGACGCCAGGATTTTTTCTTATTTTTGACCACTGGGTGGTTGCCGAGTAGAAGCGGCAAAAACATGAAGGCATTATGGAAGTGATTTCTTGTGATTATGCAGTAGCTGGGTCTTCTTTTTCTGAAAATCACACAGTGGTAAGAAAACATGTCATTGTATGTTGTATTTTTATTTAGGTAGGGACTCAAAACAATTATTTGGACCAGTACACATGTACACATATAATCATAATATTGATTTATCTGGTTTGTTGGAATATTGCCATGCGCCATAGATAACTTATTAATTTGTTTTAATATTATTTGCCTGCCCTTAAATATCGTTGTTGGAATACAAAATCATTAGCTAGTGTTTAATAATTTACCCTAATATAAGTAGGTAAATGTAAGACTTACTGAAATTCACATATTCTTCAGTCTAGAATCTTGCTTTTATGAAAATGAAAGTTTTCAAGCGGATTGCTACTGTCAGGGTATTGTCATTCAAACTAAGTTATTTAAAATCAGACATCAGCAGATTAAATTCAGCAGGCTTCTTCAGTGCAGGGTCCATATACGTTTGAATCGTAAGATTAGAGTTATTTAATTCTCTGCGACGATATTCTGCAGTCTTTTTCCACTTCTCCTCAACTGATGACCAGGGGTCGCATGAATTCGTCAATCACATAACATCCTCAGTGATATCTAAAAATAAGCATTAAAGTAAATTGGTAAAAATTGCAGTAACACATTCTCATTCTTTTGGCAGGCTACGGCTGCCCCCTCGGTACGCCCAATGTATGACTGAGGTATAATAATAATCGTACATAATACATTATGACTTGAAAAGAAACAAATATTTAACCAACCTGGATCTTGCAAGTGATTCATTAATGACACTGTCATCTTGGGTATTTTTTTTTAAATTTAGTTTGTCTAGACTCTGTATTCTCTCTTTCGGTCCTGAAGAAAATCATAGAGTGTTCCTTTTGCACATCGTATTATCTTCAATTTTGAATTGTTTAGGTATGGTACAAAGTACCTACGTTGAAAATTTTTCCTTCCTAAATATTTTTTTGATTTCTTGGGCATATTTCTGAAGTGTAGAATTTGGAATTCTTCTGTCTGGGTCTTGTCCTAGCAAGTTTTTAATAATTATGTTGCAAATTTTTCTTCGCCCCATGTTTGACAATAATCCAGAGTCCGTGTAAAGGCTGATAAGTCCCCTTCGCTCTAAGGATTCCTTGAGTAAATTTTTGAGTGGCTAAAAATAATAATTTATTATTATTTATTTATATAAATAATTTTATTATATTATAGGTCTATACAATCTATATATATAAAAATGAAACCCGTTTTCCGTTGTCACGACATAACATGAAAACGGCTTGACCGATTTGGCTTTTTTTTTTTTGTTGTGTTTGTTATAGTATGGAGATGGTTCTTATAATAGGTAGTTGAAGGTAGGGTAGGTAGGTAGGTAGGCAGGTATGCAAGTAGGTAGGTATGTATGTTGGTAAAGTATGTAGGTAGGTAGGTTTGTAAGTATGTATGTAGGTAGGGTAGGTAGGGTAGGTAGGGTAGGTAGGGTAGGTAGGGTGGGTAGGTAGGGTAGGTAGGGTAGGTAGGGTAGGTGGGTAGGTAGGTAAGTAGGTAGGTAAGTAGGTAGGGTAGGGTAGGGTAGGTAGGTAGGTATGTATGTATGTATGTATGTAGGTAGGGTAGGTAGGTACGAGTATGTATGAAGGTAGGTAGGTAGGTAGTTAGGGTAGGTAGGCGCCCGTGAATAAGTGCTTACCCGTGCGAAGCCGGGACGGGCAGCTAGTTAATCAATAAAAGATAAAAAAATACATTTTTTGAATCAATTCAATAGTTTCAGAGATTACTTCCTACATACACGCATTCACAAATATTACTTCTTTCTACACACATAACATCACGCCTGTATTCCCCGCAGGGCTGGGCAGAGGTGTATCTATAGTACACCCACATTTCGCCAGATATGTTTAAGTCCCATGTAATAGGGGGTGAGCTTTATTGCCAGCAATCGGGCACGAATCCAGACTCCAGGCTGCTACTGAGAAATTCCAGATGGAATTTCCTAATAACACTGCCCGACCCGGGAATCGAACGCATGACCTCATGCTCAGCAATAGTGCTTGTGACCACTAACCCAACAAGGCAGAGGTCTTTATAATATTAGTATAAAAGTGAAATTATAGTATAGTTATGTAGTATAGACAGATTTAAGTAATTTTGTACCTACTGGTAGCGTAATACAGGGTTCATAAAATTGAAATTTAACAAAACGTCTACACTTTATGAAATATTCACTGAAAGAATCTACTTTTAGTTTAAATGCTTTTACTTACAGTATTGAAATTAGTGCTGTTGTTGCCATAATTCAGAATTTCAAACGTTTTGATACCATCAAAATCTATTGATTGCAATGGGATCTGAGAGGACAGCAATGTGGCTTCCTGTGTATCTTTGGATGTTGATGGTGCATTATACAATTATTGCAAATTCGTAATTTTCTTGATGTGCCTATGTTGCTCGCTGAGGAAAACAACGTCGCCATCATCATCAATGGGAATCTCCTTAACAATGCAAAAAAATACAAGTTAGGGTTGCAATACAACTGCAGATGTTTTCAAGATGATATTTTTTTGATTTTATTTTGTATTAAGTGAGTTTGACACTGCTACTGGGTCAAAAGTCTAAGTGTAACAAAGCACAGCCTAATAAGTAAGTGAAGTAAGTATTACTTACTTGAAGTGAGTTTGTCAATCCATTCCATGCACGTGATTTGCATGCCCATGTGACGGTAGAACGTGGAGGACTTTCATAATGAAACATCAATGTAAAAATTACCCATGTTTGCAAAGAATAAATGATTTGATTTGATTTGATTCCAGTGAATTAAATTGTTTGAAAAGCGAGCACAGTCCCCGATTGGCCCAATTAATTCCTTTATTAGGTCTCCAGTGAGCAGCCCCAAAGAAGGCAAGTCGATTTTATTAACTGAAAAGAAACATAATTTTAGACAAATTGGTTAAACCATTTTCAATTCGATAACAGATTAACTGTTTATCATTACACAAATTACCTGCGTAGCCTTGTCCCAACTATTTTGGGGTCGGCTTCCAGTCTAATTGGATGCTAAGACTGGTGGGGCTTTCGGGCTTTTGATAACCCATAACAACTGTCAAAGATCCACGAATGACAGCCGGAACCGGTTGGTCCCGTTTGGGAAGCCGTTGCTTAACATGATTTCCGAGGCACGGAGGGGTCTTGATATGTAAAAATGGTTACCCATCTACAAACCAACCGCGGCAAGCGTAGCTTAACCTGATCGATCAACCCATGCGGCTGTTATTACTTAGCCACAAGCCCCTCATTTATTAAACATTACACAAATGTCGAAAAAATACGGCTCGTGACTCGACGACCCAAAGTGGACTACGAGCAAAATTTGAAACCTGTTGGATTGCTGACGAACTTACTCAGCATGACACTGGTAAGAAGGGTCGTCGACGCAGAAGTAGCGACCACAACGCGGGACGCGGGACCGCCATTTAAAACGAACGAGCTATAGCGTCCGCCGCCGCGCCGCGCGAAAACACGCCCGCGTCCCACGTTGTGGTCGCTCAGTTATGGCCGAAGCTTTAACACTCAACTTGACATCAATCAATAGACTTACGTGCAAACTTTTCCTTATATTCAGATAGCCCCCACGATTCAAGTAAAGTTTTCACATCCTGGTCTATTTTGTTGCAAAGATATGTGTCAGGGGGTCGTTCGTTTCGTACCTACAACACAAAATTCGTAAATCCACAACAAAAACCAAATAGGTAGGTAATTATAATATTTTGAACAAAACATACAAGAATAGTCACTCACTGTCTTTATGATTCGTAGCTCACAATCAATTGGAGTCTCAGAAAGAACACGCGCTTGACTCACGCGAAACACGTAACTCGTAAGCAATCTACACTATTACAATTTACAATAAGAAACTTCATATCAAAAAACAAAAAAGTACTCTGCTATCATGGCTAACGTTTTACAGGAAAATTATCTATGACAGGAATGTATGTAGGTACCTGCCTGAGCGCACGACAGTGTCAGTATGACAGTGAACCAGTGTTGCCAAGTCGCATAACCGCATAACTACTGTTGACATTACAAAATATGTTTTATGTGAACAATATTTTTACTGTTTTATCTAAAATAATGTAACGTAATTTCAACCTATCAGATTACATTACTAGTAACCATTGTTTTTGTTCTAAATATTTTCTAACTTTTAGTGGCAAAAATATGCACTGTAATATAAACGATTATTCTGGTAGACCTCAACAAAAAAAAGTCATGTTCAATACCAAGTTTAAATTTTAATCTTTAACAAAGAATTCATAATTGATACTGTTTAACATGTTTCGTACACTAAACTTCTTTACCAGATTTTTTCAGTATTCCCTAAATTACGATTATATAACCAATATAATAATTCCGATAGACACGACAATAGATTGTTTCCGTTAATCAGATTGTTATTTACTAGTCGTTCTGGCGACTTAGTAGAATAGAATATTTTTTTCTCCGTGTAAACAGAAGCGATCATCATCATCATCAGCCTATTAATGTTCCCACTGCTGGGACACAGGCCTCCTCTCTGTGAGAGGGAGTGGGCCGTAATCTACCACGCGGGCCCAGTGCGGGATGGTAGATGTCACATGTCTTCGAATTTTTGGTTCTAAGACATGCCGGTTTCCTCACGATGTTTTCCTTCACCGTTTTGAGAGCAGTGGTGATGAAGTTATTTACACAAAGTAAAGCGCCTGCTTGGGTTTGAAACCACGGCCTACAACTCGTAAGTCGGGGCCGCCACGGGCCACCACTGCTCGTCTTGCACTGCAAGAGAAGCGATAGCATGCTGTAATTGGTCAGTTTATGGGGTCAGGCAAAAATCCATAGAATTCTAGTCCAAGTAATTTGTGGTTTTGAAGATTTCCCAGAATTCGTCATTAAATATGACTATGTCTAAAATGGCACATGGAATGGCTTCCCTTGCTAATACTTTAACAAAGCTTTTAACGTAATCAGAAACATATAAAAAGTAACGTTAGGTACAACAAGCAATAAGACAAATTACAGGGAAACGTCTTCATTTAATCAACTATCTAACGAGGTCTAAACGTTAAAAAAATATTTTTAAGGTAGGTACCCATGAATCATTAATGCTGGCGAAGTTAGAATAATACAATTGTGTGATAAAATCAATTAATTAACGGGATGACTTACATCCAACTAGTTTATAACCACCCAATGCCTAATTCTTCATGTGTTAAACGCTAATAAAAGATTCCAAAATGACGGAGTCTTATGCAGAGTTAACTGGTTGTAAACTTGCTTAGGATCAATTGCAAAAAAAAAAATCAGTTTCAGGATCTTTGTCTGCTTAGAATATTACTTAAAACAACATGTACGGTATCAGTAGTAAAGCAATTGAAAACACATTCTTTGAAGTAAATTCTTATGTTTATGGTATAGACGAGTGACGCTCCCATAAAATGCAACACAATAACATAGCGTTTTACGCAATAATCAATACCCGCAGCTCCAGATAGGCCCTCACCATCACAAGTGGACGAATCAAGAATACTAATAGCCGTTAAGGCTTTAACTTTTATTTACAGATATTTTTTATGAGTACTTTTTAAATTTGTTGGTACTATAGTTACAGTACCTGCCAAAAAAATTATATTATAAGGGTTTAAAAACCATTTTTCTCCAAACTGTCAGAACAGATTTAATGACGTTTATGATGTTGGTTGTTTCTTTTCTTCCATTCCGGACCCAAGGCACCCCTGGAGGACATACCTGGGGGTGCCACGGGAACTTGGATTCGGACCCGTGGCACCCCCAGGTCAATTAGTGCAGTGCTTTTGAATGTAAAAGTTGGTATAAAAACTATGTATACCTATAAATATGATTCCATTTTTATCTCTAACTAGCTTTTACCCGCGGCTTCGCCCGCGTGAATGTCGCAAAATATCCCACGGGAACGTACTACCGGGAATACATACCTAATAGCCGAAGAAAAAGGTCATTGACTAACTTTCAGCGGACGCAGTGGTAGGCTAGTGTGCCCGCGTTGCCGTCAAGTCCGTCAACCATAATTATTTTGTTACGCGTAATTTTGAAACTGTGATACTCGTATCTCTTAAACTATTCATTGAAATGATATGATGCGTACCTTCACAGCTCTCAGCGTACCTTCACCTGAGATTTTTAGCGTCGTTGTATAGCATACTAAAAGGTTCGTAATAACATTTTAGAAGGTTACCACTCCAAATTAAATAAATTGATGAATAAAAATACAGTTTCCGTAATACGTTTACTAAACGTACCTATTACAGAATATCCACAATTTGAATGCAGTGCCTAAAAAACGGAAACAAGCAGACATTAATAATGACAATTTAATAGTGCACAATCAATTATTGCAATTTCTGAACCGAGAAATAACACTAGGCCACGCATTGGAGAAATTGCGTTAAATAAATATTAAAATTAGACTATTGAAATTATTTTGTCCCTGTTGTCCATCTGTCCCATCACTCTTCGATTGGTGGATTCATGGGTACTAGTAAATAGAACCCGTGATACCACTGGTACACCGTTGTATAGATTTGAGGACCTGGGGGTGCCACGGGTCCGAATTCAAGTTCCCGTGGCCCAAGGGGTATCCTCCAGGGGTGCTTTGGGTCCGGAATGTTTTCTTCCGGTATTGTGTACGATAATAGAAATCTAAGCGAGCTTGTGGAGAGTTTAATTAAATTTTTGCGAACCTACTTATTGCATGAAAATTGCTACCGTAGAAACCGAATTGGTACAGTCTCTGCCTCACGATTCCCGATGTAGGTCCATTGTTGCAGTTGGTCTGGTAGCTGTGTAAATTGCTTACATTCATTGCTCAGTTCACAAACGACAACATACGGATGCAGATGGTTTTACCGTATTCCGTCTTCACCTACTTCGACCTCTGCTTTGATGGGGTGTCGCGTCGCGGCTGCCAGCGTTTACGAACATCTGTAGGGGGCTGCAGTCTCACGCTCTTCACGCGAGCTGCGCACTCCAACAACTCTGGCCGCTCCTGAGATTGGACACAGAGCCGGATCTTGTCCATAGACTACCTACAACAAAGACAAATAAGAACATAGGTAGAATTCTGACGGGGGACCCGAATCCGTGGTCTCGAATGTAGGGAAGGTTATGGTTTCAATCGAGAGAAAAATGGAAAATATAATTTTACGCACCTTTTCGGTAAAGACACCACTTATTTACCTAAGCTGCTTTTTTTCTTCACTAACGACCGGCGATTAGGTTGGTGGCTTATATACCATTTCCGATTTGGGTTTTCGTTTCCAAAATAATGTTACTTCTCATACATATGGTCCTCAGCAGCTTTAAACAGAGAGAAGTGGAAAGAGAGTAGGGAGGCCTTTGCCCTGCAGTGGGATGTCACTGGCTTTAATAGATAATAATTAACTAAATTGTCTGTTTTTGTGTCGTAGCTAAATTCGGTTTTCGTTTCTTTTTAAGTGTAGTAGGCTCATAAAGAAAGAAAGAAAATGCATTTATTTAACACAGACCAAAAAAGCACACAACACCGCGACAGTTTTATACCAATATTTTAAACTCGAGCATTTTTGTGCAGACCAGCGCGACTTGTCGCGCGACACCGGTTATTGTTATACCGTAAAGTTTTCTTAGAAATTATATTTGTTCGTGTCGCGTCGCGCGACAAGTCGCGCTGGTCTGCAAAAGCCTTAAACAGGAGCTTAACGAAGCATTGGCCACCGCACGTTCGCTAGCGTCGCGTCTTAAAGAATCCGAGATAATTCATACCGATGGTCCTACTCGTACCTCTATTTATTATTTTCTCATTATTTATTTTTCCAAAACACGCCGATTTTTTTTTTATTAAACAGAGTGTTATAGTTTTAAATCATATTGACCCAATATACTCGTGTTTCTCCTATTCTACGCTGTGTTTCATTGTACTGCCTATCTCGCTCCGGGTTCGATTCCCTGGGCGACATTTTTACAAACACATTTTCATAATTGGCAACACTGTGTCAACTGCACGTCTCGTTTTCGCAGTGTCGTATTTTAATTTTAATTTAAACGCACTCTTATAAGTTGTTTGTTCAAACCCAGAAAACCGGCCAAAATTCAACAACGAGATCAGATAGACACCAAAATGCAATAGAATTTTAGTAACAACTGCCGAATTGGACGTGACATGACAGATCTATCACCTCCGATAAAATAACTATAAACAGAACAGGAAAATAGAAAATGATGACATGATTATGTTGACAAGATCGGCCACACTTCGAGCACGCCTACTACCTCCGCTCTCGTCGTTCAGCTCCACCTCGCCTCCGCCGGAACCTAGCCCTTCTGTGAACGCTGCTGGGACGACACCAGCCGCGGCAATTGCGTCGAGCTCGAGCGACGTCGAACGACTTAGGACCTCGAGGCCCACTGGCCTTTGATAGGGTCCCAGCTCCCGGTGGAAGTGTGCAGCGCATGAGATGTACACAATCCATCAACGAAAACATCATGCGCTCATACTATGGAGCTACAGAGGGGAGAAACAACGTGACCGCGTACCGTTTTCAGGTGCTTGAGCCAGCTGTCAACGTTTCGGCACAACGACTATCGGATCAGATGCGGGTCATATGTTGGATGACAATGAACTTGATCGCCTACGAAGTGAAATGCGGAGTAGCCATGTCATCGCCCCCCCGTCGCACTGTTATAGTACCACCACAGTTCGCTATAAGTTAAGACGACGAGGAGATTGATGACATGGCTACAACGTAAGTACCCAATACAATGAGGAATTTAGGAGTGCTTTGGAGGGTGCTATTCGGGATTATCGGTGCTTGTCGCTCGAACTTAGAGCACCACACGTTTACCTCGTTTGCCCATGCATAAAAAAAATAGGGCGCTGGTGGCGGTTCTGGAGTCAAATTTATGTGATGACTGCGAAGACCCCAAAGTATTTTGCTTGAATCCATGAAATAAAACACCTGTTGCATAAAATAGTTAAATTTTAATAAGAAGAGAAATAACTACAATTAAATAAAAGTAACTAAATTGTAATAATCCCAATAAAAAATAGGAAAAGTAAAAAAAAAATATAAAACCATTTCAATAGACGATACCTACTTACATATAAAATACAAAAGAAACAACAATTTTTTAAGCTATTGCATAGCTTCTATCGCGGGCCTTGAGCATGGAGACCGAATCCAGAAATTCCGTAACGAAAATACCTAACGAGAGTGTTGTATTGAAAATTATGTTTAACTGTTTGACAACAAAGTTCAAATTTACTTAGACGAAAGATCCTTGACTATTAATCATCATCATCATCATCAGCCTATTAATGTTCCCACTGCTGGGACACAGGCCTCCTCTCTGTGAGAGGGAGTGGGCCGTAATCTACCACGCGGGCCCAGTGCGGGTTGGTAGATGTCACAAGTCATCGAATTTTTGGTTCTAAGACATGCCGGTTTCCTCACGATGTTTTCCTTCACCGTTTTTGAGAGCAGTGGTGATGAAATTATTTACACAAAGTAAAGCGCCTGCTTGGGTTCGAACCCACGACCTACAACTCGTAAGTCGGGGCCGTTGCCACTGGGCCACCACTGCTCTCAACTGACTATTAATAGTTAAATTAAAACATTTTTATTAGTTTGATGTTCCCATTACGTTGTGTCAAGTTTTAAAAACTATAAATGTGAATAACAGTTCCTGTCAATGTCACCATTGCTATTTCTTGTATTCGGGTTAATATTTTACAATGCCGAGAAATTTAAATATTCAAGAAAGAGCAGCTATTATTAATCAACACGAAGATGGCTACACTATCAGTGAAATATCGCGAAACCTAAATTTAACCAGGTATACTGTGAGATTCTCGATTCGAAGATATGCTGAATCACGTGAACTAATTGATCATCGTCATAATTCTGGTCGCCGCCCCTTCCTTAGTGCTGCACAAAGAGCTGACATGAGACGATAATATGAAGATAACGATTTTGTGTTTGTAAGAAACGCCTTACACTCAATGGGATTGCATTATAGACGACACGCAAACAAAATTGACTGATGCTCATAAGCCAGCACGCTTGGAATTTGCACGCATGCATTTGAACGACGATTGAAGTACGACAATATTTACCGACGAAAAATGCTTCAAATCGAGCCAACATGGGAGGCTAAATATAAGGAGATATAACGGTATGAGGTATCTATACAGAAGACCTTGTAGTGCCCAATTTTAGTTCCGGACAAAGTAGTCCCATTTTCGGCTAATATATGGGGATAGATGTCAGCGGTGTATCAGTTACAACACTGCTTATTCAGTTATTCCTTATTTTCAGTTAAGATTGCAGGCTAATAATATATCTCAATCGACATATTTTCACAGAAGTGATTGTTTGTTTTATTGAAATATAATTAACACTAGCATTAAATTCGTTTGATTTCTGTGAACACAGGTATACACCAGTGATTTAAGTAGCACGGCGAGTTTTACTCTTTCCTAAGTCAAAAGTAAAATTACAATATAAAAAAAATTCAACTGATTATTTCCTATAAAAATTACGAGTTATGTTTCGAAATGTACGAAACATAACTTATAATCTTAACATTAAAGATTGGATTGAAATCTACACAAATATGATATTAGATTTAGATTAACACATATTGATTTTCAATGTTTTGCTTGCAAAACCAAAGTTCAATATTTTGCGGTCCTCTTTTCTGCTTCCTGAATAACTGAAGAATGAATGAGATAAATAGTTTTAAGCGATTGCATAGCTTCTATCGTGGGCTTTGAGCGTGGTGACCGAATCCAGAAATTCCGCAACGAAAATAACCTAACACCCCTGTCTCTTCAGTTCAGCAACTCGCCTCTAGGTGGCATTGGTTGTATTATAATTGCATAAGTTGATAAAAACAGCTAAGCAATAGCTTTACCGCGGCAGTCTCCGAGTGCCACACGTCTTTTTTTATTTTATTTATGATGTAATTACTAAGTAGGTATTACATAGTAATTATTTTTGTTAATTGTTTTTTGACATGTCAATTTAGGTTTCTAACATGACCTCAACCCTACGGTAGTCCCGCTATAATTTTTACTAAAGGACATAATCGCATATCAAGCGCATGTAAATTTTGCTGGATACGCGTATTTTTTCGTAATGCAAAAGAAAAGTATTTTGATATTTATGAACATAAAACCGAGATGCACCAAGACTCGATGACGTTACAGAAGCAATGTGAGGAAAACTCGATTATGAATCGAGTTTTATGTTGAATCATGGTTGGATCGAATGAAAAATCGAAATGTAGAGGGAAATTAAAAATCCTCGAGTAGATATTATACAAAAATATTGACCTATGGAAGGTTATTCGGTTCTGTACGCACGTTTGACGTTTTTGAACGTTTTTTACATAATTTAACAGCACAGCTAGGCATTTACACGGAGCTCCGCACGCCCTTATAACGATTTACGAAGTGCATTAGAATCGATTTGAAAGTAGTTTTTTGTGAACGTACACGAACATTTTGTTCATATACAGTGGGGAAGTGTTCGTAAGGCTTCTCCAGTGATATATACTCAAACTTACCCTAAAAAAAAGTTGTTGACTTTATTTTACCAATTTGTCAACGTGATTTGTATAGGTACCCATGCCAAATTACAGCTTTCCATTACTAAGAGTCTCTGAGCTAAGCCGCGGGCAGGCAGACAGACGGACATGGTGAAACTATAAGGGTTCCTATTAAAATTATGTTGTTATCGCTGAAAATACAGAGATCTTCGACGCCAAAGTTTATTTTGTAAAGCAATTTTTATTGGGAATTTCAAACTATTTTTCACTATTCTATTCGGTTAAAAATTTTCTTTAATCCCTTCTCTGTCCACTGTAAAAACCAGTATTTTGAGAATATTGAGGTAACACCGCGCCTTAACTGGGGAACCCTAAAAATGGTTACAACAATAAAATAATTTTACTCTGGATAAGTTCAAGTCTAATATATTAGTGATTAATGTACATATTAGAATTGACCAACCGCTGTTTTCCACATTATCTGTGGAGTAAACAGGCGCCGAGCGGCGGCGCGTCATCACAACAGCTGATCGGTTGCTGTTGTGGTGCTTACCCCCGCGGTGGAATGTTACATTTGGGTGCCATATTTACAATATTATTGTAATTTAAACATAACATCACGCTTTGTTTCCCCGAAGGGTTAGGCAGAGGTGTACCTGTAGTACACCCACATTTCGCTAGTTATGTTTAAGTCCCATGTAATAGAGGGCAAACCTATTGCCATCAACCGGGCGAAATCCAGAGACCGAGTTGCTACTGAGAAATTCCAGCTAATAACACTTTGCTCGACCCGGGAATCGAATCCAGGACCTCATGTTCAGCAGTAGCGCTTGCGACCACTAGACCAACGAGCCAGTCATATTATAATTGAATGTGTCTATAATGAAATTGAATGAGTTTAGATAAAGTTGTGTATGAAACTGCACATAAATAATATTAAACTAGTGTGATACTATTACATACCGAACAGTTTCATAATATATGATTATTAAGTTCGAGCAAAAACATTTCTTGTATGACCCCCTTTATTATTTTTTTATTAGATATTGTATTTTGAACAGTTATTTCTGGAAAATTGGATAAGTTTGACGCAATTAACTCAATTAATGAGAGATTATGGGTTTGTTTATTTTGGCAGAACTATGTCCAATTGAAAGTTGTTTCTGGTTCCACAGTTGTTAAAAAACGCTGAAGGAATTCACTGCTAAAGATCATAAAACAAATACGATCTAATTGATCTACAAGCATTTATAAAAGAAGGTACTTTTTGTTTCTGAAACAATGTTACAGTTTCAAATAAAAAGTACCTTCTTTTATAAATGCTAAAAATATGCAATTTATCTCTTAATATGACATCCTTTTCCTAGAGTAAAACTTAAAGATCATAAAACAAATACGATCTAATTGATCTACAAGCATTTATAAAAGAAGGTACTTTTTGTTTCTGAAACAATGTTACAGTTTCAAATAAAAAGTACCTTCTTTTATAAATGCTAAAAATATGCAATTTATCTCTTAATATGACATCCTTTTCCTAGAGTAAAACTTAAAATACATTACCTACAGCTATAATATCTCGAAGTGATTACGATTTTGAGCTTAAGTATCGCGGAAACATGAGTTTGACGGTCGTCATCACGGAAACGTAGTAGTTTTCCATTACATTCGAACAGAGTGCACCTCTCCTTAAGCCTTGATGCACCATATACCCACACATTCGTATCCGCACATGTCATCGAGATAAAGTGTTGGCAGGAATTTCAAGATTCGATATGTGTCATATGGCTTGGACGTCGACTTTACGAGAGCACCTAAGTGCTCTGCGTCTTTTGAAATAACAAAATCTTAAAACACGACATCACCCACAAACCTAGTGCAAATAAATAAAATTGAAGGCAGGAAAAACTAATAATCGGAAATATGGTGTAACATTTGTTTGTCCATGGCCTGCGATACCAAAATTGTTTTTCTCTTTTCAGTTTTGTTTTAGCTGCCGAGTTTTTTATTTTTTTTTAATAATTTTATTTATTTCAAGGATTTTAGTGTTATTAATATATTTAAATTTGGAATTGACTCATTACTAGCTCTTATTTGATGCCAATATTGTTATAATTTTTTTTTTTTTAATCTTCCATTTTTTTGTATTTACAGATGCAATGTATAAATATTATATGTATGTATAGCCTATGTCACTCCCACAACTTAGATGAATCCAACGACACCTCATATTTTAAAATCCATCAAGCCGTGTAGGCTACACAGCATGCCAAAGAAATAGACATATATACATACAAACATACATACTCTCGAAAAACATTACCCTCCTTTTGGGCAGTCGGGTAAAAATAGCACTTAAACATCCTCATAGTCTTTGGTGACCATAAATCATCTAAGCGGTCGAGACAATCTAACTATGGTAGTTAATCAGTAACCTACTTGATGTAAACGATGCAAATCTTTCACCGTCTTATACAAATATGATGTGTTTTGGTATATCTTTTGAACCAATTAATCACCCCTCGCCCTGCTTCCGTTGATTCCCCTCTTGTAGTACTTACACTAGGTACATGTTATAGACAGCGTTTTATTTAATTGGAAAAGGCTTCATGACGTCACGACCGCCACCTGACAGCGCGCGGCGAGCCGCTCAGTAAACGAACGTTTAGTAAAATGTGTTTCACGAGCTGATCGGAAAGTCTGCGTGCAGTTCTCATCGAGTCCACAACAGCTGTCTACAAGTATTCACCTACAGTCTATGAAAAACTGTAACAAGTATCAACGTGTGTATAAGTTCTATTTTGTAATTCGTAAATTAGTTTTATTGTGGCAGCTAAGTATATAAATTAAAGAAAAAATATTTAATGCGCTGAATATGATTTGTCATTTGATTCTTTATGTATTTTGATTAATAACATGTGTTTGTGTGCTTATATAATAATAAGCCTATTAACCACCTCGCGGGCCCAGTGCGGGTTGGTAGTCACATGTCATGTCTTCGAATTTTTGGTTCTAAGACATGCCGGTTTCCTCACGATGTTTTCCTTCACCGTTTTGAGAGCGGTGGTGAGGAAATTATTTACAAAAAGTAAAGCACCTGCTTGGGTTCCACTGGGCTACCACTGCTCCACTTACTGTGTGCTTATATTAAATGAATATTATACGAATCTGTGTTATTTCCCACATAAATACGCATCATGTCCTGTCTGAAATTGTAAAGGTGTTGTTGACAGCACAATAAAATATCGTATCTATTTGCATAGAATAGTTACTCAAAATTAAATGAAAAAATCTTACGTCTACCGCTTACCTACATAAAATCTAAATGAAGTTTGTCATCAAAAAATGCATCAACCAATGAAGATAATTCTAAGCTAGCTAAGCTAAGCTAAGCTATTCTAAGCTAGCTATTAAGCTTTTAGGCACTGAGTTAACTGAATTTCGTGTTTCAGGTGCCGTGCACCTCGGGTGGCCCATCATGTGGCCGTACATCATCGCTGCAGCTCGCCGCGACACGCGCCACTCCATACATACGCGTAGGCGCAACACTTCGGCCAACAGATTTGACGACCAACCGTACTCGTAAGTTCAAATTAATACTTGACTACACTTAAATAAAAATCAAATACCAATTCATTGTAAGTAGGCTTAGCATTACATTTGACCATTAGTCATATCTATACGGGTAAAGCAGCTGATGGAGAAGTGCCAAGAATATAAGCGGCCGCTGTGCATAGTTTTCGTCGATTACGAGAAGGCCCCTTCGACGGTGTGGAGCAAAGGGCCATGTTCCACGCTCCCCATCGCTGTCACATCTATTTCCGTTCCTGTGGCTGTGCTGCAGGAACTATAAACTTCGGCTACTCTGCAGGTCCGCATGCATACCCTAACTTCACCCGAACCGATCAAGCGGGGAGTGAGACAACGCGACACCAATTCACGGAAACTTTTTTCACAGCAGACCTAGAAGACATCGTAAAATGTTTAGATTGGGGCCCCATGCACCTGTCGTATTGATGGTCTCTAGGAAATGCTTCAAAACTCATAGAATGAATATGGCCAAGACGAAGATTATGGCAAACATCTTCAGCAATTTAAATCTTCTGTTAAGCTTTGTGCAGACCAGCGCCACTTGTCGCGCGACGCGACACTGGCATATTGTTATACCGTGAAGTTTTCTTAGAAATTGTATTGTTCGTGTCGCGTCGCGCGACAAGTCACGCTGCAAAAGCGTTTAAAGTCAGAAATGAAATGTTGGAGATGGTTGACCGTCTATCTTAGTCTTCTTTCTTTTGGCAAAGAGCATCAACAAACAGAGACATCAAGAAGAATACAGCTTCGGTGGGCCGCATTTAGAAAACTAGATGACATTCTGAGATCTGCTAAAATTCCATAATGTCTGAAGTCCCACCTCTTTAACCAGTGTATGTTGCCCACCATGACGTACGATTCTGAGACGTGGACGCTCACGCAGGAGACTGTGAACAGGCTGAGAGTTGCACAGAGAGCCATGGAGGGTTCCATACTTAGCGTCAGGCTAATAGACAGAGTTCCAAACGTCGAGATCCGAAGACGTGCGAATGTTTTCGATATCGGAAAGCGTATTATGGAACTCAAATGGAGTTGCGAAGGACACCCGGCAAGGCACAGTGATGACAGGTGGAGTAAGGCTGTGACAGAGTGGCCTCCAAGGACTTGAAGACAAGATGTCGGTCGTCCGTCAGCGAGATTGGCGGCCGACATTGATACCATCGCGGGCAAATCCTGGATGTGGCTGGCACTGAAGCGTGGGGATTGGCACAAGAAAAGAGAGGCCTATGCGTATAGCAGTGGATGAAGTCTGGCTGTGGATGATGATGATGATGATGACGCTTAACAGTCCAAGCAAACGGATATCTTGGCGGTTTATTTTCCATTAATTAGCATTCCAGTTTTTGAATAATTATCACAAAACAATATCCACGTACGAATGTCGAGTCAACTTAGTAATAAGATGGTGTACTTTTTTTAATTTATTTCCTAAACACTTAAGGCGAGGTTATTCGGGCTTATTGGCATTTGAAACGCGCGATGTATTTATTCACGATTCGCCGCCGAATTCCAATGATATATAATTCTGTAAATCTGTTAAAGTCGCGAATCATATTCCGATCAAGATACTAACCTGACACTGACATACAACTTGCAAAAAAACGTTAAAAAAAAATTGAATTTCTCGGGCTACAACTGCGGATCTACCTTAATATTAAACTGTTTTTTGTGCTATTAGTGACGATTTCTACCAGTCTACTCAAAACACTTTTCAAACAAACCTAACACTCCAATGTACCGAAAGTAATTATGTGAACTAATAGGTCTAGTTTCCATACTGTCCATACTTATACTGTGGATTCAATAAACCAAAAAAACTACTTAACATAAAAAAAATAATCTACGTTGTATTATTGACCATACTATTCTAAAGATTTATTATCAAGAGAATTTCCCAAAAAAATAATAATAAATATCTAGCTCTTAAACTATAAATATTCGCTAAACATATAAGTACAGGGGTTTTTCGGGAAGCGCTTGGAGAGAGGCTTCTAAAAATACACTGCATTGTGAACATATAAGCGGTGCAATAAGACCCACATTACGAGCAAGTGCTGTGTTGAAGAGGCATTTTATTAATTGAATTCGATTTGTCTTATGGAAAGCAATGAATGAGGTTAACGATGAAATGAGCGTAGTTGAGATTAACGAGTTACGAGACAGCAGGTAACATAGACGCTAGCAAAGAGTTCCACACTTTAGCTGTGTTGCTAGTTGCGTAAATTCGCAACTACGGGTCTAATAGACTATTAAAAAATTATATTATAATTATTTTTAACATTATAAATAGAATGTTTTAAAATCGGAATTTTGCTGAATAAAACATATTTTCGCAGATTCCGTGATGGAAGAGCTTTCACGTTGACTTGCTCGGGCCCACATCCTGGACCATCCGGGTCTCGCAGCCGTAGCAAAATCCGTGTCAAACGATATTATTCACGATCAGAGAGTTCCAACTCGCCGAAGACACTGAGCCCCGTTCACTTGCGGACCCAGTACAAACAACAGCTGGAAGTCATAGAGCCCTTTGACGAGGTAAGTTTTATAACGAGTTTAAGAATAATTCACCGAATTCTAATACACGGAATCCAGAAAGGCTAGCTTTGTTAGATCAGAACAATGTCCTTTTTAATCCTACGTTGACTTATGAGCCCAGGATGAGTTCAACTAAAGGCAAAACTGAGATAGATAAAAGCAAAAAAAAAAAAAAAAAAAAATATTTAAACTTCTCGCACAATAACGTGCAAAGGCGGACTTAATGCCTTAGGCATTCTCTACCAGTCAACCAAGGGTGGTGAAGAGATAGGATGGCAGGTATATACTCTGATTGACTACGTATTGAGTAGATAATAATATTTATAAAGTAATTAATAAAAACACTAACTTATAATAATACACAAATATATTTTTATTCAGGCAAAACCCTACTGAAGATTTATTATCGGGATTATATTTATTCAGGCATTAGAAATACTGTAAGAAAAGTCCATTAAGATAAATAATGCGAAAAAAACGACTGTCTCAAAAGTCCGCTTTTTGCTAATATTTCGTAAAATATTGGTTTTACATCAAGTTACGTTATCACACTTATCACACTTATAAAAAATTAACAATCAACTGAAAATTACAGATATTTCATAAAGTGCTGCTGTAACCCTTGATTTTTATGACAAGGTTAAAAGTTACAAAGCCTAACAAATTGTTAACATCTTCGTCGAGTTACATACCTCAGTTCAATAATAAAAACTGCCAGGTCATTCTTTTTTCCTTTACTTCATTCAGTACGCAGTGGTTTTTAAAAGACACATAATACGAGTATGAGCTGCATTTTTCGCTACGGCTACGGAACCCCATAAATGGCACAAAAAATTATATTACCGTATAGATATTTTAAACTTGTATTTAAAAGACGTTACATTTGATACACATGAAATATTTCCGCTTAATCGTAAAACAATTTGTTTAAGGTTGTATTGATGACTTTTATGATTATAATTCTGTAAAGCCATATTTGTTACAGTCGCGAATCCCCTGAAAAAAAAATGTATCAACCCTTTGAAATCCTCTTTTCAACCCATAAGCGTCCTTATTCTTCTATTTTAGTTATGCTTCAGATAAACGTACTTCACACTAACCAGATGTACCTATAAGATACACAACATTTAAATAAGTTAACTATTTAAGTAAATTAGCTTAGATGATGGATGATGATTAGCTACCTTAATTGAAGACAAACATAACAATGTCAGCTTCACAAAGAAAATTCAAACTCGCTGGAAAATGTACTAATTTACTTAAAACGTTTAGATCGCAAACACAGCACTGTAATTGTGATGAGGCATCGAAACATGATCAAGTTAATGCATTCATTTTTAAAGGGGCAATTAGAAGTATACGGTTCGGCGTTCGGCGATGGTGGTCGGGCAATCAGTATTTACGACGGAAGCTACGGTGAACGCGTCATAAACGTGACATCGGGAAGTTGCTCGTGGTGTGGCGCGCTCCTCATGGCCTATTGTTTCGATGGTACTGCCTTGGGCACGCACGGACAAACCATTAAATTTGGACTTGGTGCTCATTCCCTTTTAAATTGTGGAAGCAACGGACGCCTGAATCTACCCACCGCGCATTTAATATTTAAACGTTAAATATAACTCTTTACAAGTTTTATTTTTCGAATAATAGTGGCGTCGGTCTTAATTGAAGATACGTCGCACCCCCGTATCTATTAGTCGTGTTAACAAAATTCCTTTAATTGAAGTTCGTGTTAAGTCGGTATCGTGACCCAACCTTCCTACAATTACTTTGATACCGATCTATACTGTTTGTCGACGACTCTTAATGACTCTATTTATTTCGAAGACATCGTTGTGGTGAATAAGAGTGGATAGTAAAATGAAATTACTTCTGTGACTGGCAGTCGCTTGTGCCTACAGCAAATCATGAGTCCTGTTTACACTGTTCATAAAATAGGTCTGAACAGCATGGGTCCGGTAAGTAACTATTTTATTTTCACGAATTTCTCATTTATCCTTAGTCGGAAAAGTAAATTAAATTTTTGTATCGACCTAAACGAGTCTAAGAAATTGAGCAGCAATGACGATAAAATAAAATGCATTTATTGTATTTTATTTATTTTATTAGGTTTTTTTTAAATAAATTAGTTAGAGGACTAGAGGTGTGCATGTATTTTAACTTATTTATGCTAGTCTTGAATTTACTGTGATAATTTAATTTCATAAATCTTTTCTTAAATTATCTTTTTCTAAAACATTTCGCTAGATTTGGAAATTAATCATCTTCACCATTATATTCAATAGGTATTAGTATCTTGGTAACAGACATGGTCCTTATAAGGACCAAGTCTAGTAGTATGTACGGATAAGCAATATTTCCAGGTAAGTATTTTACAAAACCTTCCAAAGTTATTTTAAGTGACCCACGTTAAGTCTGGAAATTCTATTTATATATTTTGAGTAACAATTTCCAATACCAATTATCTCCAATTTAAATATATATTTTACTGGCTGACCCGTCAGACGTGGTCCTGTCAAAATTTCAATTTAAATTTTTCATCTGTTCCCTGCTGTTCCTTTGACTTTTTCCAAAAAAATGGTTTTTACTAAACCATCTCTGTATTGAGGCGAATTAAATAAAAATATATTATTACTAGCGGACCCGTCAGACGTGGTCCTGTCAAAATTTCAACGAAGTGTCTAGTCGTCCGCTAAACGGATGAATAAAAAAATAAATTTGTCGTCCGACTATCGGACGAATAGATAACCTTTTAAAGAGTAAACGAATAGATAACCTTTTAAAGCTAGTCGTCCGTAAATTAAAAATTGTTTATTATTTGACAAACAGCTGTCATAACTTAAAAGTCAATTTAATTGTACATAATAGAAAATTTTTCAGGGAAATAATACTCATTTAATTACGATGGCGGGTAAATATAAACTATTATTATTATTCGTATTTATTAACTACTCATAAATTGTTCAAATAATTAATGGATCTTCGGATCCTGATGTGATTGAAAATTTTGATGAAATTGAAACAGCGCAAGAACTTAATGATGAAGAACTATTAAATACTCAAGAAGTATACAAAATTTACGAGTCGATGAAGAATTTGGATCATACAGCGGTTTAGAAAAAAGAATTGAAGATTATCAAAATGTTTGTTGTAGCTATTTTTACAAAAGAGATTTTGTGAATAGAGAAATGTAGAAGACAAGGAGTAAAAAGGTCTATTACTCCACAGCTAAAATATTACAAAATTAAATATTGTTGTATCAACCGAGGAAAAAAATTCGAGTCAAAAGGAACAGGAGAAGAGAATCAAGTACATTTAAAAAAAATGTCTAGCTTCATTCACCATTAATATTTCAAAAGACGGAAACAGTTTATTTATTTTGTCCACAAATTGGATAATAATCGCTTGGATCAGGATAGCCTTACAACCTACCAGAACCCGTATCCAGCGATCACGCCCATCCGGTACAGAAAGATATACATAATTTAAACTATAGTGGAAAAGAGAAAAACAAGTTAGAATAAGTCGAGAAGATTTTCTCGAATGAGTAGGGTGGGGTAGGTAGGGTACGTACCCTACTTACCCTATGTAGTGATGCAGAGTCGTTTAATTTACGCTAGTTATTTTGGGTAATAGTTGGGCTCATTAAAAATACCCAATACAGCAGAATCAATCGACTTGAACGTAAATTCTTCGTTTTCGATCAAATTTGTTATAATTATCTTGAATTAATGATAGATGATTATATCATGGCTGAAAGAATATTCCGTAACAATGAAAATTGCAAAACATTATGTGAAAAGCCATGTAAAAAAAATAAGGGCAGATTTTTTTTAAAGCGGTACCTATAGGATTTTCAAGTAAAAAAAATGTACATTGACGGACGATCGTGAAAATGTGGGCCGAGGCGAAGCCGAGGCATACATACGTAAGTTCTTCAATGCCTGGTAGCGGCCAAGGCTTGTATAGTACTTTTATCAAACAATGCGCGGAAATTTAAACCAAGTAAATTATTTATAAATTCCAGAATCAATGACGAACAAAGAAAATTTTTGACACGCCAATATGTTCATTTGTTACTTCTTTACTTTAAACAGCTATAATTGCTAAGCCAGTTCGAGATTTAAATAAAATCTTTGATAAGTTACCTCCTTGGAAGCCATGTGTTGAAATAAAAAGTTAGTTTCATTTTTAAATAACACGACAGAATATGAGTTTTCATAGTAATTTATTTAGCCGCTAAACACGACATATATGTGGATTTTCATACTAAGATTGCCGGCCGGGTGCTCGCTTATTTTTGATCAGTACAACAATCTCGATTTATCTCGAAGAAGGTTGTCAAAATAATGTTCGAATATCCAAGCATGTTTGATATAAAAAAAAATGGGTTGCACTCCGGGAGTGCCGGCAGAAGTGAAAATTTGAACATTAACGTTATGCATTTTTGAATATTTTGGAATGGTTAGGGAATAATTTCGCAAGAATTGCTTTATTTATCGGTATAAAAGTACCTACTATAATTTAAGTTGTTAAATACAATATTAATTAGTAGTAGTAGTATATTTATTTATTTTCAAAATATAGTCTAACAAAAATAAACAATTTATTTAAACACTTTTCATGAAGTATGTTTTGACTGCTTTTTTTGGGTAAAATTTCTTACCTCGCAATCTTTACGTAATGTCAAAGACTATTTATTTTGATATTAACTTTGTCGGTTGCTAGGCAACGGATCTTACGGTCACGTCCTGACACGAGTTTAACATTTTTTACCCGTCCCAAAAAAAGTGCACAACGCCGCTAAAGAAGTTTTCACTTAAAAAATAACTCGAAATCTACTTATTTTGCGGAACATAAATTGGGTATTTTGGAATACCCCTGGACATGAGGAATCAATTGTTTTTTATGACGTCTCTTTTTGGTCCACCCTGTATATGTAACCTTACTATTACTGGAAGAATAATTATTTTTATCGGCTAATTAATTTATACGTTATTCGTCCGATAATCGGATGACAAATTTATGTGTTATTCGTCTGATAATCGGAAGATTAGTTTATATGTTATTCGTCCGTTTACCGGACGACTAGCAACAGCCAAATTTCAATTTAAATTTTTGGGCTGTTCCCTGCTGTGCTTTGAATAAAAAAAAATCTTAAGCCATCCCTGTATTGAGGCGAATGAATTAAAAAAATATTATTCAAATCGGTCGAGCCATTTTTGAGTTTTAACCTAATATAAGAGACTAATGAACGGCAATAGATTTTTATACATATAGATTATGACATTTTATGAGGCATATTAATCTATTATTGGTAATTACATATTTTCTTACTTACATATTTTTTAAGTCCTCTTGCTAACAAGATATTGTAGGTACCTAAAATCAAAAACTTAATTTAAATTAAATTGTGCTATCATTCGCGTTCCAATTTCAATCCCCTCAAATTTTTTAACCTCAGTAATACCTACACTATGTCACACAGCCAATCGGGCATTCGTTCACAGAACTGTTTTATTTGTATGTCTTATTTTGATTTATAGCGGTTTGCATACAAAACAAATGAAACTTTCAATTGCAGACTGAAGTGAAGGAGACAGAACTTTTAGTAATTTGTGGCATTTAATGGCTTAGCGCGCACAAACGAAGGGTGTCGTGTCTAGCATTCGTAGTTTGCTTCTACACAAAGGAATTAACAGTGCTTAATGAACTTGACACTGTCTGCAAAGCCGCTATTAAATAACACTGAGAATATTCATAAAAGTTACAGTTTAACATTATATTGCTATGAACAAATAGTTATGATACTAACGAATGAATCATGAAATCAGATATTAGTCCCGAACTGTCCATAGTAATATAAGTATTATTGTATGCACTGCACTACTTTTTATAAAAATACATTTACTTAGTATATAACAAAAAAAAAACAACCGAGTTCCAAAAAAAACACTACAAAGTGAAAAATAACTTTAATTTCGGAAGTCGGTGTCTTTGGTTTTGAATTTTCGTTTTTTGCCACCGACTTCCGAAATTAAAGTTACCTATTTTTCACTTTGTAGTGTTTTTTTTGGAAGTCGGTTGTTTTTTTTTTGTTAAAAGTTTTTATTTTTCACTTTTTAGTTTTTAGTTTTGGTACCTACCTACCCCACACAAGTTCGAATAACACTACCAGCGACACAATTAACAGTGTCAGGAAGTTATCATCTTATCATCCTTAAAATGAATTAAGTCCGAACACAAGGTAGCTACTGTAAAACGTTGAGGAGTTCACTTGACTGTCCTTCGTCTTCATCATCAAACCCCTAATGACAGTCACAACCCATCTAGGTGTAAAGTTCTCATCAATACAAATTAATCAAGCCCAAACACACAAAGTTGAGGAGTTCCCTCAACTGTCTTTCGGCTCCATCACCAGATCGACTCCAGACCTTCATTAAATAATAGTGCTTTAAAATGCTTAATGAAAAAAAATTACAAACGCACTAGTCGCCACTACGATTTTGGAAGGTTCCCCTCGATTTGTCTGGGATGCCATCAACAGATCCTGGTTTCCTTATTATTTTTTTTGAGGATTTCCCGCAATTCGTCATGAATTTCATCATCAGAACTGAATTTTAAAGTATACCTTTCAGATAAGAAAATAATTTTCAAAATCGGTTTATAAATGACGCCATCCGTGAAATACTTATCATTGAGAAGTTCCGGTGGCCATCTGCGGACTTCTTCATCAGTTCCACTTCACCAAATGATACTTTCTGAATGCAAATGCTTAACTGGTTGCTGAAAATACCGAAATCGCTATGTGTATGCCTATAATATTTGAGGAGTTCCCTCAATTTGTCATGGATTCCATCATCAGAACTAAATTTTGATAAAAATGGGACCAATCGGGAAGTATATCCTTTCAAATAAAAAAAGAATTTTCCAAATCGGTTCATAAATGACGGAGATATGAGGTAACACACATAAAAAAAAAAAAATACAACCGAATTGAGAACCTCCTCCTTTTGGGGAAGTCGGTTAAAAATAAAATTATTTACCTACACGTAAAAAGTACCTAGGTAAAACACGATAGGTAGTATAGTAAAATATTCTTTTAAAATCGATTGAACCATTTTACAAAACCAATATTTTAATCAAGTTACTACTAGACATTCAATTATAGCAACAGAGTACCTGTAGTACCCAGTAGTCAAATAAATATAATTTAATCAATTACTCGGTTAAATATTTACAAATACCTGAGTAGTGACTATTTAGATACTAAATACCCTTCCAAATTATATGTTGATCTGTTAGGTGCCTCTAGTTGTATCTGTCTACAAAAATCTAAAAACTGTCGAAAAAAGCGACTCGATACACTAATCGAAAAACGCCAAATACGTATATTTAAAACAAAATTCGGTTTGGCGAGTCATATTAGGGCACACTCTAGGAAATAATAATTTCAGAGGGTCGCCGTTATCAAAATCGATAAGGACTATACAGAGTGAATTTTTGAGATGGGCTAGTTAGGACAGCTACCTTAACCGTTGTGGCTACAGGAAAACGGTCTTAGGAGACTGTCCTTAAATTTTTGAGTAGTTTTGATCTGCATTCGGAGATTTTGAAAAAAATAATCAGTCAGCAAGAAAATGGGCATTTTTCACAAAAACTTTTTTTTATGCCATTCGATCCTGTTTCATATAAGGATCAAAAATCTCAACTGGACCAACTGACGCTAAGTACTAGAAAAATCAGAAATCGCAAAAAACTTTTCCCAAACATTTCGTAGGCAATGAGACTCGATAGACGATCGACAAAAATAAAAAGCTTCCGATTTTCGATCGAATACGGAAAGTGTATTTGAAACAAGATGGCGTTCCGCCACACAACAGCCGGCCATACCCGTTCTAATTTGAACCGGCAATTTGCAAGCCAGTGGATAGGAACATAATTACGGTCCCATACCGTGGCCACCTCGCAGTCTATCCCTCTTGATTTTTTATGTTGCTGATTTGCTAATTAAGTAACGAACTTTATAAAAAGATGTCGACAGTGTTCAGGAACTCCAAGATTTACTTACCACGATTCTTTAAGGAATTAATCCAAGCACATTACAAGCTGCTACAGGCTCTGTAGTAAACAGGGTAAACCTATGCCTACGTCAAAACGGGTAACATTTTGAGCAATCTCATATATTAGAGCATAAAAGTGTTTCTAGATGAGTCCAAAAGTTTTTAGTTTTAAGGTGAAATAATATCCAAAGTAGAAGTTTTTGTTTTTCGATCATTCTTTTTTATAGCGGCCAGTTTATCGATGGAAATAAATGTAAATTGGAGTTTCATTTCCTACGAAATGTATGGGATAAGTTTTTAGCGATTTCTAATTTTTCTAGTATTCAAATATCAGTTAGTCTAGTAGAAGTTTTTGATCCCTATGTAAAACAGGATAGGTTGGCATAAAAAAATCTTCGAAAATTGGCCATTTTCCTGAAATTTCTCAAAATTTTTAGGACAGTCTCCTAAGACCGTTTTCCTGTAGCTACAATGGTCAAGGTAGCTGCCCTTACTGCCCCATCTCAAAAATGCACCCTGTATATGGCCATACCATATTTTCTAGTAGGGTAAAACCAGGAGAGATGGACCAGCGGGTGAGACGGACCATCGTAATTTCTACCAAACTACTAAATTTATTTAGACTGAGAACACTTACGAGCTCTTGTCAACCTGTTTGCTCCGTGTAGAAAGCGAGACTATTTGATTTTCGTTTGTAAAATTTGTAAAAAAACGGATTAAAAGGTTTCGGATGCGTGTTTTTTTTTGTGTGGGTGTTTAAAAACGAAGGTATATATAAGATATTGTATTTTTAGAATAAGAATTGACGTTACTGTGTTAGTATGTTCATGAATTGATAAAATAACCTGAAAATTTTCGTTTGTTTATTTTGCTTTTAATATGAGAAAGTGGTCCGTCTCTCCACTCGATTTAGGAGAGATAGACCATGTTATGTATGGGTGAGATGGACCAATAGTCAACGGTTTTTTTTGCATATTTCAAGTGGTTTTTAATTATTGTTGCTACTTATTTTTTAATCCATACATTTTAATGTGTTAATCTTTTCTTTTGTAGATAATATGCCTTTAACATATAAGAGGAAAAGTGGAGTATGTAGAGGAGAATGGACAGAAAGAGCATTAATTGATGCTTTTCAAGCTGTTTCTAATGGAATGGGTATCAATGAAGCAGCAAAAACATTTGGGATACCAAAAACTACATTTAAACGAAGACTTGCAAGTGAGATTAGGAAGAGAGAAGATTTGGAAGTGTTAATGATTATTTTTGTTAGGACCATCTCTCCTTACTGGGTGGTCCGACTCACCCGTATAGTATGGGAGAGATGGACCGAGGGTACTTTTTTTAATATTTCAATTATTGCCATAAAGATGCTCTGATCGTGCCATATTAAAATAAAAAAATGTTGACTATTAATAGTTAGTTAGTTTATCACTAAATTGTTTAATAGTTATTAAGCAATAAAAAAGATATTAAAGTTGAACAAAATGTGGTCCATCTCTCCTGGTTTTACCCTATGTAATATTATCGTATACCTGTAATATTACCGTATACCTGTAAAATTATCGCATACCTGTAATATTTTGGGGGTTCAGTGGGTCGAACAGTAACAGGTTTAACTTTCATCTCAATTTGCATTACTTAATTATTGTTTTTTCCAATTCATTAACATTTTATCAATTACTAGTAGCCACTCACTTGGCTCATTAAAAAGCCTTATTGATGTCACTATTATCATGGCAAACATGATATCATACCCTATCAATTATACCTACATACATGCCTAGCAATGAAAGTAACATATCGTCAGTGCTTAAATGAAAATTAATAATTCGTTTATATTTACGTTTGCATCATTTTTCCATGTTCAATAAATGCCTTTTCATTCAAAATCATTATAATAATTAATTATAAATACAAATTCACTTTATTAGTCAATTAGCTGCGCCCCGCCGTTTCACCCGAATAACTGTTGATCCCGTGACTATATCGGGATAAAAAGTATTCTCTAACTCAAGTCATGGTCTACCCCAGCGTTGCCAGATTTTTTTTTTTGCCAAGTCGGGATTCCGAAACTTTTTGAGTGAAAAAGGCGGGATTCTTTCGTCGAAAACGGGACATATTAAAAAAAACGTATATACTCAGAAGTTTTTAAATATTTATCTTTTTATTTGAGTTTTAAGTTAAGTTTACGTGACAATAGATAGCAAAAATAGTCATAGAAAATGTATTTTTAATAAAAATATGATATTTTAAATCAGATTTACCCTATAGTTAGATAGTTGAGTCTTCTTTCTGCATAAAAAAAATAAAAAGCAAAAATTATTTTCATTACGCGCCGTGTGCCAGCCAGTCCACACTTATATGTGCCACCCGGCCGCGCTTCCTCAGCATACAGGCACGCACGGGCGAGTTATTCCCGAAAAGCGGGATCGAGCCTGTCCCGCGCGGGACATTTAATTGTGATTTAAAAAATCGGAACGTCCCGCCAAAATCGGGACGTCTGGCAACGCTGGTCTACCCCCATTTGGCAAATTTCATCCAAATGCGTTCATCTGGTTTAGCTTGAAAGCGTAACAAACAAATGAACAAACAAGCTCACTTTCGCATTTATAATAATATCATATCAAGTTAGGATAGAATAGCCTAGCCCTGCTTCGAATGGTTTTAACGGCTTAATAAAACTTAGAGATTCCTTTATTATATCAATGTATTTATACCTACACATGCAGAAAGGCTCGTGCAGCCCAGTGCGACGCGCCAGCGCGACGTGACACGAACAATACAATTTCTAAGAAAGCTTCACGGTATTACAATAACCGGTATCGCGTCGCGCTAGTCTGCACGAAGCTTTAACCTCAAAATCCTTTGCTAAGTTTAGAAGAACAAGGAGATCACACAAAAGATATACTTAGATAATTATTTTACACTTAAGTATTTAAAACTTGTGCGGATAAAAAAAAAGAGTGTGTGCCTAAGACTGCACGGCAGAAGTGATAACTTCGTTGTATCTTTCTCGCTCGGGTACACTCGGTGGTCCCGAGTTCACCCGATCGAGCCTTTTACCTCAGAGCGTGACGGATCAGCCTAACTTACTACCTACGGAAAAATCTGTGTGCGGTGCGCCAAAAGAAGTTTTCACTTTAAAAAAACCAGTTTATGTTTTTCGTCGGTTTCGGGAACCAGGGCTCAAGCTACCTGGTAGTCAGAGCCCCAAAGATACAAATAACATTTCTAAAGTTCTATCATTATGTATGGGCAACGAACTACTGTAAGTGAGGGGTATGTACTCTGTGGTCTAAGTACTAAAATTAAATAAACACATTGGTAATTAGTACACATAAATTAAAAATCCACAGAACTCATGGTCGCATGACCTTCCGGCGCAGTGCATTGAAAACTACTTTATTTAATTAAGGCACTTACAAATCAGAGGAGTTAAAAACGTGTCTCTAAAAGGGGTAAACAGACCCTTAAGACTCAGATATAATTATGCCAATGACCTTGAGTGGTTAGCTTGCGTGTTCTGTACTGAGCTCACGCAACGCGTCGTACGTCCAGCCAGTAATGGGACTCGCCCATCAAGGAGCGCTGTCCCCAATTTGACGCATTATTAAATTATTATACATAAAACAAAAGGTATTTTAATAAAACACGTATACTAAAAGATTAATATTTTAATTATTCTTAAAATGGTGAAGGTTTCAGAAAAATAAGCTTGATAGATTTTGCGAATTCTCAGTTTTTTATCCGCGTTAGACACAACTTCACAAATTAATCCATACTTAATATTATAAATTCGAAAGTAACTCTGTCTGTCTATCTGTATGTTACCTTTTCACGGCTAAGCCACTGAACGGAATACGATAAAATTTGGCAAGGAGATAGATGGCATCCTGGAGAAGGACAAAGGGTACTTTTTGTCTAAAAAAAAACTCTTAAGGGGGTGATATAGGGGATGAAAGTTTATATGAGAAACCCAGCATTTCATAAGTTAGGGATATGAAAATTCATATTTTTTGGTAAGAAATAAAGAATTACGCGTATCAGCGTTTTTGTAAAATAATGATATTTGTGTGTTATTTTTAAGAGATTTGAGGGATTGGAAATATAGTCATAATCCGTATCTTGAATTAACTTTAGACTTTATTTCAATACAATCGGCCCAGTCTGTCAAAAGTTATTAAAATTTTAAGTCCTAAACTAACCTTTCTAACATCATGTACATAATATTAATTATGTATTATGTGTTCAATGGCAGTGCAGAGTAGGTATTACAAATTAATGAAGTTAATAATAAGAAAATGAATAATTAGCATTTTAAGTAAAACCTGTTTTTTTTTTAACCGTACCGCATAGTTAGTAGGACTTGCGCCCTGAGGATTCTGTATCAAAGCTGTGCTTGCTCAGCTGCCCGTATTACCAAATCCGTACCCTAATTACGTAATACACAATCAATTCGTTTTGAAACAGATTACTAATCCATTGCTTGATAAGTTCGAAATTTAATTCTGCTCTGCAACGTAATTATCGCATTGAATGTTGTTGAACTGTCAAAATGAAACAAATGATCGCTATCGCATTGCTTCTGCAAGATAGGTAACTGCTCTGCAACGTAATTATCGCATTGAATGTTGTTGAACTGTCAAAATGAAACAAATGATCGCTATCGCATTGCTTCTGCAAGATAGGTAATAGCCCTGCGGGATTGAAGAAAAACTTAACTTTTCAATTGAAAAAGAACATTTATTAGAGTAATAAACTACAGACTTAATGTTACTTCAAGTCACGGCCTCTGAATTTTTGATATCAGATTGAAGAACAAACTTAACTTTGCAGTTCATATATAACTATATAAATGACCAATTAGCTTTTTTAACAGTTCCTGCTTATTCAGACAACTCAAACATTCAACGCACGCAGAGAACTCAAACGTACACCACACACACACGACACATACACTTCCCAAACTCACACTAGAGAGAGGTTATACAGTTCTAAATTAAAAATTAAAAGTAATTTTATATCGTTTTCTTTTCATTTTCATTTACTTTATTTTTGTACTTAAAGATAGCCACTTACGTAATGTAACTCCGTACTTGTTTTTTTAAATTGGAAAATGTATTAATAGAGAGAGCCCTGGCACCCATAACACAAGTTTAATCTTAGCTTATGCCAGTGGAGATAATTACTGATTCATGCAATTTAAATACAATATTGTTATAATTTTAAAACCTAAATTATTATATGTAAATTGTAAAATTGGAAATAAAGTTATTATTTATTTATTTAATTTTCGGATTTTCCTGTTTATTTCATCTTAGTTCTCGCCAAACTTCATGTGCTGGACCAACGGGAAGTACCAAAATAGACTGGTTTATTTATGACTAGCTGTTGCCCGCGACTTCGTCCGCGTTATCGCGTCGCATATGATAACGCCTCGAGTTTGCACCACTTAGAAATTTAAGTATCGTAGTAATCGATGTAACAGTTGATACAGCTGTAGTAGTTTTCTTATGTTCACAAATGATAAACTGCCGACCTCTATTTCAATCTTTGTAATAATAAAAGCTTACTGCCTAAATGAGCAATTTTAGCTTTCAAATGAAAGTCATATCATAATCATATTATAATTTATTTATGATGACTGTCAAAGTATGCGGCATAAATGGCCGTATATTTTGATTGCATTTACTCGTTTCGTTAGGTACAGCTCCAAGAGACCGTAGATCTAAGTTTTCGATATTTATTTCAAGTCGATGCCTCCACGCGTTACTGAGAAAAAAGGTCTTGACAGATAACGAAATCATCCTTTAAGGAATAAAATTTTTCATTTTGAGGTACGGACGGAACTCTAAAACAGTCATGGGGACTGTTTTAGATTATTATCTGCCTGTTACCTTTTCAGGCTGTAACGGCTGAACGGTTTTAGATGAAAGGTATTAGGTTATGCCATGACCTGGGGCCTTACTCCCGACAGCTTCGAGTTCTGAATCAATCGAGTTCTATTCGAATTCAATGCTGATTCATACTCTTGAATCCGACACTAGCGCACGATCGTGCGGTGGTTCGAAGCGAAACTAATTTCGATCGAGAGATTCGTTAGGATCGAAAAGTTCGTACTCCACACGACATCTGACAGTTGATTATCGAGTTGTTGGATCGAAACTAAACGTCAAATTACACGATAGCAAAGAAGGTACTTTATTGAGATCGAGTAAGGTTTTTTAGTGTTATTTACTGCAATATTTCTTCAAATTCTTTATTATTATGGCTCGCCTGGCATCGTTTTTCAATGTTCTTAAGGAAGCAAATCGTATGGATATTTGTGCAAGAAGAAATATGCAAAGGATTAGTCGTTATAACACCCGGGCTATGGAAATGGATAAGGAAGAATTTCGGAGAAATTATTGTTTGTCGAAGATGTTGTTTGATGTAATAGGTAGAAGATTTAACACCATTCATGAAGAAACCAACCAGGCGAAGTGACATTTTAAATTATAAAAGTATGTTTTAACCAAACAAGACGTAGACGTACACCGGGTTACCATTCATTCGGATAGCATAAAATGTTTAAGTTATCTTTATTGTGACCTTGTCCCAATTTTGTTTTGTCTGTTGGCGAGCTTGTGCAGAACGTATAGGCCCTTTGGCAATGCCGGGATTTTCTTCTAAAAATTGCAACAACTTCTCCATTTGTACATATGATGGAAGAGACATTATCAAGTCACACAAGAATTCTAAGAGTACATAAACATTAATCACAAACTTATAAACGTACTATACGCACGCGAAAATTTACCATACGTACATTAAAACACTTACGTACCAAAGTAAATCTATCTTATACTTTCATTTTTAATATGAATTGAAATTAAATTATAGCAGCAGACACACAAATAAACTTTTGATCAACAGCGCTCTTCGCATACGATTGGACACTTGACACTACAGCTCGTGGCACAGACTATCTAAATACAAGTCGTGGTTCGGTTTCACTTTATTCCCAAAAATAATAATAAATCATATGTTTTTTTGATAAGTTTTGTTTGTTAAGCGTAAATAAAGCACTAGGGTATCATTTTTTACGTTGGAAAGTGATAGAGAAGTAAAAACATTCAACCACTTAGAAGTTACTAACCAAAGACTTGACGGTGACGTAATCGCCGGATACGCCTAACGACGCTGATAACATTCGAACTTATGCCGATCTTGGTTTACGATTCGAATTGGTTCGGGAGTAAGGTTTTGAATCGAGTTCGTATCAGAATCGAGTTCGAATCGAAATCCAAATCAAAATCGAATCGGTTTCGGGAGTAAGGCCCCTGGGTTAGGAGTTTAGGACATAGGATACTCTGAATCCCGGTAGCACGTTCCTGTGGGATATTTTCCGACATCCACGCGGGCGAAGCCGCGGGAAAAAACTAGTTTCACTATGTAATGTAAACATTATCTAAAATATTCGTATATTAAATTATTAAGAAAATGCTCTAATTTAACATATATTTTTTCAAAATCATTAACACTACTCGTTCAGACGTAATTTTCGGTATAAAATCATTAAAAGTAGCTTATCGTCGCCTTAATAATTCTATCGAAATTGAGAGGTTCAAGATTCTTTAAAAAAGTGCCTAAAGAAACGGTCAAACATTGTATTTTTTTATTATCCTTTCTTTTATTCCATTTTCATACTTATGAATCACATTTTTAAATATTTTAAAAAATGTACACTTTTTTATTAAACATAAAAAAAGGTTATTATTATTCTTTTATTTCATTTAAATACATATAATTTACATTATTAAATATTTCTTTAAAAAAAGATATAAATTTTTATTATTATTTCGTTTATTCATTTATATACATAATAATTTGCATTTTTAAATATTTCTTAAAAAAAAGATATAAAAAACATTTAAAAATATAAAAAAAATAGTGTTCCGCCGGTGTCGGGAGCAGGGTCCAAGCTACCGGTGGTTAGGGCTGCAGAGACAGGAACCTCCTCACAATGCGAGCCGTGTCGAGGAGTACTGCCTTCTGAATCAGGCCTTTGATCCAACCGCCTAACGAGAGCCTCGAGAGATGTTGGTCGGGGCTTTCGGCCATCAGGCCGTTGGCCGTTACGACTATCGGCACAATGATAGCCGAGCTCACATTCCACATGTCGACAACCTCGTGCGCTAAGTCGAGATATTTTATTTGTTTCTCTTTCTCAGCTTTCACGAGGTTCCCGTCATGGGGAATAGTAACATCGATTATCATTGCGCGGCGCGCTAATCGGTCTATCACCACTATATCAGGCTTATTGGCAACAATAGTCCTGTCAGTAATGATAGACCGATCCCATTATAACGTGACATGGTCATTTTCGAGAACTGGGTCGGGCACATACCTGTAGTACGGTACCTCAGAATCCACAAGTTTATATTTCAAAGCAAGTTGCTGGTGAATAATCCTAGCCACTTGGTTATGCCTGTGCAAGTACTCGCCGTTAGCCGGACGCGAACAACCAGAGATAATATGTCTGATGGACTCACCCGGACGGTGGCATGCCCGACACACGTCAACCGTACCGTCCTTCATTATATGTCTCCGGTAGTTATTCGTCAAGATAACTTCGTCCATAATTGCAAAACATAATTACGAAACCTTCAGTTTCCCCGAAAAGGTCACCGAAACGTAGCCAGGATACGGACGCTAAGAAATCTACACCGGGCTCATGGAGAGCCCGATAGAAGCGCCCGTGAAGCTCCTTGCTTTGCCATACCTCTTTGCGGTTATCTGTAGTAAGTACCACAGGTTTGCGCCAGTTCTCTTTAGCCATGGAGAGCGGGGTGAGTCCCTTGTCCACTGCGACCACATCACGGTGCATACCCACTTCGGCTTTTAGGAAATATTCCCTGAGGCTGCACAGTTGCACACCTCGCGGTTGTGGAGTGTCTTCGCATTATTATTATCCTTATCCTTACATAATTATTATAAAACAAAGTCGCCCACCGCGTCTGTCTGTCTGAACGCAATAAACTCAAAAAACTACCGAACGGATTTTCAAACGGTTTTCACTAATGGACGGAGTGATTCATGAGGAAGGCTTTAGTGTATAATTCATTAAGGTTTTGTGTAAATTGACTGAAATATGACGATTATTGTTGAAGATGTCGGAAAAAATCATGCTGACTGGGAGCTTTACTGGCGTGCGCCACGTTAGCCGTGAGAGATAAATAAAATGTATGTTCTACAGTATTGTATTGTATATCTTAAAAGTTCAACAAAAAAATCCGCTATGGCATATATCTATCTTTTAAGGATGACCCACAATAACCATTTTTATCTTTCAGAATTTGATAAAAATTTGATTGTTATTTCCTAAGCTATTTTGACCAGTATTATCAAAAAATTAAATTATTTAAATGGAGCATTTAATTTAGATTAAAATATGCTTTTATATTATATCATAATGTAATGGTTTAAAAAATATCACAGATTCAAAATTACGCGTGACAAAATAATTAAGTATGACGGCAACGCGGGCGCAGCGCTATGAGTCAGTAACCTTTTCCTCGACAATTAGGTATGTAATCCCGGTAGTACGTTCCCATGGGATATTTAGCGCCATCCACGCGGGCGAATCCGCGGGCAAAAGCTAGTTAAACATAACATACAAAAAATGATTATGCAATATTGTAGTCCTTTCAGTAACTCATCTTTTGATACCATTCTTTCTTTGTTATTTTCTATAATAATTCTTAAAACCATCGTGACAGAATGACATTTTTAGAAGTTATTTTATTTTAAAAATAAATGCCTCACAATGTCTAATTGATTTATTGGCCCCCAAACACTAATTTCCTAGATAAGTAAGTAAACATAAATATACAGGGTGTCAGGGACATCGACGCGAAGCCTTTTACCATGGATTCAGTACATGATTCTGAACCTGCGTTGAAATTTTGCGTAGGTTATAAAAAAATCTGCTGTTTCATAGAAAAATGGGTACGCGGTCAAAATGTATGGAACAGCTGTTTTTTTTTTAATAACCCACGAAAAATTTAACACATGAGGGTTCAAAATCATGTACTGCATCCATGGTATACAAGCTTCGCGTCGATGTCCCTGCCACCCTGTATGTCACTGGCGAAGTGTGGGTGTAGATACTACCTACCCCTGCGGGAATACAAGCGTGATGTTAGGTTTGTAAGTAACTACCTACTTACGTATAAATTTCCAGGTGACTTTTTTATTTAAGATAATAGTTTTTGAGATAAGGGATCTTTTCGCTTACAACCGCAGTGATAACTTTGTTTTTTCATAGTTTTTACGAGAAATACTATGAAATACAAACTTATTTTTGCAGTCGATGAAATCGATACTTGGTATACGTAAATACTAATCCCAACCACGGAACTCTTCACCTATTAACTTTGGATAGGAAAGCTATTTGTTCGCAATGCCAAATGCAAATTTTCTTAACGAATCATTATTCTAATTCTCAAATTTTTTGATTGTCGTTAAGAAACACTAAAAATAACTTGTGTTATTTTAAATATATATATAATTATATATATTTTAATAAATAATAGTATTGATTTTACAATTGGTCTTTGAACATCTACACTTGTTTCCTATCATCATCGAGGACGAGGCAATAACGAGTATAATTGAATAGTCAAACGAACTTACCTGTAAGTGAAGTTCGACGGTAATTATACGAAGTTATTGCCTCGTCCGAAGATGATGAGTCCCATCCGACCCAAACATTCCATGCTATATAGTTATATGAGCATGGGCCCTGTGTTGTAAAACCAATAAATCGCTATGAACTTAATGAAGATTGTTACAGATACACTCACACATCCGGTTAAGGATGCGTTTTGTTTTTACTTATTCTTCCAAATTATGTGACGCCACAGACTATAAAGTCGAGACTACAATTTCGATTCAGTAAGCACAGCAATTAATTATGTGATATGCAGGTACATATCACTACCCCTTTAAGGGGTTGGAGGGGGAAAGTTAAAGATATCTTATTTTTTTTGTTGTTTGTGTGAAAATGAAAGCCTACATACCAAACAGCTTGTTAGGACTTCGGGAAATGCCCTAGAGGTTTTGATGAGTGAGTGAGTCCGTCAATAGCGAAATCGACGTATTTTAGATATTAATAAAATCCAAATTAAATAATAATATCTTATCTTGATAATTTGAGCTCTCTAGCATTATCTAGGTCGAAGCTCGAGAAAAGGTTGGTTGTGCCGACTTTTTGTTTTTGACTCGTCTGGGCGGCGCACTACCGGCACTACCGTGCCCGTAGATATTCGCTTTGAACAAGTTTCCAGCAAAGGTTAATTGAGCGAAATATAAATAAAATATTTCGATGACCCGTGACCATTGGTACCTGACACTGACACATCACCAGCTGTTAATGAGCCAGTTACTAAACAGTCGGCGTAAATTCAATGGCTAAGTACATTGTTCTAACCGATAGAAACATCCATAGCACCCGATTCTGATGTCATAATTGCTAGTGTTTGCATTTTAATTACTAGTTTAATAATGGAAGTACTAAATTCGAAACGACATGTTTAATGTCAAAATATGTTTTAACAATTAATTTGTGAAAATGAAATAAAGATAAGAGCTAGTAAAGACAGGTATTCAATTGTGAATTGGCTACGAGGCTTCACTGTGATTGACGGAGACGTTTTGAATAATTTATGTGGCAATTGTTTGTAAGAATGAATTTGACGCCTATTATTGCCGTTAACTGGAGAAAATAACAATTAGTTTTTAATCAAAATTGGTGCTCCAATCTCACACCGACTTGTAACCACGTGTTTATAAGTATTATCCGATGGACGCATCATTGTTTAACATAAGGTTTTGAATCGAGGTCAGCCGCGAGCCTGTTCTATCGAAAAAGATTTTAGGTGATATCACTATTCTGAACCATAAAACCTTCTCATTAGTTTTAATGGATTGATTTATAATTAAAAATATGAATAAGATTCCAAAATTGTTTCAATGACATGATACACATTGATGGAGACTGATTTAAATTCCACATCCATTCCCCGACTGACACTTAGCGATGGCATAACGACACCAATCGCGATGTGAGCCAGCGATACGAACTATACTTGATACAAATATTAAACAGTATCAAATGTCATGAGGAAAGTCGTTCTTCTTAATAAGGAAGCCATTTATAAATTATATTGTAATTGAAGAGACAAAGGTTGTTTACAATGTCTAACAGGTCAAGGTTTGGACAAACCTATTTCAAATGCAAAAAACGTTACTTCAAGAATTGAAGTGAAAAGAAAATTATAAAAAAAAAATATCAATAGCCCAGTCAATATCGACACAATAAATGCAATTTTTTTTTCTCAGAGAGTACTTTATACCCAAGTTTGCAACCCTGAAAACTTTGTGCTAGTCCTATGGTACTTTTTTTTTTTTAAACCTTCAGGACGCGTTTAAAAGGTATCTTTGTTGAATATTTTTGTGAAGCAAGCTAAACTTCATACAATCTGAGCCCAACCCAAACACTATAGATTTATTGGTTGCGAAGATACAGTTACTCAAAGATGAGCATTTTTTTTCCAAAAAGTGAAAAATTATAGATTTGGGTAATTTGCCAAAACACGTACCGGCTGAACTAATGGTCCTAGAAAAAGTGTTTAACGAGAGAGTTGATTTGATCCCCTTCGTTACCATATTCCATAGGGACTGCGTGACAACAAAACAATCAGATGATCAATTGCTAGCTCATTATGCAAAATGCTGCTTCATTTTGCATATGAGCTAGCACCGTATCCCTTGACCTTGTTCACTGAAGAAAAAATGCTTGAAGAAATGCATCCTTAGTTTCTATCGCAGTAAAAAAAAACAAAATAATTATTAAGATTCGAAATAAAACAAAAATAATTTGAAGTCATTTAAGAAATGAGTAGATCCTTTGTGCTAATTTGCTTTTAACTTTTTTATTAATTTGATTTTGGAGAAGTCAGTTTTTGTTTTTGCGGTGTGGCAGATGAAGTATGAGCGGAGACAGTGGTGTCAAATATATTTTTTACTTTTATGTATTTTTTTAAAACAATATAGTTACCGTTTGTTCTACGGAGAAATACTGAATTTCATTTGACTACCATTCCCACAGTCATAGTAAAATACCTGATTCTTTTTCAAGCAATTCTCTGACGAAACTCGTTTATAGGTATCCATAATCGTACTGCTTGAGCAGTTACCGACTTGTCATAAAACCTCGTGGAATAGGTATCTCTAGTCTCAAGTTTTCCGATGGCCTCGGAATATCTAGCAATGTATCATAATGTGTCATAAAGGAACTTGAAAAGTTTTTTAAGATTAGAAGGGGTTATAGGAGTGGACAGAATAGGTACTGTAGAGCTGAACAAGATATGAGTAATGAATTATGGCAACATGCTCTTGATTTTGCTCGCGACTTCGACCGCGTGGATTTTGGATTTTCCCGTACAACCTTGAACACAACCCTAAATTTCACATTTCCTTTGCACGACTCGAACCAGCGGAAGGGACATGATATAATTATATACCTATGCAAACATTCACGTTGATACAGAGCTGCGTAAAAGACGGACAAACCCACAAACACATTTTAGCATTTTGAATATTTGTAGTATTTAAAAATCACTGTCATGCCAAAAATATGGGTGTTTGTATTACACAGGTTTGTTGAGTTTAAAAACAATTAACCTTAAAAGGAAAACGGAACGACGGTGACGGTTTTTCGCAAGATATATGCAACGTAGGAATCAGAATTTAGGCTTAATGTTAGGGACTCTTTAACGCGCACAGAGATCGGGTCCGGGTATCACAGTTTCGGTGATTAGTCAGTTTCATCTGCATAGAAATGAGGGGAATACTCGTATAATGCCAGTCACGTAAGTGAGTGGAGCAGTGGTGGCCCAGTAGTAACGGCCCCGACTTATGAGTTGTAGGTCGTGGGTTCGGACCCCAGCAGGCGCTTTACTTTGTGTAACTAACTATCACCACTGCTCCCAAGACGGTGAAGGAAAACATCGTGAGGAAACCGGCATGTCTTAGAACCAAAAATTTGCAGACATGTGACATCTACCAACCCGCACTGGGCCTGCGTGGTAGATTACGGCCCACTCCCTCTCACAGAGCGGAGCCTTGTGTCCTAGCAGTGGGAACATTAATAGGCTGATTATGTTACGTAGGTGAATGTGATTTTGCGATGGCACTTATATTTTATGGAAAATAAAACTTTAATTTTTGTTTATTGAAAAAGCTGGCTGAGCCAGGAATCGAACTCTGTTTTTGATTTCCTTCTGGGTACAGCGACTGACTCTCTGATAATTATTGAACTATTAGCAATGAAAATGTGCTAACATTGGATACTTTTTATTCCGGTAGGACGTTCCCTTGGGATAATTTCTGAACTCCACGTGAGCAAAACCAAAACGACTTCTAATTATATATTCATTCTCAGAGCGCGAGCGCTCTAAATTTTATAAAAACTATAAAATAACTTGAAACGTCGTACGCTAATAGGTAGCTGTCAAAAAAACAAATATGTAAAATCGCTCTATGTTGTACAACCTGCATTTTAAGATGAAATATTTATTGGAGAGATTTTATCGTTGCGCTTGGCTCTATAGATTGGTGCCATAATAATACAGGTGTTACTTTTTTCTATGACAAGCGCCTTTATAAAAATGTTTGAAATTGGGTATTGTTGTCAATATTTCTTAGCGTACTTCCCCACAGAACCCGCTCACACCCATACCTACTGTTTTCTGAAATCATAACATAATTAAGAATTATTTGTAACAGGCAACGAGCGAAGAGGACTCTGGCAGAAACTGGATGCAGAAGCAGTTCTCTAGGGTGACGCAGAATCTCCGCTATCGAATCAGCGGAGAGGGCCACTCTAAAACTCCTGACTGGTTCTTGGACAAATTCGCGGCGCAGACCTTCACTGATCCTGAGGAGCCCCTGTACCAAGCCAAACGATCCAAACTGTTTTGTGGGCTAAAGCTTGCATTTGACCCTACACTCCCGGGGCATTATCACGTGAGTAAATTGTTTAATCTATTATTTATTTATACTCCCGGTAGTCAATAAACTAATTATGTCTCATTAGACAAGACTTATCAAGTTAACAAAACATGTGCAATATGTAGATCACTCAATACAGACTTTTTAACTGTATACAGGGTGGTTCGTATAATATTCACGCTCTTATGATCTGTCAAATTTTATTACAACGGATTTAAATGTAGCAAAAAAGTAAATAATACAAAACTTATCTATACATATAATAAAATTGTAGAAAAGTGGTGTCTGTACAATGGAAATATATGAAAAAAAAATAGCAGGGGTTGTTATTATATCGATGCCCGAGATTGTAATTAAAATTTTTTTTGTCTGTTTGTCTGTTTGTCTGTTTGTCGGTTTGTCTGTTTGTCTGTGTGTTTGTGCACGCTAATATCAGAAACGGCTTATTCGATTTAGATGCGGTTTTCACTAATATATTGTAGTAAGCTTCACTTAACATTTAGTGTTTATTTCATGTCAATCGGTTCATAAATAAAAAAGTTATGTCAATTTAAAGAATCACATCGAACATTTGTTATAGGTTAGGCATTTCTTTCCTTGATTTTCGGTATACTTATCTTAATTTTTATTTAGGGTTTGTATATAAATATTATAAGTATTTGGTATAGGTTAGGCATTTCTTTTCTTGATTTTCTTTATTAAGTATAAGTTTATTAGCTCAGGTTAGTAATTAATTTTTCTAGCAATTCTTTTGTTTAATAAAGTTAGTACGTTTGGTTTACACGTCTTAACACTTATTACTTAAACTGATGATGGATGGATGGATGGATGGATGTTTGTTACTCTTTCACACAAAAACTACTGAACGGATTTTGATGAAACTTTACAATAATGTAGCTTATACATTAGAATAACACATAGGCTACAATTTATAAAGATTCTATGTGATTTGGCCATAATATAAAGATAAGTATCAAGTAAGTCGGAAAAATTCCTGCCCTCTGAGATCTATCTTTGCGTGCGCTGCCTTTTTTTTTTTTGGGCGGTTAATCATCCAATGACTTCTCCCGCTCTGGGCGGAGCGGAAGGGCGTGTCAGACTCTTACTGACTAAAACCCACACGTGTTCCTTCGATCCTTGATATCTCTTTGAGGCGCGCGTGGAACACGATGCGCCGTCGACCCGGGCCTGGTCCTTATCGGACGGCGAGCTGCCCGTTGCTCTCCGTCCGCAGGCCCGCGCCTACGGTGGCCGGAAATCGGCTATCAATTCCCGACGCCCGGGACGTCTCCTACGGCGGCGGCGGCTAGGGCTGGTAGGGCGCGGCCTTTGCCACTCCCTCGCGCGCTCCACCTTCTCCTTCGCGAGCATTACTGCTTTGCAGAAGGTGGTGACGGCTTGCCATGCCCTCTCGCTCCGCACCATGGCCTGAACCAGGGCCGTACGCGAGAGGTCACCGCCGCCGATCGCCTCCACGAGGACACGGCGGTGGTCCACCCAAGCCGGGCAGACCTCCACCGTATGCTGCGTGCGCTGCCTAAACCGTTAGAGTTACATGAAGAAAATGTATTGTGGGATTGTTTGTCTTAAAGAGTTCTCATAAAAGCCTTTATAACCAAAATAGTGAGCAATAAATACAGTTAAATTGAATACTTTTTTTACATTGCATATTTTAGAGTATATAGTTAATTCTTATCAAAATAAATACCTTCATCGCTTTTGGTATTTAATGTAGATAAAGTTTGTCTTTTACACTAAGTAATTTGGACAAATAGTTTAGAAGTTAGAACGATAAGAATGACCTGCGATATTGAGTCGACGGCGCACAGAACGAGGGTGGAGGGGCGGGCCAGGGGATGACGCGCCAGAGCGCCAAGTAGAAGCTATTGCTTAATAATTATGTTCGAGAAATAACGTAAATAACGCAATTAATTGTTGAACTGTCAAAATGAAACCCATTGCTATTGTAAGTGCTACGCAATTACCCCGCTGATTTAGGACATGTTACACGTTCCTGTGGGATAATTTCCGACATCCACGCGGGCGAAGCCGCGGGCAGAAGCTAGTAAGTAATAAAAACGATGTGCTCGAAATGATTCTATACTCCACAGCGTGTTAGGCCTGTTTAATGAATTTGACAGTTGTGTCGGTGCGAACGAACGCTCACTCTAGCGGTTGATCTTGGCGCTTCTGATTGTTTTTATTCTAAAACACTTGAAAATTCATTGAAAATGCCGTGGTGTGTGTTGAGATATTGCACCAATAATACAAAGAATACGGCGTGCAAAGGAATAACTTTCCACCGTTAAGTAACTAAATATAATCGTTTTAAACTGAAATACGAACAAAATATTTTACGGCGCCATTCGCCATAGACTAAAACATTCAGAAGTGAAGTGTAGGTACAAATAGCTGCCGTTTGTTTTTATGGCGGATTTTTTACCTATATATTTACGGTCTTATTCATAAAAAAACCTTATCGAAGGTTTTAGACATTACTTAGTTAAAATGCTTGATAAGCCTATAAAACCTTCGATAAAATTTTGTATTCATAAACGTTTCATAAACCTTCTATTACTAATATGTTGTTATAAATCAAAATATTGCCATTTTAATGAAGTCGTCCAACAAATTGACCAACACATCGAGTCGTCAAACGAGAATGTCTGTCTGCGCACCAAATAATTGTGACCATAGACATTATTACGTACTGTAAACTATTTTATTGTCTACAGTTTCAACTCTTTTGACACGGCGCGTCTTTCAAAACACGTATTTGTCAATGAATTTGGTATTGAAGCGACGAAAATTATTGAATAATTACATGCATGTACTAAATAAACAAATGGAATCAATACCGTAGACTAGTTCCAATAAAAGGCAAAGAAGTGAAACTTGGTTGGAGGAGGATAAGGTTTGTACCATTACAGCTAGAACAAATTCAAAGTAAGTTTTGTTTTGTAAACATTCTCATACTTACATGCTTGCTTTTGCTTCTGTTCCTTAGATTGTTTTGAAAGAATTAGTCAGGAGAGGGTCTCCTTAATGGAAAATCAAAATACGGACGCAAACACCAACGCGAAAAAAGTGGCGGCCTGGCATGGTTTACGAATTAGGTACCTATCTTTTACGTTACATACTTCCTAACTAAGCATGTCAAGAATTTTGTTACAATACTCATACTAACAAAAACCCGCGGCCCTAAGAATATCTATTAAGGACTCGTAATATTAGTTATTCTTATGCCCCTACTGATTTAATTAATTTGGTAATAACTATAATTTACAAACAAACTATTACATTAATTTTGTATTTCAGGTTAGAATGGTAAGGATGGCGCTGCTACAAATAGCAGAAACTGAAACAGCCTGCAGAAAAGAATTACATGAGGCACAGAGGGCAAACGAAAAAAAAAAAATTTTGTTCTAAGAAAAAATCGAAAAGTCAAATTAGAGTATTACAAAATAAATTAAACTGATATATTAAACAAGTTTTTTTATTAATTAACTACTCGCTAAAATGTCTTCTTATAAAAGTTTGTAAAATAGCCTTAGCATTTGCGTTTCCCCTTGCAACTTCTTGAATTACTTCACTTGTATGATATTCATTGATATTACTACCCTCTAACTGCATGTCTCCATGGTGAACTGCAATGTTGTGAAGTATACTGCCACTATGGTTGTTTTCACATTTCCTAGTGTTCATATAAAAGGCATTGAAAGCGTTTTTTTCACACACCAAAGCAGCGTTCCACAGTATTATGTTGTTGCAGTGCTTCGTGATATGTTTTCCCGCTTCTATTTTGAGGCGTTAAAATAGGAGTGAAGAGATATGCCTCTAACATAAGATCCTCTCACGAGCAAGGTTAATTATGAAGGTCGCTGTAGATTTAATAAGGACAATGCTTCCAATCGTCGTCGTCGTCCAAAGAAAATGGATCACTTCTATTTCTGTAAACCTTTCTTCGAAGCGGACGGTTCTCAAGACGTACAATTCTTTCAATAGTATCCAAGCTTTGCAAAGCTTGCATTTTATATAATAATAAACTAAATTAGTTAAACAGAAATGCAAAATAAATTAGACATGTACGATTGTTTACAAAACTGACATTTTGTAGACAGTAGACACACAGGTTAGATTTGTACGTCAAATGTCGTTTTCTAGTAATCAGCTGTTGTTGAGTCTGCCATTTTTTCCTTATAGTACTGTTAAAGTAGGGTTCTGGCTTCTATAACTTTATAGTAGGTTTATAGAACGTTTTGGTGCTAAAATGCGTTTATGAATACCATTTTTTGTACACCAGACTTTAGCAAGTGTTTAGATGTTCGATAACTTTTTATGAATAAGACCGTTAGTATCTAATATTTTGAGCGCTGATATTAATGTTTGTAGTATATTATGGTTTATGGTTATTTGTCATCAATTAATTATTAGAATTAGTGGCATTTTTTTTCTTTAAGATTTCCGCGTTTGAGCCAGGAAACCAGGGAAAAATGGATAACATTTGTGCAAAAAAATCGTAACGAGCAAACGTGGTTGCAAAGTGAATAATCTCACATAATGTTCATCATTAATATAATGGAAATTAGAATAATGTTCTGCAGTTAAAACTGTGTTAGGTATCAAGTAGGCAGAAGAAGCAGACTGTGTCGCATCTGCGGGTATGGATTACTCTATGTCTATGAGAATCTTCTCGCACCGCGCATGCACTGCAGTAGTCAAACTTGGTATCCAAGGGACACATTTTTTGTTCGCGGTGTCTTCTCTGATAGTATATTTTAGTTAGTATTTTATTAATTATAATATTAAACTACTTTGAAAAAAGAGCCATTTTGAATAGGGTTCCTTCTATGGCTGGAACGAATGTGTTAAAAAAAATTTACTCAATTGATTTTATTATAATATACCATGTATTTTATGTAATGAAGATCGGTCATAGGACATCGATACAGTGCAAAGAATGTTCCAAATGGGTGTATGTGCTTGCGCAGGTGCAGATAATAGTAACACTAATATTATTCTTGTGATAATTGCAAGACGATCTCGTAAAGGTATGAATTAAAACAATATATTCTTATGATATAGTATGGTATGAGGAGCTCGTGGCTAAGTAATAACAGCCGCACAGGTCGATCCATCAGGTTAGGCTACGCTTGCCGGGGTTGATCAGTAGATGAGTGACCATCTTTACATACCGAGACTCATCCGTGCCTCAACAGCACGTTAAGCCGTTGGTCCGGCTGTCACTCGTGGATCTTTGACAGTCATTACGAGTCATCAGAAGACCGAAAGTCTGACATCAGTCTTACCATATACCATACCCCTTGGTATTACCCAGTGACTGGGTTGTAGAGGTCAGATAGGCAGTCGCTCCATGTAAAATACTGGTATTCAGCTGCATCCGGTTAGACTGGAAGCCGACCCCAACATAGTTGGGAAAAGGCTAGGCAGATTATGATTATAAGGTCGAAGCTGCATCTGCAGAAGGGAAAAGTATACCATCACGCGTAGCATGGCGTTTTCTATGTCTACGAAGAATGGAAACAGCTCTTTCTATACAAAGTGACATTTCCTTTCTCCATTTTTGACATTGCACCGTAGAAATCTTTCTTCAATCTGTCATTTTGTCTTTCGTTTTTAACTATCCTCGTCTAGGGCCTTTTATATTTGTAGACTATTTCAGAAGAAAGTTTTCTATAGGTACCAAATTGTCAAAATCACACTGACAACTGACAGTTGTCTTAGGTAGTGAAATCTTCTACTCGACGGTCACAAAGTATAAAGTATACACAGTTATCTACAAAATCATGATTTTACAGAAGAGCGTTTTAAATAACTAATAAAAAAATAAAAAATAGGAGAAGTTTTACATCATTTAGTTAATATGAATTCTGAGTCGAATTATGTCAAAGAGTGAATTTCGTAAAAAGTGCAGTTGACTCTTTCTACTTAGCTGCCGTCGTACTGTCTACACGGAACGTCATTTTTGTCTAGTCTTCCGTCGACAAAGCGGTGCTCATGCTACGCGTGCAGGTATAAACAACAAAGGCCTTATTAGATTGAAGGACAAAGGCACACATTTTGCTGTTACTAAACCTTAACTTTAATAAATTACGACAGGTCTTAATTTTTGAAAATTAAGGTTATTTCTACAATGCGAGAAATGATGCCCATAATATTGAGTAGCCAACAGCCTCGACCAACACCTGAGGAGGCTCTCGTGAGGCAATTGGATCAAGGACTTGAAACCGGTATTTCTGAACACGGCGCGTATCGTTAGGAGGTTCCTTTCTCAGGAGCCCTGACCACCAGTAGCTTAGATCATTCCGATATCGAAATATTAAAAATATAACTGACTTGTGTAAATTGAACTAATTGCTTAGTAGAGAGATAGTAGAATTCTACAAGGTAAAGATTCGCTGCACGGCTGCATGTACGGTTACAATCAATAACGTCATTCAATGAGATTATATTAAGTTTCTTAATTAAATGGGTACAAAATCGCTTTCGCAGTGGAAGAGGATGGAGGATTAATGGATGAAGTTCTTTCGAATCCTCCGACGAACTAATCAATTATCAATTTGCGGCTCTGCACTGGGAGATGAAGTTCCCATTCAGTTTCATCGTGATATGATTTCAATGAAAATTAACTGCTTTAAGGATTATAGGAAAGGAAGCGTTGGTATTTAAAAAATGGACGAAAGTATAGTGCGACTGATAAAATCCGGTTAGATGTTAGAAACATCTGACGACGGAATGAAATGAAATTGTTTATTCTGTAAATAGGATATCGGAATCACTTTTACACGTCATATTAAAAATAAGCTAGATGAGGTCGGCGTTAGAGGTCGCAATCTCTTTTAAAGTCCAGACATAATCTTGGTCAAGCCATATGAGAACCATGTAGATTAGCGTCTGAAATGGTATTTTGAGGAAACCACACAGATTTGAGTGGACCTGTCCAGTCAGTGCAAGCATTTGTCAGTAATCGTGGAGCTCAACTCCTTAAGTTCTGAGTTGAGCTATATAAAATATCAATCGCAATGCTGAATCAGTAAAGCATATATCTGTAGACTACATCCATATACGATCATTACAAACGTTTAATTCTTGGATTATTTAGTGACGTCCAAGATTAACCCAAAACTGTATATTTAAACGCACACCTACATCATAATATACTTCATTAATATTTTTTTAATGTAATTTTACAGTGGCTGGCTGTGGTGTCGTTAGCTATTCTGTACAATATGGTCTTCGTGATTGGTCGAGCAGTCTTCTGGGAGCTGGATAAACTTACGGCGCTCTGGTTTGTGCTGGATTATCTGTGCGATGCTATTTACCTTATCGACACCGTTGTGCACGTCCACGAAGGTACGTTTTTTTATCATATTATTACGCCCACTCAATATTTAAATTTACTTCTTCATTTTGTGTTCATATAAATGTGATTCGGAGATCATCAAAAAAAGAACATCGGTATTTAATTATCAGTTTGGATAATATACTTAAAGAATTCGTTGTTTATTGTTGATGTTTATTTTACCTACATTCTTGATTGTTGAAAAGGAACGCAACTATTAAAAAAAAAAGTCACCAGCTGTCTGTCAATGTCAAGTTTTCGTGTTACATCGGTATTTCAGTTTGGATATAATTAAAGAAATCGTGTTTTAGGCACTGCTTTACCTACTTTCCTGACTGTTGAAATGGAACGCAACCATATATAAAAAGTCACCAGGCTTCTGTCAATGTCAAGTTTTCATGTGTCGTCTTTGTAATTTTACCTTCTCTTTCCCTCACCTTCTGAATTGAGAATTTCTCCAAATCTTTGGGATGAAACCTAAACAAACTCAGAGGTCGTCTCACAGTCATTAGTGATGGGTTTAGCTATGGGATTTTAGAATCAATATTAGAAAAAAACTGCCTCAATGGTCTAGTGGTCGCAAGCGCTACTGCTGACCATGAATGAGGACCTGGTTTCGATTCCTATGTCGGACAAAGTGTCATTGGGTTTTTCTTTCTGGAATTTCTCAGTAGCAACCTGGAATCTGTGTGCCCGGTTGATGCCAATAGGCTCGCCTCCTATAACATGGAGCTTAAACATAACTGGCGAAATGTGGGCGTACTATAAGTAGACCGTGGGTCCGAGTGCTTACGGTCTGTTTAGTGAAATCTCTAAAAGGTTGGTTTACATTTCCCGTGACCCAAGGGCTGGCTTTTCCTTGGGCAGAGGCTAAGCATTGCCGTACAATCATTTGTACCCATCAATACGGGTAAAATTTCTTACCTCGCAATCTTTATGTAATGTCAAAGACTATTTATTTTGATATTTACTTGGTCGGTTGCTAGGCAACGGATCTTACGGTCACGTCCTGACGCGAGTTTAACATTTTTTACCCATCCCAAAATAGTACACAACGCCGCTATAGAAGTTTACACTTCAAAAATTGGCATGAGAAGTTTAAGTGGTTACAAGCAGTAGGTATTGGGTTCGATCCCTAGGTTGGGCCAATTGTTATGCCCGTTTTCACTAACACTACGCGACACCTAAAATAATGCCTAATAAAAGCGCACTGTTGGATTTTCAATGCTCGTCTTAGCGCCGAAACTTAGAAATTTATTTTACTAGGCATTTAGGTGTGTCGTAGTGTTAGCGAAACCGAGCATCAATGGGTAATATTTATTAGGAATTTCCCAGCAGCAACATGGTGTCATTTGTGTCCTGGAAAAGCAAGCGTAGAAATTATGTTTACTTATGTGAATATGGCTCAAAGTCCAATTAATAATTTGTAATTTTTACTCTCTTTGCTAAGCGATCAGAAAGCGAAAACCGCATCAAGCGAATGCTGATACAAAATGACGATGAAATTATTGTTTTTCACACAATTCCACAAACAAACATTTCAAGAGCGCTATAGTTTCTATGTGAATTCTGGAATGCTGATATTCATTCCCTCTTGAACTGGTTTGTAGTATTGTTTCTCAGTAAATTCTAGCAACGGCTTTGCAAATGAAACTACCCAATAAAAACAATATTACTGATGCTTCTTTACTATATTAAGTGTGTTTTAATCATTGCTTTGATTTTATAGGTGTAAATGAAGAGCATTTTTTATTCCTGCAGCAGCATTTCAATTTATTCTGTACGTTCCCTTCAAACAATGTGTTAGTTAAGCCAAGTTTTTTTTTTTTCTGTTGGAAATCTTCTAATGACTTCTCCCACCCTGGGCGGAGCGGAAGAAATGAAACGAAATTGGTTATTCTGTAAATAGGATATTGGAATCACTTTTACGTTACAGTCTCTTTCAAAGTCCAGACATAATCTTGGTCAGGCCACATGAGGACCATATAGACTAATGTCTGAAATGATCTTTTGAGGAATGAACTACACAGATTTGAGTGGACCTGTCCAGTCAGTGCAAGCATGGGCAATGGCAAGGGCGTATCAGACTCTTACTGACTAAAACCCACCCGTGTTCCTTCACTTGCCTGTACGTTGCCAGGGGCCACGGTATCCCCTTAGGACTTCCCGCAACCCCGGCAGGCATCGGCACTAGCGGACCCCGTCAATTGTGCTGACATCTCTTGTGAGACGCGCGTGGAACACAACGCGCCGGGGGTTAAATGAATAAATGTAGAGTTTATAAACTCACGATTTCAGTAATTATCATTTTAACTCTTGCCCACTTGCGCGTTCATGGGTTAGCTTATTAGCTTATTAATAATAGCCATAATAAAATTAAGAAATATATTAAAATCACTAGAAATATTAAAAAATATAAGAAACTTTTGAAAACAAATAGTTTATATAAGTGTAACATTAATCTTAGGAAAGAGCGTGTCAACTTACAAACCCAATTAAATGTATGTAATGATAAATTCGAAACTAGCAGACAAATGTATGATGTTGACATACAGAACCTTCAGAAGGAATTACTGAGCAGGGAAAATTCGCTAAAGGAAATCTTTTGTAAGTATGAGGATAGCCAACAAATGTTAAGTGAGCGCTTGCAAGGGGCCTGTGAGTTGGTGGACTTGGTGAAGTGCAATGCAGAGAGGTGTGAGTCACTGACCACAAATCCCACCTGTAGTTGCGCTCCCACTCCGCCACCTCTCATGTCACAGCATGTTGCTCCTTCAGCTTTACCAATTTTAAATAATACTTTAAAAATTGTCAACCCCACTCAAAGTAATGTTTTGGTCTATTCAGATAGATTAGGAGCAGGTTTTGGATCATTATTAAATAATCGCTCTAATCATACTATAGTTAACTGTTGCTACCATAACCTGCATTTTAATGAGCTTGTTCATAAAATAAAACATACACCAATGAATGAGCAGACTACTTTAGTTCTTTTAATTGGGAACAGTCTGAGTATCACTAAAAGGGACATAGTTAATGGTATTGACACCCTACTTAAATTAAAATTAGGTAAATTAATATTATGTGCATTGCCATATTCTCATAGGTTATATGAGCAAGATAACAACTACATTTTTAGCTTAAATAACCTTATGCATATTTTAGCATGTCGTCATAGTGACCGTTTATTGTATTTTGATACTAACAACTTTGTTAGAGATTTTGTTTTGACTCAGGAGCATATGTTTTTACCTAAGAAAAGCCAACATATATTAGCTACTTTATTAGCCTACAATATACACGCAGTTATTAATGTTTTAACTGAGATTAGCTTAAGTGACGAAACAGTATTATCTAGTACTTCTAATAATACTGTAATAGATTCTTTAAACTTTTAGAATCGACAAAAGAGACGCATAATAAGAATATTTTATTATATCACCAAAATATAAATCGCTTCTCTGGCAAAATCCTAGACGTGGAAATGTTAATAGATAAATATCATATGGATATCTTATGTTTTTGTGAAACCTGGTTAAAATCAGATAGGATGTTGTTTAATGTAAATGATTTTTCAGTTGCCAGTGCGTACAACAGGTCTTCATTAGGGGGTGGTACCTTAATATTATGTAATAGTTGTTTCAGATATAAGGAAAGGAAGGATATCACTGCTTGCTCTGTTGATCGCTTATGTGAGGTAGCATGTGCAGAGGTTGAAGGCCATACTTTCTTATGTGTTTATAGACCACCAGCCTCAAACTTGCCATCATTTTTGATAATAATGGAAGAAATATTAACTAAACTTTTCAGAGATAATAAAATAGTTTTTGTTTGTGGTGACCTAAATATTGATTTATTAGTAAATTCACCGGAAAAATGTAAGCTCATCTCATTATTTAAATCATTCAATTTAAAATGTATATTTAATGTAGCAACTAGAATAACAGCAACCTCAGCTACATGCATAGATAATGTATTTACTAATTGTAAAATAAAAGACTCGTCCCTAATTAGTGGCGTCAGATCTGATCATACAGGTCAACTTATATCTTTTGAATCAGATAAAAAGTTACGTTTAGATAAAACTATTCAGTTAAGACCTCTTACTAAAAATAAATTAAAAATGTTTAATAATAATGTTCTTAGCAATCTTTCAACAGCTAGTTTTGATTCACAAGACCCCAATATAAACTACGGTACATTATTTTCTACAGTATGCCAAGAATTCAATAAAGCATGTCCTGTAAAAAAAGTAACAATCAATACTAAACCAAAATTTAATGAATGGGCCACTGCTGGCATTAGAAAAAGCAGAGATATTTTATATAATTTATATAACGAAAAATCATTGACTTCTGATGAAGCTGTTCATAATTATGTAAGAAACTATTCTAAGATATTTAAAAGAGTCTGCGCCCAAGCAAAATCTAAATTAATAAGTAACAAAATTAGTATCTCGAACAATAAAATCAAAGCTGTGTGGCAGGTAATTAACAAAGAAACTGGTAACACAAAACAGCGAGATCAGAATGAATTGTCTTTGAAAATTGATAATGAAACCATTTCAGATAAGTTAAAAGTTGCTGAGACACTCGAGAATTTCTTTACCAACATCCCAATAGAGGTTACGAAATCTCTGCCTTCATCATCTATACTAGCTGAATCTCTTCTAAAAGAAAATTTCAGTAAGGACATTCCAAGTTTTGAATTCAAGCCCATTTCTATTGTCACGATTAAAAAAGCTTTCAAAAGTCTTAACATAAAAAACACTGAAGACTTATGGGGGATTTCCGTTAAGGTCCTTACTGATATCATTGACACAATTGCCCCTGTCCTAACAGGCATATTTAATCAATGTTTAGATAGCGGTACGTTTCCTGATTTAATGAAACATAGTAAAGTAGTACCAATTTTCAAATCGGGTAGTAAGAGTGATCCCTCTAATTATAGACCTATATCTGTTCTACCAGCATTGAGTAAAATATATGAAAAAATCATGCTAGACCAGATGTTGTCACATTTTAATTCAAATGGGATTTTGCATAGTCACCAGTTTGGTTTCACGAAAGGTAGGTCAACGACTGACGCAGGAGTAAAACTCATCAGTCACATTTTAGAATCCTGGGAGAAGTCCCAGGATGCAATTGGCATTTTCTGTGACCTCTCAAAAGCGTTTGACTGCGTTGACCACAACACACTGATCTGTAAATTACACCACTACGGAATTCGTGGCCAAGCTGCTGACCTTGTTCTTTCCTATCTATCAAATCGACGGCAAAAAGTAAACGTTAATGGGGCGACGTCCTCGGGGTCTCTAGTTAAAATGGGCGTGCCTCAAGGTTCAATTCTCGGCCCTTTTTTATTTCTCGTTTATATAAATGACCTTCCTTACATGATGGCTAACTTATCGAATATAATTCTATTTGCTGATGACACTTCTCTTATTTTTAAAATAGATAGAAAAGATACAGATGTCTTACACGTCAACGATAGTCTGGCTGTTCTTTCGAAATGGTTCGCAGCTAATAATCTTTTACTTAATGCGAACAAAACTAAATGTGTTAGGTTCTCATTACCAAATGTACCTCAAGTGGGTCTAAATCTAAAACTTGATGGCAAAAAACTAGATGCAATAACGGAAACTGTATTTTTAGGAATTACTTTAGATTCAAAATTGCAATGGGGCGCCCACATTAGAACTCTTTCAGGTAGATTAAGTTCAGCTGCATATGCAGTAAGAAAAATAAGGCAGTTGACTGATATAGCTACAGCTAGGTTAGTATACTTTGCTTATTTCCACAGTATTATGTCTTATGGCGTTCTGTTGTGGGGATCGGCAGCTGACGTAGATTCAATTTTCATTTTACAAAAGAGGGCAATACGCGCTATCTATAAAATGGGTCCTCGCGAGTCTCTTAGAAACAAATTCAAAGAAATTGATATACTGACTCTGCCTTCTCTTTATATCTTAGAAAATATTTTGTATGTTCGGAAAAACTTAGGACTTTTCAAAATAAGAAGCGATTTCCATAATATAAATACACGTAGTAGACATGAAATTGTGATACCCAAATTTAGATTAACTAAAACAAGCAAGTCATTTCTTATAAACAGCATCCGATTTTATAACAAGTTGCCAAAGTCGGTTACAGAACTTAGCGATGGGAAGTTCAAAACCCACATCAAACGTGTCCTTATCAGGAAAGCATATTATAAAATTAAAGACTACGTTGAAGACAAAGAAGTTTGGCAATAATTCCCTCTGCACATGTGGCTTCCCTGGTACCTCATTAACGGCAAAATATGTAAGATTCTATTAACTGCTCTCAAATTACCATGTTTATATTTTTGTTTTATTTACATTCTTCCTTGACATAATCATAATTTTATTTGACATTATATACCTACTATTTAATTTTCAACTCTATTAGTGACTTTTGTGGACATGTTAATTATTCAGATTTGTTACAGTTGTAATAGCAATCATGTCATTTCGTTTAAAATTGTTTTTATTTTTATTAATTTATTTATCTTTTATATAGATTCTTTTCTATTTTGTGAATGTGAGAACGCTGTAGGCTTAGTGGACTGTACACTTGTTGACCATCTTCTATTTTGTTAAGTACATACTTGGTACTTGTTGAAAGACCTACACTGTCCTCGCATACCTAATAATACTGTATTTTTTATATTTTTTTTGTTGTAAATATTGTAAAACCCAATTATTTTTAAAAGAGTAACCGTGGAGTTTCTTGCCGGCTCTTCTCCATAGGAAACGACCAATTGGAACCGTGCGTAGCTTCTGACGTTTCATAAGTGCCCATGTAGGTTTATGTGAAATAAAATATTTTGAATTTGAATTTTGAATAACTCGGAGTTAACAGCTAACTCAGGGTTAATCCAAAGAGATTTATTGGATTAACCCTGAGTTTGCTGTTAACGCGAAAGAGGGCCTAACGCGTTGCGCCACTAAAAATTAACACCGGGTTAGTTAACCTGACAGGCTGACACAGTGTTTTTTGTGTTGGGACCATTGCAGTTCAATCAACGAAACATAAAATAGAATTGTAATGTCTGTGCCCTGCGGCCGTACTATGACGTGTTAAAGTCATCATTTTTCCAGTGTTAGAGAGAGATGGAGCTATAAAGACGAATAGCACTATCCCTTTTTCACAACGGGACAAAGATGGCTTAACACGTCGCAGTATGGCCCTTATATGTAATCCGACCAAAAATGAATGAACGAACATAGAACGGAACTTGTACACCCATCTCTTTTACACTAAATTACGATACGTACCTACGTATCACTACACACTTGTACGTAGCACGTACACTTTCTTGTCTTTGAATTTTTTAACATGACATTTCATTTTTAACCGACTTCCAAAAAGGAGGAGGTTCTATGTTCGACTTTATGTATGTTTTTTTTTATCTTTTTTATCGTAGTTTCCATGGAGAATTTAGAAAGCGTCTCAAGAAAATATGTATTTTTTTTTTTATAATTTGTTTTTATGTTTATATTAGTTCATGAATATATTGCCTACTGACAGTAGGTACCGAATTTTCACTTACTGTAACGTCGAATAATATAAAATACTACAAAATAACTTATCAGCGGTACCTCATAACCCTTACCTTCAATTTTTTTTTACATTATAACCCAGAGTTTAGCGACTTAACTCTCCCACTTTGGTGGGTTAATGCTTTGAGTACTACTCGGAAGAAAAACTATAGCAAAGCGAAAGAATAGCTACATGATAAAGCAAAGACAGCCAATAAGAAGATACAATGCTATGTATGTGGGGAAGGATACAAAGCCCGTTTTTGCCCGAAAAATCATGATAGTCAAGCAAATACTACACATACGGCACTTCATACCTACAGTAAGGCTGCGTTTCCACCAGAGATGAGCGAGGATGTGTAGCGAGGGATGTGTGTGAAACTAACCAATAACATCGCTTCAATGTCATAGCTTGAGCGAAGCTAGCGTTGTTATTGGTTAGTTTCACACACATCCCTCGCTATGCATCCTCGCTCATCTCTGGTGGAAACGCAGCCTAATGCTTCGCAAAACTAGAATTTGGATTCTGGAGCGTCTTTTCATATGACTAACAGAAAAGATTGGCTAGATAACTATGAGATGTTAGAGGAGCCAGTCCAAATATCTTGTGCGAATGGGAATAGGGTGGAAGGTAAAGGTCGTGGTGATGTCTGTTCAGATTGAGTTGAACGTGAGTGTAAAAGGAGCTGTTTTTGTGCCGAAGTTGGCTGCTAATTTATTGAGTGTAAGTACGTTAGTGAATCGTAACTTTGTGGTAGTATTTTCGAAAAGAGGTTGTGAGTTGTATAAGGCAGAAGAATGTCAAGTGAACGGTTAGGTTGAGTTTGTATGCAAAGAAGAAAAAGGGATTAATACAGTGAAATCCAATTCGGATAATCACATATTTTCAGCTCTGAAAACAAATACTGATGATGAAATTCAACTATGGCACCGTCGATTAGGTCATTTGGGACTTTACAACTTAAATATTAAAAAAGTTTAACTCTAGGTTTACCTCCAACTCTGGTGGCGCAAGATGAATTATTTGATTCACCCTGAGTTTGCTATTAACTTGGAGTTATTTTGGATAACCCTTGAACGTTTAAGTGGGCTTTACTAGCCGCCAGACGTTGTCCTGTTAAAATTTCAATTTGTTTTTTTTTTTGGTCAAGCCATTTTCGAATTTTGCGAGACTAATGCACGGCAATTGATTTTTATATAAATATAGATGGACAAACCTCATCATCACACTTCAGTTTTGAAGGCGATAATGAGTTATCTCTTTTACACTAGTTCACTAGCATGATAGTGTAGGTTAACTAGTAGGAGTTGGGTCCATTACTTACATTGCAAGTTCGATGTTGCTCACCACCATATGAAAATTCTCCAAACAGTTTTTTTTCAGGTAGCATTAGTCAGACTGAATTTGAATTATTGTTAATATTCAATTCCAATTCAAAGGAAAAAATACTTCACCATGTAGATAACTATACGCATTCTGTACATCGCAATTACCTAAATGAGTCTGCATTCATTATGATAGAAAAATAACGGTTAATTTTATTATGCATCGAGGTATTTATAGCTATGGGATAGTTACTGAAAGGAATAGCTTAGTTGTGTGACCAGTGAAACCTAAGTAGTTCTGTGACCGTCGGACTACCCAGTCATAGACCTCGAGTTCGAACCCAAGGCACGCACCTCTGACTTTTCGGATTCATGTGCGTATTGTATAATTATCATTTGCTTCATAACGGTGAAGGAAAATATCGTAAGGAAACGGGCAGCCCGAGAGATTTTTCGACGGCATGTGAAGCCACGTCAAAGGGCCGTGGGTGGCTTTAAAACTCTGACACCAGGTTAATCACGAAAAGAAAAAGAAGACTGACAAGAAGCAGTCGAATACCTCTCTTAAAAAATGAATTATGTCTTCTGAGCAGTTCATACTTTTGTCACACATAAAGGGCTTGACGTAAGATTCTCGTCAGTTACACAGTAACTTCAGCAGTGGAAACCTTTTACTAACCCTAAACCTTCAGATTTCATAGCAAATTGGTCGAAAGTAGAAACCAGAGAACATTTAATTGCGTAGAGAAAGCCCCATTCATGTATATGTGTGTGCAGGGTCGCCCGGATCGTCGGCGCCCCGTGTTTATGCGGCCGTGCGTTTTGGCCGGTCACGAGATTTTCAGTGATTATTACCCCGCCCAAACGCTGACATGTCGACATCATTGTTACACTTACTAATGAATAAAATTGTATATTAACCATTGGTATCGTGATTTACAACTTTTTTCGAATAGGTTAGGTATATTAGTTTTTGCGGACCTAATTAGTTCACATGAATCTTGCATACAAATCGGTAAACGTATGAGTTTTCATAATTATGTTTACCGATTTTTATAAATGTTGTAAACAAATTCACTATATTAGAATAAGTTTATAGGTACCTAATTACTATAGTAGGTATAGATATCGACAAATAAAAAAACAAAAAACTATCTGAGCGTAATTCAAGGCTTACCAAAATGGTAATACGTGTACACATTTAGACAATTGTTCAAGCAATCTCACGCGTAGGTACATCTGCCTTTTGATTAATATTATCATCTACATATACGACATGATTTAGTAGTTGCACATCGTAAGAACTATTAAAATCGACACAGTTTACGACAATGTAAGTTACGAGTATTACTTTGGAGTGAGCCCGCAAATCAACAATTTGACACCCACACGCAGAGCCGCGCCTTGCGTCATCAAATTTAGCTAACGTGTGAACAAACATTCGACCCTGCCTAGTTGCTTTTTCCGCACAAATATTGCACTGCGCTTGTGCGAATTCACGAATATTGTGATTGATTGGTTATTCCTTTACTTTTTATGGAAATCGGGCGAAAAACTTAAAAAAAATACGTCAAAAAAGTCGCAATGATCACATTCAGGCGGCCATCCCACTAGTTGGAAATTATATAATTATGACAAGACACCACCTACGTCAACAAACCTTTTCCAAATAATTTGATGATGTAGTTACATGATCAAATTATTAGGAAAAGGTTTTTTCACCCCACAGGTGCTTGATAATGTCAAATAATCTTATGTAAACCTAACCGAATGTCAGGGTCTAGCCGGGCAATAATAATAAACTGAATTTCATTATAACTCATTGGCGATAATGTGATTTGTCACTTTTAACAAAAAAAAAATCACATGAAAACTTTTATGAAATAAAATTATTGGAAAAGCGAATTTTTATTAGGTATCTCTCAGGTGTGAAAAGTAGAGTATATCACGTTATTTTATGTGTAAATATTCTTTAATTTACTTACAATTTCTTTATTTACACTTCAAAGTCACAAACATCTGTGTAGCCCTGGCTCTTCTACTAGAAGTTCCTATATTACAAGAGCCAGATCTCTCAATTTACAGGGAATATGGTACAGAAGCGCGGTAGACATAAATGAAAGTTATGGCATGCATTGACGTGTGCGTGCGTGGTGTGACATGGTGTGTCATGGTGTGTTTGACTAGGACATGTCATTACTATAAATCCTTTTTTTCTGGTACTGCTTTGTTTTTTTTTATGGCTCGCATTACCATGCAGATAGACGATAAAATTGGACTGTATGAGTCCAAAATCCATCGTCTTAATTTTTTGGACTTCAAAGGTAATATTTATTACCTTCCTATCATTCATATTCATTTTCATATATGTAGTTTTTATTTCGTTTGTAGCACTTTTCAAATTTTTTTTGTCAACGGTGAAAACGCGTAGCATAACTCAAGCCCTAGCCATGTGGACAGAAACCACCCTCATCAGCATCCTCATTACTCGAAAAGTCAAAAAGCTTCCAAAGTCCATGCCAGTGACGATGACGTTGCGAGCAGTCTGCCCTCTGCGTAACAAACTCGAGCACTTCTTCGACGCTGATATCATGCAGGGTAACTGGGGAAGCCGCCGAAAAACCCCCTCTATGCGACAATATTATGAAACCCGGTCGCTAAGGGACTACTCACACTTATTCAGCTTATGCCCATAGATGGATGGAGACGCGTACACATCCGTTCAGCTTCCGCGTCTATGCAGCTTTCACGGCAAACAAGTATAAAATGAGGACAAATGTGTTATTATCATGCGAGTGCTATAGATAGAGTTCAGCGCTGTTCTGCCGCGTTCAGCGCTGTTACTGTACTGTGCTGTACGCGGGTGATAGAAGCAGAACTGTACCTATAAGTGTGACCAAAATCGTTCAGCGAATCGCGGATGGAGCTGAATAAGTTCGAGTAGTCCCTAAAGCGTAGCTGTAGCGATGTCTAGCGATATATACTTACATCTAGAGGAATTAAACCACATGTTTATTGTTCACAGGATATCTTGAACAAGGTCTCATGGTTAAGGATCCAAAAATGCTCAGGAAACAATATTTAAAATCTGTGTCATGGAGATATGATCTGATATCATTATTACCCACTGATATAGCATACTACTGGTGGAGACCTGGAACTTGTAATGATGTTAGTATTAGAGATTAATATTCTACTAAAAATACCCAATCCATTTTAGTTTCGGACTAGAATATTTAATAAATCGGAAGACAATAGTATTGTTTATAGATAAGTTGCGCACAAACATTTGTAATGGAGAATGCCAGCCAAAGTATGAAGCTAACGCAGTCTTCCTCCTATTTTCTGAAAGTATCCTGTCTCAATGAAACTAAATAGGATAAAATGGAAACCCAGGTAAAAAAAACCGGCCAGGACCAATTATAGCCTAGTTGACAGTAAAAAAAATCCCTGGGGTATGCGTCAAGGTAGCCCGCGAAATTCAAATTTTCTATCGTTTTTTGCAATTTGCAGGTCAGTGTCAGGTTGTAACAAATATGGCTTTACAGAATTATAATCATTAGAATCAGCTATACAACTCCGTATGATAGAATAACCCCCAAATGTCATATTTCATAATGACATTTTTTTTTCTTTGTACTGTTTGTTATAAAGATAGCGACACCTTTAACAAAAATAAGCAGGGTGGCTCGATTAAGGTGTCCGGGAGTTATTTGGTTTCTAAACTGTCAACTAGCATATAATTGTCACTTTACAGTTTTTCTACCTATTTAATTTTATTTTTATACTTTGCAACTCTAGTAGATAAGGGGAGGGGTGGACAGTAGTTTTTGAAAATTTTGCGTTACGATGAGACCACTGGACAACCTTTGTGTCCAGGTTGATGGACCAAAAAAGTAATGTTTAAAAGGTCCCATAACCTCTAGTAGGATCTTTTTCCGAAGCTTTTTTAAGGTTCGTAACGATAAAATTGTCATAACTCGCTATAGTAGTCTAAGGCTGCCTGTCCACTGGAGCGGAGAGGAGCGGAGAGGAGCGGAGATGTGCCAATATTAACCAATAGAATCGCACCTCTGGAGCGGAGTTTTGACTTGACTTGACTCCGCCCCTGAGTTTAGATTTGATTGGTTAATAATGGCACATCTCCGCTCCGCTCCTCTCCTCTCCGCTCCAGTGGACAGGCAGCCTTAGGCTGATTTTAGTCTCACGCTGACCGCACGCTGACCGTCGGCACTGACAGTGAAAATCAGATGTCAGCGCTGAGCGGTTGACGTAATTTCATAGAATACTAAACTTTATAATACATTGTTTGTCAGCGCCGACGACGGTCAGCGTGAGACTAAAATCTGTCTTAGGCTGCCTGTCCACTAGAGTGGAGAGGAGCGGAGAGGAGCGAAGAGGAGCGGAGAGGAGCGGAGATGTGCCAATATTAACCAATAGAATCGCACCTCTGGAGCGGAGGTTAGATTCTATTGGTTAACATTGGCACATCTCCGCTCCTCTCCTCTCCGCTCCGCTCCAGTGGACAGGTAGCCTTACACCCGGTTTGAGAACTTGTCAATCTCTACTTTATTATTACTTAAAGCAAGGTGTAAGGTCGCGAAATACAAAATGGTTTCGCAAAAAACCGTTAGCTTTGAATTTCGCGGATTACTTTGAAGGAGCTGCTTAAGAGAAGTTTAGTCCTAAAAAGAAGTTTGGCAAATTCTCAACTCAGAAACCGGGTGATTTTCTTGTTTATTTTTGAGATACGCAAGTTTGAGACAAGATACAGAATAGGGGTCTGAATTCTGGTAGTCTCCATTCAAAATGAACCAATAAGTTAAGGAAGGCTCCAGTATATCTAGGGTCAAGTCAGCTCGTCCTAAGATACAGGTAAGTGATAAAGTTTCCTCACCAATACAGGGTATTCAGTCATTAATGGCAAGCGGAGAAGACTGGAACTAATGAAATAAGGCGAGCTTACTCCCAAGTTAGAAGCGGGCCATTTACAAGAAAAATAATGCACTTTGCATCACTATTTAAACCAACAGCAAATGCGTAATATTCCACTGAAACATTCCTTAACTTTTTTATTACCTAAGTGTCAATATTGGTTGTTCCAGAAACGTTTGCCCTGCCCTGTTATTGTTCGACTCAATCGACTATTTCGCCTTCCTCGAATGTGGGAGTGGTTCGATCGCACTGAGACTGCCACTAGTTATCCAAACGCCTTCAGGATTTGCAAGGTTGGGAACGTGTGACTTATTAAATCCTTCCCGTTTTAATAACCAAATTATTATTAACATTCTTATTTGCTTACAGGTCGTAATGGCAATTTTGGTGCTTATTCATTGGAATGCCTGCCTATATTTTGCCATAAGTTATGCAATTGGATTCGGCACAGACAATTGGGTATACAATATAACTGGATCCCGTAACGAAACATTGGCACATCAATACATTTACAGCTTTTATTGGTCCACTCTGACTCTTACTACTATTGGAGAAACCCCACAGCCAGAGATTGATGCTGAATACCTATTTGTCGTCGCGGACTTCTTAGCTGGTGTTTTAATTTTTGCCACGATAGTCGGAAATATCGGATCAATGATTTCAAATATGAATGTCGCCAGGGTAGAATTTCAAAATAAAATGGATGGTGTAAAACAGTACATGGCGTTTAGAAAGGTTAGCGGGGAACTTGAAGCCAGAGTTATTCGTTGGTTTGCTTACACTTGGGCACAAAGCGGAGCACTTGACGAAGAAAATGTCTTATCATCCCTGCCCGACAAACTTAAAGCAGAAATTGCTATTCGCGTTCATTTGGATACTTTGCGAAAAGTTAGAATTTTCCAAGATTGCGAACCTGGGTTATTAGAGGCATTGGTATTAAAACTGAAACTTCAAGTTTTCAGTCCTGGTGATTACATTTGCCGAAAAGGAGACGTTGGGAAAGAAATGTACATTGTGAAACGAGGAAGACTTCAAGTAGTGGCCGATGATGGTAAAACTGTATTAGCTACTTTGAGCGCTGGCTCTGTTTTTGGAGAAGTGAGTGTACTAGAGATAGCTGGTAATCGTACCGGAAATAGAAGGACAGCTAACGTGCGAGCCTTGGGCTATTCGGACTTGTTTTGCTTGGCAAAAAGAGATCTTTGGGAAGCACTCGCTGATTATCCGGATGCGAGAGCAACACTCACTGAACGAGGCTGTCAGTTATTGAGGAAGGTTCGTAAATAATATGTCACAGTAGCTGTGACAAACAAACATAATAATAACCACACAAAGTATAACCCCACGCATAACCGTATAAAAATAAGCACAAAATATAACCATGTAAAGTTAATCATTACTAAAATAATATTCATACACACATATACACAAATATATACAATTCTTTTGAAACTACAGGATGGCTTGCTTGATGAAGCTGTTTTCGAAAATGCGCAAACAACTCAACAAAGCATGGAAGAAACTGTGCATAAACTGGAATCTACCGTTGATATGTTGAATAATCGCTTACAAGGACTACTTACAGACGTCGGCGAAGAACAGGCTAAAATAAAACAGAGAATGAGCAAAATTGAATTGAGGTGAGTATTATCATTACTGCAAAATAGGGAATACAATGCCTTTGCGATTATGTGTCTATGCCATGTATTGCGGACCATTGCGAATGTCTTTTGTTTGCTTTATTTAATAGACTTTTATAACACGGAAATTTTCAGGGTTTTGGAAACTGAAGACGAAAACACTGATTCTGATGACATGACATCGTTAGCAGCTTCAGATTTGAGGAGTGATATTGGTGGTTACTGTGAATTACCAATGATCTCGGCGTACAACACCTCCATGCATCTGCTGACGCACCCTATGCCCGTGCGTGAACGTGGCCACTCGTTGAGTGTGGAAAGGTCATCCGGGTTACTGAATCGAGCTCCGGAGCCACGGAGCAAATCCCTTCGTTTGAAACGGATCCACAAAGACACTTCTAAATAAACAGCGGTAATAAGTGTTGTTTAACGGTTAAGAACCTTGACACGCGAAGGCAGCTAACACTTTTTAGGAGGGAAAGTCCAAATTGTAAAAATGTAAATTATTTTTGATACCACAGTATTTAGGGTTTTTATATATTTGATATTGAAGTTCAAAATTCGATCAGGGGTTAAGTTATTGGTTTTAATCAAATAAAATTTTGTATCAAAATGATACACAATTAAAATCATTCCGTGCTTAGTGCAAAGAAAATAAATTTTACAACTTTGTGGAGTATTTTCGGAACTACTGAACATTATCTACTAAACGTGGACAAAGTTGGTTGGTCAACAATATTTATTGTGAGCATTTTAAAAGAAACTTATGTCAATGGGAAGTGGCTTGGATCGGTGCATTTCAACCGTTTTAGAATATGAAATGTTAGATTTTCTTTTATTGTATGCATGCATTTATAACATAGGTTTATAATAAGATTTTTTTTTTCATATCAATTGAGATTTGATCCAAATGTGTGTTGGTAATGAATGCCATAACCAATTTTAATATTGTTGGTTTTTCTAATGTAATATAATTATATCTGTCTATTATTCTCAATTGAGATTTTTTTAATTCATACATTCATAATAATATCAAAGTAGGTAATTGTCGAACATTTAAAAAATTATGTTTAATTTTTAGGCGCCATCTCCCCGGGCGAGAGAATCTCAGCGATTATAGTCTCGCCGTGCCATCAATTTTCCACGCTACCGATTTGGGGTAACCTGTAATGATAGTTGTGTTGGGAATAAATAAATAAATAAATAAATTAATTTCAATAGAAAGTCTTTGAATCATTCTTCACACGGCGATATAATCGCGGCGATAATTTGAAGGCAAAGCGAGACTGTCGCTGCGATTCTCAGGAGATGGCGCCTAAAGGTCCAGAATCCACATCAATGATAATACTGAAATGTTACGGAGGCTGCAGACGGAGTATTAAAAACCCAAATTGCTAACAATAAATTCATTTGGAATCAGAAATTACATGATTGTTATAAACGCTGAAGGTGTTGACTACGTTCAAAGTTGCAACCGAAGTGCTGTCCTCAATGATGCGGAGTGGTGGTGCTGTGGTGACACGTTGAGTGGAGTCAGCGTCTCGGCGCCGGGCCTCGTGTGCGTGTGTACTTCGTGCAATTGTGGTATTTGCAACGTCAGCGATTCTTATAATATTGTTTCGTGATATAACAAAAAGTACCTATATATTGCTATACTTACATCTTATTATTTTGTTGCGCATCTCGTTGTTTTTTTGTCCTGATAGAATCTATTAAGTTCAAATTGCATTCAAGAGGCACCGTCAGCGCACAAAGACTTTGCATAAGTTACCTAGGTAAGATTGACTAATAATGTGCACCAAGCCATAACGATTGCATTCACCATCAGTGCTCTAGCTAGCGGATTCGTGCACATACTACATTTTTGGCATGACTAGCGAACAAGGCTTCACGCATTTTATCATAACATTTTATTAACCCAATCGAGTGCCTCTCGAAAGATATCACGTTATTAGCCTATATTTGTGAACTTATCATTGATTTCTCGTGTATGTATTCAGTAAATATATGGCAATAATCAAAAAAATTATATGTAACTTTCAAGTCATAAATTATGAATTTTAATTCTGATGTTATGTAACTTTTGAATGAAATACTTGATACAATTCTGATGATATTATGAAAACTTAGTTATAATGATTGTGTACCAGTAATTTATATCTATATTTCAAATCTGTAGAAATGAAGATAAGATTTTTTGTAAATAATTTTAAATATTCCAACTGTGTCCAAATTTGATAAATATTAAACTACTCAATGCCGAGTTTTATTTTAAAGCCCAAAAAGCTAACGTAGACAATGGTTTACCTTTATTTGATGAGAAATCTAATTTCTCAAATTGCTTTCATGTAGGTAGGTTATCTACCACTAAAGACAGCAACAAGATTCCTGAACAACACCTATTAACAAATATATTTTCACAATAATTGTACACTACAAATACATATTATAATTATATAAGTTCATGTTAAGTCAATACATACATCGTATAAGTATAAATCTAGGCGAATATTTCGCCACAAACATATTACAAAATATTCTAAGAAATGTCCAAATATTCAATATTGTGCATTTAGTCTAACTTGTATTTAAATCAAATTGTTTATATCTGTGTCACATTTAAATTTTCAACAAATTAAAATGCACGTTTACATCATACAGTTTTTTACATTGATCACTACACGAACTTTATATTACAGTCAATAATTCCATAATAATTCACGCATGGTGCTTATGATATTCTAGTCTTGTTTCCCTCCAATTTTGGCAACTTTACATAAAACATTTCGAATAAGGTGCTGCATTAGATACGAGACTTGAGGACGCTTCTTCTTTTACGCCAACTGTCAAAGAAATATTATGTATTAGTGTTACATTAGGTATAGGTATTGGTTTACTGATGTAACTAGCTGCATGGTAACAGGCTTTGCGTCAATGTCCTTGACACCCTGTATTGTAATTCCCGCCGTACTTAATAGTAAGAAGAAAAACACACAAAAATGCGATGAGTCGCGCCCTACCCAGCCCCGGGAATAAATTTGGTCTGCATTTGAGGAGACAATGTACACTACACATGTTCTGGTGCAGTTATTAAAACTAAGTTAGTTCCTAGCGGTGCAGACAAATTTATGATATTACAAAGAATTGCAAAATAAGTTGACGTTCAACTTTACTGGAACCATCGCACCGCGACACGATGGCGGCGCGGCGACGGCGACGGCGCGATGTTTTTGTGTGCGAAGCTCCTTTCTCTTATCTGCCAAATATTATCATGACGAACTGTTAAAGCATTGATTTTTATAGCCCACTGGTATACTTCCAGACAAAATAAAAATGAAACCATGATCACGTCACGGATAGGCACACTAACAAGTAGTCTCCCAATAGCTCCCGCCCTGTTTTGTCGCTTGCCTGAACCGTAAGTTAATAACGTTTATTAATCGTAATACTAGAGAAGCGACTGTCAGAACAATACTCCATGTTATGGTAGAGACCTGCAGTACAAAAGGTATAAATAACTAAAGCTAAATCTTCTAAACCGAGCTTGTTTCACCACTTATCTTTATTTGTCTTATTAGGTTTCGTATTTCACCTTGAAGTAATCACAAAAAATCACCCAGTATACAATAGTACATTATGATACGAGTGTGCTGTATTGGTCATTACCCATGAGGCGGTATTATTCGCGCGAGCCAAAGGCGAGCGCGATAATTTAGCCGAGTGGGTAATGAACAATGCGCACGCGTTTCATACGACGTTTTTCAACACATTTGCGAGGAAAGAAACCGTCTTGTTGTAAGAACTTATGCTACAATAACGTAACTTTAGAGAAATGATACATTAAGATTTATAAAGTTCAACTGACCTTTGTTGCCAGGTACTGACTATCCACTTCCTGTAAAAACGTTTCTACGTCGGTTCGTATTTTTCTTAATATGTAACCTGCAGTAACCACACAAGTCACACAACATATACGATAGCAAATATTTATGAAAAATGGCGCGCTGGATTTTTTTTCGGGTAGCGATGCGCGCGCAAGGCACTGACAAAACCGTTGAACAGCCTACCATCACGTTCGGTCGGAGGTGGAGACAAAATTTGAAACTTGAAAAAATTAGATTTCGCTGCTAATTATTACTAATTATTCTCTATCGAGAGAGAGAAAGTGCGAATTTGGTCAAATGGAAAATACAGTATGGCGATTGTGAAAATTTTCTAATTTTTCGTCATGGGTGGCGTTTTCGTAATTTTCGATCATGCTAAAACCGATAGTGAGGTCAAAATGTTAATCCAAGATGGCGGCTGTGAAAATTTTCGTCATTGGTCTCGTTTTCGTAGTTTTCGATGGTTCTAAAGCTGATAGTGAGGTCAAAATCAAAATCTAAGATGGCGGCTGCGAAAGTTTTGTCATGTTTCATCATGGGTTTCGTTTTCGTAGTTTTTGATGGTTCTAAAGCCAACAGTGAGGTCAAAATGAAAATCCAAGATGGCGGCTGTAAAAATTTCTCATTTCGCATTTTTCTCACCCATGACGAAAAATGAGAATAAATTTTGCAGCCGCCATCTTGGATTTACATTTGACCCCACTATCGGCTTTAGAACCATCGAAAACTACGAAAACGACACCCATGACGAGAAATGAAAAAAAAATTACAGCCGCCATCTTGGATTTACATTTTGACATCACTATCGGCTTTAGAACCATCGAAACCTACGAAAACGACACCCATGACGAAATATGAGAAAATTTTCACAGCCGCCATCTTTGATTTACATTTTGACATCACTATCGGCTTTAGAACCATCGAAAACTATGAAAACGACACCCATGACGAAAATGAGAAAAATTTTGCAGCCGCCATCTTGGATTTCCATTTTGACCTCACTATCAGCCTTAGAACCATTAAAAGCTACGAAAACGATACCCATGACGAAAAATGAGAAAATTTTCGGAGCCGCCATCTTGGATTTCCATTTTGACCTCACTATCGGCTTTAGAACCATCGAAACCTACGAAAACCACACCCATGACGAAAAATGAGAAAAATTTCGGAGCCGCCATCTTGGATTTCCATTTTGACCTCACTATCGGCTTTAGAACCATCGACAACTACGAAAACGATACCCATGACGAAAAATGAGAAAATTTTCGCAGCCGCCATCTTATATTTCCATTTTGACGAAATTCACACTTTCTCTTTCTTTCTCTATCGAATTAGAAAAAGACAGACGCAGGAATGAAGCCGCGTTAAAGAACTTCGTTCCAAAAACCTGTTTACTTTGTCACACTATATTAAGTCGCAATAAGAAAGACATGTCGTGCCTTGATAGTACTTACTAATTCCATACTGCCAGACTGCCATGTCATTACTCCGACTAGTAAATAGTTATCTATGGCGCACATTACCGCACTAGTGCGATTATGTAAAGAAAAAAGCACGTGTCTATAATACACTGCATTATGAACCTAAAAGCGGTTAAATAAAAGCCACTTTACGAGCAACTGTGTTGAAAAATATTTTATTACTCTCAAATCCTTTGCATGGTCTACTACTGTCGGTATATCATAATATTTATCAGTACGTTACTCGTGGTACTTAAGCGTAACGTTCATAACCGAATTACAGGTGCCACGCCAATAAATAGATTATCGATTTTAGCTTAGCGGAGCTCTAACGAACATTTCCGCATTAGGTCCGAAATTAAATGAAAACCGATTAACCGCAAAGGCTGCCACAGAGTAGCTTAGCGGAAATTTCGAGCACCACGTAATTAGCACAGGTCTTGCGAAGCTGCTAACTTTTTTTACGTGGCGTCCTACGTGAGCGATTTAGACGCGAACGCGAAAACCACAAACAGTCGATACCATTGAAGTACCCTATAGTTATGTGACCAAACGCACGTGATGTGCGGTGTGGTGCTGCGCGAAATGAAGCGAACGCGATCAGTTGGCTTGATATTTTCGCGCTGGATGCGGTGCGTCATTTTAACAAATTTTTTTCGATCGATCTGTATAGAATTTCTCTCAAAGTGCGACACCCTCTGGTGTTGTGAGTTTTACGGCCACAAGAATATTTGAGGTCTTAACAAGATGCGTATTGGCAAGGGCTACGAGATGGTGATGTTTTTTTTGAAAAAGTCAACTTTTTTAATTGAAAATTGCCAAAATGTCAAAAAATTACGCTTTTTTGGCGTCTTTTTCATTGAATCGTCTATCTTTCGTTAAGAAAAAGAGATACGAAAAAAATAAAAAAATTGGCCGTGGTGATTTAAGTGGGCTACATTTAAAAAAATATACTCTTGGCAGAACTTATCAACATTCCCGCGTACGTACTTAACAGGACAGGTCCATCGAGAGTCGAGGGTAAGATACCTTACAAGGTCTGGCATGGGAAAAAACCTAAGATACGTCACTTGAGAGTTATCGGAAGTTGCTTTGCTCACGTTCCAAAACAAAAACGGAAGAAGTTCTACAAAAAGGCAAGCTCATAGGCTATGAAAACGATGATGGTTATCGTAAAGAAACAAAACGCAAAGGTCGAGGGACATAACCTTCCAAACTGACGTCGACGATTTGTACAGGAATCCCTACTACTCAAGTTCAGAGGGGGATAACCAAACGTTTACGCAAGAAGCTGTACCTGAAAGGGCTATAGAGCAACAGGAAATTAATCATGAACATGCTCTAGAGGGAGATGGATAAAATGATGATCATGTACATGTTGAAGTTTTGGGAGGTAGCAACGAAACCAGAGAGGATGAGAGTGTTAATGAAGATTTCGTTGACACTGATGAGCTTATAGATATAGTCGAACCAACGTTGTTGGACGCGAGATCTCGATACAACTTACGCGATCGAACTTGCCTCTAACGTCCTAAGAAGTTTGAAGACTACGTGTGTTTCGTAGGCACAGAATATTTTCCCGAGACATATAAAGAAGCTATTGAAAGGGATGACAGCGCAGAGTGGGTCAAGGCAATAACGAGTGAAATGAATTCTCTGAAGGAAAATTATGTCTGGACACTCTGTAAGCTACCTAAGGATACAAAAGTACTCCTTTGCAAGTGGATCTTTCGTATCAAGCGAAACCCAGACAGCATATCGACAAATATAAAGCTAGGCTAGTAGTGAAAGGTTACAAGCAACGGAAAGGAATCGATCACGAACAGACTTATAGTCCAGTTGCTAGAATGGATGATACAAGTTTAACCTTCATACAACCGCAATAGAGATTTAAGTACCCACTTGTATGGCCCACAAAGCCGTGTGTGTATCTTGTTGACAAAATTATCCACTCTGTAGCCCGATTTTCCTACTCTACTCGCGGCGCGTACGCATAGGACTGTAGGCGTCGCACAGTGATGTCGCATTGTTCACGTAGCAGGAAAACATAATGAGCATCTGTATATTATAGCATCTATCGAGTTTATATCGATGTTGGTGTTTTTAGGATAGGTATTCGTGTGTAGGAATTTCTCGTCTGTAAGACACTAGGCGAAGAGACACGTCTCAACAATAATAACTTTCAATAATCTTGCAATAGGTACGGTACGATATACAAATAAATGATCTACACAAAAAATATTCACCATCGGGCCAGAACGAGAAGCGGGCACTCGTTGCATCTGATGACGTGACGGCCTCATGGCGGCGAGTTGGCGAGAAACTGCTAGACGGCACGTAACTTGGATTTGGACTTGGGGATCCACCTGTAAAACATAAAATAAGGAAATCATAAGAGATTTTCATTTTGGGCAGAGATGCACAGGGCCAAATTGTCTAAGTTGATCGAGGTTGCCTTGATTATTTACTAAACTAGAAATGCCATTTTGGGTGCGATACCGATAATCAGGATACAACATGACATACATTAAAGGGAAATCAGTATTAAAGTTCCCTTTTTTCAAAGTTTTGGTTTATAAAAGATATAGAGTAAAATCTTCCTTACTACTATCTTAATTAAGATATTATGATAGTAGTAAAGGAGATTTTAATAAATAAATAGAATGAACATAACGATATTTAAGTATGACTCTGAGATGGCAAAAATAAGAAGTATTTCCAGATTGTAAATTAAAAGGATGTTACTATCATTTCTTAAATTCGGTATGGAGAGTGAAAGAAAACTAATATTTTGCTGCATCATGCAGACAATTCTCAGTGCTAGCCCTAGTTTTACCACACTTACGATAATTCCAGGATACCTTTCTTCGAGAAAACTTACGATAGCGTTGTGGATTTACAGTTCTGGACTACGGCTATTAATTAATACAATACATATTCAGTTTCCCAACTCACAGCCTTAGCGACCTCTAGCGCTTCTCTCCATAACGAATGTGTGAAATTGTGCCACTGACAGTTTGTCCTCATTCAAGTTTTTGGCGAGACGGCGGCATTACATATATTACTGACCTGTCAATAGAGGGCGCTTATTTTGTGAATCCCTCATTATCATTATTATTTTTATCAGAAACTAATTGTCGTAATAGCAGTTTATAAGTCCCCGTATAATTTTCTCCTACATTCAAAAGTAACTTGAACAAATCAATGTAGAGAGCAACATTGCTGCAGCAACGAGTTTTGTGTTGCCAGAATCGGGCCATGGAATAATAGATTTATTTCCTAAAGAGCTACGTGCAACATTTGAAATCCTTTAGATTTCCTACGAACTTGTTCCGTGGTTTATTATTATGTTCTCGCACCCATGGCTGGTGGGTCTCACTAATGCGTCTATATCTAGTTATAAAGTAATTAAAAACACAGTTATGCACAATCAAAGCAAACAAACCACGGGCGGACATATTATGCCGTTGGGTGTTCGAAGTAGTCAATGAACTATTTAAAAAGTGTGTTTCCACCAGCAGGAATGTACGAGGAATCTGAAAGGTATGAGAAGGCGTAGCGGAAGTCTCCTGTATAAAGAAGTGATGAAAGATAATTTACTTAACTGGATAACTATAATAATTATCAGTACGCAGTCGGATGTTCATGTATCTACAGTCCTTATTATCTGGAAAAATATGTGTAGTATCTACCCATTTGGTCTAAACAGAAGGTTTGGTGACCCTGAGACTGAGTTTAGGGACTCAATAGGTGACACATTGATTGAATGACAGTATTATTTTAGTCCAAGAAAAAGTTTACCTTCAGGCCAGAATGGAAATCGAGTAACCGCCGCGTCTGACGACGTGACGATGTCGTGATGCCTGTTCGGTGAAAAGCCGCCGGCTGAAGGGGCATAACCAGGACCGGGGCTAGGAGACCCGTCTGTAAATAAGAAGACCAACAATATGCTTGAGAAAAAACACTAATTATTATAGCTTTTGATAACTTATACGGGTTCAGTGCAGGGTTTTTTATAAGATCTCACAGTGGGAAGACCATAAAGCAGTGAACGTTCATGGGTTCAAATTATGATAACAATAAAGCCACCAGACTAACTGAATAAGACGTTATTCCGGCTGACTAAATCGATACACCCATTTAAAATCCCACTGAATTAAATTTTGCATATTTTAATATTTTATTCGAGGCTAATTTGTAGATCAGTCTACGTTTCAACAATAAAATTGTGGTACCTTCATAAATACATCACTATCAACATCATCATCTTTCCCAACTAAGTTGGGGTCGGCTGCCAGTGTAACATGATGCAGCTAAATAACACTATTTTACAGGGAGCTACTGCCTATCTGTCCGTGACAACCCAGTTACTGGGTAAAGGCTCGAGCAGACCAGCGCAACACGAACAATACAATTTCTAAGAAAACTTCACGGTGTCAATAACCGGTGTCACGTCGCGCTAGTCTGCACGAAGCTTTATACGATACCCCATGGTAAGATTTATTGTCAATCATTGGGCTCATACTAACGAAAAGACTGTCTATAGATCTCCAAATGACCGCTAACATGGTTTCAGAGGCACGGAAGGGCCTCGATAGCAAAGGACAGTCACCCATCCATGGTACAACCTTAGCAAGCGAAGCTTAAACTACGATTGACCCATGCGGCTGTTTTGATTTAACCTCGTACATCATTATAGCTGCAATAATTAACAAGAATGGGTCCTTATTCAGAATAAATAACCAAGCAAAAACATACCTAAAGCACCGACTCCAATAGCATTGTAGGAATTCATCGACATCGATTGCATGGGCTGCAAAGGACTCTGAAGCTGAAACAGATAATATTCATAATATCAACAACTTGCTTTTGCCGACCATTTCGTCCGTGTGTTTCGGCACCCGGCCCACCGCATCACATCGCATCGGCACAACCCGCCCGCGCTATTACTTCATTTTCGCTTAGCGATCTTTCTTTTTTTTTTTCTTTCTTTTCTTTTTGAAATGAAAACTTCTTTAACGGCGTTGTGCACTTTTTTTGGGATGGGTAATAAATTTTAAACTCGCGTCAGGAAGTGGCCGTAAGATCCGTTGCCGAGCAACCGACAAAGTAAATATCAAAATAAATAGTCTTTGACATTACGTAAAGACAGCGAGGTAAGAAATTTTACCCAAATTGATGGGTAAAAAAAGCAGACAAAACATACTTCATGAAAAGTGTTCAAATAAATTGTTTATTTTTTTTAAGTCTATATTTTGAAAATAAATAAAAATACTATGTAAAATTTCTACATTTATATCTGTACTTTTATGGTGTACATAATAAAGAATATTCTATCTATCTACTACTACTAGGTACTAATGAATATTGTATTTAACCACATAAATTATAGTACTTTTATACTGATAAATAAAGTAATTCGTGCGAAATTATTCCCTAACCATTCCAAAATATTCAAAAATGCACAACGTTAATGTTCAAGTTTTCACTTCTGCCGGCACTCCCGGAGTGCAACCCATTGTTTTTTTTTATTTTTGCACGCTTTTAAGGATCGTAGGTAGCGTGATGTTAAATATGCCTATAAACCTTCAAGAATTGGGCTATCGAATAATGCAAATTTTTAAGATTAATTCTTCTTTCTTCTTTATAGATTATAGATAATATTCACGTTATCGTTTACGTAATTTTGTGGTTGCGATCCTAAAACCGATTGCTCCGAATCCAAATGCGTAACTGAGATTTACCATCCGTAAGTTTTCGCGTAATCGGTAAAGGCGGGTTATTACTGTAACATCAACATAACCATAAGTTGGCTTTATGGTTGATATTGCTAACCAAATTTCCACTCAAAGAATGGCTCAAGTGGCAGTAAACAGAGATCGATAAAAACTATTATATACCATTACGCAACCACAGAGACGATGGCCAGATTTTTAGTATGAACACCGATCGTAGTGACGGTGACGTCTCTTCAGAAGGAAATTTCCGAGCTCTGTTGAAATTTAGAATAGATGCAGGCGACTCAGTTCTCGAACGCCATTTATCATCAACAAGTTCTACAACGACATACATAAGCAAAAAGAAAAAATTCAAGTAACAATTTTACAAAACCTGAAAAAAGCTATGTTTTTCGCTATTATTTTTGACGAGACTACAGACATTTCTCATACCGAACAGATGACATCATTCAGATATTTTAATGATGGTGTTATTAAGGCATATTTTTTTATGCATTTGCGACGCTTATGAAATGCTTCAATGTGAAGAAGGAGATAGCTCAGATGGCCCAAAGGAATTACGGTTATCGCATTAGAGAAAATCGGGGAACATCTTTGTTACAAATTTAATATAGATTTAGCTTTCTGTGTAAGGATAGAAACTGACAGCTGTTCAGTAATGGCATCAGACGTAAAAGGTACTGTTCAGGAACTCTAAAAAAGCCATCCACGCAAAACGTTTTAAATAACTCCTTGGCCAAGTCATCAGACGTCGCTTCATGTAGTTCAAACACCACTGAGACAATGAAAAAAATCGTAGCGTTTGCTAACGCTTCTGCAAAACGCCATAGGGTATTCTTAGAAGAACTTGATGGTACGGGAATTCAAAGTATATGCGAGAGACGATGGGTGGAAAGACACGACGGCCATTTAAAATTCCACGGCGATAATCTGGTTAAAATTTGTAACGCACTAGAGAGAATATCGACATGGCAAGATAATAAAACTTTAAGTGACGCTCACTGTCTCTTGCAAACACTACGAAGCTCTATTATGACATCGATATGCCTAAGCGACTTTCTAGGTAAGCAAACAAAACATTTCAAAACCATATATTATATGTAAATGGTTATTTTCTTTAGGTAACATTTTTTTTAATATTTTAGGAACTACAGTTTCGTTGAGCCGATTCCTGCAAACTGCATCGGTTGACATCAAAAGAGCCGATGCAATAAAGGATATACTCGTATACCGGAAGTATTACGTTCAAAACGCCAAAACGCTGAGACTGTATTTAAGCAATTATTTTCAGAGGCAACAGAGCAAGCAAAACAGTTGGATGTAACATTGAAATCCCCAAACAGTTCCAAGGCAAACGAACGGGTACAATTTTGAGGCGAAATCGGCAGAAAAGTACTTTCGGAAAACAATTTACATACCTTTATTAGATTACATAATAAATGATTAGGTGCAGAGATTGTCTTTGGAGGTACTCGACCTATTTCAGTTGGGGATTTCTCTACCTAAACCAAATGTCAAAGACTGTGATATCGAGACAGTGAAAAAAGTGGTTCAGATGTACCGGCTATTCATTAAGGATAGTGTATCCACTGTTATGAATGAATATCGACTTTGGATGACCAGATGGAAAGAGAATGTGAAAACAATTCCGACATACCAGAGTCGGTAGCACATCTCATTAAAGCATGCGACCAAGATTTGTACCCTAACATAACAATTTTCTTGCAAATACTCTGAATCATGTTCTACTCTTCGCAGAGTAAAATCTTGGTTGCGTGCCTCTATGGCACAGGAAATATTATCCAGGCTAGCTCTCCTAAATATACACAAAGATGTGAACCTGGATATCGATGAAATAATCAACGTTTTCGCGAAAAAGAAACGTACGCTTGAATTTGTAATTTAAGAAAAACCAATCATACTGCCTAGCCTTTTCCCAACTATCTTGGGGTCGGCTTCCAGTCTAACCGGATGCAACTGAATACCAGTATTTTACATGGAGCGACTGCCTATTTGACCTCCACAACCCAGTAACTGGGTAATACGATACCTACCCCTTTGGTAAGACTGGTGTCAGACTTTCGGGATTCTGACGACTCGTAACGACTATCAAAGATCAACGGATGACAGCCGGGACCAACAACTTAACGTGCTTTCCGAGCCACGGAGGAGTCTCGGTATGTAAAGATGGTCACCCATCCACTGAGCAATCCCGGCAAGCGTAGCTTAACCTGATGGATCGAACCATGCGGCTGTTATTACTTAGCCACGAGCTCCTGTGTGCTCAAAGTGTCCACACACCTGCACTTCTGAGGACCTAGAAAATTCCACTGATGCCGCGATTGGCGTGGCCACCTACTGGGCCCAACTCGTATTAACATAATACATGGTTTACCATCGACTCGAAAAGAAGAAGAAGAAGGGTTTTAGGAAACGTCGGCAGCACCAACTGCAATTTCGTCAGTGACAGCGACGTCGCCTAGCCATACGTCACAAGGTCCGGCAGGATGGTTATGAGGATTGAGGAAGCTCTCTAAATTATATGTTTTTTGCATTAACATTCTGGAACAGTCACTCACGCATACAATCAAAATGGAACTTTAGTATATTATTTATTGGATCTTTTTCTTTTCTTATATAAGACTGTTACTTAATTGGAACATATTCGTTCGATTAATTTTTTATTCTTTGTATAAAAAAATGATTATGTCTTTTATTCAGATTATTAAAAACAAAAACAAGATTACTCGGCTTTTATGTCTAAAATAAGTTTTGACAGTAAGAAAATATAGTTTATTATCCAACTATAAGATATTTTTTCTCTAGTTCAATTATTACTTTGGATATAAACGAAATAAGAATTGAGACATACGACATTTAGTTTCGAACTCGTACATGATCGAAGAGCGCATGCAATATTCAACTTTATTACTGATGTGTTAGCGTATATAAAAAAAAATATAAATATTTATTTTTATTTTTTATGGAATGTTTAAAAAATTTGTTCGCTACTGTGACCACAGTGTAAACAAAACTGTGTAACTTTTAAAATTAATGATCTATCACGCTGAAACAAACTCCATAATGATTGGAAGTAATTAGGCGTCCTCATAAAATGAAAATTGTCAAAAAAAACTGCCCTCCATTGAAAATAAACATGTTTTTTTAGAAAAAAACTGTAGTTTTTTCATCAATTTTTACAATAATCGTAAAATTTCTTAATAAGAGGCCCCCATTACTTACCTTTTTTATTACTTTAAATTAATTTTAATCGTATTAGCTACCTAATAGTAAAAATTGCATGTTTATAACTCAATCTAAACATTTCTTATCAACAGTCAAAGAAAGGCCCAGCGCATGGCTTCGCACTATTGTTTAGCAAAATGAAAAAATGCCATTTTTGTTTGTAACCATGAACCTTCTTTGGTACTAATTGATCTTCGAATAGTCTTCGTTTTGTAATAGAAACACATTTTGAGCCTGGTACTAGGTTTATTACCGTAACAATCCTAGACCTTTTAGTCTTGGTTTAAACCATTACTTAGACCGTGTTTTGTAATAAAACGGGAAGAGTTCAAGACTTTTGCGGAATTACAGACTGAACGGAAGTTAAAAACTTCAGAGACAGGCAAAGAATATTTAAATACTGTTTTACTTTTACCAAGCTTAATATATAAGTAAAATCCTTACAAATATATGCTTAGTGGCAACAGCGATGCGGTAGATGATACTGGCAGTGCATGTCAACCTTCAACATTGCTGAGCGTCCTGGTGAGACGTCCCCCGTGTGCCCAGGCACGGTTTTTTAAAGGTAAGCGGGGTCTGAATGTGCATGTGCATGTGCATATGGTAAGGTACACAGACCACAAAATGCACTCACCTCAGACCCCGTCTCAACATCTACACCTACAACACCAGCTACATCCATTGTTGACCCGTTTTGGAAAACCCTTTCTAAATTCTATAACTCTGTACCCGTTTTGAAGCGAGTTCCTTGCAGGTTGCATTCGTTTTGCCACCCGGGAGAACTCGCAATGTGCTTGGAAACAGTTGCTCACCTTCCCTTACAGAATTCTCTTACTCTCTTCAAGAGGTATATCCCATTTAGTAGAATCCAAGTTACGGGAAGGTGATATTAGCGGAGCAGCCAGGATTCTTTTCCCCCCGATCCAGATTTAAGTCCCTCACCATTACAGGTCGAGAGTTGGTCACAGCCGTTTGTTCCTTCCAGAGCGACTCCGCTGGCGGCCTCGACAGCCTGAGCACCTTAAGGACCTTATTTGTTCAAGCTCCGGTGGAATGAACGACGTTCTGTACGGGGCCAATCTATGCGCCCTGCGCAAGAGGGATGGCAGCATTCGTCCTATTGCCGTGGAAACCACGTACCATCGTATGGCAGCCAAGATTTGTTGTAAATTTTATGGTGATGTGGTTTCGGAAAAATTTCAGCCCCTGCAGCTAGGCTAGGGCTCCAAACAGGGCTGTGAGGCTGCCGTATACGCCTTGTCGACCTACCCAAATTCTGGTAAAGGAGAGATCATCCTGAAAGTTGACACAAAGAATGCCTTCAATTCAGTTAATAGGGACACCTTGCTGGCAGAAACTAAGAAAGAAATACGTCAAATAGATTCCTTTGGCAATGTTACAGACACCCACCCTTCTAAATTACTGTATCGGGACAACCTTTTGGAATCTGCTGTTAGCTGTCAACAAGGTAACCCCCTCGGACCTTTAGTTTAGCCATTCACCCTATTATTAGACAGCTGAATTCCGAATTTAATGTTTGTTATCTTGATGATGGCACCCTGGGAGGCGATGGAGAAACTGTTTTAAATGACCTAAAATTCTTAAAAAACTAACTTCTTTCCATTGGCCTTGATCTCAAACTTTCGAAATGTGAACTATACTTAGCGGACAGTACTGAGAGACAACTGACACTTCCCAAATTTAACGCACTTGTTCCTGAAATCAGAATTATTGAAAAAAGCTTTCTTCGTCTCCTTGAGTCTCCAACCTTCGAGAATTCCTTTCCCGTTTTTATTGAAGAAAAATACAAAATTTCAACGAAGTTCGGAAAGATTGTTAGAAATTAATTCGGTACTGCTATTTCGGCCCTAAATTAACATATTTTCTTCGCGCTTGCCATTTATGGAAGCACCTTTTAGGAAAAATGGCTAATTTATCTGTCACACATTAACTTCAATTTTAAATGTGGTCATAGACGACCGTGCTTGGGCGCAAGCTACTCTTCCCATTCGTATGGGAGGCCTCGGCGTCCGCAAAATTTCTAGTATTAGTTTCCCGGCTTTCATATCCTTAGTCCACGGCACTAAGAAATTAATCAGGCAAATTCTAGCCTCCACACTGATTAATTTTGATGTGCTGTGCTTCACCGAAGCTATGGATGCCTGGAGACTCGCTTGCCCGAATTCAGATCTACCCGATTATCCATCTTCCCAAAGACGGTAGGATGTGCTGCTCTGCGGAGTAGTACAGAACAAATAATTTACTCACGTCTGCTACCACTGCGGAACGTGCGCGCCTGCTGGCTGTGGGTAAGTGGAAATCGGGTCTGTGGCTTCATGCACTACCGTCGTCAAACACAGACACTTCCTTCAGCCTCGATGCTTCCCTACGACTAGGAGCTCCATGTCGTTCTCCTCATCGCTGTCACTGTGGCGAAGTCGTCAACAGTCTCGGACATCACGGCCTGTCTGGCAGCCGAAGTGCGGGTCACTTAGAGCGGCACGCGAACATTAAAGGTGGAAGATGGGTAGGCCTTTAGTGTGGGATGCCACCTGTGTCGATACTCTTGCGCCTTTTAATTATTATGTAAAATCATCAAAATATACCAGTCTAATAAATATACACATTGACATTGTTGAAAATTGTATATAAAATGACATGATTACTTTGTAAAGCATTACATAATTGCACGACTCTCAATGCGAAGCATTAGAGTGTGCTCTACGATTGAAAAAATTTTTTTGCCCCATTTCTGTAACTGTTTTTATTGTTACACTCCTGCTAGTACACAGAACCTACTTAATTTATATACCATTGTATAGATGATTAAATGTAGATTAATACTGTACTTTTTACCAATTGATTTAATGCAGCAGAAATGGAAACGGCATCAAAATAGTTGAAAAAATTTTCCTGTCCGTCAATTTATGAACCCTGAAAACATTGTAGCTTGCGATAAAATCAATTAATTGAGTCAATTTTTTTTTTATACATTCGTTTCAGCCGTAGAAGGAACCCTATTGAAAATGGCACTTTTATTCAAAGTAGTTTAATTATAATTAATAAAATACTAACTAAAATATAATATCTTTATCTAAATATTTCCAACCTTTGAATTGATGTTGCCTAGCAACCGCCAAGTAAATATCTTTGTCAGTCTTTGACATTACGACTTCATGAAAAGTGATAAATTGTTCATTTTTGTTAAAAACTATGTTTTGAATTTCTTTTTCGTTTATGAATGAGTAATATATATGAGGCGTGCACTTTTGGATTTTCCAAACTATTTTTTTATTATTGTGAATGTGAGGACTATGTGTTTTTTTTTCTCAGTTTTATTAATTATGGTCTGGCAGTTTGAGTAGTTGCTGCGGCTTACCCAAATATCCTTTCTTTGGTATTGTTCGTCGAGTTGAGCTCTTACAGTTCTGAGTTAAGCTCCACGATTACTGACAAATGCTTGCACTGACTGGCCAGGTCAACTCAAATCTGTGTGGTTCTTTCCTCAAAAGACCATTTCAGACACTAATCTACATGGTCCTCCTGACCAAGATTATGTCTGGACTTTAAAGAGACTGCGAACTCCGATTCTTTACGGCCTTTCTTCTCAGAGTAGTGAGATAGGAAACGCCGAACTCATCTAGCTTATTTTTAATGTTTTTTTTTTAATATGACGTGTAAAAGTGATTCTGATATCTTCTGAATAAATAATTTCATTTCATTTCATCCCATTTTCCTGACTCGGCGTGCTGTGCTGGTGCTGCTGCTGCGGCTGCAGAAAGCCTCAAGCGGCGTAAGTATAATAACCTTATTGGTAATTATATTTTCGAGCCGTTTGGGGTTGAAACCCTCGGGCCGTGGGTTCCGAGTGCTCACGGCCTTTATAAAGAAATCTCAAAACGGCTATTTAACACTTCCCGTGACCCAAGGGCTGGTTTTTACCTTGGGCAAAGGATAAGGATTGCCATACAACGTGGCAATGCCGCCAGTCTCTTGGGTACATTACCAGTCGACAGCGGTTAAGTTTTCGACGCTATACTTTAGTTTGTCAATAGTTTTAGTTAAGTCAGTATATAATTTCGCTATTTTTGTTAATTAATTAGTTATAAGTTGTTATGTAAATATCTATATACCAGAATAAAAAGTAAAATAATCGGATGTATGATTAAATGAAGAAGTATGGAACCAAACATCAACTAACCGTAGACTATACACCTGAGCAAAATGGTGTAGCGGAAAGATCAAACAGAACAATCGTTGGAAAATCTAGAAGCATGATCCAAGAAGCTGGATTATTTTGGTTGGAAGCTGTAAAGACAGCTGTTTACCTGAAAAACCGATCACCAACAAAAACTGTTAGGAATAAAACGCCTGAAGAAGCTTGCACTGGAAGGAAACGAAAATCTGAATATTATCACAGTTTTCGGATGCAAAGCGTATATTATGCACATCCCTAAGCAGAAATGCACCAAATGGTACATCTTTTACGATACGAATATTTTCCTACGTGAGTGCTAATATTGGAAACCTGTTTACAAAACAAAGTCGCTCTCGAAAGCTTAAAGAAAAACCATTCCAGGTATTCTGTCTTCCCATAAATCTAGTCGTAGTTTCTGATTATTCTAAAATAGAATGTAGTAGGTTTCAACACTACATTGAAGACTATTTCAGTACAGATGAACAAAGACTTACCTATATTAATCACGCTGACAAAGTCGTAAAATAAAATCATGTTTATTTGTTTTTTGGGTACCGTACCTTCCCTCCCGACACGTAATTTTTTTTTGCGTTTGTCCCGTGTTATGAGGTGTCGGGTGGGTGTGTGAAAACATTTTTTCGATTCAGGGATACATTTGCGAAATTAAAAGGAAAACTATCACAGCTTAGTACTATGCTTTACAAGTTAACGAGTAATAATAATATCGACTAACTTACATTTGCGGTTGGAATTTATGGGAGAACATGTTTTCCAACTACAATGTTAAAGTTTGTTCTTGGGATAATTATTAATTTCAACTACGGACCCCTTATTTGTGCGTGGTCAACGCACTTGAACGTTTTTTAATATGAATTTGACGTATTAATGTCATATTTTTTTTATAGGAAAATAGTATGTCATCGCAGTCAATTCATAGAATACCGTTGTAAAAAAAAATTTTTCGAACGTTAAAACTACAAGCTATCGTTCATGGTTTGTTCCTGCAGGTCTCATCCCTAAATACGAAGATTCGGCCGAAGTTACGTGTGATTCCTACTTCTTATCAGCTGTAAATTGGCTACAGAGATAAGATTAGTTTGGCGCACGATCTAAGAATTAATGGTAGTGTTCAGTGTCTGATGCTGGAGCCGGAAGGTGGCCATAGGAACTCCTCAACCAAACCACCGCCATCGTTTTTGGACTCACTTAACAAGTGTTCTTACACTAGGTGCTGTCCAGGTCCATAAGAACTCCTCAACTAAACAAGATAGCCCTGTTGTTTTTGCGGTCGTCGATTTTGTCTTGCCAAGTAGCCCAAGGTGTAGTCCCGGGCCTCATGATGGATCTGGAAGGTCACTATACTGAACTCCTTAACTAGACAAGGTAGCCCCTTTGTGTTTAGGTCTTTTCGATAAGTAGGTACGTTAGCTCAAGGTGTCGTCTAGGGTCTGATGAAATTGCCGAAAGGTGACCACAGGAATACGATGATGATGATGTTATGTTAAAATACGTTTTTTAAACAAGCTTTTATTAAACTAAAAAGTACTAAATAAAACTTACGTAAACACTTATGTAAACATAGAACTTTAATATTTTCTTAAAAACTTGAGGCGTGAACCTCGCGGTCGTTCTTTTACTTTTAAGATGAACCTCAAGCTAAGCGGTTAATTATTGCCATAAAATTGTGCTCGCGAGGTCTACTGTTCGCAGAACTACTAGTTAAAAAATATTTAAAACGTTGTTAATTAAGTCTATCGAATATTATAATATTCCGACAGAAGCAATAAATAAAGATTTTGTGCAACACTGTTAAAAAACACGCATTTTTGACAGACTGAAACAGACTCTCTTTAAGTCAGTAGAGCCGCCATTACAGAATGCGCCGTTTCAACAATCAAAATTAAATAACGTCATTAAAATGAAAAATTTGTTCTGCTATTACTTCGTGGAAATATTAAAAAAAATGTGATAATTAATTGTAGAAATATTCCCCATACTCTTGGTTAGTTGGGACCAAACGCTTACAACATCTAACGCCGTAAGTGCATTCGTGTTCATAGTTATTTCATCGATAAAGTCGTTTATTGAACAGTCATAGCGCCAATTTGCGAACATACAGTTTTACTGCTTTTTGATACGCTACTCAAATTTTAATCTCGATTTAATTACTGAAATGAAATTAGCCTCTTAACACGCCATCGGAATTCACAGGAGCATTACGACACTTATGTTTACTATAATTAAATCATTGTTTTAATATGTATTTCACTAAAACCTATGAAAATGTCCCAGAATTCCTTATTAAATATCACTTTTCTCTAAAATCGCGGTGTTTTTTCTCAGAGAAGTAGTTTTTTAACAAAAAATAATATTATATAAGTATTATTTTACAGAAATAAAATATAAATTTACGTTTTGTGTAGACTATAGTATTATAAATTTATAACACACTGTATAAGTATTATAGTATAAGAAATTAAAATGAGCAGCCTTTATCACATGCTGCACGTTGCATGCTGCAGGCTGGACTGAAAATGGTGGGGCTTGTCATACAAACTTTCCCCACGTTTTTTAGCCTGATTCTCAGAGCCTATACTTTAATTGACCAGCGTATTAACACACATGTCAACAAAATTAAAAAATGTTCTCAATTTAACAAATTGAGAACATTTTTTAATTTTGTTATATACATATTATTAAACTTTATTTTTATTGATTATTTTTAAATGACGTCTCTGAGTGCAGTAATCCTTAAAAGCATGTTCCATTATGATTTATAGATTGATAGCGGACCTGGCAAACGTTGTCCTGCCCGAACAGCGCCACCTACCGGGTCCAATTGTATTTTCAAACAATCCGAGGACCCACTCAAATATACACACAAAATTTTATCTAAGTCGGTTCAGCCGTTTAGAAGGAGTTAGGTGACCAACAACTAAGATGTATCAAATTTTTTATTTAAGACGGCGGCGACCGTTAAATTGTCCATACAAACGTAATACCTAAATCATTTGCAATTTGAGCATATTTCCATTATATTATGTTAATATTCGGATTTAGACAGTATTTATCTAGGCTTACACATCTTTTTTTTTTCAAAAAACTTATCTAAAATGAAGTTTAAGCGAATTGAATTTCGCACATTTTTACAGCTAAATTACATGTTTTCATACTGTTTTGTCTGTATTATAAACAACAATATTTGGAATATTGTTTCGGCAGGAGCATAGCTTATATTATCAATTATATTATATTAAGTTTTCATTCATAATTTTTGGTATTACTGAACACATCCAAATTTATCATAAGTTCCGATAGCTAGTAACAACGCTAACAACACATAACACACATAACACACAACAGACACAGACAACAACAACAACAACACAACAACACAACAGAACAGAGATAACAATATTCCAAACGCATTTTCCTCCCATCTCGACTTGCAGTTGCGAGCCGTGTTCGCCGGACCCTTAATTTATCGACGCATTAAAATCGTGCCCCTAAAAACTTCACTACCCCTTTTCACTTAGTAAGGTAACACGTAAATCTTATCTTTTGTCAAAATTTTTAAGGGGACTACTGGAGCTAAACGCATATTTTTATTATATCAACTGCAGTAAACAAAATCAGAATTATATTTATATTCTTCAGGATAAGTGCTAGTTACATAGTGTGTTGAAAACTTGATACAAAAAATCACCTCTAAAAATTTATCTTAACGATACATGCAATCATTCTGTTTTTTTGTCAGATTTTTCTTCAAACAACATATTAACTTAATGTTATTTTAATTTTTTAGTCCTCTAAATACATTTTTTTTTAATAGATAATTGCTTTAAATTTTTCAATACATTTACAGTTGTGTGTGTGTTTCTCTTTCTTTTCTATGCAGTCAGTGACCGCGCTTTAGCTGTTGTCAGCCTCTTAATATCAAGTTCTGAATTAATCGGACCCCTGGAGGTTTTGGTTTGGAAAACTAAATGACTAAAAATTTTGTTAATTAAAATACATCAGCCATATTGACTGTGTTTTCTTTTAAGTTAGTCATTGTATGATAAAAAACCTAATAAAATTACGTGCGTACGAAACGATTTTATTTAAGCGAACCCGCCCCTGTTTCGCTGGATTTCTACGAATTGACAAAACATCAAGCTGTATTTTTTGTTTTATTTTTTAACTTTCGGAACAAAAAAAAAATTGTTGTCGACGATCAGAACTAAGCTGTCACACATTCAGACTTTCAGACACGAAAAACGACTTTATATTATACCTATGCTAGAAACCCGACTATCCGCAATGGCAAGATCAAAACATCCGAATTTCTGTGCTATATCCAAATGAAATATTAGTGTTTTATACACAATAACCTACCGGAATAAATGTTTTAAATGATGGTGCAAACCGCATCAAAATCTATTGTGTCCTTAATAAGGTCTAAGCGGTCTCACAGGACACGAAATGTGACTTTTGTAGAACAACTAATGCATAATTATATTGCAATACTCAAAAGTAAGGCGTAAATCTGTCCTGCAGTTTGGCAGAATAATTGTGAAATACCCATTGTGTAACTTTTTTGAAATAAATAATAAAAAAAATGAGAGAAAAACGTAGGTACTTCTGTACTTAATAACCGACCCAGACTGTTATTATATCTGCGTCTGCGACCAGAAAAGTAGGTACTCAGGTACGAAAAGTAATATGAAAAAACATTAGGTCACAATTATTTTGTTACTTGTTAATTACCTGTCCTTGAATTTGATGAGTAGCAAACGGATTGACGGCGACTGGAGACGACTGGTGGGGCAGCGCGCTGTGTGGCGAACACCCGGGTGGACTGCGTCCCATACTTCCGCACGCGCCCGCGTACCCCAGCCCGCTCGGCGACTGCGTTAGCCATGTACTGGAAACGTTTAAACACCACTTAACACATGTTACTCAGAACAGCGAACGCTTAGAAGCAACGAGTAATTTTAAACAAAGCTTTTAAGAACGCAAGGCCCTTCTTTGAGTCTTAATAAATAGATTAAATCGGTTGGCTCATTGATGGAAATATAACAATGTTCTGCACAAAGTTGCTACCTAAATCTTCTAAACCTAATTATACTATTTGTAGAATTTTAGAATTAGAACCAGAATTTAAAGTCGGAACGCACCCAGAGTGACAAACAAATTGAGGGCAGAATGCCTTTAATGTGAAGTAAGACCGACCACTACAGATTTATCGGTACATATTTGCAATGAACATGAAGCCAAACATTTCAGACGAAAAAGTCCTACTAAAAATATACTAGTAAGGGTAAGTTACAAAAGAAATTCAAGGCAGAGAATAAAACAAAACTGAGAACGAGATTCTTCGCATCTAAAGCAGTCCTACGAGCTTTTACAAAAAAAATACTGTTACAAATAGTCGATTTTTGCACTTTAGTATCGCTTTGATATTTAAATGCCGGCAACAGATTTTTAATAATCCAGAGATATAAGTACAGTACTCATGGGTAAAGTTACTCATGGAAAGTTATATACCACAGTTAACCTTCTTAATTTTATTTTATAATTCATAGGGGGTGATGTGCATGCAGCTGCCGAAATGTGCGCGAGTTGAGAGCAAAGGTATTAGTCCAGGAGACCACGTATGTTGAATAGAAATTATAGCAGTTCTTATACGGGTATGGCGTCTGAATTATTGTAAGAATATTGTCTGAATTATTGTGTTGAGAGCAGTGGTGGCCCAGTGGTAACGGCCCCGACTTACGAGTTGTAGGTCGTGAATTCGAACCCAAGCAGGCGCTTTACTTTGTGTAAATGATTTCAGCACCACTGATCTCAAAACGGTGAAGGAAAACATTGTGAGGAAACCGGCATGTCTTAGAACCAAAAATTCGAAGACATGTGACATCTACCAACCCGCACTGGGCCCGCGTGGTGGATTACGGCCCACTCCTTCCCACAGAGCGGAGGCCTGTGTCCCAGCAGTGGGAACATTAATAGGCTGATTATGAATTATTGTTAGAAGGATTGAAACAGTCAAATACGTAATTAATATATTTTTGGACAGTGACTCCAGCACTAAAAAATAATTTTGGAATATCAAAGGGAACTGTGAAAGGGTAGTCTCATCAAACACAACATCAGTGCAAAGTGCAAACAGTATATGGAATCGACAACCATAATATTCATTTAATAAATGCACACTACACATTCTTAAACAACCCCTTTTTCTTCTAAGTTTTTTTGACACGCTTTACTGTTATGTATTTTTTTACAAACGAGCCAAATTAACTAGTACCTAGTCACTTTCGCTATAAGAAACTCTTGCGCATTTCATATTGCTTTTAGATCTAGGTTTTAGTCGCCGTGCGTTGTCTGTCAGTGAATGAATGAATATGAATTTAATATTCTTATAAAGTAGACAAGTCATGTAGCCTATGATTTTTTTCATTGGCAAAAATACCGAATTCCCACACTAACTTTCACCCCCCTATATTTAACCCCTTTAAGGGTTATATTTTCTTAAATTGTAGTGGTCTTGTTCTTATAAAAAGCGATCGTTGCGCGAATACGAGATCGTAGCGATCATTTTTGTTCGGCGATATCGGAAGTCGCCTGCCCTCTGTTGTGTTTTATTAGGACAAGGCCAAAAACGAGCCAACGAGAGGTTAGCTTTGGGGTTTTTATTATCTTGAAAGTAAAACATCTTCTCCCACTCCAATGAAAATTAGCCGAATTGTAATGTTATAAATCCAGGGTCAGATGGCATCACATCATCCACGGGCGTTCGTTCGCGAGGAGATAATAAATAAAAAAACAACGGGTTGCACTCCGGGAGTGCTAGCAGGAGTGAAAATTGTGCATTTTTGAATATTTTGGAATGGTTAGGGAATAATTTCGCACGAATTGCTTTATTTATCAGTATAAAAGTACTATCATTTATGTGGTTAAATACAATATTCATTAGTAGTAGTAAATATATTTATTTATTTTCAAAATATAGTCTAACAAAAATAAACAATTTATTACCCATCAAGATGGGCAAAATTTCTTACCTCGCAATCTTTGCGTAATGTTAAAGACTATTTATTTTGTCGGTTGCTAGGCAACGGATCTTACTGTCACGTCCTGACGCGAGTTAAACATTTTTTACCCATACCAAAAAAAGTGCACAACGTCGCTAAAGAAGTTTTCACTACAAAAATGTGCGTGATACCGGCCAATGATATTGCAAAAACGCACACACACCGATGCACCTCTTTACTCGTTACGAAGAGAAAACAGTTTTTTAAGAAGAAGAATAATAGAAGAAAAATAACACAAAGTGATAACTGATAACCTATGTAATAAACGGGTATTTTCCACATACATTTAGTTTGTTGTGATCATCAAACAAAAATGGCTCTTATTATCCTCAGTATGTAAATTATTAATACACACAGGTAATCCATGATAGGATCTATTTGAACGAAACATTTCAATATGTCGACAGACACATCCACTTTGCCTTCATTACGCGGCTCCTTAAAACCTACGAAGATTTAATAACGTTGAAATGAAAACCTTGAACAGTGTATAAAGTCGCCGCGTAGCATGGACAGAGATAAAGCGAACAAACTCCGCCCATCTTACCTGCCTCCGACCAATGGCCTATCAACAAATGTTTCCCATTATAGTTATCCATTATTATTTCTTGCCTGTCTTGCCCATCAACGTCATTGCCTCTAATTTTATAGGTACCTACCAACAAGTACTCACACAATACACGCAGGGTTATGTCACTACTAAAACATGTATTTACAATAAGATTTAAGTTCTTAGAAATGTCTAAGAACACGAAGTTGTCGTCGTATGGAATGTAAACTGGGATCATTGTGCAGACTGACATTCTAACTACTTACGCTTTTTGTAAGGGAACCATGTCTTTTTACCCGACTGCCCCAGAAGGAGGGTAATGTTTTTCGAGAGTATGTATGTAGGAAATGAGTAGAGCCTTTATGCTAATTTGCTTTTAATTAATTTTATTAATTTGATTTTGGAGAAGTCAGTTTTTTGTTTTGCTTCTGGCAGATGAAGTATGAGCCGAGACAGTTGTGTTTTCTATATTTTTTGCTTTTATGTATTTTAAAGTAATATACCGAAAGTTTTATTGAGATATGCTGAATTTTATTTGACTACCATTCCCACAATTTTTGGGGGCTCGTCCGGGATGGTAGCGGTCAAATTCGGCTATAAAGTGGAGTTTTGTTCTGAGGTGATGTTTAAAGGCGTATGCAAGAAACTTCCATGAGTTGTCCATGAGGTGTTTTGAGGTGTTTTAAGGTGCTGAAAATGGTGAAGAGGTGAGGTGCAGAAGAAGCAATTTGAGGTGATACTTATAGATAAGATTTTTTTTTTTGAAAGATGGATTGGTACGATGGTTTAGTGCCCAAGTTTGATGGGACAGACGAAACGTACACGTCGAGTAAATGGGCCCAAGACGTGGAGGAGCATGCGGATGTTATGCAGTGGACGCCGGTGCAAACCCTGATTGTGGCAAGGCGCTCAATTACTGGTGTTGCGGCTATGTGGCTGAGAACTGAAAAAGTACATCGCACATTTGATGAGTTGAAGGCAGCAATCGCCAAGGAATTCCCAGGCAGCATGAATTCTAAAGAAGCCCATGAATTGCTGACTTCAAGGAAGAAGCGTAAGGAGGAGTCGGAAATAAGTGTTGAAATATGTGGTGTCTGTGTCGAAAGTTTAATTGACTCTGGTAGCGACCTCAACCTTATCACGAAGGACTTATTTTTTGAACTTCCAAACTGTGTTTACACCAAAGAAAATAAAGTGTTAACAGGAGGTTTAGGTTATAGCAAAGTAATAACGTTCGGAAAGTGTAAAAGCGATGTAAGAATTGATGATATTGTTTATAATGTAACATTCTATGTTGTGCCCGGTGATTCAATACCATATAGAATGATTTTAGGTCAACCTTTTTTAGATTTGGCTAGAGTTGTTTTCGATAAAGGTGTTGTGAGCGTGATGCCTGAAAGTGAGAGTGAAATGATGAGTTTGCTTTCAGATAATATAGGCTCGAGCTCAACTGAGTTGAGTGATGTTTCTCCAAGTATGCAATCAACTGCGACTGATCCGGTTGAAGGTGAAAAGCCCTTACAAATCAAGGAAGTACCAAATGAGACGGTGATTATGTTGAAAGATGATATACCGGTGACGGAGCAGAGGGAAGTCACAGAGCAAGTAGGAGAGTGGTTACAGAGAGGTCTTGTGAATCCAAGTTTTTCTGAATATACTAGTCCTTTGAATTTAGTAAAAAAGAAGAATGGTAGAAAGAGAGTTTGTGTAGACTGTCGCAAGATAAAGGAGAAAATGGTGAAGGATCGTTTTTCCTTCTCAATCATTGACCATGATTTAAACAAGTCATCAGGAATAAATTACAGTAATTTGTATTTGAAAGGTGTGAAAGATTTAAAGATGTTAGAGGTGCAAAATAAAAATACAGAGATATTGGATGTAACTAAAAAGATAGAAAGCTGGCCGGATTAAGGTTAAGGTATTATTTTTTATTTTTTTTAAACTGTCAGTCTAATTAGTTGCAAGTTGCGTTTATTAATGAGTTGTCATTTTGTGTGATGTTGTTTCTCTGGCAGTTTGTGATTGTTTTGTATTTCATGTTGTTTAGATATAAGGTACTTTGTTGTCAGTTGTTTTTAAAGTTAAATGTGTTTTTTTTTTTTAACTTCAAGTTAATAAGTGTGATGATATTTTGTTCCTTTTCTTTTAAATGTAACTAGGAGTCTGAGGACAGACTTATAATAGGATGGCCGAGCTGTAGGAAATGAGTAGAGCCTTTATGCTAATTTGCTTTTAATTAATTTTATTAATTTGATTTTGGAGAAGTCAGTTTTTTGTTTTGCTTCTGGCAGATGAAGTATGAGCCGAGACAGTTGTGTTTTCTATATTTTTTGCTTTTATGTATTTTAAAGTAATATACCGAAAGTTTTATTGAGATATGCTGAATTTTATTTGACTACCATTCCCACATGTATGTATGTATGTGTGTATGTATGTATGTATGTATGTCTATTTCTTTGGCACGCTCTGTAGCCTAAACGGCTTGATGGATTTTAACATAAGAGGTGTCGTTAGATTCGTCTTAAGCAGCGCAGGCGGGGACAATAATAATTTAACAATAATAACCGGAAATATGGTGTAACTTTTGTTTGGCCTGCGATACCAAAATTCTATAGATTATAATGCTTGTTTTTCTCTTTTCAGTTAAGTGTTTTTGCAGTCGGGTTTTTTGTTTTTTGAATAATTTCCTTTTATGTATTTCTTTCAATCAGACACTTACTTTTTATTTACACGGTGTCACGGTGGGAAATCTTGACGGGGCAGTAAAAACAGTAACCGCAAAACTTGTAGCTACCCGAAAATATTTTTCAAGTAGTTCATAACCTTTGAAGGCATTCTGAAGAGACATAGGACAAGCCTTTTTGTTTGACGCAAGTTATACGATATATTCTAGATACTACTATTTCAAACTTAGCTTGCACAATACACTATATTTAATAATAAGATAATGTGTGTATTTAAATGTAGTTAAGTATCTCGTTATAAAGTAGCTGATATCAAATCGGGCAATACTTATGATATCTCTCTCATGTGTTATATAAGATACACTATTTATCAAAAGGACAAACACGTTTGATAAACTTTCAAAAGTTCGGATTTTCAACCAATTAAATAAGTATCTCGCAGTTATCAACTTCTACAACTCGTACATTGTTTATAATATCCAGGTTTACCTACTATCCGTCTTATCACCACTATTGTCATTAAGGTCAAAGTTAGATACACCTGAATGTATTATTCAATGTTATTATGACATTCATTGATAACTGTCTAATTGAAATAGTCAAGGAAATCGGAAATAAAATTCTTTAGCAACATATCAGTAAATTATTAGCATTTGTTTTGTAAACACTAGTATGAGAAACGTAAATATTTATTATAATTACTATGTAATAATAATGTCATAGTGTTAACTCGCCCGTTTGAATTATAACATTTATAACATAAGCGACATGAATAATTTTCAATATAAATGTTGATAAATGTATGTCAATCAACCCAGACTTCGCAGTACACTGCTGGACCTAGGACTCTCCCAGGTTACCACAATACCTGGTCCTCCATCTTTCGCATCCATTCTGTTCCAGACTACTTTTTAAGGTCGTCGTTCCATCTAGCTAGGGGCGGGGGGCGTCCCACACTACGCTTGCCGATACGCGGTTTTAACTCCGAACTCGTTTGCTCCACGGGCTATCGGTCCTTCGACAAACATTGCCAGCCAGCCACTTCAACTTGTTAACTCTGCAAGCGCTATGTAGGTAACTCCAGTTCTTTTCCGGATAAATTAATTTCGAATTTTGTCGTTCAAAGAAACTTAGAGCGTAACTCGCTCCATAGCGCTGAGCGACCTTGAGTTTTGTGTACATATTTGCATGATATTTTTATTTGTGACATTTGTAAGGGTGAAGTTAAAAAAAACTAGCTAACTACTAGCACTAAGAAGGGGTTTTTGGAAATTCGACTTTTAAGGGGGTGAAAACGGGGGACTTATGCCCGTTTTCACCATCATTCCTTAAATTTAGGGAGGCTCTTAAGACATTTCTGCTAAGAGATCCTTTAAATATAGGGGCCCGATATTCGGCATCTTAGCGATAAGTGACAGTTCATTTGTTGTTGAAGGTGAATATTTGCAGAGACTGAACTACAACTGTCACTTAGGTAAGTGGCCCCTAAGTAGGTATCCCTTAATCTGGTGGAAAAAAAACTCAGGTAGGGGGGTCATTTAAGGAGTCTTTTAGGTTAAGAGATCCTTAGTAAGGAAGTGTTTGAGGGAACGATGGTGAAAACGGGCATTAGTTTGTATGAAAAATCTTATTCCTTTAGTTAATAAACTTGAATCTTGGCACAACCTAACAAAATGTACTAGGCTTGCATGAATTCACGATATAGTATTTCAATCAATAATTGCACAATTTCTGAGCAGTAACCTAACAAAAAGTACTAAGCTTGCATGTATTCACGATAGTATTCAAGCATTACTCATAGGATATGGATGAGATTCCACGCGAGCGAAGCCGCGGGAAAAAGCTAGTTTGAAATAATTGGTTAAGTATGTAAAATTATTGATTGTTTGTAAACCTATCGGTATGTATTCTGAATTTTCTATTCTTTAAAGGTAACTAACACTTCGCCCCCAACTTCGTCCATGCGGTTGATTTCGTACCTACTATTCCTGACGAAGTTCAATACCCACCTCAACCCCCTTTAAAGGATCGATATGGTAAATTTATTTAATTATTTACCTAAATAAGTACATGTGCCCAAGTTTCAACTTTCATACATACTTATTCCCCCTTTACACCCCAACAGGGATTGATCGTTTGGTACGTTTCCATTAGTTGGCTTCAAGACAAAAGTTGGTGAGATAAACGCGACTAAAGTCACATTTTTTTTACATTCCCGTACGTTCGTAAGGGAAAGTAAAAAAATCTCGTTATACCCCCCTCCACCCCTATAAAGGGTAGTTTTGGAAAATAAATCAATCAGTGTATACTTACTATATTATTTACACAATAAAGTAGATACACGTATTTGTGCCAAGTTTCAAGTTTCTAAACCGAAGGAATAAGATCTTTCATAAAACTGTATTCCCCTGTTTCGCCCCAGGTCAATTTGGGGGTCAATTAATGTCAATATTTTTTTGTATTTATTGTTTCGGAAGCATTCCTTTCAAAGTTTCGATTATGATTTTGTGCTGTATCTTCTCTGACACCGTCTTATTGGAAACGTCTGTCTAACTTATTGGTTGGATGAAATAAATAATCTTAATGCCGGTTGCAATAACAGCAGCATTTCTCCTGTAGACTCTTCATAAAATAGAATTGGGACGGTTTTCAATTCGTTTAGGATCTTTAGAATATAATTACATAAGTAAATGCAGTAGTCATAGTCTTATAAATGTTACTTAAATACCTTGGAAGTTCTGATCCTGCTTACACTACAACGGTCAAACAGAAAAAAGTGACTGCTTTGACTGTTTGATAGCTGTTAGGTTGTAGATTTCTCACAATTAGCAGTTTATGGTCGAGAGATAGAAAATTTTCATTACACTTAAAAATTTCGATATCCCAAATCAACCCAGTTTGGACCTTAAGTTATTGGGATCACTCATTGCAAGGAATGCAAGCAATTACCAATCCCTGTATGATAACCAACCTGTATAAAATTTCATATCTTCAAATTATTTTACCTAGTTTTTTGAAAAAGACATATCGCCAGTGTTAAATTGTTAATGAAATTAATGAACCTACATAAAAATATAATAAACATCGATTTAACGACAATTCCAATTTGCTGAGATAGTTTGGGCATGCGCTCATAAACATGCAGACTTTAGACGTTAATTACTTTTTACGACACTTTTCCTAATTCTGTTTCATAAAATATTCAATCTATTTTTACTAATCGTAAGACGGCTCTGAATCGAATTATTTCGTATCTAAAACCCACGAAAATTTAAGTTCGAATTTAAAGAACTAGATTTAACAGAAAAAGAATGTAAACTCACGTGTCATATCGAGGGTATGAAGGTGGATGGTACGGTGAACCGGACCCGAAATAATTCCTGGCCCCGAGGGGCAGGGGCTGCATGTGAGGAGGTACGTGTTGACCGACGTGTGCCACGTGATACCCGTCTCCGAACAGTGTTTTGGAGTAAGGAGTAGCTCGGAACGGCCTTTTCATCCTCCGCCGTCGCCTGAAGTTTCCATTTTCGAACATCTCGCCGCATTGAGGATCTAAAACAATACTACGCTCACCACCCAAGAGTCTATAAACATGGGAGCAGGAATACATCGCAAGCAATTCGCTTTCTAAGGTATGAAATATGAGATGATGGTGAATGATCGCGTAGCTGTCAGCAGTCATTCGCATTGCGTTAATGCAAACAGAACACTCGAAAAAGATAAAGGCAGTTTTTGTTTAAGAACATCTTGGTGGTATTTCAATTTTCAATGTAAATTAACAATTGTACATGAAAATTGATACAGTTAAAAATAATTTGCAGCTTTAAAGTAAGGAGTAACTTACCAAGGGTCCAATAATTTCCCTTACGTTCACCACCACCTTCTCTTGGTACTTTTATGAAACATTCATTTAGACTTAAATTATGCCGAATTGAATTTTGCCACCCTTTCTTGTTCTTCTCGAAGAATGGAAATTCCTTGGTGATGTAAGCGTAAATTTCACTTAGCGTAGCGCGTTTCGTTTGGCTGTTTTGTATTGCCATCGTGATGAGGGCCACGTAAGAATAGGGAGGCTTCGTAAGCGCTTGCGACGTTGGTGTGGTGGACTGCGGCTTCATTTCAGAGTTACCTGGGCTTGCTGGGGTCGTTGACTTAGATTTACTCTTTGTTTCAGTACTGCTAGAACAATAACAGACAATTAATAATATTATTATTTATATCATTAAATTCCATTCAGACATTGGTACGAAATTTAGGTCAAGTGACAATCACGCAATTACAAGCAAGTCGAAAAAAGAAAATTCATCTTGCTTACGACTTAACAATATTACACAAGGTATATTTTGGTATTTGGTATCAAGATGTCTTATTGTAAGGTATATTTTGCGCTCGAAGGTTGAAATACTGATTAGACAATGCTAGATTGTTGCATCGAGCGCAAGGTGCATTAATTACTTACTACCAATCTACCTACCGTGATAAAATATACCTACTCAAAATAAAAACTTAATGAAAACAAAGTTTTCATAAGCTTTTAAATATTTATCCCGCGACTTTTGCGGCAAAAGGTTATTAACAATTTCATTTGCAGCTGTTTTTATACTTTCTGGAGTTGAATATCACTCATATCGCTATCGCTATTTCCATTTTTTTTAAGTTTTCATGCCAAATATGAAGTATCAAAGTTTTACAATGGTACAAAATGTGCACCATTTGTTTTTTCTTTTTCACCAAATTGGTTTTATTCAGCTGATGTTTATTTTCAGCCAGTATTTTTTTGAATCTTAATGGGAGACAAAAATCAGTGCATTAATGAGATTTCATATAACATTTCTGCTCTGTTTTGGTTCTAAGCAAAAAAATACATCCTTTGTGATCGGTTTTGTAGTGATTAATGGTAACATTACTACGTAGTTGACAGAGAAAGTAATTAATGATAAATTCAATATCAAACCAACCTGTTGTTAGAATTGTTATCGTCTCTAGGAAGTGTTGGTAAGGAGAGGGTTTGGTACACTCGCGATAGCTCTTCTTCCCCTTTGACACTTTGGGAATTCGCCGCATCCGCGTTGCTTTCCTGGAGGCATATTCTAGTGTCGTACGGTGAACCTGCACAACAAGAAAAACGAACATTCAGAAATTGCTTTAACCAATCTCAATAATAAGGGTTAAAACAAAATTTGGCAGTAAAATTTGAGAGCTATGATTATAACACTTTAATTTATATTTTCAGTGCAGATTTGATAAAATATAATATAGAACAATCACAAATCACTCAGTCCCTGAAATGCACTATGCACTATCATCTTTCAGAAACAAAACTAAGTATTCGTGGAACAATATGATAATACAAACCTACTCTTTAACTGACTTCAAAAAAGGAGGAGGTTATAATATGTTCGTCTGTATGTATTTTATTTTTACTTTTTTTATGTTCATAGATATTTTCGTCAGTAAAATTGTAGACCGATTTTGAAAATTATTTCGTTTGGTAGAAGACGCTTGCGCGGCAGTCCCATATAAATTTTATTAACTTTATTTGGATGGTTTTTGATTAATCTTCATTAATAACTACGTATTTAATCCACTTTGTAGATCTTATTATTTTGATGATGTTATAATACTTACTGTCACTGTTGTTTACATAGCAAGTAGTGATATAATAGGTATAGGTACCATTACTAAAAATGAAAAATTGAAAAATAGCTTTCATTTCGGGTGTCGATGGCTAAAAACTAAAACACAGATCCAAAGACACCTATTTCGAAACGTCTAGTAAAAGTTATAGTAAAAGTCATTTTTCATTTCACTTACAAAGTAAAAAAGAACTTTTACTATAAATTTGTTTTGGAAGTCTTTTTTTGTAAAAACTAATCTAGAACAAGTGTAATCTAGAACTAGAAGTAGGTTGCCCTTGACATTTTTTTTTGCTCAGTAAGCACCTATAAATGACCCAAATGATTCTCGTTAGTCGCTCAATAATTTGAAATATTTGTTGTTCATTTTGAAACTTAGGTACTTATTTATTATTTCACATCATAGACATCGATTTTTTTTTTATCCTTCTGTTGGGTTATATGTATTTACGACTAACTTTTGCCCGTGGTTTAGGATATTATCTCACGGGGACTTTGTACCGTAATTAAAAGTATCCTGTGGCCTATTCCAGGCCATGGTATACCCGTGCCAAACATCGAAATCCATTCAACCATGAAGGCTCGAAAAGGTTACAGACGGACAGAGTCGATAATTATCCAAAATCATTCTTTTAATCCAGCCAATATGTACAATCCCTAATTGCTTATACAAATGCTGAGTGCTAGTGCGCAACAAAAGTTCTGTTTAAAGTACATACAATATACATTATTGTTATTATGTTGTAACATTTAACACTTGAGATTTAGCCAATCTTACGCGTACGTGCCTCCCGATACGGGTTTCTTGGAATTCGTCGCTTAACGTTGTAGGTAGCTAAACATGCACACAACATACTTTTATAGGTACTACACGTGGCCATGGTAACATTGGCCACCAAGCTACTTATACCATTATTTTATGCATAAAATGTTTGAAACCTCTGAAGTATAAATTAGGAATTAGGTGCTGCATAAGAAACAGGAATTACAGTAACATTTTTGGTATCCAAAAATTTTGGAATCATGGATAGATGTGATTTTTTTTATTAAATTTAAGATTTAAACATTCCTAAAATAAGCAAAATTATAAAAAGGTATGATTTCCACAGTTGCGCGTGTAGAAGAATGCGTCAGACAGACGCCGCACGCCGATGTAGTTGCATATCGGATTCGAGCCGAGCCGCGAACACCGCAAGGTATTGTGTCGCTTATAGAACAATGCGTCGTATTTATAAAACATTAAAAGCCGGCGTATCGTTCGTGAAATTAATAACAAATAACAATTGTGAAACGTTAGTTCGGGAGCAGTGCGAATTACCCATGCCGTTGAATAACTGCCTTCTGAATGTGCAACGAGTTGTGGGACTCATCTAGTCTACAAGGCAATAAAAACTCTAGTCTAGTCTAACTAAGTCTAGTGTACCAACCAGCATCCAAATTAGAACCAATAGCACTCGTTTAAGATTAATGAAACATACAAAGCAAACCGCTGTTAATACCAGGACGCGACGATTATTACACAATTTCATTAATTCTATGACATTTTCTGTAAGCTCGTTATGTCTACTTATTCGATTAGTTGTAGTTATTTTGGCCAACCACAATCAAAACCGCTAACATGTGATTTTACAGCGGGTTTAATAATGAGATCTCAAGACCAGACTTTTATAAACAACGTTATGTTTTTTATTCCATACTGTACTCGCTCTGCCCACAGTCCCGTTTGTGTGGATTTTTGTAATGTAGGTACCTGCATACCTACTAAAACTTAGCCAGACTCGGGTCTAAGCAAGTTAGACAGCCGACTTGAAACAATGCAGACCAGACAAGATCCGTGACCAGTCTTTTCAAAAAGCAAACCTAGAAAGATTTACGGCAGGAAAATATCACATCGCAAATACAACATCATCAGGCAACACCCCTCATTCCTCTGTAGTGCGTCCAACCCGGGGCTGCAGTCTCGACATAGATAGCGATCACTTTACGACCGAATTTGGTCGCAAAGTTCCAAAGGCGTCCCTAGTCGTGCGCGACGTGTTTGACAAGCAAGTGTTTTTTTTTTGTTCTTGCCAAGCAATTTTTGGCCGTCTAGGGACGCTATTAGGAATTTGCGACCGAATTCGGTCGTAAAGCGATCGCTATCTGTGTCGAGACTGTAGCGTCCAACACTACAGAGGAATGAGGGGTGTTACCTGATGATGCTGATTGCTGCATTTGCGGACGATGCGGTGAGAGATTTTGGTGCCGTAAGTCTCTCTAGGCTTGCTTTTTGTAAAGACTGGACTCGATCTTGTCTGCGGCTGTATATTCCGATACCGCAGACCCAGGTAACCTTCTTCTGCGCCGATAATTTTTAGACGGTGGTTCTGAATAAAACTGCTCCTAAAAATTACGCATAGTTATTCATTAGCACTCATTCAACATTTGCACGAATAAGACGAAAACAATGCTAATATCGTTGTTGTGGTGGATTACGTACCTAAAATGCACACAGATGGCTTATCGCCACACCTGTAGAGTTGTGTGTGGTGCATATTGCATAATGTCGATAGACGTTTTTATTTTTTTGGTTTGCTTTGTCCGTGTTTTTCTCTCTTTTACATTATGCTGGTAAACCTACACATAGCTGACGTATCCCGCCACAATGGCTCTGACTCAATCATTTCGATGCCAATTCAGCTTGTGCAGGAGGTAGCCATCATCGATGAACGTTCCGTTTCCAGAGGGCCTAGACAAATGACATTCGCTTCGGAGCGATTCTGTTTCGACAATCGCTATCGCTTCAACGACATACCTACACTACGTTTCGCTATCGTCTGATCCATTGGTTTCTTCGATAAAAATTACATATTGTCTCTGGTCTTTCGTTAGCAAGTTATCGTTCGAGGCTGTATGAATGGAATGATGTTAAATATTGTCTAGCTAATTTCTATTCGTTGAGCTATGATCACGGGACGTTTCGATAGCTTTTGTCAATCCCATACATTTTTGACTTTTCTACTAGCGTTGTCGCTAATCGAATGTTACTTTGTCTAGGCCCTCTGGGGTGATTTTTTCAGTGATACGTCAGCTATGTTTTGAACCACTTTGATAAAAACGTCACTGATATTTTCGATGGATAACTACAAGAGCACTAAATCATATAGCTATCAAAAATTGACTAGCAGTATGTTCGCAGTAGACCTAGAGTGCTTGGGTTGGGCTCAGATTGTAGTAAATTTATCTTGCTCCACAAAAATATCGAACAAAGATACCTGAAAACGGGTCATAATGTATATTTTTCATAAAAACTGGAAAACTTGTGCCAGTATTTTTCGAGGTTCGAACGTTTTCAGAGCTGCAATCTTGAGAAACACCTACTATGAGGGGACTATAAACCTACTCTCAGCCTTCTCAGGGGACCTAACAACATATTAAAAAAATCGTAGTTTGATGTTGTTATCGACTGGGCTACTAAATAAAAGCCTCCAGGCACTAAAGGGCGTGCTAGCTTACATGTGCAATTCTGGATTACGTTCCCCTCGCCATATTTGAGGGAAGGAGGCAAGGCATCCCGACGCTTCAGCAAGCAGTGACATCTAAGGGAGCATGACGAACTTGCTACCGGTCGCTCATAATTTTACGGTTGCGATTGCTCGGTTGCCCTATAACTTTGTCACGTCCATCTGTCTGATGACACCGCTATTTTACTCGGGAGACTAATATTGGCACTTATCGATGAAAATTGGAAAGAAGGTGTTGTGCAAAATAACAAACAATGGTGTAGCTATATTAGGAAAAAGTAATATTTATTACTTTAGAGTAATATTATACATAATGTAACCGATTTGAGGGATGCAATGAAAAGAATTCAATGCACACAAGCTTGTGCGGTATCGTTGAGTCACATATTTAAAAACATGTTATGTAAGTGAGGTTTTTTATTTGAAATATGGGATATTTTCAGTCACTACCGCTGAAATAACTTTGCTTTTCACAGTTTTGTTGAGAAACACTATGAAAACAAATTTATTTTTGCGGTCGATAAAATCAATACTTAATGTACCTACGTGGTCTGACACGCACTTGGTCGGTTTTTTTAAATTACATGAGGGCTGGATCTTTCTTAAAATGTTAAACTTAGATGTATAGCACGGGGTCTCGAGGCAAAATAATAACAGCCGCACGGGTTGATATTCTAGGTTATCCAACGCTTGCCAAGTTGGTGGATGAGTGCCCATCCATTACATCAAAAGAAAAAATATTAAAAAAAAACGGTTTCGTTTTTCGGCTCAAAATGGAAATCAAGCCGAAAGTCGCTGTCGTTTTCGGCAGAAAAAAATAATCTTTTTTCGGTTAGACTTTATTTGTTGGTCCCGGCTGTTATTTATAGATCAAGTCTGACAACCAGTCTTGCCAAGGGGTATCGTGTTACCCAGTAACTGGGTTGTGGAGGTCAGTCAACAGCTACATGTAACATACTGGTACTCTCAGCTGCTTCTGGTTAGACTGGAAGCCGACCCCCATAGTATAGTTGAGAACAGGCAGATGATGATATTTAGCACAGAAATCGATGTTCATTTCGCCGCACACGCATTTTTTTATACTGTACCTGTACCTCCTGTACATATTAGTTCGGCCCATGAGTTATTTTTTATTATTTTTAGATTTAATTGATTTATTACTAGGATTTATCTGATTTTAATTTTTTTTAGGAAGAACTCCAAACTACTGATCTTGTTCTTTATTTAAACTGACGAGAATATAAATAATTTAAGTATCTAACTTATGCGAGGAATATTTTTTGACGATAATAACAACATAATTTTGACAACATAATTTCGATTCAAACAATAAAGAGACGGAAGTACTCGTACTTCCCATACTTCGAATCAGAATATCATTGAATTTTATATTTACTTAAAACTTATCATGTATTAGAAGATTAAAACACTCATGCTATTTCTTTTTTTCACATTTTAAGTTCTGGCCACAGAAAGCTTTCTGTGATCATTCACATCGGCTTTTTGAAAAAGGCAAAATAATAACCAGATCCTATTATGCAGCAACCCCTATGTATCAGATTTGACCCCGTGTGACTCCCTCACGAATAGCTTTGTGGACAAAGATGTTCATAAAAATACCTGAAAAGACATTGACAAGAGATAAAGTGTGTCTTTATCTCTTGTCAATTTCTTTTCAGGTCTTTACATTATGGGTTACTGAAGTTGGATTGTAGTAAAGTGAGAGTTAAAAGTAAACTACACTAGGAAAACGTCCAAGCGTCCAAAATCAACAAGAAGGGGTAAGGACTTAAAGCCGACCCTTGGTGCAAGCCTACAGACACACTGAATTTGTAATTTATCGAAAAAACAAACAAAAACTCTAACCATTTAATTCAAAAAGGCACATTAAAGGCATCACTGTAGGTATCGAAAAAAATTGTAGCTCCTATTTAAAGGTAGATTACATTGACTATAGCTTGAGGCAAGTAACATAATCTTTTCGCTCAATTAGCGACCTATTTGTATTATATGGGGTGAAAAACCTTGAGGCGGGTATTATTAAACACCTGGTTACGAAGGAAAAAGAAGTCAGGTTGATTTGAAAATAAAACGTAAACAGCCATTAATCTCTAGTAAGATGTTTGGAATAGCTGAAAAAGAGTTTCGGCATTGTTTGTAAATAACGCTAGTTACATTTGTAAACCAACACATTTAAGTAATTTGTACGATTGAGTTATCTTTGCGACGATTTCGAAACTAATATATGTGTGAAATAATTTGCATTTTTAATCCGGTGTCCAGTCCAGTCTCATTTCAATTGAGTTAGCCTGAATCTTCCAGTTAGTTTGTTTCGCTCGTTTCTGTTCAATTGTAATTAAATGTTTTTGTACGAGTATGTAATCTATTTCCAGCACAGCTTATGTTTCCAATGAAAAGCAAACAAAGACATATAAAAAGGTGGTAATGGTAGCCTTTGCGACTTACGCTAAATAGTAGAACTCGAGCCTCCGGCGTTACTTAACGCGTCTACTGATAATGGCGTCGATACCCAACTCGTACAAAAGGTAATTGTTCTCTCAAACAATAAAGTTTAATAACGTAAGGTTCTAGGTAAGGTGCGCATACGCATTGTGGGCCGCAGTAACACACCGATGACGGGCGATCGGTGTTATAGCATAAAATAAGTAATAACTACGCGTTAATCTGATGGTTTTTCGTTAGGTACCTAACACCATGAAAAGCTCTACAGCAATTTTAATAACAGCATTAGTAAATGTCCATTCCGTCAGTCTAAATTTCATTGAGCTAGAAAAATATGTATTTACAAACATGTTTTTTCTGTTGTGTTGTGTGACTAGCATAGCACCCCATTTTATCAATAGACATCTTGCTAAATGTTTTACGATTGCGTGACTTGCACCGATGGATGGAAATGAAACTTAGCCATCCTAAACTTCAGCAACATTAAAAATATTATTCTGTTTTAAATTAGAGTAGGTATACTTGAAAGTCATCAAATACCAAAGTATCGTAAAATCATGGCGCATGTCGCACTTTTTATTGTAATCGGATTGAATTATGAACAGTTTGCAACAAGAGCACTGAGGTTAAGGGGACGCGACCCGAGCTGACGTCATGGGCTCGAAGAGATCGTTGCGCGCCCGCGCCCGCTAGATACGAACGATGTCGTTCTTTCAGATAAGCCCAATGCTTGAGTTAATCACATGTTATTTAACTACTAGGTACAATTTACGGGGTAACTATTCAAATATTTTCCATTAAATACAAAAAAAAACGGGCAAGTGCGTGTCGAACCACACACAGTGAAAGGTTCCGTAGTTGGGATGAATATTTACAAATGCACAGTATTTATTTTATCGTTCGCAAAAATAAGTTTGTATTTCATTGTATTTAAAAAAAAAACTATGACAATAAAGGTATTTCAGTGGTGGTAACCGAAAATATTCCATATTTGAAAAACGATTGACTTGAATAACCAAGTCACTCAGAAACATCATATTTTTTAAAATTATGAGACCCAATGATATGCCTTATGCTTATATGCATTTAATATTTATTTCCATCCCTTGGTTATATGTATGGGGAGTGCCACCCCCAGTGATTTTTTTCGTCATTCACTTCACCATTGCTTAGCTATGCATAGAATACACCTTTCTTTCCAATTTTCATCGTTATAGTGCAAATAGTCTCCGCGTAAAATAGCTGTGTGATTTCCAGAAAGACAGACAGACTGGCAGTCCGACAGACGTGCAGACGGATATGATGAAACTATAAAGGTTTCGTTTTTATCATCTGGCTAGGGAACCCTAAGAACGAGAATAAGCCTAAGACAAAAGTCGAGCACACTCAACTCAACCGAACTCGAATTTTTCTCCCCAAATGCATGTAGATAAGTAATGAAACATTTTGAAAACTAACAATGAAACATTTTATGCTAGTAAGTTTTACAAAAATCTGTTATTCAATAGGTATGTGGTATAAGTTGAAACGCAAGAATTGCAATGATAAAGCCTCTATCGTAAATGAATTATCAGCACAAGTCTAATCGATTTCTCTCGATGTCTAATCGATTTAGGTGTAAACTGTGTTAAAGGTGGCTCAACGCTACACATAAAAGCAAGAAGTACACGCTCATATTTGTACTGGATTCGACGCGGGCTACTTTACGACCACAATCAATGCTTCGGGATAGGGCTGCCAACTGTTCACTTCCATAAGCCTTGGTTAAAACCTAATTGTTATTATTATTCAAGAAATATAAACAAATACCATCTTAGTTTGCTTAACATTAAAACTAAAGGTTAAGCAAAACTAAGATTAAAGTTTATCTTTTTTAAGGGTTCTACGAATGTTACTGGTTAACTTAACTAACATGAAAGGTACTAAATCAATCAACTACTTGTTATTTAAACCTGTTAGAATTTGTGTTATATCATAATTTACTGTAGGTTTAGGAGTGTTTAAGCAATCTATCCGAGAAAAACCCTTCCACAGACTAGGCCACTCCTGTTTTGCGAAAGAAGTAATGCTTAAAAAATATATATAAATTGTATCTCGCTGGTCAACCTAAGGTCTGATTTCGCCAATGAAACTGAACACGATCAGCATTTCTTTAGCGCGTTCAAGAGCTGTCAGTGTCAAAATTTTTATGGAATATTGTACGCTCTTGAACGCGTTTAGATGTGCTGAACGCGTTCAATTTCATTGGTGAAATCCGAATTAAGAGCTGCTTAACCGGGTTTTCCTGTGGGTGCCTCAATAAATTAAGGCCTGCAGGCAGGGCATAAAACTTAAAAACTAATCGCCTACACGCTAAGGGCACCCCTTGTGGAGTACGGACCTTGGCTTAAGGCGTCGCTGGGGGAGGACAGCAAGACAGACTGAATCGGAATAATATTATTATTTGGGAATATAAAGTCACAGGACCAGCGGCAGGGGCTGGCTCGAGCTAGGGTCGGGGCGGGATAGAAGTGTTGTTTGCGCTCTGGCACCTCTATTATTAGCTGTTTGACCGTTTTTTCTTAATGAACTTGCTGAAAATGGAGTCTCACAATAAAAACTGAATTAGATAGATCAGTAAGTACTCCGGGGAAATATTGTGTATAGTCTGTTCTAAAAGTGTATGATTAAAGTATAAACAAACCCTCAATCTTCCTAGCCTTTTTCCCAACTATCTTGGGGTCGGCTTCCAGTCTTACCGGTTGCAGCTGAATACCAGTATTTTACATGGAGCGACTGCCTATCTGACCTCCACAACCCAGTTACTAGGTAATACCGAAGACGATACCCCTTGGTAACACTGGTGTCACTTTCGGGCTTGTGACAACTCGTAACGACTGTCAAAGATCCAGAAATGACAGCCGGGACCAACGGCTTAACGTGCTTTCCGAGGCACGGAGGAGTCTCGGTATGTGAAGATGGTCACCCATCTACTGACCAACCCTGGCAAGCGTAGCTTAACCTGATGGATCGATCCGTGCGGCTTGTTATTACTTAGCCACGAGCTCCTCAGTATAAACAAACCCTGTTCAGATTAAATTCTTACGCAATCCTTTACTAACAGGAATTACTAACACATTTATCTGTGTTTTCACCGCTTTCTCAATAATTATTGTTTGAATAACATTATTAAATTGTAATTGATAAATCATCGACAATCATTTAGACAATAAATTACCCTCAATAATTGTCAAATAAAAATAATTTTTAAGGTGATTTAAAATTACAATTTCGGGTTTAAGTATTCAAATCTTCATCAAATCAAAGCACTCAATTTTTAAGTGGCAATAAAAATTGGCATCCTTAGTTACGTTTTTAGATCCAACTGTTTTCATTTTCACCAAATACTTTCGGAACATATCATTGAATATCTACGCATACAAAATTCTGAGGTATATTAAGTTCAACTTAAAACAGTTTTGACAAATCCCTTTTAAGGCTACCATAAAGCCCGTACCTAGATATACCGTTGATTTATAATTAAATTTAAGTGCAGTCCCGATTAAGAGAGGCCGGTGAAGAAAGGAAGTGATTGCTCTTTAATGTTTACTGTATTAACAAAGAAAACGTAGTAGAAATAAAGAAAAGAGGAGATTTAGTTAACATAGTAGGATAGAACCAATAGGCGTGTTAAAGCTGCTCTCAAAACGATGAAGGAAAACATCGTGAGGAAACCGGCATGCCCGAGAACCAAGATTTCGAGGACATGTGACATCTACCAACCCCCACCGGGCCCGCGTGGTGGGTTACGGCCTACTCCCTCTCAAAGAGAGGCCTGTGTCCCAGCAGTGGGAACATTATAGGCTGATTCTGTTGTCTGTGTTAAAGCGCAAACAGCGTAAACAGGCGCGACACGACTCTGGTGGAACAATTTCTATGAAAACTTCATGAAAATTGTTCTACCAGAGTCGCGTTGCGCCTGTCTGCAGGAGCCTTAAACGACATCATCGATTTACCGACTTGATACTGAAAAAAAAGTCATCCGACCAAAGAAAACAAATACCGAAAAGCTCCGAGTGGTAGACAGTTTTTTCACTGTGAACCTGTATAAAAAATATGTACAATTTGAAAGAAGTACCAGTCAAATACATGATGCATTATAGTTATTTATGCCACTGTTGTATAATAAGGGGTATTAAAACACGAATGTGGGTTTATAATAGTATCACATGAGTGTTTTAATACCTAATTATGAACAGTTGCATACAAGACTTTCTACACCCATGATATGAATCCTCTACAAAAGGTTGTGAAACCATAGGGTACCTACAGTATTTTAAGAACTCTATGTAAATTCATGGAAAGTTTAATTGTTGAGTATCTAATTCAAACAAACTATGTATAGGTAATAATAGAAGTATTTATTGTAATAATTATTTACATTTTGTAAATTACGGCGCTGTGGTAGTGCAACGCGCGTGCATGACAATGTTCTCTTTTTGAAATTCATAAAGATACCACGAATTGAGTAGTGAGAATGTGGCTGTTTGATGAATAAGGAAGGGATAGAAAAGCAAAGGAGTTGCATAATGAAATTTAGTACAACATTATAACACTCGTTTGGATGATATAATGACTACTATTACACTGGTTGTTTTAATGTTGGCAATAAGCTAACTGTTTCCGAAACTTTTATAGAGGATTTATAGCATGGGTGTAGATAAACAAACATAACAAAACGAGTATTAAACCAAGACCGGGCTAGGTGGTTAAGCACAGGTTTAAAACAATGTTATTGTAAAATGAGCTGTAAGGGAAATCCTATGATTAATAACCCATTTGAATAAATGAAATGATTAGTTGGTCTCAGCTTAAACCAGGCCACCCTCTAATTTTTCATGTGTTATGGGGATATTACACTATCATATACATAGTATCATCATAGTTAAGACTAGCTTCCGCCAGCGGCTTCGTCCGCGTGATATCTTTATAAATTATAGCCTATGTTACTCGTACTCAGTGATAAAATAGCATAATATTAATACTGGTGAGAGAATTTTTTAAATCCGTCCGAATTTATTCATTACAAACAAACACGAGTCAAATCTTTTCTCTTCATAATATTAGTTTAGAAATAGTTTGGAAAATCCAAAAGTGCACGCCTCATACATAACACTCATTCATAAACGAAAAAGAAATTCAAAATATAGTTTCTAACAAAAATGAACAATTTATCACTTTTCATGAAGTCGTAATGTCAAAGACTGACAAAATTTACTTGGCGGTTGCAAGGCAACTTACAGACATCAAGTCAAAGGTTGGAAATATTTAGTTAAAGATATTATATTTTATTAATTATAATTAAACTACTTTGAATAAAAGAGCCATTTTCAATAGGGTTCCTTCTACGACTAAAATGAATGTATAAAAAAAAATGACTCAATTAATTGATTTTATCGCAAGCTACAATGTTTTCAGGGTTCATAAATTGACGGACAGGAATATTTTTTCAACTATTTTGATGATTTTTCCATTTCTGCTGCATTAAATCAATTGTTAAAAAGTACAGTATTAATCTCCATTTAATCATCTTTACAATGGTATATAAATTAAGTAGGTTCTGTGTACTAGCAGGAGTGTAACAAACAAAACAGTTACAGAAATGGGGCAAAACATTTTTTTCGATCGTAGAGCACACCCTAAGGCTGCCTGTCCACTGGAGCGGAGCGGAGAGGAGAAGAGCGGAGATGTGCCATTATTAACCAATCAAATCTAAACTCAGGGGCGGAGTCAAGATTCTATTGGTTAATATTGGCACATCTCCGCTCGTCTTTTCTCCTCTCCGCTCCAGTGGACAGGCAGCCTAATGCATTATGAGTCGTGCAATATAAATTAGGTAAAAGTACCGAAACTCACAAATGAATAATTTATCTTCATTTAGTTACATCTCACATCTAAGATCCTGGATATACTATAGTGTAATATTATATGCCCCAAGGCTCATTTGCACGTTCATGGGTTATACTAAATAACTCGACGTTAACAGCTAATTCAGGGTTCATCAAATAATTCACCAAGAGTTAGAGATTAACCTAGGGTTAAACTTCTAAATATTGACCCACCTATGTGGGAGAAACAAGTCACTAAACTCTGAATCGCTAAATTTACGTTAAGCGGTACCCCGGCTTTATTTCATATTTTATACTTTTGTGTGTAATGTAAGTGAAAATTCAGTATTACATCAGCAGGCAATATTCATGAACTTATAATATAAAAATTAATAAGTGAGTAATACACCAAAATTAACGAGACACTATATAAAATTATCACATGGCTCAAACAAAATAATATTAGCGTTGGTTTCGCTAATATTAATCTCAACATTAATATTAGCGAAACCAAAATATTACAGTTGCAAGTTCCAAACCTACAACAGTAGCGTCCACAGTTAAAAATACAGCAAAATAACGACACAATTGAAGAGGTTGAGATTACAAAGTTCCTAGGAATAACAGACAAACAGTGTAACTGGAAAGCTCATATTGACGAACTCTGCACAAAGGTAGATTAGATTCGTATTCGTTCTTTACAGATTAACACGTGTGGCTAGTGTTGATGCGGGCACTATGTGCATACCATGGCTATGTCGCATTAATTTTCCGTTATGGCATTGTAATTTGGGGTAATTCTGTAGAACTTAACAGAATGTTTCGAGCTCAAAAGAAATGTATTCGCTCAATATCTGGAGCGCACCCACTGGACAGCTGAGTCACATTATTCAAAAAAATTACCACTCCCAGCATTATTTTGAAATTTGTGTTTTTGTGTACCAAAATAAGTATGAATTCAGACCTAGCCGCAAAGTTAATGCTTCGTGACTTCGTGTACCTACACGAAATAATAAACTATTTTCTAATAATGTACATTTTTTGGATAAACTACCAGCACGCGTAACATGACGACAATAGAAACGGGTTCACTACGGGATTTGTCGACGGAAGAATAGACAAAATGACAGATTGTCTGTTCTTCCGTCGACAAAACTCGCTTCTATTGTGATCATGCTTCGTGTGCAGCTTGTTTTAAAACTCTTTAGGACATTCACCTATAAATTATTCAATTATGTAAATGCTACTAAATAAATATTAGGAAATAATTATTATATTCTCTTCTTACTATATCTTTGACTTTATTTAATCTTTTGATATGTAACATCTTTCTTCTCGCTTTCGTGCAATCCGTGGGAGTGATTTCTTTAAAAGGGACGGAAGTGTGTAACAGGAAGCCGGGAAAGCGCGCGCAATTTGATTTGACCAATGAGATCGCGTGGTGCTAGAGTTGGCCGTCAGAAACGACCTTGACGAGGCTCTGCCCCTTTTCGGGCCAACCTCGATTTCTCGCTATTTTACTATGATGAATCCCATAGCAATGTTATAACTGTAACTGTTTCGTAATCTGTATAATAATATTTCCTAATGGATCATAATAAGACTTTTTGTTTGTTTGTTTACACTAAACACAAGTTTTGTTATTTTCACCCATTTTATCAAAGGTTTTTTAATACTTTGAAATCGCAAGTTATGTCTCATATTTTAACGTATATTTTATAAAGTCTATTGTTTCCGCTCTCCCCCAAATTGAACAAAATATACTGTCTTCAAAATTGCATTTACTAGAGAAAATATGTATTTTTTATTGAAGACTTTGGTAATTAAATAAAATACAATTTTCATTATTAAAAAATTCTTCGTAACGACAAATAATTTCTAATAATACCTGAATATTTTTTTTTGGATATTATGTTAGCCAGATGTTAACACATCATACGCGGGCTCGCTCGTGTTTTGACAATTCAATTACTCGAAATGTTATGTTATAAAATTCAAAGACAAAATATTGGGTATGTATCGTAATGTAGTGTAAAAGAGATGTGTGAATGAATGGAACAATTTCCGTTCATTGTTCGTTCATTCATTTTTGGTCGGATTACATATCAGGGCACAGACATTGCAATTCTATTTTATGTTTCGTCGATTGAACTGCAATGTTCACAACTCAAAAAACGCGAGTGTCAGGTTAACTAACCCGGTGTTACATTTTAGTGGCGCAACGCGTAATAAGAGTTAAAATGTTAGTTACTTAACTCCAAATTTATAAACTCTACATTTATTGAATTATCCCGAACGAACGTGCAATTGGGCCTAGAGACTTCTTTCATTGAGGTTAAGGGCCTGTTTCACCACCTACGATTAAGTTCCTATTAACTTACTTGGCAGATAATTTCATACAAATTCTGTTCCATTTTTGAATTTATTCGGTAAGTAGTAGCTATTCGGAAATCGTGAAATAGGCCCTATGTATTTCTGTTGAATTCCCAATTGTTTTACTTTTACTATTAATTATGCTGTTAAAATGAACTTGGGATATGCTTGGCAGTACGGATATAGAGATGACATTGATGTTCTGGTCTGGAGTCATAGGTGACTTTACAAGAACCGAATCATGATAAAGAATTTCGTCTGAAATATTATATAGATTCATGAAACGATTTGCGGTAAGAATATCTTGTTCTTGTAAATTTATAAAGGTATCGACAAACCGTGTTCTCGATGGGATTTCCCATCAGCAACTTCTCAGGAGCCTTAGGGGACAATAACATAACATCATCAGCCTATTAATGTTCCCACTGCAGGGACACAGGCCTTCTCTCTGTGAGAGGGAATGGGCTGTAATCTACCACGCGGGCCCAGTGCGGGTTGGTAGATGTCACATGTCTTCGAATTTTTGGTTGTAAGACATGCCGGTTTCCTCACGATGTTTTCCTTCACCGTTTTGAGATGACATTCCAAAAAACGATTATACAACATAAACTTCAAATAACCAAGTTCCACGTTCTAACTTCAAAAATGGCTAACTTCCATGTCATAATTATCTACTTACTTTCAAATGTACAAAAACGGATGGTACTATTAACTACTTTTACTTATAAACAAAGGTCTAATAAAAAATGAATTATATTAAAATATAAAGGACTTTCATACAAAGTTTTATCCCCTATTTAACCTCGTTGGGAAATTTAGAAAAATCTAAGTGTTTGAAGGCACCCTTGAGCAAAATTTCAGCCCCAGCGGTTTAAGCTGCGTTGGCTGTTATTGAGTGAATTTAGAATTGTTGTATTAGGTAGACTGATGCCCGTTTTCATCGACAACTAAGTGATAAAAGCGCACTGTTGGATTTTCCGTTCTTAGCGCTGAGCCTAGCGTTGAAAATCCAACAGTGCACTATTTAGGGATTCATTTAATTGTCACTTAGTGAAGGTGAAAACGGTTATAAGGCCTGCTTTCACCACTTAACACTTAATACGCTTACCGCTACAGTATTTAAAACACTGTTTTGTTTCTGTTCATCGGTTCTTTATTGTCTACACTTTTACGACATTGCAATACTTGATCAAAATAAACATACAACTAATATAAATTATGTCTTTATATAATAAAATTATACAAGCTGTACTGAGCGGTGTCCACGTCTGAACGTTTCAGCTATTGTAACTATTGTAAGCGACCCTAAAAATACTTTTTATATTATCTCTCTATCACCTTCTAGGTATTACCTTCTAGGTAATACTAAATTAAATACCTGTCTTATTTTGCTAATTTATAATAAAAAATATATCAATCTATGGTGAAGATGAGTAGAGTTTTCGCACACCATACCCTGACCATTATATAACAGCTTTCGAAGATGGAATGACGAAAAACACGAAATGTGGTGAAGGAAACTGCTACACAAGAAATGAAATAATTACGACATGGTTGGACTTCATATACACAACATATATTTGGAAAAGATTTAAAAGCCCTAGTCTGTCTAACAGAACTGCAGAACCGAACTCGCACTAGTTGATTAAGCAGGATACTTAAATGTTTTTTCTGTGTTACATCACCACTTATGAGCATAATACCAATTTGCATTGTTAAAGCCTGATATGTTTAAAACGCTGCGTCTACATTAATTTCATTGGATTCAGCCTTTACAGCTCAACATCTATGAAACAACGTAATCTGCAGAACTCTGAGGTTTAACCGTTTAACGCCACTCGGTCTATCAACGGCCTGAACAAAAAGGATCACAATGCCTCTTCATAGCCGGCTTGCAGTGTCTTCAATCATTCAAGAAAACTGACACTTCATTACGTAACAAGATAATGATTCGTGCCACGGATAAAAATAGCTGCAACTCCCATTAGTCACCCAACGATTTCGCGTTTGTCATCGATTAAACGAAGATTAACATGATTTTCTCACGGATTAAACTGATATTGAAGTTGATACAATTACACATACCAGGAACATCTGAAGATTAATGTTTTGAAAAGAATATGGGAAAAGATCTCGGATGCAAAACGCGGCTTTTGGTTTTTTTCTTTCTTCCCTTATCAACCTCATTTATTGTCTAATTGAGGTTGATAAATGATAAGTGAATTTAGTACAAAGTATAGATCTTAAAACATCTTAAATTTTGTATGTAGGTGTGGTAGATTAGTTTGCTGAACCCCATAAGGCTGCAAAACATATAAAAAAATATATTTCAATTTGGTTTAATAATTCTGCTATCTAAGGCTGCGGTTTCCACCAAAGATGAGCGAGGATGCGTAGCGAGGGATGTGTATGAAACTAACCAATACCAACGCTAGCTTAGCTCCAGCTAAATGACAGTAAAGCGATGTTATTGGTTAGTTTCACACACATCCCTCGCTACGCATCCTCGCTCATCTCTGGTGGAAACCGCAGCCTTAGATAGCAGAATTATTAAACCAAATTGAAATATATTTTTTTATATGTTTATATCTGCCTCGTCATTTTGCCAACTTACGATCGTCAATCAAATCATAGTTTTGCATCGGCGGGACGAAGTATCATAGCTATAATCTAGAGATTACCATGCCAGGAATAACGGACGATTAATGTCTTAAAAAGAGCATAGAAATAGGCGAGAAGAAAAAGAAATATGCAAATAAAGCATATTCAAATATCATGAACTAAACAGCCGCAGGCTAACATGTTATTCTTGTACGCATTCAGTGACTGTGATGCAAAATCAGCGCTCTTTAATAGAAGAAACATAGGTAATCGACAAGCTTTGCTTGCAATAATTTTAGAATGCACAAGGAAAAAAAATCTCAGCTCCCGAAACAAAATTACTACGTACATATCATCATATACTATGTCTTTATGGGCTTCGTTAGGAATGTACATAAAAAATAATTTTATTCAGAACGGTTCTACTATTGCCACGGGGGGTGGAATTACAGAAAAACTGAAACTCTATCAAAACTCAATTTCATTGCTTTATTTTCTGACTCCTCATTATGCCTCCTGCCATTTCAACTCACTCATTGTTTTGCGTCACCAATCGTTTTGCAAAAATAAAATGAATGATATGACGTACCTACTTATGTAAGAAAAGTCTGACCATCGTCCGAATCAATCACCATGAGAAAAGATACATTACACCAACAACAGCTCGTGCCGCCCATTTTGGCCATCTTTCTTGATAAGTCAGACATTCTAATCCTGACTTGACTTGCCTGACTTGATTTCCGTACGTCTTTTTCGGGTGACCACTGAAAATCAGCGCTGTGCTGTGGGTCCCCCATAGCACAGCATTATGCTGAGTGAAAGCCTTCTTATCACAGTCATGACGTGCACTATTTCTGTTCTCTATTTTGCTACTTATGTCTTTTTGTATGCATAAACCTATATCTGATGAATAAACCTATTTTTCATTCTTTCTTTCTAATCTGATTACTAAGTAATTATTCCTATAACAGTAAGACCATCCATTGCATATAATTATACGCTCGATGTAGAACAGTGGTCTATAAGATATAACAACTATATCAACACGAGGTTAGAAGTACCTACAAGTGTAACACAATGATCTCATACATAGAGTATAGCAAGGAGCATAAGGCTGTGCATATATTGTAAACATATTTTGTACCTACCCATATATTATAAACATGAACACTTATGTATGACGTGTCGTTATGTAACCAAGTAAGAATCTATGACTTGAGACCTAGAGCAAGTAATGGCTACGTTACATATAATCTAATTTCACTACGTAGTGTGGGTATAAAAAATGTTTATTATATCACACTTATTTAATGCGATTGTAAAGCACATAACATACATTACATAATCAGCCTATAAATGTTCCCACTGCTGGGACACAGGCCTCCTCTCTGTAATGTCACATGTGTTCGAATTTTTGGTTCTAAGACAGGTTTCCTCTTGATGTTTTCCTTCACCGTTTTGTGAGCAGTGGTGATGAAATTATTTTACACATAGTAAAGCGCCTGCCTGGGTTCGAACCCACGACCTACAACTTGTAAGTCGGGGCCGTTACCACTGGGCCATCACTGCTCGTCACAATAAAGAATAATTATAACTTGTGAAATATTTACATTTGAAACGAAAAGCTGTCAGTGTTTAGTTGAGATTTTCAAATCTCATATTAATTTCTGTGATTATAAGTTAACCGAAATAACGACAGCCAATCAAATCACTCGAGATTTGAGAACAGATTAATTACAATAGACTTGCAGAAACGAAACGAAACGAAACGAAAAACGAACTTTTAACTGGGTAAAAGTTAAAGTTCGTTTTTCGTTTTTTCGTCGTCAAACTCCAAATATAAATAAAAACTTTTTACAAAAAAAAACAACCGACTACCAAAAAAAAACACTACAAAGTGAAAATTCTCCTCTACCTATCGTTATTTCTCCTGACAAAGTTTATTCGGTTTATATGTATTTATGTATCTATGTATTAGTATGTATTAATTTTCAATTTATCTATCCCTTATATTTCACCTATTTCACCTGCCATGTTTTGTCTCTGCATCACCCTAAGGTTGACTGGTAGAAAATCCCCCAGGCATTAAGTCCGCCTTTGTACAGTATTTTTTTTACTTGTGCATAAAGTTTAAATAAATAAATAAAATTAACTTTAATTTCCGAAGTCGGTCTTTCGTTTTGAATTTTCAGTTTGTGCCACCGTTATTTTTGTTTTTATTTTGTTATTTTTCACTTCGTAGTATTCGGTTGTTTTTTTTTGTAAAACGTTTTTATTTTTACTTTTTAGTTGTGGTACCCACCCCACACAAATTCGAATACCATTACCTGCTATCCAAATAACAGAGACAGGGAGTTATCATCATATCATCCTTAAAAACTAAGTAGGGAAAAATACGTATTCCTCGGGAGCATACCCTTTCAAACAAAAAAACAATTTTCAAAATCGGTCCACAATAGACGGAGAAATCGGTGGACATACCTATATAAAAAAAAAACATACGCGACGAACATGTAACCTCCTGCTTTTTGGAAAAAAAAAAACAAGCAACAATCATTTAAAATGTCATATTAGTCTACGGGATTAACTTAAAAAACGTACTTTAGCATTCGTATCATAAAGTGCAATTAACCTAAAAGCAAAAAGACCTATAGGTACATTACCTAATCAAAATTCAATTACTTCGCAATATGTTTATTATTAAAACGAACAGTATTCTTCTAGCGACAAATATTTATTAAGCCATGAGCGAGTTGCACGACGTACAGTCTCATATCCGGATCTAAAGGACATAAAGACGGATACTAGAAAATAATCATGGGACGCTATATCAGCTTGTTTCTTATTTCTATGCTTCCATGTTATGTAATTTATTCTTACCTATCATATTTCCAACATCTTCTAACCATACATTGATGAAAAGTTTGCTATTTGGAAAATATAGCCGATTGACCTTAGCTAGTTTTTAAACAAAACCTGCTGTAACAAGCGAGTGGATACTGACGCAAGTTGACTTTAATTTCAAACTTCAAGGATCCCTGTTAGCTCCCTGAAAATAGCTCGAGTTTTTAGTACTGAGAGCCGCGCCGAGACCGGACGGCATTAATGACTTAGCAATTTACTCCTCAAATCAAATCCTACTGCGTGGTACGTTATTTCAGTGCAAGGCGATTAAATCTATCAATGAATTTCCGGCAGCGGGCGCTTGACACTTTTAATATCGCCAATCAACCCGAGACCGTTCTGAATGAACAATACTGGCTGGGTCGTAAATTAAATATTCCTAAGTTCGTACCAAGTAACCAACACAACAAACGTTTGAAGTGGTACGACGGCGACGCGACGTTGAACCTCAGTCGGTAAGCAGTAATAATAAGGGCATTATGTAAAAATACGGAACAAAACATATAGGTACTATTTAACTTTGACATATTGCTTAACATGAATGATAAATTAAATAATAAAAGTCAACGACACCCTAAAAAAAATTGTTTTTTTTTTGTGTGTTTTTCACTTAGGTATTATAATTTTACTTTCGCGTTAAACTTGCATTATAATTTATGTTAAATAGTTGGGCTACTCATTAGGTAGGTAGGTATACTATTTTCTTACCCTATTTATCCGACCAATTATAATATGATATGCGATTCGTTCATCGTCGCAAGGATATCGGATACCTACGTAGCCTAAAGGCAAGGTGTATCCAATTACAATCACATTGTTTAATATAATCGATTACTAATTGTGATGAAAAGTGAACTGCCCAAATTCTAAAAATGTTAACGAAAAATTATAACATTTATCAGATGTGAGAACAGTAAATTAGTACCTATGTGCGGAAAAATGGTGACGGTGAATTAAAAACTTGGTTGCAAAAAACAACCGACTTCCAAAAAAAACACTTCTTCATCATGAGGTGCAGGCGATGTTCATGTTCTGTTCTGTTCATAGCGGCCTCGCTTTTTGCAATTTTTGCTTAACTATTTATTGTATAAAGCCAAAATTCAGAAGCAAGTTTTTCATAAAATGCGCGACGGCCCTTTTTTTAGCTCGTGGGTTGAACTATTGTACATAACAATTGAAATGAAAAATTTGAAATAACATCTCTTAAATAGTGGTTTAGTTCATAGCGACCTCAGAAATTTGAAATATGTATGGGATATCTAAAAAAAATCCTATTCAAAATCATAAAAAACGCTCAGAATGAACTGTAAATTTCTCCTTACTACATTTATATTTTTACGTAAAATTTTTACCAGAATAAACGTTGGCTCATAAGAAATTAAAATTGAACACTTATTTTATTATATAACTCAAAATAAGCATAATTACAACTGCCAAATTGCTACATAATGCGATGCATCGAGTGCTCGAACTGTCAAAACGCAATTTTGTGATACAAACTCTCAACTGCCAGTTCTTTCAAGTCAACATAAAACGTATGTAGATAATAATAGAATAAACACACTGTTATCAGTTAGGGGGTTTTTGCAGTTTTATACAGATTAAAATATATATTCATTCTAAATTCCTCGAAACGTTTCATATTTTGTTCTATTCTGCAACACATGAGCTTTATTATTTTGATGTTTATAGTTTAGTTTTTGTTGTTTTTCAGTTTCACGTTAATGTATGTTTTAATGTTTTAAGTATACACCTAAATATTCTTTTTTAATAATTTAGTATGAATTAATATTGCTTTAATGATTTTATTAACCCACCTGCGCCCTCTGCTTCACACGGTCTATGTAAGTTTAATATTTATTTATTTTTGTATTATACACAAACCCTCCGAAATCCGCATCAAAATCCGTCACGTTGTTTAGAAGAACAACGCGCAGATCACAGACAGACACGAAAACGACTTTCATTTATACAACGTGAAATTTGAATCACAGTTTTGCTAGAACAAACGTTGTTCAGACCATGGTCTACTACCATTCTATAACAATCAATTTAAAAAAAAACGTCAATGGTATTTATATTATGGTATATTATTATTATATTATGGTATAAACCTTATAAATGAAAGTCGCTTTTCGTGTCTGTCTTGTAAATTTTATTATATTTAAAAGGCCGACAAACAAAATAAAACAAACTAAAGAGAACCTGCGCCTCAATCCGGGGTGTAGGTAAGCTTGAAAACCACGTAAACACAAGAAACTCTAGCATATGAAAAAATACACTCAACACTACATCTCTTCAAGAAGGAACCGTTAGAAATTACGCGAAAATCAACATGATATACATATTATCTACACAATATGTTGTCATCCTCGTAATTCCTGTAACGCTATAAATGTTTTATTTTACACAAACTTTAATTTTTTTTGTAAAATGTTATTATGTTTCTGTTTACTGGCGAAATGTGGGTGTACCTGCTTCAGGTACACCTCTGCCCAACCTTTAGGGGAAACAAGGCGTGATTTTATGTTATGTGTTATTATCTTTCACTTTTATGTTATGGTACCTACCCCGCATACCTGCTATGTAAAACTGGACTTATCATATCATCCATATAGACTAAGTTGGGCACTCAAAAACTATTCAAGCAAAGTTAATAAAATTTATACTGGTCCCGTATAAATTTTATTAACTTTGCTTGAATAGTTTTTGAGTCCTCGAGAGCATACCCTTTCAAACAAAATAAGCTTTTTTATAATCGGTGCACAATTGACAGACAAATCGGAGGAGGACATACATAAAAAATGTACTCTACGAACACAGAACCTCCTCTTTTTGGAAGAAGGTTAAAAATACAAATTAAAGATAACTGTAATATTTCGACCCATAGCTTTAATTCAAATTACCCACACCTGCGTCTTCAAAATATATAAGTCCGCTTAAAGGGGTAGGTGTTTTGCTTGTTCGCTTGCTTTGGTTTTAAAGTACTCTTCGGTCTTCTATATAACCTACCTGCCGCAGCGTATAAATTTAGTCTATGGTCCTTTACGGAATCCGGCTTGTTCGGGAGTCTGAAAATCGTCAAAGCTGTGCGCGAGACAGTTCGTGATGACTCTTGAAAACAGCCTTGTAGACATGGCTCAGAAGTGAGATGGGCCTATAATTATGAAGAGCATTGTCGCCCTTTTAAAAAAGAGTAACACCACACCTCTGTTCCATGCTTGTGACGTTTTACCCTCGAGAGTCGAGAGTGACGAAATCTAACACCGAATTAGACAGCTTATACGTCATAAATTAATTTCTACATAATATCTGTTATTTATATGGTGTAAATAATAAGAAGTATTACCTATATTCAGTATACCCTAGTCCTGATGTATGTACCAAGATAATTTATTACTAACCTGTGTGATGTAAGCTGACCGAGCAAAGGTTTGTAGAAGCAGCCAATGAATATGAAGGTTCATCTTTTGGCTTCAGCAGCTCGTGTGTAGACACCGCATGTATTGACAGCTCCTAACAAAAATAATAATTTTAGCTGTCACTCAATATTAGTTATTACAATTAATTAACACCACAGAATCAAACATACACCCTCAACAAACACATCATAATAATATTATTTTGTTTGTTTACATATCTCGGGACCATGGGGTCCCGGTCAGCAGAGCCCCCAACTCGCAGAGGCCCCTTAGACAATTTTAAATGGAATAAGGTACCAACCGACGATTATCCCTGTATGCACTATGCAAGTGCACCCAAGGACAACCCCCGGTTAGTGCAGGACTATTGGAGAAAATAATATTATTATTTTTATAACACTTGGACCGTAACAAATAATTTAGACTTTGACTTCTCGAGCTTGTCTCGGTGTTTCAGAGTAGTTGGCTAGGAAATACAGAGTCAGACACCATCTAGATATAAAAATGTTACACGCAAAAGTGTTATTTATATCCGATCGACTTAATAAATATTATTTAAATATGTATCATTCAGAACGCTTGCGATGCGTTTCAATTCAGTAGTTAACCTTCTTATACCCGCGTGGTCTGTGAGACCAAAAAAACACTCTTTCGTGCTTTTTTCTTTTTTGATAGTTGCTGGCATTTTGTACTTTCTGGTAGCTGCCTGATTCGTTACTACGTTTATGCCAGGGCGCAAAGTGCGTCCGTGCGAGTAGCACGTGTGGCCATATTTGGCAATAATTTGGTCTGTGGGATCGACGCAGGTAATGAATTCACGGTTTCTGAGCTGAAATTACGACACTTTTACTTTAAATGTATTGTTTGTTTAATGATCCTCATGAGATGCTCTTTTAGATTGATGTTTGTTAGAAGAAAACATATATATTTGCTAATATTTTGTCAACTCTTGCGAAAATCTTATTATTTCAAAGACTGAACTCAGTAAATGAATGGTTTACTATCAATAAATTAGGTTTATCATGTTCACGTTATTCCCTTGTTTCTGACAACATAATTTCACCTTTCTTTAATCAAGACCATGTTCTGAAATTGCGTTCCAATATTTCGGTCTGTGAGACCGTGTGTGGGTATAATAAGTGTCTCAGAATTTTGCGCGGGTATAGGAAGGTTAAGAATATTAAGAAGTTTAGTAATGGCAATTAATGCGATTTCGCATTAATTTCATTAGCATGTGAATTCTTGAGTCTTAGCATATTAATTGCTATTGCTATGCTAATTGCTAATATTGCGATAATTGATAATAATAATGAAGTATGTGAATTTTGTTAATATGCGAATTAAGGCAACCGCGCTTCGGTCGCCTTAGGTAGGACGTCTCCGATGCCGTTCTCTCCTAGCCTAGCGTGCGTTTAGTTTACTCGCCGATAACGTTTTATTTGTGCTAGTACATCCCGGTTCCATTGATTTCCTATCGGGATTCCCCAACATAGTTCTCCTGGTGCGCAGATGTAGACGGCACAGATTCCGGTTGAACTGGTTGTGAAGGTGCATCAGCATTCTGCACCTGACGCACCTGTACCGAACGGGACCGAGTCGGTTCACATTCAGCTAAAAAGCTATTGTAATGAATGACCAATGTGTTTAAGTTATAGATGGGTTTTTAAATTGGTGATTGATGTTCCGTAAGAAAGATTTTAGAGCACTGATTTATTAAACATAAACAATCACGCATTCATTCGGTCAATACACGACCCTAAGTACGATCAAATCAAAGACAATCTATATTAATAATTTCGTCAAGGGGTACGGTAGACTCGATCGAAACCTTACCTGAATAATAAAACATAAAAAAATAAACATTTCGAGTCGACAACATATATCCGCAAAATTCGGATTGTCGAGTATTTTGTTAAATTCTAATGGTGATGACAGACAAATCGCATTCGCCATATTGAAACGTCACTGACACCAGATGACATGCAGTGCGTTCCGAGTTACACTGTAATCGATTTGAGCGCGCTAAAAGCCGTTCCGAATAAGCGTGAGCGCGATAACGATGTTCCGTGAATCATCATCGATGACGTCATGATATGCGCCATCTTGCGTTAACCGTCGCCGACCATGCCTTTTACTAATATCACCGTGAGCGCAGTCAACATTAACAGTTGTGCTGTTTTTGTTTTGAGTCGCATCATATCTTTAGACTAACGTGACATATTCGAAATTCTGCTTCTAGCTATCGTTCGTCACCTAACCCAAGAATAAGAAGTTTGTGAATAAGAAGAAATATGATATGAAAGTTTTGACATATGTGAGCGCGTTCACGAACGTTCCGAATTGTTGACAGCCCTCAGCTGTCATAATCGTGATATCTTATTCGGAGCGGCAATTATTGATGTCAGCGCTGTGAGCGATTGTGTCCTAATTCGGATCGCCATATTGGCCATTCTAGCGTGACACCATCTTCCGTCTCTTTCCGAGTCAACACTTCGCGCCATTCATTTAAACAAAATGTCTGTTTGTAATGGACACTTTGTTTATAAAATAAGAAGAACTGAGACGTATATGTGACTCTGTAACACGAAAGGTCTTGCCTTAACATAACGCGAATTAATTAAAACAAGTATTGTTTTATACTCTGTGTTATGGGTTTTTGCTTAATGTAGGTACATTTTTCAGTATTCATTTTGCATAGTGATTTACTTTATTTGGATTTCATATAAAAATCCAAATTATCAATACCACTGAACAAGGCTTGAAAGGTGATAAATACTACTCATTTCAAAATTGCAATTGTTTTACTTGATTTCTCAATATTATTTTTTAAGCCATTTTATAAAAAGAACAACATATTAATTTTTTTATTTCAAAAGTAGTAATTACCTACATACCAAAGTAAAGAAAAAGACTGAGTGCTTAAAACAGAGAGGTTTACAGGGAATAAACCATAAAAGCTATTTGTTTTATTAATATTATGTTAGTTTATTTTGAAAGCTGATAAAAAATTAAAATTATTTATGTAAAAACTTTAGCAGTTTTTATTTACTACACTTATTAAACACAATGAACGATGCTTAGCTACATGTGTATTATGATATGACTTTATGAGTCAAGCAGTTTTTATTTACTACACTTATTAAACACAATGAACGATGCTTAGCTACATGTGTATTATGATATGACTTTATGAGTCAAATTTCACCCGAGCGAAGCCGGGTTTTCATCTAGTAAGATAATAATTGTTAAACATCATTCTTCGCACCACCCTGCTCTGCTAATGCTAATAATTTAATTAATTAAACAAACACAAGCATTCATTCAATATACAACTCTAAGTACGCGCAAATCAAAGATAATAAGATAACAATTGTTTAACCCATTCTTCGCAAGTTCGCAACACCTGCTAATAAACACACGCAAACGAGGTCACGGTCACGTGAAACCGATAGATTAAGTATTCCCGACTTCCAATGGGTGCGACGGAGAGCGAGCGCACGACGACGCTCGACGCTCTGAAATATGATAGTTTAAAAAAGTACGAAGCGATAAATTCACTTCGCACTTCACAGAATTTCGCAACTAAATTTCATTTGCTAAATGCTAAATGAGCATTCGCATGCTAACAATGAATGCGAATGCTAATTAATCCATCACTAAGAAGGACTATTTTATGTAACAGACTTTAAAAAAAATTGGATAGGTGCTTGAAATGTTAGGATAAGCGCTTTAATTCATTATTAAACTTTTTGTTTACCATAACCATAATCAGCCTATTAATGTTCCCACTGCTGGGACACAGGCCTCCTCTCAGTGAGAGGGAGTGGGCCGTTATCTACCACGCGGGTTGGTGGATGTCACATGTCTTCGAATATTTGGATCTAGGACATGCCGGTTTCCTCACGATGTTATCCTTCACCGTTTTGAGAGCAGCGGTGATGAATAGTAGATTGTTATACAAGGGTCGAAAGAAATCAATTCCCTTATGAGGTATTTAGATATTTAGGCTATAGTCCGAGTAGGAATTGATGTCTTTCACCCGTGTTAAACACTCTACTTTTCATTTCGAATATAAGGAAAGTAAAACATAGTGTTTATAATAGTTATTGATATTAAATAACATGATTAGTACCTATTTAAAATGAACTGAGAAGTTAGAACAATTTGTTTTTTTTTTATATGGAACACACCGCGTCACTGCTGCGGGCCGTCCCGCCCGCGCATTATGTATTTTTTTTTTATTCAGGAATTTAGGAATTTCTCCCTTTTTTTGGGGAAAATGGCCAATAATAAGCATGGTTTAGGGATATTTTATTTTGGCAGGGATTTAGGGAATTTTAAGGAAAAATTGAACTTGAGTTAGTAGCCCTATTGTTTATACTAGGCTGCACCCGATATACTACTTTACTCTATGGCACCGATTGAATAAAGGGGATTCCCCGAAACTTGTAATAATTGTAATACGTCTAATTTTAGTTTACCATGTTATTGTTAAGTAATAGTATTATTTCTGTGGCTACAGATGACATTGAAAATAAGTCGCATTATACCTAGAGTTGGTTTGTTTCGTCTCTCTCTATTTATAATGAATGTTTTCTAGGTATTTATGCCATAAAAATGAAAAATTCCCTAAACCAAGGAATTTTTATATTTTTTAGGGAATTTTAGGGATAATTCATTAAGAAACTGGGGAAAAACCAAAAACGTAAGTGGAAACACTGCCGCAGCTTTTTTGTTTTTATTCTATTCGATATTTTTCATGTAATAAGTTTCGTAGCACACTACCTAACTAAAAGTTCTATTTTTAAAATTCATTCCCGCCCTAGGGCGGAAAGCAATTACTATGAGTCTTTCCCGCCCTAGAGAGGGAAGCAGCGTTTTCCACCCGCTACTCGGATCAAACAAACACTACTTTCCGAGCATGAGAGATGAAAATTATTTTGTTTGTACGAATATATTTATTAACTGTTTGTTTTTGGTCCGCATAGATTTCAAGCATCTCCCTTTATATAATTTGAGCGTATACATTGATTGCATACCTTTAGTACTGAATAGGTATGCAATGCATCCGAACATCCAAACAATACGTAACACATATTAACGGAATACAGATTCAAAGTACCTGGGGGCCAAGTCTACTAATTTACAAACGTCACAATGGTCTCTCTATGGTGAGTTTCTGACAGATTTTGTATGGCAAATCTGTCAAAAACTAACAATCGAGAGACCATTGTGACGTTTGTAAATTAGTAGACTTGGCCCCTTGTTTACACGTTCGACCTTTTATCAATGTTTGCTTCCGCAGAACCATTTAACAATAATAAAAAAATCTCATACAGAAATATCCTTCATTTGAACGTACTAATATCCACGAACAAATTAGCATCCATCGCATAAACACGTGCCTCCTATATTTTTCTAATCTTAATATTAAATCGAATCCCGAAGAGATGGCCAATAAATATTCTACAATATCTATTTTTAAATACGTAGGATGCTTTCTCCGATCTTGAATGAACGAGTCGACCCTCCTCGTAATGTCTTTGCTTGTTAAGTCGGGGTACAAAACATAAGCGAATAGCGTGACTATTAACTGATCGTATAAACTGAAAAATACTAACTGAACTCGTTTTTAATTATCTACAACTTTATACCTTCATGAAATTGAAAAAAATACTCGTTTTCGTTTCACTGAACATTTAATCAATGGATTTAGGAATTAAAAGCAAGCAGCAAGTTCGTTTATTTTTTTAAGAAGACTTGGTCCGCTCAAACAGGACAAACAACTGTTCTAATTCACCGTTGCTTTTTATTTGTGGGCCATGAATAAATTATAACCCGTAGGGGTTAAAGAAACACAAATAAATTAATTAACATATTTTATGAAGCTTGTAACCCGTTAAGGTACCTTTAAAATTAATTTCAATATAATGTTTTTAGTAAAAAATCGGTCGTTTTTAAATTTTAGAGTTGATGCGATAACTCAATTTCTAATACTAATATACAATTAATGTATACTTATTTATCACCGCTCGTCGCCTATAAAGTGCGCCCAAGCGTTAGCTTTTTGACAGTGTCAGCTATATCCGAGCTGATTTGTTCGCAACAGCTGCGTGAGCGCACCTATTAACCGCTGATACATGTTTGTCAGCCGGCTATTAGGGAGAAAGAGATAAAATTTCGGAATCATCTATATAAGAGCGAGATCGATTCATTTCTCCAATTCACGACCAATATTTATTTGCTGCATCGTGACACTCGACAAAAATTCCTGTACCAAAAAATTAGAATTGGAATATAAATGCGAGATTTCCTCTGGCAGGCCATTTTTCTTGTAACTATATAAAGAAATATTGGTCAAGGCATGAAAGTTTTTGTCAAACCAACGGCTTTTTATCCTATTTAATAATTAGTAAAACATAAAACTACTCAAGAATGTTTGTTTTGAGGGTTAGAGTAAACAAGAATATTTTAAAATGTAACGAGTTTTATTACATGCTTAATAAATTTATCGATCCCACTGGTAGCATCACAAACAATATCACAAAGACATTTATTACGTGTTCACTGTTTTAAGAAAAAATATGTTCTTGGCTGGATATCAACCAAAAATATTTTGCCAATGTTCAGTTAGTTAATCAATGTTTAGTTTATCAACATTTCAAGAATCCGTTTCAATGTTCGTTTAGACATTTCTAAAATAATGCCATCCTACAAAATAATGATTACCTACAAAATAGTACCTATTATATTGATAGATAGAACGGTTTAGATTAGAACTTTTTGAAAAATGAGTACCTAATTAGAATTGTTTCGAATCTTTACATAATTTTTGCTTGAAATATTCATGAGGTTTTTGGAAAATAATTGCTAAACTAGATTTCATTTTGTGAAGTACCAGACAGTGCCGGTTTTTAGGTACATTCCATGATATTATCTAAAAACGAAAATATTTTTTGAATAAGAAATTAACTAGGTATACTACTTCCTATTCACAAAAGATAATAAAAAAATTATTGGTTAATATTCATCCGAATATTAATTTAATAGTATAGATAAAAACTCGGTGAACATAAAAATTACAATCAAATCTTCAAATCTTCCTAGCCTTTTTCCCAACTATCTTGCAGTCGGCTTCCAGTCTAACCGGATGCAGCGGAATATCAGTATTTCACATGGAGCGACTGCCTATCTGACACCTGATACCCCTTGGTAAGACTGGTGTCAGACTTTTGGGCTTCTGACGACTCGTAACGACTGTCAAAGATCCACGAATGACAGCCGGGACCAACGGCTTAACGTGCTTTCCGAGGCACGGAGAAGTCTCGGTATGTAAAGATGGTCACCCATCCACTGACCAACCACGGCAAGCGTAGCTTAACCAGATGGATCGACTCGTACGGCTTGTTATTACTTAGCCACGAGCTCCTCTGAACATAAAAATTACAATAAGCTTGTTAAATACAATAGAAGTAACGCTTACAATTTAATATTCGAATTAATAGTTACCTACATTCATATCAATATTTTTTTCACTTTATACGATGATAATAAAAGTATACTTCGACGATAGTGACGAGACGACACAGTGGATCGCAGGGTGGGATTAAACGAAAATAGCATGGTAATTAATGGGCGTTTCCAAGCCCACAATCTCAAAATGAGTCGCATTACGAGAATTCCACCTTATCATAACATAATAAAGTCATGGAATATAATATTTAGATTTAAGATAAACCAATTGAATGTAACGTCAACTGTGGCATCTTTACTTTCCATGAGCAACTTTACCCATGTATTAAATATACAAATATTTCTAGATTACTAAAAATCTGTTACAAATACTTGGTTTTTCTACTCTTGTATAATAATATCTTTGATATTAAATGGCGGCAACAGATTTTTAGTAATCGAGAGATATTTAAGTCCAGTCCTCATGGGTTGACCGTACGTAAAATTATTTGCTGATCATCGCAAAATATATTAAACGCTAAAAAACGAAACAACCAGATAGTGACTCGAACGCTCGGGAGTGAACTAACTCAGTTTTATTTTGTTTTACCGTACCTACCTAGGTTTATATGAAATGCAAACAGCAAATGTTTCGTAGAAACCACCAGTTACCCACCTAAAGACGACCTCCACCACGAGTTTCCACATTTTAAACATCTAGTCTGATTTAATACTGTACGGGTACGATGAATTCTTGCGGTCGTCAATTTATTGAAGTACGTTTTTATCACCAGCGAAAAGAACTCTAGGGTGGTGTTGCGAACGGCATAACTTCCTTTTGCCTTTTGTAGCCCACCACGTGCCAATTAGTATCCCAACGGCATCGGCTTTTAGGGGTATGAGGAACAGGGTGTAAAGTTCACTCATCCACCATAGAAAAGGGAGGATCCTCCGACCAGACGGATGTTATGTCTGGCGGGCAACTGCCCATATGTTGATTTCGGATAGTCTTATCTATGTTTTTCGCTCGGTAAACTCTAACTGCGCGATGCAGGAATTTAGTGACGTCATGTCTTCGTTGCGTAGTTCGTATGTGGCGGTGTAACCACTACAGGCTAAACAGCAAGCAACACTTTTATTTCTACTCCCAGCTACCAAACAAAGATTTTTTGGTAAGATACGTATTGCCTAAAAATGAAATAGCATTGACTCGTATGGCCCATTCAATTTGAGACTGAAAAACCTGATATTTTATGGCGAATTTTGGGAAAGGACAACATTCAGGTGTCGGACATTTGTACCCAAAAAGGAAAGTGTGGAGGGGAACAAAAAAAACGACGCGAGTTTCTAGTGGTAAAACGCCAACGTCGCGAGGTTCTCGCGTTTTTTGGCAACAGGTACAACCACGCCACGTTAACGTTGCGTTCAGCGTGCCACTAGAAACTCGCAACGTTAACGTTGCGTCTGCGCAACGTTGGCGCTGCGCAGACGTTGGAATAGCGCCAACGCTCGTAAAATGCCAGTGGGATAGCGGCCTTAATTAATTTTCCATCAAATAACTTACCACATACATACATAAACTCATGCCTTCTTCACATGCAGGTAGGCAGAACCTAACGTTATGTTAAAATTCAAATTGAACAGATCCAGTGCTGTTAACACCTTTTATCTTTTTCATTTAAAGAACCACGAATCTAAACAAAAGGTTCGTAATTTGTTGAACAAGTTCTTCACAACTTTATCATAATATATTATATTATAAAATAAAGTGCCCCCGCCGCGTCTGTCTGTCTGAACGAACAATTAATTACTTATGAAAACATTGTTTAAGTGCCTGGATTAACACATAGGGTGCTTTCAATCCCGGTTGTACGTTCTCGTGAATATTTGCGGGCAAAGCCGCGGGCAAAAGCTAGTTATTTATAATATGGAAGTACTTACAGATAATGCGAATAGTCAAGAAGTGGCTCTAAATATCTAAGAGACTCCCAAAGAGCCGATTCCCAACGACTGAAAAGCTTACAGACATGTAAAACTACAAAAACAACATTTTCAACCCTATGTATAGATAATTACAATCGCCAAAATATGGAGAAATGTGTCATCGCTCAAGAATATTCATTTAACACCCTTGTATTACCGCATTTGAAGCAAATAAATAACTTTGACTTTGACTTTGACAACATTAAGTTCCTACTTCATTCTGTTCGCACACATATAGAAAACATTTTTGAACGTATATACGACGCAGGACACCAATAAACGTTTTTATTTATTTACACGACTTGCTATTTACAGAACAACCAAACAAATAAAATGCCCCATTGGGCCCTATACAAAGTATAATTTTTTACTGTGGCACAATATATTAAAAAAATACACTGAAAATGCAACAAGTCAATCGAAAACGACATTACCACAAGATTACCATCGACCACTGACGACGAGGACAAACCTTAACGATATTTAAGACATTTTGAAAAGGCTCACTAAATTAATAATTCTCTACCAGCACCAAAAAACCAAAAACGACTCCATATTTATGCCATATTTACAAAATGTATCAACATATTTTTTAAATGACATTGACTAAACGCGCGCCATTCTTAATTTAATTTTTTCTTTTATTTATTTTTATAATCAACCAGTCTGTAAACTCATAGTCATTTTCTCTTCGGAGTTTGTATGATCAAACTTTTTACAGCCGGGCAGCCGTATCATGTAGTAATAATTAGAAAGATGTAAAAAAAAAAAAAAAAAATTAGGTTCTACGAATACGTATGAGTCCGCGCCACTGCTGAAGTCCGGCTTTAAGAGCTACACTTTATAAAATGCAATTTGTTGCAATGACATAGATAGACACTAGTGCCGCATCTATCGGACTTGAGTGATGGTGCGGACTATACACTTTTTTTTAACACTTCAGTTCGATCAGACTATAGACGAGAAAGTTTAAATTTCCAAAAAGTGCTTCGGTGCTTTTGGTAAGGATCTTTTGTCGCCTGAATGACATTGATAGAGGGGTGTAAACGTCACAGAAACCGTATTGATGAATAAACATATTAATATACGAAACATGTGGAATAGTCTTATGAAATGGTATTAAAAAACAAGATTGCTTTAGTTCCGATTTTGACCACACGCCAAAAGATCCATGTATAGTTGTACCTACTTTATTCGCGTTGCATAATTACATTTGTTTTTTATTCATACCTACTCTAATTAATCTAATATTAAAATTGTAAAAAAACCTCGCTCTATCTACGTAAAAAGACTAAATTTTTATTTATTATACTTTTTCCGACCATGTAGTTTTTATTTTCATTTTGATCAGCCCTGCATTGTCTGTGTCCTGAGTTACTGACGAGCTGACGAGCTCGTACTCTACGACGGATCTCTGAAAGAACTCACTGGTGGGCATGGCCAAAAACGACGATTGTGTCCGACAAAGATAGTATCAGTGATGAGCAGTTAGAAGCTGGTCTACATGGACAACGTCTAGTTCGACACAAACACCGTTCCGAACTATTGCACGACTCATTATGCGAAGCGTGTGTGCTCTATTAAAATAATATCTAATATAATTATTTTTTTGCCCCATTTCTGCAACTGTTTTTATTGTTACACTCCTGTGTACTACACACAGAACCTACATAATTTATATACCATTGTATAGATGATTAAAATGGAAATTAATACTGTACTTTTTAATAATTGAAATGAAAAAGCATCAAAATAGTTGAAAAAAAATTCCTGTTGGTCAATTTATGAAACCTGAAAACATTGTAGCTTGCGACAAAATCAATTAATTGAGTAATTTCTTTTTAATACATTGGTTTGAGCCATAGAAGAAACCCTATTAAAAATGGCTCTTTTATTCAAAGTAGTTTAATTATAATTAATAAAATACTAACTAAAATATAATATCTATATCTAAATATTTCCAACCTTGGCTTGACGTTTCGTTGCCTAGCAACCCACAAAGTAAATATCTAAATAAATAGTCTTTGACATTACGTAAGGATTGCGAGGTTAAAAATTTTACCCATATTGATGGGTAAAGAAGCAGTCAAAACATACTTATACGAATATTTACCTGTTTTGATTAATTTGGTAATAATACTGTATGAAAATATGAAATGTGAACTAGCGAACTAGAATATTGATTGTGAAGTGCAATAATTCATATCGTACGTAAACGAATATTTAGTTTAAAATGTAAATAAAGTATTTGGAAACTTTCCTCCTTTTTTCACCAAAAACGGGTGTAACATCAAATTAAATGATATAATTGCAATTCATTATTACGAACAATATTTCATTATTCATTGCAATTTACTATTGTTTACGTAAGTTGTAGGTATTATAAAATGTGTATAAATAATTATAGCTATGCATTTCTATTCAGGAAAAGTTTCAGTTATATAAATAATAGTAGATTGTTATACAAGGAGCTAAAATGACCCATTATAACGAGGTAGTTTTACTCCCGAGCTTTAGCGAGGGAGTAAACAGAAACCGAGGTATAATGGGTTTTTAGCGCCGTGTGTTACACTCTACTTTTCACTACAATTGCGAGAAAATAAAATAGTAAATAAAATAATAATTATTTATTAAAAATTATTTATTTTCCTTTCTCTTCCATCTGCAAATTAGGGTCTCCATTCTCACTAGATGATGACATTTTCACTGTTGTAAATTATATTAAGGTCACCAATGCAATTTATAATAATTGGAGAAAAATCATAAATATATCTATCTTACCTATCTTACCTATCTTACCTATCTTACCTATCTTACCTATCTTACCTATCTTACCTATCTTACCTATCTTACCTATCTTACCTATCTTACCTATCTTACCTATCTTACCTATCTTACCTATCTTACCTATCTTACCTATCTTACCTATCTTACCTATCTTACCTATCTTACCTATCTTCCCTATCTTACCTATCTTACCTATCTTCCCTATCTTACCTATCTTACCTATCTTACCTATCTTACCTATCTTACCTATCTTACCTATCTTACCTATCTTACCTATCTTACCTATCTTACCTATCTTACCTATCTTACCTATCTTACCTATCTTACCTATCTTACCTATCTTACCTATCTTACCTATCTTACCTATCTTACCTATCTTACCTATCTTACCTATCTTACCTATCTTACCTATCTTACCTATCTTACCTATCTTACCTATCTTACCTATCTTACCTATCTTACCTATCTTACCTATCTTACCTATCTTACCTATCTTACCTATCTTACCTATCTTACCTATCTTACCTATCTTACCTATCTTACCTATCTTGCCTATTACACCTATCTCACCTATTTCACCTATCTCACCTATCTCACCTATCTTACCTATCTCACCTATCTCACCTATCTCACCTATCTCACCTATCTCACCTATCTTACCTATCTCACCTATCTCACCTATCCTACCTATCCTACCTATCCTACATATCCTACCTATCCTACCTATCCTACCAATCCTACATATCCTACCAATCCTACCTAAGAACAAAGACTTTTTCGTCTTTGGGTGGTAGGCTCGTTGGAAACAGACAAAAATTTAAAAAAAATTACTTTAGCCCCTAGAGGATGAAATGCTATTTTATCTTCGCTCTGGTACGCTACAATGACGGATTTTTTGAGCAAGAGAAGTGAAAACTCTATTTATACCTCTTCAAGTCTTTACTTAAACTTAAATGAGGCAAAATTACGCTATATACTCCCGTGAGTCACACGTACGGATGTAACACATTAAGCTGTAGCAGTGCAGAAAGAAATAGCAGCCATTTCACAGAATTGTATAGCTAGATCTTTGTGTCATTGTGAGCGTAACTTGACACTGTAGTCAGTAAAAGAATTACCGGGGTTGCGGGAAGTTCTTAGGGGAAACCGTGGCCCCTGGCAAAGCAAGAGAAGGAACACGGGTGGGTTTTAGTCAGTAAGAGTCTGACACGCCCTTCCGCTCCCCCAGAAATAATTTGATGATTTTCCACCCCAAAAAAATTAAAATAAAATAAAAGTCAGTAAAAGGTTTCTCAATTTTGTAAATTCAAAAGTCATAAAAAGCATACGTAAACACTTATTATATTTTTATCTAGATAAAAGTCATAAATAGTTTGGAAATTCCAAAAGTGCACGCCTCATAACACACATTCATAAACGAAAAAGAAATTCAAAACATAGTTTCTAACAAAAATTAACAATTTATCACTTTTCATGAAGTATGTTTTGACTGCTGTTTTACCCATCAACATGGGTAAATTTCTAACCTCGCAATCCTTACGTAATGTCAAAGACTATTTATTTAGATATTTACGTTGTGGGTTGCTAGGCAACACGATAAGTCAAGTTTGGAAATATTTAGATAAAGATATTATATTTTTAGTTAGTATTTTATTAATTATAATTAAACTACCTACTTTGAATAAAAGAGCCATTTTCAATAGGGTTTCCCTAAACCAATGTATTAAAAAAAAATTGACTCAATTAATTGATTTTATCGCAAGCTACAATGTTTTCAAGCTTCATAAATTGACGGACAGGATTTTTTTTTCAATTATTTTTGATGTTTTTTCATTTGTCTTGCATTAAATCAATTCGTAAAAAGTACAGTATTAATCTCCATTTAATCTCTTCTCATCTATACAATGGTATATAAATTAAGTAGGTTCTGTGTACTAGCAGGAGTGTAACAATAATAACAGTTGCAGAAATGGGGCAAAAAATATTTTTCGATCGTAGAGCACACTCTAATGCTTCGCATTACGAGTCGTGCAAAAGCATAAGCATAACTAAACACTTATATTTTTATCTAGATAAAAACATAGTAAGTGTTTACGCTAAAACTTTCGATTGCGATATACGTATGTTCCTGACTGATTTCAAAAACTTTTGACGTCAAAATCAGCTGATCCTTACATTTTTATGTTCAAGTAACTCGACAGAATCACACCATGTATGAAACAGCCGAACTTTGTTATTTTCTTTTATAAATACGTCTGTTTCCATGGTAAAAGTCTTGTTGATTTTCGGGTTTTCAGTTATTTAATTTTCATTCTATACCACTTCATCATTGATGTACTACCAAGCTAATGAGACAGGAGTTAAAAGTGAGACTAAAATAAATATTGCGTGGACTCTAGTTAAATCAAATAATAATGTCAGAAAACCAAATACAGCAATAAGTAGTACATTTTAATGCAAATGTGCAATGAGAAACTTTGTACCAAACGACGTTTTTCAACACAATTTTAAGGTAAAAGTATTAAAACATAAAAAAGTAACAAACATTTGTTCAAAAAGTGTATGTAGATTTTGTCTCGTACCTATTAACATTAAAAATTTTGAAGGACTCCTCGAACCTGCCAAAGAGCCTATAATAATATTAAAAATATTAATACTGAATATTGTTCTGTTTTTCACAAATTAATGATAATTTGTTGCCAAACATAACACAAATATTTAAATAAATATCTATATAATATTTATATAATTCTTTGTCTCGCAATTATTTTGAAAATAGTCGTTTGGTACGCATGAGCATTTGTCATTGCAGTCGAAGCGAGATTACAGCACGAGCCGAAGACAAGGGCGTAAGGGAGCCGAGAGTGTCAAACTTTGCTCACTTGTGTCAAAATGTAGGCATTTATTTAGCAACTTTTTCTAACAGTTCCTATTTACAAAAAACAAGATGCATATAACACAGGAGCATGCTTTCCCTCTTCACACATAAGTACCCCAGGTGAACTTAATAATTATTGTGCATTCTACTAAAAATAAATATTTAATACAACTATATTTATTATACACTAGCTGTTGCCCGCGACTTCGTCCGCGTTAATACCGCCTCGTTCGTGCCCGGCGTCGCCCGGGTGTATTTCCGACTTTTCCGGTGGAATTTTCAAAATTTTCTTTTATGTACTCAAATAAACTAAACGTGAATTCATGCAAGCCTAGTACTTTTTGTTAGTTAAAAACTATTTGTGCACCATATTTCATCCAAATCCTACTAATGATTGTAATACTATTGCACGACTCATAATGCGAAGCAAGAGTGTGCTCTACGTTACGAAATTTTTTCTTGAATTTATGAAAGCTTAGTACTTTTTTTAGGTTGCTCTCAGAAATTGTGCACAACGTGTGTTGAACAGAATACCGCCTTGTATGACGATAACTTTTTTTGCAACATTTGATTTTATAATGAAACAAAGACTATATTCTCTTCCAAATTAATCTCTGTCTACCTGTGAAAACAACATGAAAAACCGTTCAGTAGTTTTGGATATGTGCGCGAACAAACAAACAGACAGACACTGGATTCTACTATATGTACAAGTAAGTACGTAAATGAAAAAAAATAAAAATAAAGAGAAACTCATTGGGCATCAAAAAATTCGTCCGCATCGCTGTCAGTGGGAAAAGTGCTCAAACGTCTGGCAGCGCGCTGCCACGTTGGATGGCAAATATTTAATTTTAATATCGATATAGTACATTGAAATATAGGTACCGTGTTATTATTTAAGAATAGAAAATATTTTTCTGGTCGTTTCAAGTTCTTTGCCGTTCCCCAATGTATCTATAAAAGACATTCGATACCAGCGAAATAAAACCAATAAAAATGCCACAAAGTTAATTGGCTCGTGAAATAGGCCCATTGTATGTTGTACACGACCGAATTAGCTGTATGGCTTAGCAATATTTCCGATAAGCTACTTTTTAGCTTTATCAGCTCATTTAGTTCTTTAGATCCCTTATTTAAGATCGAATCTCGGTTGGAGGTAAGTCTGGAATGAAAGTTGACGCTCGAGTAAAATATACATATGTAAAAAAGTAGTACAGGGCCACCCACGATCTCTGAACAAATGTACAAACACTGAACATTCTGTTGCACGTGCAGGTTACTTCGACTAGCTCCGCGTTTTCTTAACACAATGTGACCTGTGCACGCCGACTTTAAGAGTATTTTACTTCTCAACTGACTTATAAATAAAAAAACTTGAACTAAGAATAGGTGCTGTAGTACAATCATGTTGATAATAATAACTCGCATTCTGTATGACATCATAAGCTACCTATACATTGATCATTTTTATAGTCCTGCCCATCGCCTTATTCTTAAAGTTAGTCACTAGCGAATTATAGTAGGTACCATTCTTGATCGTTTCTATATGCAACCACCATGGGTACTTCCACTGGTGGAGTATCTAGGGAATCTGTGCACATGGCGTTCTAATTTTTCTTAATTTAAACTGCCCTTGAAAATCGTCCATCACTAAACCATTTTTTTTTTAATTTTTGCCTCCGATCTATATACCAATCTACATACAATTTTGTTCACAGGATCGAAAAAACCAAGTGAAAGTGTAAAATGTCTTATTTTCTGATCTTTTGGGAATATCCCAACTTATATTTTTTTTAAATGATAGTTGGTTACCTCCGCTTTACCCCATTTGCCTTTGGACTACTACGTTTGAAACACCCTGTATTCTTGAAAGAGCCAGGAAGTACATTGTACATTGAACGCAAGCCGGTAACTTTCTCAAAAGTTAGCTTTTAGCTTGCATGCTATTTTCACATACCCAAATTATCGCTCATCAGAAGTAGATATGGCATAATGGCATGCAAGTTACTTGCATACTTTAGTGCAAGTTACTGGCAAGTGGCACCTGTGTTCCTGGCTTTGGGCTACTAGATTATTCACAATATACCTGCCATCCACTGTTACTGCTTTCTACAGTTTTACTACACACAAGCATTTATCAAAATGCTGCAATTTATTATGATAATATTTTGCCATTCTCAATGCTCCGTACAAATTTTCAAGACAGTAACAGTGAAGTCAAGACAGTAACGTGGTAACAGTGAAGATAATACCTACCGTCAAAATTTTCTATTGTTCGGAGTTGATCTTGGCTGCAACATCGTCATCTTACTAAAGAAATGTACCTATTGCTTTTTGATCGGAACAAGTGCACAATAAGTACCTGGTACTTGTTGAAAGGCCTACATTGCCGTCCCATATTTGTTAACACTGTTATTTCAAAATATTGTAAAAGCCAGTTATTTTTAAAAGAGTAGGTCACTGTGGAGTTTCTTGCCTTCTCTTCTCCATAGGAAACGACCAATTGTAACTGAGCACCTAACTTCTGGCGTTTCATGAATCCCCATGTAGGTTTTTGTGAAATAATTTTGATTTGAAAACAAACTATCAACTCAAAAGGACAAGAGAAAGTTGTCCATAATTTTATTAGTTTTCAAGAATCCGTACCGAAAGCTAATATCTCAGTATAAATATGGCTAAAAGCTTGTAATCATATGATATCTTTACAATGGTCAACATTGTTGAGGTATCATTTTTCATTGTTCAGTAACTCAGTACCCATTCACGGTTTAAAAATCTGATTACAATCTAAGTATGACTTTACCGCGACCTTGCCCAATACATTTGTGATATCCATAGCAGAATGGCATTTATAGTTTAACTTTTACAATATTAAATAAAAAGCTGCACGGTTGCATGCAACTAAAACCTAACCCACAACCTAGCCTACAAGTGAATCTAAACAAATAAATTCATTTAATGTGTCTGTTTGTAATGAAAAATAACGTGTGCGTATGAATTGAGGAGCCAAGCCTCATATTTAAACGCGAGTACTATCAATATTTAGCGGCACGGTGGGCGCAGTGGTTAAACGATTGACTGCTGAGCTGCGCAGCGTTCGATCCCCGCACGGAATAAGTATTTGTATGACCACAAGTAGCTGTTCCGGGTCAGGCTGTTTGTGTCATCATCATCATCAGCCTATTAATGTTCCCACTGCTGGGACACAGGCCTCCTCTCTGTGAGAGGGAGTGGGCCGTAATCTGCCACGCGGGCCCAGTGCGGGTTGGTAGATGTCACATGTCTTCGAATTTTCGGTTCTAAGACATGCCGGTTTCCTCACGATGTTTTCCTTCACCGTTTTGAGAGTAGTGGTGATGAAATTATTTACACAAAGTAAAGCGCCTGGTTGGGTTCGAACCCACGACCTACAACTCGTAAGTTGGGGCCGTTACCACTGGGCCACCACTGCTCGTTACCACTGGGTCACCACTGCTGTTTGTGTATGTGTGTTTAAATATTTGTAAACGCACCTACAATACAGGAGTACTTCTTTGATAACTTATACACTCGAGAGCAATGAATCCGGGTCACTTAAAGAATCCTAAAAATCTCGGAAACTAAAAATGCTAGGTTAATGCAATAAATTGTATTTAATAGACAATGTAATACTCCTTAAATGAAGGTATTAAAACTTCTTAGTTATTGTAAAGTTATATCATAAAAAAATCAAATTTGAAAAAGGGCCACTTTCGAAGATGGAACTACGAAATTACAGCATTTGGTTTTGCTTTTGTTTGTTATCTGTCATTTATGTGGGTACATAAACCATGTTGATAGTGCTCTATATTCATTATTCAAGCTGAAATTATGTCGCTTACGCCTGAAGAATGCACCAGAATACTTACAATGCTGGAAACCGGCCGGAGTCAGCGCGATACAGCCAGGACTGTCGGTGTGTCGCTGTCAACAGTACAAAGAGTTCTCCGACGTTACGAAGAAACTGGTTCTAACCTACGCAGACCAGGAACGGGCAGAACCAGGTGTACCACAGCACGAGAAGACCGATACTTGGTGAACACCATGCTTCGAAATCGCTTTCTCACAGGAACTGAACTCACAAATCAGTTTCGACGCCTCGGAGGAAGTAACCCAAGTGCATGGACAGTAAGACGTCGGCTTGCTGAATCTAACTTAAAACCCCTTAGACCTGCAAACGGCCCTAAACTGGAGCGTGGGCATCGTATTTCAAGACTAAGATATGCCCAGAGCCACGTAAATTGGAGTATTGAAGATTGGTCAAAAGTTATGTTCTCCGACGAATCAAAATTTATGCTCTACAAGCACGATGGAAGACACAGAGTGTATCGAAGACCAGGGGAAAGATTCAAGCAAGCATGCATCGAAGAAAAAGTAGCCTACGGTGGTGGGTCTGTACTTGTGTGGGCCGGAATTTCTTCTGAAAGTCGCACAGAGCTGGTGATCATAGAAAACGGCTCTTTAACTAGCGTAAGATATGTGGAAGAAATCCTCAATGATCACGTTGGTCCATTTATGGTCAATTTAGGTGAGGATGCTATATTTATGCATGACAATGCCCGACCTCATACAGGTAGGATTGTGAATGACTACCTTCAAGAGATGAACATTACTCGTATGGAGTGGCCAGCGCGCAGCCCGGATATCAACCCGATCGAGCATGCTTGGGACGAGCTAGGCAGATGCGTAAAACAACGAAACCCTCCCCCAATCACGCTTCGTGAGCTCAAAATTGCTCTCACAGAGGAATGGGAGAATATTCCCCAAAATCGTATAAGGAACTTGGTGTACAGCATGCCAAACCGCGTAAACGCAGTAATGGAAGCACGAGGAGGCAATACGAAGTATTAAAATTCAAGAAAATCGTAATAAAGTTCAAAAATTTCATGTTTCCTATTTTTGTTTTAAGGAGAGATCAGCAGTTTTTTTCTTTATGTAATTTTGTGTTAATAAAATGTATGGTGACTCATATTTTTTTTACTTTCATTTAAGGAGTATTACATTGTCTATTAAATACAATTTATTGCATTAACCTATCATTTTTAGTTTCCAAGATTTTTAACATTCTTTAAGTGACCCGGATTCATTGCTCTCGAGTGTATTTGATAACCTATCTCTGAAAATTTGTTATTGGCCATATTGCTGTTATTATCAAATGCCTGCAAGTTTTCCAAAAATTATAGAATAAATAGTTCTTAGTTTGCATTATTTAGGGTCACCCCCATATACACTAAATTGTTAAGGAATGATTATTTTATTAATATCATCTGAAATACTGAATGTGTAGAATGTTTTATTACGCCAATATTTAGAAGAAAATTCTACTAAATATTGATGCTATTGTTATCCGATTTGATCAAATACTTTAGTAGCTACTATTTTCTATAGACCATCAGGATCAGGATCAGAGGAGCCACATAAAACGTCTTGTAAATTTTTTAACGGTTTTACTACAAATTCCAGGATCGGGCCTACAAAATCGGCGAATTGCTACTAAATATTGGTAGTACCCGCGTTTATATATGAGACATGGCTCCTCAATCCATATGGACATAAAATCAGCAAACAGCTTTTTACTAAATGCATAAAGTTATACAAACCACAAATAAAAGACATTTTTTAAATTTTTTGTCTGTTCTATCTGTTTGTTCCGGCTTATCTCTGAAACGGTTGGACCGATTTTGACGGGACTTTCACTGGTAGATAGCTCATGTTATAAGGAGCAACTTAGGCTAGGCTAGGAGTAACTTTTATTTTAGAAAAAGAATTAGGCTATATGCGGGCTTAATGGTGATCAGCAGGTGGTTATACAAAAAAATTGGTATCATTCAAGTAGTTCTTGAATGTCATAATAGACAGACACAAACAGAGATCTTGCGATAAAAATTAGCAGGGATGATTACTTAGATAGGTACCTGAATCATTGAATTGTCCAAATAATAATAGGTTTCTAGTTGAAAGAACGTTACATTTTGTACCGCCAACTATTAAATTTCATCAACTGATTACCTACAGCATGTAGACGTTAAACACACGTTCCCAAGGAACAGTAGTTTCCGTTGTGTTAGCACAATCCATAATTATGCCGGCTAAGCGGTCGACGACGCCTTGACGGTCGATCTTCAATTTCGTCACCATTATAACATTGGCATCATTATTTACTATTACGCTTTATTTTGATTGGGGTCAGTTGCGACACTTATATTTGAAATCTTTTCAAAATAATATTCTTCAAAACTAAGCTGCTTTAGCTAGAAGATCCAAATTAGTTTTCTTTCGAAAATTGGATCGTTATAGATATTTATCAATTTTTTTTTTTTTGTATTATATAATATATAATACAAAAGTAAATAGATTTATCTATCTACTGCATGCGAATTCCGTAGATGCGATTGGAAAACAACTATAAGTAAGTACCATAAGTCATATCCTATGGCACTCGGTCATAGTATCAGTAAAATACCTAATGTTTGTTATTGGATTAATACAGATTAATAATAACAGCCGCACGGGTCGATCTTGCCGCGGTCAGTTCATGGATGGGTGACCTTTCATTACACGTCATATTATCGAGACCCCTCCGTGCTACGGATAGCATTAAGCCGTTGGTCCCGGCTGTCATTTGTAGATCTTCGATAGTCGTTACATGTAGTCAAAAGTTTGACAACCAGTGTTACATGGTATCATTTTACCCAGTAACTGGGTTGTGGAGGTCAGATAGACACTTAGGCAATCACACCATGTAAAATACCGGTGTTCAGCTGAATCCGGTTAGTCGGGAATCCGACCCTTACATAGTTGGGAAAAGGCAACGCAGATTGGATCAGTATCGTATCGTACCCACAGATATAGATCGTACCACTTTCAAACAAAGAAACAATTTCTTCAATTTTGATTTTGAAATGTTTAGTTTAGAGAGCAGTGGTGGCCCAGTGGTATTGGCCCCGACTTACGAGTTGTAGGTCGTGGGTTCGAACCCAAGCAGGCGCTTTACTTTGTGTAAATAATTTCATCACCACTGCTCTCAAAAACGGTGAAGGAAAACATCGTGAGGAAACCGGCATGTCTTAGAACCAAAAATTTGAAGACATGTGACATCTACCAACCCGCACTGGGCCTGCGTGGTGGATTATGGCCCACTCCCTCTCACCGAGAGGAGGCCTGTGTCCCAGCAGTGGGAACATTAATAGGCTGATGATGAATGATGAATGAGTTTAGATTACCTACTTTATAAAGGGTAGATATTAGTTTTGATTATTTCTACGTCATAATTACTCCGAACGTAGTCTATAGCATGTCAAACCTTTACAACTTATTCCAAAAACAAAACACAATCTATTTAAAAATCGATTTCCACCAGCTGATGATATCTCAGCTCACATAAATTGTGATGCACAGGACCTACATGATCTAATTATGTAGGTAATAGTAACTTATGTAAGAAAGAACTTCAGTTCAACCTTATTTGCATAATATTATACAAAAATTCATATTACAATAACAATTGGCTACCAAGCCAGACCTACAAACATGAAATTCAATTGAGAATAAAAAAAATCGTCCATGTACCTAACGAATGAAACGTATTGAGAGAACTTTGGCCGGTAGCAAGAGCGCACGGGCGCACTTTAAAAACGTTATACTTTTCACATTTGTCACAGGGCCCGGTCGAATTACAGCGGAGTCATTCGAGTCGCCGCGTGCCGAAGCAGCTGAGTCGACGTCATCGCTCGCCAGTCGCGCTAGCGCAGCCTTTATGTTCACTTCACAGCTCATGAAATATGTTTCAAACATTCGTATACCTAACTACGGTCAAGTCTATATTCTGTCAAGTGTGTCAAGAATATTGTTTTATTATTGTTCGATTTAGTAAAGATTGATTTTAACTTTAGTACCTATCATGAGGCATTTATCTGGGCAGTGGATACAGGTATTTCTACATTTGATTCTCTATTCTTTAAACTTGTTATGAAACCTATCCAAAATATTAGATACCACCAATGCCAATGTTTTGCTAAATACTAGTACGGTATTATTTATCTGGGCAGTGGACACAGGTATTTCTACATTTGATTCTCTATTAATTAAACTTGTTATCAAATCAATTCAAATATTAGGTACCGCCAATGTATTGGTAAATACTAGTAGGGTATTATTTATCTGGGCAGTGGGTACTGGTATTTCTACATTTGATTATGTATTCATTAAACTTGTTATCTAACCAATCCAAATATTGCCACCAATGCCAATGTATTGGTAAATACTAGTACGGCATTATTTATCTGAGCAGTGGGTACAGGTATTTCAACATTTTTGATTCCGTATTCATTAAACTTGTTATCAAATCAATTCAAATATTAGGTACCACCAATGCCAATGTATTGGTAAATACTAGTAGGGTATTATTTATCTGGGCAGTGGGTACAGGTATTTATACATTTGATTCTCTATTCATTAAACTGGTTATCATACCAATCCAAATATTAGGTACTACTAATGCCAATGTATTGGTAAATAGGGCTACTGGTATTTCTACATTTGATTCTCTATTCATTAAACTGGTTATTATACCAATCCAAATATTAGGTACCACCAATGCCAATGTATTGGTAAATACTAGTTGCGTTTCGGTATTGCTATTATGTGCGTTCTTATTTTACAAAGTATCTAATCTCTAAGCTACTTCTCATCAGGCCCAATTCCTTCTTTCCATGGGGGGTAGGCAGAAACTACAGAATCCCCTTTTGCTTCGTTCACGTTCACACATCTCGTCATTTATTAGTTCAGCGTTTTTAGGGTAATATCTTTAATCACATTTTTTTATTCTTATTCAATCTGCCTAGCCTTTTCCCAACTATCTTGGGGTCGGTTTCCAGTCTAACCGGATGCAGCTGAATACCAGTATTTTACATGGAGCGACTGCCTATCTGACCTCCACAATCCAGTAACTGGGTAATACGATACCCCGTGGTAAGACTGGTGTCAGAGTTTCTGGCTTCTGACAACTCGTAACGACTGTCATAGATCCACGAATGACAGCCGGGACCACGTGTTTTCCGAGGCACGGAGGAGTCTCGGTAGGTATGTAAAGATGGTCACCCATCCACTAACCAACCCTGGCAAGCGTAGCTTAACCTGATGGATCGACCTGTGCGGCTTGTTATTACTTAGCCACGAGCTCCTCAATTTTTTTTATTTTTATTTATTATTAAACTGTCGTAGTAAATGAATAAAAATATATTTTGGATCTAAGCGTATGAAGAAATGCCATGGCTTCAAATAGATGGTAAGTAGTGCATCGATTATACACGGTAGTAAAGACCTACTCTATCTTGTTACCCCTAGAGTGCTATTTTTATCAATATCGAGCAGTGCTTTTTCGAATCTTAGAGTGTGCGAGTCAGTGCGAGTAAAGCAGAGCCCTGACAATTTGAGTTTATTCAAATTTCACGGCCAAAAACTTACTTCTGCGCTTGTACATTTATGTATGAACATGCTAGCTTCCTTAGCCAGAGAAACTAGGCTTGCAAGCTTCTCGTCTGACTTGCCAAGGATGGAAAACAAAAAAATACCGTGTATTGATGGTCCAAATGTTGTACAGTGAAATAAATGTCTAGGGCCGGATTTACGAATAATTTTGATGATTAGAATAGAAACTGAAAAGTGCGTAAAATGTTTATTGACAAACTAAGTTAATGTCCAAGTACCTAATGCTCTGTTTACACAATCATCATCTGCCTAGCCTCTTAACAACTATGTTGGGATCGGCTTCCAGTCTAACCGGATGCAGCTGAATATTTGTGTTTTACATGGAGCGACTGCATATCTCACCTCCACAAATCAGTAACTGGTAAATACGATACCGGATACCGATACTGGATTACATATAAAATACTTTTTATCCCGATATTCCCACAGGATCGAGACTTATGGGTGTAAAACTTCGGGGCGTTGCTAGTGTGCCTATAACTTTATGGTAAAACAAATAATATATTCGTGTAAATAAATGTTGTTCTAAGTCTGAGTTTGTGCAATTGTAATGTGGTTTTAAAGTTTTAAACCCCCGATACCAGGGAAAATTAAGAGTGGGTCCTCTCTGAGAAGAATAGGGAACCATGTAAAATACTGGTATTCAGCTGCATCTGGTTAGACTGGAAGCCGACCCCAGTATAGTTGGGAAAAGACTAAGTAGATTGATTGACCTACCTACCATAGTAGAAAAACATACTAATTTACCTTAAAGACATATTTAATTTAAGGAGAAGTAAACATTATATAAGCGTTTTAAAGACAAGTAAGTGATAATAAGAAGACTGTTTGATTCAATAATGTTCAGAGTTATAATACATTAACGTAAATGAATATTTAAACAATTCCTATAATAACAACAATAGGTTATTCAAACAATAACATTTCTAACTACCAATATCTGACTGCATATTAATCAAGCTAGAATTTCTTATATATTTTTATAAGTACTAAGCCACAGTTATGATACCTACTGAATCTTATTCACAATCTGTTGTTCGGTTCGAGATGAACTTATGTCAGGGACATTTGATAAAACACTACTTCGACCGTAACTGCTTTAATTTTCATAAAATTGTGCCTCTATTATTAACGTTACCACCATTTATCTGTGTCTGATCAAATTGTACTTATCAATTAATTGTTTCTCACAAAACTACTGACGCTTAAATCCGAATAACAAGAAATATCCGAATAACAAGATATATCGGACATCTGTAAGAAAGGTAAGTATAATATCTAAATTACTCATCTATGACAAAACATTTTTCTATAGTATCTAGATACAACCCAGGTCTAGCCAGAGCAGCACTTATTAATTGGTTTATATGTTTATTACTAGAAAAATCAGTAACTTTAAAACAGTGATAAAATGGCAAGAAAAAGTCAAACAAACAAGGTCGGTGATGTAACGGATGATGACGAAGACATCTTTGATAACACGAGTTCAGTGTTGCGATAGTGCGGTGCCTGGCGGCTAAACGTCATGACCACAAGTGGCTGTTATAAAAGTAATTATATTATTAAAATAAATTAATTACGAGAGGAAACATGATTTATTTACAAATGAACAGTGTCTCATTGTTTATTTATCAAAATACGAGTTAGGTCTATGAAAACTACTACATCTAAATAGTTCCTATAGGTACAACTGCTAGTACAGGTACCGTAATTAGTACTTAGGTATTTTTTCTCGATGTTGCTTTAAATTGTGTATCATAACGATTTACATAATAGGAATGGCAGGGTCAGTGAGCATGACTCAGAAAAAAATAAGTGAATTTGCTCGTGTGAACTGTTGGAGGACCGAAGGCGAGTCGAATGGCCACTTTCAGAGAGGAAACCTTACGCCCCGGCCGGTACTGTACCCTCAAATTATTCTTATTTTCGCGCCTTGCAATGCATTTCATCTTTTCAACGTTATATTTTTGTTTTTGCTGTCGACGTTTTTATGGTTGAAAGACGGATTTGTTTTGCCTCAGTTTATACGATTCATATTAATTTTAACCGTTCTTTTCGTCGTTTTATTTGACATATTGAACGTGTTTTGTTTCCTGGCGTTAAGCGTAATGTTTTCCATGAAAGATACAGATTAGCAACGAACCTTTGACCTTTTGATGTGTTCAGTTCACTCGATACACGTCAAGACATCGTTTGAAAGACGTCACAAGTGTTACTCCATACGACTACTTATATCTTCTTGTGTAAGGGTAAACTACAATGTATTTTATAATAATAATATCACGATTTTTTCATCCCGTTCGAGGTAACTGAGAGAAAATTCTAGACGTGGCGTTCCTTTTGTGACAGATTTATGTCAACCGGAGGTAGGTACCTGAAACAAAGGCGTTGACTCACCGTGGGATGGACGTGTGGGTGCGAGTATAATTGCATTCTGCGAGTGTCCAACGTGTAGGCGTTCGACGGCAGATCATTCATGTCGAAGGTTGTTTCTGGATGCAGGCCTGGAGTCAGCCGCGAGACGTCGTCTTCGCAGCCTCCATCGAGGCCCGACCCATCGGTACTGCGGGCCACTGTAGACAATGCAAATTTAGCCAGGTAAAATTGTAAGAATTTTACAATTCATCATGTTGATTCAGTTACGTATAAGTAAGTTGGAGGTAATCTCATCTACACTGAGTCCATGCAGAAAAATACAGTCGGCAATTTTAATTTTGTAAATTTGGGAAACTTTATATGACATAAGTGTCATATTTATAATTTTAAAAAAAAACATCCATTGGTTACAGCAAAATTGCATGAAAAAAATCTTTTACCTACCTATCTTATAAATCTATAGCAGAAAATAATTAAATTAGGAACCTACTTTATATTGGTAAGTAGTGGAAGTGCATGATAAACGGTATAAATAAGTAGGTACAAAGAGCAGCACAATAAGGAATTAATAAATCAGTAACGTATCCGATACCGTCATCGAAATCCTATTTTGACAATTAAATGAAGTAAATTAGACTCATTATTAAGTTACTGTGAGTCCCAAACATTATTTTTAAATTTAAAATGTGCTGATTGATGATTGGATATACGAGTACATATACTATTAAACATTGCTTAATGCTTAGATATGGCGTAGGAAATCCTTAAAAAAAAATACTTCTTTGATAGTACCTAATTTGCATGCATGTCGAGCTTACATAATTATCTTCCTTTACATGTCCATTTAAGTACAGAAATTAGCGAAAAAAGAGTACGAGAGTCAGCAAGCCTGTTATTTTTTTACGCTATTTTTATTTAAAATGTTATTATTCAAAAATTGTTAACACTGCTCTTTAGTTTTGACTAACTTTTATAATAAATAAATGTTCTCTTTTGGTTCTTCCACACTATAAATAAGCATCAACTCGTTTATTGCAAAATCATATTCAGTATAATTTATATTGACTAAAGCTTATTCTTTCTGCTTTGAGCCTAATTATTAAACAATATTGTACAAGCATTGACTATTGCATTATATTTTACTTTCGGTATACTAACGAAAAATAAAATAAGTTACCAAAATTTTTTTTTTCTGGTCTACTTGAAATGCCTAACTCATTATGCTCTATCTCTAAATTCCATGTCATACTCATGTCATAATTTTTTATTTTAAACGCGATTGCATTTTTTTAAATGTTGTAAGTATTTTGTTTGTGAAAATATTTGATGTCTTCCATTCAACACTACACGATTCGAATTCTTTTGATCCAGGAAAGTAATTTCTATGCAGGTTAATGTTTGCAAATGCCGAAAATCAACACTTTCATCGTGAAACGTATAAAAAAGTAATTAGGTACATTGCAAACACAAATATTTTTTGCAACTCTACAGTTTTAATACCAAACCTTCGAATACATGACCTACATTATATTATTACTGATTGAAAAATCAATTGGAATATTTGGCATTTTATAGTTCAGAAGTTCTTTCTCGTAATTTTCACATTAAATTATTTTAATTAAATAAGATTTACTCGAATTAGTTGTGTGTACAAATAATTAATAATTTTTCGACACCATTGCTCAAAAAGTGATTCTTATTGCACAGCTATTAGGTTCACATTGCAGTGTGTATAACATACTTGCGTTTTACTTGTATTCTCGCAGTAGTCCGGTAAAGTGCGCCACAGAAAAGTAAAGGTAAAGTACTAGGTAGTACACAATAATAACCACACAAAGTCAAATATGTGCGTTTTATTTTAAATCTTTCTCGTAATGCCTTTCTATGCCAATTTTTTTCGTGAATATGTCTAAATAACAGTAAATTAATAAATAATTCTTCAAATTATTATTTTCATTCAACAAATAAACATTAATATATTTTATAAATATATAAAAATATTCTGTTTAATATTTTAATATTAGACTATTTGGCGGCTTGGAGAAAGTAACCGGCGAAACAGGCACCTATAGGTACCTCTGTGCATGATGTTATGTTATGTATTATTAGCAATTTTTCACAATTGTTACAAATTATTATATTTATGAATCTTATTTATTTTTTGTCAAGTTTGTTGAAAAATGTCGTTTGATACGCGTGAGCATTAGTCATTTCTCTCTCGGCACCATTACCTTCGGCTAGGGCTGGAATTCCGCCTGTAGTGCAGCAATGACAAACTTGGCTCACTTATATCATAAAATGATAATGGATAATCTACTAAAAGGAATGTTTCATTTCCACATAACTGATTGAATTACGAAGGTAATTTGATTACACTAAATATTTTCATATTTTGGTCTAAACTAATTTTGGTATAATTCTAATTAGGATAGATTCTGTTTTTTTATAAAATCAGCTTTAAATTCTGACTATGATCATGTGACGGACTTCGATAGCCAGCCACATAAAACTAGGTAGGTAGATACCTAAGTATGTGGTCGCGGCGATAAATTCTGCTTCACAAATATTTGCATGTTGTGCACTTTTGTGACCGAGACTTGGTTTGTAAGTATTACAAATCTCGACAGACTCTTGTTCAGATTAAGAGTAGACAGTACTGATTGTTACAATGTTGATTTATCAAAGTTAGAATATTTTTATAGACCGGAACAATATTAGCTACACGTTTTCTTAAACTAGTCCTCAAACAAGAGTAAAGTTAATTACAAATCTTTCTAAATGAGCCGAGTGTAGATAGATACTCTGATTGCTTTTTGGAAGAATTGTAATTCTAAATTTCTAATTCAATTATGTACTCACCCACTTTTTCTATTTCAATGTGAGGTTTATTCCCCACGAGCGTCTTGAAATCCAAAAGCCTTCTTATAATATTAACATCCTCGTTTAAACACTGCAGAAAGTTTTTATTAGTTTGTAAAATCACTTTTCGTAAACTTTTTCGCTTGATGTTAAACACATGTAGTGGTTCAACTTGAACATTGACTATTTATAAACAATATTTGTGAATATTATTAAGATTTATTTTTAAAATGACAGTATCGGCGCACTCTGGGCGGGCGGGCGCAGGTTCGCTTTCGGGTGTCGGACGTTTGACGCCAGCGGAGCGCGATGCGATGCGAGTGACGCGCGCCAGGGCCGAGCTGCGGACTGACTCAAATACAACACTCGAACGAAACTCTCACGCTTCGAACACATCAACGTAAAGCTCGACGCCCGCCGCCGCCGTGTAGGCGTCCTCACACTTTAGCATTTACCTGAATATGTGGTTAATTACTCAACCTCTAAACACCAAAACACTCTCTCCTGGTAAAATTAAAAAATCCTCGCTATCCTACTCTCAACGGGTCCAGCAATTGCATACTGTGTCTCTTTATAATGCAATTGTTACCGCCTATTTGTGGCATAATTGTTGAAATTGGGCATTTTTCTTAATCAAGGAAAACGTAATCTTAGTATCGTAGCATGGCTGCGAGTGGGGCTAAACGCGGTCTCATTGGCGGAGCTGTGCCGCCCAACGCCAATGGCACGGGAAGGAGGAGCCGCATAGCAATCACTTCGAAGTTTGGCGAGACACGTCTTTAACCTCCCTAATTTTCTTCTTTTTAGCGTCGGGTATTTTACAAAAATAGGCTTTATTTAACACGTAACTCAAGTTCTTTGGGGTGGGTAGCAACAGGGAGTCCATCTGGCTTGCGTATTCGTTTTATTTTACGTTGCAACTTAACAATAGCTGCTATATTCCATATTTGACACGATACGTTCAAGTATTTTAAAATACTTACCTACTCTTTTATTTGTAATCTATTTCTTTATAGTTCTGTGGTAGAAATATACAATGTAAAGCAGATTATAAAACCACAATATTATTTAACTGCAGTTTAAAAATACTTACATACTTTCAAAAGGTTCGTTGTAGTAAATCGAAATGACGTAGAAAGTCATGCTCGAAGAAAGCATGGTTAATAAGAAAATACATTGAGGAAATAGAAAAATAGTAGGTAAAAGAAAATGCGAGTCGTAATAACCCTAAACTCGTTTTTGCTGCGTTTCAGTAAAATCACTTTAAGAATTTAACTAGAAAAACTTACTATATTTCTTTTCAAATTATAAAACTTCTAACTGTTTATTGTTAGCCTGGTAAAGAAGTTTAAAGTTAGGTATAATTTAAAAATATATTTTCATGATACTTATGCTAAGGATTTTCACTTAAAACTATAGAAATTGTATTTTAACTTTATGTAACGTTAGGTTCTTACGGTAGACCATTTATCGTATTATATTACAAACCCAAACTTCAACAAGAGAACGTATTCCTTGAAGTCGATACTGTCACTATAAAAATCAAAATTCAAAAGTCATTTATTCAAGCTAGGCTGAGAATCAGCACTTTTCGAACGTCAACATTACATAAGACAGTCCCCCAAAACGCCCGCCCTTCACCACTTCCTAGTGCTTTAGCTGGGAAGAAGAAGTGGCGCAACAAATTCCCCAACAGCACCTTCACCACTTCCTAGTGCTTTAGCTGGAAAGAAGAAGTGGCGCAACAAATTCCCCATCAGCACAGGTTCAGTTAGAAAAAATTGATTCTATACAATCATATGCAAAATTATTTACATTATGTACGCAACACAAAATATAAATTAAATTATTACCCATATGCCAGTTAGCGTAACTTTAGAATGTTTTTAAGGGTTTTGTTACCGCGTAGAAAGTGGTTACCATCGATTCGACCTTTGAGAGTAGAGTAGCCGTGTTTTTAAATCTGGCACATAACAATGCTGCATGGTGGCAGAGATAGACTACCATCATAATGGTAGCCTAGCTGGTTCCACGGGTTAATCAAACACAAATATGACTTCACAGTTGAAATTTGTGGCTGTCGGTGTGATCCCGGGGATAACGTAACCATCGATAATAAATTAATAATGAGTCTCATCCTTTAGTCAAGAGTTCAAGACGTCGGAAGAGCTCGTGGCTAAGTAATAATACCTGCACGAGTCGATCCATAAGGTTAAGCTACGCTTGCTGGGGTTGGTCTGTGGATGGGTCCACCATCTTTACATACCGAGTGCCTCGGAAAGCACGTTAAGCCGTTGGTCCCGGCTGTCTTTCGTGGATCTTTGACAGCCGTTACGGGTCGTCAGAAGCCCGAAAGTCTGACAACCAGTCTTACTAAGGGGTATCGTATTACCCAGTTACTGGGATGTGGAGGTCAGATAGGCAGTCGCTCCTTGTAAAATACTGGTATTCAGCTGCATCTGGTAAGACTGGTAGCCGACCTCAATACAATTGGGAAAACGCTAGAATTGACAGGTTAGGTAATGAAAAAATAATTCACTACAATAAAAGTGCAATTTGTCTTGTTAAATGTATTCAGAACATACACACATCTTATCGAAAAATCACTAACACGTAGCTCCTCTTGGGTACTTGTTGGCTCTGAGAAGCCAAGTTGATAGGTAAAGGACTAAGGCTGCCTGGCCACTGAAGCGGAGAGGAGAGGAGAGGAGCGGAGATGTGCCAATATTAACCAATAGAATCTAAACTCCGCTCCAGAGGTGCGATTCTATTGGTTAATATTGATACATCTCCGCTCCTCTCCTCTTCTCTCCGCTCCAGTGGACAGGCAGCCTAACGACCCTGCTTCGGACGAATGCAATGTTCTGATGTGGTTATATATATGTCAAAATATCGTGATTACATCGCTATATTTAAGTTAAGTATTAATGTATCATGCATGTTATAAACCTTTTGGAATAAATCCTTTTAATGATGGTGAAAACGAAAACAGCATCAAAATCCATTGTATCGTTTAGAAGAACTAAGCGGTCGTACATACAGACGTACGATTCATACTACGTAGGTATATAGGGTGACTGGTAATTAGTGACCGATACTTATTCACGATATCAGAAGGCCAATTCTTGTACTTAGAAAACGTTCACATTCAAGTCGCAATCTGTCAAACTTGTTGGTAAATTGATTGTAATTTTGACAGATTGCGAATGAGATGCGAATGCGAACGTTCTTAAAAATTATGGGAATTGCTCCTCAGATTTGGTCCCATAGTAAAAGTTTTGTCATAATGATGAACTTTGCCGCTCTGAAGTAGACTACAAATTACTGCGCAGTAGTCAATTTGCCTTATAAAACAGAAGCGCGCATGCCAGTACGCATGCGCAACCTAACTTTAGAGCGGCAAAGTTATTTGACGCGAACTGTAAGTATCGGTCACTATTTACCAGTCGCCCTATATAGTATGTACCTATACAATAAAATTAAAAAACCCTGTCGGATCCGAAACGGGCACTGTACTGCATTACCAAAAAGTTTTATTACTTTTTATTATTATTGATAATAAAAAAGTTATTGCTATTAAAGTTCACATTTTTTGTACCAAAATTACCTCAAACCCATTGAAAAAAACTTAACATAAATGCATAAATAAAATGCAATTGGAGACCAAATGTGTAACCATGTTGCTCTTGGTCCTCTGTGTTCTCCGCTTCCTGGTCATCTCTATTGCCAGCCGATTGTGTAAACTTATTAGTTACGGTTCGAGCGTTATTATTCTAAGCTTGAACCGTATGACGCAGAACACATCCAGTCTGACAAGTCCCTAAACGTTAGGTACCTTTTAATTCGTTATTAATTACTTAGCAATGTCCTCCTCGATTTGGGATCGCTGATCATCGCTGTAACTAATAAGTTTACACAATCGGCTGGCAATAGAGATGACCAGGAAGCGGAAAACACAGATGACCAAGAGCAACATGGTTACATTTGGTCTCCAATTGCATATATTATTTATGTGGTCTCGTATTTCTAATACACTTAATTTTCATTTATTTAGGAAGAATAGCAGATAAACAAATGTGAATATACAAACACATAATCAGAAACAAAGCCAGCGAAAACACTGGAATCTCATCGGAATTCATTTGAAACTACAATAGCGTTAGCTTCGTTGTAATTCATTACCTATAAGTAGGTATATATTGATCAGTATGCAGTAACAAGACAGAATATACAATATCGAGTTTCAAAGTAAATTATATGTACCTATTATAATCAAATGTATTTAATGTAGGATTATAATTTACAATATTATAATTTTATCTTTCCAAAAAAAAAAAACAAATATTTGGCAAGTGTGGGATTGAATGTATGGTGTATGAATGTGAACGGGGTTGATATGAGCTTGAGCGTAAGTGTAGCGGCACACCTGCGGAACGTTCGGCGCAGAACGTTCCGTCGCGTCATGTGACGCTTGCTCATGAACCGACGTAACGTTCGGCTGATGTGTCATAGGTAACTTGAAAAACATTAGGAGCGTATTCAACCAAACCTTCCGCACCGAACGTTCGGCAGGTGTGGCGCGAGTGCGCGACCCTAATACGTATCAGCGCGTGTATTTCTTATTAGGGATATCAGGATATCACAATAGATTAATTTAATTGTAATAAAAAAAAACTGAGCTAGAAGGCCAATGTTTAAAAATGTCCGTTTATAGGCTTGAAAGAAGATGTTTGCAAGGCACTGTACAAGGCAATTAATAATAGTTAATTAATTGACGAAATGCCCGAATTTAAATAATATTTAATTACTGACATTGAAAGCTCTCTACAATCAAGAGGAGTCTTCATAATAAGAAATATTCTCCTTGATGCGATCTTTCCATTGGTATATAATATCTTATATTGGTCTTCAGGGAAGAAACGCCCATTCTGCTTTAAAAATTTAGTTGTGGGAAATATGCAAAACAGTCTTTCTTTTTCTTTTTTTTTACAGTCTTGGGCTAATTAAACTCATTGTATAATCTGTTACTTCACAAATATTTTCGATACTTATTTATTTGCCATTGAATTAATCACGGCACGTTTTTTTAATTAAAAATTTTTGTCTTGTTTTTGTGACCTTTTGAATTTTCTTCCAAATATAAAACTGTAACAGCAATGATTGATTTAATACTCTTCAATAATAAAAAAGTACATTTTATTGAACGGGATTTGAATAACTCTTCGCGTAGCGTATCGGATATCTACTACGACAGCGTAGCGAGCGTAGCCATTCACAGCACAGCTACGCTGTAGCAACAGTAATACAGTATAATCCCTCTCTCTATATTGATAAAAAAACGGGTATTCTTTTTTATAACTGTTATCTTTTATTTATTAAAGAACACTAACAGCATATAAAACAATTGATTTAAAAAAATTGTATTTAATAAAGGTGTTACTGCAAATGTAGACACCAGTTATTTAAACATTGATTTTTTCACAAATTTTTACTGAAATTCACTATTTTTATTGTTGACTTTAAAATGTTTTACAGTATTTAACACAGTTAACTATATACATTAGGTACTACATTAAATACATTACATTAAATACAATGACTAACTATTTCTACATTTATATCTGTACTGTAATGTAATATATAGGTGTACATAATAATGAATATTCTATCTATCTAACTAATATAGGTACAAATAAATACAAAAAACAAACGGGCACTTGGTTAGGTTATTAAATTCTCATCCTGAAATGTCAGTAATAAAGTTATAAATAAGAATTTTTGGAAATAGGTACCAAATCCCAAAACGGCCCGAAATGGACCGCCTCTTGAGAGGAAGAAAAGACCGGAAGGGTGTGTGGTATTGACAAACAGGTGTGGAGAGGTGTTTCAGCTCTAATAATTAGAATAGATTTATTATTCCATTAGTAAGACGCCATAAGTGAGAGGTAGTTATATTTTAGATATAATCTACATTATTATGGTATATTTAGAAAAACTAAGACTTTAGTTGCAATGCCAACTCAGAAATTGATACTTAACCAAATTTCTTATATTTGCAAAGATTACACACTTATAAATAATTTACAAAAATATTACTAAAATCGATAGGATACAAGAAAGTTCAAGCAAAGAAAACTTACCTAGGCAGTTCTACTTACCTACTCGCCTCAATATCAACGGAGAGTACGGACTCTAATAATGAAAACTGCAGGGTTTATAACTAGAACTTCTTCCAGAGAATAGACAATACAGGCATTAAACTTGATAAGTCCTAAAGCTAATGTATTAAACAATTCGGTAACTGACAAATATTAGTTTCCAGGTGTCGATAAACGGGTTTCATTCGTGGCTGCCACACGTAAGGCTGAAAACCTACTACAGGATAGTGACTTAAACAAAACTATCCTAAATTTCTTCAAAGAGTACAGTTGTGATTATTAAAATTTACACTCATTTAGTTCCCACGAAAATCAGAGGAAAAATCGGTCGACACTAGACGACGTAGAGGTAAGGCTTGATAGTGCCTGGGAGCGCCTGATCCCAGACAACAGGCACGCTCGCGACTAGGCTCCCCCCTAGCCATGCAGCTCTCGGCTCGGCAACCTTAGCTTGGGTGTTTGTTGTTCGTACCACACAGAGGAAAACAATAGAATCCCTCAGCTGATCCCTTTGTCGCTTTTTACGACACCCACGGGATGAGATGGGATGGTTCGATTCTACTACACTACCCGGAGACCACCCGGGGAAGCGCCAGCGAGCGTGTATGACCAGATGTATGAACGTAAACGAGGCAAAAGGAGTATGTAAGGATGGTAGCATGAATTAATTGATGGTGGAAGAAGGCGTAAGTTTATGAATGTATGTAATACAGTTGTGAAAATGAAGACAGTATTGATATATTGCACCTACACGCCTTTTGATAACCTGACTCAGTACGCTCCACGCAGTAGATTAGATTAGATTAGAGATTAGATAATTTTATTTATCCAAAACATGAGTAGGTATACACACACATAGCATGCAAGATGTTATAATTAAATTATGTTACAGTCATGTTTTGCCTTAAACGTACAAATTTCAGGTTTTTACATTTAATCAAATAATTATAAATTTATCCATTATTAAATTAATTATTAATGGGCATTTTTCTATGAAGCCTGGCCTGATGACCAATAGAGTTCTAATGCATGTCATCTTATTGCTTATAGCCGGCAATTAAGTACTATAACAAAATATTTTATATCTAAAAGCAACGGGGTTTGTACAGTCGAGGACAAAAATCGTTACAATTTTTTATGACGATTTCTTTGTGAAAAATAAATCTATAGCATAATAGGTTTATGCTAGGTCTATGTGCTGCCTTTTTGGCCAAAAATTCTCATTTTGATATGTACCCTTAGGTGGTTCACACAATTTTGACATGGACTGCATCAAAATAAAACTGAATACAATTAAACATTTGACTACTATATCAGAAAGTAATCGTCCGAAGACGGTCCTTGGTGTATATTTAGCAAAACTCGTACTGGGTGAAAGTAATGACCGCACAATATGAGATTTTATTCAAACCTTTCATGATAGTATGTACTGACGGTTATATATTATACGTTTTTGGCCCTTTAGCTGCGACAACATCCGATGCAACAATCATGCAAGGGATTGTTCGTTATGCAAAATGAAACAATACTATAGATTACTTCGACAAACATATTTTAATAGAGCTCTTCCCGATATATTTCACGATTTTAAAATTGGTGCAAGCTGTTAAATACTTTTCATCCCGTTTTTAAAGATCATAGGCTAGTTCTTGATATCATGAGTTTCATTAATGAAAACATGAATACTCCCAATCGTTTATATGATTACATCGAAATGAAAAACCTTAACAGACAACGTCGAAGTTTTACAAGAATGGTACCAAACCTCTGTTCTCGAGTGATTTTCCTTGTCTGACTGAAGACTAGAATATTGCACGCATAAGGCTGCCTGTCCACTGGAGCAGAGAAAAGAGGAGTGGAGCTGATCTGTGCGGATATTAACCAATAGAATCTAAAATCAGCTTAACTCCGCAACGGAGTTTAGATTTTATTGGTTAATATTGGCACAGCTCCGCTCCTCTCCTCTCTTCTCCGCTCCAGTGGACAGGCAGCCTTAGGGACATACCATAATTATGAAGCTAACAAAATCATTATGTCGCAGAATATTTTCGCGATAGCATTTATTTGATTGAAATGTTTAGGGATAATAATCTACATTATTATGATTTAAAAGAATGCGATATTTTGCAAAACAATGTGTGGTTTCTACGAGTGCAGATACAGTCGCAGCATGTGAGGGGCTCGCATATATTATTATTCCAATATTATAGTTGACAGAGACTAAATCGGCAGAAATGCAATAATTCAGCACTGTTGTACTTGTATGATTGGTAGAAGAACAGTCGGGAACTGTGCCCATATGGTTTCCGTATTATGGTATTTAGGCTTAGGAAGGCATGAGTGATTTATGTCTCCAGCTTAACATTTATTAAACAATAATGACCACTGAGTGCACGCTATGGCGTCTTGTCACTGGTCAGAGGTGGTTTTCATTTATTCTTCATCAACAATGATATCTTCTAAGTAAAATGCAGGGGACAATAAATACGTCATGACGTCCAAGGCCTAAATACCATATTATTGAAATAATATGAGTTCAAGTGCCGATTGTGCGTTGCACGGTCAGACATGTAGGTAGGTACAACAGTGATGCACTAAAGCATCTCTGTTATGTTGTTCTCCAGACCCTGCACACCACCTAGTGTAACATCACTTGTCAATACATAACCAATAAGTCCAAACACGATAGTGCTATCTTGTTTGGTTGAGGAGTTCCTGTGGCCACCTTGCGGCTCCAGCATCAGACCCTGGACACCATCTAGTGAAATAGCACTTGTCAATAAATAAGCAATAAGTCCAAACACGATGGTGCTATCTTGTTTGGTTAAGGAGTTCCTATGGCCACCTTGCAGGTCCATCAGCAGACCCTGAACAATATCTAGTGTAATAGCACTTGTCAATACATAACCAATGAGTCCAAACACGATGGTGCTATCTCGTTTGATTGAGGAGTTCCTATGAACAAATTCCAGTTCCACCATCAGGTCTTGGACACTAGTCCGGTTTTTTATTTATTTATTTACCAGTATTATAATGTTATGAGTCTATAATTAATAATTATTGAGAACTTAGTGAACATTAGCGTCATAAAGCTAATACGTTTCCATGGTACTTGCAGGTCCGATATCTCTTTAACCCGGTATTTCACAGCCTTCTGCCCATAATGAAAATTGATGCTTATGATATAAGCTTTCATTTGAGGTATAAGTGGTTTTTATTGGTTCGCCATTGGTCCATCATTCTTAGTAGTTAGTCAAAGTAGAAATAGATACTTCCTCGCACCCCATTACAAAGATATTAAAACGACTAAAAGAGTTATGATAACTATTATAGTGAACAAGGCAATGGACTACGTGAATCACTTAATCAGCTATTAGGATCGGACGGTATTCTCGTTTATAAAATCTGGTACTACCTACATTGGAAAACCTCATCAATTCATCAAAAAATGAAATAGCTACATTCATTATGAATGACAACGTTATTTTTGTTTCAATATGACATGGAAATGTACTTACAGGCATGCATGCCTATCAACCATCTAGAACACAAATGTAAATAAACGTTGTAAAAATCTTTTAAAAACAAACTTTTATTGAACTATAAAGTACGAAATAAAACTAAACCTATTAATGTTCCCACTGCTGGGACACAGGCCTCCTCTCTGTGAGAGGGAGTGGACTGTAATCTACCACGTGCGCCCAGTGCGGGTTGGTAGATGTCACATGTCTTCGTATTTTTGTTTCTAAGACATGCCGGTTTCCTCACGATGTTTTCCTTCACCCGTTTTGAGAGCAGTGGTGATGAAATTATTTACACAAAAAGTAAAGCACCTGCTTTGGTTCGAACCCACGACCTACAACTCGTTAGTCGGGGCCGTTACCACTGGGCCACCACTGCTCGAAGTTAAAAATGTACATTTTAATATTTTTGGAAAAAAGTAATTCATACGGGGTCTGGAACCGATTCTAATACCGAACAAAGTACCGGATAGATTCTGTTCTGTATAGATATTCCTTGTACGTCTGGTCCATCAGCAAAAAGATCAAAAGTCTCCTAAGTTCATTTTCATATACCTACAACGGTTAAGGTTACTACCCGTATTACCCTATCTCAAAAATCCACCCTGTTTTTTACCCGACTACGGCAAAGCCAAAAGGAAGGGTTATGATTTTAGCAGTCTATGTATGTATACAGGGTGACTTGTAATTAGACGTATTCCTTCCAGGACGTGAAAGTGTGACCCAATTGCAACAATTAAGCACCCTATACAGCCTAGGCGAAAATACATGGGATTCGAGAAAATACAAATTTTAAGAATTTTTGAAAATTTCCCAGAAATCTTCACTAAATATCATTTTTCTCCAATCTCTCAAATTGAATGGCCTTCATTATTATTCCATTAGATACCTAATACTTCAACAAACATTTCAATGTAACCTTTTCTAAAACATCAAACACATAAAAGTTAGAGGAAGAAGTATATTAACCATTTTCAAAAATTACGTACATGAACTTTGACACCAGTTATCTCAAAATTTTATTCATTCTTCAAGTCTTTTACTCTCTCTTCTTTGTCCTTCCTCGAAAAATTAAGAGTCTCAGAATGACTATTATTCGATAAGTTTAGTTATATTTTAGCTCTCTCAAACCTTTTTTGCGAACAAATGTTTACTCATAGGACCACTGAGAAATACTTTTTAACTCAAACCCCCATAGTTAAGTGTCGCCCTTTTGTTATCGAGGCACCATCATTCCACGGAAAATCTATCAGTATTATAGATGTTATGAAATATTTTCAGGAATTTCTTTGTTATTATTTTTGCGCAGTTTGCAGGTTATTGAACACACATATTTATTTCTTATTTTATAGCTACTCATGTAGTCTGGTACCATTTATGGTTGTGAAAAAATATTATGAAGAATTGAACTTAATCAATAGCATTCAATAATTTTAATGATTTGTCGGCAGACATAGACAGGGTCACAGTTTCACATTCGCAAACCGCGGACATTGAAGAATGTCACAAGCTTATAACCCCATCGTCGGATCACCTTCTAATACTAACGCAAAACATACGCAGCATCAACTGCAACATGCCAGGACTGGAAATTCTGCTGACTAGACTAAAATTGGACTGCGACATAATTATTCTTACTGAATGCTGGCTTTCACGCACTTCAGTAATTCCCAACCTATCGGGTTACCGTTCTGAGACAACAAAAAATAATTCGAAACAAAATGACAGTGTGGTTATTTATTTTAAAGAACATCTTCGACTAAAAGTGATTGAACCAAATGACGAAGAATGTAATTGTTTAGTTGCTACTTATGATAATCGCATGGCAATCATTGCTATGTATCGCTCACATTATTTTCACAACCTGGAGCCATTTTTAAAATCATTAGACGAAACTCTCACAAAATACTCCAGCTTTGAGAACATAATTGTCATGGGAGATATAAATATTGCGATTAACCATAACAAACTAGAGGTAAATGGCGAACGTTACCTTACCCTTGCAGCTTCCCATGGCCTTCTTCCAACCCATACTCTTATTACGCGTAGTGAAAGTGAAACATGCATTGACCATGCCTTATTAAAAACTAAAAGCCCTGTTATGACCATCGTTCCTGACTTCACTTTGACAGACCACTACCCCGTCTTACTAAACCTAAACTTCAAGAAAACTACTCAATTCTCTCTTACATCAATTAAAAAAGTTGACACGGAAAGCTTAGAACATCATATCCTAAATATTAACTTAATTCTATTTACGACTCACCTAATTGAAATGTTTCTCTGCATTATTGACAAAAAGTCTTCAACAAGCCGTAGTTAATAACACCAAAGTAGATTCAGATTCAGATTTATTTATTTGCAAAAACATGTGTAGATAATATACATTGTATGTACACCATGGCTGGTGTACAAATTAGGTCGAAAGACAGTAAGCTCTCAAAATAAAAACACAAAGAATAATAATATAAACAAATCGATAATTAACATTTAACATTTCAAAATAAAAATACAATGAATAATAATATAAATAAATCAACAATAAAATCACATTTAATTGGTTAGTCATCATGCAATTAAAAAATAAACAGAATAAATTCCATAGGTCCAACCCTATTTCTCGTCTATATAAACGACCTCACGAGTCTCAAGCTTCGCCATGGCAATTTTATCTCCTTTGCAGATGATACTGCTCTCGTTTTTTCTGCCGATACATGGGAAGGAGCTTTCAAAGCTGCCCAAGATGGTTTTGATGCTGTGAGGGAATGGCTTGAGGACAATGTGTCTCAAACTCAAAACTCTAAATGTAGATAAAACCAAATATGTCTGCTTCAAACTTCAAACACAGAAATCAATTGTGATCAATATAGTATACCACACGAGTGTTCCTCTAAAGATAACTGTCCTTGTCCTAAACTGGAGCGTGCAACAGCAATAAAATATCTAGGCGTTATCATAGACAGGAACCTCAACTTTAAGGAACACACTAAGACCCTCTGTGGTAGGATCAGGAAACTAATTTACATCTTTAAGACCCACCGACACGTCACCGAATCCTCTGTACTGAAGCGGATATACTTTGCCCTCTGCCAGTCTCCCATTACTTACTGTATAACATCATGGGGAGGATCCCCTAAAACTATCATAAAACCTGTTGAGGTTGCCCAGCATGCGGTTCTGAAAGTTTGCACTTTCAAACCAAGATTGTTTCCTACCTCGCAGCTTTACGAATTCTGTGGAGTCCTTTCAGTAAGACAACTTTTTCTTCTCAATATTATAATAGTGCAACATAAGAATATCTTTTACAACCCACTCACTCAAAATAGGCGCACAAAACACTTAGTTTGCCCAAACCCCATCGCTTCTAAAACAAAATTTAGCACTAGATTTGCTCCATTTATTGGCCCTTACATCTACCTACAACAAATTAAACAAATATCTGAAAATTTACCCGATGACTAAAAAATCTTGCAAAATTACAGTAAGTGAGTACCAAAGACATTAAATTATTACTAGTGAGTACCTACAGAAACTGACGTATGAGGAGACCTAGATATACAACTATAGACTCAACTACTTGTTTAAATTATTAAAAACAAACTAAGTAATCTTTCACAAACGCTCCGCAATCTTACGGCCTGGCCACGACCTTGCCGCTAGCAGCGGCAGCGGTGAGCGGGGCGGCGAGCGGTAAAAACAAATGTATAGAAATGTATGAAGCATGCCACGGCGCGCCGCTCACAGCGGCAGCGGGAGCGGTATTTACCAAGCGTTTCGCGGCAGCGGCGAGCGGCGCGGTCGCGCCTGCGCGGCTTGAACAAAATGTATGGGCGAGTGAATGAGATGCCACTACTCAGAGCGGTACGGACGACGGCAGTGCAGGGGTGGACTGAGCGGCGCGGCTGGACGAATAAAATAGTTTGGAAAATCTACAATGAACAATTTATCACTTTTCATGAAGTATGTTTTAACTGCTTTTTTACCCATTTAATTTACAAGATCTGTGATCAACACCGTCTAGGGATAAGCTGGGAACAAATTATCGGACGCGTGCACTCCTTCCCGCATATATTATTCAAAATATCCTGTTTCAAATAAGAACTGCTTTCGACGCAAAGAAGACCACTTTGGATAACGACATGTTAATAAAAAAAAATCAAAAGTCTAAGTACGTCCACCGCGGTTGCTGCCGCTAACGCTACTGTCAAGTACGTGGCATGGGCAACGCCCCGCCTGCCGCTCGCCGCCCCGCTCGCCGCCCCGCTTGCCGCCCCGCTCAAAGTCGTGGCCAGGCTCTTACACACCCTCTCACACTCATTCACGCACACATCCACCACACACAAAGAGAGGTCTGGTTACACACCTAGTAGGTATTACTACCTTTCAAATATTGTTATCTTTATTAAAAAAAAATTCTTTAAATTTTTGTTCTTTTAGTTGAATAAGTTATGTACCTACATTCATACATGGGATCTTTGTAATATTATAAGACAAATACTTAATTTGTAACCCAGGGGGATCGGCATTGAGGGCTGAAATACAGGTTCTGCCTAGTTCGGCCCCAAATGCTAATACTTTTGTGTACTTTAAATTTAGATTAAGCACTCTACTTGTAAAAAATGTACATTTTTATATGAATAAACACATTATCAATAATCAACCACCGTATTTATCAGTCATTTTTTATCAGTAAACCTCTAAATTCCCGCAAAAAAGCTAAAAAACGCAACACACGAAAAAATTTCAAAGACCACCAGTAATTCAAATTATGACCGCCAAAGTCACTAGCGCCACCACGCGGGAGCAATGGCGGACATCCCTGCCATTGTTTGCCACTTGTCTTGCAAAAAGTTCGGGTCGGGAGAAACGACCTCGCATATTCACCACAACAACGCCTCGTCGCACACCGCCAAGTAAACAATAGACTACTTGGCGACGTCAGACGTGGAATTACTGGGTCACCCGCACCTTGCTATTTTTATTTTTATTTATTTTCGAGAATAAAAGAAAATCTTCGAGAACGCCACCTCTGAAGTCCTGCGGAAAATTGTGGAACTACTGTGTGTGCAATGTGATGCAATGATATCGACACTAGCGCCGCTTTTGTTGGACTTGTGTGGTGGCGGCCGGCGCGGACTATAAAGCTATACGTCGAGTTTTTTTTATTTTATCTGACGTCGAGGTTACGTCAGAAACATTTTGAAATATTGGAATTTAAATTCTGACACATTCCATGTAATACATAGTTGATATCATGGTATGATGATATAAAATGACCGAAATTAATGAAATAGGGAAATAAAACCAAAATCATGAATGAAAACAAAATGTAATGGATGGACGAAATGTCAATTATGTCAAATTATTGGAAGGCTTACGGCCTGGCCACGACCTTGCCGCTAGCAGCGGTAGCGGTGAGCGGGGCGGCGAGCGGTAAAAACAAATGTATAGGAATGTATGAAGCATGCCACGGCGCGCCGCTCACAGCGGCAGCGGGAGCGGTATTTGCCAAGCGTTTCGCGGCAGCGGCGAGCGGCGCGGTCGCGCCTGCGCGGCTTGAACAAATGTATGGGCGAGTGAATGAGATGCCACTACTCAGAGCGGTACGGACGACGGCGGTGCAGGGGTGGACTGAGTGGCGCGGCTGGACGAATAAAATAGTTTGGAAAATCTACAATTAACAATTTCTCACTTTTCATGAAGTATGTTTTGACTGCTTTTTTACCCATCAAAATTTCTGTCCTCTCAATCCATAACTACTTATTGTTAAATTCCGAACCTAAACCGCGACCGGGTTAGGTTTTCCGGGTCAGGTTCGGAATAATCCAAGAGTGTTATAATGTTGCACCTCCAATAGCCATGGATATAGCCGCCATCGTTAGATAGCGGAATTGATGATGGTTCCACCATTTTGAAAAAAAAATACAAGCTGACCCTGGCATGTGGGGTATCATTGTCTAGAGCGCATCGAGTAGAGAATTTTTATATGTTTTTATCTTCAAAAATAATGAATTAGGGGGCCGTAGAAGTTGTCAGTTTTAGACCATTTCTGTACGAGCTCTATCTCAACAACTAAAGTTACATGATCTGTGATCAACACCGTCTAGGGATAAGCTGGGAACAAATTATCGGACGCGTGCACTCCTTCCCGCATATTCAAAATATTCTGTTTCAAATAAGAACTGCTTTCGAGGCAAAGAAGAGTCACTTTGGATAACGCCATATTAATAAAAAAAAATCAAAAGTCTAAGTACGTCCACCGCGGTTGCTGCCGCTAACGCTACTGTCAAGTACGTGGCATGGGCAACGCCCCGCTTGCCGCTCGCCGCCCCGCTCGCCGCCCCGCTTGCCGCCCCGCTCAAAGTCGTGGCCAGGCTCTTATGGATCTAGCTATTGTCACGCCATCTACAATTAGTTTTGACCGACCTTCCCCATTTAGTCGATTTTTATGCTCTAAGATTTTTGTATATATTTACTGTGGCAATGTGAGCACGTCATAATGACAGTGTTGTCTTTTCAATGTTTATGTTTTGTCAATGAAACTGTCAATGTCAATTCACGACTCGTCATTTCATTGGTTGCACGTGTTTTTATATTAGAAAATCATGTAATCCTGATATCAAACGAATTTCTTAGTCGCGCTGTACGGTCGCGTGTTGTGAACGTTAATAATATTAATGAGGTCGGTAAATTTCACTCCGTGGTTATCATTATCATAGATAACTTTATCAATTTTATAACCCGCGTCCATGGTACAGTTCAGTGTTTACAAGTTATCCAATCGACTCTACTTGAATAAGAGAGAATCTGGCTATTGAACTGTTTACGTAAGTATACTTTACTTAATAATTTATTCCTTGAAGTTTTAAGTTTTTGTTTGCATTTGTAGATTACCTGCATTTTGTTGAATGAAAGCTAGAACAAGTGCTCTCGTTTGATGAGCATTTGTCAGAAACGTATGCCCTTTTTCTTTTTTGTACATACATCAGAAACAAACAACTTTGACTTGTCTGTTGTAACGTATTTTCTTTCTTTCTTTCTTCTTTCTAATCATAAAGATCAAGTTAGACTTCACAGTCAATCATCACAATAAAGTTCGTATTAAAAATGAATAGATTCTTATTAGAACTGTTATTACTGTTAAGTACATCAGCTCAAATTCTTAAGTCCTTGACTGTTTAACGGCACATAATACAGCTGCGTGTGTGTGAGTAACAAAAAAAATACGCAAAAATAATTACATAGGTAAGTCAAGTAACTACTAACCTATTTTGGTAAAATGTTGAATAACTTAATTTTTTCTTACAGCTCCTCAATGTTACCTTCAAAAATGCAAGTCAACAAAAAGTTGCTACCAATAAAGGGGCATTTCTTTTTCTTCAATGCTGGTAAGTATAGATCTACCAACCCGCACTGGGCCAGCGTGGTGGACTATGGCTCACTCCCACAGACAGGAGGCCTTTGTCCCAGCAGTGGGAACATTTTATGCTGATTATGTATAGATCTAATCTATATAACATATTTAATTATGAGACAATGATAAAGGTCATCTTATGTTTGGTCTCTTCGTAAACAACTATAAATTTAAAGAAAGTTTTTTATTAGTTGGTTCTTATTTATGTGAACCAGATTTCCTTAGATTTATGGTTTGATTTATGTAATCGTTTTGGTTTAGGTACAGGAAAAGCATTAATTAAATAGGTCACACAAAATTGGTTGATTTGTTTTTTAATCAGTTACAATACTGAGAATAACTATGTGGATTCACTTTGAAGAACAGTAAACGCCCATAGGCGTCATATCAATAAAACTTCTATTGTGTCTCATTGACTGTCCTTCAAAGTGCTAATCAACAATATTGTAACAGCTTAGCCGGAGGTTGTATGCGAATTCTAAAGATTAATCAATCTTGCCATATGGACAAACTTTTTAGAACTTTGTTCTTTGTTTTATATAATTTAGTCAAATATCTTCAAGATTTAACTCTAATGTACAGTAGCTGGCCGTAAAATGGCACATCAAGAGCTCTTTTCAGAACCTTATCTCAATCTTATGCGAGTGGCTCTCAGGTATCAGTTAACAGGTTCAGAACTTACTTATTACTGGATCTCCTTAATTGTTTGCCATTAACCATGATCTGTCCATAATGTCAATTCTACTGACTGATGAAAAGCCTTGTAAGCCTGAAGATACTATAATATTGCTAGGAAAAGGCCTTCCCAGAGTCCTGCATGTTAAATTATCAGGCAAGTCACCGTCTACCATTATGCCTGTCTCTTCTAACCCTGGAGTGCCATTCTGTAGCTTTTATGATCTGTTTATCCTTTATATCTAAATATGTCCAATGCAGCACCATTTAAAATATTTTTGATTTTTTTGTCTGAATAAATTCCTACTCCTGCCAATTAATAACATTCTATAAAGTTTTTACCAAAACTTTACAATGATAATTTTTATTTGCCCACAGAATCACAGCCTTGTTTTATAATAGAAAGAAATCAGTGTTTTAGATTAAAATTTATAAAACAAGTGCATCAATGATATGTTTGTACTCTGAAACAGAAATCGTCCAAAAGGCATTATTTAATGACATTAATATGTTTACACCATCTGTCCTCAGATTGAGAGTTGGGTTACTGTGTTATCAAAGTACTCATATTTTATGTAACAACAAATAATGGAGTATGTTCATACATTCTGTACACTCACAACATTTAGGTAGATACATCCCACATCCAATACAAATAGCATTAAAATAATATGTAGATGCCTACTTAATTACGTTAAAATTCATTAGTAATGAAAAAAAAATTGCATACTTAATAATATAATTGGTTAATTATATTATTAAAGTATGCAATTTTAACTTATCTGCAAAATAAATTATAATTATGAATTAGATTGGGTGTACACCATGAAATTATGGCACAGTTACAAATTATGCGCATAATCATAAATATGCATACATTTAGATGGTAGGTATTACGAACTCGTCGCATTCTTCCTCTACTTAGTCAACATTTATTTTTTTATTTGACCAGACACAGATCCCGACGCTACTGGGAATATATCTACTAATTTAATAAAAAAAAGGCCAACTAAACTTCGACCGGCTTGAGGATCGTAAACAGACTCAGCAGGCGCTCCTGCGACCACCAGACCAACTAAATTATTATCCTTATTTATAACATTTTAAGTTCTTTCGGCTCACCCAAGTACATACATGAGCTTTGCATCTTCAGGTTCTAAAGTATAGGATATCATGATGATGGTTGCATTATGATATCCAATACAAGTGTTGACTTGTATGAACTAATTCCTTCGTCCATACGCTGACATGTAAAGTTCCTATCTTGGGTGGGCAGATAATTTGCTCTTTACCAATCAATCTTAGGGTTGGCTTCCAGTCTGATGCCGGCTTCAGCCGGATGCAGCTGAATACCAGTATTTTACATGGAGCAACTATCTGACCTCCACAACTCAGTAACTGGATAATACGATACCCCTTGGTAAGACTAGTGTCAGACTTTCGGGCTTCTGACGACTCGTAACGACTGTCAAAGATCCACGAATGACAGCCGGGACCAACGGCTTAACGTGCTTTCCGAGGCACGGAGGAGTCTCGGTATGTGAAGATGGTCACCCATAGTTTGCTAAAATGTATATTTTATTTGTTTCTAGGTACAGCACCACTAGTACCATACCTGTCGACTTATGCACGTCAATTAGGATTCTCATCTGCAACAGTAGGGTTAATTTACACAATACTGCCAATATGCGGTCTTATCGCGAAACCTCTATTTGGTGTGATTGCCGACAGGTATAATATGGTTTTATTAACATTTTAATTCTTTATATTGAGTATAATCATACAATTTTCTTATCTTAATCTATTTATTTTATATGGGATCTTAAATCATACTTGACCAGTTAGATTGTTTCTAAGCTGGCACATGTGAAATAGATAGCACGCTTTTTCAATGCTCTGTCATAGATATGGTGACCCGTATAACATAACATTCGTTCTAGTTTAGTATCTCAAAGCGTTAACTCATTATAGATACCACTCAGATACAGATCGATACATTTCATTCATAGGTTACAAAGTACCTATAGATAGTAGCAGCGACTACAAGAGTGGGGCAATATCAGCTTACGTCGGTATGCGGATAGCGTCTACGCAATTTCTAATGTCTATGCATTTTCACCAACAGCGCAGTTACGGCAGCTTGCTTGAATAAATGGATTTATAGTGACGTCACTGTCTACCTAAATAAAATTTGAACACACATTAATCCGCAGAGATATTGCTTAATAGTGATGTTATTACAACCTAATTCGTATTTCCTACTGTGTTACAAATCAGACACAATTGTAGCGTCGAATGGTGGTCGAATCTAATCAATGAATTGATAGACAACGCTTGATCAAAAATATTAAGAGCGATGCGCGAGGCACCTTTATATTACCAATATGCCAAATATATAAATATATTAAAGTCGAACTAGAGGTCATTAAGACTTATTTTCGTTTGAGAGCGTCAAACCTGATTTAAATCTTTTTTTTTTCTACGTCTGATCGGTGCTAACTGCACGTACACCGATGCTACTAGCATATTCATGATGCAATATTCGCAGATAATTTCACAAATTATGTGTTTTCTCAATTAAAACTTAAATAATAAGTATAAAGCTTGCTACTTTGCCCGCCATACTAGGTTGTACCTACCTATAATGTTGAAAACTACAAAAAAAAAACATTGATAATCTTATTTTTTCTTTTCAGATTTAAGAAGCAAAAACTTATTTTTATACTGTTTCAAATAATTACAATAATCAGTTTTGGAGCAATTTATCTAATACCAGAAAATAGAAATTTGACTGTTGAATTGGACTGTGATGGTGGAGTGACTATGCTGCAGAGTTGTTTCAAAACTGAGGAATCAGTCGATACGTGTAAAGTAAAATCGCTGAGTAACCTAAGCGCCAACGCAACTGCAAATTGTCACGTGAGTACATAGGTATTCGTGCTACCTATTTCAGTGGTTCAGAGTCAGGAGTTACCAAGATATGATTTTCAAGGACACATAAATGTAACGTAAAACTTGCAGTGATCACAAACCGATTTGTTAATACATGCATAATATTCAGTTATTTATTGTGTCTCGTAATCTGAAATGCAAATAATGACTAAACACCAGAACCGATTATAAGAGGCAATGTGCCGAATTGTTGCTGTTAGGTATATGTGAAAAAAAGTCAGGTTTTTGATCCATTTCATTTAGGAGCATCTCTTTCGTCAATTAAGGCAACTCAGGCGTCAGGGTTTTTCATGAAATCTGAAATCAAACCTTCGTTTGTTTGTTCCTGTATCATTAGTTTTAATAGCTAATAAACAATTTTAAATGATTTACAGATGAACTGTAACATGGAGTCGCCTAAAATGTGGCAGACGGTTTGCGAGCACTGGCATATACCACAGTACTGCTACAGCAACACGAACAACATACGATATTCCTCAACAGTTAGTAACGTAACTTTGAATAAAGATAATTGTGCCTACATTGCTGCTGACAATGTGACCCTGGATGGTGAGATACAACCGTTTTTTTCACTTGTGCACATATCATTTTAATTAATTATGGTTATGCATTAGCATTTACCGCGCTGGGTAACGACGGATTACTAGTTTTAGACAAAATGATGTTGCTATGCGAATGTTGTGAAGGCTAAAAAATATTAACAGCCGCACTGGTCGATACAAGTATAAGCTCGCCGAGATGAGATGGGGATTCATATCGAGACCCCCATGTGCCTCGGAAAGCACATTAAGCCGTTGGTCCAGGTTCCGGTGTAGTCAGAAGCCTGAAAGTCTGACAACCAGTCGGTCAACGATACCAAGAGGTATCGTTGTTACAGTAACTGGGTTGTGAACTTGTGACGGTCAGTCAGGCGCTTCATGTTAAATACTATAGGTATTCAGCTGCTTCCTGTTAGACTGGAAATCGACGCCAACCCAGTTGGGAAAAGGTTAATTAGGCTATATTAATTAGGCTTTGCGAATGTTTACCTTAAATATGGAAAATTGATAACAGTTTTTTTTGCGTTATGCGAATTTCTCTAAACTATAATTGACTGACGCAGGCGCGCGACGCAGTTCTGGCTGCAATTTACCCATGACGTCTTCAGACTAAATTCGTTTTTTTATAACATTGTTAAGTTCTCATATTTTTATTGTTTCAGAGCATATATTCAGTCCTCATTGCCGCCTCGGTGCCGGATATGTAGATGTTAATGAACCCTGCTCTTTTAAATGTAACAACACCAAACTCTCTACTGCTATAGGAACTGAAAAAGTTAACATGACGTGCATAGATAAAAATGTAAACTACAAATTGTGTACTAACAACATAGCGCAGCTAACGGAATTGACTAAAGCACCATTAAATAGTTATTGTGAGGTAAATAAATAGAAAATTATTATATCTTGTAGGTATCAAAATAATTTTTTGGCCGTTACGTATTGAGTCAATCACACCTGCACTAAAACTGAATGTACAGAACATTATTAGAATCTATAGAATTTTCCCATTCAAGATGATTCATTTATGATGTTATGCCAAGGATCATAAGTTTGTATCGCTACAAAGAGGACGAAGATGAAAATATGTTGTACCATATTTATACATGACTTTGTAGGCATAATTAAATATTTTCCACATACTAGATTTTAGCACTACTTGTCTAAGTCGCAGAAATGTCGGTGTGGTCGACGTAAAATTTTCCTTATTATTTTTATTTTTATACTGGTTTCCATATTTTTTTAAAAGAAATACCGTGGTTTTTATCCTTATTGTAAATTGCAATGTTACATAAATACCTTCAATATAACATATAAGTAGGTATAATGTTGCGTTATAAAAAAGAACGTTGACGTTCGTTTAGCGTGAACATTATAGTTGGTACTAATTAATTTTACAAGCCGATTTTTTTTTAGGCATCGTGCGATCTCGACGTGAAAACGCCATGGCGGCTTATGGAAATATGTGATTGGTGGAAAGCTGACTCGGCCAGTTACTGCCAACCGAAGACCAGGCAGGGTGATGAGTTCCCCAAAAACCTGTCCTTCACTGGAGTGATACTACTTTCGAGAACGCAAGCTGAACATGAATGCGTATATATGCGACTTCATCATATTGAATTACCTAATGACAATGGCGGTGGTAAGAAACTTACTATACAATAATTATTTATTTAATATAATTAGATATTAAATTTATATAAAATACTAGCTGCCCGTCCCGGCTTCGCACGAGTAGCACTAAGTACTTATCTACGGCTACCTACCCTACCTACCCTATAAACCTTCCCTGGACTACGACAAACATTTCAAGACCAAAATCAGCCAAATCGGCCCAGCCGTTCTCGAGTTATAAAATTACAACGAAAAGTGGCATTGATTTTTATATATATAGATAATAATATATTAGGAGAGCAGTGGTGGCCCAGTGGTAATGGCCCCGACTTGTAGGTCATGGGTTCGAACCCAAGCAGGCGCTTTATTTTGTGTAAGTAATTTCATCACCACTGTTCTCAAAACGGTGAAGGAAAACATCGTGAGGAAACCGGCATGTCTTAGAACCAAAAATTCGAAGACATGTGACATCTACCAACCCGCACTGGGCCCGCGTGGTAGATTACAGCCCACTCCCTCTCACAGAGAGGAGGCCTGTGTCCCAGCAGTGGGAACATTAATAGGCTGATTGTGTATTATATTAAATCATATTTCTATGTAATTATTATATCCTTACATATTATAAAACAAAGTCGCCCGCCGCGTCTGTCTGTCTGTCTGTCTGTCTGTCTGAACGCGATAAACTCAAAAACTGCCGAACGGATTTTCAAACGGTTTTCACCATTGGACGGAGTGATTCATGCGGAAGGTTTTAGTGTATAATTCATTAAGGTTTTGTGTAAATTGGCTGAAATATGACGATTATTGTTGAAGATGTCGGAAAAAATCATGCCGACTGGGAGCTTTACTGGCGTGCGCTGCGTAAGCCGTGAGAGATAAATCAAATTTATGTTCTAGAGTATTGTATATCTTAAAAATTGCAACAAAAAAGTCCGCGATGGCATATGTCTATCTTCTAAGGGTGACCCACAATAACCATTTTCATCTTTCAAAATTGTATTAAAGGACGATGCGTTAAAACGTCCCCCCAAACCTTACACCGACCAACAGATTTAAAATGTATCTCAGTCCAACCATCTTGGTAAGGTGATCAATTTTTACTATGACGACATCTGTCAAAAATATGGGATATCCCAGAAAAATCATGTTTTAATGTTATTATTTTTGGCACAAAATAACATGTTGTAAACCATATCTTTGATTTTTAATCACTATTTTTACTGCTAAATAATGGCTAGCATCGTCTGTGAGCTGTTTCACTCTATGGCCTGACGGATGTTCTCGTCAATTGTTAGGTTAGGTTAGGTTAGCCTAACCTAACCTGCTGTTTTCTTTAATATTTTGTACAATTACGCAATCACAAGGATACGGTGATGCTGTTCATCTTTGAGTAGTTCCATGTAGCTACCTTGAAAATCCAAGATCAGTAAGTTGATCACTGTACTGTACTGTCACTAACCTAACCTAACCTAGGTTAGGTTAGCTTAGGTTAGGTTAGGTTTTGGCGAAAAGGCGTGTCACCTACAGGGGACGTGACGGCGGGTGTTGGCACGATATATTATGTCGTGCGGTATTCCACAGTGCTCGGTCCTGGGCCCACTTCTGTGGAACATCAATTGTCAAAACGTCCCCCCAAACCTTACACCGACCAACAGATTTAAAATGTATCTCAGTCCAACCATCTTGGTAAGGTGATCAATTTTTACTATGATGACATCTGTCAAAAATATGGGATATCCCAGAAAAATCATGTTTTAATGTTATTATTTTTGGCACAAAATAACATGTTGTAAACCATATCTTTGATTTTTAATCACTATTTTTACTGCCAAATAATGGCTAGCATCGTCTGTGAGCTGTTTCACTCTATGGCCTGACGGATGTTCTCGTCAATTGTTAGGTTAGGTTAGGTTAGCCTAACCTAACCTGCTGTTTTCTTTAATATTTTGTACAATTACGCAATCACAAGGATACGGTGATGCTGTTCATCTTTGAGTAGTTCCATGTAGCTACCTTGAAAATCCAAGATCAGTAAGTTGATCACTGTACTGTACTGTCACTAACCTAACCTAGCTTAGGTTAGGTTAGGTTTTGGCGAAAAGGCGTGTCACCTACAGGGGACGTGACGGCGGGTGTTGGCACGATATATTATGTCGTGCGGTATTCCACAGTGCTCGGTCCTGGGCCCACTTCTGTGGAACATCAATTGTCAAAACGTCCCCCCAAACCTTACACCGACCAACAGATTTAAAATGTATCTCAGTCCAACCATCTTGGTAAGGTGATCAATTTTTACTATGACGACATCTGTCAAAAATATGGGATATCCCAGAAAAATCATGTTTTAATGTTATTATTTTTGGCACAAAATAACATGTTGTAAACCATATCTTTGATTTTTAATCACTATTTTTACTGCTAAATAATGGCTAGTATTGTCTGTGAGCTGTTTCACTCTATGGCCTGACGGATATTCTCGTCAATTCTTAGGTTAGGTTAGGTTAGCCTAACCTAACTCACTTTTTTCTTTTAATCTTTTGTACAATTACCCAATCACAAGAATACACAAATGCTGTTCATTATTCAGGAGTGCCATGTGACCTTCAAAATTCAAGATCAGTTTATCACTGTTAGGTTAGGTTAGGTTATGTTCACTGCGTCCATTGTCGGGAGGACACGGCGCGGCATACATTGGCAGAGTGTGCCCCGTGTATGAGCCGCGCCGTGCCCTCGTTCCAGAAGTTGGAGCCGACTTGTCACTGCCGGCCGTCGTTCGTTCGATGGTCGGGAGTGCCGAGTCGTGGGACGCGGTGGTTTCCTTCTGCGAGACAGTCATCTCGCAGAAGGAGGCTGCGGAAAGGGAAAGGGAGATCTTGTCCACTCACCCGGCCCGCAGCAGGCGCACCGGGCGTCGGCGGAGGGCGGATAACGCCCTCTTCGAGCCCCCCTAAATGGGTCCAGGGGCGACGGATTCGAGTGTTCCACGCGCGCCACTCTAAGACGTAACGGGGGGAGTTTGCACACCTCACTCCCCCTACGGGACGGGGCCCGCAGAGTGCGGGCCGTCACCAGTCCGGGGCAGCGGAAGTCGCAATTTGCTCCCGCAGCCCCCCGACGCAAGTGTGCGAGGGAACACCGGGGTGGTTTTAGTCAGTAAGAGTCTGACAGACCCCTTCGCCCACCCCAGGGCGGAGGACATCCATGAGGACTTCCACCCCGAGAAAAAAAAAAAAAAAAAAGGTAAGGATGGGTAAGGTTAGGTTAGGTTAGGTTAGCCAACCAAATAGTTTTTTGTTATTACAAAAAATCCCATTGATTTTGCAATTGAACAAGACAGTAAGTTTTTTTCTGGATTCTTATAAACATATTGGCATGTATCACATGGCTGTTGGAGGGGGGGGACGGGGCCCGACCCACAATGCGGGCCACCACATGCCCGTGAGTCTCGCACCTCACTCCTGCTGCGACGTCAAAAAGGGGCGCGCTTGGAACACTACGTGCCGCCACTACGGGTCAAATTCAAATTCAAATTCAAAAGTCATTTATTCAAATTAGGCTGAGAATCAGCACTTTTCGAATGTCAAAATTACATAAGACAGTCCCCCAAAAATGCCCGCCCTTCACCACTTCCTAGTGCTTTTGCTGGAGAGAAGAAGTGGCGCAACAAACTCCCCAGCAGCACAGCTGTCTGTTCAGTTAGAAAAAAAAACTTGATTCTATACAATAGTATGCAAATAATTTACATTACTCAACACAAAACATTCAAAAAAATATATGCCATAATGACAGCTAGCACGCGCCAATGTACCAACAAAAAAAAATAAAAAAATCGAAATCTAAACTCAAGCAAAAATAAAAACTAAAATGGTAAACAGAACTTAATACCCGAATTATAAAGCCTCCAGGCATAAAGGGCGTGCCCGCTTACATATAGCTAATAAAGCTGTAACTCGAAGTCACATAATTAGATATGATAAACTAGGACCATTGAAGTAAAAATAAATCAACAAAAATAGATCAACAGTTAGGCAAGAATAATATATAATCTACTGTCGAGGTCGCTAGCTAATCACATATTGCAATACAACTCATACGAAAACATTGTAATGAGTAGATCATGTCAACAATAAATAAAAATAAAATAAATTGTATAATAAAGTCAAATAAATTAAACATTCTATAAACTCATATAACCTGTCAGTAGGTAAGCTAATTCTGGAGAAAGAACATAAACATTGTCTTGAGTTAATCACAGCGACCAACTATTTTTATCGCTTAAGTAGTCATTGATAGAATAGTATGCCTTTGAACAAAGGTTGGATTTTACTTTAGCTTTAAACGCATTAAAAGGCAAATCTAGCAGAGAAGTGGGTAGCTTGTTATAAAAGGTTATACCAAGCCCAACAAATGAGTTATGAAGCCGGTGAAAAGGAGCTCGTAATTTGTCTTTATTTCTGGTGTTAATATTGTGGATATCACTGTTTTTAGTGTATACGTGTATATTTTGCCTAATATATAAGATATTGGCGAAGATGAATTGTGATGCCACTGTAAGAATACCAATATCTTTAAAAAAATCTCTCAGAGAGACTCTGGTACCTAGTTGGTAAATTGCTCGGACAGCTCGTTTTTGAAGAACAAATATATTTTGAATGTCAGCGGCTTTGCCCCACAGCAGAATACCATAGGACATAACGCTATGGAAATAACTAAAATAGACTAATCGAGCTGTATCAACGTCAGTGTATTGTCTTACTTTCCTGACAGCGTAGGCGGCCGAGCTGAGCCTTCCCGCTAGACTTGAAATATGTGGGCCCCACTGAAGTTTGGCATCTACTGTTATGCCCAGAAAAACTGCCGAGCCCACAGTTTCAAGCACTTCTTTATCTAAGACGATGTTGGGTCCTAGATTTCTAACATTCGGTAAAGCGAACTTTATACATTTCGTTTTCTTGGAGTTGAGAACTAAGTTATTTGTTGTAAACCAATCCGTAACCATTGAGAGTGCACTGTTTACATCGTCAAAATCTTGTCTGTTCCTGTCTACTTTAAAAATAAGAGAGGTATCATCTGCAAACAGTACAACTTCACAGATACCCTTTAAAAAGAATGGTAAGTCATTGATATACACTAAGAACAAGAATGGACCCAGTATTGAGCCTTGAGGTACACCTAACTGAACTGGTAACCCGGAAGATTTCACACCATTAATATCTACACATTGGGACCTATTACTTAAATAAGAATTTATAACATCGAGAGCTTCGTTTTGCACACCGTAATGACGCAGTTTACGCAATAGTGTGTCATGGTGCACGCAATCAAAGGCTTTGGAGAGATCACAGAAAACCCCAATAGCATTTTGCGAGTTCTCCCTTGCGCTAAATATGTGTTTCAGCAGAGCAACACCCGCATCTGTAGTCGAACGACCTTTTGTAAAGCCATATTGTTCATTATGAAGGAGGCTATTTAAATTAAAATGTCTTAGTAACTGCTTGAGTATTAACTTTTCAAATATTTTACTAAATGCAGGTAAGATAGAAATAGGCCTGAAATTGCCAACGTCATTTTTATTACCTGATTTAAATAATGGAATGACTTTACTACTCTTCATGAGGTCAGGAAAAGTTCCTGAGTCAACACATTTATTAAAAGTAACAGCTAGATAGGGGGCTACGATGTCTATTATATTACTTAAAAGTTTAATGGAGATGCCCCAGTAATCACCAGTGTTTTTGGATTTGAGTGTGTTAAAAACATTAACTACATCACGAGGTGTTACATGTTCGAAGCTAAATAAACGACTACTTTTAGACACACTACTAAGCAAAAGGTTTTCAGCTTTAGACGGGGACGAAGTTAAGGAGCGAGTCGTAGTTAAAGGTATGTTGGCAAAAAACTCATTAAACGCCTCAGCTACGTCAGCTGCTTTAGTAACTAATTTACTGTCGACTATAACCTCAAGTTCTTTATCTTGTTTAACCGACTTACCCGTTTCATTGTTAATAATTTTCCAAGTGGTTTTTACTTTATTATTGGAATTTTTAATTGTATCGCTCAAAAATTTCGATTTAGCATAAACACTAACCTTTTTAAATAATTTTGAATAATTTTTAACATACTCTAGGAAAGGAGTATCAAACCTGTATTTTTTCAAACCATATAACTCGTATAGTCTCGCTCTACTTTTATAAATACCTGGAGTGGCCCATTGGTTAAAGCCAGCGCTGGTGCCATTAATTTTAATAGTTTTGGTCCTTCTGGAAGGGAGGCGGTGGACCTCCCCGAGTCCGCTGTCCCTATAGACCTGTTTACGGGGGCTGGTAGAGGGCGAGGTTAGGATAGCCTAACCTAACCCACTTTTTTCTTTTAATCTTTTGTACAATTACCCAATCACAAGAATACACAAAATAATGCTGTTCATCATTCAGGAGTGCCATGTGACCTTCAAAATTCAAGATCAGTTTATCACTGTTAGGTTAGGTTAGGTTAGGTTATGTTAGGTTAGGTTAGGTAAGGATGGGTAAGGTTAGGTTAGGTTAGGTTAGCCAGAGGTCGGTAAGATGTTCGAGGGGATTATCGCCGAACGGCTGTATAGTCTGCTGGGAACGGTGGGGCCGGACCTGTCGGACGCCCAATTCGGTTTCCGACGGGGTCGTTCGACAGTGGATGCGCTGGCCCTGCTCAAGGGCCAGGTGAAGGAGGCCGTGGAGGCGGGGGACGGAGTGCTGGCGGTGTCATTCGACATTGCCAACGCCTTCAACTCTGTCCCCCACTCGACAATATTGGAGGCGCTCCGGTATCACGGAGTGCCTCAATACCTGCGCACACTCTTGGCCAGCTACTTGGAGGACCGGGTGGTCCTCCTCGCGGACAAGACGGCCAGAGTGAGGCAGTATGGTGCAGAGTCCGGTGTTCCACAGGGATCGGTCCTAGGACCACCGCTGTGGAACATTGGATTCGACTGGCTCCTGCGGGGGACCCTCCTCCAGGGCACGAGCATCATCTGCTACGCAGATGATACCCTCCTCCTTGCCCGGGGGAGGAACTTCAGGGAGGCGGCCATTCTGGCCTCTGCTGGCGGATCCTTAGTGGCTGGAAGGATCCGCCGCCTAGGGCTGAAGGTGGCGCTGCACAAGACGGAGGCCGTGTATTTTCACGGTCCTCGGCAGCGCATCCCACCCGACGGACACATTGTCGTGGAGGGCGTCAGGATCGTTGTCAAGGCCCAGATGAAGTACTTGGGCCTTGTACTCGACAGCAGGTGGCGCTTCGGCCCACACTTCAGCGGGCTGTCGACGCGCCTGCTGAAGGCTGCGAATGCCCTTTCCTGGCTCCTCCCGAACCTGGGAGGTCCGAAGGCGCGATGCCGGCTTTTGTATGCCGGCATCCTCAGGAGCATGGCCCTTTACGGGGCCCCGATTTGGGCGGACTCCCTCCACAGGAGGGAGAACGCCACTACCATCCGTAGGCCCCAAAGGGCCATTGCACTGCGGGTGGCGAGGGCCTACCGGTCGGTGGGCTTCTCGGCGGCGTGCGCCCTGGCCGGCACCCCTCCTTGGGAGCTCGAGGCGTGGGTGCTGACCAGAGTGTACGAATGGACGGCGCGGTGTAAGGCGCTCGGGGAGCCCCCCGCCGCAGAAGAGCGGGAGGCCGTGCGGCAAGAGGTGAGGGACGCAATCGTCCATCACTGGACGGAGGACCTCGCCAATGCCGTTTTCGGCCGCCGAACTCTGGACGCGCTCGGGCCAGTCCTGAAGGATTGGCTCGAGCGGTCCCACGGTTTCCTCTCTTTCCGTCTGGTGCAGGTGTTGTCCGGCCATGGGTGTTTCGGAACGTACCTGCACCGGATCCAAAGGGAGGAGACCCCGTCGTGCCACGACTGTGGCGCGGCGGAGGACACGGCTCAGCACACCCTTGAGGTGTGCCCAGCCTGGTCCGAGCTGCGCCGCAGTCTGAGCGCAGCGGTCGGGCAGGACCTCTCGCTTCCCGGCGTCGTCAACTCGATGCTGGAAAGCGAGGGGGCCTGGACAGCGGTCGCCTCCTTCTGCGAGGACGTAATGTCGCAGAAGGAGGACGCGGAGCGCGCGCGGGAGGACGACCCTCTCGCAGCGCCGCTCCGCAGGCGAAGACGGGGCATGAGAAGGCGATTGTACGATCGTCGTCTTATGCCCCCTGGTGGTGAACAGCGGGAGACGGGTGCGGGGGCGCCTTCTCCTGCATTGCACAGTTCACCATCCATGTCGGGCGGGAATGACAGAGCGCTCGCGGTCATTCCTGGGCCCCTCCCCGATGGGGGGGGCGTGTCGGGCCCGCCTTCAAGGCGGGCGGTCGTCAGCGGGGGACTGGATGTTATGGCTCTGCCGGATTCCCAGTCCTCCTCTTTGCAGACGAGGTAGGAGCGCCGCTGGGTCGTTTAGTGGGTATACTGGATTTTCCGGGGAGTCCCACATACCCCTCCCATCCCCCGATGGGTGGGCATGCGTAATGCATTTTTCCCAGCGTCAAAAAAAAAAAAAAAAAAAAAAGGTTAGGTTAGCCAACCAAAATGTTTTTTGTTATTACAAAAAAATCCCATTGATTTTGCAATTGAACAAGACAGTAAGTCTTTTTCTGGATCCTTATAAACATATTGGCATGTATCACATGGCTGTTGGAGGGGGGGGACGGGGTCCATACAAAATCGGTCATGGTCCTTTTCATTGTTATTTCCGAAGCTATTATGACCGGTATCTTATTAATCCTTATCCAATTAAATAGGTTATTTAAATTGGGCATTCAATTTCGATTAAAATATGCCTTTACTTCACATCATTTAAATGAATAGTTATAGAGATATCACAGTTTCAAAATTACGCGTAACAAAATAATTATGGTTGACAACGCGGGCGCTGTAGGCCTGTAGCCTACCACTGCGTCCGCTGAAAGTTAGTCAATGATCTTTTCCTTTGCTATTAGGTATGTATTCCCGGTAGAACGTTCCCGTGGGATATTTTGCGACATCCACGCGGGCGAAGCCGCGGGTAAAAGCTAGTTAGATAATATTTCTATGTAATTATTATATTAGATAATATTTCTATGTAATTATTATATTAGATAATATTTCTATGTAATTATTATATTAGATAATATTTCTATGTAATTATTATATTAGATAATATTTCTATGTAATTATTATATTAGATAATATTTATAGATAATTATTATACACATTATAAGATTCGGCATTCATATGACATTTTTTATTATACTGATTTAGAACTTGTCCTAGATAATGGGTTTTACACAGGGAATTAGCGCGTATCCGTACTTGCGTGAGATACCTAATCTGAACATGGACTAGCTCTAACACAAGTAGGAGTCTTCACTTGAAATTGTTATGACAAACACGCGGTTACATACTTGTGGTCAAGTCTGAGAGCAGTTATAATCGGAATGAAGGCTATGAAAAGTGCCTTTGGTGATGGCCCTGGGGAGTACCGTGGGGAATCATCGTGGCCAGCTGGACTCTGCGTTACCGAGTGTCAGCTGTTACCAGGGTGCTCCGGGCGTTATATTAAGACCTGGAGGCCATCGGAATAAAGGCTCTGAAAAGTCCTTTGGTGATGGTCCTGCGAGTACCGTGGGGAATCAGCGTGGCCAGCTGGACTCTGCGTTACCGATTGCCAGCTGTTACCAGGGTGTTCCGTGCTTTTATTAAGACCTGGAGGCTGGTCGGGGAGGCTCTTCTCGTGCTGTATTCATAACAGTTCACTTTTTATTTGTTTCAGTAACTATACACTATCCAAACTGTGAATCAAAAGCTGCGTATCAATTGACATCCGAATTGTTTCGTTCGTCTTGCGAAATACGCTGTGATAATGCTATGGTAAGTATTTCACTAGACATGCCACGAAATACAATCCTGCGCGTTTGCAGCTTAGAGGCCGTCTCCACAAGCGAGAGAATCGCGGCGATGCGACGAGTGGCTGAGTGACAGCGAAACGTCAGCGTATCGTCGCGGAACGTGGTGGTCTCGCAGCGATTGCTCGGCGAGCCTGTGTCAAAACAAAAAAAACACGGCGATTCCGTTACGAGTCGTCGCGGACACGCGGCGATTCCGGTACGAGTCGCGACGATACGCTGGCGGAATAATCATCGTTCGTGAGGATTACCCGAAGTAGAAGCGCGGATCCGTTGCGATTCTCTCGCTAATGGAGGCGGCCCCTTACAGCCCATTGACGACTTTGCGACGGGCGGCGCGGTGTGGGAACTAAAAAGTTGCCGCTGCGAGCGGCGCGCCGTGGCATGCTTCATACATTTCTGTGCATTTGTTTTTACCGCTTGCCGCGCCGCTCGCCGCTAAAACCGAAGTCGTGAATGGGCCGTTAGGCTTAAGTACAGTTCTCGCCCCAGTACGGCTAGAAATATAATTGTTTATAAAATTTGATCTTCTCAATCAATTTTCAGGTTAACGAGTTAATGGAAAGTGCATCGGAAAGCAGGAGTGACAGCAGTAAAGAATACACATCACAATTCTGGTTGTTCTTCTTCCTGATGATCGTCAGCTGGGTCGGGCAGGCTGTAGTTGTCACATTCGCGGATGCTATCTGCTTCGATCTACTTGGTAAGATTGTTTTTTCTTAAGAATAACGTAACAGAACGTCACGGCTTGTTTGCCCGAACGGATAGGCAGGGGTGTACAGTAATAGTAATAGTAATTTATTTCCAAACTTCAGTACACGTTACATCAATGAGGTCTCGACCCCTGAACTAGGACATCCTGTATGACAGGGGTCGAGGTTTCTCCAGTTACATGGATCAACATAAGAAGGCTTAGACTAAATACAATCAATTTATACTTATTTTAATAATAATTAAAGGTAAATTGAAAAAAAAAAAAAAAAAATTATAATAATATAAGGCAAAAATTAGGTATTCTCGGGTAGTATGTGTGTGGTGAGATGTTGGATGGATGTGTCGTGTGTGTGTAGGTGTGAGAATGTGTGTGTTGTCTGAGTCTGTCTACTAAGTTAGATTACTGATCATGTTTTCCGTATCGTCATAGGTATAGCTATCAAGCCAAGCTAGGATTTCCTTTTTTATATTGAAATTGTTTAGGTCTCTAACTAATTTGAGCTGGCTAAGTTTGCTGTAGAGGCGTGGCGCTATACTGTTGTAGTGCTTTCTGGCAAACTTGCTCCTTGCACATGGTACAGGATATCTATCGGTTCTTTTTTTTGTTTTTGGCAAGTAGGGGACTGTGTGCCGGTGATATCTTCGCAGGCATTCAAATACAAACATTTTTCTGACGCTGAGCACTCGCGCCTGTTCATATACCAGAGTGGTAGAGGTTCTGAAGTTAAGGGAAAGCAGTACCTTCAAGACTGCACGCTGTGAACGCTCTATTTCGATCATATGTGTTTTTCCAGCACCACCCTATGCACAGATGCCATAGCACAGAACGCAGTGACACAAGGCTTTGTATGTTTGTATAAGCAGTTTATGGCTGGCAACATATCTCAGGGTTTTGAATATGTATATAAGTTTACGCATTTTTTTTGCTGTGACTGAGATATGTTGGCTCCACTTCAACTTGTCATCGATTGTAACACCGAGGTACTTTATGCTGCTGACCCTCTCAAGCCTAGGGCAGGCACAGGAAGGTTTAAAATACGACCCCCTATTACAAGGGAACGTGTGGATGGGCATAGTCAAATCTGGACTAGACCTGCCTGACTTTGACATGCTGAAGCAAAGGTATTTTGTCTTACTTGCGTTTATGGAAAGTAGGCTGTCTTCAAGCCAAGCAGTCACTCTTGAAAGCCCACGTTCACTTACCCGTGCCAAATCCTCCCAAGATGTGTTGTGGAACAGGAGCACTGTATCATCAGCAAACATTGTTATTTCGGCATTCTGGATTGAAAGGTCACAGAGGCGATTAATGTACACCAGGAAAAGCGTTGAGGCTATTGTACTTCCCTGGGGAACACCGTAGGAGCATAGTGCTTCGTCACTCATCTGCCCATCAATGCGGACTCTTTGGTAACGGTCAGACAGGTAGCTTTTAAACCACTCCCGGGGCACACCTCTCACGCCGACGCCTTCCAATCGGCTCAATAGGATGGGGATTGACACTGTATCGAAGGCTTTTTGTAGATCGAGGAATATGCCTACACATTTATCTCCTCTATCTAAGCAGTTCGTTATTGCAGTGGTAAGCCTTAGAACAGCGTCAGTCGTAGAACGTCCCGCTCTGAATCCGTATTGCTTATCGGAGATCAAGTTGTTTTTCTCAAGGTATCCAATGAGACGCTTGTTCGCCAGTTTTTCTAAGATTGTAGAGAGAGTGCTCAAGATAGATATTGGTCTATAGTTAGTCACTTCTGATTTGTCACCGGCCTTAAAGATGGGAGATACAACGCTAGTAAGGAGCATAAATACCTTGCATTTACACAAGATAATAAAATAACTTTCAATTCTTTTGGACAAAATGTCCTAAAGAACTGAAAGTTATTTTATAATGTTACGAACATGGTATTCTCGAAACCACACTATTATGGAACAAGTAGGTTATTTCTCAAAGTTGCAATTTTTATTAACATACATAACATCACGCCTTGATTCCCCGAAGGGATAGGCAGAGGTGTAGCAGGTACACCCACATTTCGCCAGTTATGTTTAAGTCCCATGTAATAGAGGGCGAGCCTATTGCTATCAAATCGAAATCCAGACTCCGGGCTACTATTGAGAAATTCCAGATAGAAAACCCCAATAACACTTTACCCGACCCGTGAATCGAACCCAGGACCTAGGAGGAAGAATTTAGTAACAATTTGGCCTGTATACTCACGGCTACATATCAAGCTATACATTTCCAGTATAGGCTGACCTCTCTTTGTACGGAAATCCTATACAATGCGAGATCATCTTATAATGGAAATGTATAGCTTGAATGTACATCATCATTCTCCTGGTCTTTTCGTACAGCTTGATTGTACATAATGCTTTTATTCCTGTGTTCCTGCTATCTGGTCCAGCTGATTTCTAATAGGATAAATGTTTGACTAATTTAAGTGAAATAGATACACCGTCTAGGCTACCCAAGTTTGACGAAAAACTGACGTGGGTGAAGTGGGGACAGATCGGTGATACGTAACATGAAATGTAACACAAATGAGTCGTCCGTGCAACATGATATGTAACACAACAACTAGGCGAATTTGCTGAAATGAGTGTTAGATTCACCAATCTGTACCGACATTAGACTGACTAAGCAGTGATAGCCTAGTGGGTCGGACTGCCAAATCATTGGTCTCGAGTTCGAACCTGCACCTCTATGTCTGCGAGATATTTCTCGACGGCATGTGAAACCAAACAGAGGCAAGTAAAAACTGACACCATGATAGTCACAGCCACAGATTATTACAGATGGGACTCTCCGCAAAATCATTTAAATAAAAAGCGATTCTTGCTACGACACAATAAAGTGCGATTCAGGTCGCACAACGCTAATTACCTACAGTTATATTCACCTACAAGTTGCCTCTCTTTCTATCGCGTAACTCTTATACCTTCTGACCACGTCAGGGTTGTCATCTTTTAGAGAATAATTAGATAATTAAGTAGGTATCAGCTCTTGGTCTATTATATTTTTAAATGTACCACCAATCCCGCAATCCGTAACCGACCGCAGGCGACTTCATAAAAATGCGATTGGATTTCTTAAAAATACAATAGACACCAGAGTGTCGCGGCGGCGTCACGTCACCTGCTGCTGCCGCCTGCGGTAAATGGAGACTACCCTATATATAACTGTAGTCTGTGATGGAGACTAAACAAATTAAAGTACGTCGGTACTTTAATTTGTTTAGTCTCCATTATTTATTAATATGTACCTACGTAACTGGGCAAATAAAAAAGTATGTACGAATACCCTGTTGATACAAAATTTACTAAGTACATAATATTTAGTTATGGTTACACTAAGTCCGTGGTGTACCTACCACGGATACCACCAAACAAAAATATTATTTAATTATGTACTTTCCTACCTATACTTATCGAAGCCTGAACCTGACCTTGTAAACATAACTTGTAAGTACCTAACTATCCTAAGTATAATAATAATAATGAATACTTAAGAACTACGTAAATACGTGTGCCTTATATAAGAATAACAATTAATGTAAACGTTTGGTACCTATACTACCTACCAAACGTTTACATTAATTGCTATTCATAGGTCATTACTAATAACTTAAAGGTAGACGTGCATTTCTTTACCTTTTCGTCTCCTTTGGAAGTGAGAAAAACCTGAGGTTCGGATCCTTATTATTATAGTATAAGCAGCCAAATGGGATGCAAAAAACTGCTGCCTTCATTTTAGTATTATTAGTTTTAATATCTTGCGACAAACGGCGCGCGGCAGCCCTACTAATAGGCACAATGAGACGAGCCCGCCGGGTACTTGTAGCTTCATACCTAAACTGCGGAGTGTCCCATCTGTATTAATCTGTGTCACAGCACACACGAACTAAAAAAAAGGCTGTAATTTTTTTTTTACTGTATACCTCATTTTGAACCCGGAACCGTTGGGAATTGGAAATAAGTAAAGGAAAGAGAAACTTGGAATAATAATTGAATAAAATATGTTATTCCACCCGAGTGGGAACTCCCGGGAATTGCCATAACATACTGATTTAGTTATCTCGATGAGCACTCATAACTAGCTTAGGTAAGAGAAAGAGAAGCTAAGAATAATAATTGGATAAGATATGTTATGGAAATTCCCGGAAGGGAACTCTCGGGAATTCCCATAATATTCTGGTTTAGTTATCTCGATGAGTACTCATAACTAGCTTAGGTAAGAGAAAGAGAAGCTAAGAATAATAATTGGATAAGATATGCTATGGAAATTCCCGGGTGGGAACTCCCGGAAATTGCCATAACATACTGGTTTATTTATCTCGATGGGTACTCATAACTAGCTTAGCTAAGAGAAAGAGAAGCTAAGAATAATGATTGGATAATATATGTTATGGAAATTCCCGCGAGGGAACTTTCGGGAATTGCCATAATATTCTGGTTTAGTTATCTCGGGTATCTACTAGTACTCGATTTAAAACTAGCTTTTGCCCGCGGCGACGTCACCCGCGTGGAGCAAATTTCATTGAAATCCGTTCAGACGTTAAAAAGGTAACACACAGACAGAGTTACCTTTCGAATTTATAATATAAGAATTGATTGTTTACAGGTACGAAAGTATCACATTATGGGAAACAAAGGCTGTGGGGCTCCGTCGGCTGGGGAATCTTCTCTTTGTTGACCGGCGTTCTTATTGACACGTTCAGTGACGGAGCTTACAAAGACTACACCATCGCATTTATACTTATGTTCGTGTTTATGCTCGGAGACGTCGGCGTTTCATGTTTTGTGGAGGTCAGTCAGCTATTACTGTCACAGCATGCTCTAAAAAAAAACAGCGAAAATCCGTTAAAAAGTTACGTAATTAATTTATCATCGTGAGGAAACCTGCACTTAGGCTGGCACTTCCACCAGAGATGAGCGATGATGCGTAGCGAGGAATGTCCGTAAAACTAACCAAACAGTGCAAGCTTGGCTCAAACTATGACATTGAAGCAATTTTAGTTTCACACATATTCCTCGCTACTTATCCTCGCTCATCTCTGGTGGAAACGCAGCCTTATAGTTAATACTAACTTCTACCCGGGACTTTGTCCGCGAGCCTTCCGCAAGAATTGAGCTATCCAATGCAAAAAGAATTTTTCAAATCCAACTGGTCGTTCTGGAGATTACCCCCTACATACAAACCATCATCATTATCCCCTTATCCCAATTTATTTGCGGTCGGCGCAACATGTCCCTTTTTTCAATACTTCTCTATTAGTCGTCATCTCGGTAGTCACCCTCTTTCTAGCCATATCATCTTTCACACAGTCCATCCATCGTTTATTTGGTCTTCCCCTACTCTTATAGCCATCGACATTCATACTCAAAACTTTCTTCACGACACTTTCCTCATTCCTTCGCATCACATGCCCATACCATGACAACCGATTTCTGCACAACTTTTCGGTCACCGGTGCCACTTTCAGACTTTATTACTATTTACTAATTTCTTACTCTATCCATCCGTGTAACACCACACATCCCTCTTAGCATTCTCATCTCAGCTGCATGCAATTGCCTTTCATTCATCCCTTTTGTGGCCCAACATTCTGATCCATACAAGACTGCAGGTCTAACCATTGTTTTATAAATCTTCCCCTTGAGTTTAAGGGGAATGCGGGAGTCGCAGATTGTTCCCGTGACCTGCTGCCATTTCATCCACCCAGTGTTAATTCTGTGCTTAACCGCCTGATCTACTTCGCCATCGCTTTGTACGAGTGAACCGAGATACCGAAAGTCGGAGCAGACTGGGAGAAGCGTGCCATCAAGCGCTACGGCTCCAGAACTGGAGAGACCGCCGAAATCGCAGAACATTGTTCAGTTTTGGTTCTGCTGATTTTCAAGCCAACATCTCCAGCTTCTGCTGCCATTTCTCCAATCTGCTCTGGATCAGTCATTTGCATCTGTTCATCCTCATCGCGCCTTCTCTGTATGAGAAGATTGAAAAAATGTGTGCTCATATTACGCTTTATCCTATTCAACTTTTTTTAAGAAAAGTACAAACACAGGTTTTTTTAACTAAACTATTTCATGTTTCAGACTGATTCAACTAAGATGTCGATGAATATTTTGGCTGATGTTGGCTCCTTATTATCGTCCTTACCGACATTCGTATTCCTAGTTTGGACGATAGCAGTCGGTATGTGCACTGGTCTATTGTGGCAGTTCTTATTTTGGTTACTCGAAGACATATCCGGGCTGAACTGTGATGGATCGGGATATATTAAAACCCTGCAAGGATTGGTCAGTGCAATACAGACGTTTGGCGGAGAAATACCTTTTCTGTTTGTTTCTGGTACGTTTGAATGATAGATTTATCTCTATATTTTCAAGTATTTCTAGTACCTGTTATAGTATAATAATAATATGAATGTAATGTTTTAATATTTCAGGTTATATACTGAAAAAAGTTGGTCATATCAATATGATGAGTTTGGTTCTGCTGGCGTTTGGTGTTAGATTCATATTGTACTCATTCCTGGATAACCCGTGGTGGGTGCTGCCCATAGAAATGCTACAAGGGGTCACTTTCGGCATGTTCTACCCGACGATGACATCTTATGCCAATATTGTTTCGCCACCGGGTACAGAAACCACTGTTCAGGTACGATTTTGTCATGTACACACGTTACAAGCCATTTTTTTTTGGAAGTGTGTAGAATGCCGAACTCTATTTGCGGCATTATAGTGGCGCTGCCTCGGCCCAGATAAAGTGCCGTAAGCATTGCATTGTCACTGTCACTTGTTATTTTGTTTGATTGTTGTGATAAAACACCACATTCCCAAAACATTACACTCTCTTGTGCCTAAACTGACCGTGGTGTGGTCTCAGTTCTCCCTAGCGGCACTTAATCCGATAGGGATAGATACACAGCCTTTTTTTATTCCTTGGTTTACATTCACAATAGACCATGGCCAGTTGGAATTTCAGTATTTATTCAAGTCAACCGCCTTTCATTTATAACACTTGAAAAACCGCCCTAACTGCCACGACATAAAGGCGTGCGATTGACTATTTTCATTATAGTATGACGCTTTTTAACATCTTTTTTAAATTACAAATACAATTTCTAATAATTATTGACAAATCCTGAATATTAAAGGGGATGCGCTAAGGTAACTCGCGAAATTCAAAATTTATTTAGTTTTTTTGCAATTTCCAGGTCAGTGTCAGGTTGTATCTTGATTAAAATATTATTTGCGACCGTATCAAATGTTTATTTATAGAATTATAATCATAGACATCATCAATACAACTCTATCCCCCTTAAGTGCTACCATTAATCAAAACATTTTAAAAGTAACGGTGGAGTTTCTTGCCATTCTTCTCCATACGAAAACTACCCTTTGGAAGGGGCGACTAAAATTCAAATTCAAAAGTCATTTATTCAACTTGGCTGAGAATCATCACTTTTTGAACGTCCAAATTACATAAGGCAGTCCCACTAAAACGCCCAATTCTTTTTTTTTGTAAATTTCAAAAGTGTTCTATTTGAAATAAATGATTTAATTTTGAATTTGACAAATTCCACTAGCGCACTCACACGCAGACTGTATTAAAAATTATTGTATTTTTATTTATTGCAGGGTTTGGTAGGAGCTGTTTTCGAAGGCGTCGGGACTTCGCTGGGTAGTTTTATAGGAGGTAATCTGTACGGGACTTATGGAGGCTGGATTACGTTCCGTGCGTTCGGCATCGGCGCCCTAGTGTGCTGTGGCTTGAACTGGCTGGCTTTCTTTATTCTAAAGGATAAAATTGGTCATGCTGCAGTACCTTCAGGTAATAATAAAACTACAGAACAATAATATTTAAGACTTATTGTAAGACGGGCTCAATTCTTTTCGTTTATGATCGTTTTGGCCTAGAGTTAGTTAGCAGACGGTAAATATCCCTCGCTTTTTACTGTCTCTCTGTTATATCGGTTTCTCTCTTGTTAAGATTAGACAAGGCTGCTATTTATATTCAACTCGTAAAGTACTTAAAAGCAATCATGAATTCGTATTAAATGCATTTATTGGTGAAAATACATGTGATCTAAAAATTAAGAATTAACATGGAAATTATTATGTTTTGGTGAAGGGTAGATTTAAATAGCAATCAACGAATATTTTTATATTTAGTATCAGATTACCTATTAATACCGTACGACTATTATTGGTGATACGTTAAGCTAAACGCCAACGACAACCTTATTTATCCTAACTAATAGTATAGCGAAAGTAATTTTTTTTTGTTTGTTACGCTGTGAAGCAAAAACGACTGAATAGATTCGGATGAAATCTGGCACATGGGTAGAACATGTCCTGGAAAAGGACATAGGATACTTTTAATCCCAATATTCCCACGGGGTCGAGACTTATGCGGGTAAAACCGCAAGGCGCAGCTAGTTAAGTAATATTTTAAACGAAAAACGCCTTAATACAGTAGAGCCTAGTTGGTCCGAACCTTATAAAATATGGGTATAATTCGATTCAAATTTAATGGCGGCTCAGAAGTTAGTTGCTCGTTGCGCAGTACCCCACCCCTCTCCCCCGCTGACCCATGAATTTGTTACCGCGCAGCGACTCGCCTCATGTTCCGAGCCGCCATTAAGTTTGAATCGGGCTGTACACTTGGATGGGATAGATGCAAGCTAAGAAATTAAAACATTCATGAATTTAAGCTTTGAACGCGTAACTAAAATCTTTTAAATTGTTTTGAAAAGCTTGACTATTCCACTCAAAATTGAAAACAGGCAATACATTTGCCAGACTATAATCTCAGACCAAATAAAAACTAAGACAGCGCTGCGAACAATAAAGTGAAGCATGCCAAAACTACACCTCCGCTCTGTACATATACGCTCATTACAACCACTTACGCTCAAACTACACCTCACTAAGTGCACACATGTTTACGAAACTAGCTTCACGTCACTTTTGACAGTGCTCTGTCTTGGTTTTTAATTTTGTCTGAGACTTTGTTAAGCTATATTCAAAAACATAGTTGATTAGTTGAACGAGTAGGAGGCATACAACTAACTAGAAAACACTCCTATAAGGGGCATTTTAGCATAGCAATAGCGGAAATTGAAACTCTACCATTTATTTGTAGATTCTAGTGCGAAAGCAGAAATAAAGTTCGTTAATATTCTAAATCTATATCAATCGTTGTCATCAACATTATTCACTAATGAAAAACAAAAGTAGTAATTTTTTCGGATTCATTCAAAAAGATATTAGTCAAAGGGCAATCGCCACTATGGCCATGCTAAATCGCACCGATTTTTTATATGGGGTGACTAATATTCACCAATGGTATATTAATCCATTTGAACGACCGTAATCATCGAATTAGTCAGATTAATAGTTCAGATTAATGCCGCACAAGGTCCTCCCTTATTGTATAAGGCGTTTCTTTCGGCAACTGTCATATTATTATGCTTCTAAAGCCAATTTTTAATACTCTTCTATCGAATTTTTAAGGATTTTGATAAACTTATTTTAGAAATAATGATATTATAATAAGTTCAATTTGTTGTAGCTTGTGTGCCATATTTGTGGTGTGAAACCGATTTGTTTCTCTTTACCTTAAAAAGGTTTTCTTTTACGTTTTTCTTTTCTTTCTTTTTATCGTTTGCTTTTTTATTATTTCATAATTATATTCTAAATAAGGTGTAGGTGTAGTTACAGGAGAATGCATGGTTATCCCTTGACTGAAATTCTTTTCATGTTGTGTCCTGTCGGTTGGGTTGTGTTCACCCTTTCTCTCTCTCTTTTTGTCAAAATAGCCATGATCTTGATGATTTGTTTCTTGTTTTTACTTTGCTTCTTTACGCGTATTAAGCATACATTCCTGAACACTACTCTTATGTCACCAGTTCACCAGAACACGAGTGTCAATGAGGACGTAAATTATTAGAATAGGAAACTACTCGAGATGTCGTCACTTGCCGTAATTTAAGTAATAGTTTTGTGTATATTTTGAGTAGAATATTATACCTATCCTGAGTATCCTGACTTGATTTTTTGTATATTTTTACACTATGTCCCTGTGATGGTTTAACTATAAATATATTATTGAAACTTGATATTATTTGTTTATTTTGATTATAACCTGCCTTCGTTATAGGTGTCTTTACTCAAGTCTGCTTGTCCATTGGAGCGGAGAAGAGAGGAGAGGAGCGGAGCTGTATTAACCAATAAAATCTAAACTCCATTCCAGAGTTAAGATTCTTTTGGTTAATATTCGCACAGGTCCGCTCCTCTTCTCGCTTCTCCGCTTCAGTTGACGGGCAGCCTAAAGGTCGTTATTGTTCGTTAGTTTGTGCTCATATTTATATGAAAATGAATATACACGCGAGTGATGGTCATCGATTTCGGAGCTTCTTCAGGGCTGTATTCAGCATTTTCTCAATAAAGATTGAAGGAAGTACTTCTAAAGTTTTTTTATTTTTCAATATTAAATCAATGGCTATTAGTATTGCATAGTCTTACGATTGTTCATTTTGTTTGTTTGTTATGTGCTACGTATTTCAGTTTAACATTACTAAAAGGGTAATTAATCTTGTTTTGTACAGCCAATTAACTTGGACTGCAGTTCTAACACATCATACATGTTTTGTTCGTGTCCATATCACACACTAACTAAATGTCCTATGATATAATTATTTTAAGTACTACTGAATATTGACGATGGCTTGTTATTTTTATTTGCAGGTTACTCGTCGGTTATACGCTATGAACAGCCAAACGACATGGTCTATATGTTGGAGGATATGTCTGAAGGAAAATTGTGATAGCCGTAAATTCGGAACAATGTTAAGGTACTTAAAAAAATAAAATCAAACCTGGCTCGAGGAGCTGTATTAATAATTCCTAACAATTTATTAGCTACTAAGTAAGTTCTGTGATTAGATAGATTTGATAGTGCTATTTTATAAACAATTTACATGATTACGGCACAAATAACACTGTGAAACAGTTTGCTTAAAATGTAGCTATATTTTATAAATTGGTATTCTATTTACCACATTTTATTTTAGAAATGTTTACTATATCTATGAATATGCATACGTAGCAGCTATTTTACATTTTATTTACGTTGTATTTTAGTGTTACTTAGAAGTAGGGGTTTTTATGAACAAGGGTTCAGGGGTTCTTTAGGTTTCCTCCTCTTTTTTTGCGCTCATAAAAGTGTATTGGGTACTGTTAACTTAATTTAAATAGGCGCCCCGTCAGTCAAGAAGGTATTTGTCACGTTTACGCCAAAAACTGAGTTGTATTGAAATCTTTTATTTTAAGTGTTGGTCCTTATTTTTTACATAATTTATGGTATGGTCAAAGTGTATAGTCGTTCTGAAGTAACACTATTCTCTCTTTAGAATTAAGGGAAGGTATACAGGGTGTCAGGGACATCGACGCGAAGCCTGTTACCATGGATTCTGTACATGATTCTAAAACCGCGGCGCGTTGAAATTTTTCGTCGGTTATTTAAAAAAAAAACAGCTGTTCCATACATTTTGACTGCGTAGGTATTGTACTTTTCTATGAAACAGCAGATTTTTTTTAAAATAACCGATGAAAAATTTCTACGCAGGGGGTTCAGAATCATGTACCTACTGAATCCATGGAAATAGGTTTTGCGTCGATGTCCCTGACACCCTGTAAAATGCAATGGCCGTATTTAATAAAAAAGACCTTGGTGTTATTTAAATCTCGTTTCTAGGAAGAGTCAACTTAGAAACGCCTAATCTGCGGTCCGTGTCTTTATATCTTTCATAGTTAGTTATTTAGTTTATATTGTCTGTTTCTTGTTGTTCATAATTTCATTTAATAATTGATTCATTTTACATGTTTGTATGTTTCATAAATTATTTTATTAATTATGATTAAAACGGCTGGCCTTAACACACCTTTTTCAGGTGTTTTTGTCAGGATTTGAAGTTTCATATTTAAAAGCGATAAGATAAAGGAAAGCACCATCTCAGTAATTCTGTACTTTATGAATTACCGTAATATTTAGGATCAGTCACCGTAACGGGATGTTGCGGGCAGACGTTTGAAGAACACGCAGCCTAGGCGTAGGTCATGAAACGCAGCGTAAATCCACCGCACGCCGCTGCGGCATTATACTCCATAAGTTTAGGTAGTTAAATAATGGTAAACAAATCGTAAAAAGTGTTTTTATATATGAAACTTTGTTGTTTAAAAATACGATAAAACCAAATTACTTTTATTTTAGATTTTTACAAATGTTTCCTCTTTTATAAATGTATGTTAAATACTCTTCGTAAATGTAACCGCTTGACCACAATTTTTTAGTTATTTAATTTTAATAATAGTATAATATTTTGTAATCTGTCTATTGTGAAGCGCCCAAACTTCAATGAATTATAACGTTGCTAAATTGAAAAGTACAACTGTGACGTAGCATGAGAACTGAAGTTATTGGTAAGTATTACGTTTAATCGGTTACTTGACAGCTGTCTCGTCACGTGTTTTTTTTTTGTTTATCTTTATTTAACTAGCTAAACCTATGGACTGTAGGTGGCTGGCACCAGTGTTAAGTATTCCTATAGGCCGACTGTTATAATGTTGGTGACAGTCCCGTAGTTAACGCGGGTGGCGGCAGACAAATGTGTAAAAATAAATGTCGCGCACTTGAGGTACACAAGATATTGTGTGGTCATAGATTTGTCTAGAAAATATCTCGATATTATTGCAACATGTCCACTGAGAAGAATTACCAAAATTGTAGTGTTTAGTTCCCATTTAAAACTTGTGAAGTATAAGTAAATATGAAAACAGAAATTTCTGAAAAAATAATTGTAAAATAAATGTAAAAAATTGGAAACTTTAGTTTCATAGCCTATCCAATCCATAGTAATTATCATAACAGTAAAATTTTCAGAATATTCAGACCTGTTGCACAGTCATCATTGGAGCTGTCAGAATCATATTAACAGATACTATAAACCTATTGATCTCCTCATCAAGTTTCATATCGACACAGCAAAATTCATCTTAATTTTTTAAGAAAATGCTTAAATTGTAAGACCTACTTTTTCGGAAGCTCTACTGAGGTCCTCCATAGCCATGACTACTATATCTTCGGCAAATGGGTTTTAAAGATCTTAGACCCGAAAGTATAGGCAGTTCTCAGGAACCCATCATTATAACCGTCAACTGAGCTCCCTAGGCACTCGAAAAGATTCTGAAGTTTGAGCTCAAAGGTTTCTGGGTTTTGGATTTGGACCGGTGCTGAACGGAGCGTAGACTTCATCAGACGAGATCTTTCCAGCTTCATATTTAGGGTCGCGCCACACCTGCCGAACGTTCGGCGCGGAAGGTTCGGTTGAATACGCTCCTAATGTTTTTCAAGTTACCTATGACACATCAGCCGAACGTTACGTCTCGGTTCATGAGCAAGCGTCACATGACGCGATGGAACGTTCCGCGCCGAACGTTCCGCAGGTGTGCCGCTATACTTAGATTCAATGTGCCTCTTAGCATGGGATGATCACTTCTGGTTTTCACCGCATTGATCACGCTGCTCACGCTTTCTGAAGAAGGAGTTCATCATAAAGAGGCCTTCCTTCTCCATAAAACTGGCCGGTAAATCACCCCGGGCGCTGATTTCGACGTCCAACTCCAAACTCCAACTCCGTTGAAGTCCCCTATGACAACGGTGAAGTGAGTTTTAGAGCCATGCATGGCTCTGGAAATATCCTCTTATATGATCTCAACCTCATCGTCGCATATAATGTATATCTATCTTAAAAAGTGTGCGACGCGTTACTTTTCGGTGTGAACTGATCCTGAACTGATAGTCCTGATACGAGTAATACAACTGCCCAGAGCCCTCATCAGTCACTCAGTCCGTCCCTCTTCAGATGAGAGAAGCTCCAAATAAAACTAACAAAGAAAAAACCTTGGTAGTACTTAAATATACTTACTGCAAACGAAAGACTTGATAAATCCTTTTTTTAAAGTAGTTTTATTTTTTTATTTTACAATGCGTATATATGATAAATTGATAAAGATAAACATAGATACTTACACATGTCAATTTACTTTTAAACAATCCTGTACTCTTAAGTAAGTACTTAAAATATTCATTTGAACTGTGCAGGACTGGTACACAATTCCATAAAAACTTAACAAGCTGGAAATGTAATTATGTACCGGCCTTCCTCATAGGTGAGACGGTGCCTGAGGTAGCGTGGTGCGGGAGGGGGAACGTGTCGCAAGAGTTTAGTTATTCGTGCCCTGAGGGGCATCAGCACTTCTCCCGCACCGCGCAGCAACCTCAGGCACCGTCTCTCTTAAACAGTAGGCCTGTAATAGATTTAAATAAGATTGTTTGTTTAGCAAAAGTTTATTACAAATAATATTGCATATGCCTAATATGCATATTATATTTGCAATCATTTTAAAGATCTCTGTGAGATAGTTGACAGCATTTGCTACTGACAAATTAAGTGAGTTGATTGTAAAAAGGTGTACCTAATTATTAACTTGTATGTAGAGTCCGACCGAATTATTTGTTTTCAGTAGATTTTTCTTTGGCAGAAGTAAAATAAATGCAGTGTCAATCTTTTAAGAGTCCATCATACCTCAGCTCAAATTCACTGCGTATATCGCTGGTACGATACTACTCGCCGACTGAGTGAGAGCGAGACTTTGCGGCGAGGAGAAAGAAGGGTCCAAGGCGCCAATAGTTTAGGTAATTTATTTTTAGGGCTAAAATAATGGTAATTTAAGTTCAGTTATGAAACTTATTTGTTACTTAGTTTCATGATCTAATTAGCGGTTTATTGTTCGTTTTGGAGGTAACTTTGGATTTGTTTTCTATCTTAAAAAAATTATGGAATCGTGTTTTCGTCTAACATAGTACTGGTACTTAGTCTTATTTATTTCAAAATTAATTATATACTCTTAATAATTATATTTAAACGTTAATGTATGATTTTTCCATTTTTTTTTAATGATTTTTCGGTCTTAACATGAAAACGAAATTCGGTCGGATTCTACTTGTATGTAATCATAATACACTTAAGCTATTTCGTAATCAAGCTGACTTTCAAAGCCAATATGGGCTTTGAAAGTACATATACCTACTGTTTTCATTCCTCTTTATAAGTTGCGGATTTGACGTCACTGGTGGCGTCGATGCAACTATATAAAAAATAGGCAGTGTATAGAGTGCCACCATTGGCACTCTATCCCTATCGGATAAAGTGCCACTACAGGCACCCTAGTAACACCGCCCTCGGCCCGGCTCAAGTGCCGCAAGCATTGGATTGTCATTGTCACTGTCACTAAGTCACGTCACTTGGTATTTTGTTTGATTGTCGAGGTTAGATCGCTGTAAAACACCACATTCCCAAAACATTACATTCTCTTGTGCCTAAACGGACCCTGGCACTTCGCCGGCCGCTACCGCGGCACCGCTCGCTACGCTCGCTCGGCTCGTGCGTTGTGTGGTCACAGTTCTAACCTAACCTAACCTAAATAACAAGTGACAGTGACAATGCAACGCTCACGGCACCCTAGCCGGGCCGAGGCAGTGACACTAGAGTGCCACAAGAAACTCGCGGCACTCTATACACTTCGTAAAAAATATGTGTACTTACTTAAATAAAAGATCATTAAAACTTTGAAAATCGCAGGTGTTTATCTTTTGACCGGACCTAAGATTTGATTTTCAGGCCATGTTGACCTTTAAATTGAGAAAAGCGGCCTTTAGTGAAAATAAGACAAGTGCGCACCAGGAGACATTATAGAATATAATTTTATTGTACACGAAATTGTAGCAAAGTAAATTGTATCTCGAAGCAAGGTATCGAGTCAGGGTCTCATAAATTCCACACGCAAGACAAGTGTCGGACAAGACCGAGAGTAACTGACCAACTCTTTGACAATTCAAACGTGCCTCTAAATGGTTTAATTGAAATAAATGCTTTGTGTTTGAAGAAACGTAAGTATCCTAGTCCGTAGGTAAGTACCGTAAACTGCAAGACACAGAAGACCGTTTAACATTATTTTTATTTATATGAAACAGTTCATGTTACATACCCCGTGCAGCATCCGTGTCCCGTCCGAGTCTTCATCATCATATCAGCCGAAAGACGTCCACTGCTGGACATAGGCCTCCCCCAAGCACCGCCACTTGGACCCAATCTGCTGGATGCGGGAAGCACAGAATCGGTCCGAGTCTTGTTCTCTACAAATTGAGCAGACACGGACGCGGCACGCGCCCGTAACCCTCTAGCATAAATCATCCCATACTCGGTGACAAAACTAAAAGCTTCACTCTTAGGCCCGGCGCTCATTGTCATTGGCGGCACGGCCTGGCAAGGTATTTTTATTCGTTGCCTAAAAATACCTTGCCATGTCGTGCCGCCAATGGGCGCCGGGCCTTAGGATCTCTACAACTAGGTAGGTATGCATAAGCAGACGCACCTATTATGTTTTGGCTCATTTAATTAGTCTCGTTATGTGGGTGATGATTGAGTTGGAGATGGTGAACTAAACAATAGTCTGCTGATGAAGCAGGAAAGTGGTCAAGGGAAGTCGGTAATAGGTTCTAATATAAAACATCAATCAATCTGCCTAGCCTTTTCCCAACTATGTTGGGGTCGACTTCCAGTATAACCGAATGCAGCTGAATACCAGTATTTTAAATGGAGCGACTGTCTATCTGACCTGCACAACCCAGTAACTGGGTAATACGATAACCCTTGGTAAGACTGGCTGTCACACTTTCTGGCTTCTGACTTCTGACGACCAGTAACGACTGACAAAGATTCACGAATGACAGCTGGGACGCCTGGAACGGCGTTGGCGTAACGTGCTTTCCGAGGCACGGAGGAGTCTCGGTATGTAAAGATGGTCACTCATCCACGGACCAACCCTGGCAAGACCCGAGCGGCTATAATTACTTAGCCACGAGCTCCTCCTCCTACTAATATAAAAGTTATACAGTATGTTACCTAACAGAGGGCGTTCCCGTTAACTCGCAATAGTATAGCGTCCACGTCCATACATACATGCAAAAAAAACTCAACTAGGCACGTATCAAATATTAGGTAAATATTTTTTAGGGTTCCCTACCTCAAAAGGAAAAAAACGGAACCCTTATAGGATCACTCGTGTGTCTGTCTGTCACAGCCAATTTGCCCCGAATCTAATGGACCGAACATATGTATTTTTGTGACCCAAACACGGACGTGTAAGGTAAATAAACGAATTTTGAATATGGGGTCACTTTAAGGGTCCAAACAAGAAAAGAAAAACTTTTGCGAACTTATTTTAAAGATATTTAAGAAAATATAGATAACCGCCTCTGTGGTCTAGTGGTTAAGCCACCTGTCTCAGATTCAGAGGTCCCGGGTTCGATTCCCAGTGGCAGCAAAATTTTCTGCTCGGTTTGGTTGGTGGTAGAGCTTGTTCTAAGTCCGCCTGGCTAGCTACCACCATCTTATCTAAGTCTGTAATTACCTATGTCTGTTGTTACCTAGGTCTGTAATTTTTATGGTGTACATAATAAACAGTATTCTATCTATCTATCTGTCCCCATAAATAACAACAATGTTAACAGCATTGTTGTATTTCGGCAGTTAGTTACAAAGTGAAAAATAACTTTAACTTCGGAAGTCGGGTGTCTTTGATTTTGAATTCCACCGTCTTCCGAATAAGTATAACTTGAACTTATACCTACGTTGTATTGTTTTTTTTTTGGAAGTCGGTTGTTTTTATTTTTTGTATAAAGTTTTGGTACCTATACCCCATACAAATTCGAATACCACTACCTGCTATGCAATTATTAACAGAGCCAGGGATTTATCATCATCATCCATAAAAAACGTATTATTGAAGCTAACTCAAAAACTATCCAAGCAAAGTTAATAAAATTTATAAAGGACCATCTCGGGAACCTAACCTTTCAAACAAAAAAACAATTTTCAAAATAGGTAAAATACGAAAATAAGAAGCAATATTCGCTATTTATTTCAACGTAGGTGCCGACTGTCGTAGAACGTATAGATCAATGTCATTTATCCAAGATGGCAAGATATCGCCAACAAATTGTGAAAGTCTGGACACCGTATTGATAATAAAGCATGCAAGTGTGTATCCTGAGTCACTAATATCTCTTTGAAACGCCTAAGTCAAGTTTTTTAATTATTATTTCTTCTGAGAGTTGAGAGAGCACAGAGAGCGATTCTAAAAGTCATGACGAAAAAGCCCTATAGATACCCAACTGCTGAACTCTACTCTGATTGCAAAGTCCTTTCGGTTCGTCAACTCTTTGTGCTTAAATCGATTCTTAGAAAACACACCAGTCTTCCTAAGTCCGACCCAAACAAACGAACATATGTTATCCCGGGTACTCAGCACAAAACTACTTTCGCTAAACGCCAGTTTTATACCCTAAGTGGGCACATTTACAAAAAAGTTCACAAACAATTAAACATTATAGATTTAAATTCACACACATTAAAACAAACAGTAACAGAGTGGAGCCTACTACAGAAAGACTACACATACACGGAGTCTTTACTTACTTACATCGCCTAAATGAAAAAACACACACTTACAAACATATTCACACATACATCCACACACATTCACCCCTAAATCCACACACACAAACCCACAACAAGCACATACACATACCACATCACACCACTACACGTCCCCTCCACTTTACTCGTACACGCACAACTATTACTACTGTCACAGATTAATACTACTGTCAAGTTTAAACGGTAGATCGACACTGTCCACTGTTGTATAAAAATTGTGAATTTATCAGCTAGACACTGTCTCTTAAAATACAGGATAGCCTAGTTTAAGAGGCAGGGTTACTTTAATTATGTACAGAATTTTTTTTTGCAACACACTGTATAGCCTTCAATAAGTCTACCCACTAGTTATATCTACTTGTGTACATTTCTGTAACTACTTTGTTAAATAAACTTTATTACTTACTTTTATTACTTACTTACTTATTGCCGGTCACGCCCTTGTCGTGCCTTCTTCTTGTCGTGTCGTGACCTAGTTGCTTTTGGTGGACAACTGGCTTTGATTCTCTCTCTACCAAGATTTTTTTTCGCTATAAGGTAAGTACCTAGGTACTTCTACTTGTATGAAATCTTGTAGTAGGTAGGTACCTACTTTACTGAAAGTAATAAGCAGGGCTTATTACGCGCTAACATCGCAATCAGTAAACCTGGGCTCGGCACATCACTACATGCAGCAAAACTCACACATCTGTGATCAGTGTGATCACAGTCGCAAACCTACAGTTACCAATAGACAAGAACAGAGATAGGAGACGGCACTGTCGTCGTGCAAGCGAAATCGCGTTAGTACTCGTCGCGCAACTCGCGCCTTTTGTGCGTATCGTGTTTCTGACGCATGTTTGTACTAGTAATACCTCAGAGTAACATCTATCTCGCTCTCACAAGCGTGGCGAAGCAAACATTAAAAAATAACTTTTCACAAATTAGCATTTTTGGCTGTATTTACGAGTGGTAAGTAATCCCGTGTGCATGCTATGGCAACTAGGAACATTCAGAATTTTCAATTTTTTTATTGAGCAGAGCGCCATCTATGCCTTAGCTACCCCAATTAAAAGGACTGTGTTGCCATTACTTGCCATATAAAATGATGATACCGGACTTATATTTTTAGGTGATGGCAACTTTTACCATTGTCATGTCACTTTTCAATTTACCTACCTACTTAACGAAAATCGGCAGAAAAAATATTTTTTCTGCTTTTCAACTGCAGTTTTTGTGTTTTATGCCGGTTTGTTTATTGCTTTTTTAATTGCGAGATAGAGATCAGAGATGTGTTGGGAATTCAATAATAACGAGATAAAGACTCCTGTCCGAAATTGACGCTTTTTGTCTTGTGAATTTTTATCAAACGGTGTTTGTTGTCCTTTTTCCAGTATTTCGTGTGATTTTCCATTCAAAGTGCGTCGAGTTGACTATTTTCCGACTTTGCATCGAGACTCCGCGTCTCTGGATACCACATTATTCGAAAATGTGAAAATACATTGCATCACAGCACAATATTCGGCAATGGTAAGACAATCGCCGAACATCGTTTTCCGAAACCAGGACCTTCCAACGTCCAGCGCAGCAACGGTATGTATAATATAATCCAAAGTATAGTACCAATTTCAATCGGTAATATCATTCTGTTGGTGATAAAAAAATTCAACCCTAAAATCATGCTTTCAGGTTGGTAGCATGGGCAGTCTTGTTACCCAGAAGACAACTGGAATTCTGTGAAATTTCAGAGAAGCCTCTATGTAAGCCATAAAATGCTTTGTTTCAAGCATTTTCCCGAAGTGCATTTGTTCAAGATTGCAATGGAAAAAGCTGCATAGATATGCCATTCCATCTGAACTCTCCACCACATTTACTTGTAACCTCAAGAGCATCTGATTTAATCAACTCATTTTCTGTAAGTTGTCTTTTTTACTACGAAGTACAAAGAAAATACTTTATTTGAATTAATATAATAAGTAATCATGAGTAAGTTTATGTCTATAAAATATTGTAACTTGGATTTGGCTATGCTAAGCTTTGCTGAGTGTATTTATAAATTCAACTAGTCTTCAGGGCTGCTTAAGTTTACTTAGAATTTCCAAATTTATTTAATATAAACATAGTTTAAATTATATCCATGACAATGCTACTTATGCATATAAATTCCAAACACAGAATTTTTAAAGAACAAGTAAATACTTAATTGAATTATGAAGAAAGACTTAAATCTATAAGAAATAGGTACTTTAATTCGTCCATAACTCTTGACTTACTAAAATCATAATTTATTGTCTTTACGCATACTTATTTCAGATAATATGGATTTAACGCCATTTTGAACTATTTCAAATATAAACATATTTTGTATTTTCATCTCAATTTTTTATTTTTTTTTGATAAATATAAATATTGAAGACTGCCTCGTTGGTCTAGTGGTAGCAAGCGCTACTGCTGAGCACGAGGTCCTGGGTTCGATCCCTGAGTCGAGCATAGTGTTATTGGGTTTTCCTATCTGGAATTTCTCAGTAGCAGCCCGGAGTCTGGATTTGTGCCCGATTGATGGCAATAGGCTCGCGCCCTATTACATGGGACTTAAAAAAAACATAACTGGCGAAATGTGGGTGTACCTGCTACATACAAGTACACCTCTGCCCAACCCTTCGGGGAAACAAGGCGTGATGTTATGTATGTAATAAATATTGAATTAAGATTCGGAGTTATTGTCTCAAAGATATACATATACTATACCTTTTTAAGACATGTCAGTTCTACTTGGGTATTTTAATGTTGTTATTAACTAAGATTAATCGTAAGAAAACATGAATTAGTTTATTTTAAGTTTCTATGATAAGGAAGAAACTTTTTTATGTTTAGCACTTTTCATTACAGTTTTATTTCTTCCACTAATTCAAATGGTTTTATCTGTTTTAGTATTCACATTTGGAACAGCCTGGAACTTTAAAAGCAAGCAGGTTCAACTTTGAAATTATACAGACTCCAAACTCATCTGTTGTAAGTAAAATGTTTTTATTCATAGTTTTAGTTTTTTCCATACTAAACTCGCTACCCCAATAAGATCACTCTTGCATCCGTCCGTCGTCACAGCTGTTTTTTAACTGACGAAAAAAAAGGTGAAGGTTCGCAAGTCAATGCATATACTATATTATACAGGGTGGATTTGTGAGATGGAGAGGGCAGCTACCTCAACCGTTATAACTACAGGAAAACAGTCTTAGGAAATTGTCATTTACTTTTTGAAATAATATTTTGATCTGCATTTACACATCTTGAAAAAAATTACAGTCAGCAAGAAAATGGGCAGTTTTAACTTGTTACTCATAAGGATCAAAAAAATCTACAGGACCTACTGAGGTTTAAGTACTAGAAAAGTCAGAAATCGCAAAAAAAATTATCCCGTTCATTTCGTAGGAAATGAGACTCCAACCTACTTTTTACGTTGGATAGACTAGCCGGACTTAACTACAACGGTTAAGGCCCTTACTGCCCCATCTCAAAAATCCACCCTATATGTATTTTTTTTTATATGACCTATAGTATATGCATTGACCTAAAATTTTTACAGAGTAGTCCGATTTGTACGATTCTTGTTTTATTGGGGAGGGGTATAACTCGAAGTTGGTCCCAAGTAAAATTGAAAATTAAAATCCACGCATAAGGCTGCCTGTCCACTGGAGCGGAGAGGAGAGGAGAGGAGCGGAGATGTACCAAAATTAACCAATAGAATCGCACCTCTGGTGCGGAGTTTTGATTCTATTGGTTAATATTGACACATCTCCGCTCCTCTCCTCTCCTCTCCGCTCCAGTGGACAGGCAGCCTTAGGGGTGGAAAACATGAGGGTTGATTGTTTTGACACCTGAATTTACAACTGTGAACCGATTCTGTTGACATTCCGCACACATACATAATTATGTAGTTCTGATGACAAAAGCAAAAGGACAATGTTCAATCAATGATACCATAATGTTCTTATAGCTGGAAGCCACAGCCAGCTCATATTTTTCAGGCCCTACATCTACATAGGTGTAAAATATTAACATTGTTTTTCTTTTGTTTCAGGTTTATACTAGGTTTAATAAAACATTAGATACGTTTATTTGGAAGTAGTGTATTAGATCAGCCATTCCTAAAGTGGGTTCCGTGGATAATATTCACAAGGGTGGTTGGTTGTCAAAGTAATTCCACAATAACAAATATTAGTAAGGAATATCGCTAAAAATGAAATGAGAATAATCCGGGGAAACCGTGGCCCCTGGCATGGCAAGGGAAGGAACACGGGTGGGTTTTAGTCAGTAAAAGTCTGACACGCCCTTCCGCTCCGCCCAGAGCGGGAGAAGTCATTGGATGATTTCCCACCCAAAAAAAAAAAAAAAAAAGGGGGGGCAGCTCCCTGCCCCCCCCCTGGGTACGCCCATGTTAGATATTTTACATTAGTCAGATTCGACAATGATACATGATTCAGGTAATGTAAGGTAAGATCCGATAAATAAGGTAAGATCATGGTAAGGTCAATATATTGTGGGAGACTGGTGCCTAAGCTAGGCTCGTGGCCTGTGTTTCAGGACACCAGGATGGGCCCTTTACATTTTCATTTTATAAATTATGTACTAAGCGCGCTGACAGAATGTATTATAATAAATGCGAGATTAAAATCTAGGTTAAGTATGCGAGACGAATGTTAGTAGATGTGTAGTATGGGTGATATTGTGGGTGTGTTAGTGCGTGGGTGTGTGAGAGTGTGTGATTGTGTGTTTAAGTCATTATAAGGATGTTTTCAGTATCTGTATAGTTTAATTTTAGTAACCAGTCAGTCAAATGAATTGATTCTGGAGATTACTCCCTCCACATATGTACACAAACTCATAAAATTCGCACTCTCTCTTTATATTAGTATACTGGGTTAAATTAAATTGGAGCGAGAGCGAAACTCTACCAATGACCGCTGGTATTGTTGTTACTTGTCTTGAACAATAAGTTATGAAAACAGTTTGTGGGTGAAAATGAAACATTTGTTGCATAACTTTTGTAATAATACAAAAAAAAAAACCTTTTTCAGGGCTAGACTTTGGGCAAAATTTTGTTTTCCCAATGAGGATTGTACTTCAGATGAATCATTGGTGCGTTCATTGGTTTGCAATAAATTAATTGCAAAAGCAAAATTTGTTTTGTGAACTACTGATCATACGTATTGTTCAGAAATTGGAGTCATAATCACGAATAGTGAACTGAACATTAAGTGCAGTTCCATCATGTCACAAAACTCTTGTCGTGTACCTGGATGTCTAACTAATAAGAAAGATGGTATGTACTTTTTGTTTAGTGTAGGTAGTTACTGTTCTGCCCTGTGCCATCTTCATAAAACTTTCGTTCTTAACGTTTCACATATTATTCTATAATTATACCTTCGCCAAATGCTATTGATAAAGAACAAACTTAAAAACTAATTAAAATGAGTCAAACCTTTCACCATCAAGGTATAAACAATGACTAAAAACTTAGTCCTTGAGTTTACTTTCTTTATTAAATTGAACTAGGATATATAAAATATAACATGCTATTTGTTTCTCAGGTATACCTCGCCAGCACTTTCCGAATTCAGATACATAATATGCGGATTAATCCAATACTTGTATTTCAAAAATTGGCGGTGAATTAGCAAATAATGGATAATTTAGTTGTTAATATAGCAACACGTGTCTGTCATAAACATTTTGAAGAAGGTGATAAACATCCAAGAAATAGACTGTGCAGTTTAGCAACTCCCGTGCTGCATTTGCCAGGTAATATTTTACTTTCATTAAAACATTTATTGTAAAAAAAAATCTCAAACTAATTTTAATCCACATAATAACAAAAGATTAGATGTCTTTTTACATACTTTTTAGATAATCAAAATGTTTCATTTTCAGAACAACTGCACACTGAATTTGCAACCCTGCCTGGCCTACCTTCAACATCTGGTGTTCAAAAGTCTCAATCTGATATTCATATGAAAGGTTCGTATTCATCAATCTACTATGGACCCGTCTCCAATATTTTTTTTGGATCAACGGTCATCATTTTAGTCTCATTTTTCGTTATGGGCTACAAAATAACAAACCGTTTGGGTTCGAGGCTTATACAGGGCGTCCCACGGATATGCCACAAGGACGGAAAGTACCTTGAATATTGTAGATGGAACATTTTACTGAAAGAAGACATTATTTGAATTTAAACTGCATTCATAGATATTTAAATAATTACATGGTTGAACCGGGAATCGAACCAGTTACATGAGAAAAATAATCAGCAAAATGTATCTTTATCATACCGATCGAAAGGCTTCATCATAAGGATTATTTTTTGCTAAATAATATAGTGTCAAAAATAAAAGGAAGACCATGAATTTTAACATTTTTAATGCAAAATTAATTAATAAAATTTATCAAATGCTCAAAATGAGTCCCTTCCTGTTGAATACAAAGTCGCACTCTTTTGATTATTTCGCTCCTTGTCGATATTTTGATTTTGTTGTGGTGGATATTTAGAATAATACATTACGGATAAGTGGGTACATTTATTAGTAATAGGTACTTATGATAATGTCAGTTGTATGTCCTTACGGCAATGTCAGCTTTTCATTTTTCTGAACAAATTTTCACATCAAATGTAAAATTCATGCTCTTCCTTTTATTTGTGACAGTATGTTAATTAGAAAAAAATAATCCTTATGATGAAGCCTTTCGATCGGTATGATAAAGCTACAGGGTGATTATTTTTCTCATGGAACTGGTTCGATTCCCGGTTCATTTTACTGAAAGAAGACATTATTTGAATTTAAAAAAACAATTTAAGAGCGTGCATTCTGAAAGTTGGCAACGTCGTAAATAGTTATCAAATATTTTGATTAATATGGAAATAAGAAATGTGGCTAACTAACTAACTACAATATTAATAATGAATTGCAATAATTAATATCGTAACACCGAATATTTAGGTTTAGATGTAAAAAAGTATTTGGAAAGTTTTCAAATGCCTTTTTTACACCTAAAACAGGTACAACATCAAAATCAATTTTATAATTGCAATTCATTATTAATATTCTAGTTAGTTAGTTAGCCACATTTCTTATTTCCATACAGTATTATTTCCAAATTAATCAAAACAGGTAAATATTTGACAGCTATTTACGAAGTTACCAACTTTCAGAATGCACGCTCTTAAATTGTTTTTTAAATTCAAATTATGTCTTCTTTCAGTAAAATGTTTCATCTACAATATTCAAGGTACTTTCCCTCCATGCAAAAAAACATATTTCAGTTTCATTTATCTAACGAAAATATAGATGTTTGTTTTCAATTTTTCGTCACAATAACAGAGACAGAACAATAATTGCCGACGTATATAATATGGAATATAAAACAACAACACATCACTCCTATATTCCGCGAAGGAGTAGGCAGAAGTGTGTGGAACATCCACATTTCGCAATTTATGTTATATTTCGCGATGTAATCTATTCTATTAATTTTATTTACCTAATATCACAATATCATTCTTTGTAGGAAGGGGTAGGCAGAGGTACAAATCTATAATAGGTTACTACACTTAGGTAGGTACAAGTATTGTATTTTTCGTCAAACTCAACGAGATCAAATACAATGATAGCCAACTAATATAAAATTAAACTTTAAACATAACATATCATTACGTCTGTCATCCTCTTATGGTTCGGCAGTAATATTGTAGCGGTTACACCTACAAACTAGCAAAGACATGACTTCACACAAATCCTGAATCGCGCAGTTAGAGTTTACCGCTCGAACGACATATATGTATACAAACTCCCGACATAGTCAAAGTCAAAGTTGACTTTGACTCACCCTGTACTTGCTTGTACTTTCCTCCACTATTGAAAAGATCAAAGATATCTGATATAAGATTAAATATAGAATATACTTCATATAAGTATTCAGTGGCGGATCCAGGATTGTCGTTTGGTGGGGCTTGACTCCGCTGAGGGTAAGTAGCTTTTAGCAAAGTAAACACAAAAACCAAACAACGTTATATTTTGCTTAACGGTAACGCATAAGTCATAACAAGCCTCCTCGGATAAGATAATTAGAATAATATCAGGTTCACTTTAAGATTTGTCACGGCAGAACCCAGATGGTTTTGCGGGGGGGGGGGGGCCTTGAGCCCTCTAGCCCCCCAACTGGATCCGCTACTGGTATTATAACATACATATTCAATTTTCAATTTTGAATATTCAAACTTATGGTCGACTACAAAGTATGACCACATTTTATTGTTTTCCCTGAAAACCCCATACTTTTGACGACCGTCGCCGTAGTAAAGAATGATCAGTAAGCCAAGACCTTAATGAAATATGTCTCAAGTCTGTTGACTAAGTTTCAATTTTGGGGACGCCAGTTCCCATCGCCATTTGAGTTGTAACCTAAGCTTTCAGATAATAATTAAAATTTTAGAATATGAAACAATTAGGTTCTCTTTTTACTAATATAATGTAACTATTTAACTTTCAGACTTTGCCTGCCCTATGTTTAATATCTGGTGTTCAAGAGACACCAGAGCTGACACCGTTACCACTGAGCCACCACTGAGAGCAGTGGTGGCTCAGTGGTAACGGCCCCGACTTACGAGTTGTAGGTCGTGGGTTCGAACCCAAGCAGGCGCTTTACTTTGTGTAAATATTTCATCACCATTGCTCTCAAAACGGTGAAGGAAAACATCGTGAGGAAACCGGCATGTCTTAGAAACAAAAAATTCGAAGACATGTGATATCTACCAACCCGCACTGGGCCCGCGTGGTAGATTACAGCCCACTCCCTCTCACAGAGAGGAGGCCTGTGTCCCAGCAGTGGGAACATTAATAGGCTGATGATGATGATGATGATGTTCAAGAGACTCCATCACATAAATAAAATGAGAGGTTTGTATCTTATCTTATGTATTATTGAGCTAATGATGTTATGTTATGTGACCAAACATTAACTAGGTGCTAGGTACCAAAATACCAAAGACCTTGGCGATACCCATACATTTCGGGTGGCTTAAATTATAGTAATAATATGTACAAGTAGATAAAAAAGGGGGGGAATAATTATAGGGCATCAAAAAATTCGTCTGCATCGCTGTCAACAGCAAAAGTGCGCAAAAGGCTGGCAGCATTGCCACGTAGTATGGCAATGCTTATTCTTTGTCCGAAGAAAAGGCCAGCCCTCTGTTCACGTGAAGAGTCGACCAACCGCTTGGCGATGTCTTGAAAAACCAAGTGGGCACTCGGGCCCCATGGCCTTAGTGTTTCAACCCCAAACGGCTCAAACATATAATTCCCAATAAGATTGGAATATTTGCGCCGTTTGAGGTCTTCATATTTAAAATCTATCAAAGGGCTGAAGGAAATCTCAATAAAATTAACGAATTATTTGAATTTCTATTTTATTCGAATTATTTGAATTTCTATTTTATTCGCATTATTTGAATTTCTATTTTATTCGAATTATTTGAATTTCTAATAAAAGTTCAACTTTTTTTCCAGGTTTTTATGTACCTATTACAAAACATAGAGAATATAAATCTCTCTATCGAATATAAAGGAGCTGAGGAAAACTGAAAGTGCTAGGTGAGTTTTAAGAAAAAATATAAATTTGCAAAGAAAATAACAACAAACCCAGCATTCAACATTATGTCATCGAAAATGTCAGCTACTGCGAAGTTATTCTGCCAAATGCAAGTCTCCTGGAGAGTGGCAAGAAAAACCTGGTAGACGATTCACACTGGATCAAAAAAAATTGGCACTGTATAAACCCTCGCCTAAAGCTTATCGCTTACTTAGTCAAATGTGCGTTTTGCCGAGTAAGAAGAACATTGCAAAATATACTGCACAAATTAGATTTAAAAGTTCGAGTCAATAAATTAATATTTGAAAACTTTAAAAATATAGTAGCGAAACTGCCTGACAATTACAAATATTGCTCAATTTTGTTTGATGAGATGGCGATTGGACCAGGGATTACATATGACAAAAAGCATGATAAACTTATTGGATTTGTCAACAATGGTGAAAAAACTGAAACAGAATTTTGTGATCACGTCCCAGTTTTTATGATCAGAGGCATTGTTAAAAAGTTCAAGCAGCCGATAGCATATATTATTATAATTACCATGGAAGCACTAAGACTATTGGACTAAAAGCTCAAATAAAAAATATTATTTTAAAAAAATGCAAGAAACTGGACTGAAAGTCGTTGCAACCATTTGTGACCAAGGCACCTCCAATGTGGTAGCCATAAATTTATTACAGAAGGAGACCACAAATGTTTGTAAGAAAAGGTAAAGAATACCGTGAAGGATTGTACAAGGAGGGGAAAGACAATATTTTCCCTCTATATGATCCACCTCACCTCGTCAAAGGGATAAGGAATAACCTAATAACAAAAAAATTGAAATACATGATGAAAGAAAACGAAAGCATGGCTAAATGGTCCCACGTTGTGGCTTTATATAATAGATGCCCATCATACAAAGGCGTCATGATCGTGCCGAGACTGACTGCTCTTCACGTATTACCCAATTAAATGTCAAAGATGAGAGTGAAACACTGTACACAGTGTTTAGTCAGTCAGTTGGAGTAGGACTTAGGTGTTTAGCAGGTATGCAGACATTTTCTACAATCATGTTGTTTTTATAAAATATAAAATTATGCAATTCCTCATAATTTTCTCTCTTTTGTACATGTTCAGTTCTCTTGCCTTGTCATATTTTATTGAAGTATGTCATATGAAGTATATCTAGTCATGTCTTGATTATTGTTTTCATGAAGACAATGTGAGGTAAAACCCAGTCTGAAAGGAGGTACAAACTATTGTGAAGAGCTTTTTACTATAAGACCAACCCCGAAATCTCAAATATAACAGCTGATTTATACATTTTCTTGCAGGACATCGATTATTTTGTATGAAACAGCTGTTTGTACTATTATACAGCTCAAGTATTAATTTTTCATTGCAGATATGGGAGTTCTGGAAAAAGACAGTCATGAGACAGCGGACCTCTTCATATTCTTCGACGACCTATTTGACTGTGTCAATGGCAGTTTTAGTGAAATTAGCAAAGGGAAAAAGTATCGTACTGCAGTTACCCCAACTTCACCGCAACACAGTTTATGGAATTACAATCAAAGAGTAGTGCCCTCTTTGTCCAGTACGATTAAGATAATGGAAAGTTTTAAAAACATTTTTTTAAATTTGAAGTGGAGGAATTCCTTATTACTTATTGTGAAATTTCAACCAGGATCTGTTAGGAAACTTTTTTGGAGCAATTCGAGCTCATGGCCATGGCAATATAATGCTTACGTCGTCTGCAATTGAAGGAGCTTTTAAGACACTGTTAATCAATAATATGACATCTTCACATTCAGTTGGATCCAACTCTGAAAAAGATGACAGTGTTTGTCTCCAGTCACTAAAATCGATTTTAACGAATCCTGGAGACAACATCATAACAACTGAATGTGAAGATGAAATAGACTGTGCTCATGTATAGACCTTTTAACTACAGATGCGTTATTAACGAGTAAAACTCCAGTAGATATGGAAAAAAATGTAGCAATTGTTTATTGCAGTGGCTGGATAGCACAACTTGCACTATGCAAATGTGTTCTACTGTCCAAGTAGAACACATTTGCATAGAAATATTAAAAGTACACTGTAATAAAAATAATTTATGTAGATATATTCAATTAAATCATTACCATTTTGAATTTAAAGTTTGTATCCTGTATAGCGCATAAAAATGATTTATCAGTTTTTCTTGTAAACAAATCAAGTTTTTTTAATTAATAATTAGTGTAAAGACACCAACAGTGTCCTTACTGGCAAAATAACTGTTTGTGATATAAATTACCATGAAGGAAAAAGCTTATTTTACTCCAACAATAAAGGGAGGAACAGAATAACACAAACCAATAAGTTAGTAAATGTTTATTTTAAACTTTTCATTTACTTAGGGCATATTATTCTATATTATTAATAATATGTATATAAATATGTTTGAGAATTTATATTTATCCACATAACTTGATTTATCTTCTAGGTATTCAATAATAGAAAATATGCCCTAACTGAATGACAAGTTTAAACATATAACGCACATTTTTTATGATTATATTTGTCGTTTGCAAATATATTTAATATTTATACTTACATCCTAACTAATATTATAAATGCCGAAGTTTGTTTGTTTATTTATTTGTTTGTTTCGCTCTCACACTAAAACGTCTGAACGGATGACTTTAGGACATGTAATAGGTACATAAAGTAGGTGTTTCTAAATAAATTTTGTTTGCAATATTGTTACCTTTGTTTAGATATAATTTAGCTTTGATCGTGCTTGTCATTTAAGACCGCTTATCCTAAAAGTTGGCAACGTCGCAAATAACTGTCAAATATTTACCTGTTTTGATTAATTTAGAAATATGAAATGTGGCTATCTAGTGAACTAAAATATTGATTATGGAAGGCAATAATTAATATCGTAACACCGAGTATTTAGTATTAGACGTAAAAAAAGTATTTGAAAAGTTTCCGAATGCCTTTTTTACACCTATATCAGCTTCAACATCAAATTCAGTGTTGTAGTTGCAATTCATTATTAATATTCTAGTTCAGTAGTTAGCTATATGCAACGTTGCCCACTTTCAGAATAAACGGTCTTAATTATAACAACAAATCTGTTTTTTTTTTTCGTTTAAGTTAAGTTATAAATGTACGCAAAATATTGATTTTTGTACCCACTTATTTATAACACCGGTGTATGTTTCCACATAAAAACTAGTTAAGTTTTTTAAGAATAAACTGTTTTTATTGTATAGTTAATTCCGTATTTTCATTATACTCATAAGTGTAGGTAAAAATCTGGAATTTTTACATTGTCGTATAAATTATTGTTTACTATTAATGTTTTTCTAATAATTATGTAATGCATTTTAACATAATTATTAGAAAAACATTATAGTAAACAATAATTTATTCGACAATGTAAAAATTCAACTCAACCTACGTAGCTATAGCCATAGATAATACACTTAAATACGGGATAGATGCGCCACTCAGGTTCCTGTTTTGTGAAAACAAGCTTAGTAAAAGCACAGAGATGGCACTACATGTCGTCTTCCCTTCGCTTGCGCTCACTAGATGGCGCTTTTGGGAGTTTTTGTTTCTAGTATTAAATCCTTAGTAATGAAGAATGATGTTATGATTTGTGTGGAATAAATTAATTCATAAGACATAAGTTATGAATTAATTTATTACACACAAATACATAACACATTTTCACACCTTAAAAATCATCCTTCGAAATCTTAAAACTAGAGATGACATCATCAAGAGCCATACCAATAAATGAAACTGAATAAAATGGTAGATAGAAATGAAAGGGAGAAGTAGGGTTAATCATTTATAACATATATCAAGAAAACAAGCACAGTCCTAAATCGTACAAGAACACAAAACGGTCACCACAATGATATTATAATAAACAGATATGTTATACACTCACAAAACAACCGAAAAATTTGTTCCGCGCAGCAGCGGCAGCACACATACCCACTTTCATTCATTTTACATTTCACTACAAGTAAAAATAATAGAAAAGAGAAGGCTTGATAAAAACAGTAAGAAGAAAAAAGACAGCTAGTGGTGTCAATTGCGCGTGAATGTAAACAAACATTATTCTGGCGACCAATCACCGCATGTTGGCATCACAGACTAACAAATTTAACGAGACAGAAGGTACAAACCGCGCGTACTAAATTTGTACACGCGGTTTGTACCTATAACAACTAATAAACAGTATTAAAGGTAGGTAGGTGAGAATCAAAACACGATGTAAAAGAAACAATGTTATTTTGTTATAAAAACAATCATACACCTTCGAAAAGACTCAATTTATTTATTTTCTGTCTCTTAGAGAGATTTTTTATTTCGGAATTTTTTAGTTTCTTTTCCCGCACTTGACATGTTTAATTTATATTCAAGTAAGTATATCAATTATTACATAAAACGAAATGATTAAATAATCAAAACGGAATCAAAATAGAAAAAAGGAAACAGAACTGTGGGGTAACGATGACTTTACTGCCTACGATATTCGCATCTGTACTTTTATTCTATGTCCGGAGTGAATGCGTCCTTGTCATCCTCATGACAAATAAAATGTATTTCCATTTCTTTCTTTTTTCTAACCTCCAATTATCAGAATATTAGGAAAATAATTGAAATATATTAATAAATCCACGTATTTTGCGTACTTAAAAGTGGTATGAGATCCCTTATGTTTTATTAACTTTGGTATCATAATTGGTACACTTTATAAATACACACGATGGCATTTTTTGAATTTTTTAGCTGCTTCAGCTAAGCGTATTGCTCGTCGCCATGCGTGTCGCAGACTAAAGTCAATACGTCCCAATTAGGACGTTTTCGAGTCTTCAGGATTGCGCGCTCACAACATATCTGTTTAATTTAATATCATTGGGTCACCACGAAACAACGAACGAATCACAGCAATAACATAGATGTTGCCTGGTCTTTGACTAAATAACACGATCACACCAACCACACCCACTTTTATGTGTACCACCCAATCCTGTGCATGATTCTAAACTTTTAATTATGCATACTATTTTATTTAACAAAAGCGAAAACTGAGATGGATTTTGAATTATTACAAACGTCAAACGAAAACGACAATTTTTTTAAAATTTGTTTTATCTTTATCTTGTCATTGAAATGCTAGTGATTGACATAATAAATATCGAATATTTGTTCAAAGAGTATTTAATACTCTTATTGAAAAAGAAAATGTCCGAACATCAAGATACAGTGTGAGCAAGCTTCACGTCTGTCACCGACGGCGAACCGAGTAAGTTGAAGAACTTAAAAGCGCAGGCCACACCGCCAGCTTAGCGGGCGGAGCGGGCGAAGTGAACGAAGGAAACTATACAAACTACGCGAAATATTGTAGCTCGCGGTGTGAACCGAAGTATGTAAAGAGCTGAAACGATGTTCGCCCGCCCCGCCCGCCCGCCCGGTTAGCCGGTGGTGTGGCCTGCGCTTGAAAGGCGCGGACTTTTAGTTCGCATGTCTATCATCCACTTTAGAATGTGAATTTGTTACGATTACGATGAATAGTAATCTATATCTATACTTATAATAAAACAGTAGAATCCGGTGTCTGTCTGGTTGTTTGTTCGCGCACATCTCCAAAACTACTGAACGAATTTTCATGTAGTTTTCACAGGTAGACAGAGATTAATTTGGAAGAGAATATATGTCTTGGTTTCATTAAAATCGGATGTTGCAAAAAAAAGTTATCGTCATACAAGACGGTATTCTGTTCACCACGCGTTGTGCACAATTTCAGAGAGCAACCTAAAAAAAAGTACTAGGCTTTCATAAATTCAAGATAGTATTACAATCATTAGTTTATCCCACTAATAGGATTTGGATGAAATATGTCGCTCACAAATATTTTATAACTAACAAAAAGTACTAGGCTTGCATTAATTCACGTTTAGTTTATTTGAGTACAGTATTACTATAACTTAAATTAATTATTTTTATCACTTAAAACATTAATTTACAGTCACTCGTTTAAATACTACCCAATAAAAATCGATTGCCGCATGTATGAAAGATCTTCACTAGAGAATGGTTCGACCTACTCGTTAGTTTTTTGTTTGTTTTCGTAATTGTCTAAGGTTTACATAAAAGAAAATTTTGGAAAGTCCACCGGAAAAGTCGGAAATACACCCGGGCGACGCCGGGCACGAATGAGGCGGTATTATTTGCGGCACGATAACGCGGACGAAGTCGCGGGCAACAGCTAGTAATGAATACTTTCAAAAGTAGCACGGGTTGGCGTGAATTTGAATCAACGTATTGTCCAACGTCGTCATTCAATACCGAATATCAAAAGGAAGACTGTTTCTGGGAATTGAAACTCGAATGTTAACCGATTCAAGTAATCTTAAATCCTCCGGGCTAACTATGTAGATGAATACAATAAATCGTTACTTGTCAAAATCTGTATTTTGACAAGTAACGATAATTTAAAGGGTTATTGGTTATAATTATGTTGCCAAACATCCGACTTTTCCGGTGGATTTTGCAAAATTTTCTTTCATCCTTTTACCTTAATAAAACTGAATGAATATAACAAAAAAAAAAACAGCAAATAATGTAATAAATAATTTATAGTTTGTGACTACGCGTTTTGTAACTGCTATTTTGATTGTATTTATTACTTTACGATCTTGTTCGTTTACACGGTTTAATAGAAACATATTTCCCCCCAGCGAACTCCCTAAGCCGAGGTTCGTTCAGGGGGTGCCCTTAGCGAGCGTTCGCCTAGTTTTAATTAAAATAGTTTTTGCCCCTGGCTGGAGGCTTTAAGTTTTTAGGAGCTTAAGGCAGCCACAGGAAAGCCCGGTTAAGCAGCCATGACCTTAGTGGTTACCTAGCTGTGAGATGTCCTAATAAGAAAAATAAAATAGAAAAAAGAGGCAACGTTCCCTTTTTGCTTGGACGGCGCTCGGAACGGACTTGCTACCGTGATATTATCGTGTACTTGTGCTTCTTTTGATATTTTTTGATAATCTGTGATTTAGAAGAATTAAAGGTTGTTTATTTTTTAACGTATTTCACTTCTGATTCCTAACAGTATTATAAAAATCGTAACATCGATAGCACCAAAACTTAGAGATCTATCGCATCACTAAAACATAGACAATTCGAGCGGCTGCTGTTTTCTGACCTGTCAAGCTGTCATTATTTACGTTTCGTTTCACCTAGTATATATATTTTTTTTTTCGTTTCAACATGAAGTGAAAAGGTGTTATTTATTTTGCTACTATATTTTATTAATTAATTTCTGTAATGTAATCTTAAAATAATATATAAAACTTATTTATTTTAATTAAGTTTTACTTTTGTTGTACTGTTATCAAGTAGGTCTATCTATCGGCAAAAATGTAAAACTATGGCCAGAGTTTAGGAGTTAAGAGCAGAGATAGCAGCACTATCAGTGATTAATTTGATGTGAAGGCAATGTATGGAAGTTTCACCCCCCTGGCTATAGCTACCTATACCTTTATATGTGTGTGTGTGTATAAATATATATACACACCCATACGTAATAGTTTCGGGTATCTAGAAACTAGATGGCGACTCGTGCTGTCACCAGAAAAAGTAGAGAGCTGCCCATCTATACCCTATATATAATTGTAGTCTGTGCCCGTGTGTCTTATTTTTCTTTCTTGTATTATTAAAACACTGTTTAGCTGCACAAGAAGTTATTTTGATGCGTATTTATCACACAAAAAACTGTAATTATGGAGCTGTTTGATCAACGATACCCCGTGCGCGACTGAGTACCGACTAATGGGAATCACGTAGTTTGATAGGACCAGGCGGCATGCGGCAGGCGCCAGTGGCGTATTTACCCTAGGGCCAAAAGGGCCATGGCCCGGGGCGGTAGGCTGCGAGGGGCGGAGCAGCCCGAGTCAGGGTGCCCCAAGTCCCAAGCTCGCTTCGCTCGCTCTTGCATCCAAAGTTTTCCTAGTAACAGTAGTAACGTTGCTTTTTGTCCATACACAAAATGTTTTATTGCGCTAACACTCAACCAAAACACCAAATGACAATGCAATGCTTTTTTTCTTTTACGTGAGAAATTATTGAATAACTTCTGCTCTGGGCGGCGAGGGAGGGCGTGTCAGACTCTTACTGACTAAAACCCACCCGTGTTCCTTCAGTTGCCTGTGTGTTGCCAGGGGCCACGGTATTCCTTTCGGACTTTCCCGCAACCCTGGCCGGCATCGGCCCTAGCGGACCCCGTCAGTTGTGCTGACATTTTTTTAAAGCGCGCGTGGAACAAAACGCGCCGTCGAGCTGGGCCTGTCCCTTAACGGCAGCGAGCATTGCTCACCATCCTCAAGCCCGCGCCTACTGTGGCCGGAAATCGGCTATGGATTCCCGACGCCCAGGGCGTCTCCAGCAGCGACTAGGGACATGAGGGCGCCTAATTTGCCTCTCCCTGGGCCGTACCATGGCCTGGACCAGGGCCGGACGCGAGAGGTCACCGCTACCAATCGCCTCCACGAGGACACGGTGGTGCTCCGCCCTACCCGAGCAGGCCTCCACCGTATGCTCCACCGTGTCCTCCGGGCGATCCACACAATGGTGACCCCTGGGCGTTTCTTCCCTTCTTATCTGGAACAGGAACCTCCCAGCCCCAGCCCGCTCCAGTCTGGGAGCCAAACGTCGGAAATGCTCCACGAAGTACCACCGGTTGTCGAAGACGAGTCCCAAGTACTTCATCTTCAACACGACGCCGATGTGAACCCCTCCTACCGTTATTTGGGAACCCGACGGTGGCGTGTTCCGAGGACCATGAAAACACATGGCCTCGGAAATGTGCAGGGCTACCGCGAGTCCCAATTGCCGGATCTTATCGACGATTGTTGCTACCCCGTGTGATGCAAGTTCGGCCTCCGCCTGGTGTGACCTCCCCTGCGCCAGGACCAACGAGTCGTCACCGTAGCAAACCACGCTGACGCCGCTAGCAGTTCGGCGCGCAGCACGCAGTCGTATCCGACATCCCACAGATGCGGCCCCAGGACCGATCCCTGTGGGACATCGCAAGACATCTGTCGCTGGTTCCATTTTCCCTCGTGACTGGGGTAGATGACGGCGCTGTCCGTCAAATAGGCCTCGTCCACACGACAGAGGTACGTCGGCATCTGGTGATATCGGAGTGCCTCACTGATGCAACTCCAGGGCAGGATATTGAAGGTATTGGCGATGTCTAGAGACACTGCCAAAACCACCCCGCCTCGGGCCACACCATTTCCTGTCTGCCGCGGCGTCCACCGTAGACCTTCCCCTGCGGAAACCAAACTGGCTCTCCGCCATAATTTATGGGGCGGCAAACCTTATAGGCCCAGGGCGCTGAATCTTAAAATACGCCACTGGCAGGCGCTGCCTGTTAGGTACTAAGTCCCGTATCTACCGCTTTTAATACATCAATGGTTAACCGCGTTCAAAATGGAGATAGTTAATCTCTTAGAATAATAACGCACTTTATAATATTTTTTAATTAGCAAAAGAAAATCTGAATTTCGCGGGATAACTTAGGTAGTTTGTTGTCAGCTCAAAGCAAATGTTACCATGCAAAAATAAAGATCACAGTGATGCAAAATCAGAGGTATTGATACTTGACAAAATTATTATAAGTGTCTCTCTTTTCGTAAGCAACTCTTGAAAGAAGCAAAACGCTACATGTATGTGTCGATATGATAGATATTTGTATAACTAGGTATATTTTACGTAGATAAAGTAGAATAATATGCCATCTCCTTATCTTTTCTACCTCAATGGCTATAACTAATGAAATGTACCTAGACTGGCAGTCTACTCTAGGTACTGTACTTTTTCTACCTAAAAACTGTCATTATCAATTATTGTTCTGTGACGTCAATCCGAGAATCCGGAAAGCAATGGTGGCCCAGTGGTAACGACCCCGACTTACGAGTTGTAGGTCGTGGGTTCGAACCCAAGCAGGTGCTTTACTTTGTGTAAATTATTATCATCACCACTGCTCTCAAAACGGTGAAGGAAAACATCGTGAGGAAACCGGCATGTCTTAGAACCAAAAATTCGAAGACAAGTGACATATATCAACCCGCACTGGGCCCGCGTGGTAGATTACGGCCCACTCGCTCTCACATAGAGGAGGCCTGTTTCCCAGCAGCAGTGGGAAGATGATGATAATGTCAATCCAGGCACTGGACTGGATTTTTCACTGGAATGGCTACAGTGGCAAGCATTCTAGCGCCGCTCCGGTTTACATGATTCCAGTGGCATTCCAGCGCTGGTTTCGATCACTGGACTGGAATACTTCTGGAATAATGTGAACCGGACATTAGACCCGTAGCCCGCGATTGCATGAAGAAAAAGTTTAACAGATCTGGCCAGCGCAATCTACTTCTACTTCCTATCGCATGACTATCGCCCATTAATCGGTGTGCGTGAAAATCAATGCCCCGCATAGTCAGATGCCCCGCCTCAGAACTCTCTTGTTTTGAGGATCTGATGGCTACGCCTATTTTGCCATCTGACCTCCGCATGATCCGCAAGAGATCTTACCATCTGTGGATCTTACTTTCACGCAGATTCTATAACCTGGTGACCCCAAGATCCGTTACAAGTTATCAAACATTATTGCTACGCATAAATTATTTACTGTAATGGTTACTATCTTATTTTATGTGTATTTATATAATAACATATTTAAAACTATCTAGTTTATAAAATCTTTTCATGTATTCTAGACCAATTTTAAAAGTATGTTACAATTCTACCGCTTTTTGTAACAGAAACTTATGTTTATTGTACCTATGTAAAATTAATTTGCATGCCCTGAACAGGCAAAATATGGACTGTACTTAAACCACCAACTTTTACAACTGGTATAACTGTATTTTCTGCAAATAAACGATTCTTATTCTTATTCTTATTCTTTTGGAACAGCAAAACGGAACGTTATTTGACGAGTGTCGCTTCGACTTAGACTCGTTCCACGGTTACGTCAAAATGACTGATCTTTAGCATCCTGGAACCGCTTGGTATGCATAAGTTTGAACTAAGGTTTGAACAATGTGACAGAGACAGCATGTACCCAGTGTTGAAATAGTAAAATTACAGTGACTGGAAAGTGACTAACATCGTCCGTGTCTTTCGTAATAGTTTGGAAATAGAGGTAAAAATCTTTAAAAAATGTTTCATATGATTCGAAGGTAGTTTTCTATGGCTGGTGATGTTTCGTGAAGATTTAATTTTCCAATAAGTTACTACAGCTCGTGTGGCGTGGAAGATGTAATCAAAATTTCATATGATCCACGTCGAGACATGGGTTCCAGAGTAAGGTAATTACTGACATTTCATTAAATTTGCTAGTTTTTCGGCGTTCTTTATGTTTGCCATTGTAATGGTCCAGTGGGAGGTTCAAATTATTAATCTAGCTTACGTCTTAACCTCATAATTATGTTTTTGATGTTTTTTGGGAATCATAACTCCATCTTGCTTTTTACCTTTATTTACCTTTCAATGTTGTATGAATTATAGTGGCCCACGTTAATATAGGTATCACTAGTTCCTAACAGCTGCTGTTAGAATAGAGTCCTGCCTGTCTGCGCAGGCCCTCAGAATATTTAAGTATTCTTTTGTATTCATTTGTGTAAGTATTATCTGGGCTAGCTGATCAACTACAGTACCAACACATTGTTTCGGTAGTACACATTTGGTACATAACAGAAGATAACAATATCATGTACAGTTTATGTATTTACAGATAGATAAAATTAAATGGGAGTTACAATGGTCTTATCAGGACTGTGTATGTATTGATGTCATTTAAAATTATTTTTATGAGTAGCGAAGCAACCTTTTTGGCTTAATTGAATAGTTACTTAAGTTAGAAAACTCCACTCATGTCCTTTGCCTTTGAAAGTCAGAACATAGTTCCCTAGTATTGTTTTGTTATCTGGCTGGTGTATGCTACTCCATGACCTAGGCGCGTATTTTGCGTATGGGTCAGTGGTCACTCGATTCACTCCTCTTGGAAAGCCAGCAACACCTTCGTTTTACAGTCAGTCATCTTATGGAGAGTACATGGGTAACCGCTAGGTAGTTTAGAAGCACAATAGCAAGCAACAAGAACTGCTGTCTTCCTCCATGGAGGCTCAGTACAATGGGTTGTCCGTGACTCTTTTGACAAAGAGGTGTTAGTGACTGGTGGGCAGTTATAGTGACTGTTACTGTATGCAGCTGTTGTTTAGTCGTTCGGAGTGCTTATTTCATGCGGCGGCTGTCAATGATGGGTAGTGCTTCCATGGCCTGCCTCGCAATCTCCATGGTCTAACCTTACTAATTTGTGATGTTGATCCCTGGTGGGTTTCCTTACCAGAGTGCATAGGTACCCAATGGGGAGTGGCTCAATGGGTTTAGGTCCCACCGCTACCATAATTCATCTCCTTTGGTAGGAATCCCAGCATGGCTTCGAGTGCTACAGTCAGGGTAGTTGTCATGTAGCCCAAAGTCACCATGCAGGAAACCCTTGGCATACATTCTAGTTTGAGGCTGTAACTAGCTTGGTTCAGGGCCACCAGACCACACCCCCATAGGTATATATCAAAAAACTTTTTAGAAAAAAAATTAAAACCGACTCCCAAAAAAAAACCACTACAAAGTGAAAAATAACTTTAATTTCGGAAGTCGGTGTCTTTCTTTTTTAATTTTCGTTTTTTGCCACCGACTTCCGAAATTAAAGTTATTTTTCACTTTGTAGTGGTTTTTTTTTGGGAGTCGGTTTTAATTTTTTTTGTAAAAAGTTTTTATTTTTCACTTTTTAGCTGTGGTACCTACCCCACAAAATATCCAATACCACTAACTGCAATAAATAACAGTGACAGGAAGTTATCATCATATCGTCCATATAAACTGTTGTGTATCTGTAATGTAGGTATTTGGAAATCTTCTTGACAAATAAGATTTGTACAAGTACCCCACATGTTGAATAATATCACGTTAGTGTAAGGCTACCTAGTGCTTATGCTATCCATGAAATAAAACAGTGAATTACCTAATTCGTGTTTTACTGAACATAATAGTGGCGACGAGGAATAAACTTTTAAGAATGGAGTGTAGGGCAGTGAAGTTTTCGGAATTCGATTCTCAAACAGACAATTGGAACAATTATATAGACAGGCTAACATTTTGCTTTGAAGCAAATGGCATTGTGTTGGACATAAGTAAAAGAGCAAACTTTTACACAGTGTGTGGATCGAAAGTGTTTGACACGCTTCTTGCGTTAATTACTCCTAAAAAAGCTAGTGATGTCTCATTTGAGGAAATCGTGAACGTTTTAACAAAACATTATAGCCCTAAACCTAACGAAATATCAGTGTCATATAAGTTCTATAAACGTGACCAACAACAAAGCGAATCAGCATCGGAATATATTGCTCAGCTGAGGAAGATTAGTTCTGATTGTAATTTTTCGGAATTAGAACGTATGTTACGTGACAGACTCGTGTGTGGAATGAAAGATCACAGACTGCAATATGATTTATTGAAAAGAGATAAACTTAGTTATGACAATGTTGTTGAGGCTATGTTGTCTTCCGAGAGTGCGGTAAGAGATGTTCGCATGATACAAAATGTAAATGGAAGCACCAGCAACATCGCAAGCGGATTCGATTTGACGGCGAGCACATCGACGGCCATGCCGGCAGCTCCTGAGCCCATGGACATCAATGCAGTGCAAACAAACATAAAACTTTGCTACCGTTGTGGTGATCGCCATGCTGGAGAATGTCGTTTTGCCAAGGTTACATGTCGATACTGCAAGAAGGTAGGACATATAGAAAAGGTTTGCATTGCAAAGAAGAAAGCCTCGAACAGTAAAGTCAATTTCACAGAAGAGGACGAGTCACATGTTCAGTTGAATGGTGTATACAACTTCGATAATAGTCAATTGCGGGTGCCAGCTTATGATGTTAAGGTTCATCTGAATGGACTGTCAGTGACTATGCAGGTGGACTCCGGCGCTGGCTTCTCACTCGTGAACGAGCGCACCTGGAGAAGCCTGCGCAACGCAAAGCAGCGCTCCGAACTGCGGCCAGTACACAACAATCTACGTACCTGGACGGCGACTCCGGTTAATGTGCTCGGTCAGACAGTAGTGCACGTAAACTTTAGAGACATTAAGTGTGTTTTACCGGTTATTGTAGCTAGAGGATCAGGTCCCAATTTAATTGGTCGTGATTGGTTTTCCGCTCTTAATATAAAAGTATGTATTAATTTTGTGTCTAGTACTGGCATATCAATGACTAATGAAATGTTACAAAAACACTCTGAAGTTTTCAAAGAGGGTCTTGGTACTTACCGAGGCGATCCGGTGACCATACATTTAAAACCGGACGCTACTCCTAGGTTTCTTAAAGCTCGCCCAGTTCCTTTTGCAATTAAGGACAGAGTTGAAAAGGAAATAGATCGATTGATGACTGAGGGGGTATTACGCCCTGTTTCTTACTCACAGTGGGCAACACCAGTTGTGCCCATTGTTAAGAAAACAGGCGAGATTCGCCTGTGTGGAGATTATCGCAGCACGGTAAATCAGGCTACCGAGTCTGATACTTACCCTATGCCAACTGCCAATGAGGTATTTGCTACAATTGCTGGAGGAAGGTATTTCACGACGTTAGATTTAGAGCGTGCATATACACAAGTCGTTGTGGATGAAGACACGGCTAAACTGTTAACATTAAATACATGTAAAGGTCTTTACACTGTTCACAGGCTGGCGTTCGGAGTAAAAGCATGTCCAGGCATTTTTCAAAGGTTGATGACCTCTTTACTAGCAGGTATTTCAGGCGTCGCAGTACTAATAGATGACATTATTATAAGTGGGCATACCTTGACAGATATGAGTCAACGACTGGATGCTGTACTAGATCGCATACAAAAAGCTGGCCTGCGACTGAATCCTGGTAAGTGTAAAGTTGCTAAAGAGTGTGTAGAATTTCTGGGCTTTGTTATTGACGCCGACGGCATTCATCCAGCTCCTAGCAAAGTGGAATCGATTGTCAAAACTCCAGAACCACAGAGTGTCCAGCAGCTACAGGCTTTTTTAGGGTTGTACAATTTCTATGAGAGGTTCGTACCTCACAAAGCTACTGTCCTCGAACCGCTGCATAGGTTGCTTGATAAGTCTCGCAAGTGGCAGTGGACAGAACGGGAACGAGAAAGCTTCGACGCGGCGAAACGGTTACTATCGTCAGACATTACTTTAGTTCATTATGATTTAAATAAACCCTTAGTACTCACGTGCGATAGCTCTGAGTATGGTGTAGGCGCAGTATTGTCTCATGTGATGCAGGATGGGCAAGAACGACCAATCGCCATGAGTTCTAGGACATTACATTCACACGAGCGTAAATACTCTCAGCTTGATAAAGAAGCTACAGCAATCATGTTCGGAATTCAAAAATTTCATAACTATCTCATGGGAAGAACTTTTACAATAGTAACGGATCACAAGCCACTGGTCAGTATTTTTGATCCAAAGAAGCCAATACCCAATATTATATCGCCCCGATTAACTAGAATCGCTATTGTTTTGACTTCACACAGTTATGATATAACGTATAAGCCTGGTAAACAAATAGGAAATGCAGATGGTCTCAGTCGCTGGCCACAACCGGTGCCAGAGGAACCTGAACAGCAGCTGTGTGATATTTTATTGATGGCAGAGGCTCCCGAAGACTTTCCAGTTGATGTTAATCAGATCGAGCTGCTCACAAAAACAGATAAGACTTTATCACGAGTCATGCATTACGTGTTGACTGGTTGGCCAGCTAAAGTCACAGAGGAAGCTTTGCACAGTTATTGGTTACATCGTACTGAACTTTCTTTACATGAAGGTTGTATCCTGCTGGGTTGTCGCGTGGTGATACCACCATCGCTACGGAAAGATATTTTACGTGCTTTACATAGGGCACACAGTGGTATAGTTCAAACAAAAGCTTTGGCCAGAAGCTATGTGTGGTGGCCGGAACTAAACAACGACATTGAGGCATTGGTGAACAATTGCACCAAGTGTCTCGAAAATAGGCACATGCCTCCCAAGACAAGTTGCGAGTGGGTAGTACCTACAAGACCTTGGTCTCGCATAAATATTGATTTTGCTGGTCCATACCAAAATAAAGTCTTTTTAATAATTGTGGACTCATATTCACGATGGCCTGAAGTGTTTGTAGTAAATAGCATGACTACAGAAACTGTGGTTCGGCATCTAAGAATGCTATTTGCTACACACGGATTATGTGAGACACTGGTTTCAGACAATGGAACAGCATTTGTTTCAGCTGAAATGAAACAATTTCTGGAGTCTAATAAAATTAAGCATATCACTACAGCACCATACCATCCTGCTACAAATGGATTGGCAGAACGAATGGTACAGACGGTTAAGAATAAGTTACGCAAAATGGATGATGTGTCATGGGACGTGAAGGTACCTAACATGTTACTGGGACTGCGTGTAACACCATGTTCAGGAACAGGCAAGAGCCCTTCAGAACTGTTAATGAACAGACGGTTAAGGACTTTATTGGACAGTATTCATCCAGTCAATAAACAACACATGAGAGTCGAGCAACAAATTACCAATAACGCACAAAAGAAACACAGAGAAACAGGCATTGGTCAATGCGTGATGTACAGAAATTATGGAAGAGGGCCACGTTGGTTACCAGGCACCATAACAAGTAAGGATGGCCCGTCTAGCTATCAGGTGACATCAAACAACGGAAATGTTGTAAGCAGACATATTGACCAACTGATTCAGAAGAAGCCATCAAGCCCAACAACAGGAGAGGAGGAGAAGGAGGATAAGGAACCGGAAGAGGAAAAGGAAGAAAGTATACAGGAGCAGGTGGAAGAGTCAAGTCAAGAAAATGAACAAATAATCCAAATTCCTAGCTCGGAGGAATGGGCAGAGATGCTTGGGATACCTAGTGGGGCAGAGACCAGTTATCCAGGTGGCAAACTGAAGAACAAAGTTTCTTCTTATGCAAAGTCACCATATGCCAGGCCTAGCCACAGCAATTATTTGGTGTAATGTTATTGTTTATGATTGCTTTTGTTCCTGTTTACTTAATTGTTATATTTGTTGAATCGAGAAGATTTTGATGTTTTATGTTTATGTTTTATGTATATTTCAATTATGTTTTTTCGGTGTTCATGCATACTTGGGGGAAAGGTATGTTGTGTATCTGTAATGTAGGTATTTGGAAATCTTCTTGACAAATAAGATTTGTACAAGTACCCCACATGTTGAATAATATCACGTTAGTGTAAGGCTACCTAGTGCTTATGCTATCCATGAAATAAAACAGTGAATTACCTAATTCGTGTTTTACTGAACATAATATAAACTAAGTGGGAAAAATATGTATTATTGAAGCTAACTCAAAAACTATCTAAGCAAAGTCAATAAAATTTATATGGGACCACCTCGGGAGCTTACCCTTTCAAACAAAATAATAATTTTCAAAATCGGTCCACAATTGGCGGAGATATCGGTGAACATACATAAAAAAAAAAAAAAAACATACATAAAGTCGAACATAGAACCTCCTCCTTTTTGGAAGTCGGTTAAAAATGAACCACTTGTGTGCCCCATCTAGAAAGCAATGAGATTAATTTACAGATTATATAGGATACTTCATTAACTTTACTTCACTGAAATAGATGTCATGCCAACAATCAAAGATATCATAGACAAGTACTTTTATTGTATTTATTTAAAACCTTTCGATTCTACATTTATTTTGGATTGTTTTTGCCAATGAACATTTTATAGCTATAATGTCAGATATCAAGTTTAAAGCCTAATTTTCTTAATGCTTATAAATAAATCATACAAGGCATAATAGTGCGAGAGCCCACGACCATAACCATATCGCGTCGTTTTACGGCCAAAACCGTGTAAAATCGTTAGTTTAGATCCCGACTCGGTGGGCAGCACCGGTCAGAAACGTCACAGTTTTATGGGGGCGACATTCTACTATGTCAAAAAAAAAATTGGTAGACGGTTTCATCGCAATATGTCTGATATTAAAAATTTACAAATATTTCGTAATTTTATTAAAAATTGTTTGTTTTTAGACATTTTGCCTGTCACATGCCTGATCGAATTTTCAAAAATGTCAAAAAATTAATCCGGTCTGTCACAGCAACCTGGATAATTAAAAAAAAATCTCTTGTATTGTTTTTACCGTTTATTGTTACCGGGGTTACTAAAAACTAATATTCTGAAATTTTAAATTTCACCCTCTAATTCCAAAAACCAAAAGAATGTTTCAGAGTCACCCAACAAACGCGCGGTGTTTGTTACGCTCTCCTATCACCGAACACCTATCCTATCTCATAACACCGAAGCATGATGAGTCCGACAATGATTAAAATGATGAAATTTTGCTATGATCAGTATTTTTCAAACGTTGCCCCAGTTCAGTTTCCATTGGTCTAATTTATTAAAAAATCCTTTTAATTTCAGTTTGATCGATTTCGTGTAAACTCTTTAAAAACGCCGCAATATGATTAATTAATAATTTTAGATTAAGTATAGAAAAGTTGTCTGATTAGTAATGTGAGTCACAAAATTTGTATTATTTTTTTTTTCTACATCTGGGCAACCTTATTCATCATGTCCAACAGTTTTCAGACAGAATGCTATGTTACCGATCAGTAAAATTTTTCAACACATTCAAAATGGTTTCAACTCATAAGATGCTCACACTTTCTTCAGAAAAATGATTTATTCGCATCAACTGACCAATGTTCACCTGGAAACAAGATTTTCAGACGGGTTGCTATGTGTTGGATTTTTTACCCAATTTTTTATTTTCTAATAAATGGTCTCTTGGGTACGTGTGTGTGACGATACTGGTTTCTGGAAATTGTGTTTTCGGTATCTAAAATCTATCGTTCAACTACTTTTAAAAACAGCTCGGAATTTTTTTTTACAATATTTGAAAATGCGCTCAAATCAGACATACCGCGGAAAATTTATGAAATTAAGATTTTTTGATTTATAATAACCAAATCTATCGACGATTGTTTACGGTTTTGGTTGTAAAACGATACGGCAAAAATGTTGGTCATGAGCTCTCGTACTATAAATTAAAACCTCATATTTGTTAAACAAAAATAAAGGCTGATAAAAAAAAAACATTTTACATGACGATTCACGGATTTTGAAATATGCTTTGTGTTCCAGCTTTAATTGGTCGCTTTAGTAGTGTCCAATAAATTACTTTCGTTTACAATTTGTCTTACTTTGAAAATGAGAGCAACAGAACTTTTATTCAAGTTTTCATTCTCCATTTCACGCTGCAGAAGTTTTAATATTTAATCTCACTTAGGGTCATCACCATCCGGATTTGTCCGGACATGACGTGGGAGTTTTTAGTTCCCGTACGGACTTTGTCCGGCCTTAGGCTGCGTTTCCACCACAGATGAGCGAGGATGCGTTCGCTACGCATCCTCGCTCATCTGTGGTGGAAACGGGGGATGTGTGTGAAACTAACCAATAATATAGCTTTACTGTCATAGTTTGAGCTAAGCTAGCGTTGTTATTGATTAGTTTCACACACATCCCTCGATACGCATCCACGCTCATCTCTGGTGGAAACGCAGCCTTAGTGGGTTAGGGGATTTTTTAATGTTTTTGTCTGGATGCTCTGCTTTGATGAATCAGTGAGTCAGAATCTCTCTTTATATTTATAGCTTAGGTCTAACCATGATGGCTGTGTAATGAATACGGTTATCTTAAACCATAACAAGTACAGAAAAATATAGTAGTACCTATTCATATTCATTTATTCATCAAATATAAGCTAACAGTTTACACCAAATCGCTTATATCTATGCTAATTCTACAAAACATTAATATTTTAATTAAAACTTCTTAGGCTAAAAATAAACTAATAAAATAAAACAATAAAAATGAAGTAACATAAAATTTGTAAACTGAAAACAAAAAACAAAAATAAATTATTTCTTCATATTTAAATAAATATACACATGTTTAGCGATTGTCCATTGAGAGTCAAAAAATAAATCTGCTTCAGGAATATATTTTAGAAAGTCATTAATTAACTTTATTGCTCTAGCAGTAGGAGTGGTGTTGGTTCGGGGAGCACGCCATGTAGGCGGGTAGTGGAAGAGTCTATGTTGACGTCTTACAACGCCACGCATATACTGGTCAGGAACATAAAAATTTATTGACTCTCGTAGAACGGGACTATCTATCTTACCTACTAATATTAAATAATAATTAATTATAATTGTGGATTCTCGCCTGAATTTGAGTGTGTCTAAGCCCGCCATTCCTGACACGAACAAAGAAGGATATAGAAAGGGGTAGTATCCATATTGACGTTTGTATAGGTATCTACAGAATTTACGTTGGATTTTTTCTATCATATTAGTGTACAATGACTCTTGAGGACTCCAAACGATTGCATTATATTCTAATTTACTACGGACATAGGCATTGTATATTTGTTTTACAACTTGAGTGTTCTTAAATTGAAATGATAACCTAATGATGAAACCAAGACATTTATTAGCATCTTTGCAAATTTTAAGAATATGCTCGTGAAAATTTAATTTGCTATCCATTATTACTCCCAAATCCCGGATCGATATAACACGGTCCATTGACGCGCCAGCAAGATTATAGTCATTTCTAATCGGATTACGGGATCGGGAGAAAGTTATTGTTTTACACTTCGAATTATTAAATGACAATTTATTTTTAATACTCCATTCAACCACAGCGTCAATATCATGTTGTAGAGCCTCACAATCCTTAGCGTCGGTTACAGACAGGTACAATTTTAAATCATCAGCAAACATAAGGCATTTTGCGTTAGAGATAACAGTGGGTAAATCATTGATCACTATTATAAATTGTGTAGGACCAATGGTACTACCTTGACTTACCCCTGATCTAGTAAAATACTCTTCCGACTTATATCCTTCTACCTTAACAAACTGTTTACGATCTTTTAAGTAGTGGGCCATGAATTTTAAGAGAGAAGTTGAGAATCCTAGTAGTGCAAATTTATTTAAAAGCACATCATTATCTACAAGATCGAAGGCTTTTTTGAAATCAAAGTATGCGGCGTCCACCTGACAACCAGACTTAACTCTACTATTTACATAATCAACAAATTCTATATGATTACTCACCGTGGAGCGCCCAGGACGAAACCCATGCTGGCAATGGCTATAAATGAACAACACTAAAGTACTTGTTTATAAAAGGAGTTGAACATTTGTGTTATGCGATATTGATTAAGTGTTACCTTTTATTTTAATCGCCGATAAAAAAATCACGTAGGTTTTTTAATCTCATAAAAATCATAAAATAATATACCGATGGTATATCTGTGGTATTCGGTAAATAAAATAATACTATAATAATAGAAAATATTTGGTAATACCTATGAGAGTAGGTCAGTAGGTATTCTCTCTGAGGACCAAATTATGAACTAATAGTTTTAGCTGACTAGTTCGTAGTTGTGCTGGGTACTAGAAAAAAGCCATGAAACGGCAGAAAGAATTTTTTATATAGGAATCAACTAGACTCATGTTACCCATATTGATATAATATATTATAGGAAATCAGTGTGTAATATATATATACATATATATATATCGTATAACTAAGGTGCGTGTTTCGTTGTGACTTTTAATTATAGTAATAAACGTGCCGAAACATCGCCATTCTACTAACTATTTGGCTATGGGACTGACCAAATTTTACACATAATTTGACACTTTAATCCAGATTCTACACACTTTTCATGGAGGACTTACAGTGGAGATCATTGTTATCTTTTGAGCACAGTTCCACTGCAATCTGAAACATTAAAGCCCATTATTATTAGGGTTAATACAACCGGAAAATCATTACATAATTATATTAAAAACAATATTCTATTTTTGTTCATTATTATTATAGTTTTGAGAGATGTAAGTAACAATAAAATCTCCACTGTAAAGAAATCAAAATAGTTAATTACATATAAAGAAAATATACATATTTTACATAAGCATTAGTGAATATATTTATAAAAGTAAGTAATGATTAAACATTAGCTTAATTGCACATTAAAAAAAAACCATAAAAACAAAAAACGTACGTAGATATTGGCAAAATTGTGGTGTCTCTTTCACAAAAGCCGTTAATGAAGAATTAAGTTGAAATTATAATCAAACCTTACTAATAAACGTATTATATCAGGTGACACACCGATTTCTCTCTTTCAGTCGTCAGTAATTAGACTTTCGAAAGAAGACAAAGCGTTATGTAACTATACAATGTTTATTAGTAAGGAGGAAAGAGTATATATTGTTAGAATTTGTGTTATGTATAAAATGCAGGAACCCATTCTCTTAACATTATTGATTATTATACATCATAATAGATTTATTATTTATTATAATTTTATGGTATTTTAATTGAAATATTTAATTTCTTACATAAATCTTTTCTTTTCTCTAAGATCATAGGCCCGATAACATATATTCTGACCACATAGTATTGAAATCTTTGTATTAATTCTTGGTTATGTATTTTTTCAGAGACACTGTACGCTTCTTGTTTGAATTATTTTGTGAAGTATCACCTGGTGATCATCTGAGGGAACCATACATATTAAGAAAATATCCAGAGACATATAAAAATGAAGAAGAGTTAAAAAATATACCCAAATTCACATTTCCATGTGTGTTAGAAAAGTAAGTGTACCTAGTTTATAGTTTATAAAAATGAGCTTGTTGAATTAAGTATTATGTATTAAGTTTTTTATGAAAATATATGTCTGTTTTATAATATATATTATATAATATATTTATAATCACCGGTATATCCTGAGTACAAAACGCGCCACGAAAGATGAGATTTGACCGCGTCTCCCGCGCTCTTTCCGCCGCTCCATTGACGCTCCTGGGCGCAGACCGCTAAAGAGACAGCCTAAAACCAACCTTATCGTCAAATGCGCAAGTCAAACCACTAATTGGTGTGTCAAGTCTCATCTTTAGTGACAGGCACTGTACCTTAGTTTTTTCCCCCTTCTAATTGAAGTAAATACTGATCATCTATCGTTTACAGTTCATTTGCACAGCACTATTCATTTGTGCTGACATCAGAGGACTCTAAATATACATTTTGTTTCTGCCGATATGACCCCAAAGCCAACACTGCATTAGTGTTATTGTCACATTTACCATGGCACGACATATTCTACAAGTAAGTATCAAATTGCTTTACACGTTTAAAGATGTTGTATTAACATGTTGGCCAAGCCTCAGCCAACGCGAGCTTAGGCAAATTGATACAAGGCGAGTGTTACGGTCTACAAGTTGGCCAAGTTCGAAAGAGACCAATGCCAACTGCCAATGTTCACGAGTGTTTGTGGAGCTATCCACATGTTGGCCGTAATTGCCGAGTGTAGGCGAGCCTTTGATTTGTGCAGAAAAACGGACACTGTTCCGAAGTGAGACGAGTCGTAGCGACCGATCCCGAGTGGTGGCAAAGCACACGACGCGAGCACGAACCGTATACACGTTGGCGCTCGCCTGCACTCGGCCAGCTAGGCGAGCATCGACGAGCAATGGCGAGGCTAAACAAATGGGTTGTGTATACGTTGGTACTCACCTTCTCTCAGCGAGCATCCAACATGTATTGCTGGCTTTACGTACCGTCAACTGTGGCATCTTTACTTTCCATGAGCAACTTTACCCATGAGTTTAATAAACAAATATTTCTGGATTACTACAAATCTGTTACAAATAGTCGATTTTTCTACTCTTGTATCTCTTTGATATTAAATGGCAGCGGCAACAGATTCTTAGTAATCGAGAGATATTTAAGTACAGTACTCATGGGTAATATTACTCATGGAAAGTAAAGATGCCACAGTTGACAGTATTTAATTTTAAGTATTTTTGGGTAGATGTTGTTTATCTTATTAATGATAGCTGTGCTATAATGCTCGACTAATTCGGGTCAGTGCAGACCGCCGGAGTGGCGGTGAAAAGACAAATTTTATAACAACTGAAAGACTATTTCCTAACTGTTCACTTTCGCTATAAATGGAATTCTTGTGCAAAACGTCAAGTTTTAGACCCTGCGGGCTAGGCTTTGCGTCGTCTGTTAGTGAATGAATGAATTAAAGATTTTTATTAAATAGATAACATACAGCTGAAATCAGCATAGAGCGAATCGTCGAGCGCGACCGGCGGAAATTTCGGCCGTATGCTATAGTAAATAAAATTTACTTTCAGTTGTTAAAGAATTAGTCGCTTCGCCGCTCTGTCGGTCTTTGCTGACCCTTAATAAAGCTTCTACCAATCATGATATTTTTTTGGCTATTGCGAATAGTAAACTATTTGTGAATTCATCAGAAGTTTATTTATAATATTTATTTGCTGTGTGCTTAACAAATTAGAAAATGTTATGGACAACATGATAAGCCTCCGTCGATTGCATGACGTCATGTCGCTCACAAATGACACATATATACCTAATATCAATCGAGACAAATAAACAATGCGAAAACCAATATGAATTTGACAACGGGCATTCCAAGTATTCAATCCCAATCGTTTTACATAGCAATAAAGGTTAAGTAAGAAATTACTCTATTAGCATTGCCCGACTTGAGAAATAAATATGCTGTGCCAAGATTTTTGCATACATACATCATCCTATTAATGTTCCCACTGCTGGGACACAGGCCTCCTCTCTGTGAGAGAGAGTGGGCTGTAATCTACCACGCAGGCCCAGTGCGGGTTGGTAGATGTCACATGTCTTCGAATTTTTTGGTTCTACGACATACCGGTTTCCTCACGATGTTTTCCTTCACTGTTTTGAGAGCAGTGGTGATGAAATTATTTACACAAAGTAAAGCGCCTGCTTGGGTTCGAACCCACGACCTACAACTTGTGCCGTTACACTACAAAATCCAGAGCAATGGTGGCCACCATTGCTCTGGATTTTTGCATGAGTATTAAAAAAAATATTTTTGATGGTCCAGTGGTTAAAGCCTCGTCTCTCATGCACGACGTTGTTCAAATCCGGACAAGTACCAATGTGACTTTCAATTCATATGGTTTCTGAGTTTATCTTAGACATTACCGACATCGGTGATGGAAAAACATAGGGAGAAAACCTGGATTTATAGTTATATAAGTCTGAAATCGCCTAACCGTCTTGAACAAGCATGGTGAATTGGTGTTCAATACTCATGCGTCTCTGTATGGGAAGAGGCCTTTGCTCTGCGGTGTGACAATCATAGGCTGGTATTTTTTATATTTTTTAGGAACTGTATAGAATGCCGCAAGAATATTTGCGGCATACAAGTGGCGCTGTCTCGGCCCGGCTAAAGTGCGGTAAGCATTGCATTGTCACTGTCACTTGTTTTTTTGTTTGATTTTTGAGGTTTAGGTTCTTTCATCTATAGCCGGCTAAACTTAAGTGCCATAATCCCTTGGCTTAGCAAATGGAAATGGCTGAAAGGTAGGTTAGGTTAGAACAGTGACCACTAGGCACAAGAGAATGTAATGTTTTGGGAATGTGGTGTTTTAAAGCGATCTAACCTCAACAATCAATAATAAAATACCAAGTGACGTGAATTAGTGCCAGTGACAATGTTTACGGCACTTTAGCCGGGCCGAGGCGGTGTTAATAAAGTGCCGGTAGCGGCACTTTATCCGATAGGGATAGAGAGCCGCTAGTGACACGATACACTGCCTATTTTTTATTCGGTTGTTAGGCTCTATGCTCTATTGCGACAACTTACAACTTAATAAATAAGAATATGCATAGAACGATAAACACGCATAGTTTTTCATAGACTCACAGTAGCATTCATAAGATAGGCGTGCGGGCGAAAATAAACTCCTTTCGTTGCGCAATCGCAGGCTGCATTTGGATTTCAATAGGGTTAGGTTTGTGCGCGTTTGCGACAGTGTATGTACCTAATAATTGCGTTGCGTTGGAAAAAAAAAACGAACTTGCCTTCCTACATCAGAAGGTGTTTTGACCTATTTGATGAACATTAATACCACATGGCATTAATGTTTATCAATTTTTTTTTTCCTTATGTTAATCATGTTATTATAGAGCACATAATTTTTTTCCTTGATACTACGTCATTTGGATGTATAGTTAAGGAGCCAGCGCAGATTTATTTATTATTCGCAATACAGCAATTACGACAGCCCAGCGACCGTTCTATGATTGATTGTTTAGTGGAGTTTGATACGGAACCCTAATTGTGCGGAGCTGACTCGCTCTCGTCCGGTATTTTGAGGTTCCGACCTTAAAAAAAAAATTAACACTTTATGATAATGTGATGTATTTTTTAATTTAAACTTGTGCTTGTTTGTGTATAAATAACTTAAGATATTTGATACGATTCAACTAAATATTTATGTTAATTACTTAACTAAAAACGTAATTGCACTGTGGTTCTGTTTGAATAAGATTGTGATTGAGTTATTATTTTCAGACTTCTGAATTGCATCGCGAACCTGATAAATAGCCCAGAGCGGGGGGAATTAGCATCCTTCCTAGAAGCTTGTCGGATACGTCCGCCTATGCCCGGGCATACGCTTAAAGTGACCTACAATGCAGGTCATAGCGTATTCACATGCCAGTGTCCCGACACTAAACTACCAAGTATTCCGGAAAACGTAAGTAAACTCATAGATATAGTATAATGGACTCTCAAGGAATCAGTTTTATAACAAAGGACTGAAGAGTCCAAAATACTTTAGCTCAAATTCACTCTTTATCTCGCTCGCACCATACGGCTCGCGGACTGCGTGAGAGTGAGACTGAGCGGGGTGCTGGAGGCTCCAAGGCGCCGATAGCTTAGGTAATTTATTTTTTCGGTGCAAAAAAAAATATAATCAATATTCTAGGTACTTAGTTAGCCACATTTCTCATTTCCATACAGTAATATTGCCAAATTAATCAAAGCAGGTAAATATTTGACAGCTATTCGCAACGTTGCTAACTTTCAGCGTAAACGCTCTTAAAGCTTACAAGTTGTGTTCCTGACTAAAACTTTTGCCCATTTTCCTTGACACATTATTTTACGACCTTAAAGAACGCTAAAATAGTTTTCACAGATAAAATTGCATTTTTTTAAGTACCTATTTGTTTTATAATACGTTATAAACATAAAGATCAACACACACAAAGCGGGTGCATGTCGGGATGGGAGTTCGGGTTGCGGGTCGGGCGCGGAGCGGGTCGGGAGCGGGAGCCGCACACGTTTTACGTGTGCTGCTCCTAGTTTAATTCAATATATACAAGCCCGCCGTACTCCCGTCCCGACCCGCGGCCGACACGCGCACGCTTTATGTGTTTTAAGTTTTAGTGATGAATGAACATGCATTTTTTCAGTGCAACTTAACGGAATACTTCAGTGCCATGGACACAAAGTGTATGGCTGGGCTATGGGCGGCGTTGCTTCACGAACGAAGAGTTGCCATAGTGGCTTCGAAGCCCTCAAGACTATCGGCTTGCGTGCAGGCAGCCAATGCAACGCTTTTTCCCATGTCCTGGCAACACATATTCATTCCAATTCTACCAAAACATCTTGTTGATTATTTATTGGCGCCAATGCCATTTCTTATTGGCGTTCCTAGGAGTGTTATGGAGGTGAGAGTTCAAATATATTTAATTTTCTTAAATATGTTTAATCAGTTGAAGGTCACTGAGCGAGACACAACAGACGTTTTGTTGTTATTAAGTATGTCTGGGAGCGTTCCCGGAAAGTGTTAATTTATTTTTCTACCTCTTTGGTCTAGTAGTCGCCGGCGCTGCTTCGCTGAGTTCGATTCTCGGGTCGGGCAAAGTGTTGTGGATTTTTTCTATCTGGAATTTGTCGGTAGGAGCCTTTAGTCTGGATTTGTGCTGGTTGATGGCAATAGGGTCGCCCCCTATTACATGGAACTTAAACTTATCTGGCGAAATGTGCGTGTACTACGTCTGACTAACCCTTCGGGGATTATAGGCGTGATGTTATGTTATGTTTATTAGAAAAAAATATTATTCTGTACACTATCTTCATGAAACCGTAGTACCCTAGTAAAAAAATTTTTTTTTTTTTTTTTTATTTATTTTTTTATTCAGACAAAGTCCATATTGTTAGTCACAAAAAAATTTCTTAGAAACTATGTTAGTAGTACAGACATAATTACAAAAAGGTGGGTACATAAACAGAGTGTAGTCATGAAACCTCCCGCTCGAGCACTGGATAGATTGCTACGCTATCTGACCAGAACCCGAACGAAAGCCTTCATGACTGCCGAGTCATACTTCTCGGCAATTACTTGAAGAATACTGTTAGTGCTGCCCCGCACTCTGCTTAGTAGGGAGGCGGTTCGCTGGCGCATTATAGCATGGAAGCCATCAACCCGAGCCTCCACAAACATACCCGAAGCGCTACAAAAGCGTAATATTAATAACTTTGGTCTTGTCCATTTCAGAGCGTAAGGATGTCTGAAATTGGCGATGTCGTTATATTAGACGTAGATGCAAATGAGCTTAAATCGCCTTTCAACGATTTGGAAGGTCTTCCCTCTGATCTGGTAAGACAATGCACTTTTGCCTTTCATAACACCTGCTACACTGCCTGCTGCTTTCATACGCTTCTAAGAGACTTAAGTACCGCCTCTGTAGTCTAGTGGTTAAACCACCTGTCTCAGATCCAGAGATCCCCGGTTCGATTCCCAGTGGGAGCAAAAATTTCTGCTCGGTTTGGTTGGTGGTAGGGCTTGTTCTAAGTCCGCCTGGCTAGCTACCACCATCTTATCTAAGTCCGTCGCCATAACAACAATGTTAACAGCATTGTTGTGTTTCGGCAGTTAGAGATTAGATAGCCAGTTCCTCTGTGATTTGTATGAATTTCTATATTAGGAATTAGATGACGTGCGCCATTGGATGGCAGCGCTTGATGTAATTTCTTACATATAACTTCAAACGATTGTGTTTCATCTAAATCAAATAAATAAAATTGAAGTGTCTACATGTAACGTCAAAATAACAGCTTTTTCTGAATGCATATGAAATTATATACGGTACATACATAAAAAACACGATTTTGATAATTTTTGTCTCTCCGCCTGTCTGTTTGTTTCGGTTAATATCCGAAGGAGGGTTTTCCAATGCAATGGATTAAACACAGTAAAATTAATTGTTACAATGTAATTAATATTGTAATAAAGTAATTGAAATACAACACCATCTGTTGTAATGATACGCAGCTGAGATGTTAGAGCGACAAGGTGGTCGCTGCAGGTCTCGCACACAGCGATAAAGATGCACAACTCATAATATCACCCGAACAACTACTACATAGGTTTACTTGTTTGTGTTCGTTTTAAAAATAGAATGCCATGTCCATGGTTTCATATCGCATTGACAAATATCATATCGGGTATACAGGATGTAGCATTAACAAAAACTGACTAAAGTCCTGATACTACTTTTAGAAATACTGTAATCGGAATTTCCTGTACTAAATTCATAATAATTCCCGTTTCTATTTTATGTGGGAAAATAAGTGTAATCGTGTATTTTCATGGTTTATTAACACATATCTGTGATTCGTAGAAGAAATTGCTACCTAGTACAGAAAGAAAACGTAAAAAAAGAAAAATTTGAGTCGTTTATATATCATCTGTATTTTAAATGTAATAAAATGATTTCCATAATAATTTTCAGGTGGCGAGCTTAAAGAAGGCTCTAAGTGATAAGAATGCTTTAGGCGATGCCGTGTCTCGAGCGTTTTTGCGTGCTCTAGTCTCATTAATAGGTGGATATCGTGATGCAATAAAGTAAGTTACATAAAACTTTTCTCTTAGCCAGCTAGAAAGATGGGAGTGTTTCAAGTATATTTTCAAAATAATAAAATTAATATTTCGTTTTATTTTGATTTGACTAAGGTTGTTCAACCACATTAATGTTTAAACATATTTTTCAGAATAGAAAATGGTCAGCTGATAACATTCAATCCAGAGGCTTTCATTAGAACTAGAAAAAACATGCAATCATTCCTTACAAAAATATTACAATCACAAATATTCCGTCAGGTAAGATATAATGCTACAAATGACTATACAGGGTTATTGGTTATATGTCTGGGAGGTCATTTACAACCAAATGACCTCTTTTAACTCATAGGCAAATCTCATTAGAGAGTTTATATTTTTATTTCCTGCATTTTATAATTAAAAATTTCAAATTACTCGAAAATGGTCGACATTGGCAAGGGGGTCACCCGGGGTAATTTGGTTGCTAATGACCTCTCCTACATCCCCTTAATGGACGGCCGACATACTTACAAAGTGGGGTGGAATGGGGCGCGTTTTCGTGGATGGCACTTTTTTATACTTTTCACTGCCAAATGTTTTTTTAGAGCCGTGGCACAAACTAGACCGCAACATTGTTATTCGGTTTTGTCAATGTTTTTACAGAATCATTTACTTTTGCTTATTTTTTCTAAGTTTTAAACGCATGAGTGATAAATAAAAGTGATAATAGATTTAGCAAGCAAAAAGCAGTAACAATCTGCCAAACCTAGCCTTTTCCCAACTATATTGGGGTCGGCTTCCAGTCTAACCGGAAGCAGCAGAATACCAGTGTTTTACATGGAGCACTGCCCACCAGATACTTGCCAAAGCCTTAAGGACCGAAATCGAGCGCTCAAATTGTTCGATGTGGTCATTTTGTTCTTACATATTATAAAACAAAGTCCCGCGCCGCGTCTGTCTGTCAGTCTGAACGCGATAAACTCAAAAACCGTTTTTACCAATGGAAGAAGTGATTCATGAGGAAGGTTTTGGTGTATAATTCAATAAAGTTTTTTTGGAAATTGACTGAAATATGACGATTATTGTTAAGGATGTCGGAAAAAATCATTAGACACGAGCTCCTCAAACAAAAAACAGTAATTGTAAATATTTTATTACAGTTTATCGATGAAAGACTGGACTTGCTTAACTCGGGGCGAGGCTTCAACGATGAGTTTGAAGTTGAATGCAATTATTATGCCGATAAACTAAATACAGGGAGTGGGCAGAGGTTGAAACAACAGTACAAGGACTGGGCCAAGAACGTCAAGAAAGAAGGTGGGGCCTTCTTTAAAACTGTCAAAGATAAGGTAATTATAATTTTAGGTTTGTAAATGTATACAGGGTGTCAGGGATATCGACGTGCAAGCTGTTAGTATGGATTCAGTACATGGTACTGGACCCCCCTGCGTTGAAAATGTTCTGTTCCATTTACATTTCAATCGCGTTAGTATTGCACTTTTGTGATGTTTTTTAAATAACTTACTAAGAACTTCAACGTAGGGGTGTCCAGAATCATAAACTGGATTCATGGTAACAGGTTGGAAGTCGATGGCCCTGCCACCTTGTATTTTTGTGTTTTTGTGCGCTTCTATGTTTGGGATGAGTATTTTTTTCTTTTGCATCATTTCACTGGTTTATTCACCTCGCGAGTAGTGTTTTAGATTTCATAAAAGGTGCTAATAGACTTGAGCATTCACTTGTAACAGAACATCGAGCTCTCGCCGTTTTTAACTTTGTCGAACTGAACAACGAACAGAGCCAAACATCGCTACGAACATATTCACGGTCCTTCTAGCGAACGCTCTAGTCAATCGTCAAATAAATATCTTTCACGAAGATGGAAACGCAACAATCACAGAATGGCTCGGCTCGGCAAAAAGCTCGAAGCAAATTTACTGTCCTTTCGCTAGAATGCTGTCTAGAACGCTCGCTAGAATGCTCGCTAAAACGCTTCCGTTTATCTTTCTGTAATGTAACATTCGCTAGAATGCTCATTACAAGTAAATGCTCAAGTTTATCAGCTCCTTTAGACGCGGCAACAGGTACTTACAAGACTGTTCACTTTACATGATTCATACATGTAAATTAATTTAATAGGAAGATTAGAGAATATTTAAATTCGATTAAATTCATCATGCATTTCGAAATCGAGTCAGAAATGCAATATGGACATCATTACTTTAGCTGTCAAAAGTTAAATAAATGGTTGGAAATGGTATAGTATGTACTTACTCTCGCTATTATCTGTGATCAGATTTTTGAGGCGCAATTATTGGGTACAATTAATATGGAAAAGCCATATAATTCTGGTGTCCCGGGAATAGTGAATTTACCATTGTACTGGTTATACTAGGTTGTAATATCGATGAAATAGGTTTTAGTAACCGACATAATTATCTGAATTCAAAGTTACCCAGAACACTTGCAAAATGCATTGTTTTCTCAGAAGCTGATAAAAGTGATAGGAAGTATCAGACTAAAAACACACAATCAAACAAGGCATATTAAATAAAAGCTTGTAAAAGCATTTTAATATAAATTAAGAAAAATCTTCAAAACAAAAAAAAAAACAGGATTCCGGGAAATTCCCCAGGCTTATATACTAATGATATTTTTTGAGGTTTCAGACCCTAAATTGCACTGCCTAATCTGACCACTGCTTATAATACAAAGCTTTTATAGTATCACTAAATGAATGCACGACAATACGGTGTTTTAGTTGTTAACAGTTTCGAATTAAATCAACATCGGGGGTAGAGGGGTGTGAAAAGCATAGATATCTGTAAACCCTTTACCTCTCACCATAATTATCTATGTATATTATAAATTCAAGTCGGTTTTCGTATCAGTGTGTGTGTGACCGCGTTGTTCTTCTAAACTTCGCAACGAATTTTGATACGGTTGTCACCATCATTTAAGAATTTTTGTGTGCTAACATGAATATTAAACTTGCAATTAATAAAGAAAGGCATGTAGGCAATCGAAACCCAAATATTTCAATATTTGTTTTTATTTAAAAAAAAATTTTTACCCCATTTTGATGTTCTAAACATTTATGGACAGTCTAATAATTAATGTTCACGTTTCTGTGAGCGTCCTGTTGTCCCAAAATACTAAATAGCCAATTATAAATAGTGCCATTCACGAAAACGCACCTGAGTCCGCTCCGCTCCGTACTAAAGTACAGCTTACAGTACTGTAATCATGGAGTTGGGTGCGTCTTCGTGAATATCAGTATCTGTAACTGCGACAAACTTGGATGTAGAGCTCGCCGGCCGTTATCGCGGCACCATTTGCTTCGCTCGCTCGGCTCGCGCGTGGATGATCACAGTTCTAACCTTACCTAACCCGTTTGGTCGATGTGTGCTAACTTAGTTACTGCGACGTATACTGAGAAAATTTCAGAAAGTGGCACATTTGTTTTTAAACACATAACTACCCAAGTAACTTTCTTTCACAGCTAAAATAAATTATATCTTTTGAAATTGATATACTACGTAACCATAGTTTAAAAAATTGTAGCCATTGAAATCAAAGTTTAAGAATTCATTTAAATAAGACGTATTACCGAATATACAGTAAATTGTCATGACATAGAAACTAAACAAAAATCGGTCTTCGTGGTAAATAATTATTGCTGCACATAAAAAAAGGAATCTGACCTTTTTTGAAGTTGGTTAATTATATAATCAAGCAGCTGTCAATCGTATAGGTGTTTACTCAGTTCATTAACGTGAGGAAGACTTATTATTGGTTATTAATAGATTAACAAAAACAGCTATTATAAGCCTGCAAGGGGCTGTACTGTAATGTATCTCAGTTATGAATTTAAATAATAAGAATCAACGTTGCAATCGATGATCTTGCAGTCTCACTGCTAACTAATAGTATATTATGCAACTAATGAATAAAGGACGGATTTAAAGCGAGGGCCATAGATGAATCACGATCAAGTGAAGGATTCTAACGACTGAATCACGACCGTAGGGAGTGATTCATGATGATTGAATCACGAGCGTAGCGAGTTATTCAAGTGTTAGAATCCTAAGCGACGCGAGTGATTCATGGCCCTCGATATAAATCCGTTTTATTCAAGAGTTGCATACTATACTTTATACCATGACTACGAGAAAAAGAAAGATTTAAGTGTAAATAGACATTTAATAAAAGGTTAACACGTTCAGTGTCGGGAGCCCTCCTGGAGGGCTCATTTTAAATGTAGACATTCAGTGTCGGGAGCCCTCCTGGAGGGTTCACCTACTTGGATATGGGATGCCGGGAGCCCTCGCGGAGGGTTCATTTTAAATGTAGACATTCAGGGTCGGGAGCACTCCTAGAGGGTTCACCTACTTGGATATGGGATGTAGGGAGCCCTCGCGGAGGGCTCATTTTAAATGTAGACATTCATTGTCGGGAGTCCTCCTGGAGGGTTCACCTACTTGGATATGGGATGTCGGGAGCCCTCGCGGAGGGCTCATTTTAAATGTAGACGTTCAGTGTCGGGAGCCCTCCTGGAGGGTTCACCTACTTGGATATGGAATGCTGGGAGCGCTCGTGGAAGGCTCATTTTAAATGTAGACGTTCAGTGTCGGGAGCCCTCCTGGAGGGTTCATCTACTTGGGTATGGGATGCCGGGAGCCCTCGCGGACGTTGGAAGTGAAACCTCCGAATAATAAAAGTCATAGACTTTTATGGCGGAATGATGAGTTATGAGTTCGATGAAAATGGGTGGAGTCGAAAGTGTTAAGGAGGTTGTATAGCATTAAGATAGAGGTCGAATACATTGGTGTGTTCTAAATTCAAACACCAAAACAGTGATTAAAAGAGCTTTTTATTCACTGTTTTCAGTGAATAAAATAAGCTTTTTAGAGGGGGAATGGTATAAAATATTATAAATAGTCTCATAATCTTTTATTCACCGAAAATTATAAAATAAATCTTTCAGTTTTTCTCATAGTAAACATTTGGTAATCTTACTTCTTACAATGCATGCATGCTGCAAGTACTGGAGATTTTCTTTTTTGCTTTAAATTATGAATATTTGCAGGCGAACCCAGCAGTGCAATCGGCGGTCAAAACGGTGAGTCCTAGTGAACTCTGTTGTCTATGTGACAACTACCTTCTGTTGTGGCACTGGTATACATAACTTGGTGGAGAATACTTTTTACGTAACTAGTCATTATGGTTGTCGTGTTGTGGTGAAATGGTGATGGTATTACGTGTGTGTGTAAGTATATCTATCTCGTAGCCCATGCCTAGCTAGCTGCCTCTATAGTTATTCTCATTTATTGTATGTAGCTTTGAATTTTAATTATAAGATTTTTACGTTTATGTATGATTGTCTGTTACCCTACTTTATTGTTGTTTTTTTGCTAAGCATATACCTATACATAAGTTTAATGTGATAGTTCTGCAATTTAGCATCTAATTTGGAGTCCAAAATGCGTTAATAATTTATGGAGCTACTACTCAACATGTACTTGGTTTGGCACTTTTGTTTTGTCATTTTTGACTATTTTAATTAACGAGAATGATTTTTATAACTTAGTTTGAGCGAATGTTTATAAAACAAAAATATCCCTAAATTATTATATGTATTCATTTATTTTATAGTACCTATGTAAGTAAGTATAACTATAAATGTAATTGGTATCGTATTTATTATAATATATTGTACAGCGTAGTGCACAACGTAGATGCTGTTGTAATAAATAAAGTATATACTCCACGAAGTTACGAATATCAGATGCTGTTCAAAATTGTAGTGTTATTTATTCTGCACTGGGTCCCGATATCTACTGGCTGTAACAGAACCGTATTTATTGCACGCAACTGCATATTCGACGCTCCAATGCACGTCATAAGAAAATCCTAAAGATATTTTTTCAGGCTGACGTTTTGATTTACACAGCCTAAATATGTTCATGTGTTTGAAGCTATATCCAAAAACATTGCGAGTCATGCCGTGCGTGCTTCGCCGTTTACAAATGAATCCATATACAATAATGCATAGCGAAACATTTCACAGATCCTTCGCAATCTTCGTGAACACTTGGTTAGCTGTTATAGTTAAGGCTGAATGGCAAAAATGCAAAAGATAAAAATGCAATTGTCGCAGCGCAATACGATGGCTCGCGATGGCTGCCTTTCAAGACGATTAAAAGAAGGCCCGCCGATGCCTCGCGATGTTTTTTCGAGGCTAAAGATTTTATTATGAGTGCGACAATGTTTTCACTTATAAAGCTTAATATTAAATATTCTATAGGGTCATATTTTTCTTATAAAAAACTTGTAGTATTAGTCAAACAAAATCGATCGAACCAGACCAATGTAAAAGTTACTATAAAAGATAAATTAAGAATTATTAATAAATAGATAAACTTTTAATTTATCAACATTAATTTGTACAGAAGAGAAATTGCATGACATTGAACGAACCATTATTAATTTCATTATTTTCAGAAGTATAATTCATTGTTACTGCGGCCGTTAGTCTTCTTAGTCTTCAGGTCATAAACTAACTTAAATTATTATCCCACTTTAAAATGTAATCTTATTAAATGCTAAGATTTATGAACAACTCATACCCATATTCTGTTAATTTCAAGACCCCAGATCAAAAGCCCCGTGGCAGGCGGACATACAGACAGACATCGAGGGTAGAGAGGGTGCATAATTAGGGTCAAGAAAATAAGGGTTCCGTTTGGATATCCATAAAGCTTAAATTCCCTTGTCACTTAGCGGCCATTCCGTAACCGCGTTAATAAATAACTATCAATGAACAACACAAATTTATGGCCCGATGACTTTCTTGACAACGGTCGTACTCTTTGTTTTTAATAAGTTTCTTAATGCTTTATATTTTATTTAATGAAGGTCCGGCAAGGAGGCAAGAATGTAAAATCTGCGGTGAAAGGACTGAAAAATAAAATGCCCAGAACCGGGTCTCGACCATCGTCAATTAACACCACTGATGATAGCAGGTGACTATATACTTTATGCATTTTACCGATGAAATTATAATGGTGGGTCTGGGTACACATACATTGTAAAATGTAATATGTAAGGTTACATCCGTTGAACCGGAGACATCGTCTGAATAAACGTGATGAGATTTTTTTTTTTTCAACTTATGTTACTTATATACCCACCATAATAGGTAGATACGTTACCGTACAAATAATTTGTAAATAAATATACCTCCTATCTATTAAAAAAATAAGTTTATTATTTTACGCTTTTCACTACATATCTAGGACATATCTATCTATATGTATGCTAACAATTAAAATTTTATATCTACGCGGGTCTAAACCGATCAAATTACCAAAGAATATAAAAAACAACAAAATAAAGAAAAATAAGGGGCGTATAACGTATCTACCTACATACAAACTTCATTTATAAATCATCATATGATTTAACAACATAAATTATATACAAATCCAGGACAAACGGAATAAAGAAGTCCCTGGATGGTATTTGGCAAGGTTTTAAACAAGCCGCACTAACAACACATGCCCACAATGACATATTATCCGGCGGATGGAGATGACGATATAGCAGTAGGCTTCTATACCAGGAGCACTTGCTGTATACCTCAAACGCAGTTGGTCACTTTGAGCCATTTAATTTATCAGCATGCTTAACACGAATTTGGCCACACTGACAGTTTCATTGTCACATGCACAATTGGTCACATGACATATCATGCACTGTACGGTACTTGATTCCAAGATTTCAAATCAAATTAATATACAGGGTGGCAGGGACATCGACGCGAAGCCGGTTACCATGGATTCAGTACATGATTCTGAACCTCCCTGCGTCGAAATTTTTCGTCGGTTATTTAAAAAAAAAAACAGCTGTTTCATAGAAAAGTGCAATACCTACGCGGTCAAAATGTATGGAGCAGCAGATTTTTTTTTAAATAACTGACGAAAAATTTCAACGCAGGGGTGTTCAGAATCATGTACTGAATCCATGGTAATCGGTTTCGCGTCGATGTCCCTGACACCCCGTATAGTCAACCACCCTAGTCGTCGTCTACACTTAATTCGTAAAGTGCTCGGTAAAAAACTCCTCATTACCATGCGTCATCAAATTCGGTCTACACTTAATTCGTAAAGTGCTCGGTAAAAAACTCCTCATTACCATGCGTCATCAAATTCGCTGCGCCAGACTTTTCTGCGCGAATATGCTGACGAATGCGCCATCATAACAATAGAAATTCAGTGTTGTGTTTATCTTCTCTTTGAAAGATTTTAAATTACCTCGACTGAACTGCGAACCGCGAAAATGTGGCCAGTTGTTTGCATTTATGCCAAAATTGCACTTTTTTATTTATTGCATGACGGTGTACTTATAACTATTTTTGATGTTTTTGTTTCGTCGTATCGAAATCAGTGGTGTACCTATGGTTAAGCAATAGGGCAAGCACAACAAATCTCTTTGTTAGGTACTACAGTAAGTATAGAAGAAAGCGTAATAGCTGATGGTTCCTGAATGAATTCATTTTCCACTTTTGAGTCTTTTTGTGTATGTTTTACAGACGTTTCACTTCCGGTGAAAGATGCAACAACAAAAATTGAAGCGAATATCAAACTCAAAGTCAAATAATTTATTGCAAATAGGCACATAACAGGGACCTTCGAACGTCAAAATTTACAAGAAAATATAATTGATTCTAGTCGTCCTTTCCGAAAGGTAGTTTCGTAAGGAAAGATATCAGGCGTTACTCTTTCAAAATGTTTTACAATATTTTGTATACTTAAAAACTAATATTATAAAGGGAAAAGATTTGATTTTTTGTATGTTTGTTTGTAATAAATAAACTCAAAAACTTCTGGATCGATTTATATTATCACTGAGTAACATAGGCGCGCCGTGAGCATTGACGAATACGCGGCACTCTCCCGTCTCACCGCGCACATAACATAGGCGCGGAACAGCGGTACCGGCCATACTATAGCAACAACTTTGATTTTGTATACCTATCTGTTTTATGACATAAAGTGCCAAGACTTGGCCACAGATATTTAGGTTGATGTGCAAGGCACAAGGTGCAAGTCTTTGTCAAGGATAAGATCCGGGATTAAATTATTCTGAAAAAGCTTTCATAAATAAGGCAGATTTGGCAAGCTGAAGTGGCCGTGGACCAGCCAAGTCTATCAAAGGACTGATAGCCGTTGTAGTAGACGTTGACGACTCCTTGATTGCCAAGCTTGATGGATCGACAACCTTAAAAAGGTGACTGGGAACCAGGGATTGACCGGCGGCAGCATTGCAAGGCGGAGAACCGAGTGTTTTCACACTACTTAGGAGAATACTATTTTCCTGCAGTGAACTTCGACTGGCTGGATCATCCTTATCGTATTAAGCGTCATTAAAAGTAGCAACCGGAAATCTGATTACTATCAAATTTTCGGTTAAATACTTTTTTAATGTTGAAAGAATATTGATAGGACAATCAGGACTGACCAGTTGTATGTGCTCTTGTAACGTACTTTCGTTACTGCGGAAGTTAAGAAAAAAAATATAGAAAGTTATCTCTATTACCCACGCAATCACATAGACAAGTCTTTAAAATATTATGTAAAGGTACCGCCACTGAATTCGAAGTGTTAAAGTAAGACATGTGACGTTCTCTCGACTCAAAGGAGGACCATCTAACCAGGTGGTGTTGCCTGGTTGGATGTAGCCCATTGGTGATGCTGGAAAATTCTGTAAGGTTGGATTAACGATGATGGCCTAACAGTGATTCGATACCAGATGACGCAACATCCAAAGTGCGTCAGAAATGTAAGTCTTTAATAAGCTGGGGTGTTGCTATGTGCATATTCTTCAGTATCTTTCACTTGTGCAGTGATGCGTAGTGGCTTGCTGCTGAAATGTTACCTCAACCAGGTAAGATAAGTTCAGTATGTCAACCGGCTGAAAAGCAGTGGGCTGTGCTAAATTGCTGATGTAGCCAAGAGTAGCGACCTGAAGGCCAATTCTCGTACTTAAAAAACGTTCACATTGACGTCGCAATCTGTCAAACTAGTCAAAGATGTTGGTAAATAGATTGTATTTTTGACAGATTGCGAATGAGATGCGAAAGAGAACGTGTTAAAAAAATACGGGAATTGCCCCTCAGGCTTGCTACAAGTGGTAAGGTTATCAATTGAAAACGGACTGGCTGGCTTATGCTCCGCTGCTTTCTGCTCTATTCGAAATCGGGTATGTGGTCAGGGCCACTGTGGTACCGTTGCTCCCACACTTCGTTGTTGGCTGATGTTTACGCTCGCTTTCAATAGTGTAAAAAATTAAGGAAGCGTACCTAAGCCGCCAATTAGGTGTGAAAACGATGGGCGATATGGGCGTTTCTTAAAGGTATGTATTTCTAAGGTGGCGTGCAATAAAATTTAAACGATAGCGGGCATCTACAATAACGACGAGCCGTCGTCAGGTATGTTTGTTATTGATTACTTTACAGTTGTTTTGTAATGATGTATGTAGTTTAGTTCACTGTCTGTATAAATATAATCAAATATTGTCTGTTTTATATATGTTAGAGCTTAAGTGTTGTAAGTCTAGTGTAGAAGTATTGAGACACCACTTGTGTCCATGCAGAGGCATTTTTACATGTATGCATGAAAAGTTTCTCGCGTCATGAGAAGTGTCGCGGAGGAAGATCTTGCAGCGGTCCTGTATGTGTTTATGCAGCAATGGTAGCCGTTTCTGCTCGCTAAAGCGACCCATCTGTACACCTGACATTCGCAAGATCCTAGCTTCTGCTAAGTCGGCAACACAATAATTTGATGTTTACATCTTTGTTTTGTTGAATCTATAATAATAACTGTTTAAAAACCTATGATGTTTTAATTTAAAATTGCCCTCTTTGATCCTATTTTAAAGTTTTTTAGGGTTTTATATGATAATGCAACGGACTGCGCTGGTGACAAACTGCGTTTGGGAAGTGCTGCGTAAATAAAAAAAAAAAACATAGAATTGAAAATTTTAGACTGCCGACATCCGACTGTCGACTGCTCCAACTAAATACTTATGTGACATGATCTCGTACGAAAATATTGAAAAAGGGCAAAGGATGATCCTCCCACAGACATAAAAAACGACTGCTTCAGAGCCAGTTTTATTCAAGGTCACTGCCACCTTTGTAATAGAACGTGGTATTATCACAGGTTCGGCACTGTCGTATGGATAGTTTGGAGTACTTACCTGCGCATATAATAACGCTCCAGTAGCAACCAGATGACATAAAATACGCTAAAATACCTACGGCTATACTCTTTGTAGAATTAATCAGTAGTGAAACGTTTTCAATGCTCGACTATAATGTTATTTATGTGTATATGCATAGGTTCTCTTGCGGGTCAGCGACCCCCGTGTCGTCGGATTCCTCGGATTCTTCTCCAACGAACAAACCGCCGACGATGAGGCCGCCGCCGCCCCGCGAAGCTCCCCCCGCGCTCCCCCTCGACCTTCTCACCGAGATGGAGTACTTGTTCGACAGCAAGAAAGCACAACGCCGGGACAGCTTCCCAAATAGCTCGCACAACTCAGAAATCAGTCTTCCAGACAAAGCAGTAAGTGACAGACGACGTTGCACCTAAATGTAGATGTCATCCTTGTAGCTCCTTGTTAGACGCTTGTGTTCTTCTGTCAATTCGTCATGCCTGTTAGTATAGTATCACGACTTTCGATACGCCACTTTGCATATATTCATTGCGTATGCCATTCGTCTCTCATTTTGAATTTTCATGCAAGTTATTACGTTAGTGGATTATTATTATTCCTGCCGGGACAAGCATCTCATCTGAGTGATTTAAATTAAGTTACGTTGTTAGAATATATGTCGATTTCGTATTCTCAGTCAAGAGAGGGTCGCGACGCCGCTGTGAATAAAATTATTTGTGGGGTCGTATCGGAAGTATGATTACGTTTTTTTTTCATTAATAGCTATCATAGACTGTGGTACCTTTTTGAATTATTTAATTTCCACAAAGCGATTAATAATGTAGTTTGTTTCATTATTGACATGTACAGATTTATTATTAAATGTCATTTTTACTTTTAAGAAGGTATCTCATCTATAGTTTCGCCATGATAAATGTCATTACCCTTATTTAATTACATTAATAGGCTTTAGTACACTTATACTGTGCTTTCTTATTTGTACTGTCCACATTATTGTGTTTAGTACCATGTGAATGCGATAGCAGCATGAACGCTCCTAGGAGCACCGTGGCACATCATTCAATTTTATTTTGCAGAAAACACTGTCACCATGTCTCCCACCCCGGTTACCGGAACGTCCCCAACTCCCAGTCCGTTACCCAATAATTTCCACGAGGAAACTAATTGATTTGTCTGACGCGCCAACGCCGCCACCGCGAGCGACGAACACATCGACGCTCCAAAATCTACACTTTGTCAGTAACATCACAAAAAATGATGTGAAAACTACGTCAGACTTTCACACCAGCACGATACGCTTCACAGAAGGCAAAGATAAGGCAAAATTAAAGTTGACTCTGTCAACAAATCAAAGAAAGGTGTCACAACCAACCGTGCCGTTGCCCTGTAACGGCACAGCGCCAAAAGTCACGGCACCCGCTGTAGGTAGACCGAGCCAAGAGAGCGTAAGGCCCAGGCTCGCCGTGGGACCCAACACTGACCTACCTTCGTACAAGGGGAAAATTATAGAGGTAATTCTGATATGCACATTTGTAACCATATCAATTTTATACCTAATTGTAAAGCAGAAAATTATAGAATTCATGCCTTGAACTGCAAGAGTGAACTATGTTTGCACTAACACGAAGGTTGAATATACATATATTTACTTAACCATTGATAATGGATATTCTAAGGTTTATGAATTAATCATATTTATCTAACCCGTGAAAGCCCTTAATTCGTAACTAGTAATACATACTTTTTCCGAATACTTTGGTGCTTTTATAATATTAAGCACGGTGGAAAGGAGTTGTTTAACACAGGGCAGTACATACATTTAGTATTAATTTAGCTATCACTTTTGCAAGCTTCCTGTTGCCCTAGATTTTTATAACGTGAATCTCGTCACAATTTATGATGTAGGTCATAATGTGCAAAAGTAAACAAATGTGCCCAATAAAAATACAAAGTAGTTGAAAAGATGCGAATGTAGTAGATGCAGAGCTAACGTCCAGAACCATGTATCATAGCAATACGGCTCAAACCGTATAAATTGTTAAATCAGATGATCCTGAACCCGACTAGGTGGGCAGCAACTGTCAAAAACGTCACAAGTAGCGTCGCGAGGGGGGAAGTCTATTTCCGTGTCGAAAAAAAACAAGCAGATGTGTTATCACAATCTGCTTGATGATTAGAATGTACCTACATAGATTTTGTCATTTTATAAGAATAATTAATGTTTTCAGAAATTTTTCGCATCGCCTGAGCGTATTTAGAAAAAGGTCAACCAGAACATTTTCTGATAAGTCAGGTGCTGCGCTGAATTTGACAGATATAATTTTTTTCTGCATCTCGGCAATATCTTATCATGTCCAACAGTTTTTAGACACAATGCTCTGTTACCAATCGCTAAATAAAAAATATTGATATGCTTTCAAGGTACAGATTAACTTCCTAAGAAATATAGATTTTTTCGTGTTAATTGATTGAATATTTTTTTCGCTTTGAGTTATCGAATCTATACCCTTTTACAGTTTGCTTTCGGAATTTAACATCACAGCGAGCGTTTATTTTTGTACCTAATTATTTCCTGGCTATGCACGACGCTACAGATTTCGTAAGAAGGTGTTGTCGGGGCGTTAGATATATTATTCACCTACATTCCAAAAACCATAGTATTGCTATGATACAGTTCCGTAAAATATTAAAAAATGTGGTCAAGTTAGACGAGACGCGAAAAAATTCTGTTATTTTTATGCTTACAGTAATTCTATCTAACGATTTTATAAGGTTTTGGCCGTGTTACTAGGATGCAAAAATGTAGATCGTCGGCTCTGTATCTATAGTCATTCGTTTCATTTGGAAAGCTAAATATAAACACTGTTTGTATTAAAAGTGATGCTTAGTGTAACACAACAGGAAAACCTCTCAAAAATTAAATCAAATTGCGTGCCTAGCACAAATATATAGTTTAATCCCCGTTTTGTTTTATCATTGACATTTTCTTTAATTTAGTCATCAAAGATAGATATTATCCAATATATTTTCACCTTGCTTTGTAATTTATTTAATGCTTAAGAACTCTTTCGACTAAGACGCTATTTAATAGAGATATATTGTTATGTTACCATTCGTATTAATATAGAATCGCCCTACTAGTTCTTTTGGAAATGTTTACTTTTTATATTGTTTTATTGTTAATTACTTTTCTAAAATATATTGTTGTGGGAATACTATAAAATTTTGAAAAATGTACTTTTCAGGCTACAATTAAATACATTTTATTTAGCTAAATAACTATAATTAACAGTTCAAATTAAGTGCCTTATATTTTATTTTTATACGTGGCCTACGCATGTACTCCTTTGATTTGCATAATTTGCTTATTGGTATTCTGATCAGAATAATATGATTAATAAGTATAAAAAAAATGAATGATCTCATATTGTGATGCTAGCTCATTTTATTTAAGAGTAGATTAACAAATGCTGAAAAAATATTTTAATACTATTTACGATAGGATGATTTGCATAACACATCAATAGAACGTAGGTATATTGTTTCGTCGTGGAAAATTTGCACGACGTGACTTATTTTAATTAAAATTAATTATGATTACCTACTGATATTTAAATTAAATCTTATTGTTACATAAATACTTTCTTAACTATAAGTACCCCAATAATTTTTTCGAGAATACTACGATCAGAAAATTGCTGTATTAGTCAACCTCTTAACCTACTTTTTTTCTTTTATTCCTGTTCTTAACTTAAAACAACAACAAAAAGTTAAAGAACGGACAATATAATTGACCTACAATTTTTCATTTGTACCACCTCCCATGTTCTTGACCCAACAGATGATGACAACAACAGGGAAATATTAACGTAGATAGATGTGTCTGTGGTTAGCTGTCACGATAAAGTGTAAAGGTTACCATAACACACACAGATTACACTAAACAAACAAAGTAAATCTAATCCCACCCATCTCACCGGATGTGCACAAACACTAAACGATCGAGCTGGTTAGTTTTAACGATTTGTTTCTAGCGGGTCCACACCAGCGTACTCGCACGAGTCATGCACGCTAAGCGCCTCGAATGGCTATGGACGCGTCACATTATACGCGCGCGGGCATGTTTCGAACGGTTCGCGTGCAAGGATCCACACTGCACAATTTAAGCTCAAGCGCACGAATCGTGCAAACTACGTCTCTCAAACGGTTTCGAACTACTGAGCACATCCGAGATAGCACAGGTACACGACATGCACGTGATGTTTTCGCGAACGAGTGTTTTAACCGTCTCTTGCACGCAAACCATTCTCTAAAGGCTTGCGAACATGTCTTAAGGTGTCTATACTATGTTCCTAAGATGCACCCGAACCGCACTGATCATGCGCGCGAGAGAAAATAAATTAAACTTGCACGCGAACTACTCACTTACCGCTCGCGGATATGTCCAAAAGGTGTCCATACCAACCAGGGATGTTACGGAAGTTTTTACCGGAACTGGAATCGGAGGTTTTAAATTTCTTTTATCGGAATCGGAACCGGAGAAGGAAGTAGAAGAAAGATGTGTTAAGGAAAGGCTTAATGAAACAATAGAGATATAATTCAGTCTCTTTAAACAGTTAAACATTAGCGATAACATCCACAAACAAAACAATAAACTGCAACTTCCAGCGCGAGCGTCTATAAAATAAACAGACATTACCCTGGCGACGGGTTAAAACTTGTTTGTACGCGCTCTAGTCACGTGAATCGCTGCGTTTCGAATTTCGGTATAACTCCGATTTAACATTATTGGAATCGGAAATGCTGACCTTTCGGAATCGGAACCGAAGCACCGTAATAAGCCTGGTCCATACTATGTTCCTAAGATGTACGCGAACGTCATTATTCGTGCGCGTGCGGAGGTGTGGATCTGCCTTAATAGTTATTATTCTGTTCGTCGAATCGGCCGGTCTGATCGAAGCAACAGTAATACGGTACGAATTTTTGTTCAGATCAAATATATTTGAAGGTAGAAGAACTGAGTGTTTAATGGTATCCTCTATCACATAAATCGTGGAAAAAAACCTTTTACGCTTTATTACTTAGTTTTCAACGTTTAATCGTTATCTATAATTTCGCCATAGGCATTTGGTATGTATCATGCAACTCATCCTATAATGAATAGAGAGTTATCGGATCGTTTTGATCTAGATATAATAAATGTTTATTTTAACACGAAGACAATAAAATTAGTGGGAAGTACTTACCATGACTGTGCGACTCTGTATTTTGTACTTATCATATTTATATCAATATAATGACACGAGCACTTGTATATAATACACTGTTTGTCGTCTGTTTAGCAAGATCATGCTTACATAGGACTTGCAAATGCATGTTACTAAAATATATCTAAGTATGCATAAATATTGGATTTTTATTTAATTAAAGTAGTCATACACTCTATTCAGATTTTCTTTCATGATTTACAAAGCTCTGATACTATTTTACTAAAACTGTAGCCTTGTGGAAGTAAACAAAGAGCCGTTGAGCAGCTACGTACTATCGTCAATAAGTTGCATCCGGGATGTGTGGAAGTAGTTTTATAAAAATATTGTGCACACATCTTTAATGAGTAATAATAGCGTTCGCTCAACGACTCTAGCGCCAGGTTTCAATATTCAAATCCGGAAAAAAAAATGTGACGATTAAGTAGCTAAAAAAAAATTATATGACGATTAACTTAAAAAAGAAACCTTGCATCGGTTAAAGTATACTTTTGTCTGTATGTTTTCATCAACATAAGAAACAAAGTGGCATAGTCACCCCGTCGACACATAGTTTTTTTTTTTGAAGTAGTTGCGTCGAGGTCTTTGAAACTGGCATGTATGTACATGTACATACCTTTAGACAAAGGACACTTATACAACCAAAAAATGTTCAAAGATATGGTGCAAATGGCACGTTGTCAATATATTTTGCTGTAAAAATGTCATTTAGCGATCTTAACCTCCGAATTTTCGTTATGTATATGAAAAGCCCTTCGCCCTGCAAACTTTTTGTTTGTTTTAATTAAGAGCGTGCATTCTAAAAGTTGGCAACGGCGTAAATAGCTGTCTAATATTTACGTGTTTTGATTAATTTGGAAATAATACTGTATGGAAATACGAAATGTGGCTAACTAACTAGAATATTAATAATGAATTGCAATTATAACATTGAATTTTATGTTGTACCCGTTTTAGGTGTAAAAAAAGGCATTTTGAAAGTTATCATACTTATTTTACATCTAAAACTCCATATTCGGTGTTACGATATTAATGATTGCAATTCATTATTAATATTCTTGTTAGTTAGTTAGCCACATTTCTTATTTCCATACAGTATTATTTCCAAATTAATCAAAACAGGTGAATATTTGACAGCTATTTACGACGTTGCCAACTTTTAGGATGCACGCTCTTAAGTGTCCTTTTAGCCATTTATACCACTTTCATCGGACGCCGCAAATTTGCAATAAATTCAAAGTTAGGGGTGGGGGGTGACTATGCCAGCTTCCATTCTTCTAAAGTTCTAACCCCTTTTCCAGAAACATCTCCAAATAATCGTACCTATGTCTCAGTATTCATGTTACGGATTATTCTTGCCACACTATAGATCAAATAAATTATCGAATGATAGCTTCGGGTTTCTGAAAGCCTTTGAAATTTTCTTTGTTGTATAATTTCCTGTCAACTTATGTATAAAATATGACTAGCCTGTTTGATTCCATACATTAAAAAATAACCTAGCAGCTTGGCGGACATGCATGAAGCGACTTAAGGCTGCCTGTCCACTGGAGCGGAGAGGAGAGAAGAGGAGCGGAGATATGCCAATATTAACCAATAGAATGTAAACTCTGCTCTCGCTATTGGTTAATATTGACACTTCACCGCTCCTCTCCTCTCCTCTCCGCTCCAGTGGACAGGCAGCCTAACGCTACATGCTCCGAAATCGCTGTAACATATTATTTTCCTGCCATGTGAAATTTTTGAACATTAATAACAATTTTGGGGGTAGTTTAAATAAACATTAATTTAAATAAATGATTAAAAATACAGACTAACGTATAAGATAATTTATTATCTCTCAATGTGGCAACCCATCCATGATGTGTGATAAAAATGTGGTGTGTTGAAACCGGGCATAGATACGTCTCGGGCTTATACAGTTGGAATATTCTATATAATTATGTCGGTTTGGATTTAATTTTTATACTATACTGCATTCTTACACAGACCATTATGGCTGATTTACATTAGCTGATACATACGGAGATGCTTTACATTTCAACATAAACATAAATATATTTTTTGCATCTTTACAGCATGAAATGGACATTACTGAAATTGTTTGTTGTAGACATTTAGCACAAATTCATTATGTGGTCGAAACGATAGTATGCATGCACGCATGCTGCCGGGCCTATGTCTTGTTACCATATCCATAATAGTTCCAAGACGTGGTTAATATCTTGGATATCTTGATTGACAGGGTGCGACTAATGTAAATGAGTCATTAAAATGAGGAATATGCCCTACATTGAGCGGTAGCTGTACTACTATTTCTGATATTGATGACACGTGCACAAAAAGGCCTACCAAGGGACGTGTCTCGCTTTGTGCTTGTTTAACTCACGTATTTCTTTTTCAGTCGTGTGGCTCTGATTCTGATCTCATTAAACTGGACGATTCGCCGACAAACCTAGAAGATTTCGATCCGCTCAAGTGTCGTGATAAAAATCAGAAAGTTGAACAAATCAAATCTACAGACAGTGCTCTCTTACACGAATATGGATTAGATTTTAGCCAGTTCGGTTTGTTAGACTATTCCGCAGGTTCGAGCGCGAGACAGGAGCCCACACCTATTGTTCCCAAGGGTTGGACTACTTTTAATTAATCCATGTCGTTCCCTTAAATTTCTACTTGGTGTATATTTGTTAGAATCGCGTAACCGTAATGTTCTGTATCATGTCTTACACTTCTTTTTGTTTATATACATTTATTAATTTATTTATTATGGATGAAGTGATTAATATTAGTTATGAAATTTTGTACATATCAATACCTACTTTGTAAATTATTTTATGATTTTTATCAAACAATGATATTTGTATATTATGACTTATGAATTTAAGTTCCGTGTATAATAAATGTAATTTTAATATTTATAATGATAACAAATGATCGTTCTTTTGGAGCGACCCAAGTGCTTCTATCTCTTTCCAATGTTATAATTATTGTGTTGTTCCTAAATTTTCACTTCTCTGAAATCTTATTACTAATTTTTATGTATTATGATTTTAATGCGAGGTTTTGGTTTCATTGAAACATCATTGATACATTTTAAGAAATTTTTAGTAATTTTATACTGAAACAAATTCTCACAAGAAATATTTTGTAACTATTGTAAGTTTTATAACTTGAAACTTAGCTTCAATTATACAGGGTGGAAAGAACCAACGCAACACAGGGAAGAGTAAAATACAGAAAAACTGCGTAAATATAATATAGTAGGTAAAGTTGCTTAATACACGATCAATCAGAATATGAATCGTTTTCAAACAGATAGCTAATCCATTGTTTCATAAGTTCGAAAAAATCTACGCAACAACGAAAATAACGCAATGAATGTTGTTGAACTGTCAAAATGAAACAGATTAGTCGTAATCATCGAAAAGATGTTACGAAATTAGAAAGCGGGAATCGAACCAACATCTGAAGCCCAAAAATATAGTCATCTTAACATCAGTACCTACTTAGGTACCTTATAAATTCAGTACTAGGTATTGTCACCTGATAATTTCAACCATAAAAGACCTAACAATTTTTCTAATGTACCTAGATAAGTGATGATCAGGATCATGGAGATTTTAAGAGAGAGAGTGAAATAAATCCTATTTAAATTGTAAAGCATTATGGTTTAAGAATATTAAGTTCCTTCAATTCCCTTTAATGAAAGTCGTAATATTAATATAAGAAATGATTAAGGTAAGGTAACGCAATAAACTTGGCCCCCTACTGGGCCCAAACATATTTGATATAGATGTACCGTCAATCATATTTGATATAGATGTACCGTCAATCCGAAAAGAAGATTGGTACCTAATTGTTAAAATTAATATTTTTATGGTAAGATGTTATACCTAAGGTCTATTTAAACAAGCATCAACTTTATGCAAGTATAAATAAAGTTGATTTTAGACTGACTAGTACTGTTGAAAAAGTCGTAAAGAATATGAAGTTGTAGCGCAAACTGAACCTTATGTGTAGGCATTACAGTTGTCTTTTTCTAAAACTCGTGTTATAAATAGCGAAAGCAGATAGGGTACTTTTCCTATGGGTACGTGTTGTTCGTTTTTTCCATCCTGTATATTTACACACTAACGTTTTTAATTCAGTATAATTATGTAATTAAAAGTACAATTAGCTGTTTATAAGATATTGAATTTATTTTGTCTACTCAAAATCTATATATTTTGTTTATAATATATAACCTATTTATATCTAAAATTATTTCTTAAGGTGCTTTGTAAGGAATAAGAAACCTACTTTAAATAACATGAAAAGTTATTTTTCTCTATGTCTTGGGCCGCAATTACGCTAACGCGCCGCGTGCGCAGGCAGAGTGGCGTTCGGTCGGTCCAGTAGAAAGACCTGCCTATTCTACCAGTAACAAGCAACGCCCTGCTGGAAACGCGCCGTGTTCGCTAGTAAGACACCAACGGTGAAAGTACCTAAATAATAATTCCATTGATATTATTAGTACGAACGAAAATAGAAATAGTCAATGCTTGCAGTTGTAACCTCAGTGTCTAATTTCTCGTAACAATTGAACAATGGAAAGTTCATTCAAACAGTAGAAATGCAAACATGAAATTGTGAGACTGAGCTTTGATCGTGTCAACGTTTATAGCTATAGGTAGGAACACCACGTAATTATTGGATCGTTTTGGCATCAGGAGAAGGCCAGGCCCAATGATGAAGTGCTTGATGTTACCAATTGCTTCGGTGGAGACTGTTACGGCCTACGCACTTGTTGATGACACGCTAGCGTGCCCCTGTGTCATCTTAGCTTATAGGTATGGTGGTTATAAACTGATAGATCTGATGAAACTTGCTGTCCGGAAATGTCCACTTCATGACAGAGATTGAGCCTCAGTAAACCGTATCAGCATCGAAAACTTAAGAATTAAGAGTCCTATTAATTTTTTTACGCAAATTCATTATTTTTGACGTTGTAATTTTCAGCAGCCGTTAGAAATTTTATTTATTTGATTATGAATAACGATAGTGTTATTATTTTTCTTGTAAGTTGGAGTTACACATTAAATTTTTTCTTTTCGTGTAATTTACTATAAATATTTTACGAACTCAGTTTGCATGAAAAACCGTCTGCAATGAAACTTTGACGCTCAAATTCATATTGTTTCATTCAATTCTAATAAAAACTAAAATGACTAAATCATAAGTTGCATGTTTTACTTGTTTATTGCAGTTCTAGAATTTCTTTAAATTCCTTGAGTTTTCACGGAAAAAATCGTAAATAAAAGCAATAAATGTCTTGATTCAGCGTCCATTATATTCCAAATAAACACAATTTTAACATATAAACTAATATGATATAAAACTTCTATCTACAATGAACACGTTTCATTCGTTTTCGTTTCTCAATATAATATGACAAAATTACAATAAATAAAATGAAAGTACTATATATTCCGCAAATTACACAAAAATAATGTGTAACTCCAACTTAAAAGAAAGAGAATGGCACTATCGTTATTATAATCAATTAATTAAAATATCTAACTTCTGCTTAAAATTACAGCGTTAAAAACCATGAATTTCCGTTAAAAAATGTAACAGGACTCTTAATGAATAATTCTTACTTCTCATACTTACTTTCACATGAATATTCGCAAGTGATTTGCAAATCCCATGCTTAGCGATCAATTAAATCATGTACTAAAGCAGTTTGTTTGAATAACAAATTGGATTAATGGGCCTGGCTTAAGATAAGCTACGTATCTGTGTTTAGCCGTTATCCGTACGATAGCAGCGCTAATGACACTTATTGTAGTTACATAATTATTGTGATTCGGGAAAGTATTTCCACTAACCAATAAAATGATTTACAAAAATATTTATCGAGTGTTATTTTATAGTTAATACAATCTAAAACTAATTCGCATTTCGACCTCGAACCCCTTAAGTAACCTGCTGTTGTTAGCGTATTGCAATTAGGGGCCGCCTCCACGAGCGAGACACGCGGCGATACCGTTACGAGTCGCGACGATACGCTGGCGGAATAATCCTCATTCGTGGAGATTACCCGACGTAGAAGCGCGGATCCGTTGCGATTCTCTCACTCGTGGAGGCGGCCCCTTATTTAAATAGCTGTCTACCTATACCTACTTACTATAAATTACAGTCAACCCCAAAAAGATGTATACACGGACAAGGTACCATTTTATTGTCTACAACCATTGTTTCATACTATTGTATCCACCGTCCAGATACAAATCATAGTAGGTAGGTATACAATTTATATTACCTACCAAAACAAAGTACAGACGCCAGCACATCAAGGTATAACAATCAGTCAAAGGACCATGGGGGATTTTGTAAAAATACTTACTATCTTACCCAATCGCAAAATCGATGGGATTAATTTGTAATTACAAAAATCTTTTCGGTTCGGCTAACCTAACCTAACCTAACTTTACCTATCCTTTTTTTTTTTTTTCTCGGGGTGGAAATCCTCATGGATGTCCTCCGCCCTGGGGCGGGTGAAGGGGTCTGTCAGACTCTTACTGACTAAAACCACCCCGGTGTTCCATCGCACACTTGTGTCGGGGGGCTGCGGGCGCAATTGAGAATTCCGCAGCCCCGTACTGGTGACGGCCCGCACTCTGCGGGCCCCGTCCCGTAGGGGGAGTGAGGTGTTGAAACTCCCCCCGTTACGTCTTAGAGTGGCGCGCATGCACTACGAGCCGCCATCTCGGGTCCTGTGTGTCCTGTGGGTCCGCAGCCGAGACAGTCGTCTCGCAGAAGGAGGCTGCGGAAAGGGAGAGGGAGATCTCGTCCACTCACCCGGCCCGCAGCAGGCGCACCGGGCGTCGGCGGAGGGCGGATAACGCCCTCTTCCAGCCCCCCTAAATGGGTCCAGGGGCGACGGATTCGGGGACATCCGTCGCCCCCCATCACACAGTACGTAGTGTTCCACGCGCGGCGCCCTAAGACATAACGGGGGGAGTTTCAACAACTCACTCCTCTTACGGGACGGGGCCCGCAGAGTGCGGGCCGTCACCAGTCAGGGCAGCGGAAGTCGCAATTGCGCCCGCAGCCCCCCGACGCAAGTGTGCGAGGGAACACCGGGGTGGTTTTAGTTAGTAAGAGTCTGACAGACCCCTTCGCCCACCCCAGGGCGGAGGACATCCATGAGGATTTCCACTTTCCGGAATTTTTCGTTTACTTTTGCCGTAAGACTTTGCCCAAAATTGACAATTCTAGGTCAACCGGAAGTACCTACCGGTTTTGGGTCAAAAACCTATATTATGGTAATTCCCGTTGACCTAGAATCACGAAGATTGGCAAAAAGCAAGGTCTTACAGCACAAATAAAGGAAAAATTCCAAAAAATGAAAATTAAAGGATTTTTAATACAAGTTGAAGTTGACGCCAATTAAGATAGTCCTCTGAGTTGTATGGGCGCACATACAATTTAGAGGAAGGACTATTTAGGTACCTATACGAATGAAGGTCCTTACGGAACCCTCGATGCGCGAGTCCGACTCGGTCTTGACCGGTTTTTTTATTAAGGGTGAAACTATAGATACCTACCCTACCTACTCGATACAGTTTGTTCAGTTTGGTACTTACCTACTTATATGAGTGCCCAATACAGATATAAAATAAAAAATTTGGAATCTGTGGTCCAGCGTTTTGCTGACGCTTGACGGTGAGACCGTGATGTCCAGGGGTCCACTTTCATATTTTTCATAATAGGTAGATACGTCTTGAAGTTGATGTCTTGAGCACTCACTGTTCTGATGACACACGGGGTCAGCGACTCTGAAGTGCCTAATAACGGGAATTACCCACTACTGAAACATGTTTGAGATCATTTTTGCGTCAGTAGGTAGGTACAGTCAACAGCAAAAGTAGATGATCAAAATAAGAAATTTAATACTATGAACGGAGTTCGCGTCAGAACTGTGTGGCGTCGGAGTGATTCAAAAGTATGTGATTGTAAATTATACCAATCATTTACTACTAGTACAGTACTCCAAAAGTTATAAACTCAGTTTATAACTTTTGGAGTCAAAAGTGATCACGAATATATGGCAGCTGTACTAGTAGTAAATGATAGAATTTAGACAATTCGCATCAGAATTAAGAAGTGAAAAAAATATTCAAAACTAGTGAACAGTTAAAATCAAAAATTAAATGATAAAACTGAGGCCACGTAATCATGAGGCAAATAATTCATCCATACTTATTTTTTAATTATCCCAGTAATTTAATTTGTTATGTTTTACAGAAAAACAGCTGAATTGGATAAAAATTTGCATATTTAATAAATGCCTAATGCATTAAAAATCATATAACTGAAAAACTTTACTATTTTTTTATTTATTTTTTGTAACTTCTGTAAAAAGTTTAAAAGTAGCTGATGTGATACAAAACCATAATTCAATCAATATATTATCTTTGCGTGTTTGTGAATTTATGTCAATGTTCAAAAGTAGCTGATGCGATACAAAATCATAACTCAATGATTGCTTCTGCCCAGTCGGCTACAATATATTTGTAGCAACCTCATACCCTCAACCTCAAGTTTTGTTTCTGTTTGTTTTTTGATCTTTTTTACTTTGACGTCTGTCACAAACTGACAATCAAATATATTAGTCGAGTTTATAACTTTTGGAGTCAAAACTGATCACGAATATAAGGCAGCTGTACTAGTAGTAAATGTTTGGTATAATTTACAATCACATACTTTTGAATCACTTCGACTCAACACAGTTCTGACGCGAACTCCGTTCATTAGTATTGAATTTCTGATTTTGATCATCTACTTTTGCTGTTGACTGTACTAGTAGGTTACACCCTCGACACTTACAGTAAGGTCAGACTCCAGAACTGATTTTCAGTTTAGGAAAAATCATGAAACTTAGGTAGGTAGTACCTAAGTATCCGAATGCAGTGCGGCTAGCCGATCCATCTTTATCTGATGCTGGTGTCGTTAAAAATCTTTCTGCTATGCTATACCTATAACTAGGGGATATACCTAGGTAGTAATTAGGTAAGGTTGTTGGTTCATACCAATAACCTTAGAGCAGTGGTGGCCCAGTGGTAAAGGCCCCGACTTATAGGTAGAGGGTTCGAACCCAAGCAGGTTTTTTTTCAGCAGTTTACGTCAGGGATACCTAAGTGGCTAATGTAATAAACACAGCCTGAATTAAGTAGGTATCTAAAGTAATCTGACGAGAGCAGTGGTGGCCCAGTGGTAACTGCCGCGACTTACCCAGGCAGGCGCTTTACTTTGTGTAATTTATTTTCATCACCACTGCTCTCAATACGGTAAAGGAAAACATCGTGAGGTCTTAGAACCAAAAATTCGAAGACATTTGTGACATCTAGCAACCCGCACTGAGCCCGCGTGGTAGATTACGGCCCATTCCCTCCAGTGGCGGATCCAGGGGGGGGGTCATGGGGGTCATGACCCCCCCCTGGGCTGTGCTTAGGTCGACGACCAGATTTTTTCTAATCTTGATCAAATAAACACGGTATGATGTTACCGCGTAGGATGTGTTTGCCACATAATGAGTGAACGACACACATATTAAGACTTCTTGTCCTGTTATTATAATTATGATAATGGACCGTGGAGTTCTCTGCCGGCTCTTCTCTATAGGTAATGACCAAATGAAACTGTGCTCCTAAGCCTCTGACGGTTCATAAGTGCCCATGTAGGTTTATCTGAAGCTAGCAAATAGACGTAGAAATTAAATACCTACCCCAGAATAGTGTCAAGACAAACCGCCCCAGGCCCTGGCGGCCCTTCAGATCTTAAGAAGTACTTTTTAATGATAACCCAAACATGGACAAAATATATTCAGTAAGCCGACGTTCGCACGGACGTTTTTTTATCACGGCGATTTTATCACGTTTTTTTATCAGCGCCGAGAGTTGAATTTCCAACAGTGTGTTTTCTTAACGCGCTGGGATACGCGCTGAATACACTCTGTTGGATTCTCAATGCTCGGCTCAATACCGAGGGTTGTAAATCCAGTGTACGAAAAAAAATCACCGCGATAAAAACGTCCCTGCGAACGTCGGCTAAGAACCAGTTTAAAGTTGAAAGCTGAAGATGAAAATTTTCGAGCTCGCTTCGCTCGCTTAGCTCGCTACATTCTCGCACTTTCTGTATGTCGACATAAGACAACGAAGACGAAGAGGAGAGACGTGTTCTATTCCTGTATGACTTTAAAAAAAAAATCTTCCCTACACAAAGCGGTGTGCAATCTTCGAGCGAATAAAAATATTCTTCTAACTCGCAAACTTTTCTGCATAAACCCATTTTCTGCTTTTTCTGCGACAAAGTAACTCCTATTTCCGTTTCTGTTTCCTGTTTTTTGTTCAAATTGTTCAATACAAACCTAACCGAGAATTCATAGACAAGGTGCAAAAAATTTCTGCATTCTCTGAGAGTCTAACCTATCCAAGGCGGGGTGCAAAATTTTTCGAGCTCGCTTCGCTCGCTCTTGCATCGTATATTCTCCGTAGCGAAATAAGGGGAGATGGCAGGTGCGGTCCGCGGGGACCCCTTCCCCTTATGTATCACTACATTATAAAACAAAGTCGCTGCCGCTGTCTGTCCCTATGTATGCTTAAACTATGCAACGGATTTTGATGCGGTTTTTTTTAATAGATACGGGTGATTCAAGAGGAAGGTTTATATGTATAATACATGCATAATATAGTAAGCTATAATTTATAAATTTATCACGCGGGCGAAGCGGCTGGCGGAAGCTAGTTCTAAATATAAATGTAGGGTGCAAGATTTTCGCTTCGCTCGCTCATATTATATTCTTCGTTATCCTAGTTCTATTTAAATAAATCTATACTCTTTATTTAAGTACTTACCCTCTCGAAATCAGAATTACATTATTTCTCCTAAAAAAAAATATCAACCCAAACCCCCCCCCCCCCCCCAAAATGAATTCCTGACTACGGCCCTGCCTGTCCTGACTGGACCCCGACTATATGACCCCCCCCTGACTCGAAGGCTGGATCCGCCCTTGATTCCCTCTCACTGAGAGGAGGCCAGTGTGTGGCCCATCAGTGGGAACATTAATAGGCTGTTAATGTATGTTATGTATGTTGGTAACTATCTACCTTCAATAATTACATGTTGGCCATAGCTTGCCGGGCGACAGCGAGTAGGACTAATAGGCTAAACAAAACTAGCAGCTGTCTTTGGGTAGGTACCGTAGTAGGCTAACGGTAGGTACCTATAGACAGCTGGCAATTTCGTCTATCCTCATCATTGCTAGTCATCGTTCGCCTAGTTGGCCGAGTCCAGGTGAACGCCAGGGCTTGGGATCGCTCGTGCGTGCCACAGGCCGTTTCAAATAGTAACAGTGTCAGTTTTTTGTTCACAAATCCAAGGGAACACGTCAAGTGTGTCTATGGGTTCACATTAATCTAGTTCGAACTTTACCAACGTATTTTCTAGCTATACGATAATTTATAGGTAGCACTCGCCTTGTATAAAATCGCCTATACAGGGTGGCAGGGACATCGACGACGCGAAAACCATGGATTCAGTACATGATTCTGAGACCGCCAGAGCTGAAGTTTTTCGTCCGTTATATTAAAAAAAAACCTGCTGTTCCATACATTTTGACCTCGTAGGCATTGCACTTATCTATGAAACAGCAGATTTAAATTTAAATAACTGACGAAAGTTTTCAATGCAGGGCGGTTCAGGATCATGTAGGTAGGTTTACGCGTCGGCGTCGATTGCAACAGATTACGCGTCGATGTATAGGTACGCGTTGGTTAAAGCTTGACCTCCAATCCAGCAAGTAGGTACCTACCTATTTCCGGCTCTACAATCAAATTAATTCATTTATTTACATATACACTTTATTATCTTAATAATGACGATAGTTTTACCTACTTACATATTTTAGTTAGTAAGTAGGAATTACAATAACGTCGTCTGTACTTATTTAAACGATTTGATTGACTATCGTTTCCGGGATAGAAGCCAGATACTTTTGATGTAATTGAAAACTTACTTAACATAGATTTTACCCTTTTGGCTGACGATTCATCGTCAGTGTTCACTGTATCATCAGCACGTGCATTCGATGCAAAAGAAGTTGATGTGATTACTACATCGGGGACATTATTATAATGTGTTGATCGTCGTTTCACGCTGTAAATCGAATAGCATTCGCCATATATATCTATATGTTGTATTGTGTTCATTCGCCCGCATTTTCTGTATCTATCTTCCACTGATTCATCCTGTTGTAACCGTAACCAACTGTAATCACCGCAACCTGTTTCACGCTTTACGTGCGCCATGTTTGAAATGCGATAATTAACTCAATTTTATCCAACATATTTGGGAAAAGTGAAGATAAAGATGATATATTAATTTTTCCGGTTATGTAATAAAAAATAACTATAAATATTATCAATGAAGGTAACAGAGAATTTTGACATTGTCTAACAATCAGATTTTTTTTTGTAGGGTTGGAATTTGGACAATCTGTCAGTCTTGTAAAGCTGTTTTCAGACCAGCGCGATTTGTCGCGCGACGCGACACCGGTTATTGTTATACCGTGAAGTTTTGTATTGTTCGTGTCGCATCGCGCGACAAATCGCGCTGGTCTGAAAACAGCTTAAAGCTGCAGTAAAGCGGAGAATTCACTATCCGAATGCCCGCCAAGGGCGCCTCAGTCCCATCATCCCATGTCGGTCAGTGTGAATCCAGGGTACCTAATGGTCTTGACCCTTCCCTGGGCTGCGTCTAGGTCGATGTCTGGTATTTTTTCTAATATCATTGATAAATTGAATCAAATAAATACTTTGTTGAGGTTTTCACGTAGAATGTGCGCAGGGTTGGGCGAGCCCGTTGCTCGGCGGTGTACTGGGGGCATAATAAGGCACATCAAGTGCACCAACACCAACCAAAACGTAACCAATGGACTAAACCTTACGAAATCGAAAACCAACCAAAATCCAAAATCAACGAGAACTTCTAGTAGAGTTGTGTAGGTTTTAAACAGTTGGTTAGAGGCTAAGCTAACGTAGAAAGTAGTTTGGGCTTATTATATTATAAATCGTCCTTAAGGTCCTATGTCATAGGACCTAAAAAAGCGTGGCCTGGAAACGTCTCAGTTTTCATTTAAGGAAATTAATGTTATTGCTAAGTCCAAGATACAAAGAGACCGTAGATTTACAATTATAAGTTGGCCGACTAGGGCCGGTGCCACACGGGCGTTGTCTGTGCATTGACGCGCCGTGCGTCGTTCTGACGTCCGACAAATGATGGACGGCGACGCAACGCACCAGGATAGGAGGGAGACGAGTTGAGTAGGGGAGCTGCGTTGAAACGACGGAGCGGCAGCGCAGTATTTAATAGCATATCGAAGGTGACAGCGTAGCGCCCACGCAGCGCTCGTGTGGCATTGACTGCGTCGAATTTACTGCGCTGCCGCGCTGCGAGGACGCGCATTGGCATTCGCAGAGTATACCAATAGGTATAGTGACATAGAATAGCCTGCACATCTTGTGCAGTTGTCCAACTAACTACTACCTACTAGTCGTTGGATAGTCGGCCAACTTATATTTGTAAATCTACGGTCTTTCCGACGTGGCAAAAATTTACAAATGTGCCCTAGCACTTTTGTCAACTTTTGCCTCTGTCGTCCTTTTTTGCTGATGCAAGTTAATGTGTCAGCAAAAAGGGGCTGCTTGTCATAAAAACCAGCTCCAGTCAGACCAGGGGCTTAAGGCGACGACAAGCTACTTTTAATGATTTTATCCGGAAATTATACGTCTAAACGAGTGGTGTTAATGATTTGGAAAAAATATATGTTAAATTGCAGCATTTTCTTAATAATTTAATCTACGAATATTTTAGATTATGTTTACATTACATAGTGAAATTAATTTGTAAAGTTGTGTCTAACGCGGATAAAAAACTAATAATTACTCAAAAGCTGTCAAGCGTATTATTCTGAAATCTCCACCATTTTAAGGATAATTAAAATATTAATCTTTTAGCCTACGAATCTAATACCTCCTGTTTTTTGTATAGTAAATTAATAATGCGTCAAATTGGTGACAGCGCTCCTTGATGCGCGAGTTCTATTACTGGCTGGACGTACGTCGCGTTGCGTGAGCTCAGTACAGAATACGCAAGCTAACCACTCAAGGTCACTGGCATGTATCTGTCTCTTAAAGAGCAGGAGGCCAAAGAAGGCAACCAGGCGGTTTCTGGAATTAAAAGGCGTGATATCCAGTTATACCGACTAGAAGATTGTCAAACCGATCTTGTCCAAGAACCGAAAAACCAGACGCGGCTAGTCCAGCGGTAAGTAGGTACTTAAAGTAGCCTGTCTGTATTATCCCCAATACCGGGCGGCGCGGCGTTGGGGTAGAGCGCGGTACGTTCTATCACAAAGACAATTCACAAATGCATAATTTCCATCTTTCCTGGTTTAAATTTTTAAGAATTCCTAAATCGTGCAAATATTCAACTAAACTGTGTACCTAAACGTCAAAAAAGTACGGTCTCTGTCCTCAATTCCTCATCTACATAAGTAGATAGTTCGACACGTGTAGTTTTCTTGTACCATATTGATGGAGTTTTAGAATGTTTATGTTCTTCTAAGTAAATTTTGGGATTATACAGAGCTTGGCACCCATTTAGATATCAATCATATCTTTCAACGAATGGATCAAACCCAAAACGAAAAGTGGGCTCGGTTCTATAGAGACACGATGATCTAAGTAGGTATATCTTGATCAAAATATGATTCGCGACCATAACAAATATGTATTTACAGAATTATAATCATTAGAATCATTTGCAAAAAAAGTAGACAAAAAAAATCGCGGACTACCTAGCACTGCGGATCTCATGCTTGAAAATGCACTTAGTTACAGAATAACACAGATACTTCACTTCTTTTTATAGCTAACGCTATATTTATCTACATAAATATTACAGGCGTTTCGTGTGCGCTAAAATGGTACCTTACGCGGACGCCCGAAAGTACGGACTGGATTTTTGTTGCCCCGGGGAAACGCAAGCCGTAGGTACGTCAGTGCGCGACTTCGAACGAGTGAGGGAGGCCTGACTTAGTGCCTTTTCACACGTCCCAGTTGCCGGTGCCGGGTAGCCGGTGCGGCGGCCGGAGTCACCGTGGTGTTATGGGCTTGTATCTTTCACACGTACCTGCTGGCAACGGTCTACGGGTGCACATCGGATTCACCACTGTGCGTCCGGGGGCCGCCTACCGGTTAGCCAGCGGCGGCCGGAGTCACAGTGGTGTATGGAACACGCAAAAAGTTTTCATATGCACCGGAAGTCAGTCGCCCAAGTAGGTACAGTCACGGTCTAAAAATGTTTATCAATTTTCAAATTAGACCTTTATTTATACTTAAAGTCTAAAATGCTTTAATCTAGGTAGATACTTATTACTTTTTGATATTGTGAAGCATCTGTTCTAACAAAAAGAGTATTAAGGCTCCTGCACACCACCGCGACTTGTCGCGCGACGCGACACGAACAATACAAAGACATCTTCACGGTAGGTATAACAATAACAAGGTCTGCACAAGACTTTAACTTGTATTACCTATAGTATTAACTTTTTAATGATGAAACTCAGTTCTGAGTAAAAAATTACTCACATTGACATAATGCATTTGGTACAATGACATTTATCACAAATGTTAGGTGTGAAATTAAAAATTGATTCGCTAAGATGGCTTGAATATTAGTACTATATCGCGAGAACTATCTCGATTCACCGTGAGATTTTAGATTCGGCGTCATGGCGAAGAAACGCAAATAACTGATCATAGAAGAAATTCAGGCGACCGACGGCCGATACTAACGATGATAATTAAATGATGGCTGTACGTAATCACTACGAGATTGTACCTAATCGCGTCCAAACGCTACAAACGCAACTCGGTACAAACGCTACCGGATCCAAATCGGGTCAAGCTGAATGCGTTACCGGACAGTCGACACCGGCTAGCCGGCAACCGAAGCGTGTGAAAAGGCATCTTTACTGTAATATGGTATTGCCAGCAAATAAGACATCGTTGATCACGTATTTTAGTAGTACCTAAATGAAATATTTTTTCCTCTTGCAGCACAAAGTTTGATAAGCCTGTAATGAATAATTCATAGGTATTTGCCTTGCCAAGTAACGTTGAGTCAAACGAAACCGAATTATAATCTAAGTTATATTACGGTCTAATATAACTCTGCTTTCAACTGCTGACGACATAAGTACACTGTGATCTGCGAAAATATTATAATGATAATAATTTAGGTGCCGCAAAACTGAGGGTGCGAGTCAGTTTAATAACAATCTCGTTCCATGTCATGTTTAATTTCTATTGTCAAAAGATCAATTATAAGATATATCAGATCTATTTCATGAAATGAACATCGTCTCCACATCATGATGTGGCCTGGCATAAAATAGTTAGACTATCCGCCGGTAGAGGTGTTGATGTCGCTTTGTTTTCGTTGTGCCTCATGGCGGCGGCATACAACAAATCAAATAAAGTAGGGTGACCACGCACAAAAAGTCTATGGGCTTTTATTGGGTTTCCAAATCCATATTTGGAAACCCAATAAAATACCATTATTATGGTAAGCGATCAACTTGAAAGTAGCGCTCGCCGGCCGCTACCGCGGCGTGAAATGCAACATAGCACTTAAAATTAGTTAAAAAAAAAAAATTAACATACTCCGCTTAAGTGGCACCCCGACCAGATGGGTTAGGTTAGGTTTAAACTGTGACCAACAGCGCGCGCGCCGAGCGAGCGTATATAGAGCGGTGCCGCGGCAGCGGCCGGCGAGCGCTACTTCCAAGTTGGTCGCAGTTACTTGACTATTTTTACGACATTATACATAATAAATTAAAGTCTCTTTTCGTATTTCCCTGTATGTCCGCATGGTTCTTCTAAACCACGTAACAGATTCTGATGAGGTTTTCATCATCGTTTAGAGAATTTATTCCGGAAGGTTTATGTACGTAATACTTACGTTAATATTAAAGTTACTTACATAAAACTAAGAAATCTCAATGTTTTGTCAAGTCGCAAAAACCATGTGAAGCAGGAGCGGGTCGCTAGTAAATAATAAAAACTAGTTTCTGCTTGGTAGTCTGAATTGTCTGAAATGCGGTTTCGGGAATATTAATGCAAATCAAAATCTTTTGTGTTTCGTGTCACTATTTAATTCACTAAAATTAAACTAAACTAACTAGAATTTAAAAGTCTTAACAATCACTAAAGGTTCGGTAAGCGTCTATTGTATAAGTTTCCAAAATTCTTGTTAGGAATGCTGTTAATGTTGTTTTTGTCGTCAGTTTGATATTGGGCCAGCAACATGGGCCAACCTTTTTCTCTGTCCTGGACGCTGGGATTGGCTTCCATCCGTTGTCGTATCTTCGCAGCCTTGGCCACAACCTCAGCATTCAACATGTTTTCCAAATACCGCAGTTTGTGTGGTAAAACAATCTTACAATGCTGAAAGCAGAAATATGAATAAAATTGATTATTATCCTGATACGTTCAATAAAAAACCATTACATAAAAACCCTCCATTTGGGCTCTCGGGTAAAAAAGATGCCATCAAAAACAAAACTAGTAAAAAAAACCAAGTCTCGCAACTCAGAGTTCTTCTACCGTAAAAATGTATAGTCATTAGTCGGTAACTTTATTATTGACCCAGGGACCTTCTATCTTAAGTTATTGCGTAATTAGCTAACCTAACAACATCTTATAGTGGCCATATCAATATTACAAATCTTTTATGTTTTCAATAAAATAGATTGACTTGGCCATCGCATGAAAACACAATGTACATAATATATCTCACAAGTAAACATATTATATGAAATAAGATTGTTTAGTGCGATTTTCAAGACAATCATCATCAAATATACCGTGTTTATACAATGTCTACTTGGTTACTGAAAATTCAGGTATCTAGTTTTATCCACAACAATAAGTTAAAGGGGTCGAAAATGGCCTGAACTGCTTCGAGAAAAGGATGGTACGGCCGTGCCGATTTTTTTGCTCGACTTGGCGGTGGCACTGCTGTGCCCCGAGATCTGGCGCTACTAGTAATGGCAATTAATGCGATTTCGCATTAATTTCATTAGCATGTGAATTCTTGAGTCTTAGCATATTAATTGCTATTGCTATGCTAATTGCTAATATTGCGATAATTGATAATAATAATGAAGTATGTGAATTTTGTTAATATGCGAATTAAGGCAACCGCGCTTCGGTCGCCTTAGGTAGGACGTCTCCGATGCCGTTCTCTCCTAGCCTAGCGTGCGTTTAGTTTACTCGCCGATAACGTTTTATTTGTGCTAGTACATCCCGGTTCCATTGATTTCCTATCGGGATTCCCCAACATAGTTCTCCTGGTGCGCAGATGTAGACGGCACAGATTCCGGTTGAACTGGTTGTGAAGGTGCATCAGCATTCTGCACCTGACGCACCTGTACCGAACGGGACCGAGTCGGTTCACATTCAGCTAAAAAGCTATTGTAATGAATGACCAATGTGTTTAAGTTATAGATGGGTTTTTAAATTGGTGATTGATGTTCCGTAAGAAAGATTTTAGAGCACTGATTTATTAAACATAAACAATCACGCATTCATTCGGTCAATACACGACCCTAAGTACGATCAAATCAAAGACAATAAGATAATAATTGTTAAACATCATTCTTCGCACCACCCTGCTCTGCTAATGCTAATAATTTAATTAATTAAACAAACACAAGCATTCATTCAATATACAACTCTAAGTACGCGCAAATCAAAGATAATAAGATAACAATTGTTTAACCCATTCTTCGCAAGTTCGCAACACCTGCTAATAAACACACGCAAACGAGGTCACGGTCACGTGAAACCGATAGATTAAGTATTCCCGACTTCCAATGGGTGCGACGGAGAGCGAGCGCACGACGACGCTCGACGCTCTGAAATATGATAGTTTAAAAAAGTACGAAGCGATAAATTCACTTCGCACTTCACAGAATTTCGCAACTAAATTTCATTTGCTAAATGCTAAATGAGCATTCGCATGCTAACAATGAATGCGAATGCTAATTAATCCATCACTAGGCGCTACTAATACGTAATTAGGTATATGACGGCGGTTGGGGCGGGCTTTAACTCTTTTTGTAAGAGATACTCGTAATGTGTTTTTAACTATAAAATATGTATTATGTTTCAGACCATACCTACAAAACCTTGAAGCTAATCGGCCGACTCATATTTAAATAATATCTATACCTTATAATGCCTTGTGTGATCTATACACTAAATTTCTCTATTAAGTAGTTAATATGTATCTTCGTCATCATGATCATGTTATTGACAAATAAAGTTAAGAACTACGTTTAATTTGGTATATTCTAGATCTTTCTAACTTAGTTGAATGTTTTTGATGTTCGGAGTAAACTTCGAACTCAATTTGTTGGAATACTTGAATAAAAAGTACGGATTAATTATAAAGACAGAGATTATCTTGAAAACCGTTCAATTAACCCCTTTCTTTTTATCTTTATAAATGTCACCCAAACGGTCGAGTTTCTCGTAAACTTTTAACGAGAAATGAAGTACCTACCAATAACATAAAAGCTGCGGTTTTTAAAAATGTACAAGAAAACTAGATTTATTGATATCTATCTATATAATAAAAATGAAATACTGATTGTTACGGCTGGACCGATTTAGCTATATATTAAAGTGTTCGTAATCCGGCCACTAAAGGACTCTGTAACACGGATATTGATCCCTTCCCTATCCACTTAAATTCGCTGAACTCGGACTCAATAACTCACACTAGCATTTTTCATTTAGGTAGGTACAGTCGATGGCACGACGGTGTTAACACTTTGACCTTGAGCTGGTCTAGCGTAGAACGCTGTTTCTGGGCTAGCTTATACTGGTTTTGTGTACTGTACATACCTATATACGTACAATCTTTTCAAATTACACAAATTGTATAATTATGGCTTTGTTGCTACGGAGAATCACTGACTCCTAAGTCTCCGGAACCTACTAGTTTAGTAGTCAGAGTATTTAAAATATTGGCCTTTGTATTAAGCCTTTTTATATGGAGTTTCTTGCCGGCTCTTCTCCATAGGAAACGACAATTTGGAACCGTGCACTTAGCTTCTGACGTTTCATAAGTGCCCATGTAGGTTTATGTGAAATAAATATTTTGAATTTGAATTATGTTTTAGTCATATGGATATTGTTAAGGGCTTTTGATGAAGTAAATAATTTGTACCTAATACTATGTTTAAAAAACCGTTACAGTGAAAACTATTCAGAACCAATATTGCAGGGCAGCAGGGCTACAGTAAAATGTTGAAATAGTTTGGAGATGTAGCATTCTTCGAAAGCGAGATAACAAAGCATGTCATAAATACCATTGTAACAGAAAATTGACATCATATATGTTTGAACGACATTTCATCTTTTAAAAACACATTTGTGACAAAAGCCAAGATATTGCTGCAACAAGCAATCAGTGGACCACTATACAGCCATAATCTCCACGCTCGTCTTGGTAATCGCAATATTATTATTTAATAACAAGTAGGAGGATGCTTTAGCCAATACTTTTGACATAATCCATCATCTAATCGATTCTTATAGAGCTACGATAGGGTTACGGGATGTACAAGAATAAGGTTCAATGTTGATTGGGAAAATTTGACAGATGTGCTGGCGTCTGTACATGAGACTTTAAATTTTATCTGGCTGGTTTTATTTATATTTTTTATTATTACATTTCTGAATAGATACCTGTTAATATTTTGAATTAAAGCTATTTAGTTAATCTCATAAAATACCTACATCATTATTAGAATAATTATGGTAGTTTTGCTAAGAAATAATATCTATTTAACAAATGCTTCCTCTCTCCTAAGTTACTTATTTTGCTGTGCCCGACAGGGTCCACATTATGATCTTATTATAAGTTTTACCACCTGAGAATACCTACATGTGGAATGCAATAAAGTGTTGAGTATTGAGTGGGTACAATGTTTCGTAGCGAAGTGCTACGGTTGCTACGAAATTATTTATAGGCTTTTCAATAAATTATGTACCTACCGTGCTACAGCTACAATTACGGACTCATTTAATTAAGAAAAAGATCTTACATAATTGTTGGTAAGTAAATAATGTCAGCACCAATTTTTAGGCCTCTATCTACACTCATATTGGTGACTAGATGCGCCGTAGTAGAGGTCTACGAAAACAGCTACGAATCTCTTCATTAGACGGTTTATTAAACGATTATGATTTTGCTACTATTGAATTGTTTTTATGTTTTTGGTAATGATAATAATGTAGTTTTTATTTCAATTATTTGTTTTGAACTATGTCGGGAGTTATGGTAATTAAATATTTCGTAGCGACGCTACGAAAGCTACGATCGCTACGAAATACACCTATTTCGTGGTTTAAAATAGTTATGCATTGGGGCTCGCTCGATAGCACGACAATCTGCTTACTCAGATAAACATCTGTCTAACGGTATAGACAGATGTTTATCTGAGTATACTAGCGGTATCAGAATCCAAATACTTGAAACTATAGTTTTGTAGGTACAGCTGAAATGAGCAAAGCTAGTCAAGTCGATAATATCGAGTGTCTTCAGTAAAATTTAATGTCTTAGACCGCGTGCGACTCGTCCGAAGTTAACAACTGTTTTCATCAGTAAGTAATTGAAGTAATTGTAACATTAAGTAATTGAAAGAAATTAAAAATAGAACCTAAACGACATAGGTAAGCCTTGGGATACGTCATATAATCATATTAATTCCGGTATCAAGTCTCCAAGAAAGTAATGACAGGTTATGAAAATATCATTTAATATTAATGTATTAATTCAAAACACATTGCTACAAAGGTATTATTTTCTATAGGAGATTTTAGACACATGATTTGTCACCAACTCGGATTTCCAGTCAGGTACCTACTTACTATAAACGTTTTACCTTAAATAATAACCATTTACCCGGCAATTTTATTTTTTACCAGCTAACAGCCGTTGTCCTGTCTAATTTTCAATAATTCATAGAAAATAACACATGCATATTTTACCTATTTATTTTTTAACTATTTTGTCACAAGTCTGCAACTCGTACTACAAGTAAATTTGCAGAAAACGAGGAAAACAGTTCCACCGTTAGGCTGCCTGTCCACTGGAGCGGAGAGGAGAGGAGAGGAGCGGAGATGTGCCAAAATTAACCAATAGAATCGCACATCTGGAGCGGAGTTTTGATTCTATTGGTTAAAATTGGCACATCTCCGCTCCTCTCCTCTCCTCTCCGCTTCGGTGGTTCGCCTAATACGGTTTATACTAGTACGGGGAACAGAGTGAATCAGTTCCGTTCTGCCAACATAATAAGTACTGATACATACCAAACAAAATTACCTTTCTTTACTGGTTATTTGTAAGTTACTGGAATTATGCAAAGTTGTTATATTGATTTGGCAAATAAAGGTTTTGAAGTGAAAACTTCTTTAGCGTTGTTGTGCACCTTTTTTGGGATGTGTAAAAAATTTTAAACTCGCGTCAGGACACGTGACCTGATCGAAAATTCGTAAGACGGAGGGAGAGTAGAAATGTTGTAGACAGCGCACTCTGTTTTTTTTTTTTGGAATTTTTTGAGGGAGCTACAGCTTTCGTTCTGGTACTGACACCAAGCTACATCAATTCCTGACATTTTCTTTAGATGGCGTTACGTTGTATCAAAAAGTTACTTAGTTTTCACTTCTATCAGCAGTCTCCAAAGACTGCCCGATGTTTTTTTTCCTGTAATAACCTAATTCGGAACATGTAATACGAACATTTTTTAACAAAAATTTGCTAAATAGGTGTCCAGCCCTTCTCAAGTGATGCTCTTATAAACGAACAGCATTTCATTTTTATTATATAGGTAGCTCACGAGAGCTTCCAAATTCAAATCAGTGGCATCAGAAGATTTCACTTCTAGATGTTCGAACTGTGAGAACTAATTACAAAGGCTCATTAATCTCATTTCATCATTAACCTACATGTTTATATTGCGGCAGAAAAATTATGAAAATTACGAAAATAACGTTTTATTTAATTGCTTTAAGACGTTCAGTGCCGGGAGCCCTCCTAGAGGGTTCCCCTAATTGCATATGACATGCCGGGAACCCACGCGGAGGGCTCAATTTAAATGTAGGTTTTTCTTAGCGAATACAGCATTATAAATCGTGAAAATAAAATCAGATGTATATTTTAACAAGATTTATTAGTAGGTAGGTATATGCGTTGGTTTTAAAAATCCAACATTTTTTAAATTTTTGTTCAAGGTTCAAAAAAAATTAAAAGCGCTGAAACTACGTATAGCGACCCCCTGAAAACACAATTTTACTTCGTTTTATAGTGTTTTATAACACGGTTTTAAACCTAATGCCGTTGACGATGACCCTCCGCGATGGTTAACTTTAGCGCAAACGTAATGCCGGCAACCCTCCCAGATAGTTCACTTCCAATATGTATGGCGGCATGGCGTATAAGTTCTATGAAAATGGATGTAGTCGAAAGTGTTAAATAATCAAAATACTTACACAGTTATTTGAGAAATATACAACCAGAACTGAGAGCAGCAGAAATCTTAGAATCGCCGTCATGGTGAGTGGCAAACTGATTGGAACGAAAGCTTTATTGCAAACCGTTGGCGCTTGTTATCGTTGTTATGTGTTTACAAAACTACTCAAGAGTTTTGTAAACGACCCAGTAAAACACAATGACGTGCGGTAACATTATTTCGTAATATTATTTTTACTGAGAAACACAATCAGCTAACGATGCTAACGGTATTATTTAACTTTGCGCCTTGATGGAATAGGTACGCAACGACACTAACAATATGGCGAGGCCTGAAGGCCCCGTTTATTTTAATTAACGTTAAATATTTTGTGTCCTCTACTGTCAGAGTAGTTGCCCAAAATAACGTTGGGAACCGACAGTAGTAGAGATGAAATTGTAATACCCAAATTCAGATTAACTGAAACAAGCAAATCATTTCTTAATAACAGTATTCGCTTTTATAACAAGTTGCCAAAGTCGGTTACAGAACTTAGTGATGGGAAGTTCAAAACCCACATCAAACGTGTCTTTATCAAGAAAGCATAAATTATAAAATTAAAGACTACGTTGAAGACAAGGAAGTTTCGCAATAATTCCTTCTGCACATGTGGCTTCCCTGGTACCTCATTAACGGCAAATTATGTAAGAGTCTATTAACTGCTCCCAAATTACCAGGTTTATTAAATTTTAACATTTTTCCTTGACATGATCATCCTATTATTTGACATTATATAAGTACCTACTTAATTACATAATTTAATTAGTGGCTTTTGTGGACATGATAATTATTCAGATTTGTTACAGTTGTACCTAATAGCAATCATGTCATTTAGTTGAATCTACGTTTTTATTTTCACTAATTTATTTATATTTTAAAGTTTTTTTTCTATTTTGCGAATGTGAGAACGCTGTAAGCTTAGTGGACTGTAGATTTGTTGGCCATTTTCTATTTTGTTTAGTACCTGGTAAATTAATTAATAGGGAGGACAGTGTAAGAGAGCCCGCAGACATACCAAAATCGCAGAGTATACCAATAGGTATAGCGACATATGCAAGCCCGCACATCTTGTCCAACTAAATCGTCCAATTAAATAATTGGACAGCGATCGTATCAGTTAAAAAGTTGTCCAACTATCGGCCAACTGCTCGTTAGTACGGCTCGCCGACTATCCAATTTTGTTGGTCAGTCGCAAGGCAAAATGCAAGGTGACCAGACGCGTGCGCGTGATTTCCCTAGAAATGATGTATATAATTTGTCTCCCATATTTTCCTTTTCATTTGTTTAGAAATTGTATTGTTGGAGTCGCGTCGCGCTAGGCTGCACGACGCTTTATTTACGTTGTTGAGCAAAATTTTTTTCAAACTTTTGAAGCTATGGATTACCAATCTGTGGCAAAACGATTGTGATACGTTCACGCCTGTGATACAGGTTTATCCTAGTACAGGCATCATACTTTTGTATTACCTACATTATTTCTAAGATTTATACTGTATTTTACCAATTTTTATTTTTGAATAAATTGTATTGTATTGTATTACCAAGGAAAAAAAAATAAATAAAAAATAATAACAAAAATAAAGTTCGCAAATGGAATGGATTCAGATTCTGTTTAATCGTGTATATTATGACGCAATTTTCAATTTTTTTTCTGGGTTACCTCTGAGTTTAGAACGCAAGTTATGGTGTTTCCCCTATTCTAATCTGTCACTTAATATAGGATGCACCCAAAATTTTCTTTTATTGTTTCGTCTTCTTTTTATTAATAAAGAAATTAGAGCGTTCTTTTTCCGCATTTTTACGCACACGCACCGCGCTAGCAACACTGTCACCGACTAAATCGAATAAGTCTGCGGCTGACAAACAATTAAAAAAGTTGGACGATTAAATTGTAGAAGTAAGCAACTTAGTCGGCCGATAGTCCGACTAAATTGTATGTCTGCGGGCTCCCTAAGTCTTTCAACTAGAAAGACTTACACTGTCCTCCCATCTATTAACACTGTTATTTGAAACTATTGTAAAAGCCAATTATATTTATAAGAATAACCGTGGAGTTTCTTGCCGGCTCTTCTCCATAGGAAGCGACCAATTGTAACTGAGCACCTAACTTCTGACGTTACATGTAGGTTTATGTGAAATAAAATATTTTGAATTTTGTTTTTTTTTTAAACTGCAGGTAGCTGACCGCGCTAATAGAGCAGGCAATTAATTGGAGATGGGATTGTCACTGGTTCAAAGTTATTAAATTAATATTCCAAGAATAAAAGGGCCCATTTCCAAGCACGTAGACTTATTTTATTACCTTTTTATGTCAGACTTGGTTTCCGTACGTCTTCTGTGGGTCCCCATAGCACAGCATCATGCTGAGTAGCCTTCTTGTCACAGTCATGACGTGCCAGCAGCTGCCGATTATTTCTGTTTTGAGCTCGTGAGTATATTAATTTAAATCTATTGTTTTTATTTTCTTGTTCTGCTCGAATTTATTATCTTTTTTTTTATGCACGTGTTTCTGTGAAAAGTAAACTTATTTTTCTTTCTTTCTTTCTTTGTAGACGAGGCTTCTATATGGCGAGTACAAGTGAAAATGAAATGTTTTTAATTTTATATACTGTACTTTCTAAGATTATATTAGACATCGCCGAGCAACGGCCAAAGAAAATAGCGTGAGGAATCTTTGGCAGTCTGAAATTCGCCAGTTAACATTGCAATCGCTAGTTACGCACTGGCTGAAATTCAAAATGTCGTTTAGATTTTCGACACAAAGAAACGAAGTAATTACATTTGGTTCCCTGGTTTGCTAAATGTCAATTTACAATACATGGAACATTGCTCTAAATCTGTCTGGATCAGTCTGGATGTCCAGGGGGCCAAGTCTACTATTTTACAAACGTCATAATGGTGTCACGATGGTGAGTTTTTGACAGATTTGCCATACAAAATCTGTCAAAAACTCACCATCGTGACACCATTATGACGTTTGTAAATTAGTAGACTTGGCCCCCTGGACAGACGATGAACAACGACATTTACTGCTTACTTATTATTAACATTTAGCGGAGCCCATAAGATGAGTTTTCAATTGTTCCACTCTAGTTAGTGCAACCCGTAACTAGTACGCTCGTTGAAATCCGTGCCAATGTCTCAACGGCTACAGAGTACGTTTATACAAAGTTGATACCTCGTTGTTGTTACACCTAAAGTTTTTATGTTTGTGAAACCTTACGTAATTTTAATAGTTTTAACAAGCAAATAAGTATTCTGCCTTGATTAAATAAGATTGAACTACCTTCGTACCGTACCTATGAAGTACTTGATCAAAGGGTCTTTATTTAATTTTAATTCTGTGACCCTTATAATTTGTACAACTCATTCTTTTATTTACAGACTTAAAATAATAGTAATAATATATACAAGTATATAAAAAGGGGGGGGGGGGGAATAATTATTGGGCATCAAAACATTCGTCTGCATCTTATGTAACTCACCGCCAGTTGCAGAAAAAACTTTAACTTCTATAGCTGCCATTAAATACTAATCTTCCATTAACTTGTTGCAGAAAGCAACATTAGACTCGATTTTAATGGTTCTTTGAACAAATTAATGAAATCATTAGCGTTAATGATCCATTACGTAATGTTTGTCTTTGTGCAGCTGGGTGATACTTAGATAACATATAAGTACTTTGTCTGAGTACTAATATATTAGAGCCAATGTTGTTCGCAGGTTTTTAATCAATCTTTTATTTTTCGACTATATAAGGCATCTACATGTAACAGCATGTTTAAAGTAAGGGCACAAGAGTTCACCAGACAGGAGCACGTTTTATTTTAATACTATGTTCTCATTTAAAGACAGACTGGGTAACTCCAACCCTACAAACAACCATTTATCTCCAACACTAATCAAAAGCTGCCTCCATTATTTTCCAAGTTCATACAAACGTACGTGTTATACAATAGTTTCAGCTGGATGAAGAAGCAGAATGACAGGACCGGTTGATGTGGCCGCACATGGGGGAGGCCTATCTCCTATATCTGTGTCTTTCAGCTGAAATGGTGATGATGATTATGATACAAATACCCTAAAAAAAGAAAGAATAATTATCAAAATAAAAATAAAATTGTCATAAGCAACTTACAATAGGTATGCACGGCTACACATCAAGCTATACACTTCCAGTTTACGTTGATCTCGTATTGTATAGGATTTCCGTACAATACGAAGTCAGCTTATACTGGAAATTTATAGCTTGATGTGTAGTACTAAAAGCAGTGAAATCCCACCAAAAACATTTTCATGTAAAATGTTGCCAAGACGAGTCCATTTAATTACCGATGTCAAACTAAAAATCATATTTGATTATTTAAGGGACATTACCTAAATAGTAGTAAAGAGCAACGTAACCTAACCTTTTGTAACTGAAAAAAATTACAAAGAGATTACCATAATATCCGAAACTGTGGCTGCTGTCTTCAAAATTTATAATGAAAATGGTAAGATAAATCTCGAACGGTCTTTTATTAATCAATCAATGCATTATCCGGCTTTTACAACTTGACAAAACATCGAGATTTCCTTTTTATATGACTGTAGGACGGTATATACAATGTGGAGACTACCATATAACAAAAAATTAAAATACTGGCACTACTAATGCTTTAGAGTATTTTGGAACTGTCAAATAAATCCTAGCTTCGAAATAAAAAAAATAGTTTTTCAAACAAATTATGTAATGGGATCCACCCTTAGCCTATAAATTCCGTTTATCCAACTAGGCCTTGGGTGAATTCTCGGTCATACATTTCCGAATATCCACCTTAGGGTGGATTTTTGAGGTGGATAAACGGAATAGCCCGAGCCGACTATGGATTTGGCTTAACTTTTGAATAATATTCAATTGAATTTTTGTATACAGAATGGGAACGTCATTATGGACACGCCGTTTAATTTTTTGTTGTATTGTCGTCTCCACTTTGTATACACGTAAACCTTTAGAAATAAATTCTTTAAATAATGGTGAAAAGCGCGTCAAAATCAGTTGCGTAGTTTAGAAATACAACGCAGTCACAGATAGACACGTAATAACAGCCGCACGGGTCGATCCATCCAGTTAAGCTACGCTTGCCGGGGTTGGTCCGTGGGACCGTCTTTACATCCAGAGACCCCTCTGTGCCTCCGTTCATCCCGGCTGTCATTTGTGGATCTTTGACGGGCGTTACGGGTCGTCAAAAGCCCGAAAGTCTGACAACCAGTCTTACCAAGGGTCTTAACATAGTTGGGAAAATCCTAGACAGATTGATTGTATAGATATCGCAATGTAGATATTTAGATAAAAGGGGGCTATGTAATACGAGAAGCAGTACCTACGACATTAGAGCCTACATCGCTGTATTGGGCCGCCTGCATCGATGGTTTCAGCGACCATGCAGTTGCAAGGTCGACCATAGACTAACTGTTCCATGAGCTGTGATGTTTAATACCTGTATTATTTATTGGTTACCGATCTGGTATCCCACCTTCGGAGTTTTATGCGTTGTGTTAAGTACAGTCACGTAAACGATACCTTGAAAATGTGGCAGTATATTTTTGTTCAAAAATCAACAGCAAGTGCACAATATTATAGTTTATTTGACGTTCGAAAAGTGCATTAAGAGACAGATACATGCCAGTGACCATGAGTGGTTAGCTTGCGTGTTCTGTACTGAGCTCACGCAACGCGTCGTACATCCAGCCAGTAATAGAACTCGCGCATCAAGGAGCGCTGTCACCAATTTGACGCATTATTAATTTATTATACAAAAAACAGAAAGTATTTTAATAAAACTCGTAGACTAAAAGATTAATATTTTAATTATCCTTAAAATGGTGAAAGTTTTAGAATACTACGCTTGACAGCTTTTGAGTAATTATTAGTTTTTTATCCGCGTTAGACACAACTTTACAAATTAATTTCACTATGTAATGTAAACATAATCTAAAATATATGTAGATTAAATTATTAAGAAAATGCTCTAATTTAACATATATTTTTTCCAAATCATTAACACCACTCGTTTAGACGTAATTTCCGGTATAAAATCATTAAAAGTAGCTTGTCGTCGCCTTAAAGTGCTAATGCAGTAAAGATGCTTTTCGTCAATCAGATTAGTTTGAATTTATGACTTTTTATTTTGACTTTATATTATTTACTGTTGCCCGCGACTTTGTTTGCGATCCAGGATGAACAGTACCCTATGTCTTTCTCCATGTCATAATCTACTCATGTGCCCAATTTTATCCAAATCCGTTCAGCCGTTTTAGCGTGAAAACGTGACAAACAAACAAACAAACTCACTTTCGCGTTTATGGTATTTAGTTAGGATGTATGTATGAGAACTTCAGTTTCTTCGTCGTCTTAACCTGTACATGGGCTTTCTACAGTATTCGTAATGGCTGGTAAAATGCTCTCGCAGACCATAGGTCTGACTGACGTCCAATCAGAAAATAAGAATGTAAAATAATAAATGTGCCATATTTCAATGTCTTAGTTCAGAGTCAAGTGATATTTTCGTATTTTATTAACAGACGAAAAAAAAGGAGGTTCTCAATTCGACACGTATGTTTTTTTTTTAATGTATTACCACGCATAATGTTAGGCATCTTCGTAGCGTTCGATCTTCAATAGTATCTTAGTTATTTATGCATTTTTTATAATAAGGGGTGGTACACTCATGTTATACCATTATCACCCTTATTATGAATCCTATATTTTTTGAATAAAGATTATATGAACAAAAATGGCGGGATACGACGCGACGTGAATTCGAATAACCTATAAGTTTTTTTTTTAAATTACGGCGCTGAGGTAGTGGAATCATGACAATGTTTCTTTTTTTAATTCATAAAGATACCACGAATTGAGTAGTGAGAATGTGGCTGTTTGATGAGTACCTAAGGAAGGGATCGAAAACCAAAGGAGTTGCATAATGACATTTAGTTTAGTTAGTAACAACATTATAACACTCGTTTGCATGATATTATGGTGACTATTGACACTGGTGGTTTTAATGTTGGCAATAAGCTTACTGTTTCAGAAACTTTTATACAGGATTTATAGCATGGTGTAGATAAATACCTACATTTATTTACATAAATCAAAATTATTATACCTTTACTGCCTCATCCAAGGCGATATTATAAGAAACATGGATGGCTCTGAAACGACCTGTCGGTTAGTAACCGTCATTTGCAAAATGTGTTTTAAGCAGCTTTTGTAATTCAAAGAGTCTCTGTCACTTAAAGGAACGCCAACACATAATATAACAATAAGCCCAATTTATGAATAAAGCTTTCGTATATTTAGGGTCCCACTCCCTCTCACAAAGAGGAGGCCTGTGTCCCAGCAGTGGGAACATTAATAGGCTGATGATGATGATGATGATATTTAGGGTTCCTCTTTAAGACGCAGATATAATGCCAGTGACCTTGAGTGGTTAGCTTGAGTGTTCTGCACTGAGCTCACTCAACGCGTCGTACGGCCAGCCAGTAATATGACTCGTGCATCAAGGCGCTGTCCCCAATTAGACGCATTATTAATTTATTATACAAAAAACAAAAGGTATTTTAATAAAACACGTATACTAAAATATTAATAATTTAATTATCCTTAAAATGGTGAAGGTTTCAGAAAAATACGCTTGATAGCTTTTGCGTAATTTTCAGTTTTTTATTCGCGTTAAACATAACTTTACAATTTAATTTCGCTATGTAATATAAACATAATTTAAAATATTCGTATATCAAGTTATTAAGAAAATGCTCTAATTTAACATATATTTTTCCAAATGATTAACACTACTCGTTTAGACGTAATTTTCAGTATAAAATCATTCAAAATAGGTTATCGTCGCCTTAAGCTTACTTCTGTTTTGTAGAAGCACAAAGTGTGACCCAATTAATATAAATAAAATCTGTCAAGTGCGAGTCGGACTCGCACACGAAGGGTTCCATACCATGTCGTACAAGATTTAACACTATGAATTTTTGTAATACTTTCGTAAAGGTAACAACAGAGGCGCTATAAAAAAACAAAGATTTGTAAAGAACTTGTCAAATTTTAATGAGAAAATGTTGTTGTGTTAAAATATAGGTGTAGGAGTATATTTCATTTATTTTAAGAGAAAAATATTAACTTAACTTTATCCAGTAACATGCATTAACTAAAGTCAAAGTTATTTATTTGCTACTAATATAGTATTGGTATGTATAAATAGGTATATATGGTAGGTAAGCAGGTAGATATGTAGGGTAGGTAGGGTAGGTTAGGTACCTACCTACCCTGGTAAGAAGGGTAGGGTAGGTAGGTAGGGTAGGTAATTAGGTAGAAATAGGTAACTAGGAAAGGTAGATGCGCCGTAGATAAGTACTTAGTGCTAACCGTGCGAAGCCAGGCCGGGTAAAGCTAGTTACTTATAAATAAAAGGATTTCTCTTGCTACATCAGACTATATTGTACAAAATAGAATGTAAGTAGTACGCCAAATTTTAATTATAACTGTGCGTTTGCACTGGCGAAACATTCACAACAAAACATGTTGGAATCTCTATTTTCTGTCAATTTTTCATACAATGTTTGACAGGAACTAGAGATTTCAACATGTTTTGTCGTGATGTTTCGCCAGTGCAAACGCACGGGTCAATACAGGTATTTATTTACGTTATTTTTGATAGTCATACAGAAATCTATTATTTCTTACTTATTATTTTTACACATCCCTTCGGACTATGAGAGTGAGGGAAGAGAGATTGCACTCGTGTCTGCGCACACACTTGTACACTATAATATCTCCCGCGCCGAAGGCCAGTCTCCGTTGAGATTGGCCGCCATGACCGAATATTTTTACACCAATAATTTTTCTCAATATGAAATTGTATCCACAACGGTTTAAGCTAGGTAACTGAATAGTACACTATATGTGCCAGCATTCATTTCAATGTTACTGAATATATTGTCTATTGGAGTGTAGTTTTAACACGAGGTACACACATCAACACCGTCTAGGGATACTTTGAAAAAGTCGATAAAGTTCTTAAACTCAAAAAATACTGGCCGGTTTTAAAATCTTGTGAAGAAAGTTTATTTTGTAGACCTTTTTGGATGATCGAAATTTAAATGATCGAAATAGTATATGCTGCCATGATAGTAGGTACTTACTAATTCCATGTCATTACTCCGACTATTAAATAGTTATCTGTGGAATTTATATCGCATAATATTAGCATGAAATACAAAATTATTACTTTAAGTTGCAGAAAATCGCCCATATTATATAAAATACATTATGAATCGGCGTTTTTAGTATTTGTTGATTATAAACAGTATATGTTACATGATACACACAAGTTTCAAATTCCTAATTTGTTTAGTTGTTGAGATAGAGCTCGTATAAAAATGGTCTAAAACAGACAACTTCTACGGCCCCCTAATTCATCATTTTTGAAGATAAAAACAAATAAAAATTATATTTATTCTCTACTCGATGAGCTCTAGAAAATGATACCCCACATGCCAGGGTCAGATAATTTTTTTTTCAAAATTTAATTTTATTGTATGGCGACCCCCCTTTATTTTTTAATTTTATTATTTGTTGCTCTTACGGCAATAGAAATGCTCAAACTGTGAAATTTTCAACTGCCTACCTATTACGGTTCATGAGATAGAGCTCGCTGACAGACAGACGGACAGCTAAGGCTTATGAATAGGGTTCCGTTTGTCACCCTTCGGGTACGGAACCCTAAAAAGCAGCTTGATGGCAATCCTAAACAACCTGCATGCTCTTTTCAGTGATTTTATCAAGCAATATAAAAAAAGCTACCTAATGAACATAATGTTGTGTTTATAGCTTGAATAATATGTGCAGAAGTGTGTCATAAATATTATTGCTAGGGACAAACAAAGATTTACGTAATGCTAATAATACAGTGTTCGTGCCTATAGCTCAATCGAAAAGATAATAAACTAATATAATAAATTTGAGACCACAATATTACAAATTATGATGTGCTCTAGAAGATATTCTCTGGAAAATAGTCATATTTTTAACGGACGGATGCCTCCTATTCATACAGACGACACCAGCACTTATACATAACCACAGTAGCTACGAATATCCCACCACCGTATCTATTAGAATACATAACACACACACACACCCACTCACAAACATACACACAAACACACATACATTATGTTTTGTGTTGTCATGTATACCGCAAATAAACGTAGGTACAGTCGAGTTCATTAATATATTGGCCCTTAAGGCTTCAAAAATATTATGAACGTCAAAAAACTTCATAATATTGTAACACCTATAAGCATCATTAAATTGTGGTCAAGATTTAGATTCATTAATATGTGACTGCTTTTTTCAGTAACATGTATACTGCCAAAGGCACATTATTATATGAACCACTTTATGATCATATTATCTGAACAATGTAGGATTCACAATTATGTGAATACAATAATATCTGAGCAATTAATACATAATTACTAGTATAATTTAGTTTATTACATTTTGTTAAGAAGGAATTCGTCAATGGTACCTATACTACGTAATGGTAGGTACTTTAGTACAGTTTTTTAGTAGTTTTCAATTGAAAAATTATTTAGTCTCCGTTTAAATTGTGTCAAGTTTAAATCTTTAATGTCATTTGGTATTTTATTGAATATTTTCGGAGTCATGCAGAGGATGCTTTTGTGCATTAGGGCGTCGGGCGGCTCATTCTTTGAGGCTCTTAAACATAATTCGTGCCAATATTCTTGTCTTGTCTATCTATAGCGACAGTTCCCAATTTTTCTTGACGAACAATGCGGTCACGTACCCATACAACCTTAGTATTTGTTTACCCTAAACCTCTTAAGGGGTCATTGTACTCATCATTATGACAACTTTCACTATGGGGCCGACTCCGAAATCGCGAAAATAAATCAGCTGTTCCCTACATTTTGACGAGATATGCGAACATAAATGTAGGGAACAGCACATTTTTTTTTTAAGGACAAGGTAATGTTAGTATTTTAAGAGATTTATAATGCGGTTTACCACTTTCCTTTGGTTTAAGACTAAACATCGAAAAAATTCAAAAAAATAATGCAGCTACTGTGCTTGATTAATAGGAACTAAATTAACAATGTAAATATTAAAGTTTTTTTTTTTCTAAACACTGCTCATCCTTTATTAGTATATTACCTACCCGAATTCTAACTTTTGCATACGAAAATTATCGTTGAAGACAGGAGCACTCAATATGCAAAACGAATAATGACTACAAAACTCTCACGTTTTAACATTTGAGGAAAGGGGCGAATTCACAATTTTCTTATTATATCTTATGAAAGGGGTGGGTTGGAGACTTAAAGCAAAGAAAAATACTTTCGTAAAACATAAACGTACCCTAGCCTCTCATCAAAGGTAGTCCGTGGTTCTTGACAGGCATCCTTATGAAGTGTAAATTATTTTGAAGGGGTTATGTAAATAATAGCCAACACTCACGTGTATGTAAACAATGGAATTAAACAAAAAACAAGATTCTTTTTTTTTTTGAGGAAAGGGTATTTCGGGTTTAATTTTGTAAGGATGGGGTTTTGTAAGCTTGTCGTTCCAGTCACGTTGTTATGAAAACTGATGATGCACGTTGATATACGTACTGAGGGGCTCGTGGCTAAGTAATAACAGTCACATGGGTCAATCGATTAGGTTAAGCTACGCTTGCCGCTGTTTGTCCGTGGTTGGGTGCCATCTTTACATACCAAGACCCCTCCGTGCCTCAGAAAGCACGTTAAGGCCGTTGGTCCCGGCTGTCATTTGTAGATCTTTGACAGTCGTTCTGCGTAGTTAGAAGCCCTAAAGTCTGACAACCAGTCTTACCAAGGGGTATCACGTTACCTAGTTACTCGGATGTGCAGGTTAGATAGGCAGCCACTCCATGTAAAATACTGGTATTCAGCTGAAACTGGTTAGATTGGAAGCCGACCCCAACAAAGTTGGGAAAAGGCTAGGCAGATGATGTACGTTGATATACGTAAGTAAACTTAGGTACCTACGTTTGTATAGACAATAGAACCAAACCAAGCACAGGTGGGTATCTACCAAGGTAGGAACGAATTAATTAATTTAATAATCTTATTAAAAAGACGGAGTGTTATTCAAAAGATTTTTTTATGTATAGACAACAATTTCTCTGATGTAGGATAGGGCGAAATAAAATAATTACTTTTTAATTGCTAGAGGAGCCCGTGAATTAGCCCCACGAAATTAACTTTGTGCGTACTTGACTAATTATTTACTAGTTTCAATAATCAGAATAATTAAAAGACTTAAGACTTAAACAAATAAAATTCTTTATTGGCGACAATAAAGAATTTTATTTATTTTATTTAAGGCTTTTGCAGACCAGCGCGCCTTGTCACGCGACGCGACACGAACAATACAATTTCTAAGAAAACTTCACGGTATAACAATAACCGGTGTGATCTGCACAAAGCTTTATATCGACGATATTCATGTTACGCTTCGACGCCAGGTTTTATTATAATAATGACTGCATTGGAAAACGAAAACAATCTAATCAAAATTAATTCCCGAGTGGCCTTCCCTTATGAGTCTGGCTGCGTAGAGAAGCCTCCAGGGATCGGATAATTCGATTATTACCCGCCTGAATGGGTACAAAATACTAACTCAAGTGTTTGCCCTTAATACAGCCAACTAATATTAGTTCTTGGAAATGTAATTAAGGTTATCATAATTACTAAAATTTATTAGGCTTACCTAATGTCTAATAGTCATCAAAAAGTCGCCTTGGGTGTTTCCATGGTTGACGATATTTTTTTCATTTTGATTCTAACCAACAACTGTTAATAATATCTTAATGTTACACCTAAATATTTTTATCCACTACTAGCTGACCGCTGCCCACTTCGTTGGGCGGTAAACATAAATATACGAGTAGGTATGACACTCACAAATAACGTGGCTTACTATTGGTAAAATAATTGTCAAAATCGGTTCAGTAGATCCAGAGATTACCCCTATAGCCTCACAAACTTTACCTCTTTATAATATTAGTATAGATAAACATCGTTGGAGGTACCTAAAAAGCTTGTATTTACTATGTATTTAAAAATGTATTATTACTGTCAAAACTTTTAATTTATTGTTATACGTACTTATAATTACTTAATTCCTACAAACATTTGGATAAAACAAGTGATACCTCCTTAATTATTTTTTCTCATGATCATCAAAATTCTGACGGTAGATTATGAAGTAAAGATAATAATCATTAATGTTTCTTTATTGGTAACTTTCTACTTACTTCCAATTAATTAAAGTTTTTAACAAGTTCTAATAATGAACACAGTACCTCATAAGTACGATATTAATACAACATTATGAAGTAAAAATATAGGTTCCTACCTAGTAGAAGGCAGGTAATGCGGACATCCTACTCGTAAGCAAAAAAATATATAAATGTAAATAATTAATAAATATTTTTATTTACTAAGCTAGGTTTGGCTCTCAAAACGGTGAAGGAAAACATCGTGAGGAAACCGGCATGTCCTAGAACCAAAAATTCGTAAACAATGTGTCATCTACCAACCCGCACTGGGCCCGTGTGGTAGATTACAGCCCACTCTCTTTCACATAGGGGAGGCCTGTGTCCCGTGGGAACATTATATAGCCTGATTATGATGATGATGATTGACTAGGCACCCGCGTCTAAAGATGAGGGACGTAGAGATCTACGCGACGCGAGACGAGCATTCGATTGAACAGGGTAGCTCAGTGATCAGTTTTTCTGGCACTGCTTGCCACAGGTTACTTGCGCGTTCGCTGCGTTTGAGTCCCACTTTTGTTATCTACCTTTTTTAAATCTCTTTATTATTATGTATTTCATAATAATGACAATTTTTTCAAGTTCTTGGGACCGTTTAAAGTGAACGGTTTGTTGAGCGTTCACAATGAACTGTCAACTCAAAAAAAATAAAAGCATATACACGGTCCAACTACAATATCCTGAAAAAATTACTTGTTTCAAAAAATGTTTATTGTATTGTACCCCCTTTAATTTTCAACTTTATAATTGTTTATTTTTTGTTGTTAAAGCGGCAACAGAAATACACAATCTGTGAAAATTTCACCTGTCTACATATTCAGAGGCCCATGGGCGGCTTTAAAACTCTGCCACCAGGACAGTCCCTAACCACACGAAAAAAAGAAGAAGAAGACGGTTCACGAGATACAGCCCGCTGACAGACAGACGGACAGACAGCGGAGGCTTAGTAATAGGGTTCCGTTGGGCACCCGTCGGGTACAGTATTCCTAAAAATAAATGTTCATTTACGTCGGCGTTCGTTTTTCCACCCCAATGTAGGAATGATACTAGGAAATATAAAATTCCGGTTACATTTACACTTTACGTAGATACAGGCTACCCACTCCCTTTTTAGGGTTCCGTAGTTAACAAGGAACCCTTACAGTTTCGCCATGTCCGTCTGTCTGTCTGCGGCTCAAAGACTCTTACTACTAGAAAGCTATAATTTGGCATGGGTATACATATTAATCACGCCGGCAAAGTGGTAAAAAAAAATCATCAGGTTGGTTCTGGATATGTGAAAAATTCACGGCAGTATATTTGTATAACGAAATTATAAAGAAAAAAGACGTGTGGCACTCGGAGACTGCCGCGGTAAAGCTGTTTTTATCAACTTATGCAAATTATAATACAACCAATGCCACCTAGAGGCGAGTTGCTGAACTAAAGAGACAGGGGTGTTAGGTTAGGTTATTTTCGTTACGGAATTTCTGGATTCGGTCTCCACGCTCAAGGCCCGCGATAGAAGCTATGCAATAGCTTAAAACTATCACAGCTAAATAAACTCTAATCGACCAACTTATGTATGGGAGAACATGTTTTTCAACTACAATAATTACGGAACCATTTATTGTGCGTGGTCCGAAACGCTCTTGGCTGGTTTTATATGACATTTTTAGGTATTCGCAGACAGACCATAGATAATAGTATATTATGCAATTAGTGAATAAAGGACGGACCCTAAATGAATCACGAGCAAGTGAAGGATTCTAACGATTGAATCACGACCGTAGGGAGTGATTCAGGTTCAAGTGTTAGAATCCTAAGCGACGTGAGCTCGATATAAATCCGTTTTATTCAAGAGTTGCATACTATACTTTATACCATGATTACGAGAAAAAGAAAGATTTAAGCGAAAATAGACATTTAATAAAAGGTTAACACGTTCAGTGTCGGGAGCCCTCCTGGAGGGTTCACCTACTTGGGTATGCCATGTCGGGCTCATTTTAAATGTAGGTTTTTCTTAACGAATGTAGATTATAAACCGTGAAAATAAAATTTGATGTATCTTTTAACAAGATGTATTAGAAAAAAAAATAAAAAAAAATAACTGTTTATGTCTAGCTACAAGACCCCTGAAAATACTATTTTACAGTGTTTTATAACACGGTTCTAACCTGACCGTCCGCGATGGTTAACTTTAGCGCAAACGTTATGCCGGCAACCCTCCCGGAGGTTTCACTTCCAACTACGAATAATAAAAGTCATAGACTTTTATGGCGGAATGATAAGTTATGAGTTCTATGAAAATGGGTGGAGTCGAAAGTGTTAAGGAGGTTGTATAGCATTGAGATATAGGTCCAATACATTGGTGTGGTCTAAATTCAAACACCGAAACAGTGATTAAAAGAGCTTTTTATTCACTGTTTTCAGTGAATAAAATAAGCTTTTTAGAGGGGAAATGGTATAGAACAGTTTTCATTGCTGTAGACAGCGGTATTGCTTTGGTTGAGGATTTAAATTCTCCATCATGGTTTGCATACTTCGTTTAATACCTATAAGAATTCGTAACACGAGTAAATCAAAGGAAAAAAAAAATTATTTATCGTAGCGACTTCCTTTCCTTTATTAATCAACGTTGTATACGAAAATTTATGATCGTTTTCGTCGGAATTAAACATTAAGCGCGTTTTTAGAAATGAGATGCGAATTATGATGTGGCGTAATTAACTGGCTTCTAAAACCCGGAAGGAGGTTTCTGAATTGGACGCGTAGGGTTTCCTTTATTAGGGTTCCGTACCTGATGGGTATCAAACGGAACCCATTTTTTATTACCCCAAGCGCTATGCTTCACTCACTAAGTCTCCGCTGTCCGTCCGTCTGTTTATTTATTTATTTAACACTTTAAGCACACAAATGTACAGAGGCGGACTTAATGCCATAGGCATTTTCTACCAGTCAACCTTTGGGTGATGCAGAGACAAACAGTGGTAGGTGCAATATAGAAAATTGTGGAATAAATATTTAATTAAATCTAAGGATATACATATACCTATCAAAACTACACTCGAGAGCAATGAATCCGGGTCACTTAAAGAATCCTAAAAATCTCGGAAACTAAAAATGCTAGGTTAATGCAATAAATTGTATTTAATAGACAATGTAATACTCCTTAAATGAAGGTATTAAAACTTCTTAGTTATTGTAAAGTTATATCATAAAAAAATCAAATTTGAAAAAGGGCCACTTTCGAAGATGGAACTACGAAATTACAGCATTTGGTTTTGCTTTTGTTTGTAATCTGTCATTTATGTGGGTACATAAACCATGTTGATAGTGCTCTATATTCATTATTCAAGCTGAAATTATGTCGCTTACGCCTGAAGAATGCACCAGAATACTTACAATGCTGGAAACCGGCCGGAGTCAGCGCGATACAGCCAGGACTGTCGGTGTGTCGCTGTCAACAGTACAAAGAGTTCTCCGACGTTACGAAGAAACTGGTTCTAACCTACGCAGACCAGGAACGGGCAGAACCAGGTGTACCACAGCACGAGAAGACCGATACTTGGTGAACACCATGCTTCGAAATCGCTTTCTCACAGGAACTGAACTCACAAATCAGTTTCGACGCCTCGGAGGAAGTAACCCAAGTGCATGGACAGTAAGACGTCGGCTTGCTGAATCTAACTTAAAACCCCTTAGACCTGCAAACGGCCCTAAACTGGAGCGTGGGCATCGTATTTCAAGACTAAGATATGCCCAGAGCCACGTAAATTGGAGTATTGAAGATTGGTCAAAAGTTATGTTCTCCGACGAATCAAAATTTATGCTCTACAAGCACGATGGAAGACACAGAGTGTATCGAAGACCAGGGGAAAGATTCAAGCAAGCATGCATCGAAGAAAAAGTAGCCTACGGTGGTGGGTCTGTACTTGTGTGGGCCGGAATTTCTTCTGAAAGTCGCACAGAGCTGGTGATCATAGAAAACGGCTCTTTAACTAGCGTAAGATATGTGGAAGAAATCCTCAATGATCACGTTGGTCCATTTATGGTCAATTTAGGTGAGGATGCTATATTTATGCATGACAATGCCCGACCTCATACAGGTAGGATTGTGAATGACTACCTTCAAGAGATGAACATTACTCGTATGGAGTGGCCAGCGCGCAGCCCGGATATCAACCCGATCGAGCATGCTTGGGACGAGCTAGGCCGATGCGTAAAACAACGAAACCCTCCCCCAATCACGCTTCGTGAGCTCAAAATTGCTCTCACAGAGGAATGGGAGAATATTCCCCAAAATCGTATAAGGAACTTGGTGTACAGCATGCCAAACCGCGTAAACGCAGTAATGGAAGCACGAGGAGGCAATACGAAGTATTAAAATTCAAGAAAATCGTAATAAAGTTCAAAAATTTCATGTTTCCTATTTTTGTTTTAAGGAGAGATCAGCAGTTTTTTTCTTTATGTAATTTTGTGTTAATAAAATGTATGGTGACTCATATTTTTTTTACTTTCATTTAAGGAGTATTACATTGTCTATTAAATACAATTTATTGCATTAACCTATCATTTTTAGTTTCCGAGATTTTTAACATTTTTTAAGTGACCCGGATTCATTGCTCTCGAGTGTATATATAATATACCTAAAATATACATAAATATAATAATACATAAATACACGAATATACTTAAAACAAATAAGACAAACAATGGGAAAAATATTACCGTTGTGATGATACTGCCAGCTTCTTACGAATGTGCTCGCGAACTTTAACTTTAAAGGATAATCGGTTGGTTGCCATCCTGATTTCTTGGGGGAGCGCATTCCACAGAGAGATAGATTGAACGAAGAAGGAAGAGTGAATGATGTCAGTGCGGTGAGTGGGACATAGTAGAAGACGATTGTGTGATGAACTGTTTGTTGGCGAGCTGTACATATATCATGAACCGTAATAGGTAGACAGTTGAAATTTTTACAGATTATGTATTTCTATTGCCGCTATATCAACAAATAATAAAAATTTAATTAATATAAAAATTAATTTTTAACTTTATTTTATTTTAAACATTCCATACAAGAAATCCGTTTTTCGGCGTTTTTTGCTCAATATTGTACGGTGGTACGGAACCCTAGTGTGCGAGTCCGACTCGTACTTAGCCGGTTTTTTTTTAATAAAAATATTTCATCATGTAGGTACACAAGTTTAAGTTTAACTACGTTCATCCAAAAAGTTGGCAATGTCGCAAATAGCTGTCAAAAATTAACCTGTGTTGATTAATTTGGCAATATTATTGTATGGAAATAAGAAGTATGGCTAACTAGTGAACTAGAATATTAATTATGAATTGCAATTATGACGCTGAATTTGATGTTGTAACCGTTTTAGGTATCAAAAAGGCATTTAGAAAGTTATCAAATACTTTTTTTATATCTTAAACTCAATAAACGGTGTTACGATATTCATTATTGCATTTCATCATCAATATTCTAGCTTGCTAGTTAGCCAAACTTATTTCCATACAGTAAAAAAAAACCAAAATGTTATACCCCATAATGCCAAATTAATCAAAACAGCAAAATACACTAATGACAGCTATTTGCGACGTTGCCAACTTTTAGGACACACGCTCTTAAACTTTATTTTTATTAATGTTGCGGCACTTATTGAAACTTTTGCATGCATAAAGCTTAAAGTTATACGAGTTGTGAGACAAGCTCATTTCAAATTACACACAAATATTTCTGTGACCTGTCAAATACACAACGCGCCGTGTATTCAGTCGTTCTACGTTCGAACGCGTGTATCGTGACGTCATGAAAAGGGAGTACATATTATTATATGTATATCAGTCGACACCCAACTCCGGCTCACAACAACCCCCAATACTAGACGCGACACGCTATTGATGTAACCGGTAATTTGTTACATGCCATGCCCATTACTACGATTTGCGAAAGTTCATAGAAAGTTTCAGTCGTCATTATTATTAATCCAGTGAAAACCGCAAACATGTGCCTAATTGTAAAGTTCCTAAACTATATGCCTTTGTACGTTATGTATATCTCAAATGAAGGTATCATCAGGAATACCGCAACTGTTGCTAATCAAGGTACCTACTTGATAAAACCCGTAGTCGCCATTGAATTGTTGGTTTAAATATACCTGTCAGTCATTGATCGTATTTAACTGATAATTACTTATTCGTTTTTTAATTGTTTCGCGAAAGGAATGACTCTGGGGAGTATTGTTGCGATTTCTTAAGGAGCGGAGCCATCCAAGACGTTACGGGGGTATACTGAACTCAACATTTAGGACAAGGGGAGGGCGGCAAGTTACACCTAGAGATGGGACACGAATCAATATAATCATTGAGCCGATTCGATTCTCTGCAGGTAGGCATTTATTTTTGTAATAAGTAAGACACAAGTTTTTTTTTTTGTACTTAACTATAAAAAATCTGAATGTGAGTTTGGACAGTTTTCTCCTACATTATTATTTTAAAAATCGCGACAAAAATCTTTTGCTCCATACATTTATGTTCACTTAACTCGACAAAATGTTAATAGAAGTCATTTTTAATGATGAATACAATGACCCCTTAAGAGGTTTTCAGTTATTTCAATTACACTTTGTATTTTTGCTTTAAACACCAACGATATCAATTTTACCTAACCAAATAAAATTACTTAAAACATTATGAGTGGAAAACCAACTCAATTAACCACAAAACACTATACTAAACTTGGCGTACCTATAATAAATTCATGGAGCTCTAGAGATCATAAAGTTGACCGAAGATAAAAGTTTAAACATCATAACTAGAAATAGAGTTACTGAAGCTATGGTCGGCAAGGTGTCGAGTGAAATGGCAAGTGATATATTGCTAAGCGGCGGAAGTGCGCACGTCACTAGCGGATAGCTAGCGAGTCGCGAGCTACCGAAATCCGCAACCCGAAAGAAACGACTAGTCGGCCGGCACACGGAGGGTGGGAAGCTCGCGTTTCGCGCTCTGTGCTCAGTTCTAACCAAGCTCGCGCTTCGAAACGCGGCACCATGCCGCTGATCATCTAAATAATATCTCCATAAATACAAAAAAATACACTACCATCTTAAATTCTTCATAAAATAGTTCTATCACAATTATCAAGAGTATTTAGTGTCGAATATGAAAGTTAAACTGCTAATAAACTTAGAAGTTACTACCAAATAATATTGCTAACTGTTATGATCTTCAAATCTGATCCCGAGCTGCAGTCTGACCATCACTGTCTATATTAAAGAAGGTAAGATTACGACTTACTTCATTAAAACTTGGAAGTTCGCAATTTGTTTGGCCGGTATTTGACATACTGTTAGCGTAACTTTTTTCAGGTATTTATATTTTTGTAAAAAAAAACCAATATACTAGACTCCAAAATATTACTCTTCTGCACTATTTTGTGGCAGTAACATTAATTGGTTCTAATACATAATTCATTTACATAAATAAATTCCTAATATTTTTCAATAGGGATCTCTAAGCTATTTGCTGTGCGAATTTGCGATATTTTTGTAATTTATTACCATAGCATTTGTTTTACTTTTATGTAGCACATTCGTAACCTTTCACAATAACTGCTTCGCTACGCCGTAGCAACAAGTTTCAATTCGTTTGAGAAGAAAAGAGTTTGTTTCAGATTGTAAATTATATAGCCTAGCGACTTTTTAAGAAATGAAAGCCAACGCAATATTCAATTAATTTTTGTGTAATTAAATTTTTATTTTATTTTTTCAAATTATATAAAGCTTCAATTATGGCCGGAATTAGAAATGTTCACTGGATAACAAACAGGTTCGTTTAGTGAAGGATAAAGCCTGTTGATTAAATTATTGTAAAAGCATATTTTCTGACTTTTCCGTTTGTCAATCAACCGCAGGGCCTAGGGTTTAGTCAGACAAAAGATACCAATTCGAAAGTCGGAATCGAAATCCGACTAAGGTCGGGTAAGTCGATAAGGTGGGTAAGAAGATAAGTAATTATATTATAATAGCCTATTATTATCGAACTGCAGGCCAAAGGACTCTTCTCAGTCAGAGATGGCATTGCTCACTACGCTTGCTTAAGACGGGTTGGCAACTTCTTATCTACATAATAATATAATAAAATCGTGGGGAAGTCAAAAATGACATGGAACATTTTTGAAAAAAAAAAAGTAATTGCTATGAGGTCTAGGAAAGCATTCTAATGCCGAAAACATAGTTTTTAGAATTCTTGTCTGTTTGTCTGAATGTACATATCCCACACATTCAAATACACACTCACGCAAATACCTACCTATTACCGGATAGATTTCCCTATAAGTCTGGTTAGTCTATAATTATGCTATAAATTATCACGCTATTTGCTATGAGGGATGAGCGATATTGAAATTTGTTCGTACCTATTATTCTATAGTTTACCACATATTGTAAAAAGACGATCCAAATGGTAAGGTAAATATTACAGATAGTTACAGATTTAACCTTTTAAATGATTGTCATCACGCTGTACCTTTATGAAGCTAAGCAGTCAATCATGACATATAGTATATACATATTATACATATAGAGTGGATTTTTGAGATGGGGCCATTAGAGCAGGTACTTTAACCATTGTCGCTACAAGTAAACGGTCTTAGGAGACTGTCCTTAACCATTTGAAACATTTTGATTTGCATTCACAGAATAAAAAAAATACAGTCAGCAATAAAGTCAGCCAATTTCACAAAAACGTTTTTTGATGCCAATCAATCCTGTTTCGTAAAAGGATCAAAAACTCAACTACACCAACAGAGGTTTGAATACTAGGAAAGTCAGAAATCGCAAAAAACTTCCCATATATTTCGTAGGAAATAAGACTGAGATGAGAGAGAACACAAATTACCAGTGTATGACATGGACAACGTTCGAATTATTCCATTACCTCACTACCCGAACAGCGACCCGGACTAATTTTCTTTCCTTTGGTTAGCTATTTGGTTTTTCCTGATTATTGTCCCACATAAATAGAATTTAAGTAGATTTATATTAATACTCATGTTGTATATTAATTATAATATGTGATAAACCAACGTCACTCATTGAAAATACCTCAAGGTTAAAGGTTTTATACACATTCAACGTACACCTTAGCTGTGCACACGCAAAACTTTTGTATAAAACACAAAGACTTCCATTGAACTGAGTGGTTATGCCGCTTTTAGAATCACCCCAAACAGATAAACATAATATACTGATATGGCCGCCCACAGGTAGCGCCGATTACATTTTCGCTTTGTCCCCTCCGATGCTTTTACCCCCCCATCCCTTACTGATTCCGCAAAAAGGCCAACCTTGCTAATTTCCGACCTCCGAAGATTAGTAAGGTCAACATATTTTTCTAAAGTGGTACTCAATAATAAGGGGTTTAGTGCTCTGGAACGAAAATACAAGCGCTGAAAATGAACTGTAACAGCATTACGTCGCGGTCGTTTTCTTAGTCCTTCTGTGGTAATAGTTTGACTGGTGGGCCGCTTGCTAATCTTTGTACTGGACCTGATCGTTAAATATTTCATAATCCATAAGAAGTTATAATTTTATAAGTAGCTTAGTTCCGCAGAAAATGAAACAAAATAAAGCAACAGAATTTGTATAATTCGGTTAGGCGTGGAGTGGTGGCCCAGTGGTAACAGCCCCGACTTACGAGTTGTGTAGGTCGTGGGTACAACATGGTGAATCACAGTATTTACATTTTTTATTCATGAGGTCCATTCCTTATTATTTTCTATATTGTAGCTTCACGTATTTGTAGGCGTAGATCGTGAACATTATTTGTAGAATACTTATGTGCATTAGCATGCATAGTTGATATACCTTCCTAAGTATAAAAAGAATTTTACGCCTCTTTTTGGCAACACCAAGTCTTCTCTACGACTTCCCAAAGAAGACGAAATATTAAAAAGAAATATGTAGTATTGATAAGAATCAATACTATGTGCTATGCGAGTCTGTCTGTGGCACAGTAGCTCATAAACGGATGAACCGATTTGAATGAAGTTTTTTTTATTTGAAAGCAGGTTTTCAAGCGATGGTTCATAGAACCGTAGAAGAGTAGATAGCTTCTCAGCTGTAGTGCGGAAAAAGAATGCTTCTCTTCTCACAAGGTTGCGCGACAGTAGCAACAGCCTCCTGAAGGCCTGACGAAAGCCCCATAATGAGGCATCTTATTCACACCAGCCTATCTGTAGTAGAATTTAAGTACTAACATAGCAAATAAGTTAAATTGTTTACTATAACATCTATTGGATCTCGTTGTCTGTAGAATAAATAAATAATAAAAAATAATTATTCGCGCTCGCCTATGTCCACAGACTGAGCCAAGACTGCTACTTTGACACTTTTGAGTGCGAGTGGGTGAGTTATTATTGTTCAATCAATCAATCATTTACACAGTACAGTACGACACAACTTAGATGTAGCATAGATTTTAATTTTTTAATTCATTCATTTCAATTTCACGAATGTATTTGGCTAGAAGACTTTACAAGTTATTGCGTTTTCGTAAGATCATTTTCACCTAAAGCAGTAATAAAGATTGGTGATTTTAAAGGCGCACTCAGTTCGGATGGTAATCGGTTTTACGAATTTTGCCGATGCTACATCTAAGTTGTGTCGTACTGTACAGTGTTGGTCACATGCAAAACATTACAATGTATGTTGTCGTAAGGTTTGTTTCAATCTGCGCACAGCCTTATGTAAAATGCGCACTGTTAGATATTTGCCTTTAAATCCAGGCTGGATTTAAAGGCAAATAATGTTCTTTTCAAAAGTTCTCGGATTCAGTGGGGGTAGGTATAAACAATTCAACAGTTTGGTCGTCTGACCCAATCAGGCTACAAAAACTGCTGGTTGGTCAGTTGAAAACTGTATAATGTGAAGCTGAAATAAAATAGGTATAGTTCAGCCTCGTACTCGTAGATTATAAAATGTACTAATTATCTAGCAAAGTTGTTAATTACTTTTTGCAGGTTTTATAGTGCGTACTATAAAACCAGCGGTAACGGCCCCGACTTACGAGTTGTAGGTAGTGGGTTCGAACCCAAGCAGACGCTTTACTTTGTGTAAATAATTTCATCACCACTGCTCACAAAACGGTGAAGGAAAACATCGTGAGGAAACCGGCATGTCTTAGAACCAAAAATTCGAAGACGTGACATCTACCATTCCGTACTGGACCCGCGTTGTAGGTACAACCCACTCCCTCTTAGAGAGGAGGCCTGTGTCCCAGCAGTGGGAACATTAATAGGCTGATTATGTAGGTACACAAGTATTAGATAGGTAGGTATGTTTATTTACCACCAATATGTATAAATTTTCTAACGGTAAAGTATATACAATTTAATTTCCGTTAAGTGCAAACTGTGATACAGGTAGGTGTTATTTAATTAATCTGACATAGAAGATAATGTATTGAACATACTCGCGATCACCTTTATTTATCGCGTGCCGTCGATTGAACATTAATTATTAGCCATTTTACATTTGAACGCAGCTCCTCAACGTTATTTTTTGTTTATACTAAACCTCTTAAGGGGTCATTGTACACATCATTATGAACAAGTTTCACTATCGAACCAAAGCAGAAATAAAAAAAAAATCTAAATATTTTATTTCACATAAACCAACAAGGGCACTTATGAAACGTGAGAAGCTAGGTGCACGGTTCCAAATGGTCGTTTCCTATGGAGAAGAGCCGGCAAGAAACTCCACAAAATCGCGAAAAAAATCAACTGTTCCGTAGGGAACAGCAAATTTTTTTAAATGTAGATTTATGTTCGCATAACTCGTTAAAATCTCCCACAGCTGATTTTTTTTTCGCAATTTTAACGTTGGTCCCATAGTGAAAGTTGTTCATAATGATGAGTACCTTATGACCCCTCAAGAGAAACTGCTCCTCTAAATTGTATGAGGGCCCATTCAACTCAGAGGACTATCTTAATTGGCGTCAACTATCTATGGTAAAAATTAAAAAAGTTGAAAATTAAAGGTATCAAATTCCCTTTAATATTCAACATTTTTATTTATTTTTTAATTTTTCCTTTATTTGTGCTGTAAGACCTTGGTTTTTGCCAAATTTCGTGATTCTAGGTCAACAGGAACTACCATATAGGTTTTCGATCCAAAAATTATAGGGTACTTCCGGTTGGCCTAGAATTTATTAATTAATTTATTTTACTATTACCACATACATTTGTTTTGACAGGTGGGAACCCAATATAACAATGTAGTCACATTTTAGAATTGTCAATTTTGTATTACAGCACAAGTACCTAAAGGCAAAATTCCGAAAAATAAAAAAGTTGTACTTCCAAGTTTACACGAAAATCTAAAGTTGCCCATATCTTTATATCGTGTTGACTCAGGACCTTGATTTTTATACACCTAATAGGGACTATAGACCTCTGTATCTGGTATAAATTTCAACTAACTAGGTCCACCCGTTCCTGACAAAATCGGTGGTGACACACGGACAGACAGACGGACGGACAAGACAGTGATCATAATATAAGGGTTCCTTTTTTTACGTTTTGAGGTACGGAATCCTAAAAACTGAGAAAACAAAATAATTTGCAAAAAAAAAATTAAAGGATTTTTTATGACATCTGTTTGTTCAAAACACATTAGTACACACATCAAAAGTGTCTAGGGATCAACATATATTTTTGCAATAACTTTTCTCCTGATTGATATTAATAAAAATTTTCTTTAAGGATTCATCAAATAAAGTGTTTTCCTTTGTCACAGTAACGATAAACCAAGTCACCTTTGCATTAATAAAGAAATTTGCCATTTTCCTAATAAAGGGATTTTTGACATTTGAACCACTAACATTAAAGTTCGAAAAAAAGACTGAAATAACAGTTTTCTTTAAAATTTTATTGGGTAACTTAAACAATTAATAATCCGTGTTTCTACCGCGAACACTAACAACACAAGAACATCGGTTTGGCATACTCAAAATGAGTTCATCCAAATCACGCTATGGAATGGCCGCCCATGTTCGTTGCAACAACAAAAAAAGGTCTTCTTGCGACTGGATACCCTCCATATTCGGCAGAGCTCTTCTCTGTAGCATATCCCATGCATGCTCAATCGGGTTCAAGTCTGGCGACTGAGCAGGCCAGGGCAGGACATTGATGTTAGCTGCGGCGAGAGTCTGTCTTACAACTCTTGCGGTGTGCGGTCGTGCATTATCATGCATTAACTGAAATAAGGGACCGATTTGCACTTGTAGAGGAACGATGACGTCTGATACAATCGTCTCAGCATAAATTTGAGCGTTGAGGTTGCCTCTAATCCAAATCAACTCAGTTCTTCCGCCGATCCAAATACCCGCCCATACCATGATGGTTCCACCACTATAAGGATGGACTTCCTGGCAGGATTTTAATCGCTGTTGGCGTCCAGGGGTTCTCCAGTGTCGTATACGTCTTGTATCCGGTCTCATACCAAAACGAGACTCATCAGAAAAGCACACGAAACGCCATTGTTCTTCTGCCCAATTTCTGTGTTCAAGAGCCCATTGATATCGAATCCTACGATTGTGCATTGCTATAGGTGGTACCCGTAGCGGTCTTCGGGAATGAAGGTTCACTTCATGCAAGCGGTTTCTGACTGTTTGGTCGCTAATTAAGTTCCCTGAAGAGTGATGAAGCCTCACGGCTAACATCATGGCGGTTACTGTTGGAGCTCTTCGAGCTAAGATTTGAATGTATCGGTCTTGTCTCCGTGTGGTGCAGCGATACCGTCCTCCATGGCGCTCAGCCACGGTACCAGTGCTTCGGTAACGTGTCCAAAGTCGACTGATAACACTCTGACTTGTATTCAGAGCTAAAGCCACAGTACGTTGCCGGGAACCAGCTTCTATCATTCCCACGGCTCTGAGCATTTCTTCCCTGCTTAAATGACGTCGCTGCTCCATAATAACGTTGGTTTTAATCAGTAGTAGGGAAACAGTAGCACTAATAATGTCTTCAATGCGTTGTATGTTTTTATAGGGAAAATATTGACAGCTGATTTTCATCTTTTACTCGAATTTGATTCACAGTTCCTGATTCAAATTATGAAATGCACCAAAAAGGATCCATATAAATTTATAAAATCATAAATTTATTACAAAGCCACATCTCAATCTCAAGAAATCCGCATAAAAATGCTTGATCCCTAGACACTTTTGATGTGTGTATTTGATACAATTCAAACTAATAAATTAAAAGGGGATTACAACCCTTTGAAGTAAGAGACCTTTGTGGGCTCCAAAACGGTCAAGTACGTAATAGACGGTATAATTATCTAAAGTATGATTTGTAGGTAGAAGAGATATCATTGTAGGAAGGGTTAGAGCGGTTAGGCTGCCTGCCCACTGGAGCGAAGAAGAGAGGAAATAAGCGGAAATAAAAAAAATACAAAAGTACAATAATATTTATTGTAACTAAAACATTTATTTATTTAAACTTCTCGCACACATTGAGGTACAAAGGCGGACTTAATGCCTTAGGCATTCTCTACCAGTCAACCAAGGGTGGTGAAGAGATAAGATGGCAGGTGCTCTAATTAAACATTGTTTCATATCATTTATGTATGATATGAAACAATGTTTTAGTTACAATAAATATTATTGTACTTTTGTATTGAGGCAACCCCCGTAAGTTACAGTAGTACCTACTTGTGTCGGAGCTATCTCGCTCTTCCCCAGATTTCATTGGTTAATATTGGGACAGCTCCGCTCCTCTCCTGTCGTCTCCGCTCCAGTGGACAGGCAGCCTTAGCCACGACTTTTTACAGCGATGCCAACGTTCGAACGCATCGCGACACTAGCGGTGAAGCAAGCAATGGAAGACGTTGTTTGAGCGACTGTATAGCTGAACCTCTTTAACAAATATTATTCCTTGGCAGTTCTGGACAGAATGAGGTGGAAGCAGAGTAAGGAGACTTTTTCCCAACACGAATTTATAAAAACCGTAGTTAAATGAATTATGTATATAGTAATTTTAGCACAGCTCCGCACCGCTCCTCTCCTCTCCGCTCCAGTGAACAGTCAGTCTTAAACTAAAATGAACTGATCGGTCGAACAAACACCAGACTTTGGTGTTAGTTGCATTGTGTATTTTGTGTTACAAACTAATTTAAAGTTACGGGCACTATACCTATCTATAATATAAAAATGAGTCGCTGAATGTGTTGCTAAGCGCAAAACTCGAGAACGGTTGGACCGATTTCGCTAATTCTTTTTTTTTAATATTCCTTGAAGTACGAGGATGGTTCTTACGGAGAGAAAAATTCTAAAAAAAAAAAAAAAAATTATTGTTTACTCATTAACTTAAAAAAATAAAAAATTAAAGAATCGACTGTTAGGCGATATGAAGTTCGCCGGGTCAGCTAGTTACTGATAAACAAAAGTTTATAATTTTACTTGAGTGCCTCGTTGGTCTAGTGGTCGCAAGCGCTACTACTGAGCATGAGGTCCTGGGTTCGATTCCCGAGTCGGTCAAAGAGTTATTGGGTTTTTCTATCTGAAATTTCTCAGTAGCAGCCTGGAGTCTGAATTTGTGCCCGGTTGATGGCAATAGGCTCGCCCTTATTACGCCTTATTATTGGAACGGTACAGGTACGCCTCTGCTCAACCCTTCGAGGAAATAAAGCCTGATGTTTTGTTGACCTTTATAATTTTTTTTTTTTTTTAAGAAATATAAATTCAAACTTCTTTGATGAAACGTTACTGCAGGCATGGAAAAATTCAAGTAGGCCAGGGTGAGAGGTGCACTTAGGCCTATTGTCGACGACACTACTCAAAAGTAACGTAAGTAATGGAAACTCAAATCTAGTTAACGCGTTAGTGCGCCGTGTAAGGGCTTATTCCCATATTCCCCCCTGAGAGAATCCCCCTCAGGGGGAAAACAGGACCCTATAGTAAAAAAAATCCCAAAAGTCCCCTTTTCATTTTGAGTCGTTCCCCTTTTCTCCCTTGAGAGCATCACCCTCAAGGGGGAAACTGAGTATGTTAGGACCGCCAATGAAATTTTTGCTATATACTCATTGGTGATTTGGGTCATCAATTAGATTGGAAAAATTCAGAAATTAGTGAAAAATTTCAGAAATTCAGACAAATCTGGACCTCATTACATGAACATTATAGAATAATTATAAACAGACAGGTGTCGTGATTTCTTTAATTTTATTTGAATATATTATTGTGTATTATTTTAATATCGATCTATATTATCCATTGAGGCAACACTGTCAAAGAACAGAAATGATTAATATCGTAAGAAACTTTTAAATGTATTTTCATTATGGCAACTGAAAGTATTATTTTTTACTTTGGCAACACTTAGAAATAACGGTCATAATATTATCGTTATTTCTGGGTGGGGGTCAAAAGTCGTTTTAAATGGTAAAATGTAATGCTTAGTCAGTCTTCGTTTGATTGTGAAATAGTACAGTTGTGTGGATTAAAAGTATTAGCAAGAAAAGAGCGTTTTCTTTACACAGGTGTGCCAATAACGTTTAAATCATTGTTTAAATGCATCCAATTTTTGGTTTGATTGTGATTTAGTAATGAGCAACCCGCTAATTTGTAAACATATTTACTCTGTTAATGTGTATACAGGGTGACTTGTAATTAGACGTATTCCTTCCACGTGGACGTGAAAGTGTGACCCATTTGCAACAATAAAGCACCCCCTATTTTCTTAACTTTTGTACCTCGTTAGATAGCTGATTAAATAAAGATGTCTTCCCCGTAATTTGTACGCTTAAGAGGGTTTACGTCGTCCGGCATTTCATTCAAACTTTCAAACCCTTGTTTTCCGAAATGACTGAGCCGATTTTAATGAAACTTCATACGCATATGCAAGATACAGAGGTCTAAAAACTTAGCTGGCTTAACTTACTTTACTTGGCTGCAACACAATTTTTCGAAAATGTTCTTAATTTTCGAAAAATAGTGTTACAGCCAAATTAGGCCGATTTTAATTTTTCCATAGAATCAGAGATTTCCAGTATCTGTTTTTAAATAAGACATTTCGAAAATGTTCTTAACTAAGTTTTTAGACCTTTGTATCCTGCATATGCGTATGAAGTTTCATTAAAATCGGTTCAGTCATTGCGAAAAACAACGGCTTGAAAGTTTGTTTGAAATGCCGTACGACGTAAACCCTCTTAAAGCCTCAGTGAAATTTAGAGATGGGGTGTCAAAGTTCATGTACGTAGATAAAAAATTTCAAATGGTTAATAAACTTCTTTTCTAACTTTCAAGTGTTTGATGTTTCAGATTTGGTAACATCGAAATGTTTGTTAAAGTATTAGGCATCCAATGGAATAATAATGAAAGTCATTCAATTTCAGAGTTTGGAGAAAAATTATACTTAGTGACGAATTCTGGGAAATTATCCAAAAATTCTTAAAAGATGTATTTTCTAGAATCCCATGTATTTTCGCCTAGGCTATATGGGGTGCATGGGTCACATTTTCAGGTCCTGGAAGGAATACGTCAAATTAAAAGTCATCCTTTATACGATTATAAACGAATTTAATTGTATCATAATCAGAAACACGACTACCTATAATCCATTTGAAATATGATTAGACATTTAAACAATTTTGCACGACTCGTAATGCGATGCATTAGAGTGTGCTCTACGATCGAAAAATATTTTTTGCCCCATTTCTGCAACTGTTTTTATTGTTTCACTCCTGCTAGTACACAGAACGTAATTAATTTATATACCATTGTATAGATGATTAAATGGAGATTAATACTGTACTTTTTAACAATTGATTGAATGCAGCAGAAATGGAAAAAGCATGAAAGTAGTTGAAAAAAAAATCCTGTCCGTCAATTTATGAACCCTGAAAACACTGTAGCTTGCGATAAAATCAATTAATTGAGTCAATTTTTTTTTTATACATTCCTTTCAGCCATAAAAAGAACCCTATTGAAAATGGATCTTTTATTGAAAGTTGTTTAATTATAATTAATAAAATACTAACTAAAATATAATATCTGTAACTAAATATTTTCAACCTTGATGTGACGTTGTTGCCTAGCAACCCACAACGTAAATATCGAAATAAATAGTCTTTGACATTACGTAAGGATTGCGAGGTTAGCAATTTTACCCATATTGATGGGTAAAACAGCAGTCAAAACATACTTCATGAAAAGTGATAAATTGTAAATTTTCTATGTATTGAATTTCTTTTTCGTTTATGAATGAGTGATATGAGGCGTGCACTTTTGGATTTTCCAAACTTATTTTTCTAGTCCGTTCAACCGATTATGACTTCTATACCGTAGTCATAAGGATGTCATAAGAAGCAAAGAGGTGGTGACAATACTAACTGTTTACTGCAGTTGCCATTTGTCATGCCACCAACGCAATAGAATTCAAAATCGGTTGGTCGGACTGTAAAAAGGGTTTAGTTAAATGCTTAATCTTATTTCAAATGGAGTAGGTATAGACTATTTAATAGTAATAGGTAGTAATATTTATTTTCACTTCAAAGACACAAAAATCTTGGTAGCCCTGGCTTTTGTACTAGGACTCTTGGAGTACCTGTATCACAAGAGCCAGAACTCTCGATTTACAGGGAATATGTAATAGACAAAACTGAGATACATTATAGTTAAGGCATGCATTAAAAGGTAGGTTTACAAATATACAAGAACAAAAGAAGTAAAAAGTACAGAGTAATAATAATAAAAGAATTCAAATTACCATTGCGTCCTGTAGAGAGTGAGAGTGAGTGTGTGTGTGTGTGTGTGCGTGTGTGTGTGTGTGTGTGCGTGTGTGTGTGTGTGTGTTTGTTTTAAGTACCATCCGAGGACGTGCGTATGAATACACAAGGCACGACCGAGGACCTTTTCAAAGCGAGGACCTTTTCGAGGGTCCTCGGTTTGATTTGACAAAAGATTCGTATTCTGCAAGCGATTTTGAGCCTTTCTGTATACTTAATAGGAAAAAGTTGTCTGAACCTCGGTTTGATCAAAATTTTTCATAATCTTACACACGCATTGTGTATCCACCAGGTGGCGCCTTTGTCACCTCATACACAGCCTCTTTACACTCATTTCACGTTGGTTGTATTATTCGAGGACTTTTGTGTTAACTTTAACACAAAGGACCTCGGTTAGGTAGCTTTTCCAAACAATGTGTATTTGAGACCTCGGTTTGCTAGATTTTCCGAACAATGTGTATTCTAGTCCTCGTTTAGACAGTTTTCCTCGTGTGTAGAAGACGAGTTATGTGCTATCATTTAAATAAAATTATGGAGGAAAAAATCGAAGGTATACTGAACCCTTAAGCAAATCGTTAGTAGCTACTTGGCGCACGAGGAATAAGGAGGCTTCTTCTGCTGTTTGTGCTAACTACCTAGGCTTCTAGATTACACAACATTATGATTTCAACCATAAAATATTTTACGGTCTTGGGACACAAACAACAAGTTGAAGTACCTAAACAAGTGCAACGAAATAAATAAAGTTTTATTTTAAAATTAAACAAACTATTCGACTCAACAAACTAAGTAATACAACAATATCATTAATAGAAAATAGAGAAATTTTAAAGAATAATAGAGTAGAATATAATAGAATAGACAGATTAGTTAAACGAAGTATAAGAAAAGACATTAGAGATTGTAATACCAACATGATTAAATCAGCTTTACTAAGTAACAGCTCTTTAAGATCTGCGAAACAGGGAATCACGAAGGGAAAAACCTGGATTTCCAACCTAACTGATGAAAATGGAACAAAACAAGGTAGTTCAAGCAAAATTATAGATATATCTACAAAATTCTATAAAAATCTATACGAAGATCAACAGAAACAGTCTAGACACTTCATGTACTATTGCCCTGACTCTGTTGATCCTATCAGTCCCTACGAAATCCAACGAGCTCTTCGCGAGATGAAATATAATAAAAGCCCTGGGACTGACGGAATAACTACAGAAATTTTAAAGTTAGGGCGAAACGTTCTTGTACCATACATCACAACTTTTTTCAACACCATCTTACATACCGGTCAAATTCCCCCTGAAATGTGCCACTCAAATATAATTTTACTCCACAAGAAAGGAGACAAAGCAGACATCGGGAACTATCGACCCATAAGCCTTATTTCACACTTATACAAACTGTTTATTAAAGTTATAGAGAACCGTATCGCTCCGACGCTTGACTTTCATCAACCTCCGGAACAAGCTGGATTTCGTCCCCACTTCTCCACAACCGATCATCTGCATACTATCAATCAGGTCATAGAAAAATATAACGAATTCAACAAGCCGCTTTACCTGGCCTTTGTGGATTATGCCAAGGCATTCGACAGTATAGACCATCAGTCAGTTATTAATGCATTGGAGTCCCAAAATGTTACACATACCTATATTGACCTCATTGACACCATAATTATATCGAAGTAGCTCTGCAAACATAAAGTTACATATTTCTGGCCCAAATTTCAACATACAAAAAGGGGTTAAACAAGGCGATCCACTCTCACCTAAGCTGTTCACAAGCGCACTGCAGGAGGTTTTCAAGAAGTTGCCTGATTCGTGGCAGTCACGTGGCATAAATGTTAGCGGCCACCAGCTAACAAACCTCCGCTTTGCTGATGATATTGTGCTATTCTCCACATCACCTTCAGAACTCGAAGAAATGCTCCAAGATCTGAGCACAGCAAGTCTTGAGGTTGGACTTTCAATGAACAGATCCAAGACACAGATCATGACCAACAGCACGAAACGTAGGGTTGAGGTAGATGGGCATGTATTGCAATATGTCGATGAGTATACATACTTAGGCCAGATAGTGTCTTTTAAGAATAGACAAGACAAAGAAGTCGAAAAACGAGTCCAAAACGCTTGGAAGACCTACTGGGCCCTTAAAGAACACATGAAAGGAAATCTCCCTATAACACTGAAAAGAAAACTCATCGACATGTGCATCCTGCCCGTCCTAACCTATGGTGCACAAAGTTGGTCTCTTACTGAACAACAGAAGTCCAAACTCAAGATTTGCCAACGGGCAATGGAGCGCAGCATAATAGGTGTCAAGCGAACAGATCGGGTTAGAAACACCACCCTGCGCTCCACAACTCAAGTAGCGGATGTTGGAGAAAAAACAGCCAAGCTGAAGTGGGAGTGGGCCGGCCACGTCGCACGAATGCACCCGGAGAGATGGGCAAGGATCGTCACTCACTGGACGCCTGAAGGAGGACATCGCCGTCGAGGCAGACCGCGCCGAAGGTGGTGTGACGATCTTATCATGTTTGCGGGGCCAACATGGCCTGAAATCGCACAAAACAGAGAGATTTGGAAGGAGAAAGGGGAGGCCTTTGCCCAGCAGTGGGACACACTATAGGCTAACAAAAAAAAAAAAAAAAAACGACTCAAACAAAACGACTTAAGTACAGAGAAAATAATTAGATCGACATAATTTGGGCTAAAAACTTAACATAACATTAAGTAACACAATGTTTATTTAGAAAACAATAAAGAAATATTATCAAGTGAGATCAAAATAATTTGGGAATCATGAAAACTTAATAGCTATAGCTATAAAACTATTAAAGATAAATCACATATTATATGCCAGTCAAATTCAAAATTTCTTGCTTTTTTCGCTAATTAAAGCGATAAAAAGGATTAATTTTTGTATCATCAGTTTTCATCAATACCTACTTTTATTAGTTACTAGCGAAAAACGCAAGAAAAAGAATGTACCTTAAAGAATTAATGATCTTTGGAAAAGAAAAAATTACTTAAAAATGACTGCAAAATAAATATCTTATCTTCATATTGTATCGAATATCATCAAATTGAAGTTTCTGATTTCTGCACGCGTAGCATGATACTTTCTATGTCTACGAAGAGTAGACACAGCTCTTTCTATACAAAGTGACATTTCCTTTCTTCGTTTTTGACATCGCACCGTAGAAATCTTTCTTCAATCTGTCACTTTGTCTTTCGTTTCTAACTATCTTTGTCTAGGTCATTTTATATGTTAGACTATTTCAGAAGAAAGTTTTCTATACCAAATTGTCAAAATCACTCTGACGACTGACAGTTGTCTATGGTAGTGAAATATTCTACTCGACGGTCACAAAGTATACAGGGTTATCTGCAAAATCATGATTTTACAGAAGAGCGTTTTAAACGCAAAACTGTGATAACTAATAGAAGAAGAAAGCTATCTTCTCCAATTTTACATCATTTAGTTAATATTACCAAGGAAATGGTTAAGGCCAATATTACTGTAATGTTATTTGTTCCAAAACACGGTACTTCGACACACTGAAAAAAATAAGCTGTACTTAGTTGTGTTTAACGTGACTTAAATCAGTAAAAGGACATGACCAGTTTTAGCCTTCGAATTCGGGAACATGCGCAGCATTACAACTTTTACACTAAGATTTAAAAATAAAGATCTAATTTATCATGGTTATATTATTCCGACTAAAGCCCAGATTAAATTATCTGAAAAATAAGTATATTAATTGCTTCCGTTTCTCTCTTTTATGCACTTCCTGATTTTGACGTTCCATTGTATCTATATTCACCCGGTAACCAAAATAAGCTACACATAATATGGAAAAAAATAAACTAAAAACGAGCTATTTTCGATCAAGTGAATTTTAATGACATGGAATATACATGTTTTGTTTATAATTACTTATTTATTGATACGCCTACGGGTTATGTAAGGTTTTATTGACACGTGTGAAGTTCGAACACCATATTTTTTTTAATAATCACTGCGTATATAGGAGTGTTACTTCGTTGACAATGCATCTGACATTAGCAGACACTTGTGTAGGGAGGGACCAAAGGGGTAGTAGTTTTTTTCATAAAATTGATAATTCAATCGATTCGAGTCAAAGCATGAAAAATCGATTCACATAAAATGGATTTTGAATTGATATTTTCTTTGACCGTTTTGAACTACTTATATTTAATTTGGATGAATAATAACATAACACCTTCATTTCGCCAGTCCCGTGTAATGCGGGGCGAGCGTTTTACCATTAACCGGATACAAATCCGGACTCCGGGCTGCTATTGAGAAATTCCAGATGGAAAAACCCAATAACACTTTGCCCGACCCGGGAATCGCACCCAGGACCTCATGCTTAGCTGTAGCGCTTGCCACCACTAGACCAACGAGGCAGTCAAATGTTTTCGAATTTTATGTGTTAGGTTCGAGAAAAAAGCAATTGACACTTTATCGATTTCAGATCGCCATTCACCATCCCTACTTGCACATTCAATCTTGGCGTCACGTCAGGTATAATTATATATTATATCTGTACTTTTTATGGTGTACATAATAAAGAATCTTCTATCTATCATTGCAGTTCGCGACCCACGTTGTGTTTACGCGTTCGTTGTGTACTGTGCGATTATTGTGTTCTATTTCTACGCCCCTAAGACGACCCACTGACCACGACCATTGCTATTCTTTACGGACTGACATCTTCAAAACCCGATTACCATTGCTATTCATAAAGGATTCATCTGTTTTGCTCTACGATTCGGATAAACGGATATTATGATGAGGTGCCTAAACTAGGGCATATCTGTAAGGCGGGTTAAAAGGCATATTATGAAGATTTATCAGGGAAATGGTGTTGTTATTTTCTTGTCAAAACCCATTTTCCCTCAAGAATCTAGGACAGCCGCTCGGTTAGTATTGAAGTATCCAGATCCCTAGGTGCAGGACGTCACCGCTGCTTGGACTGGGATAGCTTTACAACCTGCATAATCTACGCGTCCAGCGATCACGCCCGTCCGGCACAGTTCGTCTTTCCTACATATTTTATTTTATTAAAGAATATTAAAATAATTAATTCGTTCAAATAATAGTTTTATTTAAATCCTCATGCCTTCACAAATAATAATAACAATAGCCTTATTTTTATTTCCCGAGCCACGTAGAGCCTAGTTGTAGTCAATAGGTGACTGTAACTCTTAATTGGGTTGGCTCGGCCGGGGAGGTACCACACTCTTACAGAATACCAACGTAAAGTACCAACATTATGTTGCTCCGCTTCGAATAGTGAGTGAGAGAATCGGAAGCCCAGGGTTTTGGGGTGGGAAAACATCGGCTCGGCATCGGTGGCAGCGCATCGTCAGTAACCCTGGTGTTGTAGACTTCTATAGGCGGCGGTTATTGCTTATTAACATCAGGTGATCAGCATGCTAGTTTGCGCCCTTGATGGTATTAAAAAGAAACCTAGCGCCTCGATGGATGGCGTGTCGAATAGTAGAAAATCATTCTTTAACTCGATTACCACAACGCCTAGCGCCATCTCTTAACGAAAAGCAGAGCTATTTAGTGAAAACTTATCTTTATTTTTCTCAGTGTCCTGATCTTTTGGAGTCGTGAAAGTTTTTTACCTGTAAACTGTAGAATACAACAATTGCAAAAATAAAACAATTTTTGCTGCACATTGATTTTTAACTCGATTACCACAACGCCTAGCGCCATCTCTTAACGAAAAGCAGAGCTATTTAGTGAAAACTTATCTTTATTTTTCTCAGTTTCCTGATCTTTTGGAGTCGTGAAAGTTTTTTACCTGTAAACTGTAGAATACAACAATTGCAAAAATAAAACAATTTTTGCTGCACATTGATTTTTACACCTAAGCAGGCGCCCATCGCCCCACTGGTCATGTCTTTTACAATCAAACAGTAAAAACATCCTATGACGAAACAAAGAATTTTGAGTCGAATTATATTAAAGAGTGAATTTCGTAAAAAGTGCAGTTGCTTCTTTCTACTTTGCTGCCGTCGTACTGTCTACTCGGAACGTCATTTTTGTCTACTCTTCCGTCGACAAAGCGGTGCTCATGCTACGCCTGCTGGTGTTTCTACCAATTTTAAATCTCAATTCTAGTTTTACTTCATTTGAGTTATTTAATATGATGTATTATGGTAAACGATTTTTAACACAAAAACGTAAAAACAGTAGGACACCAATAATAGAAAAACTAAAGGCAGTACAAAAAAAAATATTATTAGAAGAAAATTACCTGTTCTTTTTTTTGTTTCGTATAATTATGTTATATACGTAATACTTTATTGTTTTCCAGTTTCAGAAAGTGATTATGTGACTTAATTTCTTCCTTTTTATTTATGTATAATGTTAGAGAAAAGAGACTTTCCGTGAAAATATTGTGTAAATAAACATTGAATCGTAACATAACATCACGCCTTATTTCCCCGAAGGGTTGGGTAGAGGCATAGAAATATAAATTTATATCTATGGGTAGAGGTATACCAAAAGTACACCTACGTTTCGCCAGTTATGTTGGTATAACATAATACTTTGAAAAGCGCCTACAAACGTAAAGATAATCGACTCGTCCTCGCTTGGTACTTCATTTTTATAAAATGTGTGTAAGGAATAATTCGGAACATTCTACTTACATTAATAAATTATCTAATGGTATTTAGGTAGGAAGTTTTTTCATGTCCTCGCTGTGTTCAAGTTCTACTCGGAAAACTGTCCTCAGTTTAGTGATATAAAGTGTAACACAGCGTCCGCAGTTAGTACAAGATATAAGAAATATTGTGTAAAAATACGTCCTCGGAAGGGTGTCGCAGGGCTGACTTAAGGGGTCCTCGGTTGGCATACACAAAGTCCTCGTATGTGCATCGCTGGTCACATTTGGCTGTGTATTTCAGGTCCTCGGTATGATAGCCGCAATTCATACAGAAAAATGTTGAGATAGCATTATGCGAATAAGCTTATCACTATATATTTAGTCATCCGTCTCTTTCTATCTTATTCGAAAAGGCCAACGAAGTACTAAAACCAGTTTTTTGGAGGGTCCTCGGTACGGTCAAGAACTACCAAGGTCCTCGTATGGGTGTCTGTACAAACAGGGGTGTGTGTGTGTGTGTTTGTGTGTGTGTGTGTGT